>CM034315.1:42961422-45463522 GCA_019925795.1 Dendrobium chrysotoxum
ACGATATAAAGATCATCCCGGATGATCCATTCTTTTTAAGATTGTCTAGCATAATTTTCCCTGGATGATTCGAACTATCATCTGGACGAAATTCTAGATTTACACTAATCATTCCGGACGATTGCAGATTCATACGGGACGATCAGAACAAATTTTGTCTACTAATTATCCAGAGAAACCAGATCATCCATGCTGATATATAAGATTTTACACTGATCATACCGGATGATCCGTCGATCATCCTGGATGATATTTGATGACTAGTTAAAATTTAGGGAAATTTTTGAGCCCTCCTTTTTATGAACTTTTTCTTCCAATAAGAAAAATCTTTTGCCACTTTCCTTTCCAGAGAAAACCTTGAGAGAGAGAGAGATAGAGCTTGGAGAGAGAGAGAGAGAGAGGATCTTGTGAGGGGGAGTTTTTGAGGGATTCACAAAGCAACGTCTCTTGTCTTGTTGATGTCTCTGTGGGAGGATCCTTCGCAAGAAGATCAGGTTTCTCTGCCTTCTTTAGGAGGAAGAAAAAGGAGTCTAGGTTCTCAGCCTGCTTCAGGAGGAAGCAAAAGGAGATTAGGTTCTGTGCCTGCTTCAGGAGGAAGCGAAAGGAGTTCAGGTTCTCTGCCTCACCGGGTTGGTGGAAAGGAGTTTTTGTACAGGCTGCTCTGTCTTGTTGTGGGTGCAGAAGGAGTCACTTAGTGTAAGTGCAATACCCAGAGGGGAGGCTGTGGGGAGTGGCGTAGGTTAAGTTGACCGAACTACTATAAAATCTGGTGTGTTCTTTTTTATTATTTTTCGCACTTACTTTTCTATATATGATTGTGTGATTGTAATTATTATTCTGTTAACATTAAACATCTGCCAATCATTGCATAACTGTAAACATTTTTAAGACATTCAAAAAGATTTCCTAAATTACTGTTTGCTTTTGAATTTTTTAAAAACTACCAATTCACCCCCCCCCTCTTAGTTAGCCTCGAGACTAGTTCATAAGGGCTTAACATCCCTATTGAACTTTCACATGAGTGTTTTTGCTTGTTGTTCTATTATTACTTTGTTGGTTGTGTGTTTCTATGTATTGTTATTATGTTGTAGTGATGCTATGTTGGGTTGATATATGTTAAGGATATGACTGTATGTGGTTCTCATATGAATGCAAGTGTTCGATTTGTGTTGAAATGTTCTTTTGAAATTGATCGTTGAAATGAATTATAAATTAATTTGCTCTATAAATTTAATTTTCTTACGAAATTTAATCTCTCAAAATGTTTAGATTATATTGTGACTGGGTGTAGAGTAGATGATCAAATTTATATTTCTTAATAGATAAGTAATACTTAGCTATCATTATTACAAAATTGAAGTCATATCTTTATTCTTACTTCCATTTCAAGGTGTTCATCTTTATTCATTATTGTAATTTGTGTTAAGAGTTAGTGATATTGGAAATACATAATTTGAGAAGAGGCATAAAATTAGCCCAAACTATTATAATGCAAAAAGTGTGCAAATTATATTACAAGATGCGCAATATTTGCAAATTTGAAAAGAGGCACAAAATTTGCCCAACCTGATAAGATGCATAAAGTGTGCCACAAATAATTGAAAAGATACGCAATATCACCAATTCATCTTTCTGTTATCAGTTTATCAGTCCCACAAAACTATATAATCGACATAGATCTTCATTATTGAAGTTGAATACGATTAATTCTATTACATCTTTTCAACAATAATTACGGAGAACCCGGTGAGGCAGAGAACCTAGACTTCTTTCGCTTCCTACTGATGGAGAAGCCTGTATAAAACTCCTTTCCACAAACCTGATGAGGAAGAGAACCTGGACTACTTTTGCTTACTCCTGAAGCAGGCAGAGAACCTGGATCTTCTTGCAGACAATCCTACCACATAGACACAAAAAAGGATAAGAGATGACGACCGAAGAAGATGATTCAGATCCTTTCTTTGAGCAACCTTTATGAATACCTCACAAACTCTCCCTTAGAAGATCCTCTCTCTCTCCCAAGCTCTCTCTCTCTCTCTCAAGGTTATCTCTGGCCAGGAAGGTGGCAAAAGATTTTTTCGATTGAACAAAAAAGATCTTAAATAAGAGGGCTCAAAATTGACCTAAATCTCAACTAGTCATCAAAGATCGTCCAAGATGATCGATAGATTATCCTGTATGATTAGTGTAAAATAGACCATTTTGGCCTGGACGATTTGTCTCTTTTGGACGATTATAAGACAAATTGTATTCATATCGTCCAGGATGATTTTAGGATCATCCTGGATGATTAATTTAAACCAGGAATATCATCCAGAAGATAGCTGGGGACGTCTAGGAGAAAAGCCTGGATGATCTGAAGCAAATGACTTGATCATCTAAGATGATACATATATCATCCTATATGATTAGTTCAGAAAGACCAAAATCATCCAACAGATTCCTCGGGTCATATAGCCAAACCATGCTAGATGGTTTCAAAATGACCTGATCGTCCAGGATGATATATATATCATCATGTATGATTAAGTCAAAATTGAGAATATTATCCAGTACTTTCCTCAGGTCATCTAGGTAAAATGCTCTGGACAGTCAAGATTTTGCATGTATCATCAAGGACGATCTTACGATCGTCCATGATGATATGATCAAATCACTCAAACCTTAATTAATTTTCTTAATCATCTGACTAATTTAGGCATGATTGTAATGGATCGTCCAGGATGATACACGTATTATTCGGGATGATTAGACCAAATCTCTAAAAATATAAACTTGCCTGACTTAGTCTTATGGCTGAGAATTTTTTATTTGAGCATATCATCCAGTACGATATATATATGTCCAGGATGATCTGCTTAATCAGACTGACATAGTATGGTCCCCCTAATTAGGGTTTCTATTTTCAAAGGATCATCTAAGATGATGTGAATATCATCTAGGATGATTAGAATAAAAAATGAATAGAATCTCTAACCTATCAAAACTCTCCCCCTGAGTGTGTGTGTGCAAGGTTCCTTAGCTTAGGGATCTGTTACATTACACATGACTCAAAAAAAATGACAAAGTATATTAAACATGAAATACAAAAAGACAGACTTGATCTTAAGCTAGCTCGAATTATAGTTGATCCTGTGAACCTGAAATATTAGAACCTCAAACAAAAATGAAAGGTTTGCTATCATCAAAATTATAGTCCTTGAAACCAAATTTGTAATAATCTCCCCAGTTTTGATGATGGCAAAAATTTATTATTAATTCATAATTCAACAAGTAAATACATTGAACTTTTGATTAAAAAACATTGAACATTTCCATTGATAATTAAAAAAACTTTATAAGGACCCACAAACAACACAAACCACTCCCCCTTTTGACATCTCAAAAAGGAAAAACACAACAGAAATATAAAAAAAAGAGAACATTATAATAAATAATATAGAACTGTAGTAAAAATAAACAGACTAGTACAAAAGGGGATCCTGATCAGATGGAGGTGGAGGTGGTGGCTGAAACAGGCTATGAAGAGTGGTAAACTGCTCGCCAAATTTGGCCATATCCTGGTCGTACTGTTGCTGCTACTAGGCTACATAAGCATTGAAGCGATTTACTTCCTCAGCATGTTGCTGCTCCTGGGTAATGATGTAAGAGTCAAAATGTGCCTCCCACTAGTCAAACTGGTGCACTAGGTGATCAAGAGGTGACTCTATACGGAGAGGGGCAGGTGCACCAGGTATCTGAGTAGCTTCTTCCTCTAATCCCGCAACATCCGTCCTGGGCTCTGGATGATGTCGTATACTGTGTAGAACATGAATGGAGTTATTGGTGTAGAAGGAAGGATTTATATCAGATGGGACTGGGTATTGCATATTATACTTTATCTCAAGGGCATAGGCAATGAGGTGGCCTAAGGTGAGGTTGGGGCATCTCTTGTGGCCCGGATCCCTAATACTAGTGAGATGTTTAATGTAGCGAAAGATTAGGTCAGTGGCATTGAAGTCCCGATGGGCTATGATGTAATAGGTGGTCATGGAAAGCAAAGGGGTAATATAGATGCGGTCTCTAGCCTTTGGAATGATGGTGGAGCGAAGAATATACTGGATTGTCCTTACATCCTTGACTAAGGAAGAACAGGCATTATCGTGGTAATGGGCATTAGTGCTTTGATGAAAATGATTGGCAATGCTCCAATTAAAATTAGGATCAGAGGACACAAGATGGAGATTGTCGCCAGAAATTGAAAGTCGAAGAATATCATGAAAGTCTTGGGTGGTTAGTTCGACAGGGCGGCGATTAACAAAGGATTGGAGAGCAGAGTAAGATTAATAAATGCAAATATTCGCAAAGAAACTAAAAGGAAAAGTGAGGGTCAGGATGAAGGTGAGGGAAGTGTGGGCAAACGGGTCATGTACCGGATACGTGAGGATACAGGGGTTGACAATTTTAGATTGTGTGATCCCCACATCAAGGTAGCGCAGGAAGAGAGCCTGATCAGCTGCATCAATAAAGCGGGGATCGACACTTTCCTGGGAGGAACTAGCACATGGATGCCTAGATCGTTTGCCACCATCCATTATAATATGATTGGATGAAGGATTAAAAGAGGAGTTATAAAAAATGATGGAGAAAATGACTGTTTAAATAGAGTTCATCCAGATCATCTAGGACAATCGCAGGATCATCTAGGATGAAGGGGCAATAATGGCATACAGTACGATTGGTCAAAATGGTGGTTCGATATCCAGGATGATTAGATATCGTCCAAGATGATTTGACACAGACAATCATCCCAAGGAGACAAGCTGGATGACTTTTGACTAAAGGTATCATCCAAGACGATTAGGTGGATCATCCAGGATGATATGTAATAAATGAATCGACCGGGCCAAATTTTAATCATCCAGTTTCTCCCACGTGGATCATCCAGAACGATCAAGTGGATCATCTAGAATGATCAGTAATAACTGGTGCAGATCAGCCATTGGATCAAGATGGGGATGATTTGATCAGATCGTCTAGGACAATGTAACAAAAAATTGAAAAGGTGAAGGATGGAGAGAAATGACCAGGTATCCCAAAACACACAAAAAAAGAGAAAATAAAATCAATACAAAGATAAAGAAAAAATAGAAACGAGAAAACAACATTAATTTTTTTTTAATCGATTTGCTCAAGTAAATCAGAATTTTTCTTAATTTTCAATTCAAAAGCCGATAAGAAGAAAATCGACAACGCTGAAATCTAAAAAAGTTAGAAAAACAACTTTCATAACTTCTACCTCGAACACCTTATAAGTTCAAATTCATTTCAAACGAAAGTATAATTCAAAAGAAAAGAAGTTAGATTTGAAAAGAGATCCTTTCAAGCTTCATTCCAAAAAAATATCTAATAAAATAGTATTACAAAGTAAGGAATCAGAAATCATGATTTTTAATCTCAAGCTTTTGAAATTATTAAGTGGCGCATAAATTTTTCTAAGACATTTAACGATTTGAAAGAGAAGAAAGCTTATTTCTTTGTGGGCTCATTTTGTGGCTCTTTTTCAATTTATTTGGCACACTTTGCGCATTATTTGATTTTGTGATACACATTGTGTATCTTTCTAATTTTTTGCATGGCTGTGCATCTTTTCATTTTTGTCCCATTTTGTGCCCACCCCTTTTTTTTTGCAAGCTTGCTTCCATTCATAATCGTTAAAGAATATCAGTTATGAAATTACCCTCCAAACATAAGAGAATACAAAAGTAACTCTCTATAATTAGGAGGAGAAATTTACCGAACAAAATCATACTCCATAAGATAAGTGTAATCACCTGATTAAGAAAAGCATAACAACGATTCAAAGCTTTGAAAATACTATTTATATGAGATAGATTACTGTAATAAGATAAAATAGATCTCTATTTCAAAAACTAACTTTTTAATTTGAAAAAGATTTTTTTCCAAAAGAAATAATACGCAATTAAAGGAGTTAGAAGAGAGAAACAATTATCAACATTTGTTCCCTTTAATAGATTCAGAGGAGTCAATCACTGCTTACAAGCTTCCAAATAAAAATAAGGCAAAACTCTTAGTTAGAAATTCAGTTTGTCAACAGTAGTGAGCAGTGATCTAATTTATAAGAAAAGTAGTAAATCAAGAATAAGAAGGAAATTGCATCAAAATAAGTACTCAAATCATGAAAATAATAACAATAAAAAGAAAATCAGCAGAGAATAAAAACACACAGGAAATAGATAATCAAATTAAACAAAAACATAAAAAAGAAAACTAAAAAATAGAAACTTCAGAAATCAGTAATCACCAATGTCATGCATTTATGTCAATCACACCCAATCTGGTTCTCAAAATATTGAATGAGTCAAAAGCCAGTGGTTTAGTAAAGATGCCAGCTAGTTGATTTTTAGTTGCTACATGATGTAGCTCAATATTCCCTTTTATAACATGGTCCCTAATAAAGTGATACCTTATATCAATGTGTTTGGTTCACAAATGTTGGATAGGATTCTTAGAGATATAGATGGCACTAGTGTTATCACATAGAACTAAAATTTTGCCAACAGATAATCTTAGATCCATAACTTGTTACTTCAACCAAAGGACTTGGGCCACATAACTTCCTAAGTCAATGTACTCAACTTCAGCAGTGGAAAGTGCAACAAAATTTTATTTTTTACTGGACCAGGAGACTAAAGACTATCCTATGAATTAGCACATTCCTGAGGTACTCTTTCTATCTATCCTACATCCTTCAAAATCAGAATCAGAATATCCAACAATCTGAAAAGAAGTGCTGAACTTAGGATACCAGATTCCTAAGATTGGGGTCCCTAAGAGTTATTTAAGGATTCTCTTAACTGTACTTAGGTGGGATTCCTTAGGCTCAACTTAAAACCTAGCATAAAGAAAAACACTAAATATGATATCAGTTCGGCTAGAAGTCAAGTAAAGTATTGATCTAATTATTTATCTATACTTATTCTTATCAATAGCTTTTCTATTTGATCCTTATCTAACTGAACAGTGGAGCTTATGGGAGTGTTGATTGGCTTAGCTTTATATATTTTATATTTCTACAAAATGTCCTTAGTATATTTTAATTGATTAAGAAAGGTTCCATCATCCATTTTCCTTATGTTAAACTCAAAAAAGTAGGACAATTCTCCCATCATACTCATCTCAAACTCTTTAGTCATTATCTTAAAAAAATCATTACATAAATTTTTATCAGAAGATTTAAAAAGTATATCATCAATATAGATCTAGATAATGAGTAGATCATCTCCTTCCTTACAAAGAAAAAGGGTGGTGCCTACGCTCTTCTTAACAAACTCTCTTTCTTGTAGGAATGTGCTAAGCCTCTCATACCAAGCTCTGGGTGCTTATTTCAATCCACATAAGGCCTTTTGTAATTTGTATACATGATTTAGATATTGGGAACTCTCAAAATTTTGGGATTGCTCTATAAATACATCCTCTTTTATTACCCCATTTAGAAAGGCACTCTTGATATCCATTTTAAACAGCATAAATCCCTTATAATATGAAAAGGTTAGTAGCACCCTAATGGCTTCAAATCTAACTACAGGGGCATAAGTCTCCTCAAAATCAATCCCTTTTATTTGGTTGTCCCCCTTTGCCACAAATCTTGCCTTATTCCTAACCACTACACCAGAATCATTCATCTTATTCTTAAAGACCTATTTGGTTCCCACTACACTTTGATTCTTAGTCTTTTTGCTAACTCCTAAATATTATTCCTTATAAATTGGTTCAATTCCTCTTGCATAACTAAGATCCAAAATTCATCAGAAAGGGCTTGATTGATGTTGGTGGGTTTAGTCATTGAGATAAAGGCAAAATCGTTTACTTCCTTCCTAGGTTCATGCCTAGTTCTAACACCTTCAGACGGGTCTCCTAAGATAAGTTCTTTAGGATGAATCGAAGAATATCTCCAATCTCTAGGCAAAGTATTTTGAGGTTCTACCCTTTCCTCCAGATTTGCATTTTCAACTCCTTGGGTAATCTATCCTACCTCTTCTTCTTCCTCAACTCTAGACTCCTTAGGATCAGATTCATCAAACACCATATGAGTAGTCTCCTCCACCACTAAAGTCTTCTTATTAAACACCCTAAAGGATTTCCCCACACTAGAATAGCCTAGGAACACTACTTCATCAGATTGTGGTCAAATTTTCCTGGGGATGATTTCCTATTGCTCAGAATGAAAATCTTACAGCCAAAGATATGGAGGTGGGATAGGTTTGGAGGTCTAACCTTAATGATCTCATATGATGTCTTTTTTAGTTTGGATCTAACATTCACCCTATTCAACACAATACAGGCTATGTTCATCACTTCTGCCCAAATGTATTTGGAAGTGAATATTAAGCAAGCATGGCTCTAATGGCTTCCACTAAGGTGTTATTCTTTCATTCAGTTACCCTGTTCCACTAAGGGATCCTATGAGCTGAAATGTTGTGGCTAATCCCTTGATCCTCACAGAAGGTTCCAAATTTCTCATTTTTAAACTCCCCACCATGATCACTATGGATGGTCATAATCTCATAGCCTAACTTCTTTTGAATCCAAGTGGAGAAAGATTTAAATTCATCTAATGACTCAGATTTATGTGATAGAAATCTAATCTATGTAAACCTCGAGTAATCATCAATACTAAAAAATCTATAGACTTTTCCCCCTAAGCTGTAGTGCTACTAGGTCCAAAAAGATCCATGTGAAGGACTTCTAAAGGTCTAGAGGTGATGATGTCCTTAATGGAGTAAAAAGAGATTGGACTTGCTTCCCTAATTGAAAGGCATCTCACAAGTGATCCTTTATGAACTTAAGCTTGGGGACACCTCTAACTAAGTCCTTTAGGGTCACTCTTCTAAGGGTTTTCATACTGGCATGACATAATGTCCTGATCCACAACCAAGACTCATCAGCAGTAGTTTTTTAAGCAAAATAAAGTAGCACATTCAATGTTATTTAAGTCAAGCACGTAGACATTATTGACCTTCTTGCCCTACAAAATAGTTTTATTATTTAAGCTTATGATACAAGTATTTACCAGGAACTTGATGATGAACCCTTTGTCATAGAGTTGACTGATGCTGAGCAGGTTGTGTTTTAGTCCATCTATAAGAAAAACATTTTCAATCAAAAGGTTCTTGGTGTTTTCGATTATACCTACACCTACCACTTTCCTGGTGATGTTGTCTCTAAGATTGACCTTGCCTCCAGCCCTGGCCTCCTGCGAAATGAATTGTTTTACATCTCTAGTCATATGTCTTAAGCATCCACTATCTAGGTACAACATGCTCTCACAAGGACTTGCATGACAGAAACCCTACAAAATCATTAAACATCATATTTAGGAATAAAATAGGTTTGGGTTCCTTCTTACAAAAAGAAAAATGCAATGCATGTGTGTTGTGCTGTGACACATGCAATTTGGACCTCTACACCTAATGTGACCTACGTTGAATAGTGCAGGTGTGAGAGATATGTCCTAACATACCACATAAGAAATATCTGACACCAGCAATAGGATTAACTAATCTACATGGGTGATAGTACCTCTTCCTAGGTTTGAATGATGCATGTTTTGATGATTTTTAATGTGATCCTTCAAGTGATGGAGGTTTATAAAATTGTGCAAATATAGGTGGTGTTTCATTTTTTTCAAATGCACTAATTTTCACACTTAGAATTTCATTTTCCTTTTTGAGACTAGCAATTTCAAATTTTAAATAATGTTCACTACTATCCAAATCAGACGCATTAGTTTCTAATTCCTTAAATGTAGCTTCTAATTCAACATACGATGCTTTTAATGAATCATGCTCAATAATCAAATCAAAATGCTTTTATTTAACTTATCAAATTCTTAAAGTAATGACATGTGATTGCTATCAAGCGTAGAATGATCCTTAATCAAAACTTCATGCTCTTTTTTCAAGTTTAAGAATTCCAATTTCAGGCTAGCAAGTCTTTTCGTAAGTTTCCTATATGATGAATGGATTTTTCAGAAATTCAAGTAATTCATCGTAGGTTATCTTACATACCTCTTCTTGGTCAGATTGACCAGGATGATCATCCTCCATCAAGCATAAGTTTATAGTCTCCTCCTCAACTTCAGTCTCAGAGGAGTCAGATGCAGAATCCACCCAGAAAGTCTTTTGGATCTTCTTCTTATCCTTCCTAAACTTGTGTTTCTCCTCACCCTTCCCCTTGCTTGGGTGAGTCTTAAGTGTAGGACAATCAACCTTGATATGTGAAGGCTTCCTACATTCAATACAAATTATATCAGAATAACTTTTAAAATTTTTGCTACACTTACCTTTGTTCCACTTCTGAAAGTTCTTGTATTTCTCCCTTAGAAATCTTTTAAATTGCCTAGTGATTAATGGAACATCATCGCTATCAGACCCAAAGGAATCAGTGTCAATATCATTTACCTTCAGTGCCACAATTTTCTTCTTATTCTTCTCACCTATATCAATTTGTCATCGGTTCACTCCTTGCTCGTAAGCAATGAGTGACCCAAGTAAGTTATCAATAGAATAAGTATTCAAATCTTTGGATTTAGTAATTGCAGTTATCTTGGCATCATAGAAAGAAGATAAACACCTCAGAATTTTGTTCACTTTTTCATAGTTAGTGAGTTCTGTTCCTAAAGCATGTAGAGAGGTGACAATTTTAGTAAACCTAGTGTACATTTCAGATATGGACTCGCTAGGTCTCATGCGAAAGCGTTCGTAGTCATGAAGAAGTATATTTAACCTAAACTATTTAACTTCAGATGTACCTGCATAGGTGATGCATAATCTATCCCAAATTTTATTACCAGTCGTGCTAGTAGAGACATGCATGTAATCCTCAGATTTTAAAGCACAAAAAAAATAGTTCAAGCATTTTACATTCAGTTATGTTAAATCACTATCATTAAAGGTCCATTCGTCAAAAAGTAGTTCAGTTTTAATACCATTAACAAGTCCAAAAGGTGTTTCATAATAATCTTTAACAAGCATCCACATGCGATAATCAATAGATTGTAAAAAGGTGGACATGCGAGTTTTCTAAAAATCAAAAGGAATGTTGTCAAACAAAGGTGGATGAGTAATGGAATAGCCTTCAGTGGTGTTTCTATTACCAAAGTTATCCATGGACCAAATTCAAAAGTTTTTCAAAACTAGATTTTATTATCTCGCTATGATACCATTAGAAAGTTTTTTAGGGATGTTAAGCCCTTGTGAACTAGTCCCGAGACTAACTAAGCGGGGGGTGAATTGGTTTTTTTAAAAATTTGTGAGAAAAAAGATTTAGAAAAATCTTTTTGAATATTTTAAAAAAATAATTATAATTTCACAATAATATGCAGATGTTAAACAATAACAGAATAATAATCATAATTACATGATCATCAACAGAAAAATAAATACGAAAGATAAACAGAAAGAACACACCAGATTTTATTGAGGTTCGGTCAACTTGACTTACATCCACTCCCTAGAGCCTTCGCTCTGGGTATTGCACTAACACTAAATAACTCTCCTTCTGCTCCCACAGAAAGGTAGAGAAGCCTATACAAAACTCCTTTCCACTAACCCGGTGAGGCAGAGAACCTGGACTCCTTTCGTTTCCTCCTGAAGCAGGAAGAGAACCTGGACACCTTTCACTTCCTCCTGAAGCAGGTAGAGAACCTGTATCTTCTTGCGGTTGGTCCTACCATAGAGACACTAACAAGATAAGAGATGATGATCGGAGAAGATGACTCAGATCCTTGCTTTAAGCAACCTTTGTGAACACCTCACAAACTCCTCCTCACAAGATCCTCTCTCTATCTCCCCAGCTCTCTCTCTCTCTCTCAGGTTCTCTTTGGCAAGGAAGGTGGCAAAAGATTTTTTTGATTGAATAAAAAAGATCTTAAATAGGAGGGCTCAAATATTGACCTAAATCTCAACTGGTCATCAAAGATCATCCAGGATGATCAATAGATCATCCAGGACGATCGGTAGATCATCCTATACGATTAGTGTAAAATAAACCCTTTTGGCCTGGACGATCTGGCTCTTCTGAATGATTAGAAGACAAATTCTGTTTATATCATCCAGGAAAATTTTGCGATCATCCTGGATGATTAGTTCAAACCAGGAATATCATCCAGAAGATAGCTTAGGACATCCAGGAGAAAAGCTTGGATGAACTGAAGAAAATGACTTAATCGTCTAGGATGATACGTATATTGCCCTGTACGATTAGTTCAAAAAGACCAAAATCATCCAACAGATTCCTCGGCTCATAGAGCTAGACCATGCTGGATGATTTCAAAATGACCTGATCATCCAGGATAATATATATATCATCCTGTATGATTAGTTCAAAATCAGAAATATCATCCAGTACATTCCTCGGGTCGTCTAGGTAAAATGCTCTAGACGGTCAGGATTTTGCAGGTATCGTCGAGGACGATCTTATGATCATCTAGGATGATATGATCGAATCACTCAAACCTTAATTACTTTCCTTAATCATCTGACTAATTTAGGTATGATTGTAATGGATCGTTCAGGATTATACACGTATTGTCCAAGATGATTAGACCAAATCTCTAAAAATATAAACTTTCCTAACTTAGTCTGGCGGTTGAGAATTTCTGATTGTGGCATATCGTCATATATGATGTATATATCATCTAGGATAATTTGCTTAATCAGACCGACTTAGCATGGTCGCCCTAATTGGGATTTCAGTTTTCAATGGATCGTCTAGGACGATGTGAATATAGTCCAGGATGATTTTAACAAAAAATGAACAGAAATTCTAACTCACTAAAACTCTCCCCTGAGTGTGTGTGTGTGTAAGGTTACTTAGCTTGGGGATCCGTTATATTATATTTGACTCAAGAAAAATAAAAAAGTACATTGAACCTAAAATATAAACAGACTGACTTGATCTTGAGCTGGCTCGAATTACAGTTAATCTTGTGAACCTGAAAGATTAAAAACTCATACAAAAATGAAAGGTTTTCTATCATCAAAATCATAGTCCTTGAAACCATATTCACAACGCATGGAATGTATGTTTTTCATTTTTTATTATTTATTCGTTAGTTTGCTATAAGTTTTTTTTTTCTCCTAAGAATTCCTTGTTCTAATTGGTTATTCATTTAGGGGGAGCTTAGCAGAAATTGTCCACTTAGTGGGAGCTAAGGAGAAATATTATTTAGATTGTTAACTCAAATAATAATTATTTTGCCATCAACAAAAAGGGGAAGATTGTTGTAACTTTGTTTTCATAGCTATATTCTCTTATTATGTGTATTTTTTATTATTCTAAAATATTATTGTATTGACTTCTATTTCTCCTAACTTGTATCATATATATTTCTTTTATTGTTTGGGTGTACTAACATTTTAGGGAAATCACATTATAGATAGTGGAAGACTTCAAGTTAATTATATTAGAGTTTATTAGTTTTGGAGTTTGTACTTTTTATTCTTTTCTTGAGTTTGAGAGTGTGTGATTGTAAATTAGGTAATCGTGCACACAAATACTGGGGGAGTGGGATAAAACTTGATTTTTATAACTAATCATACTATAGATTTATGTATCGTACGTGATAATTTGTCATGTATATTCCTCCAGAATTGATCTGATCGAATCAAGCCTAAAAATTTTTCTATGTCCAGATCATACTGTATGAATGAAGTTCATACCGGACTCTAATCAGAGTACGAAATAGGGTTTATACATGATCATACAGATGAAATGGTTCATTTTTGAACTGATCGTATTGTACGATAGTGGGTTCGTACAAATGCTAATCGGAGTACAAAAAAGGGTTCGTACACGATCGTATATATGAAATTGATTCTTTTTAATTGATCATACTGTGCGAAGTGAGTTCTTACAGATGCCGATCAGAGTATGAAATTAGTTTCATCCATGTTCGTAGAGACAAAAGCCTTATTTTTTGAACTAATTATACTATAAGATCAGTGTTGATATAGACACTGATCAGAGTATGAAATGAGGTTTGTACAGGAAAGTACGAGACTTTTTGAAAAATTTATTCGTATGAAGGTTGATCGTACTGTATGATCCAAGTTTGTCAAACTTGAAATTTTTAGTTTTTGGATGATTTTTCTTGTCCTTTGTATATAAGGGTCCTAAAAACTGACTGTCTTAACAACTTCCATCAATTTCTCTTGAGTGTTCTTAAGGAGTGTGCTTGGGAGAGTGTTTTGAGAGAGAAGTGTGAGAGATCTAGTATAAGGGAATTGTGAGGGGATTCACAAGGTTGCCGAACGGTGAGAATCTCTTACGTGTTCTTCAAAGTTCTTCCCAATCTCCTTGGAGGCTCTTACAAGAGAATTATAAAAGAAGGTTCAGTACTCTGCCGTCATCAGGGAAGGTGAAAAAGGTTGCTTGGTTCTCTACCTATACCAGGTGGGTGTGAAAGGATGATGGTACTCTGCCGACACCAGGAGAATCTGAAAGGATGACAGTTCTCTGCCCCACCAAGTTGGTGGAAGAGAGGTTATAAAGGCTTCTTTGCCTTGTTGTGGGGGCAAAAGGAGAGTCACTAGTGTTTAGTGCAATACCTGGAGAAGGAGTCTCTGGGGAGTGGATGTAGGTCTTGTTGGACCAAACCACTATAAAATTTGGTGTCTTCTACTTTTATTTTTATCGCATTTACTTTCTGTAATTTTTATTTACTGTGGTTGAAAAGTAATTTTCTACTGAAAATTTAATTTTGCTGAAATACTACTATAAATTAATTTTTTTACATATATGGTTTTCATTTCTAAAAGATAATTTTTAAAATTACCAATTCACCCCCCCCCCCCCTCTTGGTTAGCCTTGGGCATATTATAATAGGTTTAACAACCTATTTAGACTTTCGCCACTTCCCATTTTATATTGCAAAGTCCTTTCCAGACTCTAGAATCAACCATTTTATAAGTACGAATGGTTGGATGATTGCCAACACAATACTTCTACATCATAAACTTAGCCTAAAGGTTAGTTTTAGCACGAAAGTTATACCAAAGTTTGTAGGAAAAAGTATGAGCTAAATATGCCATCTTCTTGCACACCAATCCACTATTCCCCAAAGTATGACAACACTTATTCCAAGATGACCAGAGGATTTTAGAATTACCACTATTGCCTTTCCAAAAAAACTTATTGATGAATTTTTCCAATCTATCACAAACCAGAAAAGTAGGTTGAATAGTTTAAAAATTATAAATAGGAAGGGAGAAAAGAACATTTATAATCAACACCAATCTACCACCAATGCTATCAAAATTAAATTTCCAAGAGTTCAGTTTATTCTGCACAGTAGAAATCAAATCATCAAAATGAGAAGATCTTTTACGACCTTTAAAAAGCGGAACACCCAAATAGTTAAGAGGAACGAAACCTTACAAAAAATTAGTAATATTTTTGATAGAACTGATGCGATCACTAGAGAAATTCTCAGGAGTGATAAAACAACACTAATTTCTATTAAAGTATAAACCACTCAAAAGCTCAAAATTACCCAAAAAAGTAAGTAGCATATTAACCATATCTATAGAACCATTAGAGAAAATAATAACATCGTCAACAAAGCATTAATGGGAGATAGGAAAGCCCCCTAACATTCTAAAATATTGGTTTAGGTGAACATCATAGAGATGGGTAAGACCTCTAGAATGATACTCAATAGCAATAATGAAAAGAGAAAGGGAAAGAGGATCACCTTGCCTAATACCATGCAAGGACTTAAAAAAACTATTACTTCTACAATAAAAAATAATAGAAAAATAAGAGCCCTCAATACTGTTTTGGATTAAACTAATGAAATTTGAGTTAAAACCAAAAGCATGCAAAATATGGTATAAAAACCTCCAGTTAGTGTTATCATAGGCTTTAGCAATATCAAATTTAAAAATCACTACCCCGCACTATGAGATCGAGGTCTTGAATAATTTCTTGAGCCAAATGGATGTTATTAGTAATAGCTCTACCTTTAAGAAACCCCATTTAGAAAGGAGAGATAATTTTAGGAAGTAAAGGAGATAAATAATACAAAATAATTTTCATGATTAACTTGCTAAAAAAAGAGCAAAGACAAATATGACAAAAATCATCCCACTTATTAGCAACAACTTTCTTGGGGATAAGCATGAAAAAGGTACCAGAAAAAAAACTTAGGCATAGAATTACCATTAAAGAAATTTAGAACAGCATCATATAAATCATTACAGAAAATTTTCCATGATTAATGAAAAAATTTAAAAGAAAAGCCATCAGGGCCAGCCACAAAATCAACATTCATATCAAACACAACTTTATTGACTTCCTCCATCGATGGAAAAAGGGTAAGAATATTGTTATACTCCCCATTAATAATGCTAGCAATAAGATCAGGTTGATTAATAGGAAGAGGTTCAAAATTTTTGTTGAATTACTTAGAGAAATGATCAACAGCAGACTTAGCAATCTCTTCATCCTCCTCAACAATGATCCAATCATTATGCTCGATTTGAAGAATAATTTGTTTTGCTCTATTCTTCTTCACCAACGAATGGAAGTATTTAGTATTATTATCCCCATCAGTAAGATGTTAGAAACAGATTTTTTCTTCCAATAAATTTCCTCTTGCTCTTGATGCTTAAAAAGAGACATTTTAGCCCCTTTCAAATTAATTAAATTAACATCCAAATTATCATTATGACAAATAAGCTCATAAGAAGTAACTTTTTCTTTAGCAGAAACAATTATAGTGAAAGGTTTTTGAAAATATTTCTATTCCACCAACTAAGTTTATGCTTAAGCCTTTTAAATTTTAACCACAGTCTATGCATCCCAATACTATCATGGTTAGGATACAAAGGAGAATCCCAATTCTCTTTGACCAAATTAGTGAAATTATTATCAAGCAACCACATATTTATAAATCTAAAAGTAGAAGGGGAGACAGATTGTCTAGCCTATATACTAATCAAGAGAGGAGAATGATCAGAAAAGGTTTTACTCAAATGCTCAACAAAAGTGTTATTACTAAAATTTATCTAAGAATCATTAAAAAGCACATAGTCTAAATGTTGGCATATATTACCACAATTTCAAGCAAAACGATTAACAGTGAAGACTGTTTCAAATCTTGCTTTAAGGATTATAGTTTTGATGATAACAAACATTTATGTGTTCTATTTTTGTTTGGCTAATGTTTTAGGTACAAAGATCAAATACAATTCAAGCCAACTCAAGATTGGGTCCGCATGTGTGTGAATATATTTTTTCCCTTTCTTGAGT
Organism: Dendrobium chrysotoxum; assembly: GCA_019925795.1. Classification (NCBI taxonomy): domain Eukaryota; kingdom Viridiplantae; phylum Streptophyta; class Magnoliopsida; order Asparagales; family Orchidaceae; genus Dendrobium; species Dendrobium chrysotoxum. The sequence continues at coordinate 42,978,739 of CM034315.1, forward strand.
CAAATGTAACGTAATTGATCCCCTTGATAAGTAATCTTGCACACACACACTCAGGGGGAGAGTTTTAGTGAGTTAGAGTTTCTATTTTCAATTTTTGTTCATATCATCCTGGACGATATTCATATCATCCTGGATGATCGAATGAAAATAGAAACCCTACTTAGGGCAACCATGTTAAGTTAGTTGTATTAAGCTGATCATCCTGGATGATATACCCATTGTATAGGATGATATGCTCAAATCAGAGATTTTCAGCCACCAGATTAAGTTAGGCAAGTTTTTATTTTTAGAGATTTGGTCTGATCATCCCGAATGATACATGTATCATCCTGAACGATCCTTTATAATCATGCCTAAATTAGTCTGGTGATTAAGGAAAGTAATTAATATTTGATTAATATGATCATGTCATCCTGGATGATCACAATATTATACTGGACGATACATGTAAAATCCTGACCATCCAGAGCATTTCACCTAAATAAACCGAACTATCTTCTGGATGAAATACCCGAGTTTGAACTAATCGTATAGGGTGATAGAGATATCATCCTAGAATATCAAGTCATTTTCAATCGTACAGAATATTTTGTGCAGGCCGATCCGAACTATGTGCAGGATAATTTTGGGTGTTTTAAACTAATCTTTCAGGATGATAGAGATATCATCCTGGACGATCAAGTCATTTTGAGATCATCCAACATAATTTTCCCTGGATGATCTGAACTATCTTCTGGATAAAATTCTTGATTTACACTAATCATCCTGGATGATCATAGAATTGTATGAGATGATCTGAAAAAAATTTTGTCTTCTAACCATCCAGAGAAACTAGATCATCCCGGTTGATATGTGAGATTTTACACTAATCATACAGGATGATCTGTCGATCTTCCTGGAAGATATTTGACAACCAGTTGATTTTTGAGCCCTCCTATAAAAGATATATTTCTTCTAACAAGAAAAATCTTTTGCCACTTTCCTTACCAAAGAAAACCTTGAGAGAGAGAGAGAGAGAGAGAGCTTAGGAGAGAGAGAGAGAGAGGATCTTATGAGGGGAAGTTTGTGAGGTGTTCACAAAGGTTACTCCAAGCAAGGATCTAAGTTATCTTCTCCAGTCGTTGTCTATTATCTTATTGGTGGTTCTGTGGTAGGATCGTCTGTAAGAAGATTTGGGTTCTTTGCCTGCTTTAGGAGGAAGCGAAAGGAGTCCAGGTTCTCTACCTACATCAGGAAGAAGCGAAAGAAATTCAGGTTCTCTGCCTCACCGGATTGGTGGAAAGGAGTTTTTATAAAGGCTTCTCCGCCTTGCTGTGGGAGCAAAAGGAGAGTCACTTAGTGTTAGTGCAATACCGAGAGGGGAGGCTCCGGGGAGTGGTCGTAGGGCAAGTTTTCCAAATCACTATAAAATCTAGTGTGTTCTTTCTGATTTTTTTTCACACTTACTTTTCTATTGATGATTATGTGATTGTGATTATTATTCTGTTATCGTTGAATATCTGCAGATCATCGCGTAACTGTAAACATTTTAAAACTTTCAAAAAAAATTTCTAAATCATCATTTGCCTACGAATTTTTAAAACTACCAATTCACCCCCCCCCCCCCTCTTGGTTAGCCTCGGGACTAGTTCATAAGGCTTAACATCCCTAATAAACTTTCAAGTGGTATCAGAGTGGTATTCATAAAATTAAGTTTTAAAAAACTTTTTAATTCGATCCATGGCTAACTCTGGAAATAAAAATACTGCTAAAGGTTATTCATTTAATCGTCCATCTTTGTTTGATAATATACCGTTTGATTTTTAGAAAACTCGCATGTCCACCTTTTATAATTATTTATTATCGCATGTGGATGCTTGTTAAAGATGATTATGAAGCACCTTATAGACTTGTAAATGGCATTAAAACTGAACTTCCTTTAATTGAATGGACATTTGATGATCGTAATAAAGTACAATTGACTATAAAATGTTTGAATTATTTTTTTTTTGCTTTAAAATCTGAAGATTACATGCGTGCTTTACTTATACGACTGGTAAAGATATCTGGGATAGATTATACATTACCTATGAAGGTACTTCTAAAGTTAAGCAATATAGATTGAATATGTTGTTTCACGAATATGAACTCTTTTGCATGAAACCTAGTGAATCAATTTCTAAAATGTATACTAGGCTCACTCAAATTGTCACCTCCCTACATGCCTTAGGAAGAGAGCTTACTAATTATGAGAAAGTTAACAAGATTTTGAGATGTTTGCCTTCTTCCTATGATGCCAAGATAACTGCTATCATTGAATCTAAAGATTTGAATGCCTACTCTATTAATAACTTACTTGGATCACTCATTGCTTACGAGAAAGGAGTGAACCAAAGACAGCTTGATGCAGCTGAGAAAAAGAAAGAGAAAACTGTGGTGCTAAAGGCTAACGAGACTGATACTGATACTTCTGGGTCTGATAGTGATGATGTTGCCTTAGTCACTAAGTAATTTAAATGCTTTCTAAAGAAGAAACGTAAGAACTTTAGAAGTGGAACAAAGCTAAGAGTAGTAGAAATTTTAAAGGTTCATCTGATATTATTTATTTTGAATGCAGGAAGCCTGGACATATAAATACTGATTGTCCTACACTTAAGGCTCACCTAAGTAAGGAGAAGGGTGAGGAGAAACCCAAGTTCAGGATGGACAAGAAGTGGATTCAAAAGCTGTTCTTGGCAGATTCTATATTTGACTCCTCTGAGACTGAAGTTGAAGAAGAGACTACGAACTTGTGTCTGAAGGCTGATGATCATCTTGGTCAATCTGATCAAGAAGATGTATGTGAGCTAACCTATTATCAATTGCTAGATGTTTCTGAGAAAATTCATTCATCATATAGGAAACTTAAGAAAACACAGGCCAGCCTAAAATTGAATTTCTTGAATTTGCAAGAAAAGTATGATATTATGATTAAGGATCATTCTACACTTGATAGCAATCACATATCTTTTCTTGATGACTTTGATGAATTAAACAAAAACAATTCTAAACTAATTATTGGGCATGAGTCATTGAAAATATCACATGTTGACTTAGAAAAAGCTTATAAAGAACTAGACACCATGGCATGTAACTTAACTAGTGATGAGCATTATATGAAATTTGAAATTGCAAGTCTCAAGAAGGAAAATGAATTTCTAAGACCAAAAATTATTGCTTTTGAGAAAAATTAAACACCTCCTACTTTTGCAAAATTTTGTGCACCTCCATCAATTGAAGAATCTAATTCAAAATCATCAAAGCATATTTCATTCAAACCTAGGAAGAGGCACTATCACTCACGTAGATTAGTTAACCCTTCTCCTAGCATTAGATGTTTTTCTTGTGGCATGCTTTGACATATCTCTCATACCTATACTATTCACCGTAGTACATATTGGGTGTGGAGACCCAAATTACATGATTCACAGTATAGCACACATACATTGCATTCTTTTTTATATAAGAAGGAACCCAAACTTGTTTAGGTTCCTAAATCTGATGTTTGATGATTTTATAGGTGTGCTCTCACAAAAGGCCTCGTGAGAGCATGTGGTACCTGGATAGTAGATGTTCAAGACATATGATGGGAGATCCAAATCACTTCATTTCACTGGGGACTAGAGCTGGAGGCAAGGTTACACTTGGAGACAACACCACAAGGAGGGTGGTAGAAGTAGGTATAATTGGTGATTCACCAAATTTCATTTTTGACAATGTTTTACTTGTAGATGGACTAAAACACAATCTGCTCAGCATCAGCTAGCTATGTGATAAAGGCTTCAGCATAAAGTTCTTGCCTACTTGCTGCATTATAAGCTTAAATGAAAAAATTATTTTGCAGGGAAAAAGGGTCAATAATGTCTACATGCTGTATTTAAATTACTTTAATGCTGATATTACTATTTGCTTAAAAACTGCTGCTGATGAGTCTTGATTGTGGCATAGGAGGTTTTGTCATGCCAGTATGAAAACCCTTAGATGAGTCACCCAAAAGGACTTAGTTAGAGATGTCCCCAAGCTTAAGTTCACTAAGGACCACTTATGTGATGCCTATCAATTCAGGAAGCAAGCCCAATCCACTTTTCACTTAATTAAGGACATCAACACCTCTAGACATTTAGAAGTCCTTCACATTGATTTGTTTGGACCCATTAGCACTACCAGCTTAAGGGGGAAAGTCTATGAATTTATGATTGTTGATGATTACTCGAGGTTTACTTGGATTACATTTCTGTCACATAAATTTGAGTCATTTGATAAATTTAAATCTTTCTCCACTTGGATTCAGAAGAAGTTAGGCTGTGAGATTTTGACCATCCATAGTGTTCATGGTGGGGAGTTTGAAAATAAGAAATTTGGAACCTTCTATGAGGTTTTACTAATCTGTCACATAAAAGTGATTTAATTTTAGTTGAATTGGATAATGTTACTCTTCATCACGATGGCAATGTGGGTATTATTCCTCAAGTGCAAGATCCTTTTAATGATCCCTAATTTTGGATTCTGTCTAGGTCAAACCAAATCCTATTATTGTTGATGAGTTGTTTGAAGGCTAGGAAGTCAATCCTAACTCTATCTTTTCTTTACTTATTATTTCTCATAATATGAATGATCAAAGTATTGACTCTAATCTAAATAATGGTTCCCTTTCTATTAAGCCTACCATGGAGGCTGAATTGGTTAATAGCATTTTTGTGAATGAGGAAATTGATCAAACTGTTGTTATTGATTAGGTGTTAACCCAAACCGTTGTGGAGAAGATTTGTGGTAATGCTGTTAATAATGAAACTAATATGGAAGGAGATGTTTTCTATGAGGAAGGAGAATTGCCTCTTTCTAGGGGGCAGTTAGGTATGATTAATGAAATAAGCTTCTTTTTGAGTGATCATTACCATAGCGATGCTTTTACTGACAATTAGGATATAAAAATACAGGCTAAATGCTTTGCTAGAGATGATAATGATACTAGTTATACCAAGGGTCATGGTAGGAGAGGTAGGAAGCAAAAGAATGTCGTTCTATAATCGCCTAGAAACACCCTCTCACATACTTCTCATTAACATATCATTTTTATGTTTAACACCATTATTTGGATTGTTAGGAGCATTGGATGCCCTTCTTCTAAGTTTAGAGTGAAAAACTTATGTCGTATTAATAATGTCTCAGTTCTTGTTTTGCTTGATCCTCATATCTCCTCTGATAAGTTACTTAGTATTGCTAAATCTTTGGGTTTTTAACATGCCATGTCAATTGTGTCCAATAAAATTTGAGTTTTTTTGGAAAGATTTGGTTCAGGTAGACATTATTGGTGATTTTAATCAAGTTATTCATTATAATATTAAATGTTCTAATTTGAAATGTTGTGCTTCCTTTGTTTATGCTGCTTCCTCTCGTTATACTAGAAAGATTTTATGGGATCAAATTTCTCAATTTCATAGTATTTGTAACCTTCCCTTGCTTGTGGGGGGAGATTTTAATACCATTGCTAACCCATCTGAGCGCATAGGGGGCTCTCTCTCTATCTATAATTATGTGGAAGATTTTAATAGTATGATTATGGACTATAACCTTATTGATTTTAGTTACATTGTTGATTGCTTTACTCAGCATCGTGGGCATTTATGGCAATGGTTAGATCTTGTTTTATTTAATGGCTATTAGCTGAATTCTTTTGAGTCTACTAATGTTGGCCATCTAAGCAGAACCGTCTCTAGTCATTCCCCTCTTCTTATTAGAATTAAGCCTAGAGTTAGGGATTTTCCGTCTCAATTTAGATTTCAAAACATGTGGTTACTTCATGATTCTTTTATGGATTTGGTTAAGCATAATTGGCTTGCCCCTTTATATCTGGATAATTCTATTTCTAGTATGGGAAGATTACATTTAATTGCACAAGATAAGGTGAATTCTCATGAGGCTCAGTGTCAATTGGTGCCCTTTAAAGCTAATTTTTGCTTTTTGAAAGAGGCTTAAGATGACCTTTATAAATTACAAGCTTAGGAGGAAATTTTTTGGAAGCAAAAAGTGGCTGTCAAACATTTGGTTGAGCGTGATAATAATACTAAATATTTTAATGCCTTGGTTAAGTGGAAACGTGCTATTAATTATATTTATAAAATTATTCAGGTTGATGGCTCTGTCACTGAGGGTGGTGTTAAAATTGCAAATTTAGTTGTTCAACACTTTCAGAATCATCTGAATAAAACCTTTTACCCTTCTATTAATGATAATCCTAACATTATTCCTAATCTTATCTCTCATGATGATAAAGTGTTCTTGTATAAATCTCCTTCTTTTGAGGTAGTTAAAGACACTATTTTCGTATGAATTATGAATCGGTTGCTGGACCGGATTGTTTCACAATGGAGTTTTTTTAGAAAACTTGACATATTATTGGTAATGATCTCTTTTCTACTGTTATTGACTTCTTTGATGGTAATTCTATTCATAAGTTTTTTACTTCTACTTCTATTGTGCTTATTCGTAAGAATAATTCTGTCACTTCTTGGAACGACTTTAGACCTATTAGACTATGCACCTTTTATTATGATTTGATCTCTAAAATTTTGATGAATCATTTAACTATTTTTCTGCCTAAAATTATTTCTCCTTTACAAATTGGATTTGTTAAAGGGCAAGCTATTGCTTATAATATCCTTTTCGCTCAAGAATTTTGTCAAGATTTAGATGTCAAGGATAGAGGTGGTAATATGATTCAGAAACTTTATATTGCTAAGGCTTATGGTAATATTCATGGGAATTTCCTTCACGATATTAGGAAGTTGTTTGAATTTGCTTTAAATTTTATCAACCTAATTAAGCTTTGCATTGAAAGCCCATATTTTTATATCATTATTAACGGTAAGACTAATGATTTTTTTTAAGGCTTCTTATGGACTGAGACAGGGGGATCCCGTCTCTCCAGCTCTTTCAATATTACGGCTGAGTACCTTTTTAGAGGGCTTACTGATCTTTTTAAGAAGTATCCTAGCCTTTATTTTCGAACTTTAGGTGGTTTTCATATTTCTCACTTATGTTTTACTGATGATTTTATTATTTTTACGAATGCTTCGATGAATAGGATTCAAAAACTTTTGAGGTTTTTTCACCAATTTGAATTGGTGAGTGGGTTGGCTTTTAATAAACATATGTGTTGCTTTACCTCTACTAAGAAAGTCCCTTTTGATCGTAATGTGGCTATTAAGAATTTAACTGGTTTTTGTCATAATTTTTTACCTTTTAAGTACCTTGGTGTGCCTCTTTTTAAGGGTAGGAAGAAATCTTTTCTTTTTTATGATTTAATTATGGTTGTACAGAACATACTTTTGTCTTACGATTCTAATTTTTTAAGCTTTGGAGGTCGGTTAATTCTTATTAAGAGTGCCCTTTTTTCTATTCATGTTTATAGTTTTCAAACTTTGCTTCCTACTCAGGCTGTGTGTAACAAGATTGATATAATTTTTAATAAGTTTTTTTGGAAAGGAGATAGTGGTAATTCCAAAATCCACTGGTCCTCTTGGGATAAATGCTGTGGTACTTTGGATGAAGGGGCTCTTGGTTGTATGTCTATGAATGTTTTGGCCTACTAATTCTCTTTTAAGTTATGGTACAATTTCTATGCTAATCCGAGCCTTTGGGCTAATTTTATAGTTGCCAAATATTATGGGGGGAAGCACTCTGTCACGTGTGGCTTAAGTAAAGGAAACTCCAAAGTTTGGCAACGTCTTTACAAAGTTAAATGGGGTGTTGAGCCATTTATCCTTTGGGGCCTTGGTGGTTGTAATACTTTTTTTTGGCAGGATCGTTGGTTGAGTAGCCAATCCATTGATTCTATTATTAATACTTCCTCTAATGCTACTGTGAAGGTTAATTATTTTTTCTCTAATAATGGTTTGGACGTTGAGAAACTTTCTAATGTTGTTCCTAATTTTATTATTCAGCAAATTTTGTAGATCCATTTGAACACTAATTCACTTGATGTTCAGTTATGTGCTTTGTCTAAAGATGGTAACTTTAGGTTAAAGGATGCCAGGCATTCCTTTAGAACTAAGAAAGAGGCTTCTAAGATTTTCCATTTGTTATGGCATAAAAGTATTCCTTCTACGGTTTTTGTTTTTGTTTTGAAAATTTTACATAAGTTTATCCATATGGATGATAATTTGATTAAAAGTGGTTTTTTTCTTCCATCTAAATGCTAATGCTGTTATCATATGGACAATATGCATCCTGTGTTAATCTCTGGTCCATTTGTTGTCAAAGCCTGGACGTATTTTGAAGTTATTTTTCACTTAAATTATTTTAATGCTAATGTCTCTTTTAATTCTTTACTTAACTGTTGGTTTTTTAATTCCAAAGGTCATATCAGGAATTTTATTCCTTCCGTTATCCTTTGGTACTTATTATTGGATAGGAATAATTCTTGTTTCAATGGTGTGGATATAAATCATCATAGAATTATTCAAAATGTTAAAGATAAGATTGTGGCTCCATACTTTGCTAAGTTAGTTTATGTTAAGAATTTCAAAAAAAAAATTCCTTCTGTGGTTGATCTTGGAATTAAGCTAGAAGTGGATAGTATTCATATATTTCGCAGGAGTATCTTTTGGATGAAGCCTCCTGTCAACTTCGTTAAGTTAAATGTGGATGCTATTAGCATCAACTCTATTTCAGGCTGTGGCGGTGTCATCGGAGATTCTAACGGTAATTGCATTTTGGGTTTTGCTAGTACTCTTCATATTTGTGATGTCAATTTTTCTACCACCTTTTCTATTCTTTATGGTTTAAGACTGTGTTTCTGTCTTGATTACATCAATATTATGGTTGAGGTTGGTTCTTCTTACTATTGTCAATCTTTTACCTTGTGGGATGATACTGTCTGTTCTTCTGCTTTATTTTACATGAGGTGGGACATTAAGAATTTGTTAAACCTTTTAAATTGCTCTTTTCTATTGTTCATGTGGAGGGCAATGCATGTGCTCATTCCATTGCCAGGTGGGGATGTGGATTGGATTCTATGGCTGATTTCTTGGTTTCTAATCTTCCTCTTCATGTGAAAGGCTTTTTAAGATTGGATAAGATTGGTTTACCTTATGCTATTTCTTAATGTTCCTATGGTTGTTGGTTTTTGGTTGGTTTCCTGGCAGTATTATTTGCAGTTTTCCAGTTTCTGTTGTCTAGATGGGTGCTTTCACGGGTGGCTGGGCTATGCTTTCCCCCTGGGTTCTCTTCTGTCTGGGTTTGTCTCCTTTTTTTGTTATGTTATGGGCGTGTGGTTTTTAATTTTGAGGCTTATCGGATGTCGGTGTACTGGTTCTATGAGTTTTGTCATAAGGGGTTTTTTCAATTATTCATGGGTACTTGTTGTTCTGGCTCGTCTGCTCATTTGCATTTAGCTTTGGATGACTCTTTTTTTTTCAAGGTCTATTTTTATGGGTTTCTTTTGAGCTGGATGGTTGGTGTTCTCAGAGGTCTAGTGCTATGAGTCTTATGCTTTTTTACATGGTTTTGAGTTGGTGGCTTTTGTCGTGGTATCTCCTTGGTTCAGGTTGCTTACCTATTGGTGGTAATTGGTATTCTTATTGGTGTTTTCATCCTAATCTCCACTATTACTTTTGCTATTTTTGTGTTTCTGTTTATTATTCCTTCATGCAGAGTGAACTTAGTGTAGATGATCGTGGTGATGAGCTGTTGATGGGGATGTTGGAGCTATTTGTGGTTTTTTGTAGCTTTTTCTTTTTTTGGGTGCTCTCTCTTATGCACCGTAGAATGTACCTAAGATTTTTTGTATTTTTACTTAGTAGGGAACTCGAGCTCTTAGGTTTTTTTGCTTTTAATTTTTTTAGCTCTTCTGAGCTGTAGTGAGCTTGAGTTCCCTTTAAGGACTGTGTAATCTCTTTTTTCATTAAACATGTATGCCCCACCGTGGGTTTCCCCTAAAAAAAAGGTTAGATAGGTTGATAGGGCGTTCCTTTTATTAGTTCCTAGATGAATACTCAGGTTATCATGAAATTCCTATTGCACCTAAAGATCAAGATCAAACTACTTTCACCAGACCTTATGAAACTATGGCTTTTAGGAGAATGCTTTTTGGTCTTTGAAATACTTCTGCTACTTTTCAAAGTTGCAGGGTGTCTTTTTCTTCAAACTTAATTTAAAAGGGTTTTAAAATTTCATCAATGATTTCTTAGTTTTTGGCACTACATTTGATTCTTATCTTGATCATTTGATTGTTATTTTTAAAAGATATGTGGAAATAAATCTATTGTTAAATTAGGTTAAGTGTCAATTTATGGTAACCGAAGGCATTATTGTAGGGCATAAAGTTTCAAAGAAGGGACTGGAAGTAGATATTGCAAAGATTCAAGTAATAGGAAAATTACCCCCTCCTAATTAAGTAAAAGGCATTAGAAGTTTTCTAATTCACGTAGTATTTTATAGAAGATTTATTAAAGGCTTCTCTAAAATTTCTAAACCCTTATGTCATCAATTGGAGAGCGATATTCCTTTTATATTTAATTCTATTTCTCTTAAAACTTTTAATACATTGATATAATATTTAATTGCTACTCCAATGATTGTTGCTCTTGATTGGTATTTACCTTTTATAGTAATGTATGATGCTTGTGATATTCCTATAGTTGGTGTTTTAGAACAAAAGCAAGAAAAGGAATTCTATGTCATTTACTATGCTATGAAAACTTTGAATTCTACAACATGTAATTATACAACAACTGAAAAAAGAATTATTAGATGTTGTTTTTGCAGTTGATAAATTTAGATCATACTTAATCGACACTAAAGTAATTATTTACACTGATCATGCTACTAACAAATATCTTTTCGCAAAGAAAGATACTAAACCAAGGTTGGTAAGATGGATTCTTCTACTACAAGAATTTGATGTTGAAATTTTTTATAGAAGGCAAACTAAAAATCAAATTGCTGATCATCTTTGTAGAAACTTTATTGAAAAGTATACATTAAATAAAGCTAAGATTAATAACAATTTTCCTGATGAATAATTATTTGCACTTTATGCAAAAAGTTCACCTTGATATGTGGGTATTATCAACTTAATTGTTAGTGGTATACTTCCACAAGATTTAAAACCTAGTCAAAAGAGGAATTTTTTTCATGATTCAAAATTTTACTTCTGTGATGAACCATATTTATTTAAATTTTGCAGCAATCAAATTTTGAGAAGTTGTGTACCTGAAGAATAAATATAATCAATCCTTAAGTAGTGTCATGGTTCGCATTATGGATGAGATTTTGGAGGATTTAGAACTGCTTCTAAAATACTCTAAGCATGATTCTTTGAATTAAGAAATGTGATCAATGCCAAAGAATAATGAATATTACAAAAAGAAATGAAATGTCTTTGAATTATGTTCTAGAAATAGAAATATTTAATATTTGGGGATTGGATTTTATCGAACTCTTGTTCCATCTTATGCAAATCAAGATATTCTTATTGAGGTGGACTATGTTTCAAGGTGGATTATAGGTGTGGAAACTTGTAAAACTGAAGCTAAAACTATGATTAAGTTTTTAAAGAAAAATATGTTCTCAAGTTTTGGAATGCCAAGAGTTGTAATTAGTGATGGAGGAAGTCGTTTCTGTAATTAAAAAAGAAATAATCTTAAATAAATATAGAATTCATCGTTGAGTATAAACTACTTATCATCCTTAAACTAGTGGTCAAACTGAGATTAGTAAATGGGAAGTTGAAACAATCCAAGAAGAAATGGTCAGTTCAAATAGAAAAGATTGGGCAATGAAGTTGGATGATGCAGTATTGGTATATAGAACTGCTTATAAGACTCCATGTGGTATGACTCTCTATAAATTAATTTTCAGAATGTCTTGCATCCTTCTTCTGGAATTAGAACATAAAGCTTTCTAAGCAGTTAAAGATTAGAATTATAAATTTAAAATGGCAAAAGAAAAAGACTGATGTAATTAAGTGAACTGGAAGAGAATAAAAATGAAGCTCATAAAAATGCAAGGATTTATAAAGAAAGGTTAAGAAATGGCATGACAAAAAGCTTTTTTATTTCAATTTTCCATGGAATGAATTAAGTCTAGAATTAAATTGTAAAACATCCTATCTTGGAGTGAAAGAATTCACTTCTAGATAATATGTTTTACTTTAATACAAGACTTAAGTTATTACATATAAAAATAAAATCAAGATGGTCTTGACTATTCATTGTGGTAAAAATATTTTCTTATGGCATTATAAAAATTAAGGATAAGAAAAGTTTAAATACTTTTAATATAAATGGCCATAGACTGAAACCTTATGAGTGTGAGACATTGATCGAGTACGAAATATAACTGAATTTGTTTATCATAAAAAAAATAATTGGATACTTTAGCTAAAGACTATAAACTTAGCACTTATGGGAGGTAACACACTTGTTGTGCTATATACAGTGCTTGGTACCAAAGTTATCCTTTAATTTTATGTTATGTTATGATGCATTTTTTAATGTTTTATTAATGCATATTTTATGTGCCTTATATCTTTCATATGAAAGCATGTCTATTGTTCCTTTTTGTTATGTTTCTTTTTATTTACATTTTATAAAAATCCCCCTTATGTTTATTGTACTCTTTATTAAATTTTGTATTCTGATTAATTAATTAACCATATTAAAAATAATATGTAACTATGTACTTCATAAATTAAAACAAAAAAAGAACTATGAAAATAGTTCTAAAAAGGAAAAGAAAAATAAAGATGAGTATGCTAAAAAATATTTATCATTTAAAGAGCATAGAATGTATTTACAATCTCATACTTAAATTTATAAAGGATAAAATAAGAAAAGCAATACAAATGATTATGAACTAATAAAATTTAAATTTTAACTACAATCATATTTAAAAGAAAAAAAGAATGATGAAAATTATTTTGAAAAGAAAAAGAAAAAAAAAGATGAGTACATTAAAAAATTGGTTTCAGTTAAAAGGCTAGAATCTATTTGCAATCTTATACCTAGATTTATAAAGGATAAAATGCAAAAACCAGCTCAAATGATTGAGAACTAATAAAACTTAAAATTTAATTACAAACATATCTAAATATTAAACTATATTATTCAATTTAAAATTCAAAAATTAATAATTAAAATTATAACATGTAAATAAAAATTAAGCAATAATAAGAATGAACGATTACAGTAATTATTAGTACCTTTTCTAAACAAGATTTATAATCTTATTCATTTTTTCTACTTCTTGACTGTGATGTGTTATCCTATATTTTAGTAATTTTGAATTATCAATTTTTTACATTGGTTAATCATTTAATCAGAATTATAATATTTTTATTTGCTTGAAGATAAGTAGGAGTTTAAGTTGGGGAAAATTTGATAAGTGTAAAAAATTTATTCTTCATGTATTATATTTTCAATAAAAATATGTTATTCTAGTTCTATTGTGCAGGAAAAATACAAAAAAAAGCATAAAAATTTGGAGTTCCACGTATCCCCATAGAGTTGGAATAAACAACGCCACAACGACAACAAAAACCCCATTGGAGTGCTAAAATATCAACATTGTAGCACCGACCACTCTGTCAAATAACACCGTGGTAGTAAAATATCAACTTCATGACGCTGAGTGTTTTGTTGTCTAGCACTGTTGCATCACAGTCAATAACACCTTGGCACCAAAATTGCCTTTCTAATCTCGTAGCTTTGAAAAGTAAGTAGCGTCGCTGTGTAGGAGTTATAACATCCTAAGGATACAACTTGCAAGCAAAGTGACGAGGCTTTTCAGTAAAGTAACTGATCCACATCAACAACCACCATGACAAAATAAGAAAAATTGCACAGTGACATTAGTTTATTTATTGGGCACAGTGGAGTGGATCTTTAAAGCATCGTAGTGCGAGATGCCTATTTGTGTTTTCCTAAAAATAGTCATTGTGTAATATTTGTAGGGAGTTTAATCACTTAGATAATACAGTTCAATTCAAAGTGCTTCTCTGAATTTCCCTTTGGGTGATAACTAAGGGAATTTAGAGAAGTACTTAAAACCATCATTAGATTGTTTAACTTGTATTTGTGAAACTAATTCTATAAGTAAAAAGAAGTGTAGAGGAGATCCATTAAATCTATATAGTTATTTCTATCTCTTATATTTTCATTGTATCATGCTATTAATGAAAATGAGTTTGCTTTAACTTTTCTTCATATCTGGCTATATCTCTCATTTTGGATTAATTATCATATGAAGTACTAAAATATTGTTTTAAATATTATTATATCTAAATTTAATACATATAGTGGCCGAATGTATAGTTAAAATTAGTTGTAATATGGAGCCTCGATAGAGGGAGGCAGGCATAACTAGTAATATTGAATTAATATTCGTTATGTTTAAGCATAGGGTATGAAAGATACTAAATTCTTAAGGAGATAAAATAAACATAAGAAGTTGATAGAAATCCTTTGTTCCTACAAGCTCAACATAGACCATAGAATGCATATGTTGTGAATAACATCAAAATTAAACGAGAATAATTAGGAAAAATATGTTATTTACATTCATCAATCTAAAACATTATATACATATGGTGAATTCATTATCATTATCAAATTTTATTTAAGTGATTCAATCTCCATGACAACTTTTTTTTTTGAGTAGGATAATTGTTATAATTTCAGTAAATAATACTAGTGAATTACAAGTAAGCATATCTTCCTTCTGGGATCGTTACTCTACTCTATCACTAAATTACTTGATTTAATATGTATACGTGCATATATTAAGTGGGGTTTTATATTATTTATATCAAAGAAAACTTAAGTGTTGTTAGTGATTGATCAAGCCCTAAAGCATTTCATAATTTTATAAGTTCTTCCACAGTCCCCATTAATTGTATCAAGTAATTCCCTAAACTCCGTTAATTTTCACCCTAAGAGAGATTTAGAGAAGTACTCTACCATATACTAAAATTAAATAAGTGATTGAACTTCCTTACAAACATAACATAACGACTATTAATAAGAAAATACAAATTAATTAACCGGTGCTATGGCATATAAAAGATAAGCACCATTCTGCCCCAGAAAAAAACTAACTTCATTGCACTACTATTTTGGCTTTGTTGTGATGCTTGTTAATGTGGATCAGTTACTTAGAGAATAGTCGGGTCATTTTGTTGACAGGCCGTGTCCTTAGGAAGTTATAACTACTACTCTATGGCGCTGCTGATTTTTGAACACTGCAGCTCTTGAAGGGCAATTTTAGCACCAAGGCATTATATATTGTGATTTTGTGGTACTGGAAGGCAAAGGGCATCGCACTTTAAAGCTGACCATTTTGCACCATAACATTATCCAATAGAGAAGTTGGCACCACAATGTCAATATTGTGGCACTCAGATGGTGTATTCGATGGCGCTACGGCGTTGATTTATCCGATGCTATGGCACTAGATGAGACTTATAATTTTTTGCCCCTTTAATGTTTTTACTACACAACACAACTAAAATAACATATTTAAACTGAAAATATTACGTATAAAATGATACATTATTTTCACTTATTAAATTCTTCCCAGCTTAAACTCTTACTTATCCTCAAGAAAATAAAAATATTAAAATTATTATTAAGTGATTAACAAAAGTTAAAATTAACAATTTAAATTTATTAAAATATAGGATAATACCTCATGGTCTACAAGTAGTAAAAATAAACAAGATTATTGTTATAGTTAGAAAAAAATACTAATTATTACACCAATCAATCATCTTTATTATTACTTAATTTTAATTCATAGTATTATATATTCCAAAATTTCTCCCTTGAGGCAATATATCTCACTACATTTTAAATTCTTACATTGTCATTGTATAAATTAAGTTAAGCATGAAAGTAACTAAGAAAAACTAGAGAGAAGCTAAGAGAGAATTTTAAATTCTTACATTGTCAAAAGGCAAAGATAGAGAGAAGAAAGAGAAAGAAGCTAGAGAGGGAAGCTCCAGGATTTTGAGAGAGAATTTTTCAAATTTTGTTTCTGCCGCCATCTTGGCAGAATTTTTAGCTATGCCGATTGGTCGTCTGGCCATCTTTGTATGGCTCCGGGAGTGCCAGGCTCGGTAAGGGATCTTCTTTCCAATCCTAATCCATCTTACAGGAATGGTTCTTTGGTTATTAAAGAACCATCTTTCATTCCTTCGAAATCAACACCTGCTGTTATTGGCAAAGTCAAGGGAATTATGGAGTTTGATGAATCAGATTTGCATCTACATGAAGGAGGCTTCGAATCTCACGGTCGTGATTCCTCCCCTCCGTCTGGAATGAAGCTATTTGTTAATAGATTTGGAAACAACCTTTCTAAACCAGTTCTGTTAGAGGAGGGAGGACCTTCAATCCAAGTCAATAGGGATGTGGGTTACCCTATTCGTGAAAATGCTCATATTGAAGGATTAGCTGGGCTTGATTATGATAATAAGAAAGCTGGTAGTGAAGTTCTTCTTGAAAAAAGATTTGTTAAATCCTTGGAATATACGACAATACATCAAAGTGAATTTTGATGTTGGAGATTCAGTCTTGACGAACGATGGCATTGCGGTGAAATTAAACGAGTAGAATGTTAAAACAAATTCTAATAAATTACAATTCTCTATTGTAGTAAACATTTTTGGGAAGAGTATCCCAGCTCCTATGGTTGCAAATGAGCTACGTAGACAATGGCTGCAGTTTGGTAAATTTCACTTCACTTCCCTTGGGAAGGATTGGGCATTATGCTCTTTTTTCTCGATGGAGGCCATGGAGAATGTTCTTTCGGGTGGCCCATGGTTTGTGAATGGGCACATCATTGGGGTAGACAAATGGAGCCATAAATTTTCAAATAGTTCTCTGGTCGGACTGACATCTCAGGTTTGGATCAAGATGCCCAATTTGCCTCTTTACTGCTAGGAAGAAGTTAACATTGCTCAGATCGCTTCGAAGGTTGGTACTCCTCTTTTGATAGATGGGAACATGTTTCAATGGGGAAGACCGGAGTTTTCTCGAGTTTGTGTCTGGGTTGCTCTGGATCAACAGTTGCCATTGGGAGTTTGGGTGGAAGGATTAAACGATCAATACTTCCAGAAAGTTGAGTATGAGAAGATCTCTTCTTTATGTTTTAAATGTGGGAAAATTGGCCACTTGGTCAATTCAAGTGGGAAAGAGACATTCGAGTCTGATCGTGAAGGAGTAGTACAGGAAAATGATCTGAAGGCTGCGTCAGATAATAAATCATCTTATGGACCTTGGATCCCTGCCAGCAATAGAAGAAACAAGAAGCTCACTGCTCCTACTCAGCAGAAGAAGGTTTTTCTGCCTAAGTTAATCCCTGCTCAACAGAGACAATTGAAGGATGTAAATTCTATTCAAACATCTGGAACATAATTGGAAGCAGGTGTTGGAGCTGTACAACAATCTGTAACTCCAGAGGAGGTTGATGACGGTATTGAGCTTGACGCTGTTGGAGGGGAGTCCTCCAACAAAGGTATGGATCTTCTTGCTGAATCAATTCTACCTAGTAATAATAAGTCTTGTATTATGGTGGATAATATGTTTAAAATTCTGAATGTTTTTCCATAGATTGAGGGTGCAGAGGTGAATTCTTTGATGTTTAATTCCAAAGAAGAGAATATGGAGGAGGGTGAGGTGATTATTGATGATTATGTTATTCCTATGGGGGACAAAAACGTGGGTCACATGGCTAGTATTGATGGTAAATTGGAAAATAGTGGTTTAGGTAATTATAAACCTAAACTTCAAAAAGAGTTAAGGTTCCTGGTTCCTTTGAATAATTCCTCTAGAATTAAAAAAGATGAGCTAGTGAATAAGAAATGGAGTTAGGGACCCTCCCCCTTGGTGGGAAAATGAGTTCCTTAGCCTTTGGGAACTGTAGGCCGGATAATAAGAGGGAAGCCTCTCTCTATTTAAAGGAAGTAGTGAAAGAATGGGATGTGTTCTTTTTAGGTGTTGTGGAGATGAAAATTTGTTCAATGTCTATAGAAGATTTTTGGAAGTTTATGGGAGAAGACTAGGATTTCTTTCTTTATCCTTCTAATGGGCAGTCAAGAGGGATTATAGTTTTATGGAGGCCTGATTTGGCTACTTTTCTATTTTCAAAATGTCTTCCCAATGTATTGCTAGTGAGTTGAAGGTTCATAACAAAGGTAGCTGGATTGTCTCTACTGTTTATGGTAGTACTGATGTTTATTCCAGGAGGAATTTGTGGGATAGCTTGGGGTTGATTGCTAGGCCAGATATCCCTTCAGTGGTGGGGTGAGATTTCAACTTCATCTTGTCTCAAGAGGAGAAGAGGGGAGGTAAGAAGTTTAAATTCTCTCTTGGGCCTCAAGGAATGAGCTCATTTATGAGTAAGGTTGATCTTCATAATTTAGGAGTGATTGGGCCTAAATATACTTGGTGCAACCATAAAAAGGGAGTGCCCGGATTTACGAAAGGCTTGATCGGTGTCTTTTAAATCCCAAGGTTCTTGAATTGATCCAACAACCTTCTATTAGACACTTGCCGAGAGTCTCATCTGATCATTGCCCCATTATTTTAAAAATTTTCTATAAGGTAGCCTGGAATTCCAAATTCTTGAAGTTTGAGGATGTCTGGAGTTCTTATCCCACTTCAGTCAGTGATATGCAGAAATATTGGAAGAAGGCTTTGGCTGGTGGACCTATGGAAGCTTTGAACTGGAAATTCCATAGAGTTTTGAAAGCATTATTCTTCTGGACTAGAGCTAGGCATCAAAGTCTTTGGGAATTAAAAGACAAACTAAAGAATGAGATTGCTGTTCTTCAAATGGCTGAGGAGGATGGTCAGGGGCTTTCTAATGATCAATCTCTTTTACTTAGATCCAAGGTTGGGGAGTTGAATGCTACTCTTGCTCGGTTGAGCACTTGGTGGAGGCAAAGAGTGAAAATTAAGCGGATGGAGGAGGGAGATGTTAATTCCAGCTATTTTCATGCATTTGCTAATGGTAGAAGGAGTGGGAATTATATTAAACAGATTAGAAATATGGATGGAGCCCTTTTGGAGGATCAGGAGAGTATTGAAAATTCTTTGTACAAATTCTTCTGCAATAAATGGAGGGATAGGGCTTGTGTGTTGTCGGGTTGGCCTGTTCCTTTAAATTCTCTTAATCAAGAGGAAGTGAACACTTTCAATGCTGAGCTAACATTTGAAGAGGTGGAGGTTGTGGTGAAAGGGCTGGGTTGTAACATTTCACCAGGCTTGGATGGCATTACCTATTCATTTATTAAATCATATTGGAACATCATTGCCAAGGTTGTTTGGCTTGCTATTTCTTAATTCTTCTCTACTGGTTGTAAATATCGAGGTGGAAGGAAACTCTTGTGGTGCTTATTCCAAGGTTGATAATATAGTTGATCCATCTCATTTTCATCCTATCAGCCTTTGTTATTCTATTTATAAAATTATTGCAAAGCTTTTATTGAATAGACTGCTTAGAGTCATTTAGAATCTTATCTCGGATAATCAAGTAACTTTTATCAAAGGGAGAGTATTTAAGATAACATTCTACTTGTGCAAGAGATTTTCAATAAATTTAGATTCTCTAAATCTAAAAAAGGTTTGGTAGAAATCAAGGTTGACATGGAGCAAACCTATGATAGCATGGCTTGGCCTAGCTTAAAGAAGGTATTGGAATATTTTGGTTTTCCAGCTTATTTTTCTAACCTTCTTATGGAATGTGAAGTTTCTCCTAGATTCTCTATTCATATTAATGGCATTAATTCAAAATGGATTGAAGCTAGAAGTGGGTTTTGGCAAGGCTGCCCATTGTCTCCTTTCTTGTTTATTCTTTGTTCACAGCTCTTGTCGGATGGCTTTCATCAAAATGGTAACAAACATGGAATAAAGGTTGCGGCAGCAGCTCCCAGGATTTCCCATCTCTTATTTGCTGATGATACCATCTTGTTCTCGAAGGCTAATGTCTCGTTTATAAAGAGAATGAAGAGGATTCTTTCTAGTTATTGCAAGTGGACTCGGCAATCTATCAACTTCCTTAAGTCTTTGGTTATCTTTGGGAAGTCTATTAATCGTTCAAGGAGAATGAATATCTCAAATATATTAATGTTCAAGGAGGTGAAAGAGTTCAAGTACTTGGGAATTAAGATTGTTTTGAGGAGATTGGTGGCATCTGATTTTCTTCACCTCTTGGAAAAAATGGCTTATAAGCTGAATGGGTGGGGTAACCTATTTTTTTCTATGCCTGGGAAGTTAGTTTTGATTAATTCTATTATTTTATCTATGCCTGACTTTTATGTTACTCACTCATTGGTTCCCAAGAGCATCTTGGAGGGGATAGATAAGATGTGTAGAGAATTTCTATGGAGCAAGCAGGGGGCGTCCGAGACCTCCATTATTTGGTGTGGGAGGAAATCTGGAAGCCATTGGAACTTGGGGGTCGTGGGGTTCATGCTGCAGTGACTAAGGCTGGGCCTGTTAGAGTAAAGTTTGCTTGGAACATTATCTACAAACCTTATTCTCTCCTTAATCTGTCGCTAAGGGCCAAATATGGTGGAAATATCTACTTTAGCGAGGGAAGGAGGAATTGCTCAGCTACTTGGAAAATTATCCAGCATGGAGTTAAATTTCTTTGGCCTTTACTTAGGTGGAGGGTGTCTTCAGGCACTTCTATTAATATCCTTCAAGATGTTTGGATATTAAATAGGAGCATTGTTAAATGGCCTACTTTTGTTGCTGTTGTGGATGGTGAGTTTCCAACTCTTGACACTTTTATTGTAGATGGTCTTTAAAATCAATCAGAGCTTATTTTGTTTTTTGGATTGACCATAGTAGAATTGATTATGCAAATTAAAATCTTTCCTGGGTTTGTTAATGATAACCTGGAATTGAGAAATATGTTTTCGGGTAAAAGCATTGCCTTAATGGCAGCCAATGCGGCTACTATGCATTCTGATCTAGTGGACTATTGGGAATGGATGAAGAGGCTTAAGCTATCTCCTAGGCTGAGATGGTTCTGGTGGAGGGTGATGAATAATGCTCTACCCACAAGGGAATTCTTAATGCATAGAGGATTGTTGAGCTGTAACATGTGTCCGAGAGGATGTTTAGCCATGGAAGATGTTGAGCATGTTGTGGCTCTCTGTGATAAATTGATTCTTGTTATTAATTTGATTCATGATTGGCGCTTCCAGATGCCGATCTTCTCATCTTTCATGGCTTGCAAAAGAGGCTTGGTACTTCTATCTAATAGGAATCCATTCATTGCTAAGATTTACTGTTCTTTGGTTTTTTCCTCATGGAAGGGAAGGAACAATGTATATCACGGTGGCAGAGAATTTGGAATGGCCTATATTGCTTCTAATGCATTTAGTTTTACGGTTATTTCATCAAATCCTAATAACTATTCGGATCACTGGGGTGTTAACCAGCCTACTCGACTGTCCCAATCTTGGCGCCCTCCTCCACCCAGATGGATCAAATTCAATTTTGATGCTGCTTTAGCGAAATCAAACGAAGCAGGGACTGCAAGAATTTTCAGAGATTCATTGGGTAGATTTTTCCTTGATGTTGGCTTTAAAGGTGTTCATTGGGATGGCTGCTCTTTGGAGTTGATGGCCTTCAGATGTTTGAAAAAGATTATCCAAGATTGGAAGTTGGATTTTAAAGGTATCATTATTGAGGGAGACAACTACAATGTTATCAAGTATTTGCAAAGATCGACAGATCATTCTTTACACAGATATAATAAAGACATGGTGGAAGACCTCTCTTTTCTTAAAGACTTTGGGCAATTTTTATTCAATTTTTCCCATAGAAATTGTAATCAGTTAGCTGATTTATGAGCTAACTTTGCATTAAGGGGTGATTTCTTTTGGGATGATCTTAGTTGTAATAATGTTCCTCCTTCCTTTATTTCTTTGTTAAAGGAGGAATGTTTTTGTTTGTCTTCTTCCTAGTAGTTTGTAATAGCTCTTTTTCCTTCTAATGCAATTCTACATTTTTATCAAAAACAAAAAACTAAGAAAAAGCAATCACATTTACATATAAGTGTCTACATTAGGAGAAAAATAGACTATTCACATCATCAGCCCAAAACAAAGAAGTTATCAGAAAAAAGAGTTAATTTAGAGCAAAACATATTTCCATATGTCTATGAGAAAAAGATGCAAAAAGAAAGATAAAGATAATATCACTGAGAGTTGAGAATCCCAAATAGATCCTAAAGATGAACTTTTGCTAGATTGATTCCTTATTTACAAATTTACACTCCCCACCCTCATCCATTCCTACGTGGTTATTGATAAATTGAAGGATGTCCATCAACTCCTCTAAATGTAACTTCAATATCAATGGTCTCTCTTGCAAGAAGACACAAAGAAAAACTATTTATATTTTTTACATAAACTAACTCAGGTGCCTCGGTGCTTGAGAGAGTGGAACCATGGAGTTACAATGATGAACTAGTGCCTTAGCAGTAGTAAGTTGGCTTCACTACTGTGTTGGGATGACAAAACAAGATGGTTAGTTGACCTAACATGATTCTTCTTTTCTTAACTACTCCACTGTGGTGCTGTGCAAGAATTGGCAGTGCAGTGCTTAAAAGTGAATTCCTTCAGTACCCTACTTATGAGGTTGGCGCTTTGACATTGAATTACATACAATTTGAAAGAGCATAAAGAATAGGGTATTCCTTTCATGTCACTAACAAACTCATAACACTATTGAGCTGCATGATGTTCAGCCTGGGTGCTACCTTTAGTGGAAAAACGATCGAGAATGTGTTGTGATATTCTATTTTGGTGTTTGCGGGTTAAAGGCACTATGTTGCAGGTGTTTTGGCACTACAGTAGGGGTTCTGACCTTTTAAATTTAAGTCTTTTCCCTGAGGCATTCCTGCATAACATCAACCAAAACACACATTTTTTCTAGAATTTAAGTTAAAAAAAACAAACATAACTTTCAATTAACAAATTCCGCACACCTTAAGCTTTTACTTGTCCTCAAGCAAAGTGTTTCCACTACCAATCAATTCATTAATGCAAACCAAATGTTTGCAAATTAAAATGACTAAATTATAAGATAATACTTTGCTATTTATATGTGAATTGCAATAATCAAAACATGGAAATTTTAATTTAAGTAATCATGAAAAGGCACCCTATTATATCAACTTTATTTATATCCCAATTGAACTCATCTACTACAAATACAAGTGCATTGTTGACTATTGATTTAGATAGAAAGATTTATCATTTATGAATTATTTATACAATAGTTAATTTACAATTCATTTGTAAACCTCAATAGGTACTAGCTTACATTACACTTTCCTTGTTAAATTAAGTATAAGAATACTTTAGGAATTCAGTATATCATTAGATACTAATTTTTGATGTTATATTACCCATTTTTCTTTCTGCTTTTTCTTTTTCTTTCAATCTTCCTACTTTTCATTTATTTCATTCAACTTTCATGAGTACTTAAGTTATGATTTTGAATATCTTATTGCCTTAAGTAATCCTAAATTGGATTCATGTGAGGATTGTTATAAGTTCACTAATTCCATATTAGAGTTTATAGGGAATTTAATAAATAATTATAAGTAATTTCTTTTCGAATCTTAGTTATGCAATCATGTAACCAATAGTTCGTGCGTTAGTGTTATAGCATTTAAATTCAATTTTAGGTATTAACTTAGATAATTTTATTTGTTACTTATTATGATTGTTAAATAAAGAATTATTGTTCTTCCTTTCTTAATGACTTTGATAAAGTGGTTTTCCATCATACCTCAAGAGAATGTAATCAAGTAGCTGATTTGTGTGCTACTTTGGCTTTACAGAATAGTTTTTGTTTTGATTTATTCTCTTTTTCCAACATTCCTTCTTCTTTGTGTAGTTTAATAAAGAAGGAATGTGATAGTAGCTTTTCTTTTGATAGCTTGTAATAAGTTCTTTTCTCTTTACTGCAATTTACAGTCTTCAAAAAAAAAAAGAGGCTAAACTAGGGTCTCTCTTATATTTTCAAATTGAAATCTATTTTTTAAAAAAATTAAATTAAGGAAACAAAATCCAACCTTTTCAAATTTAGTACATGATTTTTTATTTCTTATAGATTATCAACGCATAAAGATGAATATGGTATCATGATTTTTAAAATGAATTATCAAGAAAAAAATATCTAATGCAAATAGATTTTTTGAGGTTTAATATTTTGAAAAGGAAGCAATTTAGTTATTTAATTTCATGGCAAACTTTGTGCATGTTGTATTTTTTGGCATACTTTATACATATTTTTAAATTTTATGTCCACATTATGCATGTTCTATTTGGCATGCTTATATGCGTCATTTATTTGGCACACCTTGCGTATATTTTCCATTATTTATGCACTTTGTACATCATTTGTATTTTTTTTATTTTAATTTTTGTAATGGAGCTTCCTTTTAAAACCCTAAAATGAGTATTTTTAGTTGTAAGATCATCTTCCAAATAGGAGAGAATAGATCTCACTCTTTTATATAAGGAAGAAAAATATTCAAAACAAACCCAATCTTTTAACAGGAGTGATAACTTGATTAACAAAATCTTTGAATAGATTTATGATCATGCTAGAGATGCCTAAAAGATAAAAAATTACAAGAAAAATAATAAGATTTTAATTTCTAAACCAATTTTATTTTGATATAGATTTAAATATAAAGAAACAAATTTACCCACATAGAAGTGGTATGAGGGAGGGAATAAACATTTCTTTATTCCTTTGTTCAATCATATGGTATTAACTTTAAGTATTCAGAGCAGTCAATCACAGGTTATTTCTTTTTAATATTTAGCACAGAGGTTAATTTTCATCAAAAATAAAATAAAATAAAATTAAAAAAATGTTAAATGGAGCACCTAATAGAAATCTTGATCCAAGTCTTAAAAATAAAACTTTTAGAGCAAGGGGTTTGATGTTTTAAGAATCTTAGTGGAGAAGCTTCTGCTTGAAGATTGATGGTTTTACTCAACAGCTTTTCAAAAATTTCGATTGGGAAGTCCTTGAGAAGAAATGAAATCAAACCACTATTATTTTTTAGAAGAATCTCTATATCATGTTGTTCTTGTAGCTATGGCTTACACCTTATGTTAAGGTTCTTTCATCTCAATATATAGTCTACCAAACTTATCAAGGCTTTTGTTTCCCAACTTCTAGATTGCCAATGGTGATGTGATTCTTTGTAGCAGATGCTGCGTTCCAGGATCACTAGCCTATGAATTTCATGATGATAAACAGTATTGATTGAATTTTTACTTTTCTCAGAGAATATTTTGGATATTTTGTTTGTCTATGAGCACTAACATTACAGGCAAATTATACACTACTCAAGGAAATTGAAAGCTCAAGACTGGATAGAATAGGATTGTCAAGTAAATAAATTCTATACATGAATAGGTTGGAGTAGCTCCAGTGGAAGATAAGATTAGAGAGAGTCATCTTAGATGGTTTGGTCACATAAAACGGCAGCCTCCCGATGACCCAATTAGGAAAGCAGAGGTATTAGATTTTACTTATGTTAAGAAAAATATTAACAATGACTTGGTTAGAAAATATTAGAAATGATCTTTCCTTATTATATTTAAACAAGAAATTGACTTCTAATAGGACACAATGGAGAAAAAGGATTCATGTAGTCGACCCCATATAGTGTGATAAAGGCTTGTTGTTGTTGTTGTTCTATATCTTTAGTCCAGCCACATAAGAGTGTATGTAATTGGGTGATTATACACACATAGGGGGAGTGAGAAAAAATTAAAGTTAACATTTTTTTATACTAATCATACTATATGACTTATTATTGATTGTACGAACTATTATAGAAAGAATGGGCTTAATCACTAATTAAAGAATTTGTTTTTATGAATTAAAATTATAGAGTTGATCTAGAGTGTACTGTACGATTCATTAGAATCTGTAAACCCTAGCCACCAGATAAATTAAGTAAGATATTTAAAAAATTGATTTTTGAACTAAACGTACTGTTTGATTATATTCCTACTATATAAAATTTTGAAATCTTAATTAAGTTAACCCCCATAATTAGTCAATCAAATAATAGTTTAATTAATGATAGCAGATTGTACAATATGATCTTAATCATACCATACGATTGGTAGAAACAAAATTAGGTCATCACAAAGAATGTACCAGATGAAACCATGATTTTTTAACTAATCATAATGTATGATATTCATATCATACTAGATAATCGACTAGAAATCAACTAACTATACTGTATGATGATAGTAGTACAGGATGATTGACATAGATGATTTCCATTCATCCTAGTAATCATCCTGTATGAAAAGAGAGAATGCAAACATATTGATCTGGATGATATTTGGATTGTACTGTACGATGTGTTCAAAAAGTTTAACAGTTTGTCTAAATAATTATTTACATTGTACTAGGTGGGTCTAGTTTTTGAACTAAACATACTATTCGAATTCCAATCATATTGTATGAGCAGTGATAGCCAACTTGAATTTTTAGGGTTTCTTGAAGCCCAATACTTAACCAATATTTTTAGAATATCCTCAAATTAAAGAGGATTGTGTGACTGTTAAAGGAACTCAGAGAGATAAGATTTTTAGAGAGATTTTAGAGTTTGAGAGGAAGGAGAAGGTGTGGTTGAGCGAGAGTGAGAAGGAGTGTGAGGGGATCACATTGTTGCTCTTGGCTAGCTACACCCTCCTATGGACTTGGTGAGCCCTTGAAGGGTCTCTTAGAAGAGAGGCTTCTAAGTCAATTCCTCGAGGTACTCTACCTTCTCTAGGAGAGAGAAAATGGATTCAAGGTTCTCTACTTATGAAAATATTCTGGTTCTCTACCATCTCCATCAGAGAGAAACAGGTTTCAGGATTCTCTTCCTTCTCTAGGAGGAAGAAATATAATTCAAGGTTTGTTGCCATCACCGAGGAAGGTGACATAGCTTCCAGCACTCCACCGCAATAGGTTTGGTGAAAGTGAGTCTATAAAGGATTCTCTGCACAACTGTGAGAGAAAAAGAAGACTCACTTTTTGTTAGTGCAATTCTTAGAGTGGAGGACTCTAGAAAGTGGATGTATATCAAGCTTGATCGAACCACTACAAAATTCTTGTGTGCTCTTTTCATTTTTTACTTTCTACAGTTTACTTTTCTGCAATTTACTTTCTTCATAATTACTTGGTTGAGAATCAATGGCTGATGTTTGATTAAGTTGATTCAATTATTCTCACCATTGTTAGAATTGTTGTTAAATTTATTAGCTTCCACATTGAGTGATTAAAATATTCATTTAATATTTTGAAAATTTTTAAAAAATTAATATTCCTTCTTAGGATTTTTTTAACCAATTCACCTCGACTATTGGTGCTCCTTGAGCTAGTTCATTTAGGCTTCTTAACCTCCTCAAACATTCAGCAGCAAATCTCTTCACAAATATATTTTCTAGCTCATTATTTGCATAGACTGACCAATTTGGTAGTTAAACAAACCAGTTGAATGAAATACCAAATAAGCTGCTAACAAATTACTAAAATATAATGGTGTCACTACTGCCAGCAATATAGTAACTAGCTCTAAAGTGCACATGGTGTTGTATAGGATTACTTGCACCATCAAATTTTTTTAAGTACAAATCCATTCAGATAAAGGACCATATAATGTTCATCTGGATACTATTTACTCTTTAAAACAAATTCAGTATCCTAAGATTCAACTAGTGTTTCTTTGACTTGTTGTTCTACTATCTACTCAATTTCTACTGATTGCACTAACTTTACTTCTAATTTTACTATTTCATTTGTCTTCTTTACAAATTACTTTTCCATTTACATTAACTTGCACTAATTTAGTAGGTATGGATTAGATTCGTATATATGGTGTAACGAATAATATGCCTTGCATGATAGCAATCATGGCCATCATCTCCACTAATTTCATCTCCATTCTTAAAATCTACTCATCTTTCTTGCTTGAATATAAAAAAGTTACTGAGTTGAATATGCTGTATCATTATCATCATCAATATTGCTAACAGCTCCTGCTTCACCCTTAGCCTTTTCTTTCTCACTTTGTAGTAATGAATGAGTATCTATTATGTTTGCACTCACAAACAACTCTTCATCCTGCATTTTCTATAGTTTCTTGCACATTATTCTTATGAGTACTTTCTTTCGAATTACCCATCATTTCTTCTATTGACTATTCATCCAAATGATGTAGATCTATTGAAATGGACTCTTTAATAGGAGATAACTCAATTACAAACTTTTGTTCTCTTATTTTTTCCTCCACTACATTACTTCTATAACAATTAGATACAGTTGGAGTGGCTATCATTATCTTAAGCTACTAAACCTTCTTCCCATTGGATATTGAAGTTGGCCGATTTGTTGAATACAACCTTCATATATTAAAATGGGACGATGATTCGCTACCTTAAAAGTAATGCCTATTAACTTTAGGTGATTGATGATCCCAAGAGTGATGAGGAGTTTTTCTTTTAAAAATATCTATGATGATTTGATACTGGTGGGGACATTGGATTATAATGTCTTTGAGTTAACACTCCATATCCCAAAGACCACATATGAATTTGATGATTATAACGACTACAAGTTGTTGAATTAGAAGATCACACTGATCAAAATTTATCCGCCCTCTAAGTAAAATTCTAGATAATTAATGTTGGAAGTGAGATGATTTTGATGATGGACCTAGAACAAAGAATAATTTGATTGTGAAACATGGATTTGAAATATGGATTGAATGAAAATTAAACATGAACTTGATGATTAAAGGAATTATTGAAATGGGATTTTTAATATAACAATTAAAATTTGATTTTGATTGTAATGATTGAAAATAGGTAACTCATTCTCACAAATAATTTTATTATGAATTTAGAGTCTAATCTCCACTAAAGATGGAAAGTAAAACAACTCCCTAGTGGAGTCCCAAGAGAAATCTATGTATAAAATTAAATAATTGACCACTGATTTAGGATTTAGTGTTAGTTTAGATAAATATAAATAATTCATATTAATTAGCTCAAAAAATAAACTAACATTGCACTATCGATCTGAGAAAAGAAATACTTTATTTTTATATTCAAATTCGGCATAGGGGATATGAAATTTATTGTAGAAAAAAGTATTCACATACGCCTATCATTTCAAATATGAAACTAACATAGATATCTTGAAATTTTATAAAAAGTATTTTTCAATTAATTATACTTTTTTTGAAAAAGAGTTCAACATGTGTAAATACTTCTGGGTTGATGCCTGCTTGGAATATGCTACCAACTAACAAACTATACACAAGCTATCATCCTAAATGTAGTGTATGATAAGATCAACTCTATCCAAAGAGATCATAGAAGCAATAAGACTTCAAATCAATGACTTGAGATGAATAATTTTAATATTACATTCAAATGTCTCTAACAAGGTGACTTCATTAGAAACACTACATTTTATTCTATTTAATTTTCCAAACTAAATTTTCTAACACCAAAAGTTTTGACAGTATAATGGCCCTAATAATAAGAGAGCTACGATAGCCCCAAACTTTAAGCCCCTTATAACTTGCCATTGGCATGTATGCTAGGCTAGTATATATTACAAAAATAAAATGCATGTATGTATGCATCTCAGGGAAAAGGTGTTCGTGTATATGATACCAAGCACCATATAATCCTAGATCTAGTATACATGTTCCTAAAAAAGTTTAAAACATTTATAACAAGGAATGACTACAAAAATTGCTACCCAATCATGCAAACTACTACCCATATGAATACAAAGCGTGATGCAATGCAATTAAAGTAAAATACCATGTGTAAAAGAGATTTATTTATTGATTGATTTGATAATATCAAACAGACTCAAACTCTAAAGAAAAGAAAGGTGGCAAGCTCCATGACAAAGGCAACTATATATATATATTTGTTTTGAGTCTTGTAGGTCGAAGTCTTTTATGGAATTCCAAAAGAGAGTAATCTCCAAGGGAGAGGATATCATCTTTTGGTGCCCCAGTTACATGTATATATAAGTAAGTATATTTGACTCTTTCGCAATTCAAGATGTTGTATAACTCAAATTATATACAATCTAAATTTTATGGGGACTCATACATTCTTCTTTGACTCTTACAAGAAATTTATAGTAATGGAAAAGCATTTATATATAAAAATAAAAATGTAGGATTAATTTTATAATAGCCTAATGCTTCTAATGCAGTCTTTAAAGAACCTTAGTTTACCAATACGAATTTAAAATATATGACAATCATATTGCTAAAAATAAAAAAAAAATACATATGATGCACTCCATGCAAAACACCAGGTAAGCAATTCACCCCACCGACCTAGCCTATGCTCAAGTTGGTTGTATTGTCATACCATCTATGTGTGTGAAGGAGGCTATGTGCCTTTGATATGTCCTATAGGAGTTTAGGGAGGCTATGTGGCTTTGATATGCCCCAAATGAGTTTAATATTTAGCTTGGATGTATTTCAACTTAGTTTATTAAGAGCCAAAAAGGATTATTAAATTAATGTTTGCCCTTTATGAATTTGGATTTTTTATTTGAGATTTAAATGTTTTAAGTTGATTATTTGCTTTTAAAGAAATTGTAAGTTAATAATATCAAGTGCGGGAGCTACTAACCTACAAATCGCAAGGCTTATTATCAAAATATAATCATCCACCATAAAGAAAAGTTAATTAGATGAAGCCTTTAAGGTTCGTTGGAGATTTCTTAAGGGATAGAAAAGGGTCCCTTTGATTTAATACATAAGCTCTCAAAGTGGAATCAAGCTTGATGTATAGGATCAATGATTTATTAAATGTTTATTAATGGTTATGAATCCCATACAACTATGCCTTCCCCAAATGGAGGATAGCATAGTGTATAAAATCCTTAATATGTTATTAAATTTATTAAAATTGCTTAATAAAATATGTGTGAGCTCTCCTAAATGGAAACAAGCACCATAAAAAAGGGATTATTCGGTGATTTAAGGTGTATTAAAAACCTTGAAAAGAAATACTAAAATGCCCTCCAAAAAGATGCAACCTTTAAGCATAAAAGATCATATTATTTAAATAATATTAATTATTGGGTGATTTAATGTGATCATATTATTTAAAATAACAAATAATCAAATTAATTTTTTTTCTGGTTTTAAATTTTTGTTGAATTTTTTTTATGTTTATGAAATTATTTGTACTTTTTAATTAATTATTGAATTTTTAACTAATTTTAGTTATTTATTTCTTAATTATTAATGAATTTTCATTAAATTTTAATCAAATTCAATTATTAATTTGTATACTTTATTTTATTTTATTAATTAAATATGTATATTTATGTTGTATTTAAAATTTTTTTATTTCATTATATGTGTAATTTGTTATTTATTTAATTATATAAATAGCCTAAGTATATATATAAACGTTGGATATTTATTTTTGATATCAAAATAACTCTAAAATTTATGAAATTGATAATATAGGTTAAGTATTGCCAATGGATCAATCCTTGAAATTTTGAAATCAATTTGATTAATATTTTTATTTCATATGAATTTATTTATTTATTTTTTAATTAAGGATTAATTAATTATTAATTAAATTTTAACTAAAATTGGATCTTGGTTTTGTTTTTCTTTAATTACAGAGGTTTCTTAGAGTTGATTAAAATTAATTTTTGTATTTTTATGAATTTTATTTGAATTATTGTGAATATTGGGAGATTTATCCCTTAATTATAGGGAAGAATTTTTATTATTTTTTATTTTAGGTCAATTAATCTCAAATCATGGTTGGATTAATTCCTATGATATATAATGTCTCTAAGTTTAAGATTTTAAAGATTCATCTCTATTGGATATGTGTATGAATTTCTATGATTTTAATAAATTATTTACTTATCCTTAATTATTATCTTTAGGTGTCACTTATGCTGGAATAGGATTAAACAATCATACTACCTAACCCTCACATACCTATAAACTTAGCACAATAATCATGTGTCCTAATGTTCTATGGATGGATTATAAAGCTTGTCGGACATATAATAACCTACCAACTTGATAATTCAATCATGAAGAATAAATAGCATGAAATTGGGCATGATCACTATGGAGATGCAAGGTACATCTCTATTAAAAGCTATCCAAAATTGGGATCATAATTGTGCATATTTTGAGAGTATTTTAGAGAAATGAATTAATAATGTGAGGCAAGTTGTCATATAATTATGTTTAGTCGTGTCCCAATTTTATTTTTCAATCAAAGAGACCATTTCACTTAATCCATAGAACCCTAGATTGTATTATTTGGATCAATGTTTAATTTATAAAGCATTTCTTAAAATGTAGCTCAAATAATTGGCCATATTTTTAAAAATTCATATATGAATGGATTTGGCCTCAAATAATGTATGGAAAATTACTGAAGGTGTCAAAGATCCACTAATTCAACCCATTTGAATTTGAGCTTTATTTCACAATTATCTAAAGAGTAGCAAGGGAAATTTTATAACTAAATAAAGCCACATTGCTCTCTATATACTAACTATTTTCACCCAATTTTTATTAAAAGAAAGGAATTTTAATTCTATGGAATATGAATATTTATTTTTTAATTTTGGGTGAAAAATGTATTAGTTATGAATTTCTAAAAATTCAGTCATTTAAAACTATTTGAAAAAATGTTTAAATTAAAGTATAGGTGTCGACACTGGATTTACAAGCATTTTAAGGTGACTGGGCCACCTTAGGTAGCAGCGGGGGAAGTGTGTTACGCTTTACACATGGAAGCATCCTGGCTAACAACATATCGGCAAGTGGTTAATCCCTTAACCATGTCAGACACAGTTGGGGGTTATTGGAACCATGTAGTTTGAAATGAACAATAATATATGGTTTGTTGAAATCCCACTTATCTTTCTAATTGTGCTGGTTGAATAAGGCGACTAGAATGATAAAAATAGGGCCATTAGAATTAAATAGATGAAATAAATGAACATGATTTCATTTTTAAGCTCAGAAATCTATAGGCCCTAGTTTTTGGTTTAATTTTAGATTTCATTTATAGTGTTTTCAATGGCATGCAATCAAGATTATCATGGAGGAAGAATAGAAAAATAATGGAGAATAGTTTAAAGATCTTTACATGCTATCCTTAAAAAAATGTATTTAAGAACCTAGGCAAAACTTTAGAGTTTAGAAAATAGCTATATAGAAGATATCTTTAGGAGAGTTTGATGGAAATATTATTTCCTTTTGAGTTCCATTACAAGTTTGATGGAGATGCCAAGCCTTGGAAAGGACCAAATGATGATTTGATGAAGCTTGGATGGATTTCCTTTGTCTCCATCATCATTTTTATCGCTGGCAAACACCAAATATTAAAGAAATGATTGGAAAGTGTGTACGAACCTCTAGGAGAGCTAAATGAATGCTAGAGACACTAGAGGATGGCTAAATTTAGAATGAATTTAGTATATTCCATTTATATATTTATGTCCAATTCATCTGCTAGGGTCGCCACGGATGGTCAGGATCGATCAGAGAACATCAATGGATGTTGGACATTTATCTCTGGCCATTATGCAACAGAGAGGTGGCTTGTGTATTGAGGAAGTTGCCTTATTTGCTTGGTACAAGAGGAGGGGACCACCTGCTTATTTAAGATAAAGCAAGTGTTAAGTTGGGTTTAATGATATTTAGGATTGTTATGGAGGATATTTTAATGGATTGGATGAGCTTGTACGGAGGGAAATGAAGTATATTTGGTGGTTTAACCATTTGAGAAGTATTGTAGGTCTTATGGTTTGTTTGAACAGTCAACTAGCCATGGGTGATAAGGATAGGCTTTAAGAATGATTGGCTTATTGTTGGGGTTAATAGCATGGGGTTTGGGAGAGTGGGCCTACTGTTTGAGCAAATGAGTGCATATATTCTTGCATTTGACGACCCTTTGTGGGTCTACTAAGTCAAACCCATAGTGGTTTGACTCATCATGGCTTTGAGTTTGTTTAAACTGTGCAAGAAAGAAGTCTTAGAGGTTTAGTTGTTTTGAGTTGATGGATGTAGAGCATTGACCCAATTAAGTCTATTTTGACCAACCCCAAACTGAGTTTACCAGGTCAACTATTGACTAAGCAAATCTGGTCAATCAATACCAATCAACGTGGAGTGATGTTTAGGGAAGTATGATGAAATTCAAAAATTATTTGGAATTTAAATGGAGTTGATTGAAGTGTATGACCAATTGGGCTAACTTCAATTAGCTCAACTAGGTCAGATGGGTTAGTTGATGGTTTATGGGTTTATTGATAGATGATTTTCCATATAAAGGTCCTACTAAAGTGATTTGTATCATGAATGGGGCCAAGGAGGTCAATGCATCGTTTAAGGAATTGTACTAGGCTAGTTGATTGTAATGTAGGGTTGTAATTACTAAGATGATTGTCATTTACTGATTGTATCTAATGATTGTTCATATTAGGTAGTGATTGCAATGTAATTAATTGGTGCTTACTCAATGTAATTGGATATCCAAGGTGATTTTGTATCAGCTTGATGTATGTTGATGGCTAATTGATGATTAATTTATTGAAGATGGTTGAATTATTGTAGAGTGGATAGTTGTTGACTAGATGACTACAAATCAAGTGATTATGTACTGATTGATTATAAACCAAAGGGCTGTTGAAAAATTAATTATAGGCTAGTTGATTGACAACTTGGAGATTGTCTGTTATAGGATTGGCAATGAGGAGTTTGTAGATCAAGATGACCTCTTATAAAAATGAGGTCAACAGACAGGTTTTATCTCCAATTGATTTAGAGTACATCAACAATAGGACTTCTAAAATCTTATGGACATCTAGAATAACTAGTGAAGAAAATAATTAGAGATAGCCTTTCATAGATTACCTTCGAGAAGGTAAACTTCCTCTTGATAAATCACTCACCAATCAAATAAAAATTTTACTTTATTATATACACTCTTCAATGAAACATTGAATCATGGGTCCCTTGATCAGTTGTACCTCCATTGATTAGGCAAATGTGAGGCTCTAAAGATCGTGAATGAGGTACAAGCTAGATTATGTGGTGCCCTCCAAGTTGGCCCCAAAATAAATTTAAAAATGAAAAGATATGGATGCTATTTGTTTTCAAAGATTGATGATTACATGAATAGGGCTAGACGTTATCATCAGTGCAATATTCATGGAGTGGTTTTACGTCAGCCACATATTGTTTTGTATTACACAATAGCTTTGTGGCACTTTAAACGTTAGGGCACGAATATGTTTGTGATCTTTGTTAAAAAGTACAAAAAAATTGTAATTATATTTTCTTTGAAAAAAATTGAATATAATACTTTCAAAAATCTTTTAGTTTTGTACTTGAACTCTTCTTGATGAATAATGTATCATCTTAGATGGTAAAAATATCATTCCCTAAAATGTTCAGATTACAAAACCATAAACTTTATCTTAATTATCATAGTCAAATTTGAGAAGGGACTATATATGACCCCAAAAGGTAAAAATCAAGTTCAATCGAGTATTTAGCTATGATAATATAGATGTATTATCATTAATTTTATAATTAAAATCGTGATAAGAAATGATATTTATTCCCAAGGAAGGAAAATATCTTTTATTATTAATCATTTTAAGATGACAGTAATAATCATCTTTGATTTTAATTTTCCAAAAGAGAATAATTTTTTTCTCATTCTATTTATGAGCTAAATAGAATAAAGTTTGATTTTTTTTAGGGTATTAAATC
Organism: Dendrobium chrysotoxum; assembly: GCA_019925795.1. Classification (NCBI taxonomy): domain Eukaryota; kingdom Viridiplantae; phylum Streptophyta; class Magnoliopsida; order Asparagales; family Orchidaceae; genus Dendrobium; species Dendrobium chrysotoxum. The sequence continues at coordinate 43,014,622 of CM034315.1, forward strand.
TCCTACGAAAGTAAGTCTTCAAAGTTAATTACATCGTAAGAATTTTTTGGATTCTTACGAATACACTCGATTAAAATAATGGTATAAATTTTGATTTAAAATTTTCAAGGAGTGATATGAAAGGATTGAGGTTGGAATTTCAATAGGGATTTGTGAAAATTTAAAAAGTTATTTTTTAGGCCAAAAGATGAAAAGTATGAGGTGTTTAAATATTTAAAAATAATTCACAAACACCCAATCTATCCTATCTGTTGGGCTTTTCATTTTAGTTTAGAGAATATTTTATTTTAAGACATTATTTTATTAAAATATTAGAATTAGATTAACAATGTTGGGACTTATGATTTTGGGTCAGCCCTAAATTATAAATCTAAGTTGGACACTAAATAATAGTGACCCGAACCTAACAAATGACATTCAAATCTGGGCTCAAATAAGCCTAGATTGGAGTGCCAGCTGAACTACAAAACCATGAGTCTGGACTTTATAAAAGATGGGTAAGCTATTATTTAAGTTCTTGAGAAATTGGGGCCAACATCTAAAGAACTTCCTAATTGGCCTTTTTACTTTTATAGGGTAAGATTGCGCTCAAATACAACTAAAATTTAATATTTTTGGTCAATTTCTAATGTGATGCATGATGAATGACCTTGTACGCATAAATGGCATGAATCAATTTAAAAATTTGGCTTATAAAATAATTTTTTCTGAGAGATTTTACAACATCTCTTAGATAAAGATGCACCCTAATAGGTTAGGTGGGGAGGGAACAAGGAAGAGAAGTCACAACATGTATGCATGAGACCCTAGGTGTTCTCAAGCTAACCTTTTTTAGCTGTTTATCTTTTTATGTGGGCCAAATTTTTTATTTAGTTATGATTAGAAAAGTTTTTGTCCTTAGAGAACCTAATCATATCTAGGCTAAAATAAAAGTGGCATGTATAGTAGGAAACCTATGAAGATTTATGAAACTCATAAGGCATGAAAAATAAACATAGCAATTAAATTACATTAATAAATCTTATCAAATGAATATAAAAGGCCAAGTGGAAAATGCCACTTAATTATAATACAGGGTCTACAAAAATTAAAAATTGTTGGGCACTACTAGCAATAAATTCAGATTATAATCCTTATAGGATAGAAAGTTTCTAAAATGGGAGATATTCTTCTTGTTCTTCATCTCTTCATTTCCTTTCCTAAGGCTCCTTGGCTTTATTGGGCCCAATGGTCCAAATGAAAAGAACTCCTCCCCGAAGGGTTGTTTCCTTTCTCTTCGGATTTTCGAGTAATCCAAATTTAAATTTTCTAATGAAAGGAACTCTTCCCTATTGGGTGTTTCCTTCCTCTTTGGACTTTAGATTAGATACTTAAATATCCCATTTTCGTTTACTCTCACAACACTTTGAATTTTTAATCACATATGAAAAATAAAAAAGACTCTAATACAACCTGCTTGTTAATCCTAGGCAATTTATATATAAAATAATTAAATCCCAAGCATGTATGTAGTCAAATTGCTCTCATTTGAGCATAAAATAGACTTGGCCATGCTCTTTTAAATTTCTAGGGGCTAGGCATTTAAAGTACCTACATAATATTTTATTAGATCACATTTTTTATTAGCCCCCTTTTTCAAAGCCCTACATGAACCCCTACAAAAAATATCATTCGCATCCAGATCATTCTAACATATAAAAATCTCATTATCACTAATAAAATGTTAAAGGAAAATATTACATCATAAGTAATCACAACAATCATGTCATAGCTACTAGCATGCAATGAAATCCATAGGAAAAAAACCACATCACACAAATAGAAGAAAAGAAAGAACACTGGCCTAGACTAAAATTAGGAATAACTTCCCAAACAAATCATCTAAAGTGTATGTGTGTCAGGCTGTGCGGCTTGGATATATCCTAGGCTAGGTTATTACTGGAGTTTTCTAGTGATTTCTTTTGTTTGTTGTAGGTCAAAGGGATTTTAGCTTAAGTCTAAGTATTAAATTTTTGCTTATTTTAGGTTGAAGTTTTTTGTTGAGTGATTACTTTTTTTGTTTACACTAGTGTCGTGAGGTTTATTTTACCCTCCTTCATGCTAATTTAATAGCCCCATGAGCTCGGGTTACTTAGTAGTAACTAATATTATTTAATTAATTTAGTTGGTTTAGAATAAAGGTTGATAATTTTTAATTAATTTGTTGCTATTCTGATTCATTAGATTGATAAATTTCTTTAATTTTCTATTAATCAATTTATGGTGTTGTCACAACACGCACAAGAACAAAGGTCTACTTAGGACATGTAGCCCCGTAGCTCGAGGTAGTCCATCCTTAAAACCTAGCTGATGTTGTAATTTTAGGGCTTTAATTTTGGTTAGAAAATTAATGATTAATTAATTTTATGGTTTTGCACTCCATTAAATCTGTTTGTTGCAATTTCACAATGTACATGAGAACCAAGGTCTCCTTAGGACATGTAACCAGACAGCTTCGTGAAGTCCATCCTAAGAACTTCATCAATGGAGTATTTATTATGTATTTTGGGGTTGACTATCTTATTATATTGGTTGGATTGATGTTTTGCTGGCATTTTAGTTATTTGTTAAATTTTTAGATTTTATGAATCATTTTAAATTATTAAATGAAGGGTCACTTTTTTGACTTTTTTTATCTTGATTAAGTTATGGAGTTTTAAAATTTTTTAAAAGTTTGTTGGTCCCTAAGATGAGTAAAATGACACTGAGTTTATTATATTTGAATTTTTCTACAATTAGTTATAATTTTTCAAAAGTTTGTTATAGTTTTGAACTATGGTTGACCAACGACTTAAATTTTTAATTTTTTATTGGTTTTTACAATTTTAAAATTTCTAATAAGATTATACCCTTAAAGGAGTCCAATGCCTTAGAATTAGTTTTTAATTTTTGAAGTTTTGACCCCTAATTGAATTATTTAATTATTAATTAGGGAGGTTTTCTTATGTTTATGCCAAACTGATTCAAAACTGCTTGAAACTTCTCCAAAATGTCAGGAATGACTTATAAGAGTGTTTTCAAGAGTTTAGAATTTAACTTTGATTTTTTTTATAAATTTTAATTATTTATTTTGATTTTCACTAATTACCACAATAAGATTAATTTTGAAGTCCAGTGAAGAGGTTTTCTATTTTCCTAGGTAGAGAATTTAACTATGAAAAGTTTAAGATATTATTTGTAACTTTGTATTTAAATTGAATTTATTATATTTTTTGGAGGTTTAAAGCCCCTTAAGGCAACAAATTTTTCATTTCCTTAATTTTCAGAGCTAATGAAATTCAAATTAAGTGATATTAAAGCTTAAGATTTATAATGTCACTAAGTTCAATATCCCAATGTTGCACAACCATTAGGTGTGTGTGGAATTTTCTTGAATATTTTTTATTTTTTAGACCAATCATTATTTATTTTTTCCAAGATGTCACTAATGTTCCAAGGGGCTTGAAAATTGGTCCATCTAACCTTGACATACAAGCAGTCATACAATAGAAAAATCACAGCCAAATCCTATAATTTTGGGGAGTTATGAATTCTCACAATTTTGTGACCAAAATAGACCCATTACTTTGGAAATTCACACCACAACAATCCTGAGAGTATCTAAACATATAAAAAAAGCATGGGATGCCTAAGGTGCTCAAAAAATTTTCACCAAAAATTTTATCCAATTTGACCACGAGATTATCAGATTGATTTCAAAAAGTCAACAATTTCTTATAATTCACTGATCAAAATTTAACAAAATTATTTTTAAAATAAACTAGGTCTCAATACCTTCCTAGTGACACCAAAATTATTAAATTTGATGAAAAAAAAGAAAGTACTATAAATATTTTATGTTTTAGGCTTTTTAATAATTTTTTTAATTAAATTAGTAGCTACCACCATTATTACCAATCATTGTCAATGATTGATTAACCTAGGGCATGCTGTTATGGCAGGGACATCTGATGCTCATCTAGGTAGATGCGTGGTATATGATCGCGCACCACATAACTTGGTCAGCAGTCAGTTAGGCCATCTAGGGATGACGTGCCATTTTGAAGAGATTGATATGGCTACTTTTGGTCCATCTGATCGCGCTGAAGACAAGATCAGATGGCTCAGATTGAATATGAGCCATATTTGCTTAAATTGAACCAGAAATTTCAAATGCCCATAACATTTAAAATACTCAATAAAATTCTATAAAATGTGAGACACAAACTCATTACAACTTAATCTTACAATGCCCATAGTATGGAGGCTCCAAGCATTTTAGATTTTCAGTGGTTTTAAATTAAAATCCTAGCTTAAAGTTAGGATTTCTTAGCAACCAATTGATAGATTTGTAAGATCTTAGTCTTGTATTGATCTAGTTGATGTCCTCTCCAACTTTGTAGAAGACTCCCCAAGTTGGTTGTGGCTAGATTGAAAGTTACCTCCAAATCATCATATTGTTTCACTATCTCCCTCTCTTTCACCAAAATGTGGTTTAGAGGCTATGGGATGGTGCAAAAATGTTTAAAATAGCTAAATATGTTCCTGGGGATGCTAAGGAATAAGCTCTTAGAGTTTGGGGCTCGTAAGAGAAGGTTGAATGATAGAATTAGCTATAGTTTTAGTCCCCCCTCCCCCCCCCCCCCACCCCCACCCCCCCCCTCGCCCCTTAACCCCTTGCTTTATTAATGGAGGGTTGGGATTGTTTTGAGATAACCCTTGCGCACCTACCACATGTCCCAAGCTTTATGTGAACTAGGGAGAGGGTAGAAGGATGACTGACACTCACCTTATCTCATGAGATGGGGGGACAATTTCTTTATTCCCCATTAGGATAAACCAAGACTTGGCGTGGTTTATGAGATGCATTAGGGGGCTATAGGTCTTCCTTTGGTCTAATTTTTACAAGATTTAAGAAGATTTTCTTGAGTATTTGAAGGGAAAGGCTTTTAGTGTTGAATGTTGACTATTTAAATAATTGAATGCTTTTTGACAATTTGACTGGTCAAACTAATCAATGGGGATGAGGTGGCATTCATGGAAATATATTTAGCGATTCAGGTAAGTAGCCAAGTGTTTACAGCTATTGAATTTGAGTTTGAATTGGTGATGAGTGTATGTTTGAGGTTTTGACCATGTGTGGGAGTTTGACAAAGTTAAATGAAGAGTGCATTGACTTAGGGAAATATTAAACATGCTTGGAATATTCAATTGAATGATTTTAGTGGTTAATTTGATTTGAAATTGATTGGAGGATTGAATATGACCTTGGTTAGGTATATGCTTATTTTGGTCAACCATGGTAGACTTGGTTACCCTGGTTAAACAAGGGCTGGGGTTGGGCATAATCCTCTTGCATGAAATGCATGCTTGGGCCATTAAGGGGAATTTTGGTCAATATACTTTTAATGATTTCTAGGATACATTAGAATATGTCCCATGGCTTAGTTTATTTGATCCATGTTGAAGTTTAAAGAAAACTTCAATTTTTCTCTAAAGGGGTATTTTGCACGTTTGGGCCCTTTGTAAACTCTAGGTCAACCAGGATAAGCCAAAGTGCAATTTTGAATTTTATGTCAAAAAGATGATTATGGACATATTCAAAGGTTTTGGAGAAGGCCCCAAGGTCAAATTTTATAAGGTGGAAGGTCTAGTGGCATAGCCTGTAAGTATTTGATGGATTTACAGCATATGGATTTTAATTGGGTTTTGAGAGTTAGAGGCCTTGAATGACCTCATATTTGGCAGGTTCACCATAGGGACATGCCTGATCAATATGCAATAGATATATCATGAATTAGGAATCATTTGATTTGATTTTGAGGTGATTAAAAAATCACCCAAAAGTGGTCATAGGACATGGGTCTATGACCTTAAATTTTTGCTCATATTTTTGGATTTAATATGATTTTGGATTTGATTGATGGAGATTGGTTATCATTATGAGAGAATAAGGTCAATAGGATACTATCAATCCTATTGATCCTCCTTTTTTGAAGGGTCATCGATTCATTTTAGCTATGACTAATTATTTTTCTATATGGGTAGAAGTAATTCCCTTACAACAGGTAACATTAGACCATGTTATGAAATTTTTCTTTGATCATATCATATATCGATTTCGCATACCCATAGAATCATATCCAATAATTAACCCATATTTAGGTCAAATAAAATTAATAGTTTTTCCAAACACCATGCTATTGATTGGATATACTCAACAATATATTATGTATGGTCGAATGAGTATTTTGAGGCCTTTAAAAAACCATTAGTGCAAATCATAAAAAAAACCTAGATGATAATAAATTCTAGTGGAATGAGAGGTTGGTGGATGCTTTATGGGCCTTTCAGAACACTTATATGGCATAAACCCAATCCACTTTATTTGCTAGAGTATACGGGTCTAAGGTTGCTCTACCTTCGGAGGTTTAACTACCCTCTTTGAGAATTGCCATGCAAAATCAAACCACATTTAAATAAAATGCACGTCTTTGATAATACAAACTTGAATAACTTGAAAAACTCAGCTTACATGCTCAACATAATCTTAATACGTACAAGTCATAGATTGTTCAGGATCATGAGAAATTAGTTTTCCCTCTAACTTCCCAAGTGGGAGACATGGTATTGGTTATTAAAAGACCTAATCTAGTTTATATAATGATCAGTGGAATATTTGAACCAACATAAGAGGGATCAGTCACCATAGAGAATGTCTGTGAAGGTGGTTCCTATCTATTAGTGGACTCTATAGTGAATCACTATATACTTCCTATCAATGAGTAGTAACTCAAGAAGTATTATGCTTTATGGAAATCAAATTTAAAATCAGTTAAAAGTCTTAAAGTTCAAAAATCTTCAAATTTATTTCTCCAAGATAAAAGTTCAAAAATTAAAATCTCTCAAATCCAACACAAAATTTTAATCCAAATCAATCTCAAAATCTTAATCAAAATCAAATCTAGCTAGATAAACATTACCAAACCCCTAAGAGGTTTAGGTAGATTATCTCCTTAACTAGTACCCATAGTTAGATGTGAGTCCATATGCTTTTTATCTATGTTAGTAATCAAAAACTTGAATGAAATTTAGTTCTTTTAAGAATAGGTTTGAGTCCTCGTGCTTCCTATTTCTTAAGATATTGGCTAGCTACTATTGGATCTAAGCCTATTGGGCCCCTTCATATCTTAGTTATCTTTATTTTCTACAGATTTGGTGTGAAACCCCATGCCTCCAATCTTTAGACTTTAAGGTAAAAAAATTCCATCCAATCTTCTTAGGATAGCTGTGAGACTCTGATCATCCTATCTCCTAGGATATTGTTTAACTTATGTTGGATTTAAGCGTATTGGGCCTCTTCATGGCTTAGTCATATTTTAGCATCTTAAGATTAGGTTTTAGTCCATGTGCAGCCATTCCTTAAAACTAGAGGTAAATAAATATGAGGGAATCCTGATTTTTATCGATAGGTGTGAGTCCCTGATATTCCTATTTCTAAAGATCTACATTAACTAGTGTTGGATTTAAGACTTTTAGGCTCCATAATATTTAGTCACCATCCAGTCTTTTTAAGGTTAAGTATGAGTCCCCGTACTTCTTTTCCTTAAGATTAGATATGCTGGTGTTGGAGCAAGCCTTTATGGTACCATCCTAGTATAAAAATTAAATTCCCTTTAGATTTTTTAGGAGAAGGTGTCAATTCTTGAGCTTTATATATCCTAGAATATAGACTAGCTTGTGTTGGATTTGGGCCTCCTGTGCCACCTCATATCTTAGTCTTGATTGGTGTCTTCAAGATAGGTGTGAGACCCTTTTCTCCTTTTTTAGACCTAGAGGTAAACCAAATCGAAGGAATTTTAATCTTTTAAGATTGAGCTGCTTATTTCCTAAGGCTTACACTAGACAATATTGGATTTAATCCTAGGAGGTCGATGATAGCGTAGTCATGTTTAGTATCTTAAGATTAGGTGTGGGTCCTCGTTCTACCTTTCCTAAGATCTATAGGTAAAGAAATGTGTCTATTAGGCTTATGCCCATCATTGGAATCCTTTACACTTAAGATTAGGTGTGAGTCCTTATGCTTCCTTTCTTCAAAATCAACTAAATCTAGTCTATTATGGTTAGCAGTTACTCCCTTTCTTTGTTTCTATGGAACTTTAATCACTAGAATTTGATAATGCCTTATCAGCCCCTTTCCTACTGTTTTTCCTAATTCCTTATCAAAGAAAATTTTTTCCTGGAAAATGACATGCGTGACTCTCCTAAAATCCAAATAAAAGATTTACTGGCTATAATAGACATTGAAAAAAAAGAGTTCTTGAAATTCAAAAATCTTCACATAAAAATTAAATCCTTTGGAATTGCTTGATCGCTTTGGTAAACACCAACATGTGTGATTCACTTTTTAAAGCACATCACACCTGTTGGGGGTCTATTCATTGACCTCACTATTGTCTGAGGTTAAATAAAAATCTCAATCTCAAATACTAAATTTAAAATTTAATGATCAAGTTCAAAATTAAAACTCAAAAGCAAAATCTAAAACCCAAATCCACTCCAAAATCCCTTATGCACAACCTATATTTGGAGAAATTTCAAACAACTCAAAACCTAATCAAATAACCATGCCTTCATGATTAGTCACTTGCATATTGATTATACATGTCCCTAGGGTCAACCAAATCAATTTGGAAGCATTCAAAGTCATATAACCCTTCAAACCCATAGCATATTCCATGGTTACAAAACCATAAAATATTTATAGCATATGCCACTAAACGTTGCATATTATTAAAATTGACCTAGGAAGCCTGCTCAACTCCATGAAGCAGGACTACATTCATTAGCATAATGCGTTGAAGCAATATTGAGCCCATAATGGGTCTTGTTTGACCATGGTTGACCATAAAGTTGTAATGCTAGAAAAAATGAAATAATTATTTATTTTATCTTCTTAATTAATCAACCAAAGCTTATCTAAGTCATTAAAATAATATATAAAAAACCTACTAAAGAAATTAAAAATTGCATACCTCAGAATAGTACACTATATTTATTCTCCCAAAATTAATATATAATAGTTAGCAGACTAGTACAAATATTACTCTATCACAAACTCCTCATTACAAAATAATATGGGAAAATACAAACAAAATAAAAATAAAACCTGAATTTCTTTATTAATCTAAAATCATAAAAATTCACATAATGAGCATAAAGGTGCAGCAAATAGTGAAAACTCTATCACTACTTTCAATGCAAGGAAAAAAAATCATTATGTGTAATGTGTCCTAGTCAATATCAATCATCACTTAATATGTGATATAATCATAAGTTCCAATTCAACTTAGAAATTTCAATATGTTCTAGTCAAAATGCTTATATTAATAATATCTATCACATACCAAAAGTTGTGCGATAAAAGTTTTACCAATATAAAGTTATCCTAATTTTATGGTAACGAAAATACAATTTGATCAAAATAATATTAACAACATAAAATTATTGAAATAAAAAAATAAGATAATTACTCCTTATAATGAGATGAGCAAATCTCCTAATAGGAATAAATTAATAGTATAATAATATTATTATTATATAGTTTAATCAATTTTCATTATAAAACTCATTAATCTTTTTTGGGGCAATAAAAATTATCCAAAAAATATCCATAAATTAGCTCATTTATTTTGAAAAATCTCATTAAATAGGCTGGTAAAATGGGCACCTGATGGTCAGAAAATTTTTACTTGTACTGACAAATGTCAATCTCTTAAGGACTTTTACGAATGCCCAAAAATTAGAAAAATAATTATTATAATTAAAATACAACTATATTTATCTTATGGTAAAGAAGGTTTGTGATTTGGACTTAAAATAACTCCTTAAAACAATCATTTTTTACGCAACAATAAGGTAAATTACAAAAGCCACTGAAACCGTGTATGTCAAAACCTCATAAATTTTAATTTTCCTTAAACTTCAACATGGTTCAATCAAACCAACCCATGAAACCACTTCCAACATATACCAAATTTTATTTGAAGTGCATCAAACCCATGATTTTTTCAAGTTTGATTGAAAAGCCAACCATAGTTGACGAAACGGCCCCTTAAGCCATTAAACATGAATTTCACACTATAGGAAAATCTATCATTACCGTCGGATTTTCTGGTGGATAAATATACGCTGGAAATTGTAGTGGGAAAATCGGTGGAATATTTGTCAGTATTTTTAAGGTAGAATTTTTGGCTCAATTACCGGCGCTGAAAAATAGGTGCAAATTTTGCCAATTTTTTGCCAGTATTTTAAATATTCCAGTGCATATTCCACCAGTAATTACCAATGGAATTACCAGTGCATATTATGCCAGCTTACTTAAACTTAACGAAATAATACTGGCATAATATATTCTTGTAAGTTAACCGACGGTGAATCCGCCAAAAAATATGCCAATAATTACCCTACTTTGGCCGATCCACCATCTAATTTCTCATTTCTTTTCACGTCCAAGGATTTGCCTTTCCCTTCTCTACTTCTCTCGGCTTCGTTCCTTCACAGGAGTTTAGAGTTTTGCATAAGTACTTCTTCATCGTTGTTCAAGTTCGCTCCTTCGGTGACATTCCCTTCGTGTTGGAGCGAAAGTTACGACATTTTTTGATTGGAAGCAATAATGGAAGCTCGCTTGCTATGAAGGTAACTTTCTCCCTTTCGTATGCTTCTTTGGCCAAATCACATAAATTCACCAAACCAAAGGATTTTGTAAATTCGTGATTTACCATAAAAAGAGGGAATTTTCCATCTACCGCCGCTTTGAATTACTAAGAAATTTGGTTTTGAATTTTTGGCCTTTTGGTTGGATTTAGCTCAAATCCACTTCAAATCTGACCAAAATTCTGCATGTAAACACCCCCTTAGTGTGTGCTTTTTATTTTGTAATGGATGTTCTCAGTAGACATTTGTAAGAGAATGCATATTTTTTTATGCTTTTAATTTGTTTTTATTATGGATGTTCTCACTAGACATTTGCAAGAAAATGTATCTTGGTGTTTGCTCTTGGTTTTAGTTATGGATGTTCTCACTAGATATTTGTAAGAGAATATTGTACCTTGGAGTATGCTTTTTGCTGATGATATTGTTCTTGTAAATTGATTATAATGGAGAGGAAGTTGAAGGTAAACTTGAATTATGTATGCCAACCTTAGAGTCTAAAGGTTTTGGCATAAATTGTTCTAAAATTTAATATTTGGAGTGTATTTTTTGTAGTAATAGACCTAGTTTGAGAGATTGTGACTTTGGGCGATGAAGTCATTATCAAAAGTACACATTTTTTATATCATTGATCTATTTATGCTGAAATAAATGGGCATATTATTTATAGAATTCAAGTTGGATGGTGGAAATAGAAGAATGCGTTGGGCATTATTGTGTGGACGTAGAGGAATGCATTGGGCATACTTGATTATAGACAGGATTTGAAAATAGCATATACGTGAGAAGGTTGGAGTAACTCCAGTGGAAGGTAAGAATAGAGAGAGTCGCCTTAAATGGTTTGGTCACTTAAAGCGATGGCCTTCCAAGCAAGCTAAGACTCTTTGTATTTTTCTTTAACAAATATTACAACATTATCTAATACATCAATATTTTGTATAGGTTATATTATGTATATCTATACTCAAAGAAGTTGGATGTATAATCGATTGGCGCAAGGATGAATGAAATTAATGGATGAGTTCCTTAGAGTGCTAAATATTTTCATTCAGACAGCTTCTCCACTGCCCAACTTCATCTTAGATGGAAAGTTTTGTTGTCCATATTCTAAACATAAAAATCAGGTGCACCTAAGCCTAGATGACATAACTGTTGATCTATATTATTGAGGCTTCATGCCAGAGTATGGTATTAGACTTCTCATGGTGAGTATGAACCTTATTTTGATTCTCAATGTGGCCCATCAACAAGTGCTAATATAGATGAGGAAGAAAATATCCGACCTAATCTTGAGTACTTAATTCAAGATGCAAGTGGAGCACAATTTGAATAATATATAGAAGAGTTACCTAATAAAGAAGCATAAAATTTGTATGATTTGTTGCATGCTTCCCAACAACCAATATGGAAGGGGCGCACTACTCACTCAGAGTTATCCATTGCTGTTAAGAGTTAAGTATCAAGGAAGATTATAATGTTCCCCATAAATGTTTTAATCAATTTATTAGATTACTCAAAGAAACTAATCTAGCAGATAACATAATTCCTACAGATTTATATCAAACTAAGAAGTTTGTTTCCAAGCTTAGTTTGACATACATAAAGATAGATTGTTGCGTCAATGGATGCTTGTTATTATATAAAGATGATCAATCAGAGATTGCATGCCATTACTACAACACGTTGAGATTTAAACTAAAATCTATCACAAAAATAAAGCTTAAGAAAGTACCAACCAGTAGGTTTTTTTACTTACCCATAATTCCTAGACCGTAATGATTATATGCATCCATGAGATCTACTGCACATATGAGATGGCATAAAGAACATATCTCACAAGAAGCTTTTATTATACATCTGCTAGAAGCAGATTCCTAGAAACACTTTGATCATATATATCCCACCATCACCTCAGAATTAAGAAATCTATGATTAGGTCTATACATAAATGGTTTCACTCTATTTAGCTAGTATGCTTCACCTTACTCATATTGGTCCATGATACTCACAACATACAATCTTCCCCCAGAGTTATGCATGACAACTCCATATATATTTCTAACACTTATCATTCCAGAGCCACATAATCCAAAAGTATTCTTACAATCATTAATGTATGATTTAAAATTATTATGGGAAGAGGGAATAAGTACATATGATATCTCCACCAAATAAAACTTAATTATGAGGATAGCATTACTTTGGATAATTAGTGAATTTCTCGCATATGGCATGCTCTCAGGTTGGAATACTTTTGAAAAATTAGCTTATCTACATGTATGGAATATACAAAGCCATTCACTTTAAAGCACGGAGGGAAGAACAATTGGTTCGACTGTCATTGCACGTTCTTACCTACAAGTCATCCTTTTAGGCGAAATAAGGATGCTTTTATCAAAAATAAAATGGTTATGTTGCTGCCTCTTCCTAGATTAACTAGTTAAGAAATATTTGAAAGAGTAAGGTCCATGCCCACAATAGTGGATTCTCCAACATTAGCTAATTACAAATTGATAGGGTATGGTGTTAAGAACAATTGGACTAAGAAAAGAATTTTTTGGTCATTACCATATTGGAGGATAAACTTTATCAGACATAACTTAGACATGATGCATATAAGGAAAAATGTTTTTAATAATTTATTCAATATAGTTATGGGCATCAAAGATAAATCCAAAGACAACATAAAAGCACTGATGGACTTAAAGTAAATTTGTAGAAGGAAAGCATTAGAATTGACGGATGGTGGAAATGGAAAAATTTTCAAATCAAAAACACCTTTCACCTTGACTTTAGAGCAGAGGTGAGTTGTTTGTGAATGGGTGAAGACTCTATGGGTACCTAATAGATATTCTTCAAATCTAAGAAGATGTGTTGACATAAGAACTAAGAGATTGTTTGGTATGAAGAGTCATGAATGTCATATCTTTATACAATGTCAACTACCATTTTCCTTTAATTATCTTTCAAATTAAATTTTAAAGCCCTTGATCGAGCTCAGTATCTTCTTCAAAGATTTATGCTCTACAAAACAAAATACAGAGCACCTATTTCTTGTAGAGTAGCATATCCCTTTTATTATGTGTAAACTTGAGAAGAAATTTCCTCCAGTTTCTTTGACTCTATGGAGTATCTGCCCAGATATTTACCATATGAAGCTAGAGTCAGTGGACCTATTCAGTATCTATGGATATATCCTTTTGAGAGGTATTTAAATAAACTTTAGAGGACTGCTAAAAATAGAGCACATCTTAAAGGCACAATATACAAAGCATACTTAATATAGAAGATAACCCAATTTTTCTCGTATTACTTTGAAAAAGTATCACAATCACGTTAGAGCACTACACCTAAAAATATGGGTCAATCCTCAAATTTATCTGTATTCAATAGAAGTTGTGAACCCTCAGTCGTTAGGACCATGTGCTACTCATAAGGAGATGTGAGTTTCCATATTATATGTCTTTCTTAACTGTGATGAAGTTGAGTCATATCTTGAGTAAGTATGAATAAGCTTGCTCATAAATTTGTTACTCATAAATTCAATCTAACGCTTAATGTTTACAAAAGTTTCATTGATGGTTTGAATAGAACAGAATAAGTAGAAGTCCAAAAGATAGTGGAAACAAAATTTCCTATTTATTTTAAAAATATGGTATATATTTCTACTATTTATTTCAATTAATATGTCTTTAATTAGTTTATAAGCAAATTAATAACATACTTACCTACAAACTAGGTACACACTCAAGATAGTAATTTGCAGTATCATGGGCTACTTGATCTAGCTTGGGGATCAAATAGAGCTGTGAAGTGTTATCAAATTTTTTAAGTTAATGGTTATAAATTCCAAACAAAATTTTGGTGTGAAAAAAGGAAAATAGAGAATTCTGGAGTATGTATAAGAGGGAATACCCATACAGGTGATGATTTTGAGTACAACTGGGTATTATATTAAATATTATAGTTGGAATATCCTGGTCATAGGAATAATGTGTATCTGTTCAGTTGAGAGTGGTTTGATCCAGTACAAAATAGAGGTATAAGAATACATCCGCTTTACGGTATAATAGAAGTTAAGTGGTGTAGGAGATATTCAAAGTTTGAGCCATTCATCATTGCTAGTCAGGCAAGCTAAGTCTATTTTTCTAACTACCTGAGTAGCATACGAGGCAAATAAGATTGGCTCATAGTTATCAAGACCAAACTTAGGGGAGTTTTTAAGAATACTACTTTAATACAACCAGCACATCAAGAAGAGCATATGTTAAATATAAAAAGATTTTGCTAACAATGTGGACGATCAAATTAAAACTATTGATAGTGAGTTAAAGTTAGAGGAAGTAGATTTAAATATAAAGGACATTCATGATGAATCTAATAATGGTGCAGAAGTTTCATCATAGGAGAGTGAATCAACATAAGATAAATGATTTTTGACAATCAATAATAAATTAGCAATTTATAGTAATAATATTTTATATATTTAAATTTTGTTGTAATTACATTTATTTAGTTTTTATGCTATTTTATATTCAATTCTTGCTATAATTTTTGTTGCTAATATTTCTTAAATTTTTATGCAGATGGCTTTAGGTGATGACTGTCAGAGAGGATTGATAAAGAATATATTTGGTTAGAACAAGAAGAAGGTTATTGTTGGCACATCCAGTAGGCCTGTATGTACTGAGAGCACCTCTTCATCTCAACCTGCTATCCAGAGTCAGCCTGGCCCACCTTCACTTACTCCTACATCTAGTAGCCCATAGTTCTACTCACCAGAATCACACTTTCCTTCACTGGATATCACATAGAGCACTCCTTTCTGCCCCTATTACCCACCCCCACCTTCTAATAGTGGCCCTCCTATATATCCATATCCATATCCACTATATGTCCCACCACCACCTTTTCCAACTACAGATGGACCTTCCACCCCAGCTGCAGTAGAGCAGGAGATAGAGGGTCACATGTTGAATGAATATGACGGTGACACGTATGTACTAATTTTATTTTAGATTTACAAATAAAATTTAATAAATATCTTTGACAACTAACATATTTCTTTTAGGTTTCATCTGCCAAAGCAGCCAAAGCATAATAATGGATATAATACGGAGCAGATATGATGCTCCTTATATTTCTTTGAAGAAAGTCCCAAAAGAAGTACGGGACATATGGTTTAGAGAGTTTCAGTTTAGTTATTATTTAAAAATGTTATGTATTATATCTTATTTATATAAGCTAACAATAAATATATATATATATATATATTCTTTATTATATGTTTTTATACATAGAAAGATTTTTGTTTGTTGATAAAACATAATGATAAAATCATAAAGAATTTTGAGAAGCGTGGCACTACTCGCAAACGAGAAATATTTACAAACATTAGAGAGTCAGGCGAGCGACCACTCTAGATTGGTGAGAGTGTATGGGCAGAGTTGAATAGTGATTGGGCTAGCCCAGACTATACAGGAGGATCGATCAAAATAGATAGAACAGGACTTTTGATGTTGGGGGCTTGGGTAGTTCCCTTCATACTAGGGGTTATGTTCCACATACTGAGCATAGAAGATATTTGGTAAGGAATTTTAAAATCTTTTAATAATTTACTTTAATAAGAATAATAATATAAGTGTTACTGAAAGAGGTGCTGGGTGGAGAACCGACTCTTGTTAAATTGCATAGTCATACCCACAAGCAGTAAGAGGACCAGCAATGGGTTGACGAGCATGAGAGGAAAGCCTATGTAAGTATATAAGTTTAATTTTTGTGATGCTATATATAAATAGCTTTATTTTTATTAACTGTCATAGGAGGAGTACACATGGCTTCGAGAGAGCCAGGCTTCAGTAGGTGATGGTTCTTCTAGTGGATCTGTAGAATATTCTGAATACCATAGTTGGTTGTAAGTGGTAGGAGGAATGCAGTATGGAAAAGTATACGGTTTATGCTCGAAAGCTTTTGCATATGAGGGGTAGATATCTGTTGGCTCTAGTTTTTTAGCTAGTACTCGAGAGTCCTTATATACCTAATAGATGGTTTCCCTTATAGCTAAGCTAGAATAGGTAAGGAAAGTACAAGCTAATTAGCAGATGTAAATGCAGTAGCAGCTGATATAGATGTAGTAGTAGTAGTAGTTGCAGATGTAGTAGTAGCAACTGGAGATGCAGTAGCAGATATAGATGCAGCAAGCTCAAACATTAGAGGACACATGAAAGATGAGGGAGCAGATGAGCAGTGGGAGAAGTACAACATCAGGTGAGGTGGAAGTTGAATAGAGGTAGATGTTATTTATTTTACTGATATGGACATCTATATTTTTATGTTTTGGTCATGTTTGGTTATTTGTTGTTTGGACATATTTAGATATTTATTGATGATACACTTCTTGTTTATGTTATTATGTATATGTTTATGTTTAATAATGTAATTGGTGATGTTCTTGATCAGAAGTGGATGTATGAATATATATAGTGTTGTATTCTTTTGTATGCAAGTTTAATTATGGAAATCCATTTCAAAAGGAAGAAGGTTTTTTTTTTGTTTATGCTACAGGTTTCCAACAAATTTTTTACTGGAAAGACTGCCGGTAATATGATACTATGATGTTTTCGATGGAAATTTGCGTCGGTACTTTCGACGGATATTGCGACGGTAATGTAAGCCGGTAACAGGATGACATTTTATTGGCGGTGGAATATCTGGTAGTATTTTCGGCATAAATGTTCCACTACAAATACCGGTGGATAATTTGTCGGAATACAACAACAAAAAAGGTGTCAGCTTTTCCAATCTTTTCGCTGGTAATCCATCAAAAATATTTCCGGTGGAAAAAATTTCTCGGTGATGATTTTCCAATGTGTGAATTACCATAGGAATAGTTTTCATCGAAAATGCATCGAAAAGCTCAATTTTCTGGCATATTTTCATTGTTATCAGTGGATTTCATCTGTCGATAATAGCATATTTTCTTGTAGTGTCATGCATTCAAACCCAACCATTACATAAGACTTATTCTAACATGTCTAAGACATCATTTGGAATAAGAACTCAAACTCTGCCATTTGTCAAGCCTAGTTTGACAAATTAACTTATGTTGATAATATGAACTGTTAAGCATTCGAATACATATCTTTTGCATTGAGATCAAACCAAACCTTGGGATCACCTCTAAAAAAATATGATTTTGAATTGATGGGACCCAACCCTAACTTTTAATTAAGCTTAGCTGACCAAGTCAACCTAGGTTGACCAAACCAACCAAAACCAAAATCCACTTCAATTTAATTGACTCAAGCATGGGATTGTATATGAGGTGCCTAGGAACCAAAACTAGGTGACCCAACCCATGGGTCCATTTGGGTTAGCCACGTCGCTTGAGCCAAGTTATCAAAACCACTTTCTATGTAGCAAAATTTTAATCCAGACAAAACTGGCAAAAGCCAAAACTTATACTGTATGGCCCATGTTCCCTTGCATATACCCTAACTTGTTAAGGCATTAGGACAGCTTTGGTCAAACCTTAGAGTTCACATATGACCATCCCAACCAGGCCTAGTGAATTAAGGAGGCTTGAACAACGCCAATTTTTTGGCCAAATGCATTTTAAAATCCTATAAATAGCTTCAGCATTCTCTGAATAATGGTTATTTCATTCATTTTGTATAGCTTCCTTAGAGTTTTATGATTAATGCCCTAGCTCCTCAGTCCCTCTAAGCTACGATGAAGCTCTTTAGATCAAGAGTGAAGTTCTTATCCACTGCTACTCCAAGCCTACTTCCTAAAGGAGAAATACTCTCTGAACTCAGTCAAAGCAACCTGAATAAAAGCTTAGGAAATAAGAGAAATATCTTAGGTAATAATTTAATCCCGATCATCTTGATAGGTTGGTCGGGTCAAGTGTGAAGTGAACCTCTAAAGGCTACAATTAATCATCCAAAGTTCATAACTAAGGATTTGACCAATAAATTAGAAACTTCATCCATAATAATCCATAGCGAATTTTCATTTCTTTTTTGGTTGGTTTATCAAGTCATATGTAATGGTTACTTAGCTGCCCATGATTGCAAACAAATCCCATTAATAGAAATCACAAATTAAATAATTAATTCTATAGATGTGCTTATCTGGAGAGATTATTTGTGAAACTAGGATGACCTTCATGGCTTAGATTTTTGTGGGGTTGAGGTATATGTTTATGTGAACTTATGCTTCAAATTTCACTAAAATTAGAATTCATTTTATCTATCAATTAGTGAACCTAAGCCTGAGATAAATAATTGATGTAAGATTTTGTTTAACTCATTATAAATCTAAAAATAATCCTAAAAATATACTTTAAAGCTCAGGATACTTAGATATAAGTTCTTAAATGAGGAAAATTAAAGGTCTTGCAAAATTCATTAAAACTAATAAGAAAAAATAATAAATAATAAAAATTCCTAAATAATTCTAAACACTTGTAATCATTCCTAATTGTAATCAATGACACTTAGGGAAGATTTGAAGTGGTTTAGAGTTGATTTAGAGCAAAAAAATAAAAATCCCCTTTAATAAGTAAGTAATTAATTATTTCATTATAATGGCTAAACTTGTAAAAATGATAATAATTCCAAAAAATGTAATTTACACAAACTCAATGGCATAGAACTCAGAATTTGATCTAGTATTTATGAAAATTTTGAAACATTCAAAATTATTCTTAAATCAAAAGGTTGAAGAAACTTAATTTATTAAATAATTAAGGAATTTAAATAAATCACCAAATATTATGGAAATAATCAACTCAACAAATAAAATACAATGAACAATAGTAATAAAAAATTAAGCATAAATAACCAAGTGATTGTTGGTTAAAGAGGGCTTACGAGGCTATTAACTTTGCCTTAAGGGTGAAATAAACCTGATTGCCCTTCTTAAATAAAGGCAATTGCTAAAGAAATTTTTAATAAAACACATACGAAGTAAAACTTTCATAACTTGTTTTAAATTTCATATGGAACACATAAGTATAATGGATTCATAAAGCATAAGGATTAAAATGGTTACTTAAAGTAATGACCTTAGATAACAAATTATTAATCAACATTAGCACTTCAAAACCACTTTAAAATAAATCTCAACTAATTAAAATATTAAAACTTGAATATAAACTAAAATACCTTTGACTTTCAACAAACTTTGACATACAGACTATTACACCACTATAGATTGCTTGTTAGGACAACAAACTCTAATTTTAAGTTAGGTAATTATTCTTTCATATATTTTCTAAGATGTTGAAAATAGTTAGTGTGCTAATGAGTGCTACTTTTTATGGTTTAATGCAGTATTTTTTCTATGCTTATGCTTTGATGCGTATATGATCTATGATGGGTGGTTTAGATTTCCCAAGGTTATCAGCAATTTCGATGTTTATTATTAATCAGAAGTTTCTATAGGTGGCCATTCTTATGCGGGGCTATTAATAAATGAGGGCAAAAGTTATTTATGATTTAAACATAATCAAATTTTTTACATGTGCTTTCGTTTCTTAGACCCCTTAAATATAAAGCATGTCCAAGCTTGCAGGTTACCAAAAATTGAGTGAGTCGTTATATGCAATAATGTGATTTGTGATGACTATTATATAAATTGCTTACTAACATTACATGGACTATAGAGTCTTTTTGCTTTTAAAACGTAATACATTAAATGTGTTATGAATTTCTATAAAATGAAGCCTTTTTCTCAAAATAATAGGGATCCTAAGAGTAAAGAACATCCTTTATTGGAGAGTTATTTTCATTTGGATATCCTATTAGATGAAAACACAAGAAGATTGGAGAAAAGAATATGAATCATAAGGAGCTAAAATAGAAGAAACAAGCTGGGATAAAAAAATTTGAGATTAAAAATGCCCCATTTAAAGACTTGGGTCATTTCATATTTCATGTTAGTTGAATCCAGGCAATTGTTAACTACCGAGAAGTAATGCCACCAAAAATTTTTGGTGGCTAAAACTACCGAAAAGTAATGCCACCAAAAATAAACCACCAATTTTACTTTCATGTACAGTTTATATAAGAAAAAAAACATATTTGCGAGAAATCCACCTAAAAATCTAATTTTCATAAGAAATTGACCCATTTCTGCTGAAAAATCTGTCGGTAATGAATGATTTTCCTGTAGTGTTGCCTACTTTAATAGATTTTCTTTTTGGCAAGTGCTTGTGCTTGGGTATTTCACTAGGCATTTAGGAAAAAAAAAAAATTTTTACTCTTAGCAAAACAAAAATTTTAATCTAACATAGAAAGATAACTGGACTACAAAGTAAGAAGGAGCTTGTCAGGGTCGTATAAAGCATATCCATCCTTCTTTCATTTTCAGGCACCTCCCCGCCTCTAGGTTAAAGTAGACCACCCAACCTATGATGAGGTTATTCTTACTTAGGGTAGGCCTACTGCTAAGAATAAAATATATTTTTTTATCCTTTTTAAAAGTTTATAAGCAGATTATTGCATAGGAGTTAATTTTGCATGCATTATACTAGAAATAAATTAAAATATATATTAATTACATTTACTTCTACAAGCATAATCACCATTCATAAGTTCAGGACACTCAATTTTTTTGTAGATGTTAGCCCTAAATTTAAAAAATTAAATAATAATAGCTTTCCCATCTTTGCTAAGATCTAATGAAAAGTTTTTGAAGCAACTAGCTGCTTTAGCTAGCTTTTAAGTCCAGGCAAAATGTAAGTCTTGATTTGAATTCATTTGTTAGATTTTGGTTACTTATCTATAGAGCCTAACTTAGATTTATGTTCTAAGGTAGCCCTTACAGTATAAGTTGTCACCCTTTTGAAGTATAATCTCAAATTTCCAAAATGGCAACGTAAACATAAAACATGCTCTCTCAAAACATTAAAGCCTAACAAAGGATATACTAGAGTGCTTCCCAGTGGTCTCAAAATCTTAATGCTCCCTACGTTTAATACTATGGCTTCAACAAAGGACTATTAAACATTGAACTAATCCCCATTATTAATAATATATTATCCTTGGCATAGTTTTTGAAATCTAAGAAAATGATTGCCACTACATTAATCGTGAGTTTTAATTTGAGATTTACCTATCCTAATAAGTAATTAACTATAAAATCATGCCTTTATGGAAAACCTATAGCTTCAAATTAAAATAAACACTATCTTATTTTTAGAAGGTAGGTGAAATATCTCTCGGAATGAGGGTAAATTTTCAAAAAAATACCTTTTTTATTCAAAATACATCTATAAAATGTCATGATCGCCCATCGGGGTGAAATTATATTTTCTTTTTTATGTTAACCTTATTTTTTAAAACCTAATTTTGTACACAAATACCTTCATAGAATGTCAAATTCTTCTTTCAAGTGGATATGACATTCACCCTATTATACTTATTTATATAAATAATAATTTTCTAGAACTTTTTTTTCATCTTTAAATACTATCTTAGAATGATAAGTCTTCCTTTCGAGGAAGTTTGTTATTCTTACTATTGCATTTAACTATGAAGATGAATTTTTTTTCCAAAAACCTATTTTTGTATTTAAATCCTCTATAGAATATCATGTTTGCCTTTTGAGATGGTACAATATTCTCAATACCATATTCAATCAAAAAAATAGGAATTCCCTTTATATTTGTGGTTATTTTATTTTCCCACTAAGCTATTACATCAACATGGATGGGATTCTTTGCTCTTTGGGAAACTTGAGTTGACGAATGATATAGCTTATTTAGAATTTATTTTAGAGAATGGGATAGAATAACATCCCAATCATTATAAGGCTTTTTAAATGTAGAGGGTGCAAAAGGCTCACCAATCACAGATTTTACAGATCCTTTGTTGAGTCTGCTACATACTCTATTAGTATAATTACTTCTTTATATATATTATTTATACCATAACATCCAGTAATTTGGATAATAATTGGATGTTATTGATTTGAAAGTTCGATAGGGATGTTAAGCCCTGATGAACTAGTCCAGAGGCTAACTAAGAGGGGGGGGGGGGGGTGAATTAGTTATTTAAAAAATTTGAGAGCAACAATAAAAAAACTTTTCAATGATTTTCAGCAGAAATAATTAAAACAATCAAACAAAAAGATCAAACACAATTTCACCCAAGCAGTTAATCACAGAAAAATAAAAGTGCAGAAAGTAATCAAAATGAACACACCAGATTTTATAGTGGTTCGGTCAACTTACCTACATCCACTCCCCGGAGCCTCCCTTTCGAGTATTGCACTAACTCAAAGTGTCTCTCCTTTTGCTCCTAAAGTAAGGCGGAGAATCCTGTACAAGAAACCTCCTTTCCACCGACACGGTGAGGCAGAGAATCCAACCTCCTTTTGCTTCCTCCTGAAGTAGGCAGAGAACCTTCATTCTCCTTCTGCTTCCACCTGAAGCTGGCAGAGAACCCCGGATCTTGTTGCGAACGATCCTCTCCTAAAGAACACCAACACGACGAAAGACGACGAGCGGAGAAGACGACTCTGATCCTTGCTTGGAGCAACCTTCGTGAATCCCTCACGAACTCCCCCTCACAAGATCCTCTCTCTCTCTCTAGGGTTTCTCCGAAAAGGAAAGTGGCAAAAGATCTTTCTTGTTGAAAGAAAAAGATTTTTATAGGAGGGCTCAAAATTTGCCCTAAATCTCAACTAGTCGGCCAAAATCGTCCAGGACAATCGATATATCATCCTGGACGATTAGTTCAAAATCAGCTGTTTCAGCTTGGATGATCTAGCCCTTCTAGACGATTAGTAAAAAAAGTTGTTCATATCGTCCCGTATGATTTTGTGATCATCCGGGATGATTAGTGTAAATTGAGGAATATTGTCTAGGAGACAGTTCGGGTCGTCCAGTGAAAATTGTGTTGGAGGACCAAAAAATGACTTGATCGTCCAGGACGATACGGTTGTTGTCCTGTACGATTAGTTCAAAAAGTGCCCAAATTATCCTGAAACACAGTTCGGGTCGTACAGCTGAAATGCACTAGATGATCAATATCATCCCGGACGATCCTGCGATCATCCCGGATGACGTGATCGTATCAATTAAACATTAATTTCTTTCTTTAATTACCAGATTAATTTAGGCATGATTGTACTGAATCACCCAAGATGATACACGTATCATTCAGGATGATCAGACCAAATAACTTAAAATAAAAACTTGCCTAACTTAATCTAGCAGCTGAGAATTTCTGATTTGAGCATATCATCCCGTACGATGCAATGATCATCCAGGACGATCTACTTAATCAGACACACTTAACTTGGTCACCCTAATTAGGGTTTCTATTTTTACTTGAACGTCCAGGATGATGTGAATATCGCCCAGGACGATCTGAACAAAAAATGAATAGAAACTCTAATTCACTCAAGCTCTCCCCCTGAGTCTGTGTGTGCAAGGTTACTTAGCTAGGGGATCAGTTACATTACAATTGACTCAAGTAAAGAAAAATAGTACACTTAGATACACTTGGACCCGATCTTGAGTTCGTTTGAGTTGCTCGTGATCTTTTGTGCCTGAAATGGGTTAGCCAAGCAAAACACAATAGAAAATATGTTTGTCATCATCAAAACCAGATTTGTAACAATCTCCCCCTTTTTGATGATGGCAAACATTTGTGCAGTAGTTTGAAAAATAAAATAACTAGGAGGTTGAAAAATAAATTTTTCAATTTTAATTTAACAACCACAATAATACAGGAAACACAACTACAAAAACATAACAAGAACAGAAACTACTACAACTGACTCCCCCTTTTGACATCACAAAAAGGAGGACGATAAACAGAAACACTGAAACATCAGTACACGTAGAAACGAAAACCGCTACAAAAAGAAAACACTAAAATGGAGGCGGATCTTGATCGGAAGGAGGAGGTGGCGGTGGTGGGTTGAAGTAACTGTGGAAGGCTGTAAAGTGGGCTCCAATCCAGGCAATGTCCTAGTCATACTGCTGTTGCTGCTGAGCAGCATAGTCAGTGAAGCGCTGCAGGTCCTCAGCATGCCGTTGCTCCTACGCAGCAACATAGGAGTCGAATCTGGCCTCCCACTGATCAAAGCGCTGCACCAGATGGTCAAAAGGAGAAGCGATGCGAAGGGGAGCAGGTGCATCGGGTGCAGCAGGAATGGGAATAGCCTCTTCCTCTTCCTCCTCAACATCCAGGGCTAGCTCCAGATGTAGTCAGGTGCTGTGTAAGACGTGGAATGAAATGTTTATGAAGAAGGAAGGAGGGACATCAGGAGGGACTAGATACTATAGGTCATATTTAGTTTTTAAGGCATATATAATGAGATGACCTAAAGATAGATTTGGGCGACACCAATGACCTAGATCCCTAATAGTGGTAAGGTGCTCGATGTATTGGATAATAAGGTCAGCGGCATTAAACTCCCGGTGGGCCAAGATGTAATATGTGGTCAAGGATAGTAACGGGATGAAGTGAATTCGATGCCCCGCCTTTGGGATGATGGAGGAACGAAGGACGTGCTGAATGGTCCGTGCGTCTTTAAGAAGTGAAGTGCAAGCATTGTCATGGTAGGGTGCATTTGTATTACAAAGGAAGTGATTGGAGACACTCCAATTATAGTCAGGGTCAGTAATAAGAGTGTGGATTTTGTCGCCAGTTACAAAATGTTGAAGAATGTTGTGAAAGTCTTGAGTAGTGAGTTCCACGGGACGTTGATTGACATACAAGAGAAGAGTGGAATAGTCAGCAGAAATGCGAAGGTTGGCGAACAAAACTTGAAGAAGTTCAAGACTAAATGGAAAGGCTAGGGTAAGGATGAAGGTGAGGGAGGTGTGTGCAAAAAGATCAAGAATAGGATAAGTAAGAGTGCGGGGATTTACTATTTTTGAATGCGTGATCCCCAGGTCTTGATAGCACTCGAAGGCAGCCTGATCGGCTACATTAGGAAAGTGGGGATCAATATTCCCCCGCTAGGAACTTGTACCCTTTTGTCTGGAATGTTTGCCGCCAGCCATTAGAAAGCTTAAGTGAGGGAGAGTGGAAGGAGAGGTGTGAAAAACTTTGAAGAAATCGGTTGTTTAAATAGAACTTGGCCGGATCGTCTCGAACGATCGCGAGATCGTCCAGGACGATATGTGCATTTATGACGGCCAGGACGATTGGTCAAAAAGGTGGTCTGATCGTCCAGGATGATTAGGCACAGGCAATCATCCCGAGGAGTCAGGCTAGATGACCATTGATGAAAAGTATAATACAGGACGATTAGGTGGATCATCCCGGACAATGTGCAATAAGTGTGGCAGTACAGGCTGAATTCGAATTGTCCTACGGCTGACACGTGGATCGTCCAGGATGATGTACAATAATTGGTGTAATCTCAACTGTTTGAGCAGATCAAGAAGATATGGATCATATCGTCCAGGAGGATTTATGGATCGTCCAGGACGATCACCAATAATTGGTGTTCTCAGCAGCAGAATCAGAGTCGGGATGATTTTGATTGGATCGTCCAGGATGATTTATGGATCATCCAGGATGAAGAAGATCATCCAGGATGATATGTGAATTGTTCAGGATCATGTGAAGAAAATAAGAAAAAGATGGAGGATGGAAATGAACGATCAGGATCCCAAAAACACAACCAATAAAAAGAAAAAACATAACCAAAGGAAATAAAATGTGAAACTAGAACATAAAAGCAACGATTTTTTTTTGATCAGGCTGCTCCAATAAATCAGAATTTTTCCTTGATTTTAGATCAAAAAACCAGTAAGAAAGCGATTGGCAGTGCTAAAATCTAAAAAAGGTTGGAAAATTTGACTTTTGTAACTCCCACCTCGGGCACCTTATAGATGCAAATCTCTTTCAAACCAAAAATCTAATTTAGAAGAAAAAAAATTAGATTTGAAAAGTGATCCTTTCAGGCTTCGTTCCAGAAAAATATCTTATATAATAGTGTTACAAAGTAATAAATCAGAAATCAAGATTTTCAAACTCAAGTATTTGAAAATATTAAGTGGTGTACAGATTTTTCTAAGACATTTAACAATCTGAAAGGAAAGAAAGCTTAGTTGGGCTCATTTTGTGCCTCTTTTTTAATTTTTTTGGCACTTTATGCATCTTTTTTTTTTGATACACTTTGTGTATCTTTTAGTTTGATAATATTTCGCATCTTTTCAACTTTGGCCTTATTTTGTGCCTCTTTTTTAATTGATTTGGCACACTGCGCATCTTTTGTAAGCTTTATTCTATTCATAATCGTTAAAGAGTCTTAGCTGTAAAATTATCTTCTAGACATAGGAAACGCTCTCCACAATAACGAAGAGTAATTCACAAAACAAAAGCCATATGTCGTATGATAGGTGCAATCATTTGGTTTAAAAAATCATAACAATGAGTCAAGACTTTGAAAACACTATTTATATGAGGTAGATTACTGTAGGAAGATAAAATAAATCTCTATTTCAAAAACTAATATTTTAATTTTGAAGAAGATTTTTATCCAAAAGAAATAATACACCAGTAAAGGAGTTAGAGGAATAGAAACAATCATCAATGTTTCTTCCCCTTAACAGATCCAGTGGAATCAATCACTGCTTACCAGCTTCTAAATAAAAGCAAGTTAAAACTCTTAGTCAAAAATTCAGTTTATCGGAAGTAGTGAGCAGTGATCGAATTTTGAAGAGCATAAAATCGTAAGTAAAAGAGATAAACTAGTGAATAAAAAATAGGTAGAAAATCACATCAAGGTAAATACTCAAATCAAAGTAACAACAAGGCTAACATAGAAATCAGCAGACGGAGAAAAAAAAACAACTGAAAAAAAAATAATCAAATCAAAAAGCTAATTAACAAAAATAGAATAACATTTAGAAATCAGCAGTTATTAAAATCAAGCATTTATATCAATCACTCCTAATATGGTTCTCAAAATGCTGAATAAGTCAAAGGCCAGTGGTTTAGTGAATATGTCAGCCAGCTGATTTTCAGTTGCTACATGATATAGCTCAATGTCCCCTTTTGTAACATGCTCCCTAATGAAGTGATGCCTTATATCAATGTGTTTGGTCCTAGAATGTTGGATTGGATTCATAGAGATGCAGATGGCGCTAGTATTATCACATAGAACAAAAATTGTGCCCACAGGTAATCCTAAATCCAAGACTTGTTACTTCAACCAAAGAACTTGGGCCACACAACTCCCTAAGGCAATGTACTCAGCTTTAGCAGTGGAAAGTGCAACAGAGTTCTATTTTCTACTAGACCAGGAGACTAAAGACTGTCCTATGAATTGATAAGTCCCAGAGGTGCTATTTCTATCCACCCTATACCCTGTATAGTCAGAATCAGAATATCCAATAATCTCAAAATAGGTGCTGTGCCTAGTGTACCAGATTCCTAGGTTTGGGCTCTCTAAAAGATATCTAAGAATTCTCTTAACAGCAGTCAAGTGGGACCCTTTAGGATCAGCCTGAAACCTAGCACAAAGATAAACACTAAACATGATATCAGGTCGGCTAGCAGTCAGTTAAAGTAGTGATCCAATTATTCCTCTATACTTCTTCTGATCGATAGATTTTCCACTTAAATCCTTATCTAACTAAATAGAGGAGCTCATGGGAGTGTTGATTGGCTTGGCTTTGTCCATTTCATATTTCTTTAAAATGTCCTGAGTGTATTTAGATTGATTGAGAAAGGTTTCATCATCCATCTGCCTTATGCTAAACGCCAAAAAGTAGGACAATTCTCCCATCATACTCATCTCAAACTCCTTACTCATTGTTTTAGAAAACTCATCACATAAATATTGATCAGAGGATCAAAAAATTATATCATCAACATAGATCTCGATAATGAGTAAGTCATCCTCTATTCTCCTTAGAAAAAGGGTGGTGTCTACACTCCCCTTAACAAACTCTCTTTCTAACAGGAATGTGCTAAGCATCTAATACCAAGCTCTGGGTGCCTGTTTCAATCCATATAAGGCCTTTTTTAATTTATAAACATGATTTGGATATTGGGAACTCTCAAAACCTGGGGGTTGTTCTATAAAAATATCCTCTTTTATTACCCCATTTAAAAGGGCACTCTTGACATCCATTTGAAATAGCTTAAATCCCTTATAACAGGTAAAGGCTAATAGCACTCTAATGGCTTCCAATCTAGCTACAGGGGCTTCCAATCTAGCTATAGGGGCTATGATTAGTTCAAAAAGTTCCCAAATCATCCTTAAACACAGTTCAGGTTGTACAGCTGAAATGTACTAGACGATCAATATCGTCCCGGACGATCGTACAATCATCCCGGACGATGTGATCGTATCAATTAAATATTAATTGCTTTCCTTAATTACCAGATTAATTTTGGCATGATTGTACTGGATCGTCCAGGATGTTACATGTATCGTCCGGGAAGATCAGACCAAATAACTTAAAATAAAAACTTGCCTAACTTGATCTGGCAGCTGAGAATTTCTGATTTGAGCATATCGTCCCATACGATGCAATGATCATCTAGGATGATCTGCTTAATCAGATGCACTTAACTTGGTCACCCTAATTAGGGTTTTTGTTTTTACTTGATCGTCCAGGACGATGTGAATATCGTCCAGGATGATCTGAATAAAAAATGAACAGAAACTCTAATTCACTTAAGCTCTCCCCGTGAATGTGTGTGTGCAAGGTTACTTAGCTAGAGGATCAATTACATTACAATTTACTCAAGAAAAGAAAAATAGTACACTTAGATACACTTGGACCCGATCTTGAGTTGGCTTGAGTTGCTCGTGATCTTTTGTGCCTGAAACAGGTTAGCCAAGCAAAACACAATAGAAAACATGTTTGTCATCATTAAAACCAGATTTGCAACATGATTTGCCCACTATTGTGACTCAGGCTCATGAGTTTATGTTTTGATGATAAAAAATATTATGGTTCACATCTTTATGTCTCCTAGTATTTTCATTCTATACTTGTTTGAATGTATACTAATATTTCAAGAACACCATGCACCATTCAATGAAGAATCAGTGCTCAAGATTGGATAGAATAGGTTATGCTGTAAAGAGTTTATAATATTCATTAATATGATCTTTAATTTCTTGAGTCAAGTCATGTAAAGGTGTTTTGCAAGCTTGGTGACCATGCACACACACACTGAGGGGAGTGAGATCTAATCCAAGGTGTTTTGAACTAATCGTACTAGCTGGATGATTTCTATCATCCAGGATGATCCTTTAGGATCTTGGAAAATATCAACTAATGATAATTCATGCTTGGATTTAAGATTCTAATTTTTGTTCTAATCATCCTGGATGATCAATGTCAATCATGCCTAAATTGATCATGTGATTTAATCAGATCATCCTGAAAGATCTGTATATCATATTGGATGATGTTTGCCAACATATTTGATTTTCCTAAATCATCCAAGATGAAAACTATGTTTCCTCTTATCGTATAGGCTATCATCATAGACGACCTGAGACTATTACTGAATGATATGTTGATTGCGAACAAACTTGAACAAATCATCCTGGATGATCGCAAGATCGTCCCAGATGATCTATAAAAATTGGTTAAGTAATCGTATAGGACTATGCTAGGCTTTCTAATTAGAAGGCTTATTTTGAATTGATCGTATAGGATGATCGCAAGATCATCCTGGATGTTTTTTTTCTGTAAGAATTAAACTTTTAGGGTTTTTCAAATCCCTCTATTTAAGCTTTCTCCAAAGACATTATAAGTGTCTTTGGCAGCCATTGAGGCTTCATTTTTTTGGAGAAACCTTGTAGAGAGAGCCTAAAAAGGGAGAGAGGAAGGGGTGGATTTTGAGAGAGGGAGAAGATCATTAGAGGGGGGTTTAAGGGAGTATGAAGGAGGTTTCACACGTTGCTCTAGCAAGCTTGCACCTTAGTACCATCGAATTTAATGTTTGTCTTAAGGGAATTTTTGTGAAGAGGAAGATTTCTTTAGTGTCAACAGACCAGGTTCTCTGCCTTCACCAGATGGGTGAAAAAGGATTTTAGGTTCTCTACCTTCACTAGGAGGGTGAAAAAGGATTCTAAGTTCTCTGCCTCACCGGGAGGGTGAAAAGAATTTTAGGTTCTCTACCACATCAGGGGAGGTGGAAGAGATTTTTTAAGGGCTTCTCCGCCAAGCTTTGGGGGCTAAAGGAGAGTCACTAAAGGTTTAGTGCAATACCTCGAATGGGAGGTTCTGGTGAGTAGACGTAGGCCAGGTTGGACTAAACCACCATAAATTTGGTGTGTTCTTTCCTTTTATTATTTTCACATTTAATTTCTGCACTTTATTTTTATTGTGATTAATTGTTTGGGTGAAATCTCTAATTTATCATTTTATTATTGATTTAATCATTTCCACTACAAGATAAAAAAAGTTTTTTTTTTTGTTTAAATAAGTTTTAAAACACCAATTCACCCCCCTCCCCCTCTAGGTTAGCCTCAGGCCAGTTTTTAATTGTTTAATGACCCTCATGAACTTTTACCGACTTATTCCAATCTTTTATGGTCAAGAAGTTTGAACTCAGACTTCTTCAAGATATCTTTTAAAATTCATTATAAAGCTTCCCTTTCGATTAAATTTATTTTATTAACAAATGACTCAAACCTCTCCATAATCCCTTATCAAGTAAGATTAGATCGAGGTTTAAACTGCCCATTCAGAGGTCTATTTGCAACTAATACTTAAAACCATGTGTTGCATTCTCTTCTTGAACCTTAATCAACTGTTTAGTTTTATTAATTGTAGATAATGACCCATATTCCTTTTTAAGTCCTTCTAAAGTTTTAATTTCTTTATTTATATTAATGAATCATCTTTTAAGAAATATAATTGAGAAGCTTCCTCTTAGAGATTTAAAGCTTTCCTCATTAATATCTCAAATGTCTTTATGATAAAAACTTTTAATAAAAAGGCTACTAGATCATGTATATTTTCTAGAAGCATCTCTATAACATGTACTTCTTATCATTGAGGCTCTCACTTCAAGCAAAGGTTCATCCAATGTAGGATGAAATATACTAAATTCTCACTAAGTTTCTATTTTGAAACACTAGATCATGATTGTGACATGATGTTTTGCACTCATAAATCTCTTTACAAATTTTTTTTTTATAACATTATAAAGGTATGAACTTACCCATTAAAAAGTTCCTGTATTGCATTTGAATAGTATGAGGAACTTCTTAATGGGTAAGTTAATCCTTATTTGTCTACAAATCCTTCTTCCTATTAGTTAAAAAGGTTGGTTAATTTTTAGGTTTTAGCTTCCACATGTCAGGACAAGAAGGTAATTGGCTACCCTATAAGTTGTGTTAGTGAGCACTTGGTAATCATTGAATTAGAGAGTAATTAAAGACTTTTTCTGGATTATTGTTTGAATAAAAGCATGCAGTTTGAGATGATTTTGTGTAACCCTAATGGGATGAACTTCAATTTTTAAGTGACCAAAGTGGCATATGCCTACACTGGTGATTTGTTGAAAATTCCCAATTGTTAATACTTGAGAACTTCTTCAATTCTTTAAAATGATAAAACCAATCACTAGTTTGACTAGTATTATCTCTTTAAATTATTATTTTCTAGAAAAAAAGGCACAATAATCACTTTTATCATAAGTTGTTATGATTCTACCTTATTAGTAATCATTCTTTTGATGCTTCTCAGAAACTCCATTCTAGACTATCCAAATATTGTTGTATAATCCTATATATGCCCTTTTAATATGGACTTAAACTTTCTCTTCCTCTTAGAAAAGAAAGGAACTATTGGTTCTTTATAATTTTTAAGGGTGGAGAGTTTACATTCCTAATAATTCTTTCCTCTATAGTTGCAACAGTTAATGTAATACATTGGCTTCCACCCAGTAGCTGGGAGTTTATAGGCATTTCATATGCTACAAACTTCATTAATATAATCATGAGGATTTTCTCATCAAATGATTTAACCTTCTTGGCTCTACACGTTAGATGTTAAATCATGCTGTAGCATTAAGATTTTGTCATTTTATTCATACCAAAGGGTTATCCAATCTCAAATTTATTGTATACTCAATGCTTAGGCTAGAAAATAGATTTAGCCTTCAAATTTTCTACAGGCTTTTGGATGGACGGGCTAGAGAACATAGAGAGTTTAACAACTATGGGAGTAGTTACAAGCCCAGCCTCTACTATGAACTCTATAAATGTTTTTAGGCATATGATTCCTTAATCATGACTACTGTGAACTGAGGATCAATGAGAGACATATGGGGGTTCTCAAATCCAATACAAAATTTAATAAGAGTGCACTCAGAATGCTTGGCTTGATTGACAAAAATATTAAGGATTTTTTGCTTATGATGGTAGAGTCATCGGCGGCAACAGCTGGTCGTTAGAGTTCTATCGATAGGACATCCTTAGGTTCCCAAACCATAGGTGTCCCTTTTTCTTCAATTCTTAATGCCAGATTCACTCATCAACGTGGAATTGTAAGGAATGCTTCATTGGTGATTAAAGAACCTTCTTCCATTACATAAATTTCTTCTTTTTTGATGTTTGGTAAAGGCAAAGAAATTGATAATGAAATGCTGATTAAGACTCCCTGACCTTCTAGTTGTCTTCCACCCCCTAAGAGACTGAATGAATTTGAAGCGTCATCTTCATCAAGTATGAAGCTTTTGATTAACAGGTTTGGCAATGTCAACGGTAAGCCTTTATTTCCTATTAAGGAGGATTTGTCTAAGAAGGTAGCTGCAGATATGCCCTCTATCATTTGTTTAAATGACCAAGAAGAGAATCATGATGAAAATTTGTCAAATTAAGGCATGATTGGTAATGGTGTTTTGCCTGCTAAATTTTGGTCTAATCCCTGGGTTAAGCGACCAAATGTTAAGATTAATTTTTCTAAAGATGAATATATTCTCAATGAGGATGGTATTGCTGTTAAGTTGCATGAGTCAAATGTAAAAGCTAATATAGAGAAACTTCAGTTCACTATTATGGTTAAAGTTTTTGCAAAGGATGTGCCAGTCCATCTGATAGCTCATGAGTTACAACATCAATGGTTGCAGTTTTGGAAATTCCACCTTACTATCC
This sequence comes from Dendrobium chrysotoxum, assembly GCA_019925795.1. NCBI lineage: Eukaryota > Viridiplantae > Streptophyta > Magnoliopsida > Asparagales > Orchidaceae > Dendrobium > Dendrobium chrysotoxum. The sequence continues at coordinate 43,048,462 of CM034315.1, forward strand.
TTGGATTAGGATGTGTTTTATGTTCATTTTCCTCTTCAAAAGCTGTGGAGAGTGTTTTATCTGATGGCCTGTGGTATGTTAATGGTCATATAGTAGGCCTTGAAAAGTGGAATCCCCTATTTTTACCTACCTCATTGAAAGGCTTATCATCTCCTACTTGGATTAGGATGCCTCATCTAACATTATTATATACGGATGAGATTAATGTGGCAAGAATTGCATCAATAAGAGGCACACCATTATGGATTGATGGTAATATGTTCCAGTGGGGTAGAAGAGAATATGCTAGAGTTTGTGTTCATGTGGAATTAAATAAGCTACTCCCCTTGGGTGTTTGGGTGGAAGGGATGGATGGTCGATTTTCTTAAAAAATTAAGTATGAAAAAATTTTGACATTCTATTATAAGTGTGGATAAATTGGGCACCTTATTAATGAATGTAATTTGAAGGAGAATGTCTCTTGCGATGAAGGTGCTGGTAGGTATGAAGCGGTTGTGAGTAATTCTGGAATATCTCTATCGAATACTATTAACAGAGAAGTTTCTCATGGACCTTGGATGCATGTTACTTATGGGAAAAGGAGGAAGTTTTCTTCAGATAGAAGGTGAGGCGAAAACATAAAGATGTTCACTAATAAAAATGAAAATCTGTCTAAAGCAGGCCTTGCTTATGTCAAAAAAAATAAGGCAATAGACAGTCTTGTATAGGCCTCTTTTTTGAAGGTGTTTAATAAAGTTAATTCTCTTATTACTGCTGATGTGAATCCTAATTCCTCTGTTATAATTGAAGAAGAAAATGGTAAAGCTGATTCTGAAGGTTTGGTTGGTAATGTTGTTCGTAATTCGGAGAAGGATGCTCCAGATTGATCAAATGAGCACATAGTGAAGACTTTTTTGATTTTAGCATCTGGTATGGAATATGTTTATGCTAATTTTATTATACATACAGATGTTAATATGTTCAAAGTCTTTGAGTCTTCATGTGAAGATGGGAAAACTAAGGACAATCCTTGCCTAGTTGACTTGGTTGCGGAAGATATAGAAGATGCAAATGTCAAGAACATTGATTCAAGAAAAGGTGTGGATGGTGACAGTTCTAGAGTGACTAAATTCAAACTCCAAAAGAACTTAGGTCATTGGGCAAAGTTAATCTTCTTCCTCGCAATAGAAAATGTGATTAGTGCGGTAGAGAAAGTAATGAGAGTAATCCAAATTCAAAATCTAAATGTCATCCTTAGCCTTTTAGAATTGTTGGGTGGGTGAAGCCTCTCATTATTTAAAGGAATTTGTGAAAGATTTTGATATGTTATTTATTGGTCTTGTTGAGACGAAGATTTTTTCTATTAATAGAGTTGAGTTCAATAGATTTATAGGCAATAAATCAGATTTCTTTCTTTTTTCCTTCGGATAAGCTTTCAGCCTATATTATGGTTTATTGGAGGACTAATTTTGCTCCTTTTTCTTTTATTGAAGCTTCTTCTCAAATGGTTGTAGGGTAACTTAATATTGTTAACAAAGGTGTGTGGATGATTGCTACAGTTCATGGACACAGATATATTTATTAATGAAGAATCCTATGGAATAGCTTGGAATTGATTCCGGCTAGAGTGCTTCCTTCAATTGTGGGAGGTGACTTTAATTGTGTTTTATCTCAAGATTATAAGAGAGGAGGGAAAAAGTTCATCCTCTCTCAAGGTCCTCAGGATATGAACATGTTCATGAGCAAATGTGACTATCATGATGTCAGTGTGATTGGTTCAAAATTCACTTGGTGTAACAATAAAAGAGGGGGTGGTATAATTTTGGAAAGGTTGGTCCCGTGCCTTTTGAATTTTGGTGCTTTGGTGGATATTCAGTTGGCAGTTGTTAGTCATATTACTCTTGTATCTTCAGATCATTATCATATCCTTCTCAAGATCATCTTTTTCAGTTCTAAAAAAAGTATAAGTTTGAAGTTTGAAGATGTTTGGGCTTCCTATCCAGCCTCTAAAAAAATTGTGTTCAAGTCTTGGAAGAAAAGTGTTTAAGGAGATGCTGTACATTCTTTAAATTGAAGTTTAGGAGAGCATTGAAGGCTTTATTCTTTTCGAGTAAAGAGAAACATCAAAACCTTGTTGTTTTGAAGGATCGGCTCAAAAAAGAAATTTTAGATCTACAAGAGGAAGAAGCAAATGGTGGTGGTCTATATGATGATATGCTTTTCCTATTGAAATATAAGGTGTTTGAGCTCAACTCTACTCTTGGAAGACATTATTCATGTTAGAGGCAAAGGGCAATAGTGAAGTGGAGTGAAGAAGGAGATACCAATTAAAAATTCTTCCATACATATGCAATGGCTAGGCATAATGATAATTAGATATATCAAGTGAAAGATACTAATGACTAGTTGGTAGAAAATCAAAATCAGATAGAAGATATTTTCTTTTATTTCTTTAAATGTAAATGGAAGGAAAGGAAGTGTGTTCTAAAGGGCTGGCCTCTTCTTTCAAAGTTGCTGGATGACGTTGACTAGAAGATCTTGGAAGCAGATTTCATGAAGGATGATCTAGAAATTGTTGTTAGACAGTTGGAGGTTAACAAATCACAAGGTAATGATGGGATTGCCTACCCTTTTATCAAAAATTATTTGTTTATTATTAAAGAAGAAATTTGGGAGGCGATTACTCTACATTTTACTTCCTATAAAATGTGTTTTAAGTGGAAGAAAACTATTGTGGTCTTGATTTCCAAGGTAAAAATGCCCTTTAACTCCTTCAAATTATCACCCTATTTGCCTATGTATTTCTATTTATAAGATCGTTGTAGGATGAATTGTTTCATTCCTAAGATTGTATATGAAGATCAATATGCTTTTGTTAAAGGTAGATCGTTATCTTATTATATTTTACTTGCACTAGAGTTATTTAACAAATTCAGATATTCTAAATCAAAGAAAAGGCTGATGCAAATCAAAATTGATATGGAATAAGCATACGATAGCATGTGTTGGTTTACTATTATGCAAGTTTTAGAATATCTTAGGTTTCTAGCAAAATTTTCTAATCTAATACTTGATTGTGTTGTTGACCCGAAATTTTCTATTTTGGTTAATGGAAAGAATTCCGAATGGATTGAGGCTGAATGTGGGTTTAGATAAGGTTGTCTATTATCGCCATATATTTTTATTTTGTTTTCACAACTGCTATCTGATGCTTTTGCTCATAGAGGAAGGAGAATTGGTATTAAAGTCTCTATAAATGTAGAAAAAATTTCTCACTTGCCGTATGTAGATCATATTATCATTTTTTTAGAGGTTAACCACAAGAGTGTAATGATAGTGAGTAAGATTTTAAAATACTATAGCAAATGGACAGGTCAAAAGGTTAACATGCTAAAATCTTCTATTCTGTTTGGAAAATCTATTCAAAGGAGAAGAAGGATTGTTCTTTCAAGATTCATGGGCTTCAAGGTGGTTACTGAAATGAATTATCTAGGCATCAAGATTGCTTTGAGGAGACTGGTGTTCTTAGATTTCCAAAACTATTGGAGAAAGTATTAAGTACGTTGAATGTTTGGGGTAACAAATTTATTTCTCCTACAGGGAGGCTTCTTCTGGTCAATTCGCATGCCTATCTCTTCCTACCTTTTTATCAACACATTCATTAATTCCTATGGGAGTGTTCAATAATTCTGATAGAATGTGTAGGGATTTCTTATGGAAAAAGAAGAATGGTAATTAAGGTCTCCATTATGTTACGTGGGACATTTTATGTAAGTCTAAGAAAAAAGATGGCTAAGGTTTGCAATCATCTATTGTGAGAGTTGGTCAATTAAGGGATAATTTTGCTTGGAACTTTATCTCAAAGCCAAATTCTCTTCTTAACATGGTACTTTTTTCTAAATATGGCGAGGATATTTGGAATTCTGAGAAAAAAATATATTCCTCTCCAACCTAGAAAATCATTTTGAATGGAGCTAAATTCCTACATTCGATAGTCAGATGGAAGGTTCTTACAGGTTGTGACATTCATACAGTAGAGGATGCTTGGATTTTTTATAAAAGTATTTTGAAGTGGCCTATATTTGTTGCCAAGATGAATGACAATACTAAATTTCTCAAGGCATTCATTAGGGATAGAAAGTAGAATGCGTCCCAGCTAAACAGAGTTTTTTGGGCGGTAGCTAGTGGTTGTAATTAAATTAGTTCCTATACATACTGGCATGCAGAAAGATCAAATGGAGCTGGTATTCAAATGTTCTGGAAAGTCTATTTCAGCACTAGTTTTAAGAGAAACTATTCAAAGATAATGGAGATGATAAACATTGGAGGTGGATGAACAATCTGAAGTTAAGACCTCTTGTTGAAACATTCTGGTGGTGTTTGAATATCAATTCTACTCCCTCTAATGATTTTCTAGTATATAGGAGGCTTTTGGACTTTAATGGATGTCCAGGACGGTGTAAAGATGTTGAAAACTTAGAACATATTGCTGTTAACTATTTGAAGCTTTCTCAAGTGTTTTCTATTCTTAGAAAATGAGGATTTGGTGTTTCGGTTGTTGCTTCTATGGAAGAATGTATTCGGGCCTTCGAATATCTTGCTAAGTTTAATCCTTTCATTGGTAACTTGTATGCTATTTTTTTCACTTGGAATAGTAGAAATAAGATTATACATGGTTGAATAAATGATAGTGCATCATTTATTACTGCTAATTCTATTTGTTTCATTGTTTCTTCCTTTCGTAATAATCTGATTTCAAAAAACTGGGATGCAAATCAATAGTTTGAGCTGTCTTTTTCTTATCAGCATCCTCCTCCTCCAGATTGGATTAAGCTTATCATTAATGCTTCCTTGGTGAGTACGTATAAAGCTGGAATAAGAGGTGTTTTCAGAGATGATAGAGGAATGTTTTTATGTGCTTTTGGATTTATTAGTCTGCATTGAGATTGTTCATGGCTAGAGTTGTTAACAATTATGTCTTTGACGAAAGTTCTTCAAGCGTGGATGTTTGAAGCTAAGGGTATCATTATTGAAGGTGATAATTATAAGATTATTGATTATGTGAAAATCATGCTGAACAAGAATACGGTCAAGGAGGTCTTACTAATATCAGGTGATTTATCTTTCCTTAATAATTTTAATTAAGTCTTATTTCATTTTTCTAGTAAAAACTGTAATAAGTTAGCTGATTTTTGCGCTAACTATGCTCTTTTTTCTATTTTTTTTTTGGGATGATATTAGTAGTAATAATATTTCACCTACCTTTGTTGATTTGTTAAAAGAGGAATGTGATTGGGGGGATACCACTTAGCTAATTTTATTTTGTCTTTGTTATTTAATAAATTGCTTTATGCATTTCTTAAAAAAGAAAAAAAGATAATTTCCTATTATTTTTGAAATTGAACTAGAATTCTAAATTTGTTTCTAAACCCAATAGCTTTTGGCAGAATATTTAGCCCTTGAGATAACACTAAACTCATATTTTTGAACCCTAATTTTAAGTTAAATTTGAATGAATCAAGAATTTAGATGTAATATTAAAATGATTTAAAGTTGGACACAGTTTAATTACTTTCAGAATAAGGAAGATATTGAAACTTGAATTAAGATTTAGGATAGAAAAAATTTGATTGAATATTTATTTTAGTTGAATTGAAGATTTAGAATAATTGATTTGAAATCCAACTGCAGTGTTTTATTTTTACTACAAAATTGAAACTATGTTTCAGAGAGAACAATTAAATATGGTAAAATTCACTTTTAGGTAGGTTTATAGCTTAAATGTATATCACTTACACTCAAGGGTGAAATAAATGAAAGGTAGTTTGGACTTAGTGCAATGGGGTGCCTACAACAAATTTAAATTCTAATCTCAACTAAACATAGAAAGTAAACCTACCCACAACAATCACCAAACAATCCTTGTTGATAAATGTCAAAAAAAACCTTAAAATTAAATATTCAATGTTGGCCTTTAGATCCTTGAATTCCAATTTAAAATTAAATCATACCACACAACTCTTTAACATAGCATTCAATCATTAGAACTTCAAATTAGTTATCTTACAAGAACAAGTGATTGCCATTTGATCAATCACTCATTCATTAACAAATATTCAATGATTATCATTGATTTAACCATTTTAAAATCAAAAATACTCACCCAAACATTCATAAATTAATTTCAGATTCCATCCTGATTAAAATTCCAATTTGATAGTCTAATGTCCGACTACAAACCATAATGCCTTTAGAATTTTCTTATTTTTAGGGGAATTTTTAATTTATTCAAAATGATGGTTAACATCTTTGGATGATTTTTGATCATTTAAAATTTTATTAGGTATCTATCTAGAGTCGACCTAACCATTTTGGAGGCCTCCATGTCCTTCTAAACCTAAAGCTCAAAGCACATTTGAAGCATGCACAACCATAAATTATTTACAACTTGTGCCACTAGGCATGACGTCTTCATATATATCATCTTGGATGCCTTTGTAAACTCATTAAAAATTCATAGTCATTATTACATTGATTTGAACTCATTTGAGTGCAATTTTGATCATGGTTGACTTAGGTTGATCCAATTTGACCTATGTACCCCTTTTAAACTCAAACAATTCATTTGTGTGAATCATATTAAATCACCCAAACTAAGATATAGATTTCTATCTTAGGCATTAAACAATCATTTATGACCATGCATAGATCATATTGAACACTTTAAGCTATATTGACCACCATTGTCCATTTTGACCATTGAAGGACCCTTTAAACCCCAAAATGTAAATTCTAATTTAAAGCATACTTAAATCATTGGTTACATAAGCATTCTATTGACTCCCTCCTAAATAAATTCTCTATTGTTGCTGTTAAGGTTAATTTTTTTTTTATTTTTAAAAATAGTTTGGATTATCATAGACTTGCTAAAGTGCTTCCTGAATCCTTTATTTGCAAAATTTTATAAATCCTTATTAATATTGAGGCTAATAATTATTTACTTAGTAATTTTTCTAAAAATGTGATCTTCAATTTAAAGGATGCTTGGAATGCTTTTAGAATAAAAATTTGTGTTTATAATGTTTTTTCTAAGATTTGGAACAAAAGTGTTCCTACCCCTATTGCTACCTTTATTTAGAGAATTCTACATAATTACATTCCAACTTATGAGAACTTAATTTTTTTTTTGAAGGATGCAAAAGCAATATCATTAAAAAAACTATTACAAACTACGAATAGAATCGCTTTCATTCTTTAACAAAAGAAAAAAAGAAGGATGTATACTACCCAAACTAATATCATCCTAAATAAAATCATAGCTAAGAGCAATGTTAACACAAAGATCTGCTAATTAATTACAACCCCTATCCACACAATTAAAAATAACATAACTAAAGTCTCTAAGAAAAATAAGATCCTCCAACTTGTTTTCATAATGCCACCATTTGATTTTTTAAAACTACCTTGAAGAAGCTTGATGACATTAACATTATCACCTTCAACTATGATCCCTTTATACTCTAACATCCACGTTTGTAAGAACTGACTCAAGAAATGGACTTCTAATAACTCAATTGGTATACATCCTAATGAAGCCAACAAAAATTGAATGCAAATAAGAACCTCCCACTGTGATCTCTAAAAACACCTCCAATACTAGATTTATATGATAAAAGCAAACAAACATCAACGTTCACTTTGATCTAATCTTGAGGAGGAGGATGCCAAGACTTCCTCAACAGCCGGACTGGCTGATTAACATCCCAGAAGCCTGAATGTAACATACCACAACCCTCCAAACTTAAGATAGAAACAAAACTAACATTGTTATATACAATAAAAAAACTATTATATCCATTACCGCCATAAACTCCTTTGTTTGTCAACTTCCATGATAGAAATATCGCAGTGCATTGAATCCTACACGAAAAGAATTATTTAGAAGCATTATATTCTAGCCATACACATTAAATACTGGAATTGCAACCCCCATTTATTTAGAATCTGTATGACTTGAACTAATTTCAAACACCTCACCGCCACATGTTCATAATCCTGAACCTCCAAATCGCTTCTAGGATAAGAATTATTTTCTTCAAATTTCCTATGCACCAGAAATTGAAATGTAGGAATGGCATTGTGGAATATCCTCCACCAGAAAGTTTCCACATGAGGATTCAATTTTAGATGAGAACTTAAGTAAAAGAGGTTTTATCTTTCCCTCCAATTATCAATGTTGCTATCATGTGGAGAATATGCATCATGTGGAGAATATGCTTATTTTTGTCCTATTTCTACCAATACTTGGATTTATTTTGAGGTTATCTTTAGATTTAACCTTTTCATAGTTAATATTTCCATCAAAAGAGGTCATATTAGGAATTTGATCCCTCCCCTTATTCTATGGTTTCTTTGGCTTACTAGAAATAACTCTGCCTTTAGCAATATCCCCATCAACCATCATCACATCATTCATAATGTCAAAGACAAGATTTTGAAGCTTTTCTCTGCTAACCTATTATGCCCTAAAAATTTTAAGGATTTCTCATTTGTGGCTCAAGATGTAGGTATTCCCTTAAAAATTAGTCACCTTCATATTGAACCTAAGTTGGTTTATTAGGTTAAACCCCCTGGTAATACTTTCAAACTTAATATTGATGGGTTAGTTAAAGATTTTGTCTATGGTTATGGTGGCATATCAAGGATGCTTTTGGGAATGTTTTAATGCTTATGCTGGTCCACTAGCGAAGTGCCCTGCTATCTTTGCTGAAAAGTCTGTTATCGTATAAGGACTTAAATTATGTATTACTCATAACTTCACTAATATCTAGATTGAGGTTGATGCTATTTGTAGTATTTATTACTTGAAAGACCCTGATGATACTATTTGTAATTCAAATTTCTGTTATCTCATTAGCAAAATTAAGAAGTCTTTAATCTATTTAAATTACACAATGACCCATGTTCATAGCTAAGGAAATACTTGTGCAAATTGTCTTACTAATTATGGACTATTTTTTTTTCTAATTTCTCTTCTCATAACATACCTAATGCATTGAAAGGGCTTGTTAGATTTGATAAAATTTGTTTACCTTATGTTGGAGCTTAGTATTTCCTTTGGCTTGGGTGTTGATTCTTTTCTCAAGATGTTTTCTTCTTATTTTGTTTCTCTCTATTACCTTTTATAGTTTTTCTTTTGTAGCTCTTTTTTGTCTTGCAGAGTGTGCTCTTCATGGATCCTCTTCTTCTTTCTTATGAAGGGTTTCTATAGCTGGTTGTTGTATGGGATTAGTTCTTTTGGTTGTCTACCTCTAGCAGTGGTGTGTTTTCATGCCCTTATTTGCTTAGTTAGCTTGGGTGCTCTAGGCTTTTTAATTTTTTGGCTTTTAGTGGTGGCTATTTTGGTGTTGTTTATCTTTCCATTTCATTTTCTGTTGTATTGGCCTGGTTATTATCCATGATTGTACTAATTAATTTGTCGATTTAAACCTAAAAAGCTTCTTATCTATTCCTTTTATGGCATGTTCTGGGTTGGTCTGCTGTGGCTTTATCTAGATTTAATTCAACTTGTTTTGTTGCTTTTATTAGCCTTGTAGGTGTGGTCGGCTTAATGTGAGGTTCTACTGCCTTACCTTCTTTGTGTCCATTAACCTTTTGGTTAGTTTGTGGAAGTTTGTGTGCATAATTTTCCCACTCTGTCTATTCCTTGTGTTCCTCTCTTTTATCTATTGGGCTAGGATTCATGGTTCTTTGCTTGTTATTATTTTTGATTCTGATTTCTCCTCAAATTGCTCCTTTTCTCTCCTCCTTAGCAGTTTTTACTTTGTGTAGATGGGTTTGGTATTAGATTGTAGTGTCTTTTGGGTTTACTTCCCGATGGGAATACAGATGCTATGCTCTTGAGCTTAATTGGCCCTTTTATTCAATGGTTTTTTGGTTCTCTATTTAGGGATTTATATTTGTCCAGTTTTTGAATTTCTATTAGTTTCCTTTGTTTAAGGCTCATATTAAGGTATATGGATCTACTCCTTCAATTTGTGGTTTTCGGTGGGTTGGTCTATGTGATAGTTGACTTTTATGAATTCTATATTGAGATTAATTACCTTGCATCCATTTTCAATAATGGGTTGTTATTTATTTGGAGTCTCTAGTGTTTACAGCTGTGGTTCTTGCAAATTCTTAGTTTTTGTTTTATCCTTATTATTAATTTTTGAATTATGCTCAGCTATTCTTTTGTGAGTTTGTCATCTAGTTAGTGGAAATGGCTTTTTTCTTAAGTATCATGGCTGTAATTTTTGGCTAGTTGGTTAGCCTTATGTGTCACTTATTTGGAGTGTCATAAGGGGCAGTGCGTCTTACTTATTTACAGTGGGTTTTGTCTATGGTTCTTACTATTTCTTGTTAAGTTGAGCATTTGGGTTTATCTGAGAATGATTACTAATTCCATGAATACATCAAAGACTCATTTTATCACTGTTGAGCTATCCTCTATTTGCTATATTTGCTATCTCCAGATGTTGTTATTTACTCTTAACTCTAATGTATGATATGTTTACTTCTATATTATGCCCAGCTATTTATTGAGTTTACTTCTTAATTGGTGGATGAGTATGAGGCTATTGAAAGTTCATATTGATCGTTAGACCTTTTAGATCTGTCCCAAGGCTAAATAAGAGGGGGGGGGTGAATTTGTTATTTAAAAAATTATTTGATTTCTAAAATCTTTTTAAGAAAATTAAATCAATGATCTAGAAATATGTAAATATTTAATGAAATGATTATCACAGGATTTTTTAACCACAAAATTTGAAATGTAGAAAATTAAAATGAGGGAAAACTAAATAACAAGAGAAGAACTCCAAATTTTATAGTGGTTTGATCAAACTTGACCTACATCCACTTCCTGGAGACTCTTTCTCCAGGTATTTCACTAAACAAAAGTGACACTCCTTTTGCCCCCACGGCATGGTGAAGAAGCCTTTACAAACTCTCTTCCACAACCCAAGTGCGGCAAAGAACCATCACCATTTGCATTCTCCAAGTGATGGCAGTGTACCTTCATGTCCTTTTCCACCCTCCTGGTGAAGGAAGAGTACCCAAATCCAATGATAAAGACCTTCTCCCGAGAGCCTCCAAAGAACATGGGCAGAAACTTAATGAAGACAAAGGGATCCTTACTTTGGGCAATCTTGTGAATCCCTCATAATTCCACTTCACCAGATCTAACACTCTTTCCTATCAAAATTTCTACCAAACACACTCTCAATGGTCAACCTTAAGAGCAATTCGCAGCCAAAAGATTATAAATCAGTTTCTAGGACTCTTTATATGGAAACGACATGAAAAAATTTCCAAAAACTAAAATTTTCAACTGAACCAACTTACATTCGTCATGTACGATCATAGATCATCTGATAAGAATAGTTCAAAAAATTAAGGCTTCATTTCTTATGAACTTGGATGAACTCAGTTTCATACACTATCAGCCATCTGTACGAATACAAATCGTACTGTACGAATAGTTCTAAAATCATAGAGTCTATTTGGTATGATCTACTATGAACTCAATTTTATACTCTGTCAGTCATCTGTATGAATACAGATCGTATTATATGAACATATCAAAAATAAATAAGTTTGTTTGGTATGATCTGGTAGGAAGCTAATTTTGTTCTCTATCAGTCACTATATGAATTCAGATCGTACTGTGTGAACAATTCAAAAATAAATGAGTTCATTTGGTACGATATGTTATGAACCTAATTTTGTACTCTGTGAGTCATCTATATGAATTCAGATCGTGTTGTATGAACTGCTTAAAATTTAAACCATGGTTTCATTAAATGCATTTTAGAGGAAAACTATGTGAAATCTTATAGTACGATTAGATATCATATAGTATGATCAGTCTTAAAAATTTTATCACGATCCCCTTGTATGTGTGTGCTTGGTTATCCAATTATAATCACACTTACTCATACTCAAGAAATAAAAATAAAGATATACGTACTCTATTAGATGAAATCATATTCTACCTTGTCTTGAAGTCTTCAGCACTCTGGAGTAGCATAAGATTTCACTGTAATGTTAGTACAGGCAAAAACAAAAAGAAATATCCAATATATGCTAGAAGAAACAATAAAAATGTTAGAATAATAATATTTTTGCTATCATCAAAAATAATAATCTCAATCTTGATTCCTTAGTTGCTAAAATATTACCCTTTGTTATGATGGCAAAAACAATTATTATTTAAATTACAAATTAAAGTTCACTTCTCCTAAGCTCCTCATTAATGAATGAAAAATAAAAATCATGGGGTAAAAGTATTTCATCCTCCCCCTTCTTTTAATTTTTATAAAATTGACACAAAACTCGCTCGCAAGGCATATACAAGACAATTACAAAAAACACCGACCCAATATGAATAAGACTTTAAACAAACACAATACAAAGAAGACTTTAAACAAATACAACTTACCTCCCCCTTTTGACATGGCAAAAAGAGGAGAAAAAGAAAGAAAATTCGTGAATATATAAGTTGTTCTGGATAAATCTAAAAGTCAATAAGGAAAAGAAGTTTAAAATTTTAAAATCAACAATAAATCCCTTATGCAAAAACTCTTTTTAAACTCATATTTTTAATCAAAGAACAAATAAGATAATAATAATTTATTAGGTTTAATATTAATTCTAGAATGCAGAAATATCAAATAGAATAATTATTACAAAAATAATCACCTAAAAAATCAAATAGTTTCAAATTCAATAGTTGAAATTATTAGTTAATGCATGAATTTTTCTAAGAATTATAGATATAGAGAAAAGAACTAAATGTAGTGTGGGCTCATTTTATACCTCTTTTCAGATAGAATTGTAAACATTGTGCATTTTGTTTCTTATTGTGCTAAATTGGTGCCTCTTTTCGCATTGGCATGCTTTGTGCATCTTCTCTGGTTGGGCTCATTTTGTGCCTCTTTTCAAATTTGGCACACTTTGAGCATGTTTTGACATTTTGTTCATTCCACAACCTAAATCAGCAAGTCTTATCTTGTGTGATTATCTTCCAATAAAAAAGAAACTTTCTAGTATAAGGAAGATTAAACAAGAAAAGAAAATCCAATAGATAACAATAATATCAACACATTAAACAAGAAAATAAAATAAAAAATAAGTCACCATTTTAGCAAAAATTATAACTATAAAATAAATATCTATTAGAACATAAAGATGATCTCCTTATCTAAATCTAGTTATAATTTTTTTTAAGGTTTGAGTTAAAATTTTTTTTTTAAGGAAATATTGTTATAATGCATAGATAATTTAAGATAGAACAAAAAACCAACAACAACCATAGCATAGATTAGAAAATATTTTTTTTAAAAAAAGCACACATACAAAGAAAATATAATTAATCCAAGTTAAAAGCATCTAACTTCAACATCATAGACTACAATCAAACTAAAACATCTAAAAGTAAATACAACAATCAAACTAATAGCCCAGGGGATCTTGATCTGGAGGAGGCTTTGGAAGACTAAACTGGGTAAAGTAGCTATTGATGGTAACTACTTGAGTATTGAGTGAATCAACCAGTCCTCTCACCCAGCTCATATTGTCATTATATCTAAAGTCCTATTAGTCCCAGCGAGTCTCAACATGACAAACTCGTTGATTAAAATGAGACTCTAGATGATCAAATCTTGGTAGAATTGATGCTCAGGCCCAGGAATAAAGACCAGATGTAGGTGCTGGAGCATGTGCCTTTGCTTTACTAATTTCATTTCAATCATCCCCTTGAACCCGGTGGAAAAGAGTGTGAAATGAAGCATCAGTAAAATAGATATTATTTGGGTGATCGGGATGAATAAGATTGTATTTCTTCTTAAGAATGCAGGCAATCAAGTGTCCTAAGGCCACATTCTTCTTCCTTCCAGTGGTAGGGAGTCTGATGTTAGAAAGATTATTAATGTAGTCCATAATCAATTGGGCTTCATAAATCAGAGTGTTTGACATTATGAAGTATGTAACAATAAAAACCAACGGAGTGATATTGATTCGATCACCAGCTTTAGGAATAATGAAAGTTCTTAAGACATGCTAGATGATTTTGACATTTTGATTCAAAGTTTGAATAAGGGGCAAGTGTTGGACTGAAGGTATACCTCTAAGAGTTTGGTTTAGATTAGACCAATCAAAATCACTTCTTGAAATCATAGAATGTTCTTGGACTCCTTCAGTTTTAAGAAGCAAAAATGTGCCCAAATCTTCCTTAGTGATTTCTACTCTTTGGTAGAAGACATAAGAGGACATTATAGTGTGATTCCCACTCATTCTCTCATATTTTCAAAAAAATAGTAAAAAGTATCAGAGTGAAATGTGTAAATCAAAGTAAGAATGAAGGAAAAAAGAGTGGAGTCAAATAGATGCATAATCACAAAATTTATGTATTTTTTAATAAGAAGATGAGAAGGAGTAATCTTTGCTTGAACAAATCGATCGTAGGCTTGTTTATTTTCTCTTGAAAGAAAATTATAATCTCATTCAGTATGAGATGAGCTCTCTCTAGTCTAACGTACACACTTTCTGCTACTTGCCATTTGAAAGGATTGAACACAAGGATTGAAAAAGACTTAATGTGGAATAGATTGTAAAGAATATAAGAGAATGGCCTCCAATTTATAAAAGTTAGATGATTTCATATAGTTCAAAATTGGGTTCGTACATACAATTTTGAACTTTGAACTGTACGAACATTAGTTTGTATAGATAAGTATAAATTATCAAGAATAGTTACTACAGTGAAATGTCTTTTCATAAAGTTGCATTCTTGATGAGTCGTTTCATACTACCTTTAATCAAAAATAATCATACAGATGAATAGGTGATCATTCGGTATGATTTATCAATAATGATTGTACCTATTGATTGAATTCGTCAGCATGCAAATTGATAAGTAGATCGTACAGATGAACTAGTGTTCATCTAGGATACGGTTCATATAGCAACCGTTCTTATCCTAATTCAATCTCAAAATTTTTTCCATGTTCATATAGACGAATAATTGATGATTTGAATAGATGATTAGGTTTTCTTACTTTAAGATTACCAAAAAAAAATATCAAATTTTCATATTTTCAACTTAAAAGAAGTCATGTAAAATCTGATGAATTTGTATAATATAAAAGTGGTTCGTATAGTACGAATAGAGATGAAATTTTAGATTTACACATGATGATCAAGATGCTTTTCTAACACAAATCAAACAAGATCCATGAAACATAAAAACAAAAACTATAAAAGGAAAAATCAGTGTGTTTGTGAAATATCTGCAAGTTGGTTTTTAGTAGCTAAATAATGTAGCTCAACTTCTCCTTTAATGGCCCCATCCCTAATGAAGTGATGCCTTATATTTATATTCTTAGGCCTAGAGTGTTAGATTGGATTCTTTGATATGCAAATGACACTTGTATTATCATAAAAAATTAGAATAGTATCAACTAAAAAAACTAAATCCATAAGTTATTATTTTAACCAAAGAACCTATGCCACACAACTTCCTAAGGCCATATATTCTGCTTCAGCAGTAAAAAGGGCTACTGATTTCTATTTTCTGCTAGACCAGGGAACTAAATAGTTTCTAATGAATTGATAAGTTTGAGAAGTTCTTTTTTGATCAACCTTATATCTTGCAAAATCTGAATCAAAATATTTAATGATTTTAAAAGAAGTGATATTCCTAGGATACCAAATACCTAAGTTTTGAGTTCCCAATAGATATCTCTGAATTCTTTTAATAGCAATCAAATATGATTCTTTTAGATCAGCTTGAAATTTAGCATAAAGATAAATACTAAACATATTATCAAGTTTGTTAGTAGTTAAATAAAGTAATGATCTAAATAACCCTTTAAATTTCTTTTGATTTATAGATTTGCCTTTAGAGGCTTTATCTAATTGAAATGCGGAACTCATTAGTGTACTTATTGGTTTAGCTTTTTCTATTTCATACTTTTTAAGGATGTCCTTAATATATTTTGACTGACTAAGAAATGTGCCATCCTCTTTCTGCTTTATGCTAAAACCAAGAACCGTCCTCTTCCTAATTTATGCTAATACCAAGAAAGTAACTCAAGTTTTCGATTAAACTCATTTAAAATTTCTTACTCATTCTTTTTGAATAGTCATCACAAATATTTTTATTAGACGATCCAAATAAGATATCATTAACATTTATTTAAAGAATGAGAATGTCATCTCCTACTCTTTTTAAGAAGAGAGTGGTGTCCACGCACCCTTTAATAAAAGATCTTTCTAGTAGGAATGTTCTTAGCCTTTCATACCATGCCCAAAGTACCTGTTTTAATCCATACAATGCCTTCTTCAATTTAAACACGTGATAAGGAAATTGTAAATTTTTAAAACCTGGAGGGTGCTCAACATAAACATCCTCTTTTATGATCCTATTAAGAAAGACACTTTTAATATCCATTTAAAATTATTTAAATCTTTTAAAAAAAGCAAAGGCTAGAAGCACCATTATTGCTTCAAGACTTGCTACAGGGAAAAATGTCAGCTTAAAATAAATTCCTTTTATTTGATTTTACCCCTTGGCCACCAATATTGCCTTATTTCTAACCACTACACCTAAATCATTCTTCTTATTTTTGAAAACCCACTTAGTTCCAACAATACTTTGATTTTCAAGTTTTTCTAGCAAATCCCAAACATCATTTCTAACAAATTGATTCAACACTTCTTGCAAAATTTATTAGAAAGTGCTTGATTTATATTAGTGGGTTCAATCATTAAAATAAATGCTGAGTGGTTCACTTCTTTGCTAAGTCCAAAGCTAGTTCTAACATCATCATTCATGTCTCCTAAAATTAGTTCTTTAGGATGACTTTTAAAATATTTCCATTCTCTAGGAAATGCATTTTCTATTCCAAGCCTTTCTTCAAGATTTGCATTTTTAATTCCTTGGGTAATTTTTTCAACATCTTCTTCTTCCATCCTGGACCCTCCAGAAATATCAGATTCATCAAAAACTATATTAGTGGTCTCCTCTACTACCAATGTCTTTTCATCAAAAACTCTATAGGATTTGCTGACACTTGAATATCCTAGAAAATTTCGTTCATTAGATTTAAGATTAAATTTTTCTAAAAAAGTTTTAATGAATGAACACTTTACATCCAAAGACATGTAGATGTGAGAGGTTAGGTGTCCCTCCCTTAAGAAATTTGTAGGGTGTCTTATTCAACTTAGATCTAATGTTCACCCTATTCAGAACATAACAAGTTGTATTAACCGCTTCAACTCAATAATATTTAAGATGTGAATATTCAGCCAATATAGCTCTAGCGGCTTCTATAAAAGTTCTATTCTTTCTTTTAACAACCCTATTCTATTAAGGGGTCCTAAGAGCTAGAAAGTTAAGATATATCCCTTGCTCTTTAAAGAAAACATCAACTTTTTCATTTTCAAATTCTCCACCGTGGTCACTATGAATTGTAAGAATTTCAAAACCTAGCTTCCTCTGAATCCAAGTAAAAATATTTTCTAAACTCATCAAATGATTTACTCTTTTGAGATAAGAATTTAATCCAATTGAATCTTGAATAATTATCAATAATTATATACCCAAAAACTTTCCCTCCTTAACTTATAGTGCAAATAGGTCCAAAAAGATCCATATGAAGAACTTACAAAGGTTTGCTAGTTCTAAGATTTTTAATTGAATGAAAGGTGGACTTTCCTTATTTTTGACTTATTTGTCTAATTGGCACGCTTCACACAGGTGATCCTTAGTGAAGTGTAATTTGGGTATGCCTCTAATTAATTCCTTTTGGGTAATCTTCCTGAGATTATTCATGCTTGCATGACAAAGTCTTCTATACTATAATGAAAATTCATCAGCAATAGTTTTTAGGCAAAAAGCATTAGAAGATTTAACACAGTTTAAATCAAGCATGTAAAAATTCTTTACCCTATCTCAATGCAACACATCAACTCCCATTTGGCTTATAATGTAACTTGTAGGCAAAAATTTTATGCTAAAACCTTTATCACAAAGCTGACTAATACTTAGAAAGTTATGTTTTAAGCCTTCAACCATTAAAACATTTTCAATGAAAAAATTCTTCATGTTACTAAACATACCTAATCCTACCACTCTCCTAGTGGTGTTATCTCCAAGTGTCACTTTGCCTCCAATAATGGCCTCCAGCAATATAAATTGATTTACATCACCAGTCATATGTTTTAAATATCCACTGTTTAGATACCAAATGCTCTCATGAGGGCTTATATGAGAGTGTTTCTACAAAATAATCTATTATTAGATTTAGGAACCCAAATAAATTTGGTTTCACTTCTTGACAATGATATTCCTGATGCATTTTTTATATGCTGTGATTGAGGTATCTTAGGTGCCCACACTAAATGTATTCTATTATGAATAGTGCAAGTGTGGGAAATATGCCCCAACATTCCACATGAAGAACATTTAACATCAGGAAAAGGGTTTACTAATCTATATGAGTTATAATGTCTTTTTCCTAGGTTTTGAACTGGTTTGCTTTTCGTTAGGATTATAAAATTGTTTATGTGTGGGAGCTGACTTATTTTCCTTAAAAGCTCTCAATTTTTTTTAAAGATATGAATTTATATTTTCCAAAATGAAATTTTCAATCGTTAAATGAATTTACATGTTCCCTTTGCTAGTAGTTAAATAAAGTAATGATCTAAATAACCCTTTAAATTTCTTTTGATTTATAGATTTGCCTTTAGAGTCTTTATCTAATTGAAATGCGGAACTCATTAGTGTACTTATTGGTTTAGCTTTTTCTATTTCATACTTTTTAAGGATGTCCTTAATATATTTTGACTGACTAAGAAATGTGCCATTCTCTTTCTGCTTTATGCTAAAACCAAGAACCATCCTCTTCCTAATTTATGCTAATACCAAGAAAGTAACTCAAGTCTCCCATTAAACTCATTTCAAATTTCTTACTCATTCTTTTTGAACAGTCATCACAAAGATTTTTATTAGACGATCCAAATAAGATATCATTAACATATATTTTAAGAATGAGAATGTCATCTCCTACTCTTTTTAAGAAGAGAGTGGTGTCCACGCACCCTTTAATAAAAGATATTTCTAGTAGGAATGTTCTTAGCCTTTCATACCATGCCGAAAGTACCTGTTTTAATCCATACAATGCCTTCTTCAATTTAAACACGTGATAAGGAAATTGTAAATTTTTAAAACCTGAAGGGTGCTCAACATAAACATCCTCTTTTATGATCCTATTAAGAAAGACACTTTTAACATCCATTTAAAATTATTTAAATCTTTTTAAAAAAGCAAAGGCTAGAAGCACCATTATTGTTTCAAGACTGGCTACAGGGAAAAATGTCAGCTTAAAATCAATTCCTTTTATTTGATTTTACCCCTTGGCCACCAATATTGCCTTATTTGTAACCACTACACCTAAATCATTCTTCTTATTTTTGAAAACCCACTTAGTTCCAACAATACTTTGATTTTCAAGTTTTTCAAGTAAATCCAAAACATCATTTCTAACAAATTGATTCAACACTTGCAAAATTTATTAGAGAGTGCTTGATTTATATTAGTGGGTTCAATCATTAAAATAAATGCTGAGTGGTTCACTTCTTTGCTAAGTCCAAAGCTAGTTCTAACATCATCATTCATGTCTCCTAAAATTATTTCTTTAGGATGACTTTTAAAATATTTCCATTCTCAAGGAAATGCATTTTCTGTTCCAAGCCTTTCTTCAAGATTTGCATTTTTAATTCCTTGGGTAATTTTTTCAACATCTTCTTCTTCCATCCTGGCCCCTCCAGAAATATCAGATTCATCAAAAACTATATTAGTGGTCTCCTCTACTACCAATGTCTTTTCATCAAAAACTCTATAGGATTTGCTGACACTTGAATATCCTAGAAAATTTCCTTCATTAGATTTAAGATTAAATTTTTCTAAAAAAGTTTTAATGAATGAACACTTTACATCCAAAGTCATGTAGATGTGAGAGGTTAGGTGTCCCTCACTTAAGAAATTTGTAGGGTGTCTTATTCAACTTAGATCTAATGTTCACCCTATTCAGAACATAACAAGTTGTATTAACCGCTTCAACTCAATAATATTTAAGAAGTGAATATTCAGCCAATATAGCTCTAGCGGCTTCTATAAAAGTTCTATTCTTTCTTTTAACAATCCCATTCTATTAAGGGGTCCTAAGAGCTGTAAAGTTGAGATATATCCCTTGCTCTTTAAAGAAAACATCAAGTTTTTCATTTTTAAATTCTCCACCGTGGTCACTATGAATTATAAGAATTTCAAAACCTAGCTTCCTCTGAATCCAAGTAAAAATATTTTCTAAACTCATCAAATGATTTACTCTTTTGAGATAAGAATTTAATCCAAGTGAATCTTGAATAATCATCAATAATTATATACCCAAAAACTTTCCCTCCTTAACTTATAGTGCAAACAGGTCCAAAAAGATCCATATGAAGAACTTATAAAGGTTTGCTAGTTCTAAGATTTTTAATTGAATGAAAGGTGGAATTTCCTTATTTTTGACTTATTTGTCTAATTGGCACGCTTCACACAGGTGTTCCTTAGTGAAATGTAATTTGGGTATGCCTCTAATTAATTCCTTTTGGGTAATCTTCCTGAGATTTTTCATGCTTGCATGACAAAGTCTTCTATACTATAACGAAAATTCATCAGCAATAGTTTTTAGGCAAAAAGCATTAGAAGATTTAACACAGTTTAAATCAAGAATGTAAAAATTGTTTACCCTATCTCAATGTAACACATCAACTCCCATTTGGCTTATAATGTAACTTGTAGGCAAAAATTTTATGCTAAAACCTTTATCACAAAGCTGACTAATACTTAGAAAGTTATGTTTTAAGCCTTCAACCATTAAAACATTTTCGATGAAAAAATTCTTCATGTTACTAAACATACCTAATCCTACCACTCTCCTAGTGGTGTTATCTCCAAGTGTCACATTGCCTCCAATAATGGCCTCCAGCAATATAAATTGATTTGCATCACCAGTCATATGTTTTAAACATCCACTGTTTAGGTACCAAATGCTCTCATGAGGGCTTATATGAGAGTGTTTCTACAAAATTATCTATTATTAGATTTAGGAACCCAAATAAATTTTGTTTCACCTCTTGACAATGATATTCCTGATGCATTTTTTATATGCTGTGATTGAGGTATCTTAGGTGCCCACACTAAATGTATTCTATTATGAATAGTGCAGGTGTGGGAAATATGCCCCAACATTCCACATGAAAAATATTTAACATCAGGAAAAGGGTTTACTAATCTATATGAGTTATAATGTCTTTTTCCAAGGTTTTGAACTGGTTTGCTTTTCGTTAGGATTATAAAATTGTTTATGTGTGGGAGATAACTTATTTTACTTAAAAGCTCTCAATTTTATTTAAAGATATGAATTTATATTTTCCAAAATGAAATTTTCAATCTTTAAATCATGTTCCCTTTGATCAGATTCTCCCCCAAAAAATTTAAAATCATATTCAAGCTCACTATAAGATGTTTTCCATAGTTCATGCCTCTTATTTAAATTATCAAATTCATTTATCATTGCCATGTTATTGCTATCTATGGCTGCATGATCATTCCTCAGATTTGTATGCTCTTTTTATAAATTCAAAAACTTAATACTAAGATTAACATGCAATTTTTTTGAGTTTCATATATGCATTATGAATTATCTCAGAAACTTCCAGTAATTCATCATAAGATAGGTCACATACCTCCTCTTGATTTAAATGATCAACTTTATCTGGCATTAAGCACAAATTTGTAACCTCCTCTTCTGCTTCTATTTATGAAGAGTCTGAAGCCGAGTCAGCCCATAAAGCTCTTTGTAGTCTTTTTTTGCCCTTTATAACATTAGTTTTCTCCTCAACTTTCTCCTTGTAAGGATTAGCTTTGAGATTTGAGCATTCACTCTTTATATGTTCAGGCTTTCTACATTCAAAATAAATGGTTGCATTAATGACTTTTGGATTCTTATTAAACTTACCTTTGTTTCGTCATTGCTTTCTCTTAAGAAAACTTTTGAATTTCTTAGTCATAAGTGTAATATCATCTTCATCCTCTGGCATTGATTGATCACTCTCTGAATCATCAACTTTCAAAGTTATATTTCTCTCTTTCCTTTTTCCACCTACATCAATCTATCTATGATTCACTCATTGCTCGTAAGTAATAAGTGTTATAAGTAGATTGTCAATAGAATATACATTAAGATCTTTTGACTCTATTATGGAAGTCATCTTTGTATAATATGCAATAGATAAATAACATAAAATTTTATTAACTTTTTTGAATTTGTAAGTTCTCTACCTAAAGCATGCAATGAGGTAACAATCTGAGTAAACCTCATATATATATCAAAAATTGACTCATTTGGTTTCATACAAAATAGTTCATAGTCATGTACTAAAATATTCAATCTAAATTATGTTACCTCTTTTGTTCCATCATATGTTATATAAAGTCTATCCCAGATTTCTTTTCTAGTTTTGTAAGTAAAAACACACATATAATTCTCAGATTTCAAAGCTTAGAAAAAACTATTTAAATATTTAGCATTTAACTATGCTAATTCTTTTTCTTCTAAAGTCCATTCAGTAAATGGTGTTTCAGTTCTAATGCCATCAGTAATTCTAGTAGGTCTTGTGTAACCTTCTTGTACTAATATCCAAATGTGATAGTCAACTGATCATCAAAAAGTAGACATGCGGGTTTTCCAAAAATCAAAATGAATGTTATCCAATAAATGTGGTCTAGTGATCGAATATCCTTTAGGAGTATTTTAACTTCAAAAATTAGCCATGATTATTTTTAAAAAGTAATCTAAACTTTAATTTTTGGAATTGGCTCTAATACCACTTAAAAGTTCGTGTTGGTTGTTAGACCTTTTATAACTATCCCAAGGCTAACTAAGAGGGGGGGGGGACTGAATTGGTTATTTTTAAAATTCTTGGATTTTTCAAATCCTTTTTTAGAAAATAAATCAATGATCCTTAAATATGTAGTTATTTAAAGAAATGACTATCACATGATTTTTCAGCTATAAAATTTTAAATGCCGAAAAGAAAAATATTGGAAAACTAAATAATAAAAAGAACAACACCGAATTTTATAATGATTCGATCAAACATGATCTACATCCACTCCCTAAAGGCTCCTTCTCCAGGTATTGCACTAAATAAAAGTGACTCTCTTTTTGCCCCCACAACAAGGCGGAGAAGCCTTTATAAACTCTCTTCCACCAACCCGATGTGGCAGAGAACTGTTACCTTTTACACTCACTAAGTGATGGCAGTACACCATTATGTCCTTTTTCACCTTCCTGGTGAAGGCAGAGTACCCAGATCTATTGATGAAGACCTTCTCCCAAGAGACTCCAAAGAAGATGAGTAGAAACTTAAAGAAGACGAAGATATCATTGCAATCCAGGATCCCTAGCACCTGATTTTGATGATGAGAAATAATATGGACTGAACTACTATGTTCTTCCTTGAAGAATATAAATGTTTATTTTTATCTGTGAGAACTAATATTTTAGGTAAGATACACACCGATCAAGATTGCTGGAGACTCAAGACTCGGTAGAATATGATGTAAAAGAATATATATTTTATACTTACTTTAATTTTTCATTTTTTTTAGTTTGCCACAAAAGAGTGTATGTAAATAGCGTGACGATGCACACACACACAGGGGAAGAGTTTCCTATTTTTCAAGTAAATTTTTTTTTTAAGAAAAGTGTATTGTTCGATTTTTAATCGTACTTTATGATATGTCATTAAAACTCAGGCTTAACGGCTAATTCTGAATGATTAGTATCTGAACTAATCGTACTGTACGATCATGATCATACTTATAATTTGTTTCCATCTAAACCACAATTTTTTAAACTAATAATCCTGGATGATATTTATATCATACACGATGATAGCCTGAATTGAACTAATTATATTGTACAAAGTGTAAAGTACGGGATAATTTACAGAGATGAATTTTAGTTATCCCATAAATTGTCCTATATAAACAGTTAAAATTTACATGATCGCTCGGTATGATCTCTCGATCGTATTGTACGATATTCATAAAACATCTAAATTATTTTAACCTAATACTAGATAGAACTAATTTTAACCTATCATATTGTATGATATTTGATCATACTATACGAATAGCATCACCTAAATTGAATTATTTGAGTTTTTTAAAGCCTAATTTAAAAAAAGAAGCTTTTCTTATTCAAGTTGTTGTTATTGTTGTTGTGATTATTGTATGAAGAAGAGGAGCGTAATAACTGAAGAAACTCTTGAGAGGGAACTTTTGAAGAGATCCATGGTTTGTGAGAGGAAGGAGAAGGTCAGCTTGAGCTTAAGGGAGAAAGAGTGTGAGGGGATCACACGGTTGCTCCAAGCTAGCTACACACTTTCTCCTCTTGTGGCCTTGGTGAGTCTTATGGAAGCTCTCTAGGGAGAGAGGCTTCAAGGTCAATATTCTCAAGGTTCTCTGCCTTCTCCAGGAGGGAGAAAAAGGAGAAGATCTACTTCCATCACCAGGAGGGTGACATAGCATCTAGCACTCCACTACACCGACGAAGGTGAAAGTGAATTTTGTAAAGGCTTCTTTGCCTTGCTGTGGGAGCAGAGGCAGAGTTAACTTTAAGTAATATAACTCTCAGAGTGGAGGACTCCGGAGAGTGGACATAGGTCAAGTGACCAAACCACTATAAAAATTTCTAGTGTGTTTTTTTTTATTTTTCGCATTTTACTTTTCTTGCATTTATTTTCTATGTTAACTACGTGGTGAAAATTTTGATTCTAGCTTTTCATTTTGAGATTTAAAATTGTTTCAAGACTATTGTAATTGTGAACTAATCATTAGCTTTCTCATTTGAGTATTTGAATTAGTTATTTTAAAAATAAAAAAAATATTTCAAAAACCTTCTTGGTGCATCTCATAATATTAATTGGTATTAGAGCAGGTTTCAAAATAGTGTTTTAGAAAACCTAGAAACACATGATCCATGGCACAGTTTGGCAACTGTAACACTGCAGAGGGTTATTCAATAACCTATCTACCCTTGTTTGACAATATACCATTTGACTTTTAGAAAATCCACATGTCCATATTTTTATAATTTATAGAATAATGCATGTGTATGTTGGTTCAAGAAGGTTACTCTACACCTTTTTCTCTCATGAATAGCATCAAAACTATATTATCATTTAATGAATGGATTAATGATGGTAGGGAAATCACATAATTAATTGCAAAATACACGAATTATTTCTTTTATGCATTGAAATCAGAAGATTATATGCGAGTGCCTTCTTATAGTACTGGTAGTGAGATCTGGGATAGATTGTGTATCACATACAAAGGAACCAGTGAAGTTAAACAGTCTAGTCTAAACATACTGCTACATGATTATAAACTCTTTTCCATGAAACCTAACGAGATTGTATCTAAAATATACACTAGATTCACCCAAATAGTGACATCCTTGCATGCTCTAGGAAGATAGTTATCTGATCCTGAAAATGTTAATAAAATTTTGAGAGGCTTACCTAGGTCTTATGATACAAAAATAATTATAATAATTGAGTCCAAAGATTTAAATATTTATTCAATGGATAATTTTCTTGGGTCACTAATTTCTTAGGGGCAAGGAGTGAGTCAAAGGCAAAGTGATGCAAGAGAAAAGAAGAATGAGCAAATTGTGGCTCGAAAAGTGAACAATTCAAAAAGTGATAGCTCTAAAATAGAGGAAGATGATGACATAGCCTAGATGACTCGTCAGTTAAAGAATTTTCTGAAAAGAAAAAAATGGCGTCATCAAAATAACTAGAAAAAAGGTAAAAGCTTAAAGAATACTAAAGTTGCATCTGACACAATTTACTTTGAGTGCATGAAACCAGGTCATCTCTGAGCTGATTTCCCAAATGTAAAGATTCACCCAACCAAGGAGAAGGGTGAGGAGAAGTCAAAGTACAAGAAGGGTAAATTAATAACACAAAAAACTTTTTGGGTTGACTCTGCTTTAGAATTATCAGAAGAAGAAGCAAAGATGGAGGTAACAAATTTGAGTCCTATGACTAATGATAATGTTGAACAATTAGATCAAGATGAGGTATGTCAACTCCCTCATGATGAACTGTTAGTTATTTCTAAAAAAATTCATGACTCATATACAAAGCTAAAGAAAATGCATACTAGTTTAGTTAAAGAACATTTTGATTTGAATAGAGATCACATGTGCCTACTTGATGAATTAGATACATTAAATAAGAAGCATATTGACTTAACTATTGCACATAATTCATTGAAATCATCACATGTTGAACTAGAAAATGTATTTTAAGGAATTAGAAGAATTTGCATTTCAACTAGATAGTAATGAGCATACATTGAAATAAGAAGTATTAAGCTATGAAAGTGTAAATGAATACTTAAGAGCAAAGGTGATTGTATTTTAAAATAATAAACCATTACCCTCACGTGTCCAATGGGGCAATCCCTCTACATTACATGCATCACACAAACTTAGGATGAGGCACCATCACCCACATAGGTTAGTGAACCCATTTCCTAGTATTAGGTGTTACTCTTGTGGCATGCTAGGTCACATAGCCCAGACCTACACAATTCACCATAGGACACATCTAGTGTGGAGACCTAAGCTGCATTCATCATAGCATAACATGCATACATCTCATTCATTGAAGCATAAGGAGGAACCCAAACTCACTTGGGATCCCAAAACCAATCTTTGATTGACATTATAGGGGTGCCCTCACAAAAAACCTAGTGATAGCATGTGGTACCTGGACTGTGGCTGCTCGAGACATATGACTAGAGAAATGAAGCAGTTCATGACACTGACGACTAGGTCAGGAGGCAAGGTGACTTTAGGAGACAACACCACCAGGAAAGTGGTGGGCACAGGTATTATTTGAAATTCTAAAAATTTTGTAATTGAAGAAGTTCTTTTAATTGATGGTTTAAAGTACAATATGTTAAGCATTAGTCAACTGTGTGACAAGGGTTTTGACATAAAGTTTCTTTCAAACAAATGTATGATTAGCTTAAATGATAAACTTATTTGAAAAAGAAAATGGATAAATAATGTCTATATGTTAGCCCTCAATTTCATTGAAAATTCAAATCCTTTATGTTTGAAAATAATAGCTGATGACTCTTGGCTATGGCATAGGAGACTATGCCATACTAGCATGAAAACACTTAGGAATATCACTTAGAAAGACCTAGTTAGAGGCATACCTAAGTTAGACTTCACAAAGGACCACCTATATGATACCTACCAACTAGGAAAATAAGTAAAATCATCATTTCATTCAATCAAGGCTATCAACACCACTAGACCACTAAAAATTCTTTACATGGACTTATTTGGACTTGTTAGTATAGCCAGCCTAGGAGGGAAATCTTATGGATTTGTAATAATGGATGACTACTCTAGATTTACTTGGGTAAAATTATTAGCAAGCAAGAATGAGTCATTTGAAGAGTTTTGAACCTTCTCCACTTGGATTCAAACGAAATTAGGATGTGAAATCAAAACAATTCATAGCGATAACAATGGAGAATTTGAGAATGATACGTTTGAATTATTCTATCAATATATAGGAATAGAACAAAACTTCTCTGCCCTGAGGACCCCTCAATAAAATGGAATAGCTGAGAGAAAGAATAGAATTTTGGTTGAAGCTGCTAGGGGAATGTTAGCTGAATACACTCTTTATAGATATTTTTTGGCGAAGTTGTGAATACTGCTTATTATGTTTTAAAAAGGGTGAATGTTAGACCTAGAAATAATAAGATACCCTATGAACTCCTTAAGAGTAGGACACCTAATCTCTCTTACTTACACCTTTTTGGTTGTAAATACTTTTTCTTAATTAATGGTAAGTCACCCTTAAGAAAACTTGATCCTAAATTTGATGAAGGTGTATTCTAAGGCTATTCATCTATAGGTAAAGCCTATGGAATATTCAATAACAGTACCCTTATAGTAGAAGAGTTTACACATGCAGTATTTGAGGAATCATAAAAGACCTCTAAACCCAATCTGGAAGAAGAAGAAGTCGAAGTCATTCAGGGGGTAGAAAGCATTGTGATAAAAGATAGAGTAGAAACTCAAGAGCGATTGCCTAGAGATTTGAGATATTCTTCTAGTCATCCTAGAGAATTGATCCTAGGAGACCCATCAGAAGGAGTAAAAACTAGGCATGGACAAAGGAAGGAAGTTATTCATTCTGCATTTATCTCCATGATTGAACCCACCAATATAGATCAAGCCTTAGGAGATGAATTCTTGATCCTAGCAATGTAAGAAGAGCTAAACAAATTTATTAGGAATGATGTGTGGGAATTAGTCAAGAGTCCTAAGGAACAATGTGTAGTTGCAACAAAGTGGGTATTTAAAAATAAGATGAATGACTCTGGAATAATAGTGAGAAATAAAGCTAGATTAGTAGGTAAGGGGTATAACCAAATTGAGGGAAAAGACTTTGAGGAAACCTTTATCCTAGTAGCCAAACTAGAAGCCATAAGGGTACTCTTAGCCTTTGCTTGATTAAAGGGTTTCAAATTATATCAAATAGATGTTAAGAGTGCTTTCCTAAATGGGGTAATCAAAGAATATATTTATGTTGAGTAACCCCCCGGATTTAAAAACTCATAATTTCCAAATTATGTATTTAAATTGAAAAGGGCACTATATGGGATAAAGCAAGCACTTAGAGCCCAGTATGAAAGACTTAGCACATTCCTACTAAATAGAGGCTTTGTTAAGGGCAGTGTGGATATGACCATCTTCTTAAAAGGGTTGAAGATGAGATACTCATTATTTAGATTTATGTAGATGACATCTTGTTTGAATCTTCAGAGAAAACCTTATGTGATGAATTTTTTTAAAAAAATGTGTGCTGTGTTTGAAATGAGCATGATGGGAGAACTTAATTACTTCCTTAGATTTAGTGTAAAATAGATGAAGATGGAACATTCCTTAGCCAATGTAAGTACATAAAGGATATTCTAAAGAAGTATGAAATGGACAATGCTGTGGCCATGAATACTCTCTTGCATTTTACCATCCAATTAGATAAAAATCCAATGGAAAGCCAGTAGATCGGAAGAAGTATAGTTAAATAATTGGATCACTTCTGTATTTAACTGCCAGCAGATCGGATATAATGTTTAGTGTATGTCTTTGCGCCCGATTTCAAGCTGACCCAAAAGAATCCCACATGAATGCTGTCAAAAGAATTCTTAGATATCTGCTAGGCACTTCAAACTTAGGAATTTGGTATCCTAGACACAACACTACATTTGAAATCCTAGGATATTCAGATTTTAATTTTGCAGGATGTAGGGAAGATAGGCACCTCAGGTACTTATCAATTTATAGGACAATCCTTATTTTTATGGTCCAGTAGAAAACAAAATTCGGTAGCCCTTTTAACAGCTGAAAAAGAATATATAGAAGTAGGAAGCTGTGTTGCTTAAGTTTTATGGTTAAAATAATAGCTTATTGATCTTGGAATACTTGTAGGAACCATCCCAATTATGTGTGACAACACTAGTATAATTTGCATATCAAAAAATCCAGTTCAACACTCACGTACAAAGTATATAGATCTTAGGCATCACTTCATAAGAGATCATATAGCCAAGTGAGATATCGAACTACACCATATACCTACCGGAGATCAACTGGCTAATATTTTCACAAAAAAATTAGCTTATTGCACATTTAGCACATTGAGGACAAAAGTGGATGTCATAGATGTTCATGCTTAATAAAAAAAAAAGTATTTTTAAACCCATTTATTTATATTCTTTTTTTTTGTGTGTGTGGTTATTTTGTTAGAAAATTAAAAAAAGCGGTTTCCTAATCATCTCACACCCATCTTAGTGTCATCAAAACCTTGAAATTTTCCGTGCATCGTATTGTACAATTTTACAATCGTACTGTATGATCCTCATAAATACATAAATCACAGCACTTAATTCCATTAAAGGCCCAGATTGCTTGTAGATATATACATCATACTATATGAACCACCACTCATATTATACGATATATATTATTGATCATCATACTGTAAGATTCCTCTCTTCATATGGTACAATCCACATGTCAAAATGGATTAGGATGAATTTAAACTTGGCCGCTACAATCAAAATTGTTCTTCATACTGTACAAACACTTATTCGTACTGTACGATACTTTTTTGTTAAAGGTCATACCGGTGACTCCTCAGGATGAATAAAATCTCTTAAGATCGTCCAATATGATTCCAATCATACTATACGATTTGACTGCTTTTTTCGACAAGTTATCCATATGAATTAATTACCTAATCATACTGTACGAATCCCTATCATATTGTACAATCATCCAGAAAATCTATAAATTGAAGGGTTTCTTCAGCTCAATTCACTCTCAACTTCTCTAAATCTCTCATCCCTTCAATTTCAGTCCAGTGGCCGGTGGAGGAAAATATGGTAGACTGATCGAGGGGAGCTCTTCCTCCTCTTGGTGGTTCGACGATCATTTTCTCTCCACCGCTGATGAAAAAGCCTACAATAAGTTCAAAGAGGTAAATATCACTCCATCATGCTTGCTTAACCAAGCTTCTTTATAATTCAAGGTTATGAATCTTTTTGCCTCCACCACTCTTCAGTTTCTTCTCAACCTGGCCTTCCCTTTTCACTCCAAAATCCTATAAAACTTTTAGTAAATCTTAGGATAGACTTCGAATGCACAACCTTGACCTCCTATGTATGCAAATGAAATGTAGAAATTACTAAAGCCAAACTAGCTAAACATATTGGACTCTCTACTGAAGGACCTCATCCCAAATCTCTCCTCACCAATAACTTTGATTGGACCTTAGTTAATATGCTTCTTTGGAATGTGCCCATAAACCAACACCTACCATTTATCCAAACTATAACTCAAAATGTCTACATTATCCAGCACGTTCTTTGAACATCCATTATACCAAAAGCTGAAGATTGCGTACACATTACCCTGCTTCTATCTCTAGTCACTTATTCAGTCATGTCAGCCAAAAAGTTTGATGAAGCTCAAATGATCCAAGATTATATTCATAACCTGTCTACTAATCAATATCCTAATGCCCGATGAAAACAAAATATTATCTTAAGACATATCATAGGATACATCCTTGACGCCAAATATCTACCTAGGTATCCTATTCCACCGAATAAACATCCTATCTTCGACACACTGATCCAGATTTTGATGAAGAAGGCGAAGTTACTCTTGCAGAAGAACCTCCACCACCACCAATACCACCACCTGGACTAGCCTACCCTGCCTTAACTCAGGATGATATTGTTTAAAGGCTTGATCGAATTGAAACTTGACTAGACTATCATATTGACCAACAATAATGATAGCATGATGATGATATGCGAAGGTTTGGTGAACGGTTCACCTTGATATATCAGCAATTCACATCCATTCATCAGTACTATCAGCCACCTCCCCTACCACCACCACCAGATCTGGATCCCAACTACTAGATTGCTTTACTTATGTGTCGTGTATTTCTTTTTCTTGTACTATTTTTACGTCCCTATTTTGTGCGTACTCCTCTTTTTGTTGATGTCAAAAGGGGGAGAAATTTCTATGTTATATTCTTGTGAAGTTGTATGTTCCTATTTATTTGTATGCTTTGTTTCTATTTTAGAAAAAAAACAAAATAATAAAAATTTTAAAAATTAAACAAAAAATTGTTTGTAAAACCTCCAATTTTTTAAATCCATCATCTAGTGAGGGAGAGCTAAGGAGGAAATAACATTGATCTTGCCTATTAGATAACATTCTTTGACATCATAAAAAAGGGGGATATTTTTATAGTCTTGGATCACTAGCACTTGATTTTGATGATGATAAATAATATTGACTGAATTACTATATTATTTATTAAAAAATATAAATGTTTATTTTTATCTGTGAGCGCTAATATTTCAGGTAAGAAACACACCGCTCAAGATTGCTGGATACTCAAGATAGGTAGAATAGGATGTAAAAGAATCTGTATTTTATACTTTTTTTAATTTTTCATTTTTTTTAGTCTGCCACAAAAGAGTGTATACAAATGGAGTGACCATGCACACACACACAGGGGGAGAGTTTCCAATTTTTTTTAAGTAAAAAAAATTTTATAAGAAAATTGTGCTGTAAGATTTTTAATCGTACTGTATGATCTGTCATTAAAACTCAGCCTTAAAGGAAAATTCTTAAAGATTAGTTTGTGAACAAATCATATTACATGATCATGATCATACTGTATGATTTGTTTCCATCTAAAAACTCTAGCCACCAGCATAATTTAGGTAAGATTTTAAATTTGATTTTTTAAACTAATCATACTATACAATCCTAATCATACTATACGATCATTTGAAATCTTGCAAAATTTCTCTCCTATAATCATGCAATTAAATCTTTATTTCTTAATTACTATCCATCATACTGTATGATATGAATTATACTGTATGAACAATAGAGATGATTTTTGATCATCCCATAAATAGTACAAGACAAAACCATAATTTTTTAAACTATTAGTCCCAGACGATATTTATATCGTATAGGATGATAGCCTGAATTGAACTAATCATAATGTATGAAGTTTACAGTGTGGGATAATTTACATAGATGAATTTCAGTCATCCCATAAATTATCTTGTACAAACAGTTAAAATTAAAATGATCGTTCAGTATGATCGCTCGATCATAATATACGATGTTCTTAAAACTTTTTAACTATTCATCGGCCTTCGTACTAGATGGAAATGATTTTGAACTGATCGTACTATACAATATTGGATCATACTATTTTCCGAAGCCTAATTTAAAAAAGAAGCTTTTCTTATTCAAGTTATTATTGTAGTTGTGACTGCTGTGTGAAGAAGAGGAGCGTGATAACTATAGGATGTATTGAGAGGGAGATTTTAAAGAGATTCAAGGTTTATGAGAGGAAGGAGAAGGTGAGCTTACGCATGATGGAGAAGGAGTGTGAGGGGATCACACGGTTGCTCCGAACTTGCTGTACGCTTGCTCCTCCTGTGGCCTTAGTGAGTCTTATGGAAGCTCTCTAGCGAGAGAGGCTTAAAAGTCAACATCCTCGAGGTTCTCTACCTTATCCAAAAGGGAGAAAAGGGAGAAGGTCTGCTGCCATCACCAAAAGGGTGACATAGTGTTTGACACTCTGCCACACC
Organism: Dendrobium chrysotoxum; assembly: GCA_019925795.1. Taxonomy (NCBI): domain Eukaryota; kingdom Viridiplantae; phylum Streptophyta; class Magnoliopsida; order Asparagales; family Orchidaceae; genus Dendrobium; species Dendrobium chrysotoxum. The sequence continues at coordinate 43,081,835 of CM034315.1, forward strand.
AGGGAAGGTGAAGGTGAGTTTTGAAAAGGCTTCTCCTCCTTGCTATGGGAGCAGAAGGAGAGTCAACTTTTAGTAGTGCAACTCTCAGACTGGAGGACTCTAGATAGTGGATGTAATTCAAGTGACTGAACGACTATAAAAATTTTTGGTGTACTTTTTCCATATTCCGCATTTTACTTTTCTTGCAATTATTTTCTATGTTAACTGCTCGGTGAAAAATCTTATTCTAGCTTTTCATTACGAGATTTGAAATTGTATCACCACTATTATAATTGTGAAGGAATCATTAGCTTCCACATTTTAGTGTTTAAATTGGTTATTTTAAAAATCAAAAAAATCTTTTAAAACCCTGGAACTCATGTTTAGGATTTATTTATTAAAAATACCAATTCACCCCCCCTCATGGTGCATCTCATAATTTCAAATATCCTCACTTTGGGCAACCTTGTGAATCCCTTACAATTCCTCTTCAATAGATCTCTCACTCTTCACTCTCAAAATTTCTCCCAAACACTCTCTCAATGGTGACTCTCAAGAGAAATTTATAGCAAAAGGATTATAAGTTAGTTTCTAGGACTCTTTGTAGAGACAATACACAAAAAACCATACAAAAATTGAAATTTTTAGTTGAACCAACTTACATTTGTATTGTACTATCATAGATCATCTGGTACAAATAGTTTAAAAAATCAGGGCTTCATTTTGTACGAACTTAAATGAACTCAATTTTTAACACTATCAGTCATTTATATGAATGCAGATCATACTATATAAATAGTTCAAAAATAAATAAGTTCATTTGGTATGATTCTGTATGAACCTAATTTTATACTCTATTAATCCTTTGTATGAATATAGATCATACTGTACAAATAGTTCATAAAAATGAGTTCATTTGGTAAGATCTAGTATGATCCTAATTTCTTACTCTGTTAATCATCTGTACAAATTCATATCATACTTTACAAATAGTTTAAAAATAAATGAGTTCATTTGGTATGATTTGGTATAAACCTAATTTTATGCTCTGTGAGTCATCTGTACGAATTCAGATCTTACTATACGAACAGTTCAGAATTCAAGCCATGATTTTATTAACTACATTTTGGAGGAAAACTATGTCAAATCGTATATTATGATTAAATATCATGCAGTATAATCGGTCTTAAAATTTTATCACTTTCTCCATGTGTGTGTGTCATGGTTACACAATTATAATCACACTTGCTTAGACTCCAGAAATAAAAATTATGATATATACAGACTCTATTACTTGAAATCCTATTATACCCTGTCTTGCTGTCTTCAACACATTGGAGTAGTATATGATTTCCCAGAAATGTTAGTACACATAGAATCAAATAGAAATATCCAATATATGCTAGAAGAATTAATAAAATCATTCAAATAATAATATTTTTGTTATCATCAAAAATTATAATCTCAATCTTGATTCCTGGGTTGCAACATCTATTTGTTTATTCATATTGGTAATAGGTTTTATGTATCAAGGCTGGTTTAGCTTTTGGTTATGTTTCCTTTTTTTGTGCACTTAACTTTATCTGCTTATAGTATCATGTTTAGTAATGAGTTGGCTTCATTTGAAAATTCTATTATTTGCCTCTGTATTTTGTCTTTTCTTCCTAACTTTATTTTGTAGGATCCATTTTGTGCTAACTGGCTGGTTCCTTATTTTTTTGTTGGAGAGATGGTGATTATTGCACATTAGATAATTTTACCTATTTTTTGGGTGATGGTTGTTTTCCACTCTGGAATATTCCTAATTTTTTTTGCACTCTTGCTTAGTAGGGAACATGAGCTCATAGGCTTTTCTTATAGCTCTTTTGTTCAATAATGAGTAGAGGTCCCTCTTTAGGACCTTATAATTTTATTTTTAATCAATGCTTAGGCCCCTTTAGGGGTCCACCCCCCCCCCCCCCCCCCCCAAAGAAAAAAACTCAGCAAAGACTAAATATAAACCTTTGAGTAAACTCTTCGTGACTTAGTCATGCCATTGCCCAAGACTTTTTCCAACAAAGTTTATATACTATTTGGAGTGGATTGGACCTAAACCAAACCATTTATCAACCTTTAATCCATTAAACATTATTTCTTACATGTAAACCATGCTATAACCTAAAACCTCCTCCAAAAAGTTTGAAATGTTGTTTAAAATTAGATCATATTGGAATGTTCAGCAACATCTCTAAGGCTGTAGCGAAACTATGGCGATCTAGGATCTCCTTCTTGGTGCTCTTTCCCAATCATGGTGGAGATATTTTTGATTTAGTTTTATAACTTTATTTGATAGGACTCCCATTCTAGTCATTTTGATTTTGTGGTTTATTCATTCTTTTTCCCAATTTTTTGAGTGATGGAGAGTCTGTCATCATCGAACCCATCGACCTCGTCGAATTCTTGGCTTATATTTAGTCCTACTGGTAAGACTCAATCTTTTAAAGATGTTCTTGTGGGTTCTTCCTCTTTTTCCACCAAAGAATTAGATTTGGTTCAAACTTCCTTTAAGGGAGTTCCAGCATTGTTATTTGACGAGAATGTTTAAACTTGCCGCTCCTTTTGCTTTCACCTTAGTGGGAAATTTTGTTTTTTAGCGCCCTAATCTTGACACTATACGCAAATTATTTTCAATCTAAAACTTACTGGATCCTTTTCGATTAGTTTGAGGGATCCATGTCACATTGCAATAGAACTTTCTAATGACCTTAATTATAGTCGCATTTTATCGAGGAGAGTGTATTACATTCAAGGTTGTTAAATACGGTTGTTAAAATGGACTCTCGACTTTCATGTGAAGGAGTAATTGCCTATAGCTTCAGTTCGAATCTCTTTCCCAAATTTGAGGCCTCACTTGTGTAATTCCCAAATACTGTTTCTTTAGCCAAGATTTTTAGAAGCCTCGTACAGATGGATCAAGCTACTACTTATATATCCCATCTGTCTGTGGCCTGTTTTGTTGAGATTGTTGCAAATTAGTTTTCAAGACTATATTTTTATAATCATGTGAGTTTTTAATGACACCAAGATCTTATTATTTGATAATTATTTTTCCTAATATATGTTGGAAGTGTTTTTGTGTGTGTACTAACATGTTTTTCAGGAAAATCATACTCTAGACTGCTAAAGACTTCAAGACAGATAGATTAGGTGTTGCTGTAATTAAAGTCGATATATTTTATTTTTCTTGAGTCTAAGAGAGTGTGATTGTAATTGGGTAACTGTGCACACAGACACTGCTGGAGTTAGACAAAATTTAGATTTTTAAAACTAATCGTGTTGTATGATTTGTAATCGTAAGGGACAATTTGTAATGGGTATCCCTCTAAAATGAATCTGATTGATTCATGTGTTAAAATTTTTCTAAGTATAGATCATACTGTACGAAATGAATTTCATACATCATTTTCCAGAGTACAAAAATAGGTTCATACAGGATCGTACGGGATGAACCGTTCATTTTTTTAACTGTTTGTACAGTACGATGTAGTTTCGTGCATTATTTTCCAGAGTATAAAAATAGGTTCATATAGGATCATACAAAATGAACTGTTAATTTTTTAAATTATTTGTAAAGTATGATGTGGTTTCGAACATTATTTTCCAGAGTACAAAAATATGTTCGTATAGGATCGTATGGGATGAACCGTTTATTTTTTGAACTTTTTGAACAGTACGATGTGGTTTCGTATATCATTCTCTAGAGTATGAAAACAGGTTCGTACAGGATCGTACGGGATTAACTGTTCATTTTTTGAACTATTTATACATACGAAGTATGATCGTATTATATGATTTGACTCCATCCAACTTGTAATTTTTAGTTTTTGACATTTTTTCTTGCCCTTTGTATATAAGAGTCCAAAAAACTAACTGTTCTAAATAACTTCTCCCAAAATTCTCTTGAGTATGCCTTAGGAAAGTGTTTGGGAGAGTGATTTGCAACTGAAAAGTGAGAGATCCTATGAGAGGGATTTGTGAGGGGATTCACAAAGGTGCCCATTTGTGAGGATCTCTTACTTATTCTTCAAAGTTCTTCCCTACTTCCTTGAAGGTCTATTGAGAGAAGATTTTTATGAGAAGATCCAGTTCTCTGCCGACACTAGGTGGGTTTGAAAGGTCTATCGGTTCTCTGCCAACACCAGGAGGGTATGAAGGGATAGGTGGTACTCTACCATTACTAGGAGGGTGAAAAAAGATGACAGTTCTCTGTCGCATTGGGGTTAGGTGGAAGAGAGGAAAATTGTAAGGACTTCTCCGCCTTACTGTGGGGCTAAAGCAGTCTCACTTGAGTATAGTGTAATAATTGGAGAAAGAGTCTCCAGAGAGTAGACGTAGGTCATGTTGGATCAAACCACTATAAAATTCGGTGTCTTCTATTCTTACTTTTACTGTATTTTATTTTTTCGCATTTATTTAAAATTACCAATTCACCCCCCCCCCCCCCCTTCTTAGTTAGCCTTGGGACATTAGCTTTAGATTTCAAAATCTATTGAGCTTTAGCAAGTGGTGTCAGAGCCATTATTCAATAATTAAGGTTTAGATAACTTTTTAAAAATTGATCATGGCTATATTTGGAAAGTGTAACACACTAGAAGGGTATTCGATCACTAGAACCCCCTTATTTGACAACATTCCATTTGAATTCTGGAAAACCAGCATGTTAACTTTTTTACAGTCTCTTGACTATCGTTTGTGGATGTTATTATAGGATAAATATGATGCACCTTCTAGAATTATAGAAGGTGTTAGAATAGAAGCACTATTTACTGATTGGACTCTACAAGAAAGGGAGTTAGCATAATTAAATGCCAAATACTTAAATGACTTTTTCTATGCTTTAAAATTAGAAGACTATATGCATGTTTCTACCTATAAATCTAGAAAGGAAATATCGGATAGGCTTTGTATTATATATGATGGTAGAAATAATGTGAAACAGATTAGATTGAACATTCTATTTCATGACTATGAACTCTTTCGTATGAAATTGAATGAATTAATCACGGACATGTATACTCATTTTACACATATAGTCACTTCATTACATACATTAGGTAGGGAACTAACTAATTATGAGAAAGTTAATAAAATCCTATGTTCCTTACCTACTTGCGATGATGCAAATATTACATCTATAACTGAGACAAAAGACCTAAATGTTTATTCTATTGACCATCTTATTGGATCACTAATTGCTTACGAGTAAGGAGTGACTCAAAGACAGATTAACGTAGGTGACAAGTGGAAGGAAAAGAATATAGCATTGAAAATGGATGACTCGGAATATGATCAGTCATAGCTTGAGGATGTAGACAATATTGTCTTAATGACAAGGCAATTTAGAAGTTTCCTTTAGAGGAAACAGAGGAGATCTCAGTAGTGGAACAAGGGTAAGATCCATAAAAAAGCAAAAGATTCTAATGGCTGCAATGAATACAAGAAGCCTGGTCACATCAAATTTGAATGCCCAAATCTCAAAGCCACTCCTAGCAAGGATAAAGTTGAGGAGAAGAATAATACTAGAAAGAGCAAGAAGAAGTTGCAGAAAGCATTCTTGGCTGACTCATCTTCAGACTCATCAAAAATAGACGCTGAGGAGGAAGTCACCAACCTTTGTTTAATGGCAGACAAGCTTGATCAATCAGATCAATAGGAGGTATGTGACTTAACTTATGATGAGTTGTTTGAAGTTTCCAAGAAGATTCATATTGCATATAGGAAACTTAAGAAACTACATGTTAAACTGAACTTAGATTACTTAAATTTACAAAAGGAGCATAAAATCCTTTGGAAAGATCATGCAAACATAGACAGCAACCACATGAGTCTATTAAATGAATTTAATGATTTGAACAAGTAGCATGAATTATTAAAATCATCTCACATAGAACTTGAAAATGATTATAAATTCTTTTTGGAAGAAATTGAACGTAGAGAAATTAACTTGAGAATGAATATTTCTATACCAGAAAATAAGAACTCATATCTTGAATTGGAATTGAAGACTATTAATGAAAATAGACTGACACTCACACTTGAATAATTCTATAGGTCAAAACAAAAGAATATGACTTCAACACCTAGGAAGGGATATTATAACTCATATATATTAAGAAATCATTTTCCTGGTGTGAGATGTTTTACATGTGGAATGTCCCGACACATCTCCCACACTTGCAATATTCATAGTAAAACACATCTATTATAGAGATCAAAGGTGCATAAAATATAGCATATCACACATGCATTTGGTTTATCATTGCCAAGAGTGGACCCAAACTTATTTGGGTTCCCAAGTCTAATGTTTGATGATTTTGGAGGAATGCTCTCATACAAGGCCTCTTGAGAGCATTTGGAACCTGGACAGTGGATGTTCAAAGCATATGATAGGAGATACAAAACAGTTCATATCGCTGGAAGTCAGGAATGGAGGCAAGATTTCACTTGGAGATAATACCACAAGGAAGGTGGTAGGGACATGTATAATTGGTAACATGATCAATTTCATCATTGAGAATATTTTACTTGTAGAAGGCTTAAAGCATAATTTTTTGAGTATTAGCCAGGTTAGTGATAAAGGTTATAGTGTAAAAATTTTTCCCACTAACAGCATAATAAGCCAAAATGGAACTGATATTTTGAATGGAATTAAGGTAAATAATGTGTACAAGCTTGATTTAAATTTCATTAAATCTTCTAATGCTTTTTTTTAAGAATAATTTCTGATGAATCATGGTTATAGCATAGGAGACTCTGTCACACTTGCAAGAAGAACCTTAGGAAAATTACCCAAAAAGAACTTATTATAGGAATACCAAAACTAGAGTTTACTAAGGATCACCTGTTTGATGCATGTCAACTAAGAAAATTGGTAAAATCCTCCTTTTATTCCAATAAGGTTCTTAGAACTAGAAAACCATTGGAAATTATTCATATGGATCTTTTTGGACCAATTAGCAATATAAGTCTAGGAGGTAAAGTATTTGGATTTGTAATTGTTGATGATTTTTCTAGATTCACTTGGGTTAAATTCTTATTTCGTAAGAGTTAATATTTTGAGGAATTCAAAAGTTTTTCTACTTGAATTTAGAGAAAATTTGGGTGTGAAATCTTAGCAATTCAAAGTGATCATGGAGGAGAATTTAAAAATGAGAAATTTGAGTTTTGTAAAGAACATGGAATTGATAAAAAAAATTTCATCCCCTAGAACCCCTCAATAGAATGCGATTGTTGAACGAAAGAATAGAACATTAAAAGAAGCTGCTAGAGCTATGTTGGCAGAATATTCACTTCCAAAATATTTTTGGGCTGAAGCGATTAGTACAGTGTGTTATGTTTTGAATAGGGTGAACATTACATCCAAATTAAACAAAACACCGTATGAACTTCTAAATGGAAGAACACCTAATCTTTTATATTTGCATATTTTTGGATGCAAGGTGTTCATTAACAATAATAGAAAACTCATTTAGGGAAATTTGATCCAAAATCGGATGATAGAATTTTTCGTGAATACCCGAGTGTTGGAAAATCATATAGAGTTTTTAACAAGAAAACTTTGGTAGTTGGGGAGACCATACATATCATTTTTAATGAATTTGGCATTTCGAAAGAGACAAGATTGGAAGAAGAATATATTGAAAATATCTTTCATGAAATTGAAAAGATAAATTAGGAAAAGAAAGTAGAAAAAGGGAAACACTTTGTCTAGAGAATGGAAATTTTCTAAAAATCACCCAAAGGAATATATTTTAGGTGAGCCTAGTGATGGTGTTAGGACTAGGCATAGAATTAGCAAAGAAGTGAATCATTTTACCTTTATATGAATGATTGAACCCACAAATATAAATCAAGCACTTATGGATGAATTTTGGATTTTGGCCATGCAAGAAGAGTTGAATCAATTTGTAAGAAATGATGTTTGGGAGTTGATTGATAGGCCAAAGGATCAAAGTGTTATTGGAACTAAGTGGGTATTCAAAAATAAAATGAATGATTCAGGAGTTGTGATCAGAGATAAGGTAAGATTAGTGGCTAAGGGGTATAATTAAATAGAAGGGATTGATTTTAAAGAGACTTTTGCCCCTGTAGCAAGACTTGAAGCATTTTGAGTTTTATTAGCCTTTGCCTGTTTTAAAAAATTTAAATTGTATCAAATGGATGTCAAAAGTTCCTTTTTAAATGGAACGATAAAAGATGACGTTTATATTGAGCAACCTCTAGGTTTTGAAAATTCTAAATTCCCTAATCATGTGTTTAAATTCAAAAAGTCATTGTATGGATTGAAACAGGCACCCAGGGCTTGGTATGAGACGATAAGCACTTTCTATCAGAGAAATCTTTTGTAAAAGAAAGTGTGGACACAACTCCCTTTTTGATCAAAATTGGAGATGAAATACTCATTGTTTAAATATACATTGATGATTTTATATTTGGATCCACAAATAAAAATTTTTGTGATGACTTTTCAAAAATAATGAGTAGTGAATTTGAGATGAGCCTAATGGGAAATTTGAGTTATTTTCTTGGTTTTAGCAAAAAGAAAAATGAGGAAGGAACTTCTCTTTGTCACTCAAAGTGCATTAATAACATTCTCAAGAAATATGAAATGGATAATACTAAACCATTATCTATACCTATGAGCTCCTCAGTTCAATTAGATAAGGACCCTAAGGAAAATTCTATTGATAAAAAGAAGTTTAGAGGAATAATTGGATCATAACTTTACTTGATAGCTAGTAGAATAGATATAATGTTAAATGTTTGTTTGTGTGCTAGATTTCAATTTGATCCAAAGGAATCACATTTGACAGCAGTTAAAAGAATAGTAAGATTTCCTTTGGGAACTCAAAACCTAGGAATTTAGTATCCTAATCACAGCTCTTATTGTGAAATTATTGGATATTCTTATTCAGATTTTGCAGGATGTAGGATTGATCAGGAAAGTACCTCTGGAATATATCATTTCATCAAAAATTCTCTGGTATCTTGGTCTAGTAGGAAATAGAATTCAGTAGCCCTTTCTACTGCTGAAGAAAAATATATTACCTTAGGTAGTTATGTGGCACAAGTTCTTTGGTTAAAATAATAATTGATTTTTTTAGGATTTTCTATAGGCACAATCCCAATTTTTTGTGATAATACTAGTGCCATTGACATTTTAAAGAATCCTATTCAACATTCTAGAACCAAGCATATAGATATAAGGCTTGCAGACATTTTTACAAAACCACTAGCCTTTGACACTTTTAGCATTTTAAGAATAAGGCTTAGTGTGATTGAACTCAATGCTTGACTTAAAAATATTTGAACCTGATTTGTTTGTGTTATCATGTGGTTGTTAATGTTAAGTGTCTATTTAGTATAGTTTAGATTATTGAGACTTTGTTTGTTTTTTATTCGTGTTTAATAGTTAATAATATTTGATAAGGTTGTAAGACAATGATTGGTTTTGAAAAGCTTGTTGATTTATCATATTGTGTTTTGTGTTCTTATTCATATTGTATGAATTTTTTTTTGTACAATATGAACAACATAACTTGTGCGTGATAACTTGTCCAGGTTGAGCTGAAGAAACTTCAATTTTAAATATTATTTTGTACTATATCATGACATCATCATACTGTATGATCTGTGCAATTTTGTTTGTGTAATTAGGTTTAGTTATCCGAAATTGATCATCTGTACAAAATCATTTTTCATTTGTTTGATTGGGTTTTGATTTCAAAGGGTCAGTTATTCATAACTGATCGTTCTTACAAAATCACATTTTGTCTATACAATCCAGTTTTTGATTTCTTATATGGATGAACCTAACCATCGCTGAACGATCTTTAATTTTCTGATCATCTTGGAGGAACACCAGTTTGTCGATACGATAGTTTGGTCAAAAAGCATGTATGAAAGGATGTCTTGGGAAGGGAAGTATATGAAAAGCTGTTTCACTTTTGGCCATTTCCTTTTAAATATACGAAATTAATTTCATCTCGTATGAAATTAAGAATCGTACATATGATTTTTCATTCATACAGTATGATTTATCATATTTTCTGGAAATAGAAGGGTTTTGGAAACATTTTTTCTTTCACTTTCATATCTATTTCGAACCCGCTAGAGCCCAAATCTTAGGAATCACAAGTTCAAGCAAATGACCCTACGTCTCAATGGGAGCTTCTTCTAGGACCGAAAGAGATTAAAATTTCTTGTCCAAAGAAAATGAGGCTGCCTTTTATAGGTATTTCGCTGCCAAAATAACCCCTTCTAGACTTTTGATTCAAAGCAACATTCACTTCTTTGTGACGTTGCTCTTTGCCTCAACAAATTTCTCCTTCATTTTTACTCTTATCTTTTCCTACCATAAAGTGACTTTCCAAGGGTTTCTTACAAATATGAAAATGAACCAGGTCCATTCTCGAATCACCTCCTTTGTTTTCGAAACTAGAGTTGAAATAACTAAGGAGGATTTAGGAACTTTCATTCACCTTAGAACTCAAGGAATACGTGCTCATACCTTAATTTCTAGGGTTGATTATGACTGGTCAGAAGTAAATCAAGTCCCTGGAGGGGTATCCCAAGTAAGCCATTACCCAGGGTCTATACCTTAACTCAAAATGCCTTAATTATCCAGCATGTCCCATAAACCGCAATAATCCCAAAAGATAGAGATAGGGTAAATTTAATCCCACTTCATTCAACTGTTACTTACTTAATCATGACTGAACAATCTCTGAATGAAGCCAAATTAATCATGGACTACCTGTACAACCTGTCTGATATTGGTCATCCTAGAGTAAAAAGAAGAAGAATGTGGTCTTGGGACTCCTGATAGCATATATCCTAGAGAAAAAGTACAACCATATCCATCATGATCCTCCAAGTGAACTACCTCTTTACTTCACTGATGCATCCTTTCGAGCACTTTTTAGGAGAGAGCAGGGATCTGAGGGAGAAGGTGCTCCTGCACCTGTACCTACACTTGGACCTGTTCAAAATTTTTATCAAGAAATGGTCCAGCAATTTGATAGAATGGAATCTTATTTTGATCAACGCTTTGATCAAATTGAGACTCAAATGAATCAGCAAGATGCACGATACATTAAAGACATGGGGTCGATGCGTGAATAATTTGGACTAGTCAATGCCAATGTAGCTACCATAAATAGCTACTTCATAATGTTCAATCCTCCATCACCTCCAGATCAGGGCCCCTTAGGATATTAGATGATTGTACTTCTGTTCTGCTTTTGTGATGATTCTTCTAGGCCTAGATGTACTGTGTCTTATTGTTGGTGTTGTTGGTCTTTTTATTTGATGTTGTTGGTGTTGTGATTCTTTTTAGTCTTTTTCTTGATGTTTGGGATAATGTACTAGATGGATATATGTGGTGAATGTAATATGAGTGATGTTAAATGAAATGAAGAACTCATGTTTTTATGCATATTGTCATGTGAATGTGATTATGACTTACATATTGTCATGTGAATGTGATTGTGACTTGAATTGTTTAAAATTTATCAATTAAATATAGTAGATTGCAAATATAGAATATTGATTGAATTTGCTTTATAAAGTTAATTTTCGTGCAAATTTTAATCTCACAAAATATTTGGATTACTTTGTAACTGGTGTAAATTAGAAGATTAGTTTTATATTTTTATAGACATGTATTACTTAGCTGTAATTGTTACAAAATTTATGTCATACCTTTACTTTTACTTCTATTTCAAAGTGTTCATCTTTTTTCATTATTGAAATTTATGTTAATAGTTAGTAATTTTTAGAAAGACAAATTTTAAAAGAGGCACAAAATTAGCCCAAAACTAAAAGATGCACAAAGTGTGCCACTTATATGAAAAGATGTGCAATGTTCACCAATTTGAAAAGAGACACAAAATTTGCCAAAATTGATAAGATACACAATGTATGCCATGAAAATTAAAGATGCGCAATATTGCCAATTGCTCTTTCCTTTATCAGTTTCTCAGTCACACAAATCTATCTAATAAATGACGATCTTCACTATTGAATTAGAAATAATTAATTTTATTTCATCATTTCTACAAAAAATGTGGTTATATAATCAGCCTATTTTAAATACTGACATAGATCAACTTTTCTTATCTTTGTTATTCTATAATTTAAAATTTGAATCTTTAGCTTTTGCATGTGATTTTAATACTATATTTGTAATTAATTTAACATCTTATTCATCATCAACTATTTTTTATCGATATACTTCCCTTTTTGTTGTTGTTAAAAGGGGGAGTCATAATATATTGTTTGATGTTTATAGTGTTTATAGTGTATTAGTTGATGTTTGATATGTTTGATATTTATTTTATTTGTTTGTTATTTGTTGTATGTACATGTGTGTGATAGGTTATAATGTGTGTTTGTTTGTTTTTCATGTTTTTCGATTTCCTTTATTTTTATTCTTTTTCTGATCTTTATAGAAGTCCCTGAGTTTAAACTGGTCATTCATTTAGGGGGAGCTAGGGATAAAATTTACGTTATTTGTTAACTCTATTAGTAATTGTTTTTCCATCATAAAAAAGGGGGAGATTATTACAAATTAGTTTTTAAGACTTTATTTTTATAATCATGTGAGTTTTTGATGATACCAAAATCTTATTGTTACCAAAGTCTTATTGTTTGATTATTATTTCTCCTAATATATGTTGGAATGTGTGTTTGTATGTGTAGTAACATATTTTTTAGGGAAATCATACTCCAGACTGCTTAAGACTTCAAGACAGATAGATTACGGGTTATTATAGGTTGAGTCTGTATTTTTTTTCTTGAGTCTGAGAGAGTGTGATTGTAATTGGGCAACCATGCACACACTCACTAGGGGAGTTAGACAGAACTTAGAATTTTAAAACTAATCGTACTGTACGATTTATAATCTTACGGGATAATTTGTAATGGATATGCCTCTAGAATGAACCTAATTGATTCATGTGTTAACATTTTTCTAAGTATGGATTATACTGTATGAAATGAATTTTGTACATCATTTTTTAGAGTACAAAAATAGGTTCATACAGGATCGTATGGGATTAACCATTCATTTTTTTAACTGTTTGTACAGTACGATGCAGTTTTGTACATCATTTTTTATAGTACGAAAATAGGTTCGTACAGGATCGTACGGGATGAATCGTTCATTTTTTGAACTGTTCATATAATACGATGTGGTTTCATACATCATTTTCTAGCGTATAAAAATAGGTTTGTATAGGATCGTACGTGACGAACCGTTTATTTTTTGATCTTTTCATACAGTATAATGTGGTTTCATATTTCGTTTTCCAGAGTACGAAAATAGGTTCATACGAGACGAACAATTCATTTTTTGAACTATTCATATGTACGAAGAATGATCATACTGTATGATCTGGCTCCATCAAACTTGCAATTTTTAGTTTTTGGACAGTTTTTCTTATCTTTTGTATATAAGAGTCCAAAAAACTGACTATTCTGAACAACTTCTATATAAATTCTCTTGTATGTACCTTAGGAGAGTGTTTGGGAGAGTGATTTAGAAGTGAAAAGTTAGAGATCTTGTGAGAGAGATTTGTGAGGGGATTCACAAAGGTGCCAATTGGTGAGGAACCCTTAGTTATTCTTCAATGTTCTTCCCTACTTCCTTTAAGGTCTATTAAGAGAAGATTTTCTAGAGAAGATTCAGTTCTCTGCCGACACCAGGAGGGTGTGAAAGGACGATCGGTTCTCTACCGACACCAGAAGGGTGTGAAAGGATAATCGGTTCTCTGACGACACTAGCATGGTGAGAAAGGATGAGTGGTGCTCTGTCATCACTAGGAGGGTGAAAAAGGATGATGGTTCTCTGCCGCACTGAGGTTTGGTGGAAGAGAGGAAAATTATAAGGGCTTCTTCGCCTTGACGTGGGGGCTAAAGGAGAGTCACTTAAGTATAGCGCAATACTTGGAGAAGGAGTCTCCAGGGAGTGGAAGTAGGTCTTATTGGACAGAACCACTATAAAATATGGTGTCTTATGTTCTTACTTTTAATGCATTTTATTTTTTCGCATTTACTTTAATTTTTTTGTGGTTGAAAAATTACTTTAAAAAATTTGGTTTTGTGATAAATTTTATTAAATGGTTTACATAATTAACTAAGAATATTTTTAATATTATCAATTCCCCCCCCCCCCTCTTGGTTAGCTTTGGGGCATTAGCTTTATATTTAACATTCTACTGAGCCTTAACATGTGTTTTGGCGGAAATGGATGTATCTAAGAAGCACCCTAAGGAAGTTTTTCTTGGACCAGAAGTTAGTGGATATTTTCAAAAAGTTGATTTTGAAAATTTACCAATTTTTTGCACTCATTGTAAAATGCATGGTCACTGTGTATCTGATTATTTTATTATGCACCCACAGCTATATAAGCCAAAGGAAGCTGCTAATGACTCGAAGGGTAAAAATACTATGGGTGATTCTTTACCTCATGCTCATTCTAACCCAATGTAGGAGATTTACACAACAGCTTTGATGAATTCCCAACTTGATATTATGGAGATCATGCCACAATATGTTATGAATGCTAACAAAGTTCTTGTAGAAAATTGATAAAGTGAAAAAAATGGACAAAACAACATGAATAAGGATACCCATCCTTTTTTTTTCATGGAGTGTCTCATGACCCTTCTCATACTATTATTGATAATCCTAACAAAGATTCTAGTTTTCTAATAAAAAGGGATGAGCAAATGATGGCTATTACACATGAACATATTAAATTGACTATGACTTCTCGTGTATCTTGTATTACTAATAAGAATTTGATTGATTTTGATTTCATGGTTAACAATGTAAAAAATGCTAATATTGATTTTTCAAATTCCATTATGAATGACTAGGAAAATGTCACAGAAGGAACTATGTAGGAAGGAGAATTGGTTCAGGATGAACTTGCCAGAGAAGCTATGGAATTGGGAAATAGTAATATGGGAGGAGGTGAACTTCAAATTAGTGGTAACAAAAAATGTAGTAAGGATACTTTATCTCTTTCTCATCATGGTCTTGTTATAGATGGTACTTCTAGGGATTTGACTAATGGACTCATAATTAGTAAGGTGAAGGATAAGACATTAGTTTAAAGCAAGAAAAAAATAAGCCTATAAGTTTGAATGCACATTCCCTAGAAGTACTTGCTCTCAAACTATCAACAAAATGCATTTGAATGATTAAGTCCATTATTTGGAATATTAGGGGTATTGGTTGCCCTTCTACAAGATTGAGGGTGAGGAATATATGTCGTATTCATAATGTTGTATTCTTAGTTTTAATTGAGCCTTTGATTTCTACTACTAAACATAAAGAAACTACTATATGTTTAGGATTTAGCATTGGTTTGTTAATATTTTTAATAAAATATGGATCATTTGGTAAGATCCTATCATCATTAAGGTTATTGGTGATTTTACTCAAGTATTGTATAGTAGCATTAAGTTCATGCAGTTTATTTTCTATGCTTCTCTTGCTTATGCATCTTCTTCTTGTTTTACTAGAAAGGATTCATGAAATCAACTTAATGATTTTAGTGGTTTAATTAACTCTCCTTGTCTTATGGAAGGTGATTTCAATACCATCTCTGCTACATCTAAAAGGCTTGGCAGATCTAATCCTTTTTATAAAGCTGTGGATGATTTTAACAATATGATTTTGGATTGTAAGCTTGTTGATATTGGTTTTAATAGAAATCATTTTACTTGGAACTATGGTAATATGTGGCAATGCTTAGACCATGTTCATTTTAATGACCTGTGGATTAACTCTAGTAATAACACCTTTGTTATGAATCTGAGTAAAACTTTCTCTAACCATTATCCTCTTCATATTGGGCTCAAGTCCAAGCAACAAGGTATCTATTATACTTTCAAATTCCAAAATATGTGTCTTTTAAATGATTCTTTTTTAAATATGGTTCAAGAAAATGGGCATGCTCCTCTACATTGTGATAATTCTGTTAGGGGAATAAAAAGGTTGTGGTTCAAGCTGAAAAGACTTGAGTTCAAACTTAATTGGTGGAATAGATTTGTCTTCAAAAATATTTTTGAGAATATTCTTACTATTGAAGATAAGTTTAATACTATTGATCTCATTTGTCATTTTAATCCTTCTGGTGATAATTATAAAAGTCTTCAAAAGCTAAAAACTGCCTTTCTAAACTTCAAGAACAAGATGAAACTTATTGGAAACAAAAATTTGCCTCCAAACACTTAACTGAGGTGGACAACAATACTAAGTATTTTCATTCTTTAGTCAAGAAAAATAAAGCCAAAAATTTTATTCATAAAATTGTTCTGCAGGATGGGACTTATATTGAAAATGAGGAGGGGATTCCTAGGTCTTCCATGGATCATTTTAACAATTTATTTAATAAAAATTTTGTATGGAATCTTATTAATCTCTCCGATCTCATTCCTTGCATCTTTAATGAGGAGGATAACAATACCCTTACTAAACTTCCCTCTTTAGCAAAAATTAAGAAATTTTTTTCGATATGAATGTTGACTCTATTGCTGGCCATGATGGCTTTACTACTAAATTCTTTAAGAAAACTTGGAATATTATTTTTGATGACTTGTTGATCCAGTTTTGGATTTTTTTAATGGCAATCATATTCCTAAATTTTTACTAGTACATCTATTGTTCTTACTCCTTAGACGATGGCTGCTAATGATTGGGATGACTTTCATCCTATTAGCCTATACTTTTTTTTAGCAAAGTTATATCTAACATTTTTATGGAGCGTTCATCTCCTTTGCTCGTTAAAATTAATTTTGAAAACCAAACGGGGTTTAAGAAAGGTAGGACTATTTCTAATAACATTTTATTAGCTCAAGAGCTTACTCATGATTTGGATCTTAAAGTGAGAGGTCGTAAAATTGTTCTGAAATTAGATATTGTTAAAGCTTTTGACAACATCAATTAGAATTTTCTGTATACTATCCTGCATTTATTTGGTTTTAAATCCTTCTTTATTAATCTGATTAATAACAACATTTAAGGCGCTTATTTTTTTTATTATTATTGGTAAAAGTAATCATTTTCTTAAGGCTTCTCATAGTATTAGGCAAGGGAATCCAGTTTCTACTTCTCTATTCCCTATTGCCGCTGAATATCTTTCTAGAGGTCTTACTCACCTTTTTGAATGTCATGCTAACCTTAGGTATAGAAGATTAGGCGGCTTTCTGATATCTCATTTATGCTTTGCTGATAATATTATTATTTTTTCTAATGGCTCTGTGAATATGATTAAATTACTTATCATATTTTTGAACGAGTTTGAGATGATTAGTGGTCTTAATTTTAATAAAAATAAGTGTTACTTTATCACCTCCAAGAATTTGCCTAGTGATTCTATTAATGCTATTCAACATATCACTAGTTTTAAGCAAGGATTTTATCTTTAAAATATTTGGGGGTTCCTCTCTTTAAAGCCATAAAAAATCCATTCTATTTGATGATCTTATCACTGCGGTGCATAATAAGCTTTACTCTTGGGAGTTTAATTTTCTTAGTTTTGGTGGGAGGTTAGTTTTGATCAATAGTGTTCTTTGCTCTTTGCCTATTTATATTTTTTAGACTATTCATCCTACTACTACTCTGTGTAATAGAATTGAAAAATTGTTCAATATGTTTTTTTGGAAAGGCAAAAGTGGTAATTCTAAAATTATTTGGACTTTGTTGGAGAAACTATTGCGGTGTCTTGGAGGAAGGTGCCTTGGGTTGTTTGAATTTGGAGTATTTAGTGTATGCATTTTCTTTAAAGTTTTGGTTTAATTTTCATACCAAAAAGAGCCTTTGGCCAAAATTAATTAATGCTAAGTATTATGTTGGCAAACACCCATCTATTTGCTCTTACAATAAGGGGGATTCTAAAGTCTGGAAAAGTTTATACAATATTAAATGGGAAGCTAAACCTCATATTAGTTGGGGTATTGGAAGAGTTAATTTATTTTTTAGGCAGGATCATTGGTTAGGTATTTCTTCCATTGACAAAATGCTCAGCACTGTTTTGACTGCACCTCTCAAAGTTAACTCGTTTATTTATAAGAATTGCTGGGACTTTAGTAAATTAGCTGAGGTTGTTCTAATTACTATCATTAGTATGATTTTGCAAATTCCTTTAAACTCGAGGATGAAGATATTTTATTATGCAATATTGATAGTAATTGCATTTTTAGTGTTAAGAACGCTCGGAATACTATTAGAACTAGGAATCCTATCAATAAAGTCTTCAATATGATATGCCATAAAATCATTCCTACCACATCTCTACTTTCATTTGGCGAGTTATCCATAAACATGTCCCTACAGATGAGAATTTAATTAAAAGATGTTGTGTTCTGCCCTCTGAATGTCAATCTTGTTATTTTGTGGACAATATGCACCATATATCAATTTCTGGTCCCATTGCTCCTAAGATTTGGATTTATTTTCAGGATATTTATAAAAATAGTTATTGTCATGCTAATATTTCAATCAATGACATCCTAAATTTGTGGTTCACTAATTCAAAAGGTCATATTACTAGTCATATCCCTTCTCTTATTTTGTGGTACCTCTGGTTTGCTAGAAATAATTCTCTTTTTAACAATATTACTATGAACCACGAGTATATAATTAGCAACATTAAAGATAAAGTGTATAAATTAGTCATTGTAAGTCTTTTGATTGCCAAGAACTTTAAAAGGTATAATTTTGTTTTTAAGGCTTTTGGAATTATTCTTCAGGAAAATAAATACAGTGATGCCCCTAAGCAAATTTATTGGGCTAAACCTCCCCACATGTTTAAACTTAATACTGATGACTCCATGAAAGACAATGCTTGGGGTTGGGGTGTTTTGTTTAGAGATTCTTATTGTAACTTTGTTATTACTTATGTTAGTCCTTTACCCAAATGCTCTTCTATTATGGCTGAACTCTTTGCTATTTTATACGGTTTTTAACTATGTTTTTCACTTGGTATTTTTAACATTTGGATCGAAGTTGATGCTACGTACATGATCTTTTGTTTTAAATACAATGAAGATAAGGTTTGCAATCCTGAAGTTTTCTACATTATTAGAGAAATTAAGTAACTTTAAATTTTCTTTAATGTTAAGTTTACTCATATTCATAGGGAAGGTAATGTGTGTGTTGATTGATTGGCTAACCATAGTTACCACCTTGACTGTCTCACTGATATCTCTTATAACTATTTTCCTTCTTTTCTTAAAGGTATCATGAGATTAGACAAGCTTGGTTTTTCATATGTTAAAACATAAGTACTGTTTCAGTCGGTTTGGCTTATTTATGTGCCTGTCTTGGTGGCCTCTTCTTTAATGGCACTTCTCAATGTCAGCTAATTTTGGTTATCAGTGTTTTAGCTGTATTACCTATTGGTATGGTGGTTTTTTCTCTGACTAAGTTTAGAGGGGTTAATTAGGAGAATATTTATGCTACTTGGGTTTTGAAAGTTGTATGTTACATTTTGGCTTTTCTTATTTGTCTCTGATTGAGGTCAAGCTTTGATTCCATCAGGATATACTCTTATTTTAACCCTTTAATCTTTTCATCTATTCCTAGGATCGAGTACCTTTGCTTGTCATGCAGGGTGGTTAACTGGAATATTATTTTCAAGTGCTATTATCTCACGTGGCTTGGCTAGTCTTATCGTTTTGCTATGACTTTTCCTAGTTCCCATATGTCAATGGATTGGTTGGAGGGTTTAGTGATAATTATCAATTTTTTCCTTTTGGCCTATTGGGTTAGGATTTATTGCTATGTTGGTAGTTTGATTTTTGTATCCTTTTACTATTGTGTCTATTTCGCTGCTCTGTTCAGAATCGGATTGGACCTAAGGGGGTTTGGGTTTAGATTTGAGTGGCAATTAGGTTATAATCTTGATTGCATTATGGATACATCAATTCTGGCTTGAGTGGCATTTGGTTTTCTCTCCACAGATACAATGCGTTTGTGAGGAGTGTATTCAATTATGGATGTGTTTGTGAGGAGTGTATTCAATTCCTCTTGTTTTCTTTTTGGGATTTGGTGGGGTTGCTATAATTGGATTTTCATTCAATTTGGTTATTTTAACTTTATGAACTGCATCACTATCTATTGTAGCTGTTATGAGTATATTTGGCTTAATCATTTTTGTAGTGGCTGTATTAATGGTGGTTGGGGTCATATCTTTTTTCTGGGATCCTTTTCCTTAATCATTAAATTGATGGATTAGGGCCTCATGGTTATGGTCTGTTGCAGTATTTGGTTGTTGTGGGATGGTTGAGGCTACTCTTTGGTCCATCTATCTCCTTACTGCTATGATGGCCATATGGTTTGCCTTTATCCTTTGTACGTCTTGCTATTCGTTTGGGTTATTTCTTTTGGTTCGGCTCAATTGGAGAGCTACTGTAGGAATTTATTTACATCCACTTCTTTTGATCATAATGTGCTTAGCTATATCAGATTAGTTAATGATTTGTTTAACTGCAGCTGCAGCATGATTTTTATTAGCAAGTATATTATACTCATTGGCTGTTTTGTTATTCTTTTATAGTTTTGTGAGGATTGAGCTCGGGATTAGGTTAGTTGCTCTGATAGGTAATGCTTTAATGTGGGTTCCTTTCCATTATCCCCTCAGTTTCAGGACTAATATGAGCCTTTGGTTATATGATTATTTGGTTTGTAATGGGAGATTACAGATTGCAAAAAATAGGTTAATCTTCAAAATTTCTGAAGAGATTTTCTTCACCCATATTTTATATAATTTCAATTGGACTCAACTCTTATCTATTCATAATCCTCTGTGTTATTTCAATGTTTTGATGTGCTTTTTTTTCTTTTGCAGTCCCTATTTCTTGCAGGTTCCTTGGAATGAGATTTTTATGGTCAAGCTGATTTTTTTTTGTAGGAAGAATGCGCTGAAAGTTTTTTTTATGGCCTTCCTTTTTTGGATGTTGTCTACTTACAGCCCTTGAATGTTATTAGGAGATTTTATAAATCATAGCATAGGGGACAATTGGCTCTTTGGATTTTTTTGTCTTTTTCTTTAGCTCTAATGAGCATTAGTGAGTTGAAGGTCCCCTTTAAGGACCTTGTACCTTTCTTTTTTATTAATGTGTAAGCCCCGTTATGTGTTTCCCAAAAAAAAAGTAATTTGAAATTAGTTGGACCCAACCCCAACCTATGGTCATACATGGTTGATCAAATTAACCCTAATGCACCTAAGTTTAAAATTTGTTGACCTAGACTAAACCAAAGCACCAAAACTTATTAGGAATGTCCACTATGTCCCCAAAGGTTAGGGTTAGGTGACATAGCCCTTATGACTACTTTGGTTAGTCATATATGTTAGACCAAATGAACCCAAAGTGGTTTTCTAGAGCCATTTCCCAATCCTTATAAAGTTAAAATTTCTAAGCACTTGCATTAGGTTTTTATAAACAGATTGTAATAAATATGCTAGCCCAACCAATGGATTGACTTAGGTCAACCCAATTGGGTAAAACCAAACCATAAAAAAAAAGGAAATCTTGAGCCCCTTTAAAGCTCAAATAAAGTCAAGCTACATTAACCTATGAATTACACTCCAAAATGATATAGCCACCTATTCTAATCAGCTTACGCTGTGTTGTACCTTGAGGTGACAAGAAATCTAAGAAATTAACCCATGTGCCATGTGTTAAACCCAAGCTTCCCAAAAAATAAAACACATGATCTATAATTATATGGGTGAGCTAGTTAACTTTTATTAAGCCATCCATAATATAAATGGTGGTTGGAATGTAGTAGAGCTAGCAAGAATCTAAAACCCTAAACCATATTTCTAAAATCCTATAATTACCCCATATTTTTTTGTAAACAATGGTTGGTTATTTATCTTGTATTACACTCCAAGATATAGCTACACTCTCCCTAGTAAATCCATAGTGCTTCAACATTGACATGAACGAGATCAACGATGACCTATTGCTAAGTCCATCCCAGGCATTGAAACATTCCAAACGTTGCTCCTTCGGCTCTTTGGTCTTCTACAAACTTCTTTCTTAGGCTTTAAGGAAGATAACAAGCCTTCAAACTACTTTAGAGATCATTCATCAAGAAGAAGATATCTTACCTTATAATTCATTTTAAGTTTATAATAACTCCTATAGCTTGCTATATGGTGTCTCCAAACTCATTATA
This sequence comes from Dendrobium chrysotoxum, assembly GCA_019925795.1. Taxonomy (NCBI): domain Eukaryota; kingdom Viridiplantae; phylum Streptophyta; class Magnoliopsida; order Asparagales; family Orchidaceae; genus Dendrobium; species Dendrobium chrysotoxum. Next base: position 43,104,053 of record CM034315.1, read on the forward strand.
AATATTAAATGGACCCTATACTTGCTTTACCTATGGTTCAAAGCCATGGTGTTCTTTTTTATGTCAAGTTTGAGCTTACTTCTATAATTGGGAATTTGGAAATTACCAATTAGAGGACAAAATAATAGCCATATATTTTTAACTATTTTCTTGAACAAATGTGATCTCGTTATTACAAACATCTATTCAAATTGCACCTAAGCCTCCATTGGCCCACTGCTTGAATGAATAGTTGCGCTTTTATACATGTGAAGGGATACCCAGTTAGTGCTAGCTTGGCCCAAACCAATAAATTTTGATATATGATGAATTAAATAGCTCTAAATTTTGTAGAACTCCTATAAATTCATTTCTCCATCATTTTGCATAAGTAGTTACTCTATGAAAACAAGATGAAGAGCTCTTTTTTTTATAAATAAAAGAAGAGGAAATTAATGGATACTTATAGAGTAATAAAGCATTGAATGCCCATTAATTTTCATGGATTACACTTCAAATACTCATCCTCCATTAATTTTCGTGGATTACACTTCAAATACTCATCCTCTTGAGTTCAAACATGGATAGGTTATATTAGGGGATATTCCCTTTATCTACTAATTTTCCTAGCTCTATTTAAATCATCCAATTTTTTTATTATTATTTTTTTGATAGAACCCTTGAACATTGTCTTTGCCAGGTCCCAAGTCCTGGATTAGAAAAATGGTGGGCTGCGTTAAGTGGTAGATAATCAGCATAAAACTTATCAAATAATAATGACATGAATCCTTTAAGAAATTGTGTTAATGATAGGGTATCCCCTAGAAGCAATGCACTGTATAGCCTGAATACAGCGACAAGTGTGCAAGGGCCGATGCACCGCCGCTAGGGTGCAGTGTTAAATAGATGAGGGTTCCCACATCAAGGATGCATGTGGGCAAAGATGCTAGTTCATGAAACTAAAAATAAGATAGGAACTTCGAATATAGGTTCCCTTATAGGAAAATTAATGGAATTAATAGTTATTATGAATCATAGGAAGATAAATATTCTGTGCATTCAAGAAACTAAATGGGTTGGAGAGAAGGCTAAGGAGTTTGAGAGTTTATGATTTAAGCTTTGGTATTCGGGTAGGAGTCGTACTAGAAATGGTGTAGGAGTGATTTTAGATAAGATTTTGAAGGATAGTGTTATGAATATTAATATAACTGGACATAGAAATATAACTTTAAAGATTGTCGTTGATGCTAAGATTGTTAACATTATAAGTGCTTATGCTCCATAAGTGAGTATGGATATTGGTTCAAAATTAAAATTTTGGAATGACTTAGAAGAATTAATACAAGAGATACCTCTTGAAGAAAGAGTTTTTATTGGAGGAGATTTAAATAGACATGTTGGTAGAGAGATAGATGATTTTAAAAGCATTCATGGTGACCAAGGTTTGGATCGAAAAATGAAGGTGGTAAGTCCATAATAGATTTTTACTTAGCTTATGATTTTTTAATTGCTAATACATTATTTAAGAAATGGAATGAGCATCTCATTACTTATAAAAATGGATATAGTACAACTTATATTGACTATTTTCTTATAAGGAAATTAAACCATTTAGATTGCAAATATTGTAAAGTTATTCCGAGAAAAAATTTATGTACCCAACATAGTTTATTAGTTTTGGACTTGAAGATAATGGGGAAAAAAATAAAAAATAAAGTAAAACAAGATTCTAGGATTAGATGGGGGCATTTAAAATATATTAACAAAAATATTTTTGTGAGTAAGACTTTAGATCTTTAAATTTTGTCTGTGTATGAGGATGCTAATGTTATGTGTGAAAAAGTGGCTAGTGATATTAAGAATATTGCAGAAGATGTGCTTAGAGTTTAAAAGGGAAAAGCTCCTAATAGTAAAAATAGTTGGTGGTGGAATCCAAATATGCAAGAAAAGATTAAAAATAAGAAGATTTTTATAAAAATTGGTTTAATTGTAAAAATTCTGATAATTGGAAAATATATAAAGATGCACATAAGGAATCTAAGAAAGCAATATGCGATGCAAAGAGTTTAGCTTTTACTGATTAATATAATAGATTAGATACTAAGGAGGGGGAAAGATATATGTATAAGTTAGCAAAACAAAGAGATAGGAGTAGTAAGGATTTAGTTCAAGTGAAGTGTATTAAGGATGAAGATCAAAAAGCAATCTCCATTTTTCTCAATAAAAGAAAATGATGAACAGCTAAATTAGCAATCTCCATAGTATTCTCAATAAAAGAACCATCCTCACATTGAATTTAATTAATACAATTTTTAGCCCTTTTCCTCTTAACCAACACATGAAAATACATAGTATTGTTATCACCTTCAACCAAGTGCTTTCTTGCTTCCAAAAGACCTCTTCTTGAGCTTGGAATTTGTAAAACTCCTCTTTAGCATTGTTAAGTAGAGTGAAATTAGCATCAGAAGGATCAAGTTGACAAATAGATTCAAGGTTATCAACAAGTTGTTCAGCTTCCAAATTATTAGAAAAAAGATTTTGAAAAACATTATGATTCCACCAATTTAAGTTTTGCTTAAGCCTTTTCAACTTAAACTAAAGTCTCCTCATACCAAAACTAGAATTAATCGGACGTAAAGGAGCTTGCTAATTATTTTGAACAACATCTAAAAAAGAGTCATGAAGTAACCACATATTCTAGAATCTAAATTGAGATGAAACATTAAATTGTCTTAAATTAAGGCTAATAAACAAAGGAGAATGGTCAAATAGAGTTCTGCTAAGATGCTGCACCTTAATAGAATTGAAAGAATTAAGCCAAGAGTCATTAAAAAGCACATGATCCCAACATTTCCATAAGTGACCCTTATTCCACATGAAGTTATTACCAGAAAAACTAATATCTAATAGATTACAATCCATAATCCTATTACTAAAATCCTCCATAGAACAATAAGACGGAGATGAACCACCAATCCTCTCAGAAGGGTTAGTAATAGCATTAAAATCACCACCAATAAGCCAAGGTAAACTACAAATATTATGAAAATTAATAATTTGATCCCAAAGCAATTTCCTAATATAACAGGAAGAAGCGGCCTACACAAAGGAATCACAATAATGAAAATTAAAAACCTCAACTTTACAATGCATCACTTGAGTAAAATCACCAATGACTTCAATTTTAATTGGATCTTTCAAAAAAACCCAAATCTTGTTAGCTACTTTCAAAATAGCATGATTAAAATCCAAAAACTAAGACATGCTCATCTACCTAGTAGAAGAAATAAGATGCTCAAACAAAATAAGAATAGAAATATTGTCAACACGACATAAATTCTTAACATGAATTCTAGAAGAGGGAAAACCAATGCCACTCACATTCCAAATAATAGAATTAAACATAAAAATAGAATTAATGAGAAGTACGTGAGCGAGTGGTCCTAGGTGATTGCAATTTGATATGTATTTTCTTCCTACCTCTTTTACTATGTAGCTTAATGAAACTAGTATCACGATCATCCTTAGCAAAGCATTTAGCAACAATACCCATATCCTCATTAGCCGTAAAAAGCATCACTATTATTATGAGAAGTTTAAGGAGACTTACTATCATGGACCCCTTGACTAATCTGCTGAGGACCTTCATCCTCCATAAACATACCATCATCGTCTATATTACCTTTACTCCTCACAGCAAGGCCTTCAATAGCTTCTCCAAGAGTAGGGAAAACCTCCACAGAAACTCTATCACCTTCCTCCAATGGGCTATCATTCCTCTCACAATCTTTATAAGGTAATTGATTGGTAGCATTAACTTCAATCTCATATTCCTATTCATTCGAGGGATTAGGGAGAGTGTTAGAAAGTAAATTACCATTCAAATCTAATAAATTTTTATTAATCATACAAGGAGGGATGGAGTCAACATTAGCATCATTTTGAATAGTAGTGTTAGGTAAAGTTTGGTCCACCCAATTCTGATAATCAGCAGAAGAAATACAAGAGGTTTTAGCAATGACTTCCTGATCAATATTTAAGAAAACAACATTGGTAATAGTTGGTACAAAATTATCACCAACTAAAGCCAAAGGCTCCTCAATAATTTGAGATGGATTAGAGGTAATGCCCTCTAAAATCTCAGGGTTAGGAGTAGCAACATCCTGAGAAATTAAATTGGCTTCATCCCCATGTGTTTGTTTTGTTGAATTCTTCTCTTTACGAAGATGGGGATGCTTCCAAAAGTAGTCGATAATACCATGACCGTGCATCTTGCAATAAGAATAAAAGATAGGTAAATTTTCAAATTCAACTTTTTGGAAATACCCCTTCACCTCTGAGCCAATCCTTATCTCATTTGGGTGTTTCTTAGAAACACCCAAATTAACCAGAACCCGAGCCACAAAAGGCCATGAAATAGAAGTAGTGGCTTGGTCCATTTGCAATGGTTATCAAAAAATTGAAGCCAAACCAAATAAGATTTGATGATTAAAGAAATGAAGTCTCAAATTAGGAAAGGAAATCCAAATCGGTGCAATAGGAGATTCCTCCTTAACATCAAAATCCAGAGTCCATTTGAGCAAACGCTATAATCAAGATCATTAGAGAGTTGGATAGCAACATGCCATTAATCTAATAAGACAATATGAAATGACTCGAAAAGCTGTAGGTTAAGAAAAAAAATTTTGTATAACATCAAGATTCGGCAGTCTAAGAATGAATTTACCCACCAGCTTGAAGGCATAAGGAGAAACTAACTGAGCAACCACAGAAGCCTCAAACAATAAGGCTGGACAACCCTTAAGTAAAGAATGAACAAAAGACAGTTTAGGAGAAGATGATGAATAACCATTTAGCACATCTTTGAAGGACCGAGTTTTCCCCTCAAATAGAGAAGTAGACGACGAGTTAGATGACGAGGGAGTCGTCATCTCCCAGCACCAAAAAACTAGAAAAAACCTCAAAATTGATAAAGAAAAGAACATGAAAGAAGCGAAGAGAAAGAATCAAACTAAAAAATGTAAAACACCAAGCTAGGAGGGCAAAATCAAACGCGTGAGAGAAGGAACCCTAAATCTCCTTGAAATTGCCACAGAAGCTAAAGCACAGAGAGATGATTTATTTTTGAATTTACAATCTTATATGTTATGATTTGATATAAATGTTTATAAATTTACTAAACCCAATACTTCTAGAATTAGGTCAATATTTTGTGTGGAATGTTTAAATACTTTCATGGTTTGAATATACTTGATTGTATACCTAATTGAATAGCACATGCGACTATGTGAAAGTAACTTACGATTATTTCTAGTGAAATTAGAAAAATTATAGGAAATTCCCTTGATATCCAATAAGGATTAAACTTAAGCACAGATTATCTAGTGGCTTCATGAACCATAGGATTTAATTTCACCTCAATTAGAATTCATTTTCCCACTTAAACCCTAAAATTAACCCTGAATTTCAGACTGATTTTTTAAAATGCCTAAATAATTAAATAAAAATCTTAAAAATATAAAATAAATTTTTATATACTTCTAATCAATCACATAATCAATCCTATCAATCACTTTAATATTTAAGGTTGGTTAATTAATTAGAAGCTCAACCCAAATTTCTTTAATAAGGAAGTGATCTTAAATAATTATATAAATCTAATACAAATAAAGAATATTAAATATATTTTTAATAAATGAAATTAAATAAAAAATCAAATAAATAAAAAAATAAAGTAAAATAATAAATAAAAATATAATTTTATATAAAATTAATTAATTAAAGTTAAATAACTAAAACAAATTAATTAAAAATTCAAATAAAATACTAAAATTTAAATAAATCAAACAAAAAATTAATGAAGTTTATTAAAATTAAATCATTTAATTCAAACCAAATTAAACAATTGATCATACAAAAAAAAAAATTTAAATCAAATAATTTTAATTAAAAATTAAAATACCTATTTACTTAATAAATACTTAAATGTAATTTAAAAGACTTTTATGCATATGTTTGATTCGAATTGGAGGGCGCACATGCATTAGATTCATATAGCTAGGATGTGAGGTTGAACATTTCAAAAAACTTTATAGTGTTTCAATTAATGCATTCCTTATAATAATAATCTTCAAATCATTAAATAAAACATTTAAATAAGATGGACTCCATGCTTTATACTTGATCCTTATGGGAAAATCAAATGAACTACAAATATAATCTTAGCACTTACTAATCAAGGACCCTTGGCACTTATGAGTTACGGAGCACTATGTTCTTTAGAACATAAAAGAAATTCAAACCATTAAAATATATACTTTAGATGAATCATAAAATTTTAAAATATTAAAACTTAAATTAAATAAAACCACATTGACCTTAAACAAATTAAAATAAAATGTTAGAAAACTTTCAACAAAATAAACATAGGAACTTTCCAAACCACATAGCTTTTTGCACACACTTTATATGGTTTGATGGGAAAACCAACTCTAACATAAGCTAGGCGGGTGGTGTGTTTTGGATTATTTGGAGTACCTTGCCTAGAGATTATTCATGTTTGGTGTGCTTACTTTTGGTAGTCATAATGTTATATTTATTACTCCTATTGGTGCACCTTAGGCTCTTTAGATCACATTAGGCTCTTAGGTTGTGTTATACATTGTATACATGTATTACACATCTACATTCTTTGTAAACTTGCCTTTTATTCTCCTGTAGAAGGTACAATATACCAAGGTGTAGATGTAAATATAAATTTATAGATCTTCTTTAGGTAGATTGAGTTGTAAATTATGGGTAGTTTTAAAAAGATTTAAAGATTATTTCTGATATACATTTAGAAGAGATAAAATAAAATGATTCTTTTTTCCTTTGAAGATCATTATTTTCTAGAATCTTATAAACGATTCTTGAGCTAGAAGATTTAAAGAATTAACTAACAATCAAATTTAAATTTATATTGTAAAGGAATAGAAATATAGTCTTGTTGTGCTGGAGCCTTGCCGCCTTTACTAAATAGTAGGCCCTAGATGACTTTGCTTGCATTATAAATGAATAAAGTTTTATTAATACATTCCTTTCATACATCATTCCATTGCACTACAACAACGAATTTGCATATTAATGAGTGCTAATTAATGTTATTGAACTAAATCTCCATTATTCCTAAAGTAGATAGCTATCTTATGTTGTATTTATAAGGCATTGCTTGGCGCTTATAATGTAAGAAGACATATGTTACATTAAATACACACCTTAGTTTCTCCTATCCACAAAGGATATCTAATCATCTAAAATCTAAAGTTTAAAAACTCTAAATCTAAATTCTTAATATTTTCTTTAGTCCTTTTAGACCTAAACATTAGTTTAAATCATTATAAATTTAAGACAACTAGTCATCACTTTAATCAAGCATTTTCTTAAGACATATCTTGAGACATAATTAATTATAGGTGCTTGACTATATGAGGTGTTAAGAACCTAGTAATAAAAAAATAAACCTTATCTTAGTTTTCTAAAATAAGGGAAGAATCCATTAGACATACACTATAGCTTTATACCTTAGTTTAGTTTCATTACCAAAATAATAAGTAAATGTTTCTTTTATCCTTATGGTTGAATTTGATATCCCTTTTGCTGTGTTTTAATAAGAAAGTAAGTTTTTTTTTCTTTTCAAATTGATAGTCAAATAGAAGTCTACCTCTCAAGGTAGTATATTTTATGTTTTGTAGATTTGACTAAGGAAATGTAAAGCAAATCATGTGGCACACACATATTTTTTTCTAAAAGATTTTCTTGTAACTCCAATTGGAATAAATGCCAGTCTTCATATTCAATGAAGACTAAACTTTCTAGATAGGTAAAGAATTAATCTGGATTTTTGGCTTACTAGATCTTTCATTTATGTACCCCAAATAAGGAATGTAGATTTCAATAATAATTATTTTGTCATTGGTGTAGTAGGAAACCTAGTTAATGTCATTACACGTATAATCTAAATTCCAGTTTCTTTTAAAAACCCAATAATAACTATTAAGGTAGGAACCCTTGTCGATGTCATTCAATGTAAATATGTCCAACGTACTAATTTTGCCTTAGGTTAAGTAGGAACCCTTATCGATGTCATTTCATATAAATTCTACAATTTTGTTTCATTTATAAAACTAAAAATTACTATAGATGTCAAACATACTTATTTGGCCCTAAGTCAGGTAGGAACCCTTGTTAGTCCCATTGAATATAAAGTCTAAATTACAATTTCTTTTGTAAACGCAATAATAACTATAAACGTCCAACATACTTATTGGGTCTTAGGTCAGGTATGAACCGTCATAGATGTCGTTGCATATGAAGTCAAAATTCTGATTTCATTTATAAACCAAAAAATAGCTATAGTTTTCAAAATGTACTAATTTTCTCCTAGATATGGTAGAAACCCTTATCGGTGTAATTACATGTGAAGTAAAAATTCCAGTTTCATTTATTAACCCATCAATAACTATAGATGTCAAACATTTTTATTTGGTCCTAGGTCAGGTAGGAACACATATCGATGTCATTGCATATGAAGTCTAAATTTTTCTTTTATTCATATACCCAATAATAACTATAGATGTCTAATATACTAATTTAGTATTAGGTCAGGTAGGAACCTTATTTGTGTCATTGCACATAAAATATAAATTTTAGCTTCATTTGTAAACCAAAAAACCACTATAGATGCCCAACGTACTGATTTGGTCCTATATCAAGCAAGAACCCTTATCAAAGTTGTTGCATGTAAAGTTTATATTTCTTTTCTTTTATTAACCCCAATAACAACTATAGATATCCAATGTACTGATTTTTCCTAGGTCTTGTAGGAAACCATTATTAATTCTTTTTTAAATTTGTGTCTAAGCCCGATTTAAAAGTTTAACTCTCCCTTATTCTGAAGTCTTTAGATTAGGTCCTGGCCTAAATCTAAATCTAAATCTAATAAAAAAATCATCTTTTATCTTAAGTCTTCTAATTGTGTCATGATCTAAATTTAAATCTAAATTCTATCAAAATAAATTCTTTGTCAACCAAAAGTCAACAGGACCTATCCTGGTCTAAATCTAAATATAAATCCTTTCAAAATCTTATTAAAAAATCATCTCCATGTCTAAAGTCTTTATACTAGGTATGGGTATAAATATAAACCTGTATGTTATCAAAATTAATTCTTCACTGACCTAAAGTCTTCGGATCATGTCCTAGTCTATTTAAGTCTAAACCCTATTAAAATAACTTTTTCCCAATCTAAAATCTTTAGACTAGGTCCTAATTTAAATTTAAATCTAAATCTTGTTAAAATAAACTCTTTCCAATTTGAAGATTCAGATGGATCCTAGTTTAATTTATGTAATGGCCATTTATAAGTTAAAATCTTGTGCGATATATTATCTAAGTAAAGGAATGTTGGTACAATTTGGAGAATCAAGATGAATACTTTTATACCTTAATATATGGCGAGTAGGATTCCAGCTTATATGGAGATAATACCATTATAAAAGTCAATAAACCTTTCTTAGTACCCTTAATAGTTGGAAAGAGACAAAAGGATGTTTATGCTCTGATCCATAACTACTATAGGCGAGTTTGCTTAAGAAAATATAGGTTTATTCACTATAATTAGCTCAGAATAGCCTAAATTCTATGTATATTCACCTTCTTTATGCATTTCCCAATATTCATAGCATCTACCCTTAATTCATTATATAGGATAATTTCTTTAGCTATAGTTGAAAGTACTAGAGTTAGTTATTACATACTATATTCCTCTTGGAATCGACACTCTTTTTATATACTTTATTACTTAATTAATACATGCACTTTCAAAATTTTAGAGCACATAGAACATAAAGTCATAATATAAAGCAAACTTTTAAACATTATATTGCAATATTCTGCCAAGTAAACCTCCTATCAAATACCTAAGTGTGTATATAATCTAAGCTTATATTTGCTTGGACTGGATTGCCAGCTAATAACCTAAGAAGTTATGAATGCCTTATGAATGCAATATAGCTAGGTTTTATTTAACTAGATTCAATATGGTTATAATTCATAATATAACCAAGTTGTTTAGCATGCAAATGTACCTAAATAGTGCAATCCATGATGTATAAATCATTGTAAGAAACTATATTTTTTTTATACAAATAATATAAGTATAACACAAGGTCTTTTGCAAAGTAAGGTTTTCAGGCTCCATCAAAACAATTCTAAAATTATACTCTTATAAAAATTTGATTTAAATATGATTTCTTTAATAAATCTTCTAGTCTTCTGGCTCTTGAATCATTTATATAATTCTAAAAGAGAATGCCCAAAGCAATCACCATTAAAACCTTTATATTTATATAACATGATCATGTCTTAAGATCTAGTCTTGTCCATTTACATTGACATTTACATTTACACTTGAATCTTCGTACATTCTACATTGACTATAGTAGTAAATAAAAGCTCCATATAAACATTTATGATTGCACTACAAGCTTATGATATTTAAAGAATCTAATGTTGCCTAGAGAGCCTAATGTGTCCTAAATAGGCTAACGTGCATTAATAACAAAAGTAAGCATATATAACATGACATCCATAATACATGAAGGAAACAAGCACATAAAGGATACAAACCAGGAAAAGGCATTTACATCACACCAAATAAAACTACCTGCCTAGCCTAGGCTATAATTGGTTGTCCTAACAAACCATCTAAAGTGTGACGATGTTATATGATATTCGTAGATCCTAGAAGGTTATAGGTTTAAATTATTAGCATTTGAATTTATTTATTTATTATATGCTAAAATATGTTAAATTTAAATGTAATTTTTAGTGATTTATTTTTTTATTAAAATATTTTTATTTTTAATGTCAAAATTATTTAATTTTAAGTTATAAGGAATCATACACCATACAGAAGGATATTTATTCTACCTTGTTTTTATTTTTATTATTGGATATTTATTTTTTTCACACCAACATTTCAAGATCATACACCATACAAAAGGATTCAATTAATATTGGGAAGAATATCTCTGATGTTTTTGCTACAGTCTAAATTGTTATTTATTTACTTTTTATATTTCTTGAGTCAAAAGTCATGTAAAAGGTGTATGCCAGCATAGCAATGGTGCACCCACACATCGGGGAGTAAATTATGTGTTTTGATTTGTGTGAAGTTCACATTGTATGATCTGGATCAGATTGTAAGATATGAGAAAACCAAAGAGCAACAAAACATTTAATTAAGAAAACTTGAATTTGTGCTAATTATACTTAAAGATCCAAATCAAACAGGATGATAAGTAGAACTCAAAAGATCCTGCTGCCAATCATAAAAATGTTACTATCTTAAAATTCAAATATTATACTAATCAAGTAGTATGATTATAATCATATTGCACAGTGTCAATAAATATTTCCTAATATAATCTTGTACTTAGGAAATTAAATCTAGTTTAAATTGATACTTCATACCATATTGTATAATTGCCTGATTTGTATAGTCTGACCCTATTTGCTACCATGATGATATTTAATCACCACCGATCATATAGGAAAAAATCCTATTTGATTGAACTAATCATACAATATGACCCATGATATTATACTGGATGATTAGTTAGAGTTTTTAAACTAATGGAACAATCCCTTATTCATCATATAATAATAATAGAATGAATTGAACAAATCATGTTGTATGATCCTATATCATATTGTACGATCAAAAATGGTAGAATGTGAGTTTCTTGGAAGCCTTGTATTTAATCTCTCTTTTTGTCTTTAAAAAGGCTTTAGCTATTGAGAAATGTTCTAAGAGGGAGAAGGAGAAGGAGAAGTTATATGTGAGGGAGAAGTAGTGTAGGGAATTTCACATGATAGCTCTAAGAAAGATTCTGCCTTAATTCTATTATGTGTCATTATTTATCTTGTTGGTAGCTACGAGAATAAAATATTTAAGACTTAAGATTGTCTAGGTTCTTAACCCCACCATGAGGGTGAAAAAGATTCTAGTTTCTCTGCCTCACCAGGATGGTGAAAAGAGTTCTATGTTCATTAACTCACTAGAAGGGTGAAAAGGATTCTAGTTTCTCTACTACACTAGGAGGGTGAAAATTATTATAGGTTCTTTGCCTCACAAGCAGGGAGAAAAAGATTCCAGTTTCCCTGCATCATCGAGAGGGTGAAAAGATTTTGGTACTCTGGCTCACTAGTTTCATGGAAGAGATTTTTTAAGGGCTTCTCCACCTTCCTATGGGGGCTATAGGAGAGAAACTAAAATATTTAGTGCAATACCTAGAGTGGAGGACTCCGAGAAGTGGATATAGGTAAAGGTCTGACCAAACCACACTAATTTTTTGGTTTCGTTTTACTCTACTTTTTGTATTTTTTTTCTGCATTTTTATTTTCCTTGCATGTTATATTCTTACAAGCATTATTTAGATTATTGAGCTTTATCTTGTCTTAAATTGTGTTCAAAAAAATAAAATAAAAAATATCTTTATATTTATTTTTCTACAAAATCCCAAAGATCAAAAATACTTATTTTATTAAAATTTTCCACTAACATGTTTGAAATTGATTTTTAGATTTAAAATGATAATTTTTAGAGAAAATTTTAAAACACAAATCCCCCACCTCACCACCCATTTAGTATTCCTTTGGCAGTTGAAGTGGTTCGACAACCCATCAATAAACTTTCAATTAGTATTAGAGTGGGTTTTCTTGAATTCTTTATTTAAAACCTTCAGTAGATCCAATGGTAAATTGCAATGGTCATCATAATACAACTAAAGGATATTAATTTGCATGTTTACCTATGTTTCATGTTATTCCTTATGTTTTCTTGAAAGTGCACATGTCTATATTTATTCAATCTATTGATTATTATAAGTGGCATATAATTCAAGTAAGATATATTCCTCCAACTCATTTTGTTAATTGTACCAAGGATGAAATCCTTTTAATGAATGGAGTTTTGAGGAAAATGAATATGTGTGTTTCTTTATGAACAACTGAGAAGGAAATTTGGGATAGGTTGAATCTTAATTGTGAAGGAACTAATGAAGTTAAACTGTCCTGCCTAAATATATTATTGTATGACTTTGAGTTATTCAGAATGAAATCCAATGAGATAATAACTAACATGTACACTAGGTTTCCTAAGATTATAAAATCATTGCTTGCACTTGATAAAGATTTGTCCAATTTTGAAAAAGATAATAAGATTTTGCATTATTTACCTGATAGTTGTGATGAAAATGTTACTACCATCTGTGAATCAAAAGGTTTGAACATGCACTTTATTAATAATCTACATCGCTCACTCATTGCCTAAAAGTAATGTGTGAATTAAAGACTGCTTGATACAGGTGATAATTGGAAAGAGAAGCCTATGGCATTGAAGGAAAATCACTCTAATAGCAACTTCTTTATAGTTGTTGATGATGATGATATTACATTAATGACTCTATAACTCAAAAGCTTTTGAAGTGAAGGCAGAGACATCATCAATACAGGAATAAAGGTAAATATTGTAAAACTATAAAGGTTTTTTCTAACACTATCTGATTTGAATGTAGGAAGCCATGATACTTAAGATTTGACTTCCCCAACATGAAAACTTACCCTATTATGGAGAAGGGTGAAGAGAATATAAATTTCAAAAAGGGCAAGCAAAGGACTTAAAAGGCTTTCTTGTCAGATTCAGCTTCAACCTCTTCAAAAGAAGAACCTAAGGAGGAGGGAATAAATTTATACTTAATGCAAAATGCTTGTGTTACAAACTCTATTCAAAATTAGGTATGCAAGCTAAGATGATGTATTACTTTTTAATTTGAGCAAATTCATAATTCTTATAAAAAATTGAAAAAGTAGCATTCATGTTTAAAGAAAGAATTTTCTAATCTTAAATGTTGGCATGATTTGCTAGCTAGAGAGCATGATGACCTTAAATCTGAACATATTTCATTCAATAAAGTATATGCTTCGCCTCTTGTTGAATTTGATGAATTAAATAGGAAAGAAATTTAAATTAGTAAATCAAATGAATCCTTGAGTTTTAAGCATACATAATTAGAGAATACACTAGAAGAACTAGAAGAGGTTTGAAAGGAACTATTCGATAATGAGCATGCATTATTGATTGAAATTGAAAGTTATAGGAGTGTAAATGAACATTTAAAAAAGAATGTGCATGCACTATTAAATAAAACACACTTTCCGTATTAGAACAGGAGCCTCAATCGATACTAGCAAAAAAAGGCTTACTTATGAGACAACATGCATCATCTCACATGCCTAGGAAAGGCATAGCCACTTATATAGACTGGTAAACTCATTTCTACGTGTAAGATGCTATTCTTGTGAAATGATTGGACACATAGCCTTCACTTATACTATACATTATAGAACACATCTATTGTTATGGATAAAGTCATTTGCATCACAGCATATCATATATTTATCTCATGCATTATAGCATATGGTGGAACCCAAATTCATTAGGATTCCTAAATATAACCATTGATGACTTCGTAGGGATGCTCATAAAAAAGGCCTAGTGAGAGCATGTGTTACCTGGTCAATTGGTGTTCACATTACAGGGCTGGAGATTTAAACCAATTCATAATACTATAGGATAGGGTATGAGGCAATGTAACATTGGGCCACAAGAAGAGTGGTGGGTTTAGGAATGATTGGTAACTCAAAAAAATTTGTTGCTATAAATATTTTATTCGTAGGTGGACTAAAATATAATATACTTAGAATTAGTCAGCTCTATGACAAGGGCTTTTATACAACATTCTTATATATTAAATATATGATTAACTTGAATGAAAAATTTATTTTAGAAGAGATATGAATAAATAAGGTTTACATGCTTCATTTTATTTATATTGATAATTCAAAAACCATATTGAAAGATTGAATAGGTTGTTAGACCTAATACAAATTTCCCAAGGCTAACGAAGAGGGGGCTAAATTGGTTATTTAAAAATTTTCTTGGATTATTGAAAACCATTTCTAGAAATCTTAAATAACGATCTTTAAAATATATAGTTTATTATATATGATTATCACAAAATATTTTTCAACCACACAAAATTAAAGTGCGTAAAATAAAAATACAAAAAATAGAAGAGAATAGAAGAACACCAAATTTTATAGTGGTTTGGTCCAACTAGACCTACGTCAACTCCCTGAAGACTCCTTCTTCAGGTATTGCACTAAACAATAGTGGCTGTCCTTTTGCCCCCACAGTAAGGTGGAGAAGCCCTTATAAACTCACTCCCACTAACCTAGTGCAGTAGAGAACAATCATCCTTTTTGACCCACCTAGCGAAGGCAGAGAACCCCTTATCATTTTTCACTCTCTTAGTGAAGGAATAGAAATCGTCATCCTTTTTCACCCTCCTAGTGAAGGTAGAGAACCATCATCCTTTTTCACCCTCCTGGTGAAGGCAGAGAACCTTAACACAACATTGAAAATCTTCCCTCAAGAGCCTTTAGAGCAGATGGGTAGAAACTTGAAGAATATAACAAGATCCTCACTTTGGAAAACCTTGTGAAACCCTCACAACTCCCCCTAACTAGATCTCTCACACATCACTCTCACAATCTCTCCCAAACACTCTCCATAGAGATAATCATCAAAGGTATTAGCTGATAGTTTCTTTGACTTCCTATATAGAAAAGACATGAAAAACTATCCAAAAACTAAAAATTTCAAGAAAACTATCCTTAGATCTTATAGTATGATCGTAGATCATCTCGTTCAATCTAGTATGATCCATTCGTATGAACTAGTACGAACTCAATTTAGTCGTCCATACAAATTTATATCATCATGTACGAATAATTCCAATTCATCTGTGTGAACTAGTATGAACTTAATTTCATACTCTGTCAGTCATCTGTATGAAATGACATCATACAGTATGAACAGATTAAAAAATCAAGGCTTAGTTTGGTATGAACTGGTACAAACCCAATTTTATACTTCGTTAGTTGTCTGTATGAACTATAACGTACAGTACGATATATTTAAAATTTCAAGACATGATTTGATTAATTGTATATTGGTGGAAAAACCACTAAGTCCTAGTTGTACAATACGATTGAAGATCATCAAGTACGATTAGTTTCAAACATTCAAGTTTTGTTTTTCTCTCCCTGTCTGTGTGCGCCCGATTACCCAATTACAATCACACTTGTTCACTCAAGAAATAAAAAATAGAGATATACAGACTCTATTACAAAAAATCCTTTTCTAACTGGTCTTAAAATGTTTAGCAATTTGGAGTAGTATATGATATTCCTGAAATATTAGTATACACACAAAATAAATATACAATAAAAATAACATGAAATATAAAGATGTGAGCTTTAATGTTTGTTATCATCAAAATTATAAACCCGTGAGCTCGAGTCGCAACAATCTCCCCCTTATTGATGATGGAAAACATTACTGATTGAATTTGTAAATTAAAAGTATTTTCTGCTAATCTCCCCCTCACTAAGATAACTATTTATAAACAGGGGAAACTAAAATAATTTTCTTACTTTTTAATTAATTTTTTTAATAATAAGATAAATAAAACAAAAATAATAATATGAAAAAAATACAAAAGTTCATTCTCAATAGTATAAAACAAATATACTAGTACATTTTTCACCTTTAACATTATCAAAAAGAAGAGGAACAAAAAACACAAAATAGAAGAAATAGACTAAAGATCAAATGGACGTTGATCAGGTGAAGCTATTGTTTTAGAAGAATCAATTTGAAATTTTAGCAAATTTCCTTATAATGAGAAAGTCACCTCTTGATTTTATTTAAAAACTTAGTAAGGCATGTGTTGAAAATGCATTACTAAGAAATATTAGAGATTTAGAATTTGTTAATCCTAGCTCAGGCTGCTTAAAGGCTCAAAAAATCTAAATTAAGGAACAAATTAGAGAATGAAATAATAATCTCTTCAAAACTCCTTGCATGAAATACTTCTAATATAATATTAGTCCAAAATGGTGAATAAAGATTCATGGTATTCAAACTCAAGTATCGAACATATCAATAAACACATGAATTTTATAAGATTTAAAGACATACAAGTATGAAATTTCATTTGGGCTCATTTTGTGCCTCTTTATTAATTGACGCTCATTGCATAGAAATTTTTTTAAAATTTTAGATACACTTCATGTATCTTACAATTTTGAGCTCATTTCGTAGAATTTGTTTTAATTTTTAAAACACTTCATGCATCTTACAATTTTGTTGTACGTTGTGCATCTTTTCAATTTGGGCTCATTTTGTGCCTCTTTTTCATTTTTGTAATTTATTTCCTTTCTTAATCTTTAAAAATATAGTTGTAAAATTCTCTTCCAGATATAAAAGAAGAAAACTCACTCTCTTATATAAGAAAGAATAAATTATAAAGTAAATCTGATCTAATAAAACAAAACGATTGGCTTAATTAAGAAAATGATAAAGTGGATTCAATGACTTGAAAAAGATCCCTATAAGATAGAAAAAATATAAGAGGATGAAAAAGTTCAATTTCAAAATCTAATTTATAATTTGATGCAGATTTTGAATCAAAAGTGAAATTGCCTTAGTAAAGAAATGAGATGGAGAGACAAAATCATGAGTTTCCTCCATTTGACTTTTTATAGAGAAGTTAACCACTACTTACATACAATTTCAAGTAAACAGGAGGAAAATTTTCCTTTTTTAGAAAAAAATGATTTTTGAAAAGTGATTTGATTCTCTAAAGTATTTACAAAATAAAATGTGATATATGTGTGTTGATCAGAGTGACTTTATAAATGATAGAAATATCATAAATAAACATATCTTAAAAATAACAACATAGAAAATTAAACACATAAAAAATATACACGAACATATTAACGACACACAAATGAAACATTAAACATCATCCTACTCCTGGTCTGATGATTTAGAAGACAGGTCTACCCAGGAGATTTTTTTTCTTTTTATCATTTGTGCTTATCACAATTTGCTTAGTTTTACCTTTTTCTATTAAAGGAAGAGTTTATAAGTTCGGTCACCCATTTTTTATATGTCCATGTTTCTTATATATAAAGAAAATTACATCACAGGAATTCATAATATGCTTATAATTTTTACCTTTGTTCCTCTTTTTTTGATGTTGAAGCTTGCACTTCAGTAAATTTTCAAATTTTCTTGCTATCGATGTTATCTCCTTACTTCATCATCTACTGTGTTTCTTTTCTTCGTGTCTTCAATTTTTAGCACTATCATTTCACCTGCATCTAAAAGTCTTTGACTCACAGTTTGCTCGTGAGCAATGAGTGAGTCAATCAGATTATCAATAGTATAATCATTCAAATTTTTTGATTCAATTATAGCAGTGACTTTAGCATTAAATGTTTTAGGTAGACATTGTAAAATTTTATTTACTTTTTTAAAGTTCGAAAATTCTCTACCTATAGCATGCAATGATGTTACTATTTATGAAAACCTAGTAAACATGTCTAAGATGGCCTCATAAGGTTTCATACTAAAGAGTTCATAGTTATGCATAAAAATATTCAACTTAGATTACTTGATTTCACTAGTACCTTTGTATGTAGTGCATAAGTTATCCAAAAATTTCTTACCTGTAGTACATGTAGAGATTCTCATATAATCTTCAAAATTCAAAGCATAGATCAAACAATTCATACATTTAGTATTTAATTAAGTATAAATTTATTCTACTCTACTCCATTCAATAAACGAGATATATTTTTTGACTACATCTATAATACATGACAGTACATAATAACTAATTTCAATTATATGGCACATTTGATGATATATTGATTGCAAGAAAGTAGACATTCAAATTTTTCAAAAATCAAAAGAAATATTTCCAAATAAAGGTGGGCTAGTGATCGAATATCCTTATATAGTATTTCGGTTTCCAAAATTAGCCAGTATCATTTTTTAAAAAGTAGTCTAAACTTTAGTTTTGCAATAGGCTTTGGTACCACTTGAAAGATCAAATAGGGTGTTAGACCTAATACAACTATCCCAAGGCTAACCATGAGGGGGGGAGGGGGGGGGGGGGGGGGTGAATTGGTTATTTAAAATTTTCTCTTTGATTATTGAAAACCATTTCTAGAAAACTTAATTAATGATCCCTAAAATATGTAGTTGTTTAGATATGATTATCACATAATATTTTTCAACTACAAAACATTAAAGTGCATAAAATAAAAATGCAAAAAATAAAAGAGAACAAAAGAACACCAATTTTATAGTGGTTCGATCCAACTAGACCAACGTCAACTACCTGTAGACTTCTTCTTCTGGAATTACACTAAACATTAGTGAATCTCCTTTTGCCCCCATAGCTATATGGAGAAGCCCTTACAAACTCTCTCCCATCAACCCGGCACGACAGAGAACATTCATCCTTTTTCACACACCTCATGAAGGCAGAGAACCCATCATCCTTTTTTACTCTCCTATTGAAGTCAGAGAACCTATCATCCTTTTTTACCCTCCTTGTGAAGGAAGAGAACCTTCATCGCTTATCACCCTCCTGGTGAAGGCAGAGAACCTTGACTCAATGTTGAAAATCTTCCCTCAAGAGCCTCTAGAGGAGATGGGCAAAAATGTGATGAACGCAAAGAAATCCTCGCTTGGAAAGCCTTATCAAATCCACACAACTCCCCCTCACTAGATCTCTCACACTCCACTCTCATAATCTCTCCCAAACACTAACACTCAATGGCCACTCTCAAGAGAGATAAGCAACAAAGGTTTTTCTTGGACTTCCTATATAGAAAAGACATGAAAAATCATCCAAAAATTGAAAATTGTTAGACAACTATCCTTTGATTGTATAGTATGATCGTAGATCATCTTGTATGATCCAATATGATTCAGTACAATCATTCCATACAAATTAGTACAAACTCAATTCAATCATCCATATGAATGAATATCATCCCGTATGAATATTTCAAATTCATCTGTACGAACTGGTACGAACTTAATTTCATACTATGTCAGTCATCTGAATAAACTAACATCATAGAGTACGAAAAGTATAAAAAATTAAGGCTTAGTTTGATATAAGCTGGTATGAACCCAATTTTTACTCTAACAGTTATCTGTACAAACTATATCATATCGTACGATTTGTTCAAAATTTTAACCCATGATTTGATTAACTACACATTGGAGGAAAAACAACTAAGTCCCAATCGTAGTGTATGATTGAAGATCATCTATTACAATTAGTTTCAAACATTCAAGTTTTGTCACTCTCTCCCCCTTTGTGTGTGTGCACGGTTACCCAATTATAATCACACTTGTTCATACTTAGGAAATAAAAAATAGAGATATACAAACTCTATTACACAAAATCCTATTCTAACTTGTCTTGGAATTTTTAATAATTTAGAGTAGTATAGGATTTTTCTGAAATGTTAGTATACACATAAAATAAGTATAGAATGAAAAATACCTTGAAACATAATGATGTGAGCCATAATGCTTGTTATCATTATAGACCAAAACTCGTGAGCTCAAGTCACAATATATATATCCTAAATGGCATGTGGAATGTGTTCTAGAGCTCTTATAGGCAACTCATTTAAACGCCTTGTAAATCCTTAATTTTTTAAAGCTACTGATGAAGAAGCCTTCCACCAGTGCAAGGCTTTAGGTATACTCCATTAAAAATCATCAATCAGGAGTTCTTAACTTCCAGGTACTAAACCTCTTTATTGGCACCGTACTCCACTTTATTCTGACCTTATCCTTCCCATTCAACTCTAAACTACAATTACAGTTCTACACCTACCTTACAGTTAATAATACAGGCACAACACTTCAATCTTTTATATGTAGAAGACCTGTAGAGATCATCAATTAAGATTTTTATCAAATGCTACATCTCTCTTCTACTGGCCTAAAAGCTCACTATATAGCCTTTATTCTCGACTATGATATGACTCATGTAACATTACCCTTAGGGATACTCTATTGAATAGTCACACTTATTTAGTCTACACCCTTATTAATGATGTACAATTTAACATATCCTTCATAACATAACTATTCCTGAAATAGGTAATAGGGTCAACATCACACCCCTTCTATCCCTTGTTATCTTTATCATTATGTATATAACCGATTTCAATGTATCTGACCTAATTATTTGCTACATTAAAAACTTCACCAGCATTAGAGATCCCAGGAATAAATGCAAGAAAATCATAGCACTAGACACCTCAAAGACTTTAAAGTTAAATCCAAATATAACCTACAATATCCTGCATCACCCGATCACCTCCTACTCTTCTACTCTAAAAGCTAATTTCATGTACTCCATAGTAATAGACACCACCATGGTATTTATAGGGTGGATCCCAAGCTAGAGGAGGCAAAGGAAGTTCCAACGATAGGACTAGTCCTAGCTCCAACACCAGTTCCTACTCACCACTAATATGATAATGACTTTATAATAAAGTCAGTAGACTTCCTAGAAATAAAATTAGCTATGCATTATCAAGCAATCACTTACCATTGCATGGCTTCACCAGAAGTACAAGACTTTCCATACATAGCATAAGATGCATCATTAGTAGCACTAGGAGATCCAATAAATGTATTAGTAGTGGCACGACTAGCTCCAAAAACGCCACTAATAGATCCAACCGTAATGTGAGGAATACTGAGCCTAGTTTAATGACATGTTTTTTCCAATTTATCAGTATTTCCAGCCACCACCACAACCACCTTATGATGAGGGTCCTTCCTACTTCTAAGTGACATGTGTTGTGTGGTAGTGATTCGATTATGTTATTTTGTTTTTTCTAGTAATTTATCTTTATTAGGTTGATTTTGCTTTTTCTCCTTTTTAGTGATATCAAACAAGATAGTAAAATGCTGTAAGAATGTATTCTTTTTATATTTAGTTCAATTTTTTGCTTTATTTACTCTTATGCTTGTTATGTTTTCTACAATCAATGTTATTAAAAAAATCTCCCTATTTTTATGAGAATTCATTTAGTTAGGGGGGATTAGGAGATAATAAAAGTAACTTAAAAATTAACCAATAATGTTTGTCATCATCAAAAAGAAAGAGATTATTGCAATCCACAATCCTAAGCTCATGATTTTGATGAAAACAAATATTATTGAAATTTTACTTTTCTCTTCCTAATATTATTATTTTATATTTATTTTATGCACAATAACCTTTTAGGAATAATATACGCCATGAAAAATGGACTCATGATAAGGTAAAATATCTTTGATATTTTTGCAAGTGTATGTATTTTTATTTGTTTACTCTTTATATTTTTTTGAGTGAAAAGTCTTATAAATGTTGTATGCCAGCTTAGCGACCATGCATACACAAACCAAGGTGGAAATTAAGTTTTAATTTTTATAAAGATTATCCAATATAATTTGGATCATACTATAGAACCAGAGTAAACCAGACAGTAATTAAAATAACTAATTAAGATAATATTAATTTGTGCTTATTATACTATATGATCCAAATCATACAGGATGATCAATAGAACACAAAAGATCCTGCCACCATTCTTAAATTTGGCGATAATTTAAAATTAAAACATTAAACTAATTGTATAGTATGATTCAAAATGTATTATACGATATCACTAAATCTTACCTAATCTAATCTTTCAATTAAGAAATCAAATTAAGAGTAAATTAATACTTTATACCATATTGTATAATGACCTAATTCATACGGTATAGTCCGATCTTCTCCCAGGATGGTATTTATTCTCCACCGTTTGTGCTTTATGAAAATCTTTTTTGATTGAACTAATTATAAGGTATGACTCATGATATCATACTGGATGACCATTTCAAATATTTGAATTAATCATATAGTTTTTAGTTCATCGTATAATACTAACATGATGAATTAAACTAATTATACCATATGATCCCATATCATACTTATTTTATTAATTTCTTCCAAAAGAGCAAAAAAAAATTATTTTAGTAATTTCTTCCACTTAAGTTTGTGAAATTGGTTTTGAGATTTCAAAAGAAAATTTTAAGAGGAAATTTTAAAGCACACATTTTCCTCTCCTAACCCCCCCCCCCCCCCCCCCCCCCCTCTTGGTTTGCCATGGACAGTTCATATGGTTTGACAACCTTTCATTTACTTTCATAAGGATCATAATTATAATTCATTTATTCCCCCTTATAAGATAAAATGAATGCATGGAGTCCTTCATTTTGTTGATGTATTTTATTTGGCTAAGTTTTATATAACCCTGTTGATTAATTATTTTACCACTTGAAGCTCTTAATCTAAATGTCCTAGGGTCATAATTATAATGTATTTGATTCCCCCTAAAGCATTAAATCAAGTGCATTGAATGAAGTAATTTTAAAAAGGCTTAAAAGTATATTTTTTGTAAGAGATTAAACAAATTCCCCTTGAAAGAACTGCACCTTAATAGGTTAGGTGGTCTACAAGAATCCACAGGCAGGGTAATGCCCAACAACAAAGGAAAAATGTAATATGAATGCATAAAAAAAATCTCGGTGATCCCAAGTTCACTTCTTAAAGTCGTTAGAGTATCTATGTTGTCTTAAAAATTTTAATTTAATTAAAGTAGAAGAATTTTGATCATACCTTTACTGGTCTCCATCCGTTCCAAGATAAAATAATATGTCATGCAAGTAACAAGACTAAAAAACATGCAATTTCTACTACGCAATCAATTGAATTTGTCAATTAAATTTAATATTCAAATTAAAAGTCTATGTGGCAAGTGCCAATTAATAGTATAACCTAGGCTCTGTAAAAAAAGTAATGTGGATGGGTACCACGAACAACAGATCAGAATCTACTCCTAAGACCCAAGTGTCTCTGAGAATGTGATTCTTCTTAGTCCTTCTATGGCCTCCTTGGTATTGTTGGGTCTGAATATCTAAATAAAAAGAAACTGCCCCCCCCCCCCCCCCCCCCCACCTAAAGGGGGTGTATCTTTTCTCTTAGAATATTTTGAAACTATGCAAATTTAGATCTTCAAATGGATAAAAACTCTCCCCTCAGAGGATGTTTTTTCCTCTTTGGATTCAAAATTAGATTAATGGAACTTAAAATTTTTACTTTTTTTCTATATTATTTCTGCATAATACAAATAAAATAATACATTTCAACTAAAAATATAACACATAAAATAACATATTATTTATATTTATTAACACTCATTAGAGTGTTTACTCAATGTTTATTTGAGTAACTCAATACATTAAAGGAGTGTAGAGGAGATACATTAAACCTTTCTAGTGATATCATTCTCTTATTTTTTCAATCTTTTATGACTTTAACAAAAATGAGTTTGCTTATCTTTTCATCCTTGTCTGGACAATTCCTTAGTTTTGGATTAATGATGTAGAGAACATATAAAGTACTATTGAAAATTATTGTGCTCTAAAGTTTAAAGATGTTATTAATATTATCCTGCACTTTATTTGATACACATAGTGGCCCTACGTGTAATTAAAATGTAATATGATATATAGCCTCGATGAAGAAATACAAAAATAACAAGGAATATTGAAATAGTATGTTTGCATTCCTAGATATAAGATGTAAAACATGGTAGGTTTTTAAAGAGAAGATATAACCGTAGGAGGACAGTAGATATTCTTTTCACCCTTACAAGCTTAATAGAGATCTAAGGATGCATTTGCTCTGAACCACAACAAAATTAAGAATTTCTAGGAAATATATACAATTTACATTCATCTATTCAAAACTTTTTAACTATATATTATATCCATTATTTAGCTATTTTATATTATGATTGGATCTCTATAATAAACATTTTTGTTTAAGTCGGAGAATTTTATAATTAGAGAAAATAGTAAAAGTTGATTACTGAAAGCATACTTTCTCGTGGGTTCGACACTCTACTCTATAACTTTATTACTTAATTTGGAATATATACTTGGGTATATTTAGTGGGGTTTGTTAATGTATACCAATGAAATCTACACATTATTTAGGGAAGATAGAGCCTTAAGCATTTATATTAATAATTCAAAATTATACTCCACCATACCTTTTCACCGCCATCACATTTTTTGCACCGTTGCCTGGAAAGTATTTCACTTTTTAAAAATATTTAAGTGTACTATTGAATTAATTGCATTGTTATACCTACTTATATTTTTTATTTTATTATTTGCATTGATCATGAATTGTATATTATTTTTGTTGCATGCTATACAATCATAGAAAGGAACTTTTATCATTTGATCCTGAAATTGAGAGAATCCTTTACAAAAATTACAAAATAGAAAAGATTTTGAAAATAGCTGATCTTGAGTTAGAGCAAAATTATTCTAGACCAAATCACAAAGAAGGGAAAGTTTAGTGTCATTTATACAAGCAAATTTTAGAGTTGTTCATCCTCTGCCACTGAGGAGATAACCAAATCATAAAGAAGTAACAAGAATCTCCATCTGAAGCAAAGGAAAAAAAAATGCTAAAACTCTTAAAGAGAATAATATGTTGAACACTAAAGTTAAAGTAACTAATCTAATGTTTGTTGAACTGATAGTTCAAGAACCTGAAGTTCTGTACAAGTCTCCTATGTCATATCTAAATCGCTTTCATCTGTTATATGTTAATACTGGGGAAGAAAATCTTGTTTTGATAAAAAATTCTCCTCCCGCTCTATTCTACCATAATTCCATTCTACCATCTTTATCTAAGAGAAAAAAGAAGTTCAAGTCTATGTTAAATGAATTAATACAAGACTACGCTACTAGTTATGGGTAGTCAAAGTTTTATTTCATAAAAATTGTTAAAGATATTATATCCAATGGGGTACAAGCATACTCTAGGAGAGGAGAAGTGTCTTTCCCAATCAAGAGATGGATACATATTCAAGAATGTTGTCCTAGTTGACCAGTAACTATTTTAAAAAATCAGCAGTAATCTAGAAGATGTTCCCAAGTCAATCACAACACAATACCTCTAATTAATCAAGGTCAGTTTACTCATATCAAATTCTTAAGAAATGGATCATTAGCCCATTAAGGGTATAATCCCATTTCCCCTCCATCTTTAGTTCAATAACAAAACATTCTAGTTAGAACATCTAGTTACTCCTTGGGTCAACATCTGTTAAGAGTGTATCATCATCAATCACAAGATAGAAATTCATCTTCTTATCTTGATAGAAGGAGATTGAAATTGGAAAGACAACCAATTTTTATATCTTATGGCAATAATATTTGGCATCCTAAGATTGTCACCATATTAACTACCTTAGCTACTAATAAATAACATATGGTAAAAGAAAAAGTAAAGAAGGGAAATTTTATAGAAATATCAATTGTTATAGAATACACTCCTATGGATCCTCATAGTGTGGAAGGGAAATCCATAAGAGAAATGATGGATCACTCAAAGGAGGGTATCCAACAACTAGACAAGCGAGAAGCTAAAGAGAACATAGAAGTAAATTCATATGATGTTGAAATGGTTGACAGTATAGTTATGGTGGAAATATAGTCACCTAATTTGAAAGGTAAAAGGAAGACAAAGATAAATCCAATAGATATAAAAAATATAGAGGAAGAAGATGAGGATGAAGAATATGTCTCTGATTTGACTAGCAGACATTTAAATTAACTTAGTCAAAATGATTAATAAATAACTCAAATGAAAAAGAAGATAGAAGAGCTAATATCTTCTATAGTTAAACTATTTTTTCTATGCCTTAAAATCTCAAGATTATATGCATGTCTCCACCTATTTAACTGGTAAGGAAATTTGGGACAGATTATGTATAACTTATGAAGGCACAAACAAAGTTAAATAATCTAGGCTGAACATTCTTTTACATGATTATGAACTTTTTTGCATGAAACATAGCTAATCAATATTTGAAATATACACTAGATTTACAGTGATTGTTACTTCTTTGCATACCATAGAGAGAGAGCTTACAAATTGTGAAAAAGTAAACAAGATTTTGTAATGTTTTTCTTCTTCCTTTGATGCAAAAATTACTATCATTACTGAATCTAAGGATATGAATACTTATTCAATTGATAACTTACTTGGATCACTAATTGCTTACAAATAAGGGGTGAACAAAAGATAGCTTGATGCAGATGAAAAGAAGAAAAAAATTGTAGCCTTGAAGGCTAATGATTTTGACACTGATGGTCCTAGTTTTGATGATGATGACATGTCCTTAATAACAAGGCAATTTAAAAGCTTCCTAATAAAAACAAAAACATCATCAGAAGTGGAATAGAAGTAAGAATAATAAAAATTCTAAAGCTTCATATGATGTTATTTTTTTTAATGCAGGAAGCCAGGGCATTTAAAGTTTGATTTCCCAACTCTGAAAGCTCACCCAAGCAAGGAGAAGGGTGAGGAAAAATATAAGTTCAAAAAGGATAAAAAGTGGATCCAAAAGGCTTTTTGAGAAAACTAAACATCTGACTCCTCTGAAACTGAAGCTGAAGAGGAGGTAACAAACCTATGTTTAATGGCTAATGATCATCTTGATCATTTTGTTTAAGAAGTGGTATGTGAGCTTACATATGATCAATTATTTGAAGTTTTTGAAAGATTTCTTTCTTCATATAGGAAGCTCAAGAAAGCACATAGTAGCATGAAAGTTGAATTTTTAAATCTACAAAAAGAGTATGAAATTCTAATGAAAGATCATTCCACTATGGATAGCAATCACATGGTTTACTAGATGAATTTGATTCTTTAAATAAAAATTATCTTGATTGAACTATTGAGATTGATTTTTTGAAAACATCGCATGTTGATTTAGAAAAGGCTTTCAAAAAACTAGACACTATTTCATGCGATTTAGATAGTAGTGAGTATGCATTGAAATAATAAGAGGCAAGATATGAAAAGGCAAATGAATTTCTAAGAGAAAAGATTATTGCATTAGAGAAAAATAAAACACCACCTTTACTTGTAGGGTTTTATAAAACATCAACAAAGCATGCATCATTCAAACCTAGGAAGAGGCACCAAAACCCACATAGATTTGTAAACCATTTTCCTGGTGTTAGATATTTTTCTTTTGGCATGCTAGGACATATCTCCCACACTTGTATCATTTATCATAGAAGACATTTGGTGTGGAGACCAAAATTATAAAATTCACAGCATAGCATGCATACATCTCACTCTTCTTTCTTCATAAGGACCTAAACCTATTTGGGTTCTCAAATCTGACATCTGATAATTTTGTAGGGGTCTTCTCATAAAAGGCCTCATAAGAGCATGTGCTACTTGGACAACAGATGTTCAAGGCATATGACTAAAGACACAAATCAATTCATTTCACTCAAGGCTAGGGTAGGAGGCAAGCTAACACTTGGAGATAACACCACCAGGAGTGTGGTGGGATCAGGTATAATTGGTGATTCAAAAAATTTCATCATTGATAGTGTTTTGCATGTAGATGGACTGAAACATAATCTGCTCAGCATCAGCCAACTCTGTGATAAAGGCTTCAGCATAAAATTTCTTCCAACTTGCTACATTATAAGCTTAAATGACAAAAATTGTTTATAGGGAAAAAAGATCAATAATGCCTACATGCTAGGTCTAAATTACTTTAAAGCTGATATTACTTTTGCTTAAAATCAATTATTGATGAATCATGATTGTGGCATAGGAGATTGTGTCATGCAAGCATGAAAGGCCTTAGGAAGATCACCCATAAAGACTTAGTGAGAGGTGTCCCTAAACTAGAGTTCACTAAGGACCACCTGTGTGATGCTTGTTAGTTAGAAAATTAAGTCAAATGCTCCTTCCACTCAATCAAAGACACACTAGTAAACCATTAGAAGTCCCTCACATGGATCTTTTTGGACTTGTAAGCACTTCAAGCTTAGGAGGGAAATTCTTTGGGTATGTAATTGTTGATGATTATTTAAGGTTCACCTCGGTTAGATTTCTATCTCATAAAAGTAAATTATTTAAGAAATTTAGATCTTTCTCCACTTGAATTCAGAGGAAATTAGGTTGTGAAATTTTAACTATTCATAGTGATCATGGTGGAGAGTTTAAAAAGGAGAAATTTGAAACCTATTATAGGGAGCAAGAGATTGATCATAATTTTTTAGCTCCTAGGACGCCTCTGTAGAATGGGGTTGCTAAAAGAAAGAACAAGACCCTATTAGAAGTCGCTAGAGCCATATAAGCTGAATACTTACTTCATAAATACTTTTGGGCAGAAGCGATGAATACAGTCTGTTATGTTCTAAATAGGGTAAATCCTAGATCTAAGCTGAACAAAGCACCCTATAAAATTCTTAGGGGTAGGACACCCAACGTCTTTCACCATCATATCTTTGGATGTAAAATGCTTATTTTGAATAATGGGAAGTCTCAACTATGAAAGTTTGACTCAAAATCTAATGAAGGAGTGTTTCTAGGTTACTCAAGTGTTATGAAATTATATAGAGTCTTCAATAAAAGAACACTGATTGTTGAGGAGACCACTTATATTATTTTTGATGAATATGATAATTCTAGAGGGTATAGGGTAGAAGAAGAGGAGGTTGTAGAAGTCGCCCAAGGAGTAGAATCTGCTAATCTGGAGGAAAGGGTAGAATCTAAAGTTATACTACCTGTAGAATGGTGATATTCTTTAAGTCATCTTAAAGAACTGATCTTGGGAGATCGTTCTGAAGGTGTTAGAACTAGGCATGAACTTAGAAAGAAGTAAACCACTCTGCCTTCATTTTAATGAGTGAACCCACAAACATCAATCAAGCACATTATGATGAATTTTGGATCCTAGCCATGCAAGAGGAATTAAACCAATTTGTTAGGAATGATGTCTGGGAACTAGTATAAAAACTTAAGAACCAGAGTGTAGTAGGAACCAAATGGGTCTTTAAGAATAAAATGAATGATTCTTGTGTGGTGGTTAGGAATAAGACATGATTAGTGACTAAGGGGTACAACCAAATAGAAGAGATTAATTTTGAGGAAACTTTTTCCCCTGTTGTTCAATTAGAAGCCATTAGACTGCTACTAACCTTTTCCTGTTATAAGGGATTTAAGCTTTTCCAAATGAATGTTAAGAGTGCCTTTTTAAATGGGATAATAAAAGAAGATGTGTTGGTAGAGTAACCCCCAGGCTTTGAGAATTCCTAGTTTTCAAATCATATTTTCAAATTAAAAAAGGCTTTGTATGGATTAAAATAGGCCCCCAGTGCATGGTATGAGAGGCTTAGCACATTTCTACTAGAAAGAGAGTTTGTTAAGGGGAGCATCACACCACCCTTTTTATGAGAAAAGTAGGAGATGAATTACTCATTCTTCAAATATATATTGATGATATACTTTTTAGATCTTCTAATAAAGATTTATGTGATGATTTCTCTAAAATAATGAGTAAGGAATTTGAGATAAGTATGATAGGAGAATTGTCCTACTTTTTGGGGTTAAGCATAAGGAAAATTGATGATGGAATTTTACTTAATCAATCAAAATACATTAAGGACATCCTAAAAAAATATGAAATGGATAAAGCCAGGCCAATATAGACTTCCATGAGCTCAAGTGTTCAATTAGATAATGACTCAAATGGAAAATCAGTTGATCAAAAGAAATACAGAGGAATAATTAGATCACTGCTTTACTTAACTGTTAGCCGACTTGATATAATGTTTAGTGTCTATCTCTGTACTAGATTTCAAGCTGATCTTCCTAAAGAATCCCACCTGCTACAGTTAAGATAATCCTTAGAGATCTCTTAGGAACCCAAAACTTTGGAATTTGGTATCTTAGGCATAACACTACCTTTGAGATTATAGGATATTCTAATTCAAACTTTCTAAGATGTAGGGTGGATAGAAAAGGAAAATCTAGAACATGTCAATTCATAAGATAATTCTTAGTCTCATGGTCTAGTAGAAAATAAAACCTAGTTGCACTGTCCACTGCTGAAGCTGAATACATTACCTTAAGAAGTTGTATGGCCCAGGTCCTTTGGTTAAAGCAATAAATTTTGGATTTAGGACTTCCTGTAGGCACAATTCCTATCTTATGTGATAACACTAGTGCCATCTATATTTCAGAAAATCCAATCCAACACTCTAGGACCAAACACATCGACATTAGGCGCAACTTCATTAGGGACCATGTTATCAAAGAAGACATAGAGCTTCATCATGTAGCCATTGAAAACCAACTGGCAAATATCTTCACAGAACCACTAGCCTTTGAAACCTTTAGCACCTTAAGAACCAGATTAGGTGTTATAGATATTCATGCTTGAAATTGATGCTTTCTGTTTATGTTTCTGCACTTAGTTTTTATTTGATTTGTTTATTTATTTTTTTATGTGTTTTTTATTTTTTTTATTTCCTGTTGATTCTCTTCATTTTTTGTTTCATTTGTTTGTTTATTTCTTTTTATATTTTTTGTTTTTTTGATTTCTTGTTGATTTTCTTCAATTTCTTAAGAATCAGATCACCACTCACTACTACTGATGAACTTGATTTCTAAATGAGATTTTTGCCTTATTTTGTTTAGAAGCTTGTAAGCAGTGATTGACTCCTCTAAAATAGTTAAAAGAAGAAATATTGATGATTATTTCTCTTCCTCTAACTCCTTTGATGGTGTATTTTTCTTTTTCAATCAAAATTTATTTCAAAATTAAAAAGTTGGACTTTGAAATAGAGATCTATTTTATCTTCCTACAGTAATATATCTCATATGAATAGTGTCTAAAATCATTAAATCACTTTTGCATTTTCTTAATAAGGTGGTTGCATTTATCATATGAGTATGATTTTATTTTGTGGTTTACTCTTCCTTATATCAGAGAGTGAGTTTCTTCCTCTTTTATAACTGGAAGATAATCTCACAACTGAGAGGAATCAAGCTTGCAAAATAAATGAAAAGAGACACAAAATGAGGCCAACATAGAAAAGATAAACAATATTTGCCAATTAATTACAAGATACACAAAATGTATCAAAATCAAAAAATACACAAAGTGCGACAAATAACTGAGAAAGAGGTATAGAATGACACCACAAAATAAATAATCTTCCTTCCGTTTCAAAACTTTTAAGACCTTAGAAGAAATCATGTGTCACATAATATTTTAAAACACTTGAGATTGAAAATCATGATTCCTGGTTCTTTACTTTGCAATACTATTTTAACAGATATTTTTTCTGGAATGAAGTTTGACAATATCATATTTCTTATATAACTTTTTATTTTTTAATTAGATTTTCGTTTAAAAGAAACTTTACCCTACAAGGTGTTCGAGGTAAGGTTTGCAAAAATTCATTTTTCAACTTTTTTTGGATTTCAACATTGTTGATTTATTTCTTTCAAGTTTTTAAATCTGAACTTAAGGTAAATTTGTCATTTACTAGAGCTGATTGATTCAAAAATAAATAAAAAACTTAATTTTATTTTAAAAAATTATTTTTAGCTTATTTTTTTATTTTGATATTCTTTATGATTTTTGAGTTAATTTTTTTTATCCTCCCTGATTACCTCTTTTCATCATTCAATTTCTTGAATTTTTTTTTCACATCGTCTTGGATGATATCTACATCATCCTAGATGATATCATCATATCCCTATTCAATCTGAAACTAACCACTGATCTTGTTCTATTATTGGTAATCGTCCTAGACGATACACCTATTCATCTTGGATGATCCACATGGTAAAAATAGTTGGATGATTTCAATGAAGGTTGGGATGATCTATAATGACTCATCATCCTGGACGATCCACATATTCGTCTTAGATGATTAAGCCTGTCAATTATGGTATGGACTAATGCCTTGGGATGATCGCCTATGTCTAATCATCCTAGATGATGCCTGATCAACCTGGATGATAGGACCGCCTTTTTGGCCAATCGGCCTGGATGCCATTATTGCTTCAAATCATACTGGATGATATCACAATCATCCTAGATGATCTGGATAACTCTTTATAAACAGGCCAATTTCAAGCTATTTTTCTCTCCTCAACACTCCTTCTCTTAATTCCTAGTACTCAAATCTTCTCTATGGCTGGTGGAAAATGTTTTAGAATGCAAACAGGTAGTTCCTCTAGTGGAACTGTTGACCCCCGCTTTACTGAAGCAGCGGATCAAGCTGCTTATGCTCGTTTCAAATCCATGGGGATCACCCCTTCCAAAGTGGTCAATCTAACTGTTCTGACCTATAGGGTACTTAATCTCTCTGCTCATACATCTCTTGCTTTCATTCTGACCCTTGCTTTTTCCCTTTAACTTTGAGCTTCTATTAAAATTTTTCACCAGTCTTCGAATCAATTCCAACTTCCCTATAATCTTATGAGAATAGACAACCCGTTGAAATCACAACATGACCTATATGAACTTCTTCATCTTTCCACCACTGGGAACAAGATTCACATCTTACTCGTCGATCCTGACTTTAATTAGAGTCTTGTTAAAACCCTCATTTGGAACACAAATGCCCCTTTTCATGACTCTGTAGCACATTCTTTAGTTAAAGATGCAAGGACCTTCCAGCATATTCTTAGAACTTCTGTAATTCCCAAAGCTAGGGATTGCATTAACATCACTCTCATCATTTCCCTCACCACTTACTACATAATAGCTCATAGAGATTTTAATGCCGCCAATCTCCTAATCAGATACACTGAACATCTCACTAACATTAGGGATCCCGGCCATAAGACAAAACTAAATCTAGCTTTAGGACACATCATTGCTTATGTCCTTAAACCAAGTATAACCTTTAATATCCTAACCCACCTGATTACCAACCTACCTTTTATTCCAATAACTCCTTCATCATCCTCCATAATACTTGCCTTCATCTAAAATGTGGGGAGGATATGGGAGAAGGAGAAGAACCAATTCCTACTCCAGTTCCTATTCACCAGCAGTCCCAGATAGCTCAACTGGTGCAGCTATTTGACCAGTGGGAGGCCAGGTTTGACTCCTACGTTGTTGCATAGGAGAAGAAGCATACAGAGGGTGTTGCTCATTTTAATGTCTACGTAGCCCAATGGCAGCAACAGCATGACCAGGATATGGCCTGGTTTGGGGATCAATTTGCTTCGATTCACGATCTCCTTTAGCCACCACCACCACCTCCTCCACCTCATTACGTCCTTCTTACTTTTAGTTTATGCAGAGTTATTGTGTAGTGCTTGTGCTGATGTTCTTTTATATACATTGTTCTGTTTTGTGTCTAGCCTCCTTTTTGTGATGTCAAAAGGGCGGGTAGTGTATAATTTATCTTGTTTTAGTGAAATTTATCTTGCTTTATTTCTATTCCTATTTTTTTTCATATTTTATTTTATTGAAAATAATAATAATAATATTGATATAGATTTGAAATTTCTAATAAATAATATTTGCCATCATAAAAAAGGGGGAGATTATTGCAAATTCAGATATAGGTACTATAGTTTTGATGATATCAAACAATATTTTCTTTATGTTACTATCATTGTATATTTATTTTTGGTTTCCCTACCTACTAACTTTTTCAGGTCCTCAAAGATCACTTGCAAAATAAATCAGCTCAAGATCGTGTTTGCTTGTAATTTCATTTCAATGTAATTTTTCCCTTTCTTGAGTCAAATATAATGTAGTGGATCCCCAAGCTAAGTAACCTTTCACACACACACTCAGAGGGAGAAATTTGGTGAGTTTAAGAGTTCTTCTATTTTTGATCATATCATACAAGACAATCCAAAATTGTTCTGGATGATCAGTTCAAAATAGAAACCCTAATTAGAGCATCCTTGATAATTAAGTTTAACGTTGTTTATTTTATGTGTTTAACGTATTAATATGTGTTCAACGTTGTTTATTTTATTGATTTATATAGTTAGCAAAAAATGCATTAGATTTTTGCTCTAGCGATTTGGAGGCGATTTAGGGTTCCTCTCTGTGCTGCTGCTTTGACCCTCCTAGCATAGATTTCTTATTGCTTGTTTTCTTTTACATCATTTCCACTTATTCTTTTCCTGAGTTGATTTTGAGGTTTTTTTTTGCATTTTTGGGGTTTTGGGAATGAAAACTCTGTCGTCATCCCTCCCTCATACTTCTTCCATTTCTGAGGGTAAATCTCATTCGTTGAAGGATGTATTGGCTGGTTCCTCTTCTGCTTTTTCTAAGTTGCAATTTGTTCACACTTCCTTTATAGGTTGTCTGGCTTTGATGTTTGAGGACTCCATGGTTGCTCAGTTGGCTGCTTTATTTGCTTTAACATTGGTGGGCAAGTTCTTATTGAGACATCCGAACCTTGATGTTATACATAAATTTTTTTGTTAACCTAAAATTTTTGGGTTCTTTTCATTTGGGTTTACATGATCAAAGGCATGTTGCAATTCAACTTTCGAATGATCTTGATTATAGCCATATTTTTGCTAGGATGTCTTACTATATCCAAGCATATCAAATGCGTTTGCTAAAAATGGACATTGTATTTTAATGTTAGGGAGGAATCCCATATTACTCCGGTGTGGATTTCTTTTCCGAATATGAGACTTCAATTCTTTAATTCTCAAATCTTATTTGGATTGGCTTTGATTTTTGGAAGGCCTTTATAAATGGACCAATCGACTGCTTCTATTTCCCTGCCGTCTGTGGCTCGGGTTTTGGTTGACTTGGATATTTTTAAGAAGCATCCAAATGAAATTTGGATTGGATCAATGTTGAAGGGTTACTTCTAAAAAGTGGAATTTGAAAACTTGCCCATGTTTTGTTCTCATTGCAAAGTGCATGATCATGGTATAAATGAATGCTTTCGAAAACATCCTCACCTTCATTAGGAAGAGGATCCTTCCAAATAATAGCAAGGGAATGTGATCAATTTGGTTTCTCCTGAAATCATTATCTCTGATCTTAGAAACTTGGAGGGAAATAACCCTAAACTAATTGAAAACACTAAGGATCCTATGCAATTATCTTATGTTCATTTTGAACCAACTATTACTAATGTGGATTGTTTGAATCATGATCAGGGAGTTAATATTAAAGCTAACTCTATCATACCCTCTGGCTATCCAAGTATGGATAAGCAAAATTTGGCTATTTTTGACTCTATTATTCCTTGTATTATTAACAAAAAATTATCTAAGATGAACGTTTTTCTCCTATCGAATATGCCTACTAATCCTTGGTTTTCAATGAGCAGGAGAATATGGCAGAAGTTAATACCAATAGTGAATTGTGTAGTAAAGAAATTGTTGGGAATGGTAACACATTGAAGGAGGGTGAATTGGCTAGGAAGATGATCTTGACACTAGCTTT
The DNA here is from genome assembly GCA_019925795.1 of Dendrobium chrysotoxum. NCBI lineage: Eukaryota > Viridiplantae > Streptophyta > Magnoliopsida > Asparagales > Orchidaceae > Dendrobium > Dendrobium chrysotoxum. The sequence goes on from CM034315.1 coordinate 43,140,416, forward strand.
ACTAAACTTCAGAATAGGAGAGGCAGGAAGAACAAAAACATCATTTTACAATCTCCTAGAACTACTCATCGCTCTCATACTAGTCATTAACCTATTTCTTATGTTTAAAACTATTATTTGGAATGTTAGGGGTATTGGTTACCCCTCTTCTAGGTTGAGAGTTAAGAATTTATGGTGTATTTATAATGTTTCAATTCTTATTTTGCTTGAGCCACTTATTAATGTGTCCAAATTACCTTCTACTGTTAGAATCTTGGGTTTTAAGCATTATGTTTCTAACTCTTCCAATAAAATTTGGGTTTTTTGGAAGGAACCTGTTAGAATAGATGTTATTGGTGACCTTAGTTAAGTTCTACATTGTAGGATTGAATTTTTAAATGTGCATTATTATGCTTCCTCTATCTATGCTGCTTCTACTTGTAATATTAGAAAAATTTTATGGGACCAACTTAATAACTTTCGTAGTATTTCCAATATTCCCTGGCTTATTGGTAGTGATTTTAATACCATTTTTAGTCCTTCTGAGTGGTTGGGGGGTTTTACTCCTAACTATCACTCAATGGAGGATTTTAATAATATGATTATGAATTGTAATCTGATTGACATTAGTTTTTCTGTTAATAAATTCACTTGGAATCGTGGTCATTTATGGCAACGTCTAGACCATGTTTTATTCAATGATAATTGGCATAATTCTTTTGATGCTATTTCAGTAGAGCATCTTAGTAGAACTCTTTCTGATCATTCTCCTCTACTAATTACGCTTAAAGTTAAACAGATGAATTCTTTGCCCTAGTTTAGATTTCAAAATATGTGGTTACTTCATAAGACTTTCCTGGAGGTGGTTCAAGAAAATTGGCATGCCCCTTTGCATCCTGATAACTCTGTTCATGGTATGAAGAGGTTTTGGTTCAAGCTAAAAAGATTAAAATAAATACTTAATTGGTGAAATCAAAATGTTTTTAAAAATATTTTCACTAATATTTTTATTGCTGAATACAAAGTTAATTCTACTGAGACTAACTATCAAGTTTTTCCTTCTGATGTGAATTTTAATTACTTAAGGAGGCTAAAGTGTGTCTATTTAAATTACAAGCTCAAGTGGAAGCTTTTTGGAAGCAAAAAGCTACTGCCAAACATCTGGATGATGGTGATAATAATACCAAATATTTTCATGCTTTGGTTAAGAGAAAAAGAACCAAAAATTTCATTGATAAAATCACTCGTAATGATGGTTCTACTACTGAAGATGGGGGGGAAATTGCTAATTTAGATGTTCAGCATTTCCAAAATTGACTTAATAATGTGTTTACTCCTCTTAATATTGATAACCCTAATATTATCCCTAACCTTATTACTCAGGAAGAAAATGACTTACTTTCTAAACCCCCCTCTTTGGAGGAATTAAAAGAGATTGTTGGTGACATGAATGGGGACTCTGTGGCTGGTCCCGATGATTTTACTATTAAGTTCTTTCAAAAAGCTTGGAATATTATTAGCTCTGATCTTTTTTCGGCTGTTTTGGATTTTTTTGCTGGGAATTCTATCCCTAAATTTTTTACGTCTACTTCTATTGTGCTTATCCCCAAGACTAACTCGATTAGTATTTGGAATGATTTTAGACTTATTAGTCTTTGCACCTCTTTTAGTAAATTTATTTCTAAATTTTTATGAGTAGATTAAACTCTATTTTGCCAAAAATTATATCTCCCTATCAAATGGGTTTTGTTAAAGGAAGGGCTATTGCTGATAATATTCTTTTGGCTCAAGAATTTTTTCATGACCTAGATGTTAGGGTGAGGGGTAACAACATTATTTTGAAGCTTGATATTGCTAAAGCTTATGACAACATTGATTGGTGCTTTCTTTATAAGATTTTATAATTATTTGGTTTTAATTCAATTTTCATCAATCTTATTGGGAATTGCATTGAAGGATCTTATTTTTCCATTATTGTCATTGGCAAGAGTTTTGGTTTTTTTAAATCCTCTCATGGCCTTAGATAGGGAGAACCTATTTCTCATGTCCTGTTCATTATTGCTATAGTTTATTTTTCTAGAGGCATTGCTAATCTCTTTGAGAACGATCCTAGCCTCTATTTTAGAACCTTGGGTGGCTTCCCTATCTCTCATTTATGTTTTGCGGATGACTTTATTATTTTTACGAATGGTTCTTTAAATCGGATCAGTAAACTTTTAAAGTTTTTGCATTACTTCAAAAATATTACCAGGCTTTTTTTAAACAAAAATAAATGTTGCTTTATTGCTCCTCCCAAAATGCCTAGTGGTCGTATTGTGGCTATCAAAGCCATGTCTGGCTTTATTCAAGCTCATATGCCTATTAGGTATCTTGGGGTCCCTCTTTTTAAAGGTCGTAAAAAGTTGTTTCATTTTAATGAGTTAATTACTTTAGTTTAGAGCAAGCTTTTGTCCTAGGATTCTAATTTTATGAGCTTTGGTGGTAGGTTGACTCTCATTAGATATGTTCTTTGCTCTCTTCCGGTTTATACTTTTCAAACTCTCCAACCTACTCAAACCGTTTACAATATGATTGATAAACTTATCAATAGGTTTTTTTGGAAAGGGGCTAACATTAATTCTAAAATCACTTGGTCCTCTTGGGATAAATGTTGTGGTGTGTTAAATGAGGGTGCTTTGGGTTGTAAGAGCATGCCTGATTTATCCTTTTGTTTTTTATGCAAGTTATGGTTTATCTTTCGTGCTAATAGGAGCATTTGGGCTAAGTTTATGGTGGCTAAGTATTGTGTGGGTAAACATCATGCTATTTGCTCTTTTATCCAAGGTGATTCTAAAGTTTGAAAGAGACTTTGTAAGGTTAAATGGATGGTTGAACCGCATCTTTCTTGGGGGCCTAGTGGTGGTAAAATTTCTTTTGGCAAGATTATTGGTTAGGTTGCCATTCTATTATTTATATCACTAATACCTCCTCTACTATGGCGATTAAAGTGAACTTTTTCATTATTGATAACTGTTGGGATTATGATAGACTGGCTAAAGTGATTCCTCATTTTATTATTCATCAAATTTTTAATCTTCCCCTGAACATTGATTCTGATGATCTACTCCTATGTAACTGGTCCAAAGATGTTACTTTTAAATTAAAGGACACTTGGAATGCTTTTAGAACCAAGAATGATAGTTCTGTTATGTTCCCTATAATCTGGCATAAAAACATTCCTTCCACTATTGCTATTTTCATTTGGAGAATTTTGTCATAGGTTCATTCCTACTGAAGATAATTTAATTAAAAAGGGTTATATTATACCTTCCAAATGCCACTGTTTTTACCATGAGGAGAATATGCATCATGTTTTCCTTTCTGGTCCTATAGCTATTAAAACTTTGACTTTTTTTATGATATTTCAAAATTAAATTATTTTAATGCCAAACTTTTTATTAATGCAAATCTTCTTTTTTGATTTGTCAATTCTAAGGGGCATATTAGAAATGTTATTCCATCCTCATTCTCTGGCATTTATGGTTGGAGCAGAACAATTCTTATTTTAATGGTGTTGGCATGAACCATCATACGGTCATCAATAATGTGAAAGACAAGGTTTTGGGGCTACTTTCTATTAACATGCTTTCTCATAAGAATTTTAAAAATTATGGTTTTATGGCGATGATTTAGGTATTAAGCTGGATGATGTTCTGCATCATGCTGGTTCTAGAACTATTTACTGGACTAAGCCTCCCTCTAACACTTTTAAATTGAATATGAAGGGCATTTTTAATCAACATTTATCAGGATGTTATGAGATTCTCAGGGACAATGAGGGTAACAGTTATGGCCTTTGTTGGTCCCTTAGCTTTGCCTGATGAGAATTTTGCTGAGCTCAAGGCTATTCTCTATGGGATTAAATTATGCATCTCTTTTGGGATTATCTGTATCAGGATTGAAGTTGATTCTACTTATATTACTCAATGCTTTAATGGTCTGGAAGATTCTGTTTCTAATGCTAATCAATTTTATTTATTGAGGGATATCAAACAGTTAATGTTTTTTATTAATGCTTCCTTCTCTCTTGTGTATAGGGAGGGGAATTCCGCTGCAGCTTGGTTGGCTCATTGGGGTTGTAATATGGAGCATATCACCGACTTTGCAGCTAATAACTTACCTACCCATTTAAAAGGGCTTATTAGTTTGGATAAAACTGGGATCCCTTTTGTTAAAATTTAATGTATCTGGGTTGGTTGTTCTTATTTTTCTCTTTGTGATTTTTTTGGATTGCTCTTGCAGGAGCCGTGTGTTTTATGGCTTTTTTTTTGTTATTTTATCCTACAGGTGGGTAGCATGGCTTTTCAAATTGCCTGGGGTTTTGGACTTAGTTTTTCTGTTGTATCCTCTAAGCCTGGTGGTTTACTTGTTCGAGAGCTCTACCAGTTTGAGTTTCTATAATAATCTGCTATCCCTACCTACTGGCTGGGTTTGGCATGTACATTGGTATTGGTTTCCTGCTATTGGGTGTTATTGAGCTTGTGGTGAACGGCCTGTTCCTTATTTTCATTTTATTAACTAGTCTACGGTTAGGCAATGTTTGGTTGATGAGTTTTGTTTATTCTGGCTACTTCCCGTACCGACTGTTTTGTATGTTTATTAGGGTGTTGAACAATGGATGTTATTTTGGCTGGGATACTTCTTATTTGGAGTTTCTGACTTGCTTGTGCTCTCCCTGTTCGGGTTGAAAGTTAGGCTTTTTCCAGTTAGTTTATGGTGGTTGTCATGCTTTGAGTTGGCTTATTATCTTTTTAATTGAAATTTGGAGAATTGGGTTTATGGAAGAGTATTCTGATTATCTTGGCATTTATCAAGTGGTTCATTGCTTGGTCCATTATCATAGTTTTTTAGGTTTTATTTGTGCACCTTCCACTTTGGCTACCAAATTTTTTTTTGCAGGGACTCTTTTGTTCAGGTGTTTATTATCTTGCTCCGTTGGATGGGAAGATGGAGATGGCTACTGGTTTTTGGCTTTCCTCCTTTTTTTTGGTGCCCTTACTTGTGCACTGTAGAATGTACCTAGGTTATTGTATGATTTTGAGTAGTAGGGAACTCGAGCTCCTAGGTTTTTTTTGGTTTCTTTTTGTAGATCATTTGCGCATTAGTGAGCTTGAGATCCCTTTAAGGACCTTATAATATTTTTCTAATGTTAACACAAAGGCCCGTCGGTGGGTTTCCCCTAAAAAAAAAAAGAAAAAAAAAGTTTACTTAACTAATCACCCAGGATGATTATTTATTGTACATGACAGATCAGTACAATTCTAGAAATTAGCCGTCAATCATATTTTAGGCAATATTTTATTTTTTATATTTTGAACTAATCATACAGGATGATCCTAATCATTTTGGACGATCCATGATAATCATGCCTAAAATAATCTTATGATTAGGGATTTAAGTATGGTTGGATTGAACAATCATATCGTACATGACGATCGATAGATCATCTAGGATGATTCATGATTTTTCTTCTGAATGTACTGGACATCCCGAATGATTTATTAGGATGATATTCATTAATTTGAACTAATCTTACCGGACGAACATAAGATCATCTAAGATGATAAGTGCATTTGTTCTAATCGACCTAGATGTCCCAAACATTTTCTCATAATGATATGCTTTGATTTGAACTAATCATACAGGATGATTGCAAGATCATTTGAGACGATAAGTATATTTATTCGAATCAGCCTGGACATCCTGAACAATTTCTCAAGATGATATGCTTTAATTCAAACTAATCGTACAGGACGATCACGTGATCGTCCAGGATGATCAGTACATAATTGTTGCTCTGATCAAACAGAAAAAATAAATCATCCTGCCTGGATGGGTTGATTTACACTGATCATACAGGATGATATATACATCCTAGATGATATTGTCAGGCAAATTAAAATTAGGGCACTTTTTGAAGGCTCTCTATTTAAGCTCTCTAATTGTCTCTTTAGACAACCTTCTTTGCTATTGAGTCCAATGAAAAGAGAGCTTAGATTAGGAGAAGGAGAGTTTGGGAGAAAGAGAGGGAGAATATTATCAGGGGGAGTTTGTGAGGGGATTCACATAGGTTGCTCCAAGCAAGGATTCGATCATCTTCTTCATTCATCATCCTTGGTTCCTTGGTGGCTCTAAGGAGAAGATCATCAGCATCAGGTTGAGGTTTCTGCCTACTCTAGGAGGAAGTAAAAGGATTGTCAAGTTCTCTGCCTAATCTAGGAGGGAGTAAAAGGATTTCTATGGTTTTTTGCCAACTCTAGGTGGTAGTAAAAGAATTCTATGTTCTCTACCTCATCGGTATGGTGAAAAAGATATTGTAAGGGCTTCTCCACCTTGCTATGGGGGCAAAAGGAGAGACACAAATTGATTAGTGCAATACTTGGAACAAGAGATTCTGGGGAGTAGACGTAGGTCAGATTTGACCGAACCACTATAAAGTTGTTGTGTTCTTTCTACTTATTTTTCCACATTTATTTTTTCTTGTTTCTATGATCTGATCTGTGATTAACATTTTTAATTTTAATTATCTGCTTCCATTTAAACTGTTTGTGTTTAAAATATTGAAAAAGATTTTTTTGTTGTTTGCTTAAAGAACTTTTAAAATACCAATTTACCACCCCTCTTTGTTAGGCTCAGGCTAGTTCTATAGGGTTTAACACCCCTTACAAACTTTCAGAGGTGATTTTCACCAGGAAGAGGTAAGTGTAAGGAACAACAAGTTCTCAACTGGCCTCAAATTTGTCTTACTTTAAGGCTTCCAACTAAGTAGTCTTTCTACTCTTAATATTCCTCCTTCTAACTCTTCAAAGGTAGTCCTTCCACCAATTCTTATCGATGAAAGGAATACTAGAACTGGACCAGATCTTATAGTGAAATGGTAAATCTTCCATTATTAATGATTCCTAGTTCTTATCCTCTTGAGTAGAGGGTACAGTGGGCAAGGCGGTGACAACAACCTCCATTTTGGAGATGGGGGACTCTAAGGTAATCTCTACTAGGGGGAAATCCTTTTGTATCTTTACGGATATATCAATCAGTATTACCCCATTAATTGATAACTTGAGGTTCTAAAATTCCATCTTAAACTGAATTGAACTACCATCGAGGATTTCATCCATAGGCACGTCTCTATTAAATTAGAAGATGAGTTTCCCAGCCATTTGAGTGCTTAATTTTTTGGAATTAAGGAAAGGTGAGTTGAATTAGTAAAATTTGAAATGGGATTTGAATATTGAACGAGATTAATTTTCTTTAAATTTTGAACCTCAACATGTAGAGTTTCCACCCAACACGGGGTTTACAAAATTAATTGAGAAAATCCAGGGGAACCGCTCGACTCTTTCACTTTGACAATTGACTTGAAGCTGAAATGTCAAAGTTTGATATGAAGTTGCAGTTGAGGTTGAACTTTGAATTTGAGGTTAAAATTTGAAAGATCTTATTCAAATTTTGAAACTCAACATATTGAGTTTCACTCAAATATACCGATTTATATAACTGATAAGAAAATCTTAAAAGACTTGGCTTGACTCTTTCGCTCCACCAATTGAATTGGGGACAAAATGTCTAAGCTTGAATTTGATAGAGGCTTAAATTTTTGAAATTGGAATTGAATTGACTGACTGAAGAGAATTTTTCTCGAGTTTTTGAAACTCAATATGTTGAATTTACATTCGACATAAAGGTTTACAAATTGACGAGAGGATTAAAAAGATTCGCTCGACTCTTTAATACCACCAATTGGCTTGGGGAAAAAATGTCCAAGCTCAGGTTTAGATTTGAAGTTGCATTTGATATGTCAAACTATAAGAGGGTGTTTTAGGAAACATATAACAATGAAGATCAAAGTTGATTTGAAGGGGATTTTAGAAATGATTTCGAATGTTTGAAAATTTGAAAGAATTTTCTCAAAATTTGAGACTCAATATATTGAGATTGCTTTCAACATAAAGGTCTACAAAGTTGTAGATCAAATCTTGGGAAACTTGACTAGACTCTTTCACTGCACTGATAAGATTAGAATGAAATATCAAAGCCTGAATTTTGCTAAAGGGATTTGAATATACATTGCATATGTTGTACTATAAGAAAGTAATGTAGGAAAACATATGACAATGATGATTGAATCTGGATGATTTTCAAAAGAATGTAGAGATTTAGAAATCTGATAGAATCTCTCCAAATTATTGAAACTCAGTATGTTGAATTAGCATTCAACATAAAGGTTTACAAATTTTGACGAGAAGATCCTAGGACATCAACTTGACTCTTTTATCCCATTAAATGGTTTGGGAATAAAATGTCGAAGACCAAATTTTTTAAAAGGATCGAACTTTTGAATTGTGTTTGAAGAGGATATTTATATGACAAGATGGTTAGCTGGCATAACTTAGATAAGAGCTCGAGCCAGCTAACCACCTAGGCACTTTAAACAAAATTGACATGCAACATCGCCAAAAAACTACTAAAAGCATGCAACCCTATATCGTAATTAACATCAAACAATCAGTTGAATAATCAAATCAAATAAACAAATAAAATGCTCATGGGCAAGTGCCTTTTAATATTATAAACTAGGGTTTGCAACAAAAGTAAAGTGGCCAGCTACTACTAACAACAACTCAAATTCTACTTCTAAGACTCAAGTGACTTTGAGATGGGGATTCTTCTCATTCTTCGCTCATATATCCTTATACAGGCTCCTTAGATCCATCGGGTCTTGATATCCAAGTGAAAAGAAATTCCTCCCCGAAGGGGTATTTTCTTTTCTCCTTGGACACTTGAAAGTATCCTAATCTAGATATTAAAATAAAGAGGGACTCTCCCCTAGGTGATGTCACCCTTCTCTTTAGAGTCCAAATTAGATATCTAATATCCCATCTCAAATTTGTCACTTTTAAACATTTATAACTCTGGAGTCAAATTAAATTACATTTAAAAATAGAAAATTCTTTACTCAAATAACCTGCAGAGTTATCCTAGGTATTTAAAGTCAAATAAAACATCTCAAGTAGTCAATATTAAATGAATCAGGTTGTCCAAGGGGATGCCAAGATATAGAAGATATTCAACATTTGGTGGTGAGCTGCAAGAAGCTACATGAAGTTCTTCTTTATCCGTCTAAGTGGGGGTTTTCCTTCCCTTCTCTGAATTCATTTCAGGATTGCTGCAGGTGGTTGTCTAAACAAGACCACTTCATTAAAAATCCGTACTGTATAGCGATGTTTTTAAGTTGGAAAGAAAGGAATAAGATGATTCATAAAGGGAAAGATGACAGTTCATTATTCATTGCAGCTAATGCAATGAGCTCTGCCTCAATCACGATTTTTGGTAGACATTACTCGGGAAAACTGGGTACTAACCAACCACTAAGGTTATCTAATGATCATTGGTATCCTCCCCCTCTCAATTGGATTAAAGTGAATGTTGATGCTTCTTTACTTCATACATTGGAGGGGTAGGGGGAGTTTTCCGTGACCACAAAGGAAGACTCTTGCTAGCTTTTGGCAAATCTTGTATTCATTGGGATGTTGCTACTTTGGAGTTAGTGGCTACACAAACGATCAAGGAAGTGATCAAGGATTGGATGTTCAAATACAAGGGGATCATCATAGAAGGAGATAATGTAAATATTATCAAATTTCTTCACGGGGTCAATAATCTGGTGACCAAGGGTTGGAAGATGGCTTCTCTTTTGGAGAGTTCACCCATGTTATTTTTAATTCTACTCCTAGAAGTTGTAATAAGTTAGCCGGTTTATGTGCTAACTATGTTCTTTTTAGTTCATTTATTTGGGAAGATTGTAGTATGGATAAGATTCCTCCTCTTTTTATGGAGTTGTTAAAGGAGGAATCAAATGCCTTGGGTTTATAGTTGTTTGTCCTTATTTCTTATTAATGTAATCTTGATGCATTTTCTTCATAAAAAAAAGTAGTCAATATTAATCAAAAATTAAAATACTCAAATCACAACTACACTTGACCATGCTCTTTTAATTTAAAGGGGGACTTAAGCATGTGTAACACCTCCAAAAAATATAGTTAATTTAAAGCTTAATTTTTATTTTGCCCCCTTTAATTTTTAAAAATCCTGTATGAGCATGGCCACTTGCATAAGATTAAATTAGAAAATAAATCATTACTAACCTAGGGGTAATCTAACACACAATCAATCATATTATAGAGTGCAGAAATTAAATAAATAATCATATCAATCAATTCTACTACAAGCAACGAGCATGTAGTGAAAGCTTGAAGAACCTAGCACACAACAGTAGCAGAAAAGTTAAATACCAGCCAAGCCTACTACTAGAGTTAGCTGTCCTAGCAAATCATCTAAAGTGTGTAAAGTGGGTTGTGTCGCTTGGGTATATCCTATATAGGATAATTGATTGAAGTTGTTTGATATTCTGGTTGGTAGAAAGGCTTAAGAAAAAATTTAATTAAAGTTTAAATATTAATATTTTAAAGTTGATTTTAAGATATATTTTAAATGTTGGGTGATTACTACCTTTGTTAAAATGGGGTCGTAAAGTTTATTACATCTTCTTTGGGGCTAAGTTAATAGCTTCGTAGGCCAGGGTTACACATTAATAACCAGTATTAATTAAATGTTTTAATTAATTAAGGGTTTGAAGGTTGATAAATTTAATCAAATTGATTAGTTGCTAGTTTTAATGTTGGATTAAAGTTTTCTGGAAATTTGAATGATTATTGAGTTTTTAGAGTTTTTTTGATTAATTTAATCATTTAATTAAAGGGTCAAATTTTGACTTTTTGATTAAGGTTAATTTCTGAAAAGTTATATTTGTATTAAATAATAGACCTTAAGATGATCAATTAGAATGTAAGTTTGTTAGATTTAGATTTTTTTTTTACAATTAGTTATGTAGGTTTGAAGTTTTGACTTGATTTTGACTTAAGTTTGACCAAATAGTTAACTTTTTGACTTTGACTGATTTTTTAAGCTTTAAAATTTTTAATAAATATTAGATTTTAATTTGACTTGAATGCCTTTGAATTTGTGCAATTTAGAATTTTTTGGAATTAGTTATGATTTTTCAAAGTTTGTGTATTTATTGTATTTTTAAAAATTACTTAATTAGAGGGCTTGTATGAATTTCATTTCAAATGAACTCTCAACTCCTTAAAATCAACTCAATTTAAAAATTAGTGAATATTTTTCTATGGGATGTTTGTATTACTAACTTCAAATGGTTCAAATTTCATGTCAATAGGAAGTGTATCCTATTTTCTAGAATTATTCTAAGTTTTATAGACATGGGCCCTTAATTATTATCCTTAAAGTGACACTAAGTTGTATAAGATTGAATCAAGGTTCTACTAACACTTGAAAAACATATATTAATGCACACAATCACCATAATTAAATCATCAAATTAGGAGAGCCTAAGCTAAGTGGGTATGTGCATCCTACACATGCAAAGAAAAATATTAGCATAAGCAATATATAATTGGATTAGTGAACAATCAAGACATTATTGTTCACTAATAACCACCCGATTAATTCAGTTCATTCAAGCTTAAAACTATGTTTAAAATTTTATAGGATCTCTTAACATTCAAAAATTTAACATATATATAATTTTAAAAGAAAAATTTAAATATATATATATACTTATAAAAGAAAATAAAAGTTTTTAAATTTTAAAATTGAAAATATCATCAAAATAATCTAAAATTAACTTTTAGCAATCCTCTAATTATTTAAAGAAATTTGGAAAGAAATTTAAAATTTTAAATTATTTAATATAATATTTAATTAAATATTAATTAAATACTAAAATATTAAAATAATTCAAATTATTTAAAATAAATTAAGTTTTAAATTTTAAAAATTTTAAATTAAGATATTTAAAATTTTGATATATTATTTAAATTTGTTTGATTTAAATTGAATTTTATTTCAATTTTTAAAATTTTAGGTTAATTAAATTTTATTTAAAATAATCTAAAATTAATTAATAATTAAAATATCTCCTAAATTAAGTTAAATTAAATTATAATGTTTCCTAAATTTTAAATTTTTTAAAATAATTTTATTTGAATTTTTAAAATTATTTAAATTTAATTTCAATTAAATATTAATTAATATTTAAATTTTTAAATATTTTAAAATTATTTAAAATATATAATATATCTTAAATTAAATTTATTTTAAAATTAAATAGTTTAAAATAATTCACTAATTTTTTTAAATATTTTAAAATAAAATTTTTTAATATTTGGAAATTTTTAAATTAGTTTTAATTAAATATTAATTAGATATTAATCTATTAGAATTATTTAAAATAATAAAATAAAATATCTTAAATTAAATTAAACTTTAAATCAAATTAAAATTTAAAATGATAATATTTTAAATATTTATTTAAAATATTAAAACATATTTTAAAATAAAAATTTACATTTTTATAAAATATTTCAATCTTTTTTAATTAAATATTAATTTAAAATATTTAATATTTAGTATTTAAAACCATTTAAAAATATATTTAATTTTTAAAATTAATATAATGGGGAAGAAAATAAAAAATAAAGTAAAATGATTTCCTAGGATTAGATGAGGGCATTTAAAGAATATTAACAAAAATATTTTTGAGAGTAAAATTTAAGATCTTAAGATTTTATCTGTGCATGAGGATGCTAATGTTATGTGGAAAAAAGTGGCTAGTTATATTAAGAATATTGCAAAAGATGTGCTTGGAGTTTCAAAGGGAAAAGCTCCTAATAGTAAAAATAGTTGGTGGTGGAATCCAAATGTGCAAAAAAAGATTAAAAATAAGAAGATTTGTTATAAAAATTAGTTTAATTGTAAAAATTCTGATAATTGGAAAATATATAAAGAGGCACGTAAGGAATCTAAGAAAGCAATATGTGATGCAAAGAGTTTAGCTTTTAGTGATTTATATAATAGATTAGATACTAAGGAGGGAGAAAGATATATGTATAAGCTTGCCAAATAAAGAGATAGGAGTAGTAAGGATTTAGTTCAAGTGAAGTGTATTAAGGATGAAGATCAAAAAGTACTTTTTTTAGAAGATGATATTCAACAAAGGTGGATGACATATTTTGCTAAACTTTTTAATGAAGAATGTGAAAATAAAATTGACTGTAGTGATCTTAGCACCCTAAATGAAAATAAAGATTTATGTTTTTATCGGCGTATTAGTAAAACCGAAGTTAGAGAGGCTTTAAAGAAAATGAAGGGTGGAAAAGCTGTTGGACCTGATGATATTCCAATAGAGGTGTGGAAATGCTTAGGAGATGAAGGAATTTCATGGCTTACTAAACTTTTTAATACTGTTTTGAAGACTAAAAAGATGCCAGATGAGTGGAGAATGAGTGTGTTAATCCCTATTTTTTAAGAATAAAGGTGATGCACAAGATTATGCTAATTATAGAGGAATTAAGTTAATGTGTCATACTTTAAAACTATGGGAACGAGTTATGGAGCATAGGTTGCAGCGTGATACTAATGTTTCTCAAAATCAATTTGGATTCATGCCGGGTAGGTCTACTATGGAAGCCATACATTTATTAAGAGGTTTGATGGAGAAATATAGAGAGAATAAGGAGGATTTACATATGATATTTATTGATTTAGAAAAAGCATATGATAAAGTTCCAAGAGAAGTGCTATGGAGAGTTCTTGAAAAGAAAAGAGTTAATAATGCTTATATTCAAATCATTAAAGATATGTATGCAGAAGCTATTACTTGTGTTCAAACACAAGGTGGTTTGACCAAGTATTTCCCTATTTCGGTTGGATTACATCAAGGATCAGCCTTAAGCCCATATCTTTTTGCTTTAGTCATGGATGTTCTCACTAGACATTTGCAAGAGGATGTACCTTGGTGTATGCTTTTTGCTGATGATATTCTTCTTGTTGATAAGACTAGAGAGGGAGTTGAAGGTAAACTAGAATTGTGGAGGTTAACCTTAGAGTCTAAAGGTTTTTGCTTGAGTAGATCTAAAACGGAATATATGGAGTGTAATTTTAGTAATAATAGACCTAGTGAGGGCATTGTGACTTTGGCTGATCAAGTCATTAATAAGAGTACACGTTTTAGATAACTTGGATCTATTGTTCAGAGTGATGGTGATATAGATGGGGATATTATCAGCAGAATCCAAGTTGGATGGTTGAAGTGGAGGAATGCATCAGGCTTATTGTGTGATAGAAAAGTACCCCTCAAACTTAAGGGAAAATTCTATAAGATGGTGGTGAGACCTGCAATGCTTTATGGTGCCGAATGTTGGCCATTAAAAGAGAAGCATAATTCTAAGTTAAGTGTTGCAGAGATGAGGATGCTCAGGTGGATGAGTGGCTTTACCCTTAGAGATAGGATACAAAATGAGCATATTCGTGAAAAGGTTGGAGTAGCTCCAGTGGAAGATAAGATTAGAGAGAGTCTCCTTAGATGGTTTGGTCATGTAAAACGGCGGCCTCCCGATGACCCGGTTAGGAAAGTAGAGGTCTTAGATTTGACTTATGTTAAGAAAGGTAAAGGTAGACCTAAATAGACTTGGTTAGAAAATATTAGAAATGATCTTTCTTTATTAGATTTAAACGAGAATTTGACTTTTAACAGGACACAATGGAGAAAAAGGATTCATGTAGCCGACCCCACGTAGTGGGATAAAGGCTTGATGTTGTTGTTGTTGTTGTATTTAAAATTAATAATATTTTTAAATTAATGTTATTAATTTTTTGGAAATTTTGATATAAAATGAATTTTTTGGGAATGTTAAATTAATTTTAAATAATTTTTTAAAGATATTAGAATTTATTAATTTTAAATTAAGTTTTGATAAATAAAAACTAAAAGCAACGGCTGAAAGGGACATGTAGTGCCCACGCCTGAGAGAGATTCAACGCTACGAATCATTAGGTAATTAGTGAACCATAGATGCAGTTTCACTAATCTGAGTTAGTACGACCTCATCTTCGTTGGATCTCCGCAGTTTCGAAATGCACGAATGAGATGGTGCCGAACAGAATAACTATTTGTGGGATCAGATCGACGGTCGAACAAAGCCATGGAATGGCTTGTTCTAGTTCATTGATTTTGAGATTTATAGCCCAAAAAATGTACACTAAGCATACATTGCGAAAGAATAGTAGAAAGGGTTTTTCACCTTGTTTACTTAATCGGATGGACCAAAATGCTTGAAATTTTAAAACTAGATATCTTGCATAAATAGAAATTATGGGGGCGTGTTTGAAAAGTTGAATTAGCACTTAATGATACGCTAGTTTCTCCTAAGTGTCCTAACCTAGGCTTAGAGTTTTACTTCAGTTTAATAGACAGTTGAACTTGCTTAAGATGTCTCTGAATTTGTTGACTATCCATGCTTAGATTTATAGAAGAAACCTTAGCTCGAGAACGCTTGGGTTGACGAAAATTTGGCCTGTAAGGGTTAGAGCTTGGGCTCACAGAAGGATCATCGCCAGTGAGGTTTTAATGATGGGGTTTGATCTTGAATGGATGTGGGAGAAGCCTGGAGCTCAAGAGAATTGAAGGCTAGGTCTGGGGGAGCTTGAATAGAGAGAGAAGGTTAAGTTGATCAATGAGCTAATTTTTTGAGGTCTTGACCTATTCAATTATCCTCTAAATGATGGGGCGGTTGGGATCATTTTGGAAGGTTATTGGAATTAAGCCATCTATCTAGGGAGTAGGTAGAAGCAGGGACCAAAGGACAAGGGGGTACAACCAATGTGTAAAGGGGTTTTGGTCCCCACTTGGACATCTGGAGTGATGGGAGCCTTATGAACTTGATCTTAGGGCTAGGATAAACTCTAGGAAGGTTTTAGAGGCTGTTTAAACAACTTGAGTGATTTTGGCATGGGTTTGGGCTAAGGCATTTGGGCCTTTAAGCCCTTTAGAGGTTTGTTGACCATGTAGACCAGTCAACTGGTCAACAACAAGTGAGGTGGCATACAAATAATGCCTAGGTGTCAATGTGATAGGTTTCCAAAGGTCTTGATTCTTAGAGCCTTGGAATAATGCATATGCAAGGAGAGTTGACCAAATGACATTAGCTTGAATTGGTCAAATTGATCATGACTTGACTCATGGTATGCTTAAAAATACTTAAAGTATTAGATAGAGTGAATTCAAGAACTTTTCAAAGTAATAGAATTAAAGTATTAAGTGGAAGAGCATTTGAAAAACATAATTTAACCATGAGTCAATGTTTTACCATAAATAATTTGATTTATGAATAAGCTAGGGAATATCCAAAGCATTAAATGACATGGGTTTAAGGGTTTGGTGAGGTTTGAATATGCTTAAAGTTTGATTCAAAACATAAGGGGTTTAATGGTTGATTAGGTCACCTGGGTTGACTTGGTCAACCATGTTGACCCAAGACCAAGGTTTTAGCTTGATGGGTTTGGTTTGAAATTTGGAATCTGGTGGAGGTGGTCTCATACAATTTGGAGGCTATTTGGTTGGAAATGACTATTCAAACCCCTAAGGGGTATTTTGGTCAAAAGATGTTGACCTGGTCAATAAGGCTTAACCAGGGTCTATTCTTGAGTCCATTGCACTCCTAATGGTGATTAAGATGCATTGGAAGAGGTTTTAAGACTTGATTTGGATTGGCCAAGTTGAAGTTTAGAGAAACTCCAAAATTGCCCTTAAGGGGCATTTTGGTCATTTTAACCCCTAGTCAACTAGGGGTCAAAGTGGGTCCACAAAAATACAGTTTAATGCTTGATATGTCATGATTAGAGGCTTTGGAGAAAGCTTTAAGGTCAAACTCCCCTTGATGGCAGGTCCAGTGGCATAGGATGTGAATATTTGAAGGTTTTATAGTTTTTAAAAATAAATTTAGTTTTTGAGGCCAGAGGCCTCAGAATGGGCTCAAATTTGGCAGGTTACCTCTAGAGACATATCCTTTCAATATTTAATTGATAGACTCTAAATTAGAGGGCACTTGATTTAGTTGTGAAGTGTTTGAAAAATCAAAAGAAAAGGCTTTCAGGATATAACCTTTTACCCTTAGATTTTGGTTTGGAAATATGGATTTAAGCTAGATTTTAGATTTGATTACCTGAATTTGAATCATCCACATCCCTCATAATCAATTAGATGATTGTAGATGGAAGGATAGTATTAATGCTAGATTGGTCTAAGATCTAGATTAATCTTAGGGTTTGGATTGGTCCTAGTGACCTCATATAAAAATGAGATCAATAACAGATATTCCTCATCCTTAGTCAAGGATGCATCCCCCATCACGTGAAGACAATAAACTTGTTGACATCACAAGCTCTACCCATCCTTTGTGTATAAGTTGATAACCTCACATTCCTCTCATTGTCACTAAAGATTTAGCCCAACCTCATGTTGATGATCTCCCATACAACGCTTTACGTCACGAACTACAGAGACTAGTTTGAGAAGAATTCCCAATTAGAGGTGGAGGATAATCTCTTCATCAATGAGACTTTCACGAGTCATCACCCCTAACTAAAGCCATCCTTCAACACCCCAATCTAGTAGTATTCAAACTGCCAGCATTAATTTATATGATGGGACATCCAACCCCTACGAGCATATCAATCACTATAGAACCATCATGCATATCCAGCGAGCCTCAAATGAGCTCCTCTGCCAAGTTTTCCCTGCCATCCTCAAGGGACATGCTCAAATGTGGTTTTATTCACATCTAGCTAGAACTATCCTCACATTTGTCAAATTGGCCTAAGTGTTTGTCAAATAATTCATCACTAATCAAAGAATTCCTAAGGATTCATTTCACATCTATAGGATTCACCAGAATGAAGTAGAATTGCTTAAGGAATATTTTTAATGATTTTTCAAGGAGGCTCGACAAATTCCAAGAGTGGATCCTGAATTGCTAAGTGGGGTTTTCCTTGGAGACCCCCACCTTTGTCCTTTTTATTATAATAACGTTGGAATCGTCTTATAACACTATCTTTGGAAGGCCACTTTTGTCGATCTTTGGGATTATTGCCCCCATCCCTCACTAGAAAGCAGTCGAGCAGGAAGTTAATAAACTTTTGGAGGTTAGTTTTATACGGGAAGTGCACTATCCCACCTGGCTAGCAAATGTCATCATGGTGCGAAAAACTAATGGAACTTGGTGAATGTGCATAGACTATACATATCTCAATAAAGCTTGCCTGAAGGATAGTTTTTTGCTTACTTATATTGACCAATTGGTCGATACCACTTCAGGACATCAAATGTTATGCTTCATGGATGCCTACTTTGCTTACAATCAAATAAAGATGGATCCTATAAAGGAGGAGGTAATGGCTTTTTGGACAGATAAGGGGTTATACTGCTATCTAGTCATGACATTCGGACAGAAAACTATTGGAGCCACATATTAGTGCCTTATGAATAAGGTTTTCAAAGATCTTATTGGGCACACTATGAAGGTATATGTCAATAATATGTTAGTGAAAAGCCTTAAAAAATCTTAATAAATATCTGACATGGAATAGTATTTCCATCTGCTATGTTACTACAACATGTGCTCAACCCTGCCATGTGTTCTTATGGAGTCGCTTCGAGAAAGTTCTTAGGGTTCATGCTAACCCATTAAGGGATTGAGGCTAATCCAAAGAAAATTAGGGCACCAAGTGATATAGTGCCCTCGAGGAACATCAAGGAAGTCTAGAGATCGAATGGAAGGATTATAGCATTGTTTCATTTCTTGGCCCACTCTTAGGACAAATATCTGCCATTCTTCAAGATACTCAGATGTGCTCATAGCTCTGGATTTTAATGAACTAATAAATGCCAAGAAGCCTTCAAACAACAATGAAAATATTTAGCATCTTCGCCACTACTTTCCAAACTAATATCTGGAGAAAAGTTATATTTGTACTTGGCTATTTCTGCCCATACTATTAGCTCCATCTTGGAATGAGAGGAAAATGATGTACATCATCCCTTTTATTATATAAGTAAAATCTTATCTAAAATAGAGGGACATTATACATTAGCAGATAAAATAGCTTTGGCGTTAGTTTGCTCCGATAGAAAACTACATCCATACTTTCGAGCCCATGTAATTGGGGTTTATATAAATCTACCATTGAGAAGTATCCTATAAAAGCTAGAAGCATCTGTAGATTAATAAAATGGTCGACGGAGCTAGGAGAATTTGACATCCATACTTGCCTAGGCCTGATATTAAGTCCAAAGTATTGGAAAATTTTATGATCGAGTGTGCCATTCCTTTCTCTAATGAGCCACCAAGTGTATATCCTTCTCCCACATACTAGACATTATATGTTGATGGAGCTTCTGGAAGTTCTGAGGCTAGGGCAAGAATTTTTTTTAATCTATTTATAATAAGTTACCCTTAAGCACGGACTTCGACTTAAGTTCCTTGTGATGAACAATGCAAAAAAGTACGAGGCCATATTTGATGAATTAAGGCTGGAAATTGATTACAAAGTACAGTCTTGTAATTGTAAGGTATTATAGTGATCTAGCTATGCTACGATATAAATGAGGATTGTGAAAGGGAGGGCTATCAGTAGCAGTTTTGGAAATTTTAGTGATTATATGAGTTTGAGATGTTTTACAGTTAGAGAATCCAAAATTTTGCAATAATTCTGATGTGTATTGGGTTTGGGTTAAAAAGTATCTGATTGGTGTTTGGTGTACTTGGATTCCATGGAAGTAGGAAATTGGACTGAGCTCTTTAAGTGAGAAGGATGCTTTTAGAGTGGTGATAAGGTTTGAAATTATCGCTTTGTCATTGCCTAAGAGAAGTATATCATCCACATAGACTAGAAAATAGAGGTGAACATTATTTTTTTGTAGGATAAGGAGAGAGGGACCAGATTTATTGAAACCACTATCTTGGTACTTTTTAAGGCTATATACAAATTTATGTAATTTGCATAAAAATCTTGATGGGATGAGTCAGCAAAACCTTGAGGTTCGTGCATGTAAACTTCCTCTTGTAAGGTGCCATGCAGAAAGGCATATGTGATATCAAGTTGGAGTATGGGCCATTGCCTAGTAATTGTAACAGTGAGTAGGATCTAGATTGTGGGGATTTAGCAAGTGAGATGAATGTATCCTTGTAGTCAATGCTGAAGACTTGATTAAGCCCTTGAGCTACTAGCCGTTCCTTTTAACGATCGATCATGCCATCTAATTTTAGTTTTGCTTTGAAAGTCCAGTTGCAACCAAGAATATTGATATTTGATTGCGTGGGAACAAGGGACAATGTTCCTTATTTTTGGAGAACAAAAAAATCGTCGGACATGACACATCTCCAAGATGAATGTTTAATAGCTTGAGAATAACATGTAGGGGGGAGGATGGAATTGGTTGTGGCAAATAGATTGAAAAGTTTTTTGGGTTTTAAGTGCCCTATTTTAAACCGAGTGAGCATTGGGTGTTGAGTGGGAATAGTTCTGTTTAAAGTTGGTACAGACAAGCTAGAAGATATGGAATTGTTAGAGAAATGGGGTTGTGGAGAGGAAATGAAGATTGGTGATACTGAGCTGAGTGATGTGGTGGAATGAGGGGAGGTATAGATAGTTGAAGGAGACAAGGATGCGGAAGAGCTAGGAGGTAGAGTAGAAATAGGAACAAGAGTAAGAGGCATTGGAAGAGATTGGTCAGTGTTGGACTTGGTAGATGGAGTGGATATAGAATATGGGAAGTTTTTTTCGTGAAAAACAACATGATGAGAAATGTGAATTTTTGGCAGTTTGTAAGTTGTAGCATTTGTATCCTTTATGGGTAGAGGAATAGCCTAGGAATATGCATTCAGTGGAGCGAGGTTGGAGCTTATTTTGTGTTTATGGGTGAAGCCAGGAAAAACAAATACTACCAAAAGTTTTAAGATAAGAATAGATGGGTTGATGATTGTGTAGGAGATAAGAAGGATTATTGAGATGAATTGCCTTGGATGGGAGAAGGTTGATGAAATAATTTACTATTAGTAGAGCTTCCATCCAAAATTTTAGTGTTAGGTGGGCTACATGAAGTAAGGCCCAAGTGGTGTCAATGAGGTGTCAATGTTTGCATTTAGATAGAACATTTTGTTTGGGTGTGTATGCGTAATTAAGTTGATGAGTAATGCCATGTTTGGAGAGGAAAGTTTGAAAGGATGTGGAGAGATATTCACCGACATTATCTAAATGCAAAATTTCTATACTTTTATTGAATTATTTTTCTGCCATGTGGAGATAGTGTTGAAATTTTTGGGAGGTTTCCACTTTCGTATGCATTGGATATAGCTAGCAAAATCTCGAATAATCATCCATGAAAATCACATAATAAAGGTATCCATTTGAAGAAGGAATGGGGGCAGGACCCCAAACATCGAAATGTATAAGTGCTAAAGGGAAATATTTTTGTATTGAATGCAAAGTAAAGGTAACTTGTGACTTTTTGCCACATTACAAGAGTTACAAATAAATGGTGTGCTGCTAGTACATATAGAGGAATTATTTCTAGCTAAGATTTATAGAATTTGTTGTTGTGGATGACCGAGTCGAGCATGCCAAAGTGAGGAGGGATGGAGTTGGGTATGAAGATCTATTATAGTGGTAAGAGTTGTGGAGATTAGGTATAGCCTGTCTCGACTATGGCCATAAACAAGTTGTTTATTCATCAGATTATCCTTGATGATGAATCCAAAAGCATAAAAAAAGAAAAAGTAATTGTTATTAGTTGTTAATTTGTGAATGGAGAGATGATTGTGGGTGAGAGAAGGAACATGAAGCAGATTTTAAAGAAAGAGCTTACGATGAAAGTTTGGTAAAGGAAGAATGTCACTCCCATTATGTTGTATGGGAAGAGAGGTGCCATTAGCCGTTGAAATGCTGTCAGGTCCTATATTATAATAACCCGTATTTTGAGCGAGGTAAATAATTTTTTGTAGAGTCAATATAACTTAAAATTATAAACCTTCTTCGCAATAGCATTGTTATTATAGTATTTTAAGTACACAAATTTTTTTGTAATTTTTGGGCACTATAAAAAA
Source organism: Dendrobium chrysotoxum (assembly GCA_019925795.1). Lineage (NCBI taxonomy): Eukaryota > Viridiplantae > Streptophyta > Magnoliopsida > Asparagales > Orchidaceae > Dendrobium > Dendrobium chrysotoxum. The sequence continues at coordinate 43,162,453 of CM034315.1, forward strand.
TTTATAAGAAATTGGTACCTGTCGGTGCAAGTAAGGATTTTGGGATTGGCAGTGTTCATTTTGTAAACCGATTTCACCAAATTTTTTTTAAATGAAATGATTTATTTTATGGATAGTTTTCTATAATTTTTGAAGTCCTAAAATGATTTATTTAAATTTTATACAAGAAAATTGATTAAATTTTATAATTATATTATTATTTAAATTATAAATATCTAATACCTCTAATATGATTTATTTAAAAAGCCTTTTTGCTTTTTCAATTGGTTCTATTTCACATGCTTGAGAGATGTGAGGGAGATTTAGAGAGAAAATGTAAGAGAGAGAAAAAGAAAATTGAGATTTAGAGGTTGTAGAGTGATTTTCGTCTGTCGAGCCTATTTGGATAATTGCTCATCTCGTTGTAGGGAACATTTACCTTATTTTTTATTTCAAGGATTTTGTGGTTTTGGTATTTTTTTCAATCAAAATTGTGTTTTCATTACCGAAAGCATGAATAATTTTGTATTGGTAAACTTTCACCTCGTAACTTTTTAGATGTTATAGGGATTCAGATTATGAGCATTTTGATTATTTATTTGAGATTTATCACCGAATGATTTTCAAAATACAACTTTTTTGACTACCCAAAAATTTATTTTGACGTCTAAAAATAGTAGTGTAGTATAATAAAATCTTACAACATTGTTTTATACAATTCTTGATATTTTGGTCATTTTCATAAAATATGCATTTTTACCTAAGGATTTTTCTTGTCTATCGTTATGACATTTTGACATTTCTGAATTAAGCTCAATTAGCTTTATTTACTGCAATGCATTAAAAATAAATATAGATATGTGCTTGAGTAATAGCTGGTCACTATTAATATTATAATATTATGATAATAATGTGTGTGTGTAAAATACAAGTAAAGCCTAGTTGGCCAATTAGTTGGAGACTAATTGACCTGTACAGGATGGTGGGCTGATGGGCTTTCCATTAAATAAAGTGTTTTGGTGTTATCCTCTATTAATTCATGTGATACACTACTTGGGAGTTTTAAGGAGATTATTACTGTGCCGACGGGCAAAGAGTTGCGACTCTATTTACTGAACCAATGGTTTACTAACACTAATATTAACACTAAAAAACCCCATAATAACCAAAACTTCTTGCTTGTTTAGTGTGACTACTGAAATACATATTTTTGATGCATTATTCTTATTATTAAACAAGTTTATTATTATTGTATGGATTTATAGTCATTACATTATTCTACTACTCCAGCTACTTGATTATTATTGTTACCAATCTTGATACTAATACTATTTGATATTATTAATTCAATGTGCTTATACTAAGCATGTGATATAGGAGGCCTAGATAGCATATATATATTCTTATATGATTTTTACTGCATCAATTTAATTTTGACAGTCTTTACCTATATTTTGATTTGATGTTTTATCTAATTACAGAGTTATAATTGATTTATAGATTTGACACTCGTACTAGTTTACTACTTTACTAGCTATTATACCATAGTATTTTACTGTTTATAGATTCCACAACTACTGCATGTGAGTTTTACCTTTTCTATAAGTATACTATGATCATATGAATGTTGCTGCTATGATTTGATCCTTGACATACATGTTACTTCTTTACCATTCTTTGAATTCAGTTATAGGTTTTGGTGACCTTCCAGGCTTTTAGCTCATTATATGTGATTAAATAATTTCAGGCTAGGATAGAGGATCAAGAGTGTAAGGTTGGTCTGATTTCTTAAAGTTTAGGTTCTTTTTATTTTAGTTATTCTTTTGTACTCATGACAGAATAGTTATGATATAATTATATAGATCCTTAGTATTATAAATGATTTTTGTGATTGAATATAAATGTGTACATTGATTATTTGAATTATAGAATCTATTTTGGTTTTTCTTATTGATAAAAGAAATTAGATATCTATGGTTTTTATTTATTAAAAGATTAAAAGAATAATTCTTCTAATTTAGATTTTAGGGAATCACATATATACTGTTGTGGTTGTTGAAGTAGAGCTGGATTAGATGTAGATGTGATGATGCTCCAGAATTTAGATACTAATCTATAGATGGTGATGATTGTGGTATAACTAGTAGAGCTCACGGAGTTGCTTGCGGAGAGGGTGTGTAATGAAGATTGCAGCGATGCCAATACATGGGAGCGGTATGTCCATCTTTGTTGCAGATTTAACAAATAAGTTGAGGGGTGGTACCTGTACGGATGCTCTAATTGGATGGACCACTATAATGAGATGAAAATGGTCGGGAGTGGAATGATCGACCTCTATTGTGATGAGGAGTTTTAGTTGTTTATCCTCTGGGGGAATTACCTTGGAAGCTGTAAAATGCAGTTGTATTGGCTGAGATAATAGCGACTTTGGATTGATCATTTTGTATATTAATCTCTTCTCAACAAAGAAGAGAATACAAATCATCCAAGATGATTGGGGAGAGAGCTATATGAATTACTGTCTTAAAAGAATTATAGGTTTGGGGCAATATTCCATTAAGGATATGAAGGATAATGTCTTCTATGTCGATGTGAGAACCCACAACGGATATGTTGTCAACAAGCGATCTAATCTTAGTGAGATATTGGGTTATGGAGAGGCCTTTCAGGGAGATGTTATGGACCTCATTTTTGAGTTGCATAACTCTGGAATGGTTGGTGGGTTGAATACATTTTTTGAGTGTGCTTCAAATTTCATGAGTGGTATGCAAGGTGAGAATATAGGGTAGAATAGAGGGGGATATTGTCGAAAATAAGGCTGCAATAAGGTTTTGATTGATAAGTTACCATTGCTGATAAAGGGGATTGAGAGAAATTTCACTAGTGGAGGAGGTGATATGTTGAGGAGGATAGATTTGAGTTTGAGTAATAAAACCTTCAAATTTTTTGGTGGCAAATAGTTTAAGTATCTAAAGCTTCCGAATGGCATGATTATTAAATGTAAGTTGGATGTTCCCAATGTGTTCGATATTTGAAATGAGAAATTTGAGAGAGGAAGGAATGTTGGAGTTGGTAATAGCAGTGATATTTGCTGAAGCTTGCTGCGATGAAGACATGTTGCTTTCAACCATGACCAGAGATGGTGTAATGGCCATTCGGCATCACTGCTCTGATATCATAAGAGAAATAATGTAGAAATAGTAAATAAGACATTGAAAGTTCTTGAGAAGTATAAAACCCTAAAGAACTAGTCCCGAGGCTAATCAAGAGGGGGGGGGGGTTGAATTGGATATTTTAAAAACCTTCTTTCAAAAACTAAAAATCCCCATATTAAAGATTTTTCAACATCTGAAAATAGATAATCAATACAACGTAATATCAATCACATATTTTCAACCAAGCAGTTATATCCAAAATAAACGCAAAAAATAAAGTGTAAAAAATAAAAGAATGAACACACCAGATTTAAAGTGGTTTGGTCCAACCTGACCTACGTCCACTCCTTTGAGGCAACCTCCAAGTATTACACTAAACCTTTAGTGACTCTCCTTTAGCCCCCACAGCTAGGCGGAGAAGCCCTTACAAAATCACTTCTACCTTCCCCAGTGCGGTGGAGTAGCCGGGTCCTTTGACAACAAAGAGGTCTTCTTCTTCAAAAAAACTTCCCTCAAGACAAACCATAAATCTGATGGTACTAAGGATCAAGCATGCTAGAAAAACCATGTGAAATCCCCTCCACACTCCCTTGAAACCCCCTCTAAGGATTTTCTCCCTCTCAAACTCCACCCTTTCCTCTCCCCCTTTCAAGTTCTCTCTATAAGTTTTCTCCAGAAGAATAAAGACACAATGGCTGCTAAAGACACTTACCAAGTGCCTTGACAAAGCTTAAATAGAGGGCCTAAAAAAGCTTAAAATTTCAATTCTACTTATAAAGATCATATAGTATGATCCTTGGATCATCCTGTACGATTAGTATAAAAATAGCTCTTTCAACCAGTATGATCTACATTATCCTATACGATTAGTTCAAGAATTTGCTCAGATCATCCAGTATGATCCTGAGATCCTCCGGGATGATTAGTTCAACTAAAATATAGTTCATCTAGGATGAACCTTGGGATGACCAAAATTGTACATGGGTAATCATACAGTATAAAGTGAATCATACAGTACGATCAGAATATAAAAATTAAGTAGATTTGATTTACTATTCATAGGAATAATTTAAGTATGATTTTTATAAATCGTCCAATATGGTGTATATTATCCTGGATGATTAGAAGAAGATATGAGATTCAAAACCTTACCAGATTATGATTGGCGACTATTTTTCATGATCATAACTGATCATCTTAAATGATTTAAATCATCTAGTATGATTAGTTAAACGAGCTGATCGTACAGTACAATTAGTTTAACATTTGAACTTCTGGTTTTGACTCATGCTCACTCCCCCTGAGTGTGTGTGTGCATGGTTAACAAGCTAGCATACACCCTTACAGGACTTGACTCAAGAAATCAAAAACACATCAATGAATATTACAAAAATCATTACAATATAACCTATTCTACCTAATATTGAGCCTTGAATCTTCGTTAGATGGTGCATGGTGTTCCAGAAAAGTTAGTACACACACAAACAAAAATATTTTACAAATACAAGTAGACAACAGGATGTGAGCCACAATATTTGTTATCATCAAAATATAAACTCATAAGCTCGAGTTGCAATAATCTCCCACTTTTTTATGATGATAAATATTACTGGTTAAATTTGCAAATTTAAAATATTTTCTCCTAATCTCCCCCTCACTAAGATAATATTAAAAATAGGGGAAATAAATCATTTTTTTTAACATAAAAATAAAAAAAAGCTTTTAGAACCTAAACAACAGATAAACTAATGAAAATACAAGATGAACATATGCAATTTAAGCACAAATACAACCAGTCAAATACAATCTCCCCCTTTGACATTATCAAAAGAAGGGAAACACACAAAAAATAAAATGGAACATATATAACACTCTGATAAGGTGGAGGTGGTGCTGATGATTAAGAAGAATCAATTAGTTTCAGCAAATTTTCTTAGAATGAAAAATTTATCTCTTGACTTGATTCAAATGCTGAGTAAGAAATGGATTGACCTTACCTAAACGCAAAAAGAAAGGATTGAGATAACCCAGCTCAACCTCCTTATAGGCTAAACTCCTTTTAAAAAAAAAATTAATTCAAGGAAAATCTAGAAAAGGAAATTTACTATTTTCAATCTTCGTGCATAAAGTATATCTAATAGAATATCAATGCAAAAATGGTGAGTCAGGAATGATGATTTTATAACTCAAGTATCAGGATATCACTAGACACATGAATTTTCTAAGAAATATTAGAAAGGTAAGCTAACTCATTGTGGGCTCATTTTGTGCCTCTTTATTAGTTTTGGCACACTCTGTGCATCTTTTAACTTTTGATACACTTTGTGCATCTTTTAATTTTGGAGCACTTTGCATATTTTTTGACTTTTGATACACTTTATGCATCTTTTAAATCTGGCGTACATTGTGCGTCTTTTCATTTTTGGGCTTATTTTGTACCTCTTTTCATTTTACAAACTTTCTTTCTTTTTATATTTTTAAAGAAAACCATATCCAGTGACAAAAATGAACAGCGTGATTAACAAAATTATGAAGTTGATTCATCAATATGCAAAAGATTCCTATGAGATGGAAAACTGTAGGAAGATGAGAAAGGTTTAATTTCTAAATCTAATTTAATTTAATATAGCTTTTGATTTAAAAGAGAAATAGACTTATTAAAGAAATGAGAGGACATTAATCATGAATTTCCCTTCTTTAATAGTTTAGAAAAATCAAAACATCACTCACTTAAAATTTAAAGTAAACAGGAGGTAAAATTTTTTAAATAAAAATGTGAGTGTGTGTTGATCAAAGAGTTTGCACAAAAAATACATAAAAGAAAAATTAGAATAAATGATCATAAACCTAAATACCGTACTATAAAATAATAGCATTAAAAATAATACAGAAAAATATAAACATTCACAATGAATAAAAAAAAACAAAGAACATATGCACATGTATTAATTATAAAACATAAAAACACAAATAAAACTTTATTTCTCACCATCGTGCTCTTGGTCTGATGATTCAGAAGCTAGGTCTACCCAGGAGATCTTTTATTTTTTATCATTTACCCTCATTATAATTTGCTAATTTTTACCCTTTCCGTCGTAGGAAGAGTTTTTAAATTAGGGCACTCATTTTTCATATGTTCAGATTTCCTACATCCAAAGTAAATAACGTTAGAGGAAATCTTAGCATTCATACCATTTTTACCTTTGTTCCACTTTAATTGATGCTTATGCTTGTGCTTTAGTAGACTTTCTAATTTGCTTGTTATTGATGCTAACTCTTCATTTTCATCATCTACTAAGCCACTTTCATCCCTATCTTCATCTTTTAGCACTATAGTTTCATCTGCATCCAAAAGCTTTTGTCTCTCACTTTCCTCATGGGCAATGAGTGAGCCAATCAGATTATCAATAGAATAATTATTCAAGTTCTTTTATTCACAAATAGCAGTGACTTTAGCATGAAATTTATCAAGTAGATAATATATAATTTTATTGGCTTTTTTGGTATTTGAAAGTTCTTTACCTAAAGCATGTAATAATGTCACAATTTGAGTAAATCGAGTATACATGTCTAAGATTATCTAATAAGGTTTCATGCAAAAAAGTTCATAATCATGCATTAAAATATTCAACCTGGATTGCTTGACTTTACTAGTACCTTCATATGTAGTGCATAATTTATCCCAAATTTTCTTTCTAGTAGTGCATGTGGATACTAACATATAATCTTCAGAATTCAAAGAATAGAAAAAATAGTTCAAATATTTAGCATTCACTTGAGTATTGATTTGTTATACTATAGTCCATTCATTAAAAGCAATATTAGTTTTAATTCCATATTTAACACATGAAGGTACAAAATAACCAGTTTGAATCATATGCCACATTTGATAATCAATTAATTTCAAGAAAGTAGACATGTAAATTTTCCAAAATCAAAAGAAATATTTTCAAATAATGGTGGTCATGTGATTGAATATCCCTCCGCAATATTATGATTACAAAAATTAGTCTTTGATCGCAATTCAAAAGTTTTCAAACTTAAATTGTGAATCCCGCTCTGATACCACTTAAAAGTTTGTAAGGGGTATGTAACCCAAAAGAACTAGTCTCGAGGCTAACCAAGAGGGGGGGGGGGGGGTGAATTGGATATTTAAAAAACCTTTCTTTAAAAAATAAAAATCCCCTTCTTACAGCTTTTTCAACATCTGAAACAAATAATCAATACAACGTAATATCAATCACATATTTTCAACCAAGTAGTTATATCCCAAATAAATGTGAAAAATAAAGTGCAAAAAATAAAGAAATGAACACACTAGATTTATAATGGTTCAGTCAAACCTGATGTATGTCCACTCCTCGGAGGCACCCTCCGAGTATTGCACTAAATCTTTAGTGACTCTCCTTTAGCCCCCACAACTAGGCGGAGAAGCCCTTATAAAATCACTTCCACCTTCCTCGGTTCGACGGAGTAGCTGGGTCCTTCAAAACTAAAGAGATCTTCTTCTTCCCAAAACTTCCCTTAAGTTAAATCTTAAATCTGATGGTACTAAGGTGCAAGCTTGCTGGAGCAATCATGCGAAATCCCTTCCACACTCCCTTGAAAAACCCTCCAAGGATCTTCTCCCTCTCAAACTCTACTCATTCCTCTCTCCCTTTTAAGTTCTCTCTTTAAGTGCCTTGACAAAGCTTAATTAGAGGGCTTGAAAAACCATAGAAATTTAATTCTATCAACAAAGATCATACAGTACAATCCTTGGATCAACTTGTATGATTAGTGAAAAAATAGCTCTTTCAACCAGTACGATCTACATTGTGTTATATGATTAGTTCAAGAATTTACTCAGACCATCCAGTATGATCCTGAGATTGTCTGAGATGGTTAGTTCTACTAAAATGCAGTTCATCCAGGATAAACCTTGGGATGACCAAATTCATACATGGGTAATTGTATAATACGAAGTGAATTGTATCGTACGATCAGAATATCCAATTTAAGCAGATTCAATTGACTAATCACATGATTAATTTAAGCATGATGTTTATAGATCATCCAATATGATGTACATCATCCTAAATTATTAGAACAAGATATGAAATTCAAAACCTTACCTAAATTATGATTGGCTTTTATTTTTCATGATCATAACTGATCATCCTAGATGATTTAAATCATCCAGTATAATTAGTTCAATGAGCAGATCATACAGTATGTATAAATCATATAGTATGATTAGTTCAACATTTAAACTTCTAGTTTTGACTTAATGTCACTTCCCCTGAGTGTGTGTGTACATGGTCACCAAGCTAGCATACACCCTTATAGGACTTAACTTAAGAAATAAAAAATACATCAACAAATATTACAAAAATTATTACAACATAACCAATTCTACCTAATCTTGAGCCTTGAATCTTTGTTGGATGGTGCATGATGTTCCTGAAAAGTTAATACGCACATAAATAAAAATATTTTACAAATACAAGTAGACAATAGGATGTGTGCCACAATGTTTATTATCATCAAAAATATAACCTCGTTAGCTCGAGTCGTAATAAACTTAGCTTAGATGAAGAACAAGATTTCTTTTTGAAATTTTGATAGGGATGTTAAGCCCTGATGAACTAGTCCTGAGGCTAACCAAAAGGGGGGGGGGAATTGGTCATTTAAAAAAATTCATGAGCAACAGGACAGATCTTTTCAATAATTTACAGCGGAAATAAGTAAACATAGAAATGAAAAGGTCAACCATAGATTTCACCCAAGCAGATAATAATAGAAAAGTAAAGTGTAGAAAATAAATAGAAAGAGCACACCATATTTTATAGTGGTTCGGTCAACTTGACCTACATCCACTCCCCGGAGCCTCCCCTCCAAGTATTGCACTAACACAAAAGTGACTCTCCTTCTGCTCCCACAGCAAGGTGGAGAAGCTTGAACAAACTCCTTTCCACCAACCCGATGAGGCAGAGAACCTGAACTCCTTTTGCTTTCTCCTTAAGCAAGCAGAGAACCAAGACTCCTTTCGCTTCCTCCTGAAGCAGGCAGAGAACCTGAACTCCTTTCGCTTCCTCCTGAAGCGGGTAGAGAACCCGGATCTTCTTACGAATGATCCTCCCATAGAAAACACAGATAAGATGAGAGATGACAAATGGAGAAGATGAATCTGATCCTTGCTTGGAGCAACCTTTATGAATCCCTCACAAACTCCCCCTCACAAGATCCTCTCTCTCTCTCCCAAGCTCTCTCTCTCTCTCTCAAGGTTTCTCTGGAAAGGAAAGTGGAAAAAGATTTTTCTTGTTGGAAGAAAAAAATCTTTTACAGGAGGGCTCAAAATTTTCCCTAAATCTTAATTGGTCGGCCAATATCTCCCATGACGATCGGTCGATCATCCTGTACAATCAGTTCAAAATCACATTATCAGCCTGAACAATCTGGTTCTTCTGGATGATTAGTAGGCAAGAGTTATTCAGATCATTCCGTATGATTCTGTGATTCTCTGGGATGAATAGTATAAATCATGAATTTCATCCAGAAGACCGCTCTGGTTATCCAGGGGAACTTGTGCTGGACTATCTCAAAATGACTTGATCCTCCAGGATGATATGTCTATCATCCTGTATGATTAGTTCAAAAAGTGCCAAAAATCATCTCGTTCACAGCTCTGGACGTACAGGTCAGAACATGCTGGATGATTTTAAAATGACTTGATTATTCGAGATGATATGGATATCATCCCGTACAATTAGTTCAAAAATAGGATTATCGTCCTCCACACAGCTCTGGACGTATAGGTGATAGGTACTGGACGGTCATGATTTTTAACACATAGTCCCGTATGATCCTGCAATCGTCCAAGATGATATGATTGAATCAATCAGATCTTAATTACTTTTCTTAATCACCAGACTAATTTAGGCATGATTGTAACGAATCGTCCGGGATAATCAGACCAAATCTCTAAAAATAAAACTTACTTAACTCAATCTGGCAGCTGAGTTTTTCCAATCTAAGCATATTGTCCCATACGATATTACTATCATCTAGGATGATCAGCTTAATTAAACCAACTTAACATGATCGTCCTAATTAGGGTTTCTATTTTCACTGGATTATCCAGGATAATATATATATCGTCCGGGACGATCAGAACAAAAATTAAAAACAGAAAGTCTAATTCACTAAAACTCTCCCCTGGAGTGTGTGTGTGTAAGATTACTTAGCTAGGGGATCAATTACATTATATTTGACACAAGAAATAGAAAAAATTATATTTAAGCACACTTCAACCCGATCTAGAGTTGGCTTGAATTGTATTGAATCTTTTGTACCTGAAATGATTAGCCAAGCAAAACAGAACACAAATATATTTGTCATCATCAAAACTATACTTCTTGAATCCAGATTTGCAAGAATCTCCCCCTTTTTGATGGTGGCAAATATTGATGTAGTAGTTTCAAATAAAACAGACAAGAGTAACCAAGGCACGTATGAAAGAAAATATTTCATTTCAAATTTCACTAAACCACAAAATATAATAAGGGAAATAATTACAACATAAAAGTATTAAAAGAAACTACTAGTCACTCAAAACACTGACTCCCCCCTTTTGATATCACAAAAAGGAGGAAGAACAGACACCACAATACAAACAGAAAACAAAAATATAAAATCAAATTGAATAAAAATAAAAATAAGAAGGCAAAACTAAAAAATAATGATTTTTTTTAATCGATCAGCTCTAGTAAATTAGAATTTTCCCCTGATTTTTAATTCAAAAGCCACTAAGAAGAAGATCGACAATGTTGAAATCCAGAAAAGTTACAAAATCGACTTTCGTAACTCCCACCTCGAACACCTTATAGGTTCAGATTCCTTTCAAACAAAAATCCAATTCAGAAGAAAAGAAATTAGATTTGAAAAGAGATCCTTTCAAGCCTCGTTCCAGAAAAATATCTGATATAATAGTATTACAAACTAAGAAATCAGAAATTATGATTTTTTGTTTCAAGCTTTTGAAAATATTAAGTGGTGCATGGATTTTTCTAAGACATTTAAAGATCTGAAATGGAAGAAAGCCTATTTCTTTGTGGGCTCATTTTATGCCTCTTTTTTAATTTATTTGGCACTTTGCACATCATTTGATTTTTGATACACTTTGTGTATCTTTTCAATTTTTAGCGACATTGCGCATCTTTCTAGTTTGGGCCAATTTTGTACCTCTTTTTATTTTGGCGCTCTTTGCGCATATTTTGTAAGCTTGCTCCCTTTCAAAATCGGTAAAGAATCTCAGCTGTGAAATTATCTTCCAGACATAAGAGATGACAAAACCCACTCTCTACAATAAGGAAGAGTAATTCACAAAATAAAAACCATACATCATATGATAAGTGCAGTCACTTGATTCAAAATATTATACCAATGACTCAAAACTTTGAAAATACTATTCATATAAGGTAGATTACTATAGGAAGATAAAATAGAACTCTATTTTAAAAACAAATTTTTTAATTTTCAAGAAGATTTTTATCCAAAAGAATTATAATACTATTATAGGAGTTAGAGGAAGAGAAATAATCATTATTATTTCTTCCCTTTAACAGATCCAGTGGAACCAATCACTGATTATAAGCTTCTAAACTAAAAAGAAGGCAAAACTTTCAGTCAAAAATTTAATTTATCAGTAGTGATGAGTAGTGATCTGATTTTTAAAGGAATTAAATAATGAATAAAAAATAAGTAGAAAATCTCATCAAAATAAATGCTCAAATCAAAAAAACAACAAACAGTAAGAAGAAAATCAGCACTGAATAAAAATAAAACAGGAAATAGATAATCAAATCAAAAGACTAACAAAAATAAAATAAGAATAAAAAAGGAAAAACTCAGAAACCATCAGTCATCAGAATCAAGCATTTATGTCAATCACACCTAATCTGGTCCTCAAAATGCTGAATGAGTCAAAGGCCAGTGGTTTAGTAAATATGTCAGCCAGTTAATTTTCAGTTGCTACATGAAATAGCTCAATGTCCCCTTTTGTAACATGGTCCCTAATGTAGTGATGCCTTATACCAATGTGTTTGGTTCTAGAATGTTAGATTAGATTCCTACAAATATAGATAGCACTAGTGCTATCACACAAAACAAAAATTAAGCCTACAGGTAATCCTAAATCCAAAACTTGTTCCTTCAATAAAAGGACTTGGGCTACATAACTTCCTAAGACAATGTACTCAGCTTCAGCAGTGGAAAGTGGAACTGAGTTTTATTTTCTATTGGAACAGGAGACTAAAGACTTCCCTATAAATTGGCAAGTTCCAGAAGTGCTCTTTCTATCCACCCTACACCCTACAAAGTTAGAATCAGAATATATAATAATCTCAAAAGAAGTGCTGTGCCTATGGTACTAGATTCCTTGGTTTGGGATCCCTAAAAGATATATAAGAATTCTCTTAACTGCAGTCAGGTGGGACTCTTTGGGATCAGCTTGAAACCTAGCACAAAGAGAAACACTAAACATAATATCAGGTCTGCTAGTATTCAGGTAAAGCTGTGATCTAGTTATTACTCTATACTTCTTCTGATTAACAGATTTTCCACTTGAATCCTTACATAACTGAACAAAGGAGCTCATGGGAGTGTTGATTAGCTTGGCTTTTTCCATTTCATATTTCTTTAAAATATACTTAGTGTATTTAAATTTATTGAGAAAGGTTCCATCATCCAGTTACCTTATGCTAAACCCCAAAAGTAGGACAATTCTTCCATCATACTCATCTCAAACTCCTTACTCATTATTTTAGAAAAATCATCACATAAAATTTTATCAGAAGATCCAAAAAGTATATTATTAGCATAGATCTGGACAATGAGTAAATCATCCCCTATTCTCCTCAGAAAAAGGGTGGTATCTATGCTCCCCTTAACAAACTCTCTTTCTAATAGGAATGTGCTAAGCCTCTCATACTGAGCTCTGGGTGCCTGTTTCAATCCATACAAGGCCTTTTTTAATTTGTAAACATGATTTGGATATTAGGAACTCTCAAAACCTGGGGGCTACTCTATGTAGACATCCTCTTTTATTACCCCATTTAAAAAGGCACTCCTTACATCTATTTGAAATAACTTAAATCCTTTATACCAGGCAAAGGCTAGTAGCATAATGGCTTCCAATCTAGCTACAGGGGCAAAGGTCTCCTCAAAATCAATCCCTTCAATTTGATTGTACCCCATAGCCACCAATCTTGCCTTATTCCTAACCACCACACCAGAAACATTCATCTTATTCTTAAAGACCCACTTGGTTCCTACTATACTTTGATTTCTAGGTCTTTCTACTAACTCCTAAACATCATTCCTTATAAATTTATTCAGTTTCTCTTGCATAGCTAAGATCCAAAATTCATCAGAAAGGGCTTGATTGATGTTGGTGGGTTCAATCATTGAGATAAAGGCAGAGTGGCTTACTTCCTTCCTAAGTCTATGCCTAGTCCTAACACCTTCAGAAGGGTCTCCTAAGATCAGTTCTTTAGGATGACTCGAAAAATATCTTTAATCTCTAGGCAAAGTGTTTTGAGCTTCTACCCTTTCCTCCAGACTTGCATTTTCAACCCCTTGGGTAATCTCCCCTACCTCTTCTTCTTCCTCAACTCTTGTCTCCTTAGGATCAGATTCATCAAACACCACATGAGTTATCTCTTCCACCACCAAAGTCCTCTTATTAAACACTCCAAAGGATTTCCCCACACTAGAATAGCCTAAGAACACTCCTTTATCAGATTTAGGGTCAAATTTCCTAAGGATGATTTCCCATTATTCAGAATGAAAACCTTACAGCCAAAGACATAGAGGTGGGATAGGTTTCGAGTTATACCCTTAATGATCTCATAAGGTGTCTTGTTCAGATTGGATCTAACATTAACCCTATTCAGCACATAACAGGCAGTGTTCACCGCTTCACCCCAAAAGTATTTTGGAAGAGAATACTCAGCAAGCATGGCTCTAGCGGCTTCCACTAAGATCCTGTTCTTTCTTTCAGCTATCTCATTCTACTGAGGGGTCCTAGGAGCTAAAAAATTATTGCTAATCCCTTCTCACAGAAAGTTCCAAACTTCACATTTTTAAACTCTCCACCATGATCGCTATGAATAGTCAAGATCTCACAACCTAACTTCCTCTGAATCTAAGTGGAGAATGACTTAAATTCCTTAAATGACTCAGATTTATATGACAGAAATTTAATCTAAGTGAACCTCGAGTAATCATTAACAATAATAAAACCATAGACTTTTTCCCCTAAGCTGGCAGTGCTAATGGGTCCAAAGAGATCCATGTGAAGGACTTCTAAAGGTTTAGAGGTGCTGATGTTCTTAATGGAGTGAAAGGAGGACTGGACTTGCTTCCCTAATTGACAGGCATCACACAGGTGGTCTTTAGTGAACTTAAGCTTGGGGACACCTCTAACTAAGTCCTTTTGGGTGAATCTTCTAAGGGTTTTCATACTGGCATGACATAATCTCTTGTGCCACAACCAAGACTCATCAGCACTAGTTTTCAAGCAAATTGAATTATCAGTTTTAAAGAAACTTACATCCAGCATGTAGATATTATTGATCCTTTGTCCTTGCAAAACAATTTTATCATTTAAGCTTAAAATGCAGTAAGTGGACAAAAATTTGATGTTGTATCCTTTGTCACAGAGTTGACTGATGCTAAGCAGGTTGTGTTTCAATCCATCTACAAGTAACATATTCTTAATCATGAAATTCTTTGAATTACTAATTATACCTGCTCCTACCACCCTCCTGGTGGTGTTGTCTCCAAGTGTAACCTTTCCTCCATCCCTGGACTCCAGCAAAATAAACTAATTTGCATCTCTAGTCATGTGTCTTTAACATCCACTGTTCAGGTACCACATGCTCTCACGAGGTCTTGTGTTTGAGCACAGCTACAAAATCATCAAATGTTAGATTTAGGAACCCAAATAGGTTTGATTTCCTTCTTATGAAAAGAAGAATGCAATGCATATGTACTGTGCTGTGAAACAGGCAATTTGGGCCTCCACACCCAATGTGTACTGTAGTGAACAGCACAGGTGTGGGAGATGTGTCCTAACATGCCACAAGAAAAATATTTAATATCAGGAAAAGGGTTAACTAATCTACATGGGTGATAGTGCCTCTTCCTAGGTTTGTATGAAACATGCTTTGATAATTTTGAAATAAATTCTTCAAAAGGTGGAGGTGCATAAAATTATGCAAAAATAGGAGGTGTTTCATTTTTCTCAAAAGCACTAATTTTTACTTTTAGAAATTTATTCTCCTTCTTTAGACTTACAATTTTAAAGTTCAATGCTCCCTTACTACTCTCCACGGCACATGCCATGTTGTCTAATTCTTTAAAAGATCTTTCTAAATTAACATGTGAGGCTTTTAATGAATCATGCTCAATAATCAGATCAGAATATTTTTTATTCAATTCATCATATTCATCAAGTAAAGACATGTGATTGCCCTCAAGTGTAGAATGATCTTTAACTACAGAATCATGCTCTTTTTGTAAGGTTAAGAAATCCAATTTCAGGCTAGCATGTAATTTCTTAAGTTTCCTATAAGATGAATAAATTTTCTTAGAAAGTTCTAGTAATTTATCATAAGTAAGTTCACATACCTCTTCTTGATCAGACTGATCAGGATGATCATCAGCCATCAGACACAAGTTGGTTTCCTCCGCTTCAGCTTCAGTATCAGAGGAGTCGGATACAAAATTTGCCCAGAATGCCTTTTGAATCTATTTCTTGTCCTTCCTAAACTTGGGTTTCTCCTCACCCTTCTCCTTACTTGGGTGAGTCTTAAGTGTAGGACAATCAGCCATTATATGTCCAGGCTTCCTGCATTCAAAATAAATAATATCAGATGAACCTTTAAATTTTTTACTCGACTTACCCTTATTCCACTTCTGAAAGTTCTTATTTTTCTTCCTTAGAAAGCTTTTCAATTACCTAGTGATTAAGGTAACATCATCGCTATCAAACCCGGAAGAGTCAGTGTCGGTATCGTTGGCCTTTAGTGCCATAATTTTCTCCATCTTCTTCTTACCTACATCAAGCTGTCTTTGGTTCACCCCTTGCTTAAAAGCAATGAGTGACCCAAGTAAGTTATCAATAGAATAAGTTTTCAAATCTTTAGATTCATTGATCGTAGTTATCTTAGAATCATACGAAGTAGGCAAACATCTAAGAATTTTATTCACTCTTTCATAGTTAGAGAGTTCTCTTCCTAAAGCAAGTAGAGAAGTGACAATTTGAGTGAACCTAGTATACATTTCAGAAATTGATTCACTAGGTTTCATATGAAAGAGTTCGTAGTCATGGAGTAAGATGTTCAATCTAGATTGCTTAACCTCAGATGTACCTTCATAAGTGATGCATAATCTATCCCAAATTTTTTTACCAGTTGTACAAGTAGAGACACGCATGTAATCCTCAGATTTCAAGGCACAGAAAAAATAGTTCAAACATTTGGCATTCAGTTGGGCTAAGTCCCAATCATTAATAGTCCATTCAGTGAAAGGCAATTCCGTTTTAACATTATTAACCATTCTAAAAGGTGCTTCATAGCCATTATTAACAAGCATCCACATGCGATAATCTATAGATTGAAGAAAAGTGGATATGCGAGTTTTCCAAAAATCAAAAAGTATGTTATAAAATAATGGTGGTCATGTAATTGAATAACCATCAGTAGTATTATGATTTCCAAAGTTAGCCATTGATCAAGTTCAAAAGTTTTTAAACTTAATTTTTGAATCCCTCTATGATACCACTTGAAAGTTCGATAGGGATGTTAAGCCCTGATGAATAAGCCCCGAGGCTAACTAAGAGGGGGGGGGGTTGAATTGGTTATATTAAAAAAATTGTGAGAAACAAGAAAAATATTTTCAATAATTTGCAGTGAAAATAAATAAACACAGGAATCAAAAGATCAACCATAGATTTCACCCAAAGATAATAACAGAAAAGTTAAGTGCAGAAAATAATCAAAAAGAGCACACCAGATTTTATAATGGTTCGGTCAACTTAACCTACGTCCACTCCCCGGTGCCTCCCCTTCGGGTATTGTACAAACACAAAAGTGACTCTCCTTTTGCTCCCACAGCAAATCAGAGAAGCTTGTACAAAACTGCTTTCCACCAACCCGGTGAGGCAGAGAACCTAAACTCCTTTCGCTTCCTCCTACAGCAGGAAGATAACCCGGAGTCCACTCGCTTCCTCCTGAAATAGGCAGAGAATGAAAACTCCTTTCACTTCCTCCTGAAGCATGCAGTGAACCCAGATCTTCTTGCGAACGATCCTCCCACAGAAAACACCGATAAGATGAGAGATGACAAATAGAGAAGATGACTATGATCCTTGCTTGGAGCAACCTTTATAAATCCCTCATGAACTCCCCCTCTCAAGATCCTCTCTCTCCCTCTCCCAAGCTCTCTCTCTCTCTCTCAAGGTTTCTTTGGAAAGGAAAGTGGTAAAAGATTTTTCTTGTTGGAAGAAAAAAATCTTTTATAGGAGGGCTCAAAATTTACCCTAAATCTCAACTGGTCAGCCAATATCGTCCAGGATGATCGGTCGATCATCCTGTATGATCAGTTCAAAATCACATCTATCAGCCTGGATAATCTGGTTCCTCTTGATAATTAGTACGCAATAGTTATTCAGATCGTCCGTATGATTCTGAGATCATCCGGGATGATTAGTGTAAATCATAAATTTCATCCAGAAGATCGCTCTGGTTGTCCAATGGAACTTGTGCTGGATGATCTTAAAATGACTTGATCGTCCAAGATGATATGTCTATAATTCTGTACAATTAGTTTAAAAAATGCTAAAAATTATCTGGTTCACAGCTCTGGACGTATAAGTCAGAACATGCTGGATGATTTCAAAATGACTTGATCATTTGGGATGATATGGATTTCATCCCTTACGATTAGTTTAAAAATGGGATTATCGTCCAACACATAGCTCTGGACGTATAGGTGATAGGTACTTGACGGTCAGGATTTTTAACACATCGTCCTGTATAATCCTGCGATCATCAAGGATGATATGATCTAATTAATTAGACCTTAATTACTTTCCTCAATCGCCAGACTAATTTAGGCATGATTGTAACGAATCGTCCTGGACTATACATGTATAGTCCGGGACGATCAGACCAAATCTCTAAAAATAAAACTTGCCTAACTCAGTCTGGCGACCGAGTTTTTCCAATATGAGCATATCATCTAATATGATATTATTATCGTCAAGGAAGATCAACTTAATTAAACTGACTTAACATGATCATCCTAATAAGGGTTTTGTATTTTCACTGGATTGTCCAGAATGAAGTGAATATCATCCGGGATGATCAGAACAAAAATTGAAAATAGAAACTCTAATTCACTAAAAATCTCCCCCTGAGTGTGTGTGTGCAAGGTTACTTAGCTAGGGGTCAATTACATTACACTTGACTCAGGAAAGGGAAAAAATTGCATTTAAGCACACTTGACCCGATCTCGAGTTGGCTTGAATTACATTTGATCTTTTGTACCTGAAATGATTAGCCAAGTAAAATAGAATACAAACATGTTTGTCATCATCAAAACTATACTTCTTGAATCTAGATTTACAACTCTTTACTCCACAGTTTTCAATAGTTACATCTTTACGCAGTTTTATATAAGGATGCCTTTCTACTGCTATAATGAAACATAGTGGGTGAAACAAAATGACATAAATTTGGTTGAGTGAGGAGGTCCTTCGGTCAGAGTGGTGGAGAGAGCATGTGCTGATAGGTTAGTACTTATTTTTAATGAGTGCTAACACCATTGTCACCGTCGATAGCACCATACTCCTATCAAGATCAAATATTGTTGTTTAGTATTAACCATTTATTATGGACACATGTTTTCTATACTCCGTATAAGGGAATTCAAACATGGTTATTCCCAAAATAGTTCTTTCCTATTCCTCTTAAATTGTGAGGAATGAAAAATTATTGTACCTATTTTATAGTGGATTTTCAACATGGTTAGGCCCCATAATTTTTTCACTTTTGAATTTCCCATATGAATAATTTTTTGTCTTACAACTTTATCTGTACGTGATAAAATTTTACATAAAACTAAGAAATAAAATAACAACTCTATCTATACAAATTTTCTAACACATAACAAAGCTAATTAAATAAATATTAAATAAATAAAATAATAAATAAGTACTAAATAAATTATATTAAAGTTATACAATATAAATAAATATCAACAAACTTGTTCATTAACTCTTAGTAATATGAAGGAATTGTATCAAACCAATTTGAGCAATTATTTGAATAAGAAGCACTCATAAAGAGAATATATTACTCACCTACTTCTCCAATGAGTTATACCATTTGCTCTTGTAGAAGTGAAAGTGAAGATGACTCACCAAAATTAAGAAAATCAATATGTAAATATATATTTCATATTCATTAAGGGGAAAAGGAAACTGCACTAGAAAATCTATTGCTTATTCAAAAATAACTTATAATAACTAAATTACATTTTCAAATTTATCATAGTAAGTGTTTCTAAACATTTGAACTTCTTCTGTTCTTTCTCTTTTCAAAATAATGTTCTTGTTATATTTATTAATAATTTTCGCAATGGAGTGGTGACGGCGAAAACTAAGGGAGGCGAATGAGAACTATTAAATTGAGCATGTTTTGTCATATTTTCTATGTTTTGTGCATGTATATCTTCCATCAAGTAAGAACGAGCAAGTGATTAAAGATCATCACCTAAATTCTAACTTCGTGATAAAGTATTGTCTATGTTCACCAATGAATGATGGTCGATGCGTATCAGTTAATGATGTCTAAAAAATATTTTCTTGAACATTTGACTTCACTGCCACTTAATATCCCCTCTCATCAAGAGAACAATTGAGGTGATAGTAGGAACTTAACTTTCAATTCTTACTAAATGACTTGTGCCTGCCACCCATCTACCAGTTATTTAGTTTAACTTTTATTATGTAAGAAACAACACTGCCTACTCCACTATTAAGCAATCTCTAACATTCCTTATTGATCAATAAACGACATCACTGAATGACTAACGTCTGCTAACTATTAATATGACAACCATCTTCCCCTTTGCCTAGTCACTATCCAAGCAGACCACTAATCATCATCATTTAATGGAAACTCTGACATCTCAAGACTTTTATTATCACCATCACTTGAGATATTTTCCACAATCCTTGAAAAATTATTTGTATGAATATTAATTCTCCTATAGTAGCTTTACCTGTAGGGCCTATAGAAGAGAAACCCAAAGAGGAGGAGAGTTTTGAGACAAACACTCTATGGATTATGAAAGATATGTTCCTGTTGATCCCCGCTATATTTTTGGAAAGTCTAAAGAGGAGATGTTAAGTGAACTAAAATATAATATCAAGAATCTGGATGATGAAGAAGCTTTAGACTTTGATCCTAATCAAGATGATATGTTGGATGATGTAGTAGCATATATTTTTATGGTAGAAATAAGGAGATGATCCCATGCTGATCAAGTTGAAGATATTGGGATACATGATGTTATAGTTAAGGAAGCATTGTGCCATAATTAATATCTTTTACAATAGTTAAAATAAAAGGATAGGCAAATTACCAACTTGGAAAGAAAATAAAGAAATGATGGCTATTATGGCATCTTTCCAATACCATGGTCCTTTACAACCATAAGCATATGTTGAATCTTCTCAACCCAAGTCTGTTCAGGTGGTAGGGAAGAAACAAGTGATTGATGCTATAGAAAAACACCATCAAAATCTAGAAACTAAGGCTTCTAAATCAAAAGAAATAAAGTAGATAGTAGAAAAATAAGTGAGGCAGGTATTAGTAGAGTCCTAGAGAGCATCATATACTCTAAAAGGTAGACCCTACGTAGAGGAATTTGATGCAGTTCCTCACCTAAAGGAGTTTGTGCCTCCATCTTTTAAGATCTTTGATGATACTAGGAACCCAAGGCAGCATATAGCTTACATTAGAGCTAGTTGTTCTAATGTTGGGGGTACTGATGCATTACTATTCAGATAGTTTGTTAGTAATCTCCCATGAGTGGCATTTAATTGGTATGCAAATCTACCAAATGGTTCAGTGCACAGTTTCATGAAGTTGGAGAATATATTTTTTAAAAGATATACAGGAAGTCAATACCATGTCACAGTTAGAGACCTTGTGATAGAAAAGAAGAAACCTAGGGAGAAACTAGTTGATTATATACTTATATGGAGGAATTTGAGCATGAAATACAAACCTCAATTGTAGGAGTACTATGTACTCGAGATTCAACTCAAGAACATTCATAGTCTAGTATCCTTTCTTTTAAAAGGATTTACCATTAAAACATTCATAAAGTTGCTCAAGAAAGCCTCCTGCATCTAAGAGGAAGCTTCACAGCTTTCTTTTCTTGTTGATTAATCATCTTCAGACTCGAAGAAGTTGAAACCCCAAAAGGTATTTGAAAAGAAATCTGGGCTAGTTTCAGCATTCGATAAAGGAAAGAAACCCATAAAGATCCAGAAAAAAATCCTCCCTAACTGTCTTATAATCAGCAGTATTAGAAACCACAGTATCCGCCACCATAGTTTCAGCCACAGTTAAATCAGCAATGACCTTATTACACTCTAAAAGAAAGAAAGGAAAATTGTGAAAAGTTCACTGTAATGATTGGTAAGACTTACCCATTCAAGAAAGAGGCTTTGATGCCAAATCTATCTAATTAGGTTTGATTCAACTTTAATTTAAACTCGACATGTTTGATCAACTCTATATAACCCGTCTCGAGATAATTTGGAATAATTAGGGGTAAGATTGAATCATTTAAAGCAAATTCAAACTATTTTTATCTAATTTCACACTAATGGGCTTATCTTCGCTTGATTGAAGATAAATTTATGTCGATCAAAGCATATCGACACAGATTGACTTGATATTGAGTCAAATCCACTTGATTCGAGTTCAATTTAACATGGCAGCTTCGATTAGCTCAAGTTGACTCGACCAGATAAATGCAAATCCAAATTTAATAAAATTTAGCTTATTTTGGCTAATTAATTTAGCCAATCATCCCTCCAAGTCCTCTCAAATTTGTCAATTTAATTTATCCCTTAGATTTTAATTAAGAGAAGAGGGCATGATAGTAATTATTCCCAAATTTGAATTATTGTCAAATGTAAAAAATTGTCAAATTCACGTATGTATTTATTATAGAGATCTGAATAACGCTTGTCTGAAAGATGAATTCCCATTACCCATACCAAAACTCATGCTAGACATTGCCTCTATGCATGCAATTTTCTCTTTTATGGATGGTTCATCTGAAAATAACCAAATCAAGAAGACCCCTTAAGATGAAAAATTTACTACATTCAGGACATCTATAGGGGTCTTTTGTTCAAAATCATGGCCTTTGGACATAAGAATGCTAGTGCAACTTACTAGCAAGCTAAGACCCAAATCTTCGATGATTTAATACACAAACATGTGAAATGTTATGCCGATGATTTGGTTGTCAAAAGCTGTCGAAGGGAAGACCACCTACATGATCTGAGAATATTTTTTGAAAGGTTATGCGCCTATGATCTACAGATGAACCCCTTAAAATGTACTTTTGGAGTTACTTTAAATAAATTCTTAGGATTCGTAGTGAGACACCGAGGTATAGAAATTAATCATTCCAAAATAAAAGTTATCTTAGATATCCCTTCACCTAAAAGCCTTACCCAATTAAGTTCTTTTCAAGGTAGATTGGCAAATCTATGAAGATTTCTTTATAACTTATTTGGTAGATGTCAACCATTTGCTACTTTATGTATGAAAGATGCTTGATTCCATTAGGATGAAAAGTTTTAAAATGCTTTTGAAAGCTGACACCACCAGTTTTAGCGGCTCCTATCCCAAGAAAATATTTAATACTTACACTACAGCTTTAGACAATTCTCTTAGTGCATTCTTAGCCCAGAATAATGAGGAAGGAAAAGAGAATGTACTTTACTACTTGAGTAGATGACTTTTACCAACTGAAGCTAATTATCCACCTGTTGAGAAACACTATTTAGCTTTGATTTTTACTGCATAAAAATTAAGGTATAACATTTTAGCTCATAAGATCAATCTCATTTCTAGAGTCAGTCCAATCTAATACTTAATAACTCATCCAACATTGTTAGGATATTTGGCATGGTGGTCAATGTCCTTACTCGGATTTGATATCATATTTATACCATTGGGTGCGACAAAAGGTTATGTTATGGCTAACTTCTTAGTAGCACACTCGATCCTTATTGAGTCACCTCTAAATGATGATCTACCTAATAAAAAATTATGAGTTTGGTGGAGCAGGAAGGAGATACCTGGGAATTATTTTTTGATGATGCCACATCTTCACAAAATATTGGGAAACCTCAAAAGATAATCCCAAGAAAAGTCAGTATCATGTTAGTTTTCATAACCCCAGAAAAGGAATTATTATGTTATTTTTACCACTTACTGGAGTCCTGTAATAATAACGAGGATGAATAAGAAGCTCTAATAACTAGTTTAGAATTAATAATAACAATGGAAATACTAGAAATTAAGATCTTTAGAGATTCAGAACTTATCGTAAATCAAGTTGCTGGTATTTATAAAGTCTTGAACCCTAAACTTCTTCCATACCATCAATACACTATGAAACTTCTCGAGCATATTCTAAATATAACTTTATATAGGATACCCTATGGAAGAAATTCCATTATGGATGCCCTAGTAAGGCTTGTAAAAGAATTAACTTGTATAAAAAAGAATTAATTTCTATAGAAGTTCAAGGTTGCCATATCTTATCTTCTATAGACTTGGAATATAATATCAAAAGATTTCCTTCTATGGGCAAGATTGTTCTTGCTATTGATGATGAAATGGATGACTGGAGATAACCCTTCATTGACTATTTATAAAAAAGCAAACTCCCTCAAGAGAAATCTGCCACAGATCAAATTAAGAGAAGGGCTCTCTCTTATACATTAATAAATGACCTTTTGTATCGCCAGCCTTTTGATTAATTGTGGCTATGTTGTCTCAGTAAATAAGAAGCCTAGAAGATTGTGACCAAGATACATGCCAGATTGTGTGGTGCTCACTATTCTGGTCCTAAAATGAAGTTGAAATATAGAGACTAGGATATTATTGACTCTCAATGATTGATGATTGTATGTCTATTGCACATCATTGTCCCCAGTGCCAAGTACATGGTGTAGTTTTGCATCAACCTCCTTTTGTCCTACATCCAACAATCACTTCATGGCCTTTTTAAAATTTGGGGCACACACATCATTGGCTCTATCGATCCTCCTTTTTCTAAAGGTCACTGGTTCATTTTAGCTGTGATAGATTATTTCTCAAAATGGTTAGAAGCTATTCCACTACAAGAAGTTAAAGCTCATTATGTACTCCAATTCTTTCAAGACCATATTATATATTGATTCGACATTCCTTGATGAATTATATCTGATAATGTTCCCTCTTTCCAAAGAACCAAAATTAATAATTTTGCTAAACATCGTAATATTAATTGGAGATACTCCACAAGTTATTACTCACATGCTAATGGATTGGCAGAGGCCTTCAATAAGATGTTGGTAGGAATTCTAAAGAAGGGTTTAGGAGAAGCTCAATGAGCTTATTGACAGTGGCATGAAAATTTAGGAGAAGCTCAATGAGCTTATCGAGCCACATATAGAACCCCAACTCAGTCTACACCATTTGTTTTAGTCTTAGTGGATGAGGCTATTCTCTGTTTAGAGGTACAGCTTCCCTCTCTAAGAGTTGCAATTAACAATCATATCACATCTAAAAAGAATTCTCAACTTCGACTAGAAAAGCTCGAAGGTTTAGAAGGGAAGCGATTGCAGGCTCAGCAAAACCTCAAGTTATATAAATCATGTATGGCTCAAACACATCATAAAATGGTTCGCCCTAGAACCTTATGAGTAGGAAAACTGGTGTTGGTCCTACGTAGATCTATCCTATCTCATCAAAGGTTTGGTGGTAAATTTGAGCTTACATGGGAAGGTCCTTTTATGGTGGAAAAGTCTACCAAGAAGAATCTTACCAATTGGTGGATTATAAGGGTCATCATCCTATGCTACCCATCAATGGGTGGTATCTTAAGAAATACTATGTGTAATGATGTCCTTATAAATATTTGCAATAAAATTACAAATTTCTTAACATACATGTTATTATTAAGTTCATGAATGTGAGATGTGAAAGTTTGAGAAGGTTGTTAAACCTAACAGAAGTAT
This sequence comes from Dendrobium chrysotoxum, assembly GCA_019925795.1. Taxonomy (NCBI): domain Eukaryota; kingdom Viridiplantae; phylum Streptophyta; class Magnoliopsida; order Asparagales; family Orchidaceae; genus Dendrobium; species Dendrobium chrysotoxum. The sequence continues at coordinate 43,187,956 of CM034315.1, forward strand.
CCTGAGGGGCACCAAGAAGGGGGGTGAATTGGTAATTATAAAAATTCCCTAAGCAGGAATACTACTTTTTACTTTAGCCACAAAAAAACTTAAATTTTGATTCATATAGATTACTCAAAATAACATGCAAAAGTAATTTATGAGGTGTTGGATTTGAATGGTATGCAGAGATAACCAATGGGTCAGTGTAACTTTTACAAAGTAAGAACAAATATTTGTAAACAGGTTTGTTGGGGTGCTTCATCATGCCATTGTATGGGATCTGGTAGTTAGAAAATAGAAACCTGATGAAAGTTTGCTAGAGTACATCTTAAGATAGAGGGACATTGGTGTGAAATGTGAACCTCAACTCAAAGAGCAGCATGCTATAAAAATTCTTCTGAAGAATATCTATGGCCTAAATTCTTTCTTAGTTAAAGGGCTTATAATAAAAACTTTTGAAATGTTATTGATTAAGTCCTCTAATCTCCAAGAGGAGATGACTCAATTAACTTTCTTAAAAGATCAATCCCCTTTAGAAATGAAAAGAAAAAAAAACCTGAAAAGGAGTAGGAAACGAAGCCAGTTCAGTATCTATAGTTGATAACACTAAATAATCGATGTACATTAAGGAAAAAATATATTTCATCCATCACAGTATCAGTAGTATAATAGACCTCCTAATCCACAATTTAAATCTCACTCAAATCTTACGCCTTAAGAGGAAAGAGAGAGATTTGATATTCTCTTTTCAACAAATGTTAAAATCTTTAACAAACTCTATATAGAAACTTTAGATGATATCGATTACTCTCAAGTTATAAATGCACCTCCAAAACCTGAAGAGGAGATTAAATCAACCATTAACAATTTGAAAGAAATTAATTTGGGTACTAAAGAAAGTTCTTATCCAATTTTCATAAGTTCTTTATTGAATGAGGATAAGGAAAATAAAATAATTAAATTACTTAAGTAATTCAAGTACTATTTTTCTTAGAGTTTTGAGGAAATGCCTGGATTATAAATAGATATAGCAGTCCATAACTTAAGAATTCAACCAAGAAATTTTCTTAATTAAATAAGCACCTGGACGAATGAGGCTTGATATTGAATAACAAGCCAAATCAGAAGTTAAAAAGTTAATCGAAGCTTATTTTGTAAGGGAAGAGAATATCCAACTTGGTTAGCTAGCATTTATTTCGATCAAGAAAAAGAACGATTAAATTTGCATTTGTATTGATTTTAGAGATTTATATAAGTTCTACCCTAAAGATGAGTTTTTGCTTCCAATATTGAAACTCATGGTTGATATTGCTTCTTTACATGTAATATTTTCCTTTATGGATGACTCATCAAATATTTTCAGAGAGATTAGCCTGATGGCTGATGATTCTATTATAGCTTAAAATAACATTCATCATGTTATGTATTGTTAAAGGTCAAGCTGTTTCAGATTTCTTAGTAGTTCAGCCAATAAGAGATGATTGTCCGATCAATGCTAAATTGCTAGATGAATAAATCACAAAATTAGAATAAAATGAAAAATTTATCTAGTAATTTTATTTAGATGGTGCTACTTCTAATCAATAAGAAATAACTAATCATATCTTCCCAAGAAAAGTTAAAATTAGTATAGTATTCGCCCCATAAAAGAGTGTAATGTATTACTCCTATCATTTGTCAAAATCTTGTATGAAAAATAAAGCTTAGTAGGCACTGATAACTTGATTAGAATTGATGACGCTAAATGAAGTTAAAGAGATCAAAATCTTCAAGGATTCATACCTAGTTAATAATAAGATAGCTGGTATTTATCAAGTACAAAAGAAAACCTTAATCCCTTTCCATCATTATATGATTCATCTCCTTGAATAAATCACAAATGTAACACTATATAAGATTCCCTGTGGAACAAATTCTATAGTAGATACTTTAGCAAAATCATCCAAGTCTCTATTTACTTAGTACGGGATTAAATTCTAATAGAAGTATAAAGTCATCAGGTCTTATCATCCATAGACTTTAAATATTTAAAATCAAAGGTCTCTTGTGATAGATTGGTAGCAGATCAAATTAAAAAAAGATCCCTTTCATCTATAATAATTAATGAAACCTTATGAATTAGAACATTCGATAAAATATGGTTAACCTCAAGTAAATAAGAAGCACTAAAAATTATCAAAGAAGTACATGTCGTACTGCCTAGTACACATCAATTAGGTCTAATGATGAAAATGAAAATGAAAAGAATCGGTTATTACTGGTCATTGGTGTTTTACAACAACATGAAAGTTGCATGCTGTTGTAATCAATGCCATGTACGTGGTGTGATTCTACGTCGATAACCAAATGCATTACACAAATAGTTACTTTATTGCATTTTAAAGTTGGTGTACTCATATTGTCAATTCCAATTCATCCAACATCCTCTATAGGTCATAGATTCATATTAGTAGCTATAGATTATTTCTTGTAATAGGCAAAGGAGATTCACTTGGGAGAAGTAAAAGCTCATCATGTTCTAAATTTCTTCAAAGATCAGATCAAATATAGATTTGGTATTCTTTATTGAAGCATATCAAATAATGGCCCACCATTCAAAAGTACTAAGATAAATAACTTTATAAAACATACCCTTAAGTAAATGGATTAGCTGAGACATTTAATAAAATAGTAATTCAAATTCTAAAGAAGACACTGGATATCAAGAAATGCCAATAGCATGAAATGTTTTTAGTGGCTTTATCAGCATACAGAAACATATATAGAACTTCAACTTAGTCTACACGATTTACTTTAGTATTTAAAGTAGAGGTTATTCACCCTTTGGAGGTATAATTACCTTCATTACATATAACAATCAACTATAAGATCACTGAAGAGTAGAATGTAAAACTCAGACTAAAAGAACTCAAGGTTTGGAAGATTTGCATCTACAGGGTCAACAAAACCTAGAAATATATAAAACCAAGTTCATTCAAGAACATAACAAGCTGGTTTGTCCAAGAACATTCCAAGTAGGAGATTTTATTTTAGTTCTCTAAAGACCTATTTTAGCCCATCAAAAGATAGGCAGGATGTTTTAACCGAATTGGGAAGGTCCTTTTATAATATAGGAAGTATATCAAGAAGGATATTTTTAGTTGCTTGATTGTAAAGGAGATCATCCAATGTTACCAACAAATGGATGATATATCAAGAACTATTATGGTGGAAAGTATTAATAGAGAAATTTTATAATAAATGAAAATTTCTTACCATTATGTTTTTTATAAATTGCTTGCATATATGTAAATTTGGAAAAAAAAAAAGAAGGGTCTAGATGATAAGGCTACATCTAAAATTCATATTAAAGTTTAAGTTTTAAGTTCCCCGAGTACCTTTAAACTTTAAAATTTTTTCTGGCATTTTATAAACTTCATTGTATATTTCGTTTGTTTAAGAGCCATTATGTCATTTAGATTCTATCCTAGTTAATTATACATTTTATGTATTTGATAGCATCTATCTCATTCAGATTTCAAACCTTCTTGTCTAGGAAATGCTATCTTATTCAAATATAAATTTGATATTATTGAGAGGCTCTTTTACATTCAAATCTTAATCCTTCTTATCTAGGAGATGATATCCTAGTCATGTATAAATTTTATCTATTAGAGAGCTGTTATCTCATTCAAATTTTAGTCCTTCTTACCTAGGAGATGCTATTCTAGTTAAATAAAAATTCAACTATTTGAGAGTCGCTATCTTATTCAAATTTCAATCCTTCTTATATAGAATATGCTTTCCAAGTCAAGTATAAATTTCATTTATTTGAGTGCCACTCTCTCATTCAGATTTTAGTCCTTCTTCTCTAAGAGTTATTATCGTAATCAAGTATCGATTTCATTTATTTGAGAGCTGCTATCTCATTCAAATTTTAAATCCACTTATCGAAGGGTTGCGATCCTATTCAAGTAAATATTCATCCATAAATAATTCTAAATATCAAACGGTCGTCTAAATTCTATTAATCACTTTAATTAATGCCAGCATGTGTAATTTACTTTTTATGTTTATCACACCTTTTAGGGGTCAATTTGTTAACCTCATTTTTGGGTGAGTTAAATGAACTAAATAAAAAATGTAATCTCCATACTCAAATATTTTAACTACACTTCAAACATCAAATTCATCCCATCACTATGCTCTCGCATAGTGATCAATTCATTGAGTTCAGAACCAACACTTGACAATCACCCCTGACTATCATTTGATCATCTAATCTATCAACCATAAATCACCACAATAATTATCTGTGATATGATAAATGTAAAGCTAAATTTCCATCAATCATTTATCTTTGTTGAACAATTCAAAACCTAAATCAAAATTAAGCCGTGAATACATCAGTTGATAATGATAATCAATTGATAATTTTTTTAATCAATAATAATCATAAGAGATATGAGCATTGCAAATCCTAAATCATTCTAAATCATTGATTAAGTCAAATCTAAATCAAACTCATTGATCAAACCCATTACAAATTAAAAATTCCAAAATTCTGTGTCAGAACCAAACCTAAAACCCCTTTGTCCATAACCTATTTTTGGGAAATTTTTATTTCGCTGAAATAAGACCAAATAACTTCAAATTTTAGGTTGATCACTTGCATATTGATTAGGCATCTCCCTAGGGTTAACCACACAACTTTAAAGGGATGTCAAGATTACTAACACCTAAAACTCTAGCATTTTCACAGGCTACAAAATCTTGAAATATTTACAGTCTATGCCACTAAACATGACATCTCGTAAGTTTTAACTCAAACACTTCACTAAACTTATTAAACATCACCATTGAACTAAATATTATGCATTGTGCAAACACTAAAACTTGGTTGACCAATGATGTCCATGGTTGACCATAAAACCCTAAATCTTGAAAAGTGAATTTTTCTTAAACCTCAGCATGGCTCAGTAAACCAAGCTATGAAACCTTCTACAATTATGTTTAAAACACCATTTTGACATCCATTGAATCAAAGCCTTGGTAAACCATAGTTGACCAAATAAACCCGGGTTAATAAACTTTTTTCTTTTTCCCTTTAGACTACATTACATGCTTGAAGACCAACCGAACCATTGGACCACCTCTAACAAACCCTAGTCATTATTTAAAATGCATTGAACAAAGTTCCAACCCAAAACCAAATCATATGTTATCTAGATTTCTATAAATCACCGTAACGGCTCTCTATGCTCTGGTGATTCTGAGGCGATTCTAGGGCTCCTACTCGTGTTGCAAATCTGGTTTCAAGGACTATTATTTTGATGATAGCAAATATTTCTGTTTCTGTTTGATTGTCTAATCTTTCTGATCATTCCCCCTTTGCTTATCATGATTAAGTTTAGAAATGACACATTCATTAGTAACTTCAGATTTCAGAATATGTGGCTTCTTGATCATTCTTTCTTTAACATGGTGCACGAGAATTGGTCTACTCCTCTTCACTGTGATAACTCTATGTTTTGTATGAATAGGTTATGGCTTAAGTTGAAAAGACCCAACAAAAAAATTAATTGGTGGAATCAGAATGTTTTCAAAAGTTTTTTTACTCACATTCTTAATGCTGAAGAAAAAGTTACCTCTTTGGAGAAGATTTGGCAAAACGAGCCTTCCGATGATAATCTTAGTGCACTTCACCATGCTAAAAGTGTTTTGGGTATTTTACATGACCTGGAGGAAATTTATTTGAAGCATAAAACTACTTCTAAGCACCTTCTTGATGGGGATAATAACACTAAGTATTTTCATGCTTTAGTCAAAAGGAATAGAACTTGGAACTGGATTCATAAAATTGCTCATGATAATGGTTCTTATACTAAAGATGCTGGCGAGATTGCTAACTCTGGTGTGGATTTTTTTTTAAATTTGCTTGATGATAATTTTACTCCTACCCCTATTAATAATCCTTGTGTTATCCCTAATTTCCTTAACCAGGATGATAAGTTAGCTCTTACTGTTCCCCTTACTTTGGAGGAAATTAAGAATACAATATTTTATTTGTATTCAAACTATGTTGTTGGTCCTGATGGTTACACAACTAAGTTTTTCCAAAAGTTTTCGGACATTGTGAATTCTAATCTTTTTAATGCTATTTTAGATTTTTTTGCTGGCAACCATATGCCTAAATTTTTTTCTTCCTCCTTCATTGTGCTTATTCCTAAAAAGAATGGGGCTTCTTGTTGGAATGATTTTAGACCTATCAGTCTTTGTACTTTTTTTAGTAAAGTTATTTCTAAATTTCTTATGAACTGTCTTGCTCCTTTGCTTCCCAAAATTATTGCTCCTAATCAAACTGGTTTTATTTAAGGGAGATATATTTCAGATAACATTTTATTAGATCAAGAAATTTTGAATGATTTGGATGTTAGGGTGCCTAGTGGGAACTGTTTTTTCAAGTTGGATATTGATAAAGCTTATGATCATATTAGCAGGAATTTTCTTTATCATGTCATGCATTTATTTGGTTTCTATTCTTTTTTTATTAATCTCATTTAATAGTCTATCAAAAATTCTTTTTCTCTATTATTATTAATGGTAAAAGTCATGGTTTTTTTAAAACCTCCCATGGGTTGAGGCAAGGTGATCCAATCTCTTTTGCCCTCTTTATTATTGCCATGGAGTATTTGTCTAGAGGTATTATTAACAACAACAACAATAGCAACAACATCAAGCCTTTATCCCACTATGTGGGGTCAGCTACATGAATCCCTTTTCTCCATTGTGTCCATTTAAGAGTCTAATTCACATTTAAATCTAAAAAAGAAAGATCATTTGTAATAGATGTATTATTAACCTTTATGATAATTTCCCTAATAATTATTATAGAACTTTGGGTGGCCTCCCTATTTCTCATATTTATTTTGCCGATGATGTTATTATTTTTTCTAATACTTCAATAAATTGGGTTAATAAACTCATTGGATTTTTAAATATGTTTGAAAAGTTTAGTGATCTATTTATCAATAAAAATAAGAGCTGCTTTATTATTTCCAGCAAGATTTCCCATAATCGCATTATCATGATCAAGAATAATACCTTTTTTGCTCATGGGTCTTTACCTGTTAAGTATTTAGGGGTTCCTCTCTATAAGGGTAGAAAGAAAACTATTCTTTATGATGATCTTTTCACTTATGTGTAGAAAAGACTTCTATCTTGGGACTTAAATTTCTTGAGTTTTAGGGGTAGATTAACTCTTATCAAAAGCATTTCATGTTCTTTACACGTGTATTCCTTTCAAACCTTGCAACCTACCCTTACCATTTGTAATAGAATTGAGAAATTATTCAATAAGTTTTTCTGGTGTGAATCCAATATGAACTTTAAGTTATCTGGTCTTCTTGGGCCAAGTGTTGTGGGGTTCCTAAGGAATGTGCATTGGGTTATAAAAACATGTTTGATTTATCTCATACTTTTTCCTTTAAATTTTGGTTCAACTTCCATTCTAGAATCTCTCTTTGGTTTAAGTATATGAATGACAAACATTATGTTGGCAATCACCCTTCTATGTGTTGTTATAAACACTGTGATTCCAGAGTGTGGAAAAGACTTTGCAACATTAAATGGAGTGCTGAACCTCATGTTAAATTGGGGCTTCTTAGAGCAAATATCTTTTTATGGCAAGATCAGTGGCTGAAGGTAAGTCCATTGATTCTATTATTAATTATTTCTCCACTAATGCCACTAAAGTGAACTCTTTCATAATTGATAACAATTGGGACTATATTAAACAGGTTGAAACCCTTCCTGCTGATGTTGTTTTCAAAATTCTCAAACTAGCCATTAATTTTAATTATGATGATTTGTTATTATGTGATTTGTCTTATAACATCATGTTTAGTTTAATGGATGCTTGGCATGTGTTTAGGGGAAAAAAAAGTTTGTTATGAACGTTTTCTCCATGATTTGGAATAAAAGTATCCCCAAAACCATTTCTACATTATGTGGAGAATCATGCATGGTTATATCCCTACTAACGACAATTTGAGGAAAAAAGGCTTTATTATTACTTCTAAGTGCCAATGCTACTAACATGTGGAAAACATGCATCATGTGTTTGTCTCTGGCCCGATTAATGTTAAAATTTGGTCTTATTTTGATGATATTTATAGTTTGAATTTTTTTAATGCTAGTATGTATATCACCACATTGCCTGATTCTTGGTTCATCAATTCCAAAAGGTCATATCAGAAATGTTATTCCTTCTTTAATTTTATGGCCTTTGTGGATGGCTAGAAATAACTCTATGTTCAATAATATTTGCGTGGATGCCTTTAATATTATTCAAGATATTAATGACAAAGTATTTAAACTTTTTTGCTGTTAATTTGGTGACCTCTAGGAATTTTTGGAATTTTTCTTTTGTCGCTCATATATTTTGCATAATTCTACAAACTACCTACTTTTTGGAGGATCCTAATTTGTTGTAATGGATCAAACCACCACTTAATACTTTCAAGCTTAATGTAGATGGTTCTGATAAAAAAGATGCTTTGGGGTGTGGTGGTATTATCAGGTATGATAAGGGTAACATGATCATGTCTTTTGCTGGCCCTTCGGAGAAGTGTTCTGTTGTGAGGGCTGAACATTCTGCTATTCTTAATGGTTTGAAATTATATTTTTTTCTTGGTATTACCAATATTTGTATTGAGGTGGATGCCACTTCTACGATTCATTGCCTTATGAATCCTATGAAAAGAGTTTGTAATCCAGATCTTTTTTATCTTATTAGAGAAATCAATCAGCTTTTGATGTTTATTAACTCTTCTATTTCTCATGTTCATAGGGAAGGTAATGCTTGTGCCAACTAGTTAACTAATCTAGGTTGTAAGTTTGATTGTCTTACTGATTTTTCTAATTCTAATTTACCTATGTTACTTAAATGTATTATTATGTTAGATAAAATGGGGCTACCATACATAAAAATTTAGCCTCATTTTGGCTGGGTTATTGTTTGTGCAGTGGTGTTTGGTTTTCTATGTCTTTGCTGTTACTTGTCATTTTTGAGTTATCATTATTAATTTTCATGCTCAACTTTTGGGTTTTCTGGTGATGTCTATTTCTTGGTTTTCTTCTTTATTTCAATTCATCAATTTAGTGTGTTTTTTGGTGATGGGTTTGAGCTATGATTGGACTATTTGGTATGCTGATGGTTTCCCAATATGTTGCTCCTCTACTCCCTGGAGGTGTTGTGTGTCCCAGTGTTGTTGGTGGGTTAAGTTTGCTAGCATCTTTTGGAGGCTTGTGGGGGGCTTTCGTAGTGTTCATGTTAATGGTTTTGTTGTGATGTGGGGTTGGTCCTATCTTTGGGAATTTTGGTTTCTAGATTTCTTCCAATGCTAGGATTCATGTTATCTAGGAGTTTTCCAATTTCACTGTACTCTTGATCTTGTTTTTTGGCATGTAGAATTTCCGGAGGGTCTGCTAGTGTTTTTCAATGCTGTTGTGGGCTGCAAGTTCTTCTTTTTGCTGGGGGGATTATTTATGCCTTGAATTTACCTGACATTGACTTTGCTATTGTGTGGCTCTACCATCGATGTTTCTTTTAGTATTATCCTATTCTTTGCTATTACATGTGTTTGACTTGTTCTGGGAGTAGGATTGAGTGGCATTGGGGTTATCATATTGATGACTACTTTGGGTGTCTCCTCGTGAGCTCTAATAGCTTATCTCCTTTGATGTTTTCTTCGCTACAAAATTATTTCTATTTTTTCTATTGTATGAATGTGCTCTCTCGTTAGATTGTTCATTTTAATTTTTAGGGTTGGTGTGTTCATCAGTTGCTTTATTGCCCTCTTTCTTTTGAGGATCCCTCCAGTATCTGTGTTATTCACTTGTGTTTTACTGCTACCTCTACCCCGTGGCCTTGGGATGCCGTGTTTACTATCATGGATTATGTTTGGCACTGCTATCTGGTAGGTTTTGTTGGTGATATCTAGAATTGTAAGTGTAGATATGGTACCTATGGTGGTCTGATCCATGATAGTTTTTCAGTCTTGATGGCGCCGATGTTCAATATCATTTTGGTTATATACAGGGCTTTCTTTAATATCATTATGAACAGCCACATTGTTATGTTGCATAACTACATAAGATGTAAGTTGTTTTATTTGCTCAACGTTTTAAATTTTAATATGTCTTTCATGTTACTTTTAATTATTTTATTCAGAGCCCTTGTAGGCCTTTTTTACAAATTTTTGGAGACTCGTTCTCATTTTGTGCAGGGTCCTTGTTTGGTTGGAAAGGCTGAGTAGATTGATTACTATATTTTTCCTTTCCTGTTGGTTGCTTAGAATGTTATTAGGCTTCCTATAAGCGTGCTTAGTAGGGATTTCTACCTCTTAGGTTTTCTTTTTTTTTGTAGCTCTTTTGAGTAGTGGTGAGCAGGAGGTCCCTTTAAGGACTTGTACTCTTTTTTTTTTAGAAAAAAAAAACAAGTCCTAACCCATGGTCAACCCTGGTTGACCAAGTTTTGTTAGGTTGATTGAAAGGTTCACACTAAATGCTACACCTATATGTCATGCATTTGGATATCACCATTACATGGAAGCTAGTCTAACATTTCCAAAATGCCATTTGGATTGATTCTGACAAAAATCCAAGCAATGGTCAAAGCCAACCAAGGTTGGGCAAAGGGCCCCTTAAGCCTTTAGAAATTCATTCAGCATCAAATGACCTCTCAAAGTTATGGGACAACTTCCAACAAGTCCATAACATCATTTGGAATGAGTTGGACCACTCATCATTGACCCTTAGTAAAAAATGGTTAACCAGGTCAACCATAGTTGACCAAACTTATGCTATACACTTAAATTTCATTTTTTTCTCATAATTTTCACCAAAGCATTGAACCAACGAATAAGGATTGTTCATGATGTTAACATGAGTCTCTTAAAAAATTTCCAGGCCTTTGGCCCACATTATTTAACCAATAAGGTTGAACCAAGTGCTAAAAATGGGGTTTCCTTGCTCTACATCACCACCGTTATCAAAATAAATTTTAAAATTTGTTTTGTAAGTGTATATTACCCTATGCACATCCCAAGAGTTTTAACCCATGGTTTTACCTAGGTCAAAAGTGTGGACTAAACCAAACCTCCAAAAACCTATTAAATGGAGCTCTAAGCCAACCCAACCCAATTTGGCTTGAGCTAGCTTATAGGTAGGCTCTACAAGCTTCATTGTATATGCCCAAACCATTTCAGTCCACATGGGAGCTGATATGAAAATAACCTCCAAAATAACCACTCTCTAATGATTGGCGCAAGCCAAACACCCTCAATAAATAACCATGTGCTTTCAGACTCTCCAGAACCTTCCCATAGTTCCCATTGGTCTGTACCTAAGTCATTTTGAGGTGGGTCATGGCTTATGTGGCAAGATCTTGGTCATTGGTCTCCTTTTCTGTCTCATATAAATACCCCCACTTCCCATGCCCCAAGAGTTTATCAATTCATTTCCCCAGCTCTCCAGGAACCTCCCTAGCCTCCCCATAGTCTTTCCTAGCCCCCTCTAGTTTAAGAAAACCTCAAACCATTAAGAGAGAGAGAGAGAGAGAGAAAAGGATAATTCAAATTCATCTCTTGATCCACCCATCATTAGCTCTAGAGTCTTTTAGCGAGTTGAAGAGGGTATCTCTCGCTTTCGAATAAGCACAACAGTAAGAGAATCCAAACACAGGTCAGTGTGTAATCTTGATCTAAAGTTTTTGATCTAATATAATTTTCTCTTAAATCACAATGCTCGCAACCTTGAAACTCAATCGATTGAAAGACTAGGTTGCCATGATCCCATGTTTTAAATTTTATCATATTTGGACTCTTGGTTCTCAAGTTATGGGGCATTTAAATTTTTATCTCATTTGAACTTAAAAGCTCTTGTCAAATTAAAACCTTCTGGTCCTGCTCGACGCATGATTGGATGGTTCAAATCATATCAAAATGAATGGCATTTTTGATGGATCAATTAACAGCACGTGCGATTGGAATCCTTGATCACATGTCCATATCTAGGTAGTTCGGGTTTTTGTGGTTAGATTTGACAGTTAAATCATTAATCCTTCATGGATTTATAGCTTGAACACAACAAAATGATGTCACTGTCATACCCAATAATTGACAATCCTTAGTAATAATAGTACTAGTCATAATTTTAAATAAAAATGAATTTAAAACTTATTTAACTGCCCAAAACATTAAAAATTCATAGAAAATTTCATTTTTCATCCAAATTGAATGTTCTTAGGCATGTTGGAAAGCTCTTGAGCTCTACAATTTTTGAAAGATAATTTCAAGCTATTTTGGCCAGTGAATTTTGAGAAAAATAAGGATGATTAGTTTCCACTTTTCTTTAATTTCTCAAGATCTTGTGGTCAAATTGACCTCAAATGTGGCTGGTGTATATTAGGGTATATCATTGAATTAGCCTAATTTTCTTGAATCTTGATTTGGATAAATTTTTTATTATTTGAATTTTCAAGTGTATGGTTCCATTTTACACTCATAACTTTGAAAATTCTTTAATCTTTATACATTTAGAATAATACTCTCATTTTTTTATAGTATTTTTTTATGTTTTTTTTTTTTGAGAAGATGCAAGAAGCAATTTTATTGATAATCAAAATACAAAAAACTAAGTGATTGATCCAGAATCACAATCCTCCTTAAGTAAGGAAACAAATAAAGGAGGAACATTATTACTACTAAAATCATCCCAAAAGAAATCAAAAGAATGAGCATAATTAGCACAAAAATTCTCTAACTTATTACTCCTCCTATCCACACTATGAAATAAAACTTGATTAAACCTATCAAGACAAGACAAGTCCTGGATCTTTGGATACCCTACAGTGACAGGCATTTTTTTAATAATCTTCTGTACCAAATCAATAACATTCTTATCGTCCCCTTCAATGATGATCCCCTTGTACTCATACATCAATTCTTGAACAAACCTCTTAGCCGACAAGATAGCAAAAATCTCCAAGGATGAAGAATCCCAATGCAAACATTTCGCTCCAAAGGAACTCAAAAATCTGCCTTTGTGATCTCTGAAAACTTCCCCAACTCCGGCAATGTAATTACTCATAAGAGAAGCATCAATGTTTAGCTTAATCCATTCGAGTGGAGGAGGGTGCCAATGAGAAGATAGCTCAATGAGCTGGTTGGTACCCCAGTAATCCGAACTTCCTTTGAAGGATGTCGCAGCCATACTAATAGCATTTGTAGCAACGACTGTGAAGCTGTCCTCCTTTCCACCATGAATAACTTTCTTCCTACTCAACAAACTCAAGTAGACAGTAGAGCAATAGACATTCCCAATAAAAGGAGCAGCACTAGCTAAGCTCTTCAAACCCAACAAGCAATCTTTAAGAGAGGAGAAAATAGGTATATAGAACCCCAAACTCCTAAAAGTATTAAAAATTTGTAACAGCTTACCACACTTAACCACTATATGGTCCACATTTTCTATTGCCTCACAACCTCTAGGACAACCTTCATTCATAGATATTCCTCTATGCAATAAAAACTCATTTGTAGGAATAGTATTAAGAGTTAAACACCACCAAAACAAGTCAACCCGAGGCCTAAGCTTTATATCTCTCCTCCAACGCCAATGCTACCTTCAGCACCAGTCCCACTTCGTCTATCAGAAATTAAAGCAGATAAAGATTTACCTGAGCATGTGGATAAGACCTCCAACTGATCCACACTGTCCTCTTATATAATAGGTACAAGTTTAATTACATCCATAAACTGATTCCCAAAAAACTTATGTAGTTTACATTCATTTCAACCACCATGAGAAATAAAAGTATCAAGCTGAAGCATGTTGTCTTCCAGATTCGCCACAAACATTGGCCATTTCGCTAACGATTTATCTAGAAACCATACATCATTCAAGGTGTGTATAGAAACACCATCAGAAACTCTCCACCTAACCACCTCTCTCAAAGACTTAAGGCCATTTACAATAATCTTCATTGTAGGAGAGCTATACCTCTTCAAACGAAAATCCCAAATCTGATTCCCGTACTTGGCCCTCAATATGTTGTACAAGAATGTAAATGAATTGGAGATAAGGTTCCAAGCAAACTTTGCCCGAAGAGAACCCATTTCGGAAGCAATGGAATGAACTCCTTGGCCACCCAACCTTCTCGACCTGCAAAGAACATACCAAGAAATATAGTGTAGCACCTTACTACCATCTTGCTTGTTCCACAAAAAGTCTCTACACATTATATCAAAAACATTAAGAACACCCAATGGAACCAGAGAATGTATAGCAAGAAAGATAGAGAGGGTAGAAAAAATGGTCTTAGCCCGAAGCATCTTTTCTGCAAGGGAAATGAAACAATTGCCCCAAACATTCAAATAGTTAGAGGCCTTCCCCAAAATATTACCAAAATCATTAGTCATAAGCCTTTTCAATGAGATCTGACTCCAAGGTACATAAACTCTTTCACTACTTTGAAACCCAAAATCTTTGCTAGAGATCTTCTTCTTGATTTCTTGACAGACCTACCAAAATAAATAGAGGACTTCTGAATGTTAACCTTCTGACCAGTCCGCCTATAATACTCCAACAAAATTTTGTTTATCCTCTTCACCTTCATACCATTAGCCTCCAGAAATAAAAAAATATCATCTGCATACAACAGGAGAGAGATAATTTTAGCATTGGGAGCCACTCTAATACCCAAACCTTTCCCTCTCTGGGCAATAGCATCTGACAGCAATTGAAAACAAAGAATGAAAAGATAGGGTGACAAGGGACAGCCTTGCCTAAACCCACTCTTTGCTTCAATCCAACTAGAACCATTACCATTAATCAAAATAGAATATTTAGGGCCAGAGACATATTGAAGAAGTAGACTGGAGAATAAGTTAGGAAAACCAAAATTTTCCAATATAAGAGTAGACCACCCCATACTATCATAGGCTTGCTCCATATCAATTTTCACAGCCATAAGCCCTTTCTTGGGCTTAGAATATATGAACTTATTGCACACTTCTTGGGTTAAAAGAATATGATCAGAAATAGATCGGCCTTTAATAAAAGCTACTTGTTCCTTCGAAATCAACTTAGGAATAAAACCAATCATTCTATTTAAAAGCACCTTGGCCACTAACTTATAAAACGACAAGCATAGACTAATTGGTCAGAAGTTATAAGGGTACAAGGGATTCTCAATTTTGGGGATAAGAACTACCAAAGTTTCCTTCCAACTAGGACTCATAGAACTAGTCCTAAAAAAATAAGCAAGGGCCTTCCAAACATCTTCTCTAATAATTTGCCAATAGGTTTTAATGAAAGAGTAGGAAATACCATCAATGCGAGGATAGACATTGGATTCCAGCTTAGCCACAACCATATCCAGTTCCTCCTTCTTAAAATCAGCAAGAAGACAGTTTCGGTCAAGTTCATCCAGCATATGCATAGGCTTCGACCAGCCCCTCAATTTGCAACTCCTCTCCTTCCATTTATTCTCAAAGTATTCTCTAAATTCTCCTTCTATCTGATGTTTATCCTCCACCAATTCCCCATTAGTATCATTAACCTGATGAATCCAATTTGCATTACACCTACCCCATGCAAAAGCATGGAAATACTTAGAGTTGGTATCTCCATCAAATAACCAATGAGCTTTATCTCTTTGCCTCCACCAAGTGTTGAGATGGGCAAGAGTAGTATTCATCTCATGCACTTTAGATTTCAGAAACAACATTCTATCTTCAAGAAGCCATCCCAATTCTGCTTCTTCAATTTGGAGATTCAAAATCTCTCCTTTCAGCTTCTCTTTCAATTCTATCAGATTTTTGTGCTTTGATCGACTCCAGAAAAAAAGTGCTTTCAAAGCTCTTCTAAACCTCACATTAGGAGACATGACATCATCTGCATTAACTCTCTTATCCCAAGCTTTAGATACAATAGAAGCCAAGGCAGGGAAGGAGGACCAAACATCTTCATATCTTAAAAGGTGTTTCTTCCAAAAACTAGAAGGAAGCAACTTGAGTGGAATGGGACAATGATCCGAAGCAATATAAGGAAGATGACAAACTGCTGGCATTTGGATAGCATTCAAGGCTGCAGTATTCAAGATACACCTATCCAACCTTTCAAGAATCCGAGCTCCACCCTTCTTATTATTGCACCATGTAAATTTAGGTCCAATGACTCTCACATCATGTAGATCCAAATTGCTCATAATACAGCTCAAATCTTTTACTCCTTGGGATATAACAAATTTCTTCCCACCTTTCTTGTCCTCTTGAGACAAAATACAGTTGAAGTCCCCTCCTATAACAATTGGAAGATTAAACATTGAAATCGCTTCAAGATCATTCCACAAACTTCTCCTCTTAAAAGGATTGTTACTACCATAAAAAGTAGCAATAATTAACTTCCCTATTGTAGCAATATTGAATTCCCCTATTATAATCTGAGAAGAATCACTTATGACTGAAAAAGAAGCAAAGGCCTTCCTCCAGCAAACCGTAATACCTCCTGATCATCTAATAGTAGGATGAATAACAAAATCCCAATTGGTACCAATGAACTTATCACACTCATGTTTATCAAAAGAAGAGATCTATTCTCAAGAAGACCAACAAGCATCACATCATATTCCTTCACATATTCCTTCAGGTAATGAGATGCCACACTCTTCCTAGCCCCTCTATAGTTCCAAAAAGCTATGGCCGTCATTTTTGATAAGAAACGGGATTGTTCCCTTTCTTATCTTTAACATTACCACCAACCTTCCTACCATGATTAATGATATTATCCTTTCTCAAAGATCTCAATTCTTTTTGAAGTTTAAAATCGAATTTATGATAAGGAATACTTAAGTTCGCAAGTAATCCAGAAGGACTTACTTGCGTTCGCAAGCAACCCTTCCCCTCTATGCCCAATGAAGAAGAATGCAACCCTTCCTTAGTTGATTCCAACTTAAGAGAGCTCAGAATTGGAATGTCACCACTTTCATTAATATTATTAGATGTAGCACAACCAGGTTTTAAGTGAGGATCAAAAGCCAATTCCAATGACTCACCCACTACAACAGGTTTTACAGTAGACCCTTTAACCAAATCCTGAGGATCCAAGGCTGCCTTAGACGGCATTGGAGTATTATTCAAGACAAATTCTCCATCCTCAAATTCTACCACAAAACCATCTTTCTTGTTTTTAATCCTCCCACTACTTCCAATATTCTTCCTGTTTGCAACAAGCTCCTGGTCTTCCTCCACATGATCACTTAAAATTTGAAATTTATTGTCCATACTACAAGAAGCTGAGTTTGGATAAGAATTTATTACCTTTGAAGCACCACACTCCTCCCCAAAATCACCATACAACTCAGAAACGTCTATCCAAACTCAGCTTCTTGTAGTATGGACAATAAATTTCAGCAGACTCAAAACTACCAGCATATTGCCAAAACTACCATTATCCAAACTCAGCCGAAGAAATAATATCAGCCGAAGAAATAACACCTTCTTTAACCAGCATATTGCCTTCCCTTACCCCTTCTCTTCCCTTATTCACAACCATTCCCAGACTTCTTTCCACCTCAAGAGGAGCAATAGCACCAACATGTTTGTTCAAAGGCCTCTTCTCCATATTCACCTGATTATGCATTTTCTTATTCCTTTTATAGTTCACATGAATCCAAGGTCCATAGGATTCAGTGACACCATGTTCTAGTTCTTCATAGGTTGATCTTCCACAACTTGATTACTAGAAGCATCCTTCTCCACCACCTTCTTTTCCCACAACCACTACTAACATGGCCTAACAAACCACATCCATAACAAAAGGAAGAAATTCTCCCATATTCAATTTTCTGAAAGAACCTACCAGCCATCCCTTCCACCCAAACTCCCAAGGGAAGAGGTCTATCCAGTTCAACACGGACACAAACCCTTGCAAATTCTCTCCTCCCCCAATGAAACATGTTCCCATCCATCATCAAAGGGATTCCCACCCTAGAAGCAATCATAGCCACATTGTTTTCATCCCAAAATTGAAGAAGCAAATGAGGCATTTTAATCAAAATTGGAGAAGTCAATCCTTTCAAAGAATTAGGAGAAAAATCAATTGTCCACCTCTCCATTCCCATAAAGTGATTATTAACAAACCATGGGCCACCTGTCATAACACCTTCCATCGCTTCAATTGCCTTGAAAGAGCACAAGTACCAACCTTTCCCTAAGTTTATAAAGTGGAATAGACCAAAATTAGCCCATTGTCGTCTCAACTTCCAAGCAACAACATGGGAAGGTAATTCTTTCCCAAACACCTTAACAACCAAAGAAAATTCAAGTTTTTTAGCATTTAACACTTCAGCTGATTCAATCAATTTCATGGCTTTACCATCCTCCATCAAAACCACATTACCGTTATCAAAATTTAACCTGATATATGAACTTTTCTTCTAAGGATTAACCACATTGCTAGCTGCAGTTTTGTACTAAGGCAAAATCACAGGCACAGGAACGACGTTACCACCACAACTTGCATTAGCTTTCTCTACCAAATCAGAAGGCATCCCATAAAGATAATGATTATTTTGGTTAACTGAATTCAGGATATTCGCATTTATCTTACTGTCAAGGACAGGGATTGAATTTGAATTTTGAAAATGATTAACAGAAATATTCATGCTAGATGATGAAGCTTCAGGATCCAGCATTTTAGCGGGAGAAAATCAAGATTTTTTCAACAAGCGAGGTTTCTTGCACTCACCATTCAAAGAAATCCCTTTACCCTCACCTTCAACGTGATTAACCAAGATTGAAGGAGAATGAACAAAATCCGAAATGACTAATTCACCGTTAGACCTTCGTCTTCGCACAACATCAGCGTCAGGAACCAAAGCATTACGAACAACAACTTGATTCCCCTGAACCAATCCACTGTCCAAATCCATTCGATAAACTAAAGTATTCTACATAATAGAGGATTTAGATGGCCGGTGGCCATCCGCCGCCATGAGCTATCCCTCAGCCGAAAAATTCGAAGGAAGCTGGGAAGAAGAAATTTTGAAAAAAAATGCTTACTTTTCTCTCTAGAAATCGTGGAGCTTCTCTCACTCCAAGCTTTATTCATATTTTTTTATTTTGTATTTTTTATTTTTTTATGTATGTTAGCATAAGTTTGTCACTAATTTCATCCATTTTTAATAAGTGTTGCCTTAAAACAAATCACCAAAGCTATAAATATATTTAGGTTTATTGGTTAATTTTTTAACCTAGGAAGGCTTTGATGAGCCCAAGTTTAGGTTGTTTGAAGCACATGTATGCATGTACCTATATTTCAAATTTCACTATATTTAGAGGTTATTTGGACTGTCATTTCGTGA
Source organism: Dendrobium chrysotoxum (assembly GCA_019925795.1). Lineage (NCBI taxonomy): Eukaryota > Viridiplantae > Streptophyta > Magnoliopsida > Asparagales > Orchidaceae > Dendrobium > Dendrobium chrysotoxum. Next base: position 43,207,346 of record CM034315.1, read on the forward strand.
ACCCAAGATAAATTTAGATATTTGACTTAGGATCTTTGACAATTCACAATAAATCCATTTTAACTCTCAAAATAACATATAATATATAAAAAATCTCAAAATTAAAATATAAATAAAGAAAAGCTAAAATCCCCTTAAAATTAATTTAAAAAATTACTTTAAAAATTAAGAAATTTTAATATTTAAAGAAAAAAATAATTTAAAATATAAAAAAATTTCCTAATAAATTTTCAATACGTAGAATCATCCTTAGAGGTTATATCTAACATTTGGGGAAAATTTCAAGTGATTTGGAGTTGATTTGATAAAAAAATAAGAAAATACCCCTAATTAAACAATTAAATAAATCATTTAAATCATCAAACTTTAATAAATCATAACTAATTCCAAAAAACATAAAATTTAGTAAACTCAAAATTTAAAAACTCCAAAAATTAATGCAAAATCATAAAGTTGGGAAATGAGCCATTTGTTAAATGTATTTAAATAATTGTAAAAATATGAAAAATCAAAAAAAATATTAGGCTGCTCATTGGGACAACGCCATGAACAATTTTCACAGAAGGTAAACGTTAAAATATAAACTTAAATAGATTCGTAAATAAAAGATAAAATTTAAATAAAAATTATTAATAATATATGTTGATAATATGTCTTTACATACCCTTATACTTGATTCCTTTTATATGGGTAAAGGTATGTTGGATTAACAAGCTTTAAGGACCAATATATTTAATTAAAATAGAAAAATCTTTAATATTAATCTACCCCAATCCTGGAGGATTAGTAGCATTACAGTTTTGAGTCTAGGATATATTGATTAATAGCTTCTAACAATTTGAAGTTGTTGAACGCCATATTTTTTAAAACCTAAAGCTAAATAACCTCAATAATCAAAACATCTTTAAAAAGAAATTTAAAACTATAAATCTTTAGAACTTAAATTCAAACCACCCTATAAAGATTGTAAATAAATAAATTCATTTATAGATAATTTTAATCTAATTAAAATTAGAAACTATCCAAGCTATGCATCCTCTCTATGCACTCTTGGATGGGATGTGAGGATAACTAACCCTAGGCTAGGCTAGGCTGGTGGGTTGATTTTCTTGTCAAGTACTTTTCTTGGAGAGTGCCCTGTGCATGTTTATTTATTTTAAATAACTTGGATGCCATACATTTTAAATTCATGTTGGTGCACTAAGGCTCTAAGGACAACATTACAAGCATCAAGTTATTACACAACTACTTTGAACTTTTATATGCTTCTACATGCTATTATAATGTTTTAAATTATTATAAGCATCAAATTTTATACCTAAGAAAGATGAATAAATGTATAAGTTATTATAAAAGTAAAATGTTTAGAGATCGAGTTGCACAACATGTTAAGTTGTGAATGATTTAAACATACCTACTTATATATGTAAAATTTAACTCCAAAAGATGATATCCTTGCCTTTGGAGTATACTCACCTTTAGGTTTCCATAGAAGTGTTCGATATTGAAGACTTAGATTTTTTATTTTAATTTATATATACAGTATGATTAGAAACCTAACTTTGTTCTGGTGGAGCCTGGCCACCTTTACTTCCTGGAGTGTTTGAGTATATTATAAATTATTAAAATAATGAATAATAAATATCTTTTTTATATTTGGCACTTTATTTATTACATTGCTTCTAGCATTGCATTCAGTAGGGTGGTAGTTTGGATTAGTGTGTAGAAATTCTTTAATGTTTCTTTTGGTGTATATGTTCAGGACTTTGTAGGAACAAGTATACTAATTCTAGGATGATATGGCACTGGGTACCATATAAATAAGCCATTTAACCAATCATTCATATATGTACGCATTTTAATTTCTAGAATGAATGTTAGGCCATACTTTTATGCCCATCATGGGTAAGGTAGTGGGGTCCCCATTAAGCTTAGGGGATGCTACACCTTTCCTTTAGAGAGGGCCTTTATATTGCCAAAATTTTGGTGGTTAGAAATTTTTGCTGAGAAAATTAGCCAAGATAAAATTTAGAGTTCTTAGTGAATTTTCTTACTGCTGTCCTTTGAACTTAAAGTTAAAATTACTCATTTTGAATCATAAATTTTAGAGTCTAATTAATCCTTTAATATCCTAGGATAGAACATAACATATCATGCATTACATCTAAGCGAATTGATTATTCTAGGATTGTTACCTTTTAAGTCTTCACTTATTCCTTTTCAGTTCTTTTAAGAAAGAGCTAAAATTAAAGATTCAAGAATATCTAGAGAATATTTAATCTAAGGCTTATATATTAAATATAGTTAGGCCAAATATTTTTTAAATCTATATATCTTTGAAGATCTTTAGCCTTCACTTTAATTGAGAGTATTCTCTTAGGAAATGTGATTAATTTTAGGGGTTTGCCCCTATAAGGAGTCTCCGACCCCATCTTAGCTTCTTGTTAAAGTAGGAAAATTATTTATGGAATACAGATCTAAGTTTTAAACATTGAATTAATTTCATATTTTAAATGATAGATGAATGTTTATTTTATCCTTTCAGACTAATTGAATATTCCATGTGTAGTGTTAAATCAAGAATGGAAAGTTTCTCTTCTCAAATTGGTAGTGAAATATTAGTCTATCCTTATGGATGGTTTAATATCGATCTATACATATTTGATTAACAAAACAAAAATTTTAAGTTTAGAGAAAATTTTGTGTTACATTTCATTTGGACGTTAAATTAAATTTATCCATAGATGTATGAATAACAATGTAATTAAAAAAGTTTTTATGAGTTTAAAATTTTAGTGCACCACCCAAGGTTTATAAAAAAAATGTTGCCATGCTCCACCAACAATAAGCGTTGATTTCTACTCCTAAATAAAGTAGAATGAAAAAAGAGGAATTTAAGGTGTTCAAAGGAAAGGTCATTCTCACTCCAGTTTAGAGAGAGAGAACCCTCATTTAAAATTTTTACTCCCAGTTTTTTTCCCACTTTTTGCGTCGGTTTCTTAGAGGATGGAGAGCCGGCGGCCTTGTCTTCGAAGGCACTCCCGAAAGGTGGACTGATTGCTAAGAATATAGGAGAGATCAATGGTCGTCAAAATGTCTTAAATCTTGCTATTGTCGATGCGAATAAGAGAATGTCTCCAGGTTCTTTAGTGATAAAGGATAATGATGCTATTGCTCCTAAAAAGATAATTTTTTTTGATGGTAAGGGTAAGGGTATTTCACAAGATTTTGAATGCAATACACCTCGAAAGCTGAAGTCTCTTGTATTGTCTAGTCATGAAGCTTCTTCATCAGGTATGAAGATTTTTTATTTATAGATTTGGAAATTCAAATGAAACCCTGGAAATAGTGTGATAAATGTAAATTCCTTGATATCTGTTAACAAAAATATTTGTCAAAATGATGATAAGTTTTCAGAAGGCAACATGGTATATTCTACTGCTATTGAATATTCACCTTTGCCCTTTCATCTATTGACAAAAGTTGGTGGTGGGATCTGCCTACCTGATCAAGATAATTTAAAGCATGGTTTGGTAGATGAGATGACAACTGTAATTGGTGAAGGTAGAGGAAATTTAAATCCGGTTCCTTCTTAACCTGGATAGAAAAGTCAGTTGGTTAATGCATGGAGGATGGCACAACACATCAAGATCAATGTTGCCGATCTTGATTACTAGAGTTTAGATAAGACTGTGAAGCTTGATGAAAGTAAAGTGGAAAAGAATGTTGATGTCCTTAAAAACTCTCTAGTTGTGAAGGTTTTTGGTAAGAATATACCTTTTTCTTTATGTAGCATTGAATTGAGGCAACAATGGAATAGATTTGGTGGTTTTCACTTAACATCCCTCAGGCTAGATTGGATTTTATGCTCTTTTCAATCTAATGAAGCTATGGAAGAAGTATTTAGCGGTTGTCCTTCGTATCTAGGGGGACACATTATGGGAATTGATAAATGGACACCACAATTTTCTCAAAAATCATTAAAGGGGTCGACATCTTCTATTTGGAATCGTTTGCCACACTTGCCACTTTTTTGTTGGGATGAAATGAATATTGTAAGGATTTCTTTGAAGGTGGGTTATCCAATGCAATATGTTCAGATGGGGGAGAAGGGAGTTTGTGAGGATATGTGTCTAGATAAACTTGGATTCTAAGTTACCTAATGGTGTTTGGATAGAAGGGTCAGATGGGAAATTTTTTCAGAAAGTGGAGCATGAAAAAGTTTCTACTTTATGTTTCATTTGTGGTAAGATTGGGCATACATCAATTTTTTGCATGGAGAAACATAGTAACCAAAGCAATAGAGAGATGAGTAATCCTGTGGAGGGAAATCGAAAAAAATATCTAGACAGCTGAGATTCTTGTATCAAATGATTCTAAGTATGGTCCTTGGATGCATATGAATTTCAAAAATAGAAAGAAGAATATGGTTATAAATATGAAGTTTGTTAAGGTTAATCCAAAGAAGGATGGTGGTAATTCGAGTAGCAAGTCTACTTGGGCCAAAGACGGGGAAGGCATTCTTGTAGTTCAGAATGAAATTCAGGTTCCTTTGGTTTATGAAGTGGGAGAGAACTTGAAAAATAAAGAAGATGAAGGTGATTCCAGGTGTGATTGGCTGGACTGAGTTCTAATAAGTTCAGTATTTTAGCATTGCAGCAGGATGATGATGATGAGGTTCAAATTGTTGGTGGGCCAGATGCTTTTAATTTGGATCTGCAACTAGTTGCACCTATAGAAGTTATTAATATGAAAGCTGGAAAAATAAGGTGGAAGGGGAATTGGTTGAGGTGGGTCTAATACTCCTTTAAATGGTGGGACTTTCATGTATATATGTGTGCCTAATGTGAAATATGAAGCTTCAGGGGTTGATGTGACACATGATGAAGAGAGCTGTACGGAAAACTTTAATCCAAATTCTCATTTCAGTGAGGAGTATAAAGCTCAAATTGATAATACCAATTCTTTGCCTACAAGTTGATTAAGTGTTAAAATTAAACATCTAAAGTAATTTAAAGGTTTGGGACCTGTGGAGTCAATTCTTAGAAAAAGGAAGGTTGATTATAAGATGGGGAAGAGTGGTGGGGAGAGATCCCCAGTGCTTACCTAAGTGGACTCTTTTTTGTTTTGGAATTATAGAGGAGCAAAGAAGAAGGAGGCTTCTCTTTATCTTAGGGAAATTGAGAGGGATAATGGGGTTTTTTGTTGGTTTGTTAGAGAAGAAGTTTGCCTCTTTGGAAAGGTGGGATGTTAATAGACTTATTGGGGAGGATTGGGACTTCTTCCATTATCCGGCTGCGGGTACTTTGACTGGTATTCTTATTTTGTGGAATAGAGGGGTGGGTTCTTTTGATGTTTTGGAGAGCTCTTCTAAATGTATGGTGGGGTTGCTTCTTTTTCCTAATGGGAGTGTGTGGAATGTGACTACTGTTTATGGAAAAAAGGATGTGTTGTGAGAAGAGAGCTTTGGGATAGAATAGAGAGATTTTCATCTTCTTCTATTCCTTCCATAGTTGGTGGTGATTTTAACTATTTGTTGGCTAAAGAGGATAAGAGAGGGCCAACGAGATTTGTTTTCTCTCAAGGGACACAGGAGATGAGGGCTTTTTTTACTAACAATGATTTTCATGATGTAGGTTTTCTTGGTCCAATATTTACTTGGTGCAACAATAAAGAAGGAACTTCAAGAATTTGGGAAAGATTGCATAGATGCTTCATAAATTTTGCAGCTATTTAAAGTGTTCCTAGTGCTCGGGTTAGGCATCTTGCAAGAGCTGCCTCAGATCATAGCCCAATCGTTTTCAAGATAAATGATTGTTCATGTCATCAAATGAAGTTCTTCAGGTTTGAAGATGTATGGAAGACATTTCCCGCTGCTTGGAAGGTGGTCTTGAAAGCATGAAAGAGGCCAGATTTTAGTGATGATGCAGAAATATTAATAGGAAAATGAAGAGATCGTTGAAAGCTTTACACTTTTGGAGCAGAAAAAAATTGACGAGTTTTAGTGAGATTAAAAAGGAATTGAAGATAGAGATTTTGGCTCTACAATTAAAAGAAAGTGAGGCTGCATTGTCTTTGGAAGAGTTAAAATTGTTGAGACAGAAGGTGAATGAATTAAATGTGACTGTGCCGCCTAGCTACTTGGTCGAATCAAAGGGCAAAGGTGAGGTGGGCTGATGAGATGGACTCTAACTCAAAATTTATTCATAGATATGCTTAAGCTAAGAAAAATAGTAACTTCAAACTCCATTCCCCATTCTACCGAGACTTCTAACCTTCGTTGGGGTTCAAAAGGTAGATGCAGTGAGAATTGGGATGATTTCAGTAATGTAAGATTTGTGCAACGTCCTTTGGTGATTGAGGAAGGACGTATTCCTCCGATTTGCCATCCTACTCCGGTGGAAGGAAAGGGTAAAGGTGTTGTAGCTGGTCAACCTTCAAGTAAGAAGGAGAAGATTGGTTTTCCTAAGATGTCCGGCTCGTCTCCTATAGCCGGAATCATTTTTGATGGTCAAGCTAATGACTTTGAAGCTTCAACTTCGTCAGGGTTTAAGTTAAAGGTGAATCATTTCTTGATCCCTTCTTCAATTCTAGAAAATCCAATTATTTCTCTGGTGAATAAGGAAGATTTAAATTCAAAAATTGTGTTTGAAGGTTCTGGTAGAGGAGATATAGGTGATCCTGAAATTCTGATGGAGGGGGATCCTACCCAAAAGGTAGATTCAAGAAATGCTTGGGTGAGAACTCAGCACATTAGAATAAATTCTGTTGAGAAGAATTCAGATGATTTAGATGATGATGGTGTAGTTAAACTTGATGCTCATAGGGAATGTGAGAATTTTCAACTTCTACAAAAATCTCTTGTAGTTATGGTTTTTGGTAAAAAAATTCCTTTTTCCCTTTGTAGCATTGAGTTGAGGCGGCAATGTAGTAAATTTTGTAACTTTCATCTTACCTCTTTGGGTCTTGATTGGATTTTGTGTTCTTTTCGTTTAACTCGAGCTATCGAGGAAGTTCTTAGTGGAGGACCGTGGTATGTGGGAGGTCATGTTATTGGGATGGATAAATGGACGCCTCAATTTTCTCCCATGATGTTGAAGGGTCTTTCATCTCCAATTTGGATTCGGTTGCCTCATTTACCTTTACATTGTTGAGATGAAACTAAAATTGCTAAGAATGTGTCCAAGATAGGATCTCCTATGTTTCTAGATGGAAACATGTTTAAATGGAGGAGGCAGGAATTTGCTAGAGCCTGTGTTCGTATAGAACTTGACTCTACATAAGCTCATGGAGTTTGGATTGAAGGTCTGTATGGTAAATTTTTCCAAAGAGTTGAATACGAAAAGATCTCTTCTTTTTGTTTCAACTGTGGTAAGATAGGACATGTTGTGGGTATGTGCCCTGGTTTAAGAGGTAATGGGAATAATAATATAGAAGTGAAGAGTATGGAATGCCATCAGAAGAAGGAAGCTTTTGGTAAGGCTGCAAAGGAGGTGATAGGGAAGTCTGATGGTTCTAATTCAGATAAAATGTTTGGGCAATGGATGCATGTAAAGTTCAAAAAAACTAAAAGGAATTTTGTGAATGGTGTCAAGAATGCTGATTCAGTGAAGCATAAACATTCTGAGAATCCTAAAGTACAAGTTTCGAGAATGGAGTTGAATTCCTTAAACAGCTTTCATGTGTTATATCTAAATGAGTGAAGTGATATGGTCAATACAGTTGAAGTTAAAATTTCTGTTGTTGTCCAAGAGCAGACTGTTGAAGCCTCTGGTGCTTGTTCTACAGCAATTGATAGAGGTTTACCTGCAGAGTTACATCCAGAAAATGTCATGGTAACTGACGTGGAAGATGATTTCAGGTTAGTGGCAGAAGGTGCTGAAAGTTCCTTGATTACTTCAGCTATTATAGATAAGGAAGTTAAAAAGAAAGAGCATGTACACAATGGTATTGGAGGTCAGCTGGGACTTTTGGAGTGTGAAGTTTTGGATTTAAGTTCTTCTCCTTCTTTTACTATGGATATCAAGAAGGATTTAAGTTTGTGTAGTGGTAAAAAAAAAAACACTAAACAACTTAAATTCTTAGGCCCTATTGAGATTTGTCCGAGGAAGAAGAAGCTTGCTGGGGCAGATCGACCTACTGTTTCTGCGGGATGATCATTTCCAGAGAATGGCGTGTGGAAGGAGCTTCTAAGAGGGAAGCATCAGATTTTTCTTGTTCATTGTATAGCTGTTTTATTAAACCTGGAACTACTACATCATTTATGGCAAATTTCAGGATTATTGCTATTGGGAGTTTTCGGGTTCTTTACTGCATTGTTCATTTTCCAGGTGCTGAAGTCTTCTCTAATCTGGAACTAGAGGGCTTTGTTGTGGCTATATTGGTTGTTAGAGGTGGCTCTTTAGGAGTTTACGTGATGGTAGTTGTTGATTTTCGGGTTCTCCTTGTAGTTGTTTTTTCCTTTTTTGTTTTGTCTTTTTTAGTTGTTGTTTGCCTTTGTGAATTTAAAATAATGTCATATGGGGTTTTTACTAGTTCGTATTTTCTTCCTTTTGGGAACTCTGGGACACTAACCAACCTTTTAGGTTGTTTAAATACTTGGTGTCCCCATCACCCCAATGGGTTTAAAATGGGAATTAGTGGACAACATATCCATTATGTTAAGATTCTAAGGGCTTGTTTTTTGCTTTTGTGTTCTAGCTTGTAATAGGTTTTTTCTTTTTATTGTATATGCATCTTCTCAAAAAAACAAGTGGAAGATCAACAAGGCATTGAAGCAATCTTCTTTGAGTGTTTCAATAAAAAATGGAAATCTAGAAATTGTGAAATTTCAAGATGGCCTGATCCCGTTCTAGATCAGCAAATCAGCTTAGAGGAAGGTGATAAGCTTAATGCTGAGTTTACTTTTTTAGAATTTTATGAAGTTATAAATCAAATGGCTTGTGACAAGTCACCTGTTATTGATGGTATGACTGCTTTATTTTTTAAATTTTATTGGGAAATTATAAAAGATGATAGTTGGAGAGCAATTGATATTTTTTTTAAATCAGGGTGTATAAAGCCAAGGTGGAAGGATACACTTATTGTGTTGATCCCTAAAGTGAAGAATCCTTTGGAACCTTCCATGTTTAGACCAATTAGTTTGTGTCAAATTATTTATAAGATTTCTGCTAGAATGTTGATGAATAGATTGAAATGGTGCATTCCTAGAATTATTTATGAAGACAAGGTAGCTTTTATCCCTGGAAGATCCATGTCAAACCATTGTTTGTTAGCCAAAGAAATCTTACATAAATTCAGATATTCCACATCAAAGAAGGGACTTATGGCAGTCAAGATAGATATGGAGTGAGCGTATGTTAGTATGGGATGGCCGGCCTTAATCAAAACATTAGGTTGGTTCTGTTTTCCAATCAAATTCTCCAAGTTGATCATTGAATGTGTGTTGAAGTCTAGGTTTTCTATCCTTATTGATGAAAGGATGTCCAACAGGGTTAATGCAAAGAGCGGCTTCAGACAGGGATGCCCATTGTCCCCTTTTTTATTTATTATGTGCCCTCAGATTTTATCTAATTCTATTCCTCAGAGGGGTATGGAGATGGGTATTAAGATTGTGCCTCAAGCTGAGAAAATTTAAAGTTTATTGTATGCTTATGATGTTCTCCTTTTTTCTTATGCTTTTATCGAAGTGGTGGATAATATGAAGGGGATTGTTCAGGATTATTGTAGATGGATGGGGCATAAAGTAAACTTTAAGAAGTCTCATGTTGTATTTGGCAAATCAGTTGATATAGCAAGGAAAAGACATATTTCCAAATGGCTTGGCTTTAGACACATCAAGGAGTTTAAGTATTTAGGAGTGAAGATAGCCTTGAGAAGGTTGAAATCTGTGAATTTCAATGAAATTCTGGATCATGCTTTTGAGAAGTTTAATATTTGGGGAAACAAATGCCTCTCATTATCTAGAGAATTCTTCTTATTAATTCATCAATCTTATCACTTCCAATATTTCTTGCTACACATTCTTTAGTTTTTAAAGGTACGTTGTTGAATCTTGAAAAGTTTTGTAGAACTTTCATTTGGCATAAGGATAAAGGGAAGAATGGTTTACATTATGTGGCGTGGTCTGAATTGTGTAAACCAAAGATGCTAGGAGGAGCAAGTATTCACTTTGTCCTTAATAGAGTTGGGGCTTTAAGAGCAAGGTTGGCTTGCAATTTTGTACAGGATCATTCTTCTCTCCTTAATTATATTCTTACTACTAAATACGGTAGGGAAGTGTGGAATGTGCATATCAAAAGACGAGTTTCACCGACTTGGAAAATTCTACTTGATAGTACAACTTGTCTTAAGCCGATTATTAGATGGAAGTTGTATGATGGTAATAATATGATGCTTGGAAATTGGATAGGGAGTTGAATAGATGGCCTACATTTATGGATCATGAGGCTTTGTATCATTTGAAGGCCAGTAGCCATCTTAATGCTGATGGAAGACAAAACTTACTAGAAATTTAGAAGTACTTCAATGCAGATTTGACTTCCTTGATCATGCAAGTTCCTATTGTCTCTAATATGGAAGAAGATTATGTTCAATTGACGCAGCAATACTCGGGTAAGTCTATTTCTTCTATGGCGTATCAAGCTTGATTGAAAAGGACTTATGTGGAAGATAATGTTGAGATTGTGAAGTGGCTTTTAAATTTGAAACTAAAGCCAAAAATTCATTGCTTCTAGTGGAGGCTAAGTAAAGATGCAATCCCTACGAATGCATATTTGAATCATAGGAAGCTTGGTGAAGTTACCTCTTGTGCTAGAGGTTGTGATGATGTTATGAATGTATCTCATATTTCCATGAGGTGTAAGTTTCTTGTGGAGATTATTATGAAGTTTAGGGAATGGGGATTCAATATTTTGATGTTCCAATCTTTAGAGGAAGGTATTATGGACTTTAGAAGGTTGTCCATCAAGAACCCAAGTGTGTTTCATCTTTACATGACTGCAGTATTCTCTCTTGGAAGAATAGGAACGCGGTTAAGCATGGAGATAAGGTACCTTCTATTTTAGTGACTACAACAAATGTTCTATTATCAGCAATGCAACCAAGAGTTAATCCATTACTAGAAGACTAGGATGTTAGCCTCTCTCCGGAGTTTGTGAATCTCCAGCATCCCCCACCGCTAGGCTGGATTAAAATCAATGTGGATGCCTCTTTGCAAAGTTCTAATCTTGGAGGGATTGGAGGAGTTATCCGAGATGATAAAGGGAGATTCCTATTGGCTTTTGGTAAACAATTGAATCATTGGGATATAGCATAATTGAAAATGCAATTGGTACAGTTCATTAGAGAGAATCTTTAAGATTGGCTATTTGAATACAAAGGTGTGGTTGTGGAAGGGGATAATCTAAATATTATCAGATTCATTTGTGACTCGATGAAGGATTCTAATTAGAAGACAGAGAGCTTCTGGAATAAGGATCTTGGGTTTTTACACAACCTTAATAATGTTTTTTTCATTTTATTCCTAGAAATTGTAATAGTGTTGCGGATTGGGGAGCCACATTTACTTTAAGCAGAGATTTTCTTTAGGATAGCTTCGATTTCAGTAACATTCCTTCTTCTTTTAGTTCTTTGCTGAAGAAGGATTGTGCTAGTTTTCTTTAGTAGCTTGTAATAGTCTTTTCTTATAATGCTAATTACATCTTTGAATATATATATATATATATATATATATATAAAGTAGATTTAAAAATTATTATTTAATTTTGGTCTTCAATGTTTTGAATACTGGATATTCTATAGTATTCTGAAAGATATTGATCTTCAAAAGAAGAAGAAGAATTTTTTTTGGAATATATATATATATATATATATATACCCGATAATTTCTAATCTTTTATAATTCTTGACACTATAAAACTCAATTTAGCTATACAAAGATCTAAAAAGTTTGCATCATTTCATTTATTTTTTCCTTTGTATAATTTTCTAGGTATATTACACTTTATAGGAACATAAAATAGCAGTTATATAAAAATACACATTTGAAATGATGAAGTATAAACAATTATATTTACAAATATTTAAATTGAAATAAAATTACATGTCTATAAATTTTTATGCTTATCTTCGGTGCACCAATAAAAAAGTAAATAAGATATCTAGAGTATGGAAAGTAAGCATTCAAACATGAGAACTCTCTAGGCAAGGAACTCTAAGCAAACCAAATCAAATCACCAGCCTAGCCGGAGCTAGAAATGGTTTTCCTAGCTAAACCATCTAAGTGTGTGTAGAAGGCTATATAGTTTAGATATGTCCTCGGATTTACTTGTTTAAAGTTATCTATAATAAATTTTATTTGTTTAAGGTCTTTAAGGGTTGTTTGAATTTAAGTATTTAATGATGAACATTTTAAATTTTAGTTTTTAAAGATGATTTTTGTTTTTTCAATAGTTAATTTTAGATTTTATAGAATATAACACTCAATAACTTTTAAGTGTTAGAAGCTATTTAGCGAAAAGACCTAAGCTCTTATTTGTAATGCTACCAAACCTATAAAAACTAGGATAGATGGATATCATAGAGTCCTTCTTTTTATTTAAATATTTTTATCCTTAAAGCTTTTCAATCCAATACACCTTTATTCTCTGGATGAATCAAGCATATAAGTATAGAAGCTATAATATCAAACTATTTTAATAACTATTTTTTAATTAATCTAATTTAATTAAGTTTTGATTTATTACATCAATAATTTTAATATTAACATTCTATTAAATTCATTAATTACATTGTCATAACAAACATGCGGACAAAGCTACCTTAGGACACGTATCCTCGCAATCGGAGATAGTCCATTCTAAAAGCATAATTAATTGAGTATTGTTTATTCATTTTACTATTATTATCTGACTTAATTCATTAGATTGATAATTACTAAAAATTTTGATTATTTAATTGAGCTTTCTTATTTTAATATATTTAACTTGCGGTCCATTTCTTGACTTTTTAATTTGCATTAGTTTCTAAAGTTTTATATATTTTTAAACACTAGATCTGATTATGAGCTCAATGCCTTTAAGTTTATTGGGTTTGGATTTTTCTAGAATTAATTATGAACTTTACAAGTTTAAAATATTTTATGTACTAAGTTTGACAAAAATGCTGATTTTTTGAATTAGATTGATTACTAGAGTTTTTATATTTTTTATAGATACTAGATCTAATGATGAGTAAAATGCCATTGAATTTGCTAGATTTGGATTTTGTTTCAATTAGGTATGAAGTTTATAAGTTTAGTGTTTTTTATGTATTTATTTAATTTCTTGATTAGAGCCACTTTATTATTTTTGTACTAATCAACTACAAACCTCTTGAAAACTTCCAGAAATGTCGAAGATGACATCTAGGGTAATTTTTACATATTTTTAATCATATATTTTAATTAAATATTAAATTCCATTAAATTTTGAATTAATTTTTATTTTTAAAGAATTTTATAGGGCTTTTTTCCTCTGTTACCCTTTTAATTCTTAGCATTTTGATATACCATCCATAATTTTTAGATTTAAAATGGATTTATTATTAATTTTAAAGTTGCTAAGTTAATTATGTACATGAATCTTTGGATTACTAAATGATAGACCAACGACCCTCATCTTCTGGCCTCTTTTTGTTTTGGAAGTTTAAATTTTGATTTCTTTAGAAGGCTTTTGAAATTCTATTTAATAGCCACTCTTTTAAATGAATAAATTTGATTCATTAAAGCGTTAAACCTCTCTTTTTTTCTCTTCAGGAGTATAATTGGAATGAGATTTAAACTACGAGATAAAAGTTCGATCATACTTTTAATACTGTGATGGATGACCAAAATTATCTATTTGAATATGCATCGATTGTTTCCCTTTATTTAACGTAAATATTGATCCAGACTTCTTTTTTAACACCTTTTTAGGTGTTAATTTTTTGATCTCTAGTGGAGATCTATCTTTTAGGATAGTTGAAAGTTTGTGAAGGTTATAAAACCTTATGGAACTTGCCTGAGGCTCATTAAGAGGGGGTGAATTGGTGCTTTAAAAAGTTTTCATAACTTCAAAATAACAATAATAATATATTTGAAAACTTTTTAGTAATTAAAAATTCCAAAACCTAATTTATTGTAGTAGCAAGAGATTTTATAAAAAATATTAAATTTTACTATGATGAAATGTTTATCTACATGACGGAGCAATAATCAATGCTTTTCTAAAGCGGTTATTAACATAAATGAAATGCAGCAAACAACACACCAGAGATTTTTATAGTGGTTTGATTAACCTTAACCTACGTCCACTCCTCGGAGTCCTCCACTTCGAGTATTGCACTAACTATAAGTGACTCTCCTTTTGCTCCCTCAACAACGCGAAGAAGCCCTTACAGACTCACTTTCACCAAACCTTTTATGCGGCGGAGCGCAAGTGCTATGTCACCCACCCGATGATGGTAGCAAACCTTGACTCATTTTCTCCCTCTTAGAGAAGGCAGAGAACCTCAGTTCCTATTTATCCCTCCTAAAGATGGAAGAGAACTTCGAGGACTAGACTAAGAATCCTCTCTCACTAGAGAGATTCCAAAAGACTCACCAAGGCCACAAGAGGAGCAAGGGTTCAGCTAGCCCATAGCAACCGTGTGATCCCCTCACACTACTTCTCCCTCGCTCTCAAGCATTCCTTCTCCTTCCTCTCTCAAACCCTGATTTTCTTCTCAGAAAGTCCTCTCTTAGAGTTCCTACAACCGTCGCAAGTTCTTCTCTTCATTGTTGAAGAAAATCTTAAAATATAGCTTAATTATTAGGCTTCAAGAAACTCTAAAAAATCAATTTATCCATCTATGTTCGTACAGCACAAACATGGCTGATACTATACAATTAATTCAGAACTAGTCCCATCCAATACGATGTAAACAATCATTTAAACAAATTATTCAAATTTAATGAACAAATCATACAGTATGATCAATATATGATCCTGTATGATCTCTTCTATTTCCTCTATTCATATGGTACAATTCCTGGGATGACCGAAAATTATCTCTATTAAACATCCCGAACTACTCTCATCATATAGTATAGCTAGTTGATTTAAAATAAGTTGTCTAGTACAATATGAATATCGTATAGTATAACTAGTTGATGATTTCGTTTGGTATGATCTTTAGGATGACCAAATCTTGTCTTTGTTAATCAATTGGTATGATCGATATCATACAATATGATCAGCAAGCATTAATTAAACCAAAATTTGATTGACTAATTATGTGGGTTAATTTTAACAAGATTTCAAAGTTTGTACAGTACAATTTGAATCCTACAGCATGATTAGTTAAAAAATCAAATTTCAAAATCTTACTTAAATTAATATGGAACCTAAGGTTTTCAAATCTTTTAAATGATTGTGGCACAAACCCTTTAGGATAAGGAACCAAATCATATTCCTTTGGATAGGGTCTACCCTTCAAAATAGTTGAAGTGCCCTTACACCATGCTAAAGCCTCCTTAATATAATGTTCTAATACTTATAATATTTCCTTTTTTATTTCTGAGCATCAGTTTTATTTTCTTTTTTTACTTCTTTAGGTTTGTTATAATTCTTGATGGATTCAACTAGAGTAGAATTTAATTGAGCCTTAGTTAAGGGGCCTCTTTACTTTAGAGGGCAGCCATAAAAGCCATTAACACTTTTATTTTTCTTTTCATCTAATTTATATGTTAATCTTTCTCACTTTGCTGATCTAAAAGACTGTTAATCAAATTAGGAACATACTATTCATCATTATCACTATGTTCTTCTTCATTCTCATCCTCTACTAGATTAATTTTCATTATCCTATTATCTATTTGTATAGAGGATCATGTATCTATCATGAATACACTCTCATCCATTTCATCATCTTACATATTTGTTTTTATATTCTCTACAGTCTCTTATTCATCTATTTGCCAAATACTCTCCTCTAAGTGATCCATCATTCTTTCCATGGATTTCTCTACTACATTATGCAAATTTATTAGAGTGTATTCTCTAGCATATATGATGATTCCTCAACAAATTTTCCCTTTCTTGCTTTTTCTTTTGCCAAACAATTTTTATGAATGACTATTATAGGTGATGTGGCAACTATTTTTGGAAACCTTTTCTCTATCAATTAATAGAACTGGTTTTTTTATCGATTTCAACATCCTTTTATCAAGATGAGGAGATGAATCTTAACTTTGTAGTTGATGTTGATGAACTCTTAATGCATGTTGATCCAAAGAATGACTAGAGATTCTAAGTAGAATATTTCTAAATTGGACTGAAGCTAGAGGATAAATGGGATTATACCCTCAATGGGAAATGTTCCATATCCCAAATACTTGATGGGATTAAGCTAACCTTCAATATTTGCTAAATTATTTACTAATTGACATGTTAAAATTTTCTTGATTGTCAATGATGATATGTTGCAGCAACAAGTTGACTAGGACCAACCTCTTGCAATTGTACTCTTCTCTTGATAGGGGTAGACATTTCTCACCTTTTCTAGAGCATATTTGCATTCCAATGGATATAACAACATTTTCACTTTTCATAAATATTATTTTTGACTGCCCAAAACCAATGGCATAGTCATGGATAACCTCGATCAGCAAAGTAGGTAAAACATGATTCTGACAAAAAGGAGTAGGTGGGAATTTTCTATCCTAGTTAGATTCTCTTATCTAGCATCACTAGACATCATATGAAACCACATTAAACTTATATGTAACTTTATACTCTTTAACTATAATTTTAACTGACTTTAGTTTAGCTGCTTCAGGTATTGCATCCATCAGGTGATTCTCTTTATGCATTTTAGCTTTCTCAGCCCATTGCCTGAAACGATGATTCATAATCGTTCCCGAAGATTTAGTGATTTTGCAATAGTAGAAGATAACCCCATCTCAAACTTACTTGTAAAAGGGAATCTAGGAATGATGGTAGATTTTCTCTTCTAGCTAGTAGACAACCATGTGAAAGTTAAATGAGAAAATACTGAGAATTTAGCAGCTACTGGGGTAACTGCAAACCAACCCTCCTTGGAAAAAGAGAAGGTACAGGTTCAACGATGACCATATAAGACTATGGTCTAGGGAAGGAGAATCGAATATTATTCGTCAATCCAAACTGGATCACTTTTGCATCAATATATGGACCCTAATTGATGGTCATTTTTATATCAATGGAGAAAGAGAAGGTTAACTTTCCAGAGATTTCTTCTATAATTAGGCTAGAATTGTATATTAATCATGAAAATTCACTAACCCAAAAGCATAATATAAATCTAAAGAATATACTAATTAAAATCTATTAAATCCCAAAGACATGATTAAACTTAAAATAAACAAATTTTTTTCCTAACTTATAAATGCTCACTGAGTATAGATGTGGACCGAGCAAACAAAAAAATAGACTAGAGAGGTGTTTAGGATGGAGATTTAAAGTTTATTTAGACAGATTGAGAAGAATTTAATCTAAATGCCTTTGAGTTTGAGAGGGAATGATTGAAGTTTGGTTTGAATTTAGATTTAGAAAAGCATTGAACAAGGACCCTTAACAAAAAACTCTCAGATGTTGATGATAAAAAAAATACATGGATTGGATTTAAATTTATATTTAGATGATGACATCAGTGAAAGAACTTTACATTGGAGAGAGGGAAAACTTTGTATTTTTAATCTAATACCTAGAGCTAACATACCCATGTAAGACTATACATATGAAAAAATGCATAACTATAAAACATGCAAAAAATGCAGGACTACAAACAGTAAACCCCCTACCTTACTTAGGACCAAGTACGTACATCAATTGGACTAGTCCACTTAGTTTTTAGGATGAAACCGTACACTTACTTGAGTAAGCATATACTCAATGATTAAAATTTAAATAAACATGCAAATGCAAATGTTGGTACCAAAGATAAAATAATGCTTATATATACTATGCTGAACTGTGTAGACACAACAGGGATATACAAGACTATACAGGACATTACAAAGCATGAATGTAAATGACTATACAAAAATATGCATATTTATGAATAAAATTTAAATAAACATGCATCTAAATTAAATTTAATAACCCAAGTATTTAATTTAATTTTTGTGTGCTAGAAAAATTTAGTCTTCACTAAAGATGAGAGAGAAGTCCATCCCCATTGGAGTCCACAGAAAAATCTATGGATAAATTTTCATTCATGTCATAGAAGATTTGTTTTAAATTATATTTAGGTTTCTTTAGTAAAATCTTTTTAGATTGATATTATACCCTCTTGAAGGATAGAATAATGTCTCACTATTAATTTAAGAAGTGAAACCTTCAATTTATATTCATGGCTAAATAAAGCATAGGAATATTCAATTCACCACGAAGGATAATAGGAATATTCACTTATCATTTTAATTATAAAATTAATTCAATGAATATATTTTCATAATTAAACGTGCATAAGGAGTATTTCATTCATCCCAAAGGATAAAATGAATATTCTCTTATTACGTTAATCATAAAAGTATATTAATAAATTTATTTTCATAATCAAAATATGTAAGGAATATTTAATTCATCCGAAAGGATAAAAGAAATATTCATTTTTCATTTAATCATAAAATTAAATTAATCTATTTTTTTACATAGCCAAACATATCAAGAATAAAATTACCCCTAGGGATAAAAAGAATTGTCACTTATCGTTTGATTCGAAAATTAACCCAATGTTAAAAGCTTAGGTTTACGTCCATGAATTTTTTCCCTATCTTAGAAAGAAACTAAGATAGGATTTATTTTATTTTTGGTTCTAAACTCTCTATAGGGACAAGCCTCTATAACTAATTATATCTCTTAAGATAATTCTCTCGATTAAAGTGAAGACTAAGAATTTTAAATTGCATATAAATTAAAGAAATGATTTTTGCTAACAAGATTTCAAAATATAGGCTTTAGATAATAAATTCCTCAATTGCATATCACATTTAGATTTTGAGTTTAAGTATTTAATAATTTAAACATTTTAAATTTTATTTTTAAAGAGTATTTTAATTATTGTAATTATTAATTTTAAATTTTATATAACATAGCGCTCAATAACTTCTAAGTGCAAGAAGTTACTGACCAATAAATCATAGGCTCATATTTATGTGTAATTATGTATCATTTCTTAACAAATTAATTTGCATTAGTTTATAGATTTTTTATATTTTTCATAAATACAAGATCTGATTATATGTTCAATGACTTTGAGTTTATTGGATTTGGATTTAGTTATGAATTTTATAATTTTAATGCATTTTATGTACAAAGTTTAACCCAAATGTTGTGTTTTTTTATTTATAGTAATTTCTAGAGTTTTATATTTTACATAAATACTAGATCTAATTATGTAGAAAATGTCATTGAGTTTGTTGAAGTTGAATTTTTGTACAATTATTTATAAATTTTACAAGTTTAGTGCATTTTGTTTTTATTTAATAGCTTGATTAGAGGTATTTTCTTATTTTTTTGTAAAATTAACTCCAAACTTCTTAAAATCTTCTCCAATTCTAAAAAAAAACTTCTGGGAATGATTTTAAGTTTTTAAAAATATTTTGGTAATTCTAGATATTTTTATCGTTTATTTTATTAAAATACTTAATTACCTTAATTTTTAAATTAATTTTTAGTTTTACAAAATTATATAAGATTTTTATTTTTCCTCTATTAAGGCTTTAATTCTAAGTATTTTGGTATATTATATGTAATTTCTAGATTTTAATTAGATTTATTATGAATTTTCAAAGATCCTAAGTTCGTTATGTACATGAATCTTGGGTTTACCAAATAATAGACTAAATGTCATTCAAATACAGTGAAATTTTAAATATAAGCACATGCATAAATGTGACTTAAACCAACTAAATTTTGTCTCATCAAAGCCTCCTGAGGTTTAAAAAAGAATCACCAAACCTAAATGCATATATAGCTTTAATGATTTGTTTTAGGAGTTAGGGTCAGTGTATTTAAATGAAATCATTCGCTTACTAACTCGTTAACATAACATTACAAGCTCACCAAAACTCAACACCTAATTCCCTATGGATTTTTGGTTATGAATTTTCAAATTCATAGGTTAAATGATGACCTATGGACTTGGAAAATCCATTTGGACTTCCTAGATAATTTAAATTAAATTGATATTTTTTGGGAATGTGCTTAAAAAACCTTAGAAACATTCAATTCAATTGAATCCCATGGTGACCTATATTTTATAAATAATTCAAGAAATACTATAGAGGGTATTTCTAAAATTATGACTACCATGACCCAAAATAATGGGGGTTTTATTGTACTCCTCGAACTAAATCCAAAGAGCCTAAGGTCTTGTAATTTGGAAAAGTGGATGAGAAGAAATTAACTTTGAAATTTCTAACAATTTTCTTTAAAATCTAATTCATGGCGCTATCGGATTGGCCATATAATCATTAGGGTGCTATTGGTATAAACACGGGCTTGCTATGATTCGCTAGATCAAGATCGAGTGATTTTAATTCAAGGGTTCAAAATCATGGGATTGAAGTATAAAATGAGATACAATGAAATTAGGGCCGTCACTTAAAATGAACAATCCTGATTTCATCTTTAACCTCCCTTCATTTTACTAACCATAGGCATATTCCAGCAAGATCCTGAAGATTAGCTAGATGGATTTGGAATTAGTTTTAAATAGAGCATCAATTACATAAGAACATTTAATTTAGCGGACTGATCCATATGGACTAAATGTTTCTTTGAGACTTTCCTCGACCTAGCTAAGACAAAACCTATGAAAGAAGATTCCCTAAGATAAAGCACCAATTACCTCAGCCTTGCTTTAGGCTCAAATTTTTGAATCCCTAGAACTCTTCTCTTCAAGAGACATTGGCCTAATGATAGATCGATCGAAAGTTGAACATTCATGATGGAACCATAACTAGAGCTTGCTTGAAACCACCCTAAGTTCACATCCAGATGTCGAGGAAGAAGGGGAAAGGATGCGCTCACACTTAGGATGCTAAAAAAAATAAAAACCTAACCCCTATTCAAAGGAAAATGCAGTTATTTATAGAGCTTGGACATGAACATATGGAATTTAGCCTAGATTCAAACCTTCTTTAACCGTTGGGTTGGGTCAAGGAAACTTGAGAGGCTTCATAGAAGGGTTCTTAACGTTTTGAGAGTTTGAGTTCCGATGGTTTACAAAGGCTGTCTCAACCCATTGGGTTACATAGTTGATTTTCTAGATTACAATCCAACCTAACCACCACCTGAGGGAAACTGAGGTGGCAGAGCTTCTTGAGATTTTTTGAACTCAATTCAAGTGTAACCTATGCTTTGGCATGTCATGTGTGCAAGCTAGGTTGATTTATGCACTTTTGTTGACATTAAGCTAGCCCAACGTGTTAACTCGTTAGCCCACGGGCTAGGCTGACCATGATAGATGCCATGCACTTAGGGAATGTAATGGAAGTGCTGACTTATGTTAATTGGGTCTAGGTTTAAATTTAGCTCAATGCATGGTGATTTTACTGCTTGGGTAAATCCAAATTGGCTCATGTGAAGGGGTTAGTTCATTACAGTCGTAATGATGTATAGACCATTATGGAAGAGGTTTTAGGGATTTCGAAAGCTTTTATGCATACGATGCATGTTAAACACCTTAAGGATGCATTTTCTTAACTTAGGTTGACATGTTCAACTTGGTCCACCCATTGTTTAAGGTTGGGCTTTACCCATTCCAAATGATGTGTGAAATACATTGGAAAATGTTTCATGCAATGGTAAGGTTTAAAGGTATGAGATGTAGCTTAAGGGTTCAGTGATTCCATATGGTCAACCAAGGTTGACTTGGTCAAATAAAGATAATCATAGCCTATTCTTTGGTTTAATGTGTGTCAAATGACATTCTAATATTGTTTTAATACTTTTCATGATTTAGTTTTATTGGGCCATATTGAGGTTTAAGAAAAATTCAATTTCTAATGTATAAGCTTTTAGGATTTCATGTAAAACCATGGCGAACCATGGTTCAATGTTAGTTTAATGCATCATACTAGTGATGCTGATCATGCTCAATGAGTTTGGAGAAGCCTCTAAGTCAAAATCTCAATATGCAATGTTTAGTGGTATAGGCTTTAAATATTTGAAAGTTTTGCATCCTATAGAGTTGCTTACAGTTCTGAGGATTATAGGTCTCAAAATGCCTTTAAAAACATGTGGTTGACCTTAGTAACATATTGAATATGGAACTGATAGATCATAAATCCAAGGTCATCTGGTCATGTTTCAAGGCAGTGGAAATTTATCCAAAAATAGGTAATGGATAAAGGGGTTTTGGGTTTAGTTCTAACAGTAAATTTTAGAGTTTTAAATTATCGATGTGTTTAGTCACTGGATTTGTATTAGATTTGGTATACATAATGGATTGTGTAGGGTTTAAAATCTCTTGATCATTAACAATCATGTATGATCATCAATGATTGAATATACAATAAGCTGACTATCACTAGGGGCTATCAACTGAATGATTTAATGCTCTATTTACATTTAGAATTTAATTTGATAAATGGAATTAAAAATTAAGGGAATTTTAGTTTTGCTATGATCATATCATTGACAATCATTTGGTGATTGTTAAATGGTAGATCAGATTAGCTAATGATTGTCAGAGCTAATTGTCAACTGATGGTTCTATGTTTCAACGATCAAAGTACTATACAAAAAATAATATAGGGTTTTTTTAGGGTTTAAAGTATGGTTCAAATTATTGATGAATAGAGATTGATTTTTGGTGAAGGGACAATGACCTCATTAAGAATTCTAATAGCATAGTAAATGGAACAATATTTAATATCAAGCCTCAGCCTAAAACCCCTCTTATGGTATAGTCACTAGCATCACACATCAATTAGAAGTATAGAGCCATTGAGGTGAAATGATGATAGGTGTAGTAACTATGCACTTTTTAAGCTTCTAAAATATATCTATGCAATAAAAATAAAAATTAAAAGGTATATCATTTTCAAGCAAATGTGAAAGTTGTTTTGTAATTTTTGGAAAATATTTTAGAAAATTCCTTTAAAATCTGAAGTGACCTAAGAAAGTCTTGACTCCCTTATAAGAAGTAGGAGGTTGGAAATTCTTAATCCCTTAGATCATTTCCTTGTCAACCTACAAACCAATCTTAGAATTTTTCTGTCTAAGGATAACGCCTTATTTTACTAGGAATTAGCATTTATCCTAGTAAGGAAGAAGTTGGTTTCCTTGCATGTTTTTAAAAGTAAATCTAAATTATTCCTAGCAGATACCAAACATCATTTTAAAGATTAAAAACTCATCAATGAAGATCTTAGTGCCCTACTATATTAAATGAGAGAATATCGACATAATACATCTTTGAAATGTAGCAAGGGCATTACATAATACGAAAGTCATATGGCTAAACGCTAATGTTTTGTAAGGATTAGTGAATGTTATCCTATCTTGATCTTTTAGGAAGATAGGAATTATATGGTAACCAGAGTAGACATCTATGAAATAGTAGAAAGGATGCCCAGTTAATTTATCTAACATTAGGTAAAAAATGGGGAACACAAATGATCCTTCCTAAAGTCATTGATAAGCTTGTGATAATCAGTACTTCTCCACCAAGTAATACTCCTAATCTGAATAAATTCATTTGTCACATTAGCAACAATAGTTAATCTTCCTACCTTGGAAAAATAGTGAATCAAACTCACCAAATTGATGTTAAAAATAGAATAAATTATTCTTGCTTCAGACCACTTTAAAATTTTATTCTATACCGCTTCATGGTAAGATTTTTCTTTACTTGAGTTTTTTCACAATAGGGAAGGGCAAAAGATAAACACAACATCTAAATTATAGAGATATCTCCAACAAAATTTATCTTCTATAGCCTTCAAGATAGTGAAACTACCTGGGTCCTTAAGCTTTACAATTTTTTCTTTTTTATAATATAATCTCATTCTTCAAATATTGTTACAACTTAAAAATCTCCAAATTTCCTCTTTTTGTTTAAATTAACTTTCATAAATTTTATATAAGTAGTCACTTATTCTAAATATTTCTAAAAGTTATATTAATTATTAACTATTTAAAGATCTCTCAAAACCTAGAAAGCTTCCCATCAAATATTTATTATAACAGTCTCTTAGAAAAAGGTTATGGTGATCTCTCAACTACTATTCCAATTGGTTTATTTATTTCCATAGTAGGCTGAAATGACTCTTCAACATTAATAGGGATAAAAGGGCTTTCCTTAACAATTGCATCTATTAGTTTCTATTCCTTACTAGCCACTTCCCCTAGTTCTTTTACACTCCTTAACTGAATAGCTTTATATTATTCCTTACACATTTTTTTATTTATTTTAATGTTATTAGGTAAGGTTCCTTGGGGTTTATTGTTTAAATATGTAGCAAATTTTCCTTGTTAATTTTAAAAAATTTTAATTGTAGCAGCCTGACTTTGTAATACACATTTATAAAGAAAAATTTTTAATGAAAAATTCATATCATTAGTTAAATCTTTGAATGAAATTTGGGGTGGGTGGATAATAAGGCCTTAGGTTTGCAAAATCTTTAGGAGGGTAGCTCCAGTGTCCAACTTTTTCAACTAGTCAGATTTTCAATTACTCTTACTATTTTGGTTGTATCTCCTATTAAATCTGGAATAAATTTTACAAAATAGATTGTAAGTGCTTAAGAGAGGGTTATTGGTTCTATTATTAGTAACATTATGGGATTTTTCTTTTGATACATTTGATTCATAAGAGGTTCTAAAGAAATTCTCTTTAGTAGTTAACGATGAATTGTATTGTAAATTGACTTGAAGAATATATAGTTTTCTTGATATGGCTACTACTTATGTAGTTAAAGTAGATAGAGCATATGATTCCTAAACACTAACTACCTATTGAAGATTAACTCTTTCAGATGACCATTGAAAAATGTTGAAAGCCATCTCCTCAATCAAACCAGATGCCTCTAAAAGTGCTTATTGAATAACATGAAGTGGGGGGGGGGGGGGGGGGAGCGGTGAGGAATTGGCGTTATAAATTTTATTGTAAAAATCAGAGTAATATGTAGATGATTTTAAGAAAAATAGAATTTCAAACGAAAAGAAAAAGCAAATATTTTTATTTTTTTAACTTGAAGAAAATATTTTTGCTTTTTGCTTTTTAAGTGCAACTTTAATTAAAAATATACAAGCGTAAAGTTCAAAAAGATAAAAATGTAAAATAAACTGTAGGAAAGTAAATGTAATAAAGTAAACAAAACACAAAGCATTTTCACTACACTGCCCTCTATTAGCACTCAGCCAGACATAGAAGCTCTTCTCCCTTACTAGGTAAGAATGACATTTATGAACACTTGTCTTGTCAAGAATCTCCCTTCTTTAGCCTCTTGATAGGGTAGTGATGTCTCTCCCTCCTTCTACTCCTTACATGATAGAGATCATAATCTCTCCTCCAGCCTCTTGGCATTGAGGGTATGCTGCGCTCTCTTACTCCTCACATATGGAGATGTCAATCCCTCCTTCTTCTTCTTGTAATGGTGGAGATGCAACTCCCTTATTTAGCACCTTGTAATAATAGAGATACAGTCATTAAGCCCCCTAAGCTAGTATATCTTTGGCCCAAAGAATTTTTCCTATAGCCCTTCCCTAGTAGCACCACAACCATAAAATTGAGGAAGAAATGTTTAAGATAATAAGGAAAATGATATAAAACCCTCACACACCTCAACACCGCCAAGAAAAATGGTTGATATAATTTTCATAGTGATTTTTGGATTATCGGAGGATGATCATATCACTCTTATATTTGACCACTAGTAGATCAGATTTCTTGATTAGTGTATATCTTTGTGCAAGATTCTAGGTTGATCCCAAGGAATTCTATATGTCTATAGTTAAAAGAATTATTAGATAGCTTCTAGGCACTCAAAACTTAGTTATATGGTATCTTATACATAGCTCATCATTAGAATTCATAAGGTATTTATACTCAAACTTTGCGAGGTGTAGGGTAGATAAAAAAGGTACCTCCAAAATTTGTTAATTTATAGCATAATCATTAGTTTCCTTATTTAGGAGGAAGCAAAATTCAGTTGCCTTATCCATTGTTGAAGTTGAATACATAGCTATAGGATGTTATCTTGCTCAAGTCTTATGGTTGAAGCAATAGATCCTTGACCTGGGACTATCAGTTGGCACCATTCCTATCATGCTTGAAAACACTAGTGCCATTTGCATTTCAGAAAATCCAATTCAACACTCCCACACTAAGCATATAAACAATAGACAACATTTCATTAGAGATCAAATAACTTTGAGACATATAGAATTGCAACATGTATCCAATAATTGATGATTGTATAAAAAATAAAACTTAAAAAAAATAAGCACTTATCTTTACACATCAAACTATTTAAAAAAAATAAAAGAGAAATGAAAAAACAAAAATTTGCTCACATCATAGTATACAAGTCTAGTTCATACTGTATGATATTCACATGTCTACACGTCTTCACCACTCATGTAATCAATGGTCTAGATATGACCAATAATGTATGATCATACTGTACAACCAACTACTTTATATTGTATGATCCATGTGCCACTACCCATTGGATAAAATCTATTCATTCGATATGATATTAATTCCAAATTGTCCTATACAAACACCTATTCATATGGTTTGATGCATTTGTCCAAGATAATATTAGCTAACTCCTTGAGATCATGAATTTAATTAAGATTATCCAGTATAATTATAATTGTAATGTATGATTCCATGAATCTTTTTGACTAATCATCCTAGACAAATTAACTTCTTTGGATTGTACTTTATGATCGCCTTGAATTCTACTTAAGTTAATTTCTTTTCTTCTATCTTAGACCCTTATTCCTTATTCTCAATTTGCTAGAGGAAAGCGCTCTCAGACTCTAGTATCTAGTGCTTCTAAACTTATAATAAACTCTAGGTTTCATGAAGTTACTGATGAAGATAGGTATGGCTACTAGGATAACTCCATAAAAAACCTTCAATCAGGAAGTCCTGAACTTTTAGGTTATAAATCTCTTTGTTAGTTCTACACTCCACCTCATTCTCACCTTAGCTTTTCCATTCAACTTGAAACTGCTTTATGAATTCTTTGCTAGTCTTAGAGTCAATAGTGAAGGGACAACCCTTCAATCTTTTATCTGTAAAAGACTTATAGAAACAAACTAATAGGATTTTGGCTAGATTACACCACTCTCCACTAATGGGCCTATAGCACACTCCATTGCCTTTCTTACTGAATATGTCTTGATTCAATAAAATCTAAATCTAAGGGATACTCCACTAAATAGTCACATCCTAGTTCAAGATGCATGAATAATCCAGCATATCCTTTACAACATTGTCATTCCAAAATCAAGTGATAGGGTAATTATCATATCTCTCCTATCCATAGTCACCTATTTCATCATGTCCAAAATTGACATCAATGTAATGGACTTGATTATCCATTATATTAAAAATATGACAAGTATTCATGATGTCAGGAATAAATATAAGCATAATCTAGCACTATGTCACGTAATAAATTATGTCACGAAATCAAAATATAACTTACAATATTCTACACCTCTTGATCACCTTCTAGTCTTCAACTCAAAATCTCCTTTCACATCTTGTACAGTGATAGATGCCTCCACGAATGTTATGTGGTGTATCCCAAGCTAGAGGAGGCAGTGAGAGCTACATCACCAGCTCCAACACCAGCCCATACTCATGAATATGACTATAGTGGAGTGACTCGACTGACTGGAGGTGCAAGTAGCCACCCAATATCAAGAGAATAATCACCAATAGCAGTGGCTTCACAAATAGTATGAATAACTCTAGCATTAGCAGCATTAGCTATAGTAGGAATGACAGGATGATCGAGCTTGGTCTAGCGTACACGACAAGGCGATGAAAATTAAGTTTATTAATTTTTTTTAATATCATACCGTATGATCTATATTATATAGTATGATCCAAGCAAAATAGAGATTAACACTTAATTAAGAAAATATGAATTTTAACAAATTATACTCTATGATCCACATCATACAAGATGATGAGTAGAAATTGAGATTCTTGCTGCCAATCATAAATTTGGCAATATTTTGAAATTCAAAATATGAACTAATCATACTATATAATACCCATCGTACTATACGATCATAAAAGATCTTATCTACTTTAATCTTATGATTAGGAAATCAAATCATGATTAATTCATTATTAAGATTGTACAACATAATGTCCTAAATATGATTGGACAACCTGATTCGCTTCAAGGAAGATATTTACGGGCCACCGATCAATTCAAGAAAATCCTATTCAATTGAACAAATTTCTCTATATGATTTTGAAATCATACTATACAATCAATTCAAGAAATTGAACTAATTATCAAGGACCCCTACTCATTATATAGTACTAACTAGATAAATTAAGCTAATCATACTATACAATCGCCAATCATACTGTACAAATGGAAATGATAGAATTAGAAATTTTGGTTTTCTTAAAGCCTTATATAAAAACCTTTCTATTAGTCTTCTGAAATGAGTTGGTTGTAGAAGGAATTTTGTGAGAGAGCTTTGTGAGGTCTAAGAGATTGGAGATGGAGAAGGAGAAGTAGTATGAGGGGGTTCACGAGGTTGCTCTAGGAAAGCTTCTGCTTTATCTCCTCCAGATTCCTTTGTTGGTCTCTTGGATAGCTCTAGGGAGAAAGACTTCAAGGCTAAAGGTCTCTTTTCTCTTCCTTCATTGAGAGGGTGAAAAAGGATTCCAGATGCTCTACGTTTACTAGAAGGGTGAAAATGGATTATAGGCTATCTTTCGTAACTAGAAGGGTGAAATGGGATTCCAAGTACTCTGTCTTTGCCAGATGGGTGAAAAAATATTCAAGGTTCATTTCCTTCACCTAGAGGGTGAAAAAACTTCTAGGTTTGATACCTTTATCAAGAGTGTCAAAAAGCTTTCGGCAGTTTACCCCATCAAGTTAGTGATGAGATTGTGTAAGAGCTTGTCCACCTTATTGAAGGGCTAAAGGAGAGACACAAAAATCTTTAGTTCAATAACCCGAGAGGGGAACTTTGGGGAGTGGACTTAGGTCATTGTTTGACCAAACCATTATAAAATCAAGTGTGCTTGTTCGTTATTTGCACAGTTTTAGTTTCTACATTTTAATTTCTTACAAGTTTATAATTCCTACAAATCGATGTTTTAATTATGATTCTTTGCTTGTGTTGATTATTATTAAAAATAAAAAATAAAAAATAAAAAATAAAATAAGGAAAATATTTTGTTACAGAAATGAAAGGAGCAAAATTACATTATTTTTAATATGCTCTCCTGCTTGTAGTTGTCTTTAATTTAAAAATCAAAAAGGGTTTCTCTGAGAGAACTTTTAAATAACCAATTAACCTCCCCCCCATCTTGGTGTGCGTACGATAGTTTGAAAAGGTTTAACCACCTCACTTAAACTTTCAGCTATTAATTAGCATATCCTAGGATCATATTTATAATGCTACCAATCCTTCAAAAATTGTGGCAGATGGATAGTATAGTCCTTCATTTTAATTTAGTATTTTTTACCTTAAATCTTTCTATCTAATAAACCTCTGCCCTCCTGAAAGGAATCAAGCACAAGGGTATAGAAGCTATAATGTCAAAGTATTTTATTATTAACATTTAAATTAATTTTGTTTGATTGATTATTGATTTATTAAATTTATAATTTTAATGTTTATGTTCTATCAAATTCATTTGTGGCATTATCTTAATGGGCATGGTGAGCAAAGCCTTCTTAGGACATGTAGCCCCACAGCACGAGGTAGTTCAGCCTAAAAACTTCAATGATAGTGTGTTGGTTATTTTTTTTACTATTATTATCCAATTTAGTTCTTTAGGTTGATAAATTACTAAAATCTTAATGATTTGTTGAGTTCTTAAATTTTATTGCATTTAATGTTGGGTTCATTTTTTGATTTTTTAAATTATATTGGTTTTCGGAATTTTTAATTATTAATAAATACTATATTTATTTATAATTTTAGTTCCTCTAAGTTTGTTTAATTTGGTTTTTTTCTGTAATTAGTTCTTGATTTTGCAAATTTAGGTTATCTATGTTAATCAAATTTGTCCAAATAAACGAATATTTGATTTATAGTGATTTTTTCATTTTTTTTAATATTTATCATAAATATTTGATCTGATTATCAATTAAAGGCCTTTGTCTTTATTTAATTTAGATTTTTTTGGAATTAGCTATGCATTTTTATAAGTTTAATGCATTTATATATATGAAGTTTGACCAAAATGTTAACTTTTTTATTTATTGTGAATTTTAGAGTTTTTATATTGTTCATAAATACTAGACCCAAAGATGAGTAAAATGCCATTGAGTTTATTTGATTTAGATTTTTCTATAATTTGTTATGAATTTTGTAAGTTGGTGATTTAATAGATTTATTAATTACTTAGTAAGGGTGCTTTTCTTGTTTTGGGCCAAATCTGCTCCAAACCCCATGAAATCTGCCCCCAATGTCAGAAATGACTTCCCTGGATGATTTCAAGTGTTTAAAATTTATTTAGTATTTTTATATATTTTAGTTATTTCTTTTATTTGATTCTTGGATTTTCTTATTTTTGACATTATTTTTTATTTTGGACGATCTTTAAGGTGATTTTTTTCCTCGATTGAGCTTTTAATTCTAATCATTTTGATATATTAAATAATATTGGTAGATTTAAAATGAATTTATTATGAAATTTTAATGATCCTTTGTTAATTATATACAAGAATCTTAGGTTCTCTAGATGACAAATTAAATGACCTCCAAATGTAGTGAAATTAGAAATAGAAGTAAATGAATATATGTGCTTCAAACTCACAAAATTTTTATTTATTAAAGTCTCCCTAGGTTTCAAAATCAATCATCAATGCTAAATGTATATATAGCTTTAATAATTTTTGTAAGGAGTTACACCAACTAATTTTGGGTAAAGAAGGAGTCTAACTAACCCTTGCACCAATATAAACGCACCATAAAAAATTTATAAGAAAATTCTAAATACATCAAGAGTTATAAGTTTTACAAATTTTGGGTCCAAATATGGATACACAACTTGAAAATTTAAATAAAAAAAATTGAGAGCTCACCTAGACTCAAGAAATTCAAAGGAGGTGAATAATATGCTCAAGAATTAACACCCAAAAATTGAGCTCAATTGGACCATTTGATACTGAGAAGATTAAGAAAATAGGTAAGAATTCATCTTTAGTTTTCTCAATACGTAGCGATCAACTTTGAAATATTTTTAAACAATAGTAGGGCTCAAGCCTTTTTCAATCAGCCCAAGATAACTAAATGTGTACTTTATTTAGATTTTCTATGAATTTTCAAACTTTTAGGCTTTCAAATTCATTTTTTAAACCCAATAATGGTTTGCACTAATCATTGCCAATGGTTGGCACCAATCATTGCCAATGGTTGGCACCAATCGTTGCGAATGATTGGCACCAAAATGGTGGTGGAAAGACATATGGAACCACTTAACCATGTCAGCTGAGCATTAGGACTTATTGTGGGAGGCAGGGATGGCACATATTGGGCCACATCGCCAATATAATTTCAAAATAATGCATGTTTGAGCACCCAAGTATTTAGGAATGCATGGTTTATGATCTGGATCATCTAATTAGATGGCTCAGATTGATTGGGTTTGATTTAGTTCAATTTTGATATGAATATAGATTATTCAAATTTTGTATGTCCTATGGTCTACCTAAGAATTTTTGAGGCATCCATGTACTTCCAAATCATAAAAATAAAAGTACAATTTAAGCATACATAACCTACAAATATTTATAGCCTATACCAGTGGACTTGGCTTCTTATGGCTATTAACCATGGAAGCTACTCATAAATTAATCAACATGATCATTTTCATTAGCATGATGCATTGAACCAACATTCAATAATTGCATTTTGGACATGAAGGCTTTACCATACCAACATGTTCAAAACATCATTTTGAATGAGTTGAACTGATCCCTAACTGATGGTTAACTTTGTTTTACCAAGTAAACCTAGGTTGGCCAAATGAGCTATAAAGCCTTGAAATCTGTATTCCATGCATGAGACATCACTAAACCTTAGGACCACCTCCTCCAAACTCAAAATGTTATTTTAAATTAGTTGGAAAAACCCTAACCATTGGTCAACCTTGTTTAACCAAGTCATCCATGGTTGACTAAAACAACATATAAACCCTTCAAAAATTCATATCCAATTATCTGGACCATGTTAGATAAAATTAATCCATAGGGACTACCCATTAGGTCCACAAGGGTTACCCAAAAGATTTTCAGCACATTGGCCCACCTATTTAGGCCACATGGCTTGAACCAAGTTGACCCAAAGGGGCATTTCTAAACCAAAGCCCAAACCTTCTCAAATTAAATTGTATAAATTGTTATATCAAGTATCACTTTATCGTTGTACCTAACATAGATGGCCTAGCCTATGAATTGATCTTAATAAACCAATTAGGCTAACTGAAACCTCCCAAAATCAAAATTTCTAAGCTCCTTGGCACTCTGGCCCAAATATAATCCTATAAGCTATTGAATTGTGTTCTGAAATATTCATTTCACATGCCATGAATATCTCTTACCATATAGGCAGTTGAGGTTGTAAGATTCCTCAAAACCACCCATAAGTAATAATTGCCTCAATCTTAACATCTAAAATAATAAACCACATGGCTAAGATTTCTTGGACAAGGTATCTAGCTCCTATTGGTAAATCCATATAATCTGGTTGCCTTAATGTCATGTAGTTGACCACAAATTAGCCAAGGTGCACTATAATCTCTCCTATAAACACAATTATTTTTCTTTAATTACATTTCTAAGCTTCATACAAACACCCCCAAGTCCCCCATAGCTTTCCCCAATCTTCTCTTGCTCCATAAATTTTCAAGTGAGCTCCAAGAGGGTTCAAGAGGGAGAAAATATTCCCACTCAAAAAACATTCTATCCAATACTCTTCAGAGCTTGAGGTCTTCAAGGAAGATTAACAGGGAGTCTCCAAAATTTCATAAAGCTATAGATCAAAAAATTTAATCATCTTGATAAAGGTATTTTCCCAACTCTAGTTTAGAACATTCTATTGAAAAGAGTTTTTAAATAAGTGCTTTTAAGGGCTCCACTCTTCATCTAGCTATGGGAAAGCTTTGTTTCAAATTTCATGGCATTTGGATCATTATGCAAGAAGATAAGGAACTTCTTCATTACCTTATATTTCTCTTCTTCCATTAATAGGGCCAATATAAGCCATTCATTTCAATTTAAACAACCCAGATCAAGCAAATCAAACCATCTGATCCATTTATTATCATGTACTAGATCATTAATTAATTGAACAGCTTGATCATAGTCATTGATCCCAAAATTGGTAAGATCAAAGGCTGCGATGCCATGCTGACATGTTTAAAGAAAAATCTATGAAAACTCAACTAGTTGATATGTACTTTCATGATCTCCCGTGGCCACACTATCATTTCTAATGATTACGTCACTGTGTGAAATTCAAATAAAATGCTTAAATAATTTAATAATTGTTATAAAACTTTAAAAATTCACCATAAATTTAATTTTCATCTAATTTTTTAGTTATTAGGCTCATTAAAACCAGCTTAAGCCCAATTAAAATTAATTCCAAAGTATTTTGACCACTCTATAGAGAGTAATTTTTGTTTGAATTCTCATTAATTTTCTTTAATTACTCAGTAACCAGTGGTAAGTTTAGCTCAAATTTGAATAGGGTAAACTAGGGTATGTGTGCTACATACCCTAATTTTCTTGAGTCTTGATGATTAATGTAATTATGTCAAATAAATTTTCAAAGTTATGGGTCATAATTTGATCCAAAACTTTTGAAATTCATTTCTCTTGATGCATAGAGAAATCATAATTGAAATTTTTATGGTGAGTTTATGCTTTTGCAACAGTTAGAATGCCTCTGATTTTATCTAAATCAAAATAATAGAAATGATACCTAGGAATGTCCAAATTAAATCTCCAAATGTATAGAAGCATTTACCTTAGGGGATTAATTGTGATATCTAGGAATGCTTAGATGAATCCAAATTGGGTGGGTTTAAAACACATATTTAGATGAAAACTTTATTTCAAATTTTACTACATTTGGAGATCATTTATTCTATTTATTAGTGACCCTAAGTTTGGCATGAATAATTCACCAAGGTTTTTCTTTAATTTATAATAAATTTAAAATTAAATAAAAAAATATATTGTATGTATAATGATGCTTAGAATTAAATGCTTAACAAAGAAAAATTTAAAAGCCCGATAAAATTCTTTAAAAATAAAAAGTAATTTGAAAATGAAGAAAAAAGTTATAATCAATTAAATTAAATAATTAAAAAATAAGAAAAAGTTCAAAATAGTTCCAAACACATGTATTCATCCTTTAGAGTCATCAGTGACACTCAGAAAAAATTTCATGAAAATTTTGGAATTTATTTGGAGCTTAAATAAAAAATCTCCTAATTACTTGAATTAATTAATTCATTAAAATGAGCTAAAATTGTGAAGATCATAACAAATTTCACAAAGTTCCAAATGACACAAACTAAAAGGCATTGAAATAAGAATTAGATCTAGTACTTATGAAAAATTAGAATTATTAAAAATTTTACTCAAATCAAGAAGTCAAAGTTTGGTCAAATTTAATTAATTAAATAATTAAATAAAAAACAAAATTCAATAAGTCCCCTTAAATACAAAAGCCCTTTATTTAAATAATTAATTAATTTATTGAATTGGTTGAACTTATAAAAATTATACCTAATTAGAGAAATATCTAAATAACACAAACTCAAAGGCATTGAACTAATAATTAAGTTAAGTGAAAAACAAAATAAAAAAACTAAAGATAAAGAACAAGGTGATTCTAGGGTAAGGCTCTTTACTTAGCCCCAAAGGGGTGTAATAAAAGGCAGTTGCTATTCAATCTAAATAACCATTGAAATCTGTAATAAAATGCTTAAATATTAAAGCTTTCATACCCTTATGCTTGACACCTTTTAGGAAGGAAAATGTGCATTGGATTGAAGAGTTAAGGACTAAAACGCTTAATCAAAATATAAGGACTCTATGCAAACTAACAACCCAAATTTTTTTTGGACGATTGGTAGAATTACAAATATGAGTCGAGGACTTCCTAATCAATGACTTCTAGCACTTAGAAGTTATTGAGTACTATATTCCTTAAAGCTTGAAAAAAACTAACTATTACTTTTAAAATTAATCTTTAAAACAAATCCAAAACTTTTAAGATATTAAAACTTGAATTTAAATCAACCTTCAATGAATGCAAACAAATAAATTTAGACATAATAAATTTTAAATTAATAACGCCTGGGATCTATCCAAGGCATAAATCCTTATACACACACTTTAGATGGTTTACTAAGACAACTAACTTTAGCATAGGCTACGATGGTAACTTGGTGTAATTCCATTTAGAGTACCTTGCTTGGAGGGTATTCTTATTTGGTGTGCAAACTTTTTATACTCTGGATGTCATATTCAAGCATTTTACACACCTTAATTTAATGGTCATTTGACCTGTACATATATTATCTATTATTGCTATTCAAATGAAAAATAAAAGTAGAATATAACATGGATTCTTGTTAAGATAAATGTAGAATGTATCTAGGCTGCTTGTAAATATAAATGCCAATTTAAATGTAAGGCCATAGATTGTAATAGATTGAGTTCTAAATTATAAAGAGTTGTAAAATATTTTAAAAAAAAATTATTTATATACACTTGTAGGTTCAGAAAGGTAATGGTCCTTCTTACTTTGAAGATTGTTATCTTTTAAAATTATATAAAGATCTAGGAGCCAAAAGATTTGAACTCTAAAATTAATTATCATGTCTAAATCTACATTTTATAGGAATAGAAAATTATATTTTTTGTAGTGGAGCTTGGCCACCTTACTTTTCCGTTATAACTTGGGTTATACTTTATTTTAAATTAATGAGTAAAAATTTTATTTATATTATTTCATAAATCTTACATTATGTATTATGGTAGATATATGTGTTCACATTTTAAAGAAACATTAATTAAATCTTAAAGAAAATTCTTGACTCCTTAGGACTAAAACCTTCTAATCTTGCATTCATAAAGTGATTGATTACTTTTAGGATGGTTGTTGGTAGCTCACCCTAGGCAAGCATAAGTCTAGTTTGTATACACAACTCTTCAAATCAATCCCTAAGAGGATACCCAAATTTTCAATAAATTAAAAATTAAAAAAATGAAAAAAAATCAAGTTCAAATTAAACCCCTTGTTCTGAAATTTTTTTTTTTGAAATTGAGTTTAGATTTCTTTTAAAGGTATTTGATTCATTTTTCATAACAAAAATTGTCCCCTACCCAAAATCTTAGAAAGAAGAAGGCTCTAGTTGACTCCACTAAATGCTTTTATTTTAAATTTAATTATATATAAAATAAAATAATCTTAGAAATAAAAGTCATATCAAAATTCTTGCAATTGTACATCTTTTATGCAACTTTAGCATACTTATAAATGTATCCAATAATTTTCCTTATCAGTTGTCATTCTTGTCAAATGATTTAGTTTATTTTGTGGTTCTTTCTTCCATGTATAAGTTAGTGACTTTTTCTTCTTATATGTTTTGAAGATAATTTTGCAACTAAGAATAATTATTTAAAGGTTTTAAAAGGAAGCCCCTTAAGAAACAAAAATAAAAAAAATTATAAAAGATACGTAAAGTGCCCCCAACAAAAAAAAGATGCAGAATGTATGCTAAAACTAAAAAGAGGCACAAGGTGTGCCAAATATGAAATAAAATGACTAAATGGCTTCCTTTATAAAACTTCAAATATTTAAAAATCCATTCTCTTTATATATTTTCCTAATGCTTGATTTTAAAATCTTGATTCTAGATTCATTATCATGCATTCATATTCTATTAGATGCAAATATCATGCAAGAAAATTAAGAAAAGAATGAATTCCTCTACCCAATTTAAAAATATACAAGGGAGATGCCAATATAGTTTCTAGAGATCTTGATTAGGGTCAAAAAAATCTAAATCTTCAGGCTTTTTTTATTTAGTTGGAGTCAATCTTCTTCTTCATTTACTTTTGAATATGTTCCTATTTATCATTTTGATAGGGACCAAGTGATTAAGAGAAAACTTTTTTACTTTAAAAAGAATAAATCATCTAATTTATAGTAGAAATCTAAAAATATATAAATCTTTCCTTTAGGATTGGAGTAAGCCCTTACACTTAGGTGTCCGTTCCTTTATGATCCATCTCCATAAAAAATAGTTATTTGGTATAAGTCCGTTCTTGTGGCAACCTATATGCTTCTCTCTGTCAAAAATAGCCATTAGGTATAAGCCCTTTTTAATGAAAGCCAACAAACCTTTCACCATAAAAAATAGCTACTTGGTATTAGTCCATTCTCGTGGTTGCTTATATGCTTCTTGATGGGGGATGTGGAGTGAACTTTTCTCTTGTATAAAAATAAAGGCCTCTATCTCCACTATATAATATTTGGTTTTCCTTCATAAAAAAATAATAAAACCTAGTTAATATACATAAGTATACATGCCAAATCAAGTAATAAAGAGATAAAGTTGAGTGTCGAACCCACGAGGAGGTATGATTACTTGCAATAAATTGCAGTTGTTTACTCTAATTACAATAATTAACCTACAAAAAGAAAAAATGATATTTGAAGGGAATCTATAATTGAAAAAAATTGTAAAACTATTGGATACAATAATTAATAAAAATGTTGTGGATTGATGAGTGTAAATTTCATACCTTTACTGATGAAACCCTTAATTATAAATGTGATTCAAAGAATATATACCTTAGATCTTTATCAAGCTTATAGGAGTGAAAAGCATATCTACTAACCTCATACATTTATATTATCTTCATAAGAACCTAGAACATTTTATATCCATTGTCTAGGCATACAAACATCCTATCTCAATACTCTTTATGTTTCTTGCATTTCTCTGTCAAGGTTATACATCACACTACACATATGGCCATAATGTGCATTAAATTTAGAATGATATAATATTGAAAATATCATTTAACATTTATAGAATAATAATTTCCATTAGTACTTAATATGAATTTTATATCATCAATCTAAAACAAGAGAATTCGCTAGACATAGAATAAATGACAAGAAAAATTATTTTTATTAAACTCATGGAAGAATTAAAATATATAAGAGTGATATCACCAAAAAGAATCAAAGTATCTTTTACATCTCTAGCGTTCTTTAGATTTTACTCTAAGTGGGAACAAGAGAAGTAATCTAAGAAAAAGTCCTAAAATTTACACAAGTGAAAGAAATCTCTCATAAACATAACTTCACAGCTATTTATAGGATAACATAAAAGGGATCTAACATGTTAAGGTGCATGAAAAAGTGGCACTATAGCGCCATTGAAGTGAACTAATGCCTCAGCGCTGAAAATTTTTTAAAGTGATGGTGCTTGCTGATGTGGATAAATTACTTAGAGAATTATCACATCTCATCATTGAGAGAATGTATCCCTTCAAAGTTATAACTATAATGCCATGGTATTATTGGCATTCAAGCACTATGGCCCCCGAGGGGAAAAAACATGGTGCAAATGTGTGAGAAATTATAGTACCATTGTATTTAAAAATAGAGATTCCAATACTACCAAGCTGACTTTTTGCCACTGTGGTTCTGGTAATACTATGATGCTGGCAGTGTTACCATTGCAGAACATACAAATAGAGTACTCGGGGTCATAATAATAATTTGTGGCAACTCAGTGGTTTTGATGGTGGCATTGCGGCGTTGTTTTGTTAGATGTCACGGTGCTATAGTCTTTTTAGAATTTTTAATATTTTTTGGTATTTCCTATGCAAAAAATAATTAAAACAACACATTTTAACTAAAACTAAAAAAATATAAAATAGTTAACAATCTAAACTTATCAATTTTTTTCCATTTTAAACTTTTTCTTATCATCTAGTAAATAAAGAAATCTATAATTTTGATGAATTAATTATTCAAAATATGAATTGATAATTTATAATTCCTAAAATGTAGAATAATATATTGGAATCTAGAGTAGTTAAATAAATAAAATTATAATTATTACTTGTAAAAATACTAATAATTATCCTAACCAGACACCCTTATTATTATTTAATTTCATTTTACATGTTATAAACATAATTATTAACTTTTGAATCTTGAATTGAATAATATAACATAAAGATTAGATGTGTTCATAGTTAAAATGAAAATTTTATTAGTTCTCCATCATTTTTACCAGTTCTCCTATCTTATCCTTTATGAATTTAAGTATAGTATTATAGTCTGACTCAAAGCTTTTATTTGACAACAGTTTTTGAATGTACTCTCCTATCTTATTATTTATCATTTTTATTTTGGTTAATTAAATAATTATAATATAGAGATATTAATAGAAGATAATATAAAAAAATATATGTAAGGGGAATTTAAACAATTGTAAATAAAAGCATAAAGGAATATTAGTAAATAATACATGCATTTGTATGAATGATAAAAAAGTGTAAAACATGTGATATATATAAAAGAAAAACAGAAGATACAAGATAACTAGGCATAAAGTAGCACTCTAACTATAATTGATCTAGTAGCTATATATTATCATCATGCTAATACAACAATAGCATTCCAACATGTCACTGGCATTCCCGTCAAGTAGAAAAAATAAATAAAATAAACACATACTACACAATAAAAGTAACATTTAATATATATATATATATATATATCTCCCTTTTTCCTTAAGCCAAATGAAAAAAACTCCTAACTAGCTTAATTTGGTTCTTCCTCCTCCTGATCATATTCATTATCATCATGACCTTTCTTAGCAGGCTGCCAAATAAAAGGATCATCTGAAGGTGTAGATGGAAATTGAAGCTAATCAGGTTGCTCTACAAGATGGCTACTTCTAAACATAATAATAATAGTAGCATTAAAATTGGTGGTGCTTCTAAAATGCTTTTCATTTTGGTTTGTGCTATGGGTCATCCTCATCCTCATCTCAAACTGCCAATCCAAAGTTTCCTTATAGAAGTGATTCACCTCTTCTAACATCCCTCTTAACTTAGCCTCCTAATCTCACAAGGTTTTAAGAGTTTAAAACTTCTACTGTTGCTGCTATTACTAGGCCTCCCAAACACTCTAAGTTCACGAAGGTCTCCTTCTTCCTTCTCCTTCTTAGATTTCATAAAGCACAATATTTTTCTTTAGTAAGGGCTATAATTGGAATAATTATTATTCAATTTACTCCCCCCTTATACCCAAGACATCACATAAAGCATAAACTAGAGAAGGTTTCCCTGACCCAGTAGAAGGGATACCCCTAAGGATTTACATGACAGTGGAAAAAATAAGCTTCCCTATATTAATGGAATAGCCCTTTTCAATTGTATAATTCATTAGGGCAGGATCATAGGTAACTTCATTAATGTTCCTACTAGGTAATAAATGGGTTCAAATGAAATAGTGCTAGGCATTAGAGGTCTGGGTTAGGTAGGTGGTATGAAAATTGATAATTTTATTCTCTCACATTTTTGAACTTACTCCACTATTGGGTCTATAGAGAATATTCAATATTTCTTAAGGATTTATAGGTTTCCTAATAAAAGTACTGTATTCACCAAATTTAAAATCCTTAAGTTTATTGATTTTATTAATTTCCATACAATTTAAGGGGACCCATTTACACGGAATATTGAATTTTTCATCCACTACTTCCATTCCATTAGCAAAAAAATCTTTCACCATATTTATAATAACAATAAAGGGCCCTTCACAAAAAATTTCCCAAACCCTACTTGTAATGATCTTAATGATTAGGTGGATGAGATTCTTTAAACCCATGTTAGGAAGCAGTTGTTTAGTAACAAGAGAATCAACAAATAAATATTTCTTATCAGCAAAAATGAATCTGTTCTTATCAAAGCTAGAGGAAGCCTTCTTACTTCCAAACATTTTAGATGCTATTTAACTTGACAAGATTACAATGAAGAAGAGATTGAAGGAAATGATATGTTTCGAATGAAAAGAAAAATATATCCCCCATTTTAAAACTTCATGGAGCATTGTAGCACTGAGAAAAATGGAACCATGGTGCTCATTGTATGAACAAAAATAAAAAATGGTCAAACAGAAAGGCGCTACAGCAGTCCAAACTATATCGGACATCAGCGTTGGTTTTGAGAATTTGTAGCATCACTTCGGAATTGTCCACTGCTATGATGTTTGAAACATGTAAGAATAG
This sequence comes from Dendrobium chrysotoxum, assembly GCA_019925795.1. Taxonomy (NCBI): domain Eukaryota; kingdom Viridiplantae; phylum Streptophyta; class Magnoliopsida; order Asparagales; family Orchidaceae; genus Dendrobium; species Dendrobium chrysotoxum. The sequence continues at coordinate 43,248,902 of CM034315.1, forward strand.
CGGCACATGCATTAGTAACCACTGTGGTGTTATTAATGAAATAATAATTGAAGTGTAACATCATTATAGTGTTAGTTATCAATGCTGCAGTGCTTACAAAAGTTTCATAATTAAAGTTATGACTGTTTAAAAATCATTTGACTTGGTAGAACTAAACTTTTTAATTTGAATAGTTAGGTTGTAGTGCTCAAACAATCAGTGCCATGGCTCTAATTAATCAAGCAAATAGTGGTTCAACATGATCATTTCTTGAGGTTTAGTGTTGTAAGTGCTAGTTTTTAAAATTGTGATCTTTAGGAAAGTAGCACTTAAGCATTAAAACACTCTGCACTGTGGTGATTAATTAAATTTGTGCTCATTTATTATTTACTAAATTTTAATCATAACTTTTATTATAAAAAAATGCATAATATGCCAAGAATAATAATATATGCAACATGACTCATGTAAATTCAAATAATTAAAATGATACATAAAACCTAAATATGAATTGCCTCCCATATTGAGCTAAGTTTATTCTTTATCTAAACTTACCAAGATTTATTAATTTGGTTGGGGTACATTGCTATAATTCTTTAAATTATTTTCACTAGGGTCATTTTTTTCCTTCTTTTTTTCCTTTAGGTTAACTTTAGTATTATTTGGTAATAATCCAAGAGGTCTACTACTGATTGAAATTTCAAGCTGACTTAATTAGGTTTTCAAATTTTTAATAGAAGTAGCTTAATTTTCTAATTGATTCCTTACTACTTCACTACAACTTTTAGTGCTTATTTTCTATTTCCAAACTAATTACTTTGATTAAATCCTCATGTATATGTAGTTCTAGGAGTAACAGTAGGTTATTGAAGATTATTCCAATTTATTTCTTGATTATTTTGACTAGAATTTCATTGATTATTACCAGTAACATTATTTGACCTACAATAATTATAATGGTTCCTCTAACCTAAATTATATGTATTAGAGTTGGGATTATTTTGTCTTTGAATCAAATTAACATTTTTAAACACTTGCACATTACTATTTTGAATTAAATTTTGTTCATCCATTTTCATAGATGATTTTGTTCCTAATTTAAAATTCACTCCCATTATGCCCAACTTCTTAGAAATTGGTACAACCTATGCGGTCAATATTAACTAAGCCTCAAATTCATAAAATCTTACTACTATCGTATGATTTACCCTATCGAAAGGCCATTGGAAATTATTAGTATCCATTTCTTTATTAATTTATATGCTTCCTCAAATGGATTAGACATTATTAATGATTCAGCTGTAATATCTATGATTGCTCTAAGAGATCCTAATAATCCACTATAAATCTTTTGAATAACCAACCAATTTGGTAAAGTGTTTTAAATTTATTCTCTTTCAAACTGTGTAATAGAATAGATATCAACTCTAAGTTTGGTAATCTTCAAGGTGTGAAATATTTAGCATGAACCTTATGAGCCAACTCATTACAAGATGTTATAGAGCCTTGGGGTAAAAAAATTAAACAACATCTTAGCTTTACTTACTAAAAAATGGGAATAACCTAAGTTTAATAGCATCATCAATAACACCATTATACTTAAATATTGCAGAAATTTCTAAGAAACTGGTTAAGTTTAAATTGGGATCTTTAATAGGAGTTTCCCCATACTATGAATTTTCAACCATTTAAATTATGGGAGGTTTTAATCAAAAAATATTTGCTAAGATTATTGGTTTATTAATGCTCTGATGAATTTTATCAACTAAAGGGTTAGCATAATCCCAGATAGGTCTAGAATGGTCTTGATTTAGTATAGGTTTAGTCATGTTCACAATCTTTTAGGTTTTCAAATTTCTGAAAGGGTTCTTTTAATTTCAAAGTCAAACAATAAATTTTCCTTTCTATATCTACAAAACATTCAATCATTAATATCTCTTCATCGAGAGAACATGGCCCTTAGAACTAACAACAACAACATTACAGTGTTGTTCACAATCAGGCGTTGTAGCACCCGAATGGCAAAAAAGGTAACACAACATGAGAAATTATAGCACCGTGTCATTTAAAAAAGAGAATCTGGTGCTACCAAGCTAACTTCTTGATGCCATGGTGGTAATAATAAATTTGTGTGTGTGTTTTCACTGTACTGCTTGCTGACAAAGAACTCAGTGTTGTAATGTCAAATTTGTGATTCCTTGGTAGTATTTAAGGTTGCGCTTTTGTGTTACCTTATTGAATGTTGTAACACTATAGTAACCATAAATTTTCTATTACTTTTTAGTTTTTCCTACTCAAGAACACTTAAAATAATATATTTTCTCTAAAATTAAAATATATAAAATAGTACATAATTTACACTTATCACTTCTTTCCATAAAAAATAGTTGTTAGGTATAAGTCATTTTTCATAATAGCGTGTATACTTTTCTCTATCAAAAATAACTGTTAGGTATAAGTTTCTTTGAATGAGAGCACATATACTTTACTCTATAATAATAGCTATTAGGTATAATCCCTTTTTCACTATATATTATATATTTCATCGAGATGCACTAATGGTAGAGCAAGCCCCTCATGGAAACATCTTAGTGTAAGTCATTATCCACTATGGTTAGTGTGAGTGACCACACTAAGGCTTTATTTCCATATAATCATCTAATAGTCGTGGAGTAAGCCCCTAGTTCCACTACTCTAGTAGTCCTCATACTTAGACTTCTTTTACTTATAGTCATCCCCTAGTAGTATAAAAATCACCTCATGGAACCATCTTAGTTAAAATATCGATCCTCGATGGTTAGGTTTGAGCCCCCACACTTATGCTTTCTATCTATATGATTATGTACTAGTAGTGGAGCAAGCCACTTGTGGCACCACTCTAGTTTAAATTCTTATCATCTAAGGTTAGATGTGAGTCCTCATACTTAGGATTCCTTTCCTTATGATCATCAACTAGTGGTGTAGTAATCCCCCAGTAGCACCATCCTAGCTTAAATCTCAATCCTCTATGGCTAAGTTTGAGTCCCCACACTCAAGCTTCCATTCCATACGATCAATCTAATCCTCTAAGGATAGATGTAAGTACCCACATATAAGCTTCAATTCCTTATGATTATCTACTAGTGGTGGAATAAGCACGTTGTGGCACCTTTCTAACTAAATTTGAAATCCAAACCTTCTATGTTTATGTGTGAATCTTCTCATAGATTTTCTCTTTCTTAGAAGATACCCTCTAGCTTATTGAGATCGGTTTGATTTCCCTTATGTTGTCATCCTTTATCTTGTACTAAAAAAAATGACTTTTATGACTTATCAAATCCATATCTAGTAGTTGAAGAGCAATCCCATCATGCCACCACCTACTTTAAATCTCAAATTCCCTTTTTAGGAACTTTTTTATTCATATTTTTCATTATTGAAATCTCTTTAGATTTTATTGACTGCTTTGAACAACACCAACACATGTGATGTACTTTGCTAGCTCATCACATATGTTGGGTGCCCATTTGTTAAGCTCATTTTTCAATGAGATTAATTTTTGAAATTTTTCTATCAAACCTCAAAATCCAAACTCAAAACCAAATCTTAAAGCCTAAAAATTTTTCCATTTTCTTAGGAATTTTTATTTAATTAGAAACACTGGTTGAAGCAATTCCATTTGTGTGTGAGCATTTTCATACATATTAGGCATGTCCATAGGGTCTACCTAAATATTTTGGAGGGATCCATGTCCTTCTAAATCATAAAACTCAAAGCATATTTCATGTATACAAAACCTCTAAATATTTATAACCATTGCCATTGACTTAACATCTTGTTGAAATTGACCATTGAAGCTTCACTAAATCATTGAACATAATCTTTGTCATTAGCATGATGCATTAAACTAACAATGAAACATTGGAGGACCTTGGTTGACTATGGTTGACCATAAAGCCAGTAAAACCCTAAACTCCTAAACCTCCTTGATCTAAATTTTATTAAAACTTCAACATGGCCCAATTAAAACAATCCTTAAAACCACTTCCAACATATCGTAAATATGTATTGGGGTTCATTTAATCAATCATGGTCAAGCCTGGTTGACCAATTCAAACTTGGTTGACCAAATGAGCCATAAAGCCCTCAAATTACATTTCATGCATGGAGACCTCGCCAAACCTTAGGACCACTTCTAGCAAAATCAAAATGTCAATTTCAATTGGTTAGACCAAACCCAAACCTTTGGTGAACCCTGGTTGATCAAGTTGTCCATGGGTGATAAAAAACATATACACCCTTCAAAAATTCAAATCCATTTCTCTGGGTCTTGCCAAACCAAATTAACCCATACAGATTATCCACTATGTTCCCAACAGTCACCCAAAAAAGTTTCATCCCCTTGGCCTACCAAGATTAGCCACATGGCTTGAACTAAGTGGACCCAAAACTTCTTGAATAAAAATCAAAACCCTCTCAAATTAAATTACGTAAATGTCTTCATTAGGTATCCCTTAATCCCTTTCACGTAACCTAAAAAGCCCAACCCATTGGTAGACTTGAGTTAAATAATTGGGCTGACCCAAACCTCCAAAAACAAAAATTTTTAAACCCATTAGCAACCTAGCCCAAGTTTGATCCTGTAAGCCATTGAATTCTATTATGGAATGTTAATTACTCATGTCATTATAATTGTTTTCCACGTGGGCAGTTTAGGTGGTGAGATTCCTCAAAGCCACCCTTGAGTAAGCATCATCTCAATCTTAATTTCTCAAATAACATACAACATGGGATCCTTTTTTCAATGAGGTGTCTACCTCCTATTGATGAATCCATAACTAATTTGGCTGTCTTAGGTGGCATGCAATTGGCAATAAATAAGCTTCGGTGCACTATTCTATCTCCTATCAATACTCCTATTTTTCTTTTAAGATGGGTTGGTTCATTACATTCCATAGCATCATAAGAACACCGCCAAATCCATCATAGCTTTACCTTGCCATATCCAGCTCTAAAATCTTTTAAGTGAGCTTAAAGATGATTCAATAGAGTGAAAATTTTCCCACTCAAACAACTTTCTATCTAGTGCTCTTTAGACCATGAGGTCTTCAAAGAAGATCATAAGGGAGTCTCTCGAAGTTAATAAGAGCCAAGATCAAAGGATTGCATTATATAGATCAAGGTATTTTTTTAAGCCTAGTGTAGAATCAGAAATTAAAAATAACTTTTTAATAAGCATTTTTAATATTTTCAAACACTTCTCCATAATTCATCCGATTATGTGGAAGCTATGTTTTTGGTTTTTTAAGAGGATTGGTAGCTTTATAAGTATAAGCCTAGGACTTGCTAATTAATAACTTCTTCTGGCACTTGAAAGTAATTGAACACTATATTCCTCAAAACGTAAAGCTAACAACTTCAACTTTCTCAATTAATCTTTAAAATAAATCCTAAACTTTTAAAATATTAAAACTTTAATTTAAATCAACCTTCAATGGCCACATACAAATAAATTAATTCATAGACTATTTAAAATAAATAAAGTCTATGATCTATCCATGCCACATAGCCTTGTACATTCCTTAGATGGTTTGCCAGAACAACCAACTCTAGCCTAGGTTATGTTGGTGGTTTAGTGTGGTTTATATAGAGCACCTTACTTGGACGGTATTTTTTTGGGCTATTTACTTTCTGTACTCTGGAGTTTGTATCCATGCATTTTATATACCTTCATAGTTTATTAGGATTGTATATTTGTATTATGCCTTGAATTTTAAAATGAAAAATAAAATTAGAATGTATCTAGGATACTTGTAAAATTAAATGTAGAATGTACTTAGGCTGCTTGTAAATAAAAAAGTCAATGTAAATGTAGATGTAAGAGCTTATATTATAAATCTAGATTGAGTTGTAAATTATAAAGACTTATAAAAGATTTAAAATTAATTTTTATGATACACTGGTAGGTTCCAAATTAAAATGATGCTTCTTCCTTTGAAGATCTTTGTCATTAGGAATTCTATAAAGTTACATGAGCTAGAAGATTTGAAGACTAAAACAAGAAATCATGTTTTAATCTTGATTGTATAACAAAAAAAAACCATGCTTGTTATGGTGGAGCACGACAACCTTACTTTTTAGTAAGTCTAGGTTGTACCCTAAATTTCACTAAATAGATTTGTTTGCATAATAAAGAAACTTTGATTAAATCTTAAACTGCATCCTTGATTTCGTAGGAATAGAGGCTTCCTATCTTGCATACATAAGGTGATTGATTTCTTTTACAATGTTAGATGGTAGTTCACTCCAGGAAAGAATAAGTTCACGTTTTATACAAACCTCTTCAAATCATTCCCTAAGAGGGTAATCCATATATTTAATTATATATCAAAAATCTAAATCATTCCATAGGATTTCATGAACTCCAATCCTTGAACTCAAATGCTTAATCACTTCTTTAAAATTTTGAAAAGTTTAGTCTTTACTTTAATCAAGATTAGTCTCTTCAAAGATATAATTAACTATAGAGGCTTGCTCTATACGGAGTTTATAACCTCGTGTAAAACAAACCCTACTTTAGAATACTAAAGTACGAGAAAAATTATTGGATGTAGAATTAGCTTTAAACATTGGTTTAGTTTCGTAATCAAAATAATAAATGAATACTTCTTTATCCTTCAGGATGAATTGAATATTTCTTATATAATATTTGATTATAAAAATAAGTACATTGATTTAGTTTTATGATTAAAATGATAAGTGAATATTCCATTTATCTATAGGGTTAAATTGAATGTTTCTTATGATGTGTTTGATTATAAAAATAAATTGAGATTCACTTATCAAATTGATAGTGAAATATTAGTCTATCTTCAGGGATGGAATAAAAAAATCTATCCATATTTGACCAAAAGAAATATTTAAAGAGAATAATGTGGTGAATGTAAAATTTGTTCACTAGACAATAAATTTGTAATTATAACTACCATTTATAATATAGGAAATAAAAGCAAACTTATGCTATAATGAGCTAATGCAATTGTATGTTGGATAAGCAATGTAATGTACATTGGTAGGAAAGTAAATATATGAATTTCAAGATATAAAATTTAAGTTTGGGAAATTAAACAGATATAGCAAAGTACACCCTACAAGCAAGGTATCCGAATAACACCAAACATAAGCAAAGAATCACCAGCCTAGCCTTAACCAGAGTTAGTGGTTTTCGTACAAAAATTTATAATGGGTGTTAAGTCATGTAGATTTGATAGGCCTTAAAGGGTTTTATGTTTGAGTTATCTACATTTAAATTAGTTTTTTATAGGACAAAGGAAATTTTAATTTAAATTTAAGTTATAATATTTTATGTATTTATTAATAAATTTGGATTTTTTTGTTGATGTTATTTACTTTTATGTCATGTCATGGTTATTAATAATTTTAAGTGATGTTCGAAGTTTTTTTTTTTTTGAGAAGAAATGCCAAATGCATTAAGAAAGAGAGACCTAGTTACAAACTACTCAAACAAAGGCAACCTATCACATTCCTCCTTTAACAAAAGAAGGAGGAATATTATTCTCACTAATTACATCTCAAAAGAAATCATACTCACAAGCTAAGTTAGCACAATAATTAGCTAACTTATTACAATGTCTATTAACAAAATTAAGAAACACATTTTTGAAATTCTTCATGAATAAAAGGTCTTCAATTATTTGCTCTCTCATCCTCTTCTTTGGTGTACTATACAACTTATGAAGAAAGTTGATGACATTTAGATTATCTCCTTCTATAATGATGCTGTTAGCCTTGAAAATCCAAATTTGAATAAAACTTCTCAAAGATTTAAAAGCCAAAAGCTCCATTTGAGCACTATCCCAATGAACATATCCACATCCAAAAGCCATTAAAAACCTGCCTTAGCAATCCCTGACTACTCCCCCAACTCCAGCTTTGTGTGATTTGCGAAGAGATCCATCTATATTAATCTTCAACCACTTGGGTGGAGGGGGGTGCCAAAAATTAGACAGCAGTGAAGGCTGGTTAGTACCCCAATTGCCCCAAAATGATCTTGTCTTTATCTAAGGTAGCTATAAAACTTATGACTCTCGAAGCAATAACAACATCACTTTCTTCCCCATCTCCATGCTTCACTCTATTCCTATTAAATCACGAATGGAAAATCAGAACTAAGTACAGCTTAGCCATGAACAAGTTTCTTACCGAAATCAATTTTAGCTTCTTCATACAATCCGAGGAGTTGAAAACTGGAACCGAGAATCCCCAAGAGTTCAATAACCATATGACTTGCAATAATTTTTGACAAGTAGATGTACAATGATCAATTTTCTCCACCTCAAGACAACTTCTTGGATAGCGATTAGTATCAGCAAGCCTTCTATGAAATAGGAAATCTATGGTTGGAATTGCATTCATACATAACCTCCAAATAAATAATTCAGCACAGGGATTGAGCTTTAGCTTAAAGAACCAAAGGTCCACTTCTTCCTGCACATTATCTTTATACCAAGCTGCAATACATAATGCTGGAATGGATTTGCTCGAAAGCTTTGATTCTAGTTCCAATCTGCCTTCCTCCAAGCTTTGCAATATCTTAACTTTAGTAATCAAGTTAATAAGATCTTCTCCAAAAAAACTGGGATAGCTTCGGAACATCTCAAGCTCTATTCATAATAAGAGAATTTAGAATTGCAAACTCTTCCTCCCAACGGGTTACAAAGGTCAGCCATCTTTCTAAACTTCTATCAAGAATCCATATAACCTTCTGGATATGAACCAAAGAACCAGAAGTAATACTCCATCTTAGAATACCCCTAAGAGAATGCCAATCATCCATCACAGTCTTCCAAGTGGCCGAAGAACTCTTCACCCCATTATTTTTCCACCAGCACCTCCCATATTTAGCCACAAAGTTCTTATTGAGCAAAGAGTTTGGGTTATCTAGAAGATTCCAAGCAAATCTAGCTCTTAGAGGACCAACTATAGAGATGGCTGAAAATAGACCCAATCCTCCATAATCTTTCGATTTGCACGAGATTTCCCACGCCACAAAGTGAAGACCATGGGAACCATCATGCTTATTCGAAATATAATTCCTGCAAGCCTTGTCAAACTCTTTCAAAATACTCAAGGGAACCAAAGAATGAGAGGAAATAAATAAAGCAATTGAAAGAAACACCAACTTAATCAATGTAATCCTTCCATCCATAGAGATGAATCTGTTCCCCCAAACATTGAGTTTTTTTAAAGCTTTATCCAAGAGGTACTGAAAATCAAATTTCTTTAATCTTCTTAAGGACAATTTAACTCCCAAATAATCCATTTCCTCAAACACTTTGATATTTAGCATCTTAGAAATTTGTTTCTTCTTCCTTCTCCCCATACTCTTCCCCGTTAAAATAGAAGATTTTAGAAAATTTACCTTCTGACCAGTCCAACTACAATAGTCTTGAATCAACTTCTTCACTGCTTTGAAGATCTTTAACTTTGCATTAGGGAAAAGTAAGATATCATCTGCATACAAAAGATGTTGAATTTTCTATGCATTATGCGACACCTTGATGCCAATATCCAAGCCTTTATCCAAAAAAGAGTTAGACAATAGTTGAGAAGAAAGAATAAATAATAAGGGAGAAAGAAGGCATCCTTGCCGAAATCCACATCTTCCCTTAATCCACCTTGAATTTCTCCCATTGATCATGATAGAGAATATTATATCCTTCACACATTCCAACATTAGATTAGATAACTTAGAAGGAAACCCCAAAACCTACAGCATTTTCCCCAAGGTTGCCCAACACATGCTGTCATAAGCCTGTTCCATATCAATCTTAGTAGACAAAAAACCATATTTAGCATTAGAGCACCTAATTTTATTTCAAACCTCTTGGGCCAAGAGTAAATGATCCGAAATTGATCTACCTTTCACAAAAACAACTTGTTCTTCCGATATCACCTTATGAACCACCAAAAGCAATCTATTTAATAAAACTTTAGCTATAATCTTATAAATAGAATTACAAAGGCTTATAGGACTATATCCTGAAGGAGAAACCGAATCTTTCACCTTGGGGATTAAGACAACCAAAGTCTCTTTCCATTCATCACAAAGCTTCCCCGACGAGAGGAATCTATTGATAGCTTTGCAAATATCTTCACCAACAATATTCCAATAAGATCTGAAAAAGGAATATGTTATCCTATCACAACCTGGAGATTTGTTCACACCCAAATTCCGGATAACATCCAGAATTTCAAAAAAACTAAACTCTATCTCCAAGCTTGTTCTATCATCTTCATCCAACACACTCCAAGGTGCCGGCTAGTTAAGCAAAGAGCAATCCCTTTCTCTCCATTTTACCTTGAAATAGTCTAAAAAAACCTCTTCAATCTCCTTCGGATTATCCACCATAACCCCATCTCCAGCTTTTACATGGTTAATCTAGTTGCTACTCCTCCTTGCATTAGCAAAGGCATGAAAGTATTTGGATTTAGAATACCATTCTTCCAACCATCTAACTTTAGCTCTTTGTCTCCACCAAGTATTTAACCTAGCAAGGTGGACATTAAGATCACCTACTTTCTTTCTCAATAGGATCAATTTATCTTCATATAAACCAGCTCCGATAGCCTTCTCTTCTTGAAGTAGTAACACCTCTTTCTTTAAGATTTCTTTAAGGGAAAGAAAATCCTTCAATTTAGCTTTACTCCAAAAGAACAATTATTTCAAGTTTCTTTTACATTTTTTATTTAAAATCTACATTTCATCTCCAACATAGGATTTTCTCCAAACTTTTGAATTAATACCTGAAGAAGCATGAAACGACACCCAGACATCTTCAAAATTTAAGTGACTCTTCAACCTGTTAATAGAATAAATTTTTTTTTAAATAACAGGACAAAGGTCAGAAGCAACTCTAGCAATGTGCCTCTTAACCGCCACCTGAATCTTCCCCAAAGCAAAAGAATTCAACAAATACCTATCCAATCTTTCCAAGATCCTTCCTTTCCCACTTTTATTATTACACCAAGTGAATCTTGGTGCAACCACCCCAATGTCATGAAAATCATTTATACTCATAAAATCCATCATATCATTGGAGCCTTGAGAAAAGACAAATTTTTAACCACCCCTTTTATCTTCTTGAGCCAAGATACAATTAAAATATCCTCCAATCACAGAAGGAATTTTTCTATGAGATACCTTATGAAGGCAGCCCCACAAATCCCTCCTTTTTACTGCCTCCTTACTACCATAAACAGTAGAAATCATCCAGATCCCTTTGTTGAATACTTCCAAATCACCAACAACACATTGCTCAGTAGCCTTTAAAACAGAGAAAGAAGCAAGATCCAATCTCCACATCACCATAATGCCTCCAGACTACCTAGCTGATTGAAAAAGAAAGAAATCCCAATCCATACCAATCATATTTTGGAAAACCAACTTGTTTAATGAAATGATTTTGGCCTCAACCAACCCAACAAAGAACACTTTAAAATCTATTAAAAACTCTTTCAAGTAGAGAAAGGCCTCCTTCTTCTTTGCCCCTCTACAATTCTAGAAAGCAAAAGAATTCATTGATCCACCAAGGGGGAAGAGCCCCCACCTCTTGATTTACCATACCCATCCAACAACTTGGCCCGAGGAACACTTTTAACCGGCCCAAGCGATCTCAATTCTTTGGCAAGTTTAATTTTAGTTCCTTCATTATTACAACCAACTTTCTTTTTCTCAAATCTTCCATTTCTTCCATGTTCCACTACCATAGTACTTTCCACAATAGTATCATTTTTTCCATCATATCTAATGTCCTTCACAGAATTGTTCCCGACTGTCTCAGGATAAATGTCCTCCACCACATTTTCACATAAAGTTTGTAATTTATTGGCCATACTAATAGTAGCAGAGATAGGAGTAGAATTAAATACCTTGGCATCACAAAGCTCTTCCCCCAAACCACCAGACGGGTTGGAACAGCCCAACTTTTCTGCTGTAGTTTCCATACAGCTTCTTCCAACCGAAGTTATCTTACCTTCTTCAACCAGCATTTTGTCTTCCATGATCTCATCTCCTCCCTTGTTACTAGCCATCTCCTTACCTTTATTCACCAAATTTCCTAGAATTTCAGTTAGAACAGCTGGAGCAGCTTATTTACTCTATGCTGGCCTCACAATATTCACCCTCTTGTTGCTTATGTGATTAACATGTATCCAAGGGCCGTAAGATTCCTTTACATCCAACTCTTGTCCTAGCTTATTTTGATCACTTACAACTTGATTATCTGAAGCATTCGCAATGTTCTTCACCACCACATTATCCTATTTATAGCTACTCCTATCATGGCCTAACATACCACATTCATAACAAAAAGAAGAAATCCTCCCATATTCAACTTTCTGAAAAAACCTTCCAGCCATCTCTTCCACCCAAACACCTAAGGGAAGAGGTTTGTCCAGTTCAACACGAACACAAACCTTCGCAAACTCCCTGCTACCCTAATGAAAAATGTTCCCATCCAACATCAAAGGAACACCCACCATAAAAGTAATCAAAGCCACATTCTTTTCATGCCAACATTGAACTGGCAAATGTGGCATTCTAGTACAAATGGGAGAAGTCAATCCATTCATAGAGTTAGGAGAAAAATCAGTCGACCACCTCTCCATTCCCACAATGTGACTGTTAACAAACCATGGGCCACCAGACAGAACTCCTTACATCGCATCCATTATCTTAAATAAGCACACATACCATCCCTTTCCTAAGGTTGTAAAGTGAAATTGACCAAACATAGCTCATTGACGCCTCAACTCCCAAGCAACTACATGAGAAGGTAATTCTCTACCAAACACCTTTGCAACCAATGAAAACTCAAGCCTTTTAGCATTCAATACTTTAGTAAATTCAATTAATTTCACAGCTTTACCATCATTTGTTAAAACCACATTCTCCCTATTGAAATTTAACTTGATATACGGGTTTTTCTTCCAAGGATTGCCCACCTTTCTAGCTTTAACATTGTTCTCAGATAAATTCACAATCACTGGATCAGCATTACAAACATTGCTCACCTCAGCTTTCTTAGTAGGAATAAGAGGCGCCTTGATGAAATTATGACAACTTTTGTTAACAGAACTCAAGGTATTCGCATTTATCTTACTATCTGGGACAGGGATTGCACTTGAATTCCAAAACCTATTAACAAAAATATTAAAACCAGACGATGAAGCCTCAGGGTCCAAAGTTTTTGCCAGAGAAAAGCCAAAGGATTTCAATAATCGTGGAGTCTTGTAATCAACATTCAAAGAATTCTCTTTACCCTTACCTTCAACATGTTGAATCTTCTCCATTTGAGAACCACCAATTTTTGAAATGACCAATTCACCTTTAGATCTTCGTCTGCGAACAGCCTCAGCTTCACGATCATCACCATTAACTCCAGCAACCAGACATCCTTGGAACGTCTTATTCCACATATCCATTCCACCAATAGAAGGATCTTTCACAATCAAAGATGATGATGGCCGGTGGCCGTCCGCTGCCATGTCCAAACTCCCAACCAAAAAATGAGGGAAACTAGGAATGAATGAATTTGAAAATCACCTCCTTTCTCTCTCTAGAAACGTGGAGCTTCTCTCTCTAAAAAGGCAAGATTATTAATCAAAGATGTTCGAAGTTACAAATCATTAAATCTTAAGGCTCATAATTAAAATATATATGTTCCCCTACTAAATGATAGTGCAACTTCATAATGTCCTTTATTTTATAAGCAATTCATTTAATCCATATTATAAATTTTATTTATGGTTTAATGCAAAAAATATATATATATATATATATATATATATATATATTATTTATGTTTATTTAATTTATTAAAGTATTTAGAAAAATTATTTATTTATTTATTTATTTTTGGGAAAATTTTTTAAAATTTCATTAAAAGAGAGTACAAACTGGCAAAAAAATCACCTATGCCTCCCAAACGCCAAAAGTAAAAGGTGGAAAGCAGCCTGACAAAGAAAGCTAAACAAAGGAATAACAAAAAGGAAAAGGGCAAAGAAAATAAAAACCCCTCAAATAATAATGTAAGGTCCCCATGGTGTTGAGAGACACAAACAATGAAAATAAAAGAACACTCCAGATAGGGTCTAAGAATGATCTTTTTTGATTGAGGCATCCAGAACAATACGCACAAGGAAACCTCAACCATGGTCAATTGTGGGGACCAAATTTCGGCCGAAGAGCTCCTCAATTACTTTTTTCCTCTTTCGTGGGGCAGTAGTAACCCGGCCTAACTGTCCTGGTTCTTTTAATAAGAGACCATGAGAAAGTCTAGGTCTTTGCTTGGAGAGATTCAGGCTATTGTATGAGAAATGCCTCGGTTGAGAATACTGAGTAGTAAAGACAATAGCCTTTGGGATGGACACACTAGGCATTGGAATGGAGCACCTTTTCTCATGCTCATGTCCTCTAGAAGGAGAAGCTAGAAGTTGGGCTTTCTCCTTCTAGTGACAACCTTCCATGTTCCCAATTGGTTCACATCAGAAGATGGCAGATAAGTAGACCAAGTTAATCAAAATTTCCTTTGAGGAATTAACTTAAACATCTCATGTGCAATGTCCTATAGCATTAATAGGCCTTCAGACATAAGAAGTAGGTCCAATTCAAGATTACCAACCTGCAATGATGGGATGCAGTTCGACTTGAAATCATGCACGGAGGACTCATAGACCAAATGAATGGATGGAATGAGCTATCCCATACTAAAATCCTTCAGAGTAGCTAAGACCTGCATGATATCCCCATTACGATCAGACTTAGTAGAGCAATCATGAGTCAGGTCAATGTTCTCATACAGCTACTTGAGATCCACTGAAGAATCATCTTCTACCATAATACCAACATACTCACCCACAAGCCCATCCTTCAAAACCTGTTCACAAATATCTGATTCCTCTCCTTCTAAAACCTTCCAGTATTTTCCATGCTTTGATGCTTTCTTACCACTAACCCCGCCGGAGAGAGGGAAAGACATACAGCCACTCCTGCCTGCCATGAAGAAGTAGAAGAATAGCCTAGTAGCTGCGGTATCCATGCTTTTATTTATTTATTTATTTTAATGGGGGCAAATATTGGGTTTAGTAATTAATTGGCTTAATTAGTAATAATTAACGCCAAATTAATTATGAGGATTTTGAATGTCAATAAGTGTGCGATGTTTGAGTTTCATCCTTAAGGGATGAGAGGTGGATTTCCTAGAATATTTCTATGTTAGGAAGCCCTAGACAAAAATTAAACTATCATAGGAGTGTCTACTTTTTATTAGGGCTTACAATTAAGTCTTTATATCCATTTATACAATTATACATAATTCACATAAAAATGAAAGTATGATGTTTTTTGGTTTGCCTATAATTATTTTCCAAATACCTAGACAGAATTTTGACCTATTCATTTAAAAAATTAGGTAAAGCCAGTGGGGGTTCCAAACATGCTTGTGAAATTTATGAGATGTAAGTAACAAACCATAATATTCCTCAAAAAAATTTCAAGCTAGTTGAATGAGTGTGTAAAAATATTAATTAAAAATAGTGGGAAGCTAAAATTGAATTACCGGAAATACACTCTTCCAATTTTCTAACTTTTATTTTTATTGGATATAGCTTTATTTTTTCAATGCATATAGCCATCAATTATGCAAATTGGCACTACAGATGATTTATATGAATTTCTAAAACTCTAGTTTATCAAACTCTTAAAATAATTAATTTAAAATGTATTACTTAGTCACCGGCACTAACACAATGCTTTCTTTCCAGATGGCAGAGAACCATCAAACATATGGATGGCAATGGCCAGAAACTTAGTCACATCAACATGTTTCTAGCCATTCATTTCCATATTATATCGATTCAACAACCAAGATTTGATCTTATCTGATCCTATAATTTGAAGAGTGTAATTATATATCTGATATTATGAAATTTAGACCATCCAAGCAAATGCATGCAAGCTAAAATGTTTGGATTTCCTCTTGTTCCTCTAGACACATGGTAAAGTGAATTTATCTTATTTTAAACTCTTTGTACAAAGGATCTCAACGAAAAATCTCACTCATAGAGGCTCCAATATGCTTAAGCTATTATTATATGAAGTTTGAAGGCTTCATATAAAAAGTTCAAAATGACATTTAGGATAATAGGGTTAGAGCTAGGGTTTAGGATTTTTCTTTAGAGGAGCAATATTTGACCAAAATTTTAATATTATTCTACTCCTTAGGTCTTGGAGAGGAAGCTTATTAAAGAAATGAGAGTTGGAGGAGCACCAAGGAAGGAGCACAAGCCATTGGGATAGACAGGTTGATCAAGCTTCTTAGTTCTCCTTATTGGTAGCCTCTATACGATAAGGTTTTTATGGGAAAAGGTTTGGAGCACTCGGAAAGGGTGAAACAAAATAAGATTACATGGTTTCAAAGTCTGTCTATGGAATAATGTTTGTTTGAAGGGTTTACCTAATTTCAGGTATCCCATGGGCTACAGGCTAAACCAAGGGCTAGGATTGGCTAGGGAGGCTGGTTAAATGCTTTTTACGCTGATGAAATGGCTTTGGCATAAGGGCTTAAGTAAGAGCTGTCTAGGTAAATTAAAATGACCATGGGTCACTTTCCATGGTAGGGTTTATGGACAAAAAAAATGTGTAGATGTGCCATATGACTCACTTTAATATTTCTTTAGTCAAATCCACCTAGCAAAATATTTATTACATTGAAAGACAAATTGATGCTCAACTATCAATTTAAATGGACAAACTTTTTTATATTTATACCCAAACTCAGCATAATAAAATTTTAATTCATCCCGAAGGATAAAAGGAACATTAACCTATCAAACAAAAGCTAAAACAAAAATGAAAATTAGAAAATTTGGAAATCAGCGATAATCAGATTCATGCTTTTATATCATTCACACCCAATCTAGTCCTTGAAATGCTGAATGTCTCAAAGGCTAGTGGTTTAGTAAAGATGTCAGCTAGTGTGTTTTCAGTTGCTACATGGTGTTGCTCAATGTCCTCTATTATAACATGGTCCCTAATGAAGTGATGCCTTATGTTAATGTGTTTGGTTCTTGAATGTTAGATAAGATTCTTAGAAATGAAGATGGCTCTAGTGTTATCACATAGAACTAAAATTTTGCCAACAGGTAATCCTAAATCAAGAACTTATTGCTTCAACCAATGGACTTGGGCCACACAACTTCCTAAGGCAATGTACTCAGCTTCAGTAGTGGAAAGTGCAACAGTGTTTTGTTTCCTACTAGACTAGGAGACTAAAGACTGTCCTATGAATTGGCAAGTTTCAAAAGTGCTCTTTCAATCCACCCTACAACCTACAAATTAAGAATCAAAATATCCCATAATCTCAAAAGAAGTGTTGTGCCTAGGATACCAGATTCCTATGTTTGGGGTCCCTAGGAGATATCTAAGGATTCTCTTAACTGCAGTCAAGTGAGATTCTTTAGGATCAGCTTGAAATCTAGCACAGAGATAAACACTAAATATAATATCAGGTCAGCTAGCAGTCAAGTAAAGCAGTAATCCAATTATTCCTCTGAACTTTTTTTGATCAATAGATTTTCCATTTGAATCCTTATCTAACTGGATAGTGGAGCTCATGGGAGTCTTTATTGGGTTGGCTTTATCCATTTCATATTTATTCAAGCTATCCTTAATATATTTTGATTGATTGATAAAAGTTCTATCATCTATTTGCCTTGTGCTAAAATCTAAAAAGTAGGACAATTCTCCCATTATACTAATCTTAAACTCCTTACTCATTATTTTTAAAAAATTATCAGATAACTTTTGATCAGAAGATCCAAAAAGTATATCATCAACATAGATCTAGATATTGAGTAAATCATCTCCTTCTTTCTTTAGAAAAAGGGTGGTGTCTACACTCCCCTCAACAAACTCTCTTTTTAGTAGGAATGTGCTAAGCCTCTCATACCAAGCTCTGGGTGCCTGTTTCAATCCATATAAGGCCTTTTTTAATTCGTAAATATGATTCAAATATTAGGAACTCTCAAAACCTGGGGGCTATTCTACAAAGACACCTTCCTTTATTACCCCATTTAAAAAGGCACTCTTAACATCCATTTAAAAAAGCATAAATCCCTTATAATAGGCAAAGGCTAGTAGCACCCTAATGGATTCCAATTTAGCTACAGGGGCAAAGGTCTCCTCAAAATCAATCCCTTCCATTTGGTTATACCTCTTAGCTCCCAATCTAGCCTTATTCCTAACCACCACACTAGAATCATTCATTTTATTCTAAAGACCCATTTGGTTCCCACTACACTTTGATTCTCAGGTCTTTCTACTAACTCACAAATATCATTCCTCATAAATTGGTTAAGTTCTTCCTTCATAGCTAAGTTCTAAAATTCATCAAAAAGGGCTTGATTGATGTTGGTGGGTTTAATTGTTGAGATAAAGGCAGAATGGTTTGCTTCCTTCTTAAGTCCATGCAAAGTTCTAACACCTTCAGAAGGGTCTCTTAAGATCAGTTCTTTAGGATGACTCAAAGAATATCTCCAATCTTTAGGCAAAGTGTTTTGAGGTTCTACCCTTTCCTCAAGATTTCTATTTTCTACTCCTTGGGTAATCTCTCCTACTTCCTCTTCTTCCTCAGCTCTAAACTCCTTAGGATCAGATTCATCAAACACTATATGAGTAATCTCTTCCACCCTCAATGTCCTTTTATTAAACACCATAAAGGATTTTCTGACACTTGAATATCCTAAGAACACTCCTTCATCAAATTTTAGGTCAAATTTTCCTATGAATGATTTCCCATTATTAAGAATGAAGACCTTACAGCCAAAGACATGGAGGTGGGACAAGTTTGGGGTTCTACCCTTAATGATCTTATAGGGTGTCTTATTCTATTTGGATCTAACATTCACCCAATTCAACACATAACAGGTTGTGTTCATCGCTTCTACCTAAAAGTATTTTGGAAGTGAATACTCAAGAAGCATGGCCCTAGTAGCTTCCACTAAGGCCCTATTCCTCTCCTCAGTTACCCCATTCTGCTGAGGGGTCCTAGCAGCTAAAAATTTATGGCTGATCCCATGCCCCTCACAAAAAGTTCTAAATCACATATTTTTAAACTATCCACCATAATCACTATGAATGGTCAAGATCTCACAACCTAACATCTTCTAAATCCAAGTGGAGAAGGTTTTAAATTCATCAAATGACTTAATTTTATGTGACAGAAATCTAATCCAAGTGAACCTTGAGTTATAATCAATAATCACAAATCCATAGACTTTTCCCCCTAAGTTGGCAGTACTAATGGGTCCAAAGAGATCCATGTGAAAGACTTCTAAAGGACTAGAGGTGCTGATGTCCTTAATGGAGTGGAAAGAGGATTGGAATGTCTTCCCTAGTTGACAGGCATCACAAAGGTGGTCCTTAGTGAACTTAAGCTTGGGGACTCCTCTAACTAGGTCCTTTTGGGGGACTCATCTATGGCTTTTCAACTTGCATGACATAACCTCCTATGCCGCAGCCAAGACTCTTGAGTAGTAGTTTTTAAGCAAAATGAAGTAGCACATTCAATGTTATTTAAATCAAGCATGTAGAGGTTGTTGATCCTCTTACCCTATAAAATAATGTTACTATTTAAGCTAATAATGCAAGTGTTTACCAGGAACTTGATACTGAACCCTTTATCACAGAGTTAACTGATGCTGAGCAAGTTGTATTTCAGTTCATCTACAAGCAAGACATTTTCAATAAAAAGGTTCTTGGAGTTTTTGATTATACCTTCTCCCCCCTTTTTCTTGGTGGTGTTCTCTCCAAGAGTGACCTTTCCTCCAGCCCTGCTCTCCAGTGAAATGAATTGATTTGCTTCTCTAGTCATATGCCTTTAACATCTACTATCCAGGTACCACATGCTCTCACGAGGTCTTGTGTGAGAGCACCCGTACAAAATCATCAAACGTCAGATTTAGGAACCCAAACAAGTTTGGGTTCTGTCTTATGGAAAGAAGAATGTAATACATGTATGTTATGCTGTGAATCATACAATTTGGGCCTCCACACCCAATGTGTACTATGGTCAACAGTGTAGGTGTGGGAGATATATCTTAACATGCCATAAGAAAAATATCTAACACCAGGAAAAGGGTTAACTAATCTATGTGGGTGATAGTGCCTCTTTCTAAGTATGGATGATACATGCTTTGATAATTTTGAATGAGATTCTTCAAGTGGTGGAGGTTTATAAAATTGTATAAATGTAGGAGGTGTTTAATTATTCTGAAATGCACTAATTTTTACACTTAGAAATTCATTTTCTTTTTTAAGGCTTGTAATTTTAAATTTTAATGCAAGCTCACTACTATCTAAATCACATGCCATGGTGTCTAGTTCTTTAAAAGCTCTTTCTAAATCCACATGCGATGCTTTCAATGAATCATGCTTAACAATCAATTTAGAATGCTTTTTATTTAACTCATCAAATTCATCAAGTAATGACATATGATTGCTATCAAGTATAGAATGATCTTTAAGTAAAACTTCATGCTCCTTTTGTAAGTTTATGAATTCAAATTTTAGACAATCATGCATTTTCTTAAGCTTCCTATATGATGAATGAATTTTCTCAGAAACATCAAGCAATTGGTCATAGGTCAGTTCACATATCTCTTCTTGATCAAACTGACCAAGATGTTCATCCACCATCAGACACAAGTTTGTAGTTTCCTCTTCAACTTCAGTCTCAGAGGAGTCAGATGCAGAATCTGCCCAGAAAGCCTTTTAAATCCATTTATTATCTTACTGAACATGGGTTTCTCCTCATCCTTCTCCTTGCTTGGGTGAGCCTTAAGTGTAGTACAATTAGCTTTTATATATCCTAACTTCCAACATTTAAAACAAACTGTATCAGAAGAAACTTTAGAATGTTTACTAGATTTACCTTTATTCCATTTCTGATAGTTCTAGTGTTTCTTCCATAGAAAGCTTTTGAATTACCTAGGGATTAAGGCAACATCATCGCTTGCAGACCCGGAAGAATCAGTCTCCGTATCATTGGCCTTCAACACCACAGTTTTCTCTTTCTTTTTCTCATATGCATCAAGCTGTCTTTAGTTCACTCCCTACTCATAAGCAATGAGTGATCCAAGTATGTTATCAATGGATAAAGAATTCAAATCCTTAGATTCAGTGATCACAGTTATCTTTACATCATAAGAAGAAGGAAAACATCTCAAAATCTTATTAACTTTCTCATAATTAGTGAGCTCTCTTCCTAAGGCATGCAGGGAGGTGACAATTTGAGTAAACCTAGTATACATTTTAGATATGGACTCACGAGGTTTGATGCAAAAGAGTTTGTAGTCATCAAGCAGGACATTCAACCTAGACTATTTAACTTCAGATGTGCCTTCATAAGTAATGCATAATCTTTCCCAGATTTCTTTACCAATCGTCAGATTTACACATGCATGTAATCTTTAAATTTTAAAGGACAAAAAAAATAGTTCAAGCATTTTGCATTCAGTTGTGCTAAATCATGATCATCAAACCATTCAGCAAAAGGAAGTTTAGTTTTAATACCATTAATAAGTTTAAAAGGTGCTTCATAACCATCTTTAACAAGCATCCACATGCGATAATCAATAAATTGTAAAAATAAGGACATACAAGTTTTCCAAAAATAAAAAGGTATGTTATTAAATAAGGGTGGTCTAGTAATGGAATATCCTTCTATAGTTTTTATATTACCAAAGTTAGCCATGGATCAAATTTAAATGTTTTTCAAAACTTAATTTTATGAATCCCTCTCTAATACCACTTAAAAGTTTATTAGGGATGTTAAGCCCTTATGAACTAGCCCGAGGCTAACCAAGATGGGGGTGAATTGGTAGTTTTAAAAATTCATGAGCAAAAATTATTTTGAAAATCTTTTCGAATATTTTAAAACAAATGCAATAGCACGGATCAAACAAAGATTTCACCCAAGTAGTTAATTGCAGTAAAATAAAATGCAGAAAATAATCAGAAAGAACACTTCAAATTTTATAGTGGTTCGGTCAACTTGACCTATGTCTACTCCCTGGAGCCTCCCCTCTAGGTATTGCACTAAAATAAAGTGAATCTCCTTCTGCTCCCACAGTAATACAGAGAAGCCTTTGCAAAACTCCTTTTCACCAACCCGATGAGGCAAAGAACCCACACTCCTTTTGCTTTCTCCTGAAGCGGGTAGAGAACCTTACCTCCTTTTGCTTCATGCTGAAGTAGGCAGAGAACCTTGATCTTCTAGCAAATGATCCTTCCATAGAGACACCAACAGTACAAGAGATGACAACCAGAGATGATGACTCAGATCCTTGCTTGGAGCAACCTTTATGAACACCTCACAAACTCCCCCTAATAAGATCCTCTATCTCTCTCTCCCAAGCTCTCTCTCTTTCTCCTTCTCAAGGATTTCACAGGAAAGGACAGCGATGAAAGATCTCAACAGTAGAATAAAAAAAATCTTTAATATGAGGGATCAAAAATTACCCTAAATTTTAAATAACCATCAAAGATCATCTAGGATGATCCTTAGATCATCCTATACGATCAGTGTAAATTAGAACCTTTTGGCCTGGATGATTAGAAGACATGATTTATTCTGATTGTCCGGGACAATTTTCCGATCGTCCAAGATGATTTGCTAAAAATGGGAATATCATGTAGAACATATTTTGGGTCATCTAGGAAAACCATGCTGGATGATTTTAAAATGACTTAATCATCCACGAAGATATTGATATCATCTCGTATGATTAGTTCAAAATTAATAATATCGTCCAGAGGATTGTTCGAGTCATCCAGGAAAACCATGCTGGGTGATTTCAAATTACTTGATCATCTAGCAAGATATTGATATCATCCTGCACGATTAGTTCAAAATTAGGAATATTGTCCAGATGATTATTCAGGTCGTCCAGGTGGAATACACTAGACGCTCAGGATTTCCAATTGATCGTCCAGGATGATATTGCGATTATTTAGGATGATATGATCGAATTAATTAAACCTTGATTTCTTTCCTTCATCAGTTGACTAATTTAGGCATGATTATAATGAATCATCCAAGATGATGTACATATCATCCAGGATAATCAGATCAAAAAGCTAAAAATAAAAATTTTCCTAACTTAGTCTAGCAATTGAGAATCTCTATATATCATCCTGTATGATGGGTGTATCTTCTAGGATAATCTGCTTAATCAGACAGACTTAACCTGGTCACCCTAATTAGAGTTCTATTTTTAATGGATCGTCTAGGATGATATGAATTTCGTCCGGGATTATTTGAACAAAATATGAACAAAAACTCTAACTCACTAAAACTCTCCCCATGTGTGTGTGTGTGTAAGGTTACTTAGCTTGGGGATCCATTATATTACACTTGACTCAAAAAAGGTGAAAAAATTATATTGAACCTCAAATATATACAGACTGACTCGATCTTGAGCTAGCATGAATTGTAATTGATCTTATGAACCTAAAATGTTAGACACTCAAATAGAAATAGAAATATTTGGTACCAACAAAATCATAATCCTTGAATCCAGATTCACAACAATCTCCCCCTTTTTGATAATGGCAAACATTTGTTAGTAATTCCAAATTTAGTAAATGAACAACAAAGCAATAAAAACTAAGCAGTGCAAGTTTTATTAGCTAGGTGAATAGTACAAGAACACTGAATATTAATAAAATATTGAACATTGATAATTCAACAAGTACACTAACCTAGAACACAAACTAACACAAACTACTCCTTTTGTTATCTTAAAAAGGAGAAAACAGCACATAGAAACATAAAGAAAAAATAATACAAAACCAACACAAGAAAACAAAAAAAGTAATCAAACTAGTAAAAAGGGGGATCCTAATCAGATGGAGAAGGAGGTGGTGGTGGCTAAAACATATTGTGGAGGGTGGCAAACTGATCTCCAAACAAGGCCATGTCTAGTCATTTTACTGCAGCTGCTGGGTTATATAGGCATTGAAACGGTTCACATACTCAGCGTGCTACTGCTCCTGGGCAACCACATAGGAGTCAAAGCCTTCCTCCCACTGGTCAAACCTGTGCACTAGGTGATTTAATGGTGATTCTATACAGAGAGGAGTAGGTGTAGCAGGTTCAGGAGTAGCTTCTTCCACTTCTCCCTCAACATCTGTGCTGGGATCCAAACAAAGTTGAGTACTGTAAAGAACATGGAAGGAGTTACTAGAGTAGAAGGAAGGTTGAACATTTGTAGGAACTGGATATTACAAATTGTATTTTGTTTCAAGAGCATAGGCAATGAGGTGTCCTAAGGCTAGGTTGGGATGACTCCTGTGGCCCAGATCCCTAATGCTAGTGAGGTGTTCAATGTAGTGAAATATGAGATCAGTTGCATTTGAATCATGATAGGACATGATGTAATAGGTAATCATGGAGAGCAAGGGGGTAATATGGATGCGGTCTCCATCCTTTGGAATGATAGAGGAGTGAAGGACATGCTGGATTGTTCTAACATCCTTGACTAAGAAAGAGCAAGCATTGTCATGGTATGGGGCATTTTTGTTCATAAGAGCGGATAGCAACGTAAGAAGAATCGATGCAAAGATTCTCAAAGAAAATGAAGAGAAGCTCAGTGCTAAATGGAAATACAAGTCAAAATAAAAGTGAGGGAGGTGTGAGTGAAAAGATACAGTACTTGATATGTGAGATTGCATGGGTTTATGATTTTGGATTGAGTGATCCCCACATCAAGATAGTGCTGGAAGGCAGCCAGATAGGCTACATAAGGAAAGTGGGGATTGGCATTCCCCCCGGAGCAACTAGCACCCTGTTACCTTGATCATTTGCCACCATACATGAGAAGATGATTGAGTAAGGAGTGAAGGAAGGTGTGGTGAAATAATGGTGGAAATCAGTTGTTTAAATAGAAATCGCACATATCATCCAGGATGATTGTAGGATCATCCAGAATGATAGGTAGCAAAAATGGCATATAGGATTATTGGTCAAAAAGGTGGTCGGATCATCCAAGATGATTAGACTCAGGCGATCGTCCCAAGGAGTTAAGGTGGATGACCGTTGATGAAAAGTATCATCTAGGATAATTAGGTGGATCGTCCAGGATGATATACAATAAATGAATCGGATGGGCCTAATTTAAATCGTCCATCTACTGCCATGTGGATTGTACAAGAAAATGAGGTGTATCATCCAGGATGATCACCAATAATTGGTGCATATCAGCCGTTGGATTATGAGGGGGATGATTTATAACTATCATCCAAGATGATGTAGGGATCGTCTAGGATGATGTGAGAAAAAAATGGAAAAAGATGATGGATGGCGAGGAATGATCAAAGAACCCAAACCACACAATAAGGAAAAAATCAAAATCAAATCAAAGAAAAAAAATAGAAATGAGAAAATAATATTAAAAACCTTTTTTTAATCGATCTGCTCCAATAAGTTAGAATTTTTCCTTAATTTTCAATTCAAAAGCTAATAAGGAGAAAATTGACAACACTGAAATCCAGAAAAGTTGTAAAATTAATTTTCATAACTCCTACCTTGGACACCTTACAGGTTCAAATAGCTTTCAAATAAAAGTCCAATTTAGAAGAAAAAAAATTAGATTTGAAAAGAGATCCTTTCAAGCCTCGTTCTAGAAAAATATTTGATAAAATAGTATTACAAAGTAGGAATCAGAATCATGATTTTCAATCTCAAGCTTTTGAAAGCTTTAAGTGGCACATGAACTTTTCTAAGATATTTAAAGATCTGAAAGGGAAGAGAGCTTATTTCTTAGTGGGCTCATTTTGAGCCTCTTTTTCAATTTGTTTGGCGCACTTGACGCATATTTTAATTTTTGATATACTTTGTATATCTTACCTTTTTTTGCCATTATTGCGCATCTTTTCATTTTTGGGCCCATTTTCTACCATTTTTTATTTCTTTTGGAAACTTGCTTCCGTTCATAATCTGTAAAAAATCTCAGTTGTGAGATTACCTTCTAGACATCAGATAAGAAAAAACTAACTCTTTATAGTAAGGAGGAGTAATTCACATAATAAAATCATACTCTATAGGATAAGTGCAATCACCTGATTAAGAAAAATATAATAATGATTCAATGCTTTGAAAATACTATTCATATGAGATAGATTACTATAGGAAGATAAAATAGATCCCTATTTCAAAAACTAACATTTTAATTTTGAAAATGATTTTTATCCAAAAGGAACAATACGCCATTAAAGGAGTTAGAGGAAGAGAAATAATCATCAATGTTTCTTCCCTTTAACTATTTTAGAGGATTAATCACTGCTTATAAGCTTTCAAATAAAAAGAAGGCAAAAACTCTCAGTCAGAAATTGAGTTTATTAGTAGTAGTGAGCAATGATCTGATTTTCTAGAAAATAAGTAGTAAATCAAAAACCAAGAGAAAAGCATGTAAAAAGAAAGAACCAAATCAGATAAGCAAATCAATCAAACAAAAATCAGCAAGAAAATAAATAATCTAAAAAGAAACAGACAATCAAATCTAACAAAAGCTAAAAGAAAAATGAAAAATAGAAAATTTAGAAATCAGCGATCATCAGATTCAAGCATTTATGTCAATCACACTCAATCTGGTCCTTAAAATGCTAAAGGTGTCAAAGGCTAGTGGTTCGGTAAAGATGTCAGCTAGTTGGTTTTTAGTTGCTACATGATGTAGCTCAATGTCCCCTTTTGTAACATGGTCCCTAATGAAGTGATGCCTGATATCAATATGTTTGGTTCTTGAATATTGGATAGGATTCTTAGAGATGCAGATGGAACTAGTGTTATCACATAGAACTAAAATTGTGCCAACATGTAATCTTAAATCCAAAACTTATTGCTTCAACCAAAGGATTTGGGCCACACAACTTCTTAAGGCATTGTACATAGCTTCAGTAGTGGAAAGTGCAACTGAGTTTTATTTTCTACTAGACCAGGATGCTAAAAACTTTCCTATGAATTGGCAACTTCTAGAAGTGCTCTTTCTATCCATCCTACACCCTATAAAATCTGAATCAGAATATACAATAATCTCAAAAGAAGTGTTGTGCCTAGGATACCAGATTCCTAAGTTTGGTGTCCCTAAGAGATATCTAAGGATTCTTTTAACTGCAGTTAGGTAAGATTCTTTAGGATTAGCTTGAAATCTAGCATAGAGACAAACACTAAATATCAGGTCGACTAGCAGTCAAGTAAAGCATTGATCCAATTATTCCTCTGAATTTCTTTTGATCAACAGATTTTCCATTTGAATCCATATCTAATTAGACAGTTGAGCTCATGGGCGTGTTTATTAGCTTGGCTTTATCCATTTCATATTTCTTCAAGATGTCCTTAATATATTTTGATTGATTGATAAAAGTTTTATCATCCATTTGTCTTATGCTAAATCCTAAAAAGTAGGACAATTCCCCCATCATACTCATCTCAAACTCCTTACTCATTATTTTAGAAAAATCATTACATAATGTTTGATCAGAAGATCCAAAAATTATATCATTAATATAGATCTGGACAATGAGTAAATCATCTCCTACTTTCTTCAAAAAAAGGGTGGTGTCAACGATCCCCTTAACAAACTCTCTTTCTAGTAGGAAAGCGCTAAGCCTCTCAAACCATACTCTGGGTGCCTATTTCAATCCATATAAGGCCTTTTTTAATTTGTAAATATGATTCAGATATTAGGAACTCTTAAAACCTAGGGGTTATTCTATAAAGACATCTTCCTTTATTACCCCATTTAAAAAGGCACTCTTGACATTCATTTGAAAAAACATAAATCCCATATAATAGGCAAAGGATAGTAGCACCCTAATGGCTTCCAATCTAGCTATAATGGCAAAGGTCTCCTCAAAAACAATCCCTTCTATTTGGTTATACCCCTTAGCCACCAATCTTGCCTTATTCCTAACCACCACACCAGAATCATTCATTTTATTCTTAAAGACCCATTTGGTTCCCACTACACTTTGATTCTTAGGTCTTTTTACTAACTCCCGAACATCATTCCTCATAAATTAGTTAAGTTCTTCTTGCATAGCTAAGATACCAAATTCATCAGAAAGGGCTTGATAGGTGTTGGTGGGTTCAGCCATTAAGATAAAGGTAGAATGATTTACGTCCTTTCTAAGTCCATGCCTAGTTTTTACACTTTCTGAAGGGTCTCCTAAGATTAGTTCTTTAGGATGACTCGAAGAATATCTCCAATCTCTAGGCAAAGTTTTTGAGGTTTTATCCTTTCCTCCAAATTTGTATTTTCTACTCCTTGGGTAATCTCTCCTACTTCCTCTTCCTCCTCAGCTCTAAACTCCTTAGGATTAGATTCATCAAACACCACATGAGTCATCTCTTCCACCATCAATGTCCTCTTGTTAAACACCCTAAAGGATTTTTTAACACTTGAATATCCTAAGAACACTCCTTCATCAGATTTTGGGTCAAATTTTCTTCAGGATGATTTCACATTATTAGGAATGAAGACCTTACAGCAAAAGAGATGGAGGTGGGACAAGTTTGGAGTTCTACCCTTAATGATCTCATAGGGTGTCTTATTCAGTTTGGATCTAACATTCACCCTATTCAACACAGAATAGGTTGTGTTCACCTCTTCTTCCTAAAAGTATTTTGGAAGTGAATACTCAGCAAGCATGGCCCTATTGGCTTCCACTAAGGTCCTGTTCTCCCGTTCAGCTACCCCGTTCTATTGAGGGGTCCTAGGAGCTAAAAAGTTGTGGCTAATCCCTTGCTCCTCATAAAAAGTTCCAAAACTCAGATTTTCAAACTCTCCGCCATGATCACTATGAATGGTTAAGATCTCACAACCTAACTTATTCTTAATCGAAGTGGAGATGGTTTTAAATTTATCAAATGACTCAATTTTGTGTGACAAAAATCTAATCTAAGTGAACCTCAAGTAATCATCAACAATTACAAATCTGTAGACTTTTCCCCCTAAGTTGGTAGTGTTAATGTATCTAAAGAGATCCATGTGAAGGACTTATAAAGGTTTAGAGGTGCTGATATCCTTAATGGAGTGGAAAGAGGATTGGACTTGCCTCCCTAGTTGACAGACATCACACAGGTGGTCTTTAGGGAACTTAAGCTAGGGGACTCCTGTAACTAGGTCCTTTTGGGTGACTCTACTAAGGCTTTTCATACTGGCATGACATAATCTCCTATGCCATAGCCTCTTGAGTAGCAGTTTTGAAGAAAAATAAAGTAGCACATTCAATGTTATTTAAATCAAGCATATAGACGTTGTTGATCCTATTACCCTACAAAATAGTGTTATTATTTAAGCTTATAATGCAAGTGTTTGCCAGGAACTTATGCTGAACCCTTTGTCACAGAGTTGACTGATACTGAGCAGGTTGTGTTTCAGTCCATCTACAAGCAAAACATTTTTAATGAAAAGGATCTTGGAGTTTTTGATTATACCTATACCCAACACTTTCCTAGCGGTGTTGTCTCCAAGAGAGACCTTGCATCCAGCCCTGCTCTCCAGTGAAACGAATTGATTTGCTTCTCCAGTCATGTGCCTTGAGCATCCACTGTCCCGGTACCACATGTTCTCGAGATCTTTTATGTGAGAGCACCCCTACAAAATCATCAGGATGATCATAAGAAAAACATGCAATACCAGGAAAAAGGTTAACTAATCTATGTGGGAAATGGCACCTCTTCCTAGGTTTGTATGATACATGCTTTGATGATTTTGAATGAGATTTATCAAGTGGTGGAGGTTTATAAAATTGTGCAAATATAGGTGTTTCATTATTCTCAATGTACTAATTTTTACACTTAGATATTCATTTCCTTTTTTAAGGCTTGTAATTTAAAATTTTAATGCGTGCTCACAACTATCTAATCACATGCCATGGTGTCTTGTTCTTTAAAAGCTCTTTCTAAATAAATAAGCGATGCTTTTAATGAGTCATGCTCAATAATCAATTCAGAATACTTTTTATTCAACTCATCAAATTCATCAAGTAATGAAATGTGATTGCTATTAAGTGTAGAATGATCTTTAAGTGAAACTTCATGCTCTTTTTGTAAGTTTTGGAATTCTAATTTCAGACTAGCAAGCATTTTCTTAAGCTTTTTTAATGATGAATGGATTTTCTCAAAAACATCAAGCAATCGGTCGTAGGTCAGTTCACATACCTCTTCTTGATTAGACACACCAAGATGTTCATCCGCCATCAGACACAAGTTTGTAGTTTCCTCTTTGGCTTCAGTCTGAGAAGAGTTAGATACAGAATCTACCCTGAAAGCCTTTTGAATCCCCTTCTTATCCTTCCCAAACTTGGGTTTCTCCTCACCCTTCTCCTTGGTTGGGTGAGCCTTAAGTGTAGGACAATCAGCTTTTATATGTCCTGGCTTCCTGCATTTAAAACAAAATGTATTAAAAGAAGCTTTAAAATTTTTTCTAGACTTACCTTTATTCCATTTTTTATACTTCATATGTTTCATCTATAGAAAGCTTTTGAATATCCTAGTAATTAAGGCAACATCATCACTTTAAGACCTGGAAGAATCAGTCTCTGTATCATTGTCCTTCAGCACCATAGTTTTCTCTTTTTTTTTTCTCACCTGTATTAAGCTATCTTTGGTTGACTCCCTGCTCGTAAGCAATGAGTAATCCAAGTAAGCTATTAATAGAATAAGCATTCAAATCCTTAGATTCAGTGATCGTAGTTATCTTGGCATCGTAGGAAGAAGGCAAACATCTCAAATTCTTGTTAAATTTCTCATTATTATTGAGCTCTCTTCCTAAGGCATGCAGCGAGGTGACAATTTGAATAAACCTAGTATATATTTTAGATATGAACTCACTAGGTTTCATACGAAAGAGTTCATAGTCATGAAGCAGGATTTTCAACCTAGACTGTTTAACTTTAGATGTGCCTTCATAAGTAATACATAATCTATCCCAGATTTCTTTACCAGTTGTTTAGGTTGACACACGCATGTAATCCTCAAATATTAAAGCCCAGAAAAAATAGTTAAACCATTTTCCATTCAGTTGTGCTAAATTATGAACATCAAAGGTCCATTCGGTAGAAGGAACTTCAGTTTTAATACCATTAAAAAGTCTAAAAGGTGCTTCATAACCATCTTTAACAAACATCCATATGCGATAATCAATAGATTGTAAAAATGTAAACACATGAGTTTTCCAAAATTAAAAATGTATGTATCAAACAAGGGTGGTCTAGTAATGGAATATCCTTCTACTGTGTTTCTATTACCAAAGTTAGCTATGGATCAAATTCAAAAGTTTTTCAAAACTTGATTTTATGAATCCCTCTCTGATACCACTTGAAAGTTTGTTAGGGATGTTAAACCTTACGAACTAGCCTGAGGCTAACCAAGAGGGGGGGGGGGGGGTGAATTGGTATTTTTAAAATTCATGAGAAAAAATTATTTTGAAAATCTTTTTGAATGTTTTAAAATAAATGCAATAGTACGGATCAAATAAAGATTTCACCCAAGCAAGTAATTATAAAAAAATAAAGTGTAGAAAATAAACAGAAAGAACACATCAGATTTTATAGTGGTTCGGTCAGCTTGACCTACGTCCACTCCCGGGAGCCTCCCATACAGGTATTGCACTAAAACAAAGTGACTCTCTTTCTACTCCCATAGTAAGGCAGAGAAGCCTTTACAAAACTCCTTTTCTCCAACCCGGTGAGGCAGAGAACCTAGACTCATTTTTCTTCCTCCTAAAGTAGGTAGAGAACCTTACCTCCTTTTGCTTCCTCCTGAAGTAGGAAGAGAACCTTAATCTTCTTGTAGATGATCCTTACATAGAGACACCAAAAGGATAAGTGATGACAACTGGAGAAGATGACTCAGATCCTTGCTTGGAGCAACCTTTGTGAACACCTCACAAACTCCCACTCACAAGATCCTCTCTCTCTCCCAAGCTCTCTCTCTCCTTCTCAAGGACCTCACAGGAAAGGATAGCGACAAAAGGTCTCAATAGTAAAATAAAAGAGATCTTTAATAAGAGGGCTCAAAAATTGCCCTAAATTTCAACTAACCATCCAAGATCGTCTAGGATAATCCTCAGATCGTCCTATACGATCAGTGTAAGTCAAACTCTTTTGGCCTGGAAAATCTGGTTCTTCTAGATGATTAGAAGATATGATTTATTCTGATAATCCGGGATGATTTTATGATCATCCTGGATGATTTTATGATCATCCTGGATGATTAGTTAAAAATGGGAATATCATCCAGAAGATTTTTTGGGTCATTTAGGAAAATCGTGCTGGATAATTTTAAAATAACTTGATCATCCAGGATGATATTGATATCATCCCATACGATTAGTTCAAAATCAGGAATATCATCCAGAGGATTATTCAGGTCGTCCAAGAAAACCATGCTGGATGATTTCAAAATGAGTTGATTATCCAGGATGATATTGATATCATCCTCTACGATTAGTTCAAAATCAGGAATATCGTCTAGAGGATTGTTCGGGTCATCCAAGTGGAATACACTAGATGGTCAGGTTTTTTAATTGATCATCCAGAATGATATTACGATCATCCTAGACGATATGATCAAATTAATCAAACCTTAATTTCTTTCCTTAATCACCTGGCTAATTTAGGCATGATTGTAGTGAATCATGTAGGATGATACACGTATCATCTAGGACGATCAGATCAAAAAGCTAAAAATAAAAACTTTCCTAACTTAGACTAGCGGCTAAGAATTTCTTATTTGAGCATATCATCCTGTAATATGGATGTATCATCTAAGATGATCTACTTAATCAGACTGACTTAACATTATTTCCCTAATTAGAGTTCTATTTTTAATGGATCATCCAGGATAATTTGAATAAAATATGAACATAAACTCTAACTCACTAAAACTCTCCCCCTGAGTGTGTGTGTGTAAGGTTACTTAGCTTGGGGATCCATTACATTACACTTCACTCAAGAAAGGTGAAAAAATTATATTGAACCTGAAACACATACAGACTGACTCGATCTTGAGTTGGCCTGAATTATAATTGATCTTGTGAACCTAAAAGGTTAGACACTCAAATAGAAACAGAAATGTTTGTTATCATCAAAATCATAATCCTTGAGTCCAGATTCACAACATTCTGGACATTTTAATTATAACAAACATATGCTTGGATCATCCCATTCTTCTAAAATCATCAAAATTCACTTTTAAAATGATCTATTTTTCAATGCAAAGCTCTCAAGCAATTTTTGGGTAATTTAGGGCCTCCACCATCGCCTCCTTACTCTATGTCTAGTGGAGGATATGAACTTGGTTTTTCTATTATTGTTAATATATTATTTTGACCATTTCATTTTCATTCTCGTGTCAATTTTTGTTCAATGGAGACTCGGTTGCCATCAAGCCATTGGACTTTTGGTATGCCAATCGATCCTTCCAAAACTTGTTCTCACCCTTTTAAAGAGGTGGTTGCGGGTAACTCATATATTTTATCATCTAGGTTGGATTTGGTTCATATGACCTTTAAGGGTTTATCGGCTTTAGTTGAAAGTTCGAAAGGGATGTTAAGCCCTAGTGAACTAGTCCCGAGGCTAACCAAGAGGGGGGGTGAATTGGTTATTTAAAAATTTCACGATAACTACAAAAATCTTTTCGATACTTAGCAGCGGAAACAAGTAAACAATAACGAAAAGATCAACCAACGATATTCACCCAAGCAGTTTATATTGAAAAGTAAAATGCAAAACTGAATCAGAAAAGCAAACCAGATTTTATAGTGGTTCGGTCAACTTGACCTACGTCCACTCCCCGGAGCCTCCCCTCCGGGTATTGCACTAAACGAAAGTGACTCTCCTTTTGCTCCCACAGCAAGGCGGAGAAGCCTGTACAAAACACCTCCTTTTCACCACACGGTGAGGCAGAGAACCCGACCTCCTTTCGCTTCCTCCTGAAGCGGGCAGAGAACCCATGAACTCCTTTCGCTTCCTCCTGAAGCGGGCAGAGAACCCACGAACTCCTTTCGCTTCCTCCTGAAGCGGGCAGAGAACCCGGATCTTCTTGCGAACGATCCTCCCACGAAGAACACCGACTAGACGACAGACGACGAGCGGAGAAGACGACTCTGATCCGTGCTTGGAGCAACCTTAGTGAATCCCTCACTAACTCCCCCTCACAAGATCTCTTCTCTCTCTCCCAACTCTCTCTCTCTCTAGGATTTCTCAGGGAAGGAAGGCAGCAAAAGATTTTTCCAAATCTAGGAAAAAGTTCTTTTAAAGGAGGGCTTAAAATTTGCCCTAAATCTCAACTTGTCGGCCAAGATCGTCCAGGACGATCGGTAGATCGTCCTGTACGATCAGTTCAAATTCAGCTGTTTCAGCCTGGACGATCTGGCTCTTCTGGACGATCAGTAGAAAAAGTTATTCATATCGTCCCGTACGATCCTGCGATCGTCCGGGACGATTAGTTCAAATTGAAGGAAATCGTCCAGAAGACAGTTCGGGTCGTCCAGAGAAAACTGCGCTGGACGACCAAAAAATGACTTGATCGTCCCGGACGATAGGGTAATCGTCCGGTACGATTAGTTCAAAAAGGCCCCAAATCGTCCTGTACATAGTTCTGGACGTACAACTGAAATGCACAAGACGATCACGATCGTCCGGGACGATCCTGTGATCGTCCAGGACGATGTGATCGTATCAATTAAACATTAATTGCTTTCCTTAATTACCAGACTAATTTAGGCATGATTGTAGTAAATCGTCCAGGACGATACACGTATCGTCCGGGACGATCAGACCAAAATACTTAAAATAAAACTTGCCTAACTTAATCTGGCGGCTGAGAATTTCTGATTTGGGAATATCGTCCCGTACGATCCGTAGATCGTCCAGGACGATCGGCTCAATCAGTCCTTTTTAACTTAGTCACCCTAATTAGGGTTTCTGTTTTAACTGGATCGTCCAGGACGATGTGTGTATCGTCCAGGACGATCTGAACAAAATTGCAACAGAAACTCTAATTCAGTCAATCTCTCCCTCTGAGTGTGTGTGTGCAAGGTTACTTAGCTAGGGAATCAGTTACATTACAATTGACTCAATAAAAAGAAAAATCATACATTTGACACACTTGGACCCGATCTTGAGTTGGCTTGAGTAGCTTGCGGTCATTTGTGCCTGAAACTGATTAGCCAAGAAAAACACACTGGAAACATGTTTGTCATCATCAAAACCAGATTTGCAACAATCTCCCCCTTTTTGATGATGGCAAACATTTGTAAAGTAGTCTGAAAATAAAATGAAACTAAGATGAAAATAAAATGAAACTAAGAAATCAAACAAAACACACATTTTTTAAATTTTCATTTAACAGCTCAAACAATACAGAAAACATGACTCAGAAAATAGAAACAGACACGACTACAACTGACTCCCCCTTTTGAGATCACAAAAAGGAGGAGGGAAAAACATAACACGGAAATAAAATATAAAATAAAACATACACAGAACAATAACAAAACAGGAAAATCAGAATTTTTCCTTGATTTTAGATTCAAAAACCAATGACAGGACGATTGACAGCGCTGAAATCCAAAAAGGTTGGAAATAATCAACTTTCGTAACTCTGACCCCGGGCACCTTATCGATGCAAACCTCTTTCAAAACAAAAATCCGATTCAGAATAAAAGACATTAGATTTGAAAAGAAATCCTTTCAAGCCTCGTTCCAGAAAAATATCTGATATAATAGTGTTACAAAGTAAAAAATCAGAAATCGGGATTTTCAAAACTCAAGCTTTTGAAAATATTAAGTGGCGCACAGATTTCTCTAAGACATTTAATAATCTGAAAGGAAAGAAAGCTTGTGTTGGGCTCATTTTGTGCCTCTTTTTCAAATTGATTGGCGCTTTGCGCATCTTTTGATTTTTGATACACTTTGTGTATCCAACTTGGCAATTTTGCATCTTTTCAGTTTTGGGCTCATTTTATGCCTCTTTTTCAAATTATCTGGCGCACTGCGCATCTTTTATAAGCTTTCTCCTTTTCATAATCATTAAAGAGTCTCAGCTGTGAGATTATCTTCCAGACATAGGAGATGACTCTCCGCAGTAAGGAAGAACGAGTCACAAAATAAAACCCATACAACATATGATAAATGCAATCACTTGATTTAGAAAATCAAACTAATGACTCAAGACTTTGAAAAACACTATTGATATGAGGCAGATTACTGTAGGAAGATAAAATAATCTCTATTTCAAAAACTAACATTTTAATTTTGAAAAGGATTTTTATTCAAAAGAAACTACACATCAGAAAAGGAGTTAGAGGAAGAGAAATAATTATCAATGTTTCTCCCCTTTAACAGATTCAGCGAAGTCAATCACTGCTTATCAGCTTCCAAACCAAACCAAGGTAAAAACTCTCAGTCAAAAATTCAGATCACCAGAAGTAGTGAGCGGTGATCAGATCTTGAAAAGCATAAAACAATAAGTGCAAGATATGAACCAGTGAATAAAAAAAAGTATAAAATCATATCAGAGTAAATACTCAAATCAAACTAACAATAAGGCTAAAACAGAAATTAGCAAAAACATAAAATCAACTGAAAGTAAATAATCAAAGCCAAAAACTAACTAATAGAAATCAGAAATCAAAAAACTAAACCTAACTAACAGAAATCAGAATACCAATCAGAAAGATAATACATCAGCAGTCATCAGAATCAAGCATTTATATCAATCACTCCTAATCTGGTTCTCAAAATGCTGAATGAGTCAAAGGCCAGTGGTTTAGTGAATATGTCAGCCAGCTGATTTTCAGTTGCTACATGATGTAGCTCAATGTCCCCTTTGTAACATGGTCCCTAATGAAGTGATGCCTAATGTCAATGTGTTTGGTCCTAGAATGTTGGATTGGATTCTTAGAGATACAGATGGCACTGGTATTATCACACAGAACAGAAATTGTGCCAACGGGTACTCCTAAATCCAAGACTTGTTGTTTCAACCAAAGAACTTGGGCCACACAACTTCCTAAGGCAATGTACTCAGCTTCAGCAGTAGAAAGTGCAACTGAGTTCTGTTTTCTACTGGACCAGGAGACTAACGACTGTCCTATGAATTGACAAGTCCCAGAGGTACTCTTCCTATCCACCCTACACCCCGCAAAGTCAGAGTCAGAATATCCAATGATCTCAAAAGAGGTGCTGTGCCTAGGGTACCAAATTCCTAGGTTTGGGGTCCCTAAAAGATATCTAAGAATTCTCTTAACAGCAGTCAGGTGGGACTCTTTAGGATCAGCCTGAAACCTAGCACAAAGACAGACACTAAACATGATATCGGGTCGGCTAGCAGTCAGGTAAAGCAGTGAACCTATTATCCCTCTATACTTCTTCTGATCAACAGATTTTCCATTTGAATCCTTATCTAACTGAACTGAGGAGGGCATGGGAGTATTGATTGGCTTTGCTTTGTCCATTTCATATTTCTTCAAAATGTCCTTAGTGTATTTTGATTGATTGAGAAAAGTTCCATCATCTGTTTGCCTTATGCTAAACCCCAAAAAGTAGGACAATTCTCCCATCATACTCATCTCAAACTCCTTACTCATTGTTTTGGAAAACTCATCACATAAATATTTATCAGAAGATCCAAAAATTATATCATCAACATAAATCTGGACAATGAGTAAGTCATCTTCTAATCTCCTCAGAAAAAGGGTGGTGTCTACGCTCCCCTTAACAAACTCTCTTTCTAACAGGAATGTGCTAAGCCTCTCATACCAAGCTCTCGGTGCCTGTTTCAATCCATATAAGGCCTTTTTTAATTTATAGACATGACTTGGATATTGGGAACTCTCAAAACCTGGGGGTTGTTCTACAAAAACATCTTCTTTAATTACCCCATTTAAAAAGGCACTCTTGACATCCATTTGAAACAGCTTAAATCCCTTGTAACAGGCAAAGGCTAGTAGCACTCTAATGGCTTCCAATCTAGCTACAGGGGCAAAAGTTTCCTCAAAATCTATCCCTTCTATCTGATTATACCCCTTAGCCACCAATCTTGCCTTATTTCTCACCACCACACCAGAATCATTCATCTTATTCTTAAAGACCCACTTGGTTCCCACAATACTTTGATTTTTAGGTCTTTCTACTAACTCCCAAACATCATTCCTTACAAATTGATTCAATTCTTCCTGCATAGCTAAAATCCAAAATTCATCCGACAGGGCTTGATTGATGTTGGTGGGTTCAGTCATTGAGATAAAGGCAGAATGGTTTACTTCCTTCCTAAGTCCATGCCTAGTCCTAACACCTTCAGAAGGGTCTCCTAAGATCAGTTCTTTAGGATGACTCGAAGAATATCTCCAATCTCTAGGCAATGGGGTTTGAGGTTCTACCCTTTCCTCCAAATTTGTATTTCCAACTCCTTGGGTAACCTCAACAATCTCTTCATCTTCTACTTCAGATCTAGACTCCTTAGGATCAGATTCATCAAACACTACATGGGTTGTTTCTTCCACCACCAAAGTCCTCCTATTGAACACCCTAAAGGATTTCCCCACACTTGAATATCCTAAGAACACTCCTTCATCAGATTTGGGGTCAAATTTTCCTAAGGGTGACTTCCCGTTGTTCAGAATGAAAACCTTACAGCCAAAAACATGGAGGTGGGACAGATTTGGTGTTCTACCCTTAATGATCTCATAAGGTGTCTTGTTCAGTTTGACTCTCACATTCACCATATTCAGCACATAACAGGCAGTGTTCACCGCTTCAGCCCAAAAGTATTTTGGAAGTGAATACTCGGCAAGCATGGCTCTAGCGGCTTCCACTAAGGTCCTGTTCTTCCTTTCAGCTACCCCGTTCTGCTGAGGGGTCCTAGGAGCTGAAAAATTGTGACTAATCCCATGATTCTCACAAAAACTTCCAAATCTTTCATTTTCAAACTCCCCTCCGTGATCACTATGGATGGTAATAATCTCACATCCTAACTTCTTCTGAATCCAAGTAGAGAAAGATCTAAACTCATCAAATGACTCAGATTTGTGTGACAAAAACTTAACCCAAGTGAACCTTGAATAATCATCAACAATCACAAAACCATAGACTCTCCCCCCTAAGCTGGCAGTGCTAATGGGTCCAAAGAGGTCCATGTGAAGAACTTCTAAAGGTCTAGAGGTGCTAATGTCCTTAACAGAGTGAAAAGAGGACTGTACTTGCTTCCCCAACTGACAGGCATCACACAGGTGATCCTTAGTGAACTTAAGCTTGGGCACACCTCTAACTAAGTCCTTTTGGGTGACTCTCCTAAGGGTTTTCATACTGGCATGACACAATCTCCTATGCCATAACCAAGACTCATCAGCAGCAGTTTTTAAGCAAATTGAATTATCAGATTTAATGCTACTTACATCCAGCTTGTAGACGTTGTTGATCCTTTGCCCCTGCAAAACAACTTCATCATTTAAGCTTAAAATGCAGCCAGTGGGCAGGAATTTGATGCTGTATCCCTTGTCGCAGAGTTGACTGATGCTCAGCAGGTTGTGTTTCAGTCCATCTACAAGCAAAACATTATCAATCATAAAGTTCTTTGAATCACCAATTATACCTGTGCCTACCACCTTCCTGGTGGTGTTATCTCCAAGTGTAACCTTGCCTCCAGCTCTGGCCTCCAGCGAAATGAACTGATTTGCATCTCCAGTCATATGTCTAGAACATCCGCTGTCCAGGTACCACATGCTCTCACGAGGTCTTGTGTGAGAGCACACCTACAAAATCATCAAATGTCAGTCTTAGGAACCCAAACAGGTTTGGGTTCCATCTTATGAAAAGAAGAATGCGATGCATGCGTGCTGTGCTGTGCAACAGGCAGTTTGGGTCTCCACACCCAATGTGTACTACGGTGAACAGTACAAGTGTGTGATATGTGTCCTAACATGCCACATGAAAAACATCTAACACCAGGAAAAGGATTAACTAAACGTCGTGAGTGATAGTGCCTCTTCCTAGTAGTGTATGAAACATGCTTTGAAGAACTTGCAACAGAATTTTTAAAAGGTGGCGGTGCATAAAATTGTTCAAAAGTAGGCGGTGTTTTGTTATTTTCAAAAGAACTGATTTTTACTTTCAAAAACTCAATGTGTTTGTTTAAACTTCCAATTTCAAACGTTTTTGCACTTTCAGTACTTTCTAACTCAGATGCCAAATCATTCACTTTCTTAAAAGCAAGTTCTAATTCAACATGCGCTGTTTTTAACAAGTTATGCTCAACAATTAAATCAGAATGTTTTTTATTCAGTTCATCAAACTCATCTAGTAAAGACATGTGATTGCTATCAATGGTGGAATGATCCTTAATCAACACTTCATGCTCTTTTTGCAAAGTCAGATAATCTAGTTTCAAACTAGCATGGGTTTTCTTAAGCTTCCTATACGATGTATGAATCTTTTCAGAAACTTCAAATAACTGATCGTAAGTAAGCTCACATACCTCTTCCTGGTCGGACTGACCAGGGTGATCATCAGCCATCAAACACAAGTTTGTTTCCTCCTCTTCAGCTTCAGTCTCAGAAGAGTCGGATGCAGAGTCTGCCCAGAACGCCTTCTGAATCCGCTTCTTGTCCTTTCTGTACTTTAGTTTCTCCTCACCCTTCTCCTTGCTTGAGTGAGCTTTAAGTGTTGGACAATCAGCCTTAATGTGTCCGGGCTTCCTGCATTCAAAACAAACCGATTCAGATGAACCCTTAAAGTTTTTATTGAACTTACCCTTGTTCCACTTCTGATGGTTCTTATGTTTCTTCCTCAGAAAGCTTTTGAATTACCTTGTGATTAAGGCAACATCATCGCTATCAGACCCGGAAGTGCTAGCATCTGAATCTTTGGCCTTTAGTGCCACTGTCTTCTCTTTCTTGCGTTCACCTGCATCAAGTTGCCTTTGGTTCACCCCTTGCTCGTAAGCAATGAGTGATCCAAGTAAGCTGTCAATAGAGTAAGTATTTAAATCTTTGGATTCAGTAATAGCAGTAATCTTAGCATCATAAGAAGCAGGCAAACATCTAAGAATCTTGTTCACTCTTTCGTAGTTGGTAAGTTCTCTACCTAAAGCATGCAGAGAGGTAACAATCTGAGTGAACCTTGTATACATTTCTGAAATAGTCTCACTAGGTTTCATGCGAAAAAGTTCGTAATCATGTAACAAGATGTTTAACCTAGACTGTTTGACTTCAGTTGTACCTTCATATGTTATACATAATCTATCCCAAATCTCTTTTCCTGTTGTACAAGTAGAAACACGCATATAGTCCTCAGATTTTAAAGCACAAAAGAAACAGTTCAAACATTTGGCATTTAACTGTGCTAAATCTCGATCATCAAACGTCCAATCAGCAAACGGCAATTCAGTTTTCACATTGTTAACCATTCGAAAAGGTGGTTCGTATCCGTCCTTAACTAACATCCACATGCGATAATCAATAGACTGAAGAAAAGTAGACATGCGTGTTTTCCAAAAATCAAATGGAATGTTATCAAACAACGGTGGTCTAGTTATAGAATAACCTTCAGCAGTATTACGATTGTTACAGTTAGCCATTGGATCAAATTCAAAAGTTTTTAAACAGAAATTTTGAATCCCGCTCTGATACCACTTGAAAGTTCGAAAGGGATGTTAAGCCCTAGTGAACTAGTCCCTGGTTATTTAAAAATTTCACGATAACTACAAAAATCTTTTCGATACTTAGCAGCGGAAACAAGTAAACAATAACGAAAAGATCAACCTACGATATTCACCCAAGCAGTTTATATTGAAAAGTAAAATGCAAAACTGAATCAGAAAAGCAAACCAGATTTTATAGTGGTTCGGTCAACTTGACCTACGTCCACTCCCCGGAGCCTCCCCTCCGGGTATTGCACTAAACGAAAGTGACTCTCCTTTTGCTCCCACAGCAAGGCGGAGAAGCCTGTACAAAACACCTCCTTTTCACCACACGGTGAGGCAGAGAACCCGACCTCCTTTCGCTTCCTCCTGAAGCGGGCAGAGAACCCACGAACTCCTTTCGCTTCCTCCTGAAGCGGGCAGAGAACCCACGAACTCCTTTCGCTTCCTCCTGAAGCGGGCAGAGAACCCGGATCTTCTTGCGAACGATCCTCCCACGAAGAACACCGACTAGACGACAGACGACGAGCGGAGAAGACGACTCTGATCCGTGCTTGGAGCAACCTTAGTGAATCCCTCACTAACTCCCCCTCACAAGATCTCTTCTCTCTCTCCCAACTCTCTCTCTCTCTAGGATTTCTCAGGGAAGGAAGGCAGCAAAAGATTTTTCCAAATCTAGGAAAAAGTTCTTTTAAAGGAGGGCTTAAAATTTGCCCTAAATCTCAACTTGTCGGCCAAGATCGTCCAGGACGATCGGTAGATCGTCCTGTATGATCAGTTCAAATTCAGCTGTTTCAGCCTGGACGATCTGGCTCTTCTGGACGATCAGTAGAAAAAGTTGTTCATATCGTCCCGTACGATCCTGCGATCGTCCGGGACGATTAGTTCAAATTGAAGGAAATCGTCCAGAAGACAGTTCGGGTCGTCCAGAGAAAACTGCGCTGGACGACCAAAAAATGACTTGATCGTCCCGGACGATAGGGTAATCGTCCGGTACGATTAGTTCAAAAAGGCCCCAAATCGTCCTGTACATAGTTCTGGACGTACAACTGAAATGCACAAGACGATCACGATCGTCCGGGACGATCCTGCGATCATCCAGGACGATGTGATCGTATCAATTAAACATTAATTGCTTTCCTTAATTACCAGACTAATTTAGGCATGATTGTAGTAAATCGTCCAGGACGATACACGTATCGTCCGGGACGATCAGACCAAAATACTTAAAATAAAACTTGCCTAACTTAATCTGGCGGCTGAGAATTTCTGATTTGGGAATATCGTCCCGTACGATCCGTAGATCGTCCAGGACGATCGGCTCAATCAGTCCTTTTTAACTTAGTCGCCCTAATTAGGGTTTCTGTTTTAACTGGATCGTCCAGGACGATGTGTGTATCGTCCAGGATGATCTGAACAAAATTGCAACAGAAACTCTAATTCAGTCAATCTCTCCCTCTGAGTGTGTGTGTGCAAGGTTACTTAGCTAGGGAATCAGTTACATTACAATTGACTCAATAAAAAGAAAAATCATACATTTGACACACTTGGACCCGATCTTGAGTTGGCTTGAGTAGCTTGCGGTCATTTGTGCCTGAAACTGATTAGCCAAGAAAAACACACTGGAAACATGTTTGTCATCATCAAAACCAGATTTGCAACATTAGTGCCCGAAGAATCTGTGATTTCTAAACTGGCTGCTCCTTTGACTTCACTTTGGTTGAAAGGTTTATGCTTCATCGATCAAATATTTACTTTATTCCCAAATTTTTTATTAACTTAAAATTGTCTGGTAGCTTTTCCATTAGCCTTCTGGATCCAAGGCATATAGCCATTCAACATTTTAATGATTTAGATTATATTCAGTTATTTTCTTATATATCTTACCACATTCAAGGGTGACAAATGTTATTATTAAAATGGACTCCTTCATTTGATGTTAGAGAAGAGTCACCTATAGCCCTTGTGTGGGTGCCTTTTCCTAACTTGAGATTACATTTATTTAATAACCAAATATTATTTGCTTTAGGAAGGATTTTTGGTAGACCTCTTTTGACTAATTAGGCGATGACTTCTATTTTAATACCATCTGTTGCATGTATTCTAGTTGAAATGGATGCCTCCAAGAAGCATCCCAAATATGTTTGGCTTGGGCTGAAGCATTGTGGTTATCATTAAAAAGTTGAATTTGAAAACTTTCCCATTTTTTGTAATCATTGTAGAATGCATTACCATAGTAATTTGGAATGTTTTCATTTACATCCTAACCTTAGTGTGCAAAAAAGTTTCTACTAAAGAGGCTAAAGGGAAAGGGAAAGTTGATTCTCCTAATCCTTAGAGGATAACATGGAACATGATCAATGTTTGCCCTTTATAAGTAATACTGGAAATGAGAATAATGACATGGATGGAATGATTCATCAAGAAGAAGTAGTTCCTAGCCCTACTAATTAAATCCATCTAAGCCAAGAAGCTTCTGATCTGAGCAATATTGATGAACAAATTTATGTTATGGTTGCAGAACACAACAACACTTTAACTTGTTTACAATTACCTTGCTCTACTAATAATAATCTATTAGATGTTTTTTTAGCTTTGATTCAAAATTGTAATGATAATATTGATAATGGATAGGAAATTGGGGAATATAACATGGAAGAAGGAGAACTTGCATAGGAGGAGAATGAGGATGGTACATTTAATCAAGCGACTAATCAAGGAAAGGATTATAAGTACTCTCAAACTCTACCTCAAATTAATGATTTTGCTAAGA
Organism: Dendrobium chrysotoxum; assembly: GCA_019925795.1. Classification (NCBI taxonomy): domain Eukaryota; kingdom Viridiplantae; phylum Streptophyta; class Magnoliopsida; order Asparagales; family Orchidaceae; genus Dendrobium; species Dendrobium chrysotoxum. The sequence goes on from CM034315.1 coordinate 43,293,422, forward strand.
CTATACATCACTTGGATAATGTTACTAAAGCCATTGAGGAGGAGGATAGTGGCTATTCTCATGTGCAATCTAGAAAGAATAAGAAAAAAAAAATATTGTGGTTCAATATCTAAGAAGTACACGATCTCAAACTTCTCAACTTCACTCTAATGTTTAAGTCTTTTATATGGAATGTTAAGGGCATTGGATATCCTTCTACTAAAATTAGAGTTCAAAATTTATATTGTATTTATAATATCTCTTAACTTATTTTTATTGAGCCTCTTATTTCCCATGTTAAGTTGGATAATACTATAAGAATTTTGGGTTTTAATCAGGCTGTGGATAATAATTCTAACACGATTTGGGTTCTTTGGAAGGATCATATGGTTATTGATATTATTGGTGATTTTACTCAGGTGATTCATTGTAGTATTGATTATATGCAATATAAATGCTTGGCTTCCTTTGTTTATGTAGATACTTCTCATATTACTAGAAGGATCTTGTGGGATCAGCTTATTCAATTTCATACTGTTGTGAATTTACCTTGGTTGGTGGATGGCAACTATAATACTATTTCTAACCCTAGTGAAAGGCATTGGGGCGGGGGGGGGGGGGGGGGGAACTCTTTTTTTCAATCTATGAAAGACTTTTATAACATGATATTAGATTGCAGGCTCATTGATATTGGTTATAGGGTAGTACTTTCACTTGGAATCATGGTAACCTATAGCAGTAGTTGGATCATTTTCTTTTACTGATACTTGTATTAATGCCTTTACTTCTACCCATGTTGAACACCTTAGTATAACCCTTTCTGACCATTCCCCTATGCTTATTACCATTAATTTGAGAAATTAAATGGCAGCACTATTTCTAACTATGGATTTCAAAACCTATGGCTTCTTGATAATTCTTTTATTGATATGATTAAAGAAAATTGTGGTTTAAGTTGAAAAGAATGAAGCACAAAATTACTTGGTTGAATCGTAATGTGTTTAAAAATGTTTTATCTAACATTATGACTGCTAAGGAAAAAGTCAACTCTTGTGAGAATATTTATCAACAACATCCTTCTAAGTAAAACTCTTCTCTTTTGCAGCATGCCAAAAATTGTCTTTTTAACTTACAAGATCAAGAGGAAGTCTTTTGGAAACAAAAGCGACTTATAAGCATCTTATAGAAGGGGACAATAACACAAAATATTTTCATACTTATTTAAGAGAAGAAGAGCTAAAAATTGGATTCATAAAATTACTCATATTGATGGTTCATTCACCGTAGAGACTAAAAAGATTGCTAGAAATGGGGTGGAGTATTTTAAAAGCTTATTTAATCAAAACTTCTCTCTAGATCATATTGGTAACCCTAATGTTTTTCCGCATGTCATTAGTCATGTGGATAACATGGATCTTAATAGATATCCTACTTCGGAGGAAATTAAGAATACTATTTTTGAGATGAATGTTGAGTCTATTGTTGGCCCGGATGGTTACACTACTAAGTATTTTGAAAAATCTTGGAAAATTGTCAGCCCAAAATTTTTCAATGCAGTTTTGGATTTTATTGCTCGTAATTGCATGCCTAAGTTCTTCTCTTCTACCTCCATTGTTCTTCTCTTCTACCTCCATTATTCTCATTTCGAAGAGAAATAGATCTTATAATTGGAATGATTTTTGGCCTATTAGTCTCTATACCTTTTTTAATAAATTGAATTGTAGAATGCTTATGAATCACCTCTCCCCTTTACTTCTTAAAATCATTTCTCCTCATTAAACTAGTTTTGTTAAAGGTATATCCATTTTCAACAAAATTATACTTGCTCAAGAAATCATTCATGATTTGAATGCTAGGGTTCTAAGGGGAAACAATATCTTTTAAGTTGGACATAGCCAATGCTTATAATAATATTAATTGGGAATTTATCTATCACATCTTACAACTATTTGTCTTTCATTCTGCTTTCATTAAACTTATTAAAAAGTGCATTGAAGGATCTTTTTTCTATTTTTATTAAAGGTACAAGTAATTATAATAAATCTAGGCCCAAGTACTATGATTTTCGTGATAACAAATATTATTGCTTCCTTATCACTATTATTATTGTATATATATTTTGTTGCCTAGCTCACTAACATTTCAGGTCAATAAGTCTACTAGCAATGTCAATCAACTCAGGAATGGGTAAACTAGGGTTGAGTTTGTGTGTAATTTCAATTTTAATGTACTTTTATCCTTGAGTTAAATTATGTATATGGTAGACACTAAGCTAAGTAACCTTGCACAGACACACTCAAGATGGCGAGTTAGTGAGATAGAAGAAAGATTAATTTTTTGAACTAATTATGCTGGATGGTTTTTATCATACTAGATGATCAATTAAAAAGAAAAATCATTAACTTAGGGCCCCATATTAATTGAGATTTATTAACTAATCATACTGGATGATTCATATTACATAGAATGATCAGTTATGATTACAAAGAACAATCGCCAATCACAATTTAGGTAATATATTATTATTCAAATTTTGTTACATTGTATGATATACATTGTAGTAGATGATTTATGACAATCATGACTATATTGATCCAGGTGATTAGGGGACTGATTATGGTAGATTACCCGATCAGATCATACAGGACGATCGGTGATGATCGTACTGGATGACTCGAGAGATATATTGGATAATACTTGATCATCCCACATCATCCAAGATGGAAAATCATGATTTTTCTTCTAATCATATAGGATGATCATTCAAGATGACCCAAGAGATTAATGGGATGATATATAAATCATCACCCATCATCGCCTATTATACTAGATGATTAGTATAGTATCTTGAACTAATCATAATATGCGACCACATAATCGTACTGGATGATCATCAAAATACTTGAATTGAACATACGGGAAAATGTGGTTCGTACTGTCTAAAAGGGCTATTTTATACTAATCGTATAGGACGATCTCACTATCATACTGGACAATCTTAGAAGACCAAATTTAAAATTAGGGCTTCCTTTAGAGGATCTCTATTTAAGCCCTTATATTCTATTGTCAAAGATCTTTTGCTATTGATTATGCGTGAGTGGGAGCTTAGAGGAAGAGAATGAGAGCTTTGGGAGAGAATAAAGGGAGAGATTCTTGTGAGGGGGAGTTGTGAGGGCTTCACAAAGGTTACTCAAAGAAAGGTTTCTATGGTCTTCTTTAATCTACTTTCTTGATTCCTTCGTGGGTCTGGGGATAAATTCCTTAGCATTAGATTTAGGTTCTTTGCCTACTCTAGCAGGGAGTAAAAAAATTTAAGATTCTCTTCCTACTTCAGGAGGGAGTAAAAGGATTCAGGTTCCTTGTCTACTCTAAAAGGGAGTAAAAGGATTTAGGTTCTCTACCTTTTGCCAGGAGGGTAAAGAACATTCAAGGTACTCTTCCTCATCGGGTCAGTGGAAGAGAATTTTTTAAGGGCTTCTCTGTCTAACTGTGGGTACTAAAGGAGAGGAATTAAACATTTTAGTACAATACTCGGAGGAGGCCTCTGAGGAGTGGACGTAGTTAGATTGGATCGAATCACTACAAAATCTAGTTTGTTCATTCTTTCTTTTTGCATTTAAATTTTCACACGTGATTTTGGTGTGGTTGAAATTTTTGATTATTGTGAACATAATTTTCTTTGATATTATGGGAAAAACTTAGTTTTTTTTAAATTACTTAAGAAGATAACAAGGTTTTTCTTTATGCTTTAAGTATTTTTTTTAAAATAATCAATTCACGCCCCCCTCCCTTCTTGGTTAGCCTCTGCCTTGTTCGTAAAGGCTTAACGGCCCTCAAGAACTTTCAAGTTGTATGAGAGCGGGATTCAAAAACTAAGTTTTAAGTAGCTTTTAAAAAATGATCATTGGCTAACTTGGGAAATTGCAATACTATGGAAGGATGCTCAATCACACGACCACCTTAATTTGATAATACTTTTTTAGTTCTTAGAAAATTTGCATGTCTACCTTTTTGCAATTTATAGATTATCGCATGTGAATGTTAGTTAAGGAAGGATATTCTACACCTTCATGCTTTCTTAATGGCATTAAAACTGAACTCCCTTCTACTGAATGGAGCGTAAAAGATAGAGATTTAGCCCAACTGAATACAAAATTTTTAAACTATTTTTTCTATGCTTTAAAATCTGAAAATTACATGTGTATTTCTACTTGCACTATTGGTCGATTTGGAATGAACTCTACATAACTTATGAAGGAACTAATGAAGTAAAAATCTTAGTTCAATATTCTGCTACATGATTATGAACTCTTTCGCATGAAACCTAGTGAATCTATTTTTGAAATGTATATTAAGTTCACTTAGATTGTTACTTTCCTGCATGCCTTAGGAAGAGAACTTACTAACTATATAAAAATTAACAAGATCTTGCATTGCTTTCCTTCTTCCTATGATGTAAAATTTACAACTATTACTAAATCTAAGGATCTGAATATTTACTCCATTAATAACATAGATCACACATTGTCTATGAGTAAGGAGTGAGTCAAAAATAGCTTGATATAGGTGAAAAGAGAAAGGAGAAAATTATATCCTTAAAGTCTAATGATTCTGATAGTGTCAATTCTGCACCTAATAATGATGATGACATTGTGCTAATAATAAGGTAATTTAAAGCTTTTTAAAGAAAAAGTAAAAGCATCATCAGTATTAGAATAACGATAAAGCTAATAAAAAGACTAAGGTTTTTATTAATATTATTTACGTTGAACGCAGGAAGACAAGGCACTCAAAGTTGGATTGCCCAAATCTAAATACTCAACCAATCAAGGAGAAGGGTGAAGAAAAACCTAAGTTCAAAAAGGGCAAGCAAAGGACTCAAACGTCTTTATGGGTAGACTCTACTTCAAACTCATTTGAAATAGAAGCATAAGAGTAGGCAAGAAACTTATACTTAATGGTAGATAACCAATTTGATCATTCTGATTTGCTACAAATCTAGGTCCAAGGACTAGAATTTTGATGATAACAAAAATTATTGTATTATTATCAGTGTTATGACTATATATCTATTTTGTTTATCCAACTCAATAACCTTTCAGGTCCACAAGTTCACTTGCAATGCCAATCAGCTCATGATCGGGTAGACTAGGGTTGAGTTTATCTATAATTTTAATTTCAATGTACTTTTTACCTTTCTTGAGTCAAGCCATGTATCTGGTGGATCCCATGCTAAGTAACCTTGCACACACACACACTCAAGGGGGGTGAGATAGAAAGATTTTCTATTTTTTGAACTAATCATACAGTATGATATATATCATACTAGATGATTAGTTATATAGAAAAACTGGGCTAGGGCACCCACTATTAAGTGATATTAATTAACTAATCATCCCTAGATGATTTAGATCATATAGGGCAATCAATTATACACATGAAAAATAGCCGCTAATCATAATTTAGGCAATTTCTTAATATATAAATTATACTCTAATCATATAATATGATCTCCATCGTACTAGATGATTTGTTTCAATCATGCCTAAATTGATCATGTGATTAGGGGACTAATTATGATTAAATTGATTACTCATATCATACATGACAATCAGAGATGATCATACTGTACAAATAGATCCCAGCATGGTTTGATATTTAATCATCACCCATCATACAGGATGAAAACCATAATATATTAACTATTCATCCAGGATGATACTCCTTTATAATGGATGAACTGATTGCTACATGGGATGATATTTAATCATTGACTATTATACTGGACAATCAATATAGAATCATGAACTAATCATCTAGGATGATCGAATGATCGTATGGGGCGATCCATATAAATACTTGAATTAATCATACAGACCAAAGATGTTCATACTATATGAATGTGCTATTTTGTATAAAATATATAGGACTATCTCACTATCATACTGGATGATCTTTGGTGGTAAATTAAAAAATAGGGCCTCTTTTGGAGGCTCTCTATTTAAGCTATCATATGGTCTTGAGAAAAATCTTTTGCTGTTGGGTGGCCTTGGGAGAGAGCTTAGATAAGGAGGAGGAGATCTTGGAGAGAGAGATCCTTGTGAGGGAGAGTTATGAGAGATTCATAAAGGTTGCTCCAAGCAAGGTTTTCACCATCTTCTTCAAGCTATTTTTCTGGTTCCTTGGTGGCTCTGGGTAGACTTTCATGAGCATCAGATCCAAGTTCTTTGCCTACTCCAAGAGGGAGTAAAAGGATTCCAAGGTTCGCTACCTACTCCAGGAGGGAGTAAAAGGATATCTAAGTTCTTTACCTACTCCAGGAGGGAGCAGAAGGATTCAAGATACTCTGCCTCATCAGGTCAGTGGAAAGATTTTGTAAGGGCTTCTCCACCTTGTTGTGGGGGAAAAATGAGAGACACTACTTTTAGTGCAATACCTGGAAAGGAGGTTTCTAGAGAGTGGATGTAGGTCAAGTTTAACAAAATTATAATTTTGGTGTGTTCTTTTTATTTACTTTTCTGCTTTTAATTTTTACATTTTCTTTAAACTGTTCTGTGTTTAAAATATATGAAATTTTTGTTATTATGAAACTGATATGCTTTCGCATCAAGGGGTTTTTAATTTTTCATTTTCTTAAAGAATTCTTCAATAACCATTTCACTCCCCCCCACCCTTTTGATTGCCTTAGGAGTATTTTATTATGGTTTAACAACCCTAACAAACTTTCAAGTGTTATCAGAGTAGGATTCAAAAATTAAGATTTTAAAATAAATTTTAGAAATGATCAATGGCTAACTTTAGAAATCATTATATTGCAAAAGGATATTCAATCACACAACCACCATTATTTGAAAATATTTCTTTTGATTTTTAGAGAATTTGCATGGCCATTATTTTACAATCAATTAATTATCGTATATGAATGTTAGTTCGAGAAGGATATTTTGTACCTTTTAGATTAGTGAATGGCATTAAAACAGAACATCCTTTTTTCTGAATGGAAAATAGAGATTTAGCCCAACTTAATGCTAAATGTTTAAACTGTTCTCTATGCTTTAAAACCAAAAGACTACATTTGTGTCTCTACTTGTTCAACGGAAAAGGAAATTTGGGATAAACTATACATAACAAATGAGGAAACTAATGAAGTGAAATAATCTAGGCTAAATATTCTGCTTCACGATTATCAACTATTTCTCATGAAATCTAATGAATCAATTTCTAAAATGTATATTAGGTTTACTCAGATTATTACTTCCCTCCATGCCTTAGGGAGAGAGCTTACTAATTATGAAAAAGTTAAAAAATTCTTCATTATTTACCTTCTTCCTATGATGTAAAAATTACTGCCATTATTGAATCTAAATACCTGAATGTTTATTCCATTGATAACTTACTTGGGTCACTCATTGTCTACGAGTAAGGAGTGAGTCAAAGGCAGCTTGATGCAGGTGAAAAGAAAAAAGAGAAAATTGCCTTAATGGCTAATGATTCTGACAGTGATACTTCCGGATAAAAAAATGATGACAATACATTGATAACTAGATAATTCCAAAGCTTCTTAAGGAAAAAGCAAAAGTGTCATTAATAATGGAATAAAGGTAAAAATAATAAAAATTCTAAAAATTTCCTCTGATGTTATATGTTTTAAATATAAAAAGTTAGGTCACCTGAAGTCTGATTGCCTAACTCTTAAGTCTCACCCAAGTAAGGAGAAGGGTGAAGAAATGCCTAAATTCGAAAAGGGCAAGCAAAGGACTCAAAAATCTTTCTAGGCAAACTCAGCATAAGACGCTTCTGAAACTAAAGCAGAAGAGGATGTAACTAACCCATGCTTGATGATATATGATCATTTTAATCATTCTGATCAAGAGGAGATATATGATCTTACATATGATCAACTACTTAAATTTCTAAAAAAATTCATGCTTCATATAGGATGCTTAAAAAATTACATACCTGCCTTAAATCTATTTTTTCAATTCTGTAGAAAGAGCATGAATGCTTAAGGAAAGATCACCACTCAAGACAGAAAACATATGGCTTTACTAGATGAATTTTAAATTTTAAACAAGAAGCATTTTGAATTAACTGATGAGCATGATTCCTTAAAAGCATCCCATATTGATTTAGAAAACTCAATTAACAAATCAAAGGCATGTTTAGATAAAGCTGATGATAGGGAGCATGCATTGAAAATTAAAATTTTAATTCATGAAAGTGCAAACCAATTTTTATAAATCAAGTTAAATGATTTTAAAGAAAAGAAAACATCACCTACACTTGCAAAGTTACATAATCCATCACCACAACATTCATCTTTCAAACTTAGGAAGAGGCACCATAACCCACATAGATTAGTAAACCCTTTTTTAGGAATTAGATATTTTTCTTGTGGCATGCTATGACACATCTCCCAAACTTGCACTATCTACCATAGAACAGATTTAGTGTGGGCACTAAAATTAGAAAACTCATAATATAGCATGCAATCATTTCATCCAACATTCCATAAGGTGGAACCAAACTTATTTGGGTTCCCAAATTTGACCACTGATGATTTTGTTGGGGTGCTCTCATAAATGGCCTTTTGAGAGCATATGCAAATCAATTTATTACTAGACATCGGATATTCAAGGCATATTACTAGAGATGCAAATAAATTTATTTTTCTGGAGGCTAGAACAGGATGTAAGGTGACACTTTGTGATAACATGACTAGGAGAGTGGTGGACTTAGGTATAATTGGCAATTCAAAAAATTTCATCATTAAAAATGGTTTACTTGTAGTTGACTTGAAATATAATTTGCTCTGCATCAACTAGCTTTGTGATAAAGGCGTCATCATAAAATTTTTATCTACAAGCAGTATAATAAGCTTAAATGACAAAACTATTTTACAGGGAAGGAGAATCAACATTATCTACATGCTTGATCATTATTGCATTAAATCTGATACTGCTCTTTGCTAAAAAATTATTGCTGATAAATCCTTATTATGACATAGAATATTATGTCATGCAAGCATGAAAAGTCAAAGAAAAATCACACAAAAAGACTTAGTGAAAGGAATTCCCAAACTTGAGTTCACTAAGGACAACCTGCTTGATGTTTCTCAATTAGGGAAACAAGTCAAATCCCCTTCCACTCAATCAAACACATTACCACTAGTAAACCCTTAGAAGTCCTTCACGTGGATCTCTTTGGACCAGTCAGCACGGTATGTTTAGGAGGGAAAGACTTTGGGTATGCGATTATTGATGATTATTTGAGGTTTGCTTGGGTTATTTTCCTATAACATAAGAGTGGATAACTCTAGGAGTTTAGGTTTTTTTCTACTTTGATTTAGAGGAAACTAGATTGTGAAATTTTAACCATTCATTATGACCATGGTGGAGAATTTGAAAATAAAAAATTTGAATCTTACTATAAGGAGTAAGGGATAGATCTCAATTTTTTATCTCCTAGGAACCCTCAGCAAAAAGGGATAGCTAAAAGAAAGAACATGACTCTTGTAAAAGTCACTCGATCCATGTTAGCTAAATACTCACTTCCTATATATTTTTGGGCAAAAGCGATGAATATATCCTGTTATGTTTTGAATAGGGTTAATGTTAGATCAAAGCTAAAAAAGACACCTTGTGAAATCCTTAAGGGTAGGACACCCAACCTCTCTCACCTTCATGTCTTTAGATGTAATGTGTTCATTCTAAAGCAATTACCATCTCATTCTCTTTCTTGCCTTCATATAACCACTCATTCCTTACTTTCCAACTAAAATAGACCGTACCTTAAAGAAGCAATCAGGTCAAAAATTTTGGGACCGCAAAGTTAGGAGGGATTTTGAATTCAAATTTTTTTTTCCAGGATTTTCTTGAACGATGACGGCAGATGGCCGCCGGCCTTTATCATTGGCGGCAATGAAAGCAACTGGTTCTTCATTTAGTAAAGATCTTCTTCTCAAGGATCCTAAGATAATGGATACTGATTCGAAACAAAATCAATTCAAGAAGGGTATCAGCTCGTTGAAGGGAGTGTTGGTAATTAAAGAACCATCTGATCATTGTCCTAAGAAGGTAGATTATGTGGAAGGAAAGGGCAAAGGTGTTGTTGAAAGTTTGGAAGTCCTTACGCCAGAAAAGGTTAAGAACTGTATGGTGTCCGCTTTAAGGGATCCTTCGGCATCTTCATCAGGGTTGAAAATTTTTGTTAACAAATTTGGGAATTCAAATGCAATCCCTGGACACAGTGTGATAAATATGAATTCACCTACTTTGGTTAACAAAAATTTTCTTGAAGGTGGAATTAATACGGTGGGAAGGTTGGACGATAATGTAGACAATGTGTCTAGTGAATTACCTATTAAGGTTGTGAATAAGATGGAGGTTAATCCTTGGGGAAGAAAACCTTATATCAAGTTGGACTTCAAAGAGGAAGATAGAGTGTTATCTGAAGATGATGTGGCTGTGAGATTATGTGAAGAAAAGGAAATCTTGAATTCTAACAAATTAATGAATTTTTTGGTTGTTAAAGTGTTTGGGAAGGAGCTACCCTCACATGTGGGGGCTTGGGAAATTAGAAGGCAATGGAGCCAATTTGGTCACTTCCACTTCACATCCCTTGGGAGAGGGATGGTGTTGTTCGTAACTTGGGGGTTGCAGGTTTTCTTGCAGGAGGGGGTTTGGGAGAGGATAGGGGTGTTGGGGAGACCTATTTTGGTTCCATTGAAGGTGGAGGTGTTGTTAAGGGTGGTGGGTGTGTAGGTGGTTTGTCCTCAGGGAAGATTTCTAAAAGGTTAAAATCTTTAGGACCTATCATTAGTGCTCCTCGAGATAGGAATTTGGAGTTGGGTAACAAGAGAAGGGGTGGAGGTGTTTCCCCTAGGGGGTTAGATGACTTCCATTATTTTTTGGAATTGTAGGGGGGCCAAGAAAAAAGAGGCCTCTCTATATATGAAGGAGTTTGTGAAAGATTTTAATATTTTATTCGTTGGTCTGGTGGAGACTAAAATTAGTTCCTTTGATAAGGTTGAGTTGGGGAGGATTATGGGTCCTAATTGGGATTTCTTGTTGCTGCTGTCTATGGGGCTCTCGGGTGGTATAATGATTTTATGAAGGTATGATATTGCTTCCTTCTCAGTGGTGAAGAGAATAGATCAATGTGTTGTGGGGTACCTTAATGTTTTTAATAAAGGGGTGTGGATGATTTCTACAGTTTATGGGAGTAAGGAGGTCCTTAAGAGGAGGGTGTTATGGGAGTGCATTCAAGAAGTTTCTCATAGGAAGGTGGCTTCCACTGTTGGGGGAGACTTTAATTGTATTTTGTCCCAAGATGATAAGAAGGGTGGGAGGAAGTTTGTTTTCTCTCAAGGTTATTTAGAGATGGTTAAATGTATGAATGAGAATGACCTTCATGAGGTTGGGTTTGTTGGGCAAAGATTTACTTGGTGCAATAATAAGGAAGGTGGGGGCCGTATTCTTGAGAGATTGGACAGGTGTTTGCTCAACACTTTGGCTTTAAATTTCATTCAAGTGGCGGTGGTTAGGCATATAGCTAGAGTGGCTTCAGACCATTACCCTATTGTATTGCAGATTTTTTACCCTGAAAGGAAGTCTAAGGGGGTGATGAAGTTTGAGGATGTATGGACTTCCTTTAGATCTTCTGCTCACATTGTGGCTAGTGTGTGGAAGAAGAATTATTGTGGTGATGAAATGCAGATTTTGAACAAGAAATGTAATAGAGCCTTGAAGTCCTTATTTTTCTGGAGTAAAGCTAAGTTGGAAGGTTTTACTATAGTAAAAGATAGATTGAAATCAAAAATTTTGAATCTTCAAGAGGAGGAAGCTTCAGGTGGCAGGTTTGATGATGAGAAGCTTTGGTTGCTGTGGGTGAAGGTGAAAGAACTGAATGAAATCCTTTATCATTTGAATTCATGGTGGAAGCAAAGAGCCAAAGTGAAGTGGATTGAGGAAGGGGACTCTAATACTAAGTTTTTCCATGCTTTTGCCACGGCTAGGGGAAATAGCAATGGGGTTTCTCAAATTATGAAGAGGGACGATACATTAACCGAAGTGCCTAGTGAAATTGGGGAGGTTTTCTTCAGTTTTTATCAAAACAAATGGAAGGAGAGGAAGGGCTGGGTGGAGAATTGGCCGTCAACCAGTATGGTGTTAAATGACATTGATAGGAGGGGTTTGGATGCTGAACCCTCTAACTCTGAGATAGTGAATGTGGTGAAGATGCTTGGCAATAATAAGGCTCCGGGGTGTGATGGTTTAAACTATTCTTTCTTCAAATTCTATTGGAACATTATTGGTGAAGATGTTTGCAAGGCGGTGAATAGGTTTTTTAGCTCCGGGAAGATGTGTAAGGAGTGGAAGGACACCTTTGTTGTACTGATTACAAAAGCCAAGAATCAGATTAACCCTTCTGGTTTCCATCCAATAAGCTTTTGTAATTCGATTTATAAAATTGCAGCAAAAGTTTTATTGAATAGGTTGTCTTTGGTTATTCATAAAATTATTTCTGAGGAGCAGGTTGCTTTTATTAAAGGAAGATCCATTTCTGACCATTTGTTGCTAGCTCTGGAAGTTTTTCAAAAAATGCGAATTTCTAAAGCTAAGGATGGACTGGTGGCTATTAAACTAGACATGGAGCAGGCTTATGACAGTATGTGCTGGATTACCGTTCAAAAGATGTTGGGTGTTTTAGGCTTTCCAGATAAGTTTGCTAACTTGGTGATGGAATGTGTTCGGGAACCAAGGTTTGCTTTACTGATCAATGGGAGTATTTTTGGATGGATCGTTGGGAAAAGTGGATTCCGGCAAGGGTGTCCTCTTTCTCCTTTTCTTTTTATTATTTGTTCTCAACTTCTTTCCATTGCTTTTCATAATAGAGGTATGGATTTGGGCATTAAGATCTCTCTTAGGGGTCAGAAGGTTTCTCATTTGCTTTATGCAGATGATGTGTTGATCCTATCTGATGCTAAAGTGGATAATATCAAACAAGTGAAAGGTATTATGGTTGATTATTGCAAGTGGACGGGGCAGTCTATTAATCTACAAAGTCAGCTTTATTGTGTGGCAAATCGATAAAGAGGAGGAGGAGGAAAAGATTGGTAAGCTGTTGGGGATCAAGGTGATGGAGGAAATGGAATACTTGGGTGTTAAATTGGCATTGAGAAGAATGGGGAAATCTGATTTCCAGGTATTATTGGACAAGGCTTTCGCTAAATTGAATTCTTGGTGCAACAGGTACATATCCTGGACAGGAAGACTGGTGTTGGTTAAATCTATTTTTTATAGTATTCCATTGTTCCTTTTATCTCATTCTTTGGTTCCTTTAAGCATTTTAAAGGAATTTGATAAGCTATGTAGGAGTTTTATTTGGAATAAGTATGATGGAAGCCACGGCCTGCATTATGTAGCATTGGATGTTATGTGTAAGCCAAAAGTCTTGGGAGGTTGGGGAGTCCAGCTAGCTAGATCCAGGATAGGGTCTTTGAGGGCGAGATTTGCTTGGAAGCTGATGGAGAATCATTCCACCTTACTGAACAGAAATCTGCTGTGCAAATATGGGGAGTCTTGGTGGAAACATGAGGTAGTGGGGGGGCGGGGGGGGGGCTTCTCCTACTTGGAAGATTTTAGCAAGTGGCTGGATGGCTCTCAAAAGGCTGCTGAGATGGAATGTGGTGGTGGGTTCAAATATTAACGTGCTACAGGACAAGTGGATACTTGACAAATGTTTACTTTAGTGGCCGACATTTGTTGGTGTGTTTGAGGATGATAAGATGCAGCTAGATGTCTTCATTCAAGATGGGAAGTGGGATCACATCAAATTATCTTTATTCTTTGGCGAGGACCTTGTTAATCTCATAAAAAGTATCAAGATTTTTGATAATCCAAATGGTGAATTCATGGAATTAATGAGGAAATGGAGCGGCAGATCTAATTCTTCGTTGCTGATTGAAGAAAGGTACAAGGAGGAGGTGCAGCAGGATGAGGTTTCCTGGATTCATAAACTAAAGCTTGCTACTCGGGTGGAGATGTTCTTTTGGCGCACTTGTTTGAAGGCTTTTCCTACAGGTGAATTTCTGGCTCATAGAAACTTGGCTAACTATAATTTGTGCCCAAGAGGATGTGGAGAAATTGAAGATAATGATCATATTACTTCTACTTGCTCTAAATTGGAGGAAGTCATTAATGTTTTAAGTACATAAGGCATCAGTCTACCAAAGTTTTATGGGTTCAAGGAATGTATGAATAAGTTGAAAAATATTTCGGTGGTTAATCCGGAGCAGGCCCGTCTTTATATCACTCTTTTATGGTTTTCCTCGAATGAAAGGAAAAAGGTGAAACATGGCAAGGTAGGGAGTTCTGCAATCACCATTGTAGCTAATGTCCTCGGGTTTGCTAGCTTGGTATACAAGGGTGTCCTCTCAGGTCACTGGGATGTTAATCAGTCCTCTGGACTGTCAGAAACCTCATGGCATCCCCCTCCTCCTGAGTGGTATAAAGTTAACATTGATGGGGCACTTAATATGAACTATGGAGCTGCTATTGGATGGGTTGTCCGTGACTTCAAAGGAAGGTTTGTTTTGGCTTTTGGATTGCATGGAATCCATTGGGATGCAGCTCAGGTTGAGTTCATGGCGTTTAAAGCTCTCAAGACAGCTTTAAAGGGTTATTTAACAGATGCTGTTGGCATTATCATTCAGGGAGACAATAAGAACATTATCAAGTTTATTCACAAGTTGTACAGCAAACCGAAGGAGCTTGAGAAATGCTTTGAAGATCATGATTCTTTGTTTCTTAGAGATTGTAATAAGGTTATATTTAATTGTGTCCCTAGAAGTTGTAATAAGCTTGTGGACTATTGTGCAAGGCTTTCTTTTTCTTTTGATTTCTTTTGGGATGTGTTTTGTGAGAGAAAACTTCCTCCTTCATTTATCCAATTGGTGAAGGAAGAGAGTGGAAGGGAGTTGTTGTCTCTTTAGTTTGTATCTAGGTTATCAGTTTACTAGCTATTAATGCATTTTGCTTTTCTTCAAAAAAAAAAAAAATAGAAAGTTTCAACTAAAAAAGTTTAACCCAAATTTTGTTCCTAGGTTACTCAATTATTGGATAATCTTATAGAAACTTCAAAAAAAGGACACTGGTAGTAGAAGAGACCACTCATGTTATATTTGATGAATCTGATAATTTTAGAGGGTCTAAGGTTGAAGAAGAAGAAGTAGGAGAAATAACCCACGGAGTAGAATCTATAAATAAGGAGGAAAGGGTAGAGACAAAAAATACATTGTTTAGAGAATACAGATATTCTTTGACTCATCCTAAAGAACTGATCTTAGGAGACCCATCTGAAGGTGTGTTAAAATTAGGTATAGAAAAAAAAAAGAAGTAAATCACTCTGTCTTCATCTCAATGACTGAAGCCATAAATATAAATCAAGCCTAATCTGATGAATTATGGATCCAAGCCATATAAGAAGAGTTAAATCTATTTGAAAGGAATGATGTTTGGGAGCTAGTTGAAAGATGTAAAAACCAGGGTGTGGTTGGAACTAAACATGTTTTCAAAAATAAAATGAATGATTCTGGTGTAGTGGTAAAAAATAAGGAAAGATTAGTGGCTAAAGGGTAAAACAAGATAAATGGAATTGAAGTGACCTTTCCCCCATAGCTAAATTAGAAGCCATAAAGGTGCTACTAGCATTTTCTTATTTTAAGGGATTCAAACTATACCAAAGTGGAATCAAGAGTGCCTTTCTGAATAGTGTAATAAAAGTAGATGTGTATATTGAACAACCCCCAGGCTTTGAAAATTCATGATTTTCTAATCATGCGTTCAAATTAAAAAGGCATTATATGGATAAAAACAAGCACCCAGAGCATGGTATGAAAGACTAAGCATGTTCCTATTAGAAAGAACCTTTGTTAATAAGAGCATAGACACCACCCTATTTCTAAAAATGGTAGGAGATGAGCTACTAATTATCCAAATTTATGTTGATAATATTCTTTTTGGATTTTCTGATAAAAAAACTATATGATGATTTTTCAAAAAGATGAGTAATGAGTTTGAAAAGAGTATGATGGGAGAACTGATCTACTTTCTTGGATTTAGCATAAGGTAGAAGGATGATCAAACTTTCCTTAATCAATCAAAATGTATTAAGGACATCATTAAGAAATATAAAATGGATAAAACCAAGCTAATAAACACTCCCATGAGTTCCACTATATAGTTAGATAAGGATCCAAACGGATAATCTGTTAATCAGATGAAATATAGAAGAATAATTAGATCAATTTTTTATTCTACTACAAGTAGACCTGATATTATGTTTAGTGTTTATCTTTATGGTAGATTTTAGGCTTAACCAAAAGAGTCCAACTTGACTGTTTTTATAAAAATTCTTAGATATCTCTTCGAGACCCACGACTTAGGAATCTAGTATCCTACGTATAGCACCTACTTAAAAATTATAGGATATTCTGATTCAGATTTTGTAGGATGCCAAGTTGATAGGAAATGCACTTCTGGAATATATCAATTCATAAGACAGTCTTTAGTCTCCTGGTTTAGTAGAAAATAAAACTAAGTTTCCCTGTCTACTACTGAAGTTGAGTACATAGCCTTGAGTTGTGTGGCCCATGTCCTCTGATTAAAGTAGCAAATTCTTGATTTAAGACTATCTATAGGCACCATTTTAATCCTATGTTATAACACTAGTGCCATCTACATTTCAAAGGATCCAATCCAATATTCCAGCACCAAACATATAGACATAAGGTACTATTTTATTAGGGACCATGTTACCCAAGGAGACATAGAGCTGCACCATATATCCACTAAAAATCAACTTGCTGATATATTTACTCAACCACTGGCCTTTGAACTAGATTATGTGTGATAGATATTCATGCTTGAAATTCGTGCTTTCTTCTTCTGATGTTTTTTTTTAATTTTGATGTTCTTTTTGGTTTTATTTATATATTTTGCCCAGTTTATGAGTTCCTATTTTAAGCTTTTGATTTTCTATTATTTTACCTTCAATATTTTAAAAGAATCAGATCAATGCTCACTTCTAATATTGAATTCTCAAATGACATTTTTTTCCTTTTATTTGTTTTTAGAAACTAGTAAGTAGTGTTTGACTCCTCTAAAAATAGTTAAAGGAAGAAAATTTAATGATTGTCACACTTCTTCTAACTCCTTTTAGTGGTATATTTTCTTTTCTAAGTAAAATCTATTTCAAATTAAAAGTCTAACTTTGAAATAGAGATCTATTCTACCTTCCTACAGTAATCTATCTGACATGAATAATGTTCCAAGTCATTGAATCAATCTCAAGTTTTCCTAATCAGGTTATTGCATTTATCATATGGATATGATTCTATTTTATAGTTTACCCTTCCTTATATATTAGAGAGTGAGTTTTCTTCTCTTATATTTGGAAGATAATATCAAAACATAGAGTCTTTAAAGATTTTGAAAGGAAGTTAGCTCACAAAAATAAAAAAAAGAGGTATAAAATTATCCCAAAATAAAAAGATTTGCAATGATTGCCAAATAATTGCAAGATACACAAAGTGTATTGAAAATCAAAAGATATGTAAAGTGCACCAAATAATTGAAAAAGAGTCACAAAAAGAGCCCACAAAGAAATAAGCTTCCCTTTTTTTCAAATCTTTAAATCTTAGAAGAATCAATGTGCCACTTGATCTCTTCAAACACTAGAATTTAAAAATCATGATTTTTGTTTGATTACTTTGCAATGTTTTTCTATCAGATATTTTTCTCAAATGAAGTTTAAAAAGATCACTTATCCTATCTAATTTCTTTTTTTATTTAGATTTTTGTATGAAAAGAATTCTGACCTGTAAGGAGTCCGAGCTAGGGTTAATAAGATTTGTTTTCTACCCTTTGTGGATTTTAGCATTGTCAATTCATTTCTTACTATTTGTTTAACATGCTTATAGGGGAAATTTATCATTTGTTGGATTTAATCAATTTTTTTTTTTAAAAATTAATTTCAAATTTGATTTATGACTATTTTTTTGCTTATTTTTGTTTTGTTTTATGCTTTCTTATTTTTATTTTTGAGTTAAAACCCTCCTGATTGTCACATTCCAGTTTGCTTAGTGTATTTTCTTCTGTGTTTGTACTAGTCTTTTCTACTATATTGTGTAATGTGCTAACTTTGTTCTGTTTAGTATTTTTCTTTTTCATCTCTTTTCTAATGTCAAAAGGGGGAGTGGTGTGTTATTTAGTGTATTATTTTCCTCTTACATTTTATTAAAATTATTTTGATTTATGTTTACTTGTTTGTTTTTGCCTTTACTTATGTCTCGCACTTTTCTTTTAAAAAAATAAAAATTTAAAGTAAAATTTAGAAAAACAAATTTTTTAACTCCCCTTACTTTATGAATATTATCTTCTATGGGGGAGTTTCTGAGAATGTCAAAGGGCTTTGAAATTTTTCTAACAATAATGTTTGCCTTCATCAAAAAGAGGGAGATTATTGCAAATCTAGGTCCAATGACTATAATTTTGATGATAACAAATATTATTATCTTTTTATCACTATTATAATTTTATATCTATTTTATTTACCCTGGTCACTAACCTTTCAAGTCCATAAGTTCACTTGCAATGCCAATTAGCTCAAGATCGGGTAGACTATGGTTGAGTCTATCTATAATTTTAATTTTAATATACTTTTTAACTTTCTTGAGTTAAGTCATCTATCTGGTGGACCCCAAGCTAAATAACCTTGCACGCACACTTAAAGGGGTGAGTTAGTGAGTTAGAAAGATTTTTTATTTTTTAAACTAATCATATAGTACAAAATATATCATACTAGATGATAAGTTATGTAAAAAACACTGGTTAGGGCACCCCTTATTATGTGAGATTAAATAACTAATTATACTGGATAATTCAGATCATACAAGATGATCAGTTATACACATGAAAAATAGTCGCCAATCATAATTTAGGTAATTTTTTAATATACAAATTATACTATAATCGTACAGTATGATCTCTATAGTACTGGATGATTTGTGATAATCATGCTTAAATTGATCCTATAATTAGGGGAGTAATTATGGTTAAATTGATCAATCATATCATACTGGACGATCAGAGATAATCATGTTGTATGAATAGATCCCAACATGTTATGATATTTAATCGTCACCAGTCATATAGGACATAAACCATAATATGCCAACAAATCATCTAGGATGATACTCCTCCTTCGTACTGGATGAACCTATTGGTGCATGGAATAATATTTAATCATCAGCTATCATACGGGATGATCAATACAAACTCATAAACTAATCATTTAGGATGTTCGAAAGATTATATAGGATGATCCATATAAATACTTGAATTGATAGTACAAACTAAAGCAATTCATACTGGATGAATGTGCTATTTTGTACAAATTATACATTATGATCTCACTACGTACTGGATGATCATTGATGGTAAATTAAAAATTAGGGCTTATTTTGGAGGATCTCTATTTAAGCTCTCATATGGTCTTGAGAAAAATCTTTTACTGTTAAGAAATCTTGGGAGAGAGCATAGAGAAGGAAGAAGAGAGCTTGGGAGAGAGAGAGAGATCCTTATGAGGGGGAGTTATGAGGGATTCACAAAGGTTGCTCCAAGCATGGTTTTTACCATCTTCTTTAAGCTGCTTGTTTGGTTCCTTGGTGGCTCTAGGGGAGACTTTCATCAGCATCAGATCGAGGTTCTCTACCCATACCAAGAGGGAGTAAAACAATTCCAAGGTTCCCTGCCTACTCTAGGAGGGAGTAAAAGGATTTCTAGGTTCTCTGCTTACTCCATGAGGGAGTAAAAGGATTTAAGGTACTTTGCCTCACCAAGTCAGTGGAATGATTTAGTAAGGGCTTCTTCACCTTACTCTGGGGGCAAAAAGAGAGACACTATTTTAGTGCAATACCTGGAAAGGAGCATTCCTAGGAGTGGAAATAGGTCAAGTTGACCAAACAACTATAATCCTGGTGTGTTCTTTTTGTTTACTTTTCTGCATTTAATTTTTTCATTTATTTGGATCTGTTTTACGTTTAAAACCTCTGAAAAATTTTGCTATTTTGAAACTGATCAACTTTCGCATCAAGGGGTTTTTAACTTTTCATTTTGTTAAAGAATTTTTAAATAACCAATTCACCCCCCCCCCCTTCTTGGATAGCCTCGGGACTAATTCTTTAGTATTTAACAACCCTCATGAACTTTCATGATTAAGAGGAGGTATGTGAGCTTTCCTATAATGAATTATTTGAAGTTTCTAAAAAAATCCATACTGCATACATGAAGCTAAGAAATTACGTGCAAGCTTTAAATTTGACTTTTTAAATATATAGCAAGAGAATGAATGCCTCAGGAAAGATCATTCCACATTGAATTGTAATGATATGGCTTTGTTTGATGAAATTAACTCTTTAAATAAGAAGCATCTTGATTTAATTCCTAAACATGATTCCATAAAAATATTACATGTTGAATTGGAAAATGCATTCATGGAATTTGAAACCTTTGGATGTAAATTAGATGGTAGTGAGCATACATTAAAAATTAAAAATTTAAAAGTTTAAATAAATCATTACAAGTTCAATTAAAAGCTTTTAAACAAAACAAAACACATCTAAACTTATGCAGATTCATAACACACCATCACAGCATGCATTCAAAATGAGAAAGAGGAACCATAACTCACATAAATTAGAAAACGCTTTTCTTAGAGTTAATTGTTTCTCTTATGGCTTGCTAGGATATATCTCCCATACTTGTATTATCTACTATATAACATATTTTATGCAGGGACCAAAATTGCATAATTCATAGCATAGCATGCAAGCATTTCATCCCACATTCCATAAGGTGGAACCCAAACTTATTTGGGTTCCCAAATCTAACCACTGATGATTTTATAGGGATGCTCTCACAAAAACCTCATGAGAGCATGTAGTACATGGACAATGGATGTTCAAAGCACATGACTGGAGATGTAAATCAATTCATTTTGCTGGAGGTCAATGTAAGAGGCAAGGTGATACTTAAAGATAACACCACCAGGGAAGTAGTGGGCTCAGGTATAATTGGCAACTCAAAAAATTTCCTTATTGAATTTGTTTTACTAGTAGATGGCTTAAAACATAACCTACTTAGCATAAGCTAACTCTGTGATAATGGCTTCAACATTAAATTTTTATCTTCCAGCTGCATGATAAGCTTAAATGAAAATATTGTGCTGTAAGGAAAAATGAATCAATAATATGTACATGCTTAATTGAAACTATGTTGAACCTACTGCTTCTTTTTACCTAAAAATAATTCTTGATAAATCGTGGTTATGGCAAAGGAGATTAAGTCATCCAAGTATGAAATTCTTAAAAAAATCACCCAAAAAGACTTAGCGAGAGGCATACCCAAACCAGAATTCACTAAGGATCACCTATGTGATGCCTATCAATTAGGAAAGCAAGTCAAATCCTCTATCCTCTCAATTAGAAATATTAATATTAGAAAACCTTTAGATGTCCTTCACATAGATCTCTTTAGATCCGTTAGTACTATAAGCCTAGGAGGAAAAGTTTTTGGGTATGTGTTTGTTAATGTTTACTCAAGGTTTACTTGGGTTAGATTCCTATCCCGTAAAAGTCAATCATTCAAGGAATTTAAGACATTCTCCAATTAGATTTAGGGGAAGCGAGGTTGTGAAATTCTAACAATTCACATTAATCATGTTGGAGAGTTTAACAATGAGAAATTTTAATCTTATTGTAAGAAGCCAGGGATAGATCATAACTTTTCAGCTCCTTGAACCACTCAATAGAATGGGGTGGCTGAAAGAAAGAATAGAGCCTTGGTAGAAGCCACTAGAGCCTTGTTAGCTGAATATTAACTTAATAAATACTTCTAGGTAGAAGCGGTAAAAACATCCTATTATGTTCTGAGTAGGGTTAATGTTAGATCCTAGCTGAACGACACACCCTATGAAATCCTTAAGGGTAGGACACCCAACCTCCCTCACCTTCATGAATTTGGATGTAAATTGTTTATTTTAAGTAATGGAAAATCTCCACTAGGAAAGTTTGACCCCAAATTTGATTAAGGAGTGTTTTCAAAGTATTCAAATTTGGAAAATCCTATAAAATTTTTAATAAAAGGGCATTAGTAGTAGAGGTGACCACTCATATTGTATTTGATGGATCTGATAATTCTGGAGGGCCTAAGCTAAAAGAAGAAGAAGTTGAAGAAAGTACCCGTAGAGTAGAATCTGCAAATATGGTGGAAAGGGTAGAACATGAAAATTTACTGCCTAGGGAGTGGAGATATTCTTCAATTCATCCTAAATAACTGATCTTAGGAGAACCATCTAAAGGTGTTAGAACTAGGCATGGACTTAAAAAATAAGTAAACCACTCTATCTTCATCTCAGTGACTGTATCCACCAACAAAAATAAAGCCTTATCTGATTAATACTGGATCCTAGCCATGTAAGCAGAGTTAAATCAATTAGTATAAAATTATGTTAAGGAACTAGTTAGAAGACCTAGGGACTAGAGTATTATTAAAACTAAATGGGTTTTCAAAAATGAAATGAATGATTCTGGTGTAGTGGTTAGAAATAAAACAAGATTAGTGGCTAAGGGGTACATCTAAATAGAAGGAATTGAACTTGAAGAGACATTTTCCCTTGCAGCTACATTAGAAGCCATTAGGGCATTACTAGCCTTTGCCTGCTTTAAGGGATTTAAACTGTACCAAACGGATGTCAAAAGTACCCTTCTGAATGGGATAATAAAATAAAATGTGCATGTTGAACAGTCCCCAGACTTTAAAAATTCACAATTTCCTAATCATGTGTTTAAATTAAAAAATATATTATATTGACTAAAATAAGCACCCAAAGTATGGTATGAAAGGCTAAGCACATTCCTACAAGAGAGAACTTTTTTTTAGGGAAGCATAGACACCACCCTATTTCTGAAAAAGGTAAGAGAAGAACTACTCATTATCCAAATTTATGTTGATGATATTCTATTTAGATGCTCTGATTAAAGTCTTTGTAATGAATTTTCAAAATCAATGACTAAGGAGTTTGAGATGAATATGATGGGGGAATCGACCTACTTTCTTAGATTTAGTATAAAGTAGAAAGATGATGAAATTTTCATTAATCAATCAAAATATATTAAGGATATCCTTAAAAAATATAAAATGGATAATGCCAAGCCATTAAACACTCCCATGAGTTCTAGTGTTCAGTTAGATAAGGATTTAAATAGAAAGTCGGTTGATTAAAATAAATATAGCAAAAAATTTGATCAAATCTTCACTTGACTTCTAGAAGACCTAATATTATGTTTAGTGTTTATCTTCGTGTTAGATTTTAGGCTGATCCAAAAGAGTCTCACTTGACTGCTACGAAGAGAACCCTTAGATATTTGTTAGGAACCCAAGATTGCATATCCTAGGCATAGCACTTCCTTTGAAATCATAGGATATTCTGATTCAAATTTTATAGGATGTTGTGTTGATGGGAAAGCACTTCTAGAATATGTCAATTCATAGGATAATCCTTAGTCTCTTGGTCTAGTAGAAAACTAAACTCAGTTGCCCTGTCTACTGCTGAAGCTAAATACATAGCTTTAGGAAGTTGTGTGGCTCAAGTTCTTTGGTTAAAGCAACAAATACTAAATTTAGGTTTACCTGTAGGCATCCTTTCAATCTTATGTGATAACACTAATGCCATCTACATTTTTAAGAATCCAATCTAATACTCTAGATCTAAACACATAGACATAAGACACCATTTCATTAGGGACCATTTTACCAAAGGAGACATATAGATACACCTTGTAGCCACTAAAAATCAACTTGCTGATATCTTTACAAAACCATTAGCTTTGAAACCTTCAGCACCTTAAGAACAAGATTAGGTGTGATAGATATTCATGCTTGAAATTGATGCTTTATGTTTCTTATTTTTCTTCTTATTTTATTTGTTTGTTTGTTTTATCTATGTGTTTTTTCTTTATGCTTTTGATTTTCTGTTATTTTCCTTCAGTGCTTTAAGAATAAGATCACTGCTCACTTCTGCTGTTGAATTTTTTTTTAATGATATTTTTGTCTTGTTTTTATTTAGCAGCATATAAGCAGTGTTTGACTCCCCTAAAATAGTTAAAGGAAGAAACATTGATGACTGTTTCTCTTACTGTAACTCCTTTAGTGGTGCATTTTCTTTTTGAATCAAAATCTATTTCAAATTAAAAGTTAGACTTTAAAATAGAGATCTGTTTTATCTTCCTATAGAAATCTATCTCATATGAATAATGTTTCAAGTCAATAAATCTTTTTCAAATTTTCTTAATCATGTTGTTTGTATTTATCGCATGGATAAGATTTTGTTTAGTTGTATATCCTCGCTTATATAAGAGAGTGATTTTATATTCTCTCATATTTAGAAGATAATCTCACAACTGAGAAATTTTTAAAAGATTTACAATGGAAGCAAGCATGCAAAAATGAAAAGAGGAATAAATCGAGCCCAAAAAATAAAAAAGATGTGCAATGAGTGCCAAATAATTGCAAGGTTCATGAACTATATCACAAATCAAAAGATGCGCAATGTTCACCAAAAGATAATGAAGAGACATAAAATGAGACATTTATGAGTTAGCTTGCCATTCTTTCGAATCCTGAAAATCATAGAAGACTCCCTGTGCCCACTGATATCTCCTACACTTAAATTTGAAAATCATAATTTCTGATTGATTACTTTGCAATATTATTCTATTAGATATTTTTTTTAAAATAAAGTTTGAAAAGATCACTTTTACTATCTAATTTCTTTTCTAATTTAAATTTTTGTTTAGAAAGAATTTTAACTTGTAAGGAGTCCGAGCTAGAGTTTACAAAATAAAATTTTCTAACCTTTTTGAATTTCAGAATTGTCAATTCATCTCTAACTAGTTTTTAAATCTAAATAAAGGTAAATTTAATTTACTAGAGGAAATTGATTCAGAAAAACTTTGATTTTATCTTATGGTTACTTTTTCCTATTTGTCAATTTGTTTTTTATTATTTTTGCTTGGTTTTTATTTTGAACCATTCCTGATCATCTCATTCCACTCACTAAGTTCTTCAATGTTTGTTCACATCGTCTAGTATGATTCACATCGTATGGTATGATCATAACAAAATATTACTTATATGATCAAAACACATCTAATAACTGATATCAATCAATTATTGGTGATCATCACATACAATTCATACTTCATACTATACGATCATCATGGCAAGAGCTGTTTGACAATTTTAATGTAGTCGGTATGATCCTTTATGATAAATCATCATATGCGATCTACATATTCGTATTATACGATCAAGCCAATCAACAATCGTATAGGTTCACTCCTCGAGATGATTGTGTGTGTGTGTATATATATATATATATATATATATATATATATATATATATATATATATATATATATATATATATATATATATATATATATTAGGGGAAACACACAGAGGGCCTATGTGTTAATTCAGTAAAAATTTATATGGTCATCAAACGGATCTCAAGAAAATTCCAGAATTGGCGGGCTCTTCTCGGCGGAAATCAAGGGGGCAGATTCACACCGTCCTTGGCCGGCGTGAAGCTGGATGGAGGAAAATCCGTGAAACTGTATATGGGTAATGTGGTGGAGAATTCTAAGAAATTGGATAAGGCTTTGATCATCAAAGTATTTGGTGATAATGTTCCTTTCTTTGTTATTAATCAGGAGTTGAGAAGGCAATGGGGTATCTTTGGGAGGTTTCTACTCACTATGTTGGGAGGAGATTGGATTCTGTGTTCTTGTGAGGAAGACTTGGTCATGGAATCGATTTTATCTTAAGGGCCTTGGTTTGTCAAAGGTCATATAATTGGGATGGATGGGTGGTCTCCGACATTTTCTCCTGATTCTTTGAAGGGCTTAACTGCGCCTGTTTGAATTAGATTACCCAGCTTACCCCTGCAATGTTGGGATGATATTAATGTTTGTAGAATTGCATCTCTAGTGGGAAAGCCTTTGCTTTTGGATGGTAACATGTTCCAATGGAATAGGAGAGAATTTGCTCGGGTGTGTGTAAGGATTGAGCTGGATAAGCCATTACCTCTTGGTGTTTGGGTGGAGGGAGATTCATCTAAATTCTTCCAAAAGATTGAATATGAAAAGATCTATAAACTTTGCTACAAGTGTGGAAAAATTGGACATCTATTTAAAAGCTGTGGTGAAAATAAATTATTGGTGAATGAAATCAAGAAGGGATCTATTGATTCAGTAGTAGGTGCCATTGATAAGGTCCAGCAGATTTCTGATGAAGTTGCCAAGGATGACAGGGAAGAACATGGTTATGGTCCATGGATTCATATCAAGTATGGGAAAAATAGTAAGGTGGTGGGCTCTAGGAACAAGCTTCCTTCTAAACTTATTGGTAAACCAATCACTAAGTGGAAATAATCTGCTTCTCGGTTCAATGAGGGAATTATGGATGGCAGTGAAGGAATTACTCATAAAGTGAATCCTATTGAGTCTATAACAAATGATGAAGTTAATAAGTTAGTTGCTCCTTTTATGAGTAAAGAGATAGAAGATGGTGACTTAAATGCTGTTCAGCTGAAGGTTTCTCAAGATGCTGATGTGGAATCACATGTTGATGAAATTTCTGTTCAGGTGGTGGAAGATGGTTCGAACAATAAATTTGACCTGCTCTCTACTTTGGTAGATGATTGTTCCAATGAGGAGGTGGTTACTGATGACTTAGGGGTAAGTAAAGGCAAACAGAACTCTTCAATTAATCTTGACTTGGTTAGGGAGGAGGGATCTTGTAAAGTTGACTCTAACAAAGTCAAAAGAAAGTTGGGTAAATGGCTAAAAACTCTTGGTCCAAGTAAGCTTTTGTCAAGAAATAGAAAGGTAGAGAGAGGAAATAGAAGTATGGGTGTTGGGGTTAACTCCCCTACCAATCAATGAATTCCATAGCCTTTTGGAATTGTAGAGGAGCAAGGAAAATTCATGCTTCTCTATATCTTAAAGAGTTTGTGAAGAAGAATGGGGTTATATTTGTTGGTTTATTAGAAACTAAAGTTTCTTCTATGGATCGGAAGGATATTAATTTGCTTATTGGCGAGGATTGGAACTTTTTTCATTTTCCATCGGCTGGACTTTCAGGAGGGATTTTTGTCCTATGGAATACTAAGGTAGTTTCGTTTACTACCTTGTTCTCTTCATTTCAATGTATAATTGGAGATTTAGAATTTCAAAACAAGGATGTTTGGAGGATATCCACTATTTATGGGAATAAGAACTTGTATACAAGAAGGGAATTATGGAGATCTTTGGAGGAGTATGCTTCTAAGGATCATCCATCAGTTTTTGGGGGTGGCTTTAATTGTATACTTTCTAGAAATGAGAAAAAGGGTGGGAAAATATTTTCTTTTTCTCAAGGTCCAATGGAGATGAAATTTTTTGTTTCCTCTAATGATCTCCATGAAGTGAAGTTCATGGGACCTTCTTATACTTGGTGTAACAATATGTTGGGGGGAGCTCAGATTCTAGAAAGGTTGGATAGGTGTTTGGTTAACACTATGGCTATTAAATCTTCAAGATTCTTGGTGGTTCGTCACTTACCCAGAGTGGCTTCGGATCATTGCCCAATTGTAATGGAGATTGGGAATCATCCTTTGACATCCAAGTTTAATTTGAAGTTTGAAGACACTTGGGCCTCTCACTATGCCTCTACGGGTATTGTGAGAAAAGCTTGGAGTAAGAGAATTTCTGCTGGTAATGCAGACATTCTTAGCATTAAATTTAGGAGGTCTTTGAAGGCTCTTTACTTTTGGAGCAAAGCTAAGTTGGATAATCTTCAGCATAAGGAAGAGGTCCTTATGGAGGAGATTCTTCAACTACAAATGGAGGAAGCCTCGGGTGGCCATATAGGATAGATCATGCACCTTTGATGGTTGGCCGTCCACTACAAGTATGCTGAATGATCAGGATAGAGTTGTTCTAAATGCTGAGCTTTCCATGGAAGAAGTTATCAATGTGGTGAATGAGTTTGGTGGAGGTATTTCACCCGGAATTGATGGTTTTTCTAATCTTTTTGTTAAA
Organism: Dendrobium chrysotoxum; assembly: GCA_019925795.1. Lineage (NCBI taxonomy): Eukaryota > Viridiplantae > Streptophyta > Magnoliopsida > Asparagales > Orchidaceae > Dendrobium > Dendrobium chrysotoxum. Next base: position 43,321,608 of record CM034315.1, read on the forward strand.
TGCTATTGGTCCATCATTAGGCTTGATATTTGGGATGCTTTAAAAAGTTTTTTGATAAGGCTATCATGATGGAAAATTGGAAGGACACTCAAGTGAGGCTCATTCCAAAGGTTAAGAACCCAATTGTTCCGGCTGATTTCAGGCCTATAAGCCTTTGCAAAACCATTTACAAACTTGCTGCAAAAATTTTATTAAACCGTATGGTTTCAATCATTCCTAAATTGATTTCGGTTAATCAGGCGGCTTTTATTAAAGGTCGTTCTCTCTCTGATCACGTGATGGTTGCTCAGGAGATCTTTTATAAGTTTAGATACTCTAGAGCTTCAAAAGGGTTGGTTGCTTTAAAAATAGATATGGAACAAGCATATGACAGTATGTCCTGGAGAACTCTTGATAAGGTTTTAAAGTACTTTGGGTTCCCTACTCATTTTTCTAGACACATTATGGAGTGTGTGGAGAACCCAAAGTTTACTATTCTTATCAATGGAAATACTTCTAGGTGGATCTCGGCTAAGAGTGGATTTTGTCAAGGTTGTTCACTATCTCCATTCCTCTTTGTTCTTTGTTCTCAGTTGCTATCTAATGCTCTCATCTAGGAAGAGAGGGTGATTGGGATTAAAATTAATCCAAATTCTCCTACGATCTCTCATCAGTTATATGCAGATGATGTTTTAATCTTCTCTGAGGCTAATGTTAAATTGGTGAAGAAGATTAGGAGAATTCTTTGTGACTACTGTAAGTGGACGGGCCAGAAGATTAACTTAGCTAAGTCTTCTTTGATTTTTGGCAAAGTAGTGAAGAAAAAGAAAAAAAAGGCAATTGCTCGAATTATGGGTTTCAAACCAGTTCAGGAATTCTTCTATTTGGGTGTCAAAATTGCATTGAGGAGATTAGTAGCTTCGGATTTCTACTTCTTGTTGGAAAAGGTTATGGGTAAATTAAACATTTGGGGAAGTAAGTTGATTTCGCTTCCTGGTAGAATTACTCTTACCAAATCTGTTCTTCTGGATATACCGGTGTTTCATTGTACACATGCCTTGATTCCAATTGGTATCTTGGCAGAAATTGATAAGGCTTGCAGGAATTTCATTTGGCACAAGAATAGCAATGATAAGGGAATGCATTATGTTGGCTGGGATGCATTATGCAGGTCTGTCCAAGATGGAGGGCGTGGTCTCCATTCTTCGGTTAAAAAGGTAGAAGCTTTAAGAGCTAAGATGGCTTGGAAGTATCTCAATGATAATGTTTAACTGGTGCATCGCGTTTTGGAACCGAAGTATGGCAGGTCCTGCTGGAATTTCACATCAAAGTAGACTGGGTCTAGTGCTTGGAAGATTATCTTAAGTGGTGCTAATGCTCTCAGATCAATTGTTAGATGGAAGATCTCCAATGGTACAAATGTTAATGTGCTAGAGGATGTTTGGATTTTGGACAAACCTCTAAACAAATGGCCTACTTTTAACTCAAATTCCATTTCTCTAGAGTTGATGGTGGATCAGTTTATAATTAATGGGCAGTGGGATGTTGATAAGATCAGTCATATGGTTGGTGAGGATTTAATTAATCTGATATGTAAGATACATATTGATCTTGATGAAGGTTTAGACAAACCAGAGCTTCTGAATTTAAAGACTGGAACTACTTTATCTGCCATAGTTTCTAGACAGCTGAGTAAAGTTCTACCGTGCAAGCAGTATTGGCCTTGGATTGGTAAATTAAGCTTAAATTCTAGAGTTGAAAATTTCTGGTGGCGCTTATATCACAAGGCAATTCCTACTTTTAAATTCATGGAAGATAGAAGATTGAAGGCTGGAAATTTATGCCCTTTCGGCTGTGGGAAAACAGAGGACTTAGACCATGTGGTGGTGTCTTGTACTAAGGTGTTCAATGTGGTCGGTATTCTGAATCAGTGGAAGTTACATTTACCAATCTTTGGATGCTTTAAGGATTGCTGTAGCTGGTTAAAGAGGATTACTTCTTCACAGAAGTTCATTGCTAATGTATATTGTTCTATGGTCTTTCTTTGCTGGAAATCCAGAAACAGATTTACTCATCAAGGCAAGGTTGATTCTATTATACGGATTGCGGCTGAAGCGCTAAGACTAGCTTCCATTTCTCTGGAAAAGGGAAAGCATTCGGGCCTGTGAGATGTTAATCAACCTCTTCGGTTGTCTTCAAACTGTTGGCATCCTCCTCCACCTGATTGGATAAAGATTAATGTAGATGATGCTTTGTTGAATTCATATGCTGCTGGTATTGGAGTGGTGGCACGAGATCACAAAGGTCGCTATTTGACAGCGTTTGGAATGCAGGATATACACTAGGATATCTCTCGTTTGTGTTGGAATCCAGGATCCCGAGCACTTAATTTTGATGGTGACAACTAATATTTACTGAGTAAATATAGACTTCCGTTAGATTACAAATGTTTAATCTTTGTATATGAGAACTAACATTTCAGGTCAGATGCACACTGCTAAAGATTGCTGGAGACTCAAATTGGGTAGAATAGGATGTTGAAGAGTCTGTAATTTTTATTTCTTTAATTTTTCTTTTTGAGTCTGCCACAGAAGCATGCATGTGAAAGGAGCAACAATGCACACACACAGGGGGAGATTTTTTCTTTTAAAATGATTAATTTTTTAAAGCAGATCGTACTGTACGATCATTGATCGTACTGTACGATTAATTGAAAATAATCAGGCAACGGCTAATTCTCTATTGATTAAATTTACAAACTTATCGTACTGTACGATCGAGATCGTACTGTACGATGATTTGTAGTTGTGAAACCCTAGCCGCCAGAATAAGTTTGGTAAGTTTTCGAATTTGATTTTATGAACTATTCGTACTGTACGATATGTATCGTACTGTACGATTAATTAATAACTTGCCAAAATTATCTCCCTAATCAGGAAATAAAACGTTGGTTTCTAATTATATGTCGATCGTACTGTACGATGTTAAATCGTACTGTACGACTGACAGAGACGATTTCAGTCGTCCCAGAGATCGTACCAGACGAAACCAATGTTTTTTGTTCTGATCGTCCTGGACGATATTCATATCGTACAGGACGATATCAAGAAATGAACTAATCGTACTGTACGACTGGTGGAGTGCTGGACGATTGACAGAGACGATTTTCTTCATCCCAGTGATCGTACCAGACGATCCCAAGAAATTTTGAACTGATCGTACTGGACGATAGTCCTATCGTACAGGACGATATCATGAAAAACACTATTCGTACTGTACGATTAAATGAGTGCTGGACGACTGACAGAGACGAATTCTTTCGTCCCGAGGTTCGTCCCACAGTTCGTCCCGTACGAACAGTACGAATCAATAGTATCGTACTGTACGATATACATATCGTACTGTACGATATGAATAAAATTCGATACCTATTCGTCTGCACTCGTACTGGACGGAGCTGTAATTGAACTGATCGTACTGTACGATTATAAATCATACTGTACGAACAGAAACGCAAAAGTTGAATTTTTTAGGGTTTTCTGAAGCCTGATATAAAAAACATCTTATTATTTTTCTAGAGGAGTTGTTGATCAATCCTTTGCTGTGAGAAGCTTAGAGGAAGAAGGAGATTCGTAGAGAGAAGTTTTTTTGGAGAGATCTAGGGCTTGAGAGAGGAAGGTGAAGGTGAGCTTGAGCGTGAGGGAGAAGTAGTGTGAGGGGATCACACGGTGGCTCCAATCTAGCTGCATGCTTTGCTCCTCTTGTGGCTTTAGAAGCTTCAAGAAAGTTCTCGAAGGAAGAATCTCTTCAAGATCAACATCGCCAAGGTACTCTGCCATCTCCAGGAGGGAGAAAAAGGAGAAGGTCCGCTGCCGTCACCGGGAGGGTGACATAGCGTTTGGTATTCCGCCGCACCGAGGGAGGTGAAAGTGAGTATTGTAAAGGCTTCTCCGCCTTGCTGTGGGGGCAAAAGGAGAGTCAACTTTTACTAGTGCAAATCCCGGAGTAGAGGACTCCGGGGAGTGGACGTAGGTCAAGTGACCGAACCACTATAAAAATTTCTGGTGTGTTTTTTCCTGTTTACCGCACTTTACTTTTCATGCTTTTAAATTTGTGCGTTTTAATTGCTTGGTGAAAAATCAATTTTTAAATCTCGTAGTGTTATCAATTTTATCGTTGTGATCGTTGTAATTGCTTCCGCACATTGGTTGTTAAATTATATTTCGAAAATACAAAAAAAATTAGAACTCTTGCGTAGGGTCAAATTTTTAAAATACCAATTCACCCCCCCTCTTGGCGCATCTCGTACTTTCAAGTGGTATCAGAGAGGGGTTTCAAAATAGTGTTTTAGAAAACCTAGAAACGTAAGATCCATGGCTCAATTTGGTAACCGTAACACTGCGGAGGGTTATTCCATAACTCGTCCACCTTTATTTGACAACATACCGTTTGATTTTTGGAAAATACGCATGTCTACATTTTTACAGTCTTTAGATTACCGCATGTGGATGTTAGTCCAAGAAGGTTATTCTGCACCGTTTCGTATGTTGAATGGAGTGAAAACTGAACTGTCATTTAATGAATGGAGCATTGAGGATAGAGAATTTGCACAACTGAATGCTAAATGTCTAAACTGTTTCTTTTGCGCATTAAAATCAGAAGACTATATGCGAGTATCAACGTGTACTACTGGTAAACAAATTTGGGACAAACTGTGTATAACGTACGAAGGAACTAGTGAGGTCAAACAATCTAGGTTGAACATACTGTTACATGATTACGAACTGTTCCGCATGAAACCTAGTGAAACTATAACTGACATGTACACTCGATTCACCCAGATTGTAACATCACTGCATGCTTTAGGAAGAGAGTTGTCTAACTCAGAAAAAGTAAACAAAATACTGCGATGTTTGCCTAGCTCATACGATGCTAAAATCACTGCAATAACTGAGTCAAAAGACCTAAATGTCTATTCTATTGATAATTTGCTTGGGTCACTCATTGCCTACGAGCAAGGAGTGAGTCAACGACAAAGTGATGCAGGTGAAAAGAAAAAGGAGCGAGCAGTGGCTTTAAAAGCAAACAATTCTGAAAGTGACAGCTCAGCAGCGGAGGAAGATGACGACATAGCTTTGATGACTCGTCAGTTCAAAAATTTTCTGAAAAGAAAGCAGCGCCATCATCAAAGCAATTGGAACAAAGGTAAGAACTCAAAGTATACTAAGGTTGCATCTGAAACAATTTGCTTTGAGTGCAGGAAACCCGGTCATCTCCGAGCTGATTGCCCCAACATCAAAACTCATCAAACCAAGGAGAAGGGTGAGGAAAGATCTAAGTTCAAGAAGGGCAAGTTTAAGACTCAGAAAGCTTTTTGGGCCGACTCTGCCTCAGACTCATCGGAAGAAGAAGCAGAGGAGGAGGTAACAAATCTGTGTCTTATGACTAATGATAATCTTGATCAATCAGATCAAGATGAGGTATGTGAACTGTCTTACGATGAACTGCTTGTTATTTCTGAATAAATCCATGACTCGTATAGAAAATTGAAGAAAAAGCATGCTAGTCTTAATACTGAGTTTAGTACTTTACAAAAGGAACATGCTAGTGTAGTAAAAAATTTTTCTGACTTAGATAGAGATCATATGTCGTTGCTTGATGAATACGATGCATTAAACAAGAAGCATATTGAGTTAACCACTGCACATGAAACCTTGAAATCATCACATGTTGAATTAGATAATGCATTTAAGGAACTAGAAGAACTATCAGGGGAACTTAGTAGTAGTGAGCATGCATTGAGATTCGAATATGCTAGTCTTAACCAAGAGAACAAATTCTTAAATGAAAAACTTCATGCATACGAGAATAACAAAAAACCTCCCACGTTTGCTGAATTTTTTCATCCTCCACCATGTGAATCATCTCACTCAAAACCAGCACGGCATGCATCATTCAAACCCAGAAATAGGCTCTACCACCCTCGCAGATTAGTGAACCCATTTCCAGGTGTTAGATGTTATTCTTGTGGCATGCTAGGTCACATAGCTCGCACGTGCTCAATTCACTATAGGACACATCTAGTGTGGAGACCAAAATCGTAATCATCACAGCATAACATGCATACATTTCATTCATATAAGCATGATGTGGAACCCAAACTCACTTGGGTTCCCAAAGCTAATCCATGATTGACATTGTAGGGATGCTCTCACAAAAGACCTAGTGAGAGCATGTGGTACCTGGACAGTGGCTGCTCGAGACACATGACTGGAGACATGAAGCAGTTCGTGACACTGGAGGCCAGGTCAGGAGGCAAGGTAACTTTGGGAGACAACACCACCAGAAAAGTGGTGGGCTCAGGTATCATTGGAAATACTAAAAATTTAATTATTGAGAATGTACTTTTAGTGGATGGTTTAAAGCACAATCTTTTAAGTATAAGTCAATTATGTGACAAGGGCTTTGATATAAAATTTCTGTCTAACAAATGCATGATTAGTTTAAATGATTCACTTGTGTTAGAAGGAAAACGTATAAACAATGTTTACATGATAGACTTGAACTGCATTGAAACCTCAAACTCTTTGTGTCTGAAAACAATAGCAGATGACTCTTGGCTATGGCATAGGAGACTATGCCATGCTAGTATGAAAACACTTAGGAACATCACACAGAAAGACTTAGTTAGAGGCATACCAAAGTTAGACTTTACTAAGGACCATCTTTGTGATGCTTGCCAATTAGGAAAACAAGTTAAATCTTCATCTCATGCAATCAAGGATATCAGCACCACTAGGCCACTAGAAACTCTCCACATGGACCTGTTCGGACCTGTTAGCACAGCCAGCCTAGGAGGGAAGTTGTATGGGTTTGTAATAGTAGATGACTACTCTAGGTTTACTTGGGTGAAATTCCTAGCTCATAAGAGTGAGTCATTTGAAGAATTTAGAATTTTCTCCACATGGATTCAAAGGAAATTAGGATGTGTAATTTCAACAATTCATAGTGATCACGGTGGGGAATTTGAGAATGATAAGTTTGAATCGTTTTGTAAAGAGGTTGGAATGGAATATAATTTCTCTGCCCCTAGAACTCCTCAGCAAAATGGAATAGCAGAAAGGAAGAATAGAACGTTAGTTGAAGCTGCTAGGGCTATATTAGCTGAATACACTCTCCCTAGATACTTTTGGGCAGAAGCAGTAAATACCGCATGCTATGTATTAAACAGGGTAAATGTTAGATCTAAACTTAATAAGACACCCTATGAGTTGCTTAAGGGTAGGACACCCAATCTTTCCCACTTACACGTTTTCGGGTGCAAATGCTTCATCCTAATCAATGGCAAGTCACCCTTAGGAAAGTTCGATCCTAAATCAGATGAAGGGGTTTTCCTAGGCTACTCATCTGTAGGTAAAGCTTATAGAATATTCAATAAGAGAACCCTAGTAGTAGAAGAGTCCACTCATGTAGTATTTGATGAATCCAATAAGACATCTGAACCTAATCATGAAGAAGAAGAAGTTGAGGTTATACGGGGAGTAGAAACCATTACCATAGAGACTAGAGCGGAACCTCAGGAACATCTGCCTAAAGATTGGAAATTTTCTTCTAGTCATCCTAGAGAGCTGATCTTAGGAGACCCATCAGAAGGGGTAAAAACTAGGCATGGACTTAGGAAAGAGGTTAGCCATTCTGCATTCCTATCTATGATTGAACCCACGAGTATAGATCAAGCCTTAGGAGATGAATTTTGGATCCTAGCAATGCAAGAAGAGTTGAACCAATTCGTTAGGAATGATGTATGGGAATTAGTCAAAAGGCCTAAAGAGCAAAGTGTGGTTGGAACTAAGTGGGTCTTTAAAAATAAGATGAATGACTCAGGCATAGTAGTAAGAAATAAGGCTAGGCTAGTAGCGAAGGGTTATAACCAAATTGAAGGAATAGATTTTGAAGAAACCTTTGCTCCGGTAGCTAGACTAGAAGCCATCAGGGTACTGTTAGCTTTTGCTTGTTTTAGGGATTTTAAGCTGTATCAAATGGATGTAAAGAGTGCCTTCCTGAATGGAGTAATCAAGGAAGATGTGTATGTGGAGCAACCTCCGGGGTTTGAAAACTCACAATTTCCAAACCACGTGTTTAAACTGAAAAAGGCATTGTACGGGTTAAAACAAGCACCTAGAGCCTGGTATGAAAGACTTAGTACGTTCCTACTAGATAGAGGCTTTGTAAAGGGTAGTGTGGACACCACCTTATTTTTGAAGAAGGTAGGAATTGAAGTACTCATTGTTCAGATTTATGTAGATGACATATTGTTCGGATCGACGGAGAAAAACCTATGTAATGAATTTTCAAAAACAATGAGCGACGAGTTTGAAATGAGCATGATGGGTGAACTTAGTTACTTCCTTGGATTTAGTGTAAAACAAACGGAAGGTGGAACGTTTCTTAGCCAGTCTAAGTACGTCAACGATATTTTGAAAAAATATGAAATGGATAATGCTAAGGCTATGAATACACCCATGAGCTCTAATATTCAATTGGATAAAGATCCCAGTGGGAAGTCTGTAGATCAAAAGAGGTATAGGGGAATAATTGGATCGCTTCTCTATCTGACTGCCAGTAGACTAGACATAATGTTTAGTGTGTGCCTCTGTGCCCGTTTTCAAGCTGACCCGAAAGAATCTCACATGACTGCTGTCAAAAGAATTCTCAGATATCTTCTAGGCACCCCGAACTTAGGAATTTGGTATCCTAGACACAGCACCTCTTTTGAAATCTTAGGATACTCCGATTCAGACTTTGCAGGTTGTAAGGTAGATAGAAAAAGCACTTCTGGCACTTGTCAATTCATAGGACAATCATTAGTTTCATGGTCCAGTAGGAAGCAAAATTCAGTAGCCCTATCCACCGCCGAAGCGGAATATATAGCGGTAGGTAGCTGTGTTGATCATACTAACTAAAAGGGCTATTTTGTGCTAATCATATAGCACTTTCTATCGATTGTACTGGATGATGTTTGATGGTAAATTAAAAATTACCGCTTCTTTTAGAGGCTCTCTATAAAATCTCTTATATTGGCTTTTGAGAGATCTTTTCTTGTTAACATGATCGGAGAGTGAGCTTAGAGAAGGTAGAGAGAAAGAGAGAGAGCTTTGGGAGAGATCCTTGTAAGGGGGAGTTGTGAAGGATTCACAAAGGAAACTCCTAGCAAGGTTTCCATTATCTTCTTCAAGCTGCTTTCCTGATTTCTTGGTGGCTCTTGGGGTGATATTCCTTTAATATCAGATTTAGGTTCTCTGCTTACTCCAAGAGAGAGTAAAAAGATTCAAGTTTTCTGCCTACTCTAGGAGGTAGTAAAAGGATTCAAGTTCTCTACCAACACCAAGTGGGAGTAAAAGGTTTCAGACTCTCTGCCTTCAGTAAGAGGGTAAAAAAGATTCATGGTACCCTACCTCATCGGGTCAATGGAAGAGATTTCTATAAGGCCTTGTCTGGCTAGCTATGGGGGTTAGTGGAGAGATACTAAGAGGTTTAGTGCAATACTTGGAGGTCAGCTTTGACCAAACCACTATAAAATCTTTTATGTTCTTTCTTTTACTTTTCCACATTTTAATTTTCACACTTTTCTGTGATTTACTGTGTGATCTGAAAAATTGTTATCTTGTTATTGTGAAACTAATATTCTTCCACATCGAGGGTTTTTCATTTTATCAAAAAATTTTAAATTACCAATTCACCCCCCACTTAGTTAGCCTCGAGCTTATTCTTAGAGGATTAACAACCTTAATGAACTTTCATCATGATCATATTATATGATCTATCAAGTCTTCTATAAACATCAAGTAGTTCTTCATTTTCTTCACACCTTTCAACTTCTCTAAACCCTTACTTCCCTCTTGCACTCTTATTCTTATAATGGATGGATCCTGAGCACTTATAGGTAGCTCTTCTTGGCATGATATCAATCCTCAATTCACTGAGGAAGTTGATGAAGCAACCTACAATTGTTATAAAATTGTTGCCATAGTCCCCTCCAATATTATCAACCAAAATATTCTGAATTGCCATATACTCAATTTGTTTGCATGAACAACTCTTGGATTCATTCTAACACTAGCCTTTCTGAATCCCTATCTGAATTCTTTGCAAACCTTCATATTAAAAATGCATTTACTTCCTTATAATCGTATGTTTATAAAAGGCCTGTAGAAATAACCTACCAAGATTTTCATGAATTCCTACACCTCCCTACCATTGGAGATTAAATCCATATTTGATTTTCAAATCCTAATTATAATTGGGCTTCTTCCACTACCATTCTTAGGGAAACCTATTTTAACTACCATGTAGCCCAAGTCAGCACCTTAGTCAAGGATGCCCAAACCATCCAACACATCCTTCGTAACTCAATTATTCATATTGTTGGGGATCGGATTCATATTACACCTATTCTTTCACTTGCCACCTACTACATCATAGCTAACATTGACTTTAGTACAGTTGATCTTATCATTCATTATATTAAACATCTAACCTGCATTAATGATCCTGGCCATAAAAGAAAGCCTAACCTAGTCTTAGAACATTTTGTTGCCTTTATCCTAGAGTCAAAATACAATTTATAATTTCCAAATCCACCTAATTACCTCCCTATACTATATTCCAATAGCTCCTTCCATGTCCTTCATAGTACTCATCATCAAAATGTGTGTGAAAAGCTTATGGAAGAAGAGGAAGGACCTATTCATACCTTTTTCTGCTGGTTGTCTCAGATTTATCAGCTGGTTAAAAGGTTTTATTAGTGGGAGGCTCATCTTGACTCCTATACAGTTTAGAAGGAGCAGCAGCATGACTAAGGCTTATCTCACTTTGACACCTATATAGCACAGCAGCAGCTGTAAGACCAGGATATGGCCTAGTTTGGAGATCATTTTACCTATCTTTAATGCTTCTTTTTGCCATCAACACCACCTCCTCTTAATCAGAATCCCTATGGGTTCTATTTTTTTTAATTTCTATTATTATCTATTTTTGAGATGTACTGACTTTATTCTATTTAGTGTTTTCTTTTTCCTCCTTTTTGTGATGTCAAAAGGGGGAGTTGTTTATTGCCTTAGTCTTATATTTGCATCCTATATTTTAGTGAAACTAGTTTTCTACTTACTTATCTTTTTCTTTTTTTACTTATGTCTGGTATTTCCTTAAAAAAAGGTTTAACTTTCCTTACATTCAAAATTTCATATTTTGAGGGGGAGTTTTAGAGAAAGTCAAAAGCCTTTAATATTTTTAAACAACAATGTTTACCATCATCAAAAAAAGGGGAGATTATTATAAATTTGGGCCCAAGTAATGTGATTTTGATGATAACAAATATTATTTCTTCATTATCATTATTATTATTACATATTTATTTTTTTGCTCTGCTTACTAACATTTTAGGTCCACAAGTCCACTAGCAATGTCAATCAGCTCAAGATTGGGTAGAGTAGGGTTGAGTCTATCTAAAATTTCAATTTTAATGTATTTTTACCCTTCTTGAGTCAAATCATATATCAGGTGGACACTAAGCTAAGTAACCTCGCACACACACACTTAAGGGGGTGAGTTAGTGAGTTAAGATAAAGATGAATTTTTTAAACAAATTATACTAGACGATTTTTATCATACTAGATCAGTTAAACAAAAAAATCATTAACTTAGGGTACCTTGTTAATTGATATTGATTAACTAATTATATTGAATGATTTATATTATACAAGATGATCAATCATGATTATGAAAAATGGCCTCCAATCATAATTTAGGAAATATTTTAATATTCAAAATTTTTTCTAATTATATAGTACGATATACATCATACTAAATGATTTATAACAATCATGCCTATAATGATCCTATAATCAGGGATTGATTATGGTAGATTGCTTGACCATATCATACAGGATGATCAATAATGATCTTACTGGATGACCTGAGAGATACATGGTGTGATACTTGATCATCCTGCATCATCCAAGATGAAAAAAATGATTTTTCTTCTAATCATATAGGGCAATTGTACAGGATGACACGAGAGATGTGTGGGAAGATTTTTAAATCATCACCCAACATTGCCTACTATACTGGATGATCAATATATTATCTTGAACTAATCATATTGTACAATCGCAAAATCATACTTGACTATCATCACAAATACTTGAACTGATCATACATGATAATACAGTTCATGCTATCTGAAAGGGCTATTTTGTATTATTCATACAGGACAATCTCACGATCACACTGGATGATCTTTGATGGCAAATTAAAAATTAGGGCTTCCTTTGGAGGCTCTCTATTTAAGCCCTTACATTGTCTTGTGAATGGTTTCCATTGTCTTCTTCAAGTTGCTTTCTTAATTTCTTAGTGGCTCTGGAATACCTTCTTATGCATCAGATTCAGGTTCTCTGCCAACTCAAAGAGGGAGTAAAAAGATTCAAGATTCTATGCCTACTCCAACAGATATTAAAATGATTCGGGTTATCTACCTACTTCAGGAGGAAATAAAATGATTCAGATTCTCTGTCATCACTTGGAGGGTGAAAAAGGTTCAAGATACACTGCCTCACTGGGTCGATGGAAGAGATTTTGGTAAGGGATTCTCAACCTAGCTATGGGAGTTAAAGGAGAGACACTAAAAGGTTTAGCGTAATACTTAAAGGAGGTCTCTGGGATGTGTACATAAGTTAGATTTGATCAAACCACTATACAATCTAATGTGTTCATTCTTTTACTTTTTGCATTTTAATTTTTGCACTCGATTGTGATTTTAGTGTGATTGAAAATTTTAATTATTTTGAACTTAATCTACTTCTGCATTATTTTTTTTGATAGAAATGCTCATTGCATTATAAAGAAAGCAAAGTACAACCTAATGTGTGATAGAAATTCTATCACACTCCTCCTTTAACAAAGAGAAAAAAAGGAGGAACCTTATTACAATTCAAATCTTCCCAAAAGAAATTGCCTAGTAAAGCAAGGTTAGCACAATAATCTGCTAACTTATTACATTCCCTATTTACAAAGTGGAAGACAACTTTTTCGAAGCCTTCCAAGAAAGAAAGATCCTCCCAATCTTCATTTTTGACATCTTCACCTGTTTTTCTTGCTGAATTTTGCAAATGGGAAATAATATTGCGATTGTCTCCTTCTATTATAATTCCTTTAGCATCCAACATCCATTCAAGAATGATTTTCTTCAAGGACCAGAATGCCCATAATTCAAGTAATCCACTATCCCATTGAATGTATTAACTCCAAAATCTAGTAGGAATGGACCTTTGCAATCTCTAAACACACCTCCAATACTACCATTATTAGATTTAACCAAGGAAGCATCAAGATTGACTTTAATCCATCCAGGGGGAGGGGGTTGCCAATAAGAAGATAGCTGGTTGGGCTTGTTGGCATCCCAGTGGTCCAGGAACAGATTGGAGCTTGCAATAGATGCAAAACTAATAGCATTGGAAGCTATATAGCTTAAACTGAGATCAGGATCCCCATGATTGCATTTGTTTCTACTCTTTCAAGAAAAGTACACCATAGAACAATAAATTCTTGCAACAAATAGATTTGCCAAAGAAAGTACCTTCAGTTTTGATTTATAATCACATATAGATGAGAAAATTGGAACCGAGAATCCCCATGTCATAAGCAAAGCAATGACCTGCAGCAGCTTGGAACACTTCTCCATAACATGCTCCATATCTTCTGCCTCATTACAACCTCTAGGACATAAATTCTATCCTAGCAGTCTACAGCTCGTCAAGAAGTCGTTCGTTGGGATTGCATTGTTGAATAGACACCACCAGAAGCATTCCAAACGGGGAGAAAAGTGAAGCTTTCTTAACCAAATTGTATAATCCATTTTCGGAAGACCATCACTAAGCAGATTAGCTACCAACACTATAATGCTCTTTCCTAAAAACCTTTGCAAGAGTTCCACACAATCATTTTCCATATTGGGGAAAATTTGAATATGTAAAATAAGCTCCACCAATGGATTGCCAAAGAAGTTTTTAAGAAACTCCTCATTCCAGTTTCCATCACAAATGAAGAAGTCAATAGGGTGAAAGTCTCCATCAACAATCGCAATAAAAGTTGGCCATTTGTCAAGACTTCTATCTAAAATCCATATATCTTCTAGAATGTGAATTGAGGTACCTGATGCAATTTTTGATCTTGTAATTGGAAGAAGGGATTGAGCTCCATTGTATAAGATTTTCATAGTTGTTAAATGATTCCTCTTCACTGTCGCAATCCTTAGATAAGCTCCATACTTAGCTACCAAGGAACTATAAAGTAATGACTCTTTTCTGTTTAAGAAATTCCAAGCAAATTTTTGTCTCGCCGGCCCAACCATAGAGACCGCCGAATGAATTCCTTGACCTCCCTTGTTCCAAATTTTACACAACACCTCCCAGGTAATGTAGTGCAATCCATGATCTCCTCCATGCTTGCCCCATAAAAAACTCCTACAAGCTTTATCTAAGGCTTTTAACACACTAAGAGGGATCAAAGTGTGAGCTGAGAAGAAAATCAAAATTGAGAGTAAGATAACTTTAACCAGCAGCAATCTTCCAGCTTGGGAAATGAACCGATTACCCCATTAAATTTTTTGATAGCTCTCTGCATAAGGCTTGTAAAATCTGAAGATACAAGCCTTCTTAACTCCAATTTAACCCCAAGATAGTCCATCTCCTGAGCCACTTTATAACCTCATAAGGAAGTAATGATCTTTTTACTTTTCCTTGTTACAGCCTTCCCAAAAATAATTGAAGATTTCTGCTTATTTATACATTGTCCTGCCCAACCACAATAAGTAAGAAGGATCTTTCTAAGCTTCTTTATATAACTGATTTTGGCTTCAAAAAATAAGAGAATGTTATCTGCATACATAAGATGCAAAATTCTAGTCCCAGATGCCGCAATCTTTATACCCAGATTCTTTCCACTATGGCTTAAAGCATTTGTCAATAGTTGAGAGGAAAGTATAAAAAAGTATGGAGTTAAAGGGCAACCTTGTCTCAACCCACATTTTGCTAAAATTCCCTTCAAAATTTTACCATTGATCATAATAAAAAATTCAGGACCTTCCACACATTCTAAGAGAAGATTAGCTAGGAAAGCCAAAGTACTCCAACACCTTCCTAAGCGAGTCCCACGCCAAACTATCATAGGCTTTTTTCATGTCCAATTTATAACAACCAACCCTTTCTTAGATTTAGAAAATCTCAATTTATGAAAGAGTTCTTGGGCTAAGAGAACATGATTTGAAATGGATCTACCTTTTAAGAAAGCTACTTAAACTTCAGAAATCAAACCTTGGAAGACCTTCAATAGTCTACTGAGCAAAAATTTTGCTATAATTTTGTAAATAGACATACACAAGCTGATTGGATAGAAATTAGGAGTAATCAGATTCATAACTTTAGGAATAAGTATTACCAATGCTTCTTTCCATTTAGGACAAAGCTTCCCTGTGGAAATGAAATGTTGGACAGCCAGCCATACATCATTACTAATCAGCTTCCAATAATTTTTTAAGGAGTATGTTATGCCGTTTGATCCCGGAGAGACATTGCTTCCCAGGTTATTGATAACCACATCAATCTCATCGAAGGAGAAATCAGCTTGCAGCATTTTTGAATCCTGCTCAGTAATCGTATTCAGAGCCAGAGGCCATCTATCCAAACAGCTCACCCTACTCCTCCACTTATTACTAAAGAATTCAACAAAAATTTCTTCAATCTACTTCTGCATTATGGGATAAACTTGGTTGTTTTAAATTTTTTAAAAAGATAAAAAGACTTTTCTTTCTGCTTTAAGTAACTTTTTTAAATTAACCAATTTACCCCCTCTCTTTGTTAGCCTCGAGCCTATTCTTAAAGGTTTAACAACATTCACAAATCTTTAGTAATGATTTTTAAATCTTCGCATGGGTTGAGAAAAGGTGATCATATCTCTCCTGCCCTTTTTATTATTACCATGGAGTACTTGTCAAGAGGGATTTCCAATCTTTTTGAAAATTATCCAAACAACTTTTATAAAATGTTAGGTGGTTTTCTTCTTTATCATTTATGCCTTCCCATTGATGTTAGTCTTTTATTTTTGCTTTAAGTAATTTTTTTTAAAATAACCAATTCTCCCCCTCTCTTGGTTAGCCTCGGGCTTGTTCTGAAAGGTTTAACAACCTTTACAAATCTTCTGTAATGGTTTTCTTAAATCTTTGCATGGGTTGAGAAAAGGTGATCCTATCTCTCGTGACCTTTTTATTATTTCCATGGAGTACTTTTCGAGAGGGATTTCCAATCTTTTTGAGAATTATCCAAACAACTTTTATAAAATGTTAGGTGGTTTTCCTATTTCTTATTCATGCCTTGCTAATGATGTTATTATTTTTCGTAATGGCTCTCTCAACCAAGTGAATAAACTAATGAGGTTTTGAACTTCTATTGAAACTTGCAATGGTCTTTTTATTAATAAAAGCAAGAGCTACTTAATTGCTTCTAGCAAGGTTCCTCATAATCGTTTGCTTGCCATTAAAAATAGTACTAGTTTTTTGCAAGGCCTTTTACCTTTGAAATATTTGGGTGTTTTATTTTTTATCACTAGAAAGAAATCTTTTCTTTTTAACGATCTTCTCGCTTCTATGTAAAATAATCTTAGTTCTTGGGATTCTAACTTTTTTAGTTTTGGGGGTAGATTAACCCTTATTAAAAGTGTTTTATGTTCCTTACCAGTTTATGTATTCCAAACTTTTCAACCTACTAGTTCTATTTGTAAGAAGATTAAGAAATTATTTAGAAAGTTTTTTTTTAGAAATTCCAATATGAATTATAAAGTCATGTGGTCATCTTGGACTGACTGTTGTGGGGCCCTTGAGGAAGGGGCCTTAGGTTGTAAAAATATACAGGATTTATCTTATGCATTTGCTTTTAAACTTTGGTTCAATTTTTGTTCTAAACATAGTCATTGGGCCAAGTTTATGAATGCTAAGTTCTATGTTGTTAAGTACCCTGCTATGTGCTCCTATAATAAAGGTGATTCTAGGGTTTGGAAAAAGGCTATGCAGTATCAAGTGGAGTACTGAACCTCATGTTAAATGGGGCCTCGGTAGTGCTTCACTTTTCTTTTGGCAAGATACTTGGATGGGAAGTCAGTCCATTTTTATTAATTCTTATTCCACTACTGCTACTAAAGTAAATTTATTTATCTTTAACTACAATAGGGATTACAATAAACTTGCAAATGTTCTTCCTGAGTCTGTTATTTCTTTAATATTAAATTTGCCTATCAATATGGAATTTGATGATTTGTTTTTATGTGGCCTTTGTCGTAATGGTAAATTTAGTTTAAAGGATACTTGGCATGAAGTTAGAAATAAGAACTATGTTAAAAAAGTGTTTTTTATGATCTGGTATAAATGTATCCCTAAGACTATCTCTATTTTTATTTTTTGAGTCATGCATAGTTATATCTTGACAGATGAGAACTTGAGAAAAAGCAATTTTATTTTAACTTCTCAGTTTCAATGTTGCTATCACATCAAGATATGCATCATGTGTTTATTTTCTGTCCTATTGCTGTTAAAACTTGGGTTTATTTTGGTGATATTTTTAGATTGAATCTGTTTAGTCCTCACATGTCTATCAACAATATGCATGAGTCCTGGTTTATTAAGTCTAAAGGGCATATTAGAAATGTTATCCCCTCACTGATTATGTAGTACCTTTGGCTTGCTAGAAATAACTGTTTGCTTAATAATAATTACATGGATTATCTTCATATTATTTAGAATATTAAAGACAAAGTGTTTAAACTTTTTTCTACAAATCTCTTATCCTCTAAATATTTTAGTAATTATTACTTTGTGGCTCATAAGTTTGGTATTTCTCTGCAATTTTGTAACTCTATGGATGATCCCAAATTGGTTTATTGGGACAAACCTCCCCTTAATATTGTTAAACTTTTTTTTTTTTTGAAATTACAAATTGCATTAATGACTAGAAATTATTACGAACTAACAAAAGGAAAAGCTTCTATCACATTCGTTCTTTATTAAACTAAACAAAGAATAAGGAATGTTACTAAAAGAGAGATAATCAAAACAAAAACTATATTGTAAAGCCAAAGTAGGATAAAAATGAGCTACTTTATTACATTCTCTTGAGGTATGTTCGAAAATAACTTTATTGAAGTCATTAAGAAAGATTAACTCCTTAGTAACTGAAGTGTCTACTTCCTAACTTGATTTCTTCATAGATTCATGAAGGAACTTGATAACATTAAGATTACCACCTTCAATTAATACACCTTTGCTTTCAAACATCCACGTTTATCTTGGTCCAATCTAGAGGTGAAGGGTGCCAAAAGAGAAGCATCCACATTTATCTTGGTCCAATCTAGAGGTGAAGGGTGCCAAAAGTTTTCAAATTCCATATGGAGACTAGTACCCCAGTTGACTAGCATTGGATAAGTAGACTATTTAATGGCTGTGGATAACACGTTAGCAATAATCATCGAAGTTTGAGAAGTAAACATTCCATGCTTGATATCATTTTGGCTTTTCCAGGAAAAAAACTGCTGTATAATAGACCTTCACTATATTTGTATGTTGTCTAGAGTGTTTTCTTAGCTCAGCTAAGCAAATTTCCAATGACTGAAAAAATAGGAATTTAAAATCCGGATTATCTCAATTTAAAAATGATATCAACTAAAAATTTTCAGTGGACTACAATATGAGAGTAACATTCAACCTCTTGACACCCTCTAGCACAAAGATCATTATGCCAAAGCCTAGTATATTTTAAAAATTAATTTGTTGGTATAGCATGCCTCCTCATTCTCCATCAGAAAATTTCAACTCTCAGATTAAGCATTAATTTTCTTAAGAAATTTGAGTACCCAAAAACATCATCTTCAATGCTGTATTTAATTAATTCATCATATACTAATGCTTATATTGATCTTCCCAAATGCTGAAACAGATCTTCCACTTGATCCTCTTCACCATCATGATTAATAGAGACTTACAAGATTAACCTGATAAGATCTTAATGAAAAAAATGATGCATTTCAGTAAAATTCCGGCTACCATCCACAAATAAAAATTGCTGAAGCATAACCCCATTCAACCCTACATAATCAGCTAGTATCGTCCATTTTTTAAAGCATCTATCCAACAGCCATATGTCATTCAAATCATTAATTTTTTCTCCATTTGTCACTTTCCATTTTACAAGTGGTTTGAGGTATGTAGCACCATCCAAAATTTTATGATCATCTCAAATATTTTGGCCATTTTATTATATGATAGTTTGATATGGTATTATTTACATCAAATTATATTTTTCTTTTTCTTGATCTAAGTTAATTGGCTTAGTGAAGTTTAAATTGTTATTAGATTGTATTTTACTCACACATGCATGAGATTACTAGGTTGTAAACAACTTCTTTTATTTAATGAAGTGAGTATTGTAAGGTAAACTTGGGTTTAGTGTATTCAAACCTAAGAGTGGGCGAACGTGGATGTAGGCCAGATTGGAATCCAGGCCAAACCATATAAAAATATTATGCATGTTATTTTCTATTCTTGTATCTTTTTTTTATCATTTCTATAAAAATTTGTGTGATTATTTATTCTTTGCCAAGTAACATTATTTTTTTTTAATTACCTTCTTTTAATAAAATTTTAAAAACCCAATTCACCCCCCCCCCCTCTCTTACGTTCTTATAATCATCCAACAATTAGTATGAGAGCCTTAGAACTTTTTTTTATTTTTGCTTAATATCCTAGAGTCGATCCACTTATAAATTATAGCACTAGGTTTTCATAAGTGTTCACTTCCCGAAGGATAATCCACTCATTAATGAACATTATTAGATAATGTTCCTTTTGATTATTGAAAAAATAGAATTAAAATAATCTTCAGGGAATAAGACTCTCGTATGTGGAACATGCTTTTACACCAATCTCATACACCCACTGAAGAAATTAATGGAAATAAAATTGAAAAACCTTTTGATGAATAAACTACATCAGATAGGGATTTAGATGAATTAAATGCTAGGGCATATAATTCATTGCATTGTGCACTTGTTCCAGATGATTACATGTAAATTTTCATGTTAAACTGAGAAAAAGAACTTTGGGATAAATTAATTATAACATGATAGTACTAGTGAGGTTAGAGATGCTCACATAAGCAGACTTATTCATGAATTATTTTATATGTCTCCATCTGAGTTTATTTCTCATATGTATATAAGATTTATGAGAATAATTACTAAATTACATTCTCTTGAAAGAACATATAAGAATCAAGACTTAGTTTATAAGATTCTTAGATACCTTCTAAAGAATGGGATGCTAAAGTAACTACAATTAGTGAGGCTAAAGATTTATCTATTTGTCCACTTGATCAGCTTTTGGGCTCTTTGATAGCACATGAATAGATTATAGCTCAAAGGGATAAGTTGGATAGCTCTTCTAAGAAATAGAAAGAGAAAAGTAAAAGCCATTTCCTTACAGGTAGATAATAATGATGAACCTACTTCCTTAAGCTCTAATGAAGATAGCAACAAGGTGTTCATGCTTTCAAGAAGACTTGGAAGCTTAATAAGGAGGAGAAATCAACGGTATAATAAATCTAAAAATTATAAATTTCAAACTTGAAAATTTCTTATAAGAGAAGGGACTATTTGTTAATATTATAAGAAGCCTGCACATATAAGAGGAGATTGTCTAGATTGTATCAATTCAAAGAAGAAAGATATGGATGTAGAGAGAAAGAGTGAAAAGAAAGAAAAGATGCATTTTGAGAAGAAGAAGGCTCTATTGGCCAACCCAAATTCAGATGAATCAAGCTCATCATATAAAGAGGTGGACATTACATCTGTCTTATGGTAGGAGGAGAATCTGATTATGATTCTCAAGATGTATGTAATGATATATCATATGAAGCATTAGATGATGCACTTAACGAATTAGTTGTTGAATATAAAATTAAAAATGAAATAAAATGTTTTAGTAAAAGAGCATAAAAATTTAGACATGTATTTTAATGATTTAAAAAATGAATGTGATTATTTCAAAAATAAATAACAGTTCTTTAGTAGATCATTCTTTGCTTGTTTGTATACTTGAAAGGGAAATTATTATATTAAAAGCAAGATTTGATTTATGCATGAAATCATAAGTTCATTATAAAGTTCCATCAAATACAAGATCAAATAAAAATTCTTCTTATATGTCACATAGACATCTAGATAAGCCATATGTAAACACTAATATTTGCTATGATTATTATGGTAGAAAAGGATATATCTCAATTGATTGTTATGCTCGTAGATCATAGAATGCTAAAAAAATATCATTTGTATGGGTGCCAAAAATACGAGCGCTTAATATACCATACATAATAAATATCATATTACTAATTTAGAATGTAGAATAAAAAATATTTGTGTTCCAAAGTTAACATTTGATTTTCTTTTGTAGGAATGCCTTCAAATAAAATCATTGAAGGCATGTGGTACTTTGACAGTGAATTTCTAAGACATATGAAGGGCGACAAAGCAAAATTCTCTATATTAGAACTAAGTGATGGAGGATTTGTCACACATGGAGATAATGCAATGGAATGGATTAATGGCAATGGATCCATATGTTAGAACTCTATTACTTTAGAAAAAGTCTTTTTTTTGTGGTTTAAAATATAACTTAATATCAATTAGTCAATTGTGTGATAAAGGTTTACATGTTTCTTTCTATGCTTCACATTGCATTTTTCAAAATAGTGAACTATTTTGCTTATTGGAAATACATAAAAAATAGTTATTTAACTTATTTTATGAATACAAATGATATTAATTTTAATTTACTTTGCATGAAATCTATAAATAATGATGCTTGGTTATGGCATAGAAGGCTATATCATGCCAATATCCACACTTTAAATAAAATTTCTAAACTTCATTTAGTAGTTGATTTAGAACAAAATTCATTTTTATTTTGATTTCATATGTGATGAATGCATTCATGGTAAACATATAAAAAGTTCATTCAAGACTAAAAATATAGTTTCTACGAGTAGAACTTCAGAATAATTACACATGGACTTATTTGGGTTAATCAACACAACTAATTTAGGTGGTAAAAATTATGGATTTATTATTATAGATGATTATTCATGATACACACGAGTTTTATTCTTAGCTAATAAAAATAATGTATTTGATAATTCTAGAAAAATTACTAAGTATATTTGAAGTGAATAAGGTTATTTGATTCATAGAATTCAAAAAGATCATGGCGAAGAATTTGAAAATAAATCATTTAAAAAATATTGTGATAAAAATGAATTTGACATAATTTTTCATCTCCTAGGACTCCTCAACAAAATGGTGTAGTTGAAAAAATAATTATAATTTCGTAGAATTAGCATGATCAATGTTAGATGAATGTAAACTTCCAAAGTTTTTTTGGGCAGAAGCAATGAGCACAACATGTTTTGTTACAAATAGAGTTTATTTAAGACATATTCTTAAAAAGACCTCTTATGAAATATTTTTTTTGGAAAGAAACATATGATTAGTACTTTACATATTTTTAGATGTAAGTATTTTATTTTAAATAATGATAAGAATCAATTAGGTAAATTTGATAGTAAGTTTGATAATGGTATTTTATTAGGATATTCAATTTTATGAAAATCTTTTAGAGTCTTTAATACGAGAAAATTAATGGTTAAAGAATCCAATTAAGTAATCTTTTAGAAAAACCCTATAGATTTAATAAGAAATTTGAATGATGATGATATTGAGAATATAAAGAAAATAAATTTTTAAGAAAAGGAGGATGATTCATTTCCTGAAGAATGGAGATATAATAGAAATCACCCAAAGAATTAATAATTGGTGATCCTTCTCAAGGTATTAAGACTAGGAGAAACCTTAGTGATGAGGTAGAATATTCTACATTTTTATCATAAATTTAACTTAGAAATATAGATGAAGCTTGAAAGATAATTTTTTGACAAATTTTTATGGAAAAAGAACTTAACGAATATAAAAGAAATGATGTTTGGGAGTTAGTCCCAAAACCACATGATCAAAATATAACTGGAACTAAATATGCCTAAAAAAATAAGCTAGATGACAGGTAGTATTATTATAAATAAAGCTAGATTAGTTGCACAAGGATAAACACAAATAGAATGAATAAACTTTGAAAAATCTTTTGTACCTATAGCAAGACTAAAGGCCATTAGATTACTCCTTACTTTTGCTTATTTCAAGACTTTAAACTATTTCAAAATAGATATCAAAAGTGCATTTTTGAATGGATTTAATGATCAAGATGTATTAGTAGAATAACCAATAGGTTTTAAAAGCACTAATTTTCTTGATCATGTGTATAAATTAAAGAAAGCATTATATGATTTAAACTAGGCTTCACATGCTTCGTATAACAGATTAAGTAACTTTATAATAGAACATAATTTTAGAATAGGTAAGGTAGAGATAAATCTTTTATCAAAAATATTAGAGATGATTTGGTTATTATACAAGTTTAGTTTGGTGATATATTATTTATAAGTATAAGTAAAGTTTGTTCCATGAGTTTTCCTTATTAATGTTAAAGGAATTTGAAATGACTTTGATGGGAGAACGCACCTTTTTCATAGGGCTTCAAGTAAAATAACAAGAGTCTAGCAGATTCACATGTCAAACCAAGTATATAAATGAATTATTAGAAAGTTTGATATGAAGAGATTTAAATTATGTAAAACTGCTATAAGCCCATCAATTAGACTTGATTTAGATGAATCAGGAAAACCAATAGATTAAAAGCTTTATAAGAGTATGATAGACTCACCTTTGTATCTTACTTCTAGTAGGCCTGATATTATCTTTATTGTAAGTTTGTGTGCAAGATTTTAAGCTAATCTTAAGGAATCGCACTTAACAGTAGTTAGCGAATATTTTGTTATTTGATAGGAACTCCTATGTTAGGCTTATGGTATCCAAAAATATGTTTTCATGTAATTTAGTTGCATATTCTGATGTAAGCTATGCTGGTTGTAAATTTGATTGAAAAAGTACATCTTGAACATGTCAATTTTTAGGATCATCAGTTATTTCTTGATCTTCTGAAAAACAAAATTCTATTGGTTTATCCACTCATGTTTTATGGCTAAAGTAATAATTGGAAGATTTTGGGATTTTGCTTAAAAATTTCCCATTAAATGTGATAACATATGTGCTTTTTGTTTAACAACACTTATAAACTAAACACATAGAGATTATACATCATTTTATTAGATATCACATTAATAAAGGTGATGTGGGTATATTTTTGTAAACACAGATTCTCAAATAGCTGATATTTTTTCAAAATCATTAGCTAAATGATATTTTTTATGTTAAGACATTTCCATGAGATGTTATACCCTAATATTTAAATTTCATAAATATTTTTGTTATTCTTTTTGATGTTGTTAAATGGGGAGAACAATTATATGTTGGTCATAATTCTTTTACATGCATATATTTTAGGAGAGAATTATTTTTTAGCAAATTATCATTTAAAAATATTTCTCATATATATATATATATATATATATATATATATATATATATTATACTGAAAAGTTGTGATAAAAGGTCAATTTGCACCTTTGTTATAACTTTACCCAACATAAGTTCGTTATCATAAAAAAGGAGGGGATTGTTGATATTATCTATCTCATAGCCGATCATAAAAAGTTTGATGATAACAAACATATGCTGGGATATTATAATTTATGTGCTAAGTATTTTAGGTGTAACGATTTAATATATGTGAATGATTTACATTTTCTTATATCTAGTTTTTGTTATCATTTGTATAAAAAATTATGTGATTATTTATTCTTTTCCAAATAACATTAAAATTATTTTAATTATCTTCTTTTAATAAACATTTTTAAACCAAATTCAGGCCCCCTCTTGTGGTGCCATAGTCATCAACCATACAACATGGACTTATGCCTGCTTGTAGTGTGTTGCTAGATAAAATCTTAAAAGAAATCAATTGCCTTATGAAAGTAAGATAGAATAGCTATATATATAAAGAATTTATAATTTTTTTAATATGCATGTGCACCTATCTAGAAGAAATTGACTCAAAGATATCCTAAACTCTAATTATTTTTAGTTAAATCCAAATTTCTAAAAAAAAATTATTATGTTTAATGTTTCAAGAAAAACCAACAACATAACAACTGTAACCCATCAGAAAACTATAACAGCCTTATCGCTCGAGCTCCTTATTCCTTATTGATGGCTTAAGTGTTATGCTAGTGTACATTGTAGGAATTTAAAATCCATGTGTGTATACATGTCAGGGTGAAGGTGTTCATGCATATTGCACCACTACCATTTCATCCTAGAACTTGTACACATTATCCTAAAAAATCCATAACAAATACATACAAAGAAACCTATGAAAAGGCTACCCACTAATGCAAATCAACCACCCATATGAATGAAATGCATGGAATGCATAAAAGTATATGAAAGAGCTGTGTTTAAATAAATTTTTTACTCTTTTACCTTTAATGTAATGTATAAAGTTGGGTCTACTAAAAACTAAAGGTTGCTAGGCTCAACCACAACTAGCAAAGATTTCAACATACTATATAATTTAGATTGGAATATGATTGCTTACTTTTGTCTTTATCTTCTGGATCCATGATCTTCTTTAAAATTCCAAAAGATAATGATCATTAATAGAAGAAGAATCATTTCTTTTTAGAACTATATATTTATAACCAATCCTCTTTAATATTTACAACTCTTGACACTATACAACTCAATTTAACTATATAAGAATATAGAACTTTTCATTTATATATACTCATTTACATGTACATTAGATCCTAAAAACACTCTACTTTTGATCAAAAAGTAAAAAAAGTAATGTCGCTCTCTATGCTCTATCAACTCTAAGGTGATTTTAGGGTTTGCAATTTTTGTTCGTTCATCATTGTTTTATGGCTTATCTTTCTTGTTTTTTGTGTGGGATTTTGGTTTATGGTATTTTGTAGTTTATCATGTTGCTTTTCCTTATTTTGCCATTGTGTTTTTGTTGGTTTTCTTTGTTAGTTTTTGGTGTTCAATGATGACTCTGTCATCATCAAACCCCTGGATCACTTGCAAGTCGATGTCTTTGGCTAAGTCATCAGGTTTACCTGGATCATCTAGTAATGATAACTCTCGATCATTTAAAGATGTAGTAGCAGGTCCCTCTACTTCTTCGATTCCTAAGTTTGAGGTTATGCACACTTCCTTTAAAGGAATTCCTACTTTGATGTTTGATGAAAAAGTGATTGATCAGCTAGTCGCCTCTTTTGAATTTACATTGGTTGGGAAGTTTATTCTTCATCGACCGAACCTTAATATTATTCATGCTTTCTTTCCAATCATAAACTCTCTAGAACATATTCGACTGGTTTGTTGGATCAGTGGCATATAGTTATTCAACTGACTAATGATCTTGACTATAGTCGTATCTTTGCTCGTAGAGTCTATTACATCAGTTCGTGTCAAATGCGGTTCTTGAAGTGGACACCCTTTCTTGGCATAAAAGTGGAATCCCCTATTGCTTCTATATTGGTTTCTTTTCCAAATCTTAGATTGCATATATTTAATACACAAATTCTATTCATTGTGGCTTAGGTCTTTGGAAGGCCTCTCCAAATGGATGAAGCCACTGCGTCGATTTCTCCTTCATCTATGGCTAGGGTCTTAGTTGAAATGGATGTGTCCATGAAACATCCTAAGGATTTATGGTTTGGTCCTGAAATTGGTGGATATCTTCAAAAAGTTGAATTTAAAATATTTTCCAATTTTTTGTATTCATTTTCATATGCATGGCATAGTATTTCAGGTTATTTTATCTTGCACCCCTACCTGCAAAAGAAAAAGGGTCCCTCTAAAGATAAGAAAGAAAGTGATTTAATCATTTCCCCATCAACTAAAAATGAGAATGAGCATTTATAGGAAATTGTGTCAAGTATGGAGGTCCCTAATGATAATAACATGGTGTTGGATCCTCCTCTTAGCAATGAAAATGGTGAAGAGGATCATGTTAAATTGGATCAAGATGGATCTATGGAAATGAAAGCTACAAATTCCTTTGATCAAGGTAATAATATAAATATGGAGAGTAATGAAATGGAGCGATTGGCTATGATCTATTCAAAGCATAATAATAGTTTCAATTCCACTCAATTACCTTGCTGCACTGATAAAATTTTAGTGGATTTTGATTCCATTATCTCTAATCATTATGATGTGATTCAAGCTAATATTAAGATTTCTTCTAATGAATAGGCTGAAGTTAAGGAGGGTGAACTACATCAAATGGAGGCGGGGGAGCTCCTTCAGGTTAATTTGTTGGATAATGGTAATGGTATTTGTAGTAAGAATGCTTCAACCCTTTCTAATAATGATGATTCTTGTAATAATTATGATGATAATTCTAGTAAGGTGAAAGATGATTTGTAATTTTCTTGTGTAAAAAATAAATAAAAAATAAAAAACCAAAAGAAGTGATTTTATAGTGTCCTATAACTACCCGATCTCAAACTTCTATCAAATAGCATTTTTTATCATTAAGTCAATAATTTGGAATGTCAGGGGAATTGGTTTCCCTTCTTCTAGAATTAGAGTTAAGAATTTATGTCATATTCATAATTTGATTATCCTAGTATTACTTGAACCTCTTATTTCGGCTTCTATGTTTGAGGAGACATCTCATTATTTAATCTTTAACTGTTGTTTAGGTAATGTCTCTAACAAAATATGGATTTTTTGGAAAGAATCAATTATTGTTAATATTATTGCAGACATTCCTCAAATTATGCATTGTAATATTAAATTTATGTAGTTTAATTGCTATGCATCATTTATTTATGCTTCCACTTATCGTAATATTAGAAAAGAGTTATAGAATCTTCTTACTACCTTTTATGATTTAGTTAACATGCCTTGGTTTGTGGGGCGTGATTTTAATAAAATCACTAATCCTTCTAAAAGATGTGGGGGCTCTAATACTGTTTATTAAGCTATGGAGGATTTCAATAATATGATTTTGGATTATAATCTTACAAATATTGGGTTTTATGGTAATTCTTTTACATGGAATCGAGGTAATATGTGCAACAGTTAGATCGTGTCCTTTTTAATGATTTGTCGAATAATTCTAGCAATAACACTTTTGTGGAGCACCTTAGTAGAACATTCTCGGATCACTCTCCCATGCTTATTGGTATTACAGTAAGGCAGATTGGCAATTCCCCTTTTTTTAGATTTCAAAATATGTGGCTTTTAGATATCTCATTTTTATGTGTGGTTCAAGCTATTTTTGCAGGCCCCTTTGCATCTTGATAATTCGAATAGGGGTATAAATAGACTTTTGTTTAAGCTTAAAAGACTTAAGTTTAAAATCAGCTGGTGGAATAGAAATATTTTTAAATATTTATATTTAAATATTTTAGATGCTGAAGAAAGAGTTATCTCTTTGAGGTTTAAGTGCCAACTAGACCCTTCTGTTGATGACTTGCGAAATCTTCGAGAGGTTAAAAATATTTTTTTTTTGCTTCATGAGTAGGAGGAAGTCTATTGGAAACAAAAAGCTACCTCTAAACTTTTCATTTAGGGTGATAACAATACAAAATATTTTCATGCATTGGTAAAAAAGAGTAGAGCAAAAATTTTATTCTCAAAAATTGTCTTTTTGATGGTAGCTACGTTGAGAATGCGGAGGAAATTACTAAGTTTGCTATGAACCATTTCATAAAAATTTTTAATAAAAACTTTGAGCCAATTCCTAGATAATTCTGATATCATCCCTTCTATCCTTAATGAGGTTGTTAATAATGCTTTGATCACCCCTCCTTCATTGGAGGAAGTTAAGAAAATAGTTTTTTCCATGAATGATGATTCTTTTGCTGGTCCTAATGGTTATTCTACTAAATTTTTTTAAGAAGCCTGGAACATCATTAGCGAGGATCTATTTGCTACTATTTTAGATTTTTTAATGGTAATTTTATTTCTAAATTCTTCTATAGTACCTCGATTGTGCTTATTCCTAAAAATGTTATTGTTAATACATGGGATGATTATCATCCTATTAGTCATTGCTCCTTTTTTAGTAAATTGATTTCCAAAATTTTGATGAATTGCCTTACTCCTTTGCTGCCAAAAAAACTTCTCCTAACCAAACTGGTTTTGTCAAAGGGAGACCTATTACTAAAAATATTTTACTTGCTCAAGAGCTCACACATGATCTTGATATTACAGTTAGAGGTGGGAATATTATCTTTAAACTTGACATTGCTAAGTCTTATGATAATATTAATTGGTCTTTTCTGTACTCTATTTTACATTTATGTGGTTTTAACTATTGTTTTCTTAAGCTTATCAAAAATTCCATTGAAGAATCTTTTTTCTCTGTTATAGTCAATGGTAAGAGTAATGGTTTCTTTAAGTCTTCCCAGGGGTTGATGCAAGGTGATCCTATATCTCCTACTCTTTTAATTATTGCTACTGAATTCATGTCTAGAGGTCTTACTAAATTGTATAATAGGTACCCTAATCTTAATTATTAAACATTAGGTGGCTTTCCTATCTCTCATCTTTATTTTGTTGATGATGTCATTATTTTCTCTAATGGTTCTTTAAATATGATTAATGTTCCTACCAGATTTTTTCATGATTTTGAGATTAGACATGGCCTTTCTTTGAATAAAAATAAGTGTTATTTTATTGCTACTAAGAACAAGCTAGTGGATCGAATTAATACTATTAAAGATCTTACTGGTTTTATTCAAGGCTTGTTACCTTTAAAGTATCTAGGGGTTCCTCTTTTCAATGGTCACAAAAAATCTTTCCTATTCGATGATTTAAACACCACTGTACAAAATAGGCTTAACTCTTGGGAGTTTAACTACCTCAATTTTGGTGGGAGATTAATTTTAATCAAGAGTGTTTTATGCACCCTTCTTATATTTACTTTTCATAGTATTCAACCTACTTTAGCTGTGTGTGAAAGTTTGTTAGGGATATTAAGCCCTTATG
Organism: Dendrobium chrysotoxum; assembly: GCA_019925795.1. NCBI lineage: Eukaryota > Viridiplantae > Streptophyta > Magnoliopsida > Asparagales > Orchidaceae > Dendrobium > Dendrobium chrysotoxum. The sequence continues at coordinate 43,351,761 of CM034315.1, forward strand.
AGCTAGCCCGAGGCTAACCAATAGGGGGGGGGGATGAATTGGTTATTTTAAAAAATTCTTGAGCTAAACACATTTTGAAAACCTTTTCGGATATTTTAAATTAATTACAAAAGCACGTTGATGTGGAGATGTTTAATCAAATAGAAAATCAACTTTACCACACGATCATCCATAAAAAAGTAAAGTGCATAAATTAAAAATAGAATAGTAGAAGAATGAACACACCAAATTTTATAGTGGTTTGGTCAACTTGACCTACATCTAGTGCTCGGAGTCTCCCATCCAGGTATAGCACTAAAACTCAGTGACTTTCCTTCTGCTCCCACAGAAAGGCAGAGAAGCCTTTATAAAACTTCTTTTCACCAACCCAGTGAGGGAGAGAACCTAGACTCATTTTGCTTCCTCCTAAAGCAGGCAGAGAACCTTACCTGCTTTTGCTTCCTCTTGAAGGAGGTAGAAAATCATACCTCCTATTGCTTCCTCCTAAAGCAACCAGAGAACCTTGATCTTCTTGCTGACGATCCTTTCCACAGAGACAACAAGGGATAAGGGATGATGACTCGAGATGATGACTTGAATACTTGCTTGGAGTAACCTTTGTGAACACCTTATAAACCTCCCCTCATAAGATCCTCTCTCTTTCTCCCAAACTCTCCCTCTCCCTCTTAAGAATCTGTCCGGTGAGGATAGTGGCAAAAGATTTCAACTATAGCAGGAAAGAGACCTTAAATAGAGGGATCAAAAATTACCCTAAATTTTAACTTGCCATAAAAAATTATCCAGGATGATTCATCAATCATCCTGTACGATCAGTATAAATCATAACCTTCTAGCCTGGATGATCTGGTTTCTCAGGATGATTAGAAGACAAGATTTATTCAAATCATCTGGGATGATTCTGTGATCATCCTGGGCGATTAGTGTAAATCGAGAATATCATCTAAAAGATAGTTCGGGATGTCCAGGAGAAAAGCCTAGATGATCAAAAGAAAATGACTTGATCATCTAGGAAGATATGTATATCATCCTTTATGATTAGTTCAAAATGACCAATATTGTCTGACCCATTATTTGGGTCGTACAGGATAACTATGCTCAATGATTTCAAAATGACCTGATCATCCAGGATGATATCTCTATCATCATGTATGATTAGTTCAAAAATAGTAGTATCATCCAGCAGACAGTTCGGGTCGTCCAGGTGAGATACACTAAATGATGAGGATTTTTACTGGATCGTCTAGGATGATATTGTGATCATCCAGGATGATGTGATCAATCAATCAATCCTTAATTACTTTCCTTAATCACCTGACTAATTTAGACATGATTGTAATAAATCATCTAGGATGATACACGTATTGTTCGGGTTGATTAGACCAAAATACTAAAAATAAAAACTTGCCTAACTTAGTTTGGAGACAAAGATTTTTTGATTTGAGCATATTATCCTGTAGGATGGGAGTGTCATCAAGGATAATCTTCTTAATCAGACTAACTTTACACGACTGCCTTAATTAATGTTTCTATTTTCAATGGATCATTCAAGATGATATCACTCTCGTCCAATATGATATGAGCAAAATCAAAATAGAAACTCTAACTCACTAAAATTCTCACCCTGAGTGTGTGTGTGTAAAGTTACTTAGCTTGGGGATCCATTATAATACATCTAACTCATAGATAGGTGAAAAATTACATTGAGCTTAAAACAAAAATAGACTGACTCGATCTTGAGCTGGTTTAAATTATAATTGATCTTGTGAACCTGAAAGGTTAGGCACTCAAATACAAACAGAAATGTTTGTTATCATCAAAATCATAATCCTTGAATCCAGATTTGCAATAGTGTGTAATAGGCTTGAAAAGTTAATCAATAAATTTTTTAGAAAGGTAATAGATCCAATTTAAAAAATCTCTAGACTGATTGGAGAAACTACTGCGGTGTGTTAGATGAAGATGCGTTAGGGTGTAAGAATATGGTGGATTTAGCCCATACATTTTCTATCAAATTATGATTGAATTTTCCTGCTAAGTCTAGTCTATGGGCCAAATACATGACTGCTAAATACTGTGTGGGAAAGCACCCTACCTTATGCACTTATAATCAGGGTGAATCTAGAGTTTGGAAAAGACTTTGCAATATAAAATGGGATGCAGTGCCTCACCTAAAATGGGGCCTTGGTCGGGCTAACCTTTTTTTGTGGCAAGATCATTGGTTGGGTAAAACCTCTATAGATCAAACGCTCAATTCCTTTTCTACTACGGCTACCAAGGTGAATTATTTTATTACTGATAATATTTGTGATTATTCTAAGCTTTTTTATGTGATTCTTGAATCACTTATATCTCTTATTTTGCAAATCCCCTTAAATTTTGATGCTGATGATTTATTATTATGTAAGATGGCCAGTAATGGCATTTTTAGACACAAGGATGCTTGGAATGTTTTCAGAATTAAGAAATCTATTTTAAACATTTTTGTTATGTTATGGCACAAAAGTATCCCGACTACAATTACTATTTTTACTTGGAGAGTTTTACATAAATATGCTCCAACCGATAATAATTTAATTAAAAGAGGTTTTATTTTACCTTCAAAATACTAATGTTGTTTTCTTGGGAAATATGCATCATGTCTTTATATCTAGCATTATTGCTTCTAAAATTTTGATCTATTTTGATGATACTTTCAAGGTTAAACATTTTTGTGGTAATATTAGCATTAAGGATATCTTAAATCTTTGGTTTACTAGTCCTAAAGGTCATATTAGTAATATCATTCTGCCTCTTATTTTGTGGTATCTTTGGTTTACTCGCAATAATTCCTTTTTCGATAATGTTATTATGGATCACAATCATATAATTAGGAATATTAAAGATAAGATCCTTAATCTGTTTAATGAAAATCTTTTGACTGTTAAAAGTTTTAGAGGATACTCTTTTGTTGTGAAAGAATTTGGGACTATTATAAAAAATATGCATTTTAATGATAGTTCCAAAATTATTCAATGGTATAAACCATCTTATAATACTTTTAAACTCAATTGTGATGGTTCTATCAAATAAATTATCTATCATTGTGATGGCATCATTAGAGATTTTTAAGGAAATTTATTATGGCATATGCAGGACTGATTTCAAAATGCTCAATTATTTTTTCTAAATTTTCTGCAATACTTAATGGTTTAAAGTTATGCCTATTATTAGCAATAGTTGGATTGAAGTGGATGCTAAGCATTGTCTCTACTGTTTGAAAGATAATGGTGATACAATTTGCAACCCGAATCTGTTCTATTTAGTAAGGAAAATTAAGCAACTATTGATTTCTTCAATGCTAATATTTATCACATTCATAGAGAAGGAAATGCATGTGCTAATTGATTAGTGAATTATGGCTGCAATACGCAATTTCTTACTGATTTATCCCACCCTTCTTTACTTGGCTTCCTTAAAGGCCTTATTAGACTGGATAAACTTTATTCCCCCTTTGTTATAACTTAATTCTTGGCTCTGGTTTTAATTTTTTAATGGTTTTGGGTGTGTGATCTAATTGATTTTCATATCTATGGACTTTATGCTTCGTGTGTTCAATCAGGTTTATTTGTTCCTTATGTTTGTACTATTTAGGTTGTGAATATGGCTAGCAGTGACTAGAATATGTTTATTGATGTTTGTATTATTAACTATTGCTCATCTTGTCCTCTTCCTTTCTATAGTGGGAGTAGTGGGCGTCAGTTAGTTGTTTGGCATTTGGTCTGGCATGATCTTCGTTTGTTGTACCATTGGTTATCCTGGCCGAACAACCGTTGGATATTATGGTTTTCCTTTCTTTTTTGGAACCTCCTTTCGAATTATGTATGTTGGGTTTTGGGTAAGTTGGGTAATTGGGGTGTTTGAATTCAGCATTTGAATTGCTGTTGTAGCATTAATCCTTTTCTGAGTTTTTGGTCTTGCTCTTCTCCCATTTTGGTTTGGAGTAGGACCAGATTTGAGTGGAAGCTAGAATGTTAGCTTTCTGATTTACATGATACTACACTCCTAAGCAGGTTGATCACTACCCATGATCCGTCTTGTCTATCAAGCTGTCATTTTTCTCAAGATGATGTATTCTTGTTTTTAGTAAGCATATTTTAGTTTGTTTGTAATTATAGTTATTTTAATCCTTTAAGTGCTAGGGTTGAGCTAATTTTTAGCTGCTGTTGGCCTTCTAATTTTAGTTGTTCTTGTCCTTTAGTTGTTCCAATTTTTGGTGTTTATAGTTCTTTTTGGTTAAGTTTTATCAGAGTGTTTTATATCTTTCAGGTACTTATTTATATGATGGATCATCTGTTTATTTGGTATATTTCATAGGGAAGCATTAGCTGCCTACTTAGCAATTTTTATGGAATGGCTGGGTGGTTCTATAGCTCTAATATACGGTGTTGGCTTCTTCATTTCCCCTAATAATTATGGTTTTTTGGCTGATCTCTACTTATTAGCTCCATTTCTAATGCTACGGATGGGCAAGTTATACCATAATTTTGATAATCATATTAGGTTTAGGGATTAATTTTAATAATCAAAATATTATATTTATTCATCAGTATTATTGTCAAGAATTTGCTAGGAGAAAATGAAAATTATATTCATTCATATACTTCTGCAAATAATCCATCAATTAACACAAAAAATATGATCTCAGAAATCATTAATCATAAAATCAAAATGTTTACAAAATGATAACATCTACTTAACATAAAAATCATTTATTAACTATCTACAAAAGTAGCAATTATCATCATCTCTAGGCAAAAGTAGCAAAATATATACATGCTTGGTAAATATGATAAGATGAATTTTATAGAAAGGTTTAAAAACTTTGAAATATCTCAAGAACATTCACCATCTAGAAAATTTTCAATAATATTATGTTCATCTTTTATAAAAAAAAATGTTTAAGAAGGTTTATGAGGAATAATCAATGAGTTATGCAACTAGGTAGAATGTCTCTGTCCTTTATTATGCTATATCAATTCCAAGATAGGAGAATTCAGCCAAAACAAAAGGCACCTCCCATTAAACATTGAATATATGTTGGAAGGTGACAAAAGAATCCTCAACAACTAAATATTTAAAACAAGAACTTGTCTCCTGCTTTGATAATCTTATGATAAATCAATGTATTAGAAAGAACATGGAGATGATTGAAGCAAATCTTGAGGAACCACATTTCCTAAATTCCTGAAATAACAAGATATCATTTGTAAATACAGGATAAATTTTGAACCATTCCATCATTTCTGTAAATGATAAATACAGGAAAAATTTTTGTAATTTACAAATTTCATAAATATAAGATATCTGTTGAGTATCTTTTGAACCACATAAATAACAGGACAAAGAAATAATATATCTCAGCTTCGATCCTGAAATCGAATTCCTTCTACAACAAATTTAAACTTTGGCATACAAACTCAACCCTTTTCAAATATATATATATATAATAAATTACAAAAATGGTTTCAGTTGGTTTGCCGAAAGTAACAAAGGATAAGACATAAAGAGAAATGCTATTCCTAAATGTAATTGAATTTTAGATCACAAATAACTAAAAAATCATTATATTCCTTACCATCAATTTTTTTAAAAGTATTTCTTTATCGGTATCACAAACTTGATCCCATCTTTCGACTTGCATGGGTGCAAAGTTTCTAATTATGATACCCGCCTCTCTAGACAACTTTGAGTGATGCTCTATGACTGGCCTATTTAAGACATCTGGAATGAATATTGATGCCTTACCTTTTGTTCTATAATGCTCCTATATTGCTACACCTCTATTTGAACCCCTTTTTTTTAGAACTTGAAAATGAAAAAAAATATGTAGCATTATTTCAATATTAAATAAGAAAGTCACTTATATTTGTCACATTATTAAATATGAACAAGCCATAAGTAGTAATACCAATAATAGTTGGCTCATTCTCTTATACTGATTATTGAGGCCAACCTAAGCTATCATCTACTGGAGATGCTTCTCTTGTAGACAAACCTTCTTTAATTGATACATGCAAATAGTTAAGTGTAAGAGCTTCTAAGGTACAAAAGAAATTATATTTATCAAAAGATAGTGTTTAAGCTGTAAGAGAAAAAAACATTAAAAAGAATTTAATCTAATAAGTTAAAAAAAATACCAACTTACCAATATTATCAGTAGAAATGACATGTGAAGCATCATTTTTTGATGTAGACTGCTCATTATTACTAGTTGATGGTGCAAAAAAATGTGAGTAATTTGCAATTATTTGAGAGCTTATCCATTTTCTTGCAGCCATGACTTAATAAACTGCAAAATGAAACAAAAAAAAATATTATTGAAAAGCAAATATATCAAGTTATTATAATATATGAAACAAATAATTTATAAAGAACAACCTAGTCTTTATCACTATCAATGTTGATATGTACATCAACATCATCTTCACTATAATATTCAGCTAATTTTGCATCATATTCCTCTTCTTCATCTTCATCACATATAAAATCAGCAGTCTTAGTGGGTTGTACATGGACATTTTGCACAGAATCAAAAATTTCTTGCACTACATCTTCTCTATGTAAGAGACCAATCTCACCAAAATCATCTTGAAAGTTTATATTATCTTGTTCATCTTATTGATATGTTATATTTTCAGTTAGATGATCAATGTTAAGTTGATACTCATTCAAGTAAATCATGCGGGTGGGATCAAATAAATGTTTATGCGGTACTTTCTATACAATATGCCAATCACCTCTTAACTTTGTATCTTGAACATAAAATACTTGAGTAACATGACCTCCTAATACATAGGGATCATTATCATACCAAGTTTTACTTATATTTATAGATGTGAAATCATCATCAATTACAATTGGCTTTTTATGCTCAAGATTAAACCATTTACACTTGAACAATACTACATGATTTCCATCAATATAGCTCAATCAACAACATCAGTTAAAACCCTGTAGAAATCAATACTTTCATCTTTATGAGAACCTTGAACTGATACACCACTATTCTGGGTTACCCTGCAAATGTTACGTTGGTTGACTAGAAACTTAACTCCATTAACAATGCACCTAGAATATATATTAACATGAATATCTGGACCCACTGCTAAAGAATAAAGATCTTCGTTACCTTCCAGTGATTTACGAAGATTTAAGCTCTTCATCTAGAAGCAAGAAAAGATTCAAGTTTTAGAGAAAAAAATTATAAATATAAATAGTAAACAAAATTGTTCTTTTTGGAAACTGTTCTTTTTGCTTTGTTGTCACATCTTGAATAAATGAATCTTCTTTTCTTAACTCATTCTCATGTTCACTGACACATAATTTTTAAAAGATTTAATTGCAGAGTAATACAATATTTGTAAATAAATTTAATATCATCAAAATTTTGGTTAATTACATACCTAAGGTATGTCTTTAGCTCTTCATAATTGATAAGAACATACCATCGAACTAAATTGTACTCACTCCAAGATAATGTAGTGAAGAGTGGTTGACCAAAAGGAAGAATTCTTCTAAAGAAAATTGAAAGTTGATTTTCATGCAAATGAACATCATCATTATATTCTTCATCTTGATTATTTTTACTCTTCATGCCACAGAGGTATCTAGAAAAAATGTTAATGCCTCATTAACAACATAAGCTTCTGCAATTGATCCTTCAGGGCGAGCTTTGTTCCTAACATTCCCTTTATGAACACTTAGATTTCTACCATATAAAAAAATTTTAATTAAAATTTATGCAAATAATCAATGAAAAATATATATAAAAAGTAAATGTTACTAGCACAAGAAGTAACCTTTGAATTTGATACATCCACTTATACTGAACAAGTCCAGCAAGCCTAGCCTCATGCGACAAATGAACAGCCAAGTGAACCATTATGTCAATGAAAGCACGTGGAAATATCAATTCAAACCGACAAATTATATTGACGATCATATCTTCTAATTTCTCCAACGCATCCAATCTCAATGTCTTAGCACATAATATCCTAAAAAATCTTGACAAATTACTTAAAGCATTATGCACATCTGTATTTAAATATCCACGCAATCCTAAAGGAAGGATTCGTTGTAACAACACATGACAATCATGGCTTTTTAATCCCATAAGCTTACCATTTCAAATATTTACTGATCTAGATATATTTGATGTGTAACATTCTAGAAACTTTACTGGTCTAACAAAGTTGAGAAACCCTTCTATCCCTTTTGGAGATAGTGTGTAAGAGGCTGGAGGTTTAAGATACTTCTCTCCTTATTTTTGCAAATGCAACTCATGCCTTATGCCCATATCTTGTAGATCCAAATGAGCTTTCTCTATATCTTTTGTAATTCCTTCGATATTTAATTAGGTCCCCATAATTTTATCACAAATATTAATTTCAATGTGCATTACATCAAGATTATGACGTTACAAAAGACTTCTCCAACAAGGCAACTCAAAAAATACACTTTTTTTATCCAAGTTGATTCATGAAAGTTACGTTTTCTTTTTTTACAGCTAGGATGCTTTCCAAACGTCAAATATTTTAATGAATCCATTTCTGATAATATTTCATCTCCTGGTAAAACTTGAGGTCTCCCTCTAATTTCATGCTTTCCGTTAAACTTTCTACTTTTTCTCCATTTGTGCTTTTTAGGCAAGAAATGTCTGTGGCCCATGTAACAAATTTTATTTCGCAAATATTGTGAAGAAGTTTCACTATCACTTATTGGGCAAGCTTTGTAACCATGTACTTTATGACCCGACAATATACCATAAGATGGAAAATCATTTATAGTCCATAAAAGAGTAGCATGCATTTAAAAGGTATTCCTACTTACAGAATCATAAGTTTTGATTCCATTCACCAAGAAGTCATTTAATTCTTCTATAATGGGCTTTAAATACATGTTTATTTTTTTCTTAGGAGCAACTGGAGCAGGAATCAATAGTGTCATAAACATAAACTCAGAAGACATACAATTCCAAGGAGGTAATTTATATGGTATAAGACTGACGGGCCACATGCTATAAGAAGTTCTTATATTACCAAAAGGATTGAATCCATCTGAAGCTAATGAAAGGCATACATTATGAGAATATTCTGAAAACTAAGGAAAGCTAATATCAAAATCCTTCCAAACTTTAGAATCAACTAGATGCCTTAATAAATTTTCATCCACAAACGGATTTTTTTATGCCACCTCATTTCATGAGGAATTTTTCTTGACATAAATAATTGTTGTAATTGAGATGTAATGGGAAAATAGCATAGAGTTTTATGAGGAATTTTCATTCCTTTTCCATCATTAACTTTCCATCTTGATTCCATGCACTCAGGACATTCTTCTTTATCCTCATAATCTTTCCAAAATAAAGCACAATCATTTTTACAAGCATGAATCTTTTCACATCCCAATCCGAGGTTTGATAGAATATTCCTTGATTCATAATATGAAGACAGAAGTGTTTCACCCTTTGGCAAGATAGATTTTATAAATTCAAGAATCATGTTCAATGATTTATTTGTCCAATGATTAAAAACTTTAATGTGTAGTAACTTTACAAGAGCAGACAACATAGATAAATCTGAACAAGGGTATAAATGATGTTGTGCATCCTTCAGTAGTCTATCAAAATATAGATGTTTCATCTTTGTCAATAATATTATCACATTCCTCATTTAGTGAATTATGGGAAGTAGAGTTCATAAAAGTTCCCGTATGTATATCCTCTAAAATTTATTAAATCTCATCAACCTCTTCATTTGTATTATTATGATCATTCACATCTCTTCTGCCTAAATCTATATCACTAAAAGTTTGAGATGTTTCCCCATGACATGTCCACTCAATGCATGATGTTTGCATTCCATTAATTAGTAAATGATTCTCTACGACAATATAACTCTGAAAGAAGACATTTGCACAGTATCGACATGGGCATCGAATCTTCTCCTTTTGAGGATTATTTTCATGGGCAAATTTAGTAAATGCAGTAACTCCATCCTTATATTATCACAAACATCTATTATTGAGATTATTCCAACTTTTATCCATTGCTTTGGCTTGACAAAATTATGAAGAAAAAATAATTATTGCATGACTAATGTTACACCCCTTTTAAAAAATTATTTAAATTTAGATAAATATTCATAAATAATATGCTTCAAATCATTCTCATTTGAATTTTTTTTTGTGAAGACAATAGAAAATTCAATGTAAATGGAACGATATGAAGTTTGAATAAGATATTAAAAGTTCATTGCCATGAATGATGATAATCTATGTATTACATATAAAATTTGGATGATATAATAATATTTTGGGGATCAATGTCAGTTATCAAAAGTTAAAAGTCTATCAATACATAAATCAAAATTTTAAATATTTTTATAATTAAAATCATTAACACTCATTTTCCATCTAATGAAACAACTCTTAAGTTAAAGAATATGAAATAAAATGTCTTATTCTTTTTTAGTTTCTTGCTTGTCTCTTCGTCATTCTTTAATTTATAATAAATATTAACAATTAACATTATCACGATTTTGATTGTTATAGTTGGTTTTGATGATCCATTGATTACTTTGCAGAATGCACATTAGTTATGCCAATATTTGCATAGCAAATATCAAATATGTAATATGTTGAAGTCGAATTTTTTCAAGTCGAGCAAAATGATATAAATTTAAAAATTTATACACTTGTGCATTTATGTTGCTTTGATTTTTTTTCTTTTTTATTTTTTAGTTTATTTTTGATGTTATATGTGTCTTAGTGCCTATGAAAATGATGTGTTCTATAGTATTTTCATTACTTCAATAGGTATTATTTACTACTACAAGCTGTTTAAAATCAACTAGCATAATGAGGCATAGGGTTTTTCAATAAATTACTGAATACAATTAATATTTTCTCTCAAACTTAATGTGTGTTATAAGATGTTAATTCTTCAAGTGAATAGTAAGTCTTAATGACAACTTCTAAGGGATGCTTCTTTCATACCAACTTGAGGTATGAATGTTCAATTTGGTGACTTTCTATCCTTGTTCTTTCATCTAACAATCTTCTAATTAAATTATATGCATGATTGAGGTTTGGCCAAGTTAATAAAATATCAATTTCCATTTTTATGTGATGTAAATGTTCTAGTTCTGAAATTTTATATCAATTCAAATACGTAGCTCACAAAAAAACATTTTAGGTTATGAAACAATTACCGCTTTAACAATGTGAACAAATAGAATATAACTTATAAAAATGTCAATGAGGTGGAGTGGAGGTCATCTACTTACATGACCTAAAAATTTTTATGATTATTTATTTTTTGCTGCATCGATGATAAAAACACCAACAAAAAAGTCAATGAGATGGAGATCACCCAACTAACACCTCATTTAAATACAACAAGAGAATTATCTCAACCAACCAACAAGGCCTTATGAAATGCATCATTCATCACTTCTTTAAACTGCAAGCCTTACTCCCACTAGTTAACCCTATTTTTTTTTTCAACGTATACCTTAGTGACAAGTTCTATCAGACTATTAGTTGATTTAATAGATCTCTATCATTTCTAAGAATCCCTATTATTATATTTTAAACCAAGGGTAAAAGTTACACCCTGCTTTAACATTTATTAGTTCCAAAGGTCAAAACTGCATATGTCAATCTTTGCTACCATGAAAATATGTAAAACGAGAACATCATTGAAGAAAATTCACTATTAAAAATGAAAACCTTCATATACTAGATATAATATCAAGAGATAACACAAGCTATGAAGGAAATAAATACTTATAATGTGACATTTAAAAATGATCAGTGAACATCAAAATAGTGAGTGGACTGTGAAAATCAACATAGAAACAGCCATTGATCTTTTCCTCTCAACCATTGAAAATCAACCCTAACCTCTTAAAGAAACTATAACAATCAATAATGTTGAATGATACCATAAAAATGAGAGGCAAGCATAGTATAAGGAATGTCATAGAAATTCTGAAATGAAAAGAGGAAGAATTGTATTAGGGATAACTTAAGAGGGAGAAACCGACAGAGGCAAGTTTGCAGGATTGTCCGAAGAATTGTGAGGGAAGAAACTCAAATCAACACACGAATGAGAGAGGTCATGGCCGCTAAATGTGGATTCCGTCGATTGCAGTTGGAGGTCATATCTAAATAGGTAGGGCAAACGAGAATAGTGAAAATGAGAGCAGTTCGCGTGCATGAGAATGAGAACATGATAGTAGGTTTTTCTAATGTATAGTTTTATTTGAATAAGTAACGGTTAAAATTTATATAATATATATTGTAATTTATTTCATTAAAAATTATTTAATTTCTCATCATAAAAATATAAATATCATTATTTAATTATTTTATTTAAATTTCACAAATATTCATACAACAAAAATTTGTTCCGGGGGCGCTGCCCCTAAAAGCTCCCGCAGGGGCACTGCCACCTTGGATCCCTGACATATCTATAAAGTGTACAATAGTCAAGGATCTGAACAAATAGGGGTCGAGCCAAATTTAAGGAAACTTCAACATATATTTTGTTTAAGAATAATTATCATTATATAAAATGTTAATGATATCTAAAAAATGTATTATGTACACAATTAAAAAGAATAATTAGTCACTAAAATGACATGTTTATATTTGTGAAAAAATTCTCTCTAGAATTTTAGTGACAAAATTAGTGGCCAATTGTTTTTTGGTGGCTAATATATGGCTTCCTTATTATTTAGAGGCCTTACTTATTTTTGGTCACTAAAAGATATCTTTAGCTACCATTTTCTTTTTTTCTCTATTTTTTTGGTCACTATTGACCCTTTTTCTTGCAATCTTCAGATATTTCTTGATGATTAAGATTCTCAAGATAATAGAAATTAGGTTATTAGCTTTTTCAAATGCATAGTTTTTCCTGTTGTGACAATCTTCTTGCAGGTTTTGTATTTTGCAGGTTTTTTTACTTCGCAATTTTGGGACGTTAAGATTCGACCCAATGTCATCATGTTAATCTTTTCTTATTTTTGGGTGATGACTTCTTACCACCCTAAATGTACCTAGGCAATTTTATACTTGTGATTAGTAGATAACTTGACCTCTTGGGTTTTATTTTGTTTTTTAAAGCTCCTAGAGCATTAGTGAGCTTGAGGTCCCTTTAAGGACCTTGTAACAACTTTTTTTGATCAATGTGTAGGCCCCTTTGTGGGTTTTCTAATTTGGAAAAAAACATAAAAAAGTAATATATATACGTAATATAAGGTACAATATAGGTGCATAGAACCGAACATATCTAATGTAATATAAAAGAATCTAATACACGAACAAGAATATAAATGTGACATGTAGTGTGCAGGAAAGTAAATAAACAAATATGAGACACCCTTGAAGTAAGGCATATGCATCACAACAAACAACACCACCAGCCTTGCCTAGGCTAGAGTTAGTTTCTCTATCAAATCATTTAAAGCCTATATAATTAGCTTTATGGTTTAAATAAATCCTAGGTTTATTATTATTTAATGTTAGTTAGTATTTTATTTTTAATTTATTTCATGTCAAAGGGAGATTTATTTTAATTTAAATTAAGAAGAAAAGAAGTCAAATTTGTTTTGGCAGTAATGTTAGAGATTTGAATAAATGCTATATTAAAAGTGAGTTTCCACTTCTTATACCAAAACTCATAATACATATTGCATCTTCATACGTGATATTGTACTTTATGGATGTTTCATTTGGGTATAGTCAAATAAAGATGGATCCTAATGATGAGAATTTTATAGCTTTTAGAACATCAGCATGAGTTTATTATAATAATGTAATGCCTTCCAGACTAAAAAACATTGCTGTAACATAGCAGTAGGTAATGAAGAGAATCTTTATTAAATATATCCACCAACAAGTTGAATATTAAGTTAATAATTTAATTGTTAAGAGTCTCAAAAGAATAAGTCATTAAAGTGATCAGAGACCATTTTTGAAAGATTATGTAAGTATTATTGCAAATCTGGACTCAAGTACTATGATTTTGGTGATAATAAGTATTAATATTTCCTTACTACTATCTCCAATCAATTGATTTATTCCATATCTATTTTTCCCTACTCACTAGCATTTTAGGTCCACCATTCACATGCAACTTCAATCAGCTCAAGATTGGGTAGACTAGGATTGAGTCTATTTGTAATTTCAACTTTAATATACTTTAACCATTCTTGAGTCAAGTCATGCATATAGTGGATACTAAGTTGAGTAACCTTGCACACACACACTCAAGGGAGTGAGTTAGTGAGTTAGAAAATTTTCAATTTTTTTAACAAATCACACAATATCATTTATATCATGTAGGATGATTAGTTAACCACACAACCCTAATTAGGGCACCCTTTTTTAATTGAGATTGATTAAATTAAGCATAATGGATGATCCTAATCATACAGTATAATCATATATAATCATAAAATTTAGCCTCTAATCATAATTTAGGCAATTTTTTAATATTCAAATTTTATTATAATCGTTCAGTATGATATACATTGTACGAGATAATTTATAACAATCATACCTAATTTGATCATATGATTAAGAGACTAATTATGGTTTGACTGCTCAGTCACATCATATAGGATGATCATTCTGTATGACTCGAGAGATGCATGGGATGATATTTAATCATCGCCCATCATTGCTTGTCATACTAGATCATCAATACAGTCTCTGGAACTAATCATACAGGATGATCACAGGATCATACGAGATTATCACTACAATATCTTAAATTGATCATACAAATCAATGCAGTTTGTACTGTCTGGCAGTGCTATTTTGTACTAATCATACAGGATGATCTGATGATCGTACAGGATGATCCATGATGGCAAATTGAAAATTTTGGCTTCTTTGGAGGCTTTTTATTTAAACTCCTACATTATCTTGTAAGAAATCTTTTGCTATTGAGTTTCTTGAGAGGGATCTTAGAGAGAGAGAGAGAGAGACTTGAGAAGAGCTTTGGGAGAGAAGTGAGGGAGTGTTCTTATGAGGATGAGTTGTGAGAGCTTCACAAGTTACTCCAAGTAATGTTCCTTCCAATCTTCTTTAAGTCTCTGCTTGGATTCTTGGGTAGCTCCGTGGAGACATTTTTTAGCACTAGATTATGGTTCTCTGCCAACTTTAAGGGAGTAAAATAATTCATGGTTCTATTCCAACTCTAGGAGAGAGTAAAAGGATTCTTGGTTCTTTACCATCTCTAGGAGGGAGAAAAAGGATTTCATGTTCTCTGTCTTCATTAGGTGGTTAAAAAAGATTTAAGATACTCTGTCACTCCATGAATGTGAAAAATATTTTATAAGGGCTTCTTCGCATAGCTGTGGGGGCATAAGGAGAGTCATTAAAAGGTTTAGTGCAATACTTAGAGTGGAGGCCTATAGGGAGTGGACCTAGGTTGGATTTGACCAAATTACTATAAAATTTGGTTTGTTCATTTTTTTCAGCATTTTAAGTTCGACAAATTTCTATTTTTTTGTGTGTGGTTTAAAACTCTTTTTTTATTTTTATTGTAAAATTAATCTACTTCCATATCAAGGGATAAAATTGATATTTTTAGATATTTTAAAAAGCTTTTAGAGAAAAGGGGATTTTTTTTTGCTTAAAGAAGTTTTTAAATTACCAATTTATGTGCCCTCTTGATTAGCCTCAGGATAGTTCTTAGAGGTTTAACAACCTTCATGAACTTTCAAGTGGTATCAGAGCCAAATTCAAAAACTATGTTTTTAAATAACTTTTGAAAAATAATCAATGGCTAACTTTGGAAATTATAATATCGTGGAATTATATTCAATTACATGATCACCTTTATCTGATAAAATTCCTTTTGATTTTTTGAAAAATTCACATTTCTACTTTCTTGTAATCTATAGATTATCACATATAGATGTAAGTTCATGAAGGATATCTACACCTACACGCTTTGTTAATGGCATGAAAACTAAACTCCCTTTTTTTTAATGGAGCATAGAAGATAGAAGTTTAGCCAAATTAAATGCTAAATATTTAAACTATTTTTTATGCATTAAAATTTGAAGATTACAGATGAGTTTCTACCTACATAATTGGTAAAGAAATTTGGGACAAACTCTGCATAACCTATATAACAAACAAAGTAAAATAATCTAAATTGAACATTCTACTCTATGACTATGAATTCTTTCGCATGAAACTTAGTGAATAAATCTCTAAAATGTATACTAGATTCACTTATTTTGTTACTTCCCTATATGCTTTTGGAAAAGAACTTACTAGGTTTTAAAAAGTTAACAAGATCTTGCGTTGTCTACCTACTTCCTATGATGCAAAAATCATTTCTCTTACTGAATCTAAGGATCTAAATATTTTCTCTATTGGTAACTGTTGACCTCATTTTAGTATGAGGTCACTATGCCCAATCAAGAACCTTAGATCTACCCAGATCTTAGATCAATCCATATCAAATCAAGATTTCTAAAATAAAAATCCAAGTTTTAAAGGGCCTATATTGAAAGCCTTCTCTAGTGAATTTTCAAACATTTTAAACCCAGTCAAATGAGCCCTGATTCATGATCTATCAATTGCATATTGATTAGGCCTACCCCTAGGGTCTACCCTCTAAATTTGAGCTCATTTTGAGGTCTCTAACCCCATAAATGGAATTGAAACCCAAAGGCTTTAAAACCTTTAAATATTTACGGCCTATGCTACTAGACCTACCACCCAGTGAATATTGACCTTGGAGCTTTCACCAAACCATTTGATCACATCCAGACCCTTGATTATTATTTGTTGAACATTAAACTGTATTTTGGTGGACCTACTTTGACCCCCAGTTGACCAGTGGTCAATATGACCAAAATGCCCTAAAAGGGCAATTTTGATGTTTTCTCTAAACTTCAATATGGCCCAGTCAAATTAAACCCTGGAACCTCCTCCAATGTATCTTAAACACCATTAGAAGGGCATAGGACTCAAACCCAGGCCATGGATCAACCTGGTTGACTAAGTCAATGTAGGTTGACCAAATGGTCCTTAAGGGTTTAAATGGGCGATTTGACCCAATAACCCCTTAAGTGTTTAAAAGGGTTAATTTAGCCCCATTAACAAAATTGAATTTTTTTTAAATCCTCAATCTAACTCAATTTGATGCTTTGAGTATTTCCAATGATGCGTTGAGTTTTTCCAAACTTGCTTGGAGTCAAACTATGGTCAATTCGACCAAGTCAATTCACATTCACTTGGTGAAATCCCCTCAAAATCCCATATGCCTACTTAAATTTTAATCCCATGGCTTGATATTCCTTCCAAGTTAGCTCAAGACCCACCCCATGCCACCTTACATGCCATGTCATTTAGTTTGACTTGTTGAATAGTCAAACTAGTCAACAAATGGTCAAAAGACCATTAAAAGACTAAATTACCCCACCTCATCATGAGCTAGCATGGCTCACACTCAACACATGCCCTCTCCATGCCTTTGAGTAGTTTAATAGGACACTTGCTTCAATCCAAAGCCCCTTCAATCTTTCCAACTAAAAGGGATAACAGATAAGTGCTAAAAATCCATCCCAAGGAACGATTATGCACTCCTATTTCCAAAATCTTCAACTCTAGTAACCTCCTACCCTCGAGAACTCTCCCCCATCTTCCACAAACCTTTCCCCCATCCATTCCCAAGCTTTAAAATCTAATTTTGAGAAGAGAGAGAGAGAGAGAGAGAGAAAGAGAGAAAAAGGAAAATGTTAACACCAGATTTAAATCTAGCTGTTAAAAGTTCTTACGGGCTTTAGCAAAGTTGTAGAGGACTTCTCTAGATTTCAAACAAGCCCAAGAACATCGAAATCCAACATTTGGATTATAAGTTATCCCTATTTTAAGTTATATGATCAAACCTTGATTTATCCCACATCTCAATGCGTGGAGCCTTAAAATTCTATGGGATGAAAGATTAGGGTATCTAGATCTTATGTTTCAAATTTAATGAAAATCCAACAGTTGGATTGAAAGTTATGGGCAATTGAATATTTTAGTTCTTTTTTAACTGAGTTTTAATCGGCTAACCAGAGCCATCCGATCACACGTTCAGCATGATCAGACGGCATTGATAGAGCCATGCGTCGCCATCACATGCGCTGTGGCCATTTTTCTCAAATTGAATAAAACATTCAATTAAATGCCTAGAACTTCTAAAATTCATGGAAAATCTACTTTTTTACCAAATTTAGTGTTCTTGGGCTCGTTACAAAAGGCCATCAGCCCTACAATTTATTAAAACTAAAAGCAAAGTTTTTTGATGACTGGATTGTGAGTTATTTGAGATTGTTTGAAATCTATTTTTAGGAATTTTCTCATAATCCAGTGGTCAAATTGAGCCCAAATTTTGGTTAAATGTGTTTGAGCATCTAAGGCATTCCCTACAATTTTCCTAGGTCTAGATGCTCAAAGGATTACTATGGGATGAATTTACAAAGTAATGAGTCCATTTTGGACCCAAAACTTTGAAAATTCATAACTCTCGAAATTAATAGAATTAATTTATCTAATTGCTGTGGTATGCTTACATATGTCCCAGGGTTAGGTGACCAAAATTTCAAATCATTGAACACTAGAGACACCTAGGGAAAATATTTAATGAAAAAGGTCTAGTGAACTTAGAAAAATTCTAGGAAATTATACACACATCCAATAGGGATCAAACTTCAGAACATTAAACTTAGTAATACTTTACACCTTAATCCAATCCTAGTTGAATTTTTAATCCTTGATCCCTTTGTTACCAAACTTTGAAATCCCAAAAATAAAATTTCTACTACTATTTAATCGAGAGTATTCATAGAAAATTTTGGTTTCCTACGATGTAATTAACTACGAGTGCTTGCGCTCGTAGGAGATTTAGTAACCCAGATAAATTTCCAAAATCAATTTTTCAAAAAATATAATTATCTTTGGGAAAATTTGAGTCAAAATCAAAGATCATTAACTTCATTTTTAAATAATCAATAATGACATATATCTTCTTCCATCAGGAAGATAAATTACTTATTGTTGTAACTTTGTTTATTAAATTAATGATAATTTATCTAAAATATCATAGTTAAATACATGAGTGAAAAATCATTTTGACCCTGAGGGGTCATATATAGTTCTTGCTTGAATTTAACTGTGATAATCATAATGAAATTTTAATTATGTAAATTGGCCCCATTAAGGAATGGTATACTCATCTCTTGAGATGATATATCATTTTTAATAATGCGTCCAATTTAAAAATTAAAATTTAAAAAATTAAATCACCCAAAAATAATTAATCTTTTCAAAAACAACAAATTTTTAATCAAATAATAACTTACTTGGATCAGTATTGCCTACGAGCAAGGAGTGAGTTAAAGACAACTTGATGCAAGTGAAAAGAGAAAGGAGAAAACTATAACCTAAAAGGCTATTGATTCTGATATTGATAATTCTGCACCTGAGGATAACAATGACATTACAGTAATGGCAAGGAATTTCAAGAGCTTTCTAAAGAAAAAAACAAAAGCATTATCAGTAATGGAGCAAAGGTAAAGCTAATAAAAATTCTAAGGTCTTTATTAATGTCATCTATTTTGAATGTAGGAAGCAAGGGATCTTGAAGTTGGATTGCCCAAATCTAAAAACTCACCCATTCAAGGAGAAGAGTGAAGAAAAACCTAAGTTCAATAAGGGCAAGCAAAGGACTTAGAAGGCTTTCTAGGTAGACTCTGCTTCAAACTCATCTAAAATAGATGTAGAAGAGGAGGTAAGCAATTTGTGCTTAATGGAAGATAATCAACTTGATCATTCTGATCAAGAGGAGGGATGTGAGCTTTCCTATGATAAACTATTTAAAATTTTTGAAAAATTTCATAATGCAAATACGAAGCTCAAAAAAATGTATGCAAGCTTGAATTCTAATTTTTCAAAATTCCAAAAAGAGCATGAATGCCTTAGAAAAGATTATTCTACTATAGATAATAATTATATAGCTTTATTAGATGAATTTGATACTTTAAATAAGTAGCATCTTGACTTAACTATTGAACACAATTACTTGAAAATATTGCATGTTGAATTACAAAGTACATTCAAAGAACTAGAGATTCTTGTGTCTCAGTTAGATAGTAATGAGCTTGCTGTAAAATTTGAAAATTTAATTCTTAAAAGTGTAAAAAAATCATTGCAAGTGAAATTAATTGCTTTTAAAGAAAATAAAACACCACCTTCATTTACAACATGCATTCAGACCTAAGAAGAGGCACCATAACCCACAGAGATTAGTAAGTCCTTTTCCGGTAGTAGATATTTTTCTTGTGGCATGCTTGGACATATCTCCCACACTTGCACTACCGACCATAGAAAACATTGGTGTGGAGACCAAAAATTATATATACCATAGCAAAGCGTGCATACATCTCAATCATTAATTATAAAGTGGAACCCAAACATATTTAACTTCCTTAATCTAACCTTGGATGATTTTATAGGGATGCTCTCACAAAGGCCTCATAAGTGTTGCAATCTAGATTCAAGAAGTATAGTTTTGATGATGACAAATATGTTTGTGTTCTATTTTACTTGGCTAATTATTTCAGGTACAAAAGATTAAATGCAATTCAAGCCAACTCAAGATCGGGTCCAAGTGTGTCTAAATGTAATTTTTACCTTTCTTGAGTCAAATGTAATGTAATTGATCCCCTAGCTAAGTAACCTTGTGCACACACACTCAGGGGGAGAGGTTTAGTGAATTAGAGTCTCTGTTAAATTTTTGTTTCGATCATCTCGGATGATATACACATCATTCTGCACGATCCAGTGAAAACAGAAACCCAAATTAGGGCGACCAAGTTAAGTCTGTCTGATTAAGTCGATCATCCTGGATGATCTATCCATCATACGGGATGATAGGATCAAATCAGAAATTCTCAGCCGCTAGATCCAGTTAGGCAAGTTTTATTTTTAGAGATTTGATCTGATCGTCCCGGACGATACTTGTATCATCCTGGACGATCCATAACAATCATGCCTAAATTAGTCCGGTGATTAAGGAAAGTCATCAAGGTCTGATTGATTCGATCATATCATCTTAGATGATCACAGGATCGTACAAGCTGATGTGTTAAAAATCCTAACTGTCTATCATGTTCCACCTGTACGTCCAGAGCTGTGATCAGGATGATTTTGGCACTTTTTAAACTAATCATATAGGATGATAGAAATATCATCCTCGACGATCAAGTCCTTTTGAGGTCGTCTAGCACAAGTTCCTCTGAATGACCAGAGCGGTCTTCTGGACAAAATTCCTGATTTATACTAATCGTCCCAGACGATCTCAGAATCATACGATACGATCTGAACAACTTTTTCTACTAATCATCTAGAAGAGCCAGATCATCCAGCCTGAAACAAGTGATTTTGAACTAATCATAAAGGATGATATTAGCTGACCAGTTGAGATTTAGAGGAAATTTTGAGCCCACCTATAAAAGATCTTTTTCTTCTAACAAGAAAATTTTTTTGCCACTTTCTTTCAGAGAAACCTTGAGAGAGAGAGAGAGCTTGGGAGAGAGAGAGAGGATCTTGTAAGGGTGCATTTGTGAGGGATTCACAAAGGTTGGTCCAAGGATTAGAGTCGTCTTCTCTGTTCATCATCTCTCATCTTACCGGCATTTTCTATAGAGGATCGTTTGCAAGAAGATCTGGGTTCTCTGTCCGCTTTAGGAGGAAGTGAAAGGAGTTCAGGTTCTCTGCCTACTTCAGGAGGAAGCGAAAGGAGTTCGTGTTCTCTGCCTACTTCAGGAGGAAGCGAAAGGAGTTTAGGTTCTCTACCTTACCGGGTTGGTGGAAAGGAGTTTTGTACAGGCTTCTCCGCCTTGCTATGAAAGAAGAAGGAGAGTCACTTTTGTGTTAGTATAATACCCGTAGGGGAGGCTTTGGGGGGTGGACATAGGTCAAATTGACCGAACCACTATAAAATCTGGTATGCTCCTTCTGATTATTTTATGTACTTTATTTTTCTATCATTATCTGCTTGGGTGAAATCTGTGGTTGATTTTTTCGTTTCTGTTTTGACTTGTTTCCACTATAAATTAACGAAAAGATTTTTCCTGTTGCTCATGAATTTTTTAAATAACCAATTCACCCGCCCTCTTGGTTAACCTCTGGACTAGTTTATTAGGGCTTAACATCCCTCTTGAACTTTCAAGTGGTATCAGAGCGGGATTTAAAAATTTAAGTTAAAAAACTTTTGAAGTTGATCCATAGCTAACTTTGGTAATCATAATACTACTGAAAGTTACTCAATTACATGACTGCCATTATTTGATAACATACCTTTTAACTTTTGGAAAACTCGCATGTCAACTTTTCTTTAATCTATAGATTATCGCATGTGGATGCTTGTTAAGGATGGCTATGAACCACCTTTTAGAATGATTAACAATGTTAAAATTGAATTGCCTTTCACTTATTGGACTTTTGATGATCGTGACTTAGCCCAACTAAATGCCAAATGTTTGAACTATTTTTTCTGTGCCTTATAATCTAAGGATTATATGCGTATTTGTACTTTTACAACTGGTGAAGAAATTTGGCATAGATTGTGCATCACTTATGAAGGTACAACGAATGTTAAACAGTCTAGGTTAAACATATTGCTGTATGACTACAAACCTTTTTGCATGAAACCTACTAAGTCTATTACTAAAATGTATATGAGGTTCACTTAAATTGTCACTTCTTTGATTGCTTTAGGAAGAGAACTTACAAACTATGAAAAAGTGAACAAGATTTTGAGATGTTTGCCTTCTTCATTTAATTCTAAGATAACTGAAATTACTGAATTGAAAGATTTAAACAATTATTCTATTGACAATTTACTTGGGTCACTCATTGCTTATGAGTAAGGGGTGAACCAAAGACAGCTTGATGCAGGTGAGAAGAAGAAGGAGAAAACTGTGGCGCTGAAGGCCAACAATACTGACACTGATTCTTCCGAGTCTTATAGCAATGATGTTGTCTTAATCACTAAGCAATTCAAAAGCTTTCTAAGGAAGAAACCTAAGAACATTCAGAAGTGAACAAGGGTAAGTTCAGTAAAAATTTTAAAGGCTTATTTGATACTGTTTATTTTGAATGCAGGAAGCCTGGACACATTAAGGTTGATTGTCCTACACTTAAAGCTTACCCAAGTAAGTAAAATGGTAAGGAGAAACCAATTTTGGGAAGAACAAGAAAAGGATTCAAAAGGCATTCTAGGCAGATTCTGTATCCGACTCCTCTGAGACTAAAGGTGAAGAGGAGGAAACCTACTTGTGTCAGATGGCTGATGATCATCCAGGTCAGTCTAATCCGAAGAGGTGTGTGAGCTTACTTACGATCAATTATTTGAAATATCTGAAAGAATTCATGCATCTTATAGGAAACTTAAGAAATTACATGCTAGTCTGAAATTAGATTTCTTAACCTGGTAAAAAGAGCATGATTCTGTAGTTAAAGATCATTCAACACTTGACAGTAATCACATGTCTTTACTTGATGAATTTGATGAACTGAACCAAAAGTATTCTGATCTGATTACTGAGCATGATTCATTGAAAATCTCGTATGTTGATTTAGAAAGAGCTTTTAAAGAATTAGACAACATGGCATGTGAAGTGGAGAGTAGTAATGGAGCATTAAAATTTAAAATTGCAAGTCTTAACAAGGAGAATGAATTTTTAAGAGTAAAAATCAGTGCTTTTGAGAAAAATGAAATACCTCCTACTTTGCACAGTTTTATGCACCTCCATCTATTGAAGAATTTGTTTAAAAATCATCAAAGCACGTTTCATTCAAACCTAGGAAGAGGCACTATCACCCATGTAGATTAGTTAACCCTTTTCCTGGTGTTAGATATTTTTCTTATGGCATGTTAGGACATATCTCCCACACCTGCACTATTCACCATAGTACACATTAGGTGTGGAGGCCCAAATTGCCTGTTTCATAGCACAAAACACATGCATTGCATTCTTCTTTTCATAAGAAGGAAGCCAAACCTATTTGGGTTCCTAAATCTGATATTTGATGATTTTGTAGGTGTGCTCTCACACAAGACCTCTTGAGAGCATGTGGTACCTAGACATCGGATGTTCAAGACACATGACTGGAGATGCAAATCAGTTCATTTCGCTAGAGGCCAGGGCTGGAGGCAAGGTTACACTTGGAGACAATACCACTAGGAGGGTGGTAGGTTCAGGTATAATTGGTGATTCAAAGAATTTTATTATTGATAGTGTTTTTCTTGTAGATGGATTAAAACACAACCTGCCGAGCATCAGTTAACTCTGTGACAAAGGATATAACATCAAATTTCTGCCCACTTTGCTGCATTTTAAGCTTAAATGACAAAATTGTTTTGCAGGGATAAAGGATCAACAATGTCTACATGCTAGATGTAAGTTGCTTTAAAGTTAACGTTTTAATTTACTCAAAAACTGCTGTTGATGAGTCTTGGTTGTGGCACAGGAGATTATATCAGGCCAGTATGAAAACCCTTAGGAGAGTCACTCTAAATGACTTAGTTAGATGTATCCCCAAGCTTAAGTTCACTAAGGACCACCTATGTGATGCCTATCAATTATGGAAGTAAGTCCAGTCCTCCTTTCACTCTGTTAAGGATATCAGCACCTCTAAACCTTTAGAAGTCCTTCACATGGATCTCTTTGGACCCATTAGCACTGCCAGCTTAAGGGAGAAAGTTTATGGTTTTATGATTACTTAAGATTACTCAAGGTTCTCTAGGATTAAATTTCTATCACATAAATCTGAGTCATTTAATGAATTTAAGTCCTTCTCCACTTGGATCCAGAGGAAGTTAGGTTGTGAGATCTTGACTATTTATAGTGATCATGGTGGAGAGTTTGAAAATGTGAAGTTTGGAACTTTCTGTGAGGAGCAAGGGATTAGTTATAATTTTTTAGCTCCTAGGACCCCTTAGAAGAATGGGGTAGCTGAAAGGAAGAATAGGACCTTAGTGGAAGCCGCTAGAGCCATGCTTGCTGAGTATTCACTTCCAAATTACTTTTGGGCTGAAGCAGTCAACACTGCCTGTTATGTGCTGAATAGGGTGAATGTTAGATCCAATTTGAACAAGACATCTTATGAGATTATTAAGGGTAGAACTCCAAACCTAACCCACCTCCATGTCTTTGGCTGTAAGGTTTTCATTCTAAACAACGGGAAATTATCCTTAGGAAAGTTTGACCCCAAATCTGATGAAGGGGTGTTCTTAGGCTATTCTAATGTGGGGAAATCCTTTAAGGTGTTTAATAATAAGACTTTGGTGGTGGAAGAAACAACTCATGTGTTGTTTGATGAATCTAATCCTAAGGAGACTAGAGTTGAGGAAGAAGAAGAGGTAGGAGAGATTACCCAAGGGGTTAAAAATGCAAATTTGGAGGAAAGGGTAGAAGCTCAAAACACTTTGCCTAGAGATTGAGATATTCTTCAAGTCATCCTAAAGAACTGATCTTAGGAGACTCCTTTAAAGGTGTTAGAACTAGGCTTGGACTTAGAAGGAAGCAAACCACTCTGCCTTTATCTCAATGACTAAACCCACCAATATTAATCAAGCCCTTTTCGATGAATTTTGGATTTTAGCAATGCAAGAGGAACTAAATCAATTTGTAAGGAACGATGTTTGAGAGCTAGTAGAAAGGCCTAGGAATTGAAGTATAGTGGGAACTAAGAGGGTCTTTAAGAATAAGATGAATGACTCTGGTGTGGTGTTTAGGAGTAAGGAAAGATTGGTAGCTAAGGGGTATAATCATATTGAAGGGATTGATTTTGAGGAGACCATTGCCCCTGTAGCTAGATTGGAAGCCATTAGGGTGCTACTAGCCTTTGCATGTTATAAGGGATTTTAGCTGTTTCAAATGGATGTCAAGAGTGCCTTTTTAAATGGGGTAAGAAAAGAGAATGTTTTTATAGAATAACTCCCAGGTTTTGAGAGTTCTCAATATCTAAATCATATTTACAAATTAAAAAAAGGCCTTATATGGATTGAAACAGGCACCCAGAGGTTGGTATGGGAGGCTTAGCACATTCCTGTTAGAAAGAGAGTTTGTTAAGGGGAGCGTAGACACCATCCTTTTTTGGAGGAGAGTACGAGATGATTTACTGATTATCCAGATCTATATTGATGATATAATTTTTGGATCTTCTGATAAATATTTATGTGATGAGTTTTCTAAAATAATGAGTAAGGAGTTTGAGATGAGTATGATGGGAGAGTTGTCCTACTTTTTACGGTTTAGCATAAGGCAAATGGATGATGAAACCTTTCTCAATCAATCTAAATACACTAAGGACATTTTGAAGAAATATAAATGGACAAAGCCAAGCCAATCAACACTCTCATGAGCTCCTCTGCTCAGTTAAATAAGGATTCAAGTAGAAAATCTTTTGATCAGAAAAAGTATAGAGGAATAATTGGATCACTGCTTTACCTGACTGCTAGCCGACATGATATCATGTTTAGTGTTTGTCTTTGTTCTAGGTTTCAAGCTGATCTTGAAGAGTCCCACCTGACTATTGTTAAGAGAATTCTTAGATATTTTTTAGGGACCCAAACCTAGGAATCTGGTACCCTAGGCACAGCACCTCTTTTGAGATTATTGGATATTCTGATTCTGACTTTTCAGGGTGTAGGGTGGATAGAAAGAGTACTTCTGGAACTTGTCAATTCATAGGACAGTCTTTAGTCTCCTGGTCTAGTAGAAAATAGAACTCAGTTGCACTTTCCACTACTGAAGCAGAGTACATTGCCTTAGGAAGTTGTGTGCCCCAAGTTCTTTGGTTAAAGTAACAAGTCTTGGATTTAGGATTACTTGTGGGCATAATTTCTATTATGTGTGATAATACTAGTTCCATCTATATTTTTAAGAATCCTATCAAACATTCTAGAACCAAACACATTGATATAAGGCATCACTTCATTAGGGACCATGTTACAAAAGGGGACATTGAGCTACATCATATAACAACTGAAAATCCACTGGCTGACATAATTACTAAACCATTGGCCTTTTACTCATTCAGCATTTTGAGGACCAGATTAGGTGTGATTGATATAAATACTTTATTCTGATGACTACTGATTTTTGGTTTGTCTATTTTGTTTGATTTGATTATCTATTTTCTATTGATTTTTGTTTTTCTGCAAATTTTTATTTTAATCTTGTAGTTAGTCTGATTCAAATATTTATTTTGATGCGATTTCCTATTTGGTTTTTACTTACTGTTTTATGCTTTTCAAAATCTGATCACTACTCACTACTACTGATAAAGTGGATTTGTGATTGAAAATTTTGCCTTATTTTTTTGTTTGGAAGCTTATAAGCAGTGATTGATTCCACTGGATCTGTTAAAGGGAAGAAATATTAATGATTGTTTCTCTTCGTCTCACTCCTTTGATGGTGTATTGTTTCTTTTGGATAAAATTTTCTTCAAAATTAAAAAGTTGGTTTTCGAAATAAAGATATATTTTATCTTCCTACAGTAATCTACCTCATATAAATAGTGTTTTCAAAGTTTTGAGTCATTGTTATGACTTTTGAACCAAGTAATTGCACTTATCATACGATGTATGGTTTTTATTTTGTGAATTACTCTTCCTTATTATGGAGAGTGAGCTTTATCGTCTCTTATGTCTGGAAGGTAATTTTACAGCTAAGATTCTTTAACAATTTTGAGAGGGAGAAAGCCTACAAAAGATGTACAAAGAGCGCAAAAATGAAAAGAGGCACAAAATTAGCCCAAACTGAAAAGATGCGCAATGTCACCAAAAATTGAAAGAATACACAAAGTGTATCAAAAATCAAAAGATGGGCAAAGAGCCAAACAAATTGAAAAAGGGGCACAAAATTAGCCCACAAAGAAATAGGTTTTCTTCCCTTTTAGATCTTTAAATGTCTTAGAAAAATCCATGCACCCTTAATATTTTCAAAAGCTTGAGACGAAAAATCATGATTTTTGATTTCTTACTTTGTAATACTATTATATTAGATATTTTTCTGGAACGAGGCTTGAAAGGATCTCTTTTCAAATCTAATTTCTTTCATCTTAATTGGATTTTTTTTTGAAAGGAATTTGCATCTACAAGGTCTCCGAGGTGGGAGTTGCGAAAGTCGATTTTCTAACTTTTTTTGGATTTCAGCGCTGTCGATCATCTTCTTATTGGTTTCTGAATTCAAAATCAAGGGAAAATTCTGATTCACTGGAGCGGATCGATTCAAAAAAAAAAAACTTTGTTGCTTTGTGTTTTGTGTTGTTTTCTGTTTATATTGATTGTGTGTGTTCCTCCTCCTTTTTGTGATGTCAAAAGGGGGAGTAAGTGTTTTGAGTGACTAGTAATTTCTTTTATTGTTCTAGTTGTTTCTTATATTGTTTTTGTTTTGTAGTTATTTTCCTTATTGTATTTTGTGTTTAGTGAAATTTGAAATGAAATATTTTCTTTCGTACGTGCATTGATTACTCCTGTCTATTTTATTTGAAACTACTGCATCAATATTTACCATCATAAAAAAGGGGGAGATTATTGTAAATCTTTATTCAAGAAGTATAGTTTTGATGATGAGAAACATTTTTGTGTTCTATTTTTCTTGGCTAATCATTTCAGGTATAAAACTTTAAATACAATTTAAGCCAACTCAAGATCAGGTCCAAGAGTGTCTAAATGTAATTTTTCCCTTTCTTGAGTCAAATGTAATTTAATTGATCCCCTAGCTAAGTAACCTTGTACACACACACACACTCAGAGGGAGAGGTTTAGTGAGTTAGAGTCTCTATTAAATTTTTATTCTGATCGTCCCAAATGATATACATATCGTCCTGGATGATCCAGTGAAAATAAAAACCCTAATTAGGGTGACCATGTTATGTCTGTCTGATTAAGCCGATCGTCCTAGATGATCCATCCATTATACGGGACGATAGGCTAAAATCAGAAATTCTCAGCCGCTAGATCAAGTTAGGTAAGTTTTTTTTTAGAGATTTGATCTGATTGTCCCGAACGATACATGTATCATCCTGGACGATCCATAATAATCATGCCTAAAATAATCTGGTGATTAAGAAAAGTAATCAAGGTCTGATTGATTCAATCAAATCATCCTGGACATTCGCAGGATCGTACAGGACGATGTGTTAAAAATTTTGACCGTCCAGCATGTTCCGCCTGTACATCCCGAGCGGTGATCAGGATAATTTTGCCACTTTTTGAACTAATCATACAGGATGATAGAAATATCATCCTTGACGATCAAGTCATTTTGAGGTCGCCTGGCACAAGTTCCTCTGGACGACCAGAGCGATCTTCTGGATGAATTTTCTAATTTACACGAATCATCCCGGATGATCTCAGAATCGTACGAGATGATCTGAATAAGTTTTTCTACTGATCGTCCAGAAGAGCCAGATGATCCAGGCTGAAACAGGTGATTTTGAACTGATAGTGCAGGACGATCTAGCGATCGTCCTGGATGTTATTGGCCGACCAAATGAGATTTAGGACAAATTTTGAGCCCTCCTATAAAAAATCTTTTTCTTCCAACAAGAAAAATCTTTTGCCACTTTCCTTCCAGAGAATCCTTGACAGAGAGAACATGGAAGAGGGAGAGAGAATCTTATGAGGTGGAGTTTATGAGGCATTCACAAAGGTTGCTCCAAGTAAGGATCAGAGTCATCTTCTCTGTTCGTCGCCTCTCATCTTGTCGATGTTTTCTGTGGGAGGATCGTTCATAAGAAGATTCGGGTTCTCTGCCCGCTTCAGAAGGAGGAGAAAGGAGTTCAGGTTCTCAACCTGCTTCAGGAGGAAGCGAAAGGAGTTTGGGTTCTCTTCCTGCTTTAGGAGGAAGCGAAAGGAGTTCAGGTTCTCTGCCTCACTGGGTTAGTGGAAAGGAGTTCTGTACAAGCTTCTCCACCTTGCTATGGGAGCAAAAAGAGAGTCACTTTATGTTAGTACAATACCCGGAGGGGAGGCTCCGGGGAGAGGACGTAGGTCAAGTTGACCAAAGCACTATAAAATCTGGTGTGCTCTTTCTGATTATTTTCTGCACTTTATTTTTCAGTCATTATCTTCTTGGGTGAAATTTGTGGTTTATCTTTTCATTTCTGTGTTTACTTATTTTCGCTGTAAATTATCAAAAAGATTTTTCCTGTTGCTTATGAATTTTTTTAATAACCAATTCACCCCCCCTCTTGGTTAGCCTCGGGACTTGTTCATCAGGGCTTAACATCCTTATCGAACTTTGACTAAGAGCATGTAGTACCTGGATAGTAGATGTTTAAAGCATATAACTTGAGATGTAAATTAATTCATTTCATTGGAGGCCAGGGCTGGAGGCAAGCTGATAGTTGGAGATAACACAACCAAGAGAGTGGTGGGCTCATGTATAAAACATAATATGCTTAGTATAAGCTAGCTTTGTGATATAGGCTTTAGCATGAAATTATTATCTACTAACTCTCTTTGTCTAAAAATTATTATTGATTAATCCTTGTTGTAGCATAGTAGACTTTGTCATGCAAGCATGGAAAATCTTAGAAAATCACCCTAAAAGACTTAGTGAGAGGCATACCCAAACTAGAATTTACTAAGGACCACCTGTGTGATGCCTGTCAATTAGGTAATAAGTCAAATCCAACTTCCACTCAATTCAGGGTATTTACACTTACAAACCATTAGAAGTCATTCACAGCGATCTCTTTGGACCCGTTAACACTGTAAGCCTAGGAGAGAAAGTTTTTGGGTATGTGATTGTTAATAATTACATGAGGTTTACTTGGGTTAGATCCTTTTCTCATAAAAGTGAATCATTCAAGGAATTTGGGACACTCTCCATATGGATTCAGAGGAAGTTAGGGTATGAAAATCTTACCATTCATAGTGACCATTGTGGAGAATTTGAGAATAAAATATTTGAGTCCTACTCTAAAGAGCAAGGGATATATCACAAATTTTCAGCTACTAAAACCCCTCAACAGAATGGGATAGCGGAGTGAAATAACATGACCTTACTAGAAGCCACTAGAGCCATGTTAGTTGAATATTCAGTTAATAAATATTTATGGGCAGAAGTGGTAAATACAATCTATTATGTTATTAATAGGGTTAATGTTAGATCCAAGCTAAATAAGAGACCCTATGAAATCTTTAAGGGTAGGACACCCTACCTCTCACTCCTTCACATCTTTGAATGTGAAGTGTTCTTTCAAAAAAATGGGAAATCTCTGCTTGGAAAGTTTAACCCCTAATTTGCTGAAGCAGTCTTCTTAGAATACTCAAAAGTTGGAAAATCCTTTAGAGTTTTCAACAAAAGGATATTAGTGATAGAGGAAACCAGTCAAGTAGTTTTTGATGAATTTGAAAATTCTAGAGGGCCTAAGGTGGAAGAAGAAAAAGTAGTTAAAGTCACCCATGGAGTAGAATCTATAAATATGGAAAAATGTGTAGAAGTTGAAAATTCTCTGCCTAGAGAATGGAGATATTCTTTAAGTCATCATAAAGAACTGATCTTAGGAGAACCATCTGAAGGTGTTAGAACTAGGCATGTACTTAGACAAGAAGTCAACCACTCTACCTTTATCTCAATGATTGAACCTACAAAAATAAATCAAGCACTATATGATGAATACTGGATCCTAGCCATGCAACAAGAACTGAATCAATTTCCTAGAAATGATGTATCAGAGCTAGATAAAAGGTATAAGGACCAAATTATAGTTGGAACAAAATGGGTTTTCAAAAATAAAATGAATGATTTTGGTCTAGTGGTTAGAAACAAAATAAGACAAGTCGTTAAGGGGTACAACAAAATACAAGGGAATAACTTTGAAGAGACTTTTGCCCCTATAGCAAGATTAGAAGCCATAAGGGTGCTATTAGTTTTTGTTTGCTTTAAGGATTCAAATTATATCAAATGGATGTTAAAAGTGCCTTTCTAAATGGCATAATAAAAGAAGATGTGTGTGGTAAAAACCCCCTAGGCTTTAAAAACTCATAATTTCCCAATAATGTATATAAATTAAAAAAGGTATTGTATGGACTGAACAAGAACCTAAAGCATGGTATGAAAGGCTAAGCACATTCTTACTAGACAGATCCTTTTTTAAGGGGTGCATAGACACCACCCATTTTCTTAAAAAAGTAGGAGAAGAACTACTAATTGTCCCGATCGATGTTGTTAAAAGAAGATGGATGTTAAAAGTACCTTTCTAAATGGCATAATAAAAGAAGATGTGTTTGTTAAAAAACCCCTAGGCTTTAAAAACTCATAATTTCCCAGTCATGTATTTAAATTAAAAAAGGTATTATATGGACTGAACAAGCACCAAGAGCATGGTATGAAAGGCTAAGCACATTCTTACTGGATAGATCCTTTGTGAAGGGGGGCATAGACACCGC
This sequence comes from Dendrobium chrysotoxum, assembly GCA_019925795.1. NCBI lineage: Eukaryota > Viridiplantae > Streptophyta > Magnoliopsida > Asparagales > Orchidaceae > Dendrobium > Dendrobium chrysotoxum. The sequence continues at coordinate 43,384,288 of CM034315.1, forward strand.
CCATTTTCTTAAAAAAGTATGAGAAGAACTGCTCATTATCTTGATCTGAGTTGTTAATAGTTTGTTTGGATCTTCTGATAAAAAGCTATATGATGAATTTCTAAAATAATAAGTAAGAAGTTTGAGATGGGTCTGATAGGAGAATTGAACTACTTTCTTAGATTTAGTATAAGGCAAAAGGATAATGGAATTTTTCTTAATCAATAAAAATACATTAAGGACATCCTTAAGAAATATGAAATGGATAAAGCCAAGGAAGTTAACTCTCCCATGAGTTCTACAGTTCACTTGGATAAAGACTCAAATGAAAAATTAGTTCATCAGAATAAATACAGAGGAATAATTGCATCGCTTCTTTGCTTAACTACTAACAAACCTGATATTATATTTAGTGTTTATCTCTGTGCATGGTTTCAGGCTAATCCAAAAGAATCCCGCTTGACTGCTATTAAGAGAATCCTTAGATACTTCTTAGGAATCCAAAATATAGGAATCTGGTTTCCTAGGCACAGTACTTTCTTTGAAATTATAGGATATTCTGATTTAGACTTTGTTGGATTTAGAGTTGATAGAAAAATCACTTCTAGAACCTACAAATTTATAGGATAATCTTTAGTCTCTTGGTCCAGTAGAAAACATAACTCAACAGCCCTATCTATTGAAGAAGCTGAATACATAGTCTTAGGAGTTTGTGTAGCCTACGTCCTTTAGGTGAAGCAATAAATCTTAGATTTAGGACTACCTATAGGCACCATTCCAATGTTATGTGATAACACGTGCCATCTATATTTCACAAAATCCAATCAAACACTTTAGAACCAAACACATAGATATAAGGCACCATTTCATTAGGGACCATTTCACCAAAGGAGACATAGGGCTACATCATGTAGCCACAAAAAATTAGGTTGCATATATCTCTACAAAACCACTTGCATTTAAAACCTTCAGCAGCTTAAGAACTAGATTAGGTGTCATAGATATTCATGCTTGAAACTTGATGATTTGAAATTATGATATTTGATTGTTTTTTTTTTGTTTTTTTTTGTTTTTATATTTTAAGTTTTATTTTTTTTTGTTCTTTAGTATTTTTTATTTTTTTTATGCATGTGCTTTTATTTCTTTTCAAATTTAAGAATCTGATCACTACTCATTTCAGTAGTTGAACTCTTATTTAAATGTAAAACTTACCTATTTTTTTGAGCAGTGTTTGACTCCTCTAAAAATAGTTTTGGGAAGAAATTGGAGATTATCTCTCTTCCTCTAACTCCTTTAGGGGTGAAATTTCTTTTTGAATAAAAATCTATTTCAAAAATAAAAATTAGACCATGAAATAGTGATCTATTTAATGTTCCTATAGTTCTTTCTCATTTGAATATTTTTCCAAATTAATGATTCTACTTCAAATTATCTTAATCAAGCTATTCATCTATATCAGATAGATCAGGTTTTGGTTTGTTGTTTACTCTTCCTTATATAAGAGAGTGACTTATTCTCTTAAATTTAAAAGATAATCTCACAACTGAGAGTTTTTAAAGACTTAGAAAGGAAACAAGTTTATAAAAGTGAAAAAAGGCATAAAATGAGCCAAAAACTTGAAAAGATACGCAATGAACGGCAAAAATTAAAAGATGCACAAAGTGTATTAAAACTCAAAAGATGCTCAAAGTGCGCCAAATAATGATAAAAGAGACACAAAATGAGCCCACAATAATTTAGCTTCCCTCCTTTCAAATCTTTAAATCTTAGACAAATCCATGTTCTAATTAATATCGTCTACACATGAATTTAAAAATTATGATTTCTGGTTCATTGCTTTGCAATGCAATTCTCTTAGATATATTACTGATAAGGAAAAGTTCATATTTCCTATCTAATTTATTTTTTAAATTAGATTTTTATTCTAAAAGGATTTTAACCTATAAAGAGCCTGAGCTAGGATTAATAAAATTCAATTTTCAAAACTTTCTAAATTTTAGCATTGTCAATTCATTTCTTACTAATCTAATCATCGGGTAAAATTTTCATTTAATACTATTAATCTATTCTTAAACAAAATTTTTTTTTTTATATAACTATTTTTATCTTGGTTTTTTATTTGTTTTATTTTACTGTTATTTCATTTTTATTTTGGACCATTCCTGATCATCACATTCCATCCTTTAATTTTTCCAATTTTTTGCTCACATCATCCAATACGATTCATATTGTACTATATGATCTATACAAAATATCAAATCTCTGATTATAGCACATCCAACAGGTGATATCGATTAATTATTATTAATCAAATCATACCATTTCTTCATCATACTGTATGATCCATATGACAGGACCATCGGACGAATTAAATTCAACCAGTATGATATTTAATGATATATTGTATAGTACAATCCCCATGTTTGTATTATGTGATCTTATAAGTCAATGATCATATATGGTGACTCCTCGGGATGAATGCTCTCTCTAATCATCCAGTATGATGTTTGATCATATTATACAATAAGACCACCTTTTTTGACTGATCATCTGGATGAATTGATTGCACAAAGTTGTCAAGTATAATCTCATGATCATATTATATGATCTGGCAATTTTTATATAAATAATAGGATTTTCTTCCCTTTCTTCACTCCATTTCAATCCTCGTATCCTTTACCTTCCTCTTGCACTCTCATTCCTTGCGAGTAGTTCCTCTAGGCGCACTATCGATCCTATATTTACTGAGGAAGCTGATGAAGTGGCTTATAATCATCATAAAACTCCTATAATTACCCCATCCAAAATCATTAATCTAAAGATTCTGAACATTTAGGTACGCGATCTTTTTGCTCACACAACTCTTGGTTTCATCGTCACCCTTACCTTTCCATTCAACTCTTAACTTCTATTCAAAATTTTTGCAAGCCTTCAAATTAACAATGAGGTTACTGCCCTAAAATTATATTAATAGTAGGCCTATATAAATCACTTACCAAGACCTTCATGAAATTCTTTACCTTTTCACTACTGGAGATAAAATTCATATTTTAGAATCAGATCTTGATAATAATTAGACCCCTGTAAACACCATTCATAGAAAAACCAATATTAACTATCATGTAGCCTAAGTTGCCACCTTAGTCCATGATGCCCGAATCATTTAGTACATCCTTCACAACTCAATCATTCCTAAAGCTAGTGATCGGATTAATATTACCCCTATTCTCTCACATGTCACCTAATACATCATGGCTAACATTGACTTTAATAAAGCTAATCTTATTATTCACTATATTAACAACCTAATAACCATTCTAGATCCTTACAATAAAAGAATGCCTAACCTTACCTTAGGAAAACTAATTGCCTTTGTCATAAAGTCCAAATATAATCTCCAATATCCTACTCCACCTGATCACCTCCCTATATTCTATTCCAATAGCTCCCTCCACATCCTTCATAATACTCATCGTCACACTACGCATAAAGAGCTTATGGAAGAGGAGGGAGGACCTCTTCCTGCACCTACCCTATCTGCCAGTACTCTCTGATTGATCAGCTGGTTCAGAGGTTTGATCAGTGGCAGGCTAAATTTAAAAATACATAGCTGAGCAGCAGTAGCAGCATACAAATAATCTGGCTCATTTTAAAAGCTACACAGCACGGCAGTAGCAATAGTATGACAATGATATGGCTTGGTTCGAGGAGCAACTTGCTTCCACCCACAGCTTCTTCCAACCACTACAATCATCACCTCCACCTGATCAGGATTCTTCTTTTTACTAGTTTACTCTATGCTTTTGTTCCCGTATTTGTACTATTTTGTACTTCTTTACGTTGTGATGTATGTGTATTTCTTTTTCTCCTTTATGTCTTTTGCTTTTCAATTATTTCCTCTTTTTTATGATATCAAAAGGGGGAGTAGTAGTTTGTTGCTCAGTTGTTTGCACCCTCATTTAAATGAAGCCAGTTTACTATTTACTTATGTTTATTTTTGCTAATTATTTCTTGTATTTATTTCATATTTAAAAAAATTTAAATGAAAAGAAAATTTTTTTACTCTTCTTACTTTAAAAAATTCACCTTCTAAAGGGGAGATTAGAGAATAGCAAAGAACTTGAATATCTTTAAAAAATAATATTTGCCATCATAAAAAAGGGGGAGATTATTGTAAATCTAGACTCAAGTACTATGACCTTAGTGATAAGAAACATTATTATTTCCTTACTGTTATCCCCTATCAATTAGTTTATTTTATATCTATTTTTCCCTACACACTAATATTTCAGGTCCACCATTGACTTTCAACTTCAATCAGCTCAAGATTGGGTGGATTAGGGTTGAGTCTATTTATAATTTCAACATCAATGTATGTTTACCTTTCTTGAGTCAAGTTATGTATGTGATGGATACTAAGCTGAGTAACCTTACACACACACAGTCAAGAGAGTAAGTTGGTGAGTTAGAAAACTTTTTGTTTTTGAACTATTTATACATTATGATTTATATCATACTTGATGATCAGTTAATAAGAAACCCTAATTAGGGCACCCTTTATTAATTGAGATTAATTAACTTAATTATACTAATGATCTTAATTGTATAGGATGATCAGGCATAATCATAAATTCAGCAACCAATAACAATTTAGGCAATTTGTTTAATATTCAAATTTACTTTAATCGTACAGTACGATATACATCATACAGGATGATTTGTGAGAATTATGCCTAAATTTATCCTCTGATTAGGAAACTAATTATGGTTTAATTATTCAATCGCATCATACAAGATGATCGTACTATATGACCCAAAAGATACATGGCATGATATTTTATCATCGCCTATCTTCGCTTGTCATACTAGATGATCAATACAGTCTCTTAAACTAATCATATAAGATTATATTGGATAATCAGTACAATCTCTTAAACTGATAATACAGACTAATGCAGTTCATATTTTCTGCAGTGTTATTATTTACTAATCATACAAGATGATCTAATGATTGTACTAGACGATCCTTCATGACAAAGTAAAATTTATGTCTTGTTTGGAGGCTTTCTATTTAAACTCCTACATTATCTTGTAAGAAATCTTTTGCTATTGAGTTACCTGAGAGGGAGCTTAGAGAGAGAGAGAGAGAGAGAGAGAGAGAGATAGAGAGAGGGAGAGTTCTTGTGAGGGGGAGTTGTGAGAGCTTCACAAGGTTACTCCAAGTAAAGTTCCTTCTAATGTTCTTCAAGTCTCAGCTTTGATTCTTGGGTGGCTCTGGGGAGACAGTCTTTAGCACTAAATTATGGTTCTCTGCCAACTGCAGGATGGTTTTAAAGGATTTGTGGTTCTCTGCCAACTCCATGAGGGAGTAAAAGGATTCTTAGTTCTCTATCATCTCTAAGAGAGAAAAAAAAAGATTTCATGTTCTCTACTTTCTCTAGGAGGGTGAAAAAGATTTAAGGTACTCTACCACATCTGGTTAGTGGAAGAGATTTTATATGGTGGCACCTAGCTGTGGGGGCTAAAGGAGAGACACTAAAAGGATTTTTTGCAATACTTGGAGCGGAGGCCTTTGGGAGTGGATATAGTTAAGAGTTAATCGATTCACTATAAAATCTAGTGTGTTCATTCTTTTATTTTTTAGCATTTTAAGTTTTACACTTTTCTATTTTTTGTGTGTGGTTGGAAACTTTGTTTTTATTATTATTATGAAATTAATCTACTTCCACATCAAGGGATAAAATTAAAATTTTTAGATATTTTAAAAAGCTTTAAAAAAAGGGTATTCTTTTTACTTAAAGAAGTTTTTAAATTATCAATTCACCCTGCCTCTTGGTTAGCCTCAGGCTAGTTCTTAGAGGTTTAACAACCTTCACGAACTTTTAAGCACAATTTAAAAATGAGTCCTATGAATTGTGCCAACAATGTTACTTCAATGATATTTCTTGGTTTCTTGGTTTGACACTACGGAATATAAATAGATCATTCTAAAATTAGGGCAATCTAAGAGGGTTTATATCAAATTTATCATACATATGTGAACTACTATCATACATATGTGAACTATTTGTAGCTTTATGTAAGAAAGATATTCATTTTAAGTGGGATGATGATTGATAGAAAGCTTTTTTATAATATTAAAGAATATCTATTGAAACCTCTAGAGTTGTTTACTCCAACAATGGGGATGCCATTAATCATATGTATGATAGTTTTAAGTGAATCTTTGGCACCTTATTAGCTCGAGTTAAAATTAGAAGGTTGTGAGAATGTAATTAATTACCAATGTAGAAGGTTTTTACGAACCAAAATGCATTATCCTCCAATTGAAAAGCTTTATCTAACCTTGATTCTTGCTACTCAATAAATGAGGCACTACTTGCTCTCTCATAAAGTAAACTTAACACTAAGTGTAAATCCGTTACAGTATTTAATGACTTGACCAAGATTATCAAAAAGATTAGCTCGAAGGTTATTAGGTGTAAATTGTGTAATATTTATTCTATTAAAATTCTATAGAAATGTGTTTTTTTTGTTGTTTGTGTAGGAAATGTACAAAAAAGGAAAAAAATAATAATAAGTGTTGACCAACAGTGTAGGGCCATCATCAAAATTACTGCATCGTACTATTTCACAGTACCTCGATGAAAGATTCATACTTTAGCACCAAATAACTATTTTTAAGGGCTATAATGCCACTAATACTAGTGCCATCGCATTATAAAGCATCATTTCCTCCAAATTTAGCATTTTAACATTAGGGACTCGAAAAAATGAGTGTCGGAGCACCGAGCCTTGTAACACCTCAGCACAAAAATTTGCCTTCCAAAGCGACCACACTCAAATTTTTGTGTGTCATGGTAGGGTAATTGCCAAAGAAAGGAGCCACACTAACTTAGCTAGAGGATGAGCTATTTTAATCATTAACCATGCTAAGTTAGCCAGCATCATAGTGGAGCCAACATTACAACATCAAGGTGTTAGTTTATTTTATACCAATGCGGCACCACCTTAACAAGCACCGAGGATCTCAAGTCTATCACTGTACTTCTAATAAGTAGTTTTTAGTTTATTTATTTGGAGATTTCTTTCACTTAAGTTAAATTCTAATTCTAAGTTTGCATCTTTAGTTTACCCTTAGAGTAAAGTCTAAGGGAGGCTAGGGAAGAGCAAGATACTTTTATTATAGAGATCAACTATTATTTTTGGTTAAAACCCCCCAACAGGCCTACTTGTTAATATCAAAAAAAAGAAATACAAGGTCCTTAAAGGGACCTCCATCCTGCTACCACTCCGAAGAGCAACAATAAAAACCAAAAAAAAACCTAAGAGCCGGATGTCCCTACTAAGCACAATTAGAAAGAAACCTAATAACATTCTAAAAATCCAAAAAGAAAGGAATTCAGTGAACACAATCAGCACCTCCTTTCCAACAAAAGTGGGGCCCTAACCAAAACAAGAATGAGTCTCCAAAAACTTGAAAATAGGCCTGTAAGGACACTAAACAAAATATTCAAAAACAACATGGAAAATACATTAATGAAAGAAGAAGAATTAAGCCAATAACATAAACTCCAGATTAAAAAGTTGTACTCCAAAAAACTGTTATAAAAATTGAGAATAATATTGAGATAGCCCTTGCACTTCCCAACTTTGATATTAACGAGCAGCATTGACCAAACAGAATGATCGGTGATGATCAAAATAACACAATTGTTATAAATAAAGTTCCCCATAAGGGTAAACACAGCAAAGAGGCTCTTCTTAAATGCATAACAGAAGACCTGGCAAAAAACCATGCATAAATAACTCAACCGATTCCCAATCTAGAACGAAAAAACATCAGGAAATAAGCCAAAATTGGAACTATCCAAATCACATAAAAAACCAAAGTGCTTAACAAAAAGATTTTTGAACTGGAGAGTAAAAGAACTGAAGTAATCAGTTGGAGCTAAACTCAGGATTATAGTATCAAAACCATCAAGATAACACACTAAATGCCACTCAAATCTAATCCTAGAACCAGTCAAGCTAGCAAGGAGGTAGACAAAGTACTAAAAGGAAGCAAAATCCAAGATACCCGAGATGCCACCACAACAAAACTCCATAACCTAACTATTCCAAATGAGATGCAGATAAAAAGACTGGAAAGAAGTCCAATAAACACACTCTAAAGAGCCAACATAAACAACAAACTCTATAGAATAGTGATAAGAAAGAACCTCATTGAAAGAAACCATGATCCTCCACCAAAGGAAAAGAGAGTAGAAATAGGGGGTAAAATAAGCATTAAAATGATTCCAATCAATGCTAAGACACAATCAATCACAATAGAAAAACACCATCAACAAAAATTCAGCTTCATAGAAAAAGTCACAGCAGAGAGAATTACCCAATTCTACATGTAAAGCAAATGTACCCAAAATAAAAAAATGTAAACTGATAGAATTGCCATAAACCAAAATTGAGGGAGAAATCAACCTTAAAAGGAGAAAACATGCAAAGTAGACTACCACTCCTAAAATAAACAGGCAGATGCAAACAGAAATGGGAACTAAGAAGATCTAACATAAGGCATACCCATATGATCTAGTCTAGTTAAACCCAGTAGTTTGGGCGGAATGAAAGACCCCACAAACTCCAAAAATCCAACAAATTGCAATCTAAATCCACTAAAACATTAGGAGCCACATTGCCTTCCCTATAAATGTGAGATATAGTGAATTTGAAAAGGGCTAACAACTGCTTAATCTCTCTAATGATATAAAAAAAGAAGGATTAGTGATATAATTATCAATAATGTAATGAATCACATGCATATCATCCATCTCAATCCAAACATTAGTAATCCCTAAGAAATGCATAATTGTAACCCATGATTTAAGGCCTGAATTTCAGCCGTAATAGCAGTGTTGACATCCACAAGACCAGCAAAAGAAACCAAAACATTACTTGAAGAATCTCATACAAGGCCACCACAACCAGCTTTCTTATTTTTAAATTAGCCGTCAGTATTCAGCTTGTAACATCCCATAAGGGGTTTAATCCACTTAACAAGAATGTCTTGAAAAGAATTGCCTTGAGGCTCAACTATAACACCAAAAAACTCAGTAGTAGGATAACAACATTTAAAATAACCAAAATTAATTAATTTAGCTAAATATAATTGCCTCACTTTATCTTTAATCTTAATAATAATTGTCGATGCATTCATCGTAATGTTTTCATGTTTCGCCTCGCACCTACTTTTCCAAAGAAGCCAACAAATAATAATGGGTAAAACATTACGAATATGCTTCTTAGAAAGGACAATATAGTCATGCATGATTCACATAATGTTGGTATAAGACTTACAAAATTGGGAAGAAAAAATATTCTCAAAATATAACCAAACTTTAAGAGCAATGGGATCATTTGCGAAGACATGATTCAAAATTTTAATATGATAACAATATTGACATTTGGAAACAATAGAAAAACCTTTTTTTCATCAAGATAGTATCAACAGGCAAGTAATTGTTGAATATTCTCCAAACTAAAATAGAGTAAGAAATCAGAATACCTTTTTGCCAAAGAGAAGATTAAATATGCAAAAATGGGTGCAGAGACCTAATCGAATTCCAAACCTCTTTGAACACAAAAGTCCCATCAATAGATTTAGTAAATAAAATAGTATCTTCCTGATCAAGTTGTAAATAAATTTTCAGCATAAGATTAATGACAAAATTAGGAACCATATCAGCAAGATAATCCACATTGCAAGTCCCCTCACGAATAAAATGAGAAATTTTACAAGCACTAGCAGAATGAGTATTGAGCCAAGTATCAATAGAAGAAAAACCTAACTAATGATCTTGCCGAAAGAAGATTTCACCCCAACCCAACCCCCATTGAATGAAATTTTTAGTATCTCATTTAATGGAACAAAGCCTTTTCCAGTTGAAGGAATCCGCTTTTTTGAAAAAATAGTTAAGAGGATGTTTGCCAGCACAATATTTAGAGATCATGAACATAGACCAAAGGCTCTTTTTAGACCTTAAATTGAACCATAGTTAATAAGATAAACTAAGAGCCATGTCCTACAAATTCTTAAAACCCAAGTTACCTTCAACATTTACACCAGAACATCTATGTCAGGAAGCCCAAATAATAGCAAATTTACCTTCTTTGGCTCCCCAGAGAAATTTGTTCAAGATTCTTTCAAGTCTATTGTAAGTATTCACAGTATGAAATAAGTAGATAGGAACAGAACAAAGAACACTTTTAATGAACACTAGTCTACCACCAAAAGAAATAAAATTAAAAGCCCATGTAGATAATTATTTTTGAATTTTAGAGAAAATAACCCCAAATAAATAAGACCTCTTTTTCCCCTTAAAAATAGGAGTGCCTAAGTGTTTAAGAGGTAAATGCTTATTCAAAAAACCAAATCTATCCCAAATAGACACAATTCTATTGTGAGATATATATTTAGCACAAATAAAATAACTTTTTAGAGGTTTAAAAATTAAACCACTCGCCCTTTGAAATTTACCAAGAAAGTCAAAAGAAATATTAAGCATTTTCTTGGAGTCGTTGGTAAAAATGATAAAATCGTTAGCAAAACTTAAGTGGGATACAAGGAAACCACCAATAGTACGATAATGTAAAGTGGGGTGTTTTCTAAAAAGTTTATTAAGACCTCTAGAAAGAAATTCTATAGTAATAATGAACAAAGTAAGTGATAGAGGATCCCCTTAACGAAGGCCATGAGCTGATTTAAAAAAACCATGACTTCTCCCATTAATAATAGCAGAGAAAAAATAATGTTTAATACTATTTTTAATGATATTTATGGATTAATTATTAAAACCAAAAAGATTAAACATAACATAAAGAAAATCCCAACTAAGATTATCATAAGCTTTGGTAATATCAATCGTGATAATAACATTACCACTAGTAACTTTGGCCTCCAAATCATGAACAAGTTCTTAAGTTAATAAAATATTATCAAAAATTGAATGACCTTAATTATAGAGATCATTTTTTTTATTTTTTTATTTTTTTTAGTTTATTTATTTATTATTTATTTTTTTTAACCTTCGTTATAGAGATCATGGCCTATCTATATAAGCAATTTTGGGGTTGAAGTTAGGAGTACGGAGATGATCATTTGATCTTTCCAGGTGATACTATTCTGATTACGTCTCTTATATTTTTTCTTTTAATGAATGAAATAAAGATGTGTTTGCTTGTGATATCTTCCATGTGTGGCTAATTCTCTTGATTTAGCCTAATAATATATAACGCATATTAAGTACTAAGATATACTCTTATTCCTTATATGATAAATTAATGTTCTCAATATCTCTCATTTTATATATAATGTATATAACGCTCATGCGTGTAATGAAAATCTAGTGTGATGTATGGCCTCGACGGAAGAAAGTTGGAATAATTAAGAGTATTAAAAATTGAATGTTGGCAGCCTAGATATAGGATGTTTGAATATTCTAGGTTCTTTGAAGGTAGAGAAACTGTAGGAAGGCCATAAAATTTTAAGTAATAAATTTTTTGGGGAGCTAAAGAAGGTAAACATGCTTTCTTGTGGGGGTCTTGGAAAAAATATACTGGGGCTATTGATGAATGGAGATTAGGTATTAAAACTTTGACGGATATGTCCAAAGCTTTTTTCCATAAATTATGGTTTAATTTTAGATCTAAGAAACTTTGTTGGCCAATTTTATGGTCTCTAAGTATTATGTCAAGAAACATCCTCTTAATTGTTATTTCAACAAGGTGATTCTTTCAATTGGAAAAGATAATGCACCATTAAATGCAAGGTTGAGGATTCTATCCAATGGGTTATGGGATCTGGAAATATGTGTTTTTTTGGAAACATAATTGGTTGGGAAATTTTTTCAAAGATAATTTTTTAAATAATCATTCCACTTCTACTTGTAAAGTCTAGGATTTTGTTATTAATGGTAATTGGAATATTTATTTACTTTTTGATTATGTGCCAGATTTTATTATCAATATCATTTTCAATATTCCCATTCATCTGGATACTGAGGATATGATTTTGTTTAATCTTTCTAATGATGATAAATTTGCTACAAAATAGGTTTGGAATTCTATTAGGCAAGTGTATCCTAAATGTTTGATTTATTTAGCAATTTGGCATGCCAATATTCCTCCCACTTACTCCATTCTTATTTAAAGGATTATACATAATTTTTTACCTTTGGATTCTATCCTATTGAGGAAAGGTATTTATATATTTTCTAAATGTCAATGTTGTTATCATATTGAAAATTCTAACCATGTTTTTATAGAAGGTCCTATTGCTATGAAAGTTTGGTTATTTTTTGACAATATGTTCAATGTGCATTCTTCTACTTGTTATAATTCCATTTTTGATTACTACTAAAGGCCTTATTAGGAACATTATCCATGTTCTTATTTCTTGGTTTCTTTGGCAGAGCAAAAATGATTCTGAACATGAAAGGATTAAGATGAGTGCCACTGGTATTATTTTAAAAATTAAGGATAAAATCTTACAGTTGTTTGCAGCTAATCTTTTGAAAGGTGATTCCTTTAAAGGCTTTCAGCATGTTGCTCTGGAGTTGGGTTTAACTACTTAACCATCTTCTTTTATTTTTAAAGACTAGGTTATTAATTGGAGAAAACCTCTTTATGGTTGTTTTAAACTTATTACTGATGGGTCAACGATTAATTTGAATGCAGGCTATGGTGGTATTATTAGGGATTATAATGATCATGTTATAGTTTCCTTTACGTGTCCTACTAAAGATAACACTGATATTAAAGACGAGATTGAGGCTCTTCTATTTGGTATTCAATTATGCATTTTTGTAGGTATTTCTAATGTATGGAGAGAAGTGGATGTCTTGCTTTTGACTCATTACATTACTGGGGATTCTATTTCTAATCATGCTAATTTTTATATGTTAAGAGAAATTAAGTTTGGGCTTTCTTGCATAACTTTCAGTATTTCTCACATCTTATGGGAAGGCAATGCGGTGGCTGATTTCCTTGCTAAAATTTGGTGTAATTTGAACAGTTTCACTGAGTTGGCTTTACCTAAAGAGCCAAGAGGGTTGGTTAGATTGGATCGGTCTGGTTTTCCCTACATTCATTTTAATTAAGGTCTGTTTCTTTGGCCTTTCCATATTAATGTTCTGCTACTGCTTGATACTCAAGTTTTTTATTTTTCTATGTTTGGTTGGGTTTTGTCATTAAATCCCTATAGCCTAAAAATAAAATTGTGCAAAGATGATGAATATCCAGGGAGTAATTTCACTTTAAGTTTTTTCTTAATTTTATTAAATACTCGTTAGATACTCATCTAGTTATGCTAAAGATTGACTCTGATTAATTGTGGGATATTTTTGATATTTAGTAATTTTCTTGGGTTTATTTATACTCATCATTGAATATAATTGTATTTTTAAAAAATATAGGTCATAATTTTTCCCTCATTTTTAAAAATTCATTATAAATTCCCTGTTCAATCATTTCCTATTAATAAATATTCTATAAATTCATGGTGAGAAGCTCTAACTTAATAAAATTAATTTCAGTTTAGATTAATGAGTATTTAAAATTAATTTTAATTATTAGTTTTTTATTATATAAAATTATTCTTAAATTCTCATCAGATGGACTTCAATATTGACATAGAAGTATATTGAGCTGTAACAGACATCTCATAATTTTTCCTTCCTCAATTGAATTATCTATTGAGCTTAATATAATTTCAATACATATGGGTCAATATTTTACCCAAATAATTAGAAAGCAAAGGCATGCAGATTTAGGGCACCAAAATTTTGTAGAATGTATACATTATTGCAAGGGTTAGATACACTAACATACAAACCATAATGAACATTATAGACACTTAGGAAAAAAAATCATTTAGGGTTTTATCTAGGTAACATAGTACAATTTTAGGAAATTCACATTTCCAATAGGAGTGAAAGTCAAACATAACTCGCTTAGTGACATTTTACACACTAGGAATTAATCTTACTTTAATTAGAAGCCATTAAGACCCTTAATTAAGAAAACCTATAATTAGCCCCTATATTGAGGTTGATTCTTCCAAAGATCACAATAGTACATATAAAAATCCTAAAAATCCAAAATAAATTATAATCAATCTTAAATAAACTCTATAGTCAATTAAAATTAAAATATCACCTTTATTTTCATTAAAATTTAATAATTATTTAATTAGCTTTTAATTAATTAATACATAAATAAAATCATATAAATTTAAATATTAATCATGTTAATCCCAAATTTTTAGGGATTGGTCTATTGGTCGATCCTAACCAATGACCTTATTCTATTGATTTTTTGAGTCATTTAATTCTGTGTCAAACTAACTCATTATTTCCTTAAGAATAAAGCTTATCTTCCCTTCTATTGCTTTAAGCTGATTGATGTGTGCATTAAGATTTTTAGCTAGTATTGCACTCTAAGTGAATGTAAGTTAGGTGTATTTTCACCTCTTAAACTTCCTTTTGGGGAAATTATCTTGACAATCCAAATGAATTTTATAAATTTAAAATATATAAAGAAAGTATTTTTATAGTGACTTATTGAAGCTTCTAAACATTTAAATCAAACATAATAAACTTTTTAAATCTAGAGTTAGTCTAGTTTTCATTTTAATTGAATGTTTTCTCATTGAGATGTAGTTAAGTAGAGAGGCTAACCTCTATGGAAGACTAAGGACCTAGATTAAAATAAACGCTACCTTAGTTCTCTAAGATAGGGAAAAGATTGTATGGACATAAATTAAAGGTAATCCTTAGCTAATTTTATTTGAAAGGTGAATGCAAATTTTATCCTTTAGTGTGAATTTAACAATCATATGTTGAGTATGATTATGAAAGTAAATTTGTTTCACCTTTTAAGTCGATAATATAACATTATTTTATGTCTCAAGGTAATGTAATGTAAGCTATGTGGATTTGTTTAAGGAAACATTTTGGCAAATTAGTGGACAAGATACATTTATTTGCCCATAGAGTACCCTCTAAGCAAGGTACTCCAAGCAAACCAAACCAAACCATTGGCTAGGCGTAGGCTAGAGTTGTTTATCCTAGAAAACAAGTTCTAATGTGTGTATATGGCTATGTGCCTTGGATAGATCCCAGGCTCTATTCATTTGAAGTTATCTACAGATGAATTTGTTTAGTTAAGGTCATTGAAGGTTAGTTTAAATTCCAGTTTTAATATTTTAGAAGCATTCAATTTATTTTTAATGGTGTTTTGATTACTAAAGTTGTTTATATTTAGATTTTAAAGAACATAGCACTCAAATATCTTTAAAGTGCAAGAAGTCCTAGGCTTATATTTGTAATTCTACCAATCTTTTAAAAATGGGATAGAAAGTTTGTATAGAGTCCTTACATTTTAATTAGGTATTTTAGTCTTTAAAGCTTTCCAATCCAATACAATTTTGCCTTCCTAAAAGGAGTTAATCACTATAGTTTGAAAGCTTCAACATTTATATGTATTATTACTAATTTTAATGTTTATTTAGATTGAATAGCAATTATAAATAGTAAATAAGGGCTTTGAGATTTATTTCACTATCCTTTGCAATAAGTTAATTACCTCATAAGCTTGGGTTACCCAGTAATTACCCATTTATTTAAGATTGATTTACATGTGGCCTAAAGAGGCCTTGGTCCTAGTGCCCATTATAGTAATGCAATGAATGAATTGATAGAACTAAGGTGTTGAATTATAAATATTATAAATTAGTAATTAATAAATTAAATTAATTAAAAATCAACACAGTTGCAATCCAAGTTCTCTAGCACTTGATTTTGATGATGATAAATAATATTGACTAAATCACTATGTTATTCCTTGAAAAATATAAATATTTATTTTTGTCTGTGAGCATTAATATTTCAGGTAAGATACACACTGCTCAAGACTACTGGAGACTCAAGACTGGGTAAAATAGGATGTAAAAGAATTTGTATTTTGTACTTTCTTTTATTTTTCATTTTTTTTAGTATGCCATAAAAGAATGTATGAAAATGGGATGACCATACACACACAGATGGGGAGAGTTTTCTAATTTTTTTGAAGTAAATTTTTTTCTTAAAAAAAATTTACTGTATGATTTTTAATCATACTGTATTATGTCATTAAAACTCAAGCTTAATGGCTAATTTTGAATGATTAGTTTATGAACAAATCGTACTATACGATCATAATCATACTATATAATTTATTACAAATGGGTATTGGAATATGATGGAGCTTGGTGAGATGTTTGGAGTAGATCTGGTAGATCTTATTAGTAAAACTCCCATTTCCCACGAGTTATTGAGGGATAAGCTGGAATTAGTATCTTTTAATTCTGGTAAGTCTATTGCTTCTCTTGCTTTTTAGGCCACGTTCAAGCATAAGCTGTAGGAACATGATCAGTATTGGAAATGGATTAAGAAGGCCAAGCTCAGTTCTCGAGTTGAATGCTTTTGGTGGAGAATTTTCAACAAAGCCATTCATACTAAGCAATTTTTATGCTAC
Organism: Dendrobium chrysotoxum; assembly: GCA_019925795.1. Taxonomy (NCBI): domain Eukaryota; kingdom Viridiplantae; phylum Streptophyta; class Magnoliopsida; order Asparagales; family Orchidaceae; genus Dendrobium; species Dendrobium chrysotoxum. The sequence goes on from CM034315.1 coordinate 43,400,836, forward strand.
AAGAGATTAGATAATAACAATGTAAGTGCGAGAGGGTGTGGAATGGTTGAAGACATTGAGCATGTAGTTGTCTTTTGTCAAAAACTGATCAAAGTGTTGGAGCTGCTCAACAAGTGGGGGTTTGGTATTCTAGGATTCAATTCGCTAGATCATTGCTGTAATTGGTTGGATACACAAAGTAATTGGATGGTCAATTTATATTGTAATGTTATTTATTTTTCTTGGAAGGCTAGGAACAAGCTCATCCATGAAGGGAGAGATGATAGTGATTTGGTAATGTCTTCAGAATCTATCAGCTATGCTGCCATTGCTTCATCCAAGATTCATGCTAGTTCAGTTATATGGGTTGCTAATCAGCCTCTAAGGCTGTTGAATTCTCATTGGCATCCCTCTCCACTCGATTGGATTAAGCTTAATGTTGATGCCTCCTTCTTCAGTCTTACAAAGCTGGGATAGGAGGGGTTGTCTGTGATTGCAAAGGAAGATTTTTATTAGCTTTTGGTTATTCTCACGTTCATTGGGATATCTCTTGGTTGGATCTCATGGCCATTCAATCTATCAAAGGTAGCTTATAGGAATGGATGTTCAATTACAAGGGGATCATAATTGAAGGTGACAATGCAAATATAATAAAGTTCATCCATGCTCTCTCAAAGTCCAAGAAGGAGTCGGATCATCCTTATTCTTTCAATGAATTTCAATTTGTTCTTTTTAATTATATAGATAGAAGTGGTAATAAGTTAGTGGATCTTTGTGCCAACTATGCAATTTTTAGTTCTTTTGTTTGGGATGATATTGGGTCTAGTAAGATTCCTCCTTCTTTCTGTTCTTTGTTAAAGAAGGAATCTGATGCCATTACCTAGTTTGTTTGTATCTTCCTTTCTTTAATAAATTCCTAGGCATCTCGATGCTTTCAGTCAAAAAAAAAATACTGTACAATCCAAATTATATTGTACGATTATTTGAAATCTTGCTAAAATTATCCCCAGTAATCAGCAATTAAATCTTAGTTTCTTAATTACTGTTGATCATATTGTATGATATTAATCATACTGTAAAAACAAAAGAGATGATATTTGGTTGTCTCATTGGTCGTACTAGATAAAACCATGATTTTCTTAACTATTCGTCCAGGATGATATTTATATTGTACCGGATGATAGCCTGAATTGAACTAATCATTCTGTACGATGTGTATAGTGTGGGATGATTTACAGGGATGAATTTTGGTCATCCCATAAATCGTCCCATATGAATAGTTGAAATTAAAATGATCGTCCAGTTTGATCTCTCAATCATACTGTATGATATTCAGAAAAATTATGAATTATTCTTCTACCTTCGTACTGGACGGATCTAATTTTGAATTAATTGCACTATACGATACTGGATCATACTTATGAATAGCATCATCTAAATTCAATCATTAGGGTTTTCTAAAGCCTAATTTAAAAAGGAATTTTTCTTATTCAGAGAAGTGGTTATTGTTCTTATTGCTGTGTGAAGAAGAGGAGCATGATTGTTGAAGGAAATCTTGAGACAGAGCTTTTGGAGAGATCCAAGATTTGTGAAAGGAAGTAGAAGGTGAGCTTGAGCATGAGGAAGAAGGAGTGAAACGGGTTCACACGGTTGTTTTGAGCTAGCTGCATGCTTGCTCCTTCTGTGGCCCTGGTGAGTCTTGCGGAAGATCTCTAGGGAGAGATAGGCTTCAAGGTCCACATGCTCAAGGTTCTCTACCTTCTCTAGGAGGGAGAAAAGGAGAAGGTCCGCTGCCGTCACCAGGAGGGCGACATAACATCTGGCACTCCGCCACACAGGGGAAGGTTAAAGTGAGTTTTGTAAAGGCTCCTCCACCTTGTTGTGGGAGTAGAAGGAGAGTCAACCTTTTAGTAGTGCAACTCTCGGAGTCGAGGACTCCGGGGAGTGAACGTAGGTCAAGTGACTGAAATACTATTAAAATTCCTAGTGTGCTTTTTCAATATTTTACATTTTACTTTTCTTGCATTTATTTTCTATATTAACTGCCTGGTGAAAAATCTGAAAAATCCTTAAAAACTAGAACTCGTGTTTAGGATTTATTTTTTAAAATACCAATTCACACCCCTCTTAGCTCATCTCATTCTTTCAATTGGTATAAGAGCAGGGTATCAAAATAATGTTTTAGAAAACCTTAAAACATATGATCCATGGCACAATTTGGTAATCGTAACACTGTGGAGGGTTATTCAATAATCCATCCACCCTTATTTGACAATATGTCATTTGACTTTTGGAAAATTTGTATGTCTACATTTTTATAATCTATAGATTATTGCATGCGGATGTTAGTTCAAGAAGGTTACTCTACACCTTTTCATCTCACAAATGTCGTTAAAACTATTTTATCATTAAATGAATGAAGCAATGAGGAAAGGGATCTCGCATAATTAAATGCAAAATACTTGAATTATTTCTTTTGCATATTGAAATCAGAAAATTATATACGAGTGTCTAATTCTAGTAAGATCTGGGATAGATTTTGTATCACATATGAAGGAACTAGTGAAGTTAAACAATCTATGCTAAACATACTACTACATGATTATAAACTCTTTTCGCATGAAACCTAGCGAGAGTGTATCTTAAATGTACACTAGATTCACCCAGATAGTGACATCCTTACCTGCTCTAGGAAGAGAGTTGTCTAATTCTGAAAGAGTTAATAAAATTTTGAGATGTTTACCAAGCTCTTATGATGAAAAAATAACTGTAATAACTTAATCCAAAGATTTAAATTTTTATTCAATTAATAATTTGCTTGGATCATTCATTGCCTATGAGTAAGGAGTGAGTCAAAGGTAAAGTGATGCAGGAGAAAAGAAGAAGGAGCGAACTGTGGCTCTAAAAGTGAATAATTCAGAATGTGATAGCTCTGTAGTAGAAGAAGATGATGATATAGCCTTCATGACTTGTTAGTTCATGAATTTTCTAAAAAGAAAGCAATGGCATTGTCAAAATAACTGGAATAATGGTAAAAGTATAAACAATACTAAAGTTGCATTTGACACAATTTACTTTGAGTGCAGTAAACTAGGTCATCTCCAAGCTTATTGCCCCAACGTAAAGACTCTCCCAACTAAGGAGAAGGGTGAGGAGAAGTCAAAGTACAAGAAGGGAAAATTAAAAATACAAAAAGCTTTTTGGGCCGACTCTGCTTTAGAATTGTCAGAAGAAGAAAGAAAGGAGGAGGTAACAAATTTGTGTCTTTTGACTAATGATAACATTGAACAATCAAATCAAGATGAGGTAAGTCAACTCCTTATAATGAACTGTTAGTTATTTCTAAAAAAATTTATGACTCGTATAGAAAGCTAAAGAAATTTCATGCTAGTCTTAACACTAATTTTAATTCTTTACAAAAAGAGAATGCTAGTTTAGTTAAAGAACATTCTTATTTGGATAGAGATCACATTTCCTACTTGACGAATTTGATACATTAAACAAGAAGCATGTTTGGACACGATTCCTTAAAATTACCACATATTGAACTAGAGAATGCATTTAAGGAATTAGAAGAACTTGCTTTCAACTAGATAGCAACGCACATACATTGAAACCAGAAGTATTAAGCTATGAAAGTGAAAATGAATACTTAAGAGCAAAGGTGATTGCATTGGAAAATAATAAACCATTACCCTCACGTGTCCAATTGGATAAACCCTCTATATTGCATGCATCACACAAACTTAGGTAGAGGCACCAATACCCATATAGGTTAGTGAACCCATTTCTCGATATTAGGTTTTACTCTTATGGCATGCTAGGTCACATAGCCCACACTTAAAGAATTCATCATAGGATACATCTAGTGTGGAGACCTAAGCTGCATTCAACACATCATAATATGTATATATCTCATTCATTGAAGCATAAGGAGGGACCCAAACTCACTTGGGTTCCTAAAACTAATCTTTGATTGACATTATAGGGGTGCTTTTACAAAAGACCTAATAAGAGCATGTGGTATCTTTGACAGTGGCTGTTCAAGATATATGATTGGAGACGTGAAGCAGCTCATGACACTGAAGACCAGGTCAGGAGGTAAGGTGACTTTAAGAAACAACACCACTAGGAAAGTGGTGGCTCAGGTATCATTAGAAATTTTAAAAATTTTATAATTGAATATGTTCTTTTAGTTGAGGGTTTAAAGCATAATCTATTAAGCATTAGTCAACTGTGTGGTAAGGGTTTTGACATAAGGTTTCTTTCTAACAAATGCATAATTAGCTTAAACAATAAACTTGTGTTAGAAGGAAAATAGATAAACAATGTCTATATGTTAGATCTCAATTACATTGAAAATTTAAATCCTTTATGTTTAAAAATAATAGCTGAAGGCTATGACATAGGAGACTATATCATGCTAGCATGAAAACACTTAGGAATATCACTCAGAAAGAACTAGTTAGAGGCATACTTAAGTTAGACTTCACTAAAGACCACCTATGTGATGTCTGCCAATTAGGAAAATAATTGAAATCATCATTTCATTCAATCAAGGATATCAACACTACTAGGCCACTAGAAATTCTTCACATGGACCTATTTGGACATATTAGTACAGTTAGCCTAGGAAGGGAATCTTATTAATTTATAATGGTGGATGACTACTCTAGTTTTACTTGGGTAAAATTTTTAGCACATAAGAATGAATCATTTGAAGAATTTAGAACCTTCTCCAATTGGATTTAAATTAAATTAGGATGTGAAATCTCAACAATCCATAGTGATTATGATGGAGAATTTGAGAAAGATAGGTTTGAATCATTATGTCAAGAGATAGGAATAGAACATAACTTCTCTACCCTTAGGGCCCCTCAGCAACATGGAATAGCTAAAAGAAAGAACAAAACCTTGGTTGAAGCTGTTAGGGAAATATTAGCTAAATACACTCTTCCTAGATATTTTTCGGTAGAAGTAGTGAATACTGCTTATTAGGTTTTGAATAGGGTGAATGTTAGACGCAAACATAATAAGACACCCTATGAACTCCTTAAGGGTAGGACACCTAATCTCTCTCGCTTACACTTTTTTGAATGCAAATTCTTTTTCTTAATTAATGGTAAGTCACCCTTAGGAAAATTTGATCCTAAATCTAATGAAGGCATCTTCTTAGGCTATTCATATGTAGGTAAAGCCGATAGAATCTTTAATAAGAAGACTCTTGTAGTAGAAGAGTCTACCCATGTGGTATTTGATGAATCAGATAAGACCTCTAAACTTAATCCTAAAGGAGAAGAAGTTGAGGTCATTCAGTGGGTACAAACCATTGCTATAGAAGGTAGAGTAGAACCTCAGGAGCGAATGCCTAGAGATTGGAGATATTCTTCTAGTCATCCTAGAGATTTGATCCTAGGAGACCCATCAGAAGGTGTAAAAACTAGGTATGGACTTAGAAAGGAAGTTAGTCATTCTTCATTAATCTCCATGATTGAATCCACCAACATAGATCAAGCCTTAGAAGATGAATTCTGAATCATAGCAATGCAAGAAGAGCTAAACTAATTTGTTAGGAATGATGCGCGGAAATTATTCAAGAGACCTAAGGAACAAAGTGTGGTTGGAGTAAAGGGGGTCTTTTAAAATAAGATGAATGACTCTGGGATAGTATTTAGGAATAAGGCCAGATTAGTAACTAAGAGGTATAACCAGATTGAGGGAATAGATTTTGAGGAAACCTTTACCACAGTAGCTGGACTAGAAGCCATAAGAGTCCTCTTAGCCTTTGCTTGCTTCAAGGGTTTTAAACTATATCAGATGGATGTTAATAGTGCTTTCCTAAATAGGATAATTAAAGAAGATGTTTATGTTGAGCAACCTCCCGAATTTGAAAACTCACAATTCCCAAATCATGTATTTAAATTGAAAAAGGCACTGTATGGATTAAAGCAAGCACCTAGAGCTTTGTATGAAAGACTTAACATATTCCTACTAGATAGAGGCTTTGTTAAGGGTAGTGTGGACACGACACTCTTCTTAAAAAAATTGAAGATGAGATACTCATTATTAAGATTTGTGAACATGACATCTTGTTTGGATCTTTACAGAAAATCTTATGTGATGAATTTTCAAAAATAATGAGTGCTGAGTTCGAAATAAGCATGATGAGAGAACTTAATTACTTCCTTGGATTTATTATAAAATAGATGGAAGATGGAACATTTCTTAGCCAATCTAAGTACATCAAGGATATTCTAAAAAAGTATGAAATAAACAATGCTGAGGCCATGAATACTACCATGAGTTCTACTATTCAATTAAATAAAGATCCAAATGGAAAGTCAGTAGATCAGAAGAAGTATAAGGGAATAATTAGATCACTTCCCTATTTAACTGCTAGTAAACCAGATATAATGTTTGGTCTAAGTCTCTTCGCTCAATTAAAGCTGATCCAAAAGAATCTCATATGACTGCGGTCAAAAGAATTCTTAGATATCTGCTAGGCACTCTGAACTTAGGAATTTGGTATCCTAGACACAGCACTATGCTTGAAATCCTAGAGTATTCAAATTCTGATTTTGCATGATGTAGGGTAGATAGAAAAATCACCTCTGGTACCTATCAATTCATAGGACAATCCTTAATTTTATGGTCTAATAGAAAACAAAATTTGGTAGCCCTTTCAACGGCTGTAGCAAAATATATAGAAGTAGGAAGCTATATTGCTTAAATTTTATGGTTAAAATGATAGCTTTTAGATCTTGGACTACCTGTATGAACCGTCCCAATTATGCATGATAATACTAGTGCAATTTGTATATCTAAAAATCTAATTCAACACTCACGGATAAAGCATATAGATATTAGGCCTCACCTCGTAAGAGATCATATAGCCAAGCGAGACATCGAACTACACCATATAGCTATCGGAGATCAACTGGCTGATATTTTCACAAAACTATTAGCTTATGACATATTTAGCACATTGAGGACAAAATTGGGTGTCATAGACGTTCATCTTTAATTAAACAAAAAAAACAAGAAAAAAAAGTTTTTGAACTCATGTGTTTGTACTCATTTTTTGGTGTTGTTATTTGGCTAAAAATTTTTAAAAAAAGAGGGTTCTTGTTCATCTCAGACACATCTTAGTGGCAGCAAAACCTTGAATTTTTTTATATATCATACTATATGATACATAATCGTGCTATATGATTCTCATAAATACACAAATCATAGCCCTTAACTCCATCAACGGTCTAGATTGCTTGCTGATATATGCATCGTACTGTATAAACCACCACTCGTTCTGTACGATACACATTATTGATCATTGTATTGTACGATTCCTCTCTTCGTACATTATGATACACATGTCAAAATGGATGGGGATGAATTTAAACTCAGCTAGTACGATCATAATTGCTCTTCATATTGTACAAACACATATTTGTATTGTACGATACTTCTTGTCAAAGGTCATACTGACTACTCCTCGGGATGAATAAAATCTCTTAAGATCATCCAGTACGATCCAGATCATACTATACGATTTTATCTCTTTTTTCAACAGGTCATCCAGATAAATTAATTGCCTGATCGTATTGTATGAATCCCTATCGTATTGTATAATCATCTAGAAAATCTATAAATTGAAGGGTTTCTTTGGCTCAATTCACTCTCAACTTCTCTCAATCTCTCATTCCTTTAATTTCTATCCAATAGTTAGTGGAAGCAAACATGGTAGACTGATCGAGGGGAGCTCTCTCCCCTCTCAGCGGTTTGATGACCGTTTTCTCTCCGCCACTGACCAAAAAGCCTACAACAAGTTAAAAGAGGAAAAGATTACTCCATCACGTATGCCTTACCAAGATGCTTTATAATTTGAGGTTATTAATCTTTTTTCCTCCACCACTCTTCAGTTTCTTCTTACCCTACCCTTCCCTTTTCACTTTGAACTCATCTATAAAATTTTTGCAAATCTTAGGATAGACATCGAATGCATAACCTTGACCTCCTATGTATGCAAACGAAATGTAGAGATTACTAAAGCCAATCTAGCTGAACATATTGGCCTCTCTATCGAAGGACCTCATCCAAAATCACTCCTCACCAATGATTTTGATTGGATCTCAGTTAATATACTGCTTAGGAATGTGCCCACAAACCAACACCTACCACTAATCCAAACTCTAACTTAGAATGCCCGTATTATCTAGTACTTTCTTCGAACATCCATTATACAAAAAGCTCGAAATCACATATGCATTACCCCACTTCTATCGGTAGTCACTTATTTAATCATGTCAGCCACCAAGTTTGATGAAGCTCAAATGATCCTAAATTACATTCATAACCTGTCTGCTATTCGATATCCTAATGCTCGACGAAAATAAAATATTGACTTAGGACATATTATAGGATACATCCTTGACGCCAAATATCAACTCATCTATCCTATTCCACTGGATAATCATCCTATCTTCTACACAGATGCCTCATTCCATATTCTCTTCCATCAGGGGCAAGAGCATGCTGATCCAGATTTTAATGAAGAAGGGGAAGCTGCTCCTGCAGAATGACCTCTACCACCATCGATACCACCACCTGGACCTTCCTACCCTGCCTTCACCCAGGATGATATTGTTCAAAGGCTTGATCAACTTGAAACTCGACTGGACTACCACATCGACCAACAACAATGATAGCATGATGATGATATGCGATGCTTTGGTGAATGATTCACCTCAATAGATTAATAATTTGCGTCCATTCATCAATACTATCAGCCACCTCCACCACCACCTCCACCTAATAAGGATTCTGACTGCCATATTATTTTTGTTTATTTGATGTGTATTTCTTTCTCTTGTACTATTTTTAATTCCCTATTTTATGCGTACCCCTCTTTTTGTTGATGTCAAAAGGGGGAGAAATTTCTATGTTATGATGTTTTTCAAAAAAAAAACTGCGTATGTTTTTTTTATGTTGTGTTTTTTTTTTCTTAATCCCATTATGCCTTGTTTATGTTTTAAAAATTAAAAAAATTAACAAAAAAAAAAATTTCATAAATCCTCCCATTTTTTAAAAATAAATCACCTAGTGAGGGGGAGCTAAGGAAGAAATAACACTTATCTTGCCAATCAAATAACATTATTTGACATCATCAAAAAGGGGGAGATTATTTCATTCTAGGATCCCTAGCACTTGATTTTGATGATGATAAATAATATTGACTGAATCACTATATTATTCCTTGAAAAATAAAAATGTTTATTTTTGTCTGTGAGCACTAACATTTCAAGTAAGATATACACTGCTCAAGACTGTTGGAGACTTAAGACAAGATAGAATAGAATGTAAAAGAAATTGTATTTTATACTTTCTTTAATTTTTTATTTTTTTTAGTCTGCCATAAAATAATGTATGCAAATGGGCTGACCATGCACACACATACAGGGGGAGAGTTTTCTATTTTTTTGAAGTAAAAATTTTTTTTAAAAGAAAAATCACACTATATGATTTTTAATCATACTGTACAATCTATCATTAAAACTCAGGAATAAGGGCAATTCAGAATGATTAGTTTGTGAACTAATCATACTATATGATTGTGATCGTACTGTATGATTTGTTTCCATCTGAAAATCCTAGCCGCAAGCATAATTTGGTAAGATTTTAAATTTGATTTTTTGAACTAATCGTACTGTACGATCCAAATCATACTGTGCGATCATTTGAAATCTTACCATTATCCCCCATAGTTAAGCAATTAAATCCTAGTTTCTTAATTACTGTTGATTGTACTATATAATATTAATCATACTATATGAACAATAGAGATGGTTTTTGATCGTCCCATTGATCGTACCAAACAAAACCACGGTTTTCTTAACTATTCATCCCAGACGATATTTATATCATAACGGACGATAGCCTGAATTAAACTAATCATATTATATGATGTGTACGGTTCAGGATGATTTACAGAGATAAATTTTGGTCATCCCATAAGTCATCCCATACAAACAGTTGAAATTAAAATGATCGTCCAGTACGATCTCTCGATCATACTATATGATGTTCGTAAAACTTGTGAACTGTTCATCTACCTTCGTACTGGATGGAACTGATTTTGAACTGATCATACTATATGATATTGGATCGTACTCTATGAATAGCATTATCTAAATTGAATCACTAGGGTTTTATGAAGCCTAATTTAAAAGGAGTTTTTCTTATTCAGAGAAGTGGTTGTTGTTCTTGTTGCTGAAAGTTTGATAGGGATGTTAAGTTCTTATCAACTAGTCCTGAGAATAACCAAGAGGGGGGGGGGGGTGAATTGGTAGTTTTAAAAATTCAAGAGCAAAATAACGATTTAGAAAATCTTTTTGAATGTTTTAAAACTTTTACAGTTATGCGATGATGTGCTGATATTCAACGATAACAGAATAATAATCACAATCACATAATCATCAACAATAAAGTAAATGCGAAACATAATCAGAAAGAACACACCAGATTTATAGTGGTTCAATCAACTTGACCTACGTCCACTCGCTGGAGCCTCCCCTCTAGGTATTGCACTAACACTAAGTAACTCTCCATCCACTCCAATAATAAGGCGGAGAAGCCTATACAAAAACTCCTTTCCACCAACCCGGTGAGGCAGAGAACCTGAATTCCTTTTGTTTCCTCCTGAAGCAGGCAGAGAACCTAAACTCCTTCAACTTCCTCCTAAAGCAGGCAGAGAACTTGGACTCCTTTTACTTCCTCCTGATGGTATCAGAGCTCTGATACCATCCTAGATGATATTTGACAACCAATTGAGATTTAGGGAAATTTTTAAGCCCTCCTTTAAAGAACTTTTTCTTCCAACAAGAAAAATCATTTGCCACTTTTATTTCCAGAGAAAACCTTGAGAGGGAGAGAGAGAGAGCTTAGGAGAGAGAGAGAGAATCTTGTGAGGGGGAGTTTGTGAGGGATTCACAAAGGTTTCTCCAAGCAAGGATCTGAGTCATCTTCTCTTATCTTGTCAGTATCTCTATGGGAGGATCATTCTTAAGAAGATCCAGGAAGGACTATGATTTTGATGATAGCAACCATTTTTATTTCTATTTGATTGCCTAATCTTTCAGGTCCACAGGATCAATTATAAGTTCAAGCCAGCCCAAGATCGAGTCAGTCTGTTTTGTAATTTAGGTCAAATGTATTATTTTCATTTTATTGAGTCAAATATAATGTAAAGGATCCCCTAGCTAAGTAACCTTGCACACATACACTCAGGGGGAGAGTTTTAGTGAATTAAAGTTTCTGTTCATTTTTTGTTCAGATTATCCTGGATGATATTCACATCATTTTGGATGATTTAATGAAATAGAAACCCTAAAGATGAAAATAGTACATGATGATAGGCTCGAATCCATTTGCCATCATCAAAAAGGAATTTCATCCTACACATAGCTCTGGACGTATAGGTAATAGGCATTGGACGATCAGGGTTTTGCATGTATCATCCTGGACGATATGATCGTATCAACTAGATATTAATTACTTTCCTTAATCACTAGACTAATTTAGGCATGATTGTAATGGGTCATCCAGGATGATACACGTATCGTCCAGACGATCAGACCAAATATCTAAAAATCAAAACTTGACTAACTTAATTTGGCGGCTGAGAATTTCTGATTTGAGATTATCATCCTATACGATTATAGGATCATCTAAGATTATCTGCTTTATCAAACCAACTTAACTTTATCACCCTAATTAGGGTTTCTATTTTTATTAGATCGTCTAAGATGATGTGAATATCGTCCAGGACGATCTGAAAAAAAAATGAACAGAAACTCTAATTCACTAAAACTCTCCCCCTGAGTGTGTGTGTGCAAGGTTACTTAGTTAGGGGATCCTTTACATTATATTTGACTCAATAAAGATGAAAACAATACATTTGACCTGAATTACAAAATAAATTGACTCAATCTTGGGTTAGCTTGAACTTGCAATTGATCCTACGGACCTGAAAGATTAGACAATCAACCAAAAATAGAAATATTTGCTGTCATCAAAATCATAGTCGTTGAAACCCCGATTTGCAACAATTGCTATGTCAAGAAGAGGAGTGTGATTATTGAAGGAACTCTTGAGAGGGAGCTTTTGGAGAGATCCAGGGTTTATGAGAGGAAGGAGAACGTGAGCTTGAGCATGAGGGAGAAGGAGTGTGAGGGGATCACACGGTTGCTCCAAGCTAGTTGCATGCTTACTCCTTTTGTGGCCTTGGTGAGTCTTATGGATGCTCTCTAGGGAGAGAGGCTTCAAGGTTAACGTCTTTGAGGTTCTCTGCCTTCTCAGAAGGGGGAAAAAGGAGAAGGTCCGCTGCCATCACTAGGAGGGTGACATAACGTCAGGCACTCCACCACACTTAGGAAGGTGAAAGTGAGTTTTATAAAGGCTTCTCTGCCTTGCTGTGGGAGCCGAAGGAGAGTTAATGATTAGTGGTGCAACTCTCGGTGTTGAGGACATTGGGGAGTGGTCGTAGGTCAAGTGACTAGAACTCTTGAAATTCTAAACATAGATTAAACCTGTTTGAAAAGGATTAGTGGGGAGTGATGATTAATCAATGAGTAATTACTTTATTAATTTTTCGTTGATTAATCTTTAAAGTAAATACATTTCAATTTGATTTGCATGCTTAGGGTGCACACATCACCTAACCATAGGGTTCTGCTAGATTTGGGATTTGATTGTGTTTATGTGTAATTCATGCATATTATTCATGTATGTCTAAGGGTTAGTGGAACATTGATTTAAACCCACTTAACTTTTTTTTTTTAAGAAAATGCAGCAAATTATATTAAAAGAAAAGGAGAAAAAACAACCTACAAGACATAATCTTTCGATTCCTCCTTTAACAAAGACATAAAAGAAGGAGGAATCTCTTCCAAACTACAGTCTTCCCAAATAAAAGAACTAAGAATAACGAAGTTAGCACATAAATCCGCTAACTTATTACACCTTCTAGGAATACAACTAAAAATTACATGATTGAATTTCTTAAAATCTTTGCCATCATTACTGTGAGCCTCCTGAAGAAACTTAATAATGTTTGCATTGTCTCCTTCTATGATGATGCCCTTGTATTTGAACATCTAATCTTTGAGCACATCCTTGAAGGAAAGTGTGGCCACCAAATCCAAAGAAGAAGCATCCCAATGAACACAATGCGTACCAAAGGCCAGCAACAATCTTCTTTTGTGATCCCTAAAGACACCCCCAACTCCGCCTTTGTAAGATGGAAGTAAAGCGACATCAACATTTACTTTGATCCAATCGGGTGGAGGAGGATACCAATGATTATTGGACAACCTAAACGGCTGGTTAGTACCCTGCTTACCCGAATTACAAGCACTATAAATTTAAATAGCTTCATAGCTCAGGCCATTAGCAGCTATAAACAAAGAACCATCATTGTTTCCGTTATGAATAAGCTTATTACTAGTTTTCCAATTAAAATACACCACATTACAATATAGATGTATAAGAAAACTATTTTGAATAGATAACCACCTGTAGCACTCATCTAAGGAGTTGAGAGATGCAAAAATGAAACCCCATTTGGCTAGCCTTTGAAAAACACTTAAGAGCATCTTGCACTTCACCACCACATGCTGAATATCTTCAACTTCATTACAACCCCTCAGACAGCAAGCTTCCCCGTGCAGATTCCTAGGAGATAAGAATAAATAAGTAGGAAGGCCATTATTGAAGATCCTCCACCAAAACATCTCCATGTGCGGGTTCAGTTTAGCAGATTTAATCCAACTCCAATATGAAACTGAAGTCCCATTAAGAATGGATGCTTCATAAGCTAGTACTGAAATAGACTTCCCAGTTAATTGGTGAGATAGTTCCAATCGATCTTCCCCCATCTCCGAGCAAATTGGAATTTGACATACAAGATCAACCAAATTAGCCCCCAAGAACATACTAAGACCCTCCTTATTCCAACAGTTATTTAAATAAACATTCCCACCAAAAGATTATTAAAGTCTTTTGATTTGATAAAAGTGGGCCACCTACTAAAACATTTATCCAACACCCAAGTGTCAAAGAAGAAATCAATAGACTCCCCATTCGCAAGATTCCATCTGCTGATTGGTTTTAAGTAATTGGCTCCCTCCCTGATAATTTTCCAAGTTGAAGAGCCATTTCTCCTCCCCATTTCATCCTCAAACACATTCCCATATTTCAAAAAAAGTACTTTGTGCAGCAAGGAATCTCTGTTCTGAATATACCTCCATGCCGATTTAGCTCTTATAGGCCCAGTCTTACTGTAGCAAAAGTGAAGCCCACTTCCTCCCTACTTCAAAGGCAAGCACAATACCGTCCAGCTCACATATTGCAACCCAATCCTTCCATCTGATTTATTCCAGATGAAGCTTCTACATATCTTGTCAATCTCCTCAAGAATACCTTTTGGAACCATCGAATTTGTACAATGGAAGATAGTAAAAGAAAGAAGAACAGACTTGATCAACAACAGTTTACTAGCAAGAGAGATTAACTTCCCTCCCCAAATGTTAACCATATTTAAAGCTTATCCACGATAAACTAAAAATCTGCAGCAGTTAGCCTCCTCAGAGCTAGTTTAACACCAAGGTAATTCATCTCCTTGACCATTTTGAAACCCATATGACGAACAATGGCCTTCCTACTACCCCTCTTCACAAGCTTACCAAAAAGCATACAAGATTTGTTTGTATTAATTTGTTGGCCCGTCCATCCATAGAACTTAACCAGAATTGATTTGATCTCCTTGATTACCTTCAATCTAGCTTTTGAGAAGATGATAATGTTGTCCACAAACAACAAGTATGAAATCCTCAACCCATTAGCACTTACCCGAACTCCAATCCTGTCACCTTTCTCCCTAAAAACATTAGACAAAAGTTGTGCACTAAGGATGAAAAGGAATGGTGACAAGGGACACCTTTGCCCGAAGCCACTTCCAGCTTGGATCACCTAGAGAGATTTCCATTAATCAAAAGAGATAATTTAGGATTAAAAGCACACTCCATTATCAACTTAGAAAATTTGCTTGGAAAACTGAAATACTCCAAAGCATTTCCCAAGGTCATCCACCCCATCGAGTCATAAGCTTGTTCCATGTCAATTTTGAAGGAGACAAGGACTTTAGAAGCTTCGGAATATCTAAATTTATGGAGCACCTCTTGAGCCACTAAAACATGATCTATTAGAGATCTCCCTTTCAAGAAAGCCACTTGTTCTTTAGAGATTAATTTTGAAATGATAGAAGACATCCTGTTCAAAAGGACTTTAGCCGCCACCTTGTAGATAGTATTGCATAAACTAATAGGCCTATAATTTGTAGGGGTCAACAGATTGATCACTTTAGGAATAAGCACAATGATGGTCTCCTTCCACTTCTCATCCATGATTCCCATCTCAAAGAAGTGGTTAATAGCATTTCACACATCCAATTTGATAATGTCCCAATAAGCTTTAAAGAAAGAATAAGTAATACCATCATTACCTGGAGAAGAGAATCTCCCACGTTGCATGATAACTTTTTCAACTTCATCAAAAGAGAAGGATTTGGACACCAACAATTTATCTTCCTCTTCTAAACATCTCCACGGTTTAGGCCACCCCTCATGGACACTACCCCCTCTTTCCATTTATCTTGAAAGAACCGGACCAAAGTATCTTCAATCTCCAATTGTTCATCCACCATCCCTCCATTTTCATCTTTAATTTTGACTATAAAGTTAGAGTTCCTTCTAGCTGAAGAAAAGGAGTGAAAGAATTTAGAATTGCAGTCTCCCTCCACCATCCACCAGACCTTAGCCCTTTGCCTCCACCAAGTATCCAATTAAGCTAAAGTAGAGTTAAGTTCCCCCACTTTAACTTTGAGTGCCCAGCTTTCCTCCTCCGAAAGACTAGCTCCCTCAACATCTTTCACTTGAAGCTCTTCTATCTCCTTCAAAAGACTCTCCTTCAAAAGAACTAAACTTTTATGCTTAGCTTTGGTCACATAAAAAAGCGCCTTCAAGGACTTTTTCAGCTTCACATTAAGGATATGAGACATGCTACCCACATGTTTCTTCAACCAAACTCCTCTAATAACTGCAGCTAAAGCTTTTTTTGGAGGCCCATACATCTTTGAATCTAAGAGGTATCTTGGCCACCTGCTGGAACTCGAGAAGATTCAACAAAATTGGGCTATGATCGGAAGCTATCCTCGCCAAATGCCTAACCACCATTCTGTGAGAAGAACACAATGCTGCTGAATTCAAAAAACACCTATCCAGTCTCTCTAGGATATGATTCACACCTGATTTATTGTTGCACCAAGCAAAACTTGGTCCAACAAAAGAAACTTCATGCAATTCTTTAGCCAATAAAAAAAATTCATTTCTTTAGAACCAAGAGAAAACCTGAATCTTTTACCACCCTTCTTGTCTTCTTTTATAGGAGACAATTAAAATCTCCCCCAATCACTAAAGGAAATTCTTTTGATGAGAAGCATTCCAAGTCCTCCAAAAGCATTCTCCTCTTATAAACATCCTTGTTTCAATAGATAGCAGCAATCCTCCATTTGCCTTTCTTGGCTACTTCCAGATCACTAATAATAAATTGGGAGGTGGAATCCAACACATGGAAAGTCGCAACAGTAGTTTTCCATGCTAGCAGCAAGCCCCCAGACAACCCTTCAGAAGGAACATGAAAAAAATCTCAATCTGAACCAATCAACAAATCTACACCTTTCCTGTAAAAATTTGAAATCTTGGTTTCCATTAACCCAAGAAAGAACACCCCATGAGTAAACACAACCTCCTTTAAGTATAGAGAAGCCTTCCTCTTCCTGGCTCCTCTATAATTCCAGAAACAAACATAAGACATTTAAATAAGAGGGGATGAAGTCCCCGCCTTATCTCTACTGTATCCATCCGATCTTCAACTCCTAGTAGCCACATTGACAGGCCTCAGGCCTTTAAGTTGCTTAGACCCCCTTTTTTGACCATAAAAGTACCTTCTACTAAGCAATTTACATCCACCATAGATGTCTCTAATTTACTATCCACAAAATCCACTTCTTTTTTATTAATCCCATCCAAATCTTCAAGAGGACCAACACTATCATCCTCTGAATTGTTGACCTTGCCCTCCTCTATCAAATCTTCTAACATACTAAATTTATTAATATTGAGAGAAGAAGAGCGAAGTTTGAAAGCCATACCATTGTTCCCAGTTATAGCCTGGACCTCGATTTCATTAGTCAATTCCAATCCATTCTCACTGCCGGGAGCAGCTCCAGAATCAGAAGCTTGACCCTCTACAGATTTGGACCAAGAGTCATGAGCCATATTTCATTCACTAACCAGCACCTTAGTCTCAGGAAGGACTGATTCAGATCTTTTCTTATTAATAGCTCCAGGATTCCCATAATTGAATCTTCATTCCACCTTCTTTGGCTGAGATTTAAACCTCCTATCTGCAGAAGTATTATTTCCTCTTTTCTTGTAGCTAACATGAATCCATGGACCATACCCATCTTTAACACTAGCACAATCATTCAAAGTTGACTCATTAGTGACTATTGAACGTCCTCCCACCAAGCCATTTTTAGTGTTAATTTTATTCTTGGAGCTGAGATCATCCTCTAAAAACTTCCCTGAGAAATCTTTTTCAAGGTGTCCAATCCTTCCACACTTATAACAAAAATTAGGAAGTCTTTCAAATTCAAAACTATGAAAAAATTTCCCATTGCAACCTTCCACCCATACTCCTAGAGGCAATTGATCCTCAAGCTTGATGCGAACACAAATCCTCCCAAATTCCCTTCTTCCCCATTGGAACATGTTTCCATCAATCAAATACGGCTTCCCTACCATAGAAACAATTCTGCAAATATTAATTTCATCCCAGTACTGAAGTGGAAGATTAGGCATCCCAATCCAAATAGGACCCGTCAATCCATTAAGGGATGCTAGATTAAAATATGGCGACCATCTATCCATTTCGACAATATTCCCATTAACATACCAAGGACCACTAGAAAATACATATTCTAACACCTCTTCCTCATAAAAAGAACATAGAACCCAATCCAATCCGAGCAGGGTGAGGTGAAATTTACCAAAAACTGACCATTGTCTCCTCAACTCCGTGCTAATAACCGGGAAAGGAACAAAGCCACCAAACACTTTGATGACTAAAGAATTCTTCTATTTTTTGGAATTCTCTAATTCATTTTCAACATGAATTTTGACTGATGAAACATCTTCGGATAAGAAATCACCAAAATCTTGATTCATTACCTTGATGTTCTCCTTCTTACTCCAAGCATTGTTGTGATCGGTCGAGGACTTAACTGGAGGGTTGATCACCTGCATAACATCATAGCCTCCCAGCTCACCGGAATTACAAATCCGAACCTTTGCCAAATCAGGGTTCATAGCCACCATATGGGACTCTCCATTACCTTCCCCGGATTGGATCTGCTCTCCTTCAGCAATACCTTTGGGACCACGACCTCCCAAATCATCAATATCTTCATCAATTTCTTCTGAAGCGCCACAACCAGGAATCCTTTTTATTATTACCACCTTAATTGGATTAGGAGCAGACGGGGATGAAGCACCATTGGCCTGATTCCTTAATCCTGGAAAATCTTTTGTTTTGAAATTCAACTCATCAACGCCTCCAAAAACCACCTTTTTACCCTTTCCAATGACCTCGATTTCTTTCTTGTTCGTTAATAATCCTCCTTCATTAATGACCAAAGCACCAGCACCAATCTTTTTCATTTTTGCCACCAAAGCGAAACCAGGAAATCCATCTCCAAACTCTGGAGGAGAGGAAGAATAAGAACGGACAGGAGCATAAGAGCTCCTGGATGAAGAACGATTCAAATCTACAGGTCCACCAGCCACCGGAGGCCGGCGACCCTCCGCCACCATCGGATCCACACAGAAAATTGCGAATAGAAAATTTTTGAAAAGTTGATTTCCCTCCTTCAATTACGGAGCTTCTCTCTCTTTTAGGGGGAGCTAAGGAGAAAAATTCAGAGTTGAAACTCAAACCACTTAACTTAGTGACGTCATTAAGGACAAAAATTAAGGATCTTGATTATAAAACTTAGAGAAATTATAGAAATTAGGAGACACAACCTATTGACTTGAAACATAAACCATTTGAATTTAGTGACACTCTCAGTCCTAGGAAAACTTTTCACTGAATTTTGAAATCATTAAGCCCCTTAATTAACTTAATTAAAATTAAACCTTAATTAAGCTTTAAAACATTCCAAAAAATGTAATAAATCAAATTAAAATCCAAATATTACAAATAATACCTCTAACTGACCATAATTGAACCCTTAATCAGTGAAAAATAAAAGACCCTTGACTGGACTTTAAAATAAAGCTTAATTTAATTTTAATTGAAACTTAATATTTAAATAATTTGATTAATTAAAAATAATTAAAAATTCTAAAAACTTCTTAAACACTTGATAATCCCTCCTTAGATCATTCCTGATCTTCGGAGGTGATTTCAAGAAGTTTGGAGGTCATTTGGATTCAAATCATCAAAAGCCTTCTAATTAAACAAATTAAATAATTCAATAAATACTTCAAAATTTTAAAAATTCATAACTAATTCAAGAAAACTCCAAATTGAACAAACTCAAAGGCATGAAACTCATATTAAGGTCCAATATTTATCAAAAATATCAAATTTCTAGAAATCAAATAAATTTGAAAAGGTAAATTTTTTGTCAAACCTAGTTCAAATTCAAGTCAAAACTTCAAACCTTCATAATAAAATATAGAAAAATTCAATTCTAGCATACTTATAGTCTAATTGATTATATTAAGGTCTAGTAATTTAATAAAATACTAACATTCCAGAAAACTTTTTAATAAACATATTAACTTTTGACCCCTTAATTAAATGATTAAAATGATTAAAATAATTCAAAATTTTCCAAAATTCAATAAATCATTTAAAAATCCAGAAAATCATAATTCAACTTTAAAACCAGCAACCAATCAACCTTAATTAAAATTTAACTAACTTTTAAACTTAATTAAACTCAAATCACTTAATTATACCAGGTACCACTAGGTAACCCAGGCTTACAAGGCTATTATATTAGCCCCAAGGAAGGTGAAATAAATTTTATGGCCTCGGTGTGTAACAAAAGTAGTATCCAACAAACAATCAAAATCAAGTTTAAAATGAATTTCAAACCATTAAGACTTAAAATTTAATTAAAATCTCTCTTAAGTCTTTCAACCAACCAAAACATCATACAACTTTAACTAAGTGCCCTAATTAGGACATATCAAAGCCACACGGCCTACCTCTCACACTTTAATTAGTTTGCTGGGACAACCAACTCTAGTCATAGGATAGGTCGGTGTTTACTTTTTGCTACTTATGTGTGCAGAGTTTTTTGTGGTTTTCATAATATGCTAGTTGTTAGATTTAATTAATTGATATTGATATGATTATTTATTTAATTTCAGCACCCTGAGATGTGATTGATTTTATGTTAAATATACCACTAGGTTAGGGATGATTTTTAATAACTTAATCTTATGTAGGTGGCCATGCTCGCACAGGGCATTTAAAATTAAATGGGGCATAATAAAATCAAGCTTTTAAGAATTAATGATATTTTCTAAAGGTGCTTCAGAATGCTTAGGACCCCCCCTTTAAAATTAAAAGAGCATGGCCAAGTGTGATTATTAGGATAATCCTACAGGATCGAGTCTAGATTTTTAATTTTGATTGATGTAATTTAAATGTAATTGAGTTGTAAATTGTATTAAGTGCTTTGAGATTGAGATATTAAGCATCAAATTTGGAATCCAAAGAGGAAGGAATATCCCTTAGGGGAGAGTTCCTATCCATTTGGAGATCTAAATTAAGATGACTTCAAATATCCAAAGAGAAAAGATAACACCCCTTTCGAGGGGGAGTTCCTTTTCATTTGGATATACAGACCTGTCATTCCAAGAAGCCTTGCAGAAGGATAAAGAAGTGAAGAATGAAGAGAAGACCTATTCTCAAAGTAACTTGAGTCTTAGGAGTAGAATCCAGGTTATAGTCAGTGGTACCCAGCCACTTTACTTTTCCTACAGACCCTAGGTTATATAATGAAGAGGCACTTGCCTATGGACTTTCATTTTGAATATTAATTTAATTGATTTAATTATTTAATTGATTTGATTTATATGTTGATTGCGATTAAGATTTGCTTGCTTTTATTACTTTTTTTGGTGATCATGCATGTCGTGTTTTATTTTAGCTTGGAACCCGATCGGAGGGTCGTGTGGACACATTTAAAACTATTTCTATTTAAACAAATTTAAAATATTTAGGCTCACATAGAAACTCTAACACCTTTAAGAAGTAAGCCCAGACCAACGGGAGTTTTTCATGCAAATATATTAAAACTTCTCTTTCTTGTTAGGAACCTCCCCGCTTACTAGTTCTGGCAGTTCACCTGACCTATTAGGGTGTAGTCCTATCATGGGGATGTTTTGCAATCTCATAGGGAAAAACCTACTTTTTTAAGCCCGATTTTAAAATTGCTTCATTTTGATTTTAAGCATTTAATCAAGTTAACTAGTATGCATTGCATTAGATTCAAATTAAAAATTGAGTCCAAATCTTTAATCGTATTTTAGCTTAAGCATTTCACCCAACATAAGTCAAGGGGCAAGTTAGGAATCTACTCTAGATGTCAGCCCCGCTCTCCTTAAACTAATCTTAAATAATATCCCTAACCACTCAACATTTCAAGACTTGACACATGGTTTTGAAGTCTTTAGGTGGTTTAGCTGGCTCCCCAATCTACGCCAGGGTAAGTCCAAATTTGCACTGCATTAGCTAGGATCCGGTTCACTGATTTTCAGTACCCATTTTAGACTTAGGTTCTGAGGCAGATTTTAAATCTTAAGACCTCAACCTCCAAGAATCTAATTCCTACTTTCTAATAAAATTGATCACTTAAATATTAAATCTCTTTTCATTAAATTCAAGCCTAACACTTAGGATAGGCTAAGGTGTTTCTGAAGTAATTCAGAATCTTAAGACATCTCTTATTATTCCTCCTTTGACTCTAAAAATAAGTGTTTAATTTTGAACCATTCCCATCTGAAAATTCTAGTCCCTATCTCCTTTGAAATTAAACTTTGAAAATCCTAAATGAAATTCGTATCGCTATTTTAATCAAGAGTGTTCATAGGAAATTTTTGATTTCCTATGATGTAATTAACTATGAGGGCTTGCGCTCATAGGAGATTTAGAAACCAAGACCTGATTTTCAAAATCAAATTTTTTCAAAACCCTTAATTAATTACCTTAGGGAAATCAAACAAAAAAATGGCGATCGTTCATCATATTCGAGTACTTAGCAATGAATGATATTTTCTTCCTTTGAGATGATATATCATTTATTGATATAATTTTGAATATGAAATCAATGAAAATTTATCTAGATTATCGTAGCCATATATTTGATTGAACTTCATTGTGATCCTTTGGGATCATATGCGGTTCCCTCCTAAATCTAGCTATGATATTCAGGATCAGATTTAAAATTCTAAATTTGAACCCATTAGGAGATTTTATCTCTACCTTTCGAGGTAGTATATCATCACTAATGGATGTTCAATTTCAGGATTAAAATTTAAATGTCAAATTTCTTTAGATTATTCCCAAAGATAATTAACCTTTTCAAAACTATACCTTTTCAATCAAATAAATGTGGGCTCTCAAAATCCTAATTTCTAAATAAATTTTCTTTGATAATATAGTATGATACTTAGATTTTATAAAAAGATTAGTTCAATGCCTTCAAAGATCATCTTGTATAATTAAAAATTGCTTAGCATGATTAGTTTAAATGAAAAATAATATAATAAAAAATGAAATAAAACTCTCTAAGAAAGCTCTTGGGTGGATAGGACTGCATGATATATGTATCATACAATATGATATATAATTAATTCCAATCTTATTTGATTCCCTATGTATCTGACATAAATTAGCCATATAAAATTAAGTGACATACAATACAAAGTATTTCATATAGTAAAATGAGTTTAATTTTTAAATATCAAATTTGCTTATTTAACTAACTAAGATTCGAGGGTGGGGTTTTTTAACTTACTTGATCCTCTAATATGACAAGTAGATTGTACATAATGATAAGTTATATGCATATTTTAATTAATCTCATTTTAATTAAATATTTAGTTTAATTTATATTTGAATAGATCATATCGTAGGATCAAAATCATAAAGAATGATTAACATAAAAATTAAAATATTCAATTTTAACCCTATTATGTGTGTGTGCATAATTTCTAAGCCAACATACATCTTATTTAGAAATATAAAAATGAAAATGAAAAATACAAACTCTTTAACATACAAATTGACTTTTATCGTGATGCTACCCTATTTGAAGCTAGTTCTTCAATCCTTACTTTATGTATGCTAGTCCTGAGAGGTTTTGTAGCACAAAAAATAACAATCCAAAATGTAATGCAAGAATAAATAAATGAGTAATCCAATAATTTATATAATCATCAAAACATATGATCAGGCTCCTAGACTGTAACAATTTTCTCCATTTTTATGATGACAATATTATTGGATGAAAATTAAAATTCTAAGTATAAATTTTTACTTTCTGCTATGTTCTCCCCTCACTATGTGGTCTCTTTCAAAAATTGGGAAAACCTTTATTTTTTAAAAATTTGAAATAGACACATTTTTTTATTTATATTTTTTAATTTTGAGACACCTAACAAACATATATTGATACTAAAAGCAAACTGCACTAATAAAAAATAGTATAACCAAATATACTATCAATTCCCCCTTTTAACATTAGCATAAAGAGGAGATATAAACAAACTATATTACGTAGCAAAAGAAAATACTAAAAATAAAAAGTTTAATCAAATGCACTACAAATAAAAAATAGACGCATAGCATAAGACATATATAACCAACACAAACAAACATGCACAGCATGATATTCTCGCAATAATAAATAAATAAAATACACACATAATCAAATCTAAAATTCCAAACCTAATTTTTCAAAGCACCTATGTCAATAATACCAAGTCTTTCCATAAGCATGCTAAATGTATTATACTTCAGGGGTTTGGAAAAGATATATACTAATTAGTTTTCAGTGTCAATATGTAGTATTTCTATATCGCCCTTGGCTATATAACCATGAATGAAGTGTTGTCTAATATCTATGTTTTTAGTTTGGGAATGTTGAATAAGAATTTTTGAGATAAAAATTGCACTATTATTATCACATAATATGTATAGCACCTAGGGGTAGTCCAAAGTAAAGAATCTATTACTTCAGGTATAGGACTTAGGCAACATAACTTCATACAGCTAAACATTCTACTTCTGTAGTCAATAGGGATACAAAGTTTTACTTTTTAATTGACCTGGAAATTAGAGATTGTCCTATGAACTTGCTAGTTCTAGAGGTACTTTTTCTATCAATCCTATTTCCAATAAAATCCAAATTTGAATGTTCAACTAAGTCAAATTAGAACTATTTCTAGGATACTAGATGCCTAAGTTTTTTGTGACTTTGAAGTATTATGAAGTAGTCATATGGGATTCTGTAGGATCAGCCTAAAAACTAGCACATAAATAAATACTAATCAAAATGTTAGACCTTTGGGAGTTATGTAGATTAAGGAACCTATGATACCTTAATATTTCTTTTAATCAATAGACTTTAAATCCTTAACTTTATCTAACGAGGTGGTCAGGCTCATCAGTGTATTCAAGCTTTACAATCTTCCAGGTTAGATTTCTTAAAGATTTCTTTAATACATTTAGATTTTCTTAGTAAGCTGTGATCTTGTCTTTTCTTAGTGCTAAGCCTAGGGAAATATGTTAACTCAGCCATCATACTTATTTCAAACTTACTACTCATAGTGGAAGAAACTTCATTGCATATATTATCATTTGTGGATCCAAATAATTATAATCAACATAAGTCACTAATATAAGTTTATTTTCTCCAACATTCTTCAAGAAAAAAGTGGTCTCTATACTACCTTGAACAAATGATTTCTCTAACAGAAAGTTGCTAAGCCAATCGATGGACAAATTAATATTAAGTGTGCTCCATGATTTACTTTGTGTTTTATTAGTCAGATTAGCATATCATAACATTTATAACATAAAAAGATAAATGGATGCTCAACTATCAATTTAAAAAGAGAAACCATTTACTTTTACTCCTTACATAGCATAAAAAATGTAAAATTTATCTCAAAGGATAAAAGGAACATTCACTTATCATTTTTAAATAAATTAATAAATAAATGTATAAAACTATAGTCTATGTTAATAATTTCTTATCCATTGATTAGAGAGAAGCTCCCGGATAGATAGAGAGAGAAGCTCCCGGATAGTTAGAGAGAGATGCCTCAGTTTTTTAAATTTGATTCATTTATTTTTGCAGGTTTTCTTTAGATGACGGGTGAGGCAGCGGTGACCTCCATTGATCACCAGAAGCTTTCTGTTAGCCCGTCTTCTTCCCTTGGTTATGTTGATGGTTCTGTTAGATCTCATAAAGCTGGGCCTTTGAAGATTAATGAACCTTCATCCATCTTGTTCAAGATGTCTCCCCCTATTCTTGGTAAAGGTAAAGAACCTACTAATGGAGCGCCTAGTAAGGTTCCTCGACCTGCTGGAGGTATGACTCCTCCTAGAAGTTTGAATGATTGTGAGGCTTCTTCCTCTTCAGGTATGAAGTTATTTTTTAATAGGTTTAGTAATAACTTATCTAAACCTCATTTTGTGGAGAATGAAGCATCTATCTCCAATAAGTTAATGGAGAAGCCTTCTTCTTTTTGTGAAAATGCTTAAGGAGAAAGTCCTAATAAGAATCTAGAAGAGCTGCTGGACCAGGGTGTTCCTGCGCCCAATAGCAACCCATTGACTAGGCGACCAAATATTAAGGTTAATTTCTCACGGGATGATTCTATTCTTTTTGAAGATGGAGTGGCGCTCAAGTTGAATGAAACAAATTTTAAGGTTAATTCTGATAAGCTTCAATTTTCTATGGTAGTTAAGATTTTTCGAAAGGAAGTGCCTGTCCATGTAAAAGCTAATGAGCTTCGTCATCAATGGGGACTTTTTGGGAAGTTTCACTTAACCATTCTTAGACTAGGATGGATCCTTTGCTCTTTTTTTTCTATGGAGGTAGTCGATAAGGTGTTAGAGGGAGTCCCTTGGTATGTTAATGAGCATATTATTGGAATAGATAAGTGGTCGCCTCTATTCTCTCCTTCTTCCTTAAAAGGATTGACCTCTCTAATTTGGGTCAGACTTCCGCATCTACCTCTGCTATGTTGGGATGAAGTCAACATGGCAAAATTACTTCAATGATAGGATCTCCTTTATGGCTTGATGGTAACATGTTCCAATGGAGTAAAAGGTAGTATGCTAGAGTCTATGTTCGTATGGCTCTAGATCAACAATTTCCTACAGGAGTTTAGGTTGAAGGTTCATGTGGTCATTTTTTTCAAACAGTAGAGTATGAGAAAGTTTCCTCATTTTGTTTCAAATGTGGGAAAGTTGCTCATTTCATTGGTGATTGCAAGAATGGCATTTCTAGTTTTAATGAGGCTCGCCCCAGGCTAGTTGAGGATGCTAATGTGACTGATAAGTCTGTATCGAATGAAGTGAGTAAGGAACCTTTGTATGGTCCTTGGGTTCATGTAATAAATAGGAGGAGGAGGAAGGTGTTTGGTGGTGGTAATAGAGGCAATCAGAAGTACGTTGATAAAATTAGGTGCTCGAATGCTATTTTTGTCAAAAAAATCCATTTTGTGAATAAAATCTCTCAGGATTCTTCTTTGAAGGAAGGTAGGACAACTAGTTCTAATACAGAGGAGGTTGTTAGGCACATCTAGGAGATGCTTGTGTTAGCAGAGAATGATATTGGGTGTGCAGAACAAATAGAAGTGGTTGGAGCTGTCGAAGTTCAGACTAATAGTATTGCTTTCCTAGCGGCTTTAGGAAGTAAGGTGCTTTCTCGTATTATTCCAACTTTACCTAATTACATGACCAATTCAAAATTCTAGATTGTTGTATAGGAGGGAATGATGAAAACCATGTGTTTATAGAGCCTATAGATGGCGAATTAGAAGAAGGAGCAATCCCAACTCTAATCACAAATGTCATCAATAACTTTTTGGAATTATAGGGGGCAAGGAAAAATGAAGCCTCCTGTTATTTGAATGAATTTGTGAAAGAATTTGATATCTTCTTTGTTGGGCTTGTTGAGACAAATATCTCCTCGGTTAATAGGTATGAATTCAATAAAATGGTTGGAGCTAGTTGGGATTACTTCCTTCTTCCTATAGAAGGTTTGTCGGGTGGCATTATGGTGTGTTGGAAGTCTGATGTTGGTTCTTTCTCAGAGATTGAAGCCTCTCCTCAAGTAGTAGTGGGAGAGTTTAGATATCCGAACAAAGGTGAGTTGTTGGTTGCTATGGTTTATGGTAGCAAAGATACATACAAGACAAGAGCCTTGTGGGATAGTCTAGAAGCTTTTTTGGATAGGTACCTTCCTTTTATAGTGGGGGGAGATTTCAATTGTATATTATCCCCAGAAGAGAAAAGAGGTGGTAAGAAGTTTGTTTTTTCTCAAGCCCCCAAGATATGAATTTGTTTATGAACAAATTTGACTTTCATGATATTGGGGTAATTGGTCCTAAATACACTTGGTGCAACAATAAAAAAGGTGGAGCCCATAACATTGAGAGATTGGACCGCTGCCTTCTTAACTCATTTGCTTTAGAAGCTATACAACTGGTGGCTGTTCGTCACCTTGCAAGAATAGCATCTGATCGTTGTCCTATCATGTTAAAAAAATTTTCTTCTAGTTTTTAAAAAAAACAAACATCTAAAGTTTTAAGATATATGGGCTTCCTATCCAGCTTCTTCAGCTATTATAGCTAATTCTTGGGGAAAATCTGTTCGAGGAGATGAAGTTCATTCACTTAATTTTAAATTAAAAAGGGCATTGAAGGAATTATTCTTTTGCAGTAGAGGAAAGCATTTGAATCTTAATGTTTTGAAAGATCATCTAAAGAAAGAAATTTCAGAGTTGGAAGAAGAAGAGGCTGATATAGGAGGTTTGTCCATTGAAAAAATTTGTTTGTTGAAGTCTATGGTGCTTGAGCTCAATTCTACACTAGGGCGGCTCAATACCTGGTGGGGGCAAAGGGCAAAGGTCAAGTGGTTAGAAGAAGAAAACACCAATTCCAAATATTTCGATGCTTTTGCTTCAGCTAGGCATAACAGTAATCAAATTAATCAAAACAAAGATAGCAAAGGTAATTTGATTGAGGATCAAAATCAAATAGAAGATACTCTCTATGAGTTCTTTAAAGACAAGTGGAGAGAAAGGAGATGTGTGCTTAGGGGCTGGCCGACCAGCTTTCAGGTACTGGACGATGTAGACAGAAGCTTTCTGATGTCCGATTTCTCAAAGGAGGAGCTGGAACTAGTTGCAAGCTGTTTATAAGGTAATATTTCCCCTTGTTTGGATGGTATCTCTTACTCTTTTATTAAATATTATTGGCTCATCATTAAAGAGGAAGTTTGGAAGGCTATTAGTTCTTTTTTTACTACTGGTGTTATGTGTGAGGAGTGGAAAGAGACTTCTGTGGCCTTAATTCCTAAGATGAAGAATCTTTTGAATCACTCCAATTATAGACCAATCAGCCTTTGTTTGTCTATTTACAAAATTGTGGCAAGGATGTTGTTGAATAGGTTAGTTTGTTTCTTTCCAAGAATTGTCTCTGAAGATCAAGCGGCCTTTGTTAGAGGTCATTCTTTATCTAAACATATTTTTCTGACTCATGAGTTAATTAATAAGTTCAGATTTCCTAAAGCTAGGAATTGTATGATAGCTATTAAAGTTGATATGGAACAGGCATATGATAGTATGGGTTGGGCTACTTTGAAGCAAGTTTTAGAGCATTTTGGATTCCCCGGAAATTCTCTGATCTTTTAGTACAGTGAGTGGTTGCTCCTAAGTACTCTATTTTGATTAATGGTAACAACTCTAAATGGATTGAGGCTAAAAGTGGATTTAGGCAAGGGTGTCCCTTATCTCCTTATTTATTCATTTTGTGCTCTCAATTGTTGTTGGATGCTTTTGTTCGAAGAGGTAAAAAGATTGGAATCAAAGTAGCTCCTAAAGCAGAAAAAGTTTCTCATTTGCAGTATGTTGATGACATTATCATTTTCTCTGAGGCTAATCACAGGAGTGTGAAGAAAATCATTAATATTATGAAGGATTATAATAATTGGTTGGGGCCAAAAGTCAATGTTCAGAAATCCTCTATTCTCTTTGGGGAAGCTGTTGGAAGAAGAAAGACTATTGATCTTTCAAAACTTATGGGTTTTAAGATTGTCAAAGAACTTATCTATCTTAGAGTTAAATTGGTTTTAAGGAGATTGACTCTTTCAGATTTTCAAAACCTGCTGGAGAAGGCATATAGCAGGTTAAATACATGGGGACCTCATTTCAAAAAAATGCGCCAGTTGGAAACCGGTTCATATCTCTATCAGGAAAGCTACTTCTCATTAAGTCATCTTTCCTCTCTCTTCCTATTTTTTTATCAGCACATTCACTTGTCTCGATGGGAGTGTTAAATGAGCTGGATAGAATGAGCAGGGACTTTCTTTGGAACAAATAAGATAGAAGTATAGGCCTTCACTATGTTGCTTGGGAAACTTTATGCAAACCAAAAAGATTGGGTGGTCAAGGAGTGCATTCAGCAGCTGCTAAAGTAGGCCCATTGAGGGTTAAACTTTCTTGGAATTTTGTGTCTAAGCCTTCTTCTCTTCTCAATAGGATTTTAATGGCAAAGTATGGGATGGATATTTGGAATTTAGAAGTTAGGAGTGGTGCCTCTCTTACTTGGAAGGTTTCAAATGACATTAGTATCAATACTACTAAGGATGTTTGGATCATAGACAAGAGCATTGATCGGTGGCCCACTTTTGTTGTGGATTTCAATCATGAATGCAAATGTCTTATGAGTTTTACTCAAGAAGGAAACTGGAATGTCTCAAAGCTGCAGCAGTTCTTCGACCAAGAGTTGGTGGAAGTAATTATTTATACTCCAATACATCCTGAATTGCAATGTAATCAATTAGAGCTACTGTCCAAATGGTCAGGTAAATAAATTTCATCATTGATTTTTGAGTACAGGTCTGGATATGTTGCTGAAGATAGGAATTGGAGATGGTTGAGGAATTTAAAACTACGATCAAGTGTATAACTGTTCTGGTGGAGGATGAATCTCAATGCGATTCCCTCAAATGAGTTTTTAATGTATAGAAGGATGATGGAATTCAATGGATGCCCGAGAGGATACAATGCCATAGAGAATTCTGAACATATTGAAGTTTGTTGTGTTTACCTCTATCAAGTGATAGAGTTGCTCAATAGATGGGGGTTTAAAGTCCCTATTTTCTCTACTCTAGAAGAAAGCTATCGGGAGCTGGCTATTTTGTCAATGTCCAATCCCTTCTTAGGGAATTTTGTATTGTTCAACAGTGTTCTTTACCTGGAAAAGAAGAAACAAGCTCATACATAGTGGAATAGAGGACTGCATCACTGTTATTATAGTAAATTCAGTTAGTTTTACTACTGCATACTTTCTCTATAATCTAATTTCAGACTCCTGGGATACCAATCAACTAAGGCTATCTTCTTCCTCTTGGCATCCTCGTCCCCTCGAATGGATTAAGCTCAATGTTGATGCTTCGCTAGAGAGCTCTTATAAGGCAGGTATAGGTGGCGTGATTAGAGACTATAAAGATAGATTTTTGTTTGCCATTTGATTTAATTGTTTACATTGGGACTGCTCGGAATTGGAGCTGCAGGTGGTTCTATCCTTGAGTAAGGTTCTTCAAGAGTGGATGTATGAGGTGAAAGGAAACATAATTGAAGGTGAAAATTATAATGTAATATGTATGTTCAAGGTGTGCCGAATAATGAAGATGCTAAGAATGGTTGCTTAAAGCAAGAAGATTTTTCTTTTTTTAGAGATTTTAACCAAGTGTTAATTCATTTTGTTAATAGGGATTGCAATAAGTTAGCCGATTGTTGTGCTAACTATGCACATTCTTTTGATTTCATTTGGGATAGTATGGATTGTAATAAGAATCCTCCTTACTTTTTTACTTTGCTAAAGGAGGAATGCGATAGGGGTGCTATCACTTAGTCTCTTGTATCTTCATTTTTATTTAATAAAATTTCTCTATGCATTTCTTCAAAAAAAAAAAAATTTTCTTCCCCTACCTTAGAAAGTAACTAACATATGGTTTCTTTTTTTATTACATTCTAGACTCCAAATAGAGGCAAGACCCTTATAATTTATTATATCCCTAGATAAGTCTTGAGAATAATCTTATTCAAAGTGGGGGCTAAACTTTTCAAATTTCTAAAGATTGAATAAATGATTTAAGTATTAAAATCATAAATATTTATTTTGATTGAGTTTGGCATTTAAAATTTATTTATGATATTGATAACCCTCTTAGAGAGGTGATTCAGAGAGATGTGTTTAAAATTTGAACTTATGCTTGCTTGAAGTGAGTTGCCAGCTAACACCTAAGCAACAATCAAGCACCTTATGAAGGTAAGATATGATAGCTTTAAATCTAAGAAAATTTGGATTTATAGTTTAAGATTTTATCAGGACATTGTAATATGTAGAGGCACCAATCTAACACAGCTCTGACTCAAAGACCTCCTAATGTGTGCACGGTCACCAACTTTAGCACCCACCAAATACATGTTTTTGAATCAACAAATATAGAATTAAATAAAATAGAAATATGGACACTTCAAGACACATAACCCAATTATACCCAGTCATGAGTTGATATCTTTTTGTGGTGCCCGGTGAACCTGAAATGTTAGTGCTTAAGAAATATATATGTAATAATAAGAATAACAGGAGATAGCATAGTGGTGAATCTAATAATATGAGTTATCATCAATATCATAAGAATTGGGTCCAAATTTGCAACAACTTTCTATGGGATTACATATTAAGGATTTATCTTTTGGACTAGATATAACACAATAAAAATAAAATTATCAAGTGAGTTTTTCAATTACTTTAAATTTAGGATCTATTCATCTAGAAGTTCATCATCTACTTGAAGAATATCCTGAACCAGATGTGTTTCTAGAAAATCTACCAATGCCTAACCTTTCATAACACATAAAAGAATAAACTTTATATCAAATGACAGTAAAATAACTAACCATCAAGCTAATTTTCCTGATAATTTCAATCGAAACATTAAATTGTACAATGCATTCACTCTAGATATTAAGATTAGTTTAAGAGAAAGCATGTACTGCCTCAACTTTTGAGCAACAAAAAATTAAGGCTAGATATGCTTCCCAATTAGAGGATAGTTCATCAAAAATCTTTTATAATAAACTAAAAGCCACCCCCAAATCACTTGTGTGGCTTTGGTGATTTGGAGGCAATCTAGGGCTTCCTCTCATCGCCTCTATTTGTGGATAATCATGGAACTTCCCTTATTAATTTGTTTGACTTCTATTCATTTTCTCTATGGATTTTGTTTCTAAGGTTTTTCTTAGCTTCTTTCTTAATTTTCTGTTGGGTTTGGGTGATGATGACTCCGTCATCATCGAACCCTTGGATTTCATTGAATGTTGATGGAAAATCTTATTCTTCTAATGTGGTTCATCCCAGTGACCTAGCTTCATCTTTTTCTAAGTTGGATTTGGTTCATACTTCCTTTAAACAGCTCCCTACTTTGATGTTTGATGATAAAGTTGTTTCTAATCTAACTGCTCCTTTTGCTTTTACATTAGTTGGTAAGTTTATACTTTGCCAACCAAATCTAAACGGTATTCAAAGGTTTTTCATGAATCCAAAAGTATCTGAAAGTTTTTTCATTGGATTGATAGATCAATGATGAAAGTACGAGATGCGCCAAGAGGGGGGGGGGGTGAATTGGTATTTTGAAAATTTAAACCTAAATAGCAGTTCTAATTTTTTTTATATATTTTTAAAATAACAACTTAATAAGTAGAATGTAGAAGCTAGTAATTCATTCACAACTATAATATTGGTGACACAAATACAAATTTAATAATACGAGATCAAAATCAGATTTTTCAACAAGCAATTTAAAATAATAAATAAATGTGTGAA
This sequence comes from Dendrobium chrysotoxum, assembly GCA_019925795.1. Taxonomy (NCBI): domain Eukaryota; kingdom Viridiplantae; phylum Streptophyta; class Magnoliopsida; order Asparagales; family Orchidaceae; genus Dendrobium; species Dendrobium chrysotoxum. The sequence goes on from CM034315.1 coordinate 43,434,141, forward strand.
AAGTAAAGTGTGGTAAAAATGGAAAAAGCACATTATAGATTTTTATAGTAGTTCGACCACTTGACCTACATCCACTCCCCAGAGTCCTCCACTATGGGATTTGCACTAATAAAAGTTGACTCTCCTTTTGCTCCCATAGTAAGGCGGAGAAGCCTATACAAGACTCTTTCACCTTCCCCGGTGTGGCGGAGTACCAAACGCTATGTCCCCTCCTGGTGACGGCAACAGACCTTCTCCTTTTTCTCCCTCCTAGAGACGGAAGAGTACCTTTGAGGATGTCGACCCTGAAGCCTCTCTTCCTAGAGATCCTTCTAGAGACTCACCAATGCCACAGGAGGAGCAAGCATGCCGCTAGCTCGGAGCAACCATGTGATCTCCTCACACTCCTTCTCCCTCACGCTCAAGCTCACCTTCTCCTTCCTCTCAAAAACCTTAGATTTCTCCAAAAGCTCCAGCTCAATAATTCCCTCTTTTATCTAACACGGCCTCAATAAAAGCTCATTGAAAATTAAAAAGTTCTTTTAAATCAGGCTCCAAAAAACCCTAAAAGTTTCAATTTGATGTTTCTATTCATACAGTATGATAGAATATCATACAGTATGATCTGTTCAAAAATAGATTCATTCAGTATGAATGCAGACGAATAGTTGACAAATTTTACGAACATCGTATAGTATGATCTAGAGATCGTACTAGATGATTAGTTTATTTTCAACGGTTCGTACGGGATGATCTTTGGGATGAAAGAAATTCATCTCTGTCAATCATTCCGCTCTGTACCATTCGTACAGTGTGAGTAGTTCATTTCAGTCCATTGTCCAGTATGATATAAATTTCGTCCGGGACGATCAGTTTAATAAATTGGGGTTTCATCTGGTACGATCAATGGGACAATCCAAAATCATCTTTGTTCATCATACAGTATGATTGACAACGTACAATACGATCAATTGCAATTAAGAAACCAAGATTTAATTGCATGATTACGAGAGTTAATTTTGGCAAGATTTCAAATAATCGTACAATATGATTATGATCGTACAATACGATTAGTTCAAAAAATCAAAATTAAATCTTACCAAAGTTATTCTGGCGGCTAAGGTTTGTGAAAAGAAACCAATCATACAGTACGATAATAATCATACTGTATGATTAGTTTATAATATTAATCATAAAAAATTTAGACGTTAGCCTGAGTATTAATGACCTATCGTAAAATATGATTTAAAGTCATACAGTACGATATGTTTTAAAAAAAAAATTCTTCTTAAAAAAATTTCCACTGTGTGTGTGTGCATGGTCACTCCTTTTACATACATACTTTTATGGCAGACTCAAAAAAAGAAAAAAAAGAAAAAAAAAGAAGATTTTGTACGTCCTATTCTACCTAATCTTGAGTCTCCAGCAGTCTTGAACTATTTATTTCTTACTGGAAATGTTAGTTCTCACAGGCAAGAATAAACATTTATAATTTGAAAAGAATAACATATTAATTCAGTAATTATTATTTTCATAATCAAAATCAAATGCTTGGGATCCTAGATTGCAATAATCTCCCCCTTTTTGATGGTTTCAAATAACATTATCTGATACCCACAGTAGATGTTATTTCTTCCTTACCTCCCCCTCACTAGGATGATATATTTTAAAATATTGGAGGATGTTCAAAATTCTTTTTATATTGTTTGTTTTATGTGTTTTATTAAATGTAAAATAAAAAAGAATGAAAATAAAAGAACATAATAGGAATGAAAAATAACATTAAATTGAAGAATATAACATTATAAAAACTTATCCCCTTTTTAACATCAGCAAAAGAGAAGAACAACACATAATAGTACAAAAGCAAGAATTATAAACATAAGCAACTAATAGAAGGAAATACAATAAAGTAAAGTATTTAAAAACCAGGATCCTGATCTGGAGGTGGTGGTGGAGGTGGTGGAACCACTTGAAAATACTAATGGAGGGATACAAACTGGTGATCTATTGAGGTGAAGCGTTCCCCAAACCATTTCATGTCATTTTCATGTGGTTGGCGTTGTTGATAAATGTGGGAGTCTAGTCTCATTTGCAAACGATCAAGTTGGTGAATAATGTCATCAGGAGGGTAGGCAGGGTGTGCAAGGCCAGGTGGTTGTATTGGTGGTGGTGGAAGTGCTTTGCCAAGAGCAGCAGCCTCTTCTTCATCAAAATCAGGATCAACTTGCACGACCCCTCGATGGAATAGAATATGAAAAGAGGCATCTGTATAAAAGATTGGAAGATTGTTCGGAGGGAGAGGATAGTGAATTTTGTATTTGGCATCTAGGATGTATCCAATGATGTGTCCTAGAGCAAGATTTTGTTTTCGTCAGGCACTGGATAGCGGAGAGCAGCCAAGGCATGAATATAATCTAAAATCATTTGAGCTTCATTGAATTTTGTGACTGACATGATTAAATATGTCACTACTGACAACAATGAGGGAACGTGTATGCAGCTTTGTGTATAATTGATGTGCGAAGAATATGCTGGATAATGCGGTCATTTTGATTTAGGCTTTGGACAAGAGGTTTGTGGGAATTGATGGCTACATTCCTAAGGAGCATGTTGATAGATGACCAATCAAAATTATTTATGAGGAGAGATTGGGGATGAGGTCCTTCAGTGGATAGGCTAATATGCTCAGCGATATTGTGTTTAGTGATAATGATGTTTTGCTTGCAAACATAGGAAGTAAGGTTGTGCAATCTAAGTCGATCTTAAGGTTTGCTTAGAAATCATAGAGGAGTTTAGAATGAAATGGAATGAAAGTTCGATAGGGATGTTAAGCCCTGATGAACTAGTCCCGAGGCTAACTAAGAGGGGGGTGAATTGGTTTTTTAAAAATTCTGAGAGCAATAGTAAAAACCTTTTTGATGATTTGCAGCGGAAACAAATAAAACAATCAAACAAAAAGATCAAACACAATTTCAGCCAAGCAGTTAATCATAGAAAAATAAAAGTGTAGAAAGTAATAAGAATGAACACACATGATTTTATAGTGGTTCGGTCAACTTGACCTACGTCCACTCCCCGGAGCCTCTCCTCCGGGTATTGCACTAACTTAAAGTGTCTCTCCTTTTACTCCCACAGCAAGGCGGAGAAGCCTGTACAAAAACCTCCTTTCCACCGACACGGTGAGGCAGAGAACCAAACCTCCTTTTGCTTCCTCTGAAGCAGGCAGAGAACCTCGGACTCCTTTCGCTTCGTCCTGAAGCGGGCAGAGAACCCCAGATCTTCTTACGAACAATCCTCTCACAAAGAACACCAACAAGACAAAAGATGACGAGCAGAGAAGATGACTCTGATCCTTGCTTGGAGCAACCTTCGTGAACCCCTCACGAACTCCCCCTCATAAGATCCTCTCTCTCTCTCCCAAACTCTCTCTCTCTCTCTTTAGGGTTTCTCTGGAAAGGAAAGTGGCAAAAGATATTTCTTGTTGAAAGAAAAAGATCTTTTATAGGAGGGCTCAAAATTTGCCCTAAATCTCAACTGGTCGGCCAAGGTCATCCAGGACGATCGATAGATCATTCTATACGATCAGCTCAAAATCAGCTATTTCAGCCTGGACGATCTGGCTCTTCTAGACGATCAATAGAAAAGTTGTTCAGATCATCCCGTATGATTCTGCGAACGTCCGGGACGATTAGTGTAAATTAAGGAATATCGTCCAGGAGACAGTTCGGGTCATCCAGAGAAAATTGTGTTGGATGACCAAAAAATGACTTGATCGTCCAGAACGATACAATCGTCCTACAGGATTAGTTCAAAAAGTGCCTAAAACTTCCTGAGCACAGTTCGGGTCGTACAACTGAAATGCATTAGACGATCTATATCATCTAAGATGATGTGATCGTAGTAATCAAACATTAATTACTTTCCTTAATTACCAGGTTAATTTAGGCATGATTACACTGGATTGTCCAGGACGATACACGTACCGTCCGGACGATCAGACCAAATATCTTAAAATAAGAACTTGCCTAACTTGATCATGCTTGCCGAGTAATCATACACACATAGCTTGGTCACCCTAATTAGGGCTTTATTTTTATATGATCGTCTAGGATGATGTGACTATCGACCATGAAGATCTGAACAAAACTTGAATAGAAACTCTAATTCACTCAAGCTCTCCCCATGAGTGTGTGTGTGCAAGGTTACTTAGCTAGGGGATCAGTTACGTTACAATTGACTCAAGAAAAAGAAAATAGTACAGTTAAACACACTTAGACCCAATCTTGTGTTGGCTTGAGTTGCTCGTGATCTTTTATGCCTGAAATAGGTTAGCTAAGAAAAACACAATAGAAAACATGTTTGTCATCATCAAAACCAGATTTGTAAAAATCTGCCTCTCTTTGATGATGGCAAACATTTGTGTAGTAGTTTGAAAAAAAATAAAATAACTACGAGATCAAAATTTTTTTTTTTTAATTTTCATTTAACAACCAAAGTAATACAAGAAACACAACTACAAAAACATAACAAGAACAGAAACTACTATAACTAACTCCCCCTTTTGACATCACGAAAAGGAGGAGGGTAAACAGAAACACTGAAACATTAGTACAACCAGAAAAGAAAACAGCTACAAAATATAACACTAAAACGGAGGCGGATCTGATCGGAAGGAGGAGGTGGCAGTGGTGGGTTGAAGTAACTGTGGATGGCGGTGAAGTGTGCTCCCATCCAGGCAATGCCCTGGTCATGCTGCTGTTGCTGCTGAGCAGCATAGTCAGTGAAGCGATGTAGGTCCTCAGCGTGCCGCTGCTCCTACGCAGCAACATAGGAGTTGAATCTGGCCTCCCACTGATCAAAGCGCTGCTCCAGATAGTCAAAAGAAGAAGCGATGCGAAGGTGAGCAGGTGCATCAGGTGCAGTAGGAATGAGAAAAGCCTCTTCCTCTTCCTCCTCAACATCCAGGGGTGGGCTCCGATGTAGCGGGTGCTGTTTAGGACATGGAATGAATTGTTTGTGAAGAAGGAAGGAGGGACATCAGGAGGGACTGGATACTGTAGGTCATATTTGGTTTCTAAGGCATATGCAATAATATGACCTAAAGCTAGATTTGGCCGACGCCTAAGACCCAGGTCCCTAATAGTGGTGAGGTGCTCGATGTATCGGATAATAAGGTCAGCGACATTAAACTCCCGGTGGGCCATGATGTAGTATGTGGTCAAGGATAGTAACGGGGTAATGTGAATTCGATCCCCCACCTTTGGGATGACGAAGGAATGTAGGACGTACTGAATGGTCCATGCGTCCTTAAGAAGTGAAGTGCAAGCATTATCATGGTAGGGTGCATTCGTATTACGAAGGAAGTGATTGGCGACACCCCAATCATAGTCAGGGTCAGTAATAAGAGTGTGGAGTTTATCGCTAGTTACAAAAAGTTTAAGAATGTTGTGAAAGTCTTGGGTAGTATGTTCTACGGGACGTTGATTGACATACGAGCGAAGAGTGTAATAGTTAGCAGAAATGCATAGGTTGGCGAAGAAAACTTAAAGAAGTTAAAGACTAAATGGAAAGGCTAGGGTAAGGATGAAGGTGAGGGAGGTGTGTGCGAAAAGATCAAGAATAGGATAGGTAAGGGTGTGAGGGTTTACTATTTTTGAATGCGTAATCCCCATGTCACGATAGCACTCGAAGGCAGCCTGATCAGCTACATTGGAAAAGCGGGGATCAATATTCCCCCGCGAGGAACTCGTACCTTTTTGTCTAGAGCATTTCCCGCCAGCCATGAGAAAGCACAAGTGAGGGAGAGTGGAAGGAGAGGTGTGAAAAACCTTGAAGAAATCGACTGTTTAAATAGAACTTGGCCGGATCGTCTGTAAGATCGCGAGATTATCCAGGATGATATGTGCATTTATGACGGCCAGGACAATTGGTAAAAATGGCGGTCCAATCATCCAGGACGATCAGAGATCATCCAGGATGATTAAACACAGGCGATCGTCTTGAGGAGTCAGGCTGGACGACCGTTGATGAAAAGTATCATCCAGGACAATTAGGTGGATCATCCCGGATGATGTGCAATAAGTGTGATGGTACGGGCCGAATTTGAATTATCTAACGGCTGACACGTGGATCGTCCAAGATGATAAGGTGGATCATCCAGGATAATGGACGATAATTGGTGCAATCTTGGCCATTTGATGAGATCAGGAAGATATGAATCATATCGTCCAGGATAATTTATGGATCGTCAAGGGCGATCACCAATAATTGGTGTTTCTCAGCAGCAGGATCAGAGTGGAGACGGTTTTGAATGGATCATCCAGGATGATTTATGGATCATCTAGCACGAAGAAGATCATCTAGGACGATCAGTGAATCGTCCAGGATGGTGTGAAGAAAATAGGAAAAAGATGGAGGATGGAAATGAACGATCAGGATCCCAAAAACACAACCATTAAAAAGAAAAACAAAACCAAAGGAAAGAGAATGTGAAACGAGAACACAAAAGTAACAATTTTTTTTTTAAAATCAAGCTGCTCCAGTAAACCAGAATTTTTTCTTGATTTTAGATCCAAAAACCAATAAGACGATTGACAACACTAAAATCCAGAAAAAGTTAGAAAAATCAACTTTCGTAACTCCAACCTCGGGCACCTTATAGATGCAAATCTCTTTCAAACCAAAAGTCTAATTCAGAAGAAAAGAAATTAGATTCGAAAAGAGATCCTTTCAGTCTTCGTTCCAGAAAAATATCTGATATAATAGTGTTACAAAGTAATAAATCAGAAATCAGGATTTTCAAACTCAAGCTTTTGAAAATATTAAGTGGCGCACGGATTTTTCTAAGACATTTAACGATCTGAAGGGAAAGAAAGCTTGGTTGGGCTCATTTTGTGCCTTTTTTCAATTTATTTGGTGCTTTACGCATCTTTTCATTTTTGATACACTTTGTGTATCTTTAGTTTGGCGACATTTTGCATCTTTTCAGCTTTGGGCTCATTTTGTGCCTCTTTTTTTAATAGATTTGGCGCACTGCGCATCTTTTGTATGCTTTCTTCTATTCATAATCATTAAAGAGTCTCAGCTGTGAAATTATCTTCCAGACATAGGAGATACTCTCCACAATAAGGAAGAGTAATTCACAAAACAAAAGCCATATGTCATATGATAAGTGCAATCACTTGGTTTAGAAAATCATAATAATAAGTCAAGACTTTGAAAAACTATTCATATGAGGTAGATTACTGTAGAAAGATAAAACAAATCTCTATTTCAAAAACTAATATTTTAATTTTGAAGAAGGTTTTTATCCAAAAGAAATAATACACCAGTAAAGGAGTTAGAGGAAGAGAAACATTCATCAATGTTTCTTCCCTTTAACAGATCCAGTGGAATCAATCACTGCTTACCAGCTTCCAAATAAAAGCAAGGTAAAACTCTCTGTAAGAAATTCACTTTATCAGAAGTAGTGAGTAGTGATCGAATTTTGAAAAGCATAAAATAGTAAATAAAAGAGATGAACTAGTGAATAAAAATAGGTAGAAAATCACATCAAAGTAAATACTCAAATCAAACTAACAACAAGGCTAACACAGAAATCAGCAGACGAAGAAAAAATAAAAATAACTGAAAGTAAATAATCAAATCAAAAAGCTAACTACAGAAACATAATAACAATCAGAATAATCAAAAATCAACAGTCATTAGAATCAAGAATTTAAATCAATCACTCCTAATCTGGTTCTCAAAATGTTGAATGAGTCAAAGGCCAGTGATTTAGTGAATATGTCAGCCAGCTGAATTTTAGTTGCTACATGATGTAGCTCGATGTCCCCTTTTGTAACATGGTCCCTAAAGAAGTGATGCCTTATATCAATGTGTTTGGTACTAGAATGTTGGATTGGATTCTTAGAGATGCAGATGGCACTAGTATTAATATACAGAATAGAAATTGTGCCCACAGGTAATCCTAAATCCAAGACTTGTTGCTTCAACCAAAGAACTTGGCCACACAACTCCCTAAGGTAATGTACTCAGCTTCAGCAGTGGAAAGTACAACTGAGTTCTATTTTCTACTGCAACAGGAGACTAAAGACTATCCTATGAATTGACAAGTTTCAGAAGTGGTCTTTTTATCCACCCTACACCCTGTAAAGTCAGAATCAGAATATCCAATAATCTCAAAAGAGGTGCTGTGCCTAGGGTACCAGATTCCTAGGTTTGGGGTCCCTAAAAGATATCTAAGAATTCTCTTAACAGCAGTCAGGTGGGACTCTTCAGGATCAGCCTGAAACTTAGCATAAAGACAAACACTAAATATGATATCAGGTCAGCTAGCAGTCAGGTAAAGCAGTGATTCAATTATTCCTCTATACTTCTTCTGATCAATAGATTTTCTATTTGAATCCTTATCTAGCTGAATAGAGGAGCTCATGGGAGTATTGATTGGCTTGGCTTTGTCCATTTCATATTTATTCAAAATATCCTTAGTGTATTTAGATTGATTGAGAAAGATTCCATCATTTATCTGCCTTATGCTAAACCCCAAAAAGAAGGACAATTCTCTCATTATACTCATCTCAAGCTCCTTACTTATTATTTTAGAAAACTCATCACATAAATATTTATTAGAAGATCCAAAAATTATATCATCAACATAGATCTGGACAATGAGTAAGTCATCCCCTATTCTCCTCAGAAAAAGGGTGGTGTCTACGCTCCCCTTAAGAAACTCTCTTTCTAACAGGAATGTGCTAAGCCTATCATACCAAGCTCTGGGTGCCTGTTTCAATCCATATAAGGCCTTTTTTAATTTGTAAACATGATTTGGATATTGGGAACTCTCAAAACCTGGGGGTTGTTCTACAAAAACATCCTCTTTTATTACCCCATTTAAAAAGGCACTTTTGACATCCATTTGAAACAGCTTAAATCCCTTATAACAGGTAAAGGCTAATAGCACTCTAATGGCTTCCAATCTAGCTACAGGGGTAAAGGTCTCCTCAAAATTAATCCCTTTAATCTGATTATGCCCCTTAGCCACTAATCTTACCTTATTCCTAACCACCACACCAGAATCATTCATCTTATTCTTAAAGACCCACTTGGTTCCCATAATACTTTGATTTCTAGGTCTTTCTACTAACTCCCAAACATTATTCCTTAAAAATTGATTCAATTCTTCCTGCATAGCTAAGATCCAAAACTCATCTGAAAGGGCTTGATTGATGTTGGTGGGTTCAGTCATTAAGATAAAGGTAGAGTGGTTTACTTCCTTCCTAAGTCCGTGCCTAGTCCTAACACCATCAGAAGGGTCTCCTAAGATCAGTTCTTTAGGATGACTCGAAGAATATCTCCAATCTCTAGGCAGTGTGCTTGGAGGTTCTACCCTTTCCTCCAGATTTACATTTCCAACCCCTTGGGTAATCTCCTCTACCTCTTCTTCTTCCTCAACTCTAGTCACCTTAGGATCAGATTCATCAAACACCACATGAGTTATCTCTTCCACCACCAAAGTCCTCTTATTGAACACCCTAAAGGATTTCCCCACACTAGAATAGCCTAAGAATACTCCTTCATTAGATTTGGGGTCAAACTTTCCTAAGGGTGATTTCCCGTTGTTCAGAATGAAAACCTTACAGCCAAAGACATGGAGGTGGGACAGATTTGGAGTTCTACCCTTAATGATCTCATAAGGTGTCTTGTTCAGTTTTGATCTCACATTCACCCTATTCAGCACATAAGAGGCAGTGTTCACCGCTTCAGCCCAGAACTATTTTGGAAGTGAATACTCGACAAGCATGACTCTAGTGACTTCCACTAAGGTCCTGTTCTTCCTTTCAGCTACCCCGTTATATTGAGGGGTCCTAGGAGCTAAAAAATTGTGACTAATCCCTTGCTCCTCACAGAAACTTCCAAACTTCACATTTTCAAACTCTCCACCATAATCACTATGAATAGTCAAGATCTCACAACCTAACTTCCTCTAAATCCAAGTGGAGAAGGATTTAAACTCATCAAATGACTCAGATTTGTGGGACAGAAATTTAATGCAAGTAAACCTCGAGTAGTGATCTACAATCACAAACCCATAGACTTTCCCCCCTAAGCTGGCAGTGCTAATGGGTCCAAAGAGATCCATGTGAAGGACTTCTAAAGGTCTAGAGGTGCTAATGTCCTTAACAGAGTGAAAGGAGGGCTGGACTTGCTTCCCTAACTAACAGGCATCACACAGGTGGTCCTTAGTGAACTTAAGCTTGGGCACACCTCTAACTAAGTCATTTTGGGTGACTCTCCTAAGGGTTTTCATACTAGCATGACACAATCTCCTATGCCATAACCAAGACTCATTAGCAACAGTTTTTAAGCAAATTGAATTTTCAGCTTTAATGCAACTTACATCCAGCTTGTAGACATTGTTGATCCTTTGTCCCTGTAAAACAACTTTGTCCTTTAAGCTTAAAATGCTGTAAGTGGGCAGGAATTTGATGCTGTATCCTTTGTCACAAAGTTGACTGATACTCAGGAAGTTCTATTTCAGTCCATCTACATACAAAACATTATCAAACATAAAATTCTTTGAATCACCAATTATATCTGAACCTACCACCTTCCTGGTGGTGTTATCTCCAAGTGTAACCTTGCCTCCAGCTCTGGCCTCCAGCGAAATGAACTGATTTGCATCTCCAGTCATGTGTCTAGAATATCCACTGTCCAGGTACCACATGGTCTCACGAGGTCTTATGTGAGAGCACACCTATAAAATCATTAAACGATAGATTTAAAAACCCAAATAGGTTTGGGTTCCTTCTTATGAAAAGAAGAATGCAATGTATGCATGCTGTGCTGTGTAACAGGCAGTTTGGGTCTCCACACCCAATGTGTACTACAGTGAATAGTGCAGGTGTGGGAAATATGTCCTAACATGCCACAGGTAAAACATCTAACACCAGGAAAAGGGTTAACTAATCTACGTGGGTGATAGTGCCTCTTCCTAGATGTGTATAAAACATGCTTTGATGAATTTGCAACAGATTTTCAAAAGGTGGCGGTGCATAAAATTGTTCAATCATAGGTGGTTTTTTATTCTTCTCAAAGGCAGCAATTTTCACTCTAAAAAATTCATTTTCCTTGTTAAGACTAGCAATCTCAAAAGTGCTTACACTTTCATTACTTTCTAGGTCACATGCCATATCATTCAATTTCTTAAAAGCAGCTTCTAATTAAACATGCGATATTTTTAATGCATCATACTCAATAATTAAATCAGAATGCTTTCTATTCAGTTCATCAAATTCATCATGTAAAGACATGTGATTGCTATCAACAGTGGAATGATCCTTAATCAAAATATCATGCTCTTTTTGCAAACTCAAATAATCCAATTTCAAGCTAGCATGGGTTTTCTTAAGCTTCCTATACGATGCATGAATTTTTTTAGATATCTCAAGTAATTGATCGTAAGTAAGCTAACATACCTCTTCCTGGTCAGACTAACCAGCATGATCATCAGCCATCAGACACAAGTTTGTTTCCTCCTCTTCAGCTTCAGTCTCAGAAGAGTCGGATACAGAATCTGCCCAGAATGCCTTCTAAATCCACTTTTTGTCCTTCCTGAACTTGTATTTCTCCTCACCCTTCTCCTTGCTTGGGTGAGTTTTAAGTGTAGGATAATTAGCCTTAATGTGTCCAAGCTTCCTGCATTCAAAATAGACAGTATCAGATAAACCCTTAAAATTTTTACTGGACTTACCCTTGTTCCACTTCAAAATGTTTTTATGTTTCTTCCTTAGAAAGCTTTTGAATTGCCTTGTGATCAAGGTAATGTCATCGCTATCAGACCCGAAAGAACTTGAATCAATATCGTTGGCCTTCAGTGCCACTGTTTTCTCCTTCTTCTTCTCTCCTGCATCAAGCTGTCTTTGGTTCACCCCTTGCTTATAAGCAATGACTGATCCAAGTAAGCTATCAATAGAGTAAGTATTCAAATCTTTAGATTCAGTGATTGCAGTTATCTTAGCATCATATGAAGAAGGCAAACATCTATGTATTTTGTTCACTCATTCATTGTTTATAAGTTCTCTACCTAAGGCATGCAAAGAAGTGACGATTTGAGTGAATCTCGTATACATTTCAGAAAAGGTTTCAGTAGGTTTCATGCGAAACAGTTCATAGTCATGAAGAAAAATATTTAACCAAGACTGTTTGACTTCAGTTGTACCTTCATATGTGATGCACAATCTATCTTAGATTTCCTTACCAGTTGTACACGTAGAGACACGTATGTAATCCTCAGATTTTAAAGCACAGAAAAAATAATTCAAGCATTTGGCATTTAATTGTGCTAAATCACGATCATCAAAAGTCCAGTCAGTAAAGGGCATTTCAGTTTTAACATTTTTAACCATCCTAAAAGGTGGTTCGTATCCATCCTTAACTAGCATCCACATGCGATAATCAATTGATTGAAGAAAAATGGACATGTGAGTTTTCCAAAAATCAAAAGGAATGTTATCAAATAATGGAAGTCATGTGATTGAATAACCTTCAGTAGTATTAAGATTACCAAAGTTAGCCATGGATCAAATTCAAAAGTTTTTCAAAACTAGATTTTATGAATCCGGCTCTGATACCACTTGAAAGTTCGATAGGGATGTTAAGCCCTGATGAACTAGTCCCGAGGCTAACCAAGAGGGGGGGTGAATTAGTTTTTTAAAAATTCTGAGAACAAGAGTAAAAATCTTTTCGATGATTTGCAGTAAAAATAAATAAAACAATCAAACGAAAAGATAAAACACAATTTCACCCAAACAGTTAATCACAGAAAAATAAATGTGCAGAAAGTAATCAGAATGAACACACTGAATTTTATAGTGGTTCGGTCAACTTGACCTACGTCCACTCCCGAAGACTCCCCTCCGGGTATTACACTAACTCAAAGTGTCTCTCCTTTTGCTCACACAGTAAGGCAGAGAAGCCTATACAAAAACCTCCTTTCCACCGACACGGTGAGGCAGAGAACCCAGCCTCCTTTTTCTTCCTTTTGAAGCAGGTAGAGAACCTTGGACTCCTTTTGCTTCTTCCTGAAGCGGGAAGAGAACCCCAGATCTTCTTGCAAATAATCCTCTCACAATGAACACCAATATGACGAAAGATGACGAGCAGAGAAAATGACTCTGATGCTTTCTTGGAGCAACCTTCTTGAACCCCTCACAAAGTCCCCCTCACAAGATCCTCTCTCTCTCCCAAACTCTCTCTCTATCTAGGGTTTCGCTAGAAAGGAAAGTGGTAAAGATATTTCTTATTGAAATAAAAAGATCTTTTATAGGAGGGCTCAAAATTTGCCATAAAACTCAACTGGTCGGCCAATATCGTCCAGGACGATCGATAGATAATCCTGTACGATCAGTTCAAAATCAGTTGTTTTAGCCTGGATGAACTGGCTCTTTTGGACGATCAGTAGAAAAGTTGTTCATATCATGCCGTACGATTTTGTGATTGTCCGGGATGATTAGTGTAAATCGAGGAATATCATCCAGGAGACAGTTCGGGTCGTCCAGAGAAAATTGTGTTGGACGACCATAAAATGACTTGATCGTCAAGGATGATACGGATATCATCCTGTAGGATTAGTTCAAAAAGTGCCCAAAACATCTGAGCACAGTTCGGGTCGTACAGCTAAAATGTACTAGACGATCCATATCATCCCGGACGATCTCGCGATCATCCCGGACGATGTGATCATATCAATTAAACATTAATTGCTTTCCTTAATTACCAGGTTAATTTAGGCATAATTGTACTGGATCATCTAGGATGATACACGTATCGTTTGGGACGATCAGACAAAATATCTTAATATAAAAACTTACCTAACTTGATCTGGTGATTGAGAATTTTTGATTTGAGCATATCATCCCGTACGAGGTAATAATCATTCAGGATGATCTGCTTAATAAGACACACTTAACTTGGTCACCCTAATTTTGGTTTTTATTTTTACATGATCGTCTTACATGATCGTCCATGACGATGTGACTATCATCCAGGAAGATCTGAACAAAATTTGAACAAAAACTCTAATTCACTCAAGCTCTTCCCCTGAGTGTGTGAGTGCAAGGTTACTTAGCTTGGGTCAGTTACATTATAATTGACTCAAGAAAAAGAAAATAGTACACTTAGACACACTTGGACCCAATCTTGAGTTGGCTTGAGTTGCTCGTGATCTTTTGTGCCTGAAATGGGTTAGCCAAGCAAAACACAATAGAAAACATGTTTGTCATCATCAAAACCAGATTTGCAACATGGAAAAGCTAGGGTAAGGAGGAATTGAAGAGTCGTGGAGGCTAAGAGATTCATCACCTCGAAATTGAGTGCGGCTTGATTAAGCATGCTTGAAGGAGTAATTTTGGCCTCTTTGAATTTTTTGTAGGCTTTTTCGTCAGCTGCGGAGAGAAAGCGGTTGTCGAGCCAGTGAGAGGAGGAGGAGCTCCCGTTGATTAGTCGGCCTCACTTGCTTCCACCAGCCATAGAGCAAAAAGTGTTTGAAGGGAGCAAGGAGTTGAAAGAGTTGAGTGAAATGGAGAATGAAATCCCTTTAATTTATAGAATTTCAGCACTGTAGTACAGTATGATCTAGGATCGTATAGTACGATCAGGTGAGTTATTTCATCTAGATAACTTTTCAAAAAAGTGAGTCAAATCATACAGTATGATCAGAATCGTACTTGATGAATGTGAGTGAGAGGTCGTTTGTCTCGAGGAGTCGTCTGAATGACTTTTGACTAAATCGATCATACAGTACGAATGGGTGTTTGTACAGTATGAACCATAATAAATTTCATACCAGTTGATTTTAAATTCATCCCAATCCAAATTGACACGTATATCGTACAGTATGATGGGTGGTTTGTAAATTAAGATGATCAATAATGTGTATTGTACCATATGATGGGTAGTTTTTATAGTACGATGGATATAATTTTAGACATATCTGGACCATTGAAGAAATGTAAGGCTGTGATTGATGTATTAGTAGGTATTGTACAGTACGATATGTAATCATACAGTATGATTAGCACTGGAAACCAAGATTGTGTATTAGCAAGATGAGTGTGAGAGGATCAGGAAACCATTTTTTCCTTTTTTTTATTTTAAAAATAAAACAATAAACAGACAAAAAACACACAAACACAATTTTATTTTGTTTTGTCAGTCAAGGATGAATATCGATGACACCTAAGTTTATTCTCAATGTACTAAATATGTCATATGCTAATGATTTTGTGAAAATGTCAGCCAGTTGATCTTTAGTAGCAATATGGTGTAATTCAATATCTCCCTTGGATACGTGATCTCTTATGAAGTGATGTCGGATGTCTATATGCTTTGTTCGTGAGTGCTAAATTGGATTTTTAGTTATGCAAATTGCACTAGTGTTATTGCACATTATTGGGATGATTCCTATGGGTAGTCCAAGATCTAAAAGCTGCTGTTTTAACCATAGAACTTGAGGAACACAGCTTCTTACCGCTATATATTCTACTTCAGTTGTTGAGAGGACTACCAAATTTTTTTTTACTGGATCATGAAACTAAGGATTGCCTAATGAATTGACAGGTTCTCAAGATGCTTTTTTTATCTACCCTACATCCTGCAAAGTCTGATTCTGAGTATCCTAAGATTTCAAAAGTAGTGCTGTATCTAGGATACCAAATTCCTAACTTTGGGGTACCTAGTAGATATCTTAGAATTCTTATGACAGCAGTCATGTGAGAAGTGATCCAATTATTCCCCTATACTTCTTCTGGTCTATAGACTTTCCATTAGGATCTTTATCCAATTAAATGTTAGAATTCATGGGAGTATTCATAACCTTAGCATTGTTCATTTCATACTTTTTTAGAATATCATTGATGTACTTAGATTGGCTAAGGAGTGTTCCACCTTCCATCTACTTTACACTAAATCTAAGAAAGTACTTAAGTTCTCCCGTCATACTCATTTTAAACTCGTTACTCATTATCTTTGAGAATTCATCACATAAGATTTTCTCTAAAGATCCAAATAAAATATCATCTACATAAATCTAAACAATGAGTATCTCATCTCCTACCCTTTTTAAGAAGAGGGTGGTGTCTACACTACCCTTAACAAAGCCTCTATCTAGTAGAAATGTACTAAGTCTTTCATACTAGGCACGAGGTGCTTTCTTTAACCTGTATAGTGCCTTTTTTAATTTAAACATTTGGTTTGGAAATTGTGAGTTTTCAAACCCTCGGGGTTCCTCCACATAAACATCTTCTTTGATTACCCCATTTAAGAAAGCACTCTTAACATCCATTTGATATAGTTTGAAACCCCTAAAGCAAGTAAAGGCTAAGAGTACCCTGATGGCTTCTAGTTTGGCTACTAGAGCAAAGGTTTCTTCAAAATCTATTCCCTTAATTTGGTTATACCCCTTTATAATTAATTTAGCCTTATTTCTCACTACTATTCCCGAGTCATTCATCTTATTTTTAAAGACCACTTAGTTCCAACCATACTTAGTTCTTTAGGTCTCTTGACTAATTCCCACACATCATTCCTAACAAACTGGTTTAGCTACTCTTGCATTGCTAGGATCCAGAATTTATCTCCTAAGGCATAATCTATATTCGAGGGTTCAATCATGGAAATAAATGCAGAATGACTGACTTCTTTCCTAAGTCCATACCTTATTTCCACACCTTCTGATGGGTCTCCTAGGATCAGTTCTCTAGGATGACTAGAAGAAAATTTCTAATCTCCGGGCAATTTCTCTTGAGGTTCTACTCTAGTCTATATGGCAATTGTTTCTACTCCCTGAATAATCTCAACTTCTTCTTCTTCATGATTAGGTTCAAAAATCTTATTAGATTCATCAAATACCATATGGGTAGATTCTTCTACTATAAGGGTCCTCTTATTAAAGATTCTATAGGCTTTACCGTCAGTTGAGTAGCCTAAGAAAACCCTTCATCAGATTTAGGATTAAACATTCCTAAGGGTGACTTACCATTGATTAAGATAAAGCATTTGCATCCAAAAATATATAAGTAAGAAATATTTGGTGTCCTACCCTTAAGCAATTTACAGGGTATCTTATTAAGTATGGATCTAACATTTACCCTATTTAGAACATAATAAGTAGTATTCACTGCTTCTGCCCAAAAGTATATAGGTTGAGTGTATTCAGCCAACATTACCCTAGCAGCTTCAACTAAAGTTCTATTCTTTCTTTTCGCTATTTCATTTTTTCTGAGGAGTTCTAGGGGCAAAGAAATTATGTTCTATTACTATCTCTTGACAAAATGATTCAAACTTATCATTCTCAAATTCTTCACCGTGATTAGTACGAATTGTTGAAATTACACATCCTAATTTCCTTTGAATCTAAGTGGAGAAAATTCTAAACTCTTCAAATGACTCACTATTATGGGCTAAGAATTTACCCAGGTAAATCTGGAGTAGTCATCTACTATTACAAATTCATATAATTTCCCTCCTAGGCTAGCTATACTAACATGTCTGAATAGGTCCATGTGGAGAGTTTCTAGTGGCCTAGTGGTGTTGATATCCTTGATTGAATGAAAAGATGATTTTACATATTTTCCTAACTGGCAAGCATCACAAAGATGGTCCTTAGTAAAGTCTAACTTAGGTATGCCTCTAACTAGGTCTTTCTAAGTGATGTTCCTAAGTGTTTTCATGCTAGCATGGCATAGTTTCCTATGCCATATCCAAGAGTCATCAGCTATTATTTTTAGACATAAAGAGTTTGAGTTTTCAATGCAGTTTAAGTCTAATATATAGACATTATTTATGCATTTTCCTTCTAACACAAGTGAATCATTGAGGCTAATCATGCATTTTTTAGAAATAAACTTTATGCCAAAACCCTTGTCACATAGTTGACTAATACTTAAAAGATTATGCTTTAAACCATCAACTAAAAGTATATTTTTAATTACCAAATTCTTAGAATTTCCAATGATACCTGAGCCCACCACATTCCTGGTGGTGTTATCTCCCAAAGTCACCTTGCCTCCTGACCTGGCCTCTAGTGTGACGAACTGCTTCATGTCTCCAGTCATGTGTCTCGAGCAGCCACTGTCCAGGTACCACATGCTCTCACTAGGTCTTTTGTGAGAGCATCCCTATAATGTCAATCACAGTTTAGTTTTGGGAACCCAAGTAAGTTTAGGTTCCACCTTATGCTTGTATGAATGAAATGTATGCATGTTATGCTGTGATGAATGCAGCTTAGGTCTCCACACTAGATGTGTCCTATGGTGAATTATGCACATGCAGGCTATGTGAACTAGAATGCCACAAGAATAATACCTTACACCAGGAAATGGGTTCACTAGTCTATGGGGGTGATAGTGCTTTTTCCTCAGTCTGGATGATGCATGCTGTGATAGTTTTGAATGAGATGGTTCACATGGTGGAGGTTTATAAAACTCAGCAAATATGGGAGGTGTTTTATTGTTCTCATATGCATGAAGTTTTTCTTTTAGAAATTCATTTCTTTTATTAAGACTTGTAGTTTTGAATTTCAATGTATGCTCACTTCTATCTAGTTCACATACAAGTTCTTCAAGTTCCTTAAATGCATTCTCTAGTCCAACATGTGATGATTTCAAGGCATCGTGTGTAGTAGTTAATTCAATATGCTTCTTATTTAATGCATCATATTCATCAAGTAAGGACATGTGATCTCTATCCAAGTCATAGAAATCTTTAACTACACTAGCATGCTCTTTTTGTAAAGTACTAAACTCAGTGTTAAGACTAGCATGCATTTTCTTTAACTTTCTATACGAGTCATAAATCTTTTCAGAAATAATTAGCAGTTCAATATAAGAAAGTTGACATACCTCATCTTGATCTGATTGATCAAGGTTATCATTAGTCATAAGAAATAAATTCGTTACCTCCTACTCTGCTTCTTCATCTGATGATTCTGAAGCAGACTCGGCCTAAAATGCTTTTTGTGTCTTAAATTTGCCCTTCTTCAACTTTGACCTTTCCTCGCCCTTCTCCTTGGTTTGAGGAGACTTAACATTGGGACAATCAGCTCGGAGATGACCTGCTTTCCTACACTCAAAGCAAATTGTGTCAGATGCAACTTTAGTATTCTTTAAGCTTTTACCTTTGTTCTAATTGCTTTGATGACGTCGTTGCTTTCTCTTCAAAAAATTCTTGATCTGACGAGTCATCAAGGCAATGACGTCATCTTCCTCCGCTACAGAACTTTCACTATCAGAATTATTTGCTTTTATAGCCACTGTTCGCTCCTTCTTCTTTTCACCTGCATCACTTTGTCATTGGCTCACTCCTTGCTCATAAGCAATGAGTGACCTAAGCAAATTATTAATTGAATAAACGTTTAGATCTTTGGACTCAGTTATTACTATAATTTTTGCATCATACTAGCTAGGCAAACATCATAGTATTTTATTCACTTTTTTAAAGTTAGACAACTCTCTCCCTAAAGCATGCAAGAATGTCACAATTTGGGTGAATCTAGTGTACATTTCAGATATAGTTTCACTAGGTTTCATGCGGAATAGTTCATAATCTTGTAGCAGTATGTTTAGCCTAGATTGTTTGACTTCACTAGTTCCTTCGTATGTGATACACAGTTTATCCCAAATTTACTTACCAGTACTACAAGTAGACACTGACATATAATCTTCTGATTTTAATATGCAAAAGAAATAATTTAGGCATTCGGCATTTAATTGTGCGAATTCTCTATCTTCAATGCTCCATTCATTAAAAGATAATTCAGTTTTAACTCCATTCAATATACGAAATGGTACAGTGTAACCTTCTTAAACCAACATCCACATGCGATAGTCTAAAGACTGTAAAAATATAGACATGCGTATTTTCCATAAATCAAACCGTATATTGTCGAATAAAGGTGTGTAAGTTATAGAATAATCCTTCGCAGTGTTACGATTACCAAAATGTGCCATGGATCTTATGTTTCTAGGTTTTCTAAAACACTATTTTAAAACCCTGCTCTAATACCACTTGAAAGTACGAGATGCGCTAAGAGGGGGGTGATTTGGTATTTTAAAAATTTAAACCTAAACAGGGGTTCTAATTTTTTTTGTATTTTTAAAATAACAACTTAACAAGTAGAATACGAAAGCTAGTAATTCATTCACAACTACGATATTGGTGACACAATTGCAAATTTCACAATACAAGATCAAAATCAAATTTTTCACCAAGTAATTTAAAATTATAAATAGATGCGTGAAAAGTAAAGAACAATGAAAATGGAAAAAGCACACCAGAGATTTTTATAGTGGTTCAGTCACTTGACCTACGTCCACTCCCCGGAGTCCTCTACTCTGGGATTTGCACTAATAAAAGTTGACTCTCTTTTTGCTCCCACAGCGAGGCAGAGAAGCTTTTACAAGGCTTACTTTCACCTTCCCCAGTGTGGCGGAGTACCAAATGCCATGTCACCCTCCCGATGATCGCAGCGATCCTTCTCTTTTTTCACCCTCCAGGAGACGACAGAGTACCTTTGAGGATGTCGACCTTGAAGCCCCTCTTCCTAGAGAGCCTTCTAGAGACTCACCAAAGCCACAGGAGGAGCAAGCGTGCAGCTAGCTCAGAGCAACCACGTGATCCCCTCACACTCCTTCTCCCTCACGCTCAAGCTCGCCTTCTCCTTCCTCTTAAAAACCTTGTATCTCTCCAAAAGCTCCCCCTCAAGAGTTCCTTCTTCTGTTTAGCACGGCCTCAACAACAACTCATTGAAAATTAAAAAGTTCTTCTAAATCAGGCTCCAAAAAATCCTAAATGTTCCAATTTGATGTTTTTGAAAGATCGAGATGAGCTAAGAGTTCAAATAATTATTGATTTTTTTTATTTCTTACAATAATAACATAACTAGTCAAATGCGAAAGCTGATGATTTATAAATAATTATGAAGATGGTGATTATTCTTTAATTATCATAATGAAAATATTGATCTCAGATTTTCACCAAGCATTTATAATAAACATTAAAATGCGAAAAAAAATTAAAGTGGAAAAAATAAAATCAGAAAGAACACACCAGATTTATAGTGGTTCGGTCAAGCCATGACCTACGTCCACTCCCCGGAGTCCTTCTCTCTGGTTGTTGCACTATCACAATAGTGTCTCTCCTTTAGCCCCCACCGCTAGGCGGAGAAGCCCTTACAAACTCTCTTCCACCAACCCGGTGTGGTAGAGGACCAAACTCCTTTCACAGGTAGAGAACCTTGACTTCTTTTCACCCTCCTAGTGAAGCAGAGGACCTGAACTTTTTTTCACCCTCCTGGTGAGGTAAAGGACATGGAATCACTTTCACCTTCCCCGGTGCGGCGGAGTAGCCGGGTCTTTTGACACTAAAGAGGTCTTCTTCTTCCCAAAGCCTCCCTCAAGACAAACCTTGACTCTTGGACTAACTCAGGTTATACGAACTTTTTTTCCCGGAGCAACCATGTGAAAACCCCTCTCACACTCCCTTGAAGCCCATAAGGATCTTCCCCCTCTCTTACAAACTCCACCCTTTCTCTCCCTAGCCCAAAGCTCTCTCTTCAATCTTTCTTTAGAAGAAAATAACTCAATGAATTTCTAGAAAGACTCCTACAAAGTCTCATCAGAAAGTTTAAATAGAGGGCTTCAAAAAATCTTAAAAGTCCAATTTAGCTGTCAAAGATCCTACAGTACGATCGCAGGATCATCCATTACGATGTGCAGAATTTGACCTATTACTACGGTACGATCTCAGAATCATACAGTATGATTAGTTCAATTGAAGTGCAGTTCATCCAAGATGAATCCTGGGATGACCAAATCATCTCTTATCATCGTACAATATGATCCAGTTCATACAATACAATCCAGATATCAAAATTATGCAAATGCGATTCAATCGCAGGATTAAATTAGCCAATATTTTAAACATTGTACAGTACAATCTGTAATAGAATAATTTTCAAATTCAAATTTTTGCTTAATTTAATGTTCGACAGGGTTTCTAATTAAACAAGATCGTCCAGTATGATATGGTGTTCGTACTGTATGATTAGTTATATTCCAAAAGAATTTTTTTCAGAAAATAAGATATTTTAATTAATTTCTGTAACACTAGATCGTACAGTACGATCCATATCGTATAGTATGTTGTACAGAAAAATTAGATACTTAATATTAAATTTTCTCCCCTTGTGTATGTGTGCACGGTTACCTGGCTATCATGCACCATTATAGGACTTGACTCAAGAAGTTAAAATAAATAAATGAAAATTAAATTATCTTTCAACATAACCTATTCTACCCAGTCTTGAGCCCTGAATCTTCAAAGACTGGCGCCTGTTGTACCTGAAATGTTAGTCAACACACAAACATGTATACACAATAAATATTAGGAGAAATAAAGAGGCACTCAATAATATTTTCATCATCAAAATTATATACTCAGGAGCCCGAGTTGTAACAATCTCAACCTTTTTTATGATAGCAAATATTATTGGTTGAATTTATAAATTAAAAATATTTTTCTCTTCTAATCTCCCCCTCACTAAGAGAATTACATTAAAAATAGGGGTAAGCATTTTTTTTTAATAGTTTTATTTTTAAAATAAATAAATATTTTAAAACTAAATGACAGAAATTTTTTATAAAAAACTAAACCATAAATACAACCAACCATAACACATTCTCCCCCTTTGACATTATCAAAAAGAAGAGAAACAATGCAAACACATAAGTTAAACTACATGCAAAAGAAGGTAATGACATATAAGAAACTAAAATATGAAATCATGCTTAAAACATACTAAACATCAAACACTCAAAATAGATAAACAAACATACAAAACACATAAATAAAACACACAAACAAACCTCAATATACTTATACCCGATCAGAATTTCCAATCGAATTCTTGATGATTTAGCATAAGCTTGTTACCTCATCATCTTGCTCCTATTATGATGATTCAGAAGCTAAGTCTAACAAGGAGATCTTTTGTTTCTTTCCATTTCCCCATATTGCAATTGTTTTATTCTCACTCTTTTTCTTTACAAGGTGTTTCTTAAGATTAGGGCATTCATTTTTAAAATGTCCAGGTTTCCTACACCCAAAACAAATTATGTCAGAAATAAGCTTATCATATTTTTCAATTTTACCTTTGGTCCACTTTTGTTCACGCTTGTGCTTGTGCTTCAGCAAACTTTTGAATTGGCTTGTTATTAATGTCAATTTCTCATTCTCATCACTTTCTAAGCCATCTTTACATGTGTCTTTTGCTTTTAGTACTATAACATTTTCATCACCTGCATCTAAAAGCCTTTGACTCACACTTTGCTCGTAGGTAATGAGTGAGCCGATCAGGTTTTCAACAGAATAAGTATTCAAGTCTTTTGATTCACATATAGTAGTCACTTTGGCATCAAATTTTTCTGGTATACAACGTAGAATTATGTTGACCTTTTCTAAATCTGAAAGTTCTCTACCTAAAGCATGCAATGATGTCATAATATGAGTAAACCTAGTATACATGTCTAAGATAGTCTCATAAGGTTTCATGCAAAAAAGTTCATAGTCATGCAATAATACATTTAATCTAGATTATTTGACTTCACTACTACCTTCATATGTAATGCATAGTTTATCCCAAGCTTCCTTTCCAGTGAAACAATTAGAAATAATTATATAAACTTCAGAAGTTAAAGCATAAAAAAAGTAATTTAAGGATTTAGCATTCAATTGAGCATAAATTTTTTCTTCTATACTCCATTCAGTAAAAGGAATATCAGTTTTCACACCATTAATAATACGTGATGATATAGAATATCCAGATTCAATCATATGCCACATCCTAAAATAAATGGATTGTATGAATACAGACATGCGAATTTTCCAAAAATTAAATGGAATGTTTTCTAAAAGTGGCGGATGAGTTATTGAATAACCTTCCATATTATTTCTATTTCCAAATTGTGCCATTGATCTTTTTCCTATAGGTTTTCTAAAACACTATTTATAGTACCGCTCTAATACCACTTGAATGATCGAGATGCGCTAAGAGTTCTAATATTTATTGATTTTTCATATTTCTTACAATAATAACTTAACTAGCCAAATACGGAAGCTGATGATTTATAAATAATTATGAAGATGGTGATTATTCCTTAATTATCACAACGAAAATATTGATCTCAGATTTTCACCAAGAATTTATAATAAACATTAAAATGCGAAAAAAAAATTAAAGTGCGAAAAATTAAATCAGAAAGAACACACCAAATTTATAGTGGTTTGGGCAAACCATGACCTACGTCCACTCCCCGGAGTCCTCCTCTCCGAGTATTGCACTATCACTATAGTGTCTCCCCTTTAGCCCTCACAGCTAGGCGGAGAAGCTCTTACAAACCCTCTTCCACCAACCCAGTGCGGTAGAGGACCAAACTCCTTTCGCAGGCAGAGAACCTTGACTTCTTTTCACCCTTCTGGTGAGGCAGACGACCTGAACTCCTTTTCACCCTCCTGGTGAGGCAGAGGACCTGGAATCACTTTCACCTTCCCCGATGCGATAGAGTAGCTGGGTCTTTTGACACCAAAGATGTCTTCTTCTTCCCAAAGCATCCCTCAAGACAAACCCTGACTCTTGGACGAACTTAGGTGTAAGTTCGTCGGAGCAACCGTGTGAAAACCCCCTCACACTCCCTTGAAGCCCACAAGGATCTTCTCACTATCTTACAAACTCAACCCTTCCTCTCCCTAGCCCAAAGCTCTCTCTTCAAGCTTTCTTTAGAAGAAAACAACTCAATGAATGTCTAGAAAGACTCTTACAAAGTCTTATGAGAAAGCTTAAATAGAGGGCTTCAAAAAACCCTAAAAATCCAATTCAACCATCAAAGATCATATAATATGATCGTAGGATTGTCCAGAATAATATGTAGAATTTAACCTATTAGTACTGTACGATCGCAGAATCGTTTAGTACGATTAGTTCAAGTGAAGTGCAGTTCATCCAGGACGAATCCTGGGATGACCAAAATCGTCTCTGATCATCGTATAGTACGATCCGGTTCGTACAGTACGATCCAGATATCAAAATTATGTAAATTTGATTGACTAATCATAGGATTAAATTAGGCAATATTTTAAACATCGTACAATACGATTAAGATCATACAGTATAAATAAAACAATTTTCAAATTCAATTTTTTGCCTAATTTAATGTTCGACAGGGTTTCTAATTATACCAAATCATCCAGTACGATGTGGTGTTCGTACTATATGATTAGTTATATTGCAAAACAATTTTTTTTAGAAAAAAAAATATTTAATTAATTTCTGTAACACCAGATCGGACAGTATGATCAATATCGTACATTATGTTGTACAAAAAAATTAAAATACTTTACATTAAATTTTCTCCCCTTATGTGTGTGTGCACGGTCACCAGGCTATCATGCACCTTCATAGGACTTGACTCAAGAAGTTAAAATAAATAAATGAAAATTATATTATCTTTCAACATAACTTATTCTACCCAGTCTTGAGGCATGAATCTTCCAAGACTGGCGCCTGTTGTACCTAAATGTTAGTCAACACACAAACATGTATACACAATAAATATTAAGAGAAATAAAGAGGCACTCAATAATATTTTCATCATCAAAATCATATGCTCAGGACCCTGAGTTGTTACAATCTCTCCCGTTTTGATGATGGCAAATATTATTGGTTGTATTTACAAATTAGAAATATTTTCTCCTATTCTCCTCCTCACCAAGAGAATTACATTAAAAATAGGGGTAAGCATTTTTTTTTAATATTTTAAAAAAAAATAAATATTTTAAAACTAAATAATAGAAAAATTTTATAAAAAACTAAATCATAAATGCAACCAACCACAACACATTCTCCCCCTTTGACATTATAAAAAAGAAGAGATACAATGCAAACACATAAGTTAAACTACATGCAAAAGAAGATAATGACATATAAGAAACTAAAATATGAAATTATGCTTAAAACATACTAAACATCAAATACACAAAATAAATAAACAAACATACAAAACACATAAATAAAACACACAAACAAATCTCAACTTACTTATACCTGATCAGAATTACCAATCAAATTCTAGATGATTTAGCATAAGCTTGTTACCTCATCGTCTTCCTCTTGTTCTTTTGATTCAGAAGCTAAGTCTACCTAGGAGATCTTTTATTTCTTTCCATTTCCCCTTATTGCAATTGGTTTATTCTCACTCTTTTTTCCTTACAAGGTGTTTCTTAAGCTTAGGGCATTCATTTTTAAAATGTCTAGGTTTCCTACACCCAAAACAAATTATGTCAGAAATAAGCTTATAATATTTTTCATTTTTACCTTTGGTCCACTTTTGTTCACGCTTGTGCTTATGCTTCAGCAGACTTTTGAATTGGCTTGTTATTAATGTCATTTTCTCATTCTCATCACTTTCTAAGCCATCTTTACATGTGTCTTTTGCTTTTAGTACTATAATATTTTCATCACCTACATCCAAAAGCCTTTGACTCACACTTTGCTCGTAGGCAATGAGTGAGCTGATCAGTTTATCAATAGAATAAGTATTCAAGTCTTTTGATTCACATATAGTAGTCACTTTGGCATCAAATTTATCTGGTATACAATGTAGCATTTTGTTGACCTTTTCTATGTTTGAAAGTTCTCTACCTAAATCATGAAATGATGTCACAATCTGAGTAAACCTAGTATACATGTCTAAGATAGTCTCATAAGGTTTCATGCAAAAAAGTTCATAGTCATGCAAGAAGACATTTATTCTAGATTGTTTGACTTCACGAGTGCCTTCATATGTAATGCATAGTTTATGCCAAACTTCCATGCCGGGGTTACAATTAGAAATAATCATATAATCTTCAAAAGTTAAAGCACAGAAAAAGCAGTTAAAGTATTTAGCATTCAATTGAGCATAAATTTTTTCTTCTCTACTCTATTCAGTAAAAGGAATATTAGTTTTCACACCATTAATAATACGTGGCGGCATAGAATATCCAGATTCAATCATATGTCACATCCTAAAATAAATGGATTGTATGAATACAAACATGCGAATTTTCCAAAAATTAAATGGAATGTTTTCTAAAAGTGGCGGATGAGTTATTGAATAACCTTCCATATTATTTTTATTTCCAAATTATGTCATTGATCGTTTTCCTCTAGGTTTTCTAACACACTATTTTGAGTACCACTCTGATACCACGTGAAAGATCGAGATGCGCAAAGAGTTCTAATATTTATTAATTATTCAGATTTCTTACAATAATAACTTAATTAGTCAAATACCGAAGCTGATCATTTATAAATAATTATGAAGATGGTGATTATTCTTTAATTATCAAAATGAAAATATTATTCTCAGATTTTCACCAAACATTTAAAATATACATTAAAATGCAGAAAAAAAAATTAAAGTGCAAAAAATAAAATAAAAAAGAACACACCAGATTTATAGTGGTTCAGTCAAACCATGACTTACGTCCACTCCGCGGAGTACTCCTCTCCGGGTATTGCACTATCACTAAAGTGTCTCTCCTTTAGCCCCCACAGCTAGGTGGAGAAGCCCATACAAACTCTCTTCAACCAACCCAGTGCGGCAGAGGACCGAACTTCTTTTGCAGGCAGAGAACCTTGACTTCTTTTCACCCTCCTAGTGAGGCAAAGGACCTGAACTCCTTTTCACCCTCCTGGTGAGGTAGAGGGCCTGAAATCACTTTCACCTTCCCCGGTGCGACGGAGTAGCCGGGTCTTTTGACACCAAAGTGGGCTTCTTCTTCCCAAGATTCCGTCAACCTAAACCTTGACTCTTGGAGGAACTCAAGTGTATGTTCGCCGTAGCAACCGTTCGAAAACCCCCTCTTACACTCCCTTGAAGCCCATAAGGATCTTCTCCCTCTCTTACAAACTCCACCCTTTCTCTCCCTAGCCCAAAGCTCTCTCTTCAAGCTTTCTTTAAAAGAAAACAACTCAATGAATGTCTAGAAAGACTCCTACAAAGTCCTATGAGAAAGCTTAAATAGAGGGCTTCAAAAAACCCTAAAAGTCTAATTCAGCCATGAAAGATCGTACAGTACGATCATAGGATCGTCCTATACGATGTGTAGAATTTGCCCTGTTAGTATTGTACGATCGCAGAATCGTATAGTACAATTAGTTCAATCGAATTGCAGTTCGTCTAGGACGAATCCTGGGAAGACCAAAATCGTCTCTAATCATCGTACGGTATGATCCTATTCACACTGTACGATCCAGATATCAAAATTATGCAAATTTGATTGACTAATCACAGGATTAAATCAGGCAATATTTTAAACATGATACAGTATTATTAAGATCATACAGTATGAATCGAATAATTTTCAAATTCAAATTTTTGCCTAATTTAATATTCGACGGGGTTTTTAACTATACCAGATCATCCAGTACGATGTGGTGTTCGTACTGTACGATTAGTTATATTTCAAAGGAACTTTTTTCAGAAAAATAAAATATTTTAATTAATTTTGGTAACACCAGATCGTACAGTATGATCCATATCGTATAGTACATTGTACAGAAAAATTAAATTATTTAACATTAATTTTTCTCCCCTTGTGTGTGTGTGCACGGTCACCAGGCTATCATGTACCTTTACAGGACTTGACTCAAGAAGTTAAAATAAATAAGTGAAAATTACATTATCGTTCAACATAACCTATTCTACCAGTCTTGAGCCCTGAATCTTTAAACACCGGCGCCTATTGTACCTGAAATATTAGTCAACACACAAACATGTATACACAACAAATATAAGGATAAATAAAGAGGCACTCAATAATATTATCATCATCAAAATCATATACTCAGGAGCCCGAGTTGTAACAATCTCCCCCTTTTTTATGATAGCAAATATTATTGGTTGAATTTACAAATTAAAAATATTTTTTTCTAATCTCCCCCTCACTAAGAGAATTACATTAAAAATAGGGGTAAGCATTTTTTTTTAATAGTTTTTTTTTTCAAAATAAATAAATATTTTAAAACTAAATGACAGAAAAATTTTATAAAAAACTAAACCATAAATACAACCAACCATAACACATTCAACCCCTTTGACATTATCAAAAAGAAGAGATACAAAGCAAACACATAAGTTAAACTACATGCAAAAGAAGGTAATGACATATAAGAAACTAAAATATGAAATCATGCTTAAAACATACTAAACATCAAACACTCAAAATAGATAAACAAACATACAAAACACATAAATAAAACACACAAACAAACCTCAACATACTTATACCCGATCAAAATTTCCAACCGAATTCTTCATGATTTAGCATAAGCTTGTTACCTCATCATCTTGCTCCTATTCTGATGATTCAGAAGCTAAGTCTGCCCAGGAGATCTTTTGTTTCTTTCCATTTCCCCATATTATAATTAGTTTATTCTCACTCTTTTTCTTTACAAGGTGTTTCTTAAGATTAGGGCATTCATTTTTAAAATGTCCAGGTTTCCTACACCCAAAACAAATTATGTCAGAAACATGCTTATCATATTTTTCAATTTTACCTTTGGTCCACTTTTGTTCACGCTTGTGCTTGTGCTTCAGCAAACTTTTGAATTGGCTTGTTATTAATGTCAATTTCTCATTCTCATCACTTTCTAAGCCATCTTTACATGTGCCTTTTGCTTTTAGTACTATAACATTTTCATCACCTACATCTAAAAGCCTTTGACTCACACTTTGCTCGTAGGCAATGAGTGAGCCGATCAGATTATCAATAGAATAAGTATTCAAGTCTTTTGATTCACATATAGCAGTCACTTTGGCATCAAATTTATCTGGTATACAACGTAGAATTATGTTGACCTTTTCTAAGTTTGAAAGTTCTCTACCTAAAGCATGTAATGATGTCACAATCTGAGTAGACCTAGTATACATGTCTAAGATAGTCTCATAAGTTTCATGCAAAAAAGTTCATAGTCATGCAATAATATGTTTAATCTAGATTGTTTGACTTCACTACTACCTTCATATGTAATGCATAGTTTATCACAAGCTTCCTTGCCAGTGATACAATTAGAAATAATTATATAATCTTCAGAAGTTAAAGCACAGAAAAAGTAATTTAACGATTTAGCATTCAATTTAGCATAAATTTTTTCTTCTACACTCCATTCAGTAAAAGGAATATCAGTTTTCACACCATTTATAATACGTGATGATATAGAATATCCAGATTCAATCATATGCCACATCCTAAAATAAATGGATTGTATGAATACAGATATGCGAATTTTCCAAAAATTAAACGGATTGTTTTCTAAAAGTGGCGGACGAGTTATTGAATAACCTTCCTCATTATTTCTATTTCCAAATTGTGCCATTGATCTTTTTCCTCTAGGTTTTCTAAAAACACTATTTTGAGTACCGCACTAATACCACTTGAATGATCGAGATGCGCTAAGATTTCTAATATGTATTGATTTTTCAGATTTCTTAGAATAATAACTTAACTAGCCAAATGCGATGCTGATGATTTATAAATAATTATTAAGATGGTGATTATTCCTTAATTATCACAATGAAAATATTGATCTCAGATTTTCACCAAGAATTTATAATAAATATTAAAATGCGAAAAAAAATTAAAGTGTGAAAAATAAAATCAGAAAGAACGGACCAGATTTATAGTGGTTTAGTCAAACCATGACCTACGTCCACTCCCCGGAGTCCTCCTCTCTGGGTATTGCACTATCACTATAGTGTCTTCCCTTTAGCATCCACAGCTAGGCGGAGAAGCCCTCACAAACTCTCTTCCACCAAACCGGTGTGGTAGAGGACTGAACTCCTTTCGCAGGCAGAGAACCTTGACTTCTTCTCACCGGCAGACGACCTGAACTCCTTTTCACCCTCGTGGTGAGGCAGAGGACCTGGAATCACTTTCACCTTCCACGATGAGGTAGAGTAGCTGGGTCTTT
This sequence comes from Dendrobium chrysotoxum, assembly GCA_019925795.1. Classification (NCBI taxonomy): domain Eukaryota; kingdom Viridiplantae; phylum Streptophyta; class Magnoliopsida; order Asparagales; family Orchidaceae; genus Dendrobium; species Dendrobium chrysotoxum. The sequence goes on from CM034315.1 coordinate 43,465,189, forward strand.
TAACACCAAAGAGGTCTTCTACTTCGCAAAGCATCCCTCAAGACAAACCTTATCTCTTGGACGAACTTAGGTGTAAGTTCGCCGGAGCAACCGTGTGAAAACCCCCTCACACTCCCATGAAGCCCACAAGGATCTTCGCCCTCTCTTACAAACTCCACCCTTTCTCTCCCTAGCCCAAAGCTCTCTCTTCAAGCTTTCTTTAGAAGAAAACAACTCAATGAATGTCCAGAAGGACTCCTACAAAGTCTTATGAGAAAGCTTAAATAGAGGGCTTCAAAAAACCCTAAAAATCCAATTTAACTATCAAAGATCGTACAATATGATTATAGGATTATCCAGTATAATATGTAGAATTTGACCTATTAGTACTGTACGATCGCAGAATCGTTTAGTACGATTAGTTCAATTGAAGTGCAGTTCATCTAGGACGAATCCTGGGATGACCAAAATCATCTCTGATCATCGTACACTACGATCCGGTTCGTACAGTATGATCCAGATATCAAAATTATGTAAATTTGATTGACTAATCACCGGATTAAATTAGGCAATATTTTAAACATCGTACAGTACGATTAAGATCATATAGTACAAATAAAATAATTTTTAATTTCAAATTTTTACCTAATTTAATGTTCGACAGGGTTTCTAATTATACCAAATCATCTAGTACGATGTGGTGTTCGTACTATATGATTAGTTCTATTGCAGAAGAATTTTTTTCAGAAAAAAAATATTTAATTAATTTCTATAACACCAGATCGGATAGTATGATCCATATCATACAGTTTGTTGTACAGAAAAATTAAAATATTTAACATTAAATTTTCTCCCCTTATGTGTGTGTGCACGGTCACGAGGCTATCATGCACCTTTATAGGACTTGACTCAAGAAGTAAAATAAATAAATGAAAATTACATTATCTTTTAACATAACTTATTCTACCCAGTCTTGAGCCCTGAATCTTCCAAGACTGGCGCCTGTTATACCTGAAATGTTAGTCAACACACAAACATGTATACACAATAAATATTAGGAGAAATAAAGAGGCACTCAATAATATTGTCATCATCAAAATCATATGCTCAGGAGCCCGAGTTGTTACAATCTCTCCGATTTTGATGATGGCAAATATTATTGGTTGTATTTACAAATTAGAAATATTTTCTCCTATTCTCCCCGTCACTAAGAGAATTACATTAAAAATAGGGGTAAGCATTTTTTTTAATATTTTTTTTTAAAACAAATAAATATTTTAAAACTAAATAATAGAAAAATTTTATAAAAAACTAAATCATAAATGAAACCAACCACAACATATTCTCCCCCTTTGACATTATAAAAAAGAAGAGATACAATGCAAACACATAAGTTAAACTACATGCAAAAGAAGATAATGACATATAACAAACTAAATATGAAATTTTGCTTAAGACATACTAAACATCAAACACATAAAATAAATAAACAAACATACAAAACACATAAACAAAACACACAAACAAACCTCAACTTACTTATACTTGATCAGAATTACCAATCGAATTCTTGATGATTTAGCATAAGCTTGTTACCTCATCATCTTCCTCTTGTTCTTATGATTCAAAAGCTAAGTCTGCCTAGGAGATCTTTTATTTCTTTCCATTTCCCCTTATTGCAATTGGTTTATTCTCACTCTTTTTCCTTACAAGGTGTTTCTTAAGATTAGGGCATTCATTTTTAAAATGTCCAGGTTTCCTACACCCAAAACAAATTATGTCAGAAACAAGCTTATAATATTTTTCATTTTTACCTTTGGTCCACTTTTGTTCACACTTGTGCTTATGCTTCAGCAGACTTTTGAATTGGCTTGTTATTAATGTCATTTTCTCATTCTCATCACTTTCTAAGCCATATTTACATGTGTCTTTTGCTTTTAGTACTATAACATTTTCATCACCTACATCCAAAAGCCTTTGACTCACACTTTGCTCGTAGGCAATGAGTGAGCTGATCAGATTATCAATAGAATAAGTATTCAAGTCTTTTGATTCACATATAGCAGTCACTTTGGCATCAAATTTATCTGGTATACAACGTAGCATTTTGTTGACCTTTTCTAAGTTTGAAAGTTCTCTACCTAAAGCATGAAATGATGTCACAATCTGAGTGAACCTAGTATACATGTCTAAGATAGTCTCATAAGGTTTCAAGCAAAAAAGTTCATAGTCATGCAAGAATACATTTAATCTAGATTGTTTGACTTCACCACTGCCTTCATATGTAATGCATAGTTTATCCCAAACTTCCTTGCCAGGGTTACAATTAGAAATAATCATATAATCTTCAGAAGTTAAAGCACAGAAAAAGCAGTTAAAGTATTTAGCATTCAATTGAGCATAAATTTTTTCTTCTCTACTCCATTCAGTAAAAGGAATATTATTTTTCACACCATTAATAATACGTGACGGCATAGAATATCCAGATTCAATCATATGTCACATCCTAAAATAAATGGATTGTATGAATACAAACATGCGAATTTTCCAAAAATTAAATGGAATGTTTTCTAAAAGGGGCGGACGAGTTATTGAATTAACTTCCATATTATTTTTATTTCCAAATTGTGCCATGGATCGTTTTCCTCTAGGTTTTCTAAAACACTATTTTGAGTACCGCTCTGATACCACTTGAAAGATCGAGATGCACTAGAGTTCTAATATTTATTAATTATTTAAATTTCTTACAAGTAATAACTTATTTAGTCAAATGTGAAAGCTGATGATTTATAAATAATTATGAAGATGGTGATTATTCATTAATTATCACAATGTAAATATTATTCTCACATTTTCACCAAACATTTAAAATATACATTAAAATGCAGAAAAAAAACATTAATGTGCACAAAATCAGAAAGAACACACCAGATTTATAGTGGTTCGATCAAACCATGACCTACGTCCACTCCCTAGAGTACTCCTCTCTGGGTATTGCACTATCACTAAAGTGTCTCTCCTTTAGCCCCCACAGCTAGGTGTAGAAGCCCATACAAACTCTTTTCAACCAACCCGGTGCGACAGAGGACCGAAATTCTTTTGCAGGTAAAGAACCTTGACTTCTTTTCACCCTCCTGGTGAGGCAGAGGACCTGAACTCCTTTTCACCCTCCTGGTGAGGCAGAGGACCTGGAATCACATTCACCTTACCCGGTGCAGTGGAGTAGCCGGGTCTTTCGACACCAAAGTGGGCTTCTTCTTCCCAAGCTTCCACCAAGACAAACCTAGATTCTTGGAGGAACTCAGGTGTATGTTCACCGTAGCAACTGTTCGAAAACCCCCTCTTACACTCCCTTGAAGCCCACAAGGATCTTCTCCCTCTCTTACAAACTCCACCCTTTCTCTTCCTAGCCCAAAGCTTTCTCTTCAAGCTTTCTTTAGAAGAAAATAATTTCTTGAATGCCTAGAAAGACTCTACAAAGTCTTATGAGAAAGCTTAAATAGAGGGCTTCAAAAAACCCTAAAACTCTAATTCAGACGTCAAAGATCATACAGTACGATCATAGGATCATCCTGTACGATGTGCAGAATTGACCTGTTAGTACTGTACGATCGCAGAATCATATAGTATGATTAGTTCAATCGAAGTGCGGTTCGTCTAGGACAAATCCTGGGATGACCAAAATCGTCTTTGATCATTGTACGGTATGATCCTGTTAGCACTGTACGATGAAGATATCAAAATTATGCAAATTTGATTGACTAATCACAGGATTAAATCAGGCAATGTTTTAAACATCATACAGTATGATTAAGATCGTACAGTACGAATCGAATATTTTTCAAATTCAAATTTTTGCCTAATTTAATGTTCGACGGGGTTTTTAACTATACCAGATCATCCAGTATGATGTGGTGTTCGTACTGTACGATTAGTTATATTTCAAAAGAATTTTTTTCAAAAAAAGAAAATATTTTAATTAATTTTTGTAACACCAGATCGTACAGTATGATCCATATCGTATAGTACATTATACAGAAAAATTAAAATATTTAACATTAAATTTTCTCCCCTTGTGTGTGTGTGCACGGTCACCAGGCTATCATGCACCTTTACAGGACTTGACTCAAGAAGTTAAAATAAATAAATGAAAATTACATTATCGTTCAACATAGCTTATTCTACCAGTCTTGAGCCCTGAATCTTTAACACCGACGCCTGTTGTACCTGAAATATTAGTCAACTCATAAACATGTATACACAATAAATATTAGGAGAAATAAAGAGGCACTCAATAATATTGTCATCATCAAAATCATATACTCAGGAGCCCAAGTTGTAACAGTTTTTATTCATACAGTATGATATAATATCATACAATATAATCTGTTCAAAAATAGATTCGTTCAGTACGAATGCAGATGAACAATTGACAAATTTTACGAACATCGTATAATATGATCCAGAGATCGTACTAGATGATCAGTTTATTTTCAAGTGATCATACGGATGATGTATGGGATGAATGAAATTTATCTCTGTCCATCATCTCGCACTATACCATTCATACAGTATGATTAGTTCATTTCAGTCCATCATCCGATACGATTTAAATATGGCCTAGGATGATTAGTTCAATAAATCATGGTTTTGCCTGGTATGATCGACGGGACGATCCAAAATCATCTCTATTCATCATATAGTATGATTGACATTATACAGTACGATCAAATGCAATTAAGAAACCCAGATTTAATTGCCTGATTATGGGAGTTAATTTTAGCAAGATTTCAAATAATCGTACAGTATGATTGTGATCGTACAGTAAGATTAATTTAGAAAATTAAAATTAAATCTTACCAAAGTTATTCTGGTAGCTAGGGTTTGTGAAAAGAAACCAATCGTATAGTATGATAATAATCTTACAATATGATTAGTTTACAATACTAATCATACAGAATTTAGCCGTTAGCCTGAGTATTAATGGCCTATCGTACAGTATGATTTAAAGTCATACAGTACGATATGTTTTAAAAAAAATTTCCTTCTTTCAGAAAAAATCCCCTATGTGTGTGTGCATTGTCACTCCTTTTACATATATGCTTCTGTGGAAAACTCAAGAAAAGAAAAATAAAAGAAAAAAAAACTAAGATTTTGTACATCCTATTCTACCTAATCTTGAGTCTCCACCAGTCTTGAACTATTTGTATCTTACCTGAAATATTAGTGCTCAAAAATAAGAATAAACATTTATAATTTGAAAAGAATAACATATTAATTCAGTAATTATTATTTTCCATCATCAAAATCAAGTGCTTGGGATCCTGGATTGTAACAAACGACACATTGTAATTCAACTATCTAATGATCTTGACTACAGTCATATTTTTTCTAGAAGAGCATGATACATTATTGGTTGTCAAATGCATTTGCTTAAGTGGACTCCTAATTTTGATATGAGAAAGGAATCTCCTGAAAGTTTATTAGCGATGTTAAGCCCTTATGAACTAGCCCAAGGCTAACCAAGAGGGGGGGGATTGGTAGTTTTAAAAATTCTTAAGAAAAAATGATTTTGAAAACCTTTTTGAATGTTTTAAAATAATTACAATTTTCTGATGATGTGCAGATGTTTAATAAAAAATAATAATAACTACAATTACACTATCATCAATAGAAAAGTAAAGTACAGAGAATAATCAAAAAGAAACACACCAGATTTTATAGTGGTTTGGTCAACTTGACCTATGTTCACTCCCAGAGCCTCCCCTTTAGGTATTGTACTAAAATGAAGTGACTCTCCTTCTACTCCCCTAGCAAGGCGGAGAAGCCTTTTCAAAATTCCTTTTCACCAACTCAGTGAAGAAGAGAACCCAGACTCCTTTTGCTTCCTCCTAAAATGGGCAGAGAATCTTACCTCATTTCTCTTCTGCTTGAAACAGGTAGAGTACCTGATCTTCTTGCAGATGATCCTTCCTTCAGAGACACCAAAGGGCAAGAGATGATGACAAGAGAAGATAACTTAGATCCTTGCTTGGAGCAATCTTTGTGAATACCTCACAAACTCCCCCTCATAAGAACCTATCTCTCTCTCTCTCTCTCTCAAGCTCTCTCTCTCTTTCTCTCATTCTCAAGGCCCTCACAGGAAAGGACAGCGGCAAAAGATTTTTACAGTAGCACGAAAAAGATCTTAAATAGAAGGCCTTAAAAATTGCCATAAATTTTAACTTGCCATCAAAGATTATCTAGGATGATCTTTAGATCATCCTGTATGATAAGTGTAAATCTGACCCTTTTGGCCTGGCTGATCTAGTTCTTCTAGATGATTAGAAGACATGATTTATTTTGATCATCCGTGACAATTTTACGATCGGCCTAGACGATTAGTTAAAAATGGGCATATCATCCAGAAGATTGTTCGGGTCATCCTGGAAAACTATGCTGGATGATTTTAAAATGACTTGATCATCCAGGTTGATATTGATATCGTCCCATACGATTAGTTCAAAAATATCATCCAGGGGATTATTTAGGTCGTCCAAGAAAACCATGCTGGATGATTTCAAAATAACTGGATCATCCAAGATGATATTGATATCTTCTCATATGATTAGTTCAAAATCTAAAATATCATCTAGAGGATTATTTGGGTTGTCTAGGTAGAATATACTGAATGGTCAGGATTTCAAATTAATCATCCAGGATGATATGATGATCGTCTAGGATGATATGATCAAATCAATCAAACCTTAATTTCTTTCCTTAATCACCTGACCAATTTACACATGATTGTGATGAATCATCCAGAATGACACACGTATTGTCCAGGACGATCAGATCAAAAAGCTAAAAAAAAAACTTGCCTAACTTAGTCTGGCGGTTAAGAATTTCTGATGTAAGCATATCGTCCTGTAGGATCGGTGTATCATCCAGGATGATTTAATTAATCAGACAGACTTAACATGGTCGCCCTAATTAGAGTTTTATTTTCAATGAATCGTCTAGGATGATATGAATATAGTCTAAGATGATTTGAACAAAATATGAATAAAAATAATAAATTACTAAAACTCTCCCCCTGAGTGTGTGTGTGCAAGCATACTTAGCTTGGGGATCCGTTGGATTGCACTTGACTCAAGAAAGATGAAAAAATATATTGAACCTAAAATATAAATAGACAGACTCGATCTTGAGCTGGCTTGAATTACAATTAATCTTATGAACCTGAAAGGTTGGACATTCAAACAGAAATAGAAATGTTCGTTATCATCAAAATCATAATCCTTGAATCTATATTTACTACAATCTCCCCCTTTTTTATGATGGCAAATATTTGTTAGTAATTATAAAATCAGTAAATAAACAACAAAGCCATAAAAACTAATGAGTGCTATTTTTATTAGCCACGTGAATAATATAAGAACACTGAATATTGATAAAGAACTGAACATTAATAATTTAACCAGTACACTAACCCAGAATACAACTACTCCCCCTTTTGACATCTCAAAAAGGGGAAAATAGCACATAAAAACATAAACAAAAAATAGTATAAAACCAACATATAAAAACATCAAAAGCTATCAAACTAGTAAAAAGGGGGATCCTAATCAAATGGACGAGGAGGTGGTGGTGGCTGAAACAGACTGTGGTGGGTGGCAAACTGATCTCCAAACTAGGCCATGTCTTGGTCGTGCTACTGCAGTTGCTGGGCTTCATAGGCATTAAAATGGTTCACATCCTCAGCATGTTGTTGCTTCTAGGCAACTATGTAGGAGTCAAAGTTTGCCTCCCATTTGTCAAACCTATGTACTAGGTGATCAAGTGGTGATTCTATATGGAGAGGAGCAAGTGAAACATGTTCAGGAGTAGCTTCCTTCTCTTCTCCCTCAATATCCGTGCTGGGCTCTAGATGAAGTCGAGTACTGTGAAGCACATGGAAGGAGTTATTGGAGTAGAAGGAAGGTTGGATATTTGCAGGAACTAGATCTTACAGATTGTATTTTGTTTCAAGAGCATAGGCAATGAGGTGTTCTAAGGATAGATTTGGGCGTCTCCTTTGACCCGGATCCCTAATGCTAGTGAGGTGTTCGATGTAGCAAAAGAGGAGATCAGTAACATTAAAATAATGATGGGCCATGATATAGAAGGTCGTCATGGAGAGCAAGGGGGTAATGTGGATGTGGTCCCCAGCCTTTGGAATGATAGAGGAGCGAAGGACATGTTGGGTTATCAAAGCATCCTTGACTAGGGAACAACATGCATTATCTTGGTATGGGGCATTAGTGTTCCTAAGAAAGTGATTGGTGACACTCCAGTTAAAGTTAGGGTAGAGGACAAAAGATGGAGTTTATCGCTAGTAATGGATAGTTGGAGAATATCATGAAAGCCTTAGGTGGTTAATTCTACAGGGCATCGATTAACATAAGGGTGAATAGTGGAGTAAGAAGAATCGATGTGAAGATTCACAAAGAAAATGCAGAGAAACTCAGTACTAAATGGAAATGCAAGTCAAAATGAAAGTGAGGGAGGTGTGAGCAAAAAGCTCCAGTGCCGGATATGTGAGATTATATGGGTTTATGATTTTGGATTGAGTGATCCCCACATCAAGAAAGCACTCGAAGGCAGCCTGATCGGCTGCATTAGAAAAGTGGGGAGTTACATTCCCTCGAGAGGAACTAGCACCCTGTTGCCTAGATCATTTGTCACCAGCCGTGCTAAGATGATTGAGTAGGGAGTGAAGGAAGGTGTGGTGAAATAATGGGGGAAATCAATTATTTAAATAGAAATTGTACATATCATCCAGGACGATCGCAGGATCATCAAGGATGATAGGTAGTAATAATGGCATCGAAAATGATTAGTCAAAAAGGTGGTTGGATCATCCAGGATAATCAGATATCAACGATGATGATTAGACGCAGATGATCATCCTGAGGAGTCAAGCTGGATGACCATTGATGAAAAGTATCATTCAGGATGATTAGGTGGATCGTCTAGGATGATATGTATTAAATAAATCGGACAGGCTGAATTTAAATCATCCAACTGCTGCCACATGGATCGTCTAGGATGATGAGGTGTATAGTCCAGTATGATCAATAATAATTGGTGCATATTAGCCATTGGATCATGATGGGGATGATTTGAACCTATCATCCAGGATGATGTATGGATCATCCAGGATGATGTAAAAAAATTGGAAAAAGATGAAGGATGGAGAGGAATGATCAAGGAGCCCAAACCACACAAAAAGGAAAAATTAAAATCAAATCAAAGTAAAATAAAAAATAGAAATGAGAAAATAACACTAAAAACCTTTTTTTTTAATCGATCCACTCGAGTAAATCAAAATTTTTCTTTAATTTTCAATTCAAATGCTAATGAGAAGAAAATCGACAATGCTAAAATATAGAAAAGTTAGAAAATCAATTTTCATAACTCCTACCTCGAACACCTTACAGGTTTAAATTCCTTTCAAATAAAAATCAAATTCAGAAGAGAAGAAATTATATTTTAAAAGAGATCATTTCAAGCCTCGTTTTAGAAAAATATCTCATAAAATAGTATTATTAAGTAATGAATCAGAAATCATAATTTTCAATCTTAAGCTTTTGAAAGTATTAAGTGACAGATGGTCTTTTCTAAGATATTTAATGATCTGAAAGGGAATAGAGCTTATTTCTTGGTGGGTTCATTTTATGCTTCTTTTCTAATTTGTTTGGCGCACTTTGAGCATCTTTTGATTTTTGATACACTTTGTGTATCTTTCCAATTTTAGTGTCATTGTGCATCTTTTAATTTTTGGGCCCATTTTGTGCCGCTTTTTATTTCTTTTGCAAGCTTGCTTCCTTTCATAATCTCTAAATAATCACAGTTGTGAAATTACCTTCCACACATAAGAGAAGAAAAAACTCACTCTCTATAGTAAGGAGGAGTGATTCACAGAACAAAATCATACTCCATAGGATAAGTGTAATCACCTAATTAAGAAAAACATAATAATGATTCAATGCTTTGAAAATACTATTCATATGAGATAGATTATTATAGGAAGATAAAATAGATCTCTTTTTCAAAAACCAACTTTCTAATTTTTAAAATGATTTTTATCCAAAAGAAATAATATACCATTAAAGGAGTTAGAGGAAGATAAACAAGCATCGATATTTCTTCCCTTTAACTATTTTAGAGGAGTCAATCATTGCTTATAAGCTTTCATACAAAAATAAGGCAAAAACTCAGTTAGAAATCTAGTTTATTAGTAGAAGTGAGCAGTAATTTGATTTTCAAGAAAATAACCAGTAAGTCAAAAACCAAGAGAAAAGCATGTAAAAAGAAAGAACTAAATCCGATAAGCAAATCAATCAAACAAAAATTAGTAAGAAAATAATTGATCTAAAAGGACAGATAATTAAATTAAATAAAAACTAAAAGAAAAATAAAAAATAGAAAATGAAGAAATTAGCGATCATGAGATTCATGCATATATGTCAATCACACCCAATCTGATCCTTAAAATACTGAATGTGTCAAAGGCGAGTGGTTTAATAAAGATGTCAGCTAGTTGTTTTTCAGTTTCAACATGGTGTAGCTCAATATCACCTTTTGTAACATGGTCCCTACTGAAGTGATGCCTTATGTCAATGTGTTTGGTTCTGGAATATTGGATAGGATTCTTAGAGATGCAGAAGGCACTAGTGTTATCACATAGAACTAAAATTGTGCCAATAGGTAATCCTAAATCTAGAACTTATTACTTTATCCGAAGGACTTGGGCCACACAACTTCCTAAGGCAATGTACTCAGCTATAGTAGTGGAAAGTACAATAGAGTTTTATTTTCTACTGGACCAGGAGACTAAAGACTATCCTATGAATTGGTAAGTTCCAGAAGTGCTCTTTCTATCCACCCTACACCCTACAAAATCAGAATCAGAATATCCAATAATCTCAAAAGAAGTGCGGTGCCTAGGATAGCAGATTCCTATGTTTGGGGTCCCTAAGAGATATCTAAGGCTTCTCTTAACTGCAGTCAAGTGAGATTCTGTAGGATCAACTTGAAATTTAGTATAGAGATAAACACTAAATATTAAATCAGGTCGGCTAGCAATCAAGTAAAGCAATGATCCAATTATTCCTCTAAACATCTTTTGATCAATAAAATTTCCATTTGAATCTTTATCTAACTGGACAGTGGAGCTCATGGGAGTGTTTATTGCCTTTGCTTTATCCATTTTATATTTCTTCAATATGTCCTTAATATATTTTGATTAATTGATAAAAGTTTTATTATCCATTTGTCTTATGCTAAACCCTAAAAAGTAGGACAATTCTCCCGTCACACTCATCTTATACTCCTTACTCATTATTTTAAAAAAATTATCACATAAATTTTGATTAGAAGATCCAAAAAATATATCATCAACATAGTTCTGGACAATGATTAAATCCTCTCCTACTTTTCTCAGAAAAAGGGTGGTGTCTACGCTCCCCTTAACAAACTCTCTTTCTAGTACGAATGTGCTAAGCCTCTCATACTAAGGTCTGGGTGCCTGTTTCAATCCATGTAAGGCTTTTTTTAATTTGTAAAAATTATTTAGATATTAGGAACTCTGAAAACCTGGGGGTTCTTCTACAAAGACATCTTCCTTTTTCAAATGGAAAAGGCACACATCCATTTGAAAAGCTTAAATCCCTTTTAACAAGCAAAGGCTAGTAGCATCTTAATGGCTTACAATCTATCTACAGGCACAAAGGTCTGCTAAAAATTAATCCATTCTATTTGGTTATACTCCTTAGCTACCAATCTTACCTTATTCCTAACCCCCACACCAGAATCATTCATTTTATTCTTGAAGAACCAATTGGTTTCCACTACACTTTGATTCTTAGATCTTTCTACTAACTCCCAAACATCATTCCTCACAAATTAGTTAAGTTCTTCATGCACAGCTTAGATCCAAAATTTATCAGAATGGGCTTAATTGATGTTAGTAGGTTCAGTCATTGAGATAAAGGCAGAATGGTTTACTTCCTTCCTAAGTCCATGCCTTGTTCTAACACCTTCAAATAGGTCTCCTAAGATTAGTTCTTTAGGATGACTCAAAGAATATCTCTAATCTCTAAATAAAGTGTTTTACGGTTTACCCTTTCCTCCAGATGTGCATTTTCTACTCCTTGGGTAATCTCTCTTATTTCCTCTTCTTCCTCAGCTCTAGACTCCTTAGGATTAGATTCATCAAACACTACATGAATAGTCTCCTCCACCACCAATGCCCTCTTGTTAAACACTCTAAAGAACTTCCCAATACTTGAATATCCTAAGAACACTCCTTCATCAGATTTTGGGTCAAATTTTCCTAAGGATGATTTCCCATTATTAAGAATGAAAACCTTACAGCCAAAGACATGGAGGTGGGACAGGTTTGGAGTTCGACCCTTAAAGATCTCATAGGGTGTCTTATTCAGTTTGGATCTAATATTCACCCTATTCAACACATAATAGGCTAAGTTCACCTCTTCTGCCCAAAAGTATTTTAGAAGTGAATACTCAGCAAGCATAGCTCAAGCAGCTTCCAATAAGATCCTATTCTTCCATTCAGCTACCCTATTATGCTAAGGGGTCCTAGAAATTAAAAAGTTATGGCTAATCCCTTGCTCCTCATAAAAAGTTTCAAATATCACATTTTCAAACCATCCACCATGATCACTATAAATGACCAAGATCTCACAACCTAACTTCTTCTGAATCTAAGTGGAGAAGGTTTTTAATTCATCAAATGACTCAGTTTTGTATGACAAAATTCTAATCCAAGTGAACCTCGAGTAATCATCAACATTCACAAATCCATAGACTTTTTTCCCTAAGCTGACAGTGCTAATAGGTCCAAAGTGATTCATGTAAAGGACTTCTAAAGATCTAGAGGTGGTGATGTCCTTAATGGAGTGGAAAGAGGATTGGACTTACATCCCTAGTTGACAGGCATCAAACATGTGGTCTATAGGGAATTTAAGCTTGGGGACTCCTCTAATTAGGTCCTTTTGGGTGACTCTTCCAAGGGTTTTCATACTGGCTTGACATATCCTCCTATGCCACAGCAAAGTCTCATCAACAGCAATTTTTAAGCAAAATGAAGCAGCACATTCAATGTTATTTAAATCAAGCATGTAGACATTGTTGATCCTCTTTCCCTACAAAATAGTGTTATTATTTAAGCTGATAATGCAAGTATTTGCTAGGAACTTATTGCTGAACCCTTTATCATAGAGTTGACTGATGCTGAGCAAGTTGTGTTTTAGTCCATCTATAAGCAAAATATTTTCAATCAAAAGGTTCTTGGAGTTTTTTATTATACCTGCGCCCACCACATTCCTGGTGGTGTTGTCTCCAAGAGTGACCTTACCTCCAGCCGTGGCCACCAGTGAACTGAATTTATTTGTATCTCTAGTCATATGTCTTAAGCATCCGTTGTCCGGGTACCACATGCTCTTACAAGGTCTTGTGTGAGAGCACCCCTACAAAATCATTAAATGTCATATTTAGGAACACAAACAAGTTTGGGTTTCTTTTTATGGAAAGAAGAATGCAATGCATGTATGGTATGTAATGAATCATGTAATTTGGGCCTCCATACCCAATGTGTACTATGGTGAACAGTGCAGGTGTAAGAGATATGTCCTAACATGCCACAAGAAAAACATCTAACACAAGGAAAAAGGTTTAACTAATCTACATGGGTGATAGTGCCTTTTCCTATGTTTGAAAGATACATACTTTGATAATTTTGAATGAGATTCTTTAAGTGATAGAGGTTTATAAAATTATGCAAATATAGGAGGTGTTTCTTTATTCTCAAATGCACTAATTTTCATACTTAGAAATTCATTTTCTTTTTTAAGGCTTGTAATTTCAAATTTTAATGTATGCTCACAACTATCAAAATCTCATGCCATGGTGTCTTATTCATTAAAAGCTCTTTCTAAATTAACTTGTGATGCTTTCAAAAAATCATGCACAATAATTAATTCAGAATGCTTTTTATTCAACTCATCAAATTCATCAAGTAATGACATGTGATTTCTATTAAGTGTAGAATGATCTTTAAGCAAAACTTCATGCTCTTTATGTAAGTTTAATAATTCCAATTTCAGACTAGCATGCATTTTCCTAAGCTTCCTATATGATGGATGGATTTTCTCAGAAACATCAAGCAATTGGTCATAGGTCAATTCATATACCTCTTCTTATCATACTAACCAAGATGTTCATCTGCCGTCAGGCACAAGTTTATAGTTTCCTCTTTAGCTTCAGTCGTAGAGGAGTCAGATATAGAATATGCTTAGAAACCCTTTTGAATATGCTTCTTATCCTTCCTAAACTTGTGTGTCTCCTCACCCTTCTCCTTTCTTGGGTGAGCCTTAAGTGTAGGAAAATCATTTTTTATATGTCTTGGCTTCCTACATTCAAAATAAACTGTATCAGAAGAAACTTTAGAATTTTTGCCAGACTTACCTTTGTTCCATCTTTGATAGTTCTTATATTTCTTTCTTACAGAGCTCTTGAATTGCCTAGTGATTAAGGCAACATCATCACTTTCAGACCTGGAAGAATCAGTCTCCGTATCATTGGCCTTCAACGCCATAATTTTCTCTTTCTTCCTCTCTCCTACATCAAGATGCCTTTGGTTCACTCCTTTCTCGTAAGTAATTTGTGATCTAAGTAAGTTGTCAATAAAATAATTATTTAAATCCTTGGATTCAGTGATAGAAGTGATCTTGGCATCATAGCAAGAGGACATACTTCTCAAGATTTTGTTAACCTTTTCATAATTGGTGAGTTCTCTTCCTAAGGCATGCAGGGAGGTGACAATCTGTGTAAACCTAGTATACATTTTAGATATAAACTCACTAGATTTCATGCGAAAGAGTTCGTAGTTGTGAAGCAAGATATTTAGCCTAGATTACTTAACTTCAGATGTGCCTTCATAAGTAATGCATAATCTATCCCAGATTTCTTTATCTATCGTGCAAGTTGATACTCGCATGTAATCCTCAAATTTTAAAGCACAGAAAAAATAGTTCAAGCATTTTGTATTCAGTTTTACTAAGTCACGATCATCAAATATCTATTTAGTAAAAGAAAGCTTAGTTTTAATGCCATTAATAATTCTAAATGTTGTAAAGTATCCATGTTTAACAAGCATCCATATGTGATAATCTATAGATTATAAAAAGGTGGATATACGAGTTTTTTAGAAATCAAAATGTATGTTATCAAACAAGGGTAGTCTAGTAATGGAATATCCTTAAGTGGTATTTCTATTTCTAAAGTTAGCCAAGGATCAAGTTCAAAAGTTTTTCAAAACTTGATTTTATTAATCCATCTTTGATACGACTTGAAAGTTTTTTAGCGATGTCAAGCCCTTATGAACTAGCCCGAGGATAACCAAGAGGGGGGGGGGGGGTGAATTGGTTATTTTAAAAATTCTTAAGCAAAAAATAATTTTGAAAATCTTTTTGAATGTTTTAAAACAATTAAAATTTCTTGATGACATACAAATGTTTAACAAAATAAAATAATAACTTCAATCACATGATCATTAATAAAAAAGTAAAGTACAAAAAATAATTATAAAGAACGCACCAAATTTTATAGTGGTTCGGTCAACTTGACCTACATCCACTACCCGGAGCCCCCCCTCCAGGTATTGCACTAAAACTAAGTGACTCTCCTTCTGCACCCCCAGCAAGGCAGAGAAGTATTTACAAAACTCCATTTCACCAACCTGGTGATGCAGAGAACCCAACTCCTTTTGCTTCCTCCTGAAGCATGTAGAAAACCATACCTCCTTTTGCTTCCTCCTGAAGCAGGAAGAGTACCTGATCTTCTTGCAGATGATCCTTCCTTCAGAGAAACTAAAGGATAAGAGATGATGGCCGTAGAAGATGACTCTTATCCTAAATAGAATGGCTCAAAAATCACCCTAAATTTCAAATTGCCATAAAATATCATCCAGGATGATCCTTAGATCATCCTATATGATCAGTATAAATCAGACTCTTTTAGCCTAGATGATCTAGTTCTTCTAGATGATTAAAAGACGTAAATTATTCTGATCATCCGGGATAATTATGCAATCATCCTAGATGATTAGATAAAAATGGGAATATCATTTAAAATATTATTCGGGTTGTTATAAACTTGGATTTAAGGATTATAATTTTAATGATAATAAATATTTCTATGTTTTATTTTGATTGACTAATATTTCAGGTATAAAAGATCAAACGCAATTCAAGCCAACTCAAGATCAGGTTTGACAATGTTTAAAATGTAATTTTCCCCTTTCTTGAGTCAAATGTAATGTAATTGATACCCTAGCTAAGTAACATTACACACACACACACACTCAGGGAGAAAGTTTTAGTGAGTTAGAGTTTCTATTCCAAATTTTGTCCATATCATCCTGGACGATATTCCTATCATCTTAAACGATCCAATAAAAATAAAAACCCTAATTATGGTGACCATGTTAAGTCAATTTGATTAAGCAGATCATCCTGGACGATATAACTATCGTACAGGATGATAGGCTCAAATAAAAAATTCTTTGCCGCCAGATTAAGTTTAATCAAGTTTTTTTTTAGAGATTTGGTCTGATCGTCCCGTAGGATAAGTGTATCATTCTAAATGATCCTTTATAATTATGCCTAAATTATTCTGGTGATTAAGGAAAGTAACTAAGATTTGATTAATTCAATCATATCATCCAGGACGATCGCAAGATCGTCCTTGATGATACATGCAAAATCCTGACAATTTAAAGCACTTTTCCTAGACGACCCGAGAAATGCGCTGGATGATATTCCAAATTTTGAATTAATCGTATGGGACGATCACGATATTATCCCGGACGATCAAGTCATTTTAGGATCGTCCAGGATGTTTTCGCTATACGACCTGAGCTGTGTGCAGGATGATTTTATCATTTTTGAACTAATCATATAGGACAATAATAGTCTCATCTGGGACGACCAAGTCATTTTGAGATTGTCCAGCATAATTTTCTCTGGATGACCCAAGCTGTCTTCTGGATGAAATTTCTTATTTACACTAATCATCCTGGATGATCACAAAATCGTACGAGACAATCAGAACAGATTTTATCTACTAATTGTCCAGAGAAATCAGATTGTCCAAGCTAATTCATGTGATTTTGTACTGATCATATAAGATGATCGACTGATCGTCCTGGACGATCTCTGACGACCAGTTGAGATTTAGGGCAATTTTTGAGCCCTCCTATTTAAGATCTTTTTTTTTCAACAAGAAAAATCTTTTACCACTTTCCTTTCCAAAGAAAACCTTGAGAGAGAGAGAGAGAGCTTAGGAGAGAGAGAGAGGATCTTCTGAGGGGGAGTTTATGAGGTGTTCACAACGGTTGCTCCAAGCAAGGATCTGAGTCATCTTCTCTGGTCGTCATCTCATGTCTTGTTGGTGTCTCTATGGGAGGATCATCCTCAAGAAGATCCAAGTTCTCTACCTACTTTAGGAGGAAGCAAAAGGATTCCAAGTTCTCTGCCTGCTTTAGGAGGAAGCGAAAGGAGTCTAGGTTCTCTGCCTCACCGGGTTGGTGGAAAGGAGTTTTTGAACAGGCTTCTCTACCTTACTATGGGAGCAGAAGGTGAGTCACTTACTCTTAGTACAATACCCGGAGGGGAGGCTCTGAGGAGTGGACATAGGTCAAGTTGATCGAGCCACTATAAAATCTGATGTGTTCTTTCTGATTATTTTCCGCACTTATTTTACTGTTGATGATTATGTGATTGTGATTATTATTTTATTATCGTGAACATCTGCACATCATCGCAAAACTGTAATTGTGTTAAAACATTCATAAAGATTTTTCTAAATCATTTTTTGCTCACGAATTTTTAAAATTACCAATTCACCTCCCTCTTCTTTAGCCTTGGGACTAGTTCATAAGGGATTAACATCCCTCACAAACTTTCAAGTGGTCTCTGAGCGGTATTCAAAAATTAAGTTTAAAAACTTTTGAATTTTGATCCATGGCTAACTTTGGCAATCGTAATACTGCTGAAGGTTATTACATCACACATCCACCTTTATTTGATAACATACCTTTTGATTATTGGAAAACTTGCCTGCCTACCTTTTTAAAATCAATTTATTATCGCATGTGGATACTTATTAAAGATGGTTATGAAGCACTGTTTAGACTTGTTAATGGCATTAAAACTGAACTTCCATTTACTGAATGGACATTTGATGATCGTGATCTAGCACAACTGAATACAAAATGCTTGAACTATTTTTTCTGTGCACTGAAATCAGAAGATTACAGGCTTGTTTCTACTTGCACTACTGGTAAAAAAATTTGGATAGACTATACATTACTTATGAAGGTACATCTGAGGTTAAGCAATCTAGATTGAATATCTTGCTTCATGACTATGAACTTTTTTGCATGAAACCTACTGAATCCATTTCTGAAATGTATATTAAGTTCACTCAAATTATCACATCACTGCATGCCTTAGGAAGAGAGCTTACTAATTATGAGAAAGTTAATAAAATTCTGGGATGTTTGCCTTCTTCTTATGATGCCAAGATAACTATAATCATTGAATCCAAAGATTTGAACACCTATTCTATTGATAACTTACTTGGGTCACTCATTGCTTACGAGCAAGGAGTTAACCAACGACAAATTGATGCAAGGGAGAAGAAGAAGGAGAAAACTGTGGCGCTGAAGGCCAACGATACTAACACTGATTCTTTCAAGATTGATAGTGAAGATGTTGCCTTAATCATTAGGCAATTTAAAAGCTTTCTAAGGAAGAAACAAAAGAACTTTGAGAAGTGGAATAATGGTTAGAGTAGTAAAAAATTTAAAGGTTCATCTGATACTATTAATTTTAAATGTAGGAAGCCTGGACATATAAAGGTTGATTGTCCTACACTTAAGGTTCACCCAAGTAAGTAGAAGGGTGAGGAGAAACCCAAGTTTAGAAAGGATAAGAAGAAGATTTAAAAGGCTTTCTGGGTAGATCAGCATCCGACTCCTCTGAGACTGAAGCTGAAGAGGAGACTACGAACTTGTGTTTGATGGCAAATGATCATTCTGGTTAGTCCGACTATAAAGAGGTATGTGAGCTAACCTACGATCAATTACTTGAAATTTCTGAAAAAATCTATTCATCATATAGGAAACTTAAGTAAATGCATGTTAGCCTAAAATTGAAAGTCTTAAACTTAGAAAAAGAGTATGAAATTTTGATTAAGGATCATTCTAAGCTTGATAGCAGTCACATGTCATTACTTGATGAATTTGATGAGTTGAATAAAAAGTATTATGATTCGATTACAGAGCATGATTCATTAAAAGCATCATATGTTAAATAAAAAAAAACATTTAAGGTATTAGAAACTCATGCATGTGATTTAGATAGTAGTAAGCATTATTTGAAATTTAAAATTGCAAGTCTTAAAATGGAGAATGAATTTCTAAGTGTAAAAATTAGTGCTTTTGAAAAAAATAAAACATCTCCTGCTTTTGCATAATTTTATGCACCTCCACCATTTGAAGAATCTAATTCAAAATCTTCAAAGCATGTTTCATTAAAACCTAGGAAGAGGCAATATCACCCATGTAGATTAGTTAACCCTTTTCCTGGTCTTAGATTTTTTTTTGTGGCATGTTAGGATACATCTCCCACACCTGCACTATACACCATAGTACATATTGGGTATGGAGGCCCAAATTGCATGCTTCACAGTAGAGCACGCATGCATTGCATTCTTCTTTTCATAAGAAAGAACCCAAATTTGTTTGGGTTCCTAAATTAAACATTTGATGATTTTGTAGGGTTGCTCTCACATAAGACCTCATAAGAGCATGTGGTACCTGGACAGTGGATGCTCAAGACATATGACTAGAGATGTAAATTAATTCATTTCGTTAGAGGCCAGGGCTAGAGGTAAGGTCACTCTTGGGGACAATACCTCCAGAAAAGTTATAGGTGTAGGTATAATCGTAAACTCCAAGAACTTTTTGATTAAAAATGTTTTACGTGTAGATGGATTAAAGCACAACTTGCTAAGCATCAGTCAGCTTGGTGATAAGGGTTTTAGCATCAAGTTCCTCGCAAATACTTGCATCATAAGCTTAAATAATAACACTATTTTGCAGGGCAAGAGGATTAATAATGTTTATATGCTTGATTTAAATAATATTGAATGTGCTGCTTTATTTTACTTAAAAGCTACTACTGATGAGTTTTGGTTGTGGCACAAGAGATTATGTCATGCCTGTACGAAAACCCTTAGAAGAGTCACTCAAAAGGACTTAGAGGTGTCCCCATGCTTAAGTTCACTGAAGATGACCTGTGCGATGCCTGTCAATTAAGGACGCAAGTCCAATCCTCTTTTCACTCCATTAAGGACATCAGTACCTCTAGACCTTTAAAAGTCCTTCACATGGATCTCTTTGGACCCACTAGCACTGCCAGCTTAGGGGATAAAGTATATGGATTTATGATTGTTGATGATTATGTGAGGTTTACTTGAATTAAATTTCTGTCACATAAGTCTGAGTCATTTGATGAATTTAAATCTTTCTCTATTTGGATTAAGAGGAAGTTAGGTTGTGAGATCTTGACTATTCATAGTGATCATGGTGGAGAGTTTAAAAATGTGAGATTTGAAAATTCTGTGAGGATTAAGGGATTAGCCATAACTTTTCAGCTCCTAGGGCCCCTCAACAGAACGGGGTAGCTGAAAGAAAGATAAGATCCTGGTGGAAGACACTAGAGCCATGCTTGCTGAGTATTCACTTCCAAAATACTTTTGGCTAGAAGCCGTGAATACTGCCTGTTATGTGTTGGATAGGATGAATGTTAGATCCAAACTAAATAAGACACCCTATGAGGTCATTAAGGGTAAAACTCCAAACCTGTCCCACCTTCATGTCTTTGGCTATAAGGTTTTTATTATGAACAATAGGGAATCATCCTTAGGAAAATCTTAACCCAAATCTGTTGAAGGAGTGTTTTAGGCTATTCTAATGTGGGGAAATCCTTTAGGGTGTTTAATAAGAGGACTTTTGTGGTGGAGGAGATAACTCATGTGGTGTTTATTGAATATGATCCTAAGGAGACTAGAGTTGAGGAAGAAGAAGATATAGGAGAGATTACCCAATGAGTTGAAAATGCAAATTTGGAGGAAAGGGTAGAATCTCAAAACACTTTGCCTAGAGATTTGAGATATGCTTCGAGTCATCCTAAATAACTGATCTTAGGAGACCCTTCTAAAGGTGTTAGAACTAGGCATGGACTTAGGAAGGAAGTAAACCATTCTGCCTTTATGTCAATGTCGGAACCCACCAACATTAATCAATCCCTTTATGATGAATTTTGGATCTTAGCTATGCAAGAGGAATTGAATCAATTTGTGAGGAATGATGTTTGGGAGTTAGTAGAAAGACCTAGGAATCAAAGTATAGTGAGAACCAAGTGGGTCTTTAAGAATAGATGAATGATTCTTGTGTGGTGCTTAGGAATAAGGCAAGATTGGTGGCTAAGGGGTACAATCAAATTGAAAGGATTTATTTTGAGGAGACCTTTTGCCCCTGTAGCTAGATTGGAAGCGCTAAGGGTGCTACTAGCCTTTACCTGTTATAAGGGATTTAAGAAGTTTAAATGGATGTCAGGAGTGCCTTTTTGAATGGGGTAATAAAAGAGGATGTCTTATAGAGCAACCCCTAAGTTTTGAGAGTTCCCAATATCCAAATCATGTTTAAAAATCAAAAAAGGCCTTATATGGATTGAAATAGCACCCAGAGCTTGGTATGTGAGGCTTAACACACTCCTACTAGAAAGGAGTTTGTTAAGTGGAGCGTAGACACTACCCTTTTTCTTAGGAAAGTAGGAGATGATCTACTCATTATCCAGATCTATGTTGATGATATACTTTTTGGATCTTCTAATTAAAATTTATGTGATGATTTTTCTAAGATAATGAGTAAGGAGTTTGAGATGAGTATGATGGGAGAATTGTCCTACTTTTTGGGGTTTAGCATAAGGCAAATGGATGATGAAACCTTTTTGAATCAATCAAAATACACTAAGGACATCTTAAAAAAATATGAAATAGACAAAGCTAAGCCAATAAACACTCCCATGAGTTCCACTATTTAGTTAGATAAGGATTCGAATGAAAAATCTTTTGATTAGAAGAAGTTTAGGGGACTAATTGGATCATTGATTTACCTAGCTTCTATTTGACCTGATATTATATTTAGTGTTT
Organism: Dendrobium chrysotoxum; assembly: GCA_019925795.1. Classification (NCBI taxonomy): domain Eukaryota; kingdom Viridiplantae; phylum Streptophyta; class Magnoliopsida; order Asparagales; family Orchidaceae; genus Dendrobium; species Dendrobium chrysotoxum. Next base: position 43,487,494 of record CM034315.1, read on the forward strand.
TTCTTTGTTCTATATTTGAAGCTGATCCTAAGGATTCCCACCTAACAGCAGTTAAGAGAATTCTTAGATATCTCTTAGGGACCCCAAACCTAGAGATCTAGTATCCTATGCACATCACTTCTTTTGAGATTATTGGATATTCTGATTCTAATTTTGTAGGATATAGGGTGGATAGAAAGAGCACTTCTGGAACTTGCCAATTCAAAGGACAGTCTTTAGTCTCCTGGTCTAGTAGAAAATAGAACTCAGTTGTACTTTCACTACTGAAGCTGAGTACATTGCCTTAGAAGGTTATATGGCCCAAGTCTTTTGGTTGAAGCAACAAGTTTTAGATTTAGGATTACCTGTTAGCATAATTTTAGTTTTATCTGATAACACCAGTGCCATCTATATTTTTAAGAATACAATCCAATATTCTAGAACCAAACACATGGACATAAGACATCACTTCATTAGGGACCATGTTACAAAAAGGGACATTAAGCTACATCATGTAACAACTGAAAATTAACTGGCTGACATCTTTACTAAACCACTGGCCTTTGACTCATTTAGTATTTTGAGGACCAGATTAGGTATGATTGACATAAATGCATGAATCTGATGACTACTGACTTCTAAATTTTCTATTTTTCATTCTGTTTCTGTTAGTCATTTGTTTGATTTGATTATCTATTTTTTGTTGGTTTGTATTTTCTATTGATTTTCATTTTAGTGTTGTTATTTTTCTGATTTGAGTATTTATTTAATACAATTTCCTACTTATTCTTAATTTACTGTTTAAAAAAAATCTGATCATTGCTCTCTACTGTTGATAAACTTGAATTCTAATTGAGAGTTTTGCCTTATTTTTATTTGAAAGCTTGTAAGCAGTGATTGACTCCACTGAATCTATTAAAGGGATGAAATGTTGATGATTGTTTCTCTTCCTCCAACTCCTTTAATAGTGTATTATTTCTTTTGGATAAAAGTCTTCTTCGAATTTGAAAGTTGGTTTTTAAAATAGAGATTTATTTTATCTTCCTACAGTAATCTACCTCATATGAATAGTATTCTCATGGTTTTGGATCATTATTATGTTTTTCTTAATCTGGTGACTGCACTTATCATATGATGTATGGTTTTTGTTCTGTAAATTACTCCTCCTTATTATAAAGAGTGAGTTTTGTTCTCTCTTATGTCTGAAATGTAATTTTGTAACTGAGATTCTTTTATGATTATGAAAGAATGCAAGCTTGTAAAAGATGTGCAAAGAGCGCCAAAATGAAAAGAGGCACAAAATGAGCCAAAAGATGAAAATATGTCTAATGTCGCCAAATTGAAAAGATGCACAAAGTGTATCTAAAATTAAAAGATGTACAAAGAGCACCAAATAAATATAAAAAGAGGCACGAAATGAGCTCGCAAAGAAATAAGCCTTATTTCCTTTCAGATCTTTAAATGTCTTAGAAAAATCCATGTGCCACTTAATATTTTTAAAAGCTTGAGATGAAAAATCATGGTTTCTGATTCCTTACTTTATAATACTATTATATCAAATATTTTTTTAGAATGAGGATTGAAAGGATCTCTTTTCGATTCTAACTTCTTTTCTTCTGAATTAGACTTTGTTTGAAAGAAATTTTAATCTGTATAGTGCACGAGGTAGGAGTTACAAAAGTTAATTTTCTAACTTTTTTGGATTTCAGTGTTGTCGATTTTCTTCTTATTGGCTTTTGAATTCAAAATCGGGGAAAATTCTATTTTATTAGAGCTAATAAAAAAATCATTTTTAGTTTGCCACCATTCACAACTACTTTCATCCACTACCACCTCCTCCATCTGATCAGGATCCGCCTCTCTATTAGGTTATTTATTTTAGTTTGTTGTGATGTTTTAGTTTGTTGTTGTTTTTTCTTTTCTGTTCCTCCTTTTTATGATGTCAAAAGCGGGAGTTATTTTTGTGTTACTAGTAGTTTCTTTTGTTGCTTTTGTGTTGTAGTAGTTTCGTTTTGTTGTATTGAATATCACTGGTTATCAATGATTAGTAAAATTTATCTTCTCTCAGCTGTGCTTTAATTACTACAATCTAGTTGATTTGCCATCATTAAAAAGGGGGAAATTATTACAAACTACGATTTAAGGATTACAATTTTGATGTTAACAAATATTTCTGTGTCCTATTTTGATTGACTCACATTTCAGGTATAAAAGATCAAATTCAATTCAAGCTAACTCAAGATCGGGTCTGTATGTGTTAAAATTATAATTTTCCCCTTTCTTGAGTCAAATGTAATGAAATTGATCCCCTATCTAAGTAACCATGCACACACACACACTTAGGGGGAGAGTTTTAGTGAGTTAGAGTTTCTATTTTAAATTTTATTCCTATCATCCTGGATGATATTCCTATCATCCTAGATGATCCAATAAAAATAAAAACTCTAATTAGGGCGACCATATTAAGTCAGTTTAACTAAGCAGATCGTCCTGGATGATATAATTATCATACAGGATGATAGGCTCAAATAAGAAATTCTCAGCCGCCAGATTAAGTTAGGTAAGTTTTTTTATGTAGAGATTTGGTCTGATCGTCCTGCATGGTAAGTGTATCGTCCTAGATGATCCTTTATAATTATGCCTAAATTAGTCTGGTGATTAAGCAAAGTAATTAAGATTTGATTGATTCGATCATATCATCCTGGACGATCGCAAGATCATCCTGGATGATACATGAAAAATCATGACCGTCTAGAGCACTTCACCTGGACGACCTGAAAAATTTGCTGGATGATATTCTCGATTTTGAACTAATCATACGGGACGATCGTAATATCATCCCGGATGATCAAGTCATTTTGGGATCGTTCAGGATGTTTTCGCTGTATGACCCGAGCTATGTGTAGGACAATTTTGTCATTTTTGAACTAATCGTACAGGACTATAGTAATATCATTCGGGACAATCAAGTCATTTTGAGATCCTTAAGCACAAGTTTCCCTGGACGACCCGAGCTGTCTTCTGGATAAAATTCTTGATTTACACTAATCATCCTGAACGATCATAGAATCGTATGGGACGATCAGAACAAATTTTGTCTACTGATCATCCAGAGATACTAGATCATCCAAGCTAATTCATGTGATTTTTTACTTATCATACAGAATGATCGACCGATCATCCTAGACTATCTTTGACGACCAGTTGAGATTTAGGGAAATTTTTGAGCCCTCCTATTTAAGATCTTTTTCTTTCAACAAAAAAAATCTTTTTCCACTTTCCTTTCCAGAGAAAACCTTGAGAGAGAGAGAGAGAGAGAGAGAGAGCTTGGGAGAGAGAGAGAGGATCTTGTGAGGGGGAGTTTGTGAGGTGTTCACAAAGGTTGCTCCAAGCAATGATCTGAGTCATCTTCTCTAGTCGTCATCTTTTGTCTTGTTGGTGTCTCTGTAGGAGGATCTTCTACAAGAAGATCTAGGTTCTCTGCCTGCTTTAGGAGGAAGCGAAAGGAGTCTATGTTCTCTGCCTACTTTAGGAGGAAGCGAAAGGAGTTTAGGTTCTCTGCCTCACCGGGTTGGTGGAAAGGAGTTTTTGTACAAGCTTCTCCACCTTGCTATGGGAGCAGAAGGAGAGTCACTTAGTCTTAGTGTAATACCCGGAGGGGAGGCTCCGGGGAGTTGACATAGGTCAAATTGATGGAACCACTATAAAATCTTATGTGTTCTTTCTTATTATTTTTCGCACTTATTTTTATATTGATGATTGTGTGATTGTGATTACTAATTCGTTATCCTGAACATCTGCACATCATCGTGAAACTGTAATTATGTTAAAATAATCAAAAAGATTTTTCTAAATTAATTTTTGCTCATGGATTTTTAAAATAACCAATTCACCCCCCCCCCTCTGCGTTAGCCTCGGGACTAGTTCACAAGGGCTTAACATCCCTCACAAACTTTCATGGGACATCTAGGAAAGCCATGCTGGATACTTTTAAAATGACTTGATCGTCAAAGATGATATTGATATTGTTCCATACAATTAGTTCAAAATCAGGAATATCATCTAGGGGATTATTCAGGTCATCCAGAAAAACCATGCTGCATAATTTCAAAATGACTGGATCGTCTAGGATGATATTGATATCATCCCGTATAATTAGTTCAAAATTGAGAATATCGTCGAGAGGAATATTCGGGTCATCTAGGTGGAATACACTGGATGGTAAGTATTTCTAATTAATCATCCAAGATGATATTGCGATCATCCAGGATGATATGATCAAATCAATTAAACCTTTATTTCTTTCCTTAATCACTTGACTAATTTAGGCATGATTGTGATGAATCATCCAGGATGATACACGTATCATCCGGGACGATCAGATCAAAATGCTAAAAATAAAAACTTGCCTAACTTAGTCTGGAGGCTGAGAATTTCTGATTTGAGCATATCATCCTGTACAATGGGTGTATCGTCCATAATGATTTTCTTAATCTTGATTGCCCTAATTAGAGTTCTTTTTTCAATGAATAATCCACGACGATATGAATATCATCCAAGATGATTTGAACAAAATATGAATAGAAACTCTAACTCACTAAAACTCATCCAAGATGATTTGAACAAAATATGAACAGAAACTCTAACTCACTAAAACTCTCCCTCTATGTGTGTGTGTCCAAGGTTACTTAGCTTGCGGATCCGTTACATTACACTTGACTCAAGAAAGATGAAAAAATACATTAAACCTGAAACACAGATAAACTAACTTGATCTTGAGCTGGCTTAAATTTCAATTAATCTTGTGAACCTGAAATATTATGCATTCAAACATAAACAGAAATGTTTGCTATCATCAAAATTATAATCCTTGAATCCAGATTCGCAACATCCCCTATAGATCCTATTTGGGTTTCATTCCCTAATCTAAGGCTTCATTTTTTTAATTCCCATTCCACTTTTGGTAGACCCTTATAGACGGATCGAACTACCACTTATGTAACTCGTCCATTATTTGCTTGTGTTTTGGTTGAAATTAATATATCGAAGAAACTTCTTAAAGGAATTTGGATTGGATCAGAGGTTAACGAGTTTCAACAAAAAGTTGAATTTGAGAATTTTCCTATCTTTTGTAGTCATTATAAAATATATGTTTATAGATATTCTAAATGTTTTATTTTACATCTCCAATTACATAACAAAAAGGATAAATCTAAAGAAGCTAAGGGGAAAAATGTTTTTCATTCTAATGAGATTACTAACCAAGTGCAAGATATGCTTGTGGAGGAAAATTCATCCCAGAAGAACCTTGCTTATCTTCTTTACTCTATAGTAAATGATGAATAGGATGTATGTAAGGAGATCTATTATGCTGGAGGGAATATTGCTTAACTGGATAATCGCCTTTTTATTTAGGGAGGGGAAAATGCTCCATCTTCTGTTATGCTAGAACCTTTTAATCATGTCACTATTACTATTAGACAAAATAACATGTCAATTGAGTCTTATTTTCCATGTGCTATTAATAAAAAAAAATTTGATTTAAAATTATTGGTGAATAAAGGTGAATGTACTAATATCATTTGTTCTCAAACTTTTATGAATGATCATGATAATGTTTCAGAAGGTAGTATAAAAAAAGGAAAATTTATGCAGGAAATGATAACTAAAAGAGCTATTAACCTAGGAATTAACAATGTAATTCAGAGTAAGGAAATTGGTATGACCAAGGTTATTTTTGCATGGAGAATACTAATGATTAGCAACATAAGGGCATGGGTAAAGGTATAAATTGTGAGACCTTTCTTCTTATAATGTTGATACTTGTGCTAATGATAATGCTATTAAAGATTCTGCCAATGAAGAACATGGTTTCAATACTATTAAAAGCAAGCAAAGTAAAAAAATTAGAAAACTTGAATGTGTAGTCTCCTAAATGTACCAAATCTCAAACTTTTAATAAATTGCAAATTAATGATTAAGTCAATTATTTGGAATGTTAGGGGTATTGGATGCCCTTCTTCTAGAATTAGGGTTAGAAACTTAGGCCATATTCAAAATGTCTATTTCCTTGCTTTACTTTGACCTCTTATTTTTGTTGCCAAGCTTGATGAAATGAGAAGTCCCCTTGGTTTTAATCACTATGTGGCTAATGTTTCCAACAAAATCTTTATTTAGTGGATAGATCGTGTTATAATTGAGATTATTGGTGATTTCCTGCTAGTTTTATATCATAGAATTGAATTTATGGAGTTTCAGTTTTATGCATCCTTGGTTTATGCTTCTTCATCTCATTTTTTTAGAAGTGTTCTTTGGGTTCAACTTATTAATTTCAGTGGTCTGATTAACTCTGCTTGGTTAGTTGGTGGTTATTTTAATACTATTTCTAATCCTTCTGATTGGATAGGTGGCTCTAACTCTATTTATCAATCTATGGAAGATTTGAACAACATGACATAGGATTGTAATCTAGTTGATATTGGTTTCACTAGGAATTCCTTCACTTGGAATTATGGTAACATGTTGAAAGTTCGTGAGGGATGTTAATCCCTTGTGAACTAGTCCCGAGGCTAACCAAGAGGGGGTGAATTCGTTATTTTAAAAAATTCGTGAGCAAAAATGATTTAGAAAAATCTTTTTGAATGTTTTAACATAATGATAGTTTTGCGATGATGTGCAGATGTTCACGATAATGAAATAATAATCACAATCACATAATCTTCAACAGAAAAATATGGGCAGAAAATAATCAGAAAGAACACATCAGATTTTATGATGGTTCGGTCAACTTGACCTGCATCCACTCCCTGGAGCCTCCCCTTCAGGTATTGCACTAAGACTAAGTGACTCTCTTTCTGCTCCCACAGCAAGGCGGAGAAGCCTGTACAAAACTCCTTTTCACCAACCTGATGAGGTAGTGAAGCTAAACTCCTTTCGCTTCCTCCTAAAGCAGGCAGAGAACCTGGACTCCTTTTGCTTCCTCCTAAGCAGGCAGAGAACCTGGATCTTCTTGCGTATGATCCTCCCACAGAGACACCGACAAGACAAGAGGCGATATATGGAGAAGATGACTCAAATCCTTGCTTGGACCAACCTTTGTGAACAGCTTACGAACTCCCCCTTATAAGATCCTATCTCTCTCCCCTAAGCTCTCTCTCTCTCTCTCTCAAGGTTTTCTCTGGAAAGGAAAGTGGCAAGAGATTTTTCTTGTTGAAAGAAAAAGATCATAAATAGGAGGGCTCAAAAATTGCCTTAAATCTCAACTAGTCATCAAAGATCGTCCAGGACAATCGATCGATCATCTTGTACGGTCAGTTCAAAATCACATGTATCACCCTGAACGATCTAGTTCCTCTAGATAATTAGTAGATAAAATTTACTCAGATCATCCCGTACGATTTTATGATCATCTAGGATGATTAATGTAAATTAGTAATTTCATCCAGAAGATGGCTCTGGTCATCCTGGGAAACTTGTGCTGGATGATCTCAAAATGACTTGATCGTCCAGGATGATAAGTGTATCGTCCTGAACGATTAGTTCAAAAATGACAAAATCATCCTGCACACAGCTCGGATCGTACAGCCAAAACATGCTGGAAGATTTTAAAATGACTTAATCATCTGGGATGATATTACGATCGTCTCGTATGATTAGTTTAAAATTGGCAATATCATCCAGCACTTTTCTCGAATCGTTCAGGTGATGTGCTCTGGATGGTTAGGATTTTGCATGCATTATCTAGGATGATATGATCGTATCAATCACATATTAATTATTTTTCTTAATCACCAGACTAATTTAGGCATGACTGTAATGGCCCGTCCTGGATGATACACGTATCATCTGGGATGATCAGACCAAATCTCTATAAATAAAAATTTGCCTAACTTAATCTGGCTGCTGAGAATTTTTATTTAAGCCTATCATCTTGTATGATATGTGTATCGTCTAGGACAGTGGCGGAGCGAGAAACTTCTTATTGGGGGGGCCCAAAAAAGTTTTTTAAGAAATTCATGATTGTATGAAAGACATGGATCTCTTTGCAAGTACAACATTCAAACTTGATATTGAATATTATAAATATATTCACTGATAGAATTTCACAAACCTGGATCAAATAGAAGATTTTTAATATCTAATTCCAGATCTTTTGATGATTATATTACTACTCGGCTTCTTTTCTGATTTTGCTCTTCGTTATTATTGTAGTACGACTCAAATGATTATGATACTAAAACCGCGTGCAATGTTGAATTTAAGTTTACTTACCAGCATACACAACTTGGAAATTGATTACAATAGAGGCATCAGAGTTAGTAGTCTATAAATAGCAGCAGCTTTACATACCCACCAAAAATAAGCTACAGTTGCTATAAGCTTGAATAAAAAGAAACTAGATTTAAAGAAGTAAGCTAGGCAAAAAAAAAACAATCAACAGACACCACTACTGCCATTGGGGAGAATAATGTCTCAGACTTCACTAACTAGAAAGCATCAGATGCTTTCCTAAAGGGCTAAACAACACTAACTTAAAGCCTTTTCAATGCAAGGAAAGAGGCCCTGCATCCACATGATGAGTTCAGGGGAAGTAGATTAGCATATTCCTAAAGGGATCAAAGCTTTTTAACCTTAGGCATTAGCTTCTTCATTAGCCTGGAGCGTTCTTTCTCTTCCTTCTTGCGAATGGCCTCAGCACTCAGCTTGGGGGGGAAGGGGCGGCACGTGCCCCCTAGGCCCCCCCTCAATCCGCCTTTGGTCTAGGATGATCTGCTTAATCAAATCGACTTAAAATTTGTTGCCCTAATTAGGGTTTATATTTTCACTTGATTGTCTAGGACCATGTGAATATCGTCTAAGACGATCAGAATAAAATTTGAATAGAAACTCTAACTCACCAAAACTCTCCCTCTGAGTGTGTGTGTATAAGGTTACTTAGCTAGGTGATCAATTATATTATATTTAACTCAAGAAATGAAAAAATTATAATTAAACACACGCGGACCCGATCTTGAGTTTGCTTGGATTGCATTTGATCTTTTGTATCTGAAATGTTAGTTAACCAAAACAGAACACAAAAATATTTGTTATCATCAAAATTATAATTCTTAAATTCAGGTTTGCAATAATCTAACCCTTTTAAATGATGGTAAACATTTACTTAGTAGTTTCAGATCAACCATATTGAAGTAATTAAAGCACAAGAGAAAGAAGAGAAATTTTACTAATCATTGATAACCAGTGACAATCAATACAACAAATGAAACTACTAAAACATAAAAACAACACCCCATTTTGACATCACAAAAAGGAGGAACAATAAAGACAAAAAAAAACAAAAACAAACTAAAAATTCAAAAACAAAGTAAAACAAACAACCTAATAGAGAGGTGGATCCTGATTAGATAGAGGAGGTGATGGTGGATGAAAGTAACTCTGAATAGTGGCAAACTGCTGACCAAACCAGGCCATATCCTGGTCATGCTGTTGTTGTTGGTGAGTCACATAGGAATCAAAGAGAGCCTCCCACTGGTCAAAGCACTACACCAAGTGATCTAAGGGTGATGCTATACACTGCGGGCTTTGGATGAAGTCTAATACTATGGAGAGTATGAAAAGAGCTATTGGAGAAGAAGATAGGTGGGATTTTGGCTGGATCTGGATATTGAAAGTTATATTTTGTTTCCAGGGCATAGTGGATGCGATGTCCTAAAGTTAGATTAGGGTGTCTCCTGTGGCCTGGATCCCTAATGGTCGTCAGTTCTTCAATGTAGTGAAAGATTAAATTAGTAGCATTAAAATCATGATGGGCCATGATATTGTAGGTTGTGATGGAGAGCAAAGGAGTGATGTGGATGCGGTCCCCAGCTATAGGAATGACGGAGGAGTGAAGGACATGTAGGATTATCCTAGCATCCATGACTAGGGAGGAACAGGTTTGGTCATGGTATTGGGCATTAGTGTTTCTAAGGAAGTGGTTGGGGACACTCCAATCAAAGTCAGGATCAGAGGCTAGAATATGAAGTTCATCACCGGAAGTGGATAGGTGAAGAATGTTATGAAAGTCCTGGAGGGTTAATTTGATAGGTTGTTGATTCACAAAGGACTGAAGGCTTGAGTAATCAGAGGTGATGCGAAGATTGACAAAGAAAACCCTAAGGAGTTCAGTGCTGAAGGGAAAAGCCAAAGTAAGAATGAAGGTGAGGGATGTATGAGTGAACAGATCCAGTACTGGTTAGATGAGGGTTCGGGGGTTCACAGTTTTGGAAATCATGATCCCAGCATCAAGATATCATTGAAAGGTAGCTTGATCTTCTAGATCAAGAAAGCGAGGATCAGTATTTCCCCGAGAGGAACTGGCACCTTGTTGCCTGGATCTCTTACCACCAGCCATTAGAAAAGGTTTGGAGGAAGGATTGGAAGAGAATGTGTAAGAAAATTCTAAAAAAATGGCCGTTTAAATAGAATTCGGCTGGATCATCCAGGACGATCACAGGATCGTCTAGGATGATCATAGGATCATCCAGGATGGAAGGGGTAATAATAATGTCCAGGCCGATTGGTCAAAAAGGTTGTCTGATCGTCCAGGATGATTAGACAAAGGTGATCGTCCCGAGGAGTCCAGTCGGATGACCTTGGATAAAAAGTATCATCCAGGATGATTCGGTGGATCATCTAGGATAATATGTAATAAATGAATTGGACGAGAAAAATTTAAATCTTCCAACTGCTGCCACGTGGATCGTCCAGGATGATGCGGTGGATCGTCTAGAATGATCACCAATAATTGGTGCATAGCAACCGTTGGATCATGGTTGGGATGATTTGAATTGATCATCCAGGATGATGTATGGATCATCCAGGATGATATAAGATCATCTAGGATGATGTGGGGATTTTCCAGGACGATATGAAGAAAGAAGTGAAAAAGATGAAGGATGGAGAGGAAAGCTCAAGGTTCCCAAAAACACACAAAAAAAAGGAAAATCCAAAACCAAAGCAAATAAAAAATAGAAATGATAAAAACAATAGTTAAAATAATAATTTTTTTTAGCTCCAATAAAATAGAATTTTCCATGATTTACAATTCAAAAGCTAATAAGAAGAAAATCGACAACGCTGAAATCCAGAAAAAGTTAAAAAATCAACTTTCATAACTCTTACCTCGTACACTATACAGGTTTAAAATTCCTTTAAAATAAAAGTCTAATTCAGAAGAAAAGAAGTTAGATTCAAAAAGAGATCTTATCAAGCCTCATTCCCGAAAAATATCTGATATAATAGCATTACAAAGTAAGGAATCAGAAATCATGATTTTTTATTTCAAGCTTTTGAAAATATTAAGTGGCACATGAATTTTTCTAAGACATTTAAAGATCTGAAAGGGGAGAAACCTTATTTCTTTGTGGGCTCATTTTGTGCCTCTTTTTCAATTGGTTTGGCACTCTTTGTGCATCTTTTGATTTTTGATACACTTTGTTTATATTTCTAATTTGGCGACATTGCACATCTTTTTAGCTTTGGGCTCATTTTATGCCTCTTTTCATTTTGGCGCTCTTTGCGCATCTTTTATAAGCTCACTTCCATTTATAATCGTTAAAAAATCTCAGTTGTAAAATTACCTTCTATATAAAAGAGATAAGGAGGAGTAATTCACAGAATAGAAATCATACATCATATGATAAATGTAATCACCAGATTAAGAAAAACATAACAATGAACCAAAACTTTTAAAACACAATTCATATGAGGTAGATTACTGTAGGAAGATAAAATAAATCTCAATTTTAAAAACCAACTTTTTAATTTTGAAAAAGATTTTTATCCAAAAAAAATAATACACCATTAAAGGAGTTAGAGGAAGAGATACAATCATCAATATTTCTTTCCTTTAACAGATTCAGTGGAGTCAATCACTGCTTACAAGCTTCCAAAGAAAACAAATAAGGCAAAACTCTCACTCAGAAATCCAATTTATCAGCAGTAGTGAGCAGTGTACTAAATTTTAAAAAAAAGTACATCAAGAACAAGTAGGAAATCACATTAAAATAAATACTCAAATTAGAAAAATAATAAGACTAAAATAAAAATCAGCAGAAAATACAAACCAACAGGAAACAGATAATCAAATCAAACAAATAACTAACAGAAATAGAATGAAAAATAGGAAATTCAAAAATCAACAGCCATCATATTTATGCATTTATGTCAATCAAACCCAATCTGGTCCTCAAAATGCTGAATGAGTCAAAGGCCAGTGGTTTAGTAAAGATGTCAGCCAGTTGATTTTTAGTTGCTATATGATGTAGCTCAATGTCCCCTTTTGTAACATTGTCCCTAATGAAGTGATGCCTTATATCAATGTGTTTGGTTCTAGAATATTGGATTGGATTCATAGAACTGAAATTATGCCAACAGGTAATCCTAAATCTAAAACTTGTTGCTTCAACTAAAGGACTTGGGCCAGACAACTTCCTAAGGCACTGTATTGAGCTTCAGTAGTGGAAAGTGCAACTGAGTTCTATTTTCTACTGGACCTGGAGACAAAAGATTGTCCTATGAATTGGCAAGTTCCAGAAGTGCTCTTTCTATCCACCCTACACCCTACAAAATCAGAATCAGAATATCAAAAGAAGTGCTGTGCCTAGGATACCAGATTCCTATGTTTGGGGTCCTTAAGAGATATCTAAGGATTCTCTTAACTGCAGTTAGGTAGGATTCCTTAGGATTAGCTTGAAATCTAGCACATAGATAAACACTAAACATAATATATGGTCGGCTAATAGTTAGGTAAAGAAGTGATTCAATTATTTACCTAAACTTCTTCTGATCAATAGACTTTTCATTTCAATCCTTACCTAACTGAGTAATGAAACTCATAGGAGTGTTGATTAGCTTAGCTTTATCTATTTTATATTTCTTCAGGATGTCCGTAGTGTATTTTGATTGATTAAGAAAGGTTCCATCATCCATTTTCCATATACTAAACCCCAAAAAGTAGGATAATTCTCCCATCATACTCATCTCAAACTCCTTACTCATTATCTTAAAAAAATCATCACATAAATTTTTATCAGATGATCCACAAAGTATATCATTAATATAGATATGGATAATGAGTAAATCATCTCCTACATTCCTAAGAAAAAGGGTGGTGTCTACGCTCCCCTTAACAAACTCTCTTTCTAGTAGTAATGTGCTAAGCCTCTCATACTAAGCCCTGGGTGCCTTTTTTAATCCATACAAGACCTTTTTTAATTTGTAAACATGATTTGGCTATTGAGAACTCTAAAAACCTAGGGGTTGCTCTACAAAGACATTCTCTTTTATTACCCAATTTAAAAAGGCACTCTTGACATCCGTTTGAAACAGCTTAAATCCCTTATAACAGGCAAAGGTTAGTAGGACCATAATTTCTTCTAATCTAGCTATAGGGTCAAAGGTCTTCTTAAAATCAATCTTTTGAATTTGAATGTACCCCTTAGCCACCAATCTTGCCTTATTTCTAACCACTACACTATAATAATTCATCTTATTCTTAAAGACCCACTTGGTTCCCACTACACTTTGATTCCTAGGTCTTTCTACTAACTCCCAAACATCATTCCTTACAATTTGATTCAATTTCTCTTACATAGCTAAGATCCAAAATTCATCAGAAAGGGCTTGATTGATGTTGGTGGGTTCTGTCAATGAGATAAAGGTAGAATGGTTTACCTCCTTCCTAAGACCATTTCTAGTTCTAACACCTTCAGAAGGGTCTCCTAAGATCAGTTCTTTAGGATGACTCGAAGCATATCTCCAATCTCTAGGCAAAGTTCTTTGAGGTTCTATCCTTTCCTCTAGATTTGCATTTTCAGCTCCTTAGGAAATCTCTCCTACATCATCTTTTTCCTCAACTCAAGTCTCCTTAGGATCAGATTCATTGAACACCACATGAGTTATCTCTTCCACCATAAAAGTCCTCTTATTAAACACCCTAAAGGATTTTCCCACACTAGAATAGCCTAAGAATACCCCTTCATCAGATTTGGGGTCAAATTTTCAAAGGATGATTTCCTATTGTTCAGAATGAAAACCTTACAGACAAAGACATGGAGGTGGGATAGGTTTGGGGTTCTACCCTTAATGAGCTCATAAGGTATCTTATTCAGATTGGATCTAACATTCACCCTATTTAGCACATAACAGGCAGTGTTCAGCGCTTAAGCCTAAAAATATTTTGGAAGTGAATACTCAGCAAGCATGACTCTAGTGGCTTCCACTAAGGTCCCGTTCTTCCTTTCAGCCACCCCATTCTGCTATGGGGTCCTAGGAGCTGAAATGAATAGTCAAGATCTCACAACCTAACTTCCTCTGAATCCAAGTAGAGAAGGATTTAAATTCATCAAATGACTCAAATTTATGTGATAGAAATTTAATTTAAGTGAACCTCGAGTAATCATCAACAATCACAAATCCATAGACTTTTCGCCCTAAGCTGGCAGTGCTAATGGGTCCAAAGAGATCTATGTGAAGGACTTCTAAAGGTCTAGACGTGTTGATGTCCTTAATGATGTGGAAAGAGGATTGGACTTACTTCCTTAATTGACAGGCATCACACACGTGGTCCTTAGTGAACTTAAGCTTGGGGAAACCTCTAACTAAGTCCTTTTGGGTGACGTTTCTAAAGGTATTCATACTGGAATGACATAGTCTCCTGTGCCACAACCAAGACTCATCAGCAGTAATTTTTAAGCAAAATGAAGATGCACATTCAATATTATTTAAATCAAGCTTGTAAATATTATTGATCCTCTTGCCCTGTAAAGCAATGTTATTATTTAAGCTTATAAAGCAAGTATATTCCAGGAACTTGATGCTGAACTCCTTATCGAAGAGCTAACTAATGCTAAGCAAGTTGTGCTTTAATCCATCTATAAGTAAAACATTTTCAATCAAAAGGTTCTTGGAGTTTCTGATTATACCTACACCTACCACTTTGCTGGTGGTATTGTCTCTAAGAGTGACCTTGCCTCCAACCCTGGCCTCCAGTGAAATGAATTGATTTGTATCCCTAGTCATATGTCTTGAGCATTCGTTGTCCAAGTACCACAAGCTCTCATGAGGTCTTGTGTGAGAGTAATCCTATAAAATCATCAAATGTCAGATTTAGGAACCCAAAGAAGTTTGGGTTCCTTCTTATGAAAAGAAGAATGTAATGCATGTATGCTATGCTGTGAAGTATATAATTTGGGCCTTTAAACCTGATGTGTACTACAGTGGACAGTGCAGGTGTGGCAGATATGTCCTAACATGCCACAAGAAAAATATCTAACACCAGGAAAAGGGTTAACTAATCTACGCGGGTGATAGTTCCACTTCTTAGGTTTGAATGAAACATGCTTTGATGATTTTGAATTAGATTCTTCAAATGGTGGAGGTGCATAAAATTGTGCAAAAGTAGGAGGTGTTTTATTTTTCTCAAAAGCACTAATTATTACACTTAGAAATTCATTTTCTTTTTTAAAACTTACAATTTCAAATTTCAATGCTCCATTACTACTCTCTAAGTCACATGCCATGGTGTCTAATTCTTTAAAAGCTCTTTCTAAATCAACATGTGATATTTTTAATGAATAATGCTCAATAATTAGTTATAAATGCTTTTTGTTTAATTCACCAAATTCATCAACTAACGACATGTGATTATTATCAAGCGTAGAATGATCTTTAACCAAACATTATGCTCTTTTTATAAATTTAAGAATTCTAATTTGAGGCTAGCATGGGTTTTCTTAAGTTTCCTATATGATGAATGAATTTTCTCAGAAACATCAAGTAATTGATTGTAGGTGAGCTCACATACTTCTTCTTGGTCAGACTGACCAGGATGATCAACTGCCCTCAAACATAGGTTTGTAGTCTCCTCTTTAGTTTCAGTCACAGAGGAGTCGGATGCTGAATCTGCCCAAAAAGCCTTTTGAATCTTTTTCTTGTCCTTTTTGAACTTAGGTTTCTCCTCACCCTTCTCCTTGCTTAGGTGAGTCTTAAGTATAGGATAATCATCCTTTATATGACCAGGCTTTTTGCATTCAAAACAAATAGTTTTAGATGAACCTTTAAAAATTTTGCTACTCTTACCTTTGTTTCACTTCTGAAAGTTCTTGTGTTTCTTAATTAGAAAGCTTTTGAATTGCCTAATGATTAAGGCAACATCATCGCTATCAGGCCTGAAAGAATCAGTGTCAGTATCGTTGGCCTTCAGTGCTACTATTTTCTCCTTCTTCTTCTCACTTGCATCAATTTATTGTTGGTTCACTCCTTGCTCATAGGTAATGAGTGACCTAAGTAAGTTATCAATAGAATAAGTATTTAAATTTTTGGATTCAGTAATTACAGTTATCTTGGTATCATAAGAAGTAGAAAAATATCTCAAAATCTTATTAACTTTCTCATAATTAGTAAGCTCTCTTCCAAAGACATGTAGGGAGGTGACAATTTGAGTGAACCTAGTATACATTTTAGAAATTGATTTAGTAGGTTTCATATGAAAAGTTCATAGTTGTGAAGTAAGATGTTCAATCTAGATTGCTTAACTTTAGATGTACCTTCATAAGTAAAGCATAATCTATCCTAGATTTCTTTACCAGTAGTGCAAGTAGATACACGCATGTAATCCTCAAATCTCAATGCACAGAAAAAATAGTTCAAGCATTTTGCATTCAGTTATGCTAAATCATGATCATTAAATGTCTAATCAGTAAATAGAAGTTCTATTTTAACACCATTAATAAGTCTAAATGGTGTTTCATAACCATCTTTAACAAGCATCCACATGCGATAATTAATTGATTATTAAAAGGTGGACATGCGAGTTTTCCGAAATCAAAAGGTATGTTAACAAACAAAGGTGGACGTGTGATGGAATAACCTTCATCAGTATTACGATTACTAAAGTTATCCATAGACCAAAATTCAAAAGTTTTTTAAAACTTAGTTTTTGAATTACGCTCTGATACCACTTGAAAGTTCGTGAGGGATGTTAAGCTCTTGTGAACTAGTCCCGAGGCTAACTAGAAGGGGGGGGTGAATTGGTTATTTTAAAAAATTTATGAGCAAAAATGATTTAGAATCTTTTTTAATATTTTAACATAATGACAGTTTCATAATGATGTGCAGATGATCAACAGAAAAATAACTGCAAAAAATAATCAGAAGGAATACAGCAGATTTTATAGTAGTTCAGTCAACTTGACATACGTCCACTCCCCGAAGCCTCCCCTCCTGGTATTGCACTAACACTAAGTGACTCTCCTTCTGCTCCAACAGTAAGGTGGAGAAGACTGTACAAAACTTCTTTCCACCAACCCGATGAGGTAGAGAACCTAGACTCCTTTCGCTTCCTCCTGAAGCAGGCAGAGAACCTTAATTCCTTTTGTTTCCGCTTGAAGTAGGCAGAGAACTTAGATCTTCTTGCGGGCGATCCTCCCATAGAGACACTGATAAGATAAGAGATAATGACCGAAGAAGATGACTCAGATCCTTGCTAGGAGAAACCTTTGTGAACGCCTCACAAACTCCCCCTCACAAGATTCTCTCTCTCTCCCAAGGTCTCTCTCTCTAGGTTTTCTCTAGAAAGGAAAGTGGCAAAAGATTTTTTTTTTGAAAGAAAAAGATCTTAAATAGGAGGGGTCAAACATTACCTTAAATCTCAACTGGTCATCAAAGATCAAGAAGGATGATCGGTTGATCATCCTGTACGATCAGTTCAAAATCACATGTATCAGCCTGGATGATCTGGTTCGTCTGGACGATTAGTAGAAAAAATTTGTTTAGATCATCCGGTATGATTCTGCGATCGTCCGGGACGATTAGTGTAAATCAGGAATTTCATCCAGAAGACAGCTCTAGTCGTCCAGGGAAACTTGTGCTGGATAATTTCAAAATGACTTGATCGTCAAGGATGTTAAGTGTATCGTCCTATATAATTAATTCAAAAATGATAAAATCATCCTACACATAGCTCTGGTTGAACAGCCAAAATATGCTGGACGATTTTAAAATGACTTGCTCATCCGAGATGATATTGCGATCATCCCGTACAATTAGTTTAAAATCAGGGATATCATCCAGCACATTTCTCTGATCGTCCAGGTGAAGTGCTCTGGACGGTCAGGATTTTACATGTATCATCCAGGATAATCTTATGATCATCCAAGATGATATGATCATATCAATCACATATTAATTACTTTCCTTAATCACCGAACTAATTTAGGCATGATTGTAATGGATCATTTTGGATGATACGCGTATCATCCAGGACGATCAGACTAAATCTCTAAAAATAAAAACTTGCCTAACTTAATCTAGCGGTTGAGAATTTCTGATTTGAGCCTATCATCCTGTACTATATGTGTATTGTCTAAGATGATATGCTTAATCAAATCGACTTAAACTTGGTCGCCCTAACTAAGGTTTCTTTTTTCACTGGATTGTCAGGATGATGTGAATATCGTCCAAGAAGATCAGAACAAAATTTGAACAGAAACTCTAACTCACAAAAACTCTCCCCTTGAGTGTGTGTCTGTGTAAGGTTACTTAGCTAGGGGATTAATTACATTACATTTGACTCAAGAAAGGGAAAAATACAATTCAACACACGCGGAACTGATCTTGAGTTGGCTTGGATTACCTTTGATCTTTTATACCTGAAATGTTAGTTAACCAAAATAGAACATAGAAATGTTTGTTATCATGAAAATTATAATCCTTAAATTATGGTTTGCAACATATGTGGCAAAGGTTAGATTGAATGCTTTTTAATAATTTGTAGATTAACTCTTATAATAACACCTTTATTGAGCACTATAGTAAAACCTTTATTGAACATTCTCCACTTCTTATTGGTATTAATTATAGGCAATATAATCCTTCTTCTAATTTTAGATTTTAAAATATGTGGCTGCTTGATAATTCTTTTAATGATTTGGTCAAAGAGAATTTGGAAGCTCCTCTGTATTCTAACAATAATATAATTGGTATGATTAGATTATGGTTTAAACTCAAAAGACTTGAGTATAAAATTAGCTGGAATAGAAAAGTTTTTATAAATCTATTTGCAAACACTTTAGCTGCTAAGAAGAAAGTTAATGCCTGTGTGCTTAATTGCCAGAATAATTTAACTAATGATAATTATAATAATCTAAATGTGTCTAAGAATTACCTGTTTAAACTTCAAGAGTAGTAGGAGGTTTACTGGAAACAAAAGTCATCTTTTGAACATCTTATTGAAGGGGTTGGTAATACTAAGAATTTTCATTCTTTGGTGAAGAAGAATAGAGCTAAAAGTTTTATCCATAAAATTTATCTTCATGATTGGCCCACTATAGAGAAAAAGGAGGATATTGCTAAGTGTGTTGTTGATCATTTTACACAAATATTTAACAAAAATTTTGAGCATCTCCTTGTTGATCACCCTGGTTTTATTCCTTGCATCATTAACGAGGATAAGAACACTCTTACTTTAGTTCCTTCCTTAGAGGAGGTTAAGAAGATCATTTTTTCTATGAATGTTGATTCTGTGGCTGGCCTTGATGGTTTTACTACTATTTTTTTTTTAAATATGGAATATTATTTATGATGATTTATATGCTGCTATTTTGGATTTCTTTAATGGTAATCCTATTCTAAAGTATTTTACTAGTACTTCTTTTGTGGTTATTTCTAAGAAGATTGCTGCAAATAAGTGGGATGATTTTAAAGCAAATTAGCCTGTGTTCATTCTTTACTAAACTTATATAAAAAATACCTGTCTCTATTACTTTCTAAAATCATTTCTCTTTACCAAACGAGCTTTGCTAAAAGAAGAGCTATTTTTGATAACATCTTACTAGTTGGGTTGCCCCAAGGATCTTGTAAAGGGACAGTAGTTGGGTTGCCCCAACTTACCTACATCATCTAGCCTCTTGAAGTAAGGAAGCTTGAAATAAGATTTCTTGAAGAGATTTTTGAAATTTTTTTTAATGACTTCCTTATTTAATGAATAAGATTTTATTTTTAGTTACTTTAAACATCTCGTTGTTCTCTTCTAGAGTCATATTTGAATAAGGCCTAAATTATTCATTATGAAATCTACTAAACTTGTTGTATTTCAAATGATCACCTTGATTTTCTACTTTAATTTTTATAGCCTATTTTCCTATATGATTTGTTAACACTAATTTGGAGTTCCTCTACAAAACCTTCTAAGGTTTTGATTTCTTTTTCTCTATTATAGACTATTCTTTAAGGAGGAATAACTTAGATGGTTCTTTTTGAGGATTGGAGGCTTTACTTAACAAGTTTTCAAATACTTTTTTAGTGAATCTATTTAGCAAAAGGGCCACTAGGTCATGTATATTCTAGAGGAGTATCTCTCTAGCTTGTTATTCATGAAGTTATGGCTTGCACTTCATACTAAAATTTCTCCATCTTAGAATGTACTCTACTTGATAATCACCAGGTTTCTAATTTCTAAACTCAAGATTCCCTACCATCACATGGTAACGTGCTCTCGAAAAGATTTTTACAATTAACTATTCTAGTTTAGCAAAGCTACATTTTGAGCCATTTGACAACTCTGCATACCAGTCGAAAGCTAACCAATATAAACTTTTGATAAACTATCAGAATAACAGTGCATCACGTCATCCTGCATTACAAAAACTAGCCTAAAAGTGAGCAAAATATTTCTGAGGGTTTTGAGTACAATTATTATTTTTGAATAGAGGTGGAATGAATCTATTATAGAGAACAAAGTCATATACTTCTGGGTAGGTTCTACCCCTTAGAACAAATAAAGTATTATGGGACTATGCTAAAGCATCTTTTACTTACTGCTCTACTATCCACTTCATATATACTGATTGAGCGAACACTTTCTCTAACTTTATGACTTTAGTTTGATTTCCTTTTTCTATTTCCTTCTACTTACTACAAGGCTTAACAGACTCTACAGACACTTATTTAATGTGTCTTGGAGGGAGGAGTTTCTTTACTTTGTAAAATAGCCATGGGGACCATTAACTCCACCTTCTTTTCCATTCTAGCGAGTTTTTTATCTTTAGAGTTTAAGTGATCTAGCGATTTTTGAGTCAGATATGGAGTATCTTCCTCTTTTAAATTAGCTCTATATGATTAACTTCACCTTCATATTTTTTCTATTCAAATCTTAACCATATAAAAACTTCCAGAAATCTCTTCACCATAAAGTTCCCTTGCTGAATTTAATAACGACTTATTATTTGACCATTTAAAAAAAAATTCCATTCTGGTTACTTGTATACTTGTGGAATGTGAAGCGATAGAATATAAAATGTTTAGAAATTATTGGAGCAATTTCAGACGCACCCACAACGATAATCTCAAAAGGCATAGATTTAACAAGAATTAGATCAGTAGGCATAGAAGAGTTAAACACTTCAGGTTTTAATCTGGTGAAGGAAAATTGCAAGTTACTGAACCCAGATCAAAACTTAATGAGGGAGCCCTTATTAGGTATGTCCTTATTGACAATGATGTTAACATCATTGGAGAAAAAGAAAATCAGCTTTTTTTGAAATTTTGTATAATTAACAAGAATTCTAAAACTATTTTTTCATTTACTATTTTTAAGCAGGATATTTAGACCATTGAATATAACAGTGAGCTAAATTTATTTAACCCCAACAAAAGTTTACACTACAATAGAAATGGAATATAGTTCTTACTTTAGGGAAACATACATTTCAACATGGCTAAAATAATCTCCAATTAGAGAAAAGATTTAAGTAAGGATTTAAATCAGAATTTAAACCAAGACAAAGTTCAAAAACTTCAGACTAGAAAGAATTTAATTTGGTAGAATTTAGATTTGAATAACAGGACCAAGTCCAATAACTTTAGAAAAAACAAATGAGTTTAAATTAAAATTTAAAATATAAAAGATATGTATTTGGCACAGTCCAAAAGACTTTAGATAAGGGAAATGAGTTTAATATGGATTTTGGAGTGAAAGATATTTAAATCATGATCTAAATTTGAAGACTTAAGATGAATGTTTTTGAATCTGGATTTATAAATAAAGGTTCTATAAACTTAAATTTTTAGACCAATCTTTATAGATCAAGAAAATTCTAGTCACCACAAAAGATGGAAAGTGAAGTTTTCCCCAGTAGAGTCACCTAAAAAATCTTGTGGAAAAATAAATTTTAAATTTGCCACACGATTCTCTTTATGTTTCTTT
Organism: Dendrobium chrysotoxum; assembly: GCA_019925795.1. Lineage (NCBI taxonomy): Eukaryota > Viridiplantae > Streptophyta > Magnoliopsida > Asparagales > Orchidaceae > Dendrobium > Dendrobium chrysotoxum. Next base: position 43,509,719 of record CM034315.1, read on the forward strand.
AGTCAGATCTACATAACAAAAGATCTATTGCCTCAAAATACAAATTGATGCTCGACTGTCAGTTTGAAGTGAGAAATCATTTATTTTCATGTCTAAACACAACATAGAAATGTTCAATTCATCCCAAAGGATAAATAAGCATTCACTTATCATTTGTAATAAGAATATATAAACTAATGTATAAACCTATCCGCATTCATAAGATTCTTACCCTAACTTAAAGAGGATCTAAGTTAAGGTTTATTTATTTATTGGGTTTCAATCTAACTATAGAGGCAAGTGCCTATAGTTAATTACACCCCAAGATAAGGCTTAAGAAAAATGTTGATTAAAAAGTTCGGACAAGACTTTTTTAATTTATTAAGATTTGATCAAGGATTTGAGATTAAAAATCTAAGGATTCATTAAAATTAAGATTGATATTTAGAATTTATTTAGGATTGGGATAACCCTCTTGGGGTGGAGGAGACTTAGAGAGATGTGTATATAATTTGGACAAATGCTTACCTGGAGTGGGCTACCTACTAACACCCTAAAAGTAATCAGTCGCCTTATAAATTAAAGATATGATGGCTTTATATCTAAGAAATCAAGGATTTTTAGTTTAAGATTTAATCAAGACTCATCAATATTCAGATGTACCTATCTAACATACCTTTGACTCAAAGACATCCTAAACATAAAATTTATATTTTTACTTAATACTAAATTTCTAAAATTTTCTATATCTAGATTTTCTCATAAACTTTGATAGAATAACTGCCTTAACTCATATGGAAAACTATAATGGACTTGCCACTTAGGCTCCTCATTCCTTTACCATTGCCATGTGTGCTTTGGTTTATTTAATGTTGTAGAAATTTAAATTGCATGCACATATATGTGTCATAGTAAAGGTGTTTATGTATATGGTACCACTACCATATAATCATAGAATTAGCATACATGTTCCTACAAAGTTTGGAACATGCACACTGAAATAAACGAATGAAAAGGTTATCTTCTAACAAAAATCTACCACCCATATGAAATTTATGCAACAAGAATTAATATATGAAAGGGAAGTGTATAGATAAAACATTTATTCATTCATTTGAAATTTAAATATAACACAAGGTCTTTTGAAAATTATGGTGGCTAAGCTCTATAATAGCAAGCTTAGACCTCTACTCCTATACAATATATATTTAAATATGATTGCATACTTTAGTCTTTATCTTCAAGCTCAAGGTTGTTCTTTAAGATTTCAGAAGATAGTGATTTTGAAAGAAAGAAGAATTATTTTCTTTTAGAACTTATATATATATAAGCAATCATCTTTGAACTTCTATAACTCTTGACATTGTATAACTCAATCTAACAATACAAAAATCTTAAACTTTAAATTTATAAATTTACTTATACATCAGGTCATACGTATATTCAAGTTTTTTTAGGAAAGTAAAAGTGTGATATATTAAAATAATGTGAAAGTGCGATTTATTATTTAATGTTATCCAACATTTTAATTTGAATATGTGTTAGTCAAAGGGGAATTATTTAAATTTATGGGTTTTGTAATTTACGATTTATTTTGAAGAATATATTTTAAGTGTTAAATTTAAAAATTTAGGTTTTAAAGAACATAGTTATCAATAACCCCTAAGTGTCAGGAGTTATTGATTAGTAAATCCTAGGCTCATATTTATAATGTATTTGATTCGCCGAATAATTCAAATCTAATGCATAGATTCCCTCTTTATTTAGGTGTCTTAATGATTTAGCTTTTAAAAAATCTTGTCAATTGATCATTTCATGAACTTAAAGTTCTTAATTGAAAGATCCTAGAATTAAAATTGTAACTCATTTGATTCCCCCTAAGTTTCCAATTTTAAGTGTGTAGAGTCGTTTAATTTATTTCTCTTCTTTAATTAATTTAATGAATTTTATCTTATTAATTTAATTTAACTTATTTTTGACATTTATGATTTTTAAATTAATTTTTTTAATATTTGTTCTCTGATCCCAAATTATTTAAATATTAATCTCTGAATTTTCTAGATTTTAATTGAATTTTCTTTATTATTTAATTTCCTTTATCAATTGAGTTGACCAAACTTTGAATTATTTTTATTTAAGATTTTAGTGGTTTTTAATTTTTATTAAATTCATGATTTAGTTTGAAGTTGTAGGCCATTTAGTTCGTATTTTTTTACTTCAATAATTTAAGATTTTTGGAAAAATATGCCCAATTAATTAAATTAAAATATTCAAGTAATTGGATTTTTTTTATTTTTTTATCCAAATCTTAATCAAATTATTTTAAATCATCACAAGAGGATAGAAATGACTCTAAAGATGATTGCAACAGTTTTAAACAATTTAGGATTATTTTTTATTTTTTTGTTATTTTATTTTATTTATTTACTTTAATTTCTTTAGTTCTAAATTAATCTTTATTTTTAGAGTTTTTTATGGGGATTTTTTTTTATCTAAAGCTATTTAAATTTAAAAATGAATTTAATTTATTTCATATTATTCTAATTTAATTTGAATTTTGAATGATTTATTAAAAATCTTTGGGCATTTATACAGGGTGAATTAGGATTCACTAATAAATAGACTAAATTAACTCTAAACTTCTTAAAATTCAAACCATAAGACACTTAAGATCTAAAGATCAAGCCCAAGAAGTTTCAAGTTAATAAAGTCCCCATTGGTTTTCAAATTATTTTCTAAAGTAAATGCATCTAAACATTAAAAATTTTTTTTCATATGACTAGACTTTGGATAGGGTTGAAATTAATGGTTACTAACCTTTGAACACTAAGCTAGCACACCACAGAAAGTCATTAATGAGTTTTGTATGGACTGTGATTAATAAATTTTCAAAGATCTTGGTCAAGAAATGACTCATTCCCTTAAAAATTTAATTCATGGAAATGTACTCATCAAGCAAGCCAGAGAAAGTTAGGGTAGGTCAAGGACATGCCCTAATATTACCTAGTCAAGTTTCAAATTAGTTAGATGAATATATAAGGAAAATTTATAAAAAATTTGTTGACTAGTGAATATAAAATACTCCTTATCTGCTCATCAAGTTAACTTAATTTTATTTTTAAATTGAATCCCTACTCATGGTATTTCCCTGGAGCTATTGTATGACATTTTTTGTTAAGTGCGTGATTTACTAAAGTTTTAGACAATTTAATTAATCAAATAAAGAGCTTAATTCCTTTTCTTTTGCCATAATATAGTAAAAAAAAAATTTATATTTTTTCCTTTTTTATAGGATAATAATGTTTTTTTTGGGGAAAACCCACAAAAGGGGCCTACATATTAATTCCAAAAAAAAGATTACAATGTCCTTAAGACAGACCTCGAGCTCACTACTGCTCAAAAGAGCAACAAAAAAGGTAAAAAAAAACCTATGAGCTCAAGGTCTCTATTAAGCATAAGTACAAAAAACCTAAGAAAATTCTACAGTGTGGCAAGCCAACCACACTCAAAAAAGAGCAAAGATATTGAGATAAATTTGATGCACCATCTTTCTCCCAAAACATCCCACAGGCAAGATGACAGCTGACAAATTTTCTTGTAAAATTAAGGAAATAACAAGAGGAAACAAGCAAAATCAAGAAGTATCATTGGTGATTAAATAAAACTTATGGTAATTACAAGCAGAAGGCCAGGGCTCAAGATTATGCAGAAACCAGATGTAATTCATGAAGAGCCTTAAATGAGATAACCACCAGATACACCCCAAAGGAGACACCAAAACACAAAGCCACAACCCATTAAGAGAACTCCCAAGATATAAATCACCATAAATCTCTCTTAAAAATAATTGCAAACATTTTAGATAGAGGCCATAAGATCTCAGCCGTCTAGTGTCAGCCATGATATCATGAAAAAACCCAAGTGCCACTCTAGCTAACTCCTGAAACCCTCTAGGCATGCAATGGACCTACATAAGAAAAGTCACTGGAATAGGAGGAGAGCCACTTGGCCGACAAGTTCCATGACTTACCAACACAGACCTGCCCCCAAAAAATCCAATAATCATTGAAGATCAAAATAACCAGAGCCTTCAACTTCAGAGGAAAAGAAGAAAACTGCTCAAAAACAAAATTGAGGAATTAAAAAATGGTCACAAGTATGCCAACCAACAAAGATGCCAAGCCTGAAAATAGTAAAAAAATGAATATAGAAGCGATAGGGAGTAAACAAGCAACACATTGGGTAATAATCAAAAATATTAATTCTCCAATCAATTCTCTAATAAGGCGAGTTCCAACTGTTTGCAACAGAAAATAAATTCGTAACTCTGGAATATAGTTTGCAAAACCTCAGGTTCCGCAAATTCAACCAACTTATAGAAATAACAATCACATTAAAAACTAAATTCTGTAATTAGGACAACAACAAACTCACAAGAAGATTAATCCCCAGATAAACAAAAATAAGGCCAGCCAAGATAAAAAAAACTTCTGAACAAAAATAACCTAAATCATAAAAGAATCCCAACTAAAGCCAATTGTAGTTTCTAACATAAGGCAAACTATGTTTATCTAATCTAATGAGGCCTTTAACAATGGGGGGAAGCTGGTTGTAAGTAAATTCTATAAGAAATTCGACGTTACACCCATGGTTAGCTAACCAATAAGCACAAGCTTTGCCTTCTCTATGAATATGAGTCAACATGACATTAAGAAAAATAAAAAAGTTGTTTAATTTACCTAATAAGATAAAATAATTCAGGACTGTAGATCTTCTCATAACTATTTTTAAGGCAGAACAGAATATACAAAGCATCAACTTCAACGTACATATTTCCCAAACCAAGAGAAAGACAATATTTAAGACCCAACAATATTGTAGAAACTTTAGAGAAAATAACAGAGCAAGTGGGAAGAGAACTGGCATAAGCAGTAACAAAATTACCCTTATGATCTTTAACTATACCACCACAACCACAAATGTTCCCTTTCACAGAACCATCATTGTTAATCTTATATGTGTTTTCAAAAGGTTTAAGCCAATATATAATTTTATTATCCGCAATATTAACCTTGTCATGAAGCATAATACCAACCTCCTTAGCAATAAAGAAATAACCCTTAAAATTCTTAAGGGTAAGAACTTTAACATGAAACAACTTGAAAACCTTATCTTTGACATTAGAAATAATAAGATCATGATTCATACTGATATTGTTAAAATGCGAATTATTTCTATCGATCCAAAGGTACCAAATAATAAGGGATGGAAAAAGGTTTGTAATGTGACCTTTAGAATTAGAAAACCAAAGATGGAGGATGTCCTTAACAGAGATATTACCCTTAAAATGATTAAGTTTGAACAAATGCTCAAAATAAATCCAAACTTTAGAAGCAATTGGCCCAAAAATAAAGAAATGATGCATATTTTCAGCATGATAACAACATTAGCACTTGGAATCCAATGTAAAACCACGTTTAATTAAAAGATCATCCTTAGGAACAAAATTATGCATGACTCTCCAAAGAGGCGGGAATATTTTTATGCCATAACATATTAAAAACTTTAGAAGAAGCAAGATGAATTCTTAAAGCGTCCCAAACCTTCTTAATATTACAATTGCCATAACTAGACAAAGAACACAGTAAACGATCCTCAACATCATTATTTAAAGGGATTTTATAGTTTGATAAACAATAGACAAAGAAATAACATTAAGAAATTTTGGAATATCCCAACAGTTATTAGAAATAAAACTATTAACCTTAACAGCCGAAGTAGAAACCGAGTGAAGCATCCAATCAATCGAAGATTGATTCATCCACTTGTCCTGCCAAAAGAAAATATTAGCACAATCAAGACCCCAAAAAATATAGGGTTTTGCTTCCCATTTGATGTTACAAAGTCTTTTCCAAACCCTAGAATCCCCCATTTTGTAAGAACAAATAGTAGGGTGCTTACCAACACAGTATTTTTGCATCATAAATTTAGCATAAAGACTATTATTAGCATGAAAGTTATACCATAGTTTAAATGAGAAAGCTTGAGCTAAATACACCATGTTTTTGCACCCCAAACCCCCTTCCTCCAACGTGCCACAACACTTATTCCATGAAGACCAGATAGTTTTAGAATTACCACTTTTTCCTTTCAAGAAGAACTTGTTGATTAATTTCTCCAATCTCACAAACCGTAATAGTTAGCTGAATAGTCTGAAAAATATAAACAGGAAAAGAACAAAGAATACTTTTTATAAGAACTAATCTACCACCAAAGCTAAGAAAATTAAATTCCCAGGAGTTGAGTTTATTCTGCACAGTAGTAATCAGATCATCAAAAAGAAAAGATCTTTTACGAAATTAAAAAAGATGAAAACCCAGATATTTTAAAGGAAGAAAGCCTTGCATAAAACTAGTGGTATGCTTGGTAGCCATAATGTAACTTCTAGAAACATTTTTCGAAGGGATAAAACAACCTTTGTTCCTATTAAGATTTGAACCACTAAATAGCTCAAAATTGTTAAGAAACCTAATAAGTAATCTAACCATATTTACTGAACAATTGGAAAAGATAATAACATCGTCAAAACATAAATGGGAGATAGGAAAACCACCCAAAGTTTTAAAATACAAATTAGGGTGAGCTTCATACAATATGGTAAGACCTCTAGAAAGATAATGAAAAGAGCAGGAGAAAGGGGATCACCTTGCCAAATACTGTGAGAAGATTTAAAGAAACCATTGCTTTTACCATTAATAATAACCAAGAAGTAAGACCCCTCAATAGTGTTACGAATCAAACTAATGAAAAAATCATTAAAACCAAAAAGATGTAAAATCTGGTACAAATAACTCCAGTTGAGGTTATCATAAGATTTAGCAATATCTAATTTAAACATCATGTTACCACCTCTAACTTTGAGATCAAGATCTTGGGTAATTTCTTGAGCTAGAAGAATGTTATCAGTAATGGCTCTACCTTTGAAAAAACCTGTTTAAAAAGGGGAAATAATTTTAGAATGTAAAGGAGTAAGCTGAACCAAAAAAATTTTAGAAATCAGCTTACTAAAAAAAGAACACAGACTAATAGGATGGAAATCATTCCAATTGTTAGAAGCAATTTTCTTAGAAACAAGAATGATAGAAGTACTAGAAAATAACTTAGGAATGAGACTACCTTTATAAAAATCTAAAACCACGCTATATAAATCCTTAGAAATGATATCCCAAGTTTTTTTAAAAAATTTAGTAGTAAAATCATCGGGACTAGCCATAGAATCGACCTTCATATCAAAAACCAGTTTCTTGACTTCCTCCATAGAAGGCAAATAGATAAGAGAATTGTAGTCCTCATCATTAATCAAGCTGGGGATAAACTCAGGATGATCAATCGGCTGAGGAGTAAAATTTTTATTAAATAACATAGAAAAATGATCAATAGCTGACTTAGCAATTGCTTCCTCCTGCTCAACAATGTTCCCATCAAGAAGCTTAATTTTATGAATGTAATTCTTAGCTCTATTCTTTTTGACCAAAGAATGGAAGTACTTAGTGTTCTTATCCCCATCAATCAAATTTTTAGAGGAAGATTTTTGTTTCCAATAAATCTCCTCTTTCTCTTGGAGCTTAAACAAAGAAATTTTAGCTTCTTTGAGGTTAACTAAATTTATCTCTAAAGGATCATCCTGATAAGAAAGATCATAAGCATTAACTTTCTCTTCAGCTGAAACAATATTAGTGAAAAGGTTTTTGAAAACATTTCTATTCCACCAACTAAGTTTAAATTTAAGACGTTTGAGTTTAAACCACAGTTTATTCATCCCAACATTATTATCGTTAGGATGTAAAGGAGGCACCCAATTCTCTTTCACCAAATCCAAAAAAGAATCGTCTAATAACCACATGTTTTGAAATTTAAAATTATGAGAAGAGATAGACAATCTCTCTTTTATACTAATCAAGAGAGGAGAATGGTCAGAAAAAGTTTTACTTAAATGCTCAATGAAGGTGTTGTTACTAGAGTTCATCCATAAATCATTAAAAAGAACACGGTCAAGATGTTGCCACATATTGCCATGATTCCAAGTAAACGGATTACGAATGAAACTAATATCAATAAGATTATAATCCATTATCATATTATTAAAATTCTTCAGCGCCTGGTAAATAGGGTTAGTGCCACCCAATCTTTCAGAAGGGTTAGAAATGATGTGAAAAACACCACCAACTAACCAAGGAGCATTAATATGATCTTGAAATACAAAAAGCTGATTCTAAAGGTCCTTTATAATAAAATGAGAAGAAGAAGCATAAATCGAAGATGTATAGAAATTGAAATGCACAAACTAAATTTTGCAATGAAGAACTTGAGTGAAATCCCCCACAACATCAATGTTCAAAGGATCATTCCAAAAAATCTAAATTTTGTTAGAAACATTCACCACACTAGGCTTAAAGCCAAGACACCTAGTAGTTTCATCCTGCAAAGAAACATAAATAAGTGGCTCAAGTAACACAAGAAAAAAATATTATGAATTTGACATAAATTATGAACAGTAATCCTAGAAGAAGGGCATCCAATGCCCCTAACATTCTATATAAGTGACTTAATCATTAAAATGCAGTTTGTTAGAAGTTTTTGATCGTGTGCTTCTAGGAGAAGAAACATTCAGGTTTTTGACTTTTTTGTGTTTCTTATTTTTAACAGAGGTGGAAGCATGTTCATCATGAATAAGACGCTTATTAGAATAGTTATCAACTAGAACATTAACATCACCATAATCAAATAACTTACCACATATACCTTTATCATTATTCAACAATTCCTTTGAACACTCTAGAGCAGTAGGCCCATTAACCCAAGCATTACCGTTATTATGAGGATCTTCAGCATTTGTTGGGTTAACTATGGCCTCCTCCAAATCCTCCTGCATAAATTATCCCAAATCAAAATTACCTTCAGAAGCAATGTCATGGATATTCATAAAGGGTTGTTTGGAACCTATATCATTACATTTCTCATAATTTCCCATGAAATTCACTAAATTTTTGTTAGTAGCACAAGGTTGAGAAGTTAAAAGAGACATGGAATTTTGTTTAGAAGAAATAGCCACCATTTGTTCGTTAACATTTTCCAAAGTTTGGAAACCATTTTTGATAGGAATAAGAGAGCCGAACATAATTTGAAGGGCCTCTTGAGATCCTTCCTTACAAGTGGAGGGGTTACACTCCTCATTCTTACTTTGTTCTTTCTTTAAACCTAGCAGAGTCTGATAATCCTGCTCATTTTCACATTCAACCAAATCAACTACAAGCTTACCATTGATCTCTTGATTAGAGGCAATAAGCCTTTCTTTCACCTGCACTTTGTTAGTAGTCTCATTAGATATATGATAACAATAGTATTTTTCCCTTTTGAGTCTTTTGCCGCATCCTTAAGATTACATAATTAGGGATGCAAAATAAAACATTCCAAATTGCTATGTCCATGCATTTCATAATGGCTACAAAAAATAGGTAAGTTTTCAAATTCCACTTTTTATTGAGACCCATTTAGCTCCGAACCAATCCAGATTTCTTTCATATATTTTTTTGAAATGTCCGTTTCCACTAGAATGCGTGCCACAGATGTCCGAGAAACAATCGCAGTAGCTTAATCCGTCTGCAAATGTCTACCAAAAATAGAAGCTAAAGTAAGTAAGATCTAAGTATTAAAAAGCTAAAGTTTTAGATTAGAGAATGATATCCAAATCGGAGCTATGGGTGATTCCTTTCGAACATCAAAGTCTGGCGTCCACTTTAGTAACTGCATTTGGCATCCCTGTATGTAGTAAGTTCTTTGAGAAAATATGCAACTACTGTCCAAATCATTGGATAGTTGTATCACCACATGCCTTTGATCCAACAATCCAATAGAGAAAGTTCCAGATAGTTTAAGCGAAAGAAAAAAGTTATGAATAATATCAAGATTTAGCCTTCTCAGCATGAACTTTCCAACCAAAGTAAAAGAAAAAGGTAGAGAAAATTAGGACACAACTTTATCATCAAACATCAGAGTTGGTAAGCCCTTAAAAGAAGATTGAACCAAATTTAACATAGTGAAAGAAGACAAAATGCCACTGGCAACAACATCTTTGAAAGATCTCGACTTGGTGTCAGGATTCAAGGACCACGGGTTAGATGACCACAACATCGTCATCGCCCACAACCCACCAAAAAGTCAAGGGAAAAAACACCAAAATGAAAACTCAAAATTGAGATCAGATCAATAACCAAAGTAGGGAAAACAGAAAAATAACCCCAAATAGAGCCACAAATCAACGGCCAGAGGCACCAAAGAGGGAAACCTAGAATCGCCTCAGAATCGCCTGAGCAGGAAAAAGAGATGTTGTGTTCTATTATACTTATCCTACTGATAGGATAATAAAGTTATTTAAATTTGAAATATAGATCTAGGGTTTGGCTTTTACCTATAACCAAAGGATGAAATTACTGATTTAGGTGTCCTTGGACTCCTTTGTTGCTTCTTTTTCTCTCTTTATGTCCTTAAGACTGAAGGAGCTTTGGATTAGATATTTGAAATCTTGGTGGATTACACCCTTGGAACTTACCACCTAATGGATTCTGGAGCTTAGGATAGGTTTAGGGAGACTTAGAGTTGCTTTAGGGAGGCAATGAAATCAAAAAATCTAACCCTTTCTTTACAAAAGATGGGGTATTTATAGTAGAAATAAAATGAAGAATAATTCAAATTCCTTGCCACCTCACCACAAATATATCCACCATTTTAGTTGGGCTGTAGGAGGTTAACAACTCATCCATCTTATTCAAGCCCATGTGGTTTGTTATTTAGGAAGTTATAACTTAACCAATTCTTACACAAGGGTTACTTTGAAGAATATTTCAACATTAGCCATCCACATGTCTAGAGCTAATCAGGACAAGTATAATGAATATTCGAGAATACAATTTAGTAGTTTATGGACTTTAATTTGGGCTAGGAAATGAATTGTCCAAAAATTTTGAATTTTTGATGGTTCATGGGCTTTGTTTGTTGGGTTTCTAACAAAGGGTACATCGATAATTGATGCAAGTGTTTATGCTATTTAATTTTTTAAGATTTTGAATTTGGATCATGAAAATCCGTTTAGATTCATTTAAGTTAAGCCAAGCGGCTAGCCCAAGTGGGTCTATAGGTTAAAACTATTTTGGCTGACATTTGGGGATCCAGTGAATAGTCTCTATAGGTTTGGGTAACATGGCCTAGTATAAATACATAAATTTAATTTTTAGAGGCTTTAAGGCTTATTTGGTCAACCATAATTAACTTGGTCAGTGAGTTTTGACCAAGGGTTAGTGTTTGGTCTCATTCCAAATGATATTTAGAGCTTGTTGGAGGATATTTTATGCCGAAGAGAAGTCTAGATGTGTGAAATGTATTTTCAAGTATTAAAGTGACCCTTTGGTCAACTTAGGTTGTCTTTTTAAACTAAAATTCGCTAGGTTATGGTTTAAGTTGAATTAACTCTGAATGTGATTTAGAGTTCTTTTTAATATGACTTGGGTCATGACATAGCTGAGTTAAGAAGAGTTTATTCAAGAGGATCAATTTTATAGTTTTTAAGCCTTATGTGTTTATTGATTTGCCTGGTCAACCATGATCCACTAAGAGTTCAAGGGAGTTCAAATAAATATGAAATTGATTATGATAAAATTTGTTGAGTTTCCAAAGCATCCTAAAGAATTTTGCAATAAGATGCCATTTCTAGTGGCTTAGGCTATAAAATAGTTTAAGGTTTTGTATGCTTTGAATATGCTTTTTGTTTTAGAGTTTGGAAGGACATGAAGCCTACAAAATGGTTAGATAGACTCTTCGGAGATGTCTTATCAATATGAAAATAATCAAACACCATTCAAAATGAAAATGAAAATAGGTTGTTAGACCTATTAATTATGTCCAAAGGCGAACCAAGAGGGGGGTGAATTGGTACTTCCAAAAATTCTCTTAGATTTAATGAAACCAATTTCACAAAAAAAATTGATTTTTGAAAACAATTTTTCAACCACAGAAAAATTAAAAGTGCAGAAAATAAAAATGCGATAAACTATAAAAGAAGCGAAGAACACCAGATTTTATAGTGGTTTGGTCCAAGCTCTAGGTATTACACTATACTCAAGTGACTCTCCTTTAGCCCCCACAGCAAGGCGGAGAAGCCTTTATAATTTTCCTCTCTTTCACCAAACCTTGGTGCGGCAGAGAACCATCATCCTTTTTCACCCTCCTGGTGAAAGTAGAGAACCCACCGTACATTCTCACCGTCCTAGTGATGGTAGAGAACCAATTATCGTTTTTCACCCTCTAGGTGACGGTAGAGAACTAGACTCTCCTTTAAAGATCTTCTCCCAAGAGTCTTCAAAGTGATAGAGCAGATACTTGAAGTACAAACAATTAGATCCTCACCTTTGGTAAACCTTATGAATCCCCTCACAATTTCCTCTTCAAAGATCTTACCACCCTCACTCCTAAATAATCTCCCTAATCACTCTTCCTTCCACTCTGAAGAAGAAATTCATAGAAGATCTGTTGGACAGTCAATTTTTAGGACCCTTATATACAAATGATAAGAAAACCATCCAAAAATTAAAAATTTCAAGTTTTACAAAGTTTAATTTTGCCGTACGATCGCATATCATCCCGTACGAATAATTCAAAATATGAACGGTTCATCCCGTATGATGTTGTACAAACCTATAGGACCCAGATTTTGTACTCTAGAAATGATGTACGAAACTCTTTTATACTATATGAATAGTTCAAAAAATTGAATGGTTCGTCCCGTACGATCCTGTACAAACCTTTGAACCCCAGTTTTCATACTCTGGAAATGTTATACAAAACATATTCATACTATACAAATAGTTCAAAAAATTGAACAGTTCATCCCGTACGATCTAGTACGAACCAATGAAACCAAGTTTTCATACTCTTGAAATGATGTATAAAAACTATTCATTCTGTACAAGCAGTTCAAAAAATTAAACGGTTCATCCCGTATGATCCAGAACGAACCTGTGAACCCTTGATTTCGTACTCTGGAAGTGATGTACAAAAATATTTCGTACTGTATGATTTACACTTTAAAAAAAATTTCACTCATAACCAGACAGGTTCATTTTAGAGGAGAAATTGCACAAATCGTCCCGTACGGTCTCACATCGTAAAGTATGATTAGTTTTAAAAATTAAGTTTTTTGTCTCACTCCCCTAGTGTGTGTGTGCACGATTACCCAATTACAATCACACTCTCTCAGACTCAAGAAAAGAATAAAAAGTATGGACTCCAAGACTAATAAACTCTAATCCAATTAATTTGAAGTCTTCCACTGTCTGGAATGTGATTTCACTGAAATGAAATTTTAGTACACACAAAATAGACTTTTCCAGCATATGTTAGCAGAAATAATAAAATAAATAATAAAATTTTGTTATCATCAAAAACACTCCTGAAGAAACAAATTTGCAACAATCTCAACAATCTCCCCCTCTTTGATAATGGCAAAAAATTATTGTTTGAGTTAACAAATAAATGCAAATTTTCTCCTTAGCTCCCTTTAATGAATGACCAATTTACAACAAGGGGTTCCTATAAAGATCAGAAACATACACATACATACACATCTACACACCTTGATGAGAAAAAATACACACATAATCATACAGTTCACAACATACACACATTCATCCAGTTCACCAAACCATACAAATATATCAAAGAGCAGTCCAATCTACACCTCAAACAACCTCAAACAATTAACTCCCCCTTTTCACAACAATAGAAAGGGACAATCAAGGTAGTTGATCATTAAGATAATCTTAAATTAATTGTTAACAATAATATTAAGATCACATGCAAAAGATAAAAATTCAATATTTAAATTACAGAATAACTATGATAAGAAAAAGTTGATATGTTTACTGTTTGAAATAGATAATTGATGTAACAATAACTATTACAGAAAAAATGAAATAGAATTACTAATTTTCTGATTCAATAGTGAAGATCAATGTTTATTATATAGATTTGTGGGTCAAAGAAACTGATAAAGGAAAGACCAATTGGTGACTTTGCGCAACTTTTCAATTATTTGTGGCACTCTTTGTGCATCTTGTAAATTTGAACTACTTTTGTACCATTTTTTAATTTGGTGAACATTGCACATCTTTTCATATAAATTGCACCCTTTGTGCTTTTTATACATTTTGGGCTAATGTCATTCATCTTTTCAAATTTATGTCTTTCCAAAATTACTAACTCTTAACATAAATTACAATAATGAGCAAAGATGAACACCTTGAAATAGAAGAAAAAATAAAGGTATTACATCAATTTTGCAACAATTTTAGCTACAAAACACTTGACTGTTGAAAACATAAAATAAATCTTCTATTCTATACCGAGTGAAAATTTAACTTAAAAATTTTGAGAGACTAAGTTTTGTAAGGAAATTAGTTTTGTAGAGAAAACTCATTCAACAATTCACATTAGCAATCAACTACATTTGATAAAGACAAGTTACTAGCTCAACCACAATGCGATATGTAGCAAAACATCAGTTGTTCATTTCATTGACATGTAATCAACTTACAATCATGCTTCAAATATAACTTATAACTAAAAGAACCAGCATCCACATATCAAATCACCCACATACAACCAAATAAAATCACTAACATCTAAAAACTTTTGAAGGAAAAACCACATACATCAGAGACTAAAAAAAACATCACAACAACATCCAACACAATCACCTATCAAGCACAACAGTAGGACCATAGAATCACAGCTAGAAATTTAAAGGACCCTCATCTGGAGGAGGTGGAGGAGTAGTGAACATAGCAAAATAGCTATTAATTATAGCAATATTAGTATTCACTGAATCAAATTGGTCTCGAATACACCTCATGTCTTTATTATACCTATCATCCTGCATTATTAAGTGTGCCTCTACATCATCAAATCTTTGATCAAGATGATCAAAGCGCTGGATTGTATTTTGATCAAAATTCTGGTCAAGTCAAAGTGCATGGGCATGTACAGGTTCTTCTTCTTCCTCTGAGTCATCTCCTGAACTCTCCCTCACAAAAAGTGACAGAAAAGAGGTATCAGTAAAATAAATGGGGAGTTCAGTTTGATCATCAGGATGTACTAGATTATACTTCTTTTCAAGAACATAGGCCACTAAACATCCTAAAGCCATATTTTTCTATCCTTTGTAATTTGGATGTCCAATATCAGATAGGTTATAAATATAATCCAAAATCAGTTGGGCTTCATCTATAGGTTGATTTGTCATGATCAAATAGGTGGCTACGTACAAAGGAGGAGTCATGTTGACACAGTCAAAGGCTTTTGGGATAATTGAAGTTCGTAGCATGCATTGGATGATCTAGGCATTTTGGTTTAGTGTGTAAACTCGAGGCAAATGAGTCACCTGGGCTACTCCTCTATGAACTTTATTGACTTGGACCAGTCATTGTCAGCCGTAGAAGATAGTGTATGGGCTCTAGTTCCTTGAGTTCTCAAGTGGAGGAAGGTGCCTAAATTTTCCTTTATGATTTCTACTCTTTTCCTTAAAACATAAGAAGAGATCTTTGAATGATCCTGACTGAATCTCATATTGTCTAAAAAGTAATAAAAGATTTCTTTATTGTAGGCATAGATGAGAGTGAGAATGAAAGAAAATTGGGTAGAGGCTAGTAAGGGCATTATAGAAAAGTGGATGTCATTTTAAATAAGAAGACGAGAAGGGGTGATCTTTTCAAGAGAAAACCTGTAATAAGCTTTTTCATATTCCTTATATAGGAAATTCTCATCTATGGCAGTCCTAGAGAAAAATGCTTTGGAACATGATCGCTTACTGCTACTAGCTATAACTAGAATAAGATCTCAGGAAAGTTTGGAAATGAATAAGGAAGTAATGAAAAACTTCTCCAAAGACCCTTCTATTTAAAGAAAAATGTTCTATCATACAGTATGAAAAAATTTTCTACTGGACAAAAACAATTTCGTACGGGATGAAATAAATTTCATAAGTACGAAAAAAAATAGCCAAAAATGAAACGGCTTTTCGTAAACTACCCTTTCTGATGTGTCCTTTCATACAGGCTTTTTGACTTCCAGATCAAACAGATGATCACGTGTTTGTCCGGGAAGATCAAAATATTAAAAATTGTTTTGTTGACAGTTAGCTTCATCCTTATCCAAAAATTACAACAAGGATCATACAGATGAACAACACGTTCATACATAGGACCAGTAATAATAACTACCAAAAAAACTACAAACCCGTCCTAATTCGTACAGACAAAAATACATATCATACAGTATAATGATGTCATCATACAATTTAAAAAACCATAAAAACTCTTTTCCATCTTCTCAACTCAGTAAATACCATGCACATGCTATAGAAATCATACATGAAGAAAACTTTTTTTCATACAATAGGATTTAAAAAAAAATATAAATACAGCATGATAATCAGAAAACCTCTTAAAGCCAAATATGTCTTACCAAGTGAAATGCTTCACAATAATACAAGAACAAAAATAATAGAACCTAATAAATCACTAAGAAATGATCAGAACATCCAAAATAAATCACATAGTAACAACTTAAACAGTCACATATACACAAAATATAATGTCTACAGAATTTTTAATTTAAGCATTCAGATCAATGACATCTAGCCTTGTCCTTTAGATGCTAAAAGTATCAAAAGCTAGTGGTTTTGTGAAAATATCTGTAAGTTGATTTTTAGTAGCGATATGTTGTAATTCAATTTCCCCTTTTGCTACATGATCTCTAATAAAATTATGTCTTATATCAATGTGCTTGGTTCTAGAATACTAAATAGGATTCTTTAAAATGTACATGGCACTAGTGTTATCATAGAAGATTATAATTGTTCCAAAAGAAAATCCTAAATAATTAATTGTTATTTTAACTAATGCACTTGTGCAACATAACTTCCTAAGGTAATATATTCACCTTCTATAGTTGAAAGAGCTACTGAGTTCTATTTTCTACTAGACCAAGAAACTAAAGAGTTTCCTATGAATTGATAAGTTTTAGAAGTGCTTTTATAATCAACCCTACAACCAGCAAACTCTAAATAAGAGTATCCAAAAATTTCAAATGCAGTGCTATTCTTAAGATATCAAATTCCTAAATTTTGAGTCCCTAAAAGATGTCTCATTATTCTTTTAACTACAGTCAGATGTGATTCCTTTGGATCAGCTTGAAATCTAGCACACAAATAAACAATATACATGATATCAGGTCTGCTAGCTGTCATGTAAAGTAAAGATCCAATCATTCCTATAAACCTCTTTTGATCAACTAATTTTCCCTTGGGGTCCTTATCTAACTGCACTGAGGAACTTATGGGAGTATTCACTAGTTTATCCTTATCCATTTCATACTTCTTGAGAATATCTTTAACATATTTTAACTGACTAATGAATATTCCATCCTCATCCTGCTTAATGCTAAACCCCAAAAAGTAACTCAAATCCCCTATAAGGCTCATCTCAAATTCCTTACTCATTATTTTTGAAAAGTCATCACATAGATATTTATTGGTAGATCCAAATAAGATATCATCCACATAGATTTGAATAATAAGTATTTCATTTCCTATATTTTTTATAAATAGAGTGGTATCCACACTCCCTTTTATAAAAGATCATTCAAGTAGGTATGTGCTTAGCCTTTCATACCACACTCTAGGTGCTTGTTTTAATCCATATAATGCCTTTTTTAATATAAAAACATGTTTGGGAAATTATGGATTTTCAAAACTTGGATGTTGCTCAACATAAACATCCTTTCTTATCATCCCATTTAGAAAGGCACTCTTTACATACATTTGAAATAACTTAAAACCTTTAAAATAGGCATAGGCTAAAAGCACTCTAATTGCCTCAAGTCTAGCTACCTGGGCAAAGGTCTCCTCAAAAGTAATTCCCTCAATCTGATTATACCCCTTACCCACTAACCTCACTTTGTTTCTAATAATCACTCAAGAATCATTCATCTTATTTTTAAATACCCACTTGGTTCCAACAACACTTTGATCTTTTGGTCTTTCTACCAATTTCCAAATATTATTTCTAGCAAATTGATTCAACTCCTCATGCATAGCTAGAATCCAAAATTCAACTAAAAGTTCTTGATTTATAGTAGTAAGTTCAATCATGAAAATAAAAGCAGAGTGATTTATTTCTTTTCTCAAACCATGCCTAGTCCTAACTCCTTCACTTGGGTCACCTAAAATCAACTCTTTAGTATGATTCTTAGTAAAGTTTCATTCCTTAGGCAATTAGATTTCTTCCTCATTTTCAACCCTCTCTTCAACTTTTCACTTTCATGTCCTTGGGTGATTTCCTCAACTTCATCTTCATCCAACCTAGACCCTCCTATATTATCTGATTCATCAAAAATAACATGAGTGGTCTCCTCAACTACCAATGTTCTTCTATTAAAAACTCTATTGGATTTTCCAACACTTGAATATCTTAGAAAAATTCCTTTATCAGATTTAGGATCAAATTTTCCTAAGAGAGTTTTTTCGTTATTATATATGAACACTTCACATCCAAAAACATATAGGTGTGAGAGGTTGGGAATTCTACCTTTACGAAGTTCATAGGATGTCTTATTTAATTTTTATCTAATGTTCACCCTATTTAATACATAGCATGTTGTACTAACTACTTCTGCCCAAGATTTTTATCATATAAGAGTGAATCATTTAATGAGTTTAGAAATTTTTCTACTTGGATTCAGAGGAAGCTAAGTTATGAAATTCTTGTAATTCATAGTTACTATGGTGGAGAATTTGAAAATAAAAATTGTGAAGTTTTCTATAAAAAGTAAGGGATAGATCACAACTTTTTAGCTCCTAGGACACCTCAACAGAATGATGTTATTCAAAGAAAGAATGAAACTTTAATAGAAGCCGTTAGAGCCAACATAGCTCTAGCAACTTCAATCAATGTATTATTCTATCTCCCAACTAATCCATTCTACTGAGGTGTCTTAGAAGCTGAGAAATTATGATCTATTCCATGGGTTTTGGAAAACCCACCAAATAATTCATTTTTAAATTCTCCCCCATGATCACTTTGGATTGTAATAATTTTAAACCCTAGTTTTCTCTGAATCTAAGTGGAAAAATCTCTGAACTCCTCAAATGATTCATTCTTATGATTTAAAAATCTAGTCCATGTGAATATTGAGTAATCATACACAATCACATGCCCAAATCTTTTTACTCCTAGACTTATAGTACTAACAGGTCCAAAAGATCCATATAAAGAACTTCTAAGGGTTTGCTAGTTCTAAGATCCTTGACTAAATGGAAGGAGGATTTGACTTATTTTCCTAGTTGACATGCATCACACAAGTGATCTTTAGTGAAGTCTAATTTGGGTATTCCTCTAACGAAATCCTTTTGTCTAATTTTTCTAAGATTTCTCATACTTGCATGACAAAGTCTATTATGCAATAACCATGATTCATCAGAAATAATTTTTAAATAAAAAGCAGTAGATGATTTTACAGAATTTAAATCAAGCATATATACATTATTAACCCTATTACCATATAACACATCATCACCATTTTGTCTTATCATATAGCTTGTAGGCAAAAACATTATACGATATCCTTTATCGCATAATTGACTAATGCTCAACAGATTTTGTTTCAAACCATCTACCAATAGAACATATTCTACCAAAAAATTCTTTGAATTTCCAATCATACCTATACCTACCACTCTCTTAGCGGTATTATCTCCAAGTGTAACCTTGCCTCCATTCTTGGCTTCTAGTGTTATGAATTGAATCATATCTCCAGTCATGTACTTTGAACAACCGCTATCCAGGTACCAAATACTCTCATGAGGTCTTGTGTGAGAGCGTTCCTATAAAATCATCAAATATTAGACTGGGAACGCAAACAAGTTTGGGTTCTCCTCTTAGCAATGGTAAACCAGATGCATGAGTGATATGCTATGATTTATGCATCTTTGGTCTCCATACTAGATGTATTCTATTATGAATGTTGCAAGTATGGGAGATATGTTCTAACATTCCACATGTAAAATATCTCACACCTGGGATGGGATTTCATAATCTATATGAGTTATTATTTCTCTTCATAGGTGTTGAACTCATATACTTTTGTTTAGACCTATGAATTATTCAAGTGTGGGTGTTGGTCTATTTTCTTTAATACATTTCAACTTCAATTCAACATATGAGTTTCTATTCTCCAATATTGAAATATCCATTCTCAAGTCAATTTCTCTGCTTTCAGATTCTTCCAAAAAGACTTTAAAATCATTTTCAAGTTCTGTGTCAGATGATTTTAAAAGTTCATGTTATTTATTCAAATCATCATATTTATCCAATAGAGTCATGTGGTTACTATGAATTAATGCATAATCTTTCCTAAGGATTTCAAATTCTTTCTGTAATTTTAAGTAATCTAAATTTAACTTTGCATACAATTTCTTTAGCCTCCTATATACAGAATGAATGTGCTCAGAAACTTCAAACAATTCATCATAAATTAAGTCACTTACCACCTCTTAATCCGAATGATCAAGATTGTCAACCATTAGACATAAGTTTGTGACTTCCTCTTCTGCTTTTGTTTCTGAGGTGTCTGAAGTTCAATTCGCCCAAAATACTTTTTGAAGTCTTTTCTTACCCTTCTTCACATTGGTTTACTCCTCAAACTTCTTCTTGCTAGGATTAACTTTAAGATTTGGGCAATAATTTTTCATGTGTCCAGGCTTCCTACATTCATAGCAAATTACTTCATTCGAAGTTTTAGCATTTTTATGGATCTTACCTTTGTTCTATTGCTGACATCTCCTCTGCTTCCACCTTAGGAAACTTTTGAATTACCTTATTATTAAGGCTATATCTTCTTCATCCTCAGGTATTGACTGATCACTATCTAAATCATCCACCTTCAACGCTATATTCTTCTCCTTCCGCTTGTCACCTGCATCAATCTTTCTTTGAGTCACTCCTTGTTCGTAGATAATTAATTTTCCAAAAAGTTTGTCAATTGAATACACATTTAAATCTTTAGACTCTGCAATGGTTGTTATCTTTGCATCTTAGTTAGTAGGCAAATAACATAAAATCTTATTTACTTTCTTCGAATTAGTTAGTTCCCAACCTAAAGCATGCAATGAGGTAACTATTTGAGTAAAATATGTCTACATGTTAGAGATTGATTCATTCTGTTTCATGTGAAAGAGTTCATAGTCAAGCAATAGAATGTTCAATCTAGATTGTTTGACCTCATTAGTTCCTTCATACGTAATGCAAAGTCTATCCCATATTTCTTTTCTTGATTTATAAGTTGAAACATACATATAATCTTCAAATTTAAGAGCTTAGAAAAAGTTATTCAAGCATTTTGCATTTAATTTTGTTAAGTCCCTTTCTTCTACAGTCCAATTAGCAAACGGTGTTACAATTCTAATGCCATCAACAAGTCTAGTAGGTGCAATATAACCATTCTGTACTAACATCCACAAGTGATAGTCAAGTGATTACAGAAAAGTAGACATGTGAGTTTTCTAGAAATCAAATGGAATATTATCAAATAATGGTGGTCTACTTATAGAATATCTTTCAAGAGCATTACAGTTTCTAAGATTAGCCATAATCTAATTATCAAAAAGTAAATTAAGCCGTAATTTCTAAAATAAGCTCTGATACCACTTGATAGTTCGAATAGGTTGTTAGACCTATTAATTATGTCCCTAGGCTAACCAAGATGGGTGGTGAATTGGTCCTTTTAAAAATTCTCTTGGATTTAATGAAACTGATTTCATAATAAAAAATGATTTTTAAAAAAAAAATTCAACCACAGAAAAATTAGAAGAGCTGAAAATAAAAATGCGATAAAAAGTAAAAGAAACGAAGAACACCAAATTTTATAGTTGTTTGATCTAACAAGACCTACATCCACTCCCTAGAGACTCCTTCTCCAGGTATTGCACTATACTCAAGTGACTCTCCTTTAGCCCCCACAGCAAGGCAGAGAAGCCTTTACAATTTTCCTCTCTTACAACAAACCCTAGTGTGGTAGAGAACCGTTGTCCTTTTTAACCCTCCTAGTGAAGGCAAAGATCCCACCATCATTCGCACCCTTCTGGTGATGGTAGAGTACCAATCATCCTTTTTCACCCTCCTGGTGACAGTAGAGAACTGAACTCTCCTTCAAAGATCTTCTCTTAGGAGTCTTCAAAGTGATAGGGCAGATACTTGAAGTATAAACCACGAGATCCTCACCTTTAGGCAACCTTGTGAATCCCCTCATAAGTTTCTCTTCAATGATCTCACCACACTCACTCCCAAACACTCTCCATAATCACTCTTCCTTCATCTCTCAAGAAGAAATTTGTAGATCTGTTGGACAGTCAATTTTTAGGACCCTTATATACAAAGGACAAGAAAAACTATCCAAAACTAAAAAATTTATGTTTTACGAAGTCGAATCATGCCATATGATCGCATATTGTCCCATACAAAGAGTTTAAAATATGAATGGTTCACCCCGTATGATGATGTATGAACCTATAGGACCTAGATTTCATACTCTGGAAATGATATACGAAATACTTTTGTACTATATGAATAGTTCAAAAATTGAACGGTTCATCCCGTACCATGCTCTATAAACCTCTAAACCCCAATTTTTATACTTTGAAAATGATATATGAAACCCATTCGTACTGTATGAATAGTTCATCCCATATGATCTAGTACGAACCTGTGAAACCCAATTTTCATACTCTAGAAATGATGTACGAAAACCATTCGTATTGTACGAATTGTTCAAAAAATTGAACGGTTCAACCCGTACGAACCTGTGAACCATAGATTTCATAATCTGGAAGTGATGTATGAAAACATTTCATACGGTATGATTTACACTTAGAAAAAGTTTTCGGTTCTGGCTTCTTTCTAATCATTCTTATTATTTTGGTACTATAGTATGGGGACAATTCTCTAAGTTTTTTTGGAAGGTAGCTCTTTAAGTAGTTAGTGAGCGTTTGATCCCTTTAAAACTTGTAATTGCCACTACTTAAAAATGGGATAATAATGACAAAAAAGTAGGGAAAAAAAAAAGAAAATGGTCGCTAAAAATATCTTTTAGCTACCAAAAGTAAGTAAGGCATCTAAATAATTAGGAAGCCTAATATTAGCTCCAAAAAGAAAATTCGGCTGCTTTTTTGTGGCTAAAAGTATGGATAATTTTTTTTTGTTCATTTCATTGATCATCATTTACTTCACAGATATGTCGGGGGTCTAAGGAGGTAGTGCCCTTGGTGGGGTTAAGGAGCAGCATGCCTATGGGGATTTTTGGGGGCAATGCCCCCGAAACAAATTTTAGTCGTAAGGGTATTTTTGACATTCAAATTATTAAATAAAATGATGAATTCAAATTAATATGCACATATTTAAGAAGAGATCTAATTTTTCTTATAAAATAAATTACAACATAAATTATAATAAATTTTAACCATTATATATTTAAATAAAACTATACATTAGCAAAACTTATATTTAGGCTCTCACTATCTCACCGTTTCACACATATGCATACTAGCTCTCGACTACTCCAATTTCCTTAGGTTTTGCTCTTTAGTGACCACCACAACATCTCGACCGACATCCCATTTAGCAGCAACAACTCGACATCTCTCCTTTGCGTGCTGATATGAGTTCCCTCCCTTAATTATTCATACACTCCTGCAAACTCTCCTCCATTTGTTTCTCCCTCTCAGATTATCTCTAATACCATTCTTCTTATTTTCATTTCAAAAATTTCTATGATTTCATTTATATTATGCTTGTGCCTCCTTTTAATGACATCATCCAACATTATGGATTGTTATAGTTCCTTTTAGAGTTTACAATTGTACTCAAAGGAATGACAACATTAATCTATGCTTATAATAGGCTTGCTTCCCTAACCAATGAAGTTTATGTTAAGGGATTGTTTTTCAAAGTGATTTATGTAGTATTTTGCTGAAGAATTGTGTAAGGTAGAAAATGGTTACCTTCACTCAAACTCCAAATTTCAAAAAACCTTAACATATATACAAAATAAATTTTTAATAATACTCAACTTATTTATCTTTTAATTTCTTTGTGAGTGATAGAAGATCAAGAGGAAGAAAATGAAGATGAGTGAGCTAGTTTTTATTTTTTAGTTTAATAAACTTAGTTGCAATAGAAAGATGATTGGACGGATAAATTATTAGGTTGATTGAATTTTGATAAGGGTTTCATTATTAGATCTTAAAAGTAACTTGATTAATTTATTTGATCATTGATATACCTTTTTATTTATCATCAAAAGTAATAAAATTATCAATAATATTGAGTTCAAACCTCAAAGCTAGGGTGTAAAAGCTATGGCTCATACACTTAGACTGTGCCAAAGGTTAATCACAGAGATAAGGCATGGAGATCAAAGAGGTGAGAAAAAATAGAAGAAAATCTCCATACAATCCTTCAGTGGAGAAAAGATTATATAATTCAATTAAGTATTAAAGTTTGTCCTTAATATGACTTTATTGCTCCCTTGTTTTGAAAGGGATTCCCATCATCTGCTTCAAATTATAAATAGTCATAACAATTAATAATTATATCAGGTTATATTTTTCTTAAATTCTTGTGCTGAATAATGATTATGTAAATTTAAAAGTTAATCAAAATGTATAATTAAAAAACATCATGATAACGTTAACTGCTAATATGGATTAAGAATTAAAAAAACATAAAAGAGATAACCAAGAAAGGAAAAAAAGAATAAAGTATTTTATTTCATATTCTTTAATTTAAGAGTTATTTAATTAGATGAAAAAATTAGTGTTAACAATTTTAAATATAGACATTTTTAAAATTTTGATGTTTGGTTTGGTAGACAATTTCCTTTTGATTTTTACATGATTCCCCAAATAGTGAAATATCATCTAAATGTTTTGATGCAATAGAGAGAATATCATCAATGCTGGCAAATAACTTTTATTATGTTCTTCAAAGTTGATGTTTTTCCATTGAAATTAAATTTTCTATTGCCTTCACAAAAAAAAAAGTTTCAAATGACAAATGATTTCAAGCATATCATTTATGAATATTTAGCTAAATTTGAATAATTTTTAAAAAGGGATAGATGATTAGTCATGTAATAATTTTTTTTGCTTGATAATTTTATTATGTCAAAGCAAATGATAAAAGTTAGATTAATCTCAATGATAGACATATTGCAAATCTGATCCAAGCACTATGATTTTAATGATAACAAATATTATTATCTGTTACTACTTTCTCCTGATTTTATGATATTCTATTGTGTTTTGTGTGTACTAACGTTTCAAGAAAATATTCCACTATTCACTTGCAATTTTGATCAGCTCAAGAATGGGTAGACTAGGGTTATAGTTTGTATTTTTAATTTGTTATGTATTTTTTTCTCTTTCTTGAGTCATATAATGTAATTCTGTTGACATCTTTCCTAAGTAACCTTGCACGCACACAGGGGAGAGAGATAAATATTTTGAGAGATTTTTTCTTAGCAAATCATACTATACTACTTTGGATCATACCGTAAAACTTTAGATCATACTATACGACTTTGGATCGTACTATATAACTTTGGATCGTACTATATAACTTTGGTTCATACTATACAACTTTAATTTTGTTATGTCAAAGCCCTAGTTGCTAGAGGTAAGAAAGATACTTATTTTTTACTGATTGTATAGTACAATTTGGTTCGTAATGTATGCCCTAATTGATATCTTTCTTAATTAAATCCCTCAAAATTAGGTAATCAAATCATGACACTTATGCTTAGCCGATTGTATTGTACGATATCATTCATATAATACGATTGATAGAGGACAACTTTGGTCTTCCCAGAGATCATATAAAATGAAAGCTATAATTTTTTTACTGATCATACTATATAATATCCACAATACTGGATGATTGATAGCGTACAAAATTGGTCGTCCCAGAAGTTATCCTAAATGAATAAAAGGAATTTGGGCACTTTGTACCAAATGATCTTATGATCATATTATATGATATTTTGTAAAGTTCGAACTGCTAGTTTATATAAAATTATTAGATTAATATAAATTACACTGATCATACTGTACGATACGTGTATCATACTATATAAATAGAAGTTGGATCTCTTGAAAATTATGGTTTTTTTAAGCCGACAACTTATTAGAAAATCTTTTGCTATTGATTTGGTCTAGTAAAGAGTTTAGAGGAGGAAGAGAGAGAGAGAGAGAGAGAGAGAGAGAGAGAGAGAGAGATTTGGGAGAGAAGAATGGGAGAGATCCTTATGAAGGGGAGTTGTGAGGGATTCACAATGGTTACTCCAAGCAAGGTTTCCATTATCTTCTTCGAGTTCCTTTATTGATTGCTTGGTGGCTTTGGGGAGACAATCTTCAGCATAAGATCCAGGATCTCTACCTACTCCAAGAGAGAGTAAAAGGATCCAGGTTGTCTACCTACTCCAAGAGGGAGTAAAAGGATTCAAAATCTCTGCCTTCACTAGGAGGGTAAAAAAGATTCCAGGCACTCTTCCTCACTAGATCGAAGGAAGAGATTTTTATAAGGGCTTCTCCACTTAGCTGTGGGGACTAAATGATAGACACTAAGAGATTTAGTGTAATACTTATAGGAGGCCTCTAGGGAGGGGACGTAGGTTAGATTTGACTGAACCACTATAAAATCCATTGTGTTTGTATTTTCACTTTTTTGCATTTTTATTTTCAAACATTTATATGATTTAATGTGTGGTTGGAAAAACTCTGATTTTGTTATTATAAAATTGCTCTGCTTTCGCATCAAGGGTTTTTCTTTTTATAAAAGAATTTTAAGATTACCAATTCACCCCCCTCTTGGTTAGCCTCAGGCTTGTTCTTAGAGGTTTAACAACCTTCGTAAACTTTCAAGTGGTGTCAGCGTGGGTTTTATAAATTAAGTTTTAGGAAACTTTTTAAAAATGATCAATGGCTAACTTTAGAAATCATAATATTGGGGTAGGATATTCAATCACACGACCACTTTTATTTGAAAATATTCCTTTTGATTTTTGGAAAATTTTCATGACAACCTTTTTATAATCTATAAATTATTGCATGTGAATGTTAGTTCATGAAGAATATTCTGCACCTTCATGCTTTATTAATGGCAATATAATTGAACATCATTTTTCTAAATAAAGCATAAAAGATAGAGATTTAACCCAATTGAATATAAAATGTTTGAATTATTTTTCTATGCTTTAAAATCTAAAGACTACATACGGGTTTTCTACTTGCTCTACTAGTAAGGAGATTTGGGACAAACTCTGTATAACTTATGAAGTAATAAATAAAGTAAAATAATCTAGGTTGAATATTTTGCTTCATGAGTATGAACTCTTTTGCATGAAACCTAATGAATAAATTTTTAAGATGTGTACTAGGTTCACTCAGATTGTTACTTCCCTACATACCTTAGGAAGAGAACTTACTAACTATGAAAAAGTCCAAAAGATATTATATTGTTTATCTATTTCATATGATACATAGATTACTATTATTACTGAATCTAAAGATCTAAATGTTTACTTTATTGATTTCTTTCTTGGATCCCACATTGTCTACAAGCAATGAGTGAGTCAAAGACATCTTGATGTATGTGAAAAGAGAAAGGAAAAAACTATGGTCTTAAAGGCTAATGATTCTGATAGTGAAAATTCTGCACCCAAAGATGATGATGATATTACACTGATGAAAAAGAATTTTAAAAGCTTTCAAAAGAAAAATAAAAAGCATCATCAATAATGGAATAAAAGTAAGGCTAACAAAAATTCTAAGGTTTCTAATGATGTTATCTATTTTGAATGTAGGAAGCCGGGGCTCTTCAAGTCGGATTTCCCAAATCTGAATACTCACCTAATTAATAAGAAGGGTGAACAAAAATCTAAGTTTAAAAAGGGCAAGCAAAGGTCTTAAATGACTTTCTGGACAGACTCTAGTTCAAACTCATCTAAAATAGAAGCAGAAGAGGAGGTAACCAACTTGTGCTTAATGGAAAATAACCATCTTGATCATTCTGATCAAGAGGAGATAAGTGAGCTTTCCTATGATAAATTATTTAAAGTTTCTCAAAAAATTCATACTGCATATAGAAAGCTCAAGAAATTACATGCAAGCCTTAAATTTGACTTTTGAAATCTGTAGAAAGAGCATGATTGCAAATCAATTCTTGAATGTGCAAACTTATTTTTGCAAATCAATTCTTAAAAGTGCAAACTAATTCTTGAAAGTGCAAACTAATTTTTGCAAATCAAATTAAATGCCTTCTAAGAAAATAAAACATTATCTACACTTCCATAGTTACATGTTCCAGCACCACATCATGTATCATTCAAACCTAGAAAAAGGCACCATAACCCACATAGATTAGTAAAACCTTTCCTGTTGTTAGATGTTTTTCTTATGGCATGCTAGGATATATCTCCCATATCTACACTATCCACTATAGAACACATTTGGCATGGAGACCCAAATTACATAATTCACAGCATAGCATGCAAGCAATTCATCCCATATTTCATAAGGTGGAACCCAAACTTATTTGGGTTCCCAAATCTAACCACTGATGATTTTGTAAGGATGCTCTCACAAAATGGACTCATGAGAGAATGTGGCCCTTGGATAGTGAATGTTTAATACATATGATTGGAGATGCAAATCAATTCATTTCGCTAGAGGCTAGGGCAGGAGGCAAGGTGAGACTTGGAGATAACATCATCAGGAGAGTGGTGTGCTCAGGTATAACTGGCAACTCAAAACATTTTTTCATTAAAAATCTTTTACTAGTAGACGACCTAAAATATAATCTGCTCAGCATAAGCCAACTCTGTGATAAAGGCTTTAGCACTAAATCCTTATCAACCAGCTACATTATAAGCCTAAATGGTAACTCTATAATGTAGGGAAAAAAGGATAAAAAATATTTACATTTATTGATTTAAACATTATTAAATCTATTGCTTCTCTTTGCTTAAAAATAATTACTAAGGAATACTAGTTATGTCATAAGAGAGTGTTTCATGCAAGCATAAAAAGCCATAGAAAAATTACCCAAAAAGGCTTAGTGAGAGGCATACCTAAACTAGAGTTCACTAAGGAGCACATATGTGATGCCTATTAGTTAGGAAAGCAAGTCAAATCCTCCTTCCACTCAATCAAAGATATTAACACTAGCAAACCTTTAAATGTCCTTCACATGGATCTCTTTGGACCTATTAGCACTACAAGCTTATGAGGGAAAGTCTTTGGGTATGTGTTTGTTGATGATTACTCGAGGTTTACTTGGGTTAGATTCCTATCTTATAAATATGAATCATTCAAGGAATTTAGGACATTCTCTACTTGGATTCAAAGGAAGCTAGGTTATGAAATTCTGACAATTCACAGTGATCATGGGGGAGAATTTAAAAATGAAAAACTAGAATCTCATCTAAGGAGCTAAATCAATTTATGAGAAATGATGTTTGGGAACTAATTTAAAGACCTAAGGTCCAGAGTGTTATTGGAACTAAATGGCTTTTCAAAAATAAAATAAATGATTCAGGTGTAGTGGTTAGAAATAAAGCAAGATTAGTAGTATAAAGGTACAACTAGATAGATGGAATTAATTTTGAAGAGACCTTTTCCCCTGTAGTTATATTGGAATCCACTAGGGTGCTATTAGCCCTTGCTTATTTTAAGGGACTTAATTGTACCAAATGGATGTCAAAAGTGCCTTTCTGAATGGGATAATAAAACAAGATGTATATATTGAACAATCCCTATTCTTAAAAATTTCATGATTTTTTAATCATGTGTTCAAATTAAAAAATGCATTGCATGGATTAAAATAAGCAGCCAAAGTATGGTATGAAAGGCTAAGCACATTCCTAGTAGAATGAACCTTTGTTAAAGGGAGTATAAACACCACCCTATTTTTGAAAAAGATAGGAGATGAACTACTCATTATCCAAATTTATGTTGATGATATTCTATTTGGATTTCTGATAAAAATTTATGTGATGATTTTTTAAAAATAATAAGGAGTTTGAAATGAGTATGATGGGAGAACTGACATACTTTCTTAGATTTAGTATAAGATAGAAGGATGATTGAATTTTTCTTAATCAATTAAAATACATAATGGACATTCTTAAGAAATATGAAATGGATAAAATCAGGCCAATAAACAATCCCATGAGTTCTACTATTAAGTTAGATAGGGGTCCAAATGGAAAATTAGTTGATTAAAATAAATACAAAGCAATAATTGGATAACCTCTTTACTTGGCTGCTAGTTGACCTGATATTATGTTTAGTGTTTGTCTCTATGCTACATTTCAAGCTGATCCAAAATAATCCCACTTGATTGTTGTTAACAGAATTCATAGATATCTCTTAGAAACCAAAGACTTAGGAATCTAGTATCCTAGGAATAACACTTCTTTTAAAATTATAGGATATTCTAACTCAGATTTTGCAGGATTTAGAGTTTATAGAAAAAGCACTTCTGGAATATATCAATTCATAAGACAGTCCTTAGTCTCCTGATCTAGTAGAAAATAAAACTTAGTTGCCCTTTCGACTACTGAACCTGAATACATAGCCTTGGGAAGTTATGTGACCCAAGTCCTTTGGTTAAAACAACAAATATTGGATTGAGGATTACCTATAGGCACCATTTCAATTTTATGTGATAACACCAATGCCATCTGCATTTCAAAGAATCCAATCCAACACTTCAAGACTAAATACATAGATATAAGGCATAGTTTTATTAGGGACCATGTTACCAAAGGAGACATAGTGCTACACCATGTAGCAACTAAAAATCAACTTGCAAATATATTTACAAAACCACTGGCCTTTGAAACCTTCAACACCTTAAGAACTAGATTAGGTGGGATAGATATTCATGCTTGGAATTGATGCTTTCTTTTTCTATTTTTGTTTTCTTTATTTGTATGCTTATTTCTGTTTATGTGTTTTTGTAATATGTTATTTAAAATCAGCCATTCATGAGCCTCTCAATATATTTATTTTATCTTATATTTTTTGTAATTTTATTTTTCATTTTAATCCTGAACTATTATTTGGTATTTCATTTTTGTTCTATTTTTTACTAATTTTCAATCTTTTGTATTATGTCTTAATCATCACACAAATCACTTCACAGAACCTCACTATTTTTCCTACAAAGTAAAAATGTTCCATCTTCTATTATACTGTACGATATGCATAGCACTGCTTTGATCACAACCCTTGGCTTAACAGATAATCCAAATTATATCTATCATTGACGATCATACTATATGAACACATATTTGTCCGGATGATGTATATGTCAATCTTGATTGGGATGAATTTATTTTGATTGGTACGACATTTATCATTTATCATATTGTACAAACACATTTTTGTACTTATGATCCTTTTAGTCAAGGGTCATACTACCTGACTCATTGGGACTATATCTATGTTTCTAATCATCCATTGTGATGTCTAATCATACTGTATGATTAGACAACTTTTTGACTAACCAACCGACTCAATTGATTACACACAATCATCCAGTATGATCTTTTGATCATACTATACGATCTTCTGGAGTTCTTTTTAAACAACCCCAATTCATTCAATTTCTTCACACAATCCTTCTAATCCTTTCCTCTTACACCCTCTATCTTGTAATGGCCAGCAATGGAAAACATTGTCGTCAAATCCAGGGTAGTTCCTCCTCTTGCAATCCAACCGATGAGCAATTTTTTTATAGCTTGTGATCAAGAAGCCTACCTCAAATTTAAAGAAGCCAAAATCACTCCCACTAGGATTCTCAACAACAAGCCTTAAACTTTTTGGTAATGAATCTTCTTAACTCTACTGAACTCCAATTCCTTCTAACTTTAGCCTATCCTTTCCATTCTATAATCCTTTATTAGTTCCTAGCAAATCTTAGGATCAGTGGGGATGCTACTGTAATGACCTCCCATGTTTGTTAATGAAATGTTAAAAAAACCAAAGAAGATATAGGGGTTCATTTACAATTAAACACACAAGGAGATAGACCTCTTACTATGGCCTCCTAATCTAATTTTAACTTGAGTGCTGTAAATCTCTTACTTAAAATGCTATTCTAAACTATCACCAACCCTTAGTCTATACTATTAATCAAAATGTCAGGGTTATCTGACACGTTCTCAGAACATCAAACATTGCTAAAGCTGGAGACCAAGAAAACATCATACCCTTACTTTCAATTGTCACATACCTCATCATGTTAACCGCCCAAATGGATGAAGCCCAAATGTTGATTAATTATATTCAAAATCTTACATCTACTTTACTCCCATCGACTAAAATAAAATAAAATATTGCTCTAGGACATGTCATTGGGTACATCTTAGATAAAAAAATAAAATATCATATATCCTGCTCCTATTGATAATAACCTACTCTTCTTTATGGATGCCCCTTTCCGTATCCTCTTTCATAGGGATTACGAGCTAGATGATCCACAATTTGATGAAGAAGGAAATGCTGCCCCTGCAGCTGATCCTGCACCTGGACCACCTCCTCATCACAACCCATATGTGAAGTTAATTTAGCATTTTGAGGGGCTCGAGACTCTTCTAGATTAGCACCTAACATGATAATGAAATGAGTTGGTTTAGAGAGCAATTTGGAACTATCCAACAACTGTACCCCTCCTTCCAGTAGCAGCACAATAGCTTTAGCTAGTTCATTCAACCACCTTTACAGCCACCACTTGATCAAGAACCAACTTTGTTCTAGTTTGTTCAAGTTGTACTTTTCTCTTTATGTCTTTTTTTGTGTTATGTTGTTTATTTT
Source organism: Dendrobium chrysotoxum (assembly GCA_019925795.1). Lineage (NCBI taxonomy): Eukaryota > Viridiplantae > Streptophyta > Magnoliopsida > Asparagales > Orchidaceae > Dendrobium > Dendrobium chrysotoxum. The sequence goes on from CM034315.1 coordinate 43,542,735, forward strand.
ATATATCGCATTTTCATTTTAGTACCTATTCTGTTGTCATTTATTTTATTTTTGTTTAATATATGTATATATATATATATATATATATATATATATATATATATATATATATATATATATTATATAACCAAGTGGTATTTTTTTCTTTCAAGTAGGTTCATGTATTTCGTTCAATAGTGATTTTTTTTGTGTTTTTTACTTGAGAAATTTTTTAGACAAAGGAAAAAGTTGGTACTGTTGATCATACTATACGACTGAGATCATACTGTATTAATGAACTCTTACTGTATGAATGAACTCATACTATATGGTGCTCTTTCCGTTTGTAGTAAAAATACTTTTATTCGTACTTAAAAGTTTAGATAAGTAATTACTGACATTTTTTAAAACTAAAAGATAAACATTCATGAATTTACATATAGCTTCTTATTTCTTTTATATGATAATTCCTTGTGTATACTTAAGAATCTAAATCGAATTGGAATTAAGATGGTTGAAATGAAAACATATTCACTATACTACATTTTTTATATCATGGATACATTATATAATTTCAGAAATAAAATTTGTTATCTTTCTTTATCAAGCTATTTGATTCTATTAGAAAGTTTGGGCATGATTTATTGATTATTCCTCCCAATATAAGAGAGTGAGTTATTCTTCTCTTCTATTTAAAAGATAATCTTACAAGTGAGATTTTTAAAGATTTAGAAAGGAAGCAATTTGCAAAAATCAAAAGAGGCACAAAATGAGCCCAAAATCAAAAGATGTGCAATGATGCAAAAAGTAGAAGATGCACTAAGTGTATCAAATATAAAGATACGTAAGCACCAAAATTCATAAAGAGGAACAAAATGAGCCCAACTTAAATTAGCTTTTCTTTCTGGTAAATATTTAAATCTAGAAATTCCCTATGTTTTATAATATGCTGAATACTTGATTTTGAAAGATCTTGGTTCGTCATTCATCACTTTTATAGTAATATTCTATTAGATATATTTTATGTTAGCAGTCTTAAAAGTTTAAGTTTTCCTATCTAATTGTAATTCCTGAATTAGATTTTTATTTAAACAAAGGACTTTAGGCTATGAAGATTTTAACCTGGGCGTGCAAACTCTAGAATCAAAATCCTTTGCTTACAATAAAGTCAATGTTTATCTTATTTGATCTTTTCTATTACTAGAGTAAGTTTATTACATTTTAAAAATGCTTACGAGAGTTATCATAGTTGTGATGCTTTCATTACCCTGAGATGTTAGTCTTTTTGAATTTATTTGTTTTCTATTTCTATTTTTATTTCTTTTTTTCTTTTCTTTTCCTTCTTGTTGTTTCTCTCTTTTTATGATGTCAAAAGGGGTAGAATTGTGTTGGTGTTTGTTCTTTTTTAAATTATGTTGCTATTTGTTTTTTATTTTCTTAAAAGGGGGAGAAATAATGTTGTTATGTTGTTATGTGTTGGTGTGTCGTTATTTCTTTTTTCCTATTTCTTCTTAAAAAATTTATTTTTTTTTATTACATTTTGTTATCACCTATGGGGTAGTTTAGAGAAAAGCAACCTTTTTGAAAATCCATAAAAAATGGGAGATTATTGTAAATATAATACAAGCACTGTGATTTTGATGATATCAAACATGATGTATGTTACTGCTTTCTCTTGATTTTATGATATTTAGTTTGATTTTGTGTGTACTAATTTTTTATGAAAATAGCCCACCATTCACTTGCAATTTTGATTAGCTCAAGAATGGGTAGACTAGGGTTATAGTCTACATTTCAATTTGTTTTATTTTTTTTTTCTTTCTTGAGTCATATCATGTTATTTTGTGGATATATTTGTTGAGTAACCTTGCTTACACGCAGGGGGAGTGAGAAAAATGTTTTGAGATATTTTTTTTGAAAAAATTGTAATGTATGACTTCGGATCGTACTGTTTGACTTTGGATTGCATTATATGACTTTGTATTGTACTGTATGACTTTAGTTCTTACTATACGACTTTAATTCATACTGTACAATCAATTTTGTTATGTCAAAACCCGAGCTACCAGAGGTTAAGAAAGATACTTATTTTATACTGATCGTACAGTTTGATTTGGTTCATATTATACACCCTCATAAACCTTTTAATTAAATCCCTTGAATACAGGAAATCAAATTATGGTACTTATGTTCAGCCATAATTTTTGTACTGATCATACTATACGATGTCCACAATGTTGGATAATCGATAGTGTATGAAATTGGCCGTCATAGAAGTCATCCTAAATGAACAGAAGGAATTTGGACACTTCATGCTGAATGATCTTATGATCCTATTACATGATATGTTGTAAAGTTTAAACTGCTCATCTGCACAAACTTACTAAATGAATCTAAATTGCACTAATCATATTGTACGACATGTGTATCATTTTATATGAATAGAAGATGGATATCTTGAAAATTAGGGTTTTTTAAGCCCACTACTAAATGTTTTCTAATACTCTTATTAGAAAATATTTTTCTTTTGATTTGGTCTGATAGTGAGCTTAGAGGAGGAAGAGAGAGAGAGAGCTTTTGGAGAGAAGAAAGGAAGAGATCCTTGTAAGGGGTAGTTGTGCGGAATTCACAAAGGTTACTCCAAGCAATGTTGCCATTGTCTTCTTCGAGTTACTTTCTTAATTCCTTGGTGGCTCAAGTGGAGACACTCTTAAGCATCAGACCTAAAGACCGTAGTGTTGTAGGAACTAAATGAATTTTTAAGAACAAAAGAATGACTCTGGCATAGAAGTGTGAAATAATGATAGATTATTAGCTAAAGGGTACAATCAAATTGAAGGGTTAATTTTGAAGATACTTTTTCCCTAATAGTTAGACTAGAAACCATTCGGGTGCTACTAGCCTATATTTTCTTTAAAAGATTAAACCTATATTAAATGGATGTTAGAAGTGCCTTCCTTAATAGAGGATGTATATATTAAGCAAACCTCAGGTTTTCAGAACTCTAAACTCCTTAATCATGTATTCAAACTAAAGAAGGCTTTGTATTGGTTGAAACAAGCACCTAGAGCCTGGTATGTTAGGCTGAGCACATTCCTTCTAGATAGAGCTTTTATTAAGGGTAGTATAGACACCACCCTATTCCTAAAGAAAGAAGGAGATGACCTACTCATAGTTTAAATCTAAGTTGCTGATATATTTTTTGGATGTACAAATAAAAATCTTTGTGATATGTTCTCAAAAACTATGAGTGAGGAGTTTGAGATAAGCATGATGGGAGAGCTAAACTATTTTCTTGGATTTAATGTGAAGTAGAAGGATGATAGAACTTTCCTTAATAAATCAAAACACATCAATGACATCCTTAAGAAATATTAAATTGACAATACTAAAGCAATAAACACTCGCACGAGCTCTACTATTCAGTTAGACAAGGACATAAATGGAAAATTAGTTGATCAAAAGTAGAATAGAGGGATAATTAAATCACTCCTTTACATGACTGCAAGTAGTCTTGATATCATGTTTAGTCTTTATCTTTGTTCTAGAGTTCAAGCTAATTTCAAAGAATCCCGCATGAGTGTTGTTAAAAGAATTCATAGATATCTTCTAGGAACCCAAAACTTTGAAATATTGTATACTAAACATAGAACCTCTTTTGAAATCATAAAATATTCAGATTCATACTTTATAAGGTATAGGGTTAATAGGAAAAACACCTTTGGAACATGCCAATTTATAAGACTATCTTTAGTCTCCCAGTCTATTATAAAATAAAACTCTGTAGCCCTATTTACCATTGAAGCAAAATATATAGCTTTAGGGAGTAATGTGGCACAAGTATTATGTCTTAAACAATAAATCATAGATCTTGGACTACCTATAGGCACCATTCAAATTATGTGTAAAAACACTAGTGTTATTTACATATCAAAGAATCCAATCCAATATTCAAGAGCCAAACACATAGACATTTAACACCATTTCATTAGAGACCATTTGACAAAATGGGATATAGAGCTACATCATGTTGCTATGGAATATTAGTTGGTAGCTATATTTATAAAATCCATAGCTTTTGAAACCTTTAGTTTCTTGAGGACTAGACTTAGTGCCATAGATATTCATGCCTAAATCAGGATACTTTTGAAATTGAAAAAAAAATGATAATATAAATGTTTTTATATGTTTTTCTTTTGAATTTATTTTATGATTGTTTGTATAGTTCCTTTTATTTTTTGTGACGTGTTTTATATTATTTTATGAAACTTTCTTGATCATCACACATCACTTTATAAATTTTATTCATATCATACTTTATGAGTCCATATCATACTCCACGATATTCATTAAAACACCAAATCACTGCTCACAGCATATCCAATGGCTCTAATTGATCAATCATTGGTATTCATACTATACAAACACCATATAAACACCTACTTTGTATTATATGATACACATGGAAATGAATATTTGATGAATTAAATTTTGACAGTACAATATTTAATATCTTATTGTATTATATGAACACTTGTTTGTATAGGATGATCTAAGAAGTCAACGATCATCTAGGCTGACGCCTCGGGATAAACATCTTATCTCTAATAATCCAATACAATTTTGATCATATTGTATGATACGAGCACCTTTTCTGACTTATTGGATAGGACTAAATTGAATGTACTCGATCGTTCTGTATGTTTTCTCTATGGTAATGTAAGATATGGACAATCTATTTAAGTAGAGAGAAATTCAGTCTTTTCTTCACTCAATTCCTATTACACTATTTTCCTTTCTCTCTGAGATCACATTCCTTGAAATGGCCAGAGGAAAGCGTTCATCAGCTCTAGTCAGAAGTTCCTCTTAATGTCCCGTGGATCCTCAATTTGCTAAAGTCGCTGATAAAGAGGCTAATAATTGGAACAAAACTGTCAGGATCACCCTTCCAAGATCATAAACCAAGAAGTTTTAAACATCCAGGTAGTCTCTCTCTCTCTCTCTCTCTCTCTCTCTCTCTCTCTCTCTCTCCACCCTTCAGTTTATTCTTAGACTTACCTACCCATTCAATTCTAAACTTCTTTTCAAAATTTTTGCTGGTCTTTATGTTAATAGTGAGGGTACTACCCGCTAATCTTATGTCAATAGGAGGCCTATGAAAATTACCTACCAAGATTTTTATGAATTCCCTTACCTTTCTATAACTAGCGAAGAAGTTCACCTTGTAGCTTCAAATAATAACTATGATTGGACCCTTAACAACTCTACCCTTTAGGAATTAAATATTCAATACGGCATCTCATATGTTAATAACTTAGTGCAAGATGCTAGAATTATCCAGCATATCCTTTGTAACTGAATAATTCAAAAATATGGGCATCAAATCAACATCACACCTCTTTTACCCATGACTACCTACTTTATAATGGATGAGATAGATTTCAATGTCACTGATCTAATCATTTGATATCTCAAGAATCTAACCTGCATTTCAGTTCTTAGATAAAAAAGCCAAATCTTGCCTTAGGTCATATAATTATTTTCATCCTTGAATCTAAATATAACTTCCAATTCCCTGGACCGTTAGTTCACCTTCCAATTTCTATTTAAAAAGCTCCTTTTACATCCTTCTAGCACTCACCGCTATAATGTTTACTATGTAGACACCGAGCCAGAGAAAGCAAAGGGAGGTCCAGCACTAGCACCAATTCCAGCACCAACACCTGTCCACCAATAGTCTTAATACGATATGATAATTCAGTGGTTTGCCCTATGGGAGGCTCATTTTGACACCTATGTACTAGAGCAGCAACAACAACATGATAATGATATGGCTCTCTTTGATAATTATGTATCACAGCAGCACTAAGAGCATGACAATGACATAGCTTAGCTTGGAGTGAAGTTTGCCCCCATTCATTAATTCTTCCAACCACCACCACCACCACCTCCACCTGATTAGGACACTTCATACTTTTAGTTTTCTCATCATTTTTAGTCCTTGTATCTGTATTATTTTACATTGCTACTTTGTGTTGCCTGTTTTCATTTTGGTGCCTTTTTTTAGAAGTTTCCTCCTTTTTGTGATGTCAAAATGGGGAGTAGTTTGTTATTGGTAGGTTGTACTTTGTGATTGGAATGATTAATTTACTTTTTCTTTTTTTTTCTTTTCATTTCCTATTTTTTATGTGTTCTCTTGTTATGCAATGTTTAAAAACCAAAAAGCTCCCTATATTTAAAAGATTCGCCTAGTAAGGGGGAGCTTAGGAAATAACAAAAATATATTTGAGATATTTACCAATAATATTTGCCATCACCAAAAAGGGAGAGATTATTGCAAATCTGGACCCAACACCTATGATTTTGATTATAACAAACATTATTTGATTCCTTATAATGTTATCTCCCATTATCTATTATTATTGCATATCTGCTTTTTCCTATGCACTAATATTTTAGGTCCACTCTACACTTACAAGTTTGATTAGCTCAAGATTGGGTAGACTAGGATTAAGAATATGGTGAAATATCTGTATTTTAGTTATTTTATATTTTTACTTTTCTTGAGTTAAATCATATATCTAATGGATACTAAGCTTGGTGACCATGCACACACACACTCAAAGGAGAGAGTTAGTGATAATATCATAAGTTGAATTTTTTGAACTAATCATACTGTAGGATCCATATCGTACTGTATGATCTTTGATGGCTAGTGATCAACATGCAACCTAATCAAAAATCATTAAAGTGACTAATTATGATAATTAATGCAAGATAAACTAATTATACTGTATGATGAAGATCATATAAGATGATAAATTAAAATGAAGATCCCAGCCACCAATCACAATTTAAATAATATTTTAAAATTCAAAATTTGTACTCATTATACGATATGATAGGTATTGTACCATATGATGTAATTAAAACTTGCTTAAATTAATCCTATGATTAGGGAATGATTTTGGATTAATTGATCCAGTTAGATCGTATAGGATGATTTGACCAATCATATTGTATGACCCAATTCCAGCATGGGATGATAATTTATCATCGCCAATTGTATGGGACAATAATTGAAGTCATTTGAACTAATTGTATTAGATGATGCTCTAAATAGTCCAAGATGATCAGCTTAATTCTTTGAACTGATCGTACAACATCTAGCTCTTCATGCAGTACTAACAAGATAACTTTGCACTAATCTTATTGGACGATCAAGGATTGTACTATATGATTAGAGTCACCAGCATTAAATTTCAATCTTTTTGGGAGGACTTCTATTTAATCTCTTTGAAGTGACTTATTTATGGTCTTTGGTTACTGAGTGTCCTTGTGAGAGAGCTTTGAGAAGAAGATCTAAGAGATCTATGAGAAGAAGACGGAGAGATTGTGTGTGAGGGAGAAGTAGTGTGAGGGATCCACACAGTTACTCCAAGCAAGAATCTTTCCTTATTCCTCCAATTATTTGTCTAGGTTTCTTCGGTGGCTCTAGGGAGAAATTCTTTAGCTCAAGGACATGGTTCTTTACCATCACTAGGAGGGTGAGAAAGGAGTTTGTGGTTCTCTACCATCACTAGGAGGGTGAGAAAGGAGGTTTGGGTTCTTTGCCTTCTCTAGGAGGGAGAAAAAGGAGTTTGAGGTTTTCTGTCATCTCTAGTAGGAAGAAAAATAATTGAAGCGCTTCTCTGCATAGCTGTGTGAGCAAAAGAGAGACACTATAGTATAGTGCAGTACTCAGAGAGGAGGACTCCGGGGAGTGGACGTAGGTCATTATTGATCGAACGACAATAAATCTCTAGTGTGTTTGTTCTGATGTTTATTCTCTCATTTTTACTATTTCACATTTTAATTTCATTATAACTACTTGGTGGAAATTATGCTTTCAGATTAAGTGATAATTGTTACTTATTTTTAAAATACTAAAAAATCCAAAAATATTAGATTTGTTTTTAACTTAAGCAATTAGTTTTTAAATTCACAAATTCAGCCCCCTCTTAGTGTGCCCAAGGACAAGTTCACCTAGGCTTAACATCCTTATCAAACTTGCAGTAGTTTGGTCCAAGGTAGTAAAATGTTGATATTCATCCTGTAGTTCTTACCAAGTGCTTTTACTCCATTAACTAGCCTTTCTATATGTTACCAAATTCTTTGAACATAGCTACCTTTTTAACACCAATTTTGTAGCATTATTGTATAGGTTTATTGTATCTTTTTCAATAAAAATTTTGAAAGTACTTAACTATAGTTTATTTTATTACTTTTAGAGGAGGTAATAGCTATAGGAACTTAAAATCTTTGAAATCTCTTTTTTTCAAATTCATTACAACATTGGTTTTTATCCTTATCCTTTGAATTCATATCATTGTAGAATTTATTATTATTTCTTAATTTTATTGTGGAACTACATATTTGGTGACTTATTTATATTATTGTTTTGAATGAATGAAATGTATTTTCTCATAAATCAATATGAAAATTCAACTTACCAATAAAATTTTACAAACTTCAATGCAAAATTTCCACCGTACATGTATTCCTGTATAACTCATGTACTAACATGTTAGCTAAATGTGGTGCAAGCTTAGAAGATATTGTTGAACTTCTCCTATTTCTATTCCGTTAGAGTTGAATGTATATGGTTTGCCTTGATAATAATTGGTTAACTTCTATGAGAGTTAAAGATTTGGCATCTTCGCTTCGCAAAGTTGTATTTCTTGTAGCAGCTGATGTCTGGAGTGTCTTTGAGTGACGAGGAAGTAATGAATGCTTATGGAATTTTGATAGCCTTTTGGGTAGATATATTTTTTGCTATTTTCTTTTCAGCACTTTAGGATTTTAAGAGTTTTATGGCAATCTTTTAGTAGGAATATTTATATGCTTTAGAATGTTACCCTTGTTATGAGTATATTGATTGAGTTTGGGTGGTCCTTAACTATAATGCATTTAGATGCGCCCAACTAAATTATATTAAATCATTTTCTAGTATGAGTTATCTAAATTTTTTGGCTGGAGGCTCTTCTACCTTTCTTAGTTCAATCAGGCAGTAATTGTGGGCGGACAACAAAATTTTAAAAAATTAGTTGTGAAATTTTCTTAATTTGTGTCTTAATAGTAAAGTAATTAAAAAAATCCTAAAAAGGACATTCATTTGTTCAATTTTAGGTAAATATGTTCCTTTAAGTTGTTCTAAATTTTTTTAGTATTGACTTATGCTCATCTTTTCTTTCAAGCGCAAATAATTGTTTCATATTGATTTTGATGCTTCAAAAGTTTTTTTGGGCCTTTTTCCATTAGTCTAGTGTGCTTACAGTAATAGGTAGAAGTATTCTGAGCATCACCTGGTCATTTATCTCTTACAGGTAGATATATTATGTTCTCATCAATTGATCGATTCTCCTTATCCTTTTTTTTAATTTTTTATAAGAGATTTAGTTCTAGACAAACATTTAGATGGTTTTAACTGGAACAAATTTATGTCCAGCAGTAAATATGACATGGTAGACATCGCCATGACAATATAACTAATCAAGGTACAGTAAAACAAACATATGGTATTCCAGACACCCAAACTCATACAATATAGCAAACATCTTATGAAAAACAAGCCAATATAAAGTACTAATAAACATAAGAACAAATTAAAAGAAGTAGTAAAAACCCCTACAAAACTATGAACCTTGAGATTTGTTCGTAACAAAATCAAGTGAATAGTGAAATCATTTGTACTCATAGGCAAGCCAATCTAACAGAGACAACTTATCATTAACTTCAAGCTCAACAGATGTTTCACTATTCTAAAGTTTTTCTGATCTAATTCATAAACTTTGTTTAGATCATACCAAATTTCCTTAAAATACATCCCGATAAATTTTTTTTTTAGTATGAACTTCACATTTGCCAAGATTTTTGAAGACAATTCAATTGCCTGATTGAAACCATTTTCTCAGCCATATGAGACATAAACCACATTGACTAATGTAGCTTGCAAATGTAGATAAAACATATAAGATTAAATCAATTTAGTTTTAAAATTAGCAGACCCAGCTAAGATCAACCCGATAATATTTGGCTGACTTACAGCTGGATTAATGAAGAACTAGGTAGTAAATTCAGTTGTCTTCCTGACATAATAATGGTACTTCTCCATCCGAAGATGAGTAAACTTCAATGGTTCTTTTGAAGATCAGTAATGAATTTGTGAAGCACCTCACGGGTATTAATGCTTAAAGGGCCAAAAAGTGTCCCATTACCATCCATGATGATAAAATTGAATTTTTCATTGGATTCAAGAAGTTTACTGAGTGCCCTTGTGTGGAACTTGTGGTCACATAAAGGTGATGCATTTAGGGCTTAAATGGTTCAAAATCTATAGTCACCATCTTTTCTATTCATAATCTTCTTCAAAAAGTTTTTTTAACAATCAAAATTGATGTGCAGATGGAATATTGAGATGCCTGCAATTATTTCAAAGTTCATCTCCATACTTTCGGGTGTTGGATTGGGAATGAAAATGATCAGCCTTAGTAAGTTTATAGTGCTTGCAAGTTTTTTGCTTGTATACCGCTTTGAAAAGTTATATGTTGGCAAAGGTAATTGATGATGGTAATGGGCATGCAGTATTGTTCATGGCTTTGTAACCAAGGATAACAACATGTAGGAATAAGGTGGAAACTTTCACTATGGGAGTGAGATTCCTTGTCGGACTAGCTGTTATGGAGGCAACATTTATAGCCGATGACATTTGTGGGGTTCAGCTATATAATATATAGGTGATTATTTTGTGAACATTAACAATTTAGGATTGAGATTTCAGAGAAAATATTTTGTATTTTTAATTTACAAATGTATTCTTAAAAGTTTCTGAATGAATACAATTTTTATTTTCTTCTAACCAATTTTTATTTGTTATAGTGATGAATGAAAATTTTTTTATTCAATACTTTTTTTTGTAACCTCAATGTAATAAAATTAGTGTTATTTCTTTCTGATGAATTTTATTTGTCTAATTGATGAAAAATAATTAGATGTGATAATATGTAGTGATTGGTTAATCTTAAATGTTTAAGCTAAGGTAGAATGATTGGAATGTATTAAATTTTACCTTATATTATCAAAATTGATATCCATATATATATATATATATATATATATATATATATATATATATATATATATATATCACCATTTCATGAAATTAAAGGAGCACATGATTTAATTGGTTGATCTTTTTGAGACCAACTTTATTTTTAGTCGTTATTAAAAAATGTGATAAATAAAATTAATAAATAAAATCACTAAATAGCATACAAATAAATAATCATTAGCATAAAAAAATGGTAGCTAAACTGTTCAATTTTAAGTACCAATACTAATTAGTAGTCACTAATTTAGCAACCAAAAAAACATTTTGCCGCTAAAACCATCAGTGAGGAGGCTACTGTGACAAACCAGCGACCGAATAATTTTTGTTCGCTATTCTCTTTACCGACCAAATTATCATTTTAGCGACAAATTTTGATGGTCACTAAGAACTTTTTTCTATTAGTGTGCTTTCCGATATTAACGCGTAGGTTCCTCTGTGGGTTTTAACTAAAAAAATGGACTATTAATAAGTTATTAAAAATTTAATTTAAATTAGAAAATTATAAAGTAAATTTCATTAAACCATAAATTTAGAGAACTTTCAATGAAAATTGCTATCAGAAACCCTAAAACTAATAATTAATTTAAAAGAAAAAATTTTAATAAATAAATAATTAAAATAATGAAAATTTAAATAAATTCTAAATTAATCTAAAACTCTTATAATCATCTTTGGAAGTCATTCTTGACCTTTGGTAATGATTTAAAGTGATTTGAAGTTGATTTAGATTAAAAATAAAAATAGATTAATTATTTGAGGTTTTTTTAATTCAAGTAATTAAGTTGATTCATAAAAATCTCTATTAAATTAAAAATTTAGTTAAATATATGCTAAATTCAATTAGATTACAAATTAAATCTATAATTTATTAAAATTAGAAACCACTAAAATCACTAGTAAAAAGAAAAGTCAAAGTTTAGTCAACTCAATTATTTAACGAAATTAAGCATATTAAAAATTCAAACTAAATCCTAAAAAAATACAAATCAAGATCATATGACAAATAATGAAAATAATATTGCTATAAAATTTATATATTTTAATATAATTTAAATTATATAAATAAGATAAAATTGAATAATTTAAATAATGAAGATAAATAAATCAGAGGAATACTTGATTTGATAACTTACACGGAATCAAATGCATTACAATTATGAGCCAAGGATCTTTCAATTGAAAGTGTTAGGCTTCTTGAAGTGATCAATTGGCAAGAATATTTAAAACATAAATCATTAAAATACCTAAATAAAATAAAGGGCTCTATATATTGAATTTTTTGGCACACGAGTGGTCAAATACATTACAAATATGGGCCTTGAGCTTGCTAATCTATAACTCTTTCCACTTGGGGATTATTGAGCGCAATCTTCTTTGAAATTTAAAATAAATAATTAAATACTTGAAATATATTCTTTAAAAAAAAAATTGAATTATAAAACATTAATATTATAACAACGTTGACTAACCAGGTTGAATATGTTTCTTACATGATAAAACTAGCCTCTATATATCTCTTGACTTCAATGATGATTTACTATTCAATCTCAAGTCGCATATACCATGGTGCTTATTATATGAGAACCAAATTGAGTTGTATTTCTATTTTATTAGCCTTCTCCTCATTAAATGTTCAACTAATGAGGATCGAATGGGGGTGTTCTTTACTACCAAAATTTGTTTCTTTAAGATTATCTACCATTGACTTAATTTTCTCTTCAAAATCAAGAGATGCATCCCAAATTTGAGGGTCATCCATTAGAATATAATTTAACATCTGTTGAAAAGAGACTATCATATTTTAATTTATTGGTTATAATTAGATAGTATTCATCATCATCAAAAAGACAAAGAGTACTAAAGCCAACACTTAATTTTTATTTACATTTGTAAACATTAGTATTCCATAGTTTTTAAACTATTGAGTTTCACCTCTAGTCCATGTTATTTACGTGAAACCTTGTTTAGCAAATCTACTAACATAGTTAGATTACTTGTAAAAATGTAGCTTTATTAATTCATCCATAAACGGATCATCAAGGGTTTCATAACTATTTACACTATTAATGGTAGAAGGTATAAATGGAGAAAAAGGATTCATGTAGCCGGCCCCACGTAGTGTGACAAAGGCATGATGTTGATGTTGTTATTGTTGTTGTTGAATGGTAAACGGTATAAAGAATTTGATTTAGATTCTTCATTTAGAGCGAGAGTGACTTTGACTGCCAACACGGATATATCGCTTTAAGATAATGGAGTTAGAGTCACATTCTTTACACACTTCATTAATCTTTCTAGGGTGGACATTTTTATATATTCTTTCTCAATAATTTTGACCCTATCCTCATCACTGTCTTTTTCCTTAGAAATTTTAAACTTTGGTTGTTCTATAACTTTCATATTAACTTCAACCTATTTATTTTATAATATATATATGATTCATCCTCTAAACAATATCTTATAAGCAATTTTATTGATATATTTTCTTTTCTTTATTTTATTTTTCTCATTTTTCCATCCTCAATCTTTTTCACTAGATCGTTGAGTCATTCTACAACTTCTTTGTAAGGGAGGGGCAGCTAACTAATAAACATTCTATTCATGGTTGGAATGCTTTTCTTTTTTCTTTTCCTTCTTTCTTTATCTCAAAATTTTCAACTTGTGTTTCTTTCTTAATAGTGGTTTAAGATTTGTAGAGAAAATTATCTGCTTTTTAGGTAAATAATAGTTTGTACCTTCATATATATCGACTTTATTTATTGAATATAGTTACAAATCTCGCTTAATATAGTGCTCATTTCCCTCACAGGAATATTTAAAACACTTATTTAGGGAGGAATGCCCCATTTTGTATACATGAAGCCATGGTCTACCCAAGAGATAATTAAAAGAAGTTTATGAATCAATTATACTAAAGTTGGCTTTGGTTCTAAGGTCATATATATCTAACAGTAATTTTATAGAATAAAAAATAACCCTCTAACAATGTTCATTGATTTTGAATTGTGTTTACACATATCTTCTTTTAAATAAGCAAGAGTTCGTACACTCGTTATGTTGATTGATGAACCTAGATCAATGAGTACAATAGACAACTTGAAGTTATTTTCTAATATAAAAATATATAATGGGTATTATCTTTATTTGTTATTAGTTTGTTGTTCCCAATAATAAATCTCCATCTAAAAATGTTTCTCTTGGAACCTCTTTAAAGTACAAAGCATTTTCATACTGTATTGATGCTAATTGAGCAATAAAGAGGTATAGGATGAGCAATGCTTTGACCAAAGCTTGCCTCATGTATTTAGAAAGGACCAAAGCATCTTAAGTACTCAATTTTATAGGCAATTTTATGAGATGAACTAAGACATTATATTCCACTTTAGGAATGTCTAAGCTAGCTTCTTCTTAATTTAATTGAGGTTGTGTTGAAGCTTTTAAATTATCAATAACTTTTTTTCCTTTATTAGTTGTAGGAATTTGTGGTGGTGGAAATTAACCACTATGGAGATTTAATTAAACTACCTCTTTTGGAGAAGGCATAATTAGCTTATTAACTTCTTTATTGGTACTTATCTTTAAACTTTCAATTGAAGATTCTTTTGAATTTGACATCTCAATCTTTATACTAATATAATCACGTTGAACTTCAAAAATAGGAGAATCACTATGAGAAAAACATCGATAAGATTCTTTTAATTCATTAATTTTTCGTTCAGTTTTCTTAGATTTTTTTGTGTTAAATTTCTAAGCGACTAGTTTTTTGTTCATTATTAGATTTAGATAAAATATACATTGAATCTTTCTTCATTGCTTTCTAAGCCCTTGGAGGGGAAAAATAAAAATCAAATAGTGTAAGAGGTAAAAGATATTTTGATATCCCATGTGTAGAAATTACAACTTTATTGTTTACATTTTTACTTTTATTTATACATTCGTTCTTTCAAATTATTGAAGACTGATGACCTGGTATCCTTTTGAGTTTGTTAGTTGGAATCTTATTCTGAACTTCATCCTTGAGATTATCTAGATAAACTTGGATGGGATTCTGAGCTCTCGAAGATATCTAACAAGATGAATGACATAACTGTTATGATTTGAGTAAATCTATTCATTCAAGTGAATTCTAATCTAAGTTATGTTTTGATTATTACAAAAGCTTATTGTTTGTTTTATTCTTCTCCTGAAAAATATTTGAGTTTTTTGCTGTGCGTACTAAAGTATTTTTCAGGAAATTCACACTCCAGATTACTGAAAACTTCAAGTTTATTTATTCACTGTAAAAGAAGTCTGTAAATTTTAATTTTCATGAGTCTGAGAGAGTGTATTTGTAAGTTGGATAACTGTGCACACACACACAATGTGATAGTAAAAACTTAATTTTTTAAACTGATCGTACAGTATAACTTGTATATCATACGGGACGATCTGTAGTATATATACTCCATATCAAACCCATATGGCAAGAAATTTTTCTAAGTCAAGTTCATACAGTACGAATTACAATTCATACATGAGTTTTTGCTCTACAAACAGTGTTACGACTCGGGCTTACAAGTTTTTGTTTTGATGATAACAAACATTATGGCTCACATCTTCTAATATTTGGAATGTATATTTTTTTGTGTGTGTACTAACATTTCAGGAACAGCATGCATCAACATAAGAAAGATTCAAGACTCAAGAATGAATAGAATAGGCTTTATTGTATTTCTCATTGATGTATTTTTTAATTCTTTGAGTCAAGCTCTGTAATGGTATATGTTTATTTATGACCATGTGTACACATACTAAGGGGGAGTAAGATCCTGTCAAAACCATAAGTTCTACTTTTGAACAAATCGTACTAGACGATCTGTTCACTGAACTAATCGTCCTGGACGTTATTTATATCATCTTGGATGATCCAATATGATCTCAAAACCCTAGCCGCCATCATAATTTAGGCAAGGATTTAAGAGTAAAAATTTGTTATAATCGTCCTGGACGATATGTATATCGTACTGGACGATTTGTGCAAAATTTGTACTAATCATCCTGGACTATCCGAGGATCGTACGGGACTATCAGGTCAAATTCTGAACATCGTCCTGGATGATCTTGCGATCGTCCTGGTCGATCTGTGGCGATAGAATTAAGTTTTTAGGGTTTTCTGAAGCCGTCTTTTGGAGCACATCGTCCTGGACGATCCTGCGATTGTCCTGGATGATATTTGGCGACAGAATTGAGTTTTTAATGTTTTCTAAAGCCGTCTTTTGGAGCACATCGTCCTGGACGATCCGACGATCATCCTGGATGATCTTTGCCACCAGAACTAATTTGGATGGGTTTTTTGAGCTCTCTTTTTAAGATTTCTCAAGGCACTTAATAGGTGTCTTTGGCAGCCATTGAGGCTTCATTCTTTGGAGAAAACTTGAAGAGAGAGCTTGAAAGGGAGAGAGGAAAGGGTGGAGTTTGAGAGGGAGAAGAGCCTGGGAAGGGGGATTCTCGAGGGAGTGTGAGGGGGTTCACACGGTTGCTCCGGCAAGCTTGCACCTGAGTACCATCAGATTTAAGGCTCATCTCGAGGGAAGTTTTGGGAAGAAGAAGATCTCTTTGGTGTCAAAGGACCCGGCTACTCCACCGCACCGGGGAAGGTGGAAGTGATTTTGTAAGGGCTTCTCTGCCTAGCTATGGGGGCTGAAGGAGAGACAGTTTTGGTTTAGTGCAATACTTGGAGGGTGCCTCCGAGGAGTGGACGTAGGTCAGGTTGGACCGAACCACTATAAATCCGGTGTGTTCTTTCTTATTATTTTCCGCACTTTATTTTGTTGCGATTATCTGCTTGGGTGAAATATGTGATTGATCTTTTTATCGTTGATTTAATTCGTTTCTGCTGCAAGTTATAAAAAGATTTTTCTTTTGTTTCAAATATCCAATTCACCCCCCCCCCTCTTGGTTAGCCTCGGGACTAGTTCATTAGAGCTTAACATCCCTATCGAACTTTCAAGTGGTATCAGAGCGGGATTCATAAAATCTAGTTTTGAAAAACTTTTGAATTTGATTAATGGCTAACTTTGGAAATAGAAACATCACTGAAGGTTATTCCATTACCAGACCACCTTTATTTGAAAATATTACTTTTGATTTTTGGAAAAACCGTACGTCTACTTTCTTGAAATCTATTGATTATCGCATGTGGCATATGATTCAAATTGGTTATTCTGCACCGTCACGTATTGTAAATGAAATTAAAATTAATATTCCCTTTTCTGAATGGAGTAAAATAGATCAGATCAATGCTCAATTAAATGCTAAATAATTAAATTATTTTTTCTATGCTATGAATTCTGATGATTGTATGTTAATATATGATGCACTACTGACAAAGAAATCTGGGATAAATTATGCACTAGATATGAAGGTACTTGTGAAATCAAGTAATTTAGGCTAAATATGTTAATGCATGATTATGAACTTTTCAGCATGAAACCTTATGAAATGATCTTGGACATGTTTACTAGGTTTTCTCAAATTGTGACATCATTACATGCTTTAGGAAAATAACTTTTAAATTTTTAAAAAGTTAATAAAATCCTACGTTCTCTACTTGCTAAATTTGATGCCAAAGTCATTGCAATTTCTGAATCAAAAAATTTGAACAAATACTCTATTGATAATTTGATTGGCTCACTCATTACCTATGAACAAGGTTTGGGTCAAAAGCTTTTGGATGCAGGTGAAACGATAGTGCTGAAAACTGAAGACATTAAAAAAAGTAACTCAGAAAGTGATGAAAGTGAAGAGTTAGCATCAACAACAAACAAATTAAAAAATCTGCTAAAGCACAAACATCAACATCAAAAGTGGAAGAAAGGTAAAAATGGTAATAATGTAAAGTTCTCTTCTGATGTTATCTGTTTTGGATGTAGGAAGCCTGGACATATGAAAAATCAGTACCCGAACTTAAGAACCCTTCTTGAAAAGGAAAAGGGTAAAGCTAAGCAAATTATAATAAGGACTGAAAATGCAAAACGAAAAATATCATGGGCAGATCTAGCTTCTGAATCATCTAATAAGGAGCAAGCTGATGTAAATTAATGTTCTTTTTGTGAGTTTATGTTTTTTGTTTTGTTTTTTTGTTACTATTATTTATTCAATGTGTTTTCTGTGTTTTAGTATTTTTATTTTTCCTTTTAAAATTTTTGATGTTTTTTATTATTCTCTGATCAAGCACACACATAACACCTCTTGTTTTAAATCATTTTTTTTAGATCATATTTTCTTAAAATGAAAAATTTACCTCCTGTATTTTCTAAATACTTTATTAGTTGTGGTTGATTTCTCTAAAATCAAGTAAAGGAACGAAACTCATGATTTTGTCTCTCTATCTCATTTCTTTGAATAAGGCTATCTTACTTTTGAGTCAAAATCTATTTCAGATTATAAATTGGTTTTTGAAATTAAAACTTTTTTCATCTCCCAACATTTTGTCTATCTCGTAGGAATTTTTTGCAAATTATTGAACCAACTTCAAGATTATCTTATTCAGATTGTTCGTCTTTATCATAAGAATAAGGTTTGCTAATTTTAAAGATTTAGAAAGGAGGCAATCAAAAGATGCGTAGTGCACCAAATAAATTAAAAAGAGGCACAAAATGAGCCCAAAACTGAAAAGATGCAAAATTGCCAAATTGAATACACAAAGTGTAACAAAAATCAAAAGATACGCAAAGCGCCAAAAAAATTGAAAAAGAGGCACAAAATTAGCCCATAAAAGCTGCTTCCATTCTTGTAAATCTCTAAAGTTTAGAAAACTCTTATGACTTTTTGATAGATTCGTTACTTGAGTTTGAAAATCAAGATTTTTTGATTCATTACTTTGCATCAATCTTCTATTAGATGTATTTCATGAAAGGTGTTTTGAAAGATTTTTGTTTCCTTATTTAATTTGTTCCTTGATTTAGATATTGGCTTAAAAAGTTTTTTCGCCTTTTTAAAAAACCTGAGTGTGGGTTAACATTTTTTGATTCTCTAGCCTTTCTGGGTTCAAAGAAGTCAATTCATGCCTTACTAAGTTTTTGAAGAACCTCAAGAGGTGACTTTTCAAATTTTTTCTCCTCCTCTTTGATAATGTCAAACGGGGAGAACGTACTGTTGTATTTGTGATATTTTTTACATCGTATTATTTGTTTTATTTTTGTTATTTGTTTTACATCGTATTATTGTTCTAATTATTTTAAAAATTTAAAAAGAGAGAAGAAAGTGTTTCTCCCTATTTTTAAAAGATTTTTTCTTAGTGAGGGGGAGATTAGGAGAAAATATCTTTTTACAAATTCAACCAGTAATATTTGCCATCATCAAAAAGGCTGAGATTGTTACGACTCGGGCTCACAAGTTTCTGTTTTGATGATAACAAACCATATGGCTCACATCTTCTAATATTTGAATGTATATTTATTTGTGTGTGTACTAACATTTCAGGAACAGCATGCATCAATACAAGAAAGATTCAAGACTCAAGAATGAGTAGAATAGGCTTTATTGTATTTCTCACTGATGTATTTTTTAATTCCTAGAGTCAAGTCCTGTAATGGTATATGCTTATTTATGACCATGTGTACACATACTCAGGGGGAGTGAGATCCTGTCAAAACCATAAGTTGAACTTTTGAACAAATCATACTGGACGATTTCTAATCATCCAGGATGATCTATTCATTGAACTAATCATCCTTGACGTTATTTATATCATCCTGGACGATCCAATATGATCTCAAAATCCTAGCCGCCATGATAATTTAGGCAAGGATTTAAGAGTAAAAATTTGTTCTAATCGTCCTGGACGATATGTATATCGTACTGGACGATTTGTGCAAAATTTGTACTGATCATCCTGGCTATCCCAGGATCGTACGGGACTATCAGGTTAAATTATGCACATCATCCAGGATTATCCTGCGATCGTCCTGGATGATCTGTGGCGGCAAAATTGAGTTTTTAGATTTTCTGAAGCCGTCTTTTGGAGCACATCATCCTGGATGATCCTGCGATTGTCCTGGATGATCTTTGGCGGAAAAATTGAGTTTTTAGGGCTTTCTAAAGCCATCTTTTGGAGCACATAGCCCTGAATGATCCGGTGATCGTCCAAGATGATCTTTGCTGCCAGAACTAATTTTGAAGGGTTTTTGGAGCTCTCTTTTTAAGCTTTCTCAAGGCACTTGATAGGTGTCATTGGCAGCCATTGAGGCTTCATTCTTTTGGAGAAAACTTGAAGTGAGAGCTTCAAAGGGTGAGAGGAAAGGATAAAGTTTGAGAGGGAGAAGAGCCTGGGAAGGGGGATTCTCGAGGGAGTGTGAGTGGGTTCACATGATTGCTCCGGCAAGCTTGCACCTGAGTACCATCGGATTCAAGGCTCGTCTCGAGGGATGTTTTGGGAAGAAGAAATCTCTTTGGTGTCAAAGGACCCGGCTACTCCACCGCACCGGGGAAGGTGGAAGTGATTTTGTAAGGGCTTCTCCGCCTAGCTGTGGGGGCTGAAGGAGAGACACTTTTTGGTTTAGTGCAATACTTGGAGGGTGCCTCCGAGGTGTGGACGTAGGTCAGGTTGGACCAAAACACTATAAATCTGGTGTGTTCTTTCTTATTATTTTTTGTACTTTATTTTGTTGTGATTATCTGCTTAGGTGAAATCTGTGATTGATCTTTTTATTGTTGATTTAATTCATTTTCGCTGCAAGTTATAAAAAGATTTTTCTTTTGTTTCAAATATCCAATTCACCCCCTCCCCTCTTGGTTAGCCTCGGGACTAGTTCATTAGGGCTTAACATCCCTATCGAACTTTCAAATAGCTCTCAATTGGGTTCATCCAAGGGTTCATACGGGACGATCTGTTCATACGAAGCTCTCTATTCGAATCGTCCAAGGGTTCGTCTTGGATGAGATGATCGTATGAAGTGCTCTGTTTGGTTCATCCAAGGGTTCATAAGGGTCGATGTGTTCGTACGAAGCTCTCTGTTTGGATAGTCCAATGGTTCGTCAAGGATGAGATGATCGTACGAAGCACTCTGTTTGGATCGTCCAAGGGTTCTTACGGGATGAAATGTTTGTATGAACAACTATGACTTATTTGTCTCATGGTTCATACGGGATGGATAGTTCAATATTTTCAACTATTTATACAGTACGATCGTCGATCGTACGGGACGATCGGCACGGGTTAAACTTGAAATTTCAGTTTTTGTATGGTTTTTCTTGTCCCAAGTATATAAATAAGCTAAAACTGATTGAAGGAAATATCCTTCTGTGAAAATTCTTTTTAAGAGTCAAAGGAGAGTGATTGGGAGAGTGTTTGGGAGTGAGTATTGAGAGATCTTTCAAGAGAGAATTTTGAGGGGATTCACAAGGTTATCCATTTATAAGGATTTCTTTTACTTGTTCTTAAATCATCTTCCTAGTTCCTTGGAGACTTTTGCAAGAGTGTTGTTCGAGAGGATTCCAGTTCTCTGCCCACTTGGAGGGTAAAAAGGATGATGATTCTCTGCCGCACTTGGAGGGTGAAAAGGACAATGGTTATCTGCAGCACTTAGAGGGTGAAAAGGATGATGATTCTCTGCCGCACCGGGTTGGTGGAAGAGATTTTGTAAAGGCTTCTCCGCCTTGTTGTGGGGAAAAAGGAGAGTCACTTGAGTTTAGTGCAATACCTAGAGAAGGAGTCTCTAGGGAGTGGATGAAGGTCGTATTTGATCGAACCACAATAAATTCAGATGTTTTCTGTTCACTGTTTACTTTTTTTCATTTTATTTTTTCGTAGTTTATTTTATTTGTGGTTAAATTTCTGGGTTTAAAGAAAGAGCAAAAATTAATTGTATTCGTACTGTACGAAGTAAGATCATACTATATAATTAGCTTTAAAATTTTCTAAAATTTCAAGATTAAATTTTTAAAGGACCAATTCACCCCCCCCCCCCCTCTTGGTTAGCCTAGGGATATGAGCAATAGGTCTAACAAACTATTCGTACTTTCAAGTAGTATCAGAGCTAATTTCAAAAATAACTATTTTAAATAATTTTTGAAATTCGATCATGGCTTATTTGGAAATAGAAATACTATGGAAGGTTACTCGATCACTAGACCACCTTTGTTTGACAATATTCCATTTGAATTTTGGAAAAGTCGCATGTCTACATTTCCGCAATCTCTAGACTATCGCATGTGGATGTAGTTCAGGATGGTTATACAGAACCTACTAGAATTGTAGAAGGAATAAGAGTTCAAACACCTTTTACAAACTAGACTGTAGAAGAATGTGAGTTAGCACAACTAAATGCTAAGTGTTTGAAAAGTTTCTTTTGTGCTTTAAAATTAGAAGACTATATGCATGTTTTGACATGTACATAAGTAAAGGAAATTTGGGATAGGCTTTGCATTACTTATGAAGGAAAAAATGAAGTGAAGTAAACTAGATTGAAAATTCTCTTACATGACTATGAACTATTTCGCTTGAAATCGAATGAATCAATCTCAGATATGTACCCACATTTTACACACATAGCCACTTCATTGCATGCTTTAGGTAGGGAGTTGATAAATGCAAAAAAAGTTAACAAGATACCTCATTGTTTACCTACTGCATATGATGCAAAGATAACTACAATAATAGAATCTAAAGATTTGAATGTTTATTCTGTTGATAATCTTCTTAGATCACTAATTGCTTACGAATAATCTATGACTCAAAGACAGGTTGATGCAGGTGAAAAGCGAAACGAGAAGAATATCGCTTTGAAGGTGGATGATTGTGAAAGTGATCAGTCACTACCTGAGGATGAAGAGGATATTGCCTTGATGACAAGGCAATTTAGAAGTTTTCTAAAAAGGAAGTAAAGAAGACGCCAACAGTGGAACAAAGGTAGGTTCCAAAAGAATGTTAAGGCTTCTAATGAAGTTATTTTCTATGAGTGTAGGAAGCCATGACACATAAAGATAGATTAGCCCAATCTCAAAAGAAATCTTAGTAAGGAGAAGGCCGAGGAGAAACCAAAGGATAGAAGGGGTAGAAAGAGAGTACAACGAGCTTTCTGGGCAGAGTTAGCTTCGAATTCTTCAGAAACTGCACCAGAAGAGGAAGTCACAAATTTGTGCTTAATGGTTGACAATCTTGATCAATCAGATCAAGAAGAGTTATGTGACTTAAGCTATGAAGAATTGTTTGAAGTTTCTGAACGAATACATACAGCATATAGGAAACTAAAAAAATTACATGCTAAATTAAATTTGGATTATTTAGAGCTGCAGAAAGAATATGAGATCCTTAGGTAAGATCATGCATTAATTGATAGCAACCATTTGACTTTGTTGGATGAGTTTGATGATTTAAACAAATAGCATAATCTTTTAAAATCATCTCACATGAACTTGAAAATGATTTTAAGACTTATATGGATGAATCAAATACTAGAGAGCATGATTTGAATATTGATAATTCGATTCTAGAAAGTCTTAATGCTTATCTTCAAGTTCAGTTAAAAGCACTTAAGGAAAATAGAAATCCACCTAAACTTGAAGATTTTCATGAATCCTACTAAAAGACCACTGGTTCAAAATCTAAGAAGAAAATTTTCAGGAAGAATAGATTGGTGAATCCTTTTCCAGGAATAAAGTACTTTTTGTGTGGTAGTTTAAGACATATTTCCCACACTTATACACCTAAATATAGAACTCATTTAGTATGGAGACCTAAGGTGCACAAATCACAGCATATCACACATGCAACTAGTTTAAAATTGTCAAGAGGAGAACCCAAACTTGTTTGGGTTCCCAAGACTAATATTTGATCATTTTGTAGGGACACTACACAAGACCTCGTGAGAGTATTTGGTACCTGGATAGCGGCTATTCGAAGCATATGACTGGTGATACAAATCAATTTATATCGCTGGAAGCCAGGAATAGAGGCAAGTTACACTTAGAGATAATACTAGCAAGAGAGTGATATGTACAGGTATAATTGGAAACTCTAGAAACTTTGTGATTGAAAATGTGTTGTTGGTTGAAGGTTTGAAACACAATCTGTTGAGCATAAGTCAATTGTGTGACAAGGGCTATCATATAAAGTTTTTGCCTACTAGTTCTATTATTAGTCTGAATGGAACTGTTATTTTGAATGGTGATAGAGTTAATAATGTTTAAATGCTAGATTTGAGTTCTATTAAACCTTCTACTGCTATGTGTTTGAAAATTATATCTGATGAATCATGGTTATGACATAGAAGGCTTTGTCATGCTAGTATGAGAAATCTTAGAAAAATCAGCCAAAAGCAACTAGTTAGAGGTGTACCCAAATTAGATTTCACTAAAGATCACTTGTGTGATGCATGTCAATTAGGAAAACAAGTGAGATCCTTTTTCAATTCAATCAAGGAAATTAGGACTAGCAAGACCTAAGAAATTCTTCACATGGATTTATTTGGACCTGTTAGCACCTTAAGTCTAAGAGAAAAAGATTTGGGTATGTTATTGTGGATGACTATTATAGACTCACCTAGATTAGATATTTGAATCATAAGAGTGAATCATTTGAAGAGTTTAGAGATTTTACCCCTTGGATTCAGAGGAAATAAGGTTTTGAAATAGTTACTATCCAAAGTGATCATGGGGGAGAATTTGAAAATGAAACGTTTAATAATTTTTACAAATCTCTTAGAATTGAACACAACTTCTTAGCTTTTATGAAACCTAAATAGAATGGAGTTGTAGAAAGAAAGAACAAGACATTAGTTGAAACTGCTAGGGCCATATTGGCAGAGTATTCACGTCCAAAATATTTTTGAGCTGAAGCAGTTAGCACAGCGTGCTACGTGTTGAATAGGGTGTACGTAAGGTCTAAATTAAATAAGACACCCGATGAACTTCTTAAAGGTAGGAGTCCAAACCTCTCTTATCTATATGTTTTTTGATGTAAAGTGTTCGTTCATAATAATGATAAAACTCTCTTTAGAAAATTTGATCCAAAATCTGATGAAGGAATCTTTCTTGGTTATTCAAGTGTTGGAAAATCCTATAGAGTTTATAATAAAAGAATATTGGTAGTTGAGGAGACCACACATATTATTTTTGATGAATCTTATGATAGTAAAGGGTCTATATTGGATGAATATGAGGTTGAGGTAGTAACCCAAAAACTTGAAGATAAAAAGTCAAAGAAAGGGTTGAAAAAGAAGAAGAAAACTAATTGCCTAGAGAATGGAAATCTGTAAGGAGTCATCCTAAAGAGTTGATTTTAGGAGAACCAAGTGAAGGAGTTAGAACTAGGCATGGCTTGAGGAAAGAAGTAAACCATTCAGCATTTATTTCAATGATTGAACCCACTAACATAGAACAAGCACTTTTAAATGATTTTTAGATTTTGGCCATGCAAGAAGAGTTGAATCAATTCAAGAGAAATGATGTTTAGGAGTTAATTGAAAGGCCAAAAGATCAAAGTGTAGTTGGGACCAAGTGGGTATTCAAAAACAAAATGAATGATTCAGGAGTTATTATGAGAAATAAAGCTAGATTGGTAGCTAAGGGGTATAATCAAATTGAAAGGAATTATTTTGAGGAGATATTTGCCCTAGTCGCAAGACTTGAAGCAATCAGAATTTTGTTAGCCTTTTCTTATTTTAAAGACTTTAAATTGTACCAAATGGATGTTAAAAGTACCTTTCTGAATGGGGTGATAGAAGAGGATGTTTATGTTGAGCAACCTCCACGTTTTGAAAATTTTAAATTCCCTAATCATGTTTTCAAATTGAAAAAGGCATTATATGGACTAAAACAGGCACCTAGAGCATGGTATGAGAGGTTAAGAACTTTTTTATTAAACGGATCATTTGTTAAAGGAAGTGTGGACACCACTCTGTTTTTTAAAAGAATTGGAAATGAAATACTCATTGTATAAATTTATGTGGATGACATCATTTTTTGATCAATTGATAAAACTTTATGTGATGAATTTTTAAAGACAATGAGTAGTGAATTTGAGATGAGTTTGATGGGTAATTTGAGTTATTTTCTTGGTTTTAGCATAAAGCAAAGTGAGGAAGGAACTTTTCTTTGTCAATCTAAATATGTTAAGGAAATCCTCAAAAAGTATGAAATGGATAATGCTAAACCAGTAACTACACCCATGAGTTCCTCAGTACTTTTAGATAAGGATCCTAAGGGAAAATCTGTTGATCAAAAGAAGTTTAAAGGAATAATTGGATCTTTAATTTATTTGACTACTAGCAGACCTAACATCATGTTTAGCGTTTGCATATGTGCTAGATTTCAAGCTTATCCAAAGGAATCATATTTGACAGCAGTGAAAAGGATTTTAAGATATCTTCTAGGAACTCAGAATTTAGGGATTTGGTATCCTAAGAATAGTTCTTCTTTTAATATTATTGGATACTCAGATTCTGATTTTATAGGCTATAGAGTGGATAGGAAAAGTACTTCTGGGATATGTCAATTCATTAGAAATTCATTAGTATCTTGGTCCAGTAGAAAACAAAATTTAGTAGCACTTTCTACAGCTGAAGCATAATATATTACCTTAGGGAGTTGTGTAGCACAGGTGCTTTGGTTGGAATAATAATTAAGTGACTTAGGTTTTTTAATTAGCACCATTCCAATCTTTTGTGATAACACTAGTGCCATTTGTATTTCAAAGAATCCTATTCAACATTCTAGAACTAAGCATATTGATATAAGGCATCATTTTATAAGAGATCATGTAGCGAAAAGGGAAATTAAATTACATCACATCGCTACTAAAGATCATCTTGCAGATATTTTCACAAGACCTTTAGCTTTTGACACTTTTAGCATGTTAAGGACAAGGCTAGGTGTGATTAATTTAAATGCTTAATTGAAATTTCTACAAATGTGTGCTTATATGTGTTTGTTGGTATGTTTATTGTAAGTGATTTGTTTTCTAGTGTTATATTTTATTTATATTTTGTGTTTTATTATAAAAGAAAAATAAATTTTTTTTTTATGGTTTGTTCTGTATTTGAGTGTTAGAAACAATATAAGATTGGAGAGACGAATATTTATCTGGTTTGTCTATTCGTACTGTACGATGACCTTATCGTACTATATGATGACATCATCGTACATGAACTTCATCTGTATGAATTGGGAGGAATCTTGATTAATGTCAGTTATTATTGATGATCATACGTACGAATACGTCATTCATCTGTTCGATCCACATATCATTTTGCATGAGGGGCGAACCTAACCGTCGCCTGAATGACCTTTAATTTTCTGATCGTCCCGGACGAATGCGTCATCGTCTGTACGATCAGGAAGTCAAAAATCCTGTATGAAAGGACACCTCGGGACAAGCAGCTTACAAAAAACCATTTCATTTTGACTGCTTTCGTTCGTCCCGGACAAACTTTTATTCATCCCGGATGAAATCAATTTCGTATTGTACGAAGTTGGTTCACAATGTATGATTTCAGGTTTCTTCTATATAAAGGAGGGTCATTTTCTTTCATTTCACTTTCTTTCTAGAACCCTTTAGAGCATAGAATAGAAGATGTCGAGTAGTGGAAAGAGAGCACGTGTTGCTAGGGGTCCTGCTTCAAGGAGAATTGGGATGAGAACTTTCTGAGTGAGGAGAATGAGGAAGCGTACCTTAGGTATGCTGCTTTTAAGGTCACCCCTTCCCACATTTTGCTGCAAGAAAATATTCATTTTGTAGTAATTCCTTTGTTTGATTCAACCCAATTTGCTTTTCTTTTGAGTCTAATCTATGTATTTAACAAGGACATTTTTCATGTGTTCCTGGCCAATATGACATTCAACCAGGATCACTCTATCATTTCTTCATATGTCCTTAAGTAGAATGTTGTGAAAACTAAGGAGGATTTAGGGGAATATATTCACTTAAGAACCTATGGTACACGGGCACACACCTTTTCTACTAGACCGGAGAATGGTTGGTCCGAGGTGAACCAAGTCCTTAGAAGTGTAAGCATACCCACTCATGTTTCCCGGGTTGACTCCTTAAACCAGAATACACGAATAATCCAGCATGTGCTTAGGACATCTATCATTCCTAAGGCAGGAGATCGAATAAATATGAATCCACTTCTTTCTTCTACAACCTATCTGATTATGACTGGCCAACCTATCGATGAAGTATAATTAATCCTAGATTACATTTACTATCTCTCCGATATAGGTTTGGCTAGTGTAAAAGAAAGAAGAATATTGCTTTAGGACACATTGTTTGTTATATCCTTGAGAAAAAATATAATCTGGTCCATCCCTCTGGACCTTTTGAATTCCCACTTTACTTCACTAATGCTTCTTTTTGAGCATTCTTTGGGAAAGAAGGAACTGCTGACAGCTCTGATGATGAACCTATTTCTGCCTCTGCTCCTTCAACTGCACCTACAGCACCTGGACCTTCTCAAGATTTCTGTCAGAATATGGTCCAGCATTTTGAAAGAATGGATCAAAGATTTGATCATATGGAGGTGCATTTGAAGAGGCAAGATGATCAGTACAAGGAGGATAAAGTATGGATTAGTGATCAATTTGATTCTGTAAATACTAATATTGCTACGCTAAACAACTATTTTGCTTTATTTAGCAATCCACCACCTCCTCCAGATCAGGGTCCTTCTGAGTTTTAATATTCCTTGTGTTGATTGGCTTGGCATGGATATGATTATAGTTTTCTTTATTATTCTCTTATTGTAGTCTAATGTTTTATGTTTATTGTTAGTTGTTTTTATGAGTTGGTTAGCAAGTTTATCATTTGATATGTGCGACAACGGAGAACTTATTTTTGTGTATATTTTATTAGTACTTGTATGTTGTAATTGCACTAATCTTAAATGAGAAATGTTCAAGTGTTCTTATGCATATCTTTCTGTGTTATTGATTGAAAATATACTAATCTTAAAGCACTCTACTGTAGTTGATTAATGTTCTACAATATTAATTGAATTTATATTACAATTAAAAATTCTATGCATAACATTAAATTCTCAAAAATATTTAGATTTCGTTATGATTGGGTGTGATTAGAAGATCTTACTTTATCATATTTAGATATGTATTATTTAGTCTAAATTAATATATATTTGATGTTTTAATATTACTCTTACATTCTATATCAACGTATTCATTATTGTTTTTGTGACCTAGAGATAGTGTTGTTGGAATGAATCTTACATTCAAAGTAAAGCTTGAAAAAATGCACAAAATGTGCCATACAATAAAAGATGCGCTATGTCGCCAAATGTAAAAAGACTCACAAAGTGTGCCATTCAATAAAAGATGCACAATGTCGTCAAATTTATAAAAAGGCACAAAATTAACCTACATTTTAAAAAGATGCGCAAAGTCGCCAATTGTTCTTTCCTTTAGCATTTTCTCCAAGTTCACTATTCAATAATTGTCACTTTTGACTTAGAATTTTGGTAATGTTATTTCATCTTTTGTGCAAAAGTTGAGACTACTCATCTGTCTAATACATTACTACTTTAGATCAACTTTTCTTCTCATTAACATAATATGCAATCTAAAATTTTTTAGTCTTTATTTTTTGCATCTGATTTGAATATTGTAGTTAAACTTCATTTAACATTATTCTACTTCTCAACTAATTTGAGTATCCCTTTTTGTTGTTGATAAAAGGGGGAGAGTTTTATTGTTTGACTAATGGTATGACTAAAAATTGTCTGACTTTGTTTACTTGAAAAGTTTTTATTGTTGAGTTTTATTATTTGACTAATTGTATGACTAAAAATTATCTAACTTTGTTTGCTTGATAAGTTTTTATTGTTTGTATTTGTGTGTTATTTGTCTTTGTTTTATTTATATTCTTGTGTATTGGCTTGTGTTGTGTATGTTCTTGTGTTATCATTTCTACTCTTTCCTACTATTCCCTTATGTATTCCATATTAGATTCTCTATCCTCGTATACCTTATTTAGGATAAGTCATTTCTTTAGGGGGAGCTTAGGGATCTTTTATTTAAGGGGAGTATACATTCAGTGGAAGCCTAGGAGACCTAATTTTAATTTTGTTAGTTCAAATAATAGTTATTTTGCCATCATAAAAAAGGGGGAGATTATTATGATTTGAGTAAATCTGTTCATTCAAGTGAATTCTAATCTAAGTTATGTTTTGATGATTACAAAAGCTTATTATTTGTTTTATTCTTCTCCTAATAAATATTTGAGTTTTTTGTTGTGTGTACTAAAGTATTTTTCAAGAAATTCACACTCCAGATTACTGAAGACTTCAAGTTCTTTTGTTCACTGTAAATGAAGTCTGTAAATTTTAATTTTCTTGAGTCTGAAAGAGTGTGTTTGTAAGTTGGATAACTGTGCACACACACACAATATGGGAGTAAAAACTTAATTTTTTAAACTGATCGTACAGTATGATTTGTATATCGTACGGGACTATCTGTAGTATATGTACTCCATATCGAACCCATATGGCAAGAAATTTTTCTAAGTTAAGTTCATACAGTATGAATTATAATTCGTACATGAGTTTTTGCTGTATGAACAGCTCTGAATTTGGTTCATCCAAGGGTTCGTACGGGACGATCTGTTCGTACGTAGCTCTCCATTTGGATCGTCTAAGGGTTCGTCCAGGATGAGATGATCGTACAAAGCGCTTTGTTTGGTTCATCCAAGGGTTCATAGGGGATGATCTGTTCGTATGAAGCTCTCAGTTCAAATCATCCAAGGGTTCATCCAGGATGAGATGATCGTACGAAGTGCTCTATTTGCATAGTCCAAGGGTTCGCACGGGATGAAATGTTTGTACAAATGGCTATGACTTGTTCGTCTCATGGTTCGTATGAGAAGGATAGTTCAATGTTTTGAACTATTCGTACGGTAAGATCGTCGACCGTACAGGACGATCGGCATGGGTTAAAATTAAAATTTTAGTTTTTGGACAATTTTTCTTATTCCACTTATATAAATAACTTAAAACTGACTGAAGGAAAAATCCTTCTGCAAAAATTATTTTGAAGAGTCAAAGGAGAGTGATTTGGAGAGTGTTAGGGAGTGAGTATTGAGAGATCTTTCAAGAGAGAATTATGAGGGGATTCATAAGGTTATCCATTTGTGAGGATTTCTTTTATTTGTTCTTCAAGTATCTTCCTAGTTCCATGTAGACTTTTGTAAGAGTGTTGTTCGAGAGGATTCAAGTTCTCTGCCGCACTTGGCGGGGGAAAAGGATAACGGTTCTCTGTCGCACTTGGAGAGTGAAAAGGACAACGGTTCTCTGTCGCACTTAGAGGGTGAAAAGGATGACGGTTCTCTACCGCATCGGGTTGGTGGAAGAGATTTTGTAAAGGCTTCTCCGCCTTGCTGTGGGGGTAAAACGAGAGTCACTTGAGTTTACTGCAATACCTAGAGAAGGAGTCTCCAGGGAGTGGATGTAGGTCGTGTTTGATCGAACCACTATAAATTTTGGTGTTTTCTATTCACTGTTTACTTTTTTTGCATTTTATTTTTTCGCAGTTTATTTTATTTATGGTTGAATTTTTGTGTTTAAAGAAAGAGAAAAAATTAATTCTGTTCGTACTGTATGAAGTAAGATCGTACTGTACGATTAGCTTTAAAATTTTCCAAAATACCAAGAGTAAATTTTTAAAGGACCAATTCACCCCCCCCTCTTGGTTAGCCTAGGGACGTGAGTAATAGGTCTAACAATCTTTTCGCACTTTCAATAACTTATCTATAATCTTTTTAAAAGAATGTGATAAAGAAATATCCCAACTATCATAAAGTTATAAGATTAATGGTGTTATAGATGTCTCACGAATTATGCATTTAGTTTATCTTTGAATTGAATCAACTAAACACTCTTTGGGTATCAAAATTACCCAGGATTTAATGCTCTTTTTAATTCATTCTTTGAAGGTTATATAATCCTTGAGTTCATAACCTAACATCTGGGATATGGATAATAGTTGGGTTGCCTCAATTTGTCTATCTTTTAGTTTCTTAGGGTCAAGAACTTTGAACTCATATTTCTTTAAGAGTTTCATGAAAATATTTTTAATTACTTCCCTTTTGAATGAATATGACTTGTATTTATATGCTTCAAACCTTCACTATTCTCTTCTAGAGTAAGATTGGTGTGAGGCTTGAACTATTCATTTTAAGATTTAGTGTATTAAATTTACTTAGCAGGATAACTTGACTTTTCTACTTGAACTTTTATAGTATGCTTGACTTATCGACTATCGACACTGACCCAAATTTCTTTTCCAAAATTTTTTGAGGTTTAGATTTATGTATTTCTATTATCTAATAACCTTGGCGGATTAGTAATTAAGAAGCTTCCTCTCGATAACTGGAAGTTTTGGTTAAGAATTTCTCCAATGTATTAATAGGAAACACTTTCAAAAGAAAGGCCACCATATAAAGTGTATTTTTAAATAGTAATTCTATAGCATGTTGCTCTTGAAGCTAAGACTCGCACTTCATGCTAAGATTCCTCTATCGTAAACTGTAATCTACTTGATTTTCATCAGGTTTTAATTTCTTAATCACCGAAATCCCGACTGTAAATCTTTGTGAGCTTTTACAAACCTTTAGACAAACAAATTTTCTAACACAATAAAGGTATGAATTGAACCACTTGATAATTCTATATACCAATAAAAAGCTACCGTAAATAAGCTGCTTATAAACTACTTAAACTAAAATGCATTATTCCCCCTATATTACCAAAAAGTTAGCAAAATGTTATTTGGGATTTCTTGTTCTATCAAAGTTTTTGAATAGGGGTGGTACAAATCCTTTAGAATGATAGAAAAGGACATATTTTTTAAGGTATGATCTATCACATAGAATAGATGAAATGCCTTGACATATCTTTTACATGCTGCTCTACTAGCTACTTTATGTCTATACAATGGAATAATTATTTTTTAATTTTATGACTTTGGTTTCTTTTTATTATTATTATTTATTTCAGCTTATTGTAGTGCTAAAAGATTCAAGTAACACTAATTCTATCAGTGTTTTATATGAGAAAGTTACTTTAATTACAATGCTGCCATGGCGGCCTTTAATTCCTCCATCCTATTTTCCTTTTCAGCAATTTGTTCATCTTTAGAGTTCAACTTATTTAACAATCACTATGTCGGATCCTATGTTTCTTCTTCTTCTAAATCATCCTCTAAAAAATTTATTTTACCTACACCCTTTTATTTTTGGGCGGATGCTTGAGTGCCTACCATGAAAATATTTTCATACATTTCATCTATTTGATTAAAAAGTGTTGAGTTTTGAAAAGATTAATTATCTTTGGGTGATTTAATTTCTTGAATTTTAATTTTGAAATTAGATGCAATGTTATGAACGATATATCATCTCAAGAAACGAGCATACCATTCCTTAATGGGTTTAATTTATAGAATAAAAATTATGTCCTAATTATCACACTAAAATTCGAGCAAGAACTACATATGACCCTGGAGGGTCAAAATGATTGTTCACTCAGGTATTTAACTATGATAATTTGGATAAATTATCATTTTTTCATAATCCAAGTTACAATAATAATTGATATATCTTCCTGAGGGAAGAAGATATTAATTATTATAAGAGATTTTTAAAATAGCGATAATGATCATTGATTTTTACTTAATTTTTTCCAAACATAATTGTTGTAAATCTAGGCCCAAGTATAGTGATTTTAATTATAACAAACATTACTGGTTCCTTACTGCAGCTATTTTTGCTTATCTATTTTGTTTTTTGTGCTCACTAACATTTCAGAATCATAAGCTCACTCGCATGCCAGCTCAAGACTGGGTAGATTAGGACTGAGTCAGTCTATAAGTTTAATTTCAATACATTTTTTTACCTTTTCTTGAGTCAAATATACTATGATGGATCTTGAAGCTAGGTAACCTTACAGACACACACTCAAGAGAAGAAATTTGGTGAGTTTGAGAGTTCTTCTATTTTTGATCATATCAAATAGGATGATCCTAAATTATCCTGGACGATCAGTTCAAAATAGAAACCCTAATTAGGGCTTATATATCAAATAAACATGATTAAACTAATCATCCTAGATGATCCTATCATGGTAAAGGATGAGATGCATCAATTAAAATTTCTAGCCGCCATACATAATTTAGGCGAGATTTGATATATAAAATTTTGTTCAAATCATACAGGATGATTCTGATCATCCCAGATGATGTGTAGCAATCATGTCTAAAAGAATCCTATGATTAGATATCTAAGAATGGTTAGATTGAATGATCATATCATACAGGATGATCATCTATGATCGTATGGGATGATCAGTACTTTTTTATTCTAATCATCCTAGACATCCCAAATAATCTGCCAGACAATAAACCATGCTTTGAATTAATCATACAGGGCGATCGCAAGATAGTCTGGGATGATCTGTACATTTTTCTTCTTATCGTCCTGGACATCCTGAATGATCTACCGGACGATAAATCTATTTTTAAACTAATCAAATAGGACGATTGCAAGATAGTCTGGGATGATCAGTATAAATTTGATGTTTTAATCATATAGGCAACTCAGATCATCCTAAATGGATGGCCTGATTTACACTGATCATAGAGGATGATCGATATATCATCTTAGATGATCTTTGACGGTAAGTTGAAAATTAGGAAACTTTTTAAGGACTCCTATTTAAGCTCTCTTAATTATTGATGATTAAGTCTTTTGCTACTCTTCTAACCTGAGAGAGCTTAGAGAAGGAGAAGGAGAGTTTGGGAGAGAGAGAGGATCTTATAAGGGGGAGTTTGTGAGGGGGTTCACAAAGGTTGCTCCAAGAAAGCATTCGATCGTCTTCTTCATTTTTTTGTCCTTGGTTCCTTAGTGGCTCTTGGGAGATGATCATCAGCATCAGATCCAGGTTCTCTGCCTACGCCAGGAGAGAGTAAAAGGATTGTTAGGTTCTCAACCTACTCTAGGAGGGAGTAAAAGGATTCCCATGGTTCTTTGCCAACTCTATGTGGGCGTAAAAGGATTTTGGGTTCTCTACCTTCATCAGGAGGTAAAAAAAAGATTCAAGGTTCTCTGCTTCATCGGGTCAGTGGAAAGATTTTGTAAGGGGTTCTCCGCCTTGTCGTGGGGGAAAAAAGAGATATACTAATTGATTAGTGCAATACCTAGAATTGGAAGTTCTGGGGAGTAGACGTAGGTCAGATTTTATCGAACCACTATAAAAATTTGTGTGCTATTTCTTATTTCTTTTTTTGCATTTTATTTTCACATTTTATTTAATTTATTATGTGGTTAAAATTTGTGATTATGATATCTGCTTCTACTTAAGATTACTTAGTTTTAAAAATATTTAAAAAGATAAAAAGATTTAACTTTTAATTATTGTTTAAGAATTTTTCAAACACCAATTCACCCCCCTCCTCCCCCTCTTGGTTAGCCTCGGTATAGTTCTATAAGGTTTAACCACCCTCACAAACATTCAATAATTATGTTTTTGAAAAATTTATCTTGGTTACTAAATCTCCTACGAGTGCAAGCCCTCATAGTTATTTACATCGTAGGAAATTGAATTTTTCTACCAATACTCTTAATTAAAATAGCGGTAGAAATTTTATTTTTATGATTTTAAAGTTTGATATCAAGAGAGGTGGGAATTGGAAGTTCAATAGGGATTGGATCAAAGTGGAAGACTTATTCCTGGAGGTCAAAAGAAGAATGGTAGGAGGTGCTTTATAATTCTAAAATTTTTTAGAAGCACCCTAGCCTATCCTATAAGTTAGGCTCGAATTTGATTGAAAGATATTTAAGTTCAAGTTATCAATTTTATTAGAAGGTTGGGATTAAATTCCCAAAGGTTGAGGTCTTATAGCCTGAGCTTACCTCAGAAACTAAGTCTATATTGGGTACTTAAAATCAGTAACCTGAACCTAGCTAATAACTTGCAAATCTAGACTTACACTGGCCTAGATTAGGGAGCTAGCCAAACCACCTATGCACTTCAAAAGCATGAGATCGGTCTCTTATGAAAGAGTGAGTTGGGATATTTGATTAAGATAATTTTTTAGAGAATATGGCTGACATCTAGAGTAGTCCTAATTGACCCCTTAACATATGCTGAGTATTGTGAAACTTAAATAAAACAACATATTAAGCTTTAAACTTAATTTTATTTGTACTTAATACAATGCATGCTTGAAATTTAAAATAATGCAATTTTAAAAAGGCTTTTAAATAGTTTTTTTTCCTAAAATGCAAAAAATTTCCTTAATAAATCTGCACCTTTATAGGTCAAATGATCTGCCAAAACTCATAGGCGGGGAGGTTTTTAACAAAAGGAAAGAATAATATAGCAAATATGTAATGAGAACTCCTAGTGGACCAAGGCTTACTTCTTAAAATCAATGTGAGCTTAAAATTTTTAATTTTATTTAAGTAAAAGAATTTTAACTTTCCCTCATGAGCCTCTGATCAGGTTCTAAGCTAAAATAAAGATCGATATATAAGAGCTCCAAAAAACTACTAAAAGCATACAACCCTATATCATAATTAACATCAAATAAATAATTGGATAATTAAATCAATAATATAAATAAAATGTCCATAGGCAAGTGCCTTTTAATATTACAACTCAGGGCCTACAGAAAGTAAAGTGGCCAGGTACCACTGATAACAACCCAAATTCTACTCCTAAGACTCAAGTGACTGTGAGAACTAGAATTTTTCTCGCTCTTTACTTCTTCATCCTTCTACAAGTTCCTCAGATCTATTTGGTCCGGATATCGAAGTGAAAAAAACTTCCCCTCGAAATGGGTGTTATCTTTTCTCCTTAGGTATTCAAAGTATCCTAACTTAGGCTTCCAAATGGAGGAGGACTCTTCCTTAAGTGAAGTCCTCTCCTCTTTGGAATCTAAGTCAGATATGTTTATATCCCATCTCAAATCGCTTTTACAACTCAAAAAGATCTCAAATAACATTTAATAAAAGAGAAACTTCTAGACTCAAAACACTTGCAGGGTTATACTAATAAATCAATAATTAATTAAACATCAGAAGAAATTAATATTTATTGAGATTAAAATGCTCAAATTCATAGCCACGCTTGGCCATGCTCTTTTAATTTTAAAGGGGGACTTAAGAAATTTCTGAATCACTTGCAAAAAATATTGTTAATTTTAAAAGCTTAATTATTTATTTGCATGGCCACCTACATAATATTATATTAGCAAATAAATCATCCCTAACCTAGGGGTAATATAATGCCCATCACATCAATAGACAGATTATAGTAATTAAATAAATAAACACATCAATCAATTAATTACTTAATTCTAACAACCAGCAAGCAATGAAAACTACAAAAAACCCTGCACGCGTAACTAGCAGAAAATTAAATACTAGCCTAGCCTAACACTAGAGTTGGTTGTCCTTACAAACCATCTAAAATGTTTGAGATAGGCTGTGTGGCTTGGATATGCCATATATAGGGCAATTGGTTAGAGTTGTTTAATATTCTAGTTGGTTGAAAGGCTTAAAGAAGAATTTAATTAAAGCTAAAATATTAATCACTTTAAAATTAATTTTAAAATATATTATTTAATGTTAAATAGATATAACCTTTGTTACTCATCAAGGAAATGAAGTTTATTTCACCTTATTTGGGCTAATTTCTTAGCCTCATAGGCCTAGGTTACCAATTGGTAACCAGTATAATTAAGTGATTAAAATTTGAAGGTTAATGAATTTTAAATAAGCTTAATTAGCTACTGATTTTAAAAGTTTGAATAAATTTAAGTTTGTAATGAACCAGTTCATGGTGTTATGCCACCATGCTCGAGGAATAAAGCCTCCTTAGGATATATAGCCCCATAGCCCGCAGTAGTCCATCCTAAAACTTGGTTGATATAATTAGATGAATTATTTTGAGTTTGATTGGATAAATAATAATCAATTAACTTTAATTTTTAACACTCTATTGAATACATTCGTGGTGTTATGCCACCAAGCTCGAGGAACAAACCTCTTTAGGACGCATAGCCCCGCAACCCAAAGTAGTCCATCCTAAAAAAATTCATCTTATGAGTGGTTATTATGTATTAAGGGGTTTGTTGAGTGATTTTGACATTATCTTAACATTTTTTAGAATTTAAAATTCATTATGAAATTTTGGAGTTTTTTTGATTATTTTAATGTGTTAGTAAAGGGGCCAAAAATAGACTTTTATATTCAAAGAGATTTCTAGAGTTTAAATATTTTTGTTAAATACTAGACCTTTCAATGAGTAATTAAACTTTGAGTTTGCTAGATTTCAAGTTTTCTACGGAAAGTTATGAGTTTTTTTAAGTTTCAATTGAAATTAGAACTCAAGTTGACCAAAAAGTTAAGTTTTTGATTTTATGTGATTTTTGATGATCTGATATTTTTAATAAATAATAGATCTTATATGGAGTACTATGCCTTTGAGTTTGCACAATTTGGAATTTTTTATAAATAGTTATGATTTTTTTAGGTTTTTATATTTATTTGAATTATTTATTTTGTTCAATTAAAAGCCTTTTAACGATCTTGCTCCAAATGATTCCCAACTCCTTAAAATCAACTCCAAAAGTCAGGAAAGACCTAAGGAGAGATTCCGAAGTGTTTAGAAATTTTATAGAATTTTTAACTATTTTTAATTAATTAAATTTATTAATTAATAATTTTTACTTAAAATTAAATTATCTTCATATTTGAAGTCAAATTAAAGTGATTTTAATTTTCTTTGATTAAGGATAATGTGCTGGTTAATTTGATATATTATTTAAAATTTTTGGACTTAATTTTGAATTAAATATAATTTTTTAAAGTCTTGTTAATTAATAAATTTTTTAAATTACTTAATTATGGAGGTTATAATTATTTTGATCCAAACTTATTCAAAACTATATAGAATCACTCCCAAAGGTCGGGGATGACCCATGGGAGTGTTTTCAAGTGTTTAGAATTTATTTGGCCTTTTTTAATATTTTTAATTATTTTATATAATTAATTATTGATTTTCATAAAAAGTTAAATTACAAGCCTAGTGATGGGGCTTTATTTTTCCTAGATAGAGGATCAAATTATGGTCAATTTGAGATATTATTTGTAATTTTTATATTTAGTTTTATTTTATTACAATTTTTAAAGTTTTTGGGTCCCAAAAAGAGAAGAATTTTAATTTGTTTTTCTGACCTAATGACCTTCAAATCTACTGAAATTTGGATCTAAGATATGAAATGTCCTAAGTACAATGTTCTTAAGTTTCATCCTTATTGGATGTCTGTACAATTTCTTATATTTTCTCTAAATTGACTAGACATTTTCTTTAATTATTTTTGCTAGGTGTCTCTGGTATTTAAATAGGTTTGAAATTTTGGTCACCTAACCATGGGACATATGCAAGCATACCACAACAATCAGATAACCTGATTCTATCAATTTAGAAAGTTATGAATTTTTAAAGTTTTGGGTCAAAAATGGACCCATTACCTTAAAAATTCACATCACAACAATCCTTTGAGCATCTGGACCTACAAAAAATGCAGGGCTAAGATGCTCAAAAAAATTTCACCAAAATTTGGGCCTAATTTGATCACAGGATTAAGAGAGAAATGCTAAAAATAGATTTTATACAATCTTAAATAATACATAATCCAGTCATTAAAACACTTTAATTTTAATTTTAATAAATAGTAAGGCTCAAGGCCTTTCTAATGAGTCCAAGAACATTAAATTTTGCAAAAAAATGGATTATTTATGAATTCTTGAAGTTTCTGGGTATTTAATTGAATTTTTTAATTCAATTTGGATAGAAATGGCGGCGCCGCTTCGTCAGGAGCTGACACGTGTCCTCGAAAGTGGCAAAATGAAACCACAGATGCCGTTTTGACTTAGATTCTGAAGTACAGGTTTATGGCAACATAATCTTCCAACAGCTGAAGTTTGGAGACTTCATGTGCTGTAGATTTTTTTTAAGTTGCAAATTAAATTTTTAGTGAAAAGTTGAGATATCTTACAGTCCTGTGGATGGATTTTTGTTTACTTAGGCTTATTGGAAAGGTATTTGAATACTCTATAACTTCCTTCAAGGGTCAAAGAGTAGTTGGTGGCTAGTTTAGGATTTTCTATAGTAATTATCATTTCTCTCTCTCTCTCTCTCTCTCTCTCTCTCTCTCTCTCTTCTCAAACTAGGCTCTCAAACTTTGCAACAACTACTTTAATGGCTAGGGGGCCTTATTTATAGATGGAGGAGCTAAGGAATGGCTAGGAGAGGATAATGCAGCTGGAATTGATCATTTTGGATGCTGCCACTCAATTAGAATTGATCATTTTGGATGCTCACTAGTTGGAGATGATTCCAAAGATTTGAGTTGAGTAAAGATTGGCTAGCCTAACCTATGATTGTTAGCTTTGCTTAATGTATTAAATGAGCTCTAGGATGCTACCATGTATCCCTCCCAACCTCACAAATGCATGAGGGTTTGGATTTATTAGGATTATTTTGCTTGCTAAGGTGGAAAAGCCACATAAGCATGTAATTTTGCTTGGTTCACTACTTTGACCAGTCAATTATGCCATTAACTTATGAGGTAGAAGTCAAATATTCATACTAATTGATTAGAGTAGTCTTGAGTAGGCTCAAGGCTAAGGAATGAGAGTTTGAATATATACATATGTATGAAATGAAGTTTGATCAAATCTAATTGAGTTGACTTGGTGATTTACTCAAGCTAGCTAGGGTTTAATCCAAAATATAATTTGGAAATATTTGGACCATGATTGGAATATATTTTGGAATTAATTTAAGAGTTTAAATGGTTTGATTTCGTCACAGGGGTTAATTTGGCACATTTAACCTTTAAAGGGTTATTTGGTCAACCAAGGTTGACTTGGTCAACCAGGTTGACCCAAGGCTAGGGTTTTGACTTGAAAGGTTTGATTTGATATTTAGAGACCAGTGGAGGTGGTCCATAGTCTAGGGAAGTCATTTTAGTCAAAATGATTATTTGGGCCCTTAAATGGTATTTGGGTCAACCCTGGTTTACTTGGTCAACTCTGGTTGACTTGGTTAACCAGGTTGATCTAAGGGCCGTGCTTGGGTCCAACAGATTTTTTTTAGTATTTGGAGTTAAATGGAAGTGGTTTCATCCAAAGATAGGGTCATTTAATTCAACTTGGTCAATAAGGGGTTAAATTAACTAGGGTCTAGATATGAATCCTATACATTCCTAATAATAATTAGAATGCATTGGAAAAGTTTCTGTGATTTGATTTGAAAAGGTTCCATTGAAGTTTAGAGGAAACTCCAAATTGCCCTAAAGGGGTATTTTGGTAATTTTGACCCTTGGTCAACTAGGGGTCAAAATAAATTCATCAAAATATAATTTAATATTTAATAAGTCATAATCATGGATTTAGATGTGATCAAAGGATTTGGAGAGGGATCTGATGTCAAAATCCATTAGTAGCAGGTCCAGTGGCATAGGACATAAATATTTAAAGGTTTTATACTGTTTTGATTTTAATGCATTTTTTGGGGTTAGAGGCCTCAGAATGAGCTCAAATTTGGAGGGTTGCCTCTAGACATATCTCCTATCAATAAGTAACTAATATTCCTTGAATTAGAGGTCATTTGATTGGAGTTTAAAGTGTTAAAAAAATCACTAAAAAAGGCTTTCACAATAGGGCCTTTTTACCTTGAATTTTAGTCTAGAAATCTAGATTTAATCTGGATTGATCTAAGAACTAGGTAGACCCTAGGGTATGGATTGGCCCTAGTGTCCTCATATAAAATTGAGGTCAATAAATGGACCCTCAATATGTTTAATAGAATGAAGTTATATTGCTCATATTGGCATTGACTGAATTGAAAGGTTAAGTTTGGAATTTTGATTCTAAAGGAAATTAGAAAGCTATTCCTAAAGAATTAGGATTTGATTTGATACTTGGGTAGTGTTGCGGAGGGTGTACTCTACCACTAATGGGCCTAATCCTAAGGAAAGGAGAAACTTAACCTAAGAGGAAAAGAATATCTGGGTGATCGGTATAGGAAGGAAGAATTTCTAATGATGGAGGATTTAGTTTAAATTTTAATACTAGGGTAGTACCGAGAGGGGTGTACTCTATTACTAGTAGATCTAATCCTACAGAATTATAGAGCCTATCCTTCAAGAAAAGAAGAATTAATTTTTGAGTTTAAAGTTTGAAACTTGGATGGTGCCACAAAGTGCGTTCTCCACCACTAGAAAATTCAATCCTAAAGGAAAGAAGAACCTAACCTTAAGGGAGAAAAGATTTGATTTTAAAAAGTTCAAATTAAAACTAGGATGGTGCCACAAAGGGGATTTCTCCACCACTAGTCGATGATCATATGGGGATGAAATTTTCTCCACACAATGGATTAAATTAAGATTTTAAAATTAGGATGGAGCCGCAAAAGGGTGTACTCCATCACTAGTGGATGATCATGTGGGACGAAAACCTACTCCACACAAAGGATCAAATCAAGATTTTGAGACTAGGATGGTGCCATAGAGGGTGTACTTCATCACTAGTGGATGATCATGTGGGAAGGAAACATACTCCACGCAGATGATCAAATCAAGGGTTTTAAAACTAGGATGGTGCCACAAAGAACATACTCCATCACTAGTGGATGATTATGTGGGAAGGAAACATTCTCCATATAGAGGATCAACTAAAGATTTTAAAACTAGGATGGTGCCACAGATGGCGTACTCCATCACTAGTGGGTATAATGCTATGGAAAGGAAGCATGGGGACTCATACATAACCTTAAAGACTAGAAGGTGATTGAACTATGACGAACCTCAAAAGCTTAAATCCATCATTAGTTAGTCAATATCCTATGAGGTAGGAAACATAGGGACTCACACCTACTCTTAAAAGATCAAGTTTATTTTGGGTTTTTAATGGCTAACCTAGCTAGAAAGCACGGGGACACATATCTAATGAGGGGGACTAGCTGAAGAGACAGTCTACCTAAACCTCTAAGGATTTTGACAGAAACTATCTAACCCGAGCTTTTTTTTTTGGATGTCAGGGTAGTGCCACGAAGGACTTATTCCACCACTAGCAGATCTAATCGTAAGGAAAGGAAGCACGGGGACTCACACCTATCCTTAATAAAAGGAGAATAGAACCTTGGAACTTAAAAATTTAAATGAAATTGAATAAACTTGATTTAAAATTTAAACATTTATTGATTAAAAGATTAAGATACATCAAGCATAGTATTTCTTGAGAAATCTCCCGTTGACAGGTAATATTGAGTGATTTCCCTTACAATCCACTAGTTGATATGAGCCTCCTTTGTAGACTATTTAAACAACAAAGGGTCCTTCCCACTGAGCTTTACGTAAGTTATGATAGGCCTCCGAAGAACCTAGATCAAATCTCTTACTTGGAAGGTTTTAGGTCGCACTAACTTATCCTGAGCTTGAACCATTTGGGCTTAATACAACTCTAAGTTTTGTTGAGCTTGGAAACGGCGCCCTTCAAGGCCTTTAAGCTCTTCTAACTGAAGTTGAGCATTTCATTCTGTTATTATTTGGTTCTGTATTGCAATTCTAATTAAAGGGATTTGAACTTCTAGAGGGAGTATGACCTCTGACCCACACACTAGTGTAAATGGTGTGGATTGGGTTGCGGTCCTGTAAGTGGTCCTATAGGCCCACAAGGCTTCCACTAACCTCTCATCCCAGTGACATATATTTTTATCAAGGGTCTTTTTGATGATTTGCACCAAAGTGTTGTTAAAGGC
This sequence comes from Dendrobium chrysotoxum, assembly GCA_019925795.1. Lineage (NCBI taxonomy): Eukaryota > Viridiplantae > Streptophyta > Magnoliopsida > Asparagales > Orchidaceae > Dendrobium > Dendrobium chrysotoxum. Next base: position 43,586,673 of record CM034315.1, read on the forward strand.
CTCATCCAAACCATTAGCTTGGGGATAATAGATTATCGAGTATCTCCAATTAAAGTTATGGCACTTTATAAAATTAGTAAGTTTTTTATATTAGAAAGAAGACTCATTATCAGATATGGTTCTATGGGGTATGCCAAATCGATATACGATATGGTCTTAGAATAATTTCATAATATTGTGTGCTATTACATTTCATAGTGGAACTGCTTTCGCTATTTTGAAAAGTAATCAGTCGCTGCTAAAATAAAGCGATGATCATTTGAAGAAGGAGGATCAATAGGCCCGATAACATTTATGCCCCAACTTTTGGAGGACCACAAAGCTATCGTAGGATGCAACACATTACGTGGCTAATATATAACTACACCATGTATTTGGCATTGATGACAACATTTTATAATTTTCATACAATCGTCGATCATCGTAGGCTAGTAATAACCAAGTCTTTTAATTTTCAACTTCATTTTAGGACCTGATTGATGAGCACTGCATAGACTAGTATAGACTTCATTAACGATCTTCAGAGCTTATTATTTTTTAAAATAGTGGAGCCATATCTGATAAAATAATTGATGATACAATGTATTATTAACTAATACATATGATAGGGAAAATTTCTTGATTTGACTGGCAAGGGATTTGCTGTGGGGAAGTTTACTTTCTTTAAGGTAATCAATCAGTAGTTATCTCCAATCACTTTCTTCATCATTTGCTGAAGAAGCTGAAAGGACCTCGGGAGATTATTTATTATGTACTCCAAATCTATAGGAGATAGAGTCTTTTGACCTTAAACTACTATAGGAATAGAGTCTTCTTCTAGACATGAAAATTCCTTTGTAAGCTTTGCTAGGGCATTTACTGAAGAGTTACTTTTACGGGGAATCTTATACATAGTTACAACAGGAATTTGTTCGAGTAAATGCATAGTGAATTGGTAATATTTTAGGAGTTTAGGATTTAAAACCTTATAAGTCCTATATTCTGGTTGATCACCAGTTAAGAATCACCAAAGATTTTAATCTCTCTAATCTTCATTAAAATTAAAAGTTCTAAACTAGTTATCAGAGCTTTGTACTCATCCTAGTTATTCGTGCAAGGCCCTAATATGTGGTAAGAAAAGTGGATGATTCCCTTATCTGGTGTTATGAAAATTAAGCCAATTTTAGCTTTTCCAGGAATAGTAGATTAATGTGTATTACCTCGCTAAAAGGAAGCCGTACCATCAAAATACATTTCCCAGACTTGATTATTAGATTCCTCAAAACTCATAATTTGTTCATCTGGTAAATCATCATTTAGAGGAGATTTTGCTGGCAACAGGTGTGCTGCAAGGAAGTCGACAATAGCTTGTCCTTTCAAAGTATATAGGGGAATAAAAGTGACTTCGAATTGAAGTAATATCATAGACCAATGAGCTTAACATCCTAATAATATAGGCCAGGTTATAAGGTATTGTAGGAGATTGATGCTAAAAATCAAATTGACTTGATGAGAAAGTATATAATGCCTTAATTTTTTGTGCTACAAAAACTAAGGCAAGATAATTTTTCTCGGTTACAGGGTATTAGATTTTTGTTAGAAGAAGTCTATAACTTAGGTAGTAGACAGCAGACTCTTTCCCCTCATAATTGACTTGAGCTAGAAGGGCTTCGAGAGATTCATCGAGGGCCACAGTGTAAATGATTAAGGGTTTCCCAGGAACAGGGACTGCCAAAACTGACAAATTTATCAGGTATTATTTGATATTTTCAAAAGTAGATTGATATTTCTCATTCCCAATAAATTTGACTTTCATCTTAGCAAGGACAGATAATGGTTGACATCTTCCAGAGAAATTTGAAAAAAACCTTCTTATATACGCCAATTTTTCTTGGAGTGATCTCAGTTAAGTAAGGCTCTTGAAAGGCAGCATATTTAAGATGACTTCTATTTTAGCTGGATCAATATCAATTTTATGGTGGCTCACTACAACACCTAAGAATTTTCCTAAAGTAATGCCAAAGTCGCATTTAAAGGGATTCATCTTAAGGTCATAGCAGTGTAACCGTTCGAAGATGATTCTTAAGTCATAGAGATGAGCCTTTTTCAATCTACTCTTGACAACTAAATTGTCGATGTAACATTTGACTTGATTATGGATTAAGTAGTCAAAATTATGAGTCATGGTCTACTGGTAGGTTACACCAACATTTTTAAAGTCAAATGGCATCACTTTATAATAAAAGATTCCTAAAGGACTTTTGAATGCAGTGTTTCTCTCATCTTTTGGGGCCATCCTGGTTTAGTTATATCCAGATGAGCCATGAATAAAGGAGAAAACAACATGCGAGGAGGTGATGTCCACCATAAGTTCTGGTATTGGTAAAAGAAATTCATCTTTGGGACATGCCTTATTCAAGTCTCTATAGTCAACATATACTCGAATTTGACCATTTTTCTTTCAAACTGGTACAACACTAGTAACCCAAGAGGGATATTATTCCTCTTAGATGAATCTAGCCTCAATCAGTTTCTTGACTTTAGAAATGACTTCTTGTTCAATTTCCAGATGCATGCATCATAGAGCTTGCTTAAAAAGAATGGCATCATGCCTAATTCCAAGCTTATGGACTACCACATCAGCAGGAAAACCTGACATTTCTTTATATGTCCAAGCGAAGCAATCCTCAAACTCAAAAAGAAGTTGAATTAAATCCTCAGACTCATCCTTACTCAACAAAGAACTTATGAAGGTGGGGCGAGGGTCATTTTCTATTCTACGATTGATTTCCTTAAATTCATCAATTGTTGATTTAATTTTATCCTCAAATATAGGGGGTGTATCTTAAACATGAAGGTCATCAGAATTATCTAAAGTCTCCAAATAAAATTTGTCGAGTAAAACAATAACTTCAGTAGGGACATTTTCATATTCACGATGAATAGTTATCATTAAACAATATTCATCATCGTCAAATGAACTAACGCTACTAAAGCCGATACCACTTATCCAATCTTTATTAATTTTTGAATTCCAAATATTTTCATTGTATCTAGCTTAACCCTTAGTCCATTGACTTGGAATGAGTCCTTTAGAAATGACAACTATAACACTAGTAGGAAAGTAGCTAAAAGGTAATTCCATTAATTCATTATAGTCTACCTCATCAAGGGTTACATCATTTTCATTCCTTGAAGAGGAGGAGCCAGGGAAGAACTTTTGGACTTTCCTTATTTCTCCATCTAGATTAGGGACATCTTTAATCGCTAACCCTCAGACGTTGTTGATAGACAGTGGGGTTAAGGTTAATGATTTAACTACCCTATTGAGATTTTCATAAAGAGTTAATTCAGGATCATCATTTTGATCTTTTAAATTGTCACCCTCTTGATCACTCTCTGGATCTAAGGTGCGATCAAATTTTGGAGGAGGATTTATTTTTCGATAATTAAAAGTAATTCTTGCTCCCATTTTTCTTGGTTCTTCATCAGAACTTAATTCAAATTTGATGTAAATTGGAGGATTTCTTTTTTCAACTAAAGTATGGCTTTAACCACGTGCTCTTTAGGCCATTCTTCCACCTCACTGAGGTAGACTATTTGCAAGTCTAAAAACCATGCCTTCGATGTCTTCTTCACTACTTGGTATTTATCTTTTTTGAATTTCAACTTTTTCTACTTTTTGAATTGCTTTAGATTTTGCAATCTCTGCTTTTTCCTCTTTAATGTTGATCTTTGCCTTAGAATAGATGGTGGACCCTTTTAGTGTGTAATATGCAGCATTTTCATAGATCCCAATCTCATGAATAAAAAATGGTTGCAGATCACCCTTAATTTCATACTCAATTCCATCTCGTTGGTACTTGGTACATTGGTGTAAGGTAGATAAAACCTTCATATACTCATGGATCTAGCGCCTACCTAAGAGCACATTGAAAGACGTATCTGAATCAATTATATGAAATTTAGCCTCTATTTTAAATCTCCTATCTCTAGAAGAAGGGTAATTGAACATAAAGCCTTATCGCCTTTTTTGTTAAACCCATGAAGCACTAACTTGTTGGTTGAGAGCTTGCTAGTATCAACTCTAAGGTATGTGAGAGTCTTTATATTCATCACATTGACCGATGCACACAAATCAACAAGAACTCTACATAACTTAAACTTGCCCATATTTACGATGATGTAAAGTGGGCCTTTGTGATCTACAATTCCTAGGAGTAGATCCTCGTTAGAAAAGGTTAGTTATATTATTTCCTTGAAATATGAAGCTTCTTCTTCAGAAGTTAAAGCTAATTGAGCTAAGCAGATCTCTGGGTCGAGAAGTGCTTTAATTACGGATTCCCTTATCTCCTTAGAGAGGATAAGGACATCATAGATTCTCAACTTAGCAGGCAACTTCCTGAGATGAGCTAAGACATTATAATCAACTTTTAGAACATTAAAACTATAATATGGTATATTTGAAGGAGGATTTGACTATTGAGTAGGGATTTTAATTAGATCATCAGAAACAACTTTCTTTTCTTTTTCCTAAGAAAGAAGCTTAGGGTATAAAACCTTGCCACCTCATAATTGTATTTGTATAATGTCCTCTGAAGGACAAAGTGTAGTAGGGTCTATGCTCTCTTTAGGCAATTTATTGTCATTTTTTGATTGGAAATCCAAATCTGAAATGTCTATCATTATGGGACTCCCTTGAAAGTTATTTTCAGGGGTGTCACCATCTGATAAGACTTCAGATTCATTTCCACCTTGAGATGCCAAATCTAGGGAACTGAGTTTTTGATTATCTTGGTTGACCTCAACTAAGCTTTGATTATTATCAATAAAAATTATTAATCATCAAAGCATTCATAGAGGGATCATTCTTTATTATCAATTTTTTACCCTTTGCCTTTAATGGGGGAAATAAAAGTCAGATAACATCAAAGGGGATAGTGGTTTAAGTTACCATCCATCATTCATAGACATCTGTCATCATAAGATTTCCTCTCTATGTAAGTGTCACTCCTTTTATTCTTTTTATTTATAATAGTTCTGATAACTATTGGAGAGGAAACTATTTCAAAGTCCTCCTACAAAGCCTCTAGGTTAACCTCCCAGATCGGGTCTCGGGCTCTCAGCGATAATTGTTGAGAAAGATGAAAAGATTTGCTAATCTACTTTTTAAATACTCGGGATAATGCTATATCACAACCATCTTCAATTGAGAGAGAAAGATTAGAGTTTTTACCTGAGATAGACTTGATAGATCCCCAATCCAGCTCGATCAGGTACTCCTTTGGAATTATAATATTACCTTATCAAAAATTCTTTTCAAGCATGTCTTTAAAGAGAAACAAGTCTTCGATTGCATGGCCCAACATGCAGTGATAGGGGCAAGGGGAAAAAATTAGGATCATCTTATTTTATTTACCTCTTCAGGCTTCTTGGCCTTTGGAAATCAAAAATCTGGTTTCTTAAGAAGCTCTTGAAAATTTTCCTTATCGATTCCTTTTGAAATGGATAAGGATGAGCTAATCTCTCTTTCAAAGAAAATGGGTAAGACTCCCTAATCGACTGAGGGGTTACCTGAAATAGTTGAGGTTTTTGGATTTGTGGGGGTGGACGACCTCTGGACAGAGGAATAGCAGGTTTCTTCCTTTTGTCAACTGTAGACACCATAGTACCTCTCCTTCAAAATATTTCACTAGATTATTAGATTTATTGAGAAGTTTTTCAAAAGTTTTAATAGTGAATCCCTTCAATAGAAAAGTAATAGGCCCATGGACATTCTTTATAAGAAATTTCACTATTTCTTGCTCTTGTAATTGAGGCTCATGTTTTATCGAGCAATTTTGCCATCTCAAGAAGTAGTCAACTAAAGACTCTCTTTGTTTTTATTTCTCAACTATGAGATCACCAACGGTTACTCTCTGTTGAGCTCCTGAGAATCTCTTTAGGAATAGACTCTTGAGTTTTGTGAATATTTTCATTGAACCATTTGCTAGATCTATATACCACTCGAAAGTAATACCAGAAAGACTACTGATAAATTAGCAAAATAGTAGAGCATCAGACCCTCCTGCATTATAGTAGCTTGTATGAAAATGGGCCAAATGCTGTCTCGAGTTTTCTATGCCACTGAAAACCTAAAAACAAGGTAGCACAAAGACCTTTGGATAAGGAACTTGGTCTTATTCTTTGGGGTAGGGCCTTCCCTTAGAAATAGACGTAGTTCCTTAAGAATGAGCTAAGGCCTCCCATACCAACGTCTCAACCATCTATTTGATATCTATCTAAGGTTGAGCTGGGGGAACTGGGATAATTGTAGTTTGAATATATTGAATTATTAGTTGAACAGGGGGAATCAGTACTAGCTCAGAAACTTGTAAACTAAATTCTTGCTGTCTATTCTGATCGGCCACTGATTGAACTATAAGTTGTGATGGGTGAGACTGAGATTGCTGAGTCTTCATTAACTGATCCTGTATTTACTTAAGCCGTAGGGACATCTCATTAATCTATGTTTCTAGATTTAATATATATTGGCCATCGTCCCTAACCTTTACATATTCATCTGACCCAAGAGTTGTTGAACTCTCTTCCTTACTAGGATATGGTTTTGAAGACTTAGTGTCCTTGGATGATGCTTGAGTCTCAACCTTACAAATGTTTTCTACTGACTCTTCTTCTAAAAATAAATCATCTATCTTCAGATCGAAGGCTTCGATTGCTTTCTTCTTGAGAATTTTAAGGATATCCTTAGCTACCTCATCAATTGATCTGCCATTAATTCCTTATGAGTTAATCGATAAATATCCTTTAAATTTAAGTACTTGGTTAAATTCTTCTTTTTCCAACTTAGAGTGGATCTGTTAAACTTTAATATCCTTTTCTATAACGATTTTTGATACTAGCTCGTCTAGCATCTCTTCATCAACATCTAAAACTATCACCTCCCCTCTAACTATCCCTAGGTCGGTAATTGCAAGGGTGACATCCTTGATAGGTAGAGGGACATCCACTATAATTGGTGATAAAGTAGTTTGAAGAGTTAAAGTTCCAATATCACCGAGGGTAGAGTCCTCGCTTCCCTGAACAAGAAGCTGGGGGACATCAACTTGTGTTAGATCAAAACTATCTTCAATCTATATCCCTTTAGATTTACTTAACTTCTTTAGCATATAGTGCTTTTCAGGTTACATGGGCCTCTTTCCCTTTATATTGAAGGGTTTCAAATCTTTAAAAACCTCTTTAAATTTTGCAATCACAGGGGCCAGCTTACAAAATCTTAAAGAAGGGACCGGCAGTCTATCTATATGAGGGTGACCCATACCAGATCCCGTTAAAACTATTTCCTTCATCTTTACACTTGGGAGGCAAGGCACCCAGTGATATCCATCGACCAAAATAGAAGTGGCATGCTATTTAACAATATTTTTGTTCCTGCACACTGGCTGAGGTGTTAAGTTCCATGCTTCAGACTTCTCTTCCTTTAAAACTTCTTTCTTAAGTTTATATGAGATCACACCTTTTAGGTGTCTCATGTATTATTCTTTAATTTGGCCAACTTAGGCAGCACAAGTATGATGATGTTTCTTAACATTCTAGATTTCAGAATTTGGTTTTCCTTAAAAGTCCTCTTAATACTGTAATCCATCAGGCATGGCAGAGTGCAAGCTTTCTTGGAGGATCTCTCATCCCCTACAGTAGCTGTGAGGGGGTATAAATGACTTCCTTTCAGGAATAGAGAAGAGGCAGGAATAGGCAGCTCATCGGTAGCCTCATGCTCAACTTTTATTAAGGCCTTATGCTCGTCCATCTTCCTTGACTTGGCAATCTTCTTCCTCACCCTTCTCAAATAATTCTTCTTAGCATTCTTGCTACCAAAGTGTTCAGCAGTACTAGAAGATCCCTTCTCAAATGAAGAACTAACTTCAGTATCAATAATGGGTTTCTGTTCCTTATCCTCTTAAGTAGAGGGATTAGTAGGTAAGGGCGCGATAGCAGCCTCCATTTCATGAATAGGGGGAATGTCAGTCCCCTCCCCTTCTGCTAGTTCAACCATAGGAGCATCCTTATCACTTTCAATAGTGAGGTCAACAATTATTTTTCCATTAACAGACAACTTCAGGGAGTTAAATCCCATTCCAAACTAGATTGTACTAGTATTAATTTGTTCTTCAATATAGAGGTCTCGGTCAACAAAAAAATGTAACTTTTTGGCCATTTTAGAGGGTTGATTTATCTGAGATTTGAAAAGAGAAGATTTGAATTAGAATCTTCGATTTTAAATTTGAAAAAAAGTTTATAGTTTATCATGTATTTCAAATTATAGGAATTATAATCTGATATATGATGATAAGACATAAAAGTTAACTTTGATTTGAAGAGTGTTTAATTTCCTATTGTATATGTTTTCCCACAAGTGGATGTTATAGAAAAATTTATAGCAATGATAATCTGGATGTGATTTGAGTGGTTTTTGAAAAGAGGCTGGAATTTCAAAAATTGAAAGATTTTCATTTGATTCTAAAATTTCTAATTTAGAATTTAAGGGAATTTTGTAAGTTAAGAAACTTAACATGCTTGAGATATAGTTAAGCATGCAATTGTGCAATAAACTTTGATAGAATTTGGCTTAACTCTTTAGATCTACCAATGAATTTGGAGGTAAAATCTCAAAGCCAAACTTTGATAGAGGTTAGCCACACTCACCCAAGGAAGAAATGGGCAAAGGGACCAACGAAAGAAAGGGTAGTCAAAACTACATATGCAATAAAATTTCAAGCTTTATTAAAGATGGAGAGAGAGATTTATCTCAAGTGGAGTAACCATTTTTTTTATTTGATTGAAAAGTGTTGAGTTTTGAAAAGATTAATTATCTTTAGGTGATTTCATTTCTTAAATTTTAATTTTTAAATTGGACGCATCATTATGAATGATATATCATCTCAGGAGATAAGCAAACGGAAAGTTCATGAGGGGTGTTAATCCCTTATGAACTAGTGCTGAGGCCAACCAAGAGGGAGGTGAATTATATATTTTAAAACTGCTTTAAAGAAAAGAAATATTTTTAATACCCTACAGTGTAAATAACTTAAATCAATAATAAAAAGATCAATCACAGATTTCACCCAAGTAGTTAATCGTAGAAAAATAAAATATAGAAAATAATCAGAAAGAACACACCAGATTTATAGTGGTTCAGTCACACCTGACCTACATCCACTCCTCGGAGGCACCCTCCGAGTATTGCACTACACCTTTAGTGACCCTCCTTTAGCCCCCACTGCTAAGCGGAGAAGCCCTTACAAAATCACTTCCACCTTCCCCGATGCAGCAGAGTAGCCGTGTCCTTTGACACCAAAGAGATCTTCTTCTTCACAAAACTTCCCATGAGACGACACTTGAATCTGATGGTACTTAGGTGCAATCTTATCGGAGCAACCGTGTGAACCCCCACACACTGCCTCCAAAATCCCCCTTCCAAGGCGCTTCTCCCTCTCAAACTCCACCCTTTCCTCTCTCCCTTTCAAGCTCTCTCTTTAATTTTTCTCCACAAGAAAAGAAGCCTCAGTGGCTACCAAAGACACCTATCAAGTGCCTTGAGAAAGCTTAAAAAGAGAGCTCCAAAAACCCTTCCAAATCAGTTCTGGTGGCAAACATCATCCAGGATGATCGCAGGATCGTCAAGGATGATGTGCTCCAAAAGATGGTTTCAGAAAACCCTAAAAACTCAATTCTGCCACAAAAGATCATCCAGGACGATCGCAGGATCGTCCATGATGATGTGTAGAATTTGATCTGTAGGATAGTCCAGGATGATCAGTATAAATTTTGCACAAATAATCCAACACGATGTATAGATCATCTCAGATAATCAGAATATCAAATTATACATATTTGATTGAAAAATCAAAGGATTAATTTAGGCAATGTTATCATAGATCATCCAATATAATATGGATCGTCCTGGATGATTAGATCCAAAATTGAATCTTAAATCCTTGCCTAAATTATCATGGCGGCTAGGGTTTTGAGATCATATTGGATTATCCAGGTTGACATAAATATCATCCAGGATGATTAGTTCAATGAACAGATCATCCTAGATAATCTTAATTGTCTAGTATTATTTGTTCAAAAGTTGAACTTCTTGTTTTAACAAGATCTCACTCCCATTGAGTGTGTGTATACATGGTAGCAAGCAAGCACATCTTTATAGGACTTGACTCAAGAAATAAAAAAGTGTAATAATGAAAATTATAAATATCATCACATCATAACCTATTTTACCCATTCTTGAGCCTTGAATCTTTATTGGAAGGTACATGCTGTTCCTGAAATGTTAATATACACACAAATAAATATACATTGCAAATACTAGGAGATGTGAGTCATAATGTTTGTTATCATCAAAATAAAAACTCGTGAGCTTGAGTCGCAACAATCTCTCCCTTTTTTATGATGTCAAACTTTATTGGTTGAATTTGCAAATAAAAATAAGTATTTTCTTCTAATCTCCCCCTTACTAAGAAAAGACTTTTAAAAATAGGGACAAACCTAATTTTTATTATTTTTTTTAAATACAATACAAATACAATAGTACGTTCTCACCCTTTGACATTCTCAAAAAGAAGAGGAGCATAGAAACACAAAACAAAAAAATAAATAAAGATAAAAAAAAGAACCTTGATCTGGTGAAAAAAAAATTTGAAAAATCATTTTGAAATATCAAGATTTTTTTTGTAATGAGAAAATTACCTCATGATTTTCTTCAAAACTTAGTAAGGTATGTATTGACTACTCATAACCCAAAAAGTTTAGAAATTCAAAAATTATTAATCCAAGCCCAGGTTTTAAAAAGGCTAAAAAACTTTTTAAGCCAATATCAAAATCAAGGAACAAATTAGATAAGGAAACAAAATTTTTTTCAAAACTCCTTTCATGAAATATATTGAATAGAAGATTAATGCAAAGTAATGAATTCTAAATCATGCTTTTCAAACTCAAGTAACAAATTTATCAAAAAGGCATATGGATTTTCTAAAATTTAGAGATTTACAAGAAGGGAAACTAACTTTTTGTGGGCTCATTTTGTGCCTCTTTTCATTTTGGCACTCTTTGCACATGTTTTGATTTTTGATACACTTTGTGTATCTTTCTAATTTGGCGACATTGCGCATCTTTTCAGCTTTGGACTCATTTTGTGCCTCTTTTGATTTGTGTAATTTTCCTCCTTTCTAAATCTTTAAAATTAGTAAACCCTATTATTATGATAAAGACGAACAACCTGATTAAGATAATCTTTGAAGTAGGTTCATTAACTTGCAAAAGATCCCTATGAGATAGACAAAATTTAGGGAGATGAAAAAAGGTTTAATTTAAAAACCAATTTATAATTTGAATTAGATTTTGAATTAAAAGTGAAATAGCCTTATATAAAGAAATGAGGTGGATAGACAAAATCATGATTTTCCTTCCTTTGCCTGATATTAGAGACATCAATCACAACTTACATAGAATTTTTAGAAAAACTAGAGCTAAATTTTCCATTTTTAGAAATCATGATTTTTGAAAAAATAATTTGATTTTCTAAAGTGTAAATGAAATAAAAGGTGATAAGTGTGTGCTGATCAGAGAAACTACACAAATAACAGAGAAACTAATTTAAAATTATAAAAGAAAAGCAAAAAAAAGAAAAAGAGAAATAAAACATAAAAAATAACACCTATGATAAAAACAAAAACTCAATAAATATAAAATAACAAAAAAGTAAAAACATAAACACAAGCACACAAGCAAAACATTAATTCACATCATCTCGCTCGTGGTCTAATGATTCAGAAGCTAGGTCTACCTAGGAGATTTTTTATTTTGCATTATTTACCCTTATTACAATTTGCTTGGCTTTACCCTTTTCCTTTTTAGGAAGGGTTTTTATGTTCGGGCACTGATTTTTCATATGTCCAGGTATCCTCATCCAAAGCAAATAACATCAGAAGAAACATTAACATTCTTACCTTTTTTACTATTGTTCCACTTTTATTGATGTTGATGCTTGTGCTTTAGTAGACTTTTCAATTTTTTTGTTACTGATGCTAATTTTTAACTTTCATTATCTACTAAGCCACTTTCATCCATGTCTTCAACTTTCAGCACTATAGTTTCTCCTGCATCCATAAGCTTTTGACCCAAACCTTGTTCGTAGGCAATGAGTGAGCCAATTAGAATATCAATAGAATATTCATTCAAATTTTTAGATTCAAAAATTATACTGACTTTGGAATCAAATTTATCAAGTAGAGAACATAGGATTTTATTAACTTTTTCAAAGTTTGAAATTCTTTTCCTAATGCATGCAACGATGTCACAATTTAAGTAAACCTAGTATACATATCCAATATTATCTCATAAGGTTTTATGCTAACAAATTCATAATCATGCAATAAAATATTTAATATATATTACTTAATTTTATAAGTACCTTCATATATAGTGCATAATTTATCCCAAATCGCCTTGCCAGTAGTGCATGCAGATATTAACATATAATCATCAGAATTCAAAGCATAGAAAAAATAATTCAAACATTTAGAGTTTAATTAAGCATTGATCTGATCTACTCTACTCCATTCAAAAAAATGAATATCAATTTTGATTCCATCTATAATATGTGAAGGTACAGAATAACCAGTTTGAACTATATGCCACACTCGATAATCAATTGACTGTAAAAAAGGTAGACATACGAATTTTTCAAAAATCAAAAGAAATATTTTCAAAAAAAGGTGGCCGAGTGATTGAATATCCTTCCGTAATATTACAATTTTCAAAATTAGCCATGGATCAAAATTCAAAAGTTATCCAAAACTTGATTTTATGAATCCCACTCTGATACCACTTGAATGTTCGTGAGGGGTGTTAATCCCTTATGAACTAGTCCCAAGGCTAACCAAGAGGGGGCAAAAATTGGATATTTAAAAACTTCTTTCAATAAAAAGAAATATATTTTTATATCTTACAGTGAAAATAACTTAAATCAATAATAAAAAGATCAATCACAGATTTCACCCAAGCAGTTAATCGCAGTAAAAAAAATACAAAAAATAATCAGAAAGAACACACCAGATTTATAGTGGTTCGATCCAACCTAACCTACATCCACTCCTCGGAGGCACCCTCCGAGTATTGCACTACACCTTTAGTGACTCTCCTTTAGCCCCCACAGCTAGGCAGAGAAGCCCTTACAAAATCACTTCCAACTTCCTCGATGCAGCAGAGTAGCTGGGTCCTTTGACACCAAAGAGATATTCTTCTTCCTTGAACATTCCTCGAGATGATCCTTGAATCCGATGGTACTAAGGTGCAAGCTTTTCGGAGCAATAGTGTGAACCCCCTCACACTCCCTCAAAAATCCCCCTTTACAAGGCTCTTCTCCCTCTCAAACTCCACCCTCTCCTCTCTCCCTTTCAAGCTCTCTCTTCAAGTTTTCTCTAGAAGAAACGAAGCCTCAATGGCTACCAAAGACACCTATCAAGTTCCTTGAGAAAGCTTAAAAAGAGAGCTCCAAAAACCCTTCCAAATAAATTCTGGCGATAAAAGATCATCCAGGACGATCGTAGGATAGTCCAGGATGATGTGCTCCAAAAGACGGCTTCAGAAAACCCTAAAAACTCAATTCTACCACCAAAGATCATCCAAGATGATCGAAGGATCATCCAGGATGATGTGCAAAATTTGACCTGATAGTCCTGAATGATCCTAGGATATCCAGGATGATCAGTACAAATTTTGCACAAATCATCCAGTAGATATACAATCATCCAGGATGATTAGAATATCAAATTATGCATATTTGATTAAAAAATCAAAGGATTAATTTAGGCAACATTATCATAGATCGTCCAATACGATATGGATCATCCTTGATAATTAGACCAAAAACTGAATCTTAAATCCTTGCCTAAATTATCATGGCGGCTAGGGTTTTGAGATCATATTGGAACGTCCAGGATGATTAGTTCAATGAACATATCATTCTGGATGATCTAAATCATCCAGTAGAATTTGTTTAAAAGTTAAACTTTTGGTTTTGATTAGATCTCACTCCCCTGAGTGTGTGTGTACATGGTAATAAGCAAGCATACAACCTTACAGGACTTGACTCAAGAAATCAAAAAGTACATCAATGAAAATTACAAATATCATCACATTATAGCCTATTCTACCCATTTTTTAACCTTAAATCTTTGTTTGAAGGTGCATGCTGTTCCTAAAATGTTAGTATACACACAAACAAATATACATTACAAATACTATGAGATTTGAGTCATAATGTTTGTTATTATCAAAATAAAAACTCATGAGCCTGAGTCATAATACAAACCATTCCTTAATGGGTTTAATTTAGAGAATTAAAATTTTATCCTGATTATCACAGTTAAATTTGTGCAATAACTACATATGACCCCGGAGGGTCAAAATTCACTCAGGTATTTGACTATGATAATTTGGATAAATTATCATTAATTTCCAATCTAAGTTACAACAATAATTGATATATCTTCTTGAGGGAAAAAGATATTAATTATTATTCAAGATTTTGAAAATGATGATAATAATTATTTATTTTGACTTAAATTTTACCAAAGTTAATTATGTTTTTCAAAAATTAATTTTGGAAATTAATTTGGGTTACTAAATCTCCTACGAGCGCAAGCCCTCATAGTTAATTACATCATAGGAAATCAAAATTTTTATGAATACTCTCAATTAAAATAGTAGTATAAATTTTATTTTTGAGATTTCAAAGTTTGATATCAAGAGAGGGGAGGATTGGAGATTCAATAGGGATTGGATAAAAGTGGAAGATTTATTCCTGAAGGTCAAAGGAAGAATGGAAGGAGGTACTTTATGATTCTAAAATATTCAAAAGCACCCCAACCTATCCTATAAGTTAGGCTTGAATTTGATTAAAAGAGATTTAAGTTCAAGTTTCAAGTTATCAATTTAATTAGAAGGCTGGGATTAGATTCCTAAAGATTGAGATCTTATAGCCAGAGCTTGCATCAGAACCTAGGTTTAGATTGGGCACTAAAAATTAGTAATTTGAACCTAGCTAATACAGAGTAAATCTGGACTTAGTTCGGCCTGGATTGGGGAGCCAGCTAAATCACCTAAGCGCTTCAAAACCATGAGTATGATCTCTTATGAAAGAGTGAGTAGGGAGATTTGATTAAGATAAGTTTTTGGAGAATAGGACTGACATCTAGAGAAATCCTAATTGACCCCTTAACATATAGTAGATACTATGAAACTTAAATAAATTAACACATCAAGCTTTAAACTAAATTTTATTTGTAACTAATGCAATGCATGCTAGTCGACTCAAATATTTGAAATTTGAAATAAAGTAGTTTTAAAAAGGTTTAAAAATAGTTATTATCCTTAAATGCATAGATTCCCCATGACAGATATGCACCCTCATAGGTCATGTGGTCTACCAAAACTTGTAGGCGAGAAGGTTCCTAACAAAAGGAAATAATAATGTAGCAAATATGTTATGAGAATGCCCGACAGACCCAGGCTTTCTTCTTAAAATATTAGATTTTTGTGTGAACTTAAAAATTTTAATTCTGTTTAGGTAAAAAAATTTTAACGTTCCCTTAAGAGGCTTTGATTGGGTTCTAGGCTAAAACAAAGATCGACATGCAAGAGCTCAAAAAAACTACTAAAAGCATGCAATCCTATATCATAATCAACATGAAATAATTAATTTCATAATCAATTAAATAAATAAAATGTCCATATGCAAGTACCTTTTAATATTATAACCCAGGGTCCCTAGAAAGTAAAATGGTCAGGTACCACTAATAATAACCCAGATTCTGCTCCTAAGACTCAAGTGACTGTGAGAACTAGGATTCTTCTCGCTCTCCCTTAAGGGATGTCCTCTCCCCTCTGGAATCTAAGTATGATATATTTATATCCCATCTCAAATCACTTTTATAACTCAAAAAGATCTCAAGTTACATTTAATAAAAGAGAAAATTCTAGACTAAAAACACCTGCAGGATTATCCTAATAAATCAATAAATAATTCAACATTTAAAGAAATTAATATTTATTGAGATTAAAATGCTCAAATTCATAGTCAGTTTGGCCATGCTCTTTTAATTTTAAAGGGAGACTTAAATAATTTCTGAAGCATCATAAAAAACATCTTTAATTTTAAAAGCTTAATTATTTATTTGACCCCTTTAATTTTAATGCTCTGTGTGAGCATGGCCACATGCATAAGATTGGATTAGTAAATAAATCATCCAAAACCTAGGGGTAATCTAATGCCCATCACATCAATGCACAAATTGTATCAATTATATAAACAAACACATCAATTAATCAATTACTTAATTCTGACAACCAGCATGTAATGAAAATAAAAAAAAAATATAGTACATGTAAGTAACCAAAAAGTAAACACCGGCCTAGCCTAACAATAGAGTTGGTTGTCCTAACAAACCATCTAAAGTGTGTGAGGTAGGCTGTGTGTCTTAGATATGTCTTATATAAGGTAATTAGTTAATGTTGTTTGATATTCTGGTTGGTTGAAAGGCTTAAAGAAGAATTTAATTAAAATTTCAATATTAATGAATTTAAATTGATTTTAAAATATTTTTTTGAATGTTAAATGGCTGCCATCTTTATTATTTATAGAGGTCGTAAAATTTATTTCACCTTTTTTGGGGTTAATTTAATAACCTCGTTGGCCTAGGTTACCCAGTGGTAACTAGTTTAATTAATTGATTAAAATTTAATGGAGAATGAATTTCAAATAAGATTGATTAGTTACTAATTTTAAAATTTTGAATTCATTTAAGTTTTGTTTGAAGTAGTTCATGGCGTTATGCCACCAGGCTCGGGGAACAAAGCCTCCTTAGAACACATAGCCCTACAACTCGGAGTAGTCCATCCTAAAAACTTTATTGATATAATTAAATTAATGATTTTGAGTTTAATGGGATAATGAATAATCAATTAATTTTATGTTTTAACACTATATTGAATCCATTCGTGATATTATGCCACCAGGCTCGAGAATAAAGCCTTCTTAGGACACGTAGCCCTACAGCCCTGAGTTGTCCATCCTAAAAACTTTATCTTTTGAGTGGTTATTATGTATTATGGAGTTTGTTGAGTGATTTTAACATTGTATTAACATTTTTTAGAATATAAAATTCATTATCAAATTTTAGATTTTTTTTATTATTTAATGTATTAATTAAGGGGACAAAATAGAAATTTAAATTCAAAGAGATTTATGGAGTTTTCATATTTTTGTTAAATATTAGACATTTTAATGAGTAATTAGAGTTTGAGTTTGCTGGATTTGGAGTTTGCTATGGAAAGATATGAATTTTCAAAATTTTAATTAAAATTTGAACTGAAGTTGACCAAAAAGTTAACTTTTTTCTTTTAATTGATTTTGAATGATCTGATCTTTTTAATAAATATTAGACCTTACATGAAGTACTATTCCTTTGAGTTTACTTATTTAAGAGTTTTTTATAATTAGTTATGATTTTTTAAAATTCTTTGCATTTATTGGGCCTTTTAATGATCTTGCTCTAAATAACTCCCAACTCCTTGAAATCAACTCCAAAGGTTAGGAATGACCTAAGGAGAGATTCCAAAGTGTTTGTAAATTTTATGGAATTTTTTATTATTTTTAATTAATTAAATTAATAAAATATTGATTTTTACTTAAAATTAAATTAACCTCAAAATTGTAAGTCAAATTAAAGTGATTTTAATTTTCTTTAATTAAAGATTGAATTATGGTTAATTTGATATATTATTTGAATTTTTTTATTTAATTTTAATTAATTATGATTTTTCAAAATTTAGTTACTTAATTACTTTTTAAATTACTTAATTATAGATGTTTTGATTATTTTGATCCAACCTTATTCTAAACTGCCTAGACTCACTCCCAAAGGTTAGGAATGACACATGGTAGTGTTTTCAAGTGTTTAGAATTTACTTGGAATTTTTTAATATTTTTTAATTAATTTATATAATTAATTATTAATTTTTCTAAAACTTAAATTAAAGTTATATTACAAGTCCAGTGATGGGGTTTTATTTTTCCTAGATATTGGATCAAATTATGGTAAATTTATAGATAATATTTATAATTTTTGGATTTAATTTTGTTTTATTACAATTTTTTAAGTTTTTGGGTCCTAAAAAGGGCTGAATTTTAACTTGCTTAATTTTCTAATCTAATGACCTCTAAATCCAGTGAAATTTGGTCCTAAGATATAAATGGTAACTAAGTTAAATGTTCTAAAGCTTCATTCTTATTGGATGTGTGTATAATTTCTTATAATTTTTCTAAGTTGACTAGACGTTTTCCTTAATTATTTTCCCTAGGTTTCTCTGCTGTTCAAATAGGTTTGAAATTTTGGTTACCTAACCCTGGGAAATACGCAAGCATACCATAGCAATCAGATAACCTAATTCTATAAATTTGGAGAGTTATAAATTTTTAAATTTTGGGACCAAAATGGACCCTTTACCTTAAAGATTTAGATCACAATAATCCTTTGAGCATGTAGACTTAGGTAAAATGTAGGGAATGCCTAAGATGCTCAAAAATATTTCACCAAAATTTGGGCTCAATTTGATCACAAGATTATGAGAAAATTCCTAAAAATGAATTTTAAATAATCTCAAATAAATCATGATCTAGTCATCAAAACATTTTAATTTTAATGTTAATAAATAGTATGGCTGAAGCCCCTTCCAATGAGCTTAAGAATATTATATTTCATAAAAAAATAAATTTTCTATGAATTTTTGAAGTTTTGGGTTATTTAATTGAATTTTTTAATTCAATTTGGACAAAAATGGCTGCACCATCACGTTAGGAGTTGACACGTGTCCTCAGATGCAGCTAAACGAAACCATGGATGCAATTTTGGCTTAGCCACATCAGCACAGCTCCGTCGTTGTCTGATCTGAGCCGAGACACATGGAGGGTCCCGATTTTGCCATGCAGCGCGCAAAAATCCCACTTGATCCTGATTCAAACCCTACTGGAGTTACGCAATATGGAGAGGATGACACGGTGGCTTGTGGTTGAACCAGAATAAAAATAATTCAAATACCCATAACTTTCAAAATAGTCATGCAAATTGGATGAATTTTTAAACAAAGGTTTATGACAACCTAATCTTCCAACACCTGAAGTTTGGAGACTTCATGTGCTATAAATTTTCTACAGTTTTAAATTGAATTTTTAGAGAAAAGTTGAGATATCTTACAATAATCTTGATGGATTTTGGTGTTCTTGGGCTTGTTGGAAAGGTTTTGAATCCTGTACAACTTCCTTCAAGGGTCTAAGAGCTGTTTGTGGCTGGTTTAGGATCTGTTATAACAATTATCCTTTCTCTCTCTTTCTCTCTCTCTCTCTCTTCTCAAACTAGGCTCTCAAACTTTGTACCAACCATTTCAATGGCTGGGGGGCCTTATTTATAGATGGAAGAGGTGAGGAATGGCTGGGAGAGGATAAATGCAGTTGGAATTGATCATCTTGGATGGTTAGAGAAGATTCCAAGGATTTGAGTTGAGTAAAGGTTGGTTAGCCTAACCTATGCTTGTTATTTTTTGTTAATGCATTAAATGAGCTCTAGGATGCTGCTATGTATCCCTCCCAACCTCCCAAATGCATGAGTGTTTAGATTTATTAGGGCGAATTAGCTTGCCAAGGTGGCAAAGCCATATAAGCAGGTAATTTAGCTTGGTTGACTACTTTGACCTGTCAACTATGCCTTTGACAGATGAGGTGGCAGTCAAATGTTCATGCTAATTGATTAAAGTAGTCTTGAGCAGGATCAAGGCTATGGATTGAGAGTTTTAATTTATACATATTTATAAAAAAAAGGTTGATTAAATCTAGTTGAGTTGACTTTGTGATTTAGTCTAGCTAGCTAAGGTTTAATGGAAAATAAATTTTAGAAAAGTTTGGACCATGTTTAGAATATTTTTTGGAAAGAATTTGAGGGTTTAAATGGTTTAATTTGGTTATAGGGGTTGATTTGGCCCATTTAACCCTTAAAGGGTTATTTGCTCAACCCAGGTCGAGGGTTTGGGCTTGAAAGGTTTAATTTGATATTTGGAGACCAATGGAGGTGGTCTTATGGTCTAGCGAAATCATTTCAGTCAAAATGACTATTTGGGCCCTTAAAGAGAATTTGGGTCCTTAAAGGGAATTTGGGTCAACCAGGTTGACCCAGTGGCTTGGATTGGGTCCAATAGGTTTGTTTCAGTATTTGGAGTTGAATGGAAGTAGTTCCATCCAAAGAAAGGGTCATTTAATTCAAAATGATTGTTCATACTCCTAAGAGGAATTTTAGTCATATTGGGTTAACCTGGCCAACCAGGCTTGATCAGGGTCTAGATTTGAATCATATACATTCCTAATAATGATTGGAATGTGTTGAAAAAGTTTCTTGGATTTGATTTGAAAAGGTTATATTGGAGTTTAGAGGAAACTCCAAATTGCCCTTAAGGATTATTTCGGTCATTTTGACCCTTGGTCAACTGGCGGTCAAAATGAATTCATCAAAATGTAGTTTAGTAGTTAATAAGTCATAATCAAATGTTTAGATGTGATGAAAGGATTTGGAGAGGGCTCTAAGGTCAAAATCCACTAGGTAGCAGGTCTAGTGGCATAGGCCATAAATTTTTGAATATTTTATAGCCTTTGGATTTTAATTCAAGTTTTGGGGTTAGAGGCTTTAGAATGAGCTCAAATTTGAAGGGTTACCTCTAGACACATCTCCTATCAATATGCAATTGATAGGACCTGAATTATAGGTCATTTGATTGGAGTTTAAAGTGTTTGAAAAATCACTAGATAAGGCTTTCAGGATCAGGCCTTTGAACCTTGAATTTTATCTGGAATTTTGACTTATTCTAGATTGAAATAAGATTAGGGTAGACCCTAGGTCTAGATTGGCCCAAGTGATCTCATACAAAAATGAGGTCAAATTCATCATCTATAAATTTTATTATTTCTTTTTCAATAGCTTCCTCTTCATCTATCTTCTTTATGCCCTCCTTTTGATAATACATCATTTGCTCTATTGATATTCCCACCACTTTGTGTGGGTTAATTGGTGTGTATACTTTTATTAGAAAGCATTGCATCAGTACTTTTTCTTTTTCTCTCCTTTCCTCAGTTGTGTGGTCTTTACTAGCAACCAACATAGTCAAAGCAGCAACAATCTTAAGCCACCATACCTTCTTCTGATAAGATAATATGATTGGTTGATTTGTTGGTATCAACTTTCCTATATTAAAATAAGATGATGGTTGGTTACCCTTACAGTGATGCAGATCAACTCTTGGTGATTTATGTGACAAAATATTATGAGAGGCTCTTAGTGATTTATTTATTGACTGACAAGCAACAAGCAGAGTTATCAGGTTATACCCTTTTGGGCTAAAGCTCCATAACACAAGGACTTCATCGGACTTTAGTAATTTTGATTATTGATAGGGACAAATTTATCTCTAGACATAGAGAATTTCTTTGGTTTCCTTCTATAATATACAATAACATCTGGCTTTGTATGTTGTGCATCTTTAAACTTCCTTTTCATTTAGCAAGCGGCGAAAGGATTCTATCTCTTTGAAATTCTGACTTAAATCCGATAGAGATTGAAAGTTCAATGTAAGATGTTAATCCTCGATGAACTATCCCTAAGCACACTAAGAGGAGGGTGTATTGGTAGTTAAAAAAAAACTTACTTTAAACATAAAACTATATTTTATTTTATTTTTGGAATTTTAATCATAACATACCAACAAAATTATCACCTGATACAAATGAGGAATTATGAAACAAAATTTTTAATTAAGATGATGATGAATATCAATATATCATCGAATGAATAATTTTCTACCATACAATTTCTTGAAAATCAAAGTGCAGAAAAGTAAATTACAAGAAAATAAATTTTAGAAAGAACACATTGGAATTTTATAGTGGTTCAGTCAAATAATGACCTACGTCCACTCCTTGGAGTCCTCTCTAAGTATTAAAATAAAACCTTAGTGTCTCTCATTTATCCCCCACAACTAGGCAAAGAAGCCATTACAATCTCTTCACCAACCTAGTGCGACAGAGAACTTTGACCTCTTTTTCACTCTCTTAGTGTAGGTAGAGAACCTCACAGTTCTTTTTCACCCTTCTAGAGAAGGCAGAGAACCTCATACTCCTTCTTCACCCTCTTGGGGAAGGCAAAGAATATTGCACTTCTTTTTCACCCTCCTAATGAAGGAAAAGAACCTCGATGGTCTACTAGCAATTGTTCTTCTTCCTAGAGCCACCGAAGAAACCAAGAAAGACAATCGGAGGAAACAAGGAAGAAGCTTGCTGGAAGCAGCCATATGAAAACCCCTTACACTCCTCCCTCAAGCACAAACTCTCCTTTCTCCTTCCTAAAGTTCTCCAAGATCTCTTTTTAAAGTTCTCTCTAGAAAAAGTAATAGCCAAAGACTTGAAACAATTCTATTAAGAGAGCTTAATTATGAGGCTTCAAGAAAAGGCCTAATAATTTAATTATATCGACACTAATCTTACAAAATAATCTAATATTGTACAATATAATTAGATCGAATAGCTTTGATAGTATTGTATGAAAAGTAAGACATTCTATAATAAGTTTAAGTATTTAAGTTGATCATTTAGTACAATATAAAGTCTCTTCCAGTTTTTTTTCTAAACCCTAAAATAAGATTTATTTTCATTAAAACAAAAGAGTGGTACGAAAAAGTACAAACAAGAAAAAGTTTCTACTATGCCTCACTGACACAAAAGAGAAGGCGAGCAAATAAAACCAAAAAAAGAAGAAAAAAAAAAAGTGCAAAGAAAAGACCCCTCATTTGAAAATGAGAGATCCCCCAAGGTATTGCAGAGGACAATATACCCAAGAAGACCACAACAATGATCATTAGGGGCCCAAATCCCCGCCTAAGATCTTATCAGTTGCTTTTTTCCTCTTACGAGGGGCAGTGGTGATAGGACTCACTTGCAGTAGTTCCTTCTGAAGGACTCTATCTTTTTTCTTGGAGAGGTTCAATATGTCATTGGAGATATCCTGCTACTAAGATTTTTGAGCAGTAAAGACAATAAGATCTGGGTTGGAAGTAGTTAACATTGGAAAGGGGTGCCTCATTTCATGACCTTTGGAAAGGTTTAATAGAAGAGGCTTTTCTGCTTTGGCATTCACTTTCTAGTGATGATATTCCAAGTTCCCAATTTGTTTAAAGGTTGGGAAGATGTAGAATCAGACTGCTGAGTATGCACAGGAATAACTAGATTCTATAAATCTATAGCAGAAGATTGAAGAGTGCTGACAACAGGAAACATCTTAGTCTTGTAAGGGAAAGCCTCTACTTTTTGGCCAATAATTCTGTTATGGAAAAAAAGATGAGAGAGACCCTTGTACTCAACTTTTTGAAAAAAAACTTCCATTAAGCCCCTTAATCTAAAAGTCTTGGGAGAGTTTCTATGTAAGATCAATACAGACACACACTCTAACAAAAGAACTTTGACCCCAAGAGTATGATTGCTCTTCCATCCAAAGAGGTTCTCCGATCATAGCATCCTTACGAGCAATATTGGAAGTATCCCAATACATCAAAGGAAAATGAGGAAACCAAACATAAATAGGCAAGACAACCCCCTTCATATCCTCGAGAGAAAAAATACATGACCACCAATCAAGGCCAATTATGCTTCAGGCCACAATCCAAGGACCACCCCTAAGAATGAAATCATGACCTTTGGGGATTTAAAAAGTCTAAATAAAGAAATTTGCAGCAATGGTGATCAATTGAAACTCTCCAACATGAGACCATCGCCATGATAGTTCACCTTACAGCCAAAAAAAGGAGATTCGCTTGCCAAGAAATTTCCCAACTAGAGCACATTCCAATTTAGAAATATTTTATTAAACTTTATCAAGCACCTCTTAATTGTGAATCTTATCTAAAGGAGTATAAGATGGCTTCCTCCAAGAAAAATGGCCTGGACTTCGATCACCAAACACCCTAGACTATTTTGGGGAATTCTGTTTGTTTGAAACGGGATGAAATTCTGCACCAACTTTTTCCAAGTTAAGAGAAATAGGCTTAGAAGCATTAACACAAATAGTTGAAGTGCAATTTTCTATTACTAGAGGATTTTGAGCTACAACAATGTGAAATTTAACTTAGCAAGAATCCAACCTTCTTTCTAAACTAATCACACATTTTAAACCATAATCTACAATGTAATCAAACACTAGCATATCAGTCATGACATCGACACAAGAAATGTTTGGATCAAGGAAACCAACCTGATGTAAGCTATTCGATAGAAGCTCATAAATAGAGGAATATGTCCGAATAGACCCCAATGAAGGGTCACGAAGCAAGCCAAGGTAATCCAACTCGATATACTCTGACCTAATCATGCTGATAGAAATGTCTAGGTCCTAACAAATGCTAGATAAGTTTCAATCAGACCCCATATCCAACTCATAAAACTAGTTATCATCCAATAAAAGCTGCTCATGTCAGAAGCTGTAACTGAAAGCTCAAAATCAGCATCTTTTATGACCTTCAAAGCTTGCTCATAATCCTCAAAACCTTTACCTTCCAAAAACCATCCAATAGTTTCCTTTCTTAGAAGTCTTCCTACCATCACTACCCCCACCGAGGATGGGGAGAAGACTATCTGGCTTTCCTACCAGCCATCAATACTAAAGGGAATAAGAGGCACAGTCATTAAACTTCCTTCTCTAAAGTCTCATCTAGTATGATTAGTTTGATCAAATTTGATTATTGTCCCATGGGATTGGTGGCATATAAATATCATCCCATAAAAAGATCAGATCATACAATATGATTGGTCCAATCGTATAGTATGATCTTATTGGAACAATTAATCCAAATTAGATCCCTTAATTATAGGATTAATTTAAGAATGATATAATTATATTATATAGTATGATGACTATCATACGGTATGATTAGTACAAATTCTAAATTTTAAAATATTGAAAAAAATATGAATGGCGACTGAGATATTGATTTTAAATGATCACCCTATACGATCTTGATCATATAATATGATAAGTTCAAATAGCTTTGATTATCCCAATTAGCTGTTATAATGATTCTTTTAAATAGAAGATCATACAGTAAAATATGGATCGTACATTATGATTAGATCAAAAATTACACATCTAGTTTTCTTACTATCTCGCTCCTCTGAGTGTATGTGTGCACGGTCAGAAAATTTAGCATCCACTAAATACATGACTTTAACTCAAGAAATATAAAAATAAATAAAAATGAAAATGCAACCTCTCAAAGACACTTAACCTTATTCTACCCAATCTTGAGTTAATCACTTTGTGCGATGTACGGTGGACTTGAAATATTAGTGTCTAAGAAAAAATATGCAAAAATAATAATAATAATAATAATAATAATAAGAGGTAGCATAGTAAAGAGCCCAATAATATTTATTATTATTGAAATCACAAGACTCGGGTTCAAATTTGTAACAATCTCTCACTTTTTGATGATGACAAATATTGTTGGTTATGATTTCAATTAATTTTTGCTGTATCCTAAGATCCCCCTCACTAGTTGAGTTTTTTTTTTAATTGTGAGAGTTTTTTTTTTTAAATAATAAATTAGAAGAATTAGAAGAACATACCATCATGAATAGGAAATAGATAAAATAGTAGACTAATCATAATGAAGTAGAAATTATAACCTACCAACAACATTCTACTCCCCATTTTGACATCACCAAAAAGGAGGAATGACTGAGCATAACCCCTAAAACAAAACAAACATGACAATGAAAAGAAAAAATAATAAAGACAAAAATTAAAACAAGATAAGCTAAAAAAAGAGGTCCCTGATCAGGTGGTGGGGGTGGGGGTGGGGGTGGTTGTTGAAAGTATCAATAAATGGATGAGAACTTCTCTCTAAACCATGTCATATTAGTCTTATGAAGCTAGTGCTACTTTGTGACATGTGCATTAAAGTAAGTCTCCAACTAATCAAATCACTGAATTAGTGTCTCATATTGAGAAGGATGGTGTGCAAGTGCTGGTGCTAGAACTAGTCCTTCACCTCCCTCTACTTCCTCTTGCTTATGGTCCATATAATGAACATTTCAGCCATGAACACTATAAATGATGTGGAAGGAGTCATCTAAATAGAGGGTAGGAAGATGGTCTGGTGCTGTAGGGAATTTAAGATTATATTTGGATTTTAGAAAAAAAGGCAATGATGTGACCTAATGCAAGATTTGGCTTTCTCTTACTTCTAGGATCCCTAATACATGTAAGGTTTTCAAGGTATCGAATGATCAGATCAACTACTTTGAAATAAATTTTAGCCATGATAAAATAGGTACTAAGTGTTAGAAGAGTGTGATGTTTATCTTATTGCCATCTTTTATAATGATTGAATTACAAACTATATGTTAAATGATTTGGGCATCTTGAACTAAAGTGTTAACATTAGGAATGTGGCAATTTACTGATAATTCCCTAAGTGTGGTGTTGACAGGAATCCAATTATAGTTAGGGAGAAATGTTAAAGAGTGAACTTTTTCACAAGTAGTAGGATGGTGCAAGATTTGGCCAAAGTCTTGATAGGTGATCTCTATGGGTTTTCTATTGACATAGGATTGAAGGGTAGTCCCCTCACTATTAATTTGAAGGCTCATGAAAAATTCAAAAAGGAGCTCAGAGTTGAATGGGAATGCAAGAGAAAGAATGAATTGAAGGGTGTTGCGAGAAAATAGATTAAGTACCTAGAAGTTCAGGACTTCTTGATTTATGATTGTGGAAGGGATGATCCCGGCAGTTTTCTAATGATGGTATGCTTCTTCAACAACTATTTTAGGGAAGAGGGGATAAACATGACATTGGGAAGAACTTCCTACAAGAGCCCTTGAGCACTTTCCACTAGCCATTACAAAGAGTAGGAACTTATAGAGGAAGAATGAAAGATTGAGATAACTAGAGTGAAGAGAATCCTTGTATTTCCTCTCTTTAAATAGAAATCGGCCCTATCATACAGTATGATGTGTAATTGTACAATACAATATTAGGAATTTAGTTCCTCCAATCCAATCAGTCAAAAAATTTGGTCCTGTTGTATAGTACGATCAGAATTATACTAGATGATTAGTGATAAGATGGTAACCCAAGGCATTAGCATGGATGATCGTTGACTAGTCATATCATACAGTATGAATAGGTGTTCATATAGTATGATATGATTTTTAATAACATACTAGCCAAATTTAATTCATCCAATGATGAGTGCCACATCGATCTTAGAGTACAAATTAGGTGTTCATATAGTATTATCACTAATAATTGATCAATCAGAGCTGTTGGATGTGCTATGAGCAGTGATGCAAATTTTTATGAAGATCGTATGATATAATGTGATACTGTATAGTATGATGTAAGTAATTTTGAATTTATCTGTGATGATTAGGAAAACTTCATGAAAGGAAAAGAGAAAAATTCACACAAAATAGATCAGAAACATAAATAACAAACATGAACAATAAAAAAAAATCACATAAAAATACACGGAAACATTTAATTTTTAAATTTCCAAGTTATGCTGATTCAAGCATGAATGTTTATAACACCTAGACTTGTCTTTAAGGTGCTAAAGGTTTCAAAAGGAAAGGGGTTTTATTAAGATATTTGCCAGTTAATTTTTAATAGCTATATGATGTAATTCTATATTGCCCTTGTCTACATGATCTCTAATAAAATGGTATCTAATGTTTAAGTGTTTGATCCAAAAGTGTTGGATTAGATTTTTTAAAATACAGATGGCACTAGTGTTATCACATATGATTAAAATAGTGTCGAAAGGGAGTCCAAGGTCAAGGATTTGTAATTTGAGCCATATGACTTGAGCAACAGGGCTTCCTATAGCTATGTATTCTGCTTTAGTAGTAGATAAGCCTATAGAGTTTTATTATCTATTAGACTAGGAGACTAAAGATTATCCTATGAATTAATAGGTTCTAGAGATACTTTTTCTATCAACGCTGCATCTTGTAAAGTCTGAATCAGAATATCCTATGATTTCAAAAGATGAGTTATTTATAGGATACAAAAATCTTAAGTTTTGGGTTTCAAAAAGATATGTAAGAATTATTTTAATAGCAATCATATGGGATTTTTTTTAGATCAGCCTAAAATTTAGCATAGCGATAACACTAAGCATGATATCAGGTCTACTAGTAGTAAAAAAAAAGTGATCCAATTATCCTTTTGTATTTCTTCTGATCAACGATTTTTTTATTGGGACCCTTATCTAATTGAATGGTAGAGCTCATGAGAGTATTGATTATTTTAATATTATACATCTCATATTTTTTAAGGATATCTTTGATATATTTTATGAAAATTTGTGTAAGTTTTTAGACCTTATAGAACTATCCCAAGGCTAACCAAGAGGGGGTGAATTGGTTAACTTTTTAAAAAATTCTTGGATTTTGAAAATCATTTAAAATCTTTTAGATAATTAAATCTCTGATCTTAAAATATGTAGTTGTTAGAATATGATTATCACAAAAGATTATTCAACCATAAAATATTAAAGTGCATAAAATAAAAATGTTGAAAATAAAAGAGAATAGAAGAACACCAAATTTTGTAGTGGTTAAGTCCAATCTAGACCTATGGCCACTCCCTATAGATCCCTTCTCTAGGTATTGCTCTAAACACAAGTAACTCTCCTCTAGCCCCCACAGCAAGGTAGAGAAGCCTTTACAAACTCTCTTCCACCAATCTGATGGGGTAGAGAACCATCGCCTTTTACACTCTCTAAGTAATGGTAGTGTAGCGTCATGTCGTTTTTCACGCTTCTGATGAAGGCAAAGAACCGTCATCCTTTTTCACCCACCTGGTGAAGGCAGAGAACTGTCATCCTTTTTCATCCTCCTAGTGAAGGCAGAGAACCTTGATCCAATGTTGAAGATCTTCTTCCAAGAGCCTCCAAAGATGTAGCGCAGAAACTTGAAAAAGAAAATAAAAGAGATTCTCACTTTAGGCAATCTTGTGAATCTCTCACAATTTTGTTTTACTAGATCTCTCACTCTTCACTCACAGAAGTTCTCCCAAACACACTCTAAATGGTCATTCTCAAGAGAATTTTACAGCAAAGGAGCCTTTTAATCAGTTTTTTAGGACTTAAATTCAAGGAAATCCAAGAAAAGTCATCCAAAAATTGATATTTATAATTGATCCATCCTACAATCGTACGGCAGGAATAGTTAAACATAATCATGCTTAGTCTGGTACAAACATGTCAAAACTTGATTTAGTATTGTCAGTCATCTATATGACTTAGAATCATATTATATAAATAGTTCAAAACTGAATGAGTTTATATGGTACGATCATTTATGAGCCTAATTTTGTACTATGGCAGTCATCTTTACGACTTAGCATCGTATTGTACGAATAATTCAAAATTAAATATGTCATCTAGTATGATCGTATACGAAAATATTTCATACTCTATTAGTCATCTGTATGATTAAGATCGTATGGTATGAACAGCCAAGAAAATTTAAGCTCAGATTCGAGAAGCTGCATTTGAGAGGAAATCTAAAGCAAATCATATAGTACAATTGTATATCATGTAGTACGATATGTTTTTTAAAAAATTTATATTTGAACTCTCTCCCCTTATGTGTATGTGTACGATTCCCTAATTATAATCACACTTGCTCAGACTTAAGAAATAAAAAATAGAGATGTATAGACTCTATTACATGAAATCCTATTTTAACTTGTCTTGAAGTCCTTAGCAATCTGGAGTAGTAAATAATTTCCCTGAAATGTTAGTACACACAAAAATACATAGACATATCCAATATATGTTAGGAGAAATAATAAAATTATATGTATAATAATTAATTTTGTTTTCATCAAAAACACAAGCTCAATGTTAATTCCTGGGTTGCAACAATCTCCCCCTTTTTTAATAATGGTAAAACAATTATTGTTTGAACTACTAATTAGCATTCTTTTCACCTAAGTACCCTCTCAATGAGTGAAACCCTAAAAAACATTGGAAACATAATTTTGTTGTATAAGAAAAAAGAAATTTTGTCTTACAAATCAAAACAGGAAATTTCATCTTACATATCAAAACATAAACACAAGATCAAAGACCAAAAAAATTCAAAAACAAAACACCTAGACTTCAAACAAGACCAAAGATAAAAAAAATTCAAAAAAAAAAACACCCAGGCATCAAATAAGACCAAAACATCAACACAAAACATCACACATCACTAAACAACACAAGATAAACTTTAAACAAACACTTGGAATTTAAACAATCTCACTTTATACCTCCCCCTTTTGACATCAACAAAAAAAGGAGAATTCCATGAAAAAGTATGATGCTATGAATTAATCTAATAGTCAATAAAGACAAGAATTGTAAACATTTGCAAAGATAACATTAAATGCCTAATGTGAAAAACTCGTAGTTTAAATCAAAGATTAATAAAGATAAGAAAAGTTGATCATGATCAATGTTTGTACAATGAAAGCATGAATATCAAATAGAATATTTATTGCAAAATAAAAGAAAAATCAAATACTTTCAAATTCATGAGTTAAAGTTATTGTTAATTAAATGGGTATTTCTAATAATTATAGAACTTAAGGGAGGAACTAAATGTAATTGTTTGATTAAAAGTATTATTTTTGAAAAGATTAATTATCTTTGGGCAATATATTTTCTTAAATTTTTATTTTGAAATTGAATGTATCATTATAAATGATATATCATCTCAGGAGACCAGCATAACATTCCCTAATGGGTTCAATTTACAAGATTAAAATTTCATTCTAATTATCATAGTAAAATTTGAGCCAGAACTACATACGATCCTAGAGGGTCAAAATGATTATTTACTCAGTTATTTAACTATAATAATTTGGATAAATTATCATTAATTTTATAATCAGAGTTACAACAACATGTGATATATCTTTCTGAAGGAAGAAGATATCAATCATTATTGATTATTATAAAATGACGATAGTGATTATTGATTTTGACTTAAATTTTCCAAAAATAATTAATTGCAATTTTAAAAAATAAATTTTAGAAATTTATTTGGTATACTAAATGTCCTACGAGTACAAGCCTTCATAGTTAATTACATCGTAGAAAATTAAAATTTCCTATGAATACTCTCGTTTAAAATAGCGGTAGAAATTTTAGTTAAGAATTTAAGGCTTGATATCTAAAAAAGCAAGGATTGGAAATTTAATAGGGAATGGATCAAAAGTGAGCATTTATTTTTAGAGGTCAAAGGAAGAAAGGTAGGAGGTGCTTTGGGATTCTGAAATATTTCAGAAATACCTCAGCTTATCTTAAGTGTGGGGCTTGAATTTTATTGAATGGGATTTAAATTTGACTTGTTAATTTTATTAGAAAATTAGGATTCAATTACCAAATGTTGAGGTCTTAATGTCTGGGCTTGCCTCAAAACCTAAGTCTTAAATGGGTACTAAAAACAATTAGCCCGAACCTAGCTAATGCAATACAAATCTAGATTTACCCCGACCTTGATTGGATAACTAGCTAACCACCTCATCGATTTAAAACTATGTATCCAGTCTCTTTTATGAAGGAGTGGTAAGATTGTTGGGTGAAATGACACTTAAATAAAAAAAAATATTAAGTTTTAGACTTAATTTAATTTATAACTAATGCAATGCTTGCCAGTCGACTCAAATGCTTGAAATTTGAACTAAAGTAGTTTTAAAATGGCTTCACAAAAGTTTTTATCCAAAAATGCACAGATTCCCCTTGACAGATCTACGCCCTCATACGCCAGGTGGTCTGCCAAAACTCACAGGTAGGGAGGGGCCAAACAAAAGGAAAGAATAATGAAGCAAATATGTTATGTGAACTCCCGGCAGACCCGGGCTTACTTCTTAAAATATTAGAGTTCTATGTGAAGGTAAAAATTTTAATTTTGTATAGGTAAAAGTGAAAGTTTGTTAGGGATGTTAAGCCCTTTTGAACTAGCCCGAGGCTAACCGAGAGGAGGGGTGAATTGGTAGTTTTAAAAATTCTTGAGTAAAACTGATTTTGAAAACCTTTTTAGATGTTTTAAAATAATTACAATTTCATTTTGATTTGGATATATTTAATCAAACAAAATAATAACTTTAACCACACGATCATCCATAAAAAGTAAAGTGCAAAAATTAAAAAGTAG
The DNA here is from genome assembly GCA_019925795.1 of Dendrobium chrysotoxum. Classification (NCBI taxonomy): domain Eukaryota; kingdom Viridiplantae; phylum Streptophyta; class Magnoliopsida; order Asparagales; family Orchidaceae; genus Dendrobium; species Dendrobium chrysotoxum. Next base: position 43,619,014 of record CM034315.1, read on the forward strand.
AACAGTAATAGAAAGAACACATCTAATTTTATAGTGGTTCGATCAACTTGACCTACATCCACTCCCCGGAGCCTCCTCTCCAGCTATTGCACTAAAACTCAGTGACTCTCCCTTTGCTCCTACGGCAAGGAAAAGAAGCCTTTACAAAACTCCTTTTTGCCAACCCTGGTGAGGCAGAGAACCCAAACTCGTTTTGCTTCCTCCTCAAGCAGGCAAAGAATCTTACCTCTTTTTGCTTCCTCCTGAAGCAGGCAGAGAACCTTACCTCCTTTCGCATCCTCCTGAAGCAGGCAAAGAACCTTCATCTTCTTACTGATGATCCTTCCCATAAAGACACTAAGTGACAAGGGACAATAACTGGAAATGATGTCTTGAATCCTTGCTTTGAGTAACCTTTATGAATACCTCACTAACTCCCCCTCACAAGATTCTCCCTCTCTCCCCCAAGCTCTCCCTCTCCCTCTCAATACTCTCTCATGTGAGGACATGTTAAAAGATTTCAATAGTAGCAAGAAAGAGATCTTAAATAGAAGGGCTCAAAAATTGCCCTAAATTTTAACTTACCATCAAAGATTATCTTGTACAATTAGCATAAATAAGCCCGTTTTGGCCTAGACGATCTGGTTCTTCTGGACAATTAGAAGACATGGCATGTCCTGATCATCCGGGATGATTCTGAGATCATCTGAGATTATTAGCTCAAAATCAAGAATATCATCCAGAATATAGTTTGGGATGTCCAAGAGAAAAGTCTAGACGATCTGTAAAAAATGACTGGATCATCTAGGATGATATGTCTATCATCCTATACGATTAGTTCCAAAATGACCAATATCATCTTGTACATAGTTCGGGTCATCCAGGATAACTATGCTGTACGATTTTACTATAACTAATCATCCGAGATGATAATCCTATTATCATATGTGATTAGTACAAATAAGGCCATATCATCCAGCACATCGGTCAGGTCATCGGGGTGACTTATATTGGATGATGAGGATTTATAACTGATCATCCAAGATGATCTTTCAATCATCCAGGATGATGTGATCGATCAATTAATTCATAATTTCTTTCCCTAATCACCTGGCTTATTTAGGCATAATTGTAATAAATTATCCACGATGATACACGTATCGTCTGGGATGATTAGACAAAAATACTAAAAATAAAAACATGCCTATATTATTCTGGCGACTAATATTTTTTGATTTGAGCATATCATCCTATACGATGGAAGGATAGTCCAAGATGATCTGCTTAATCAGAACAACTTAACATGGCTGCCCTAATTAAGGTTTCTATTTTTAATGGATCATCCAAGATGATATTACCATCGTCCAGGTCGATATGATCAAAATAGAATAGAAACTCTAACTCACTAAAAATCTCCCCCTGAGTGTGTATGTGTAATGATACTTAGCTTGGGGATCCATTACATTATATTTGACTGAAGAAAAGGGAAAAAATTACATTTGAACACAGACACACCCGATCTTGAGCTAGTTTGAAATGCGCTTGATCTTGTGAACCTAAAAGGTTATGCAATCAAAAAAAAATAGAAATATTTGTTATCATCAAAATTATAAACCTTGAATCTAGATTTGCAATAATCTTGCCCTTTTTGATGATGGCAAATATTTGTTAGATAATTTCCAATTCAGCAAATAAAATATAGAGCAAGGAAAACTAAGCAATGCAGGTTTTACTAGCACAGGAAAATAGTACAATGACACGGAACACTAATAACCCAAAATGTATAATAACCTAATTTACTAACAACACAAACTACTCCCTCTTTTGACATCTCAAAAATAATGAACAGAAAAATTCATAGAGTAATATAGAAAGATAGTTCAAAGAAAAAACATCACAAAAAAATAAATACAAAAATCAACCAAGATAAAAATAAGAGGGACCCTGATCAGGTGGTGAGGAGGTGGTGGTGGCTGAAATAGACTATGAATGGTGGCAAACTACTCTCCAAACCAGGCCATATCCTGGTCGTGCTGCTACTGCTGCTAGGCAACATATGTATTGAATCAATCCACATTTTCAGTAAGCTGCTGCTCCTATGCAACCATATATTAGTCAAAGTGGGCCTTCCACTGCTCAAATCTATGCACCAGCTGATCAAGCGGTGACTCCAGATGGAGAGGAACAGGTGCATGAACAGCTTCCTCCTCGGCCTCTACAGCCTCCACGGGCTCTGGATGGAGATGAGTGCTGTGAAAGACATGGAAGGAGTTATTTGTGTAGAAGGAAGGAGGAACATTATGTGGAACTGGATATTGAAGATTATATTTAGTTTTAAGAGATTAGCTAAGATTTGTCCTAAGGTTAAGTTGGGACGTCTTCTGTGGCCTGGATCCCTAATGCTATGTTAAATGTTCAATGTAGCGAAGCAAAAGATCGATAGCATTGAAGTTACGATGGGCCATGATGTAGTAGGTAGTCATTGATATTAAGGGAGTAATGTGGATCCTGTCAGAGCCTTTGGCATAATAGAAGATCAAAGTACGTGTTAGATTGTTCTAGCATACTTGACTAAGGAAGTATAAGCATTATCATGGTAGGGGGAAATGGTGTTCCTAAGGAAATGATTTGCAAGACTCCAATTAAAATTAGGATCAGAGGACAAGAGGTGAAGCTTATCTCCAGTCATGGAAAATTGGAGAATGTCATGGAAATCCTTAATGGTTAATTCGATGGGTCGTCTGTTAACAAAAAAGTGAAGGGAGGTATAATCATGATCAATGTATAGGTTTGCAAAAAGACACAAAGAGGTTCAGTGCTAAAAGGAAAGGAAAGTGTCAGAATAAAGGCAAGGGAGGTTTGAGTAGAGAGGTCTAGTGCCGGATATGTGAGGATAAGTTGATTCACTATTTTAGACTGAGTGATGTCGACATCTAGATAGCGTTGATATGCAGCTTGATCAACTGCATTAGTGAAGCGGGGATCGAAATTCCCCCTGGAGGAACTAACTCCCTGCTGCCTAGCCCTTTTGTCACCAGCCATATTTAAAAGTAGAGTGTATGAGTTTAGAAAGAAGGAGTGGTGAAGAAAATTGGCTAAAATGGTATATTTAAATAGAAATCATTCATATCATCCAAGATGATCGTGAGATCGTCTAGGATGATCGTGAGATCGTCTAGGATGATCGTGAGATCATCCAGGATGATAGGTAGCAATAATGTCAACCTAGCCGATTGGTCAAAAAGGAGGTTAGATCATCCAGGATGATCTGAAATTATCTAGGATGATTAGACTCAGACAATAATCTCGAGGAGTCAAGCTAGATGGCCTTTAATGAAAAGTATCATTCAAGATGATTAGGTGGATCATGCAGGATGATCAGTAATTAATGAAGTGGGAAAACTGAATTCAAGTTGTCCAGCTGCTGCCACGTGGATCATCCAAGATGATGAGCTGTATCATTCAGGATGATCCCCAAAAATTGGTGTAGATCAGCCGTTGGTTCATGATGGGGATGATTTGATCATATCGTCTAGAACGATGCGAGGATCATCCAGGATGATGTGCATAAAAAAATGAAAAAATGAAGGATGGAAAGGAATGATCAGGGGACACAAAAATCATAAAAAATCAAAATTAAAGCAAAGATAGAGAAACCAAAAGAAGTAAAAATGAGGAAATAACAAAAAAAACTAAAAAGGAATTTTTTTTTGAATCAATCTGCTTCGGTAAATCGGAATATTTCCTTAATTTTCAATTTAAAGCTAGTAAGAAGAAATTGATGGGCTAAAATCCAGAAAAGTTGGAAAATTTATTTTTGTAACTCCTACCTCGAACACCTTATAGGTTCAAATTCCTTTGAAAAAAAATCTAATTAAAAAAGGAAGAAGTTAAACAAGAAACATGATCCATTCATACTTCATTCAAGAAAAATATCTAATATGACAGAATTACAAATTAGAGAATCAAAAATCATGATTTTCACTCTCAAGTGTTTGAATATATTAAGTGATACATGAATTCTTCTAAGATTTTTTAAAGATTTGAAAGAGGAAAAAGCTTATTTCTTTGTGGCCCCATTTTGTGCCTTTTTTTCAATTATTTGGTGCACTTTGCGTATCTTTTGATTGTTTATATACTTTGTGTATCTTTCTAATTTTAGCGACGAGCATTGCACATCTTTTTAGTATTAGGCTCATTTTGTGCCTCCTTTTTTAGTTGATTGGCATACTTTACGCATCTTTTGCAAGCTTGCTTTCTTTCAAAACCTCTAAAAGACTCTCAGTTCTAAGATTATTTTCCAGATATAAGAGAAGAGGAGAAGACTCACCTTCTTAGATAAGGAACATTAATCCACAAAACAGAATCGTTCTTATATGATAAGTACATTCACTTGATTATGAAAACTTGAAAGTGATTTAATGATTTGAAACACTATTCATATGAGATAGATTATTAGGAAGATAAAAAGATCTCTATTTTAAAGTCCAACCTTTTTAATTTTGAAAAAGATTTCTATTCAAAAAGGAAAATACACCATTAAAGGAGTTAGAGGAAGAGAAACAATCATCAATGTTTCTTCCCTTTAATTATTTCAGAGGAGTCAATTACCGCTTACAAGCTTCCAAACAAAAATAAGGCAAAACTCTTAGTTAGAAATCATGCTTATCAGCAGTAGTGAGTAGTGATCTGATTCTTAAGAAAATAAGAAATAAACAAAAAAAAGGAAAGCTCAAAAAGGAATAACCAAATCAGGTAAACAACAATCTACAAAAGAAAAAATCAGTAGAAAATAATAAACTAACAAAAATCAAACAATCAAATCAAACAAAAATAAAAGAAAAATGAAAAATAGAGAATTTAGAATTTAGTAATTATAAAATTCATGTATTTTTGTCAATCACACCCAATCTGGTCCTTAAAATGTTGAATGTGTCAATGGCCAGTGGTTTAGTAAAGATGTTAGCTAGTTGGTTTTCAGTTGCTACACGATGTAACTCAAAGTCCCCTTTTCTAATATGGTCCCTAATGAAGTGATGCCTTATGTTAATGTGTTTGGCTCTTAAATTTTGGATAGGATTCTTAGAGAGATAGATGACACTAGTATTATCATATAGAATTGAAATTGTGCCAATAGGTAATCCTAAATCCAGAATTTGTTGTTTCAACCAAAGGACTTGGGCCACATAACTTCCTAAGGCAATATACTTAGCTTTAGCAGTGGAAAATGCAACAGAGTTTTGTTTTCTACTGAACTAGAATACTAAGGACTATCCTATGAATTGGCAAGTTCCAAAAGTACTTTTTCTATCCACCCTACATCCTGTAAAATCAAAATCAGAATATCTAATAATTTCAAAAGTGGTGCTATGCCTAGGATATAAATCTCCTAAGTTTTGGGTCCCTAAGAGATATCTAATGATTATCTTAACTACAGGTAGGTGGGATTCTTTAGGATCAGCTTGAACTCTAGCACAGAGATAAACACTAAACATTACATCAGGTTGGCTAATAGTCAAGTAAAGTAGTGATCCAATTATTCCTTTGTACTTTTTTTGATCAACAGACTTTCCATTTGAATCCTTATCTAACTAGACACTTGAGCTCATGGGAGTATTTTTTGGCTTGGCTTTGTACATTTCATATTTCTTCAAGATGTCCTTAGTGCACTTTGATTGATTAAGAAAAGTTCCATCATCCATTCGCCTTATACTAAATCCCAAAAAGTATGACAATTCTCCCATCATACTCATCTTAAACTCTCTACTTATTATTTTAAAAAAATAATCACATAAATTTTGATCAAAGGATCCAAAAAGTATATCATCAACATAGATCTAGATAATTAGTAAATCATCTCCTAATTTCCTCAGAAAAAGGGTGGTGTCGATGCTCCCCTTTACAAACTTTCTTTCCAGTAGGAATGTGCTAAGCCTCTCATACCAAGCTCTGGGTGCCCGTTTCAATCCATATAAGGTGTTTTTTAATTTGTAAATATGATTTAGAAATTGGAAAATCTCCAAATTTGGGGGTTGCTCTACAAACACTGAAAGTTCATTAGGGATGTTAAGCCCTTATGAATAAGGCCGAGGCTGACCAAGAGGGGGGGTGAATTGATTATTTAAAAAATTTGTGAGCAAAAATGATTTAGAAATTTTTTTTGAATATTTTAAAATATTTATAGTTTTGCAATGATGTGCAGATGTTTAATAGTAACAAAATAATATTCATAATCACAAAATAATCAATAGAAAAATAAGTACAGAAAATAATCAGAAAGAACACACCAGATTTTATAGTGATTCGGTCAACTTAACCTACGTCCACTTCTCGGAGCCTCCCCTCTAGGTATTGCACTAACACTAAGTGACTCTCCTTCTGCTCCCACAGCAAGGTGGAGAATCCTGTATAAAACTCCTTTCCACCAACCTGGTGAGGCAGACTAACCGGACTCCTTTCACTTCCTCCTGAAGCAGGCAGAGAACCTTACCTCCTTTCGCTTCCTCCTGAAGCAGGTAGAGAACCTGGATCTTCTTGCAAAAGATCTTTCCACAGAGACACCAACAAGATATGAGATGATGACAAGAGAAGATGACTCAGATCCTTTCTTGGAGCAATCTTTGTGAACACCTCACAAGATCCTCTCTCTCTCTCCCAAGCTCTCTCTCTCTCTCTCAAGGTTCTCTCAGGCAAGGAAGGTGGTAAAAGATCTTTCTTATTTCACAAAAAAGATCTTAAATAGAAGGGCTAAAGAATAGCCCTAAATTATAATTTGTCATTAAAGATCATCCAAGACGATCGAGTGATGGTTCTGTACGATTAGTATAAATTCACTTATATCAGCATGGACGATCTGGTTCCTCTGGATGATCAAAAGACAAAATTTGTTCCTATCGTTTGGGATGATTCTACGATTATCTGGGATAATTTTGATATCATCCTATACGATTAGTGAAAAATCAGGAATATCATCCAGAGGATTGTTCGGGTCATCCAGGTGAAATACACTAGACGGTTAAGAGTTTCAATTGATCATCCAGGATGATCTTGTAATCATCAAGGACGATATGATCAAATCACTCAAACCTTAATTACTTCCCTTAATCACCTGAGTAATTTAGGCATGATTATAATGGATCATCCCAGATGATACACGTATCGTTTGGGATGATTAGACCAAATCTCTAAAAATAAAAACTTGCCTAACTTAATCTGGCGGCTGAGAATTTTTTATTTGAGCGTATCATTTGGTATGATGGGTATATCATCTAGGATGATCTGCTTGATTAGACTGAATTAGCATGGTCGCCCTAATTAAGGTTTCTATTTTCAATGGATCATCTAGGATGATGTGCATAGAAACTCTAACTCACTAAAATGCTCCCCCTGAGTGTGTGTGTGTGTGCAAGGTTACTTAGCTTGGGGATTAGTTACATTATACTTGACTCAAAAAAGATGAAAAATTATATTAAACCTAAAACACACATAGACTGACTCAATCTTAAGCTGGTTTGAATTGCACTTGATCCTGTGAACCTGAAAGGTTAGACACTAAAACAGAAACAAAAATATTTGCTATCATCAAAATCACAATCCTTGAAACCTAGATTCACAACCCTTTTTGATGATGGAAAATATTTGTCAGAATTTTTAAATTTAGTAACATTGATGATTCAAAACCCTAAATAATGGAACATCAAAACACTGATCATTTGAATTGATAATTCAAAAATATACAAACTACTCCCCTTTTGATATCTCAAAAAGGGAAAAATAGTACACTGAAATACAATAAAAAATAGTACACAAACATCTTGAAAATAAAACAGAAATAGTCAAACTAGTAGAAAGGGGGATCATGATCAGATAGAGGAGGACATGGTGGCGGAAATAGGCTATGAAGAGTGACAAACTATTCTCCAAACTAGGCCATATCCTTGTCATACTGTTGCTACTACTGGGCTACATAGGTATTAAAGCGATTAACATCCTTAGCATGCTGCTCCTCCTGGGCAACGACATAGGAGTCAAAGCGTTCCTCCCATTAGTCAAACCGGTGAACCAAGTGATCAAGAGGTGAATCTATACAGAGAGGAGCAAGTGTAGCGGGTACAAGAGTAGCTTCTTCCGCTTCTCCCTCAACATTCGTGTTGGGATCCAAATGAAGACATGTACTATGAAGAACATGAAAAAAGTTGTTGGAGTAGAAGGAAGGATTGATATCAGCTGGAACCGGATATTACAGATTGTACTTCATTTTTAAAGTAAAGGCAATAATGTGTCCTAAGGCTAGATTTGGGCATTCCTGTGGCCCGAATTCCTAATGCTAGTGAGGTGTTCAACGTAGCGAAAGATGAGGTTAGTTGCATTGAATTCGTGATGGGCCATAATGTAATAGGTAGTCATGGAGAGTAAGGGGATAATGTGGATGCGATCTCGAGCCTTTGGAATGATGTAGGAGTGAAGGACATGCTGAATTTTCCTTGCATCCTTGACTAGGGAAGAACAAGCATTATCAGGGTAAGGGGCATTGGTGTTTCTACAAAAATGATTGGTGACACTCCAGTTAAAATCAGGATCAAAGGACACAAGATAGAGTTTATCTCCAGTAATCAAAAGTTGGAGAATATCATGAAATCTTGGGTTGTTAGTTTGACAAATTGACGGTTAACTTACAAGCGAAGAGCAGAGTTAGTAGAGTTGATGAGAAGATTTACAAAGAAAATGCGGAGAAGCTCAGAGCTGAACGAGAAAGAGAGAGTCAAAATGAAGGTGAGGGAAGTGTGGGCAAAAGGTCAAGTATCATATACGTGAGGATGCAGGAGTTGATAATTTTGGATTGCGTGATCCCCACATTAAGGTAGTGCAGAAAGGCAGCCTGATCGGCTGCTTCAGAAAAGAGGCGATCGATACTTCCCTGGGAGGAACTTCCACCCTAATGCCTAGATCGTTTGCCACCAGCCATTAGAATATGATTGGATTAAGGATTAAAAGAAGAGTGGTGAAAAATGGTGGAGAAAATGTTGTTTAAATAGAATTCATCCAGATTATCCAGGACGATCGAAGGATCATCCAAGACAATTGGAGTAATAATAGCATCCCAGATGATTGGTCAAAAAGGCGTTTGGATCATCAAGGATGATCAGATATCATCCAAGATAATTAGACACATGTGATCATCCCGAGGAGTCGAGCTGGAAGACTGTTGATGAAAAGTATCATCTAGGACGATTAGGTGGATCGTCCAGGATGATATGTAATAAATGAATCGGATGGGTCGAATTTGAATCATCTATCTGCTGCCACATGGATCATCCAGGATTATAAGGTGGATCGTCTAGGATGAACACCAATAATTGGTGTAGATCAACCGTTGGATCAAGATGGGGATGATTTGATCAGATCATCCAGGATGATATAGGGATCATCCAGGATGATATGGGGATCGTCCAGGATGATGTGACCAAAAATTAAAAAAGGTGAAGGATGGAGAGGAATGACCAGGGATCCCAAAACACATTAAGAAAACAGAAAAATCAAATCAAATCAAGCAAAAATAGAAATGGAAAAATAATACTTAAAACACAAAATTTTTTTTTGAATCAATCAGCTCCAATTAATTAGAATTATTCCTTGAGTTTTAATTCAAAAGCCAATAAGAAGAAAATTAACAACGTTGAAATCTAGAAGAGTTAGAAAATCAATTTTTATAACTCCTACCTCGGACACCTTATAGGTTCAAATTCCTTTCAAATAAAAGACTAGTTAGTAGAAAAGAAATTAGACTCAAAAAGAGATCCTTTCAAGTCTCGTTCTAGAAAAAATATCTGATAAAATAGTATACTAAAGTAAGGAATAAAAAATCATGATTTTCTATCTCAAGCTTTTGAAAGTATGAAGTGGCGCATGGATTTCTCTAAGATATTTAAAGATCCGAAAGGGAAGAAAGCTTATTTCATTGTGGGCTCATTTTGTGCCTCTTTTTCAATTTATTTGGCGCTCTTTGTGAATCTTTTGATTTTTCATATATTTTGTGAATCTTTTCAATTTGGCGTCATTGTGCATCTTTTCAGCTTTGGGCTCATTTTGTGTCACTTTTTTCTTTTTTTTTTTGTAAGCATGCTTCCTTTCATAATCTCTAAATAATCTCAGTTGTGGAATTACCTTCCAGACATAAGAGCAAACAAAACTCACTCTCTTTAGTAAAGAGGATTAACCAACAGAATAAAATCATAGTTCATATGATAAGTGCAATCACCTGATTAAGAAAAGCATAATAATGATTCAAAGCATTGAAAAAACTATTCATATGATGTAGATTACTATAGGAAGATAAAATAGATCTCTATTTCAAAAACCAATCTTTTAATTTTGAAGAAGATTTTTATCCAAAAGAAATAATACACCATTTAAGAAGATAGAGGAAGAGAAATAATCATCAATATTTCTTTCCTATAATAGATTCAGATGTGTCAATCACTGCTTACAAGCTTCCAAACACAAACAAGGTAAAACTCTCAGTCAAAAATCTAATTTATCAGTAGCAATGAATAGTGATCAGATTATGAAAAGAATAAATAGCAAATAAAAAGGGAAGAAAGAAGAAACACATGAAAATCAGCAAATAAAAATTAGCAGGAAAATAAATAATCTTAAAAGAAATAAATAATCAGATCAAACAAAAAACTAAAAGAAAAGTGAAAAGCAAAAAAAATCATAAATCAGCAATCATCAGATTCATGCATTTTTGTCAATCACACCCAATCTTGTCCTTAAAATACTGAATGAGTCAAAGGCCAGTGGTTTAGTAAAGATGTCAGCCAGTTGATTTTCAGTTGCTATATAATTTAGCTTAATATCCCCTTTTATAACATGGTCCCTAATGAAGTGATGCCTTATGTCAATGTGTTTGGTTCTTAAATGTTAGATAGGATTCTTAGAGATGCAGATGGCACTAGTGTTAACACATACAACTAAAATTATGCCAACAGGTAATGCTAGATCCAGAACTTGTTGCTTCAACCAAAGGACTTGGGCCACACAACTTCCGAAGGCAATGTACTCAACTTTAGTAGTGGAAAATGATACAGAATTTTATTTTCTACTAGACTAGGAGACTAAAGACTGTCATATAAATTGGAATGTTCTTGAAGTACTCTTTTTGTCCACCCTACACCCTGTAAAATCAGAATCAAAATATCTAATAATCTCAAAAGAAATGTTGTACCTAGGATACCAGATTCCTAAGGTTGGGGTCCCTAAGAGATATATGAGGATTCTCTTAACTGCAGTCACGTGGGATTCCTTAGGATCAGCTTAAAGCCTAGCACAAAGATAAACTCTAAACATGATATCAGGTCGGCTAGCAATTTGGTAAAGAAATGATCCAATTATTCCTCTAAACTTCTTCTGATCAATAAATTTTCCATTTGGATCCTTGTCTAACTGGACAGTAGAACTCATGGGGGTGTTTATTGGCTTTGCTTTATCCATTTTATATTTCTTTAAGATGTCCTTAATATACTTTGATTGATTGATAAAAGTTCCATCATCCATTTGCCTTATGCTAAACCCCAAAAAGTAGAATAATTCTCCCATTATATTCATCTTAAACTCCTTACTCATTGTTTTAGAAAAATTATCACATAGGTTTTTACCAGAAGATCCAAAATGTATATCATTAACTTAGATCTGGACAATGAGTAAATCATCTCCTACTTTTCTCAGAAAATGGGTGGTGTCTATGCTCCCCTTAACAAACTCTCTTTCTAATAGGAATGTGCTAAGCCTCTCATACCAAGCTCTGGGCGCCTGTTTTAATCCATATAAGACCCTTTTTAATTTGTAAATATGATTAGGATATTAGGAACTCATAAAACTAAGGGTTTTTCTACAAAGACATCTTCCTTAATTACCCTATTTAAAAAGGCACTCTTGGCATCTATTTGAAAAAACTTAAATCCCTTATAACAGACAAAGGCTAGTAGCACCCTAATGGCTTCCAATCTAGCTACAGGGGCAATGGACTCTTCAAAATCAATCACTTCTATTTGGTTGTCCCATAAGCCACCAATTTTACCTTATTCCTAACCACCATACTAGAATCATTCATTTTATTTTTAAATACCTATTTGGTTCCCACCATACTTTAATTTTTAGGTCTTTCTACTAACTCCTAAATATCATTCCTCACAGATTGGTTAAGTTTTTCTTGCATAGCTAAGATCAAAAATTTATCAGAAAGGGCTTGATTGATGTTGGTGGGTTCAGTTATTGAGATAAAGGTAGAATGGTTTAGTCCTTCCTAAGTCCATGCCTAGTTCTAACACCTTCATAAGGGCCTCTTAAGATCAGTTTTTTAGGATGACACGAAGAATATCTCCAATATCTAGGAAAGTTTTTTGAGGTTCTACCCTTTTCTCCATATTTATATTTTTAGCTCCTTAGGTAATCTCTCCTACCTCTTCTTCTTCCTCAACTATAGACTCCTTAGGATCAGATTCATCAAACACTACATGAGTAGTCTCCTCCACCACTAATATCTTCTTGTTAAACACCCTAAAGGATTTTCCCACTTTTGAATATCATTAGAACACTCCATCAGATTTTGGGTCAAATTTTCCTAAGGATGATTTCCCAATGTTAAGAATGAAAACCTTACAGCCAAAGAAAAGGAGGTGCGACAGGTTTGGAGTTCTACCCTTAATGATCTCATAGGGTGTCTTATTCAGATTGGATCTAACATTCATCCTATTCAACACATAATAGGCTATGTTCACTGCTTCTACCCAAAAGTATTTTGGAAGTGAATACTCAGTAAGCATGGCTCTAGCGGCTTCCACTAAGGTCCTGTTCTTCTGTTCAACTCCTCCGTTCTACTGAGGGGTCCTAGGAGCTGAAAAGTTGTGGCTAATCCCTTGATCCTCACAGAAGGTTCCAAATTTCTCATTTTCAAACTCCCCAGCATGATCACTATAGATGGTCACAATCTCACAACCTAACTTCTTTTGAATCCAAGTGGAGAAAGATCTAACTTCATCAAATGTCTTAGATTTATGTGACAGAAATCTAATCCAAGTGAACCTCGAGTAATCATTGATAATCATAAATCTATAGACTTTTCCCCCTAAACTGGCAATGCTAATGGGTCCAAAGATATCCATATGAAGGACTTCTAAAGGTCTAGAGGTGTTGATGCCTTTAATGGAGTGGAAAGAGGATTGGACTTGCTTTCCTAACTGATAGGCATTACACAAGTGGTCTTTAGTGAACTTAAGCATGGGAACACCTCTAACTAAGTCCTTTTTGGTGACTCTTCTAAGGGTTTTCATGCTGGCATGACATAATCTCTTGTGCCATAACCAAGACTCATCAGTAATAGTTTTTAAGCAAAATAAAGTAGCACATTCAATATTATTTAAATTAAGCATGTAGACATTATAGATCCTCTTGCCTTACAAAATAGTGTTATTATTTAAGCTTATAATGCATGTGTTTGCCAGGAACTTGATAATGCAGAGTTGACTAATGTTGAGCAGGTTATATTTTAGTCCTTCTATAAGCAAAACATTTTCAATCAAAAGGTTCTTGGAGTTTTTGATTATACCTGAGCCTACCACTTTTCTGGTGGTGTTATCTCCAAGAGTGACCTTGCCTTCAGCCCTGGCCTCCTGTGGAATGAATTTTTTTGCATCTCTAGTCATATGTCTTGAGAATCCGTTATCCAGGTACCACATGCTCTCACGAGGACTTGTGTGAGAGCAACCTTATAAAATCATTAAATGTTAGATTTAGGAACCCAAACTTATTTGGGTTCCTTCTTATGAAAAGAAGAATGTAATGCATGTGTGTTGTGCTGTGAAACATGCAATTTGGGCCTCCACACCTAATATATACTACGGTGAATAGTGTAGGTGAGAGAGATATGTCCTAACATGCCACATAAGAAACATCTAACACCAAAAAAAAGATTAACTAATCTACGGGGGTGATAGTGCCTCTTCTTAGGTTTGAATGATGCATATTTTGATAATTTTGAATGTGATGCTTCAAGTGATGGAGGTTTATAAAATTTTATAAATGTTGCAGATGTTTTATTATTCTCAAATGCACTGATTTTACACTTAGAAATTCCTTCTCTATTTTAAAACTTGTAATTTCAAATTTCAAAAAATGCTCATTACTATTTAAATTAGATGCATGAGATTCTAATTTCTTAAATGTAGCTACTAATTCAACATGTAATATTTTTAGTGAATTATGCTCGATAATCAAATCAGAATACTTTTTGTTTAATTCATCAAATTCATTAGGTAATGAAAGGTGATTGCTATCAAGTGTAGAATGATCCTAAATCAAAACTTCATGCCCTTTTTCCAAGTTTAAGAATTCTAATTTCAGCCTAACATGTGTTTTCTTAAGTTTCCTATATGATGAATGGATTTTTTTAGAAACTTCAAGTAATTTATTGAATGTTAGCTCAAATACGTCTTCTTGGTCAGACTGACCATGATGTTTATCCGCTATCAGACACAAGTTTTTAGTCTCCTCTTTAGCTTCAGTCTCATTTGGATCTTTGTTTGATTGAAAAATATATTTGTTTTGAAGAAGGTTTAATTTTCTTTGGGAAAGTTAAATTTCTGGAATTTAAATTTTATAATTGAACACTTATTATGAATAATATATCACCTCGAAAGGTGAACATATCGTTCTCTAATAGGTTCAAATTATAAATCTTTGAATTTATCTGATTATCATAGTCAAACTCAAGGAGAAACAACATATGATCCCGAAGAATCAAAATAGTGTTTAATCCAATGTTTAACTACAATAATCTAGTAAATAGGTCATTAATTTCATAATCAAGATCACGATAATAGCATGATATATCTTTCCAAGGAAAGAGGATATCGTCTGTTATCGATCATTTGAAAATGACGATAATGATCGTTGACTTTTGATTTTCCCAAAGATAATTAATTAAAGTTTTGAAAAAGATTAATTTTGAAATCAGGTCTGGGTTTTCTAAATCTCCTACGAGCGTAAGCCCTCGTAGTTAATTACATCATAGGAAACCAGAAAATTTCCTACGAATACTCTCGATTAAAATAGCGATACGAATTTTATTTAAGATTTTCAAAGATTGATATCAAAGGAGGTTAAGGACTTGAATTCTCAAATGGGATTGGTTCAAAATTGAACATTCATTTCTGGAGTTAAAAGAAGAAGAGTAAGAGGTGTTTTGAGATTCTGAATTACTTTAGAAACACCCCAATCTATCCTAAGTGTTGGGCTTGAATTTGATGGAAAATAGATTTGATGTTTAAGTGATTGATTTTATTAGAAAATGAGAATTAGATTCCCAGAAGATTGAGGTCTTAAGATTGAAGACATGCCTCAGAACATAAGTCTAAAATGGGTACTGAAAATCAGTGACCCAGAACCTAGCTAATGTAATGCAATCCTAGACTAACCCCGGCCTGGATTAAGGAGCCAGCTAAACCACCTAAACGCTTTAAAACCATGAGTCAAAGTCTTTAAATGCAGAGTGGTTAGGGACATTGATTAAGATTGGTTTAAAGAGTTGGGGTCGACATCTAGAACAGATCCTAATTGACCCCTTAACATATGTTGGGTTAAATGCTTAAGCTAGAAATGCAATTAAAGATTTAGACTCAATTTTTAGTTTGTATCTAATGCAATGCATGCTAGTTGACTCGATGAAATGCTTAAATCAAAATGAAGCAGTTTAAAAATCAGGCTTAAAAATAGATTTTATCCTAGAGATTGCACAACATCCCCTTGGACAGAACTGCACCCTAATAGGTCAGGTGGTCTGCCAAAACCCGCAGGCGGGGAGGTGCCTAACACGGATGAGAAAAGTTAATATGTATGCATGAAAAACTCCCGGCCAGTCCGGGCTTACTTCTTAAGAGCGTTAGAGTTTCTATCTGAGCTTAAAAATTTTAATTTTATTTAAGTAGAAAAAGTTTATGACCGTACCCTCACGAGCCTCCGATCGGGTTCCAGGCTAAATCAAAATCGACATGCAATAGCGTCAAATAAACTACTAAAAGTATGCGAGTCCTTAATCACAATCAATACATCAATCAAATCAATTAAATGATTAAATCAATTAAATAAATATTCAAAATGAAAGTCCATATGGCAAGTGCCACTTAATTATACAACCCAGGGTCTGCAAGAAAGTAAAGTGGCCGGGTACCACTAACTACAACCCGGATTCTACTCCTAAGACTCAAGTGACTTTGAGATTTGAGATTCTTCTCGTTCTTCACTTCTTCGTCTCCTTAGAACTCCTTGGATCGTCGGGTCTGGATATCCAAATGAAAAGAAACTCCCCCTGGATAGGGGCATTATCTTTTCTCTTTGGATACTTGAACTTCATCCTAATTTGGATCTCCAAATGGATAGGAACTCTCCCCTAAGGGATGTTCCTTCCTCTTTGGATTCCAAATTGGATTTTAAATATCTCAATCTCAAATCACTTTAAATTTACAACTCAAATATCATCTCAAATTACATTAATTAAAATTAAAATCTAGACTCAACAACCTGCAGGGTTATCCTAATAGTCAACAGTTTATATTTGACATCCCAAGCAGTTAATATATTGAAATTTAAATACTCAAACCAGCCACACTTGGCCATGCTCTTTTTGATTTAAAGGTGGACTTAAGCAATTTTCTGGAACACTTGTGCAATTTAATAATTATAATTTTGCCCCCTTTATTTAATGCCCTGTATGAGCATGGCCACCTGCATAAGATTGAATTAGTATAAATCGTTCCTAACCTAAGGGTAGATCTATCGTATAATCAATCACATCACAGAGTGCAGTAAATAAGTAAACGAACATATCAATTCTACTACTAGCAAACAGCATGCAGTAAAAGCTCGAAAACCCGGCACACAGCAGAAAAGTAAACACCGGCCTAGCCTAAGACTAGAGTTGGTTGTCCTAGCAAACCATCTAAAGTGTGTGAGGTAGGCTGTGTGGCTTTGATATGTCCTAAATAGGCACTTGATTGAAGTTGTTTGAGGTTCAAGTTGGTTGAAGGTTTAAGGGAAGATTTCATTTGAATTTAAATATTAATGACTTGAAATTGATTTTAAATTTGATTTTAATTGTTCGTTGGATACCACCTTTGTTTCACACCGAGGCCGTGAAGTTTATTTCACCTTCCTTAGGGCTAATTTAATAGCCTCGTAGGCCTGGGTTACCCAGTGGTACCCGATATAATTAAGTGATTTGAGTTTGATTAAAGTTTAAAGGTTGATTAATTTTAATTAAAATTTATTAATTGCTGGTTTTAAAGTTGATTTGATGTTTTCTGGAATTTTGGATGATTTATTGAATTTTGGAAATTTTTGATTATTTTAATAATTTAATTCAAGGGGCAAAAATTGACTTTTTGATTAAGCTTAAATTCTAGAAAGTTAATATTTTATTAAAATAATATACCTTAATACGATCAGTTAGACAGTAAGTATGCTGAAATTGGATTTTTCTAGATTTTATTGTGAAGGTTTGAAGTTTTGACTTGATTTGAACTAAGTTTGACCAAAAGTTGACTTTTTCAAATTTGTTTGATTTCTGGACACTTAACATTTTTAATAAATATTAGACCTTAAGATGAGTTGTATACCTTTGAGTTTGCTCAATTTGGAGTTCATTTGAATTAGTTATGAATTTTTGAAGTTTTGACTATTTATTGAATTATTTAAATTGTTTAATTAAAGCCATTTTTATGATTTGAATCCAAATGACCTCCAAACTCCTTGAAATCAACTCCAAAGGTCAGGAATGACCTAAGGAGTGATTTCCAAGTGTTTGAAAATTTTTTGGAATTTTTAATTATTTTTAATTAATTAATTTAATTTAATTTTAGATTTCAATTAAACTTAAATTAAACTCAATTTTGAAGTCCAGTCAAGGGGCTTTTTTTTTTCAATGATTAAGGGTTCAATTCTGGTCAGTTTGAGGTATTATTTGTATTTTTTGGATTTAAATTTGATTTATTAGAATTTTTGGAAGGTTTTAAGGCTTAATTAAGGTTTAAACTTGATTAGGTTAATTAGGGGGCTTAATGATCTCAAAATTCAGTGAAACTTTTCCTTAAGGCTGAGAGTGTCACTAAGTTTAAATGATTTGAGTTTCAAGTCAATAGGAAGTAAATCCTAATTATTGGAAAAAATCTAAATTCTCTAAACAAAGTCCTTAATTATTATCCTTAATGATGTCACTAAACTTAAATGGGTTTGAATCAAGGTTTCAACTAACCCTTTGGACAAATACATATAAGATGCACATGTCAAACAATCAATCCTAAATCTAAGAGAGCCTTAGAGCTAGGTGGTGTGTGCACCTTAAGCATACAAAGGATAAAGCATGGTTTAATTAATTAGAAGATAATCAACGAATAATTAACAAATTAATTATCCATTGATTACCCATCACTCCACATTAATCATGTTCAAGCACATTTAATCTAGATTTGAAATTTCAAGGGATCTCTCAAATATTTAAAGGTTTAAAAAATATATATTTAAAATAGTTTTTAAAATAAATATATATATGTATATAACACTACATATATGAAATATAGGTTTTAAAATAAAATAAATAAATAAAAAATATTGTTAAAATAATTTTCAAAAGATTTGAGAGATCTTCAGATTTCTTTTTATATAATTTGAAGATAAATCTTAATTTTGAAAGATAATTAACACAATAGTCGATTAAATATTAATTAGATATTAACTATTTAAATATTTAAAGGTTATTTAGAATATACCTTAAATTAATTTTTGATTATAACATATATCAAAATGAGCTTCTCACTAAATATATATATAAAAATAATAAAAAATTTTAAATTTTAAAGCACTTAATTTGATATTTTGATTAAAATAATACTTAATTAAACAACTTGAGTTATTGAAAGATTTTTTTTTTTACATCTTAAAATAATTTTAATTTTAAAATATTCAAAATGTATTTCTATCTAGAATTTTGAAAAATATTTAAAATAATAAATCAAATTTTAGAAGATAATTTGATTAAGTATAATTAAATATTATCCAAAATATCTAATATTTAAATATTAGAAATAATTCAAAATATATTAAATATTTTAAATTAATTTTAATTTTTAACTGAAGGAGTTTAAAATTCGAGCATTTTGATATGTTATACTAAAATTTTGGATTAATATTCAATTTATTATAATTTTCTAAAGTTTTCTGGTTTTAAAAAAATTAAAAAAGATTAATTACGATTAATTAAACCTTAATCGGCGGCGGGAGGGCTACATGGCATCTCCTCATTCGCTAGACCATAAAGGCGCGGCAGCGGCCAATCATGGGCAATGATTGCACCGCCGCGCAATCATTGCCCGTTGATTAGAGCGGTGGTGGGACCCGCACCCCTCATTTATCCACGTCGGCTAGGCATGAGGACCCTTGATCATCCGCCCTTCTGATCCGACGGCTGTGATGGCGCCGGACAGAGGAAATGATCTTTTGAGGCATACACGCAGGCAGAACGACGCGCGGAACGTCTTGATCCTAGCCGTTGATCGAATGATCAACGGTTAAGATTACACACAGTGTTACAGAACTGCGAACTAAGCCTCAGAATGATATTTTTCCTCGTTCTCTCAAACCATATGATAGAATTTAATGAAATTTTAAACAGAGATTCTATATATGAACAGAAGCAATGTGGATGTGTTTTCGTTGCTTGAAAAGCACTTTTTAAACCATTATTTAGCTCTATGTGTCTAGACTAGGGTTTGAGTTTGTAGAGAATCTAACCAATGGATTGGAATGATCTTAGGCTCTCTGAATTTGTAGTTTGTCCAAGTTTAATTCCTCAGAAGACTTCAAGAGCTGATAACGTCTGGATCCTGAGCTATATGCCTGGGACGGATTTCAAGTTAAGGTGGCCGGAATCCCCTCTCCGGCGAGGTTTGATCGGCTGAACTGAGCTTGGAATATATGGAGGGAGGTCTGGGAAGCTCGAACGAATTGAGATTTTGCTCTGGGAAGGTTTTAGTGAAGAGAGAGAGGCTTAATTTGAGAATGATAGCTCCAAGAGGGTTTTTACCCTATTCAAATGTCCCTGAGCTTATTTGATGGCTAGGATCGACTGAGAGGGTGTCTAGGATGTAGCCACCTGGCCTGGGGTTGTTGGGATGGCAGGGAATCAAAGGACTATAGGACAATCCATGTGGAAAGGTGATTTTGTCCTTATGCAAACATATGGGAGTGATCCAAGCCATAGACTCCTGATCTAAGGGCTGGGATAGGTTCTAGGAATGTTCTAGAGTTAGGCCAAATAGCTGGAGGTGCTTGGATTAAAAGGAATTAGGATTAAGGGGTCATTTGACCAAGTTTGACCCCTTTAAAACCTTTATTGACTATATTTGACTAGTCAACAGTCAAAGGCATGTTGAAGTGTCATGTGGGAGAAGGTTTGAGCTGATTGAAATGGATTCAAAGAGATTTAAAGGGTTAAATCAAATGTAAGAGCAAACTAGTGAATGGACAAGTTGATTTGACCAAATCCTAATGCATTGACTAGATTCAAATGTTCATGATTTGACTCATGACAAATTTAGATAGGTTTGGAATATTAGTTGAAGTAAATTTGAAGGCTTGGTTGGCTTAAGAATTGGGATTTGCATGGGAATAAAGGAATTTGAGGAGATTTGACCAAGTCTTAATGGGTTGACTTGGTCAAATCAAACATGATTTGACTCATGATATGCTTAAATGTGTTTGAATCATAGATTGGAATAAGATTAAGGGTTTAAAAGGTTTATTTAAATGGGATTTGATGTTATAGCTTTATTTGACCTAAGGTAGGGGAGATTGATCAAATCTAATGTGTTGACTTAGTCAAACTCAAAGTGATTTGACTTTAAAAGGATTTGAAAATATTTGAATCATAATTTGAGGTGAGTTTGAAAGATTTAGATGCATATAAAGTTTGATTTAATGTGGAGAAGCTTAATGGCTTGAACTGGTCGACCTAGGTTGACTTGGTCAACCAGGTTGACCCAGAGCCAGGGTCTGGGCTGGATCAATCTCAAATGATAAATGGAGTCTGGTAGGTGTGGTTTGAGGGTTTGAATAAGTCACTTGGGTCAAATCACCTATTTGAAACCTTAATGGGCTTAATGGGTCAACTGAGTTGACTTGGTCAACCAAGTTGACCCAGGGTTAGGGTTTGAACTAGAATGGTTTGAAATGATGAATGGGGTCTAGTGGAGGTGGTTTCAGGGTTTAAATGGGTCATCTAGGTCAAATGACCTTTTTAGGCCCTTAATGGGCCTAATGGGTCAACTATATTGACTTGGTCAACTAGGTTGACCCAGGGTCAGGGATTGGGTCCAACCAGTTCAGAATGACATTCTAAGTCTACTGGTGGTGGTCTCAATGTCTGGAGAGATCATTTGGTCAAAATGACCTATTTGGGCCCTTAATGGGCCTTTTAGGTCAAACCTGGTTGACCTGGTCAACCAGGTGGGTCCAGGGCCTGGAAATAGGCACAACCGATTTGAAATGACATTTGGAGACCAATGGAGGTGGTCCCAAGGTCAGAGGAGGTCATTTGGTCAAAATGACCTATTTGGGCCCTAAAGGGGCCTTCTAGGTCAACTAGGTTGACTTGGTCAACCAGGTTGACCCAGGGGCTAGTTCTGGGTTCAATGGGTTTGGTTTGACATTTGAAATTTGTTGGAAATGACTGCATTTGATTTAGAGCTCATTTGACCAAAGTGACTATTCACACCCCATAGGGGTATTTTGGTCATTTTGACCTCTGGTCAACTGGGGGTCAAATTGAGTCCAACAAAATATAGTTTATTACTCAATGGGTCATAATCAAGGGTCTGGAAGTGATTTGGAGCTTTGAAGAAAGCTCCAGGATCAAAATCCACTGGGTGGTAGGTCTAGTGGCATGGACTGTAAATATTTGAAGGTTTTACAGCCTTTGGATTTCAATTCAATTTCTAAGGTTAGAGATCTCAGAATGAGCTCGAATTTTAAGGGTTGCCTTTAGAGACCTATCACATCAGTGTGGAACTGACAGACCTTGAATCAGAGGTCATTTCATGGGGTTTTGAGGTGTTCAAAAATTTGCTGGAAAAGGCTTTCAGGACTTAGACCTTTGGCCTTGGATTTGAATCTGGAAATCTGATTTTGAATTGGATTTTGAGCTTGAATGATAGGATTTGAATTAAATTTAGATTGAATTGAAACTTGGATTGATCTAGAAGAATCCTAGGGTTTAGAATAGGTCCTAGGGTCCAAATCAGGTTAAGGGAATCCTAGGGTCTAGAATAGATCCTAGGGTCGAGAATCCTAGAATCTAGATTTGTCTCAAATTGTATTGATCTGGGGTCAGGATTGATTTGAATTTGGATTGATCTTAAAGTCTGGATTGATCTAAGATCAGATTGATCCTAGGGTTAAGATTGATCCTAAGGATTGAAAAGATCCTAAGGTCTGGATTGGTCCTACTGAGCTCATACAAAAATGAGGTCAACAAATGGACCCCCAATATGTGTAATAGAATGTAGTTCTATTGCACATATTGGTGTTGACCGAATAGAATGGTCAAGTCTGGAGTTTTGATCTTAAGGGAATGAGAAATCTATCTCTGGGGAACTAGAGTTTGAATAGATACTAGGGTAGTGCTAGAAAAAGCGTATTCTACCACTAATGGGTCTGGTCCTGAGGGTAGGAGAATCCTAACCTTAAGGGTAGAGGAAACTGGGTGATCCTATAGGAAGGAAGAACTCCTAACTATAAAGGATTGAATCTAGATTTGATTCTAAGGGAAAGAAAATCCTAACCTTAGAAGATTGAGTTTGAAATGAATCTAAGGGAAGGAGATCCTAACCTTAGAAGTTTGAATTTGAAATGACATTAGGGTAGTGCTGAGGCAGCGTACTCTACCACTAGTAGATCTTATCCTAAAGGAAGGGTCCCTAAAGGAAAAGAAGGTCTGGATGATCGTATAGAAAGGAAGAATTCCTAACTACAGAGGATCGAGTCTAGATTTGATTCTAAGGGAAAGGGAGATCCTAACCTTAGATAATTAAATTTGAAATGATACTAGGGTAGTGCTGAAGCAGCGTACTCTATCACTAGTAGATCTTATCCTAAAGGAAGGGTCCCTAAAGGAAAAGAAGGTCTGGATGATCGTATAGAAAGGAAGAATTCCTAACTACAGAGGATCGAGTCTAGATTTGATTCTAAGGGAAAGGGAGATCCTAACCTTAGATAATTAAATTTGAAATGATACTAGGGTAGTGCTGAAGCAGCGTACTCTACCACTAGTAGATCTAATCCTAAAGGAAGGGAAGTCCTACCCTAAAGGAAAAGAAAGTCTGGATGATCGTATAGAAAGGGAGAATTCCTAACTACAGAGGATCGAGTTTAGATTTGATACTAGGGCAGTGCCATAAAGGGCATACTCTACCACTAGTAGATCTAATCCTAAGGGAACAAAAAAAAAAGCCTAGCCCTAAAGAAAAGAGAGCTTGATTGAGATTGATTCCAGGATGGTGCCATAGAGGAATTACTCCATCACTAGGAAGTCTAATCCCAAGGGAAGGAAGAAGAACTTACCCTAAGGAAGAGAGAATTGGATTTTAGAATTTGAAATTGATTCCAGGACGGTGCCACAGGGGACTTATTCCATCACTGGAGAGTCTAATCCCAAGGGAAGGAAGAAATGCCTACCCTAAGGAAGAGAGATCTGGATTTGAAATTTGACATTGATTCCAGGACGGTGCCACAGGGGACTTATTCCATCACTGGAGAGTCTAATCCCAAGGGAAGGAAGAAATGCCTACCCTAAGGAAGAGAGATCTGGATTTGAAATTTGACATTGATTCCAGGACGGTGCCATAGGGGACTTATTCCATCACTGGGGAATCTAATCCTAAGAGAAGGAGAATGCTTACTCTAAGGAAAAGAGAACTGGATGATCGTATAGGAAAGTAGTATTACTTCCTATAGGAGATTAGGCTTAAATATTTGAATTTTGAAACTAGAATGGTGCCATAGAGGGCGTTATCCATCACTAGTAGATCTAATCCTAAGGAAAGAAAACACGATGACTCACATCTGTCCTTAAGGAAGAGAAGACTGGAGGACCCTGAGGGAAGGAAGTATTGCTTCTCGTAGAAGGTCGGATCTGGATTTTGAACCTAGGATGGTGCCACAGAAGGCGTACTCCACCACTAGAAGATCTAATCCTAAGGAAAGAAAACACGATGACTCACATCTAACCTTAAAGAAAAGAGAACTGGATGATCCTGTGAGAAGGAAGCATTGCTTTGCACAGAATCGGATTTGGAATGATCGTATGTAAAGGAAACTTGCTTTACATAGAAGATCTGATCTGGATGATCCTGTATAGAGGAAACTTGCTCTATACAGAGGATCGAGTCTGGAATGATCGTATATGAAGGAAACTTGCTTCGCATATAGGATCGAATCTAAATGATCGTATACATAGAGGAAACTTGCTCTATATAGAAGATCAGGTCTGGAAGATCATGTGTAGAGGAAACTTGTTCTGCACAGAGGATCGAATCTGGATTGATCGTATGTGAAGGAAACTTACTTCACACAAAAGATTGAGTCTGGAATGATCATATGTAGAGGAAACTTGCTCTACATAGAGGATCGGGTCTGGAATGATCATATGTAGAGGAAACTTGCTCCACATAGAGGATCGAGTCTGGAATGATCATATACAGAGGAAACTTGTTCTGTATAGAGGATCGGATCTGGATTGATCGTATATAGAGGAAACTTGCTCTATATAGAGGATCAGGTCTGGAATGATCCTATATGAAGGAAACTTGCTTCATATAGAGGATCGGGTCTGGATGATCGTATATAGAGGAAACTTGCTCTATATAGAGGATCGGATTTGAATGATCGTATGTGAAGGAAACTTGCTTCACATAGAGGATCGAGTCTGGAATGATCGTATACAGAGAAAACTTACTCTGTATAGAGGATCGGGTCTGGATTGATTGTATATAGAGGAAACTTGCTCTATATAGAGGATCAGGTCAGGAATGATCATATGTGAAGGAAACTTGCTTCACATAGAGGATCGAGTCTGGAATGATCATATATAGAGGAAACTTTCTCTATATAGAGGATCGGGTCTGGATTGATCGTATAGAGGAAACTTGCTCTATATAGAGGATCAGGTCAGGAATGATCATATATGAAGGAAACTTGCTTCACATAGAGGATCGAGTCTGGAATGATCATATATAGAGGAAACTTGCTCTGTACAGAGGATCGGGTCTGGATTGATCGTATATAGAGAAAACTTGCTCTATATAGAGGATCAGGTTAGGAATGATCATATATGAAGGAAACTTGCTTCACATAGAGGATCGAGTCTGGAATGATCATATATAGAGGAAACTTGCTCTGTACAGAGGATGGGGTCTGGATTGATCGTATATAGAGGAAACTTGCTCTATACAGAGGATCGAATCTGGATGATCGTATGTGAAGGAAACTTGCTTCACATAGAGGATCGAGTCTGGAATGATCGTATACAGAGGAAACTTGCTCTGTATAGAGGATCGGGTCTGGAATAATCATATGTGAAGGAAACTTGCTTCACATAGAGGATCAAGTTTAAATTTTGGAACTTGAGAATTGAATGATTTTTTGAAATAATTTGGTTTTAAATTTAAAAATGTTTGAATTTGAAACTTGATTTGACGAATTTGACTTTGAAGGGTTTTGAATCTGGGATGTGTCTTGAATTTGATTTGAATTTGAGGAATTTGAATTTGAAAGTTGTTTGATTTTGATTCATCTTGAACTTGATTTTAAATTTGAATTTCGATTATGTTTGATTTGGATTTGATTTATTTGAATTTGATTTTGAATTTGAAATGTTTTGAATTTAATTTTGAGTTTGACACTCATCTGGCGTGGTACTTCCTGAAGGGCCTCCCTAATATTTGAAAATATTGGGTGGCATTCTTTAGGATTGATCAGTCAAAGGAAAATTTCCTCAAAGATCGTCATTAAAAATAAATGATCCAGTCAACATTGACTCAAGCTTTCCATTGAGTTTACAACGGATTAGAAGTGGTCTACAAAAGACTACGACCAAGTCTCCTACTTGGGGAGTTCTAAAGTGACCCAACTTATCAATAACTTGAATCAAATGTGACTTATGAACTTTCAAACTTTATTGAGTATGTATTGATTTTTATTTGATGTCATTGAGCTCCTTGAATTGGAGTCAAGCACTCTGCTCAATTAGAGTTTGATTTTAAACAGCAAGTCTTAGCTCAAGAAACTACGCTTCTAGATCAGAATGATCTAGGACCCAGCACAGGGTGTGGTTTGATTGTGAACGATAATTTTCAGCATTATAAAATACTCCTCCAGTGGGATTGAACTTGGACCCAGCATAGAGTGTAATTTTATAAAGAAGGCCTAGTTGGAAAAGATGCCTATGAAGAAGGACTTACACACACTTCTGAAGGATCGAATTTAAATTTTCAAGAAAAGGAGATTTCATTCTCTTTATTAAAAAACTTCCTCTAGGCTATTTGGACCCTGTCAGAACGATAAGCGGGAACAAATTTTAGAAGTACAGTGAAAAGTTGAGTGACTCCAACTAACTTGAAAAGATTCAAGGATTTAGGTTTTGTTAATCCAGACCAAGTTTTGTAGAAACTAAACTGGGGTCTCCCTTGAATATTTTAAATTAAAATCAATTTCAAAGAGGTTTAAGTTGGATAAAGAAATTTGATCTTTTCAATTCTCTAGCACAAGAGATTTTTGTATCTTGATAGAATATCGATGCACGGTGAAAATTCTGGATTCAAGATTCTTAAAATAAAGCAATTTTAAATTGACTGGGTATCTTGAGATTCAAGAATTTAGAAGAAGGGAGCCTCTTTCTTTCTTCTCTTTTCTTGGTGGCGCACTTTGAGCATCTTTTGATTTATAGTGCATTTTGCACTGTTTCTTAACTTTTGGCGTCCATTGCGCATCTTTTAACTTTTGATGCACTTTGTGCGTTTCTTGATTATTGGCGCATTTGCGCATCTTTGAATTGAATTGAATTTAAGAAGAGGCTACACCTCCTCTACTTCAATACCGGGATTACATCTCAAGTATAAGAGAAGAAAACTCATTCTCTTATGCAAGGACGAATAATCCTCAAGGTAGGACCCAGTTATTTAAAATAAATACTGGCTTGACTTTTGAAAATCATTGAACAAAATTTAAACATGCAAGAGATATCTATTAGGATATAAAATTGTGAGAAAATTGAGAAGATTTTCATTTCAAAGATCAACTTAAATTTGATATTGATTTAACTCAACAATTGAATCAATCCCACAAAAGAGGTGGGAAAGAGGGGTATTCAAATATTTAGAGTCAACTACAACTTTCTCCTGCTTAAGACTTCAAATAGAGGTCAATTTTCATTAAAAAGATGATTCAACTATCTTGAAATTTTGAAATCGGTACACTTGAGAAATTGGAAACTTTCCTTAAAAAGAAATTGCAAATCTAGGTGGCAAGACCCCAGTAGTACGGAATTAGATTCCTACGATCTCCTTGGAAGGAGAGATTATTATTGGGTCTGCGCTATCCTTAGAAATCATTGCATCACTTTAATCAAAAGATTTATCTCGATAGGACCCCGTTGAAAGTTGAATTTTAACGGTATCACTATCTGATATAATCTTTGATTATTTCCCCTCTCTTATTACTAGTGGTCTAGTAATTAGGAGAGTGGCACCCCGAGTGGTTTCTACACCTCCTCCTCTCTAGTTGATGTAGTGGGACACGCATAGAAACGTGATCTAACATCATCTAGTAGAGTGGATGGGTCATAACCTTCAACTGGGGGCCTAGGGCCTCTTGCTGGAGTTTGTTCAATTCCGGCTTGATTAATCCTCGCCATGTAGTAGTCAAGAAGATGTATTGAAGATTGTGCTCTCGTCTCTACAACCTCCTTTCTTTGAGCAACAGGAGAAGGGTGGAAACGATTTCCACCAGGGAAGGGGTTCGTAGAAGGAGCAACGAACTTTTGATTAATCTCGAACTTGACTTGCTTTAAGGCTTTCGCCTCAGCAGTCTTCCTGGCCTTGACAACCTTCTTTCTGACTCTACGAAGGTAGTTCTTCATTTTGTTCTTTTTGGCCTTACTGATGGCAGGGGTACTAGAACTTGACCCAATCTCAGGCTGAGATGGTAGCTCTTCTATCATTATCGACTTCTGGTTGTCATCCTTCTCAGTAGAAGATACAATGGGTAAAGGGGTGACAACAGCCTCCATCTCGGAGATGGGGGAGTCAACTCCTGACCCTAAAGTAATCTCAACAAAGGGGACATTCCTTCGTATTCCAGCAGACAGATCAATCATTTCTTCTCCGTCGACTGATAACTTGAAGTCTTGGAATTGCATTTGAAACTGGATGAAATTACCGGATGTGATTCCTTCAACTATCAAGTTTCTATCTAGATAGAAAATGAGTTTCCCAGCCATTTGAGTGCTTAAATCCTAAAATTAATGAACAATGATTTGAATTAGTTAATCTTGAATTTGAATTTGAATTTTAAACTTGATTAATGTTATTCAAAATTTGATAATTCAATCATGTTGAGTTTAAATTCAAAAATAGTGGTTCGTAGAATTGACAAGGACTTAAGGGTTGAACCCGACACTTTTGCTACACCAATTAGCTTGGGGCAAAATGTTAAAGTTCAAACTCAAGCTTGAATTCAAAGTTGAATTTAAAATTTGAGGTGACAATCAAATTCGAACTTAAAGTTGAGATTGTATTTTGAATTAAAGTTGAATTTGAATTTGAACTTAAAATTGAAGTCGAATGGACCCTTCTTCAAATTCTGTGACTCAATAGATCGAGTTTCATTCAATCATGTAGGTACACAAAATTGATATGAAAGATTCAAGGATTGGGCTCGACTCTTTTCATTTCACCAATTGACTTGGGTCGAATTGTCAAAGTCCCGATCAAAATTGAATCGACTTTAAATTGGAAATCAAATTCAAATTTCAGGTTGAAATTATGTTTGGACTCAAATTTTGAATTTGAACTTGAAGCTCAAGTCAATCTGATCTTTCTTCAAATTTTATGACTCAACAGATTGAGTTTTACTCAATCATATAGGTGCATAAAATTGATATGAAAGATTCAAGGATCGGGCTTGACTCTTTTCGTTTCTCCAATTAACTTGGGTCGAAATGTTAAAGTCCCGAATTTGACCTTGAAATCAAATTTGAAGTTGAATTTAAGTTTGGAATCAAATTTAAGTTCAATTTTGAAATTGAACTTGAACTTAAGATTGAATTCAGTTTTGAGGTTGAATTAAAATTTAAATCTTGGATTCAAATTCAAGTTTGAAGTTGGATTTAAATTAAAATTGAATTTGAATTTGGATCTAGATTTAAACTCAAGGTTGAAATTGAATGGATCCTCTTCAAAATTTGGAACTCAATATATTGAATTTTGTTCAAATATGTAGGTGTGCCAAATTAGCCTGAAGATCCTAAGGCTTGACTTTTTGCACCCCATCAAGCAATTTAGGGGTGAAATGTCAAAGCCCAGAATTGACTGGAGAATTTTGAATTTGAATTGCATGTGTTCAGCTACAATAGAATATTGTAGAAGACACATAGCAATGACGATTGAAGTTGATTTGAAAGATTTTCCTTGACTTTTGCAACTCAAAAATATTGAGTTTTATTTTCAACATAATGGTTAACAAAAGTTAAGGAAAAATCTAGAGACCTGGTTTGACTCTTTCACCACACTGACTAGCTTAGGGTGAAATGTCAAAATCCAGGTTGAATTAAAGAAATTTTGAATCTGGGTTTTGAGATTAAGGAATTTTTTTTAAATTGTGAAACTTTGCATGCAGGGATTTATTCGCATGCGAGTTTGCAACATATGCAAAAAGATTTTGACAAGCTTGGCTTGACTCTTTTGCTCTACCAATAAATTTGGAGGTAAAATGTCAAAGCCCAACTTGGAGGGAGGTTTCCTACACTCACCTCTCTTTTCACATGTCTTAATTGAGTTGGCCACACTCACCCAAGGGAGAAAT
Source organism: Dendrobium chrysotoxum (assembly GCA_019925795.1). Lineage (NCBI taxonomy): Eukaryota > Viridiplantae > Streptophyta > Magnoliopsida > Asparagales > Orchidaceae > Dendrobium > Dendrobium chrysotoxum. Next base: position 43,649,173 of record CM034315.1, read on the forward strand.
GGGAGAGGGACCAACGGAAGAAAGGTAGTCAAAACTACCGATGTAATAAAATTCGTAGCGCTATTAAAGATGGAGAGAGAGATTTTCCCCAGCGGAGTCGCCATTTTTTGTTTGATTGAAAAATATATTTGTTTTGAAGAAGGTTTAATTTTCTTTGGGAAAGTTAAATTTCTGGAATTTAAATTTTATAATTGAACACTTATTAGGAATAATATATCACCTCGAAAGGTGAACATATCGTTCTCTAATAGGTTCAAATTATAAATCTTTGAATTTATCTGATTATCATAGTCAAACTCAAGGAGAAACAACATATGATCCCGAAGAATCAAAATAGTGTTTAATCCAATGTTTAACTACAATAATCTAGTAAATAGGTCATTAATTTCATAATCAATATCACGATAATAGCACGATATATCTTTCCAAGGAAAGAGGATATCGTCTGTTATCGATCATTTGAAAATGACGATAATGATCGTTGACTTTTGATTTTCCCAAAGATAATTAATTAAAGTTTTGAAAAAGATTAATTTTGAAATCAGGTCTGGGTTTTCTAAATCTCCTACGAGCGCAAACCCTCGTAGTTAATTACATCATAGGAAACCAGAAAATTTCCTACGAATACTCTCGATTAAAATAGCGATACGAATTTTATTTAAGATTTTCAAAGATTGATATTAAAGGAGGTTAAGGACTTGAATTCTCAAATGGGATTGGTTCAAAATTGAACATTTATTTCTGGAGTCAAAGGAAGAAGAGTAAGAGGTGTTTTGAGATTCTGAATTACTTCAGAAACACCCCAATCTATCCTAAGTGTTGGGCTTGAATTTGATGGAAAATAGATTTGATGTTTAAGTGATTGATTTTATTAGAAAATGAGAATTAGATTCCCGGAAGATTGAGGTCTTAAGATTGAAGACATGCCTCAGAACATAAGTCTAAAATGGGTACTGAAAATCAGTGACCTAGAACCTAGCTAATGTAATGCAATCCTGGACTTACCCCGGCCTGGATTAAGGAGCCAGCTAAACCACCTAAACGTTTTAAAACCATGAGTCAAAGTCTTTAAATGCAGAGTGGTTAGGGACATTGATTAAGATTGGTTTAAAGAATTGGGGTCGACATCTAGAACAGATCCTAATTGACCCCTTAATATATGTTGGGTTAAATGCTTAAGCTAGAAATGCAATTAAAGATTTAGACTCAATTTTTAGTTTGTATCTAATGCAATGCATGCTAGTTGACTCGATGAAATACTTAAATCAAAATGAAGCAGTTTAAAAATCAGGCTTAAAAATAGATTTTATCCTAGAGATTGCACAACATCCCCTTGGACAGAACTGCACCCTAATAGGTCAGGTGGTCTGCCAAAACCCGCAGGCGGGGAGGTGCCTAACACGGATGAGAAAAGTTAATATGTATGCATGAAAAACTCCCGGCGAGTCCGGGCTTACTTCTTAAGAGCGTTAGAGTTTCTATCTGAGCTTAAAAATTTTAATTTTATTTAAGTAGAAAAGATTTATGACCGTACCCTCACGAGCCTCCGATCGGGTTCCAGGCTAAATCAAAATCGACATGCAATAGCGCCAAATAAACTACTAAAATCATGCGGGTCCTTAATCATAATTAATACATCAATCAAATCAATTAAATGATTAAATCAATTAAATAAATATTCAAAATGAAAGTCCATATGGCAAGTGCCACTTAATTATACAACCCAGGGTCTGCAGGAAAGTAAAGTGGCCGGGTACCACTGACTACAACCCGGATTCTACTCCTAAGACTCAAGTGACTTTGAGATTTGAGATTCTTCTCGTTCTTCACTTCTTCGTCTCCTTAGAACTCCTTGGATCGTCGGGTCTGGATATCCAAATGAAAAGAAACTCCCCCTGGATAGGGGGGTTATCTTTTCTCTTTGGATACTTGAACTTCATCCTAATTTGGATCTCCAAATGAATAGGAACTCTCCCCTAAGGGATGTTCCTTCCTCTTTGGATTCCAAATTGGTTTTAATTATCTCAATCTCAAATCACTTTAAATTTACAACTTAAATATCATCTCAAATTATATTAATTAAAATTAAAATCTAGACTCAACAACTTGCAGGGTTATCCTAATAATCAACAGTTTATATTTGACATCCCAAGCAGTTAATATATTGAAATTTAAATACTCAAACCAGCCACACTTGGCCATGCTCTTTTTGATTTAAAGGGGGACTTAAGCAATTTTCTGGAACACCTGTGCAATTTAATAATTATAATTTTGCCCCCTTTATTTAATGCCCTTTATGAGCATGGCCACCTGCATAAGATTGAATTAGTATAAATCATTCCTAACCTAAGGGTAGATCTATCGTACAATCAATCACATCACAGAGTGCAGTAAATAAGTAAACGAACATATCAATTCTACTACTAGCAAACAGCATGCAGTAAAAGCTCGAAAACCCGGCACACAGCAGAAAAGTAAACACCGGCCTAGCCTAAGACTAGAGTTGGTTGTCCTAGCAAACCATCTAAAGTGTGTGAGGTAGGCTGTGTGGCTTTGATATGTCCTAAATAGGCACTTGATTGAAGTTGTTTGAGGTTCAAGTTGGTTGAAGGTTTAAGGGAAGATTTCATTTGAATTTAAATATTAATGACTTGAAATTGATTTTAAATTTGATTTTAATTGTTCGTTGGATACCACCTTTGTTTCACACCGAGGCTGTGAAGTTTATTTCATCTTCCTTAGGGCTAATTTAATAGCCTCGTAGGCCTGGGTTACCTAGTGGTACCCGATATAATTAAGTGATTTGAGTTTGATTAAAGTTTAAAGGTTGATTAATTTTAATTAAAATTGATTAATTGCTGGTTTTAAAGTTGATTTGATGTTTTCTGGAATTTTGGATGATTTATTGAATTTTGGAAATTTTTGATTATTTTAATAATTTAATTCAAGGGGCAAAAATTGACTTTTTGATTAAGCTTAAATTCTAGAAAGTTAATATTTTATTAAAATACTAGACCTTAATACGATCAGTTAGACAGTAAGTATGCTGAAATTGGATTTTTCTAGATTTTATTGTGAAGGTTTGAAGTTTTGACTTGATTTGAACTAAGTTTGACCAAAAGTTGACTTTTTCAAATTTGTTAGATTTCTGGAAACTTAATATTTTTAATAAATATTAGACCTTAAGATGAGTTGTATGCCTTTGAGTTTGCTCAATTTGGAGTTCATTTGAATTAGTTATGAATTTTTGACGTTTTGACTATTTATTGAATTATTTAAATTATTTAATTAAAGCCATTTTTATGATTTGAATCCAAATGACCTCCAAACTCCTTGAAATCAACAACAAAGGTCAGGAATGACCTAAGGAGTGATTTCCAAGTGTTTCAAAATTTTCTGGAATTTTTAATTATTTTTAATTAATTAATTTAATTAAATTTTAGACTTCAATTAAACTTAAATTATACTCAATTTTAAAGTCCAGTCAAGGGGCTTTTATTTTTCATTGATTAAGGGTTCAATTCTGGTCAGTTTGAGGTATTATTTGTATTTTTTGGATTTAAATTTGATTTATTAGAATTTTTGGAAGGTTTTAAGGCTTAATTAAGGTTTAAACTTGATTAGGTTAATTAGGGGGCTTAATGATCTCAAAATTCAGTGAACCTTTTCCTTAAGGCTGAGAGTGTCACTAAGTTTAAATGGTTTGAGTTTCAAATCAATAGGAAGTAAATCCTAATTATTGGAAATAATCTAAGTTCTCTAAACAAAGTCCTTAATTATTATCCTTAATGATGTCACTAAACTTAAATGGGTTTGAATCAAGGTTTCAACTAACCCTTTGGACAAATACATATAAGATGCACATGTCAAACAATCAATCCTAAATCTAAGAGAGCCTTAGAGCTAGGTGGTGTGTGCACCTTAAGCATACAAAGGATAAAGCATGGTTTAATTAATTAGAAGATAATCAACGAATAATTAACAAATTAATTATCCATTGATTACCCATCACTCCACATTAATCATGTTCAAGCACATTTAATCTAGATTTGAAATTTCAAGGGATCTCTCAAATATTTAAAGGTTTAAAGTATATATATTTAAAATAGTTTTTAAAATAAATATATATATGTATATAACACTACATATATGAAATATAGGTTTTAAAATAAAAAAAATATATATTGTTAAAATAATTTTCAAAAGATTTGAGAGATCTTCAGATTTCTTTTTATATAATTTGAAAATAAATCTTAATTTTGAAAGATAATTAACACAATAGTCAATTAAATATTAATTAGATATTAACTATTTAAATATTTAAAGGTTATTTAGAATATACCTTAAATTAATTTTTGATTATAACATATATCAAAATGAGCTTCTCACTAAATATATTTATAAAAATAATAAAAAATTTTAAATTTTAAAGCACTTAATTTGATATTTTGATTAAAATAATACTTAATTAAACAACTTGAGTTATTTGAAAGATTTTTTTTTTTACATCTTAAAATAATTTTAATTTTAAAATATTCAAAATGTATTTCTATATGAAATTTTGAAAAATATTTAAAATAATAAATCAAATTTTAGAAGATAATTTGGTTAAATATAATTAAATATTATCCAAAATATCTAATATTTAAATATTAGAAATAATTCAAAATATATTAAATATTTTAAATTAATTTTAATTTTTAACTGAAGGGGTTTAAAATTCGAGCATTTTGATATGTTATACTAAAATTTTGGATTAATATTCAATTTATTATAATTTTCTAAAGTTTTCTGGTTTTACAACAACAACAACAACATCAAGCCTTTATCCCACTACGTGGGGTCGGCTACATGAATCCTTTTTCTCCATTGTGTCCTGTTAAAAGTCAAATTCTCGTTTAAATCTAATAAAGAAAGATCATTTTTAATATTTTCTAACCAAGTCTTTTTAGGTCTACCTCTACCTTTCTTAACATAAGTCAAATCTAAGACCTCTACTTTCCTAACCGGGTCATCGGGAGGCCGCCGTTTTACGTGACCAAACCATCTAAGGCGACTCTCTCTAATCTTATCTTCCACTGGAGCTACTCCAACCTTTTCACGAATATGCTCATTTCGTATCCTATCTCTAAGGGTAAAGCCACTCATCCACCTGAGCATCCTCATCTCTGCAACACTTAACTTAGAATTATGCTTCTCTTTTAATGGCCAACATTCGGCACCATAAAGCATTGCAGTTCTCACCACCATCTTATAGAATTTTCCCTTAAGTTTGAGAGGTACTTTTCTATCACACAATAAGCCTGATGCATTCCTCCACTTCAACCATCCAACTTGGATTCTGTTGATAATATCCCCATCTATATTACCATCACTCTGAACAATAGATCCAAGATATCTAAAACGTGTACTCTTATTAATGACTTGATCGGCCAAAGTGACAATGCCCTCACTAGGTCTATTATTACTAAAATTACACTCCATATATTCCGTTTTAGATCTACTCAAGCGAAAACCTTTAGACTCTAAAGTTGACCTCCACAATTCTAGTTTACCTTCAACTCCCTCTCTAGTCTTATCAACAAGAAGAATATCATCAGCAAAAAGCATACACCAAGGTACATCCTCTTGCAAATGTCTAGTGAGAACTTCCATGACTAAAGCAAAAAGATATGGGCTTAAGGCTGATCCTTGATGTAATCCAACCGAAATAGGGAAATACTTGGTCAAACCACCTTGTGTTTGAACACAAGTAATAGCTCCTGCATACATATCTTTAATGATTTGAATATAAGCGTTATTAACTCTTTTCTTTTCAAGAACTCTCCATAGCACTTCTCTTGGAACTTTATCATATGCTTTTTCTAAATCAATAAATATCATATGTAAATCCTCCTTATTCTCTCTATATTTCTCCATCAAACCTCTTAATAAATGTATGGCTTCCATAGTAGACCTACCCGGCATGAATCCAAATTGATTTTGAGAAACATTAGTATCACGCCGCAACCTATGCTCCATAACTCGTTCCCATAGTTTTAAAGTATGACACATTAACTTAATTCCTCTATAATTCGCACAATCTTGTGCATCACCTTTATTCTTAAAAATAGGGATTAACACACTCATTCTCCACTCATCTGGCATCTTTTTAGTCTTCAAAACAGTATTAAAAAGTTTAGTAAGCCAAGAAATTCCTTCATCTCCTAAGCATTTCCACACCTCTATTGGAATATCATCAGGTCCAACAGCTTTTCCACCCTTCATTTTCTTCAAAGCCTCTCTAACTTCGGTTTTACTAATACGCCGATAAAAACATAAATTTTTATTTTCATTTAGGGTGCTAAGATCACTACAGTCAATTTTATTTTCACATTCTTCATTAAAAAGTTTAGCAAAATATCTCATCCACCTTTGTTGAATATCATGTTCTAAAAAAAGTACTTTTTGATCTTCATCCTTAATACACTTCACTTGAACTAAATCCTTACTACTCCTATCTCTTTGTTTGGCTAGCTTATACATATATCTTTCTCCCTCCTTAGTATCTAATCTATTATATAAATCACTAAAAGCTAAACTCTTTGCATCGCATATTGCTTTCTTAGATTCCTTACGTTCTCTTTATATATTTTCCAATTATCAGAATTTTTATAATTAAACCAATTTTTATAACAAATCTTCTTATTTTTAATCTTTTCTTGCACATTTGGATTCCACCACCAACTATTTTTACTATTAGGAGCTTTTCCCTTTGAAACTCCAAGCACATCTATTGCAATATTCTTAATATAACTAGCCACTTTTTCCCACATAACATTAGCATCCTCATGCACAGACAAAATCTTAAGATCTAAAATCTTACTCTCAAAAATATTTTTGTTAATATTCTTTAAATGCCCCCATCTAATCCTAGGAAATCGTTTTACTTTATTTTTTATTTTCTTCCCCATTATCTTCAAGTCCAAAACTAATAAACGATGTTGGGTACATAAGTTTTCACTCGGAATAACATTACAATCTTTGCAATCTAAACGATCTAATTTTCTTATAAGAAAATAATCAATCTAAGTTGTATTATATCCATTTTTATAAGTAATGAGATGCTCATTCCTTTTCTTAAATAAGGTATTAGCAATTAAAAAATCATAAGCTAAACAAAAATCTAAAATAGACTTACCACCTTCATTTGTCGTTCCAAAACCATGGCCACCATGAATGCTTTTAAAATCATCTACCTCTCTACCAACATGTCCATTTAAATCTCCTCCAATAAAAACTCTTTCTTCAAGAGGTATCTTTTGTATTAATTCTTCTAAGTCATTCCAAAATTTTAATTTTGAATCCATATCCAAACCCACTTGAGGAGCATAAGCACTTATAATGTTAACAACCTTAGCATCAACAATAATCTTTAAAGCTATAATTCTATCTCCAATTCTATTAATATTTATAACATTATCCTTCAAACTCTTATCTAAAATCACGCCTACACCATTTCTAGTACGACTCCTACCCGAATACCAAAGTTTAAATCCTAAACGATCAATCTCCTTAGCCTTCTCTCCAACCCATTTAGTTTCTTGAATGCACAGAATATTTATCTTCCTATGAATCAAAACATCTATTAATTCCACTAAAGTTTTCTAGTTTTAAAAAAATTAAAAAAGATTAATTACGATTAATTAAACCTTAATCAGCGGCGGGAGGGCTACGTGGCATCTCCTCATTCGCTAGACCATAAAGGCGCGGCGGCGACCAATCATGGGCAATGATTGCGCCGCTGCGCAATCATTGCCTGTTGATTAGAGCGGTGGTGGGACCCGCACCCCTCATTTATCCACGTCGGCCAGGCATGAGGACCCTTGATCATCCGCCCTTTTGATCCGACGGCTGTGATGGCACCAGACAGAGGAAATGATCTTTTGAGGCATACACGCAGGCAGAACGACCCGCTGAACGTCTTGATCCTAGCCGTTGATCGAATGATCAACGGTTAAGATTACACACAGTGTTACAGAACTGCGAACTAAGCCTCAGAATGATATTTTGCCTCGTTCTCTCAAACCATATGATAGAATTTAATGAAATTTTAAACAGAGATTCTATATATGAACAGAAGCAACGTGGATGTGTTTTCGTTGCTTGAAAAGCACTTTTTAAACAATAATTTAGCTCTATGTGTCTAGACTAGGGTTTGAGTTTGTAGAGAATCTAACCAATGGATTGGAATGATCTTAGGCTCTCTGAATTTGTAGTTTGTCCAAGTTTAATTCCTCAGAAGACTTCAAGAGCTGATAACGTCTGGATCCTGAGCTATATGCCTGGGACGGATTTCAAGTTAAGGTGGCCGGAATCCCCTCTCCGGTGAGGTTTGATCGGCTGAACTGAGCTTGGAATATATGGAGGGAGGTATGGGAAGCTCAAACGAATTGAGATTTTGCTCTGGGAAGGTTTTAGTGAAGAGAAAGAGGCTTAATTTGAGAATGACGGCTCCAAGAGGGTTTTTACCCTATTCAAATGTCCCTGAGCTTATTGGATGGCTAGGATCGACTAAGAGGGTGTCTAGGATGTAGCCACCTGGCCTGGGGTTGTTGGGATGGCAGGGAATCAAAGGACTATAGGACAATCCATGTGGAAAGGTGATTTTGTCCTTATGCAAACATATGGGAGTGATCCAAGCCATGATCTAAGGGCTGGGATAGGTTCTAGGAATGTTCTAGAGTCAGGCCAAACAGCTGGAGGTGCTTGGATTAAAAGGAATTAGGATTAAGGGGTCATTTGACCAAGTTTGACCCCTTTAAACCCTTTATTGACTATATTTGACTAGTCAACAGTCAAAGGCATGTTGAAGTGTCATGTGGGAGAAGGTTTGAGCTGATTGAAATGGATTCAAAGAGATTTAAAGGGTTAAATCAAATGTAAGAGCAAACTAGTGAATGGACAAGTTGATTTGACCAAATCCTAATGCATTGACTAGATTCAAATGTTCATGATTTGACTCATGACAAATTTAGATAGGTTTGGAATATTAGTTGAAGTAAATTTGAAGGCTTGGTTGGCTTAAGAATTGGGATTTGCATGGGAATAAAGGAATTTGAGGAGATTTGACCAAGTCTTAATGGGTTGACTTGGTCAAATCAAACATGATTTGACTCATGATATGCTTAAATGTGTTTGAATCATAGATTGGAATAAGATTGAGGGTTTAAAAGGTTTATTTAAATGGGATTTGATGTTATAGCTTTATTTGACCTAAGGTAGGGGAGATTGATCAAATCTAATGTGTTGACTTAGTCAAACTCAAAGTGATTTGACTTTAAAAGGATTTGAAAATATTTGAATCATAATTTGAGGTGAGTTTGAAAGATTTGGATGCATATAAAGTTTGATTTAAAGTGGAGAAGCTTAATGGCTTGAACTGGTCGACCTTGGTTGACTTGGTCAACCAGGTTGACCCAGAGCCAGGGTCTGGGCTGGATCAATCTCAAATGATAAATGGAATCTGGTAGGTGTGGTTTGAGGGTTTGAATAAGTCACTTGGGTCAAATCACCTATTTGAAACCTTAATGGGCTTAATGGGTCAACTGAGTTGACTTGGTCAACCAAGTTGACCCAGGGTTAGGGTTTGAATTGGAATGGTTTGAAATGATGAATGGGGTCTAGTGGAGGTGGTTTCAGGGTTTAAATGAGTCATCTAGGTCAAATGACCTGTTTAGGCCCTTAATGGGCCTAATGGGTCAACTATGTTGACTTGGTCAACCAGGTTGACCCAGGGTTAGGGATTGGGTCCAACCAATTCAGAATGACATTCTAAGTCTACTGGTGGTGGTCTCAATGTCTGGAGAGATCATTTGGTCAAAATGACCTATTTGGGCCCTTAATGGGCCTTTTAGGTCAAACCTGGTTGACCTGGTCAACCAGGTGGGTCCAGGGCCTGGAAATAGGCTCAACAGATTTGAAATGACATTTTGAGACCAATGGAGGTGGTCCCAAGGTCAGAGGAGGTCATTTGGTCAAAATGACCTATTTGGGCCCTAAAGGGGCCTTCTAGGTCAACTAGGTTGACTTGGTCAACCAGGTTGACCCAGGGGCTGGTTCTAGGTTCAATGGGTTTGGTTTGACATTTGAAATTTGCTGGAAGTGACTGCATTTGATTTAGAGCTCATTTGACCAAAGTGACTATTCACACCCTATAGGGGTATTTTGGTCATTTTGACCTCTGGTCAACTGGGGGTCAAATTGAGTCCAACAAAATACAGTTTATTGCTCAATGGGTCATAATCAAGGGTCTGGAAGTGATTTGTAGTTTTGAAGAAAGCTCCAGGATCAAAATCCACTGGGTGGTAGGTCTAGTGGCATGGACTGTAAATATTTGAAGGTTTTACAGCCTTTGGATTTCAATTCAATTTCTGAGGTTAGAGATCTCAGAATGAGCTTGAATTTAGAGGGTTGCCTCTAGAGACCTGTCACATCAGTGTGGAACTGACAGATTTTGAATCAGAGGTCATTTGATGGGGTTTTGAGGTGTTCAAAAATTTGCTGGAAAAGGCTTTCAGGACTTAGACCTTTGGCCTTGGATTTGAATCTGGAAATCTGATTTTGAATTGGATTTTGAGCTTGAATGATAGGATTTGAATTAAATTTAGATTGAATTGAAACTTGGATTGATCTAGAAGAATCCTAGGGTTTAGAATAGGTCCTAGGGTCCAAATCAGGTTAAGGGAATCCTAGGGTCTAGAATAGATCCTAGGGTCTGAAGTCTAGGAGAATCCTAGAATCTAGATTTGTCTCAAATTGTATTGATGTGGGGTTAGGATTGATTTGAATTTGGATTGATCTTAAAGTCTGGATTGATCTAAGATCAGATTGATCCTAGGGTTAAGATTGATCCTAAGGATTGGAAAGATCCTAAGGTCTAGATTGGTCCTACTGAGCTCATACAAAAATGAGGTCAACAAATGGACCCCCAATATGTGTAATAGAATGTAGTTCTATTGCACATATTGGTGTTGACCGAATAGAATGGTCAAGTCTGGAGTTTTGATCTTAAGGGAATGAGAAATCTATCTCTAGGGAACTAGAGTTTGAATAGATACTAGGGTAGTGCTAGAAAAGCGTATTCTACCACTAATGGGTCTGGTCCTGAGGGTAGGAGAATCCTAACCTTAAGGGTAGAGGAAACTGGGTGATCCTATAGGAAGGAAGAACTCCTAACTATAAAGGATTGAATCTAGATTTGATTCTAAGGGAAAGAAAATCCTAACCTTAGAAGATTGAGTTTGAAATGAATCTAAGGGAAGGAGATCCTAACCTTAGAAGTTTGAATTTGAAATGATACTAGGGTAGTGCTGAGGCAGCCTTGTGAAGACCTCACAAACTCCCCCTCATAAGATCCACTCTCTCGCTCCCAAGCTCTCTCTCTCTCTCTCTCTCTCCCTCTCAAGGTTCTCTCATGCAAGGAAGGTACCAAAAGATCTCTCTTGTTTTAAGAAAAGATCTTAAACAGAAGGGCTCAAGAATAGCCCTAAATTACAACTTGTCGTTAATGATCGTCTACGACGATCGGGTGATCATCGGTATTATTTATCACCATCAAAATTAAGTGCTCGGGATCCTAGATTTCAATAATCTCCCCTTTTTTATGGTGTCAAATAATATTTTCTGATGGTCACAATTGTTATGTCTTCCTTAGCTCCCCCTCAGAAGGATAATTGATTGTAAAATAGGAGGAAAGAGATATTTTTTATTTTTATTATTATTTATAAAAAATAACAGAATGAAAATAACAAGAATAATAGATAAAAAACACATAACATTAATATTAAGGACACAATAATATAGAAACTTCTCCCGCTTTTGACAGCAACAAAAAGGGAAGAACAACATGTACAAATAAGAAAAAAAAAGAGTACAGATCAAAAATAAGAACTACAAATGCAAACACAAATACAAGAAACTAACAAAAGAAAGTACAACACAAGAAAACTAAAATATTCAAAAATCGGGATCCTGATCCAGAGGTGGTGGTGGAACCACTGCAAGGTACTGATGGAGGGATGCAAACTGGTGATCTATTGAGGATAAGAGTTCCCCAAACCATTTCATGTCATTTTTATATTATTGGCATTATTGATCAATGTGGGAACCCAGTGTAGTCTCCAAATGATCAAGTCATTGAATGATATCATCATGAGGGTAGGCGGGATGGGTAGGTCCAGGCGGGTGTATTGGTGGTGTTAGAGGTGCGTCGGCAGGAGTAGCAGCCTCTTCTTCATCAAAATTGGGATTAGCGATAGCGGCCCCCTGATGGAATAGAATACGAAACAAGGCATCTGAATAGAAGATAGGATGATTGTCTGGAGGGAGAGGATAATGGTGTTGATATTTTGTATCTAGGATGTAGCCTATGACATGACCAAAGGCAAGATTTAGTTTTCTTTGGGCACTGGGATATCGAAAAGCAGACAAGGTATGAATATAGTCAAAGATCATTTGAGCTTCATTGAATTTGGTGCCTGACATGATTAAGTAAGTGACCACAAATAGAAGTTTGGTAATATGTCTGCGGTCTCCAGCTTAGGGTATTATGGACGTGTGAAGAACATGCTGGATAACGCGTGCATTTTGATTAAGAGTTTGGACAAGTGGTAGGTGTTTATTGAAGGGTATATTTCTAAGTAGCATATTGACTTAGGTCCAATCATAATCATTAGTGAGTAGAGATTTAGGATGAGGGCCTTCAGTGGATAGGCCAATATGTTCAGCTATGTCATTTACAGTGATAACGACATATTGTTTGTAGATATATGAGGTAAAGGTGGTACATTCTAGGTCAATTTTAAGCTTTGCTTGAAATTTAAGGAGAAGTTTGAAGTGGAAGGGAAAAGTGAGTGTCAAAAGAAATTGAATAGTGGTGGAGGCGAAAAGATTATTCACCTCAAAGTTTAGAGCTGCTTGATTTAACATATAAGATGGAGTGATTTTGGCTTCTTTGAATTTACTATACGCTTTCTCATCAGCAGCGGAGAGAAAGCGGTCATCGAACCACTGAGAGGAGGAAAAGCTCCCCACGATCAATCGGCCTCGCTTACTTCCAGCAGACATTGATCAGGAAACAGTTGAAGAGATTTAGAAGTTATAAGAAGAGTGAGTGAGATTGATCAAAAAATCCCTCCAATTTATAGAGTTTTAGAATTATTATATAGTACGATATTGTATGGTACAGTACGATATGGGTAATTATTTCATTTGGATGACTTATCAAAAAAAGATAGTCAAATCGTACAGTACGATCAGAATCATACTGGATGAGTGTGAGAGAGAGGGTCATTCGTCCTGAGGAGTACTCTGAATGACTTTTGATGAAATCGATCATACAGTAAGAATAAGTGTTCGTACAGTACGAACGTCAATTAATTTTGTACCGGCCGAGTTTAAATTCAACCCAATCCAGATTGACACGTGGATCGTACAGTACGATTGTTCAACATAGACATCCTCTTTGATTACCCCATTTAGGAAAGCACTCATTACATCCATTTGATATAATTGAAATCCTTGAAGCAAGTAAAAGCTAAGAGTACTCTAATGGCTTCTAGTCTGGCCATAGGTGCAAAGGTTTCCTCAAAATCTATTCCCTCAATTTGGTTATACCCCTTTGCTACTAATCTAGCCTTATTTCTCACTACTATGCTAGAGTTATTCATCTTATTTTTAAAGACCCACTTAGTTCCAACCACACTTTATTCTTTAGGTCTCTTGACTAATTCCCATACATCATTCCTAACAAATTAGTTTAACTCTTCCTGTATTGCTAGGATCCAGAATTCATCTCCTTAGGCTTGATCTATATTTTTGGGTTCAATCATGGAAATAAATGTAAAATGACTGACTTCTTTCCTAAGTCCATGCCTACTTTTTCACACCTTTTGATGGGTTTCCTAGGATGATTAGAAGAAAATTTCAAATCTCTAGGCAATTGCTCTTGAGGTTCTGCTGTAGTCTCTACGGTAATGATTTTTACTCCCGAAATAATCTCAACTTCTTCTTCTTCATGATTAGATTCAGAGATCTTATTGGATTCATTAAATACCACATAGGTAGACTCTTCTACTATCAGGGTCCTCTTATTAAAGATTTTATAGGCTTTACCTACCGATGAGTAGCCTAAGAAAACCCCTTCATCAGATTTAGGATCAAACATTCCTAAGGGTGACTTACCATTGATTAAGCTGAAGTATTTGTAACTAAAGACATGTAAGTGAGAAAGATTGGGTGTCCTACCCTGAAGCAATTCATAAGGTGTCTTGTTAAGATTGGATCTAACATTTACCCTATTTAGGACATAACAAGCAGTATTCATTGCTTCTGCCCAAAAATATCTAGGAAGAGTGTATTCAGCTAACATTGCCCTAGCAGCTTCAACTAAAGTTCTATTCTTTCTTTCCACTATTCCATTTTGCTGAGGAGTTTTAGGGGTATAGAAATTATGTTCTATTCATATCTCTTGATAAAATGATTCAAACTTATCATTCTTAAATTCTCCATCATGATCATTATGAATTGTTTGAATTACACACCCTAATTTCCTTTGAATCCAAGTGGAGAAAATTCTAAACTCTTCAAATGACTCGCTCTTATGGGCTAAGAATTTTACCCATGTAAACCTGGAGTAGTCATCTATTATTACAAATCCATACAATTTCCCTCCTAGGCTGGCCTTACTAACAGGTCCGAATAGGTCCATGTGGAGAGTTTCTAGTGGCCTAGTGGTGTTGATATTCTTGATTGAATGAAATGAAGATTTTACTTATTTTCTTAATTGGCTGGCATCACATAGATGGTCCTTAGTAAAGTCTGACTTAGGTATGACTCTAACTAGGTCTTTCTGAGTTATGTTCCTAAGTGTTTTTATTCTAGCATGGCATAGTCTCCTATTCTATAGCCAAGAGTTATCTCTTATTATTTTCAGACATAAAGAGTTTGAGTTTTCAATTTAGTTTAAGTATAATATATAGATATTATTTATGCATTTTCCTTCTAACACAAGTGTATCATTTAAGCTAATTATACATTTGTTAGAAATAAACTTTATGTCAAAGCCCTTGTTACATAGTTGACTAATTCTTAAAAGATTATGCTTTATACCATCAACTAAAAGTACATTTTTAATTACCAAATTCTTAGAATTTCCAATGATACCTGAGCCCACCACTTTCCTGGTGGTGTTGTCTCCCAAGGTCACCTTGCCTCCTGACCAAGCCTTTAGTGTCACGAACTGCTTCATGTCTTAAGTCATGTGTCTTGAGCAGCCACTGTCCAGGTACCACATACTCTCACTAGGTCTTTTGTGAGAGCATTCCTACAATGTCAATCAAGGATTAGTTTTGGGAACCCAAGTGAGTTTGGAATCCACCTTATGCTTGTATGAATGAAATATATGCATGTTATGCTGTGATGAATGCAGCTTAGGTCTCCACACTAGATGTGCCCTATGGTGAGTTGTGCACGTGCGGGGTATATGACCTAGCATGCCATAATAATAACACCTAACACCGTGCAATGGGTTCACTAATCTATGACGGTGACAGTGTCTATTTTTGGGTTTGGATGATGCATGCTATAATGGTTTTGAATGAGATGGTTCATATGGTGGAGGTTTATAAAACTCAGCAAACGTGGGAGGTGTTTTATTATTTTCAAATGCATGAAGTTTTTCATTTAGAAATTCATTCTTTTTGTTAAGACTTATAATTTTGAATTTTAATGTATGCTCACTTCTATCTAGTTCATACGCAAGTTCTTTTAATTCCTTAAATGCATTCTCTAGTTCAACATGTGATGATTTCAAGGTATTGTGTACAGTAGTTAATTCAATATGCTTCTTGTTTAATGCATCATATTCATCAAACAAAGACATGTGATCTCTATCCAAGTCAGAAAAATCTTCAACTACACTAGCATGCTTCTTTTGTAAAGTATTAAACTCAGTGTTAAGGCTAACGTGCTTGTTCTTTAACTTTCTATACGAGTTATGAATCTTTTCAAAAATAATTAATAGCTCATCATAAGAAAGTTGACATACCTCATCTTGATCTGATTGATCAAGATTATCGTTAGCCATAAGACATAAATTTGTTACGTCCTCCTCTGCTTCTTCTTCTGATGATTCTGAGGCAGAGTCGGCCCAAAATTCTTTTTGTGTCTTAAATTTTCCCTTCTTGAACTTTGACCTTTCCTCACCCTTTTCTTGGTTTGATGAGTCTTAATGTTGGGGCAATCAACTCAGAGATGATCGGGTTTCCTGCACTCAAAGAAAATTGTGTCAGATGTAACTTTAGTATTCTTTGAGCTTTTACCTTTGTTTTAATTGCTTTGATGACGATGTTGCTTTTGTTTCAGAAAATTCTTGAACTGACGAATCAACAAGTCTATGTCGTCATCTTCCTCCACTGCAGAACTGTCACTTTCAGAATTGTTTGCTTTTAAAGCCACCGTTCGCTCCTTCTTTTCACATGCATCACTTTGTTGTTGACTAACTCCTTACTCGTAGGCAATGAGTGACCCAAGCAAATTGTCAATTGAATAAATGTTTAGATCTTTCGACTCAGTTATGCAGTAATTTTTCCAGCATACGAACTAGGCAAGCATCGCAGTATTTTATTCACTTTTTTAGAGTTAGACAACTCTCTCCCTAAAGCATGCAAGGATGTCACAATCTGGGTGAATCTAGTGTACATTTAAGAGATAGTTTCACTAGGTTTCTTGCGGAATAATTCGTAATCATGTAGTAGTATATTTAGCCTAGATTGTTTGACTTTACTAGTTCCTTCGTATGTGATACACAGTTTATCGCAAATTTTCTTACCAGTAGTACAAGTAGACACTCGCATATAATCTTCTAATTTTAATACGTAAAAGAAATAATTTAAGCATTTAGCATTTAACTGTATAAATTCTCTATCCTCATTGCTCCATTCATTAAAAGCTAATTCAGTTTTAACTCCATTCAACATACGAAACGGTACAGAATAACCTTCTTGAACCAACATCCACATACGATAATCTAGAGACTGTAAAAATGTAGATGTGTATTTTCTAGAAATCAAACGGTATATTATTAAATAAAGGTGGACGAGTTATAGAATAACCCTCCACAGTGTTACGGTTACCAAAATATGACATGGATCTTACATTTCTAGGTTTTTTAAAATACTATTTTGAAACCCCGCTCTGATACCACTTGAAAGTATGAGATGCACCAAGAGGGGGGGGTGAATTGGTAATTTTAAAAATTTAAACCTAAATAGGAGTTCTAATTTTTTGTGTTTTTAAAATAGCAACTTAACAAGTAGAATACGGAAGCTAGTAGTTCATTCACAACAATGATATTGGTGACACAATTGCAAATTTCACAATACAAGATCAAGATCAGAATTTTCACCAAGTAATTAAAATAGTAAATAAAATGCATGAAAAGTAAGGAGCAGTAAAAATGGAAAAAGCACACAAGAGATTTTTATAGTGGTTCGGTCACTTAACCGACGTCCACTCCCCAGAGTCCTCCACTCCGGGATTTGCACTACTAAAAGTTGAATCTCCTTTTGCTCCCACAGTAAGGCGGAGAAGCCTTTACAAGTCTCACTTTCACCTTCCCCATTATGGTGGAATACCAAACGCTATGTCACCCTCCCGGTGACGGCAGCGTACCTTCTCCTTTTTCTCCCTCCTAGAGATGGCAGAATATCTTGATGATGTTGATCTTGAAGCTTCTCTTCCTTAGAGAACTTTTCCAAGACTCCCCAAAGCCACAAGAGGAGCAAAGCATGCAGCTAGCTTGGAGACACCGTGTGATCCCCTCACACTCCTTCTCCCTCACGCTCAAGCTCACCTTCACCTTCCTGTCACAAGCCTTGGATCTCTCCAAAGAAAGCTTCTCTCTCAAGAGTCCCTTCCTATCTTAATGCTTCTCACAGCAGCAAGATAGACCAACAACCTCTCTAATTGAAAAAAAAGTCCTTTTAAATTAGGCTTCATAAAACCATAAAAATTTTAACTTTTTCATCTCTATTCGTACAGTACGATATAACATCATACAGTATGATCAGTTCAATGACATCTTCGTCCAGAATGACCACAGATGAACAGTTCATAAATTTTATGAATATCATACTGTACGATATGGAGATCATACAGGATGATCATGTTATTTTCAACTATTCATACAGGACGATCTGTGGGACGATCTCTGGGAAGAGCAAATTCATCTCTGACCATCATCCAGAACTACACTATTCATACAGTATGATTAGTTCATTTTCAGGACATTGTCCGATATGATATGAATATCATCCAGGCCGAATAGAATAAAAAACCTTGGTTTTGTCTGATATGATCAATGGGATGAATAAAATCATCTCTGTCAATCATAAAGTATGATAATCATCGTATAGTATGATCCAATGAAATAACGAAACCAAAATTTTATTTCCTTATTATGGGAGATAATTTTGGTAAGTTTTGAAATCATCGTACAGTACGATATATATCATACAGTACGAATAATTCAGAATATCAAAATTAGAAACTTACCAAACTTATTCTGGCGGCTAGGGTTTTTTAATTTAACCTCATCGTACAGTACGATTAAAATTGTACAGTACGATTAGTTCAAAGAACTAATCATCAAGGATTAGCCGTTAGCCTGAGTTATAAATGACTCATCATACAGTACGATTAAGAATCGTACAGTACGATCAGTTTTTAAAAAAGATTTTAACATAAAAAAAATCTCCCTCTCTGTGTCTGCATGGTGTCTCCTTTTACATACATGCTTTTATGGCAGACTCAAGAAAATAAAAATACAAGTTTTTTTAATATCCTATTCTACCCAGTTTGAGTCTCTAGTAATCTTGAGCGATGTGTATCTGACCTGAAATGTTAGTACTCACAGACAAAGATAAATATTTATAATCTTTAAGGAAGTCCATATACATTCAGTAACTATTAGTTGTCAACATCAAAATCAAGTGCTCGGGATCCTAGATTTCAACAAAACTAGTCAATGGGATGATGTGGCATTGGGGAAGACTTGGTGAGCTAGTTTGGAATGGTTATCAAGCTATGGAATTAAAGTTTGATTTTAAAAATGGTTTTAAGTTGGTTTAAAGTAGGTTTAACCAAGTTAAAATGAATTGACTAGGTCAAATAAACCAAGGGTTGATTTCAAAATAATTTTATATATGTTTGAACCATATCTTGGAATGTGATTAAGGGTTTAAAGATGTTGGTTTGATTAAATAAAAGGATTTGGGTTTGAAGATGTTGGTTTGATTGGATAAAATTATTTGACCCAAGTAGGGAGTTTGACTAAGTCTAAAATATTGACTTAGTCAAACCCACCTTGAAGTGACTCAAGCTAGGTTTGAGTTTATTCAAGATATACCATTGAGTGGATTTAAGTTGAATTTAATTATATGTGGATGTTTTTGAATATATTTAAGGCTTAATGGTTAATTGGGTCAACCTAGGTTGACTTGGTCAACTAGGTTGACTCGGAGCCAAGATTTGGGTCTAATACACTCCTAATGATATTTAGGATGCATTGGAGGAGATTCCCTGGTTTGGTTTGAAAATATTATATTGAAATTTCAAGAAAACTCCAAAATTGCCCTTAAAGGACATTTTAGTCATTTTGATCTGTTATAAATTGGGGGTCAAAGTGGGCCCACCAAAATATAATTTAATAATTAACATGTCATAATCAAGGGTATGGATGTGATTATAGGGTTTGGAGAAGGCTCCAAGGTTAATATCCACTGGGTGGTAGGTCTAGTGGCATAGACTATAAATATTTGAAGGTTTTATAGCCTTTGGATTTCAATCCAATTTTTAGGGTTAGAGGCGTCAGATTGAGCTCAAATTTGCATGGTAGATCCTAAATATATTTCTAATCAATAGATAATTAATAGATCATAAATTAGGGGTCATTAAACTCAAGTTTCAAATATTTGAAAAATCATTGGAAAAGGCTTTCAAGATAGGGCCTTTGAACCTTTTATTTTAGTTTGAATTTCTTGGTTTAAACTTGATGGATCCTAGGGTCTTAGTTAATCTAGGATCTGGATTGGTCCTAGTGACCTCATACAAAAATGAGGTCAATAAATGGACCCCTAATATGTGTAACATAATGAAGTTCTATTGTACATACTGGCATTGACCGAATTGAAAAGTTAAGTCTAGATTTTTAATCCTAAGGGGGGATAGGAATCTGACCCTAGGGAATTGGGATTTGAATTGATACTAGGGTAGTGCCTAGAAATGCATATTCTACCATTAGTGGGCATAATACTAAGGGAAGTAGGAACCTAATCTTAGAGGACTGAGTTTTGAATAGATACTAGGGTAGTGCCACTAAAGCCGTACTATACCACTAATAGATCTAATCCTAAGAAAGAATCTAACCTTAAGGAAAAGAAGCTTAATTTTGGAGATTAAATTGAAATTAACACTAAGATGGTGCCATAGAGGACGTTCTTCACCACTATGAGATCTAATCCTAAGGAAGGAAGGGACCTCTCCCTAAGTAAAAGAAGATTAAACGGTCATATAGAAAGGAATAACTCCTAACTACAGAGGATCGAGTTTTGATTTTGAAACTAGAATGGTTCCAGAACAGGCATACTCCATCACTAGTGGATGATCATGTGGGGAGAAAACTTGCTCCACATAGAGAATCAAATATTGATTTTGAAACTAGGATAGTACCACATGGGCGTACTCCATCATTAGTGGATGATTATGTGGGGAGAAAACTTACTCCATATAGAGGATCAAATTTGATTTTCAAATGAGGATGGTGCCACAGAGCGCATACTCCATCACTCGTGGATGATCATGTGGGCAGGAAACTCGCTCCCCATAGAGGATTAAATAAAAATTTTAAAACTAGGTTGGTGCCACAGAAGGTGTACTCCATCACTAGTAGATGATCATGTGGGGAGGAAACTTTCACAACATAGAGGATCAAATCAAGATTTTAAAACTAGGATAGTGCCACAAAGGGCATGCTCTATCACTAATGGGTGATTATATGGGGAGGAATACTCCACACAAAAGATTGAATCTCAATTCTGAAACTAGAATGGTGCCATATCGGGCCTACTCCATCACTAGTGAACGATCTTGTGAAGAGGAAACTTGCTTTACATAGTGGATTGAATTAGATTTTGAATTTGAAACTAATATGGTGCCACATAGGGTGTGCTCTATCACTAGTTGGTATAATCCTAAGGAAAGGAAGCACGGAGACTCAAACCTATCCTTAATTGACTAGAAGGTGACTAACTTGGATGGGGCCTAATAGGTCTAAATCCATAACTAATCAAGCGAGATCCTTGGAGGTACGAAGCATGGGGATTCACACCTACTCCAAAAAGATTAAATTTCTTTTGGATTTTTAATGACTAACCTAGTTAGAATGTACAGGGACTCACATCTAACCAGATGGACTAGCCAATGAGACAGTCTATTTAAATCTCTAAGAATTTTGGCAAAAACTATTTTACCCATTGTGATTCTAATCCTAAGGAAAGGAAGTACAGGGACTCATACCCATCCTTAAAAACTAGAGGGTGACTAACTAGGATGGGGCCCAACAGGCTTAAATCAACTATTAGTTAGTTAAGATCCTAGGAGGTATGAAGTACGGGGACTCACACCTACTCCTAGAAGATCAAATTTCTTTTGGGTTTTCAATGACTAACCTAGTTAGAAAGCACAGGGACTCACAACTAACCAGTGGGCTAACCAAGGAGACATTCTACCTAAACCTCTAAGGATTTTGGCAAAAATTATCTGACCTAATGTGATTCTAATCCTAAGGAAAGGAAGCATACGGACTCATACCTATCCTTAAGAAAAGGAAAGTAGGATCTTAAACCTTGAAAAATTAAATAAAATTGAGTCAACGTGATTCAAAATTTAAACATTTTATCGATTAAAAGCTTAAGCTACATCAAGCATAGTATTTTTTCCCTTTGACAAGTAACATTTAGTGATTTACTTTACAATCCACTAGCTGATATGAGCCACCTTCGCAGACTATTTCTATAACAAAAGGTCCTTCCAAGGTTGGTTCAAACTTCCCACAAATCTTTCGATAAGCTAAGATAGGCCTCCGAAGAATCAAGATAAAGTCTCCTACTTGGAAGATTTTAGGTCACACTAACTTATCATGAGCTTGAACCATTCAAGCTTTATATTTTTTTATATTTTGTTGTGCTTAGAGATGGTGTTCTTCAAGGCCTTTAAGCTCTTCTAATTGGAGTTGAGTATTTCATTCTATTGCTATTTGGTTTGGGATTGCAATCCTATGTCCAAACAGTGTGGATTGGGTCGGGGTCCTATAAGTGGTCTAGTAGGCCCACAAGGCTTCCACCAACCTTTCATCCTAGTGACGTTTATTTTTATCAAGGGTATTTTTGATGGTTTGTACTAAAGTTTTGTTCAAGGCCTTAACCAAACCATTAGCTCGGGGATAATAGATTGTCGAGTATCTCCAATCAATATTATGGCACCTCACAAAATTATTGAGTCTCATAGACTTGGAAGCGGACCCATTATCGAATATGATTTTGTGGGATATGTCGAATCAATATACAATATGGTCTCGGAAGAATTTCATAACATGGTGTGCTGCTACATTTTGGAGGGGAATTGCTTCCGCCCTGTTTTAAAAAGTAATTAGTCACTATTAAAATGAAGAGATGACCATTTATAGGAGGGTCAATAGGACTGATAACATTTGTAACCAATCTTTTGAAGGGCCACAAAGCTATCATGGGATATAAAACATTAGAAGGCTAATGTAAAACTACACCGTATATCTGGCATTGATGACAACATTTTGTAATATTTATAGAATTATCGATCATCATAGGCCAGTAGTAACCAAGTCTTCTAATTTTCAACTTCATCTTAGGACCTGATTAATGAGCACCATATAGTCTAGCATGTACTTCATTAATGATCTTCAGGGCTTCATGTTTGTCTAAATAACAAAGCCACATTTGATTGAATGATCGACGATACAATGTATTCTTGACTAATGCATATGATAAGGCATGTTTCTTGATTTAACTGGCAAGTGATATATCATGGGGAAGTTTCCCTTTTTAAGGTAATCAATCAGTGGTTATCTCCAATCACTTTCTTCATTAATTGCTAAAAAAGTCGATATAACTTAGAGAGATTATTTCTTGATGTACTCCAAATTTATAGGGAATAAAGTCTTTGGGCCATGAACTTCTTTAGGAATAGAGTCTTCTTCTGGACATGCAAATTCTTTTGCAAGCTTTGCTAGGGTATCCACTGAGGAATTACTTTGATGGGGAATCCTATACATAGTTACAATAGGAATTTGTTCAAGTAAGTGCGTGGTGTATTAGAAATATTTTAGGAGTTTAGGATTCAAAACCATATAGGTCCTTCCAATCAGGTTAATCACTAGTTGAGAATCACCAAAGATTTTAATCTCTTTAATCTTCATCAAAATTAAAAGTTCTAAACCAGTTATCAGAGCTTCATATTCAGCCTCGTTGTTTATGTAAGCCTTTGATAAGTGGTAAGAAAAGTCCATCATTCCCTTATTCTGGTGTTATGAAAATCAAGCCAATTCTAACTTTTTCGGGAATAGTAGATCGATGTGTATTACCCAATTGGGAGGAAGCTACACCATTAAAATACATTTCTTAGACTTGATTATTGGATTTCTTAAAACTCATGATTGGTTCATCAGGTAAATCATCATTTATAGGAGATTTTATTGGTACCGGGTGTACTACAAGGATGTCGGTAATGGCCTATCCTTTCACAGCACACAGGGGAATAAAAGTGATTTCAAATTGAAGTAATATCATATAACAATGAGCTAAACATCCTGATAATGTAGGCTGGGTCATAAGGTATTGTAAGGAATTGATAGTAGAAATTAAATTGACTTGATGAGAAAACATATAATGCCTTAATTTTTATGCCGCAAAAATTAAGGCAAGATATTATTTCTCGATTGTAGGGTATCAGATATCTATTAAAAGAAGTAGTAGAGAGCATTCGCTTTTCCCTCATTATTGAATTAGGCTAGAAGGGCCCCGAGAGATTTGTCGAGGGCCGTAGTGTAAAGGATTAAGGGTTTCCCTAGAATAGGGGCTGCCAAAACTGGTGTCTTTGTCAGGTTTTGTTTGATATTTTGAAAACAAATTGACATTTCTCATCCCATATGAATTTGGCATCCTTCTTAGCAAGGAAAGAGAATGGTTGACATGTTTCGAAAAAGTTTGAAATAAATATTCTTAAATACACCAATTTTCCTTGGAGAGATCTTAGTTGAGTAAGGTTTTCGGGAGGTGGCAAATTTAAGATGGCTTCTATTTTAGCCAGATCAATTTTAATTGCACAGTGTCTCACTATAAAACCTTAGAATTTTCTTGAAGTAACACCAAAAGTGCATTTCAAGGGATTCATCTTAAGGTCACAGCGGCGTAACCGTTTCAAGATGATTCTTAAGTCATAAAGATGAGTCTCTTTTACTCTACTCTTAACAAGTAAATCATTGATGTAGCATTCGACTTGATTATGAACTAAGTCATCAAAGATATGAGTCATGGCCTGCTGGTAGGTTGCATCGGCATTTTTAAGGCCAAATATCATCACTTTATAATAAAAGATTCCTATTTGACTTTTCAATACAGTGTTTCTCTCATCTTCTAAGACCATCTTCATTTGGTTATATCCAGATGAGCCATCCATAAAAGAGAAAACAACATGCGAGGAGATGATCTCCACTATAAGTTTTAGTATTGGAAAAAGAAATTCATCTTTGAGGGATGCCTTATTCAAGTCTCTATAGTCAACACAGACTTGGATTTGTCCATTTTTCTTTTGAACTCAGATGACACTGGCTACCCAAGAAGCATATTATTCTTCTCAATAAATTCATCCTTGATCAGTTTCTTAACTTCAAAAATAACTTGTTGTTCAATTTCTAGATGCATGTGTCATGGAGCTTGCTTGACAGGAATGGAATCATGCCTAATTCTATGTTTTTTGGACTTCCATGTTAGCGGGCAAACCTATCATTTTGTCATATATTCAAGTGAAGCAATCTATAAACTCATAGAGAAGTTTAATTAGTTCCTCATACTCATTCTTACTCAACAAAGAACTTATGAAGGTGGGGCGAGGGTCATTTTATGTTCAAATATTAATTTCCTTAAGTTCATCGATTGTCGATTTAATTTCCTCCTCAAATTTAGGGGTGCATCCCAGACTTCAAGATCATTAGAATCATCTAAAGTCTCCAAACAAAGTTTGTCAAGTGAATTAATAACTTTAATAGGAATATTTTTAGATTCAGGATGAATAGTTATCACTAAACAATATTCATTGTCGTCAAATGAACTAACGATACCAAAGCTAATACCACTTGTCCAATTTTTATTGATTTTTGAATTCAAGTTATTTTTTTGGTATCTAGCTTGACCATTAGTCCATTGAATCGAAATAAAATCTTTAAAAATGAGACTTTTAACACCAATAGAAAAGTAGCCATAAACCAATTCCATTAATTTATTAAAATATGCCTCAACAAGGGTTACATCATCTTCTTTCCTTGAAGAGGAGGAGCCAAGGAAGAACTTCTAGACTTCCATTATTTTTCCATTTAGATTAAGGGCATCCTTAATCACTAACCCTTAGACATTATTGGTAGATAGTGGGGTTAAGGTTAATGATTCTACTTCCCTATTGAGCTTTTCAGAAAGAGTTAATTTAGGCTCGTCACTTGGAACTTTTGAATTATTACCTTCATGGTCACTATCTCAATCTGAGATGAGATCAAATTTCAGAGGAGGATTTATTTTTTGATAATCAAAAGTAATTCTAGAACCCTTTTTTCTTGATTCATCATCAGAACTTGATTCTAGTTTGATGTACATTGGGAGATTTCTTTTTTCAACTGAAGTATAGCCTTAACCACATTCTCTTTGGTCAATTCTTCCACCTCACTGAGGTAGCCTATTTGGAGGCCTAAAAACCATGCCCTCGATGTCATCATCACTACATAATTCTTATCTTTTTTGAATTTTAATGTTTTCTATTTTTTTAATTACTTTTGGGTTTGAAATCTCTGATTTTTCCTCTTTAATGTTAATCTCTTCCTTAGAATAGGTGGTGGACCCTTTAGGTGTATAATATGCAGCATTTTCATAGATCCTGATCTCATAAAAAGAAAATGATTTTAGATCACCCTTAATTTCATACTCAATGCCATCTTATTGGTATTTGATGTATTGGTGTAGGGTAGATGGAACCATCCTGTACTCGTGGAAAAAGGGCTTACCTAAGAGTATGTTAAAGGACGTATTTGAATCAATTATATAAAATTTTGCCTCTATATTCAACTCTGTAATCTCTAAAAGGAGGGTTATTTAAACCTAAAGCCTTCTCGCCCTTTTCATTTAACCCATTAAGCACTAACTTATTAGTTGAGAGCTTACTAGTATCAACTCTAAGGTATGAGATAGTATGTATGGTCATCATGTTAATCGATGCACCTGGATCAATGAGAACTCTAGATAACTTAAATTTTCCCACATTTATGGTGATGTAAAGTGGGCAATTATGATTGGCAGTTCCTATGAGTAAATTGGAAAAGGTTACTCCTGGTATTTCCTTAAAGTATAAGGCTTCTTCTTCAGAAGTTAAAGCTAACTGAGCTAAGTAGATCTCTAGGTTGAGAAATGCTTTAATTAAGGATTCCCTTATCTCCTTAGAGATGATAATGGCTTCATAAATGCTCAACTTAGTAGGCAACTTTCTAAGATGAGCTAAGACATTATATTCAACTTTTGGAACATCAAGAAAAGGATCCGATAAATTTGAAGGAGCATTTAAATGTTGAGTAGAGATTTGAATTGGATCATGTGAAATAACTTGCTTTCTTTTTATGAGGAAGAAGCCTAGGGTGTAAGACTTTACCACCTCATAGTTATACTTTTACGATGTCTTCTGAAGGAAAAAAAAGCAGTAGGGTCTATGCTCTCCTTAGGCAATTGGTTGTCATTTTCTGAATGGGAATCTAAATCTAAAAATTCTATCATAATTGGACTCCCTTGAAAGTTAATATCAGGGATGTCACCATCTAATAAGACTTTAGATTCATTTCCCCCTTGAGAAGTCAAATCTGGGAACTAAGTTTTTGAATATCTTGGTTAATCACAGCTAAGCTATAGTCATTATCAATAGAAGTATCATTTTCATTTATGTTTTTAATATTAATCATCAAAACATTTGTAGAAGGATCATTCTTTTTTATTTATTTTTGACCCTTTGCCTTTGATGGGACAAAGTAAAAGCTAGATAACATCAAAGGGGATAATGGTTTTGAGCCACCATGCACCATCCGTACACATCTCTTATCATAAGATTTCCTCTCTACAAAAGTGTCATTTTTTTATTCTTTTTATTTACAGCAGTCCCTATAACTACTGGAGAGGAAACTATCCCAACATTCTCCTACAAAGCCTCTGGGTTAACCTCCCAGATCGGGCCCTGAGCTCTTATTGGTAATTGTTGAGAAAGATAAAAAGATTTGTTAATTGACTTTTTAAATACCAGGGATAATGCTATATCCCAACCATCTACAATTGAGAAAGAAAAGTTTGAATTTTTACCCGAGATGGACTTAACAGATCCTTGATCTGGATCGACTCAGTGCTCTTTTGGGATTATAATATATAAACAAAGTTCCTTTCAAGCTAAACTTTAAAGATAAAATTGTCTTCGATTGCATGGCCCAATATGCGGTGATAGGGGTAAAAATTAGGATCAACTTTTTTATTTTCCTCTGTTGGCTTCTTGGCCTCTCGCAATCTAAAATCTAGTTTCTTCAAAAGACTCTTGAAAATTTTCCTTACTGATTCCTTTTTAAATTAATAAGGAAGAGCCAATCTCTCTTTTAAAGAAATCGGGTAAGGCTCCCTAGTAGATTGGGGGGTTACCTGAAATGGTTGAGGTTTTTGAATTTGCGGGGGTGGAGGACAACTGGACTGAGGAATAGCAAGTTTCTTACCTTTATCCACTGTGGACACCATAGCAACTCTCTTTTCAAAAGATTTCACTGGCTTATTGGTCTTCTTCTCCTCAAAAGCTTCTTTTGGGAATGATATTTTGGAAGCCTCTTCCTGTAGATTATTAGCTTTGTTGGGAAGTTTTCAAAAGTTTTAATAGTGAATCCCTCCAATAGAAAGAAATAGGCCCATGAATATTCATAATAAGAATTTCTACTATATGTTGCTCTTGAAATTGAGGTTCACATTTCATCGAAAGATTTCACCATCAAAGGATGTAGTCAACCAAAGACTCTCCTGGTTTTTGTTTCTAAATTACAAGATCACAAACATTTACTCTTTGTTAAGCTCCTAAAAATCTCTTTAAGAATATACCCTCGATCTCTGTAATTGTTTTCACTGATCCGTTTGGTAGATTCGCGTACCACTCAAAAGCAATACCAAAAAGACTACTAATAAATTGGTAAAATTATAGAGCATCGAACCCTTCTTGTAGCAATTTGCATGAAAGTGGGTCAAATGTTGTCTCAAATTTCTATGCCACTAAAAAGCTTAAAAGAAGGTGGCACAAAGCCCTTTGGATAAGAAACTTTGTCATATTCTTCAGGGTAGGGCCTACCCTTAGAGACAGTTCCTTGAGAATGAGCTAAGGCCTCCCTTACCTGTATCTCAACCATCTGTTTGATATCTATCTGAGGTTGAGCTAGGGGAACTGGGAGAATTGTAGGTTGAACAAGTTGAATTACTACTTCAATAGAGGGAATCGATACTTGCTCTGAAACTTATAAATTGAATTTTGGTTGTCTATTTTGATCAGACACTAATAGATTATAAGTTGTGGCGGGTCAGACTGAGATTGTTGAGTCTTCATTAACTGATCTTGCATTTTCTTAAGCTACATCTCAGCAATCTATGTTTCTAGATTTTTGATATATTGGATATCATCTTTGACCATTACAAATTCATCTGACTGAAGAGTTGTTGAACTCTCTTCCTTACTAAGATGGGGTTTTAAAGACTCAGCATCCTTGGATGTTGCTCGAGTCTCAACCATACAAATATTTCCTTCTCACTCTTCTTCTAAAAATAAATCAACTATTTCTAGATCGAAGGCTTTGATCACCTTCTTCTTAAGAATTCCACGAATATCTTGGGCTACCTCATCGAATGATCTACTGTCAATTGCTTCTGAGTTGATTGGTAAATATCCTGTAAATTCAAGTACTTTGCTAAGTTCTTCTCCTTCCAACATAGAGAGGATTTGTTCAACTTTAATATCCTCTTTTGTAACTATTTCTGATACTAGCTGGTATAGTATCTCTTCATCAACATTTGAAACTATCCCCTCCCCTCTAACTATCCTGAGGTTGGTTCTCAAAAGGGTGGCATCCTTGATAGGTGGAGGGACATCCACCATAATTGATGATAAAGGAGTTTGGCGAGTTAAAAGTTCCAATATCAACAAGGGTATAGTTCTTGCTTCATTGAATAGGGAACCAAGGGACGTCAACTGATGGTATATTAAAACTATCTTGAATCTATATCCCTATAGATTTGCTTAAATTCTTTGGTACATACTACTTTTTAGGTGACATGGGCCTCTTGCCCTTCACATTTATGGGTTTCAAATCTTTAACAACCTCTTCAGATTTGGCTATCATACGGGTCAGCTTAAAAAATCTTAAAGAAGGGACCGGCAGTCTATCGCTATGAGGGAGACCCCTACCAGATCCTAGTAAAACTATTTACTCCGTCATTCCAGATGGAGGGAAAGGCACCCGGTGATATCCATCCACCAAAATAGAAGTGGCAGGCTGTTTAACAAATTTTTTGTTCCTCTGCACTAGCTGAGGAGTTAAGTTCCTTACTTCAAACTTCTACTTCTTTAGAGCTTCTTTCTAAAGTTTATGCGAGACCACCCCTTTTAGGTTTCTCATGTATTGTTCTTTAGTTTGGCCAACTTGGGCATCCTAAATATCAATGATGTTTCATAACATTCTATCTTTCATAATTTGCTTCTCCTTAAAAGTCCTCTTGACACTGTAATCTACCGTGTATGGCAGAGTGCTAGCTATCCTGGTGGCTCTCTCCTCCCTTGCAGCAGCTATAAGGGGGTAGAAATGACTTCCTTTCAGTAATGGAGAATAGGCAAGGATAAGTAGCTCCCCGGCAACCTCAGGTTCAACTTAAGTTAAGGCCTTCTGCTCGGCCATCTTCCTTAATTAGTGATCTTCTTCCTCACCCACCTCAAATAGATCTTCCTAGAATTCTTTCTATCAAATAGTGCTCCAGTACTAGAAGATCTCTTTTTAAATACAAAATTGACTTCAGTATCAGTAACAGGTTTCTATTCCTTGTCCTCATGAGTATAGGGTACAGTAGGTATGGGGGTGACAGCTGTCTCTATTTCAAGAACTGGGGGAACATCAGTCCCCGCCCCTACTGCTAGCTCAACCACATGAGCATCCTTATAACTTTTGACAGTGAAGTCAACAATTATGTTTCCATTGATAGATAACTGGATTGTACTAGTGCGAATCAATTCTTCAAAATAGAGGTCTCGGTAAATAGAAAAAAGTAACTTTCTAGCCATTTCAAAGGGTTGATTTTTCTTAGATTTGAAAAGAGAAGATTTGAATTAAAATCTTGGATATGAAATTTGAAAAGAAGTTTATATTTTGTTATGTATACAAATTATAAGAATTATAATATGATATGCAATCATAAAATATAGGAGTTAACTTTAATTTTTAGAACATTTGAATTTTTGTCGTATATGTTTTACTACAAGAGCATGTTGTAGAAATATATAGACACGGAAATTTGGATTTGATTTGAATAATTTTGAAAAGAAGTTAGAATTTTAAAAGTTAAAAGATTTTACTATGAAGATTTAGAACTGGATCTCCTCTAAATTTCAAAACTCAACATGTTGAATTTGGAGTAAACATGAAAGTTTACAAATTTAGGGGACATCAAGGGGTTTCAGCTCAACTCTTTTATCTTATAGATTGACTCTGAGGTAAAAATGTTAGAACCTTAAATTAAGAAAATTGAAATTTGAAGTTTTGAAAGGATTGAATTTGTATTGCCTATGTTAAATTACAAAAGGGATTTATAGGAAACATATGACAATAACAATTAAAGTTGAATAATCTTGAAAAGGATATTTAAAAATTCGGTAGTATCTCCCCTTACTTTTGGAACTCAACATGTTAAATTTGCATTCAACATAAAGGTTTACAAAGTTTGATAAAGAGATTCTAAGAAGTCAACTTGACCCTTTCATCCCGACAAATAGTTTGGGAATGAAATGTTATTGATTGGCTTTAAATAGAATTGAAACTTTGATTTTGGGATTAAACTTACCATGCTTGAGATTTTCTTGAGCATGTAAGTTTGCAACAATTATCAGAAGGCTTTGCAAGAAAAGGTTGGCTTAACTCTTTTACTCTGCCAATAAACTTGGAGGTAAAATGTCAAAGCCCAACTTTTTGATAGGAGATTTCCTATGCTCACCTCTCTTTTGACATGTCTTAATTGATGTTGGCCTTACTCACCTAAGAAAGAAATGGGTAGATGAACAGTAGTTAAAACTATCAATGCAATAAAATTTCTACCTTTATTAAAGATAAAGAGAAAGATTTACCCCCAGCAGAGTCGCCATTTTTTTTTTTTGATTAAAAAGTTTTATTTTTGAGAGGATTAATTATCTTTTTGTAATTTAATTTCTTAAATTTTAATTTTTAAATTAAACACATCATTATGAATGATATATCATTTTAGGAGATGAGCATACCACTCCTTAATGGGTTCAATTTATAAGATTAAGATTTCATTCTAATTATCATAGTCAAATTTGAGCCAGAACTACATTCGACCCGAGAGGGTCAAAATGATTATTCACTCAGGTATTTAACTACGATAATTTAAATAAATTATAATTAATTTCATAATCAAAGTTATAATAATAAGTGATATATCTTCTTGATGGAAGAAGATATCAATCATTATTGATTGTTTGAAAATAACGATAATATTTTTTGAATTTAACTTAAATTTTTCCAAAAATAATTAATTGAGATTTTGCAAAATTGATTTTAAAAATTGATTTTGGTTACTAAATTTCCTATGAACGTAAGCCCTCAAAGTAAATTACATCGTAGGAAACTAAAATTTTCTATGCATAGTCTCGATTAAAATAGCGGTAGAAATTTTATTTAAGATTTCAATGCTTGATATCAAAGAAAGCAAGGCTTGGAAATTT
The DNA here is from genome assembly GCA_019925795.1 of Dendrobium chrysotoxum. NCBI lineage: Eukaryota > Viridiplantae > Streptophyta > Magnoliopsida > Asparagales > Orchidaceae > Dendrobium > Dendrobium chrysotoxum. The sequence continues at coordinate 43,681,570 of CM034315.1, forward strand.
AATAGGCAATGGATTAAAATTGAGCATTTATTTCTGGAGGTCAAGAAAAGAAAGGTAGGAGGTGCTTTGGGATTCTAAAATATTTTAGAAACACCCCAGCCTATCTTAAGTGTTAGGAATAAATTTGATTAAGGTAGATTTAAATTTGACTTGTCAATTTTTTTGGAAAATTGGGATTCAATTCTCAAAGGTTGATGTCTTATAGCCTGGGCTTACCTCAGAACCTATGTCTAAAATGGGTAATGAAAACCAGTAGCTTAAACCTACCTAATGCAATGCAAATTTAGATTTACCCCAGCTTGGATTGGGAGCAAGCTAACCACCTAGTCGATTAAAAACCAAGTATCCAGTCTCTTTTATGAAAGGGTGGTAAGATTATTTAACTAAATTAAGTTTAAGAATTGGGCCCAGCATCTAGAGCAGATTCTAATTGGCCCCTTGACTTATGTTGGGTGAAATGAAACTTAAATTAAAAAAACATTAAGTTTCTGACTCAATTTAATTTGTTACTAATGCAATATATGCTAGTCGACTAAAATACTTGTAATTTGAAATGAAGCATCTTTAAAATTGCTTAAAAATAGGTTTTTCCTAAAATGCACAGATTTCCCATGACAGATCTGTACCCTCATAGGCCAGGTGGTTTATCAGAACCCACAATCGGGGAGGTGCCTAACAAAAGGAAATATTAATGTAGCAAATATGTTATAAGAACTCCCGACGGACCCGGCTTACTTCTTAAAATGTTAGATTTCTATGTGAACTTAAAAATTTTAATTTTTTTTAGGTCAAAGAATTTTAATGTTCCTTCAAGAGTCTCCGATCAGGTTCCAGGCTAAAATAAAGATCGACATACAAGAGCTCAAAGGAACTACTAAAAGCATGCAATCCTATATTGCAATCAACATTAAATAATCAATTATATAATCAATTAAATAAATAAAATATCTATAGGTAAGTGCCTTTTAATATTATAACCCATGGTCTACAGAAACTAAAATGGTCGGGTACCACTGACAATAACTCGGATTTCACTTCTAAAACTTAAATGAATGTGAGAACTGGGATTCTTCTCGCTCTTCACTTTCTTTTCCTTCTACTAGTTCTTTGGATCCATTTGGTCAGGATTTTCAAGTGAAAAGAAATTTCCCCTCGAAAGTGATGTTGTCTTTTCTCTTTGGATATTCAAAGTATCATAATATAGGCTTCCAAATGGAGGACTTTTTCCTAAGGAATGTCCTCTCCTCTTTGAAATCTAAGTAAGATATATTTATATCCCATCTCAAATCATTTTTATAACTCAAAAATATCTCAAATTACATTTAATTTAAGAGAAAATCCTAAACTCAAAACACCTGCAGGGTTATCCTAAGTAGTTATAATTAAAACATCCCAAGTAGTTATTATTAATCTCATGCAATTAATAATTTAAAATACTCAAATTCACAGCCACACTTGGCCATGCTCTTTAAATTTTAAAATGGGACTTAACAGTTTCTGAAGCACCTATAGAAAATGTCGTCAATTTTTAAAGCTTTATTTATTTTGCCCCCTTTAACTTTTATATCCTGTATGAGCATGGCCACCTTATAAGATTATATCAATATTTAAATCACCCCTATCCAAAGGGTAAATCTAACACCATTAATTAAAACACAGAGTGCAGATATTAAAGAAACAATCATTCAACTACTTAATTCTAACACCCAGCATGCAATGAAAATCACAAAATACCCAGTACATGTAAGTAGTAGAAAAGTAAACACCGACCTAACCTAACACTAGAGTTGGTTGTCCTATCAAACCATCTAAAGTATGTGAGGTAGGATGTGTGGCTTGGACATGACCTATATAAGACAATTGGTTAAAGTTGTTTGATATTATGGTTGGTTGAAAGTCTTAAAGAAGAATTTAATTAAGGTTTAAATATTAAAGACTTTAAAATTTTTTAATAATTAGGTTTGTTAAATGGCTACCACCTTTATTGTTCACTAAGACCGTGAAGTTTATTTCACTTTCCTTGGGGTTAATTTAATAGCCTTATAGGCCTGAGTTACCTAGCTCGTATAATTAAGTGATTTAAATTTGAAGGTTAATGAACTTTAAATAAACTATATTACTTACTGATTTTAAAAGTTTGAATTAATTTAAGTTTATTATCAGCCAGTTCGTAGCGTGGTGCCACCTGGCTCGAGGAACAAAGCCTCCTTAAGACACGTAGCACCATAGCTTGTAGTAGTCCATTATAAAAACTTGGTTAATATAATTAGATTAATGATTTTAAGTTTGATTAGATAATTAATAATTAATTAATTTATGTTTTAACACTCTATTGAATCTCTTCATGGCATTGTGCCACTAGGCTTGAAGAATAAAGCCTCATTAGGACACCTAGCCTCGCAGCGGGGAGTAGTCCATCCTAAAAACTTTATATTTGGATTGGTTATTATGTATTAAGGGCTTTGTTGAGTGATTTTAACCTTGTCTTAATATTTTCTAAAATTTTAAAATTATTATCAAAATTTGGAATTTTCTCGATTATTTTAATATGTTAATTAAGGGGTCAAAAATAGACTTTTATATTCAAAGAGATTTCTAGAGTTTTGATATTTTTATTAAATATTAGACCTTTTAATGAGTAGTTAGACTTTGAGTTTGTTGGATTTACAATTTTCTATGAAAAGGTATAAATTTTTTAAGTTTTAATTGAAATTTGAACTGAAGTTGACAAAAATGTTAACTTTTTGATTTTAAGTGATTTTTATTGATCTGATATTTTTAATAAATATCAAACCTTAAAAGGAGTATTATGCATTTGAGTTTGCTCAATTTAGAGTTTTCTATAATTAGTTATGATTTTTCAAAGAATTAATATTTATTTGAATTATTTAATTTGTTTAATTAATGGTTTTTTAATGATTTTGCTCCAAATGAACTCCCAACTCCTTGAAATAAACTCCAAAGGTCATGAATGACCTAGGGAGAGATTCTTAAGTGTTTTAGAATTTTATAACTTTTCAATTATTTATAATTAATTAAATTAATTAAATATTAATTTTTTATTAAAATTAAATTATTCTCAAAATTAAAGTCAAATTAACTAATTTTAATTTTCTTTGATTAAGGATTGAATTATGGTTAATTTGACATATTATTTGAAATTTTTGGATTTAATTTGAATTAATTATAATTTCTCAAAATTTTGTAAATTAATGGGTATTTTAAAATTACTTAATTATGGAGGTTTTGATTGTTTTGTTCTAAACTTAATCCAAATTATAGGGAATCACTCCTAAAGGACAGAGATGACCCATAGGAGTGTTTTTAGGAGTTTAAAATTTATTTGGGATTTTTTATAATTTTTAATTATTTTATTTAATTAGTTATTGATTTTAACTAAAACATAAATTAAAGTTAAACTCAAAGTTTAGTGATGGTGATTTTATTTTTTCTAGTTAGAGGACCAAATTATGGTCAATTTGATATATTATTTAAAATTTTTAGATTTGATTTTGATTTATTAAAATTTTTTAAAGTTTTTGGGTCCTAAAAAGGGTTGAATTTTAACTTGCTTAATTTTCTAACATAATGACCTCCAAATCTAATAAAATTTAGACTTAAGGTATAAAATGTTACTAAGTGCAACGTTTTGTAGTTTCATCCTTACTGGATGTGTGTATAATTTTTTATAATTTTTCTAATTTAACTAGACCTTTTTCTTAATTATTTTTTCTAGGTGTCTCTAGTGTTCAAATAGATTTGAAATTTTGGTCACCAAGCCCTAGGAGATAAGCACGCATACCACAATAATTAGATAACATAATTCTATCAATTTGGTTAGTTATTAATTTTCAAAGTTTTTGGATCCAAAATGGACCCCTTACTTCTAAAATTCATAATACACAAATCCATTGGACATCTGGTCATAAAAGAATTACACGGAATGCCTAAGATGTCCAAAAACTTCTCACCAAAAATTTGGTCCAATTTGACTACTGGATTGTGAGAAAATTAGGAATTTGGATTTCAAATAAACTAAATTAACTGACTATACCATGCTTAAAATGCTTTTATTTTAAATTTAATAAATAATAGGGCTCATGACCTTTTATAGCGAGCCCAATAACACTAATTTTGGTGAAAATTTGAATTGTTTATGAATTTTGGAAGTTCTGGGCATTAAATTAAATTTTTTAATTCAGTTTTTATTTCATAACCACGCGTGGTTCTAAGGGATGACGTGGCATGATCAGCGCAGTCTGATCATGTTGAATGAGTGATCGGACAGCTCTGGTTAGCCAACTGAAACTTAGTTCAAAATGAATTGAAATATTTAATTGCCCATAACATTCAATCCAACTGTTAGATTTTCTTGAAATTTGAAACATAGGATTTCGGTACCCTAATCTTTCTACCCATGGTGTTCCAAGGCTCCATGCATTGAGATTTAGGAGAAATTAAGGTTTGATAATATAACTTAAATTGAAGATAACTTACAATCCATTGGGTGGATATTTATGTTCTTAGGCTTGTAGGAAAGATAACTGAATTCTCTATAACTATGCTGAAGACCTCAAGAACTTTTAATGGCTGGATTTAACTCTGCTATTAAAATTCTCTTTTATCTCTCTCTTTCTCTCTCACTCTTCTTAAATTAGGCTCTCAAGCTTTGCAACAACCTTTCTAATGGCTGTAGGGGCCTTATGTATTGATGGGGAAGCTAAGTTATCCTTGATATGAGCTGGAGGTTACTGGAATTGAAGATTTTGGAAGAGAGTTAATAAAACCAAAGCTTTGAGTGAAGAGTAGGCTCATTCCATTCCCCCTAATGATTGATAACTTTGATTAAGGAAAGGGATAAGCTCTAGGCTGCTACCCAGTATCCCTCCCAGCCTTCCAAATCAATGAGAATATGGAGTTATTAGGAGAATTTGACTTGCCAAGGTGGCAAAGCCACCTAAGCATGCAAGTTGACCTATTAGACCATTTTGACTAGTCAAACTAGTCAATGGGATGATGTGGCATGGGGGAAGATTTTGTAAGCTGGTTTGGAATGGTTATCAAGCTATATAATTAGAGTTTGATTTTAAAAATGGTTTTAAGTGGGGTTTAAGTGGGTTTGACCATGTTAAAATGAATTGACTTGGTCAAATGAACCATGGTTTAATATCAAAATGGTTTTATATATGTTTGAACCATAGCTTGGAATGAGATTGAGGGTTTAAAGATGTTTGTTTAATTAAATAAATGGATTTGGATTTGAAGATGTTGGTTTGATTATATAAAAGGATTTGACCCAAGAAGGGAAATTTAACTAAGTCCAAAATGTTGACTTAGTCAAACCCACCTTGATGTAACTCAAGCTAGGTTTGAGTTTAGTCAAGATATACCATTGAGTGGCTTTAAGTTGGATTTGATTTTATGTAGATGTTTTGAATAGATTTAAGGTTTAAGGGTTAATTGGGTCAACCTAGGTTGAGTTGGAAAACTAGGTTGACCTAGAGCTAGAGTTTGGGTCCAATGCACTCCTAATGATATTTAGGATGCATTGAAGGACATTCCTAGGTTTGGCTTGAAAAGATTTAATTGCAATTTTAAGAAAACTCCAAAATTGCCCTTAAGGGGCATTTTGGTCATTTTGACCGCTGGTCAATTGGGGGTCAAAGTGGGTCCACCAAAATATAACTTAATAATTAACATGTCATAATACAGAGTATGGATATAATTAGAGGGCTTGAAGAAGGCTCCAAGGTCAATATCCATAGGGTGGAAGGCCTAGTGGCATAAGATGTAAGTATTTAAAGGTTTTACAACCTTTTGATTTCAATCCAATTTTTGGGGATAGAGGTCTCAAATTGAGCTCAAATTTAAAGGGTAGATCCTAGATGCATGTCTAATCAATATGTTATTAATAAATCATGAATCAGTGATCATTGGACTGGAGGTTTAAGTATTTGAAAAATCACTGGAAAAGGCTTTCATGATAGGGCCTTTGAACCATTTATTTTAGTTTGAATTTTTGGGTTTAAATTGGATTGATCCTAGGGTCTAAGTTGATCTAGGATCTAGATTGGTCTTAGTGACCTCATACAAAAATGAGTTCAACAGTAATGTGGGCTCATTTTATTCCTCTTTTCAAATTTGGCGATCATTGCTCATCTTTTAATTTTGAATTTTATTTGGTGAACATTGTGCATCTTTTCAGGTTGGGCTCACTTTGTCCCTCTCTTTAGTTTTGGCAAACTTTGTGCATCTTTTGACATTTTATTCTTTTCACAATCTAAAGCTACAATAAACCCAATAGAAAATAATCAAAGTAATACAATGAACAAGAAAACAAATAAAAAATAAGAAATATTCTTACAATAATTATAACTATAAGATATATATCTATTAGAACACTAAAGATGATCTCCTTATCTAAGCCTAATTATAATTTGATTTAAATCTTGAGAAGAATAAAAATTTTATAAAGAAAATAACATTTTAAGGCAAAAACCTTAAAACTTTCAATCTTTAGATCAATATTTATAATTTAGTCGATAGTAACTTATAGTCAAATCTAGATAATTTAAAATAGAACAAGTTTTTTTTAAAACATAAAATCAATTAAAATAAAAAGCAAAAATAATTGATCCTGCACCATAAATAAAATTGATTCAAAAACATCTGAATAACGAATCATAAAGACTAAAATTTTCAAAACATACATCAATAATAACTAAATAAACTAAACTAATATTCCGGAGGATCCTGATCTGGAGGTGGCTGTGGAGGATACCACATGTTAAAGTAGCTGTTGATGGTAACTACTTGAGTGTTGATTAAATCAACCTATCCTTTAACCCAACCCATGTCTTCATTATATCTAGCATCCTGCTGGTCTAAGCGAGTCTCAATATGATCAAATCATTAATTAAAATGAGACTCAAGTCGATCAAATTGCTAGACCATTTCTTGAAAGAAATGATGCTCAGGTCCAAGAGCAGGTGTAGGTGCAGGTCCTCCTTCTTCATCAAATTATTGTCCCTGACCCCGTCATCCCATTAGAAAAGAGTATGAAAAGAAGCATCAGTAAAATAGATTGAAAGATTATTTGGAGGATCGAGAAGAACAAGATTGTACTTTTTTGCCAAAATGTAAGCTATTAAGTAACCTAAAGCCACATTTCTTCTTTCTTCTAGTTAAAGGAAGTCTAATGTCAGTCTGATTATTAATGAAGTTCAGAATCAATTGGGCTTCATCGATAAAAGTGTATGACATTATAACATATATGATAATAAAAAGCAAATGAGTGATCTTTATTCGATCACCATCTTTAGGAATAATAGAAGCTCTTAAGACATGCTGGAAAATCCTAGCATTTTGATTTAGGGTATGAACAAGAGGTAAATGTGATACTGAGGGTACACCTCGAAGTGTTTGGTTTACTTCAGTCCAATCAAAATCTCTTCTAGAAATCATGGAATGTGGCCTAACTCCTTCAGTTCTAAGATGGAGAAATGTACCTAAATCTTCCTTAGTAATTTTGACTCTTTGACGAGAGATGTATGAGAACATTTTTGTAGAATTTTCTCTCATTCTCACGTTTACAAGAAAATAATAGAAAGTATCTGAGTGGTATGCTTAGTTTAGAGTGAGAATAAAGTAAAAATGAGTATAATCAAATAGAGGCACTACAAAAAATTTATGTCCTCTTGAATGAGAAGACAAGATGGGGTGTTTTTTTCAAGAACAAATCTATCGTAGGCTTGTTCATTTTCTTTGGAAAGAAAATCCTCATCTCATTATGAATGAGATGAACTCCCCCTGGGAAGATGTGCTCGCTTGGTGTTGCTTTCCATTTTAGAAGGATTGAACACAAGAGTTGAAAATGTTAAGGATTGTGAGGAATGTCAAAGGAGGGCTTCCAATTTATAGAAAATGGCCTATTTCATACAGTATGAACATGGGTTCAAATGTATGATTTCAAAATTTGTACTGTATAAATATGAGTTCGTACGTACGATTGAAAATAGTTAATAGCAGTTATTTCAGCAAAATATCTTTTCATAAAGTTGCCTTTATGATGCATCATTTCATACGATCTTTGACCAACTTGATTGTACAAACGAATAGGTGTTCATTCGGGATGATCGGTTAATAGTGTTCATATCTGACAGTTAGGTTCATCAGCATATAAATCGACAACTGGATCGTACAAGCGAATAGGTGTTCTTACATACGATCTTTGAAAAATAACAGTCCTCAGAGTTCCTGCCATTTTTGTACAGATGAATATGAACGGTTGGTACAAATGATGATGTAATTGTACAGTATAAAATATTTATAAAATCACATTTTCTCATCTAGACAACTCGAGAAAAATCTTATTCAAAATATAGTGAGTTCATATAGTACGAAACTATGTGTATAGTATGAATTAAAAATGAACTTTAGATTTGTGCATGATAATCAAGATTCTTTCTAAAACAAATCAAACAAGATCCTTAAGTCACAAAAATGAAAAAAAAATAATACAAAAGAGAAAAATAAACCAAAATAGAGATAAACAAAAAAATCAAACAAAAATAAATCAAAAATAAAGAACAAAAACATAAACATTAACAAAAAGAGATACAGCACAAATGCAATTTGTAGAATTTACAATTATCAAGCAAGAATATCAACTACACCCAATCTGGTTCTTAGTGTACTAAAAATTTTAAAAGCAAGTGGTTTTGTGGAAATGTCTGCAAGTTGATTTTATACAGACATATGATTTAATTCGATGTCTTCCTTGATGACATGGTCCCTAATAAAATGATGTCTTATTTCTATATGCTTGGTCCTTGAGTGCTGGATTAGGTTCTTTGAAATACAAATGGCACTTATATTATCACAAAAGATTGGAGTAGTGCCAATTAAAAAACCTAAATCTATGAGTTATTATTTTAACCAAAGAACCTGTGCCACACAGCTTCCTAAGGCTATATATTCTACTTCAGTAGTAGAAAGGGCTACTGAATTATATTTTCTACTAGACCAGAAAACTAAAGAGTTTCCAATGAATTGACAAGTTTCAGATGTACTTTTTAATCAACCCTACATCCTACAAAATTTGAATCAGAATACCCAATGACATTGAAAGAAGTGTTATGCCTACGATACCAAATCCCTAAGTTTTTAGTTCCTAACAGATATCTGAGAAATTTTTAATATAAGTTAAATGAGATTCTTTTAGATCATCTTAAAATTTAGCATAAAGATAGGCACTAAATATGATATCAGGTATGTTAGTAGTTAAATAAAGTAATGATCCCGTTATCCCTCTAAATTTCTTCTAATTAATAGATTTGCCTTTGGAATCCTTATCTAACTGACTTAAGGAACTCATGGGAGTACTTATTGGCTTATCCATTTCATACTTCTCAAGGATGTCCTTAATATATTTCAACTGACTAACAAAGGTGCCATCCTCTTTCTTCTTTATGTTAAAACAAATAAAGTAACTCAAATCTCCCATAAAACCCATTTCAAATTCATTACTCGTTATTTTTGAAAAATAATCACAAAGATTTTTATTAGTAGATAAAAATAAGATAACATCAAAATATATTTGAATAATAAGTATTTCATCTCCTACTCTTTATATGAACAGAGTGGTGTCCACACTCCTTTTATGAAAAAATCTTTATAGTAGGAATGTGCTTAGCCTTTCATACCATGCCCTAAGTGCCTGTTTTAGTCCATATAATGCCTTCTTCAATTTAAACACATGATTAGGAAATTGAGAATTTTCAAAACTTGGGGGTTGCTTAACATAAACATCCTCTTTAATCACCCAATTAAGAAAGGATCTTTTAACATCCATTTGAAATAATTTAAATCTTTTAAAAATGATAAAGGCTAAAAGCAGCCTTATTAGTTCAAGTCTAGCTACATGGGCAAAAGTCTCTTCAAAATCAATTCCTTCTATTTTATAGTATCCCTTGGCCACTAATCTTGCCTTATTTCTAACCACTACACCTGAATCATTCATTTTATTTTTCAAGACTTACATAGTTCTAATAACACTTTGATTTTCAAGTCTCTCTATCAATTTCGAAACATCATTTCTAACAGATTGATTCAATTCTTCTTGCATAGTTATAATCTAAAATTCATCAGAAAGTGATTAATTTATATTAGTGGGTTCAATCATTGAAATAAATGTTGAGTGATTCCCTTCTTTGCTTAATCCATACCTAGCTCTTACACCTTCACTCGGTTCTCCTAAAATTAGTTCATTAGGATGACTTATAAAAAATTTCCATTCTCTAAGAAGTCTATTTTTTTCAACCCTTTTTTCAAGATTTGCATTTTCAATTCTTTGGATAACTTCTTCAACATCTTCTTCCTCCAACTTAGATCCTCTAGAGATATCAGATTCATCAAAAAAAATATGGGTGGTCTCCTCTACTACCAATGTCCTTTTGTTAAAAACTCTATAGGATTTTCCAATACTTAAATATCCTAGAAAAATTCTCTCATCAGATTTATGATCAAATTTACCTAAAAGAGTTTTTTCATTGTTATGAATAAACACTTTACATCCAAAGATATGTAAATGTGAGAGGTTGGGTGTCCTACCTTTAAGAAGCTCATAAGGTGTCTTATTCAGTTTATATCTAATGTTCACCCTATTAAAAACATTACAAGTTGTATTAATCACTTTAGCCCAAAAGTATTTTTGAAGTGAATATTCAACCAATATGGCTCTACTAATTTCTATCAAAGTTCTATTCTTTATTTCAACAACCCCATTCTGTTGAGAGATCCTAGGAGCTAAAAAGTTATAATCTATTTTTTATTTTTTACAAAAAGCTTTAAATTTTTTATTTTTAAATTCTCCCCCATAATCACTATAATTACAAGAATTTCATAATTTAGCTTCCTCTAAATCCATATAAAAAATTTTCTAAACTCATCAAATGATTCACTCATATATAATAATAATCTAATCCATGTGAATCTCAAATAATTATCTACAATAACATACCTCTAAGTTCTCCCTCCTAGACTTACAGTGCTAACAGGTCCAAAGAGATTCATGTGAAGAATTTCTAATGGTTTGCTAGTTCTAAGATCTTTGATTGAATGAAAGGAGGACTTGACTTGTTTCCCTAACTGACATGCATCACACAAGTGATCCTTAGTGAAATCTAATTTATGTATGCCTCTAACCAATTCTTATTGGGTAATCTTCTTTAAATTTTTCATGCTTGCATGACAAAGTCTTCTATGCCATAACCAAATTCATTAGCAATAATTTTTAAATAAAAAGCATTAGAAGATTTAACATAATTTAAATTAAGCATGTAAACATTATTTACCCTATTTTCATGCAACACATCAATTCCATTTTGGCTTATAATGCAGCTTGTAGGTAAAAATTTTATGTTAAAAGCCTGATCATAAATCTGACTAATACTTAGCAAGTTTTGTTTTAAGCCTTCTACCAATAATACATTTTCAATCAGCAAATTATTCGTGTTGCTAAGCATACCTATACTAACCACTCTCTTAGTGGTGTTATCTCTAATTGTCACTTTGCCTCTATTCATGGCTTCCAGTATTATAAACTGATTTGCATCTCTATTCATATGCTTTGAACATCCACATTCCAGGTACCAAATGCTCACATGAGGGATTGTAAGAGAGCTTTTCTACAAAACTATCAAATGTTAGACATGGGAACCCAAATAAATTTGGGTTCACCTCTTAGCAATTGTGCAAGTGTGGGAAATATGTCCTAACATTTTACATGAAAAATATTTAACACCAGGAAAAGGATTCATTAATCTATATGAGTTAAAATGTCTTTTCCTAGGTTTTGAACTTGTATGCTTTTTTTTAGACCTATAAAATTGTTCAAGTGTGGGAGATGGTTTATTTTCCATAATAACCTTCATTTTTATTTCTAGATATGAGTTTACATTTTCCAAAATCAAATTTTCAATTTTTAAATCAATTTCCCTTTATTCAGATTCACCCATAAAAACATTAAAATCATTTTCAAGATCATTATAGGATGTCTTCAATAATTCATGCTTCTTATTCAAATCAACAAATTTATCAAGCAAGGCCATGTGATTTCTATCTATGTCTACATGAGCTTTCCTTAGATTTTTATGCTTTTGAAAATTCAAATACTCAATACTAAGACTAGCATGTAATATTTTGAGTTTCCAATATACATTATGAATTTTCTCAAAAACTTCAAATAATTCATCATAAGATATGTCACATACCTCTTCTTGATCTGCATGATCAAGTTTATTGACCATTAAGCACAAATTTGTAACCTCCTCTTCTACTTCTATTTCTAGAGAGTCTTAAGCTAAGTCAGCAAAGAAAGCTCTTTGTATTCTTTTCTTGCCCTTCCTGACATTAGTTTTCTCATCAACCTTCTTGTTTGGATTAGCCTTAAGATGTGGGCTATCCATCTTTATATGTCCAGGCTTTTTGCATTTGTAACAAATAACTTCAATAGAAACTTTTGAATTCTTATTGAACTTACCATTGTTCCAATGCTGACATCATCGTCGCTATCTTTTAATGAAACTTTTGAATTTCCTAGTCATAATTGTAATATCTTTTTCATCCTCAAACATTAATTGATCACTCTCTAAATCATCAACTTTCAAGGATATATTCCTTTCTTTCATCTTTTCTCCTGCATCAATCTATCTTTGAATCACTCCTTGCTTGTAAGCAATTAGTATTCTAAGTAGATTATCAATAAAATTTACATTTAGATCTTTAGATTCAATTATGGTAGTTATCTTTGCATCATAAGTACTAGGTAAACAATATAAGATTTTATTAACTTTTTTTGAATTTGTGAGTTCTCGACCTAATGCATGAAATGAGGTAAAAATCTGAGTAAACTTTGTATAAATATTGGAAATTGAGTCGTTTGGTTTCATGCGAAATAGTTCGAAGTCATGTAATAAAATATTAAACCTAGATTGCTTTACCTCGTTTGTTTCTTTATAAGTTATGCAAAGTCTATCCCATATTTCTTTTCCAGTTTTGAAGGTAGAAACACACATGTAATCCTCAAATGTCAATGCACAAAAAAAATTATTTAAACATTTTGTATTTAATTGTACTAATTTTCTTTCTTCTAAAGTCCAATAAACAAATGGTGTTTCAACTCTAATGCCATCAACAATTCTAGTACGTACAGTATAGCCATCGTGTACTAACATCCACATATGATAGTTACATGATTGCAGAAAAGTAGATATGCAAGTTTTCCAAAAATCAAAAGGAATGTTATGGAATAAAGGTGGTCTAGTGATCGAATATCCTTAAGTAGTATTTCGGTTTCAAAAATTAGCCATGATCATTATTCAAAAAATAATCTAAACCTTAATTTTTGAAATGGGCTCTAATACTACTTAAAAGTTTGTGTAGGTTGTTAGGCCATATAGAACTGTCTCAAGGCTAACCAAGAGGAGGGTGAATTTTTAAAAAATTCTTTGATTTTGAAAATCTTTTAAAATCTTTTAGATAATTAAATCTCTGATCTTAAAATATATAGTTGCTAGGATATGATTATCAAAAAAGATTTTTTAACCACAAAAGATTAAAGGGCGTAAAATAAAAATGCAAAAAACAAAAGAGAACAGAAGAACACCAAATTTAATAGTGCTTCAGTCCAATCTAGACCTACGTCTACTCCCTGAGACTCCTTCTCCAAGTATTACACTAAACACAAGTGACTCTCCATTAGCCCCCACAACAAGGCAGAGAAGCCTTTACAAACTCTCTTCCACCAATTCAGTGCGGTAGAGAACCATCACCTTTTACACTCTCCAAGTGATGGTAGCGTACCGTCACGTCCTTTTTAACCCTCCTAGTGAAGGTAGAGAACAGTCATCCTTTTCACCCTCCTAGTTAAGGCAAAGAACCATCATCCTTTTTCACCGTCCTGGTAAAGGCAGAGAACCTTGATCCAATATTAAAGATCTTCCCCCAAGAGCCTCCAAAGAAGTTGGGCAAAAACTTAAAGAAGAAGACAAAATAGATCCTTATTTTAGGCAACCTTATGAATCCCTCATAATTTTCTTTCACTAGATCTCTCACTCTTCACTCACACAAGTTCTCCCAAAAAAACTCTCAATGGTCACTCTTAAGAGAAATTTATAGCAAAGGAGTCTTTCAATTAGTTTTTTAGGACTTAATTTATAGGAAATCCAAGAAAAACCATAAAAAAACTGAAATTTATAAGTGATCCATCCTATAACCATATGGTATAATTATAGATCGTATTATATAAATAAGTAAACATAATCAGGGCTTTGGCTAGTACGAACATGAACAAACTTGATTTTATACTCTATCAGTGGCCTATACAACTTAGCATCATATTGTACAGATAGTTCAAAACTGAATGTATTCGTATGGTATGATCATGTATGAGCCTGATATCATACTCTGTTAGTCATTTGTATGACTTAGCATCGTACTATACAAACAGTTTAAAATTGAATGTGTTATTTTGGTACAATCATTTACAAACATGATTTCATACTCTGTTAGTCGTTTATATGATTGGGATCGTATGGTATGAATAGTTAAGAAAATTCAAGCCTATATTTGAGAAATTGCATTTGGGAGGAAATCTAAGTTAAATCATATTGTATGATTATATATCATACAATATGATAAGTTTTTTTAAAAAATTTATGTTTTAACTCTCTCCCCCTCTACGTGTATGCACGATTACCCAATTACAATCACACTTGCTCAGACTTAAGAAATAAAAAATAGAGATATACATAATCTATTATATAAAATTCTATTCTAACTTGTCTTGAAGTCTTCAGCAATATGAAGTAGTATATGATTTTCTTGAAATGTTAGTACACATAAAAATACATAGACATATCCAATATATGCTAGGAGAAACAATAAAATTATCAGCACAATAATTAGTTTTGTTATAATAAAAAATACAAGCTCAATCTTGATTCCTGGGTTGCAACATTTTATTTGTCTAAAAAAGGTTCCATCATCCCATTGCTTCACACTATATATAAGGAAATAGGTAAGCTGTCCCATCATGTTCATCTCAAATTGCTTAATCATTATTTTTGAAAATTTATCACAAAGATTATTACTTGTGAATCTGAAAAGTATATCATCAACATAAATTTGAACAATAAGTAGATCGTCTCCTACTTTCTTAAGGAATAGGGTGGTGTCTATACTACCCTTAACAAAGGCTCTATTTAGGAAGAGTATACTTCACCTCTCTTACCAAGCTCTAGGTGTCTACTTTAATCCATATAATGCCTTCTCTAATTTGAATACATAATTGGAAAATTGAAAATTCTCAAAGCCTGGGGGTTGCTCAATATATATATCTTCTTTAATTATCACATTTAAGAAGGCACTCTTAATATCCATCTGATATAACTTGAATCCTTTAAAGCAAGTAAAGTCTACTAGTACTCTAATGGCCTCTAACCTAGTTATAGTGGCAAAGGTCTCATCAAAGTCAATTCCTTCAATCTGATTGTACACCTTAACTATTAATCTAGCCTTATTTCTAATCACTATGCTCGAGTCATTCATTTTATTTTAAAAACCCACTTTGTTCCTACAATATTCTTATCTTTAGGTCTGATATCTAACACCTAAACATTATTCCTAACAAATTGATTTAATTCTTCTTGTATGGATAAGATCCAAAATTCATCAAACAAGGCTTGATCTATGTTTGAGGGTTCTACCATAGAGATGAAAGTAAAGTGGCTAACCACCTATCTAAGGCCATGCCTAGTGCTTACTCTTATAGATGGATCTGTTAAGATGATCTCCTTAGGATGGCTAGATGAATATCTCTAATCTCTAGGCAATGAACCATAAGGCTCTACCCTATTTTCTAGGTCAATAGATTATGCTCCTTGGGTGACCTCAACCACTTCTTCTTCTTTTGATATAGGCTGAACAGATCTATAAAATTAATCAAATAGTATATGGGTGGTCTCCTCTACCACTAATGTCCCCATATTGAAAACTCTATATGCTTTACCTACAAATGAATATCCTAGGAAAATTACATTATATTTAAGATTAAATTTTCCGAATGGAGATTTTCCATTCTTTAGAATGAAAACCTTACATCCAAAAATATGAAGGTGAGAGAGATTTGGTGTCCTTCCTTTGAGTAATTCAAAGGGTGTGTTTTTAAGTTTGGATTTGACATAAACCCTATTGAGAACATAGTAAGTAGTATTCATTACTTCTGCCCAAAAATATTTAGAAAGTGAATACTCAGCTAGCATGGCTCTACCAACTTCTACCATAGTTTTATCTTTTCTTTTAGCAACTACATTCTTCTAAGGGGTTCTAGGAGCTAAAAAATTATATTCTATTCCTAGCTCTATATATTGTGATTCGAACTTCTCATTTTCAAATTCCCCGTCATGATTAATATGGATAGTTAAAATTTAACAACTTAATTTCTTCTGAATCCAAGTTCAGAGTAACTTAAATTCCTTGAATAATACATTTTTATGTGATAAAAATCTAATCCAATTAAATCTCAAGTAAGCATCAACAATCATAAATCCATATATTTTTTGACATAAGATGGCAGTGCCAACCGATCGAAATAGATCTATGTGAAAGATTTCTAAAGGTTTACAAGTGGTGATGTCCTTGATTAAGTGAAATGAATTTTTTATTTGCTTTCCTAGTTGGTAGGCATCACAAATGTGGTCCTTAGAGAATTATAATTTAGGTATGCCTCTAACTAGGTCATCCTTTTGGGTCATTTTTCTAAGAGTTTTCAGGCTTGCATGGTATAGTCTCTTATGCCATAGCCAGGATTCATCAACGATTATTTTCAAACATAAGGTACTACTAATTTTAATATAATTCAGATCAAGCATGTAAATATTATTAATCCTCTTTCCTTCTAAAATAATATTTCCATTTAAACTAATCACAAAGCTAGCTGAGAAGAATTTAATATGAAAGTATTTGGCACATAATTTACTGATGCTAAGAATGTTATACTTCAGGCCATCTATTAATATGATATTTTAAATAATAAAATTCTTAGAATTATCAATCATACCTAAACCTATCACTTTCCTAGTGGTATTATCTCCAAGTGTAACTTTGTCTCTTGCCCTAGCCTCTAGCATGATAAACTACTTCATGTCTCTAGTCATATGCCTTGAATATCCACTATCCAGATACCACATGCTCTCATAAGGTATTTTGAGAGATCACTCCTATAAAGTTAAATAAATATTAGATTTGGGAACCCAAGTGAGTTTACGTTCCACCTAATGCCTTAATTAATAGCTTGCATGCATGCTATGCTATAGTGTAAGTGATTTGGGCAACCACACTAGATGTATCCTATGGTAAATTATTCTAGCATAGGTTATGTGACCTAGCATGCCACAAGATTGACACCTAACACTAGGGAAATGATTCACTAATATATGTGGGGTGTGGTGCCTCTTCCTAGAGAAATGATTCATATAGTGACAAAAATTTATACCATTATGTCAATATAAGTAATATTTTATTATTTTGGAGTGCATTGACTTTTTCCTTTTAAGAATTTGTTTGCAGTTTCAAAGCTGGCGACTTCCAATTTCAATGCATGCTCATTATGATCTAATTCACTTACAAATGCTTCTAATTATTTATATGATTCTTCTAACTCAAGATGATTTGATTTCAAGGATTCATGTGCTTTAATTAGATCAACATGCTTCTTATTTAATGCATCATACTCATCAAGTAAAGACATGTGCTCCTTATCTAATATAGAATGGTCTACTCTAGCGCTATCATGCACTTTTTGTAAACATGAGAATTTAGAATTCAAACTAGCAAACATTTTCTTAACCTTTCTATATGCATTGTGAATTTTTTTAGACACTTCAAATAATTCATCATATGAAAGCTCACACACCTCCTCTTGATCAAAATGATCAAGACTATTATCTTTAATAAGGAATAAAATGGTTACCTCCCCTTTTTGGGTTCTGATGAGTCCGAGGTGGAGTCTACCCAAATTGCCTTTTGTATCCTTTGTTTCCCCATTTTATATTTAGTCTTCTCCTCACCCTTCTGCTTGATTGGGTAAACTTTTAGATTTGAGCAATCTATTCTTAAGTGTCCTGGCTTCCTACGTTCAAAGCAAATAATATCTAATAAAGCGTTAAAATTTTTGTTTGGTTTACCATTATTACACTACTGATGAAACTTCTTTTTTTAGAAAGTTTTTAAATTGATGTGTCATTAGTACTATGTCATCATCTTCTTTAGCTACAGAGCTATCACTTTATGATTCATTTACTTTCAATGCCACCCCTTTGTCCTTTCTCTTTTGTATTTAGTTTAGCTAAGTCCCTTTCCTTAGTACTCCATTCATTAAATGGTAATTTAGTTTGGTGCCATTAACAAATTAGAGGGTGCAGAATAATCTTCTTGTACCAAAAATTATGTGCTAAAATCAATAGATTGCAAGAAAGTAGACATACAAATTTTCCAAAAATCAAATGATATGTATCAAATAAAGGTGGATGAGTTATAGAATAACCCTTCGTGGTATCTCTATTATTCAAATGTGCCATAGATCATTTTTCTCAAGGTTTTCTAAAATGTTACTTATGAGAACCACTCTGATACCAATTCAAAGTTCATTTTTTAGGATGTTAATCTTGGTGAATTATCCCTAGGCAAATCAAGAGGGGGGGGGGGGGTAAATTAGTGGTTAAAAAAACTTACTTTAAACACAAAACTATATTTTATTTTTTTAGTTTTTAATAAGTTAAAGACTAATAAAATTATCACCCAGTAAGGAAGTGAAATTATGAAAAAAAAATTTTAATTATAATGATTACGAATAGATCAAATCAATATATCTTTAAATAGAAAATTTTCTACAATGCAATTTCTAAAAAATTAAAGTGCAGAAAAGTAAACTATAGAAAAATAAAATTCAAAAAGAATATACCATAATTTTATAGTACTTCGATCAAATAATGACCAACGTCCACTCCCTAGAGTCCTCCACCATAAGTATTACAATAAAACCTTATTGTCTCTCCTTTAGCCCCCACAACAAGGCGAAGAAGCACTTACAATCTTTTCACCAACCTTGTGTGGCAAAGAACTGTTGAAGCTCAGTAGATTATGAAACCTAATACTAATGTCCAAAGGCTAACCAAGAGGGGGGTGAAATGGTAATTTTAAAATTTTCTTAGTTATTTCTAAAAATCATTTAATTAAATATTATCACAATACTAAATTTTTGAAAGTAATTTTTCAACAATAGAAAAATTAAAATGAATGCAGAAAAATAAAATGCAATAAATGTCAGAATAGAAGACACCATATTTTATAGTGGTTTGGTCCAATAAGATCTACATCACTTCCTAAAGACTCCTTCTCTAGGTATTGCACTACACACTAGTAACTCTCCTTTAGCCCCTACTGTAAGGCAGAGAAGCCTTACAAAAACCTCTCTTCCACCAACCTGGTACGGCAGAGAATCATCATCCTTTCCACCCTCCTGGTGAAGGCAGAGAACCCACCGTCCTTTCTCACCCTCCTAGTGATGGAAGAGTACCACTCATCCTTTTATACCCTCTTGGAGTCAGCAGAGAACAGATCATCCTTTTACACCCTCCTAGTGTTAGCAGAGAACTAGACCTTCTCTTAAAAATCTTTGCTCAATAAGCCTTCAAGGAAGTAGGAAAGAACTATGAAGTACAAGTAGGAGATCCTCACTAATGGGCACCTTTGTGAATTCCCTCACCAATACCTCTCACAAGATCTCTAACTTTTCACTCTCAAATCACTCTCCCAAACATACTCTTAAGGCACAATCAAGAGAATTTTTGAAGAAGTTGAAAGTGCGAATAGGTTGTTAGACCTAATGATTAGGTCCCTAGGCTAACCAAGAGAGGGGTAAATTTGTACTTTTAAAAAATTCTCTTAAAATTTTGGAAAATGTTTAATTAAAAAACTTTATGCAAATCGTACTGTATGATTCAGTTCGTACTGTATGAACAGTTATGAATTTTGTACTTTTCAACCATAGAAAAATAAAGTGCAGTAAAATAACAATGCAGAAAAATAAAGGAAACAAAAATAGAGAACACCAGATTTATAGTCGTTCGGTAAAACATGACCTACATCCACTCCTTAGAGACTCCTTCTCTAGGTATTCCACTATACCAAAGTGACTCGCCTTTAGCCCACACAGCAAGGCGGAGAAGCCCTTATAAAAATCTCTTCCACCAAACCCCAACGCGGCAGAGAACCGTCATCCTTTTTCACCCACCTAGTGAAGGCAGAGAACCCACTCATCCTTTCACACCCTCTAGGTGTCGGCAGAGAACCGAGTATCCTTTTTCACCCTCCTTATGACCGCAGAGTACCAGACCTCCTTCAATGATCTTCTCTCAAGAGTTTCCAAAAGAGATAGGGAAGACACTTAAAGTACAATTAATGAGATCCTCACACTTGGATAACCTTGTGAATCCCCTCACAATTTTCTCTCCAAGAATCTCACCACACTCACTCCCAAACACTCTCCCTATACACTCTTTCGTCCACTCTCAAGAATAATTTCGTTGAAGTTGATATTTAAAGTTAGTTTATTGGACCCTTATATTCAAAAGACAAGAAAACCCGTCCAAAAACTAAAAATTTTAGTTTTTATGCAGTCTGATCGTTCCATACGATCGATAATTGTCCCATACGAATAGTTTAAAAGTAAGACAGTTCATCCGTATGATATTCTATATGAACCATATGTGCCCCATTTCGTACTCTGAAAAATGATATATGAAGACATTTTGTACTGTACGAACAGTTCATCCAGTACGATGCCTCGTACGAACCATGGAACACCTATTTCATACTCTGCAAAATGGTATACGAAGAAACTTCATACTATATGAATAGTTCAAAATAAACAGTTTGTCCCATACGATGCCCTACATGAACCATAGAAGCCCCATTTCGTACTCTAAAAAATTATGTACGAAGACCTTTCATACTGTACGAATAGTTCAAACTGAACAGTTCATCCCGTACGATGCCTCGTACGAACCATGGAACCCTTATTTCATACTCTGGAAAATGGTATACAAATAAATTTCGTACTATATAAACGTTCAAAATGAATAGTTCACCTCGTACGATGCCCTGTATGAACCATAGAAGCTCCATTTTATACTCTGGAAAATGATGTACGAAAATAATTCGTACAATATGAGTTATACTTAGATAAGAAAGGTATTGTATGATTAGTATTGGAGGAGAATTAACATAGATTGTCTTGTACGAATAGATATCTTATTGTATGATTAGTTTCAAAAATTAAGCTTTATCTCACTCTCCTAGTGTGTGTGTGCACAGTTATCCAACTTACAATCACACTCTCTAAGACTCAAGAAAAGTAAAAATTATAAACTTCACTTACAATAAACTCTAACAATTAACTTGAATTCTTCAACAGTATGGAGTGTGAATTTCCTGAAAGACATGTTAGAACACACAAAATAGAAATTCCAATATTTGTTAGGAGAAACAGCAACCAAATAATATGCTTTTGTAATCATCAAAATAACTCATATCAAAACACCTCACTTGAATAAATAATTTTACACAATTCTCAACAATCTCCAAATTTGCACAATACTCAACAATCTCCCCCTTTTTGATGATGGCAAAACAATTATTATTTGAGTCCCTAATGTTGTCTGAGTCCCTAAAGTAAACACAATTTTTCTCCTAAGCTCCCCCTAAACATATAAGTAAGTGATCTATTTAAAACAAGGGATATTAAACCTTAGAAAAATACTACCGTAAACCTTAAAACTACACACAAAAGGTAATACACAACATGCAACCACACACAACATGCAACAAGTAACATAACCATACATCAAAAAAAAAAAAATAATACAAACTCCCCCTTTTGACAACAAGAAAAAGGGAAACAATAAAAGTAGTTGATAATTAAAAGAATCTTAAAAGAATATTAACTACAATATTAAAATCAGATGCAAAAAGTAAGGACTCAAAATAGTTTAGATCACATATCAGAATAAGGAGAAGAGAAGTTGATCTATGTCAATAATGTAAGAGATGTATTAGGTAACCACAACTATTACACAAATGATGAAATAAAATTACTAATTTTCTAAGTCAATAGTGTAATTATTGATATATGTAAATTGAGAAAATGTGAAAGGAAAGAAACGATTGGCAACATTGCGCATCTTTTTCGAATTGAATGGCACACTTTGTGCATCTTAGAAATTTTTTGGCAAATTTTGTGCCTCTTTATAATATGACGACATTGTGCATCTTTTTAAATTTGTGGCACACTTTGTGCATCTTTTCATTTTTAGACTCATTTTGTGTCTATTAAATAAAATTCTTTCCAACACAATCTCTTAAACATAAATACAATAATGAACACTTGAGCTAGAAAATAAGAGCAATATTATGACATTAAATATGCAACAATTTAGGCTAAGTAATATATATCTAAAAATAATATAAAAGTAAGATCTTCCAATCTACACCAAATCATAATGTAATCAAAATATTTTGAGAAATTAGATTATGCACAGAAATTTTTATTGTAATCCAAATTCAGTCAACATTTTATAAATTTGATGAAATACATTTGAGAGATAAAATGTAAATAAAATGTTCAACTCATCACCACAAACATATAACAATATGTAAAGCAACAGTCCTTTTTCTTGTTCATTTAGTATAACTTGAAGCAAGCTTACATGACAAATGAACCACAAAGAAAATATCAAAGCTTGCCAGTATAATCAACATAAACATAATTATAGCATCCAACAACAACATCCACAACCAACCACAAGAATAATAACCATAACATCTAAGCCTAAGAGAACTACAGAAACAACCAAATACAAAGCCAAGCCAAGCAAAAGAAAATCATCACTAGTTGTCTGAAGGACCCTGATCTGGAGGAGGTGGAGGAGTAGTGATTATAGAAAAATAACTATTGATGGTCACAATATTAGTGTTCACTGACTCAAACTGGCCTTGAATCCACCCCCTATTCTATGCATAGCGTGCATCCTGCTGGTTCATTGTTTTCTCAATTTGATCAAAATGTTGATCAAAATGAGTTTCTATTCTATCAAATCATTGGACCATTTCTTGGTAGAAACTCTGATGAGGTTCAGGTGCAGGTGCAGGTGCTGGTGCTGGTGCAGGTGTAGGTGCATGTTCTTCATCAAAGTTGTCGCAAGATCCCTCTCTCCCAAAGAGTGCTAAAAAAGAAGCATCAGTAAAATAGATTGGCAGTTCAGAAGGTCCATCAGGGTGGACCAAACTGTACTTCTTTTCTAAAATGTAGGAAATCACATGACCTAGAGCAATATTTTTCTTCCTTTTGACACTAGGCTGGCCAATATCAATAAGAGAATAAAGATAGTCCAAGAGCAACTGGGCTTCATCTATTAGTTGACCAGTCATTATCAAATAGGTAACAGTTGAGAGAAGAGGGGTCATATTTACTCGATCTCCAGCTTTGGAAATTATGGAGGTCCTAAGAACATGTTGGATAATTCTTGCATTTTGATTCAAGGTGTAAACTCTAGGTAGGTGACTTAGTTGGCTTACACCCCTCAGAACTTGATTTACTTCAGACCAATCATAATTCGCTCTAAAAGTAAGAGTGTGAGCTCGAATACCCAGGGTTTTAAGACGAAGAATTGACCCAAGGTCCTCTTTAGTGATTTATACTCTTTGTTTGAGGACAAAAGAGGTGATCCTAGTGTGTTTTTGATTGATTTTCATGTTTGCAAGGAAAACATGAAAGAGATCTTTATTGTAGGCATGAATAAGGGTGAGAAGGAAAGAGAATTGAGTTTAATTAAAAAGAAGCATTACCGTAAAATGAATATTTTCCTATAATAGGATATGAGAAGGCGTAATTTTAGATGCAGCATATCTATAGTAAGCCTCTTCATTTTGTACACTCGAAAAGGTATCATCCCAGTCTTGCCTAGAAGATGAACCCCTAGACTGTCGCACTCTCTTACCACTGCCTGACTTCTCTTCTTTATGCTCTGAAGGGTTTGAAATTGGAAGTGAAATGACTAAAAATGACCCTTCTTTATAAAGAAAAATGATCAATCGTACTATACAAAAATATTTTATACGGGACAAAATAAATTTCATACAGGATGAAATTAATTTCATACATATGAACGGAAACGATAAAAAATGAAATGGCTTTTCATAAACTGCCCTTCCTGAGGCATCATTTCGTACAGGCCTTTTGACTTCCTAATCGTACAGATGATCACGTTTTCATCTAGGATAATCAGAAAATTAAAGATCGTTCAGGCGATGGTTAGGTTCATCGTTATCTGAATCGACACACGGATCATACAGATGAATGATGTGTTCGTACGTGTGATCATCAATAATAACTAATACTAATAATAAACATATTCCATTTCATACAGACAAACCTACATATATTGTACGGGATGATGATGTCATCGTACAGTATGAACAGATTATAAAAACACAGTTTCAACTCTTCAACTCTACAAACTTTCATGCATGAGCTATAGAATTCATATTGTATGAAATAATTTCGTACAGTACAAATATAACAATAAAACAACACTACAATGAAAAACTCAAAAAAAAAAATTAAAACAAGAAATATTTTTCATTTTTTATATAAAACACAAATGATAAACAAGACAATGAAGGGTCATTTTTAGTCACACACTTGACATAAAAAACCACACTTGACATAAACACACTTGACATAAACAGACTCACGATCACATACAAAATAAATTTACAAAATTTTCAATCATGCATTAAGATCAATCACACCTAGCCTTGTCCTTAATATGCTAAAAGTGTCAAAACTAGTGGTTTTATGAAAATGTCTGCAAGTTGATCTTTAGTAACGACATGATGTAGTTCAATTATGCCTTTCGCTGCATGATCTCTTATAAAATGATGCCTTACATCAACATGCTTGGTTCTAGAGTGTTGAATAGGATTTTTTGATATGCATATGGCACTAGTGTTATCACAAAAAATTGGAATTGTGCCAATAGAAAATCCTAAGTTAACCGATTATTGTTTCAAGAAAAGCACATGTGCCACACAACGACCTAAGGCAATATATTCTAGTTCAGCTGTAGAAAGTGCTACCTAATTTTATTTCCTACTGGACCAAGATACTAAAGAATTTCCAATGAATTGATAAGTTCAGATATACTTTTTAATCAACCCTACAGCCTACAAAATCTGAATCTGAATATCCAATTATTTCAAATGAAGAGCTGTGCTTAGGATACCAAACCCCTAAGTTTTGAGTTCCCAAAAGATATCTCAATATTTATTTCACTGCTATCAAATGTGATTCCTTTGGATCAGATTAAAATCTAGCACATAAGTAAATGCTAAACATAATGTCTGGTCTGCTAGCTGTCAAGTAAATCAATGATCCAATTATTCCTCTAAACTTCTTTTGATCAATAGATTTTTCCTTAGGGTCCTTATCTAACTATACTGAGGAACTCATGGGTGTAGTAACTAGTTTAGCATTATCCATTTCAGACTTTTTGAGGATGTCCTTAATATACTTAAATTAACTAAGAAAAGTTCCTTCCTTATTTTGTTTTATGCTAAAACCAAGAAAATAATTTAAGTCTCCCATCAAACTCATCTCATATTCATTACTCATTATTTTTGAAAATTCAACACATAAAGTTCTAACAGTTGACCCAAAAATGATATCATCCACATATATTTGAATAAAGAGTATCTCATTTTCTACTCTTTTCAAAAAGAGAGTGGTGTCCACAATTCCCTTAATAAATGCTCTTTTTAATAGAAAAGTGCTTAACCTCTCATACCATGTCCTAGGTGCCTGTTTTAGTCCATATAATACCTTTTTCAATTTAAAAACATGATTAGAGAATTTAGAATTTTCAAAACCTGGAGGTTGCTCAACATAAACATCCTCTTCTATCACCCCATTCAAAAAGGCACTTTTAACATCCATTTGATATAATTTAAAACCTTTAAAATAGGCAAAGGCTAATAAAACCCTAATTGCTTCAAGTCTTGCTACAGGAGAAAATGTCTCCTCAAAATCAATCCCTTCTATTTGATTATACCCCTTAGCTACCAATCTAGCCTTATTTCTAATAACAACACCTGAATCAATCATTTTATTTTTGAACACCCACTTAGTCCCAACTACACTTTGATCCTCTGGCCTCTCAATTAACTCCCAAACATCATTTCTTTTAAATTGATTCAATTCTTCTTTCATGGCCAAAATCCAAAATTTATCCAAAAGTGCTTGATTTATATTAGTGGGTTCAATCATTGAAATAAAAGCTGAATGATTGACTTCTTTCCTCATACCATGCCTAGTCCTAACTCCTTCACTTGGGTCTCCTAAAATCAACTCTTTAGGATGACTCTTGGGATAATTCCATTCTCTAGGCAAAGGGTTCTCAATTTTTATCGTTTCTTCCAACTTTGTACTTTCAACTTCATGAGAGATATTTTCAATGTTCTCTTCTTCCAATTTTGGCTCTTCCAAAATGTCAGATTCATCAAACACTACATGTATGGTCTCCTCAACTACCAATGTCCTTCTATTAAAAACTCTATAGGATTTTCCAACACTTGAATATCCTAAAAAATTTCTTTATCAGATTTAGGATCAAATTTTCCTGAGAGTTCTTCCATTATTATGTATAAACACCTTGCATCCAAAAACATGCAAATGAGAGAGATTAGGTGTTCTTCCTTAAATAAGTTCATAGGGTGCTTTATTAATATTTGATCTAATGTTCACCCTATTCAGAACATAACATGATGTACTAACCACTTCATCCCAAAAATATTTTGGAAGTGAGTATTCTGCCAACATAGCTCTAGCAGTTTCAATTAATGTTCTATTTTTCCTCTCAACTATTCCATTCTGCTGATGGGTCCTAGATGCTAAAAAAATGTGATCAATCCCATATTCTTTACAAAATTCTTCAAATTTTTTATTTTCAAATTCTCCTCCAGGATCACTTTGAATTAATAGAATTTTACACCCTAGTTGTTTCTGAATCCAAGTACCAAACACTTTAAACTCATCAAACGATTCACTCTTATGAGATAAAAATTTGACCCAAGTGAACCTTGAATAATCATCCACAATAACAAACCCAAAACTTTTTCCTCCTAAACTGGCAGTGCTAACCGGTCCAAAAAGATCCATACGAATAACTTCTAATGGTTTGCTAGTCCTTAGATCTTTGATGGAATGAGAAGAGGACTTCACTTATTTTCCTAGTTGGCATGCATCACACAAGTGATCCTTAGTGAAGGCTAATTTGGGTATTCCTCCAACTAAATCCTTTTGGGTGATTTTCTTAAGATTTCTCCTGCTTGCATTATAAAGCCTTCTATGACATAACCATGATTCATCATAAACAATTTTCAAACAAAAAGTAATAGATAATTTTATAGAATTTAAATCAAGCATGTATATATTATTTACTCTATCACCAATTAGCACATCAATTCCATCTTTCCTAATCACATAGTTGGTAGGCAAAAATTTTATATAAAACCCTTTATCACATAATTGACTAATACTTAATAGATTATGTTTTAAGCCATCTACCAATAGGACATTTTCAATCATAAACTTCTTTGAGTTTCTAATCATACTTCTACCTACCTCTCTCTTGGTGGTACTGTCTCCAAGCGTAACCTTGCCTCCATTCCTGGCTTCCAGCGATATGAATTGATTTGCATCTCCAGTCATCTGCTTTGAACAGCCGTTGTCCAGGTACTAAATGCTCTCAGGAGGTCTTGTGTGAGTGCATTCCTACAAAATTATCAAACGTTAGACATGGGAACCCAAACAAGTTTGGGTTCTCCTCTTGGCAATTTTAAAATAAATGCATGTGTTATATGCTATGTTTTATACATCTAAAGTCTCCACACTAAATGTGTTCTATGATGAATAGTATAAGTGTGGGAAATATGTCCAATCATACCATAAGAAAAATAGTCTACTCCAGGGAAAGGATTCACCAATCTACGTGAACTATAAGATCTTCTTTTTGATTTTAAACTACTTGACTTGTGGTAGATTTTGTGAAAATCTTCAAGTTTAGGTGATTTCCTTTTTTCCTCAAGTGCTTTTAACTTAACCTCAAGATATGCATTAGAACTTTCTAAAATTGAATTCTCAATCTTCAAGTTATGCTCTCTACTATCCGATTCATCCATAAAAGTTTTAAAATCATTTTCAAGTTTAGTGTGTGATGATATTAAGAGTTCATGTTATTTATTTAAATCATCAAATTTATCCATTAAAGTCATGTGGTTGTTATCAATTAGTGCATGGTCTTTCCTAAGGATTTCAAATTCATTTTGCAGCTCTAAGTGATCCAAATTCAACTTAGCATGCAGTTTCTTTAGTTTTCTATATGCTGATTCAATGCACTAAGAAACTTCAAATAATTCATCATAACTTAAGTCACATACCTCCTCTTCATCGGAATGATCAAGATTGTCAGCCATCAAGCACAAATTTGTGACTTCCTCTTCAGGTGCAATTTCTGAGGAATCTGAAGCTGAGTCTGCCCAAAATGCTCATTGAAGTTTCTTCTTGCCCCTTCTATCCTTTGGTTTATCCTCAGCTTTCTCCTTGTTGGGATTGGCCTTGAGATTGGGGCACTCAATCTTTATATGTCCTGGCTTCCTGCACTCATAGCAAATAACGTCATTAGAAGCCTTAACATTTTTATGAAACTTACCCATGTTCCACTGCTGACGTCTTCTCTGCTTTCATTTTTGGAAACTTTTGAACTTCCTTAATCCTCAGGTAGTGACTGATCACTTTCTAATTCATCCACCTTCAACGCTATATTCTTCTCCTTTTATTTATCACCTGCATCAATCTATCTTTGAGTCACAGATTGCTCGTAAGCAATTAGTGATCCAAGAAGATTATCAATAGAATAAATATTTAAATCTTTCGATTCAGTTATGGCAGTTATGTTTGCATCATAAGCAGTAGGTAAGCAATAAATTATTTTATTTTCTTTTTTCACATTCGTTAATTCCCTACCTAAAGCATGCAATGAAGTGATTATATGTGTAAATCATGTATACATGTTAGAGATTGATTCATTCGATTTTATGAAAAAAAAATTCATAATCATGCAAAAGAATGTCCAATCTAGTTTGCTTCACTCCATTTATATCTTCATATGTGATGCAAAGCCTATCCCAAATTTCTTTTCTAGACTTACAAGTAGAAACACGCATGTAGTCTTATGATTTCAATGCACAAAAGAAACTATTCAAATACTTAGCATTCAATTGAGCTAAATCATATTCTTCTATAGTCCATTCAGCAAAAGGTGTTAAAACTCTAATTCCTTTTATAATTCTAGTAGGTATAGTGTAGCCTTCTTGAACTAACATCCACATGTGATAGTCAAGAGATTACAGGAAAGTAGACATGCGAGTTTTCCTGAAATAAAATGGAATGTTATCAAACAAAGGTGGTCTAGTGATCGAGTAACCTTCTAAAGTGTTTTGATTTACAAAATTAGCCATGATTGAATTTTAAAAAGTAATTTAAACAATAATTTTTGAAATAGGCTCTAATACCACTTGAAAGTGCGAATAGGTTGTTAGACCTATTGATTATGTCCCTAGGCTAACCAAGAGGGGGGGTGAATTGGTACTTTTAAAAAATTCTCTTGAATTTTAGAAAATATTTAATTAAAAAACTTTATGCAAATCATACTGTATGATTCAGTTTGTACTATACGAACAATTATGAATTTTATACTTTTTCAACCACAGAAAAATAAAGTGCAGTAAAATAATAATGCAGAAAAATAAAGGAAACAAAAATAGAGAACACCAGATTTATAGTGGTTCGGTCAAACATGACCTACATCCACTACCTATAGACTCCTTCTCTAGGTATTGCACTATACCAAAGTGACTCTCCTTTAGCCACCACAACAAGGCAAAGAAGCCCTTACAAAACTCTCTCCAACCAAACCCCGGTGCGACAGAGAACTGTCATCTTTTTTCACCCTCCTAGTGAAGGAAGAGAACCCACTCATCCTTTCACACCCGCTAAGTGTCAGCAGAGAACCGAGCATCCTTTTTCACCCTTCTGGTGACTGCAGAGTACCAGACCTCCTTCAAAGATCTTCTCTCAAGAGCTTCCAAAGAGATAGGGAAGAGACTTGAAGTACAATCAATGAGATCCTTACACTTGGATAACCTTGTGAATCCCCTCACAATTTTCTCTCCAAGAATCTTACAACACTCACTCCCAAACACTCTATATATACACTCTTCCTTCCACTCTCAAGAAGAAATTCATAGAAGTTGATATTCAAAGTCAGTTTATTGGACCCTTATATTCAAAGGAGAAGAAAAATCATCCAAAAATTGAAAATTTCAATTTTTACGCAGTCTGATCATCCCATACGATTGACAATCGTCTCGTAAGAATAGTTCAAAAATGAGACAGTTCATCCGTATGATATTCTGTATGAAACATAGGACCACATTTCGTACTTTGGAAAATGATATACGAAGATATTTCATACTGTACGAACAATTCAAAATGAATAAGTCATCCCATACGATGCCTCGTACGAACCATGGAACCCCTATTTCATACTCTGGAAAATGATATACAAAGAAACTTCGTATTGTACAAAAAGTTCAAAATGAATGGTTCATCCTGTATAATGCCCTGTACAAACCATAGAAGCCCCATTTCATACTCTAGAAAATGATGTATGAAGATATTTCATACTGTAAGAACAGTTCAAAATGAACAGTTCGTCCCATACAATGCCTCGTACGAACCATGGAACCCATATTTCGTACTCTAGAAAATGGTATATGAAGAAACTTCGTACTGTACGAATGGTTCAAAATGAATTGTTCATCCCGTACGATGCCATGTATGAACCATAGAAGCCCCATTTCGTACTCTGGAAAATGATGTACGACAATAATTCATATAATACGAGTTATACTTAGAAAAAAATTTTAATCAGGCAAGCTCGTATTGGAGGGGAATTAACATAGATCATCCAATACGAATAAATATCGTACTGGATGACTAGTTTCAAAAATTAAGCTTTATCTCACTCCCCCAACATGTGTGTGCCCAGTTATCCAACTTATAATCACACTCTCTTAGACTCAAGAAAAGTAAAAATTACAGACTTCCCTAACAATAAACTCTAGCAATTAACTTGAAGTCTTTAGCAGTATGGAGTGCAAATTTCCTGAAAGATATGTTAGTACACACAAAATAAAAATTCGAATATTTGTTAGGACAAATAGTAACAAAATAATATTCTTTTGTAATCATCAAAACAACTCATATCAAAACACCTCACTTAAATAAATAGTTTTACACAATTCTTCATAATCTCCAAATTTGCATAAAACTCAACAAAAGTTAGATAAATAGTCAGTTTTTGGACTCTTATATACAAAGAACAAGAAAAACCGTCAAAAAACAAAAAATTTCATGTTTGATGGAGTAGGATCATACAGTAAAATCATACTTCATGCGTACAAACAGTTCATAAATGAAAGGTTCATCTAGTACAATCTTGTACAAACCTATTTTCGTACTCTAAAATTGATGTACGAAATCACATCGTATTGTACGAACAGTTCAAAAATGAACAGTTCGTCCGATATGATCCTGTATAAACCTACTTTTGTACTTTAAAAAATGATATACAAAATCACATAGTGCTGGATGAATAGTTCAAAAATATAAATGGTTCATCCGGTACGATCCTGTACAAACCTATTTTCGTACTTTGGAAAATGATGTATTACATTACATTGTACTATACGAACAGTTCAAAAAAGAACGGTTCATCTGGTATAATCCTGTATGAACCTATTTCATACTCTAGAAAATGATGTATGAAATTCATTTCATATAGTATGATGCGTACTTAGAAAAATTTTAACTCATGAATCAATCAGGTTCGTTCTAGAGGGATATTCAGTACAAATCATCCCATACTATTATAAATTATATGGTACAATTAGCTTTAAAAAATCCAAGTTTCATCTCACTCCCCCCCATGTGTGTGTGCATGGTTACCCAATTATAATCATACTCTCTCAGACTCAAGAAAAATAAAAAATATAGACTCCAATTACAATAACCCATAATCTAATTTATCTTGAAGTCTTGAGCAGTCTTAAGTATGATTTTCCTGAAATATTAGTACACACAAACAAAAAAACAATATATCCAATACATGTTAGGAGAAATAGTAGTCAAAATAGTAATTTTTTGGAATCATTAAAAGCACACATAATAAGAAAATTTAGCTATGAAAACAAAGTTGTAACAATCTCCCCTTTTTTATTATGGCAAAATAATTATCATTTGAGTTAACACTCTAAATATTTTTTCTCCTTAGCTCTCCCTAAATGAATGACCAACTGAATAAAAAGGGATTCTAATAAATATCAAAAATACCAGGCCTAACAAAAACATGAAAACAACTAACAAAAACACAAAAATAAACAAACAATCGAAAACATACATTCATGTACGACATACAAAAACACATTCATGCACAACACATTCATGCATTTCATAATGCATTAAATATCATCAAACAGCAAATAATAAAACAATATTCTAACTCCCACTTTTGACAACAATAAAAAAGTATGTTGATAATGAAGAACATGTTAAATTATTTGCAAATACCAAAATTAAGATCACATGCAAAATATAAAGACTCAAACTTTAAATCACAGAATAACTAGGATAAGAAAAGTTAATCAGTGTCACTATTTGAAATAGATAGATTATATAACTATAACATTGCAGAAATGATAAAATAGAATTAATAGTATTCTAAATCAATAGTGAAGATCAATGTTGATTATATAGATTTATGGGACTGAGAAACTAATAAAGGAAAGATCAATTGGCGACATTGTGCATCTTTTTAATTATTTCTGACACACTTTGTGCATCTTATCATTTTGGGCTAATTTTTTGCCTCTTTTCAAATTGGCGAACATTGCGCATCTTTTCATATATTTAACACACATTGTGCATTTTATCAGTTTGGGCTAATTTTGTGCCTCTTTTCAAACTATATCTTTTCAAAATCACCAACTCTTAACACAAATTGCAGTAATGAATAAGGATGAACACCTTGAAATAAAAGTAAAAATAAAGGTATGACATCAATTTTGCAATAATTATAGCTAAGTAATACTTGTCCATTAAAAATATAAAGTTGATCTTCTACTCTACACCTGGTCACGATGCGATCTAAATGTTTTGAGAGATTAAATTTTGTAAGGAAATTAACTTTGTTAAGCAAATTCATTCAACATTCATATTAGCAATCAACTACATTTGATCAAGATAAGTTATAATCTCATTCACATTGCAATATGCATCAAAACATCAATTTTTCATTTCATTAATATTTAACCAACATAAAAATTTATCACACATAACAAAACATTAACTTCACCCATAAAGTACAACATCCAAGAATAATCATCCAAGTATCACATCCAAGAATACCAAGTATAACTGCCAATATATCAAACTTTCAAAGAAAAGCCTAAAAGAAATTGAAAGACCAACAATAAAACCAAGTACATCAAAGCCTTAAAGAAAAACATCACAACTGTAGCACAAGAGTACAACCGGCTAATATCTTGAGGGGCCCTAATCTGAGGTGGTGGAGGATTGAACATTATGAAGTAGCTATTTATTGTAGCTACATTGGCATTAATAGAATCAAAATATTCACATCTCCACCCATGTCTTCAATATATCGTGTATCCTACTGGTTCACTCGAGTCTCAATTTGATCAAAGTGTTGATCAAAATGAGATTCCATTCTGTCGAATCACTGGACCATTTCTTGATAAAAACTCTAATCAGGTCAAGGTGCTGGAGCAGGGACTCCTTCTCCATTAGAGTCATCTCCCCCTGTTCCTTGATCCTGACTAAATAAAGCTCTAAAAGAGGCATTGGTAAAGTAAATAGGCAATTCAATAGGAGGATAAGGATAGACCATATTGTATTTCTTCTCCAAAACATAAGTCACTAGATGTCCTAAAGCCACATTTCTCTTTCTCTTACCATAATGACTTCATATCTCAAAAAGAGTATAGAGGTAGTCCATAATTAGTTGGGCTTCATCAATAGGAGTTGAAGTCATAATTAGGTATGCAATAGTGGACAAAAAAGGAGTCATATTTACTCGATTACTAGCTTTTGGAATTACAGAGGTTCTCAAAACATGCTGGATGATCCTAGCATTTATGTTTAAGGTATAGACTCGAGGAAGATGACTAACTTGTTCTTCACCTCTAAAAGTTAAGTTTACATCTATCCAATCATAGTCTGCCCTCTAAGTCATAGTATGGGCTCTAACTCTAATAGTCCTAAGATGCAGATAATTTCCTACATCCTCCTTAGTTATTTGTACATGTTGCTTGAGGGAAAACAAGGTAATTCTGGTGTGGTATTAATTCATCTTCATTTTAGCCAAAAAAATTTAAAATGTTTCATGATTAAAGACCTGAATCAAGGTAAGAAGAAAGGAAAATTGGGTTGAGTCAAACAATGGCATGATAGAAAAATTTAAATAGCTTTAAATGAGAATTCTGGATGGGGTTATCTTAGCAACACTAAACCTGTCGAATGCCTCTTCATTTTCTCTAGTTAGAAAGTTGTCATCCCTAGTAGTTTTAAAAGAAGATCCCCTAGAGGGTCGTCAACATTTGCTACTGCTGCAGGCCATTTTACTGTTTGTACACGAGAAGGTTTTGATATTGAAGGTTATTGTGATTAAAAACCATCAAATGCCTTTCTATTTAAAGAAAAATTATATATCATACAATACAAAAAATAGATCGTACATATGATTTGAATGTTATATGGGATAAAATTGTTTTCGTACAGATGAATGGAAACTACAAAAAATGTAATGGCTTTTCATAAATTACCCTTCCCGAGGTGTCCTTTCATAAAGGCTTTTCGACTAACTGATCGTACAGACGATCACATGTTTGTACGGGAAGATTGGAATATTATAGATCATTTAATGGTCGTTGGGTTCGTCCTTATCCAAATTCAAGAACAAATGACTAACATGCATGAAAAAATATCCCCAATTGTACAAATGAAACTACACCCATCGTACAGTATGATACCCTAATCTTACAGTACGAAACTCTGTAAAAAAAATTAAGTTTCATCTCAACTCAGGAAACTATCATGCACATGCCATAGAATTCATATAGTACAAAAAATGTTTCGTACAGTATGAATAAAAACACAAAACACAAACATGACAAATTGAAAAGTTTTTCAAACCTAATCATTTAAAGAGCATTGACTTGCAAACTTATCAAAACATTGTCAATGTTTAAACACTCAAAAGAAGGCGAATAAATACAAACAAAAATAATAAAAGAACCAAACATACTAAATTAAACATACACTTAACATAAACAAATACATGATAACATAGACAAATCATGTTTGAATAATTTCATGTCAAGCATTGAGATCAATCACACTTAGCCTTGTTCTTAAAATGCTAAACTATCAAAGGTTAGTGGTTTTGTTAAAATATATTCAAGCTGATTTTCAGTAGAAACATCGTGCAGTTCAATTTCTCCCTTAGCTATATAATCCCTTATGAAGTGATGCCTTATATCTATATGCTTGATTCTAGAATGTTGAATAGGATTCTTTGAAATAGAAATGGCACTAATTTATCATCAAAAATAGGGATTGTACCTACAGAAAATCCTAAGTCAATCAATTATTTTTTTAACCAAAGAACTTGTGCCACACAACTTCCTAAGGCAATGTATTTTGCTTCAGCAGTAGAAAGGGCTACTGAATTCTGTTTCCTACTGGGCCAACATAGTAGAAAATTTCTAATAAACTGACATATTCTAGAGGTATTTTTTTTATCAACCTTACATCCTACAAAATCTGAATCATAATATCTAACAATTTCAAAAGAAGAGCTATGCTTAGGAAACCAAATTCCTAAGTTTTGAGTCCCTAAAAGATATCTAAGAATTCTTTTAATAGCAGTCAGATGTGATTCCTTTAGATCAACTTGAAATCTAGCATACAAGCAAACAATAAACATGATATTTAGTCTACTAACTATCAAGTAAAGTAATGATCCAATTATTCCTTTAAATTTCTTCTGATCAATAGATTTTCCATTTAGATTATTATCTAACTGTATTGAAGAACTCATTAGTGTACGAACTGGTTTAGCATTATCTATTTCATATTTCTTGAGGATGTCCTTAGCATACTTCTACTGACTAAGAAATGTTCCTTTCTCACTTTATTTTATGCTAAAACCAAGAAAGTAACTGTAATCTCCCATTAGACTCATCTCAAATTCACTACTCTTTATTTTTGAAAAATCATCACAAAAATTTTTATTTGTAGATCCTAATATGATATCATCAACATATATTTTAACAATAAGTATTTTATTTCCTATTTTCTTCAAAAAGAGAGTGGTGTCCACACTTCCTTTTACAAAAGATTTCTCTAATAAGAAAGTGCTTAATCTCTCATACCAATCCTTAGGTTCCTGTTTTAGTCCATACAATAACTTTTTCAATTTAAACATATGATTAAGGAATCTAGAATTTTTAAAACCTGGAGGTTGCTCAACATAAACATCCTCTTGTATGATACCATTCAAAAAGGCACTTTGACATCCAATTGATATAATTTAAATCCTTTAAAATAGGCAAAGGCTAACAAAACCATAATCGCTTCAAGTCTTGCTATAGGGGAAAAAGTCTCTTTAAAATTAATCCCTTCTATTTGATTATACCCCTTAGCCACCAATCTTGTCTTATTTCTGATCACAACTCTTGAATCATTCATTTTATTTTTGAATACTCACTTAGTTCCAAGAAAACTTTGATCCTTTGGCCTTTCAATTAATTCCTAAACATCATTTCTTACAAATTGATTCAACTCTTCTTGCATGGCTAAAATCTAAAATTTATTTGAATAACCTTCAGCAGTATTGCGATTTCCAAAGTTAGCCATGGATCAAATTCAAAAGTTTCTAAACTTAATTTTTGAATCCCTCTCTGATACCACTTGAAAGTTCAATAGGGATATTAAGCCCTGATGAACTAGTCCCGAGGCTAACCAAGAGGGGGGTGAATCGATTATTTTAAAAAATTCATGAGCAACAGGAAAGATCTTTTTTATAATTTGCAACGGAAACAAGTAAACACAGAAATGAAAAGATGAACCACAGATTTCACCCAAGCAGATAGTAATAGAAAAATAAAGTGCAGAAAGTAATCAGAAAGAGCACACCAGATTTTATAGTGGTTCGGTCAACTTGACCTACGTCCACTCCTCGGAGCCTCCCCTCTGGGTATTGCACTAACACAAAAGTGACTCTCCTTCTGCTCCCACAGTAAGGTGGAGAAGCCTATACAAAACTCCTTTCCACCAACTCGTTGAGGCAGAGAACCTAAACTCCTTTTGCTTCCTCCTGAAGCAGGCAGAGAACCCAGACTCCTTTCACTTCCTCCTGAAGCAGGTAGAGAACATGAACTCCTTTCGCTTCCTCCTAAAGTGGGCAGAGAACCCGAATCTTCTTGCAAACGATCCTCCCACAGAAAATACAGACAAGATGAGAGACGATGAATGGGGAAGATGACTCTGATCCATGCTTAGAGCAACCTTTGTGAATCCCTCACAAACTCCCCCTCAGAAGGTCCTCTCTCTTTCTCCCAAGCTCTCTCTCTCTCTCTCTCTCTCTCTCAAGGTTTCTCTGGAAAGGAAAGTGGTAAAAAAATTTCTTGTTGAAAGAAAAAGAGCTTAAATATGACGGCTCAAAAATAGCATTAAATATCAACTGGTTGGACAGGATCATCCAGATGATCTGGCGATAATCCTATACGATCAGTTCAAAACACACAAAATCATCCTGAGCATCACTCTGGACGTACAGGTTAAACATGCTGGACAATCTCAAAATGACTTGATCGTCTAAGATGATATCTCTATCTTCTGTTGTGATTAGTTCAAAACCACTCAAAATCATCATGAGCACTACTCTTGACATACAGGTGAAACATGTAGGATGATCTCAAAATGACCTGATCGTCCGGGATGATACTATCGCCCTGTATGATTAGTTCAAAAATAACCAAAATCATCATGATCACCGCTCTGCACGTATAGGTGAAATACACTAGACAGTCATGATCGTCCTGAACGATATTACGATCGTTCCGAATGATATGATCAGATCAATAAATATTAATTACTTTTCTTAATCACCAAACTAATTTAGGCATGATTGTGACAAATCATCCCGAACGGTACACATATCATCCTGGACGATTAGACCAAATATCTTAAAATAAAACTTCCCTAACTTAATCTGGCGGCTGAGATTTATTAATCTGAGCATATCGTTCCATACGATATATATATTCTCCAGGATGATCAGCTTAATTAAACCCACTTAACATGGTTGTCCTGATTAGGCTTTCTATTTTCATTGGATTGTCCAGATAATATGAATATTGTCGAGGATGATATGAACAAAAATTAGAAATAAAAACTCTAATTTACTAAAACTCTCCCCCTGAGTTTATGTGTGCAAGGTTACTTAGCTAGGGGATCAATTTCATTACATTTGACTCAAGAAAGCAAAAAAATTACATTTAAACACACTTGGACCCGATCTTGAGTTGGCTTGAATTGCATTTGATCTTTTGTACCTGAAATGGGTTAGCCAAGCAAAACAGAATACAAATATATTGTCATCATCAAAACTATACTTTTTGAATCCAGATTTGCAACAATCTCCCCTTTTTTGATGATGGCAAACACTATTGCAGTAGTTTTAAATCAAATAGACAGGAGTACTCAATGCATATAAGAAAGAAAACATTTTATTTCAAATTCACTAAACACAAAACATAATAAGGGAAATAATTTCAAACACAAGAATAGTACAAGAAACTACTAGTCACTCAAAACACCAACTCCCCCTTTTGACATCACAAAAAGGAGGAAGAATAGACACAATAATACAAACAGAAGATATCACAACATAAAAAGCTAAAATAGATTAAATAAAGAATAGAAACAAGAAAAAATAAAAATATAAATAATAATTTTTTTTTTGAAACGATTAGCTCCAGTAATACAAAATTTTCCATTGATTTTTAATCCAAAAACCCATAAGAAGAAGATCGACAACTTTGAAATCCAAAAAAGTTGGAAATTCGACTTTCGTAACTCCCACCTCGGTCACCTTATAGGTTCAGAATCCTTTCAAACAAAAATCAAATTCTAAAGAAAAGAAATTAGATTCAAAAAAAGATCCTTTCAAGCCTCATTCCAAAAAAAAAAATCTGATATAATAGTATTACAAAGTAAGGAATCAGAAATTATGATTTTTCGTCTCAAGCTTTTAAAAATATTAAGTGGTGCATGGATTTTTCTAAGACATTTAAAGATCTGAAAGGGAAGAAAGCCTATTTCTTTGTGGGTTCATTTTGTGCCTCTTTTCAATTTGTTTGGCGCTTTGCACATTTTTTTATTTTTGATACATTCTCTGTATCTTTTCAATTTTTGGTGACATTGTGCATCTTTTCAGATTGGGCTAATTTTGTGCCTCTTTTTATTTTGGCACTCTTTGGGCATCTTTTGTAAGGTTGCTCCCTTTCAAAATCGTAAAAGAATCTCAGCTGTGAAATTACCTTCCAGACATAAGAGATGATAAAACCCACTCTCTACAATAAGGAAAAGTAATTCACAAAACAAAAACCATACATCATATGATAAATGAAATCACTTGATTCAAAAAAATAAACTAATGACTCAAAACTTTAAAAATACTATCATATGAGGTAGATTACTGTAGGAAGATAAAATAGATCTCAATTTCAAAAACTAACTTTTAAATTTTGAAGAAGATTTTTATCCAAAAGAAATAGAACACTATTAAAGGAGTTAGAGAAAGAAAAACAATCATCAATCTTTCTTCACTTTAACAGATCCAGTGGAATCAATCACTGCTTACAAGCTTCCAAACCATAAAATAAGGAAAAATTTTTAGTCAGAAATCCATTTTATCAGCAGTAGTGAGTAGTGATCTGATTTTTTAAAGGAATAAAATAGTGAATAAAAAACAAGTAGAAAATCGCATTAAAATAAATGTTCAAATCAGAAAAATAGCAAAAGGTAAGAAGAAAATCAATACTAAATAAAAATAAAATAGGAGACAGATAATCAAATCAAAAGACTAACAGAAATAAAATAAAATAAAAATAAAAAAAGGAAAACTCAGAAATCATCAGTCATCAGAATCATGCATTTATGTCAAGCACACACAATCTGCTCCTCAAAATGCTGAATGAGTCAAAGGCAAGTGGTTTAGTAAATATGTCAGCCAGGTGACTTTTAGTTGCTACATGATGTAGCTCAATGTCCCCTTTTATAAGATGGTCCCTAATGAAGTGATGCCTTATATCAATATATTTAGTTCTAAAATGTTGGATTAGATTCTTAGAAATACAGATGGCACTAGTATTATCACACAAAATAGAAATAGTGCCTACAAGTAATCCTAAATCCAAAACTTGTTGCTTCAACCAAAGGACTTGGGCCACACAACTTCCTAAGGTAATGTACTCAACTTCAGCAGTGGAAAGTACAACTGAGTTCTATTTTCTACTGAACCAGGAGACTAAAGATTTTCCTATGAATTAACAAGTTCCAGAAGTGATTTTTCTATCCAGCCTACACCCTGCAAAGTCAAAATCAGAATATCCAATAATCTCAAAAGAGCTGTTGTGCCTAGGGTACCATATTCCTAGGTTTGGGGTCCCTAAGAGATATCTAAGAATTCTCTTAATAGCAGTCAGGTGGAACTCTTTAGGATAAGCTTGAAACCTAGCACAAAGATAAACACTAAACATAATATCAGGTCGTCTAGCAGTAAGGTAAAGCAGTGATTCAATTATTCCTCTATACTTTTCTGATCAACAGATTTTCCATTTGAATCCTTATCTAACTGAAAAGAGGAGCTCATGGGAGTGTTGATTGGCTTGGCTTTGTCCATTTCATATTTCTTCAAAATGTCCTTAGTATATTTAGATTGATTGAGAAAGGTTCCATTATCCATTTGCCTTATGCTAAACCCCAAAAAGTATGATAATTCTCCCATCAAACTCATCTCAAACTCCTTACTCATTATTTTAGAAAAATAATCACATAAATTTTTATCAGAGGATCCAAAAAGTATATCATCTACATAGATCTAGACAATGAGTAAATCATCCCCTATTCTCCTCAGAAAAAGTGTGGTATCTACGCTCCGCTAAACAAACTC
Source organism: Dendrobium chrysotoxum (assembly GCA_019925795.1). NCBI lineage: Eukaryota > Viridiplantae > Streptophyta > Magnoliopsida > Asparagales > Orchidaceae > Dendrobium > Dendrobium chrysotoxum. The sequence continues at coordinate 43,723,125 of CM034315.1, forward strand.
TCTTTCTAATAGGAATGTGTTAAACCTTCCATACCAAGCTCTGGGTGCCTATTTCAATCCATACAAGGCCCTTTTTAATTTTTAAACATGATTTGGATATTAGGAACTCTCAAAATCAGGGGGTTGCTCTACATAGACATCCTCTTTTATTACCCCATTTAAAAAGGCACCCTTGACATCTATTTGAAATAACTTAAATCCTTTATTACAGGCAAAGGCTAGTAGCACTCTAATGGCTTCCAATCTAGCTATAGGGACAAAGGTCTCCTCAAAATCAATCCCTTAAATCTGATTGTACCCCTTAGCCACCAATCTTTTCTTATTCCTAACCACCACACAAGAATCATTCATCTTATTCTTAAAGACCCACTTGGTTCCCACTATACTTTAATTCCTAGGTCTTTCTACTAACTCGCAAACATCGTTCCTTACAAATTGATTCAATTCCTCTTGCATAGCTAAGATCCAAAACTCATCAGAAAGGGCTTGATTGATGTTGGTGGGTTCATTCATTAAGATAAAGGCAGAGTGGTTTACATCCTTCTAAGTCCATGCCTAGTCCTAACACCTTCAGAAGGGTCTCCTAAGATAAGTTATTTAGGATTATTCGAAGAATATCTCTAATCTCTAGGCAAAATATTTTGAGGTTCTACCCGTTCCTCCAGATTTATATTTTCAACTCCTTGGGTAATCTCTCCTACCTCTTCTTCTTCCTTAACTCTAGTCTCCTTAGGATCAGATTCATTAAACACCACATTAGTTGTCTCTTCCACCACTAAAGTGCTCTTATTAAACATCCTAAAGGATTTTCCTATACTAGAATAGCCTAAGAACACTCCTTCATCAGATTTGGGGTCAAATTTTCTTAAGGATGATTTCCCATTATTCAGAATGAAAACCTTACAGCCAAAGACATGGAGGTGGGACAGGTTTGGAGTTCTACCCTTAATGATCTCATAAGGTGTCTTATTCAGATTGGATCTAACATTTACCCTATTCAGCACATAATAGGAAGTGTTCATCTCTTTAGCCCAAAAATATTTTGGAAGTGAATACTCAGCAAGCATAGCTCTAGCGGCTTCCACTAAAGTCATATTCTTCCTTTCAGCTACCCCATTCTGCTGAGGGGTCCTAGGAGCTAAAAATTTATAACTAATCCCTTGCTCCTCATAGAAAGTTTCAAACTTCATATTTTCAAACTCTCCACCATGATCACTATGAATAGTCAAGATCTCACAACCTAACTTCCTCTGAATCCAAGTGGAGAAAGACTTAAATTCCTTAAATGACTCAGATTTATGTGACAGAAATTTAATCCAAATGAACCTTGAGTAATTATCAACAATCACAAAACCATAGACTTTTCCCCCAAAGCTAACAATGCTTATGGGTCCAAAGAGATCCATGTGAAGGACTTCTAAAGGTCTAGAGGTGTTAATATCCTTAACAGAGTGAAAGGAGGACTGGACTTGCTTCCCTAATTGACAGGCATCACATAGGTGGTCCTTAGTGAACTTAAGCTTGGGGACACCTCTAACTAAGTCCCTTTGGGTGACTCTCCTAAGGGTTTTCATACTGGCATGACATAATCTCCTAAGTCATAGCCAGGACTCATTAGCAGCAGCTTTTAAGCAAATTAAATTATCAGCTTTAAACCAACTTACATCCAGTATATAGACATTATTGATCCTTTATCCCTGAAAAAAATTTTTGTCATTTAAGCTTATAATGCAGCGAGTGGGCCAGAATTTGATGTTGTATTCTTTGTCACAGAGTTGACTAATACTCAGCAAGTTTTATTTTAGTCTATCTACAAGCAAAATATTATCAATAATGAATTCTTTAAATCACCAATTATACTTGTTCCTACCACCCTTCTGGTGGTGTTGTCTCCAAGTGTAACCTTGCCTCCAGTAAAATGAACTTATTTGCATCTCCAGTCATATGTCTTGAACATCCACTATACAGGTAACACATGCTCTCATGAGATCTTGTGTGAGAGCACACCTATAAAATCATCAAATCTCAGATTTAGGAACCCAAATAGGTTTGAGTTTCTTCTTATGAAAAGAAAAATATAATATATGTGTGCTGTGCTGTGAAATAGGCAATTTGGGCCTCCACACCCAATGTGTACTATGGTGAATAGTGTAGGTGTGGGAGATGTGTCCTAACATGCCACAAGAAAAACATTTAACACCAGGAAAAGGGTTAACAAATCTACGTGGGTGATAGTGCCTCTTCCAAGGTTTGTATGAAACATGCTTTGATGATTTTGAAATAGATTCTTCAAAGGGTAGAGGTGCATAAAATTGTGCAAAAGTAGGAGGTGTTTTATTTACTCAAAAGCACTAATTTTTACTTTTAGAAATTCATTCTCCTTTTTAAGACTTACTATTTGAAACTTTAATACTCCCTTACTACTCTCCACATCACATGCCATATTGTCTAATTCTTTAAAAGCTCTGTCTAAATCAACATGCGAGGTTTTCAATGAATCATTCACAGTAATCAGATCAAAATACTTTTTGTTCAATTCATCAAATTCATCAAGTAAAGGCATGTGATTTCTATCAAGTGTAGAATGATCTTTAACCATAACATCATACCTCTTTTGCAAAGTTAAGTAATCCAATTTCAGGCTAGCATATAATTTCTTAAGTTTTCTATACGATGAATGAATTTTCTCATAAACATCAAGTAATTGATCATAAGTAAGCTCGCATACCTCTTCTTGATTAGACTAACCAGGATGATCATCAACCGTCAGACACAAGTTGGTTTCCTCCTCTTCAGCTTCAGTCTCAGAGGAGTCGGATGCAGAATCTGCCCAGAATGCCTTTTGAATCCACTTCTTATCCTTCCTAAACTTGGGTTTCTCCTCACCCTTCTCCTTACTTTGGTGAGTCTTAAGTTTATGACAATCAAACTTTATATGTCTAGGCTTCCTATATTTAAAACAAACAGTATCAGATAAACCTTTAAAATTTTTACTGGACTTAGCCTTGTTCCACTTTTAAAAGTTCTTATATTTCTTCCTTAGAAAGCTTTTGAATTGCCTAGTGATTAAGGCAACATCATCGCTATCAGACCTGGAAGAGTCAATGTCGGTATCGTTGGCCTTCAGTGCCACAGTTTTCTCCTTCTTCTTCTCACCTACATCAAGCTATCTTTGGTTTACCCCTTGCTCGTAAGCAATGAGTGAACCAAGTAAGTTATCAATATAATAATTGTTCAAATCTTTCGATTCAGTAAATGTAGTTATCTTAGCATCAAACTAAGAAGGAAAACATCTCAAAATCATGTTCACTTTTTCATAGTTTATAAGTTCTCTTCCTAAAGCATGTAATGCAGTGATAATTGAGTGAACCTCATATATATTTCAGAAATTGATTCAGTAGATTTCATGCAAAAATATTCATAGTCATGAAGCAATATATTTAACCTAGACTATTTGACTTCAGTTATACCTTCACAAGTGATACACAATCTATCCCAAATTTCTTTACTAGTTGTACAAGTAGAAATACGCATGTAATCCTCAGATTTTAAGGCACAAAAAATAGTTTAAATATTTGGCATTTAGTTGGGCTAAGTCACGATCATCAAACTTTCATTCAGTGAAAGACAGTTCAGTTTTAACATTGTTAATCATTCTAAAAGGTGCTTCATAGCCATCCTTAATAAGCATCCACATGCGATAATCTATAGATTAAAGAAAAGTGGACATGCGAGTTTTTAAAAAATCAAAAGGTATGTTATCAAACATTTATGGTTGTGTAATTAAATAACCTTCAGCAGTATTGCAATTTCCAAAGTTAGCCATGGATCAAATTCATTAGTTTTTAAACTTAATTTTTGCATCCCTCTCTGATACCACTTAAAAGTTCGATAGGGATGTTAAGCCCTGATGAACTAGTCCCGAAGCTAACCAAGAGAGGGGGTGAATTGGTTATTTTAAAAAATTTGTGAGCAACAGGAAATATCTTGTTGATAATTTATAGCGGAAATAAGTAAACACAAAAATGAAAAGATCAACCATGGATTTCACCCAAGCAGATAATAACAAAAAAATAAAGTGCAAAAAATAATTAGAAAGAGCACACTAGATTTTATAGTGATTCGGTCAACTTGACCTACATCCACTCCCCAGAGCCTCCCCTCTGGGTATTGCACTAACACAAAAGTGACTTTCCTTCTGCTCCCACAGCAAGGAGGAGAAGCCTGCCCAAAACTCCTTTCCACCAACCTGGTGAGGCAGAGAACTTGAACTACTTTTGCTTTCTCCTGAAGCAGGCAGAGAACCCAGACTCCTTTCACTTCCTCCTAAAGCAGGCAGAGAACCTGAACTCCTTTCGCTTCCTCCTGAAGCGAGTAGAGAACTCGGATCTTCTTGCGAACGATCCTCCCACAGAAAACACCGACAAGATGAGAGACAATGAACGGAGAAGACGACTCTGATCCTTTCTTAGAGCAACCTTTGAGAATCCCTCATAAACGCCCCCTCATAAGATCCTCTCTCCCTCTCAAGCTCTCTCTCTCTCTCTCAAGGTTTTTCTGGAATGGAAAGTGGCAAAAGATTTTTCTTGTTGAAAGAAAAAGAGCTTAAATATGAGGGATTAAAAATAGCCCTAAATCTCAACTGGTCGGCCAGGATCGTCCTATATAATTAGTTCAAAATACACAAAATTATCCTGAGCACCGCTCTAAACATTCAGGTTAAACATACTGGACGATCTCAAAATGACTTGATCATCCCGGACGATATCTCTATTGTCCAGTATGATTAGTTCAAAACCACACAAAATCATTCTGAGCACCGCTCTGGACGTACAGGTGAAACAAGTAGGATGATCTCAAAATGACCTGATCGCCCGGGATGATATCTCTATCGTCCTATATGATTAGTTCAAAAATAACCAAAATCATCCTGATCACCGCTCTAGACGTATAGGTGAAGTGCACTGGACGGTCATGATTATCCCAGATGATATTGTAATCATCCCGGACAATATGATCGTATGAATTAAATTTTAATTATTTCCTTAATCACCAGATTAATTTAGGCATGATTGTGACAAATCATCCTAGACAAAACACGTATCGTCTTGGATGATCAGAATAAATTTCTTAAAATAAAACTTGCATAACTTAATCTAGCGGCTGAGATTTTCCAATCTGAGTGTATCATCCCGTACGATGTATATATCGTCCAACACGATCAGCTTAATTAAACCTACTTAACATGGTCGTCCTGATTAGGCTTTCTATTTTCATTGGATAGTCCAGGATGATATGAACAAAAATTGAAAATAGAAACTCTAATTCACTAAAACTCTAACCCTGAGTGTGTATGTGCAAGGTTACTTAGCTAGGGGATCAATTACATTACATTTGACTTAAGAAAGAGAAAAAAAATTACATTTAGACATACTTGGACCCATTCTTGAGTTGGGTTGAATTACATTTGATCTTCTGTACCTAAAATGGGTTAGCCAAGCAAAATAGAATACAAACATGTTTGTCATTATCAAAAAAATACTTTTTGAATACAGATTTGCAACAGAAATGATTTCACACCTTAACTTCCTTTGAATCCAAGTATAGAAATTTCTAAATTCATCAAATGATTCACTTTTATGAGATAAGATTTTTACCCAACTGAATCTCAAAAAATCATATACAATAACAAATTCAAAACTTTTACCTCATAGACTTACCGCGCTAACTAGTGCAAAAAGGTCCATATGAATAATTTCTAATGGTTTTCTAGTTCTAAGATCCTTAATGGAATAAAAAGAGGATTTCACCTAATTTCCTAACTGACATGCTTCACACAGCTGATTTTTAGTAAAGTCTAGTTTTGGAATTCCTCTAACCAAATCATTTTGGGTAATTTTCCTAAGATTTTTTATGCTCGAATGATATATTCTTCTATACTATAACCATGATTCATCATTAATAATTTTAAGACAAAAAGCATTAATAGATTTAATTAAATTCAAATCAAGCATGTATACATTGTTTACCCTTTTTTCGCATAAAACATCAATTCCATTTTGGCTTATTATGCGCTAGTTGGAAAAAAAAATACACTATATCCCTTATCACATAGCTGACTAATACTCAAGAGATTGTGCTTTAAGCCTTCTAGAAATAAAACATTCTCAATATAAAAATTGTTCAAATTTCCAACCATACATATACCTACCACTCTCTTAGTGGTATTATCTCCAAGAGTTGCCTTGTCTCCATTTCTGGCTTCCAATGTTATAAATAGATTTGGATCTCCAGTCATATGCTTAGAACATCCACTATCCAGGTACAAAATACTCTCAGGAGATCATGCATGAGAACATTCCTACAAAATAATCAAACATTAAGCTTGGGAACCCAAACAAGTTTGGGTTCTCCTCTTGGCAAAAATAAAATAGATGCATGTGTGATATGTTTGTCTTATGCATCTTCCATCTCCATACTAGATGTGTTCTACTATAAATAGTTCAATTGAGGGATATGTGTCCTAACATTCCATATGTAAAACATCTCACACCAAGAAAAGGATTTCTTAATCTATATGAGTTATAATATCTTTTCCTAGGTGTCAAACTCATATTCTTTTGCTTAGACCTATAGAATTTTTCAAGTATGGGTGTCGGTCTATTTTTTTTAATAGACTTCAATTCTAATTTAAGATATGAGTTTCTATCTTCCAATATAGAAATATCCATTCTCAAGCCAATTTCTCTATGTTCTATTTCTTCCAAAAAAAAAACTATATAATCATTTTCAAGTTTTGTATGAGAAGATTTCAATAATTCATGATGTTTTTTCAAATCATCAAATTCATCCAATAGACTCATGTGGATGCTATCTACATTTGCTTGAATTTTCTTAAGGATTTCATGCTCTTTTTGCAAATTTAAATAATCTAAGTTCAGTTTAGCATGCAATTTCTTAAGTTTCCTATATGCAGTATAAATCTTTTGGAAACTTCAAATAACTCATCATAGGTTAAGTCACATACCTCTTCTTGATCTGACTGATCAAGCTTATCTTCCATTAAATAAAGGTTGGTGACTTTCTCCTCAGCTTCTATTTCTGATGAGTCTAAAGCTGAGTCAGCCCAGAATGCTTTCTACACCTTCTTCTTGCCCTTTTTAACATTGTTCTTCTCCTCAATTTTCTTCTTGCAAGGAGTAGCTTTGAGATTCGGGCAATCAATTTTGATGTGACCAGGCTTCCTGCACTTATAGAAAATAACATCATTAGAAGCTTTAGCATTTTTGTGGAACTTACCCTTATTCCACTGTTGACGTCTTCTTTGCTTTCTCTTTAGAAAACTCCTGAATTGCCTTGTCATCAAGACAATGTCATTTTCATCCTCAAGCTGAGACTGATCACTCTCATATTCATCCACCTTCAAAGCAATGTCTTTTTCCTTTCTCTTGTGACCTACATCAATCTGTCTTTGAGCCACATATTGCTCGTAAGCAATTAGTGATCCAAGAAGATTATTAATAAAATAAACATTTAGGTCCTTTTATTCGGTTATAACAGTGATCTTTATATCATATGTACTAGGTAAATAATGAAGAAATTTATTTACTTTTTTTGCATTCGTTAGTTCCCTACCTAAAGCTTGTAATGAAGTGACCATTTGAGTATAATGAGCATACATATCACTGATTGGCTCATTAGGTTCTATACAAAAAAGTTCATAATCATGTAATAGAATGTTCAACCTAGATTATTTCACTTCATTTGTTCCTTCATATGTAATGCAAAGTCCATCCCATATTTCCTTTTCTGACTTACAAGTTAAAACCCTTATATAATCCTCTGATTTCAGTGCATAGAAAAAACTATTTAAATATTTAGCGTTCAATTAAGCTAGTTATCTTTCCTCTACTGTCCAATCATTAAAAGGAGTTTCAACTCTTGCGCCTTTAACTAGTCTAGTGGGAGCAATATAACCTTCCTGGACTAATATCTACATATGATAGTCTAGGGATTGAAGAAAAGTAGACATTCGTGTATTCCAAAACTCGAAGGGAATGTTATAAGATAATGGGAGTCTAGCGATCGAATACCCTTCTAGTGTGTTACGGTTTCCTAAATGTGGCCATGATCATTTTCAAAAAGTTATCTAAACTTTAATTTTTGAACAAAGGCTCTGATACCACTTATTGAAGCTCAACAGATTGTTAAACCTAAAGCTAATGTCCCAAGACTAACCAAGAGGGGGGTGAATTGGTAATTTTAAAATTTGTTTGGTTATTTTTGAAAATATTTTAATTAAATATTATCACAACACTAAATTTTTGAAAGTAAATTTTCAACCATAAAAAAATTAAAGTAAATGCAAAAAAATAAAATGCAGTAAAAGTAAGAAAAGAAGACACTCAATTTTATAGTGGTTCGGTCCAACAAGACCTACGTCCACTCCCTAGAGACTCCTTCTCTAGGTATTGCACTGCACACTAGTGACTCTCCTTTGGCCCCTACAGTAAGGTGGAGAAGCCCTTATAAAAATATCTCTTCCACCAATCCTGTGTGGCAGAGAACCCACCATCCTTTCTCACCCTCCTGGTGATCGCAGAGTACCACTCATCCTTTTACACCCTCCTGGTGTCGGCAGAGAACCGATCATCCTTTCACACCATCTTGGTGTTGGCAAAGAACCAGACCTTCTCTTGAAAATCTTCTCTCAATAAGCCTTCAAGGAAGTAGGGAAGAACTATGAAGTACAAGTAAGAGATCCTCACCAATGGGCACCTTTGTGAATTCACCCACCAATCCCACTCACAAGATCTCTCACTTTTCCCTCTTAAAGCATTCTCCCAAACACACTCCTAAGGCACACTCAAGAGAATTTTTGAAGAAGTTACTTAGACAGTCAGTTTTTTGGACTCTTATATATAAAGAACAAGAAAAATCATTCAAAAACTAAAAAATTCAAGTTTGATAGAGTAGGATCATATAGTATGATCACACTTCATACGTACAAATAGTTTAGAAATGAATAGTTCATCCAGTATGATCCTGTACGAACCTATTTTCGTACTCTAAAAAATGATGTACTAAATCACATCCTACTGTACGAGCAGTTCAAAAATAAACAGTTCATCCGGTACGATCCTGTATGAACCTATTTTAATACTCTGGAAAATGATGTAAGACATCACATCATACTGCACAAATAATTTGAAAAAATGAATGGTTTATCTAATACGATCATGTACGAACCTATTTTCATACTCTAGAAAATGATGTACAAAATTACATCGTACTGTATGAATAGTTCAAAAAAGAACAGTTCATCCGGTATGATCCTGTGTAAACATATTTTTATACTCGTGAAAATGATGTATGAAATTCATTTTGTACAGTAAAATCCATACTTAGAAAAAATTTAACTCATGAATCAATCAGGTTCGTTCTAGAGGGATATTTAGTACAAATCATCCCGGATGATTACAAATCATACAGTAGGATTAGCTTTAAAAAATCCAAGTTTCGTCTCACTCCCCCAGTGTGTGTGCATGGATACCCAATTATAATCGCACTCTCTTTGACTCAAGAAAAATAACAATTACAGACTCCAATTACAACAACCCCTAATCTATTCTGTCTTGAAGTCTTGAGCAGTCTGAAGTATGATTTTCCTGAAACATTAGTACACACAAACAACAAAAGCAATACATCCAGTACATGTTAGGAGAAAGAGTAGTCAATACAATAATATTTTGGAATCGTCAAAAACACACATAATAAGAAAATATAGCTATGAAAACAAAGTTGCAACAAGAACTTTGACCTCTTTTTCACCCTCCTAGTCAAGTTATAGAACCTCGTACAAACTCCCCTTTCTCCTTCTGAAAGCTCTCCAAGATCTATTTTCTAAGCTATCTATCTAGAAAACCTAACATCTAAAGACTTGAAATAAGTCTATTAATAGAGCTTAAATACAAGGCTTCACAAAAAGCCCTAATAATTTAATTTTGTCGATAATGATCGTACAGTACTACTAGTTCAAAATCGCTCTATTAGTACTATACGAATAATAAGGTATTGTATGATCAGTTTTAGTATTGGATTTTATCATCCTCTATGACATAAGCATCAGCTAGTATAACTAGTTCAATCAGATTGGATTATCATTCTGTACTATTGGAGGCAAATAAATATCATCCCTTGCAAAGATTTGGTCGTACAGTACAGTTTGTCCAATTATACAATACAATATAATTGGAACAGTTAATCTAGATTTGAATTCCTAAGTATCGGAATAATTTAGGCAATAATTAAATATACTATATGGAATGATTTGTATAAATTTTGAATTTAATAATATTACCTAAATTATAATTAGCAGCTGAGATCATGATTTCAACTGATAGTCCTGTACGAACAAGATCGTATAGTACGATAATTTTAAAAAGCTTTGATAACACCAATTAGACATTAAAATGATTTTCTAAAAAGCTAATCATATAGTACAAAATGGATCATAAAATATAATTAGTTCTCAAAATTATGCATCTAGTTCTTTCACTAAGTCCCTTAAGTGTGTGTTCGCTTTATCACCAAATTTATCATCCACCAATACATGACTTTGACTCAAGAAATGTAAAAATATATAAAAGTAGAAATACAAACTCTCAAAGACACATAACCCTACTCTATACAATCTTGAGTTGATCACTTTGTGCGGTGCACGATGGACCTAAAATGTTACTACACAAGAACAAATATACAATAATAATAATAATAATAATAATAATAATAATAATAATAATAATAATAATAATAATAGAAGGTAGTATAGTAAAGAGTCTAATAATATTTGTTATCATCAAAATCACAAGATTCGGGTCTAGATTTACAATAGAGATGATATCCTTTACAATTTACCAAAATATCATGAATTAATCCATTTAATAAAGTATTAAACTTTCTTTTTTTTTTAAGATAAGAAAGGAAAGATAGGAGTTTAATAGTAGGTATGAGGTGGATAATTAGATACTTCAAGAACATTTTCCTCTAAGACAATGAATAATAATGGATGGAAGTGACTTCCACCTAATAATGGATTACATCAAGTACTTTAGATAATTTCTTTATAGCTGCTTCAGTTGTAGTGTTAATTAGACTCTCATCTTTTAAAAGTTTAGCCTTCTTGGCCCTACGCCTCATACGATAAACCTTATTTATCTTCTAAGACTTGGTCATCTCGTGGATGATTGTGGATGACCCAAGTTTATATTTAGTAGAAGCAGGGAACTTATAATTTTGGAAGGCCTTACCCGTCTATCTAAGAGCATATTTTAAGAATGTGAGATGTAAAATGGCTGAAGCTGTATTAAGCATAGGAGCAATTGTAAACCCGCTCAATAGTGGTCGCAATAAGAATAGTGTTAGCAAGAATTTCAGTCCTGACCACTTTAGGTTGTGGTCCAAAAAGGGGGAACTTGATCTTGTCAAATCCATAACCAAATTTAATCATTAAGCCCTCAACAAATTTGGTTTAGTTGACGGTGAGATTGACATTGTAGAAAAAGTAAAAGATTAACTTTCCTAACATTTTTTTGTAACTGAACCAGAATTATAAATCATTTTTTTAACTCACTGGTTTTACACAAGAAATTTAGAAATGGAAGAAATACTATGCTAATTTATTGAATCCCCAAAATGAGTTTAAATAAAAATGGAGTAGGAAAATTTTCTACTAGTATTTTATGGAACTTTGGATCTAAATCTATTAGAAATGTTTCCAGCCAGAGCAACTATTTACATAAGATATTAAACTCGAATTTGAATCAGGACCCAGTCCAAAGACTTCAAGCCATAGAGAATCTGTTTTGATATTAGGTTTAGATTTAGATAATGACCCAAATTAAAGACTCTTGATTAAGGAGAAGATGATTTTGATGGGATTTAGATTTAGATTTAGATTTAAACTAGGTGCTTTTCTGTAGACTTCAGATAGGGGAATGATTTTTATTTTTAGATATAGTTTAGATGTAAATATAAAAGAGAACAAACATGGGTTTCTACTTGGCGAAGGAATAAATTGGTATGTTGGACATCTATAGTTATTGTTGGGATTACAAATGAAATAGGAATTTAGACTTTACATGAAATGACACTAACAAGGTTTCCTACTTGACTTAGGACAAAATAATTATGTTAGACATCTACAGTTGTTGCTAGGTTTATAAATGAAATTAGAATTTAGAATTTACATGCAATGACACCGATAAGATTTTCTACCTGACTTAGGACCAAATCAGTATGTTACATATCAATAAATATTGGGCTTATGAATGAAATAAAAATTTTGATTTTACATTTAATGACATCGATAAAGGTTCCTACTTGGCCTAAGACCACGTTAGTATTTTTTTAGTTGAAACCTATTAATAGGCTTGCACATTAATTAAAATTAAAATTATAAGTCCTTAAAAGGGATCAGTAGCTTCTCAATGCTCAAAAGAGCTACTAGAAAAAGAAAGGAAAACCTAGAGCCAAAGATCCCATATAAGTACAAGAAAATAAAAAAACCTAAGAAAATTCTAGGGTGGCTAAGAGCCAGCATCCAAAAAATGGAGATCCATAGCAATTCCTTAGCACTATCATCCTGCAAAAGAAAATAAATCTGTAAGAAGTTGAAGAACACTAATAAACTAGCAAAAGGACAAGCCTACAAAATAAGATGAGCTTTAACTAAAAAGGAATAATTGGAAAAAAATTGAAATATTAATTGAATAAGCTAAACTGAACACACAGCCCTAGTACAAAGAGCCTAGATCTAACACTGGCATAGTAAAGAAATAGCCCCAGATTAAGATACAGGCCATAGGAAACCTGGAAGAAACCCCCAGCATAAATGAAAACATCACAAAATAAATAGGCCCAGAAAGAGGACAACCGGCCTAAATATGTAAAGAGCATAGTCAACCACCTACAAGAAACATGACAACCATACAAGATGAAGACCAAAGCCTAAATAAACTACCAAAATACATGAATACCAAATGAAAAGGTTGAATAAAGGTTAGGGAAAATTATCTCATGTGTGTAGTTTCTGATAAGTAGTCACGAGATTACCTAACAACCACTCAAAACTATTCCAAAATAAACTAGCCATAGCAAGCCAACAATTCCACAAATAATGGGAGATAATATAGGATAATGAACCAGAGAGCAGATAGAACCAAAGTCAAAATTAATCACATAGCCAAAAACCACAACAGAGAAAAGCCCACAGCTAGAAACCAAAATATAGAACTCCATAAGCATATTATAGGAAATCCCAATCATAAGCAGTAAAGGAAGAGTCAAGAGCAATCAAGTATAAATCCAACTGCCAACCCAATATGTTTGATTTATAAAGTTGGTGTTAAGTTTATGAATGAAATCAAAATTTAGACTTTATATGAATTACTTTGACAAGTGTTCCTACCAGACTTAGAACCAAATCGGTACATTAGAAATCTATAATTATTTTTGGGTTTATGAATGAAACTGGAATTTAGAATTTAGATGCAATGAAATCGATAAGGGTTTCTACCTGACCTAGGACCAATTCAGTATATTAAACATCCATAGTTATCTTTGGGTTTATGATTAAAACTAAAATTTAGACATTATGTGCAAAAATACTAATAAGTGTTCCTACCTGACCTTGCTCCAAAATAGTTTGTTGGACATCCATAGTTGTTGTTGGGTTTATGAATGAAATTGGAATTTAGACTTTATATGCAATGAAACTAACAAGGGTTCCTACATGACCTAGGACCAAATTAATACGTTAAACATCTATATTTTTTTATGGGTTTATGGATGAAACTAAAATTTAGAAGTTATATGTAATGACACCAATTAGGGTTCCTACCAGACTTAGGATCAAATTAGGATATTTCTATCTAAAGTTAATATTTGGGTAAACAAATGTAACATCTAGTAAACTAAAAATTTTGATTAAATATTTATATATTTAAAAAGTTTAGTCTTCAATAAAGATTAAGAGAGTCATCTATCCCCAATGGAGTCACTAGAATAATCCTATTGACAAATAAAATATGTCTCATGATTTGCTTTATATTTTTTTTAGCCAAATCTGCATTACTAATGTTATACTATCTCAAAAGATAGACTAATGTTTCACTTTTAATTTTAAAATTAAAACAAAATTTTGTTTCAAAATAAAACAGAACATAAGGAATGTTAAATTTATCATGAAGGATCAAACAAATATTCCTCTATCATTTTGAATATGAAAATAACCAAGTTATAAAGCTATAGTATTCATCTACATGATTTTTTCTCTACCTTAAAGAACTAAGATATTGTTTATCTTTTTTACTAGGTTCGAGACTCCCAATGGAAGGCAAGGACCTACAGTTAATTATATCTCAAGAAAAATCTTGAGATAACTTTTGATTAAAACAAAAACTACACTTTTTAAATTTATAAGTATTTAAAGAAAAGTTTGGGTTTAAAAGGGCCAAAGAAAACATTTAGATTTTAGATTTAAAGATTTTTATACTTTAGATTTTAGGTGATTGGATAAGCCTCCTAGGGATAAGAAACTGAGGGGTATTCTATTTTGACTCATGTCTTCCTAGAGTGAATTTCCAGCTAACATCCTATGCATCAACCAACTTGTTATTAATGCAAGAGAAGATAGGACCACAAGCTAAAAATCAAGGAGATTTAGTTCAGGAACTTTAATTGGGACTCTTTAATATACAAATGCATCTACATAGCATAATGCAATGATATATGAAAGCAATGTAAAAATATAATTATATTTCTTTATAATTTAAGAAAGTATAACTCAGGGTCTGATTTAAAGTAAAGGTGGTCAGGCTCCATCGTAATAAACTTGGATTTCTATTCCAATATAATATCAATTTAAATATGAATACTTACTATAGTTTTTAAATCATCTGGCTCCTTGATCTTCTATAAGATTCAAAAAGATAATGATCTTCAAAGGAAAAAAGAATCAATTTCCTTTGAAATTTTTAAATGAAAATAAATAATCATTTTTAAATTAAAATCTTTATAATTTATAACTCAATCAATATACACAAGATATCTACAACTTTACATTTATAAGTTTACATTTGCATCTGCACCGAGGTACATTCCACATTTTGTAGAAAAACAAAAGAACAGTATATAAAGAATATAGAAGTATAGTACAGGAGTATAATGTATAACACAATCTAAGAGCCTAATGCAACCTTTGATAGCTTAAGGTGCACCAATAAAAATTATAAAAGACATGTAAGCCCTCTGAATGGATTCAAGCATATGCATAAAAGAATTTTAAATTTATTTTAGGTATTTATTATGAAAAATTATGTTTTAATTTATCCAATTATCTTTAATTATATTAGATTTCTTTAATTATTTAAAATTCATTCCTTATAAATGGAGTTAGGCTTGAGTTTTCAACTAATGAACCAACATCAAATATTTAAGTGATTGATACCATTAGTTAGAGATAACCCATGAATCAATCTTTGAAATTTTGTGGTTATTTGAATTAATATTTAATTTTATACTAACTTAATTTATTAATTATTAATTAAAGTTTAATTTAAAATTTATTTTATTTTATTTAAGGTTTTAAATTTATTTTTATTTTTCCTTAATTATATGATTGATTTGATGTTCATTATAATTTATTTTATATTTTTAAGATTTCTTTTATTATTTAAGTTTGTTAAAAAAATAAGCCCAAATTAAGGGCTAGTTTTATGGTTTTGGTTTTGAATAGTTAAATGAATCCAAATGAGGCAAAATTAAATCCTAGGATTCATTATGCCACTAAATGATCTTGGTTGAAATTTCATCCCTATTGGATGTCAATATATTTTCTTGTAATTTTTCTAAATTCACTAGACATAATAAAAGTTTGAGAAGGTTGTTAAACCTTATAGAACTAGCCTGAGGCTCACCAAGAATGTGGGTTAATTCATAATTTAAAAATCCTAAGCAGGAATTCTATTCTTTTTATAAAATTTCAAAAAAACATCGAAATAAATAGTTTAATCATCCGATATGAAAGTTAATAATTTAACAACAATTAAAATACTGATAATAAAAGTTTAATAAACATTGCAGAACATTAGTCTCAATTTCTTACCAAGCAGTTATCACAGAAATTAAGTATGAAAAGGAAAATGAAGAAAATGAAAAACCCTTTACAGACTCACTTTTACTAAACCTGATGAGACGAAGTGCCCGAAGCAATGTCACCTCCCCCGGTGACTGCAACGAACCTTGAATCATTTTCAAGCATATTGGAGAAGGCAGAGAACCCTGAATCCTTTCACAGGTAGAGAACCCTAAATCCTTTTTTTCTCTCCTGGAGAAGGCAAAGTACCTTGAGGACTTGACTTAGAAGCCTTTCTATCAAGATCGTACAGTATGATCTAGATCGTACAGTATGATTAGTTCAGGAATACTAATTCTTCAGTTAGCTGTTAAGCCTATTATTCTATAACTTATTGTACAGTATAATTGTGAGTTGTACAGTATAATTAGTAAAAAAAATTTAACTTTTAAATTTTTTTCTCACTCCCCCTATTTGTGTGCATGGTCACCTAATTGGATACACTCTTATGTGACTAGACACAATAATTAAAAAAATAAAGACAAATAAAAATACAAACTTTATTTACTTGACATTCCTAATCTACCCAGTCTTGAGCTTCTAGTAGCCTTGGTAGTATATGTTTTACCTGGAATATTAGTGCGCACAGATAAAAGAAATTTTTAAAATATTTAATGAGAAAAGTAACAATTTAATCAATAATATTTGTGATCATCAAAATCACATACTAGGGATGATGGATTGCAACAATCTCCCCATTTTTTATGATGGCAAATCATGTTGGTTGGCATATAAGATAAAAAAAAATTTCTCTTAAGTTTCCCCTCACTAGGTGAGAGATTTAAAAATTAGGGGTTACATTTTTTGTTTTATTTTTGTTATATTTTTTTAATGAAAGATAGAAAGAAAATAAGATAATAGAAAACAAAATAAAACAAGCACAAGATTCTATTAAAATGAAACACATAAATAAACATACAGTTTATCCCCCTTTTAACATCACCAAAAAGAGAAGGAACAACAAAAAAAGTTAACATTACAAGAAATAAATAAAACACAACAAACAAACACTAAAGATAAGATGAATCCTGATCAGCTGGTGATGGTGGTGGTGATTGTTGTTGAAAGTATTTATGTATGGAGGTAAATTGAACTTTAATGTGAGAAATCATTTCTCTTGCCAGCCTATGTCTTCCTTGTGCTACTATTATTATTGTTGAATATGATAGTTGAGCCTAGTTTATAAGCACTCGAGCCTCTAAATTATGTCATCTTGAGGGTAGGTAGGGTAAGGAGGAGTAGGTGGTGGCATTGGTGGCGGTGCAGGTCCACCAGCGATAGCAGCTTCCCCTTCTTTAGCAAATTCTGGATCATCATGCTCGTGCCCCTAATGGAAAAGAATATGGAAGGAGGCATCCATATAGAAAATGGGAAGATTATTGGGAAGAGCTTGGAAGTTGATATGGTAATTTTTGTTTAAGATAGAGCCTATGACATGTCCTAATGTGACATTTTACTTTCTTCGGGTATTGGGACATCGAATAGGAATCATATTTTGAATAAAATTAATAGTCATCGGGGCTTCATTAAATTGGGTATTACACATTATTAGATAGGTTACTATAGAGAAAAGTGGAGTGATGTTGACATGATCTCTAGCTATGGGTATAATTAAAGTTCTAAACACATGCTAGATAACCCGGGCATTCTGATTTAGGTTGTAGACTATGCGTTGATGTTGATTTATGGCCACATTTTGAATAGTCAGGTTTACAAAACTGCAGATAAAATTAGTTGTAGAGACCATGGATTATGGATGAGGTCCTTTAGTTTAAAGACCGATATGCTCCCCTAAATCTTAGTGATTTCTATGGGTTGTCTACAAACATAGAAGGTTAGGGTAAAAGTTTTAGCATTGACCATAAGATTTGCTAGGAATTCATAAAGCAGTTTAGAATTAAAAGGAAAGGCTAGGGTGAGTAGGAATTGGAGAGTGGTAGAGGCAAAGAGGTTCATCACCTCAAAGTTGAGAGCATGTTGATTTAACATTCTGGAAGGCGTGATTCAATCCTCCATGAATTTGTAGTATGCATCCACATCTCTTGTAGATAGAAATCAGTCGTCGAAGTGATGAGAGAAGGAGGAGCTATCTTAGGTCATTCTACCAAATTTACTTCCATTGTCCATTAGAGGATTTTAGGATATGAATGTAGGGATTTGAGAGAAAGTGAGTTTTGAATGCATTGAAAGCTTTGAAACCCTATAATTTATAGATTTGAAGCCTATCGTACTATATAAATTGAGATCATATACTATGATCAGGGGAGTTAAATCGTCTGGATGACATGTTAAAAAAAGTTGGTCAAATCGTATAATACAATCGATATCGTACAAGACGATCTTAAGGAATTGTGTTCACCCCGAGGAGTCGCATGAACGACTTTTGAATAAATTCACCGTATAGTACAAATAGGTGTTCGCATAATATGAAGTGCAACAATGATTATACCGATTGTATTGAATTCATCCTGACATATTCTAACATGTGTTCATACAGTACAAAGAGTGGTTCGTATAGTATAAAATGCAATAATGATCATACCGGCCAAATTTAACTCATCCCAACAAATTCTCACATGTGTATTGTATGGTACAAAGGGCGTTTATATAGTACAATCACTAATAATTGAACTTATCAAGCCCATTGAATTAGCTTATGGCTGTGATTTGTGCACAAATGATCATATCATATAGTATGAATGTGGATAACAAATGATCATATCACTAATATTTCACATCCTAATTTCTTTTGAATACAAGTGGAGAAGGTTCTAAATTTCTTAAACGACTCACTCTTATGTTCTACTAATCTAACCCAAGTAAATCTTGAGTAGTCATGTACTATTACAAATCTATATGTCTTCCCTCCTAGGCTGGCTATACTAACAGGTCCAAATATATTCATGTGAAGGATTTCTAGTGGCCTAGAGGTATTGATGCCATTAATTAAATGAAATGAAGGCTTAACTTATTTTCCTAGTTGGCAGGCTTCACATAGGTGGTTCTTAGTGAAGTCTAAATTATGTATGCCTCTAACTAGGTCTTTTTGGGTAATCACCCTAAGAGTTCTCATGTTCGCATGATATAGTCTCTTATGCCATAGCTAGGAGTCATCAACTATTATTTTCAAACATATAGAATTTAAATTTTTAATGTAGTTTAAGTATAGCATGTAAATATTATTCATTCATTTTCTTTCTAAAATAAGTTTTCCATTTAAACTAATTATACATTTTTTAGAAAGAAATTTAATGACAAAACCTTTATCACACAGTTAACTAATGCTCAGTAAATTATGTGTTAAACCATCTACTTATAAAACAATTTCAATAACAAAGCTTTTAACATTGCCGATTATACCTGAGCCCATCATTTTCCTGGTGGTGTTATCTCCTAATGTCACCTTGCCTCCTGACCTGGCCTCTAGTCTTATGAACTGCTTTATATCACCAGTCATGTGCCTCAAGCATCAACTATCCAGGTACCACATGCTCTCACTAGGCCTTCTATATGAGCAATCCTATATAGTCATTCAAAGGTTTTAGTTAGAAACCCAAGTGAGTTTGGGGTCCACCTTATGCTTGAATGAATAGGATGAATGCATGCTATGTTATGATGAATGCAATTTTGGCCTCCACATAAGATGTGTCCTACAGTAGATTATGCGAGTGCGGGCTATGTGACCTACCGTACAATAAGAGTAACACCTAACACTAGGAAATGAATTTACTAACATATATGGGTCATGGTGCCTCTTCCTAGGTTTATGTGATACATGATGTATTATGGGCTTGTGAAATTATTCTAAGATTGATGGTGGTTTGTTATTCTCAAGTGTAGTTAGTTTTGCTTCCAAAAATTTGTTTGCACTTTCAAGAATGGATATTTCAAATTTTAATGCATGCTCCTTAACATCTATTTCTAATTCAGATGCTTTTAATACTTTATATGCTTTTTCTAGTTCAATATGTGATGTTCTCAAGGATTCCTGTGCATAAGTTAAGTCAATATACTTCTTATTTAAGGCATCAAATTCATAAAGCAAGGTCATGTGATTGCTATCTAAATTAGAATACTCATAACATGCTCTTTTTGTAAAGTAGACAATTCAGTATTAATACTAGCATGCATCTTTTTCAGCTTCCTATACAAATAATGAATATTTTTTAGAAATAATGGGTAATTCATCTTAGGAAAGTTGACATACCTCATCTTGATGTAATTGATCAACATTATTGTTAGCCATAAGACATAAGTTCATTACCTCCTCCTCTGTTTCTAATTATGAAGATTTCGAGGCAGAGTAAGCCTAGAAATCTTTTTGTATCTTTTGCTTTCCCCTCTTAAACGTTGGCTTCTCTTCATCCTCTTCTTGATTGTGTGAGTCTTTAGGTTGGGATAGTCAGTTTGGAGTTGGCCTGGTTTCCTACATTTGAAGAAAATTATACTTAAGAAACTTTAATATTTTTGTTGCTTTTACTTTTGCTCCAAAGCTGTTAATGATGTCTTTGTTTTCTCTTTAGAAAGCTCTTAAACTATCATGTCATTAAGGCGATCTCATCATCATCCTTCTCTTTAGAATAGTTACTATCATAATCATTTCCTTTTAATGCTACAATTCTCTCCTTCTTCTTTTCTCCTGTATCACTTTGCCTTTGACTCACTCCTTACTCGTAGATAATGAGTGACACAAGAAAATTATTAATTGAGTAAATATTTAAGTCTTTAGATTCAATAATTACAATTATCTTTGCATCATAAGAATTAGGTAGACAACATAGAATCTTATTTATATTTTTAAAATTTGTAAGTTCTCTACCTAATGCATGCAGTGATGCCACTAATTGTGTAAACCTAATATACATTTCAAAAATTGATTCACTAGATTTCATGCAAGATCGTTCGTAGTCATGAAGTAGGATATTTAACATAGATTATTTTACTTAACTAGTTACTTCGTAGGTTATGCATAGTTTATCCCAAAAATCTTTTCAATGGTACAAGTGCATACATGCATATAATCTTCATATTTCAATGCATAAAAGAAATAGTTTAAATATTTTGCATTCAGTTAGGCTAAATCCCTATCCTTATTACTCTATTTGTTAAAATTCACAAGATAAAGGGGTGCAGAATATCCTTCTTCAACTAACATCCATATGCAAAAATTTATAGATTATAAAAAGGTAGACATGCAAATTTTCTATAAATAAAAAGGTATATTATCAAATAAAGCTGGACAAGTTATCAAATAACCCTCCAGTGTTACGATTACCAAAATAAGCTATTGATCATTTTTCAAAATTTTTCTAAAACGTTATTTTTGAAACCCGCTCTGATACCACTTGTAAGTTCGAGAAGGTTGTTAAACCTCATAGAACTTGCTTGAGGCTCACCAAGAGGGGGGTGAATTGGTAATTTAAAAATCCTAAGAAGGAATTCTATTCTTTTTATATATTTTTAAAAACTTTGAAATAAACGGTTTGATCACCCAATGTGAAAGCTAACACTTTAACAATAATTAAAATACTAATGATGAAATTCTAATTAACACAACAGAACATTAATCTCAAATTGTTATGAAGCAGTTATAAAAAAATTATGTGTAAATAAAATGCAAAAAATGAAAAAGAATGCCAAAAATTTTATAGCGGTTCAATCAACCTTGACCTTTGTCCACTCCCTGGAGTCCTCCACTCTTGAAATTTCATTAACAAAAAGTGACTCTCCTTTTGCTCCCATAGTAAGGCAGAGAAGCCTTTACAAACACTTTCACCAAACTTGATGTGATGGAATTTTGGAAGCTAAGTCACCTCCCTTGGTGACTACATCAAACCTTGAATCCTTTTTCTCCCACTAGGAGAAGGCAGAGAACCCCAAATCCTTTCATAGGTAGAGAATCTCAAATCCTTTTTCTCCCTCTTAGAGAAGGTAAACTACATTGAGGAGTTGACTTAGAATCCTCTCTACCAAGAGAGCCTTCAAGATGTCTCCAAGGCCATAAGAGGACCAAGGGTGTAGCTTAAAAGTGCGAATAGGTTGTTAGACCTATTGCTCACGTCCCTAGGCTAACCAAGAGGGGGGTGAATTGGTCCTTTTAAAAATTACTCTTGATATTTTGGAAAATTTTAAAGCTAATCATACAGTACGATATAACTTCGTACAGTACGAACAGAGATAATTTTTTACTCTTTCGTTTAACACAGAAATTCAACCACAAAGAAAATAAATTGAGGAAAAATAAAAATGTAGAAAATAAACAGTGAACAGAAAATACAAGAATTTATAGAGGTTCGGTCAAACATGACCTACATCAACTCCCTAGAGACTCCTTCTCTAGGTATTGCACTAAACTCAAGTGACTCTCCTTTTGCCCCCACAGTAAGGCGGAGAAGCCTTTACAAACTCTCTTTCACCAATCCGGTGCGGCAGAGAATTGTCATCCTTTTCACTCTTCAAGTGTGGCAGAGAACCGACGTCCTTTTCACCCTCCTACTGTGGCAGATAATCGAAATCCTCTTGAACAATGCTCTTGCAAAAGTCTCTAAAGAATTGGAAGATGCTTGAAGAATAACAAAAAGAAATCCTCTCAATTGGAAAACCTTGTGAATTCCCTCACAATTCTCTCTTGATAGATCTCTCAATACTCACTCCCAAACACTCTCCCAATCACTCTACTTTCACTTCCCAAAAGAATTTTCGTAGAAAGATTTCACCTTCAGTCAGTTTTAAGTCATTTATATATTTAGGACAAGTAAAACTGTCCAAAAATTGAATTTTCTAGTTTAATCCGTGCTGATCGTCCCGTACGATCGATGATCGTACTATATGAATAGTTCAAAACATCGAACGATTCATCCTGTATGACTCATAAGACGAACAAGTCAGAGCCGTTCGTACGAACATTTCATCTCGTACGAATGCTTGGACGATCAAGTCAGAGTGCTTTGTACGACTGTTTCGTCATAGACGAACCCTTGGACGATCAAGTCAGTGAGCTTCATACGAACAGTTCATCCCGTATGAACCCTTGGACGATCAAGTCAGTGAGCTTCATACGAACAGTTCATCCCGTATGAACCCTTAGACGAATTGAATAGAGCGCTTCGTCTGATCAATTTGTCCCGTACGAACCCTTGGATGAACCAAATTTTGAGCAGTTCGTACAATAAAAACTCATGTATCAATAGTATTCATGCTGTACGAACATGCCTTAGAAAAATTTTCTTGCCATATGGGTTCTATCTGGAGGACATATTCTACAGATCGTCCCGTACGATATCAAATCGTACTGTACAATCAGTTTAAAAATTTAAACTTTTTACTCCCCCATTGTGTGTGTGCTCAGTTATCCAACTTACAATCACACTCTCTCAGACTCAAGAAAAAGAAAATTTTACAGACTTCATTTAGAGTGAATAAGTGAACTTGAAGTCTTCAGCAATCTGGAGTGTGAATTTCCTGAAAAATACTTTAGTACACACAACAAAAACTCAAATATATGTTAGAAGATGAATTAGACAAACAATAAGCTTTTGTAATCATCAAAAATGTAAACTCGGATTAGAATTCACATGAACAAACCTGATTCACCTAAATCACAACAATCTCCCCCTTTTTGATAATGGCAAAACAACTATTATTTGAAATGAAATGCATAAAAATAGATCTTCTAACATCCACTAAATGTACTCCCTTAAATAAAAGATCTACACTCCCCCTAAATATAAGATCCCTAAAGTTCCCCTAAAGAATTGACTTATCCTATCCCTATGCTCCCCCTAAAGACTAATCAAGGTATACGAGGATAGAGAATTTAACATGGAATACATAAGGGAAGGGAAGGAATGAGTGTAGAAATGATAACACAAGCACATACAACATAAGCACATACACAAGAATTCAAACAAAATAAAGAAGAAAAGAAAAAAAATAGCATAAGAAACAAATAGCACATAAGTCAAACAATAAAACTCTCCCCTTTTTGCCAATAGCAAAACGGACACTTAAAATAGTTGAGAAGTGGAATAATATTAAATGAACTTTAACTATAATATTCAAATGAGATGCAAAAACTAAAGACTCAAAAGTGTTAGATTGCATATTATGTTAAGGAGAAGAAAAGTTGATCTAAAGTAGTAATGTATTAGACATATTAGTAGTCTCAATTTTTGCACAAAAGATGAGATAACATTACCAAAATTCTAAGTCTAAAGTGACAATTATTAATTAGTGAAAATAGAGAAAAAATGCTAAAGGAAAGAACATTTGGCGACTTTGCGCATCTTTTATTGGATGACACACTTTGTGTGTCTTTTCACATTTGGCGACATAGCGCATCTTTTATTGTATGGCACATTTTGTGCATCTTTTCAAGCTTTACTTTAAATATAAGATTCTTTCCAGGAACACTATCTCTGAGTCACAAATACAATAATAAACACAGAGATATAGAATGTGAGTATAATGTTAAAACATAAAAAATACACTAATTTAGACTAAATAATATATGTCTAAATAAGATTAAGTAAGATCTTCTATTCCACACCAAATCATAATGAAATCTAAATAATTTGAAAATTTAATGTCATGCATAGTATTTTTTATTGTAATATAAACTCAATTAACATTCTAGATCATTAATCAACTATAGTCAAGTGAATTAAAAATACAACGTATCTAGTCAATAACACAAAAAGGATAAGCACAGAAACATTAGAACATTTCATTACTGATCATTTCAAAACATATAACATAACAAGTTTTACATTGAGGCACAATCTCATAAAAAAAAACTTGCTAACATTTCTAAAACATAAACTAGACAAAACATAAAACAGCCTAAAACCGATAAAGGAAATCACAAACACATTCAAGCCAAACCATAATAAAGCATGCTAGAACTCAGAAGGACCCTGATCTGGAGGAGGTGGTGGAGCGCCGAATAGCACAAAATAGCTGTTTAGCGTAGCAATATTAGTGTTTACAGCATCAAATTGGTCCCTAACCCAGACTCTATCCACGTTGTTCTGATCATCTTGTCTCTTCAAATGCGCCTCCATGTCATCAAACATTTTATCCATTCTATCAAAACGTTGGACCATGTTTTGATAGAAATACTGAGATGGTCCAGATGCAGTTGAGGGTGCAGCTGAAGGAGCAGAAGCAAAAGGAGGCTCATCATCTGAGCTGTCAGCAATACCTTCTTTCCCAAATAATGCTCAAAAGGTAGCGTCAGTGAAGTATAGTGGGTGTTCAGAAGGACCAGAAGGATGAACTAGGTTGTATTTCATCTCTAGGATATAACACACAACATATCCTAAAGCAATGTTTTCCTTTCTCTTCACACTAGCCAAACTAATATCAGAAAGATAGTAGATGTAGTCTAAAATTAATTGGGCTTCATCTATAGATTGGCCAGTCATAATAAGAAAAGTGGTTGAGGAAAGAAGTGGGGTCATATTAATCCGATCTCCTGCTTTAGGAATAATTGATATCCTAAGCACATGCTGGATTATTTATGCATTTTGATTCAAGGAATCTACCCGGGAGACATGTGTGGGTGTGCTTACACCTCTAAGAACTCAATTTATTTCTGACCAACCATTTTCAGGTATAGTGGAGAAGGTATGGGCTCTAGTCCCTTGAGTTCTCAGATGAATATACTCCCCTAGATCTTCCTTGGTTATTACTACTTTTTACTTAAGGACAAAAGAAGAAATGACAGTGTGATCCTGGTTAAAGGTCATGTTGATCATAGATTAAAGTCAACAGAAAAGAAAATTGGGTGGAGTCAAAAAGGGGCATAACTACAAAGTGAATATTTTCCTGCAATAGTATGCCGGAAGGAGTAACCTTAGATGCAGCATACCTAAGGTATGCTTCCTCATTCTCCTCACTAAGAAAGTTCTCATCCCAATTCCTTCTAGACGCAGGACCCCTAGCAACCCGTGCTCTTTTTCCACTGCACGATATCTTCTCTCAAGGCTCTAAAAGGTTCTAGATAAAAAGTAAAATGAAAGAAAATGACCCACCTTTATATAGAAAAAACTTGAAATCGTACAGTACGAATCCATTTCGTATAATACGATATAGTTTTCATTCGGGACGAATAAAAGTTCGTCCGGGACGAATGAAAGCAGTCAAAATGAAACAGTTTTTCATAAATTGCTCGTCCCGAGGCATCCTTTCGTACAGGCTTTTTGACTTCCTGATCGTACAGACGATGACGTGTTCGTCCAGGATGATCAGAAAATTAAAGGTCGTTCAGGTGACGGTTAGGTTCGTCCCTCATGCAAAATGACATGTGGATCATACAGACGAATGACGTATTCATACATACGATCACCAATAATAACTGACTCTAACCGTGCTTCCTCATAATTCGTATAGATGAAATGCGTGTACGATGATGTAATCATACAGTACGATACGATATTGTACAGTACAAAAAGACACAATAAACTCTCATCTCTTCAATCTTACATGCTTTCAACATTCAATCAAGGAACAAAAAAAAATAACAGAAATTTTTGATTTTTCCCTTTTTTTTTAAATAACACAATAAAACAATAAAAATATAAAACTCTAAAAAAATAAAAACACATCCAATGAACAAACCAACAAATATAGTTTAAAGTACATTTGTAGAATTTTCAATCAAGCATTAAGATCTATCACTTTTAGCCTTGTCCTTAACATGCTAAAAGTGTCAAAGGGAAATGTTTTGTGAAAATATCTACAAGCTGATCTTTAGTAGCGACACGATGTAGTTCAATTTCTCTTTTCTCTACATGATCTCATATAAAATGATGCCTTATGTCAATATGCTCGGTTTTAGAATGTTGAATAGGATTCTTAGAAATACAAATGGCACTAGTGTTGTCACAAAATATTGGAATGGTACCAACTACAAATCCTAAGTCACTAAATTATTGTTTCAACCGAAGCACCTGTGCTACACAACTTCCTAAGGTAATGTATTCTGCTTCAGCTGTAGAAAGTGCTTCTGAATTTTATTTTCTACTGGACCAAGATTCTAATGAATTGACATGTCCTAGATGTACTTTTCCTATCGACCCTACAGCCTGCAAAATCTGAATCTGAGTATCCAATAATTTTAAAAGAAGAATTATTCTTATGATACCAAATTCCTAAATTTTGAGTTCCCAAAAGATATCTTAAGATCCTTTTCACTGCTGTCAAATGTGATTCTTTTGGATCAGCTTGAAATCTAGCACATAAGCAAACACTAAACATGATGTCAGGTCTGCTAGAAGTCAAATAAAGCAAAGATTCAATTATTCCTCTAAACTTCTTTTGATCAAAAAATTTTCCCTTAGGATCCTTATCTAATAGGACTGAGAAACTCATGGGTGTAGTTACTGGTTTAGCATTATCCATTTCATACTTTTTGAGGATTTCCTTAACATATTTAGATTGATAAAGAAAGGTTCCTTCCTCATTTTGCTTTATGCTAAAACCAAGAAAATAACTCAAATCACCCATTAAACTCATCTCAAATTCACTACTCATTATTTTTGAAAATTCATCACATAAAGCTTTATCAGTTGATCCAAAAATGATGTCATCCACAAATATTTGAATAATGAGTATATCTTTTTCAATTCTTTTCAAAAATAGAGTGGTGTCGACACTTCCTTTAACAAATGATCCGTTTAATAAGAAAGTGCTCAACCTCTCATACCATGCTCTAGGTGCCTATTTTAGTCCATATAATGCCTTTTTCAATTTGAAAACATGATTAGGGAATTTTGAATTTTAAAGCCTGAAGGTTGCTCAACATAAACATCCTCTTCTATCACCCCATTTAAAAAAGCACTTTTAACATCCATTTGGCACAATTTAAAATCTTTAAAACAGGCAAAAGCTAACAAAACTCTTATTGCTTCAATTCTTGCTACAGGGGCAAAAGTCTCTTCAAAATCAATTCCTTCAATTTGATTATACCCCTTAGCTACTAATCTAGCCTTATTTCTCACAACTACTTCTGAATCATTCATCTTATTTTTGAAGACCCACTTAGTCCCAACTACACTTTGATTTTTTGGCTTTTCAATTAACTCACAAACATCATTCCTCTTAAACTGATTCAACTCCTCTTGCATAGCCAAAATCTAAAATTCATCTAAAAGTACTTGTTCTATATTAGTGGGTTCAATCATTGAAATAAATGCTGAATAATTTACTTATTTTCTCAAACCATGCCTAGTCCTTACTCCTTCACTTGGTTCTCCTAAAATCAACTCTTTAGGATGACTCCTTACAAATTTCCATTCTCTAGGCAATTTTTTTTCCTCTTCTTTTTCAACCCCTTCTTCAACTTTTTGATCTTCAAGTTTTTGGGTTATGACCTCAACCTCATCTTCATCCAATTTAGACCCTTAACTATCATAAGATTCATAAAAAACAACATGTGTGGTCTCTTCAACTACCAATGTTCTCTTATTAAAAACTCTATAGGATTTTCAAACACTTGAATATCCTAGAAAGATTCTTTCATCTGATTTCAGATCAAATTTTCCTAGAAGAGTTTTGTCATTGTTATAAATGAACACTTTACATCCAAAAACTTGTAGATACGAGAGGTTGGGACTCCTACCTTTAAGAAGTTCATAGGGTGTCTTATTCAATTTAGACCTTATATTCACCCTATTCAATACATAGCATGCTGTACTAACTGCCTCAGCCCAAAAATATTTAGGAAGTGAATTTTTTGCCAACATGGCCCTAGCAGTTTCAACTAATGTCATGTTCTTTCTTTCTACAACTCCATTCTGTTGAGGTGTCCTAGGAGCTGAGAAGTTGTGTTCAATTCCAAGAGATTTACAAAAATTATTAAACATTTCATTTTCAAATTCTCCCCAATGATCACTTTCGATACTAACTATTTCAAAATCAAGTTTCCTCTGAATCCAAGTGGCAAAATCTCTAAACTCTTCAAATGATTCACTCTTATGATTCAAAAATCTAATCCAGGTGAATCTAGTATAGTCATCCATAATAACATACCCAAATATTTTCCCTCCTAAACTTAAGGCACTAACAGGTCCAAATAAATCCATGTGTAGAATTTCTAAGGGCTTGCTAGTCCTAATTTCCTTGATCGAATTGAAATAGGATCTCACTTGTTTTCCTAGTTGGCATGTATCACATAAGTGATCTTTAGTGAAATCTAATTTGGGTACTCCTCTAACTAGTTGCTTTTGAGTGATTTTCCTAAGATTTTTCATGCTAGCATGACAAAGCCTTCTATGCCACAACCATGATTCATCAGATACAGTTTTTAAGCACAAGGTAGTAGATAGTTTAACAGAATTAAAATCTAACATGTAAACATTGTTAACCCTATCACCATTCAAAACAACAGTTCCATTTAGACTAATAACATAACTTGTAGGTAAAAATTTTATATGATAGTCCTTGTCACATAATTGACTAATACTCAACAGATTATATTTTAAACCTTGAACCAACAGTACATTCTCAATCACAAAGTTTTTTGAATTTCCAATTATACATGTACCTACCACTCTCTTGGTAGTATTATTATCAAGTGTAACCTTGCCTCCATTCCTAGCTTCCAGCGATAAAAATTGATTTATATCTCCAGTCATATACTTTGAGTAGCCGCTGTCTAGGTACCAAATACTCTCATGAGGTCTTGTGTGAGAGCATTCCTGTAAAATGATCAAACATTAGTCTTGGGAACCCAAACAAGTTTGGGTTCACCTCTTGATAATTTTAAACCAGATGCATGTGTGATATGCTGTGATTTATGCACCTTAGGTCTCCACACTAAATATATTCTATACTTCAGAGTACATGTGTTGGAAATATGTCCTAATCTACCACAAGAAAAATACTTAATCCCTGGAAAGGGATTCACCAATCTATTCTTCCTAAAAATTTTCTTTTTAGATCTTGAGTCAATGATCTTGTGGTAATATTCATGAAACTCTTCAAGTTTAGGTGGATTTTTATTTTCCTTAAGTGCTTTAATCTGAACTTTAAGATAAGCATTAGCACTTTCTAAAATTGAATTGTCAATTTTCAACTCATGCTCTCTAGAATCTGATTCATCCATAAAGGTCTTAAAATCATTTTTAAGTTCAGCATTTGATGATTTTAAAAGATTATGTTGTTTATTTAAATCATCATACTCATCCAACAAAGTTATGTGGTTGCTGTCAATTAATGCATGATCTTTCCTAATGATCTCATAATCTTTCTGTAGCTCTATATAATCCAAATTTAACTTAGCGTGTAGTTTCTTAAGTTTCCTATATGCAGAGTGTATGCGTTCAAAAATTTCAAATAATTTTTCATAGCTTAAATCACATACCTCATCCTCATCTGAATGGTCGAGATTATCATCCATTAAGCATAAATTGTTAACTTCCTCTTCTGGTGCTGTTTCTGACGAATCTGAAGCTAAGTCCGCCCAGAATGCTCGTTGTACTCTCTTTTTACCCCTTCTGTCCTTTGGTTTCTCCTCGGTCTTCTTCTTGCTAGGATTTCCTTTGAGATTGCGGCACTTTGTCTTGATGTGTCCTAGCTTCCTACACTTATAGCAAATGACTTCATTAGAAGCCTTAACATTCTTCTGGAACTTACCTTTGTTCCAATGCTGGCATCTTCTCTGCTTCCTTGTTAGGAAACTTCTAATTTACCTCGTCATCAAAGAAATATCCTCTACGTCCTCAAGGAGTGACTGATCACTTTCAAAGTCATCCATCTTTAAAGTAATGTTCTTCTCCTTTCGCTTCTTACCTGCATCAATCTGTCTGAGTCACCGATTGCTCGTAAGTAATTAGTGATCCAAGAAGATTGTCAACAGAATAAACATTCAAATCTTTAAATTCTGTTATTGCAGTTATCTTGCATTATATGTAGGAGGTAAACAATGTAATATCTTGTTAACTTTCTCTGTATTCATCAACTCCCTACCTAAAGCATGCAATGAAGTGGCTTTGTGTGTAAAATGAGTGTACATGTCAGAGATTGATTCATTCTATTTCATGCAAAAAAGTTCATAGTCGTGCAAGAGAATATTCAATCTAGTTTGTTTCACTTCATTCATACCTTCATATGTAATGCAAAGCCTATCCCAAATTTTCTTTCCTGATTTATAAGTAGACACACGCATGTAATCTTCATACTTTAAAGCACAAAAGAAACTATTCAAACACTTAGCATTTAGTTGAGCTAATTCACGTTCTTCTACAGTCCAGTTTGCAAAAGGTGTTTGTACTCTTATTCCTTCTACAATCCTAGTAGGTTCAATATAACCATCCTAAACTAACATCCACATGCGATAGTCAAGTGATTGTAGAAAAGTAGACATGCGAGTTTTCCAAAAATCAAAAGGGATATTATCAAACAAAGGTGGTCTAGTGATCGAGTATCCATCCATAGTATTTTTATTTCCAAAATTAGCCATGATCGAAATATCAAAAAGTATTCAAAATAGTTATTTTTTAAATTAGCTCTGATACCAATTGAAAGTGCGAATAGGTTGTTAGACCTATTGCTCACGTCCATAGGCTAACCAAGAGGGGGGGTGAATTGGTCCTTTTAAAAATTACTCTTGATATTTTAGAAAATTTTAAAGCTAATCATACAATATGATATAACTTCGTATAGTACGAACAAAGATAATTTTTTGCTCTTTCGTTCAACACAGAAATTCAACCACAAAGAAAATAAACTGTGGAAAAATAAAAATGCAGAAATTAAATAGTGAATAGAAAACACCAGAATTTATTGTGGTTCGGTCAAACATGACCTACATCTACTCCCTAGAGACTCCTTCTCTAGGTATTACACTAAGCTCAAGTGACTCTCCTTTTGCCCCCACAGCAAGGCGGAGAAACCTTTACAAACTCTCTTTCAATAACCCGGTGCGGCAGAGAACCGTCGTCCTTTTCACTCTCCAAGTGCGACAGAGAACCGACGTCCTTTTCACCCTCCTAGTGCGGCAGAGAACCGGAGTCCTCTCTAACAATACTCTTGCAAAAGTCTCCAAGGAACTAGGAAGATGCTTGAAGAATAAGAAAAAGAAATCCTCTCAATTGATAATTTTGTGAATTCCCTTATAATTCTCTCTTGATAGATCTCTCAATACTCACTCCCAAACACTCTCCCAATAACTCTCCTTTCACTTCCCAAAAGAATTTTCGCAGAAGGGTTTCACCTTCAGCCAGTTTTAAGTCATTTATATATTTGGGACAAGTAAAACTGTCCAAAAATTGAATTTTCAAGTTTAATCTGTGTCAATCGTCCCGTACGATCGACGATGGTACTGTATGAATAGTTCAAAACATCGAAAGATTCATCCCGTATGACTCATAAGATGAATAAGTCAGAGCCATTCGTACGAACATTTCGTCCCGTACGAACGCATGGACGATGAAGTCAGAGCGCTTCGTACAACTGTTTCATCATGGATGAACCCTTGGACGATCAAGTCAGTGAGCTTCATACGAACAGTTCGTCCCGTACAAACCCTTGGACGATCAAGTCAATGAGCTTCGTACGAACAGTTCGTCCCATACGAACCCTTGGACAAATCGAACAGAGCGCTTCGTCTGATCAGTTCATCCCGTACGAACCCTTGGATGAACCAAATTTTGAGCAGTTCGTACAGTAAAAACTCATCTACGAATAGTATTCATACTGTACGAACATGCCTTAGAAAAATTTTCTTGCCATATGGGTTCTATCTGGAGGACAT
This sequence comes from Dendrobium chrysotoxum, assembly GCA_019925795.1. Classification (NCBI taxonomy): domain Eukaryota; kingdom Viridiplantae; phylum Streptophyta; class Magnoliopsida; order Asparagales; family Orchidaceae; genus Dendrobium; species Dendrobium chrysotoxum. Next base: position 43,756,076 of record CM034315.1, read on the forward strand.
ATTCTACAGATCATCCCATATGATATCAAATTGTACTGTACGATCAGTTTAAAAATTTAAACTTTTTACTCCCCCATTGTGTGTGTGTGCTCAGTTATCCAACTTACAATCACACTCTCTCAGACTCAAGAAAAAGAAAATTTTACAGACTTCTTTTACAGTGAACAAGTGAACTTGAAGTCTTCAGCAATCTGGAGTGTGAATTTCCTGAAAAATACTTTAGTACACAGAACAAAAAATCAAATATATGTTAGAAGATGAATTAGACAAACAATAAGCTTTTGTAATCATCAAAAATATAAACTTGGATTAGAATACACATGAACAAATCTGATTCACCCAAATCACAACATAGCTAACCTGGAGCAATCGTGTGATCCCCTCACACGTTTTCTCCCTCACGTTAAACCTCACCTTCTCCTTTCTCTCAAACCATAAATCTCTCTAAAAAAGATTCTTTCTTAGATTACCTTCAGCATTCACAGAATCCTCTCTTATTTTTAGAGATTCTTAAAAATATTGATTAAGTATTGGGCCTCAAGAAACCCTAAAAGATTAAGTTGGCTATCACTGTTTGTATAGTACGATTGAAAATCATATAGTATCATCAGTTTAAAAACTAGACCCATTAAATATGTTGTAAATAGTTATTCAAGCAAATTGTTCAACTTTTTGAACATATCGTACAATATAATCAGAAAATCGTCCAATACAATTTGTTTACTTTCTCTCTATTCATATAGGACGATTGTTGGGTTGAATGGAAATCATCTCTATCAATCATCCCATGCTATTGTTATCGTACAATATGGTTAGTTGATTTCAAGTTGGTCATTTAGCATTATATAAATATTGTATAGAACTTTTAGTTCAAAAATCATAGTTTCGTTTGATACGATCTTTGGGATGACAAAATTTTTTCTCTGCTAATCACATGGTATGATCAATATCGTATAGTATGATCTGCTATCACTAAATAAAACATAATTTGATTGACTAATTATGGGGATTAATTTAAGTAAAATTTCAAAAATTTTTACAGTACGAATGGAATCGTATAGTATGATTAGTTCAAAATTGATTTTTCAAAAATCTTACTTAATTTATCTGGCTTCTAGGGTTTATAGATTGTAACGAATCCCACAGTATGATCCAAATCATACAGTATGATTAGTTCACAGAAACTAATTCTTCAATTTTCCATTAAGGCCATTATTTCTATAATTGATCGTATAGTATGATTATAAGTCGTACATTATAATTAGTAAAAAAAATTAAACTTTTAATTTTTTTCTTACTCCCCCTATGTGTGTACACGGTCACCCAATTATATACACTCTTACAAGAAATAGAAAATAAAGAAAAATAAAAATATAGACTTTATTTACTTGACATTCCTATTCTACCCAACCTTGAGCTTCTAGTAGCCTTGAGCAGTGTATATTTTACCTATAATATTAGTGCTTATAGATAAAAGAAATATCTAAAATATTAAATGAGGAAAGTAACAATTTAATTAATAATTTCTATCATTATCAAAATCACAGACTAGGGATCCTGGATTGCAACAAATAACACTAAGCTATTTTCCCTTTGTGTCTCTAATATTCAATTATGTTAACAATTAAGTCTGTCTAACCCTTGCAAGTATATATACATTTTACACAAGAGTGGTGACCTAATTCTACATGGATTGGATGTGACAAATTTATAAACATTTAAGTCAAATAATGACCAACATATTTAAAAATTTAATAACGAAACATAGGGACATCAACTTGTCTAAGGAAAAGTAGGGGATATAGAAAACATCCCCTAATCTTCCCTATCCATAGTTCAGGCTAAGCTGACTCATGGTTAGAGAATATTAATTAAAAAATAGTGGAACTTCAAGTAAAAAACTACTCCCTCACCATGCATCAAATGGCTTTGAAATTATTTTTAAATGAACAGGGCATCAACCTAATTCCATAGAGCATTTATTTTTTGAAAAATGACTAAGTAATAAAGCTGGGGTGATTTTTTAAAGTTTCAACTATTTAAAATGAATTTATAAAAATTATTTAAGGTTTATGGCAGTGATGGGATGATAAGGCAACTCCTTTCATATGGTTGCATGCTATTAGAGCTATCCACTTATCTAGCATGACATCACCTGTTGTCGTCCGATCCCATGCTTCTTAATCGAGAGACTAAGATAAAATCTCAACATACTACTTGATCCAAAGAAGAAGGAAAGTGCATTTAATCCAATAAATTTAGAATTATCCAAAAGAATACACATTGGGTTGATGGTCTCGATTTTGTCTTATTCCTCCAAATTATCGAGAATACCAAATTTTTTTTATTGATTTAATTGAGTTATATGATGCACCAAACTTCATGAAATAATAACCAAATTCTTCAATACATCTAAACTTCCCTTCTATAAAGTTTAAGAGCTCCATATAATAGATCATGGGAGTTATTTTTAAACCTAGATCCTAAACTAGAGTTTCAATTTTGGATCTTTATGAATGATCTTATGAAGAGAGTTTAAGCTCCTTCTCCTCTTTAGCTCCAACAAAATAACTCTACTAAAGGAATGAAAGATGAAGATGCACTGTATAAAAGGTTTATAAGCTTTGATAGATGATCGCTCACTGCCACATCAACATCTCCTCACTAATAAGCTTCCAAGGGCTAGTAATCAGTGGAGAGAGTGTAGTGTACCACTTATTCACAATGAATAAGGGGTTTTTATAAGATTTCAAAATTGGGGTTAGGGATTTAAATTCTTGCCAGCTCAGCCACTCCCTAGCCACTATTTCTATTATGGGCTATCTAATAGGAGTTAACTAGCTCACCCATGTAGTTAGAACCCATGTGATTTATTATTTCGGAAGTTATGGTTAAACCCATGGCACATGGGTTAGCTTTCTTAGATTCCATGCAACCTTAGTCCACAAAATGGACTAAGCTAATTAGGATAAGTGGCTAGAACATCTAGAATATAATTCAAGGATTTATATGGCTTGATTTGATCTGGAGTTTACATAGGCCCAAGAATTCCATTTTTTATGGTTTGGTTCAACCTAACTACTTAACTCAAGTCAGCCCATGGCTGGGCAAGCTAGGTTTAGTGCAATGGGTCCATAGACACATAATGTAATTTTTTAGGGATTTAATTTTACTAGGATTAACAAATGGTTCATGAAAATCACTTTGGGTTCATTTAGGGTTCAACCATATGGCTAACCCAAGTGGGCCCAAGGGCTAAGTTTCCTAGGGATGACCCTTGGAGACTCAATGGATAGTCCCAATGGTTTAAATGCTTTGGTTTGGTCTAGATCTTTTTTTTTTGTTGTACCGGAGGGGCCTATGTGTTAATATTAAAAAAAGGAGTACAAATCCTTAAGGGGATCTCCAGCCCCTACTGCTCAATAGAGCTACAAAAAAAGTAAAAAGAAAACCTAAGAGCCAGAAATCCCTACTAAGCAAGAATACAATGATGCTTAATAACATTCTAAAAACCCAACTTGAAAGGGAGAAGAAGTATCCATTCAGCTCAGCCTTTCCAACCAAAAAAGGACCCTGCACAAAATGAGAACAAGTCTCCAAAAACCTATATATAAGGCCTACAAGGATACTGAATATAATAATTAAAAGTATCAAAAGGAAGTAACATAAAAGTAAAAGTAATAAGCAAATAAAACAATCCATAGCTTAAGAAAAGGTTATGCAAAATAATAATATAACAACACAAAATAATATTAAGGAAGGCCCTACACTTATCAAAAATTGACACTGAACAAAAACACCAACATTGTTAACAGAATGTCAAATATTAGACCACCACAGCTACAGTTAAACATCCCGATATCACCATCACCATTTATAGGATAGAAAAGCTAAAATGAATCCAGGATACTTGAAAAGTCAAGAAAGTAGATAATTGAGTAGTAATTCGGATCCATCATAGCTGACATCCAGTAGTATCTAGAAAACCCAACAAAGCACTGCATAATATCTGTATCAAAGAGAGCAAAGAAATAAGATCTCAGCATCCTAATATAGCTATCCAATAAGAGCTCACCCTACACTAATAAGAGAACACAGAAACAAAACACAACACCCTTGGGGCAGCCAAAGATAGACCCCAACCACAAAATACTAAAACCAAGATTCTAGAAAAGATGAAGATTATAGTAGCCATAATTGAAGACAACCCATGACAAATTATACCAGCAAGCCAACAAAACCAACAAAAAATAGTTCCATAGGGTAGATGTCGTAGTAATAACCAGCTGAATAGCACAGTTATTAGATGGGTCCTCAGAAATCAGACAACCGTAAAGCAGCTGATGAACACACCACCATAAATTATGAAAATGGAACAATGAAAGGTAGAACACGTCCAGCCCATAGAGAATAAAGGAACAAATTTGTAGCAGACAAACCAGGAGAACAAACGGGCTAATAGAGCTCGGGAAGAGACAACTAAAGCAGTAACCAATTTTATAATTCCAATGCCGCTCAATCCTACACCCAAAAATTCTCAGACACAAGATGATGCAAAGAGTAGGACTAAAGGAAAATAAGTATATGTAATTGAGCCACACAACCATAAAGCCACTGGCAGGTGAATTCCAGGCACCAGCACCACCCCATCAAAAGGATGAAATTGTAACCCACAGCAGCAACCAAAGCCACAAGCAGACCCCCTAGAAATGCCAAAAGGCCTTACCAACCACAAGATCCCAAACACACCTAATAAGAGAAAACCCCCAGTTACCAAAAGTCCTAAACACTAGAGCAAAGTAAGGGGGAAACTCCAGTAACCAAAATTTCCAAAGATAGGACAAACCCAACACAACAACAATAACCAGTAGACTTAACCCCCAGATAATACTAGGACACACTATACCTCCTAGGAGTAGAAGAGCAGCAAACAGGGAAAACATCAGCAAAACAAATAATGCAATCATAGCTCAAGGCCATCACCACAACAAACATGAAAGTGTTGTAATGTAGCAAAGAACTAAAGCAATTAATGGCTAGCACCAAAAAACCAACAATTGAAAATTAAAGGTAATTACCATGACCCAAAACCAACAAGCAACAGTGAGGTAATAGAAAGCCAATCACCTCTGCTAAAATAATAACCAAGCCAAAACAAAGAATACCAAAGGCAAAGCTTAGAGAGAGGCTAAATTTTGATATATGGAAGTCCCATTTTAACAAACCTAATAATGCCTTTAAGTGACATAGGAAAATTAGAATTAGAAAAATTAGTAAGATAATCCAGTATACAACCTATATTAGCTAACCAATTGGCACAAGCATTTCCTTCCCTATGGATATGAGAAATACAAAAGTTAACAAATAACAAGATCTGATTAATTTCTCTAGTAAGATAAAAAAGATTCATATTACAAACTCTATTCATCAGATTCATAAGGCAAAGAATAGTAGAAGTGGCTTCCACTTCAATCCAAATATTTGTAATACCAAGAGAAAAGCATAATTTCAAACCATTAAGAATAGTAAATAGCTCAGCCCTCACCACATAACACTTCTCCGACGGGCCAGCAAAAGCCATAATCATGTTACCATTATCATCCTTGATAATACCACCACACCCAAAAGCATCATTTTTAACAGAACCATCCATATTAACCTTGAATGTATTAAGAGGAGGTTTGATCCAATACACAAAATTAGGATCCTCCAAAAAGAAACTAATCTGAAGAAATAATCCAAAATTACGGGCAACAAAAGAATAATTCCTAAAATTCTTCGAGGTCGCAAGATTGGCTGAAAAATGTTTATAAACTTTATTTGATATTCTGAATAATATGATAGGCATCCATGTGAGTATTATTAAACATAGAATTATTTCTAGCAATCCACAAGTACCACAAAATCAAAGAAGGAATAACATTTTTGATATGCCCTTTAGAATTGTTACACTAAGAATCAGCAAAGTGTTAATAGACATATGAGCATTAAAAAGATTTAAATTTAAAATGTCATCAAAATAATACCAAATTTTAATAACAATTGGACCAAAGATAAACACATGATGCATGTTTTCCATATGAAAGCAATATTGGCACTTAGAAGTAATAATAATGCCTTTTTTTTCTCAAATTATCGTCAATAGGGATATAATTATGCCTACTTCTCCACATAAAAATAGAAATGGTCTTAGGGATACTTTTATGCCAAATCATAAAGAACACCTTCTTAAAACATTTTTTCCCCCTAAATATATGCCAAGCATTCATTAAACTAAACATGTCATTATGAGACAAATCATATAATAACAAATCATCAGAATCAATATTAATGGCCAGGTTGAGAATTTTGAAAATAACATATCCAGGAAGAGTATCTACTAGTTTAATATAGTACCAAGTGTTATCAGTGATAAAAGAGTCCACTTTAGTAACAGCAGTGGAGAAAGAATTGATAAACGAATCAGTGGACTTACCTCCAAGCCATTGGTCTTGCTAGAAGAAGATGTTTTCTCTACCAAACCCCCATTTAACATGAGGTTCAACACTCCACTTAATGTTGCAAAGTCTTTTCCACACTCTGGAGTCACCATATTAATAACAACACATAGAGGGATGCTTACCAACATAATACTTTTCAATCATATAGTTAGACCAAAGAGAGAGTCTAGAATGGAAATTAAATAACAATTTAAAGGAAAATGTATAAGATAAATTAACCATGTTTTTACAACCCAACTCTCCATTTATTAAGAGCCCAACAATAATTGGTCCAAGAGGACCAAATAGCTTTAGAATTTACATTAGAGCCATGACAGAAGAACTTATTGATTAATTTCTCAATTCTATTACAAACATTAAGCATAGGTTACAAGGTTTGAAAGGAATAAATAGGTAAAGAACATAAGATGCTTTTGATAAGAGTTCATTTACCCCCAAAACAAAGGAAATTAGTGTCCCAAGAGAGGAGTCTCTTTTGTACAGAAGTAATAAGATCATCAAAAAGAAAAGTTTTCTTTCTACCCTTGTAGAGAGGGGCCCCTAAATAATTAATAGGTAAAGACCCTCGAGCAAAGCTGGTATTATGCTTAATAGTGATCATGCAATTATGGGTAACCTTGTTAGAAATAATAAGCAGCTCTTATTTTTATTGACAAAAAGCCCTCTACACCTTCAAACATATTTAAAAACCTTATGAGTTTATTAACCCGATTAATCAACGAATTAAAAAAAATAATAATATCATGAGCAAAACATAAATTAGAAATAGGAAAGCCACCCATAGTTTTAAAAAAATTGTTAGGAAAGTTTTCATAAAGGTTAATAAGACCTCTAGACAAGTACTCAATGGCAACAATAAAGAGGGCAGGAGAGATAGGATCAGCTTGTCTCAACCCATGAGAAAACTTAAAAAACCATGACTTTTACCATTAATAATAACAAAAAAAAGAATTTTTATTAGGCTGTTAATGGTTTAGTCTAGATCAATGAATTTCAATTTTAGATACATTAGGGTTGATTTGGTCAAAAGTTGACTTGGTCAGCCATGCTTGACTTGGTTAACCATGTTTGACCATGGGTTTGGGTTGGATCCTACTCATTCCAAATGATATTAAAACTTACTTGAGGAAATTTCTGGCCATGGCATGGTCTACATGTATGACATATATGTTAGGTACTTAAAGATTGATTTAGTCAACCTAGATTGATTTGGTCAACTAAGCTTAACCAAAGATTGGGTTTAGATCCATTTCACTCTAAATAATATTTTAAATTTGTTAGAAATGATCTTGGGTCATGGTTAAGTTTAGACATGAAGAGTTTATTCAAAGGTTCTTTTTGAGGTTTTTAGGATTTTATGGTTTTTTAGTCAACCTTCATCAACTATAGTCACCAATGGTTCAATTAGGTATATCCATCTATGGTTTAAGGTTTGGAAACATTTAAAGTCTTTGGTGAGGTTTATGTAAGATTCCAAAGTGGATAAAGGGTTTAGGTTTAAGGGGCATTTTAATGGTCAAAGTGACCAATGGTGGTCAGCGTAATTAGTTATATGGTTCAATATGATTTATGTAAGATCATGAATGATTATTAAGTGCCTGGGATATAAATTCATTCCTTGGATTAGGTGATTCAATATGATTTTTACATAAGACTGGCTTATATTAAAAAAGAATCCATAGGTGAAACTAGGTCAACCTAAGCCAACCATGGACTCAAATGAGTTTAAATCAATGAAATGATGATTGAGAATATGTTCAATGAATTTGGAAAGGCTTCCATGATGATTTACATCAAAATGTCATGTCTAATGGCATAGGTTGTAAATATTTAAAGGCTTTACATGCTTGGAATATGCTTTGAGTTTAAGGATTTAGAAGGATATGGAGGCCTTTAAAATGATTAAGTAGAATCTAAAGACATGCCTAATAAATATGTAAATGATAAAATACCATTCCTGAGACTTTACCTTGGGTTTTGAATCAATTAACAATTTCTCTATAAAAGAGAAAAGTTCAAAGGCTTTATAGTTTGTATTTATACATTAGATTTTCAAATTGGAATTTGATTTAGAATTTATTTTAGGATTATTTAATGAATAATTTAGGGAAGATTTATAATTATTGAATGCTTGAATCAATGAAAATTATTGAAAGTTTATTAGTGCTTGAGTTATTGATCAAATGATAATCAATAGTAATTGTAAGTTGACTAATTTAGAGATTTCATGATTGAACACTATGCCAAAGAACAATGTGAAATTGGATTTCAATTTTGAAATGGAATTCAAGGATCTGAAGACCAAGATTTAAACTTTGATTTAGGGTTTTGACCTTACACAAAATGAGGCCAACAAGAGTGAGCTCCCCTTTGAATGTTCAGTATGTGGTAGACGACTTCTTGAATGATGTCTAGCATTTTTGTGATTGTCCATGTAAATAATTCAAGGTAGTAGTGGAGAGCTCATATTAGCTTGTCCTAATTTTCTTTGCTGAAATAAGTACTGGTCATGAAGGATTTTCCTAGTTGATCTTTCATGACATACATTCTTCGATGGCTTCAGTTGTCTTGAAGCTCAAGCCTCATTTTGCATCTTGCTGAAAGATTTCTTTTGAAGTGTTAGTTAATCCTATATCTTGAAGGTAGTAAGTGCACTATTGTGCTTGATAAACTCTTAAAATATTTTACCTTCCTATTGCTAGAAACTTAACAAAGATGGTATGTGAATATCACTACTTGAATGGTATTTAGTAATTGCCTGTCGAATTTGGCATTGCAAGTGGATGGAGAATCAACTATGATGATGTTGACCATGGAGGTGTATTGGTGATCTGCTTCACCCCAAGTGACTAGTAGGGCGACTATGCCTTATATTTACCTACATTCTCTTGAGAAACTGTCAAGGATCCCATTATAAAAGTGAGTCATGAGGCGAGCAAGCCCATCTTACTGAAGATTAATTTAAAGTTTATATTCACAAAATTACTCATATTAATCAAATAACTATCAAACTAATAGTTGGAGATTAGGGCGGTGATAATGATGGCTTCATTGAGGGGGTTACCCCTGTTTGGCTTATCTCTTCTGTAGAATGTGACGAATGCATCATCCATGGATTACTAACACTAAGTAGCGCTAAAATTAATGATTTTTAATTTATTTAGAGGAGCAAGGGTAATTCTTTAATAGCCTCTCGTGATTGCGAGAACTATCTCTGCAATGTGAATAGACCTCGTCAGCCTTAGCTCATTAGTAGCTTATTCGAGTGGAGCCTTTCCTTGTCACGAATCTAAATTAAATACCATTAATTCTTTGAGATTTCCTTTCTTGATGAGTACTTTTATTAGTTTTCATAGGTGTTGAAATACTGGGTGTCATTCTTATGATCTTTATGGAATACACAATATCAGGACATTTTACAAGTCCTAGCGATCTTCATGGAGAGTGGGTGCCTATAGAATTCCTTGTTTTGGATGGCATCAATAAGTTTGACCATGTATACCCTTAGTGTAGTGTAGGTCAGGTATTCTAGAGGTCGGCGAGCAACCTCTGTGCACTTCTTTAGCTCTTAGGAAGAGTGTAGTTCTATCTCTTGGAAATGCTATACACAAAAATACACAATAGGGATTAGGATGCCTTTCATCTCACATGATTTTTGGTGCTTGATTTCTCTTCGTTCATGGTTGGATTCCATCCCTGGTCCTCTAGGGAGGAGGGTTTCTTCTTACAACAAGATTATATCATGGAGTGATTTCAAAGGGTCAAGAAACCCAATTTTATTCTTCTGTATTAACTTGGTTGTTAGTGAGTTCTAATAATTTTACCACTGTTTATGGCTACTACAGGTCTAATTTGTATTGAAAGTGACCTTTTAACAGGTTGGTCAAGGTTTCTTGGGCAACTGCAGGTTTATGATCTTTAATATTAAGCATTTCTTTTAAATGTAATATGAAGCTTCTCAGCAACTTTCCTTGTTCTTGCCTCATCTTAAGCAAGATCTATGAGCTTTAGGAGGTTTCAAGGATTAGAGAATTGTCCGATGAATATTTTTTTGAATTCGGAGAAGGAAACTATCACCGCACTAGGTAGACGGAGTGAACCACCTAAGTGTTAAATCCTTCAGAGTAGCGAAGAAGAGATGACACTATAGTGCATCCTCAATGTGAAAGAGGGAGGTCTTGGACTCAAAAATTAAAACTTGTTTGGTAGAATCTATTTTACCTAGGTAAGTTTCAAGGTGGGGTAACTTGAACTTAAGGGGAAGCCCTTCTTTAAGGTTTGGTCTGAAGAACGTATTGGTTAGCCTTGGCTCAGTTTCTTTAGTATGTCTAGCTATCGAACTGGAGTTCTCCTCCCTCTCCTGAAGGCGAGTTGGATTGACCACTTGATCCAATGCACACGCTTCATCCAATGGCTCCAATTGAGTATCAGGATTATATGGTTCATTGGGTGCGCTAACCATTCATGGTAGAAGATTAATGATAATGAAAACGTCCTAAATGGACTTCAAGAGGCTCTCTTCCACATGTGGGTTATATAATTAGTGTTTATTGAATTCTCGAGGGCTTCAGGCTGGCCGGCACGTGATGATTTTCTTATCACCAATCCATGCTCACTGCACCTGAGAGAATGTTGGATCCTATTTTATTCAGCAGATGATGTCAGGTTGTACTTGTTGTTATGCTAGAGGTGAGAGCCATTGGGGAGCATGTAATAACGTTTAAGTATGAGGAGGTGAAAAAGAAGATGAGTTCAGGAGATGCATAAACTCTCGATAGAAATATTTAAATTTATATTTGGAATAACGTGGATGCTTTTGAGGTATTTACTTAGGAATTACTATTGTTTATCCTCTCTCTCTCTCTCTCTCTCTCTCTCTCTCTCTATATATATATATATATATATATATATATATATATATATATATATATATATATTATAATTTGTGAGCTCTTCTCAAGAAGAGATTTAAAGTTCTACCAATCTTTCTTTTTTTCCGTGTGAAGGAACCTCTCCCGGGAACCTCCTTCTTCCTTCCCTCCTCCCCCTATTATATATATATATATATATATATATATATATATATATATATATATATATATATATATATATATATATATATATATATATATATATATATATATATGTATTATAATTTGTGAGCTCTTCTCAAGAAGAGATTTAAAGTTCTACCAATCTTTCTTTTTTTCCGTGTGAAGGAACCTCTCCCGGGAACCTCCTTCTTCCTTCCCTCCTCCCCCTATTATAAGGTTTGAAAGGAAGCAGGAGTTAAGTCCTGGCGAGTAACTGTCCCATCAATATGTAGTGGTATGTAGGGTTTAGGTGCCAAGTCAGTCAACAACTGCGGAAGGCTAGCTGGATGAAGTTGAATGATGATCAGTAGTTGTCCCACGGAGATGATGTGGGTGTGTGCTATTAAGTGTTGAGGATGGGAGGTGACAGAGTGATCTGATCACACTATTGAGGCAAAAGGGAAAGTAACATGTGATTATGGTCTTCTATCATTTGTAAGAGGGTGGTCTTTGAGTGAGACAGTGTATGTTTATAGCTTCTGGATGTATTGAGCAAGAGAATGGTTCTAGCTTAGTCAGATTAAGCGGTGTTTGACTGAAAGAGGAACTTATATCAACCTCCACCCGAGAGGGGAGGCAATTTCCTCAATGATATGATCAATCGCGATCAGCTAAGCCTTAGCATTAAGTTTCTTCCAACTCCTGAGCGAGTCCCTCATGCGAGCAATTTTGAGAGCAGAGTATGTCGTCTTTTCACTCAAACCGAATGTAACCTATAAAATATTTGCCAATGAGTACCTGCACAGATATTCATGAGCGTACACCTGCTAGTAGGGACGAATTCATCCTTAGATAAATTTGAATTCAATACGCCTATTAGTATGACTGAGTTTCATTCACAACTAAATTCAAAGCTTTTTGTTATAAAATTAATCAGAAATACGTTGATAGAAAAATTCTCCTTCTAATTGTCCAAACAAAATTGAATCTCCGCCGTGAAAATAATTATACGGTCAATATGAATCATGAAATTTCATCGATTAAATTCCAGCGAAATATAAAATTTCGTCGAATATATTCCTGCTAAATTGCCTGAAAGCACGAAGGCACAATCTACAATGACTCGAATACCAACACCCACTCCAGATTTTCAGTGGTTACAAAAAACAAAAGAAGACTTTAAAACTCAATAAATGTGTCAAATAAAAACGAAGAAAAAAAATTCCAACGACGCTTTCTTAAAAAAAAAAGGTAAACAACACCAACAAATGATGCTGCTGCATTGGCTCTCGTCCAATCATTATTAACTAATAAAAACATCCATAATCCTTTTCCAGTTTTTTTCACTCTTTCCCAGCACTAGTAATTTAATAGACCTTTAGGAATTGCTCAAATTTGGTAGCAGCCTTCTCGGGGACTGACATCAAAACGGTGAAGCCATAGAAATCTCCAACTACAGGCAAGAATATGCAGTATATTTCACTTGCAACTGGACCCATGTGAAGAGCCCTCCCCTCCCCAAAATCCAAATCCTCCAGCCCAAGTTTCGACCACTGAGAAATCACGAGGCTTGCCGACAGATCTGGCTTCCACTTTCTCTCCTCCAATAAATCAATCACCGACCTCACCCTCTCATCACTCACGCTCTCCTTAGCCTCCTTAACAAGCTTCACAGTATAGTGCCCATTTGAACTCACAAGTTGATCCACCAAGCTCTCAGCACAGGCAAGAACAAACCCATTTCCGTAGAATCCCCTAGGAAGCCCAGGCTTCAGTTTGTTGCGCGCATTGACAGAGAACAAAAGCTTCACAGGAAGAGACGGTGGCAAATCTAGAGCCATGGCCCATGATCTCCACACGTGCGCCGCAAGAGCTTCAAAGGAAGTACATTTGATGGAAGGAATGCATAGCTTCTTGATCTTGAGGATTTGGGAGAAAGTGAATGTTGCAGAGACAGGAACAAGTTGCTGGCATTGCAGAATTGTGAGAGGAGTACAGAAACAGGTTCTTGTGATGCAGGGTAAGTGAATTCTGGATGCGAAGAGGTAACTTGTGTTGGATTTCTTGGCTTAAGCATATGGCGGCCATGGAAGGGAGAAATTGGAAGTGTGGTATCAGGCTTTGTAGTGATATGTGCCCAGGCTTGAAGGAATTGTGCTGTTCCGATCCCATCGCATAGGCAGTGGCTGATTGCTGTACAGAGAATCATCCCTCCACAACCAAGATGAGTAACCTGCATATCAAACACAAGACTAATTGTTACCATTCATCGATCGCTAATTGTAAAAAATCAAATTAAATATGGAAAATAAAAGTTATTTCAGCTTCGAAACAGTAAGTTGTCATTTGAGTAGTATTGCAAGCACTTTTATGGATCAAACGGGCCGACTAGTTGTGTGCAGAATGCATTAAAAAAACATCACGTTGAAGTAGGCCCATGTTGTATAGGAGAAGTGGGGAACTTGAGAAAAGATACTCATAACGAAGGACTCATTGCGGGAAAAGATACTCATAATGACAGACTAAGAATTTTTATTGAGCAGTCATTTCAAGAGGCCAAAGGTTCTTGATAAGAATGATGAGAAAGAGAAAGAGGGGGTTGTGAGCTTTAGTGATTTAAGCAATCTTTGCTTTTAGCCGGCTACGTGGAACTTGAATGCAACGTTTATGAAATGAGACAAACCCCACTAATGAGATTGTTCATGTTATCCGTTTTAGATCTAAAAGTAATCTAAGTGGCCAGCCAGCTAACATATGGACCACCCTCATAGATATGGGTAAGTTTAATTTTTTCCAAATCCTGGAATTCAAAAAGGATGTGATGCAAGTTTCATGATGCAATATACCATCTGTGATGCAGCAAAAAACTGGAGATGACAGCGTTTAGAAAAGTGCATTTCCCAAATGATTTAAAGTTGGAGATGCGCTCCAGAATGAATATTGCTGCATTGTACAGACAGGCTAATATGAATTCGTATTTTGGGTCGATATATTTTTGTTTGGAAACAGTTTTTATTGATCAACTTAAATTATGACATGATTTTTGTTAAGTTAATATTCTGGCGAGAATAACAACTCTGTATTGAAACGACGTTTATTGAATTTAACTAATTTATCATTAAGTTCATTGAATTTACTTTAATTAGATATAATTTTACAAACTAGCACTTTCTTTTAGATGCAACTTTATCTCTATAATTACCACCATCATTGATATATCATCAAAAATTAATATGATCGGGCACGAATCTCGAGGCCAAATCAAGTTGAAAACTTCCGAAAGTAAATTGTGGACCATCCAAGCTCCAATTTCAGCAAACTTAGAGCGAACTGAACGTCTCGAAAAGACGAACACAACGACACCTAATTCAACCCAATCCAAACCCAAATGGATCGAAATTGAAGTCCCGAAACGCATTCGGAAAATACAAACCATAAATTGGATGATCAATCGATTTCCAAATGTTACATGCTTATTTTCGAATCGAGCGGCTCGGCGAGGCGAATCTAACGAGCCCAAGATTGCCTAATTCTAATATCATTAAGACAATCAAATGCTCGATAAACAACCCACGATTAAGGGAGTCGATATTGGCCGTCCATTCAGAACAATATCAACCAGCCCTTGATCTTCTCCATATGTACTAACCATGCCACTCTCAATAAATATAAATAAACCTTTCATTCTTCAGAGAAAGGGGACCCAATCAAAGAAGAGAAGGAAGAGAATTCTCTTGCCACCAAACTCCTCCTCGACCACTGCCGGATCACCGTCGGACCACCGACCATGGACCAACGACTAATTTTGGACCACCGTTGCACCACTAGCTGTCACCGGACTTTTGCCCAGCCACCAACCAACGCCGGACTTCCACCCAACTATCAATAGACAATGGACTTCTGCCCAACTCTCCAAACTATTTTAATTTCATCGTCCTCAAGTTTCGAGATGGGTCAATCTTTGTAACATATTCAAACAATAGTGAAATTATTTCGACTAGGCGCGGCCCAATAGTTTTTCTCTTTTCCATCTTGAATTTTTATTGTTTTTATTTGTGAGCTGGATACTCATACAATGCTAAGAAAACCTGAGGATCACTCTATCAATCTCACTCCAACTAGTCTTGACATTTTCTCTCACTTGAAATCATTTTAACCACATATAATGAGCTAAAAAGTCCAGCATGAAAACTAAAACTCTATCATTACTTTCAATGCAAGGTAAAAGAATCAATATGTATGTTCAATTCTAACCAATATCAATCATCATTTAATATGGGTAATAAATATCTCAAAAATCAATAATAAAATCAATATAAGAGATCTATCAAATAATAGGATATACGGTAAAAAGTAGTATCACCCAATGAATCATGTCAGTATGTTATGCTATGTTATTTTAATATTAATGCTAGTATGAACTATCAATCTATTAATCAGTTTAATGTACTATCAAGTAAATACAAAAGTATACAGTGAAATATATCAAATTTGTATACTATGCATTCACTTCAAAAAGTTATGCGATGAAAGTTTTACAAATACATCTGTTAGTATGAATTATCAATCTTTATTTTTGATATTTTTGACATTACTTCAATAATTTTGTATTTTTGATATTTTCTGATCAAATTTATATTTTCGTTACCAAAAAACGAAATGCAGAAATGCAGAAATACAGTGAAATATATCAATTTTGTATACTATGCATTTACTTCAAAAAATCATATCTTTTAATTTAACCGGTGAAAATTTAATATGCTACAGTCAAAATGTTTTTGTTGGTGAGATTTATCACATATAAAAAGTTATACGGTGAAAGTTTTGCCAATACAAACTTATCTTTATTTTTTGGTAACAGAAACACAAATTTGACAAGAAAATATCAAAAATAGAAAATTATTGAAATCAGAGATAGCATAATTGTTCCTTACAGCGAGACGAGTAATTTTCCTAAAAGGCTCGACGACAAAAATCACTCTGTGACCTCCAAAACCAATCTTTATTTTTCTCTCTCCTCACTTTTCTCTAAATCTCCCTAACGTGCTCTCTGGTACCAAAAAGAATAGGAAAAAAATATAAAAAAGTTTATTTAATGAATTATATAAAGTGGTTTAAGATATTTATAATAAAATAATAATATAATATTATTTAATTATATAATTTAATCAATTGTCAATATAAAATTCATATAAGTTTTTTATCGCTTCAAAAACTTTTTCAGAAAATAAATCATTTTATTTAAAAAAATATTTATGAAATTAGTTTGCAAAACAGACGCTTATTAGTCCCAGAATCTTCACTAGTACAGATAGGTATCAATTTCTTAATGATTTGCACCCGTGCCCGAAAATAATGAAAAATTTATGTAATTAAAACACCACAATATAAATGCTATGACAAAGATGATTTTTAAATTTAGCTTAAATGAGTCGTAAAAAAAATTATTTATCTGGATCAAAATACAGACTATTACAACCTGGTCGTCGATCGCCACCAGACTTCCATGATCTCTCTGACCACCGTCGCCCGCTGATAAGTGTAAATTACATATTATCTAATGTGTTTTATTTTCAGTGAAAATGTATTATTCTAGTCGTTTCTATGCAGGAAAAATTAAAAAATTGATAGCAATTCTAAGGAGCTCTTAGCATCGTAGGGTCTGATGATACAACTCATAACACTACCTTCAATATTGTAGGTACGCTCAAATTCTAACATGGTGGCATCGAGTTATCTATTTGCAAGCGGTACGGTGGAAATAATGACCACCACAGCTTTATCAGCACTGTTGCATCGGAAAGTCAGCATGGCAGCACTAGATTCTCTCTTTTAAATGCTGTAGCATCATAATTTCACATGCCTTAGCACCATTTTTGCACTTTGTGTGCCACAGCGCTCCACTGTCCACAACGCCACAATGATGCAATTGTAACCTCCATGGGACATATTCTATCAATGAGGAAATGTGAATGTTCATTAAATAACTGATCCACTTCAGCAAGTGCCACGATGGTGCAAAAGCTCCAGTAATGAGGCAATAATTCCCTTTAAGGGCACTACGGTGCCATTAGTTCAAGCGCCGCAACGCTAGTTGCCATTTTTAGGTTTTCTATAAATAGATATTGTGTTATTTATAAGGGAGTTAAGTCATTTGTATAATTTGTGTACATCTTAGAATACTTCTTTAGTTTCCTCTTAGAATAAAATTAAAGTAAGACTAGAAAGTACAAGATATAATCATTTAGAGTGTTAGTTTGTATTTCTTGAAACAACTCTGTAAGTTAAAAGGAGTGTAGAGGAGATACTTTGATCGTTCCTAGTAATATCACTCTCTTGTATTTTTCATTATTCTATGAGTTTAATGAAAATGAGTTTGCTTGATATTCAATCTATGTCTGGTTAGTTCTCTTATTTTGGATTGATGACATAAAATGGATGTCGAGTACTAATAAAGACTTTTGTTATATAAACAGTTATAAAAATATTTTTAATATTATTGCGCTCTTTATTAAATATACATAGTGGTAATATGAGCAGTTAAAACTCAATGTGATGTACAACCTCAACGGAGGAATGCAAGAATAACCAAGAGTATTAGAATATGATGTTTTGCATACGTAAACATAGAATGTAAAATATTCTAGGTTTTTAAGGAGATATTAAAAATATAGGAGATTAGCGAATAACCTTTTCACCCCTACAAGCTCAACAAAGATCTAGGAATACATGTGCTCTAAATCACATTACCACGAAGAGTATTATTAGAAAAGATATGCAAATCATAGTCATCAATCTAAAACACTATAATTAAATATTATACCAAATATTTTTACTTATTTATTTAGTGATAGAATATCCAAAAATATCAATTTTATTTAAGAAGGATAATTACTATAATTAGAGTAAATAGTAGTAGTTTGCTGCACGTAAAGCATATTTTCTAATGAGTTCGACACTCAACTCTATCACTTTCTTATTTGATTTGGTATGTATACTAGTATATATTAAGTGAGGTTTATTATTATTTATATTAAAGAAAAACCTAAGTATTCTTTAGGTGTTGTAGAGCCTTGGATTTCTATACAATTCAAAAGTTAACTCTACAGCCCTCATCAAATTTTTGACGTCGTTGCCAGGTAAGTATTAATGATAACCATTTTTTGATGTTTCAGACTTAATGTTTACAATTTCAAAGCTCAAAAGAGAGCCTCTATAATTATTTTTGAGCTATTTAGAAAGTTTAAGAGTAAATTTTTTTGATATTTCTTAGTTCAGTTAATGTTCCAGCTACGTATAATGTTTAAATTATACAAATATTTTTAGACTATAAGATTTGACGTCGAAAAATTGGGGGGCAACTTATACATCACCAAACATTGTCTTGATCATGCATAAATCTCGAGCCATATTCAAGTTAAAAATTTCTAAAATTAAATTCTAGACCACATGATCTCCAATTTCAACAAACTTATAGGCAAGCTGAACGTCTCGAAGAGACGAACCCAACGTCACCAAAATCGATCAAATCTGAGCCCAAATGTGTTTAAATCGGGGGCCCGAAGCTTATTAAAAAGTTTCAAAGCACAAATTGGATGACCATATAATACCTAAATATGACATGCTTATAGTTGAATCGAGTGGTTCGATCAGACGAATCCAAAAAGCCCAAGTTCGCTTAATTCTGACATCATTTGGGCGCATAAAAACTTGACAAACGCTTTATAATTAAGGCGATCAATATGGGTCATTCGATGAAGCATTTCAAATATGCCCCAGATCTTTTCGACATTTATGGGACAACAACTCTAAAAAAATCTATTAATAGACCCCCACTTCTCACATGAAGAAGAGATGCTCGGAGCTTGGACTTTTGGCCGGAGATGGAGAGGGCTCTAAGGTTTCAAGGATCTAGAGCTCCACCAAGACACTACCGTCGGCAAACCTCTGTCGACTGCTGTCGGACCACTGCTAGTCCCCTGACCGTCTCCAGACTTCCACCTGGCTGTCGACCGCCGACCACTAACGGACTTCCACTCAACCATCGCTGGGCCACCTCCCGGCCGCAGCCTACAGTCCATCAGACCACCATTACCCACCAACTACGGCCCGTCCGACCACTTTCGCCCACCGACTACGATGCCTCCGACCACGTCGCCTGTCGACGAGGGTCCCTCCAACCCCATCGCCCCCCGACTAGATCCCTCTGACCTCCGTCGCCCGCCAACTTTGGTTCCTCCAGCAACCGTCACCCACAAACTATGGTTCCTCTGACCACCCTCGCCCGTCGACTACGGTCCCTCCAACCTCCCTCGCCCTGCCGCCTATGGTCCCATTGACTTCCGTCACCCTCTGACTTCTGTCATCCTGCAAACCAAATAAACAGACTAACGTTCTCTTAAGAATGGCTCTTTTATTTTTGGATTCTTCCACCATCAGTTATGCAATATGCTCTATATGATACATTGCGCCAAGACCTTCCCCCCGAAGAAAGACACCATTTGTAACCAATAATAAAATAGTCGAATCATTTTGACCGACTTAGACCCTGTGGTTATTTCCCTTTTTTCAGGGTTTTCAAAGTAAAAATCTAAGTATCTATTATTCACTCTCGCACCCCCTTCTTTTTATCTATCTGTGTGCTGGATCTACGTTAAAAGCTAAGACGCTAAATTCTATGTATCTATACCAGCACGAATATTCAAGTATGCAACAGATCTAATACATTTTGATTCAATCACTAACAATACCTTATAAGTTCTGATAGAAAATTAGTAAAATATTCATGACCTCTATCTATTTCTCTTATAATTTAATATTGATTTATATTTTTAAGTAAAATTCGCTGCCTATCCATAAATTTGAATTCATCACTTTTCTTTAAAGTCAGTTTGGACAATTTATCCAATTAATGAAAAACGAACCTTTAAAAACGAGAAAATTTTGAGCAATAATTTTTTTCAATTTTTTCCCGATGGCTTACAATAACGAAAGTTTTACAAGTTTGGAAGTTTTTAAAGACCGGTTAAAATATTTATGACTTATTTTTTTACAATATTAATTCCTTTTACTGTAAAATTGAATGGATTGCGTTGAAGTAGTTAAAGATTTGTCCTATAAGACATTAGAAAGAAATTATATAGGATATTTTTAGACATATGTCATGATGAGAAGATAATGAAAGGAAAATATAAATTTAAAAAAATATTAAACGTAGAAATAAACAAAAAAACTAAGACCAATAACCTGCTTGTCATTCCCTGTAAAATCATAGCTTTATCAATATATATATATATATATATATATATATATATATATATATATATATATATATATAATAGAGCAGGAGAGAGAGAGAGAGAGAGAACCTGAATGACCAAAGGAGGAATGCCAATGAAGCTCTCAGCTTCCACTCTGTACAAAAGTTTTCTCCAGGATATGTTTGGCCTCTGCGATGCCTCAAGAAATTGATCAACAGAGATGCTCAAATAGGCCTCGGCAAACAAAGCCCCCTTACTATTACAGTCCAACTCAAGCTTCTCCCCATTCTGAGAGCTAGCTTTCAGCCTCCCAGCCAACGGATAGTAGTCCGTAAGAACTTTAGAAAGTGAAGCCTTAAGGCTCTCCACTCCAACTCGTCTCTTGAATAGGTACAGATACTTGATTGAGAACCTTAGAAATAACTGGTCGTCGAGGTTTGAGAGGTAGATTGTATGATCCGGAGTTTGGCCACTAGGAGTAACTAAAGCCGGTTCTTTTGCGTAGCAACAATCTGGAATTTTTATAGACTTTGTCATGGTGTTTGGGGGGGCGGGGGCGGGGCGCGGGGGCTGAAAAGTATTATAGAAAGAAAACAAATTCTTGGAGAGAAATAGAATTTTTTTGAATGGGCGAAGAGGAAAGCCAAGCGTTGCGGAGCCTCCAAAAATTTTCCTTTCGATTCTCGTGCTCGCATTTATTAGCTCTTTGAGAATTTAATGTTGTGCAACCCAGCGGGTTGCCCAGATGGGCCCCTGTCTAGTGGTGTTATGTGCGTAGGACTTCTTTAATCGACTAAGCTGGCAATTTCACTCTGGGGGTAAATTTGAAATCTTATCTTTATAATTTTTTTGCACAACAATTAACCAAAAAACAATATAAATAAAAACTATGTTTTATCTATCTATTATCATTAAAATTTATAATACTGATATTTATATCTCACTGTTAATTAGATTAAAATTTTAGTTTTTGTGATTTACAATTGGAATGCAAGATGATTAGTGGAAGACGATGCATTATGTTGGACAGCAGCTAATAAAAAAATTGCATGCATTTTATTTTTGACTGTTGGTTGCTTCAAAAGATTTTGAGAATACTTCTATTTGGTCTGAAGTAAAATTAATATATTATAAAATTTTGGTGTATTTGAAATTCACGATTTAGTTTATTTTTTGTGCTTTCACAATTCCTCATATTTGGGTGATTTTCAAATACACTTGAAATTCTTTGCAATAGCTGTCGCCGACCGCCACCTTTGCTGCAGCATGGTGTTGCCGACCAATGACATCCACCACCGGACGTTGTCACCACCGCCAGCCGCCACCAAATAACACCACAGCCACCTACCACAACGCAGTGCCAGCCGTCATCATCAGCCACAACTGCCAATATTGACTACGTACTGCCACTCTCTTTACATTTTACATTTCATTTATTTTACTTCAAACTAAAAAAAAAAAAAAATGTCATGCATTCCTTTTACACTCCTCCAAATAACTCCAAAGTGCTCATTTTACATAGCATTCATTTTACATTGCCTTTATTTTTTAGCTAACTAAATAACCCTTTAGAGAAATTTGATTATAAATTTAATTACATATACGCAAAATATAAGCACAATACTTTAATGAATGATGTTAAAATTTAATTTTTTTCAAATGAAAGAAAATTTTATATATTAATTAAAGTTTTAGTAAATTTAAATAATAGTATTTTAAAATTCATCCATTGTGAATATTATGTGAATAAAAACAAAAAAAAATAGTTCATTCATATAAACTTCAGGAAAAAATAATCAATTTTCAGTTGATTAATATTATAAGCATTTTTCTAAACTTGAAATTAATATATCCATCTAAAATTTTTACGTTTACATCAAAGCTATGCAATGCTTATTTGGTATAGCATTTGGGCCAAAAGTGAAGTTTAAAAAAAAAAAGTTTATGAAATTTCAGTAAATTTTTCTATTGAATTGGCTAAATATATATTGATGATGAGATAAAAATCATCTCATGTGACAATATTGAGCAATAAATGTAAATCAAATAAGCAGTACATAATAATCTCTCACTATTAATCTTGAATAGAAGTGTTAGTATGAGACATTATTTTAAATTTCGGCATGGGTCAATTTTTAATGAATTTGGGTAGAGTCATTGTGTTTGATCTAAATTGATCATTGGATAGTACTCAATCTAATAAACTAGTGATCTCTAGCCACGAGCTAGAGGATCGGCTAGAACTCAAGTGAGAGTTTTATGTGTCTTGATATGGAATCAAGAGAAAATAAGAAATAAGTAGATCTTATCATCTCAAAGATTCTAAAAAGAAGTAAAAGATCGAACAATAATCTAAAAGTTTCCAAGTATGCCTCTTCAGCCTTAATTTATAAGATTTATAGGGCTACAGGAAATGCTACTTCTTATAAAATAAAAATATTATACCAAGTACAATATACTAAATGGCTTATTACAGACTACAATAGACACATGGCCTAGCTAATTGTCCTCTAAATGGATTTATA
Source organism: Dendrobium chrysotoxum (assembly GCA_019925795.1). Taxonomy (NCBI): domain Eukaryota; kingdom Viridiplantae; phylum Streptophyta; class Magnoliopsida; order Asparagales; family Orchidaceae; genus Dendrobium; species Dendrobium chrysotoxum. Next base: position 43,779,394 of record CM034315.1, read on the forward strand.
CTTATAAGAGATTTTGGTCTTAGGGAAAATCCTTTGCATGGTTCTTAATGAGTGAGTGTATTGTGTGAGTCCTTGGGGCCCTATAAATAGGGCAGGTATGTGATGGCAAAATCTCTTGATGTGTTGGTAAGACAACTAAGACATGATTCAAGCTTTTAGAAGCAAAAGGATGAGCTGTGATTAGAAGTAGCCACATGCCAAGGGCTACTTGAGCATAAGTTATCATAGCTATAGCCTTTTCATTATGAGTGTCTCCTATAGGTGAATCAAGGATGTCTGTTGTAATTGAGTAGCCTTGGCTTGGGGCTTGACTATGGATGATGATTCCTATATGGTGAGTGGCATCAGAGGCTCGATTTAGTATATACAAGTAATTTTAGGAGACCAACTTAAGATGATGACTCCTTAATTTGGCCAATCTTAGTGAGCCTTCATGTCAATGCAATGTTGTAAAAGTGACTGAAACTCTGCAAAGAAATATCGACCAACTTGTTTTCTTACTACTTTTCCCCATAACGAGCACTTCTCCTGAGCAATGGGATGATTAAGGCTGAATCTCCCAGTTACTGCATATTTGGCATATGAGAAACACTTATATGGGCATATAAAAAATTGCATTTAGTTTCTAGATTTACTTGGCCATTTTAAGAGGGATTTATGAATACAAGAAGTTAATTAAAGGTGAGCATTTATTATAGTCACTAAACTATAAAAAGGAGTAAGTAGGAGTTACTACCCTAAATTTATCTTGGGCTTCAGTGTTATGCAGATACATCATTATGACTATGATTTTTTCCATTGCAATATATTCAATTATAAGTAGCTGATTGCGGGGTGTAATGTTATAACTCAAAAATAATAAAAAACGAAGAAGATATTTTTACCTATAATAATCTAAAATTGTTTCAGACTTTATTATAAGTGTGAATCATAATCCATTTTTGCTATAGCATTGATATTATTGTATTTTAGTTTTAGTATTTTTTTTTCAAAAATTTTGGGCACTCGTATAAATCCTTAAAAAATTAGCATATATCAGTACAAGTGGGCTTTCTGGGATCATTAAGTGTCCGTTTTACAAACTGATTTACTCGAGCATTTTAGACATGCTTAGTTAACTTTTGAATTCTTTTCCCAAATTTTTTTTATCTCTGTTTTTAAAGACATAAAGGAATTTATGTGATCTTAGCATTTAAATGACATAATTATTATTTTACCTTTAATATATTTATTATAAAAAAAATCCTAATGTACTATTACTTATATTAAATGTCTTTTTTTCCTTTTGTTTTCATTTTCCCTTAAACAATGAAGCAGAAATCCAATTTGAGAGAAAAAGATACGAGAGAGAAAAAGAATGTTTTTGGAGGTCGTAGAACCACTTTTGTTAGTCAGCTTAGTTATGAAATTTGTTTGCCTCGAGATACATTACATTTTTCCTTTTTCAAATTTTCAATAATTTGATGTTTTTGAATTTATTTCGATCAAATTAATATTTTTAGTACCGAAAAATGTGGATAACTTTATTTTTGTAAGACTTTCACTGTGTAACTTTTTATATATTATAAAGGTTGAGATTATAAATATTTTGAGTATATTCTGAAAATTTCTTGCTAGGTGATTTTGAAAAAGATAAGATTTTTTCCTATTTAAAAATTTATTTTAATATCTAAAAATAGTACTTCATTCAATTAAAGTTTAAAATAATATTTTACACAATCTTTATTAATTGTAATATGTTTTAAAATTACAAATTTGTCCACAGTAGTGTTTCTATTGCTTACCTCGTTTAGACATTTAGGCATTTTTTAAATTTAGTCCAAATATGCTTTAATTAATAAAATACAACAAAAAAATACTAAAGAAATGTGATGTGATGTTATGTAGGGGCTAGTGGGAGATTGAGGTTGGATTTTGTTATGCCAGCACCAATGGATAAACTAGGTGGGATCTTGTTATACTAGCACTAATGGGCGATTAAGGTGGGAATCTATTATGATGATGACAGTGGGTGATTGTGGTGGGATTATATTATTTCACCGCTAGTGGGCAACCAAGTTGGGATTCTATTGTGTTAGGGCCTACAAGTTATCGATATGGGATTCTTTTAATGAAACTAAAAGATACATATAAAAATTTGGGCTGAGAACCATTTTGATAAATTAAAAATCTATTTATAATTTATTTCATTTTATATAAGCTTCAAAATTTATTTAAATGCTTTTAATTACTTCTATGAAGTTCAATTTTGCCTTTTACTTTAGTTTGAGTTCCAATTTTTTGTATAGTACATAAGTTTATTTTACCGCATAATATTTTTAGTTTTCTTTTGGTTTTAGTTATTGATTTTTATTTTAGGCTAAAGTAGCCTACTGAGTTGTGTTAACTCACTCTTTCTTTTACTTCCACTTTTAGGCTAAGGGAAGGGTTTGGAGCAAGATTAGTAGTTTTGGATGTAGGCTCTGATTTGTGTTGTAGGTATGTTTTTGGTTAGTTTTGTGTTTTGATTGCTTAGCTTATTTTGATTATATTAACTGTTTCCAAGTACTATCATAGATACCTCAGAATGTATATATTTTTGATGAGGTATCTACGATAGTCTTTTGCTTTATATTTGTATTTAGTAGTGGCTTTATTGTATATTTAAATTATAAGTTTTGTTTTAGTACTTCTCCAGCTTGATCTTAAAATTTGAGGCTTGCAATCTTACACGGTATGACTATTACAGTTATAGGTCATTTCGGGTCGGGTTGTGGCAAGCTTTTTGTTATAACGTAAGTTTTGTTAATTGCATTATAAAAGATACATATGATTTAATTTATAGAATAATGGGATACTTTTAGGTAGTTTTAGGGACTCATTTTATTTATTTTTTCATATGCATATATTATATGAAACTATTTTTAATATTTTGAGATAGTTAATCCACCTCAGCCAGATTTAGATAAGACCCACAATCAGAGATCTAGTTAGGCAGCTCAAGTTTAGGCTATAGTTCCTATGATTAGTTCTGATATAGTTTTTTAGATTATTGGTTTAATATTACATTTGGTAGGTGAGCCTTATAATCGAGATTTTGGTACCCAATCTTATGATATGAGTAGATTTTTATAGATTTTTTTGAGATTATAACCTCTAAAATTTTAGGTGTTATTTATCTTAGAGCAACTAAGGATTGAATAATAAGGATAGAGAAGACTTTTGATGGGATATATTATCCTCCTGAAAGGAGAGTTGCATTAGCTATATTTTTAATTAATGGTGAGGTAGAATGCTAATGGTTGATACAGCAGAGGGAGAAGTTTTAGAGTCGTACAAATGTCTTAATTACTTGAGAGGAGTTTATAGAGACATTTAAGACTTTGTTTGTACTTTTTCTTGCAAGGAGATAGCTATGGAGCTTTTTTAAATAGTTGATTTAGGGAAGTATGCCAATGATGCAGTATAAAGCTGAGTTTATTGCTCTATCCAGGTATGCTCCACAATTGATTAGCACTTAAAAGGAAAAATGTTACCAATTTTTTAAGGAATTTTGAGATGTTTTGAAGAAGTTATTGCTAACATAGGATATTACTTATTTTACTCAGTTAGTTAACAGGCAAGGAGGATAAAGATTGATCTGGTAACATAATAGCAGTAATGAACTGTGAGCAAGAAGAGATTTGGTATTGAAACATCTAGTAATAGTCATTGTTGAAAGAAGAGAATGTTTTGACCTGGTGAGTTCAGAATGTGCGAACAGTCATTAGCAATTTCTTTTAAATCTAGATATGAGGGCTTAGTGTTTGATTCCCCATTATGTTAATAGTGTGGCACGAGGCATAGTGGTTAGTGTTATATAGTGTTAGATATGTGTTTTCACTTTGGCTAGTGTGGGCATAGGATTATTAAGTATCCACAAGGTGGCTTTGACAGACATTTTAACTTAAGAGCAGATAGTTTGGAGTAGCAAATAGTGGGTTGGCTAAGGATAGTACCGCCTAAACCATATTCTAATGCTTCTGGTAATGTGGATGTTGGTCTGGTATTATTAAGTCAGCATTCTAGAGGTACACGGGGTGCTGGTAGTGATATTACTTTGACCCCAATACAACCACGGGTTTATAGTTTAACTTTATTGGAGGTTCGAGCTACTTCAAATGTGGTTATAGGTATAACTTATATTTCTGAGTAGCTATGTAATATTTTATTTGATTCTAAAGCTAATCATTAATTTATTTTCAAAAGTTTTTATAATTTACTACACTTATCTTCAATTTTATTACCCTTTTCTTTGTCTATTACTTTATCGATTGGAGATGGTAAGAAAGCCAGTAGAGTTTATTTGTGTAAGATTGAGATTTTTTATAGGAAGTGGAAGTCCAGTTTTATTTAACTTCCTATTTTTATATATGACATTATTTTTCTTATGAACTTATTGAGTTAGTATGATGATTAAATTGATTATTTCAAAAAATGAGTCACCTTATTTCTGGGCAATCGGAGCTACATATTTCAGAAGTTAGAAGAGTTTTGTCCTATTTAATTTCTACTTTGGAAGTTGATAGACTTTAGAGGAAAGGTAGTCCAGAATTTTTGGCATTTATTATAGATCTTAACATCACTTCTCCAACTTTAAGTAGTGCTCTTGTGGTTCAAAAAATTTTGAATTTCTTTCCTAAGGAGTTAGTGACTTTATTGTCAGATAGAGAGGTAGAATTTAAAATAGATATTTTTTTGGGTACAACCCTAATTTTGAAAGCTCTATATTATATGTCACCAAAAGAGCTTCTAGAGTTGAAGCTTTAGCTTTAGGAGTTAATTGACAGAGGATTCATCCATCCTAGTGTGTCTTTATGGGAGAACCTATTTTATTTATAAAGAAAAATGATGGTAGGATGTGTATATGCATTGATTATAGGGAGTTGAATGAAGTTATTACAAAAAATAAGTATCATTTGCCTAGGATAACACTTGTTTGATCTGCTGGCAAGATGTTCAATATTTTCCAAGATTGACCTATGATTTTGTTATCATTAGCTTAAAATGAGAGCAAGGGATGTGTTAAAGTCTGTATTTAGCTAAGGTATATGTATTATAGTTTTTAGTTATGTCATATGGAGTGAATGATGCCCTAGCAGCCTTAATGAATTTGATGAACAAGGTTTTTAATAAGTATATGGACTAGTTTATGATCATTTTTATATACAACAATCTAATTTATTTTAGATTTGAGGAGGAGCATGCATCACACTTGATGAATGCTTAAGGATTCTTAGGCAGCATCAATTATATGCTATGTTCTCAAAGTGTGAGTTTTGGTTGAGTAGCATTTCATTTTTGGGACACGTTGTGAGTAATGCATACATTTTAGTAGATCCCCAAATGATTCAGGTTGGTTTTGATTTTCCAAGGCATACTATAGTTTTAAGGTTTGTAGTTCTTTAGGCTTGGTTGATTATCTTTGGAAGTTTATTTAGGAGTTTTCTCAAATTTCTTCGCCTTTGATGAGACTAAATTTGAAGTCAGTAACTTTTATATGGACTCCAAAGTTTAAGGAGAGTTTTCAGCTACTAGAGTATTATTTGACTTCTCCTATTCTAACCATTCTTTCAGGTATAGAGGGGTTTCATATTTTTAGTGATGCATCATTGAGAGGTTTGGGATGTGTGCAATGCAACACGGTAGAGTGCTTGTATATGCATCTTGGTTATTGAAACCATGTGAAAGAAACTATGTTACACATGATATGGAGTTAGCTACTATTATATTTGCATTGAATATTTGGAGGCACTAATTATATGGAGTTTAAGGTGAGATTATTACTGACCATCAGAGTTTGAATGCATCTTCACTTAAAAGAATCTGAATTTATGACAGAGGAGATGGCTTGAGTTAATTAATGATTATGATTGATCTTTTTAGTTTCAACCTAGTAAGGCAAATATGGTAGTAGATTCTTTGAATTAGAAGTCATTATATACTTCTCTTTCATCACTTACTTCTATAGACTTCATTATTCAAGATTTATAGAAGTTTGAAATAGAGGTAGTATCAGTTGATACAGCTCCAAATTTATTAGGTCAGATGATTTTTTAGCCTACTTTGTAGGAAAGAATTCAAGAAGCCCAGAAGTCAGGTATAGAGAATTTGAAGTTGAGTGATCAAATTAAGGCAAGTAAAGACCTGAATTTTTAGCATCTAATTATGGAGTCATTTTATATAATGATATATTATGGGTTCCTTTTACTGGTGATCTAAGAGGTGAGATTTTATATGAGGCATTTTATTCATGCTACACTATTCATCCAAGAATCAATAAGATGTATAAAGATTTGAAAGGTATTTTTTGGTGGCTTAGATTGAAGAAGGATATAGTCTAGTTTGTTTTAAAATTTGATGCCTACCAATTAGGGACATAGAGCCTCAGTGATCGAGTGGTCTTCTATAGTCATTACCTATTCTAGAGTGGAAATAAAAAGTGGTGATAATGGACTTTGTTATGGGTTTGCCTCGATCAAGATAGGGGCATAATGTAATCTGGTTGTAGTTGATCGACTAATGAAGTCAATGCATTTCATTATGGTTTGACTGACTATTCTGGTTGGTTGGTTAGCATAGCTATATATTAAAGACATTATCAGATTACATAGCAGGCTGAAGGTGATTATATTTGATCATGATGGTCGATTTACCTACAGGTTATAGAGAGGTATTCAAAAGGGACTTAGTGCAGAAATGTACTTTCATATGGATTTTTATCTATAGACAGACGAAGAGTTTGAAAGGACTATTTAGGTACTAGAAGATCTTTTGGGACAATATCTTCTAAATTTTGGGGGTACTTGGGAGGACCATATTCCATTGATAGAATGAACTTATAATAATAATTATTAGTCTAGCATAGGCATGACTCCTTAGAAAGCTCTATATGAAAGGAAGTACTGGACCTGTGTGTCTTTGATAGAGGTAGGTGATAGGATTATTTTTTTATGGATGACACTACGATAAAGATCGATTAGATCAGAGAAAGGTTAAGATCTATACAAGATAGGCATAAAAAATATTATGATTAGAGGCAAAGAATCACTGAGTTTCAAGTTAGTGATTTTATGTATATCAAAATAAGACCTATTAAAAGTGTCAGTAGATTCAGAAGAATCAGAAAGTTGAGTCTAAGGTATATTATACCTTTTGAGATTATTGAGAGGATTGAAAGTTCTGCTTACTAGTTATAATTACTTAATCATATATCAAATATATAAAATGTATTTTATGTTTCTTCTTTGAGGTAATGAGTATCAAATTCTATAAAAAGATTATTTGCTGATGATATGGACATTCATATGAGTTTACTTTATAAGGAAGAGCCAGTTAGTATTCTAGCATATGATGTCAGTAAATTGAGGAGCAACTAGATTTTGATAGCCAGGGTGTAGTGGAACCACATAATCGCTATAAAGGCTATGTAGGAGAAGAAATTTCAAATGAGATAATTGTATCTAGGTTTATTTTGACTTATCTTGGTCTATAAATATCGAGGATGATATTTTTGAAAGGTGGGAGAATTATCATAACTCAAAAAATAAAAAAAGATATTTTTACTTTTAATAGTAAAAGATTATTTTAGGTATCATTATGAGTTCAAATCACAAACCAACTTCACCATAGCATGGATATTATTGTTTTTTAGTTTCATTAAATTTTTCCTAATTTTTGGGCACTAGTACAATTCCTTAAGAAATTGGCATATATCTATACAAGTGGGCTTTTTGGGATAGTTAGGTGTTCGTTATGCAAATCAATTTTACTTGGGCATTCTAAACATGTTTTTCTAACTTTTGAATATTTTTTCATAATTTTTTGATCTCCAAATTTAAATATATAAATGGACTTATATGATTTTTGTATTTAAATAACATAATTACTATTTTAACTTTAATATAATTTATTATAAAAGGAAAATTATAATCCATTTTTAATGTTATTAAATGCCATTTTTCTTTTTCTTTCATTTTCCCTTAAAAAGAGAAGAAGAAACACAATTTGAGAGAAAAAGAAAGCTTAATTTTGGAGGTCGTAGATTCATTTTTGTTAGTCGGCCCAGTTAGGAAATTAATTCGTGTTGAGCTAGCTTACATTTTGCCAATTTAGTTTTCAAAAACTTGCTATTTTTGAGATTTTTTTTTGAACAAGTTTATATTTTCATTACAAAAAAATGGGGTGAACTTTATTTTGGTAATGATTTCTCTACTTAACTTTTATAAGTTATAGAGGATGAGATTATGAACATTTTAAGTATATTGTAAAATTTATTTTGCCGGATAATTTTGAGAAAAAAATATTTTTTTCCTATTAAAAAATTTTTTAACATCTAAAAATAATGCTTTAGTTAAATCAAAGCATGAAAATTATATTTTATACAATATCTATTAATTTTGATATGTTTTGAAATTATGAATTTTTGCGCTATAGTGTTTTTGTTTTCTACCATTAATGCTTTTTTGTCAATTTTTAAATTTAGTCTAATTATTCTTTAATTAATAAAATGCTTCCAAAATATTAAAAAAATATGAAGTGATTTAATGTTATGCCAGTGCTAGTGGGTGACTGAGTTGGGATTCTATTATGCTAGGGCTAGTGGGCGATCGAGGGAGTATTTTGTTATGATGATGCCAGTGGGCGAACAAGCCAAGATTCTATTTTTGGCACCAGTAAGCAACCAAGGTGGGATTCTTTTATGCCAGCTTCAATGAATAATTGAGGTGTGATTTTGTTATGTAAGGTTCTATGAGCTATTAAGGTGGGATTTTGTTAGTGAAGCTATAATAATATAAAAATTTAGGATGAGTACCATTCTGATAAAATGAATATCTACTTATAATTCATTTAGTTTTAGTGCGGCTTCTAGAATTTATTTAATTGCTTTAAATGCTTATATGAAGTTGCATTTCAGCTTCTGCTTCAGTTTTAATTTAGTTTTTCTCTACAGTACTTTAATTTATTTTATAACACAGTAATTTTCAATTTACTTTTGGTTTTAGTTATGGATTTCTATTTTAGGTTACGATAACCAACTAAGCCGTATTAGCTCACTCTTACTTTTACTTCAATTTTTAGGCTAGGGCGAGGGTAAGGAGTGAGTTGAATAGTTTTGGATAGCAGACACTTTATGTATTGTAGTTTGTTTTGGTTATCTTTGAGTTCTACAGGCCTGGCTTTTATTTTGTTATAATATATATTTCCATGTACTATTATAGATACCTCAAATTATATGTATTTTGCAAGATATATAGAAAAATTATTTTTAGATTTAGTCTTCTGCTTTACATTTGTATTTAGTAGTTGTTATGTTGAGTGTTTAAATTGGATGTTTTGTTTTAGTACTTCTCGAGCTAGATCATAGAATTTGAATCTTGCTAAAATCATATAGGGTATGACAAGTGAAGTTATGGGTTATATCGAGTTAGATTAAGACATGTAATACCTTATTATCTTGTCTAATAATCCTTTAATAATGTATAACTTATTAGTTTTTGTAGGCTTAGACCATGCAATTTGTTGAGTTGAGCCTCAATATACTTAAGAAAGCTACCATGCACAAATATAAGTTGTAAGAGGATGAGGATGAATAATTTACTTCACTTATGAATAAGAAAGAGATGGTGAACATTGAGTTGAATATGCCAATTAGCAAAGGCTTGAGTGTACAAAAAGTGTTTATGAAGAAGGAAGTTATGACAGTAGATGTGAGCAGTGCATTGCTCACTAAAGTGAGAACAAGGAAAAATGCCCTATGATGTAGTTGGGATGATGTCCCATTAATTATTATGCTAGTTAATCATCCCCCCATTGAGTGGATAATTAGGAGAGTGGCCTCAAAAACTTTGAGTGATGGTGTTTATATGTTGGGTTTCATAATCTAGTAGTGAGCCATGAGTTTGTTTTTCTTTGTGTGAGTTATTGTGAGACATGTTGAGTGAGTTTCAAGCTTTAGCTTCGATGTAGCAGGCAATCAACCTGCATATGAGGATAATGATCCTACTTGATAAACTACTAATGGTTCGTTTAGGTTTTTAAATAATAATTTATCTATTTTAGATCCATCATAATATTAGGAGCAGCTCCCTTGGAAGTAAGTATTATAAAATAATAAGAACTACCATGGGTAAAGGTTCAAAAAATAGTAGAGGCTATTGAGATTTTGAAGGACTAGGATTCCAAAGTGCTTATGGTGCTTCTTTTAGTTCAAGAACCTTTCATGATATAGCCTATGAAAATTATAAGAGTCTTTGTTTTCTCCTCCTTCACTGGCAATGGATACTTCCCTATGGATCGCTAACCTTAAACGACCTCACCAAATAAGTTATTATTGTGGAGAATATCTTTAATGTTAAGGGAGTTCTTAATGCCAGACCTAAGACCTTGTCAACGATGGCTGGCAATAATCATGACATCCCACTCTACCATGGTACCACAATGATCAAAGTAGAAATGGTGGCTACTAGCAAACTTTGGGAGTTGAAAAGTTCTACTCATTTCATCATAAGGGGGTGGGAGTGGAAGGAGAGGGGGGTATATTCACCTAATTTAATTATTAAAAAACTTAATGGTAGTTCTTAAGATTTTTATCGATCTTCTTTTTATAATATTTAGTTAGGACAAGTAGGTTCATCTCTTTTTTTCTCTCCTTTTGTTATGTGCATATGCAATCCAAAAAAAAATGTTCTATGGAATAAAATGTAGCTTATTTATATATCTTTAACAAAATTTTATTTTGTTTCTTTTTGCATAGCACCATTATTTTACTATGGTGATGGCCCAATGTTATGTATGTTAGATAGCTTATTCATTTAGTAACAATCTTTGATGACTATTAGTTATTACCTCAAGTTTTTAAACCCATTGATAAAGCAAGTTAGGCATAACTCTTAACATCCTGAGTTGAGGATAAATTTTAAAATGGAATGTTGGTGGCGATTTTTAGTGTGGAGCAAGATGAGTTGAGATTGTTTCCTTGTGAGGTAAGATGGAATCGATTGTAGTGTCTTTTAGGTTGGGGTGACCTCTTGAGTTTTTCATTTTGTGATCTCATGGTAAGGGAGGAAAGTTTTGTGGCATCCCTTATAATAATAATGATATGAGTGCAATATGGGTCATTAATGAGATATCTAATTGACCCCTTAAAATTCAAGTCAATACCATCTACTTAAACATCTATAATTTGATCATTAGGGGCACAACCATTTTCATTGTACCTGGTTTTTTTTTTTTTGTTCTTTACTCTCTTGTTAGTGTAGTAAATTTGAGTATGATGGCTACTCTTTGCAAATGCACCAAAGCATTCAGAGGTGCTAAGTGCCTTTAGGAATCAAAGGTGATAAGAGTTACATCAAAATGTTGTACATTAGCTACTATTATAGAGATATGAACTTACCACTAAGGGCACTCAATGGGGAAGAGCACCTCACATTTTAGAAGTTTGAGCTTGACATTCCCTATAACTGCTTTAAAAGGGGATTATGACTGCCATTCAATAGGGATTTCTGAGTTGTTAAACTTTTATGGGTTTATCCCAATGTAAACAAATGTCAAACTTAGTGGCGAGTATGATTCATTCATATCATTTATAAGTCGGTTGAAGCTAACATGGGTATTGATGCTATTTTTATATTTCTTCTTAAGGAAGGAATTGATGAACTGATACATCCAATTCACCTCAAAAGAAATGAATACTAGCAGCTTAGTGAACCAAATTTAAGATTATATAGTGAATGTTTTCTTCATCTACTCTTCAATCACTTGGTATGAGCCAACTTCTCTAGTCTTATTCATACAGTAAAAAGAAATTTCTCGTAAGATAAATAAAGTGGAGGCTTATAAAATTTATTGCTTGATTGAGAATTCACCAGTGGTTAGCCACCACATGAAGGCATCATACCACTATGACACTTTTTATGGTATGATAATATTTTTTTCTATTTCTTCCTTTCTAAAAATTGGCTAAGTTTTCTAGTCATCATAATATTAATGAGTTCTTTATACAAGTGAAATAATCTGCCTATTTCCAGAATACTCAAAATGGTTAGAGTTCATTAGAGAAGACTCTATTGTAAATCTGGACCCAAGTCTTGTGATTTTGATGTTAACAAACATTATTGGATTTTTCACTATGCTATTTCAATCTATTGCATAACTGTTTTCCCTACTCACTAATATTTTAGGATCACAGCTCACCTGCAATCTTGATCAGCTCAAGACTAGGTAGACTAGGAATAAAGTCTATATTTTTTAGACTTTTTGTACTTTTTACCTTTCTTGAGTCAAATATATATTATGGTGGATCCTAAAGCTAAGTAACCTTGCACACACACACTCAATGGAGTGAGTTGGTGAGTTAGAAATATCTTTATTTTTGAACTAATTATATAGTATGATTTATATCATATTAGATGATCAGTTAAATAGAAAAACCTAATTAGGGCACTTCTGCTAATTAAAAGTGATTAAACTAATCTTACTATATGATCCATGTCATACAAGATGATCAGTTATAATCATCAAAATAGCCACCAATCACAATTTGGGTATTATTTTAAAATTCAAATTTAATTCCAATCGTACCTTATGATATGCATCATTTTGTACGATATATGAAAATCATGCCTAAATTAATCATGTGATTAGATGTTTAATTTTTATTAAATTATTCAATCATATCGTACAGAACGATCGAAGATAATCATATAATATAACCCGATTCCTGCATGGGATGATAATTAAATGTCGACCCTCATACTGGATGATTAGCTATGTGTTTATACGAATTATACTAGATGATGTTCTCAATCGTATTAGAGGATCAATATAAACACTTGAACTGATCGTACAGTAGGTTGCAGTTTGTACTAGCTGAAAGTGCTATTTTGAACTAATCGTACAGTAAGATATTGGATCGTATTGGATGATTAGAAGCGCCAGATTAAAACTTAGGGCAATTTTGGAGGCTCTCTATTTAAACTCTCATATAGTCTTATTTCAAATAAAGACTTTTGGCTGCTAATTATTTTTGTGATAGAGCAAAGAGGTTCATAGGAGAGCTTTAGGAGAGAGAAGAGAGAGAGATATTTTTGTAAGGTAGATTTGTGAGGGATTCATAAGGTTACTCCAAGCAAGGTTCTTCCTAATCTTCTTCAAGCTTCTGCCTTGATCCATTAGAGGCTCCAGAAAGGCATTCAGCATCAACAGTCCCAAGTTATCTGCCTTTTTTAAGAGGGAGAAAAAGGATTGCAGGTTCTCTACCTTTACTAGGAGGATGAAAAAGGATTCCAGGTTCTTTGCCTTCACCAAGAGGGTGAAAAAGGATTTTAGATTCTCTGCGTTCGCCAGGTTAGAGAAAAAGATTTTGTAAGGCTTCTCTACATTGCTATGGGGACAAAAGGAGAAACACTACTTTTAGTGCAGTACCTAGAAAAAAGATTTCTAGGGAGTGGACATAGGTCAGGTTGGATTGAACCACTATAAATTTTTATGTGTTTAGTTTGTTTTTTTATGCACTTCTATTTTTCTATGATTTACTGTGTGGTTGATAACCTTTGAATTTCAGTTATCATAATTTTAATTTTCTTCCACATTAAGGGGATTAAGGTGCTTTGTTTTTGTTTAAAAATTTTAAATAACTAATTCTCCCCTCTTTTGGTTAGCCTTGGGCTAGTTTCTTTAGGTTTAACAAACTACATGTACTTTAAAGTGGTATTAGAGTGGGATTAAAAACTAAGTTTTAGAACACTTTTAAAAAAATGATCCATGGCTACTTTTGGTAATTATAATACTGCAGAATGGTATTCAATCACATAACCACCTTTATTTGGTAATTTTCCCTTTGATTTTTGAAAAAATTTCTTATCAAATTTCTTGCAATTTATTGATTATCGCATGTGGATGTTAGTTAAGCAAGGATATTCTGCACCTTTATGTCTTCAAAATGGCATTAAAATTGAAATGCTTTTTTTTGAATGGAGTATAGATGATAGAGATTTATCGTAACTGAATGTAAAATGTTTAAACTATTTTTTTTGTGTGTTAAAATCTGAAGATTACATGCGTGTATCTAATTGCAAAACTGAAAAAGAAATTTGGGATAAACTCTTCATAACCTATGAAGGAATAAATGAAGTAAAATAATCTAGGTAGAACATTCTACTCAATGATTATAAACAGTTCTACATGAAACTTAGTGAGTCTATTTCTAAAATGTATGCTAGGTTCACCCAAATTGTCACTTCCCTGCAAGCATTAGGTAGAGAACTTACCAATTCTAAAAAGGTTATTAAAATTTTGCATTATCTACCAACTTTCTTTAACACCAAAATCATTGTTATTACCTTATCCAAGGAACTGAATGTTTATTCTATTGATAACTTACTTGTGTTACTCATTGCTTATGAGTAAGGAGTGAGTAAAAGGCAGATTGATGCAAATGAGAGAGGAAAAGAGAAAATAGATGCTTTAAAGGCTGATGATTCTGAAAGTGACAATTCTTTATCTGAATGCTATGATTACATTGTACTGATGATAAGATAATTCAAAAGCTTTTTGAAGAAAAAGCAAAGAAGTCGTTAGCAATGGATTAAGGGTAACCTATTAAAAATTTCAAAACTCTTATGATGTCATTTGTTTTGAATGCAGGAAGCTATGGCACATAAAGATTGATTGCCTAAATCTTAAAGCTCACCCAATCAAGGACAATGGTGAAGAAAAAGCCAAATTTAAAAAGAGCCAACAACAGACTCAAAAGGCTTTTTGGTTAGACTTCTCTTTAGACTCATTTAAAACAAAAGCTGAAGAGAAGGTAAGCAACCCGTACTTAATGGAAGATATCCATCTTAATCATTCCGATCAGATGGAGGTATGTGAGCTTTTTTATGATGAATTATTTGAAGTTTCTAAGAAATTTCAAAATGCATATAGGAAGCTAAAGAAAATGCATGCATGACTTAATTCTGATTTTTTAATTCTACAAAAAAACATGCATGCCTTAGAAAAGACCACTCTTCTTTGGATAACAATCATATGGTCTTGCTTGATGAATTTGATGTATTAAATAAAAATCATCTTGACTTAACTACTAAGAATTAGTCTTTGAAAGCATCGTATATTGAATTAGAAGATTCATTTAAAGAATTAAAAGCATATTTATATGAAGCTAATAATAGGGAGCATGCATTAAAAGTTGATAATTCAATCTTGGAAAGTGAAAATAAAATTCTGCAAGAAAAATTAACTGCTCTTAGAAATAATAAAACATCAACATAGCATGCAACATCTAAACCTAGGAAGAGGCACCATAACCCAAATAGACTTGTAAAACCATTCCTAGGAGTTAGATGTTTTTCTTGTGGCATGCTAGGACATATCTCCTACACTTGCACTATTCATCGTAGAACATATTTTGTGTGGAGGCCAAAATTACATGGACTATAGCATAGCATGCAAACATATCATCTTGCCATCTATAAGGTGAAACCTAAACTTGTTTGGGTTCCTAAATCTAACCCATGATGATTTTATAGGTCTGCTCTCATAAAAGGACCTGTGAGAGTATGTGGTACCTGGAAGTAGATGTTCAAGGCACACGACTGGAGATGCAAAATAATTTATCATGCTAGAGACCAGGAAAGGGGGCAAGGTAATACTTGGAGATAACACCACTAGGAAGGTGGCTAGATCAGGTATAATTGGTAACTCAAAAATTTTATGATTGAAAATATTTTACTAGTAGATTCCTTAAAACATAATTTGCGCAGCATTAATCAAATCTATGATAAAGGCTTCCATATAAAATTTGTATCTACTAGCTGCATAATTAGCTTAAATGGAAATATTATTTTATAAAGAAAAAGAATTAACAATATTTACGTGCTTGATCTGAATTTCATTGATTTTGCTACTTCTCTTTGCCTAAAAATTATTGCTGATGAATCCTAATTATGGCATAAGAGACTATCATGCAAGCATGAAAAATCTTAGAAAAATTACCTAAGAAGACTTAATGAGAGGAATACCCAAACTAGAATTCACTAAGGACCACCTGTGTGATGCCTGTCAGTTAGGAAAGCAAGTCAAATCCTCCTTCCACTTAATTAAGGACATTAACACTAGCAAACCTTTATAAGTCCTTCACATGGATCTCTTTGAATGCCTCAGTACTATAAGCCTAGGAGGGAAAGTTTTTGGATATATGATTATTGATGATTACTCGAGGTTTACTTGGGTTAGATTCTTATCTCATAAAAGTTAATCTTTCGAGGAGTTTACAGAATTCTCTACTTGGATTCAGAGAAAGCTGGGCTGTGAAATTCTGACCATTCATAGTGATTATGGTGGAGAATTTGAAATAAAAAATTTAAATCATACGATAACGAGCAAGGGATAGATCACAATTTTTTAACTCTAAGAACCCCTCAGTAGAATAGGGTAGCTGAAAGAAAGAACATGACCTTGGAAGAAGCTACTAGATCCATGCTAGTTGAATACTCACTTCCTAAATACTTCTAGGCAGAAGTGATAAATATAGCCTATTATATTCAGAAAATGGTTAATATTAAATCCAAGCTAAATAAGTCACGTTATGAAATTTTTAAGGGTAGGACACCTAACCTCTCCCACCTTCATGTATTTGGATGTAAAGTGTTCATTCTAAATAATGAGAAATCTCTACTAGGAAAGTTTGACCATAAATCTGATGAAGAAGTTTTCCTAGGATACTCAAATGTTTGAAAATAATTTAAAGATTTTAATAAAAGGATACTGGTGGTAGAGGAGACCACTCATGTAGTATTTGATGAATTTGATAATTTTAGAGAGTCTATGGTAAAATAAGAAGAAGTGATTGAAGTCACCTAAGAAGTAGAATCTGCAAAACTAGAAGAAAGGGTAGAATCTAAAAAAATATTTTCTAGAGAATGGAGATATTCTTCAAGTCATCCTAACGAACTGATCTGATGAGACACAACTGAAAGTGTTAAAACTACCCATAGACTTAGAAAAGAAGTCGGCCACTCTACCTTTATCTTAATGATTTAACCCATAAACATAAATCAAGCACTATCTGATGAATTCTGGATCCTAGCCATGCAAGAAGAACTAAATTAATTTGCTAGAAATGAAATTTAGGAACTAGTTGAAAACTTAAAGACCAGAGTGTTAATGGAATAAAATGCATTTTCAAAAATAAAATGAATGATTTTGGTATAGTGGTTATAAATAAAGAAAGAGTAGTGGATAAGGGGTACAAATAGATAGAAGGGATTTACTTTGAAGAGACTTTTTACCCTGTAGCTAGACTAGAAGCAATAATCGTGCTACTAGCTTTTTGCCTACTTTAAGGGATTCAAATTATACCAAATGGATGTTAACAGTACGATCTAAATTTTAAACTGTACGATAGGTTTTGTTCTCTTTAAATTGAAAGGTGGTGGTTGTTTTTCTTCACATTCTAACTCGATCCCAAACCATCTTGTATTTTTCTGTAGAAATAGCTAGCAGTATTAAACATCTCTAGTAGAGATTATTATTTTCTTTCTAAGGCGAATGAGGAAGCATTGGATCATTTTGTTGGAGCCAAGATTACCCCCTCTCGACTCCTTATTCAAAGTGACATAAACTTCTTTGGTATGCCCCTTTTTGCCTCAACCCAATTTTCTTTTTTCCTCACCTTAATCTATGCTTATCATAAAGAAACTTTCCAAATCTTTCTTGCAAACATGAAAGTGAACCAAGATCACTCTAGGATTACCTCTTATATTTTTACATAACGAGTTGAAATTACTAAGGAAGACTTAGGCAGCTTCCTTCACCATAGGACTCAAAGAGTTAGAGGATACATCATGACCTCTAGAGCAAATTTTGATTGATTGGAAATAAACCAAACTCTTAGAGGTGTTGAACAAGTAAACCATCTTTCTCGTGTGTATTCCCTTGACCAGAATGTCAGGATCATCCAGCATGTCTTAATATTTTTGATTATTCCCAAAGCTGGTGATCGTATCAATCTGACTGCTCTTTTTTCTACTGTAACATACTTGATCATGACCAATACTCTAATTGACGAAGCCCAACTAATCATGGAATACATCTATAAACTTTCAGATATTGGACTTCCTCAGAATAGGAAGAAGAAAAATGTGGCCTTAGGACACCTAGTTGCCTACATTTTACAAAAGAAGTACAATTTGATCCATCCTGATCCTCCCACTAAACTTCCTATTTACTTTACTGATGCATCATTTTGTTCACTTTTTGGTCAGGATCAAGGATTTGAGGGAGAAGAAGGAGCCCCTGCACCTGCACCTAGACTCGATCAGATTTTCTATCAAGAAATGGTCAAGCATTTTTATATATTGGAAATTCATTTTTGTCAACATTTTGATCAAATAAGGAATCACCTAAACCAGCAAGATACAAGATACAACGAAGACTTGGGGTGGATCTGAGGGCAATTCAACTCGATCAAGATAAATGTAGCTACGATCAATAGTTACTTTATGATGTTCAACCCTCAACCACCTCCAAACTAATGCCTTTCCGGATTTTAGTTGTTATTTCTCTGATGTACTTGTTGATGAGATTGTGTACTTGTTGTTGACATGTTTCTTTTGATTTGAAGTGTTGGCTTCTCTATGTTGTGGTTCTTCCTTTTCCAATGTGATGTATGGGTGTAAGTGTTACAAGTTTTAAACGATCAATAGAATGATGAAATGATGTTTTAATGTGAATTGAAATTACTCTTCTTAAAATGTTTATGTTTTTGAAGACAAATCATTTGCAGTTGATCTGTAGAATGGAATTTTGAATTATTTTGCTCTACAAATTAATTTCTTTGTAAAATATAATATCTCAAAATTTTAAATTACATTATAACTGGATGTAGATTAGAAGATCAATTTCATATTCTTATAGACAAGTATTGCTTAGCTATAATTATTTTAAAATAGATATCTTATTTTTATTTTATTTCTTTTTCAATATGTTTATTTTTGTTAATTATTAGAATTTGTGTTAAAGAGTTATTAATATTGGAAAGACCAAAATGTAAAAAGATGTACAAAATGTGCCACTAGATTAAAAAGATATGAAATATTCACCAAAGTCAAACGTGGCACAAAATTAGCCCAAACTGAAAAAGATGCACAAAGTGTTCCACAAAAAATTGAAAATATGCGCAATATCACCAATTGAAAAATTCATACTATTCTTTTATTTATCATTCTATCTCTTATAAAAATCCATATAATCAGCAATAATCTTCACTATTGAATTATAAACTAGTTAATATTTATTTCATCATTTTTTCAATATATATTTTTATTTGATTAGTCTCGAACGAATAGTGAACCTGCTTGACTTTTCTTATCTTAGTTATTCTTTGATTTAAAATTTGAGTTTTTCTTTTTAGCATTAGGAAGTTAATGTTGTATTTGCAATTACTTTAAAATCTTCTTCTTCATCAACTATTTAAAAGTAAAATAAAATAAAATAAAATAAAATAAAAACTATTTTTAATTTATCCATAAAAACTTATCTTTTCAAGAGGTACTTCCCTTTTTATCGTTGTCAAAAGGGGGAGTCATTAGTTATTGTTTGATGTTTTGCTTACTTTTGTTTGATATATTTAATAAATTAATTCTTTGATGTGTTGTTTGATGTATGTGTATATAATTATTTATTGTGTGATTTTTTTATGTGTGTATTGTGTTATTGTTGTTATTTGATGTGTTGTTTGATGTATGTGTGTATGATTATTTGTTGTGTGATTTTTTTTTGATGTGTGTATTATATTATTATGTGTATGTTTGTTGTGTTATTTTTATTTAACTTTTTTTTGTTTATGTTTAGTTTGTTTTTATGGTTTTGATTTTCTTTGGAATCCCTTATTTTTAATTGATCCCTCATTGAGGGGGAGGTTAGGAGAAAAATTGGCTTAAGTGTTAACTCAAATGATAATTATTTTTCTAACATAAAAAAATGGGAGATTATCATAACTTAGTTTTCAAAACTATATTTTTATATAAATTGTTGCAACTTAGTTCTCAAAACTATTTTTTTATATCTAGCGAGTTTTTTATGATACCAAAATATTATTGTGTTGATTACTGTTTCTCCTAACATATATTGGATATATTTTATTTGTGTTGTTTGTGTGTACTAACATTTCAGGAAAATTATACTCCAGACTGCCAAAGGCTTTAAGACAGATTAAATTAGAGTTTCTTGTAATAAAGTTTATAATTTTTCTCTTTTTTCTTGAGTTTGAGAAAGTGTGATTGTAATTGGGTAACCGTGCACACACACACTGGGGGAGTAAGTCAAAGCCCTAGATTTTAAAACTAATCCTATTGTATAATTTTCAAATCGTATTAGAATATTTGTCATGGTAGTTCCTCCAAAACTAAGTTAATCAAATCATGCTTGAATTTTTTTAACTGTTCATACTATACGATGTTTTGTTCGTACATATGACTCACAGAGTACGAAATGGATGCGTACCAGATCATCCTAGATAAACTTGCTATTTTTTGATCTATTCATACTATACGATATAGGATTGTACAGATGATTTATAGAGTACGAAATGGTGTTATCCACTTTCGTACCAAGAAAAACATGATTTGTTTTTAACTATTCATACTGTATGATGTCTATTCATACAGATGACTAATAGAGTATGAAATGGTGTTCATACATGATCGTACCAGACGAATGAGTTTAGTTTTGAACTGTTCATACAATATGATGTAAGTTCATACAAATGATCCACATAGTATAAAATCAGGTTCGTAAAGCTTCATACATCAATTTTTGAACTATTTATACATTCAAAGTATGATCGTACTGTTCGATCCAAGTCCATTCATCTTGAAATTTTAGTTTTCTGGATGATTTTTCTTGTCCTTTCTTTATAAGGGTCCAAAAAACTGAGAAGAATAGATCTAACTGGAAAAATTCTTTTGAGAGTGGACTTGGAGAGTGTTAGGGAGAGTGTTTTAGAATTGGAGAGTGAGAGATTTTATAAGAGAGATTTGTGAGGGGATTCACAAGGTTTCCCAACAGTGAGGATCTCTTACTTGTTCTTTAAAGTCCTTCCTTACTTTCTTGAACCCTCTTGAAAGGAGATTTTCGAAGGAGATCGGGTTCTCTGCCTTCATCAAAAGGGTAAAAAAGGATAAGTTGGTACTCTGCCATCATCAGGAGGGTGAGAAAGGATGTTGGGTTCTCTGTGTTCACTAGGAGGGTGAAAAAGGATGAGTTGGTACACTGCCATCACTTGGAGGGTGTAAAAGGCGTCAGTTCTCTGTCGCACCGGGTTAGTGGAAGAGAGTTTATACAGGCTTCTCTACCTTGCTATGGGGGAAAAAGGAGAGACACTATTGAGTAGTGCAATACCTAGAGAAGGAGTCTCCAAGAAGTGGACATATGTCTAGTTGGACTGAAACAGTATAAAATTTGGTGTCTTCTATTTCGTTACTTTTTACTCCATTTTTAATTTCTATGGTTGAAAAATATTTTTATGAAAGTTTAACATTAAGAAAATTATCTTAAATTATTTTTTTTAAAAATCTAAGAGAATTTTTAAAATTACCAATACACCCCCCCACTTAGTTAGCCTTGGGACTGTTGTAGTAGGTCTAACAACCCACTCGATCTTTCAATATTCACTTCCAAAATATTTTTTGGCTGAAGCGATTATTACAACTTATTATATTCTCAATATGGTGAACATTAAATCCAAATTGAACAAGACACCCTATGAACTTCTTAAGGGGAGAACTCCTAATCTGTCACATTTGCATGTTTTTTGATGTAAGGTATTCATTCATAATAATGGTAAAACGCCTTTAGAAAAATTTGATCCTAAATTTGATGAAGTAATTTTTTTGGGATATTCTAGTGTTGGCAAATCATATAGGGTTTTTAACAAGAGAACTTTTTGGTAGTTGAGGATACCACATTTGTAGTTTTTGATAATCTGGCATTTTGGAAGAGCCAAGGTTGGAAGAAGATCATATTGAAGATATCTCCCAAGGAATTGAAAAGATAAATTTCGATGAAAGTGTTGGAACAGAAAATACTTTGCCTAGAGAATGGAAATTTTTTAAGTCATCCTAAAGAATTAATTTTTGTGAACCAAGTGGGGGTGTTAGAACTAGACATGGATTTAGCAAAGAAGTGAACCATTCTTCCGTTATATCAATTATTAAACCCACTAATATAAATCAAGCACTTTCGGATGAATTTTAAATTTTGTCCATGTAAGAAGAATTGAATCAATTTAATAGAAGTAATGTTTGGGAATTAATTGAAAGGCCTAAGAATCAAAGTGTTGTTGGAACTAAGTGGGTGTTCAAAAATAAAATGAATGATTTAGGTGTTGTGATTAAAAACAAGGATAGATTGGTGGCCAAGGAGTATAATCAAATGTAAGTAATTGATTTTGAAGATACTTTTGCCCCTGTAGTCAAACTTAAAGCGATAAGGGTATTATAAGCCTTTACCTATTTTAAAGGTTTTAAATTATTTCAAATGGATGTTAAGAGTGCCTTTCTTAATGGGGTGATACATGAGGATGTTTATATTGAGCAATCTCCATGTTTTAAAATATAAAATTTCCTAACCATGTGTTTAAATTGAAAAAAGGCATTATATGAACTAAAACAGGCACCTAGGGCCTAGTATGAGAGGTTAAGCACTTTCCTATTAGAAAGATCTTTTGTTAAAGAAAGATACCACTCTCTTCTTGAAAAGGATAGGAGATGACATACTTATTGTTGAAATATATGTTGATGATATCTTGTTTGGATCCACCTATTAAAATCTTTGTGATAAATTTTTAAAGACAATGAGTAGTGAATTTGAAATGATTTTGATGAGAGACTTAAGTTACTGTCTTAGTTTTAGTACAAAATAAAATGAGAAAGGAGCATTTTTTAGCCAGTCGAAGTATATTAAAGGCATCCTCAAGAAATATGAAATGGATAATGCTAAACTAGTGAGTACACCAATGAGTTCTTTAGTGCAGTTAGATAAGGACCCTAAGGGAAAATCTGTTGATCAAAAGAAATTTAGAGGAATAATTGGATCATTACTTTACTTGACTACTAGCAGACCATATATATGTTTAGTGTTTTTTTGTGTGCTAGATTTCAAGCTGATGCAAAGGAATCACATCTGACTGTTGTTAAGAGAATTCTAAGATATCTTTTGGGAACTCAAAACTTAGGGATTTGGTATCCTAAGAATAGTTCTTCTTTTAAATCATTGGATATTCAAATTTAGATTTTGCAGGATGTAAGGTTGATCAGAAAAGTACTTCTAAAACTTTTCAATCCATAGGAAGCTCTTTAGTTTTTTGGTCTAGTAGAAAATAGAATTCAGTAGCCCTTCTTACTGCTGAAGTAGCTATCATTGCCTTGGGTAGTTATGTGGCATAGGTTCTTTGGTTAAAATAACAACTGATTGACTTAGGATTTTCAATTGGTACTAT
This sequence comes from Dendrobium chrysotoxum, assembly GCA_019925795.1. Taxonomy (NCBI): domain Eukaryota; kingdom Viridiplantae; phylum Streptophyta; class Magnoliopsida; order Asparagales; family Orchidaceae; genus Dendrobium; species Dendrobium chrysotoxum. The sequence goes on from CM034315.1 coordinate 43,802,915, forward strand.
TCATATTTTCTGTTATAATATTAGTGCCATATGCATTTCAAAGAATCCTATTCAACATTGTAGAACCAAGCATATTAATATTAGACATCACTTCATTATAGATCATGTGGCTAAAGGAAATATTGAATTACATCATGTTGCCACTGAGAATCAACTTGCAGACATTTTCATAAAACCACAGGCTTTTGAAATGTTTAGCATCTTAAGAACCATATTAGGTGTGATTGATCTGAATGCTTAAAATGGAATTTCTACAAATCAAATTTGTAATGTATTGATGTGTTTGTTTGTTTTTTTTTTTTAGTTAGTGTTTGTTTGTGTGTTTTTGTTTCTTTAGTTTTTATTTATTTTTCTTCTGTTAGTATTGAGTTTTGCTTTTGTTTTCAGTGTTGCTTATCATAGATCTTGTGTGAACTATTTTTGAATAGAGTTTTGGTTTATCATGTTGAGAGTTTGTTTTTTTTTTGTACTGTATGAACATTTTTATACTGTACATTGTATTTTTTCTAAGTTGAGCACGTGAAATGGAGATTTTTAAGGCATATCATACTGTACGATGTTGTCATCATCTATACGATCTGCCATTTTCTGTTTGTAAAATTGGGGATAGTTTTCCAAACGTTTAGTTATTTTTTCTAGATCATACGTACAACATCCAATTTCGTCTATACGATCCTATTATTAGCTTTTCATGTGGACGAACCTAACTGCCTTCAAATAATCATTAATATTCTGATTGTCCCGTATGGACCCATGTTCATCTGTACGATCGTGTGGTAAAAATGCCTGAACAAAACGACTCCTTGGGAGTGGTAGTTTATGAAAGACGTTTCTTTTTTGGTCATTTTCATTCATATGTGTGAAAATAATTTCATCCCATATGATTATTTTTTCATACTGTACAATAGGTAATTTTCTCTTTAAATTGAAAGGTGGTGGATGTTTTTTTCTTCACATTCTCATTCGATCCCAAACCATCTTGTATTCTTCTGTAGAAATGGCCAATAGTAGCAAAAATCCTCATTCTTTTAAGGGCTCATCCTCTCACTCTGGTAGAGATGATGATTTTCTTTCTAAGGAGAATGAGGATGCATTCGATAATTTTGTTGGAGCCAAGATTACCCCCTCTCGACTCCTTAGTCAAAGTGACATAAACTTCTCTGTTCTGCCCCTTTGTCTCAACCTAGTTTTCTTTTATCCATACCTAGATCTATGCTTATCATAAAGAAACTTTTCAAATCTTTCGTGTGAACATTAAAGTGAACCAAGATCACTCTAGGATTATCTCTTATGTCTTTAAACAACGAGTTGAAATAACTAAGGAAGACTTAGGCAACATCCTTCACCATAGGACTCAAGGGGTTAGAGCACACACCATGACCTCTATAGCAGATTTTAATTGGTTAGAAATAAACCAAACTCTTAGATGTGTTGCACAAGTAAACCATCTTTCTCGTGTGTATTCCCTTAACCAAAATGTCAAGATCATCTAGCATGTCTTGAGAACATCGATTATTCCCAAATCTAGTGGTCGTATCAATCTGACTCCTATTTTGTCTACTGTCACATATTTGATCATGACCAATACACCTATTGATGAAGCCCAACTAATCATGAACTACATCTATAAACTTTCTGATATTAGACTTCCTCACAATAGGAGGAAGAAAAATGTAGCCTTAGGATACTTGGTTGCCTACATTTTTGAAAAGAAGTATAACATGATCCATCCTTATCCTCCCATTGAACTTCCCATTTACTTTTCTGATGCATCTTTTTGTGCACTTTTTGGTCAGGATCAAGGATCTGAGGGAGAAGATTCAGAGGGAGAAGAAGGAGCCCTTACTCCAGCACTTGCACCTGGACCAGATAAGAATTTCTATCAAGAGATGGTCCAACATTTTTATAGATTGGAAAGTCAATTTGATCAACATTTTGATTAAATTGAAAATCAACTAAATCAGTAGAATACGAGGTACAATGAAGACATGGGGTGGATCCGAGGGCAATTTGACTCGGTCAACACTAATTTAGCTACAATCTGTAGTTATTTTACGATGTTCACTTCTCAACCACCTCCAGACCAAGGCCCCTATGGATTTTAGCTGTTACTTCTCCAGTGTAATTATTGATGAGATTGTGTACTTGTTGTTGACATGTTTCTTTTGATTTCAAGTGTTGGCTTTTCTATGTTGTGGTTCTTCCTTTTCTAGCATGATGTTTGGGTGTAAGTGTTACAAGTGTTAAATGAAATGATGTTTTGTCTTGTATTAAAATTTCTCTACTTGAAATGTTTATATTTTTGGAGAAAATTATTCTGTAGAATGGAATTTTGAATTACTTTGCTCTATAATTAATTTCCTTGTAAAATTTAATCTATGAAAATCTTAAATTACATTATGACTGGATGTAGATTAGAAGATCAATTTCATATTCTTAGAGATAAGTATTGCTTAGCTAATTATTGCAAAATAGATGTCTTATTTTTATTTTATTTCTTTTTCAATATGTTTATTTTTGTTAATTATTGGATTTTGCGTTAAAGATTTATTTATATTGGAAAGGCTGAAAATGTAAAAAGATGCACAAAATATACCACTTGTTTAAAAAGATATGAAATATTTGCCAAAGTTAAAAGAGGCATAAAATTAGCCCAAACTGAAAAGATGCATAAAGTGTGCCAAAAATAAATGAAAAGATGCATAATGTCGCCAATTGAAAAATTAATACTATTCTTTCTTTATCATTCTATCTCTTATAAAAATCCATATAATTGACAATAAATTGAATTAGAAGCTAATTCATCTTTATTTCATCATTTTTGCAATAATTATTTTTATTTGATTTGTCTCGAATGAATAGTGAACCTGGTTGACTTTTCTTATCATAGTTGTTCTTTGATTAAAAATTTGAGTTCTTCTTTTTAGCATTAGCAAGTTAATATTATATTTGCAATTACTTTAAAATCTTCTTCTTCATCAACTATTTTGATTTATTTATAGAAACTTATCTTTTCCAGAGGTACTTCCCATTTTGTTGTTGTCAAAAGGGGGAGTCATTAGTTATTGTTTGATATTTTGTTTGTTTTTACTTGATGTACTTAATATATTGGCTATTTGATGTATTTTTTGGTGTATTTGTGTATGATTATTTGTTGTGTGATTTTTTTTTTGTATTGTGTTATGGTGTGTATGTTTGTTGTGTTGTTTTTATTTAACTTTTTTTTTATGTTTAGTTTGTTTTTATGGTTTTGATTTTCATTGGAATCCCTTATTTTAAATTGATCACTCATTGAGGGGGAGGTTAGGAGAAAAAATTGGCTTAACTGTTAACTCAAACAATAATTATTTTGCCATCATAAAAAGGGGGAGATTGTTGCAACTTAAGTTTTTAAAACTATGTTTTTATATGAGATTGTTTCAACTTAGTTCTCAAAACTATGTTTTTATATAATGTGAGTTTTTGATGATACCAAAATATTATTATGTTGATTACTGTTTCTCATGACATATATTGGATATATTTTGTTTGTGTTGTTTGTGTGTACTAATATTTTAGAAAAATCATACTCCAGACTGACAATGACTTCAAGATAGATTAGATTAGAGTTTCTTGTAATAAAGTCTCTAATTTTTCACTTTTTCTTGAGTCTGAGAGAGTGTGATTGTAATTGGGTAACTGTGCACATACACACTGGGGAGTGAGTCAAAGCTTTAGATTTTAAAACTAATCATACTGTATGATTTTCAAATTGTACTGGACGGTTTGTCATGGTAGTTACTCCAAAACTAAGTTAATTAAATCATGTCTGAATTTTTTTAACTATTTGAACTCTATGATCTTTTATTCATACAGATAACTCACAGAGCACGAATTAAATGCATACCAGATCATCCTAGATGAACTGGCTATTTTTTGATCGATTCGTACTGTATGATATAGGTTCATACGGATGATTCACGAAGTATGAAATGGTGTTGTCCACTTTTGTACCAAGAAAAACATGATTTATTTTAACTGTTCATACTACACGATGTCTGTTCAAACAGACTACTGATAGAGTATAAAATGAGGTTATACACGATCGTACCAGATGAATGAGTTCAGTTTTGAACTATTTATATAGTACAATGTCAGTTCATACAAATGATCCACAGAGTACTAAATGGGGTTCGTACACGATCGAATTAGATGAATGATTTCAGTTTTGAACTGTTTATACAGTATGAGGTTAGTTCGTATAGACGATCCATAGAGTACAAAATCAGGTTCATATAGCATCATACATTAATTTTTAAACTGTTCATATGTATAAAGTACAACCGTATTGTACGATCCAAGTCTGTTTAACTTTAAATTTTTAGTTTTCTGGATGGATTTTCTTGTCCTTTCTATATAAGGGTCCTAAAAATTGACACTCACAGACCTGACTACGAAAAATTCTTTTGAGAGTGAACTTCGAGAGTGTTAGGAAGAGTGTTTTGGAATTGGAGAGTGAGAGATCTATTGAGAGGGATTTGTGAGGGGATTCACAAGGTTGCCCAATGGTGAGGATCTCTTGCTTGTTCTTCAAAGTTCTTCCTTACTTTCTTGAAGCCGCTTGAAAGGTGATTTTCAAAGGAGATCGGGTTCTCTACTGTCAACAAGAGGGTAAAGAAGGACATTGGTACTTTTCCATCACCAAGAGGGGGAGAGAGGGCGTTGGGTTCTTTGCCTTCACTAGGAGGGTGAAAAAGGATGAGTTGGTACACTGCCATCACTTGGAGGGTATAAAAGGCGTTAGTTCTCTACCGCATCAGGTTGGTGGAATAGAGTTTATAAAGGCTTCTCTGCCTTACTGTGGGGGAAACACAATTAAGTAGTGTAATCCCTGGAGAAGTAGTCTTCAGGGAGTGGATGTAGGTCTTGTTGGACCGAACCACTATAAAATTTGGTGTCGTATGTTCTTTATATTCTTTTATTGCACTTTTATATTCTACACGTTTTATTTTCTATGGTTGAGAAAGTATTTTGTTAAAATTATATCTAGTCAACTGCTAGCTTCAGGATTATTAAATTTTCTAGAAATTGGTTTTGAAAAAATCCAAGAAAATTTTAAAATTGCCCATTCACCCACCTTTTTGTTAGCCTTGGGACAGTATAACTTGGTCAAAAAAACCTGCACGCACTTTCATAGCTAGCTCTCCTCCTCTTAGTGAAGCCCTCTATTAAGATAAGGGGTTACCAAGATTATGGTGATTTTGATCAATGGGAACTTCTTGGTGGGTGCTAAAAGTGCTATGGCACACAAAGAGCAAGGTGAATTAATTTTTTTTTAAATTTCATAAAATAAAATATTATGTGGAAAACATAAAATAATTTTTATTAATGTTTTTATATTAAATGCAAGATCTTTGGTAAAAATTCAATAATACAAGTTATCAATGAGATATGCAATGTAAATAAAAAGAAAAAAAGTAAAAGTGAAAGAAAATAAAATAATACAAAACTGCAAAATTTTTAGTTTGGTCACCATACCAACGTCCACTTCACCAGATCCTACTTGGGAATTTTGCAATGTAAAAATCTTATTTAGAACTAAGCCATGCAGAGAAGCCCATCATGCTTATTAGATGGAGAATGATTTGTACACAAATCATTTTTCACTAAAAAGCCTCCCTTTTTCTACCATCCATCACGACGAAGATGGTAAACCTCCTTTTACTCCTCACAATAGATGAGATGCTACTCCCTTCTACTCCTCATTATGGTCAGCATGATTATGTGATTTGTGTAGGAATATTTTGTAAAATATACATAGGATCATGAGATAAAAGTGATATAAGAGAGTGTCAATCTCACGACAAAGTATTTAACTATAGTTCAATTATTCAAGTACTACCTAATTAAGATGCAATGCTTATCTTACACAACATAAATTAGTTTTGGCTTGACTAAGAAATTTAGAAGAAAGATAAGATACTTATAAATAAAGTGTTTTGGACTAATGATAGTGAATTTTCAAAGCTTTCCTAAGTAGACTCTTCCTATGTTGATTCCAAATATGAGCATATATATCCTTAGATCTACATGAAGCTTGAAAGGAATTTAAGGAAGGTTTATGGCCATCCAACACTTATTATTTCTCCAAACACTATAGAACACTAAAAATCCTATATATAAGTTTGCAAGAGTTCGATTTAAATACTCCTAATTTTTCCAATTTTCATCCACCAAGGTATATTGCACTATATTTTAGCTCTACACATGGCCATTATATAGAATGACATTAAGAATGAGACATATTGAAAACATTCATTAACACATTAAAGCATAAGAGTCTACATCAGTAATTACTAAGGCTTCCCATCATTAGCACAAAATAAGGAGTTTAACTGGCCATGAATGAAAATAAAATAAAACAAATCTCATTGATTGTTCCAGAAAGAAAGCACAAGGAGAACATAATAAACATATATCAAAAGGATTGTACAACATCACTCTCCACACTACTTTCTTCTTTGATTGCTTTCTTTCTTACAAAAAGGTAGACCAACCCCTCTAATTCCTATATCTTTCTCTCCAGTAGTCCCTCTTAGACTTGACTCTAATGTCACATTACACTTAAGCACTCAAGACTCACTAAAATGAAAGAACCCCCAAGAAAAAGGATTGAAAAAAATTTATATTAAGTATAAAAATTGACTCAAGCATCGCGACACTAGACCTGGTGGCATCGTCTCATTATAATATGAACTAGCACCTTGACACTACAAAGTATGCTCCACTGTAGTGTTAGACTAACCTAACATGAATATTGATTAAACTAGCACTTTATTTGGCTAATTTGGTGCGGGTCCATATTTCATCATCTGATCCCCCACGATGCTCCAAAAGTTGAGCACTATGGCACTTAAATACGAAATTCGGTACTAGGGTGTTGTGCAGTTCGATGCTCTGACACTCAAATTCCTGAGACTCTAGCACTATAATGTTAATTTTTGGCACTTTGGTCTTGTGAAGTGCTTTGGTGCTGGCCTTGGCTCTAATATGGAATTAAATTAATTGATATTTTCTTGAGGCTCTGATGCTATGATATCCTTCTTTGATGCCAAGGCTTTGTTGATGATGAAACATTGATAGTTTGAGCATTGTGGCATTGGTTCAACACTTGTGAATTTGTCTCCTTTTCCTAAGACAATTCTGCACAACATCAACTAAAAATAATATTTTCACTACAATTTAGGACAATAAAATAATACAAAATTTTTAACAAAGCAATTTTCCACAGCTTAAGCTCGTGTATGTCCTTAGGTAATGGTGTAATCACCTATTGAATAGCTTCATTTGTCAACGTAAAGGTTGGCAACTTAAATCACTAAATATAAGAAAATACATTACCATTTAGATATGAATTAAAATGGTTAAAGTGTGGTAATTCAAATTTGGAAATCATAAGTAATCATCCTTATAAATATTCAAATTGAACTCATCTACTATAAGTGTAAGTGCATAATTAACTAATGATTTTAAAGTTAAATATTATTTTATTTAAAAATTATTTGCGGATTTAGTTAAATTAGAAATTTATTTGGAACCCTTCATATGTATTAGTTCTTAGACTCCTCTATTTCATCTAAGTATTTAGAGTTCTTTTAGGAATGTAGCTACATCATATACAATGTTTTGATGAAGTACTAATTTTTCTTTTCCATCTTTCTTTTTGTTTGCTTGTTTTTTGTGAGTTTCATTTTTCAAACATATTTGAGTACTATAGTAATGATTTTGAATATCTGATTACCTTCTTCCATCAAGAAACCCTAAATTGAATTAACATATGGATTATTATAAGCTTACTAATTCCATAGTGCTGTTTATAATGATTTTCATAATTTAATCTACATAATCCCTTTTCCTAAACATAATTATTCAATTATTGAAATCATTAGGCAATACTAAAGTGTTTAGCATTTGAAGTTCAAAATAGGATATTCACTTAGATGCTTTGTTTAATTAATTGTTATGATTTTCAAATTAAAAATGATTATCCTTTGTCCATTCAATTAAGAACCTTGTGTTTGTATTATTCATAATTTTAAATAATTTTTATTTATTATCTTTAGTTTGGCTAATTTAGCTATCAAAGTGCAAACCTTATAAAGAGGATAATTTCAACAGTCAAGGAATGTAGAAAATTTTACTCAAATGAAAATTTTAATTAAAAATAACAATAATAATTAAAATAATAATATAACATATATACTTTAAAATAAAAACCAGTGGCTAAACATAGGGAACAAACAAGATATGGGTATCTTAAACCTGCTAAAGTAGGGTCCCTAATAATTTACGTGAGAGAGGAATGAATTAGCTTTCCAGGATTGATCGATTATCCCACCTGATTTGATTAGTTCAAAATGGTCTGGTCTTAAGTAACATTACTACTATTATTTACTTTGCAAAAAAAAAAAGTAGAGATAAATAATGCTAAGTTTTGGATGATTAGGTCAAATAAGGAGGAAAATTAAGTACCTTCCCCTCCCTTTCTTTCTAAATAGCCCCACTCCTGGGTCCAAACAATAATTTTCACACCCTCAATGATTAATGGGAGTAATAATAAAAGCACAGTAGTCAATAAGTTCTATATCCCTATATTTATAGACTCAATTAATAATAGAGGTATCGAAAGGCACCAACTTACCCCAGACAAAGCACTTGTAATTTTGAGCTTCTTTGTCATTGGTAAAAAAATCTTTATTTAAGTTCAATACACAAGCATTAGGTTCCACACAAAGTGTCTCCTGACCTCCATTTATTATAATCTACATTACCAGTTCACATTTTTGGAAACCCCCCTAAGGTATAAAATTTCTTATGGACAAACAATTGTGTGTAATGTTCTTGGAAAAAATGAATCTCCTTCTATTAAAAGAGGATGCCACTCTCTTATTGCTAGCCAAAACCTTAGGAGCCATATGAAATTAAAAGAATTGAAGAGAAAATGTTGAGATAGATGAACCGATAAGGAAAAATTAACACTAAGCTCAATAAAAATGAAGGAAATAGACCCTTCTTATATATAACCTCAATGAGCATTAAGACATTATGAAGCATAACACTACGGTGCTAGAAAAGTAGTAAATAATAAACATATAGATTGATAGTGGATCTGCACGTGAAGGACACATGGCACTATGCCGCAAGAGTTTAAAAATAGGCTAACACATTTTCAACCAAGGAATTGCCATAACATTTTATATATGAGAGCATTATGGTGCTCAAAAGAGACCACCACTTTGGAGATATAACTACTAATTTTGATTTTCAGCTAACGCTATGACGCTATAGGTAACACTACAGTTCTTCTTAAATATTCATAATAAAAATAGGTGCATGATACAGTATCATTGAGTACAATGCATCAACACAATATAAAATATTAATTAAGCATCATGGCACTACATAGATTAGCGTTGGAGCACTATATGAGAGAATGTTGTGCTATAGAACATAAATATATAGTGCTGCAACATTATATTACATATATTTTTCTGAGACTGATGCAGTGATGCCTGTTTAAATGCTGCAGCGCTTGGTCATAAAATGGTATAATGCTCTATGACCCGTCGTTATTTGCTGGCTCATATTTATAAATTATAAATTCTTAAAAAAATAACATGTAATTATATTTTTGCATAACTATACTTGGTAACTTATGAATAATATATACAAAACATTTATTCATAATTTTAAAATAAAAATACTAAAACAAATGAAATCCTTAACATAAACACTCTAGCCTAAAATCACCAAAGTTGGGTTAACTCCCAAGCAACTCTAAGTTTATAGTTTTTTGCTAGACTTACAAAGATATATCATTTTGGCTGGGTGTCTCACTACTACTCCATAAGTGCTCTAAATTATGATATTTTTCTTTCTCCTTTGGATTAATTTCAGTATTATTAGGTAATATTCGATGATGTCTACAACTAAAAGAAATTATAAGCTATCTTAATTAATTTTCCATGTTCTTAATTGAAGCAGCTTGACCTTACAGTTGAGTTCTAAATTGTATCACCACCACTTCTAAAGGTATCTTCCTATCTCTAAGCTAAGTATTTTGATTAAGACCTAGGGGATAAGAAGGCCTAGGGCTTACTATAGGTTATTGAGGTTTATTCTAATTTCATTCAAGAATAGATTGACTGGCATTCCATTAATTATTTCCACCATTATTATTATTCAAGAAAAATTTGGGGTGGCTCCTCCAACCTGGGTATAAGTATCATTGTAGGGATTGTTTTATCTTTCAATGTAAATAACATTCTCAACCCCTTAAGAACTATTTTGTCCATCACAATTTAAATCTTACTCTTCAAAAAGTACATTTGACTGAAATCCCAAAATATTTCCAAAATTATCTAACTTCTTGGACATGGCAGCTACTTGAGAAGTCAAAATTTATAAAGCATCCAACTCAAAAGCACTGACTACTCTCTTTGGAATTACCCTATCAAAAGGCCATTAGAAATTATTTATTTCTGTTAGCTCTTTCAAATTAAAGGCCTCATCAAAAGGTTTAAACATTACTGATCCTCCAGTTTCTACATTAATTATAGACATAAAAATCCTACAAGCCCATTATAATAAATTTGAATCATGAACCAATATGGCAATGCATGATGAGGGCACTTTCCAAGCATCCCCATGAATATTTTCTAGCATTCATAGATTGACTCTCCTTCAAATTTGGAAAAGATGTTATGTCATTCTTAAGCTTGATAGCTTTAGAAGGTGGAAAGTACTTAGTTAGGAACTAATATGTAACTCATTCCAAGCTGTTATAGAGTCTTGGGGTAAGGAATTTAACTACATCTTTTCCAAGTCCCTTAGCAAAAATGGAAACAAACCAAACTTAACAGTGTTATCACTAACACTAATATACTTGATTATTGTAAAAAATTTTAAGAAGCTAGCTAAGCATAGGTTGGGATCCTCAATAAGAGTTCCCCTAAACTGAGAATTTTAAACCATTTTGATTATAATATGTTTTAGCTCATATTTATTAGGTTGGATTGTAAGTTTATTTATACAATAATGATTCAATCTAATACATGATTCTAATATTCCCTATCAGGTTTAGGCTGGTCTAGATTAAGATTTGGTTTATCCATTCCAAATGAAACATTCTTTTTATTTTCTAATTTTTATAAGGGTCCTCTAAACCTCTAAATTAAAAAAATAATGGTAACTTACTAGATGTACTATATATATACAAACAATGCGAGAATTACATTATAAAAAATAATATGACAACAGGCAATAAAAATATTTCTTTTTTTTTCAAATTTTAACAAAAACAAATAATAAGAAACAAACAATAAGATATAATATTCATGATACAAGTAGGATAAAATGTATAGCTCTTTTAACATATATAACAATTTTACAAAAAACCACTTTACTTCCCTAGCAATGGTGCCAAAATCTTGATGGTGGGTATGATGGAATGATGTGCGTAGGCAGATGTGCATGAAAAATGCTTAGTCATTCTTTGATATAAATGCCCGTTAAATAATGCAGGTGCCATTATCTGTCAAGCTATAAAAGTGATATGATAGAGTTTTGATCCCATAAGAAAGTGTTCAGCTACAATGCAGATCATGGATCAGAGGTCATTACGTGGGTTTTCAGGGGACTAAAGATTCACTTTGAAAGGGTTTCAGGACCTTGGTGTTTAAAACTAGATTTTGACTTAGTGTTTTTGGATTTGGAGTAGATCAAGAGTTTGATTGGTTGATTTTAGATTATCTACATCAACTATAATCAAATGGATGATTGAGGTTGATTGGATAAGATCAAAGTTTGGTGAAGGTCAGATTGTAGGCAAGGTAGAAGTCTCGAGTGAGAATCGGATTGAAGGCTGGATTGAAATTTGATTAGGGTCCCTATGATTGACAAGTAGACAATAGTCTATAGGATCACCAAGCAAGAGTCTAGATAGGTCCTGATGACCTCATATAAGAATGAGGTCAATACCTATAGAATAAAAATAGTTATGCAATTGAGTGTTGTTAAAGCATATAATGATATTAAGAGTATCCCTACACTTACCCTCATTAATATTGAAGAATAGAAGAAAATATATAAAATGACTGTCAAAAAGAGAGTAAGAACAATTGCAGTAGAAATTCTTGATTTTACCATCATCATCAATAAGATAGTAGTGCCAATCAGAATTGAGAATGATAACCACGATAGTGAGGAAATTAATAAAGTAATAGAAATGAACCATCATAGCCAGACAAAGGTCCCCCCACAAATAGAAAGTAAAAGTCTTACTCCAATAAACTAAGGCCATAGAGGCCAAAAAGAAAAACAACAAAACCTTAAGGTAGAGATGAGCTGGATTAGAAGACCACAAAAGGGTACAACCATAACATCCAACCTGATAAACCACCAGCCATTAAACCAAAATTGCAAAGCACAAAAATTGTCATAAGTGGTACCAAACCAACTATAATCAGAGAACTAGAAGGGATTGAATTTAGCATAGATAATAAGCTTAAACACAAAAGAGAATATCTAATTTTTATAACTGCAGCAATCACCCAGAATATAATCAGCCAACAACCATAAGTACTCATACATAAAACCATAGCTGAATGGATACCATTCATAGATAAACCAAAGGATCTTCAACAAAGAAAAAATAAACAAAAAAATAAAAAAATTGAAATGATCATGGGGAGAAAAGCTCAAGAGAGTAATATTTGTAATACCATTATGAAGAAACCCCAAGTGCCACTCCAATCTAATCCTAGACCTACCTGAAAGTAAACATCATAGGAAATCACAAAAGGAATAGACAGAGCAAAAAGAGGTAGTAGTACTCATGATGAACACACAACTAGACTCCTCTTCCCAACACCCCCCAAGTCAAAACAAGACTAAATAGCTAGAAAATGCACAAACAAACCAAACCCGTGATTCTACCACATACAACAGACCCAACAAGACGAAGACAAAAAAGGACCACCACCAAGCAATCCAGAAAACTCCACCAAGGTAAAAGAGAGCAACAAATAGGGGTTAAATCAATAATATGAATTATCCAATCATTGCTAAAGCCCCACCAGCCACAATAGTTATAAACCACCATCAACAAGAAAATTGACAAGGAAACCAATACAAAAGTCAATCCCAATAAAATAAAAGAATCATTCTAGTGCTAATCAACCAAATATACAAGCTCCACTCTAAAATCATAAGATAAAATATCTCGATCACACAGTGAAACAACAGAGCCCCAAAAGCACCGAGCAATACACATAGTGAAAATCAATAACGAGCAAGGATGAGCAGGAAATAAAGGCAGTAGCAGTAAGTAAATCCCCACAAAAGAGCGCCCTCCCCCTATACAAGTAGGAATATAAATAATCAACCAACAAAACAAACCAATTACTAGAATACTATTGAAGCAATAAAGAGTAGAACCAAACCGAGAGCTAGAGAACATAGACACCACATAAGAAATAAACTGGCAGAATCCAAAAAGAAATGATCTAAGAAACTCTAACATAAGGTATGCCCATACAATCAAGCCTAGCTTAACCAAACAGTCTGGTAGGAGTAGAATTCCCCATAAATTCCATAAAATCTGACAGGTTACAACCCAAATCAGCTAAATAGACAGCAGCAACATTTCCTTTCCTATAAATATGAGTTAAAAAAAATTAATAAGAGATAACCATGGTTTAATCTCTCTAATAATGTAGAAATAAGAAGGATTAACAGCATTATTTTCAAAAATAAAATGGATAACGAGCTTAGCATCAGCATCAATCCACACATTAGTAATCCCAAGCAAAATGCATAATTGCAACCCATACTTTAAAGCCTGAACTTCAGCCATAATCATAGTGGTAATATTAGAGGGACCTACAAAAGCAGCAATAATATGGTCATTGAAGTCACGGATGATACCACCATAACCAGCTTTCAACCTTTTGCATGCACCATCAATATTAAGTTGTAGCAACCCATACTAGGTTTAATCCATCTAACTAAAATGTCTTTAAAGAACTGGATATTAGACCCAGCACCCAAAATGCCAAATTTCTCAGCAATTTGAGAGGAGTTGTTAAAAAAATCCAAATTAAATAACTTAGACAAAAATAATTTTCTCACTTTATCCTTAATCTTAAGGACAATGGATGAGGCTTTCATAGTAATATTCTCATGCTTTGCCTCATTCCTACTTTTCCAAAGAAACCAACAAATAATGGTGGGTAATACATTTCTAATATGCCTCTTAATAGAAACCACTCAATCATGCATGATATTTATGATGTTGTTATAGTTTTTACAAAATTGATTGGTAAACAAATTGTCAAAATAAAGCCAAACTTTAATAGCCACAGGACCATTATAGAAAAAACATGATTCAGAACCTCAATATGCTAGCAGCATTGACATTTAGACACAATATAAAAATCTTTTTCATTAAGATATTGTCAACAGGAATATAATTGTTGAAAATCCTCCACATTAATATAGACTAAGAAGCCGGAATACCTCTTTGCCAAATGGAAGAGAAAATCTTAGACTTTGAATGCACATTCCTAAAAGAATGCCACACCTCTTTGAATGTAAAGCTCCCATCATTAGACTTATTAAATAAAATATAATCTTCCTGATCAAGTTGTAACGGCACTTTCAAGATGAGATTAATGACAAAATCATGAACCATATCAGCAAGGTAATTCAAATTCCAAGTCCCTTCTTAAATAAAATTAGCCACTATACATGCACCATTGGTATGAGTATAGAGTAAATTATCAATAGAAGAGAAACCAAGCAAGTTATCTTGCCAAAAGAAGATGTCCCTACACCCTAAACCCTATTGAATGAAATTCTTAGCATCCCATTTGATAGAACAAAGCCTTTTCCAATTGAAAGAATCCCCATTTTTGAAAAAGAAATTAAGAGGATGCTTACCAACATAATATTTAGCAATCATAAACTTCTCCCAAAGGCTTTTTTTAGTCCTCAAATTAAACCAGAGTTTATAGGAAAAACTAAGAGCCATGTCTCTTAAGTTCTTAAAATCTAACTTTCCTTCATCCTGGACAACATAACATCTATCCCAAGAGGCCCATAAAATAGCAGATTTACTTTTTTTGGCCCCCCAAAGGAATTTGTTAAAAATCCTTTCAAGTCTAGTGCAAGTATTCTTAGTCGGAGATAAAATGTGAAATAAATATATTAGAAGGGAACAAAGAACACTTTTAGGTAAAACTAATCTTCCACCAAAAGTGAGAAAATTAAAAGCCCAAGTAGAAAGTTTTTCTTGAATATTAGATAAAATATCCCCAAATAAATGAGATCTCTTCCTACCGTTATAAAGAGGAGTGCCTAAGTATTTGAGGGGTAATTGCTTATGCAAAAAACCATACTTATCCTGAATAGAAGAGATTCTGGGTTGAGTTATGGATTTAGCAGTGATAAAGTAACTTTTCATAGGATTAAAAATTAAACAACTAGCCCTTTGAAAAAGACCAGGAAATTTAGAAAGGATTTTAAGTATCTTCTTGGAGCCATTCATAAAAATAATAAAATTATCAAACTGTCTCCAGTAAAAACCTAATTATAAGCCCTAACAATGGGATGGTGATAGTTAGTAGGGCTTTTCCTTATGGTTATATTTACCTTTATCAAGTTGCAGTTAATGGAAGTTGAGATATCATGAGGTTTAGTGCCAATTTGAGAAATATAAATATATGCATGAAAATAATAAGGTGTGAGTTCTACAAGGCATCTATAAATAAAGAGAAAAACATTCATAATTTATTCTTAGATTTACAAAAAACTTAAGAAGTAGTTTAGTATTATTGAGAATTACTAAAGTGAGGAGAAACTAGAGGGTGGTCCTTATAAAAAGATCTAGTACTTGGTATTTGAGGTTTTTCTAGTTGATTATATTTGAATAAGTAATTGTAGCTACATGATATCTCTAATAGGTAGTAGTATACTCTTCAAACTAGAAGCAATTATCTAGGAAGGGACAAGAGGGACCTCCAAGAAAGATTCAAGCACACTTGATTATATAGGGAAAAATAGGGCTTTGATGTAGAAGGTAATAGCGGTTGAAGTGGAAGTTATATGGTTTGGAATAATATTGTCCATTAAATTTAAAACATCAATTCAATCATATAGAATGATTATTATTGTATTTTCCATTCAATAGAATCAAAATAATCCCACATGGAATTGTACAATGAATAGTCAAATCATCCAGTTTGATTGGCGATCATATAATATGATCTATATCTTTTCATTTTTCATGAGGGGTTTGTCATGCTATTGTTAACTAGTCTAGTCGTATAGTACATACAAGTATTTATACAATATAATGTGCAGTAATGATCATACCAACCCTTTTAATTTTGTACAAATTATATTTCATGCCTGATAAGTCATATAGTAAAAGCTGTGTTGGTATAGTATGAATTATAAAAATTTGTGCGTGCAATCTCAACCATTAATTTAAACATAGGGTGGATTCGTGATTGTCTACGTGTATTGTACAATATGAAAGTGATCAACTATATGATTTGGGGGATTTTTGTGCTCCTTTGTGTGGTGATGAGGAACACTAACATAGTACTTAAAATGCACATTATACATCAAAATTCATAAAAATAATGATTAAAAAATAGACCAAAAATAACATAAGACATAATTCAAAACATAAAATGCCATAACATGGAGATAAATAAAAATAGGGATAAACATACAACCAATGTACACAAATGAAGGAATTAACAGAACACATAAACATATAAACTAAAGGTAAGCACTACTAAACAAGATAGTCACAACCACTTAAACTGATAAACTAGACCATAAGCATAGAATGAGAACATAAACATGTAAATAAATAAAGTTATGTAACTACCCAAATTTCCTATACACTTATATCAATGATTCCTAATCTAGTTTTAAGTGCATTAAATCTTTCATAACTTAGGGGTTTTTTGAAAATATCAGCTAGTTTGTTCTATATGTCTATAAGTTTTATGCTGGCATCACATTTTTCCATGTAGTCTCTAATAAAGTGGTGTTTAATGCCAATATATTTTATGTGAGAGTGTTGAATTATATTCTTAGTGATACAGATCACAGTCGTGTTGTCCCACATGATTGGTATAGTATTCACTTAGAGTCAAAAATTAAGAAGGTGTTACTTCAGCCATAGGACCTAGGCAACATTGTTCCCTTTAAAAATATACTTAGCTATGACAATGGATAGAGCTAATGATTTATGTTTTCTACTTAGCTAGGAAACTAAAGATTTACCAATAAACTAACACATCCTTGAGGTGCTTTTCTTATCTACCTGGTAGCCTCCAAATATATGGATTTAAAAATCTAATAAATTCAAATGTAATGATATCTTTATGGTACTAGATTACTATGTTTAAGGTCACTTTAAGGTTTTGAAGGATTCTCTTAGTTATTCCTTTGGTTTAGCCTAAAATCTTGGACATAAGTCTATATTGAATAGTATATTAGGTCTACAAGCTGTCAAGTATAGTAGAAATCCTGTTATGCCACTAAATTTCTTTTGAATGATTTTTTTTTTCCATTTTGTTCTTTATTTAATGGATTATTAAGGATCACGATGTGTTAGTTTTCTTACCCCCTTCCATATCAAATTTCTTAACTAGTTTTCTAATTTATTTGGTTTGGTTAAGGAAGTTTCCATATCTTTAGTACTTAACATTGAAACCAAGAAAGTAAGTCATCTATCCCATTATACTCTTCTTAAACTCTTGGCTCATACTAGAGAAGAACTCTTCACATAAATATTCACTTGTAGATCCAAATAATATACCATCAACATAAATTTGAATAATTAAAATATCTTATCATGCCTTCATAATAAAAATGTTATCTATAGTACCTTTAGTAAATAAAATATCTATTACTAAATTACTCGATCTCTCATATCATGCCCTAAGTGCTATCTTTTATCCATAAAACTCTTTCTTATATTTGTAAACAGGGATGAAGTTTTAAACTCAGGTGATTGTTGAACAAAAACATCTTCCATGATGACTCCATTTAAGAACACAGTCTTAATATGTTGACCCCATTTTTGGATGAGGTCAATCCCCTATATATCAAACATCAATCTCTAGACCTACATCATTTTAAAATCTAAATCAAACTCATCACTGTGTTTTGGCATGGTGATTTCATTATTCACCCTAGAAACCATTACTTTACAATAACCCTTGACTGTCATTAGATCATGTCATCTTCCACTTCACAATCACCCTTGATTATCAATGGAATGATCGTTCAGAAGCCTAA
Source organism: Dendrobium chrysotoxum (assembly GCA_019925795.1). Classification (NCBI taxonomy): domain Eukaryota; kingdom Viridiplantae; phylum Streptophyta; class Magnoliopsida; order Asparagales; family Orchidaceae; genus Dendrobium; species Dendrobium chrysotoxum. The sequence continues at coordinate 43,821,275 of CM034315.1, forward strand.
AACTCCCTCAATATTTAACCTCTGTTGATCACTTCAAATCTAAATCTAAATCAATCTTTAAATCTATCAATTGATATTCCCTAGAGATAACCAGTTGATTACCTATTTAATCACTAATAATCATCAATGATTGTCAATGATCTGAACATTTAAAATCTTAAATCCTCCTAAACCATTCTATAAATTAAGTCTAAATCCAATCAAATGACTAAACCCTTTGATTAATTAAAAACTCTAAAATTCAGTATCAAAACAACCCCAAAACCTCTTTGTCAATAACCTATTTTTAGAGAACTTTTCATTACCCAAAACCTAACTAAATGGCCTTGGATTCCTAATATTTTATTTTCATATTGATTTTGCATGCCCCTAGGGAAAACCACATCAGCTTGAATGTATTTCAAGATCCTTAATCCCTAAACCCAAAGGATTTCCATAAGCTATAAAACCTTTAAATATGTACAGCCTATGCCACTAAACATAATGTATTGAGATTTTTGACCTAAGAGGCCTCTCCAAACCGATTGATCATCATCATAATCACGATAATGATGTATTAAGTTAGCATTGAACCTTTGTTGACCATGGTTGACCATAAAACCCAAAAACCTTAAACCAATAAACTGAATTTCCTTCAACCTTAATTTTGCCTTATCAAACCAAGTCATGAAACCTTCACCAAATATATCTAGAATATAATTTGGAGTGCATTAAACTAAGTGCCATGCTTAGGTCACCTGGTTGACCAAGTCAACCTAGGTTGACTAATTTTCTCTTTTACCTCTTTAAAGTACAATACATGCATGGAAACCCCACCAAACCTTGGGAACATCTCCTACAAACCCCAAACATCATTTAGAATGTATTTAATTGAGTTCCAACCCTTGGTCAATTATGGTTGACCAAGCAAACCTAGGTTAACACAAGGCTCTTTCATCCCTTGAACATGCATTTTGAACTTATTTACCCCACCAATTTGGGAACACTTCCAACTTGTCCTAAATATAATTTAGAATGAGTTCGACCCAACCCTGACACTTGGCCAAACCTAGTTGACTAGAATATGCTATATAAACTTTAAAAAATTAGAACTCATGCATTTGACCTCACCATGGAACCAAACACTAGTGGACTGCTCCATGAACCTCCATGAGTCATAAAAAAATACTTGGGCCCATGGGCCCACCTAGTTTGACCATTTGGGTTGAACCAAGTGGACCAAAAGGGATTTTTATTAGCCAAAATTCAACCATTGTGAAATTAGTTTTGTATAAATGGTTGTAGTAGTTGTGTATTTACCCAATGATCATTACCCATGAGGCCCAACCCATGGTTTGACCTGAGTTAACCATATGGGTTGAACCAAGCCACCTAAAATATATTTTCATGGATCCTTTCTTTTTCCAGCCCAAATTTGACCCAACCAATGGCTTGAATAGACTCTAGAACATTCATATAGAAATCCATGTCAAACCCTTGCCACATAAGCCGTTGAGGTTATAAGATTCTTTATAACAACCTCTCTCTAATGATTAGTTTAACCATAATTTTCCAAATAACAACCCATTTACTTCAAACTCTGCAGGATATTCCCTTAGATCGTATTATCTAGTATCTAGTCTCTAACTAAAAAAGCTGCTGGCCTTAGCTTAGGTTGCAAGATCCAAGCCCTTCATTACATTTTCTTTCCCTTATAAATGGCCCATTTTTCCTGGAGAAAAGGGTTGATCAATCTGATTCTATAGCCCCTTAAGAACCTCAAAATTTCTCCCATAGCCTTTGTAGCTATTCTATAGTTCAAAAAATCTCCTAAACCATTAAGAGAGAGAAAGCATAATTTCACTTTAGTTTTTGATCTAGCCATCATATTTTCTTAAAGCCTTCAAAGAAGTTGCAGAGGGCTTGACAAGCTTTCCAACAAGCCCAAGACTAGTAAAATCCATCGATTGGTTAGTCATAATTTACATTTTGAAGTTTTAAGATCAAACTCACAATTCTCCTAAATCTCAATGCATGAATTTTTGAAACTTTACGGAGTTGAAAGATCAGATGATCAAGATTCTTTACTTCAAATTTCATCATATTTGATTGGTTAGATAAAAAGTTATGGACATTTGAATATTCATTTTAAATTTAATAAAAAATAACCATTCAATTTGAGTCATCTTATCATTTGGCTGGACACCTAGATCAAAACACACGTGCCTAGTATTCTTGAGGCTTGAACGCACTTCGCGCTATTATCTGATCGACGACATTACCATATCCGAGCTATCCACCTTCTGCTATTTTGATCCTACAGTCAGATCTAAAGTCCAAAATGGTTAAGTTATTTATCCAATGCACATTGTGTGTCCAACTAATAATACGATGAAAACCACTGCACCAATGATTGATAACCATTGGCAGAGGAGGATAGAATCAATTTATATTGAATTAAATATTCAATTTAATGTCTAAAACTTTAATAAATCATAGTAAATTCATTTCAACTCCAATTTTAGTGATCTTAGATTCATCAAAAATGACTTGAGCCCTTATTTTTATTAAAAACATTGCCAATATATTTTGACTATTATATTCTGATAAAATTACATAAATAGGTTTATTTTTTTTCTTGATCTTCTAATGATCCAATGATCCATTTGAACTCAAATTTTGGGATTTGATTCTTGAGCATGTTATAAATCACCCTATAATTTTCATAGGGTATGATGAGCTACAAATTTATATGATTTGAATTTCCAAAGTCATTGGTCCATTATTGGACCTATAATTTTGAAAATTTATAAGTCTTTGTACACTTAAATTTTTCTTGCATTCTTTTGATGATGTGTTTAAGTATGTGCAAGGGTTATTTCATCACTAATTTTACTCAATTCTAGCGAGTCTAGATCCTAAAACAAAACACTAGAGCTATATATAAATTTAGATTTGATGATTAGTTTTTCAACCTAGAGAGACTTTGATGAGTCAGAATTTAGTGGGTTTTAAGCATATGTATTCATGTACCTATGCTTCAAATTTCACTTTATTTGGAGGCCATTTGTTTGTCATTTAGTCAACCTAATATTCATGTACATATAATTGAGATATGATTCTTGAAAATTCATAATAAATTCATTTTAAGTTAAAAAATTACATATAATATGTTGAAATGTTTATAATGAAAGCTTAATACAGAAATAATAAATGCCCTTAATGTTCATACAAGTTTTTTATTAAATCAAGGAAATTTAATATTTAATTAGAATAATTAACAAAAAATATAAAAAAAATTAAAAAAATTAATTTATACACTTGAAATCATCCCTAGAGGTAATTTCTAACATTTGGAGTAAATCTTAAGCTATTTGGAGTTGGTTTGGTACATAAATTAGAAAATACCCCTAATTAAATAACAAACTAAATCCATTAAATCATCAAACTTCAATAATTCATAACCAGTTACAAAAAAACTATAAATTTGGCAAACTCAAAGACATTAGACTTATCTGTGGGTCTATTATTTATGAAAATATAAATACTTCAAAATTTACTGAAAGTTAAAAAGTAAACATTTGGGTAAAACATAGTACATAAAATGCATTCAACTTTTTAAGTTTATAACTAATTCCAAAAAAAAATCCAAATTTAGTAAACTCAAAGGCATTGGATTTATCTCTAGGTCTAGTATTTATGAAAAATATAAAAAATTTAAAATATAATAAAAACAAAAAGCCAAGAAATGGACCCCACATTAAATATATTAAAATATAAAAAAATTAGTAAATCATTAAAACTTCAGTAAATCGTTAGCTTAATATAATTACTATTTAATAACATATGGCGGCACTTAGGAGTTATTGAATGGTATGTTATTTAAAACCTAAACGTAAATAACTTCAACAATCAAAACTTCTTTAAAAAGAAATTTAAAATCTCTAAATGATTAAAACTTAAATTGAAACTAACCTTTAAAGACCTTGAACTAATAAATTCATTTATAGATAACTCTAAATCAATAAAGCCTAGGAACTATACAAGCCGTAAAGCCTTTCTAATACACTTATATGGTTCTTTAGGATAACCAACTCTAGTCTAGGCTAAGCCTATGGTTTGTTTTGCTTCCAGGTGCTTTTCTTAGAGAGTAACTTATGAATATTTATTTATTTTCAGTAAAATGAATGTCATACATTTTAAATTCTTGTTGGTGCACTTAGTCACTTTAAGGATTGCTTTAGAAGCATTAGGCTATTACATAATCGCTTTGCTATTTTATATGATTTTATATATTTTTGTATTACTTTAAATTCCTACAAGTGTCAAAGTAGAATGTACCTACGAATGATGTATACATGTACTAGTCATCATAAAAGTAAAATGTATATAAATTGAGTTGTATAACATATTGAGTTATAAAAGATTTAAATATACGTATACATATAAAAATAGGGCTCCAAAAGATGATGTACTTTCCTTTGGAGGATACTTTCTTTTGGAATTCCATAGAAGACATGGAACTTGAAGACCATAAGAAAGTATATCTATATCTATATATATGGTTGGACTAGAAATACAGGTTTGTTATAGTGGTGCCTCACCACCTTTATTTTTTGTAGAGTTTGAATTTGTTGTAAATTATCAAATTAATGAATAAATAAATTACTTTTTATATCTAGTCTTTCAATCACTACATTGCTTCATATTTTACATTCATATGGGTTGTATTTTGCATTAGTGGGTAGAAATTTTTCTAGGTTTCTTTCGGTATATATGCTTCAAAATTTGTAGGAACATGTATACTAGTTCTAGGATGATATGGTACTAAGTACCTTATACACCAACCCCTTTACCTATGCATTCATACATGCACCCATTTTATTATTCCAATATAGGTTAAGCAAAAACATTTATGCCTAACGGAGGTCAGGTAGTGGGGTCCTCATACATTCAAATAATGCCATAACTTATCCTTTGTTATAGGGCTGTTATACTACCAAAATTTATTAGAAATTTTGGGAATTATAAAATTTAGTTAGGATAATTAAATAAGACAAAATGTAGAGCTTTTAGTGAGTTATCTCGTTAGTGTCATTTTAACTTAAAGTTAAAATTACTGATCTTGAGTCATAAATTTTGGAGTCTGATTCATCCTTTGATCTCTTAGGATAAAGCTTAGCCTATCATGCATTACATCTAAAGTGATTGATTGTGCATTACGATTATTAGCAAGCAATTCAGTATGTGTAAGTATAAGTTTAAATTGTAAACACCTCTTCAATCTTTACATATTTTTAGTCTATTTTTTAAAATTCAAAAAATCTAAATCTATATTTTGAGAATGACTAGAGAATTTGCAATCTAAAGCTTATACATTAAATCTTATTAGCCTAATTATTTCTTTAGAATTATGTCTTTAAAATTCTTTATTCTTCACCTTAATAGAGAGAATTCTATTAGAAAATGTAATTAATTATAGGGGTTTGCCTGTATAGAGGGTCTATAACCCAGATAAAATAAACTATTTCTTGATTTCTTTTTAAGGTAAAGGAAAGTTTTGTGGACTGCATACCTAAGCTTTAAACATTGGATTGATTTAATAATGGAAATGATTGGTGAATATTTCTTTTATCCTTCAAGGCTAATTGAATATTCCCTATGTAGTGTTCAATCAAGAATGAAAAGTCTCTACTGACAAATTGATAGTGAAACATTAGTCTATACTTATGGATAGTATAATGTCAACATATGCAGATTTGATTAAAGAAACCCAAAATATAAATTTAAAGCAGATCTTGTGTGATTGGACGTTAAATTTATTCATGAAATATTCATTTGATATAGCATAAATCCTACAAAAAAAGTAAATGCATGTAAGATAAAAATATTACTTTAGCACCTTAAACATCTATGTCGTAGCACCTTCAATGCTCTGGTGCTGGAATAAAATGTCGAAGCACTCTATTCTCAATTATTTTTCCATTCAAGGAAGTGCCTTGGTGGAACATTATATAGCACCCCAGTGCTATAAAAGATGATACGATACTCTACAATCTATCAAATTATAAGTAATTTTACATCAAGCACCAACCTTTGGAGCGCAGTAGTGCCAAAAGATGTGTTTAAGTGTTGAAGCACCAATTCTTCTGTAGCACCACGCTACGAAAGGATGCATCGGTTGGGTCATCCAACTATCTGTCTTGTTAGCCCAACATTGCACTAGAGCAAACTAAGCATTGCTAATGTGCTAGTTCATTTTTGTAATATTGTAGTACCACTCTATTAGGTGTCATCAATCCTAATTTATTTTTTACTAAAAAATATAAATGGCTTTTTATATATATTTTTTAGGGATATTAAGGATAGTGAAGTTATGTTAGGTAGAGTGGTTGATCATCCTTGTAGTGAGAATAACATTCCTTATGAGTGGAAGAGAGTGTAGAGATAAAAGGTGTATAGAGGGAATCACTATAGAAAAGAAGATTTTAAGAACATCTTGCATAAAAAGAAAATTTTTTTTATGGTTCATTCATTATCATTAGTCCAGAACATCTTTAATTCTGGTTATCTTCACTATTTACTACCTTCCTCAGTAGTTATATCACCTCACCTTTTATTTCATTATGTAGGATAAATTTAATTACTTGAGTAGATGGTACTAGAGTTAGTTGTAGCACACTTGTCTCCTCATGGGATGAACGCTCTTCTTATACCTTTAATTACTTGATCGGCATGTGCACTTATATAGTTGGTATAATATTGCATGTAAATTCATAGTAGTAGGGAAACTCATTCTTTTAAAAAAAGTAAACTCCCCATCAAATTTTTGGTGTCATTATTGGGGAATATGATGTTTACTTTGCAGTTATCTTTATATTGTCAAAAAAGTTGCATATTTAAACCAAATTAATTTATTTAATTTTTACATGATTAATTGTATTTATATTTATTATTATTATTTTTAGTTATGAAGTTGTGAACTTGTTATTATATTGTAATTGTTAATTTTCAAATTATTTTGTTGCATTTTATTCACTGTGTTGGTGTTTGCATAATAGATGTAGTAAAGGACCTTTATTGCTTGAGCTAGAAATATAAACGGCCCTTTAAAAATCATTAAAATAAAAAATATTTTAGCGGTAGGAATGGCTGAACCAAATCAAGATTAGGTCCAAGCTAGACCTCTTCGGGAGTATGGCAATCCCTTAGTAGATGGAATTCATTAGAGTATCAACTAACCTACTTTCCAAGCCAATAATTTTGATATGAAACTTACCATTATCCAAATGGTTCATAACTCTAAATTTTGGGATAACTCTTATTGAGGATCCCGACTTAGGTTTAGCTAATTTCTTGGAAATTTAGAAAACATTCATGTATAATGGAATTAGTAATGATGCTATCAAACTTTGTTTATTCTCTTTTTCTCTAAGGAATAAAGAAAAAATGTTGTTAAATTCCTTACCCCAAGGCTTCATAAATACATGGAATGAATTGGCATGCAAGTTCTTAGCAGAGTATTTTTGCCATTCCAAAATTACTAAGCTTAGGAATGATATTACTTCATTTTCTCATTGTCATGGAGAGTAAATTTTTGAGAGCTAGGAAAGATTTAAGAAAATTCATAGAAAGTTCCTTAATCATGCTTTGCCTAATTTATTGGTGATATAGACAATTTATAAGATCCCTTAGGTCAAAAATTGATGTGGTAGTCATAGGACTTTTGATGTTAAAACCTTTTGATGAGGCTTATACCTTGATAGAGGAATTCACAACAAATAACTTTTAGTACCCTTCAAATAGGTTGAATCCTAAGAGAGTAGCCCGTGTCTTTGAGTCAGATGCTTTCTCTATTTTGACTACTCAAGTAGCGGCAATATCTAAGAAGTTAGATAAACTTAAAGTTAGTATAATCATGAGATCACCAATGCATTTGGATGAGAATGATTTATATTCTACTACTAAGTCTAGAGCTGAATGGGCAGAGAATGTGAATGTTTTTTTTTTTTTTGAGAAAGTACAAATAGCAATTTTATTAAAAGCATAACTTACAACTAGATTCCTCCTTTAACAAAGCTAAAAATGAAGGAGGAATCTTATTACTAGAGACATCTTCCCAAAAGAAGGAAGAAGTCAAAGCATAGTTAGCACATAAATCAACTAACTTATTACAATCTCTTCGTGAACAAGAAAAAATAAATTGCTTAAAATTGGAGAGAAAATCTAAATCCCTTGTCTTAAGAAAATCATCATAAAGAAATGGCTTCTTCATGGCATCTTGAAAAATTTTGATAACATTTGAGTTATCACCTTCAATCACTAAGCCATTAGTATCAAGCATCCAATCTTGAATATAATTCCTCAAAGCAAGGATGGCTAAGAACTCTATTTGAGAGCTATCCCAATGAATACAACCAAAACCAAATGGAGCCAAGAACCGACTTTTGTTGTCTCTGAAAACTCCCCCTATGTCGACTTGTTGTTAGATTGCACCGCAGCATCTAAGTTCACCATAATCCACCTAGGAGGAGGAGGATGCCAAGACGGTTGAGATAGCTTATACAGCTGATTAGTATCCCAGTAATCCCGAGTAAGACAGGTATCAAATGAAGCAACCGCCTGGATAATCGAATTGGTAGCAATAGTAGATATGGTGTCTTCCAAACGATCATGAACGAGCTTGTTTCTGCTTTTCAAGCAAAGAAAAATCACCGAATAGAACCGATTTCCCAAGAAATGATTCACAATAGCAATCTTCCGTAACCTCAGAAAACAAACTTCCAGAGATTCAAAAACTGGAATCTGAAAATTCCAATCAGTAAGCATCTTGATAACTTTCTTAACTTTGAAGCAATGGACAACCACATGCTCTACATTTTCTGTACCCCCACAACCTCTCGGGCATCCTCCCCACTCCATCAATCTTCTGTAAAGCAGGAACCCGAAAGTTGGAAAAGCATTTCTACACAAACGCCACAAGAATACATCCACTTGCGGTCTCAGCTTTAGCCTTTTCCTCCACTGCTAAGTCTCATCTTCACATTCACCCTCAAATTTCTTTTCATACGCCATTATTGCTATAGATTTCCCAGAAAACTTCTTAGAAAGCTCCATTTGATCTTCCCCAATATCTATCTATATAGGAATTGCTGAAATTAATTCTATCAGAGGTTGACCAAAACAAAGTTTAAGCTTATCCAAGCCCCACCTCCCATTAATAATAAAAGTTGATAACCGTAGGAATTCCATACTTAAAACTGCAGCAAAAGTAGGCCACCTATTAATGCTATAATTAAGGATCCAAGTATCCTTGAAGGTGTCCACTTTATCTCCATTACAGATACTCCATCTAGAGATAGGCTTTAGAAATTCTGCACCATGCCAAAAGATCCTCCTAGACGTGGAGGAGCACCTTTTGTTAACATCACTCCAAAGATCATTCCCATATTTTGATCTCATTAATCTATTAAGAAGAGAGCTTGGATTATTGTATAAATGAAGAGCGAATTTAACTCTCAAAGGACCCACTTTGTCCACCAACAGCTGCAATCCACGACCACCCAAGTTCTTTGGTTTACACAAGATGTCCCAAGCCACATAATGTAAATCGAAGCTCCCATCCTTCTTATTCCATAGATAGTTTCTACACATCTTCTCCAATTGCTTCAAGATCCCCTTAGGAATCAGAGAAAAAATGGACAAAAAAGTTGGAAGGGAACGAATCGATGCATTGATTAAAGTAATCCGACCCCTCATAAAAATGAATTTGGAACCCCAAAGATTCATTCTATCTGCCGTTTTGACAATAAGATTACAAAAATTTGATTTAACCAATCTCCTCAATGCAATCTTGACTCCCAAATAATCTATCTCATCTACCATTTTCATTTTAAGAATCTTAGCAAGAGACCTAGCTTTCCTCCTTTTAACAAAATTACCAAACATCATAGCCAATTTTAGCAAATTTATTCTCTGACCAGTCCATTTACAATACCTCTGTAAGATCTTGTCAATCTTCTTTATTCTTCTATTGTTAGCTTATGAGAAGATTAAAATATCATCTGCATACATCAAATGAGAAACCATAGGAGCAAAATGAGTAATCTTCATCCCAACATCTTTATCTCTACAAGCAAACTCTTCAGACAGTAATTGAGAACAGAAAATAAAGAGATAGGGTGACAAAGGACAACCTTGTCTAAACCCACATTTTGCCTCAATCCACTTAGAATTTATTCCATTAATCACAATAAAAAACTTAGGGTCCAAAACACATTGAAGAATCAGGTTAGAAAACCTCTTAGGGAACCCAAACCAATCAAGCACCTGAATCAAAGTAGACCAACTCATACTATCGTATGCTTGCTCCATGTCTACTTTGATAGCCACTAGACCCTTCTTGGCTTTAGAATATCTGAATTTGCTAAACAATTCTTGAGCAATCAAAACTTGGTCAGACATAGATCTACCTTTTATAAAGGCAAACTGAACTTCAGAGATAATTTTTGGAAAAAGAAAACTCATCCTATTAAGAAGCATCCTATTTTGTAAATAACATTACATAAACTTATAGGACGATAATTAGCAGGCACTCTAGGATTGTTAATTTTTGGAATCAGCACCACATTAGTTTCTCTCCAAGCAGGACACATAGAGCCTTTCACAAAAAAAATCTCTGATAGCAGCCCACACATCATCATGGATAATAGACCAATAATTTTTGATGAAAGAATATGTTATACTGTCAATACCAAGAGATTTCATTGCTCCCATCTTAGAAACGACATTTTTCAATTCCTCTACAGTGAATTCCTTATTCAGCGATCTGATATCCTCATCTTCAACTACCTTGGATGGTGACGGCCATCCACTCAAGCAGCACCCTCTCGGTCTCCATTTGTTTTCAAAGAAGTTCATAAAAACCTCTTCAATCCCTTGCTGGTCTTCATGCATCAATCCTGCACCATCTTTTACACAATTAATTATGTTTCCATTCCTTGTTGTCATCGCAACAATATGAAAGAACTTAGAATTAGAATCACCTTCCTTTAACCATTAGACTATAGCCCTTTGCTTCCAGCACAAATTGAGACGCCCTAGAGTAGCATTAAGTTCCAGAACCTTTGATCTTAAATAACACAATTTAAGATCAGAAAGGCCACCAGACTCATCCTCCTCAATCTATAATTCTAGAATTTCCTTTTTTAAACTTTCTTTAAGATCCACAAGATATTTGTGCTTAGCCTTACTCCAAAAGAATAATGACCTTAAAGTTCTTCTAAACTTTGCATTTAAGATTTCAGCATTGCTTCCTTTCACTTTTTATTCCACACCTCCCTTACAATAGAATGTGAAGCTAGGTAAGATGCCCAAACATCTTCAAACATAACCTTTCTCTTCTTCAAGGGACTAGAAGAACAAATCTTAACCAAAATTGGGCAGTGGTCCGAAGCCACTCTAGCCAAGTGTCTCACTACCGCCACTTGAAGGTGATCTAGAGCCATACAATTAAGAAGACAACGATCTAACCTTTCTAAGATTTGACCACCTCCATTTTTGTTGTTACACCAAGTGAATTTAGGACCCACATTCCCAATGTCATGAAAATCACAATCCCTCATAAAGGAGAGCATGTCTAGGGAAGCTTGAGAAACAACAAATTTTCTACCACCTATCTTCTCATTTTGCGATAAAATGCAATTGAAGTCGCCTCCAATTATCATAGGTAATTTATTACCAGAAAAGACTTACATCTTACTCCACAAAAGCTTCCTTTCACAAACATTCCTACTCCCATACACTGTGGCAATCAACCAGGTAGAAGAATTATGGATTTTCAATTCCCCCACCACAACTTGCCCATCAGCTTCAATAACATTAAATGAGGCTAAATCAGCCCTCCAACAAACCAAAATCCCTCCAGAAAAACCAACAGCAGGAAACATAAAAAAATCCCACACTTCACCAATAAACTTCTTAGATTCCAACACATCAAAAGTTGAAATCTTGGTTTCAACAAGCCCCACAAAAATAGCTTCATTATCCTTTACAATCTCTCACAAATACCTGGAGGCTTCAACCTTCTTTGCCCCCCTACAATTCCAAAAAATAACCAAACTCATTTTTTCTTTGAAGTGGGATTAGACCCACCACAAAGTTCTTTACCCAACTCTCCCTTCCTGGTTTTACTTTTTACCATAACATTACCCAAGGACTTAAGTTCTTTTTGCAACTTAAGTTTTGTCCCACCCGTGACTCTACCATTCAAGCAAGCCTGTTGACAACCCATCTCATTTACTTCATCCTCCAACTCTATTGTCGTTATAGCAATATTTGTAGTGTCAACCACATCCTTGACCATTCCAATGACTTCTTCGGACTGAAGAATATTAAACAAATTCTTCTCTATAAAGAATTCAGTTAAACCATCATTTAATATCTCACCATCTTCTAATGCACAGGCCTGGACCGAAGTACTGTCATCAACATAGGAATCCACCTTACTACTCCCATCACGATTTTCTTTATCACCACAACCTTCTATCACCTTACAGGAATTATTATCCACATCTTTGATATCTTTACTAAGCGTATCACCATCATTAACTATTGACTTGTAAGCCACACCTGGGGAAGAAATAGGCTGTTGAACATCACCAAATTTCCCTTCCAGTTCATTATTTTCTCCACCCCCAACCAAAGGGTTCGCCACTTCCCTATAAATTGTTCTTTCCCAATCCAACCTCCTAAGGAGGTTTCCTTAATTTAGAAAACTTGTTTCTTCTGAAATTCACGTGAATCCATGGCCCATAATCATTTTCAGCGCCTTCAGCTACCTTTCTCTGATCAGAGAACCCTTTAGCTAACTATTAAACAGTTTTAGCTGGAAAGTCTTCCTTAATGCTAGGACATTTGCTCTCCAAATGCCCTATTTTACAAAAATTGAAGCACAAATTAGGTAACTTTTCATAAATAATTCTCTGGAAGAATTTCCCCGCACAACCTTCCACCCACACTCCAACAGGAACCTTGTAATCTAGGTTAATACGAACACAAATTCTGGCAAATTCCCTTCTGCTCCACTGAAACATATTCCCATCTATCATGAATGGTTTACCAACCTTGGAAGCAATCCTACATATGTTGATTTTATACCAACATTGTAGAGGCAAATTTGGCATCCTAATCCAGACAGGAGCCGGAAGACCCTTCAATGATAAGGGAGAGAAAGAGGGTGACCACTTATCCAGCCCTACTATGTTGTTTCTTACATACCATGGTCCATTTGCATATACTGATTCTAAAGCTTCTTGTTCCTCAAATGAACAAAGCACCCACCCTAAGCCAAGCATGGTTAGGTGGAATTTACCATATAAACTCCATTGTCTCCTAAGCTCCATGCTAATCAACTGGAAAGAAGTATTTTCAGCAAATACTTTTATAACCAAGGCCTTACTGAGTAGATTAGAATTTTCCAATTCCATACCCATGTGAAGCTTGACCACCTCATTGTCTCCTACAAAATCCTTCCCAAAGTCCAAGTCAGCAACATTGATATTAGATTTTTTCTTTCAAGCATTCTCCACTACATTGCTAGAAACCTTTCTAGGAGAGAAGAACCTAGCATTCTCCCCAGCAAGGTTAGAATCTTCCACCTCACAAACCGAAGTTAAATCTTCGAACGAATCTTTCCCCTTACCGGGAGACATCCCATGGGTTACAACATCTTTAAAACTCGGAACCGACGAACACTTGAACTATTTGTTAAAAAATCATCCTTTAAACTATCCTTGGACATATCCTTGAGCATATGATCAGTAATATCATCAGAAAAGGAAGCAGGTATCTTAGAGGTAGCCACTGATGTCTTATCCGAAGAATGAAGAATTTTGTTAACAGGATTTAAAGAATTCGCATTTATCTTACTGTCAAGGACTAGGATTGCATTTGAATTCCCAAACCTGTTCACAAAAATTTTCATTCCAGATGATGAGGCATCAGGATCAAATGATTTAGCTAGAGAAAACTATTCCCACCTCACCAACCAAGGAGTCTTGCAATCAAGGACAATTGAAACTTCTTTACCTTTACCTACCACCGATTTATCATTTTTCAAAAAACCACCAACATTCTCAGAGATGATCAACTCTCCCTTCATACGCTGCCTCCTAACATCCTCTGCATCGCGAACGCCAATCGCCGAAATAATCTCTCCCACTAGATTAATTTCTAAATTAACATTACCTACCAATTTTCTCTTCACATCCGGTGGCAAAGATGGATCGTCGCCATACCACCTGAGCCTACCGAAACCCAGGCTGAAACCCCAGGAATGGAGAAATTTGAAAAACCAAGCTTCTCTCTCTAGAAAAAACCAGAGCTTCTCTCTAGAAAAAACCAAGCTTCTCTCTCTTGAAAAAATCAGAGCTTCTCTCTAGAAAAAACCAAGTTTTAATTTGGATGTGAATGTTATTAGAAGATTAAATAATCCCTATTTTAATACATACAATCTAAGTAGGACGAACCACCCTAATTTTAGTTAGAGTAATAATAATGTTGAAAATTAGTGGAATGCACACATGGACAACCCTGTAGGACCTTGGCATAATCTTCAGTAGTATAAAATTAATCATATACCTTCTTATCCCACAAGATTTATTAAAAAAAATCAATTCAATGATAAAAAGATACTTATGGAGGATTTAGTTCTTCTGATGGAAAATAAATTATAGATTTAAGTTGTTGCCATTTGCAATTTGGAGAAGCAAATTAAGGTAGTTAACAATTTGCTTGAGAAGTAAGCCCCATGGCACATTACCCAGTACCACAAAAATTCATCCTAAGGAAAAAGGAAAACATCAAAGATTGGATCAAATAAAGAAAATTATTTTCTTGGTGTAAAATCCTAATCTTGTTGGTGTAAAATCCTACTTCTATTATTTGTATGAAGTTTTTTTGTTTGCTATATTATTTATGGGTACTGTGAAAATTATTATTTTATTATCCTTTCTAGTATGTTACTTGCTAAAATTGTTTAATTAGATGTGCACTTTACTATTTTGCATTGAAGTTGTTTATTAACTATTTTAATTACCTTAAAATTCCCTACATGCTTAACTGTTGTATGTTCCTCTTATAATTTCAGTTTGACACTTACTTGATCAAGAAAACTTTTAATTAAACATAGCTTAAAATTAAGTTTGATATAAAATTATAGGCACTTAATTGAATGAATAAAGAATAATAATTCTTTATTTAACAGTCATAAGAAGCAACTAAGAAAATTATCTAAGTTAATACTTCACATTGAATTTAAATTCTATAACACCAAAGCACTGATTGTTAGTTATAATATTGAATAACCCAGTTTAGAAAAAGGAGTACTTAGATTAATTTATTAAATTCATTATAAACTCAAACATGGAATTAGTGAACCTATAATAATCCTTACATGATTTTAATTTAGAATCACTTAAGAGAATAAGGAAATCAGATATTAAAAAATTATTACTTAAGTACTCATAAAAGTTAAAAGAAATAAATGAAAAATAAGAAGATTGAAAAAAAAAGGAAAGAAAAATATGAAAGAAAATTTAGTACCATAATATCAAAAATTGGTATCTGACGATGCCGAATTTCTAGAGGATTCTAATACATAATTTAAATAGGAAGGTGTAACATAGGCTAGTATCTATCGAGGTTTACAAATGAATTTCAAATTAACTAAAGTATAAGAAATTCCTAAATGATAAATCATTCAATCAAAATTAGTAAGTAATTTTGCACTTACACTTACAATAGAAGATTTTAATTTGATATTAATAAAGATAATTTATTAGGGTGCTTTGTTCAAAATTACAACAACAACAACATCAAGCCTTTGTCCCACTACGTGGGGAAATGAACGTTCCTTTTGGTTTGGTCAACACATCTCCCGACGAGGATCAAACTCGCGATCTTTTAGTTTGGTCAAGACTGGAGTGCTTTGTTCATGATTGCTTAAATTAAACTTGTCATGCTTTAATCATTGCAAATCACATCTAAATAGTTATGTATTATCTTACATTTTAATAATTTTAATTTGGAAACTTTTTTTGGGAATAATGAACTGATCAAAGGTGCAAACAAATTACTTGATTACATGTAATAGCTTATGCTTGGAGGAATTTGTTAAGTTAAAGTTATCTTTGTTTTCTTTTTGTCTTAAATTTAAGTAAAAAAAATTGTTTTAGTTTATGTTGTGTAGTAATATCTTAGCAGAATGCCTAAAATTTAGAAAATTTTGACCACCACCACAGTGGCCCAAACACTAATGTTGTAACACTTTCATCGCCCAACACTAGAATGGAACATCATAGCACTCCAGTCTAAGTAATTTTTCCATTTAAGGTAGAAACACAATAGAACATCATATAAAGCTGAAATTTTATGTGCGCCCTACCACCACAAAAAGAATTTTGTACTCTGTGCTCTATCAAATTGTAAGTAATTCAATGTTAAAGTGTCAACCTATGGAGTGTACTAGTGTTGGAAGACATGTTTAAGCGCCACAGTGCTAGTTCTTGTATGGCACTATAATAATAAGAAAGGAAACATTATGTTGGGTCCACTAACTATCACATTTGGTCAGCCCAACATCTCAGCAGAGCTAACTAAGCAGTGCTAAGGCTTAGTTTATCACTATAAAGATGTGGCACCACTCTATCAAGCATCACTGTGCTTAATTCAATTTTGTTGGTATTGGAAAGGTGATTTTCTTTGCGAGGTACAAAAAAATATAAATTAAATTTCTTTGGGAAAATTGGAAATTATATTTAACTTTCAATTTTAAAATTGAATAGATAATTAGGGATAATATACCACCTCAAAAGGCAGACGTAAAATCTCCTAATGATTCCAGACCCAAAATTATAGATTCTCTCTTCAATGTCATAGCCTGATTTAGGGGGAACCACATATAACCCCTGAGGGTTTAAATAAAGTTCAGTCAAATATCTAACTATGATAATCAAGAGGAGTGATCATTGATTTCATATTCAAATTTATGTTAGCAAATAATGTATCTCCCCGAGGGGAGAACATATCACTTGTTAGCAATTATTTGATTATGATAATGATGATCATTATAAATTTGATTTCCCAAAAGAAAATTTAATTGAGATTTGAAAAATTGACATGGGTTCTAAATCTCCTATGAGCACAAGCACTCATAGTTAATTACATCGTAGGAGACTGGAGTCTCCTACGAAAACTCTCGATTAAAATAATAGCAGAGATTTTGTTTAGAGATTTTCTAGGAGTGATATCAAAGGAGGTGAATCCAGAGTTTCAGCAGGGATTGGATTGAATTTTGAACACTTATTTTTGGAGTCAATGGGGGAAAGGTAGGAGGCACTATGGGATTTTAAAATAATTAAGAAGTGACCCAACCTGAGCTAAGTGTTGGACTTTAAATTTTTGATTGAAAGAAAGAATAATTTGAGTTGATTGCTTTATTAAAAATTTGGAATTATATTCCCAGAGGTTGGGGTGTTGTGATTCAAAATTATATTCTAAATTTGGACACTAGACCATAGTAGTCTAAACCTAACTAATGCAATGCAAAATCTGGACTTACCCTGTCTTGGATTGGGGAGCAAGCTAACAACCTAGTCGATTGGTCAAAGGAGCTTGAGGTGGCAAGGGAGGATGCCTTGGGTTCTGGTTGGATAAATTAGAAAGGGTTTGAGGCATGGGAGCTAAGACTTGAATGTTTTAAAGAGGTTTATGGTGGTTTAACCAAGGGTTAATGGGTTGAATTGGTCAAAGTCAAGGGGTTTTGACTCACCTATGAGTGGAATGTGTTCAAGGAATAAGATAAAGTGTAATTGGAGGTTCAATAGGGTTGATTTGGTCAATTGGTTGGATTTGATCTAGATGGGCTTGATTTAGCTAGATGTTGATTGAGTTGACCAAGTCAACTACTAATTGGGTCAACATGTCTAGTCAAGTCTAAACCATTGGGAAAGTACTCAAAGTGTTTTGAATGAATCTGTAATTGATTTGGTATTGAACTTGGTGATCATAAGGTTTATGTTAGGTTTGGTCAATTGAGCTTGACTTGGTCAAGTAGGTTGACCCACAGATGGGGGTTGGGCTCAATATATTTCAAATGATATTTAGAGTCTGGTAGAGGTGATCCCAAGGGCTAGATTGGTCATCTTGGTCAATTTGGCCACTTTGACCCTTAAGGGGCTTTTGGGTCAACCTAGGTTGACCTAGGGTCTGGGCTTGGGTGTACTGGATCCTAAATGAAATTTAGAATAAATTGGAGAAGGTTTCAAGGGTTGATAAATTGAATCATGTTTAGCCTAAAGGAAAAGTCCAAAAATCTCCCTTAAGGGGCATTTTGGTTATTTTGACCCCTAGTCAACCCTGGATCAAGCTGGGTGCAAAAAAAAGTATGGTTTACTAGTCAACAGGTCAATATAGAAATAATGGAAGTTGTTAGAATGTTTGAAAGGGATCCCAAGGTTAACTTCCACTGGATGGCATGTCTAGTGGCCCGAGCTATAAATATTTAAAGGTTTTGCAACCTTTAGAAATAGATTCAGTCTCTAGTGCTAGGAGTGTTAGATTGAGCTCAAATTTTGAGGGTTGACCCTAGAGATATTCTTGATCAATATGCAACTGACAAATCATGAATTGGAGGTCATTTTATTGGAATTCATGGTGTCAAAAAATTTACCCAGAAAGGGTTTCAGGACTCGGGCTCTTGGCCTTGGATTTGGATTTTGGAGTCCTGGATTTCTTAACCTATGCTGTGTTATGGATTTGATTAATAAATTTTAGATTATCTAAATCAATAACAATCATTTGAATGATTGTATATAATTAGATAGGACTGGAGTTTGATAAGAAGCTAGATTAATCTAGAATTCAAAAAACTCTAGAGTCTGGACTGGTTAAAGGATTAGATTGATCTGAAGTCTATATTGGTCCAAAAATCTGAAGAAATTCTAGGGTTTAAAATCTAAAAGAGTCCTAGGACTTGGATAAATCCTAGGTGTTAGAATCTTGAAGGATCCTAGGGTCTAGGAAGCTCCTAGGGTCTAGACAGGCTTACGAGGCCAGACTGATCTGTTGGTAGAGGTTGACCAGGAGTTTGGGAAAAGTCCTAATGACCTCATACAAAAATGAGGTCAACATGTTTATATAAAAAAAAAGGTTTTTGTTCTTTCTTTTAAGGGAGACCTAGGATAGTAAAGTTATGTCTAGTCGAGTGAATGGTAAAAAGATTATGGAATGTATAGGTGTAAGGAGGGAAATACTCATGAAATAGTCCATTAGTAGGATCTTTTTGGGATTCTAAAATTTGGGTTATATTTTCTTCATCTTTCTTTTGTGTATCTTTTTTAAATAAATTAATGAAATGTTTTTCTCTATGAATTAATTTTATGGCCAGCTAACTTCTTTATTTTAGATGATGATATGAATAATTTTCTTTCTCTTAATATAGAGTGTATTGCAAATTTGGACCCAAGCCTGGTGATTTTGATGATAACAAATATTATTGGAATTTTCACTATGTTATTTGAATTCAATGCATATCTATTTTTGCCCTGCTAACTAACATTTTAGTATCACTGCTCACTGGCAACCTTGATCAACTCAAGATTGGGTAGACTAGAAATAAAGTTTATATTTTTCATTTATTTATACTTTTTACCTTTCTTGAGTCAAATATATATTATGTTGGATCCTAAAGATAAGTAACCTTACACACAGACACACACTCAAGGAAGTGAGTTAGTGAGTTAGAAAAATTTCTATTCTTTTTGAACTAATCGTACACTGATAAGTTAACTAGAAAATCCTAAATAGGGCACCTCTATTAATTAAGATTGATTAAACTAATCATACTGTATGGTCCAAATCATATAGGATGATAAGAGGTTTCCAGGGAGTGGACATAGGTCAAGTTTGACCAAACCACTATAAATTTTTGTTTATTTTATTTTTATTATTCTACACTTTTATTTTTCTATGATTTACTATGTGGTTAATAAACTCTAATTTTTTTTATTATTATGACACTAATCTGCTTCCGCATTAGGGGATTAAGATCTTTTTTACTCAGATATTAAAAGGCTACAAAAAGGATTTTCTATTTGTTTTATATTTTAAAAAAAACTAATTCAGCTCCCCCACTTGGTTAGTCTTAGTCTAGTTTTTTGAGGTTTAACATCCTTCATGAACTTTCAAGTGGTATCTAAGAAGGATTCACAAACTAAGTTTTAGAAAATTTTTAAAAAATGATCCATGGCTACTTTTGGTAATCATAATACTGTGGAAGGGTATTCAATCACACGACCACCTTTGTTTGATAAAATTACTTTTGATTTTTGAAAGTTTGCATGTCTACTTTCTTGTAATATATAGATTATTGCATGTGGATGTTAATTTAGGAAGGATAGTCTGCACCTTCTTATTTTGTAAATGGCACCAAAATTGAATTACATTTTTCTAAATGGAGCATATACGAAAGAGATTTTGGCCAACTAAATGCAAAAAATTTAAACTACTTTTTATGTGCATTAAAATTTAAAGTTACATACGTGTTTCTAATTGCACAACTGGAAAAGAAATTTGGGATACACTCTGTATACCCTATGAAGGAAGAAATGAAGTAAAACAATCTAGGTTAAACATTCTACTCGCATCAAACCTAGAGAGCTTATTTCTGAAATGTATACTAGGTTCACTCAAATTGTCACTTTCCTTCATGCATTAGGGAGAGAACTCTCAAATTTTGAAAAAAAGTTGACAAGATTTTGTGCTGTCAACCTAGTTCTTATAATGCTAAAATAACTACTATTACTAAATCCAATGATCTGAATATTTATTCAATTAATAAATTACTTGGATCACTCATTGCTTATGAGAAAGGCGTAAGTCATTGACAGATTGATGCAGGTGAGAAAAAAAAAGAAAATCGTTACTTTAAAATAAAATGATTCTGAAAGTGATAATTTTTTATTTTAGGAAATGATGACATTGTGTTGATAACAAGACAATTCAAAAGATTTTTGAAGAAAAAAGCATCAGTCAGCAATTGAATAAAGGTAAATCAAATAAAATTCCAAGGCTTCTTATAATGTCATTCTTTTCAAATGCAGGAAGCTAGGGCACATGAAGTCTGATTGCCCAAATCTTAAGGTTTACCCAATTAAGCAAAAGCGTGAAGAAAAAGCCAAATTTAAAAGAGCAAGCAACGGACTCAAAATGCTTTTTGGCCAGACTCTACTTCAAACTCATCTGAGATAGAAGCTAAAGAGGAGGTAACCAGCCTGTGCTTAATAATAGATAACCATCTTGATTACTCTGATCAAGAGGTGGTATGCGAGCTTTCCTATGATGAACTATTTGAAGTCCCTGAAAAAATTCATAATGTATATAGAAAGCTAAAAAAATGTATGCATCCCTTAATTTTGACTTTTTAATTCTACAAAAAGAATATGAATTCCTTAGAAAAGACAACTCTACTTTGGATAACAATCGTATGGTCTTACTTGATGAATTTGTTGCATTGAACAAAAAGCATCTAGACTTAACTACTAAGCATGATTATCTGAAAGCATCAGTATTAAATTAGAAGATTCATTTAAAGAATTAAAAGCATACTTAGATGAAGCTTATAATAGGGAGCATACATTAAAAGTTGATAATTCAATATTGGAAAGTGCAAATAAAATTCTACAAGAAAAATTAACTGCTCTAAAGATAACAAAACATCAACACATCATGCATCATCTAAATATGAGAAGAGGCACCATAACCTAAATAAACATGGAAATTCATTCCAAGGAGTTACATATTTTCTTGTGGCGTGCTAGGACATATCTCCCGCACTTGCACTATCCACCATAGAATACATTTGATATGGAGGCCAAAATTACATGGACCACAACATAGCATGTAAATATGTCATCTTTTAATCAATAAGGTGGAACCCAAACTTGTTTGGGTTACTAAATCTAATCATTATGAGCACATGTGGTACCTGGACAATAAATATTTAAGGCACATAACTGGAGATATAAAGTAATTTATCATGTTGGAGGCCAAGGCAGGGGCAAGGAAACACTTGGAGATAACAACACTAGGAAGGTGGTTGGATAATGTATAATTGGCAACTCAAAAAATTTCATGATTGAAAATGTTTTATCAGTAGATGGCTTAAAACATAACTTGCTCTGTATTAGACAACTCTGTGATAAAGGCTTCGACATAAAATTTTTATCTACCAGCTCCATGATTAGCTTAAATGGAAATACTATTTTATAAGAAAAAAAATAATATTTATATGCTTGATATGAATAACTTAGAATCTACTACTTCTCTTTGCCTAAAAACTATTGCTGATGAATCTTGGTTATGGCATAGGAGACTATGCCATGCAAGCATGAAAAATCATAGAAAAGACACCCAAAAGGACTTAATGAGAGGTATATCCAAACTATATTTCACCAAGGACCACCTATGTGATGCTTGTCAGTTAGGAAAATATGTCAAATCCTCCTTCCACTTAATTAAAGACATTAGCACTAGCAAACTATAGAAGTCCTTCACGTGAATCTCCTTAGACTCATTAGCACTGCAAGTCTAGGAGGGAAAGTCTTTTGGAATGTGATTGTTGATGATTACTCAAGGTTTACTTGGGTTAGATTCTTATCCCAAAAACGTGAATCATTTGAGGAGTTTAGGACATTCTCCACTTGGATTCAGAGGAAGCTAGGATGTGAAATTCTGACCATTTACAATAACCATGGTAGAGAATTTGAAAATGAAAAAATTGAATCTTACTTTAAGGAGGAGGGGATAGATCACAACTTTTCAGCTCCTAAAACCCCTCAGTAGAATGGGGTAGCTAAAACAAAGAACAATTCCTTGGTTGAAGCCGTTAGAGCCATGTTAGATGAATACTCACTTCCTAAATACTTTTGGGCAGAAGTGGTAAATACAACTTATTATATTCTGAATAGGGTTAATGTTAGATTCAAGCTAAATAAGACACCTTATGAAATCCTTAAGGTTAGGACACCGAACCACTCTCACCTTCATGTCTTTGGATGTAAGGTATTCATTTTAAACAAAGGGAAATCTCTTCTAAGAAAGTTTGACCAAATCTAATGAAGGAGTCTTCCTTGGATACTCAAATGTAAGAAAATCCTATAGAGTTTTAAATAAAAGGACATTGGTGGTAGAGGAGGCCACTCATATAGTATTTGATGAATTTGATAATTTTAGATGGTCTAGGGTAGAAGAAGATGTGTTTGAAGTCACCCAAGTAGTAGAATGTGCAAATCTTGAAGAAAGGGTAGAATCTAAAAACTTACTTCTGAGAGAATGTAGATATTCTTTAAGTTATCCTAAAGAACTGATCTTAAGACACCCATATGAAGATGTTAGAACTAGGCATGACTTAGGAAAGAATTTAACCACTCTGCCTTTATGTAATTGATTGAACCAATAGACATAAATCAAATCATATGTGATGAATTCTGGATCCTAGCCATGCAAGAAGAACCGAATCAATTTGTTAGAAATGATATTTGGGAGCTAATTGAAAGACGTAAAGACCGTAGTGTTATTGGAACAAAATAGGTTTTCAAAAAATAAAATGAATGATTCTGATTTAGTTATTAGGGACAAAGCAAGACTAGTGGCTAAGGGGTACAACCAGATAGAAGGGATTCAATTTGAAGAGACTTTTGCCCCTATAGTTAGACTAGAAGCAATAAGGGTACTACTAGATTTTTGGTGCTTTAAGGGATTCAAATTATACCAAATGGATGTTAAAAGTGCCTTTTTAATAGGGTAATAAAAGAAGATGTGTATATTGAACACCCCTAGGCTTTCAAAATTCATAATTTCCCAATCATGTGTTTAAATTAAAAAGACATTATATGGACTGAAACAAGCATCTAGAGCATGGTATGAGAGACTAAGCACATTCCTATTAGATAGAACCTTTGTTAAGGGGAGTGTAGATACCACCCTATTTTTTAGAAAGGTAGGAGAAGAAATACTCATTGTCCATATCTATGATGATGATACTTTGTTTGGATCCTCTGATAAAAGCTATGTGGTGAATTTTCATAGATAATGAGTAAGGGGTTTGAGATGAACATGATGGGAGAACTAAACTACCTTCTTAGATTTAGTATAAGGTAGAAGGATGTTGGAATTTTTCTTAGTAAATTAAAATACATTAAGGACATCCTTAAGAAATATAAAATGGATAAAGCTAAGGCAATTAACACTCCCATGAGCTCTACAGTTCAGTTGGATAAGGACTCAAGTAAAAAAAATTAGTTGATCAAAAGAAATACAGAGAAATAATTGGATCACTTTTTTACTTAACTATTAGTAGACCTGATATTATGTTTAGTGTTTATCTCAATGCTAAGTTTCAGGCTGATCCAAAAGAATCCCACTTGAAAGCTGTTAAGATAATCCTTAAATATCTCTTAGGAACTCAGAACTTGGGAATCTGGTATCTTTTGCACAACACTTCCTTTGAAATTATAAAATATTCTTATTCAAACTTTGTTGGATGTAGGGTTTATAGGTAAAGCACTTCTAGAACCTACCAATTCATAGGACAATCTTTAGTCTCCTTGTCCAGTAGAAAATAAATCTTAGTAACCCTATCCACTATAGAAGATGAATACATAGCCATAGGAATTTGTGTGGCATAGGTCCTTTGGTTAGAGAAAAAAATAGGATTTAGGAGTACTTGTAGGCACCATTCCAATCTTATTTGATAGCTTTAGTGTAATCTATATTTCAAATAATCCAATCTAACACACCAGAACCAAACACATAGAAATAAGACACCATTTCATTAGGGACCATGTAGCCAAAGGAGACATAGTGCGACATCATGTAGCCACTAAAACTTAGCTTGTAAACATCTTTACTAAACCATTGGCTTTTGAAACATTTAGCACCTTAAGAACTAGATTAGGTGTCATAGATATTCATGCTTGAAAGTGTATGCTTTAAAAATCATACATCTAATTATTATATTTTCTTATTTTATCTTTCAATGTTTTATATTTTTTCTTTATGCATGTATTTTTTTATTTTTTTTTTAATTTAAGAATCTTATCACTACTCTTCTTTATTAAAACTCTTTTTTAAATAAAAATCCTACCTATTATTGTAAGCACCGCTTGACTCCTCTAAAATAGTTAAGCGAAGAAAAATTAAAGATGATATCTCTTCCTCTAACTCCTTTAGGGGTGTAATTTCTTTTCAAATCAAAATTTATTTCAAAAAAAAATTCGACCAAGAAATAGAGATTTGTTTCATCTTCCTATAGTTCTCTATGTCGTTTGAATATTTTTGCAAATCAATGAATCTATTTCAAATTTTTTTTATCATGCTGTTTATTTATATTAGTTAGATATGGTTATGGTTTGTGGTTTACTCTTCCTTATATAAGTGACTGACTTCTTATTCTCTCATATTTGATGATAGTCTCACAACTAAGAGTCTTTAAAGACTAAGAAAGGAAGCAAGTTTGCAAAAGCGAAAAAGAGGCACAAAGTGAGCCCAAGAGCTGAAAAGATGCGCAATGAACACCAAAATTTGAAAGATGCACAAAGTGTATCAAAAATAGAAAGTTGCAAAAAGTGCACTAAATACTGATAAAAGAGGCACAAAATGAGCCCATAATGAGTTAGCTTCTCTTCCTTTCAAATCTTTAAATCTTAGACAAATCCATGTGCCAATTGATATCGTCAACACCTGAATTTGAAAATCATGATTTTTGGTTCATCACTTTGCAATGCTATTCTCTTAGATATAATTTTAAAAAACAGTTTGAAAATATCACATTTCCTTTCTAATTTATTTTCTAAATTAGAATTTTATTTAAAAAGGGTTTTAACCTGTAAGGAGCCTAAGATAGGGTTAACAAAATTCAAAATTCTTATCTTTCTGGATCTTACTGCTGTCAATGCATTTCTAACTGAGTTTTTGCTCTAATCATAAGCTAAAATTTTCATTTTATGCATCTGATTAATTCTTAAATTTTTTTTAATGTTTGATGTATATTTTCTCTTAATTACTTGATTTTTATTATGCTTGGGTTGTCTTTCTTTTGATTTTTCTTTATTTTCTTTCTTGGAGATTTCATGTTCATTCATGCCGATATTTATTTTTTGCTGAAATCATAATGTTCGATACACATCATTTTGTACGATCTACATAAATATCATCACAGATCTAATCATAGTGTATCCAACAGTTCATATTCATCAATTATTAATGATCATACTGTACGATCCATGTGGTAGTAGATGTTGGATGAATTGAATTCAGTTAGTATAATATTAAATAATGTATCATACTATATGATCACCTATTCCTACTAAATGATGATCGTAGTAAACAATCATCCATACCGACTCCTCGAGATGAATGCTTTGTCTCTGATTATCTAGTACAATCCTGATCGTACTGTATGATGAGACCATTTTTTGACTAGATCAGATTGGACAAATTAATTATACTCGATTGTCCTGTACAATTTCACAATCGCACTATATGATTTGGCCGATGAATATCCTAAATTTGATGTTTATTCATCACTCCAATCCTTCCAACTCTCCTCCTCTCTTTCTTGAGCTCAAAT
This sequence comes from Dendrobium chrysotoxum, assembly GCA_019925795.1. Taxonomy (NCBI): domain Eukaryota; kingdom Viridiplantae; phylum Streptophyta; class Magnoliopsida; order Asparagales; family Orchidaceae; genus Dendrobium; species Dendrobium chrysotoxum. The sequence goes on from CM034315.1 coordinate 43,847,943, forward strand.
TTTTGGCAAGGGCTGGCGGCAAGCATTCTCAAGCACTCATCGAGAGTTCCTCCCACCGTCAAATAGATCTTAAATTTATTGAGGTCACTGATGAAGAGGCCTACCACTGCTATAAGAATAGTAGAATTATTTCCTCCAAAGTCATCAAACAAGAGGATCAAAATTTTTATGTTCTACATCTTTTAGCCCATACCACTCTTTCTTTAATTCTTACTATAGCCTATCCTTTCAATTCTGAATTGCTTTTGAATTTTTTGTAAGCCTGAGAATTAATAGCAATGGTACTTCCCTCCAATCTTATGTTAATAGGAGGCCATTAGAGATTACCTGTAGAAACTTCCATGACTTTCTCCATCTTTCCACTAATGGTGAAAAAGTTCATCTTCTAGCTGTAAATCTTGATTTTGATTGGACCTTTGCCAACACTGCCCATAGGGAGTCCAACATTAGATACCATATCATAGATGTCAATACTCTAGTTTTAGATGCCCATATCATCAAACACATACTTAGAAACTCTATCATTCCTAAAGCTGGTGATCGGATTAACATTACTCTTGTTCTATACGTTGCAACTTATTTCATAATGACTCAAATTGACTTCAATGCAACTGACCTTCTTATTTTCTACCTTGAATGTTTGACTATCTTTCGAGATCCTCTCCATAAGAGGTTTCCCAATCTTTCCATAGGACATATCATTGCCTATGTCCTAGAAACCAAATACAACCTTTAGTATCCTGCACCATCTGATGTCAAAAGGGGGAATAGTATATATTGTATCTTGCTTTGAAATGTTTCAATTCCATGTTTTTTCTTTTCTGTCTTTTAATTTTTTATTTTTTAAAAAAATAATAAAAAATAAAAAAATTTCTTACCTCCCCTATTTTTGAAAGAATTCACTTTGTGAGGGGAAGCCAAGGGAATAGCAAAACACTCTTGAAACATAAAACCAACAATGTTCGTCATCATAAAAAAGGGGGAGATTATTACAAATCATGACCCAAGCCTGTTGCTTTGGATGATAACAAATATTATTAGAATTTTTACTATGATATTTGAATTCATTGCATATCTATTTTTTCCCTACTCATTAACGTTTTAGGATCATAGCTCACTTGCAACCAAAATCAGCTCTAGACTAGTATATAAGGAATAAAGCCTATATTTTTTAGTCTATTTATACTTTCTACCTTTCTTAAGCCAAATATGTATTATGGTGGATCCTAAAGCTAAGTAACCTTGCATAAACACACTCAAGGGAGCGAGTTAGTGAGTTAGAAAAATTTTTATTTTTTTTTGAACTATTCATATAGTATGATTTATATTATACTATATGATCAGTTAACAAGAAAACCTAATAGGGCTCCTCAATTAATCATGATTGATTAAACTAATCTTTTTGTATGGTTTATATCATACAGGATGATCAATTATAATCATCAAAATAGCTGCCGATCATAATTTTGGTATTATTTTAAAATTCAAATTTTGTTCTAATTATATCGTATGATATACATCATACTGTATGCTATATGACAATCATGCCTAAATTAATCATGTGATTAGGTGTTTAATTATGGTTAAATTATTTAATCAGATCATACAGGATGATCGAAGATGATCATATTGTACGACTCGATTCCTATATGGGATGATATTAAATGTCGCCCCTTCTACTAGATGATTAGCTATGTGTATGTAGTAATCATACCAGACGATGTTCCAATCGTACAGGACGATCAATAGAAACACTTGAACTAATCGTACGGTGCGTTGTAGTTTATACTGGATGAAAGTGTTATTTTGAACTAATTGTATAGTACAATCTTAGATTGTACTGGAGGATAAAAAGCATTAGATTAAAATTTAGGGCTTTTTTGGAGGCTCTTTATTTAAACTCTCATATAGTCTTATTAAAAAAAAGACTTTTTGCTGCTAAGTATTTTTTGTGAGAGAGCAAAGAGGTGCTTAGGAGAGCTTTGTGAGAGAGAAGAGAGGGAGAGCTTTTATAAGGGAGATTTGTGAGGGATTCTCAAGGTTTCTCCAAGTAGTGTTCTTCCTCATATTCTTCAAGCTTCTACCTTGATCCTTTGGAGGTTGGGGAGACACTTTAGGTAGCAATAGTCGTAGGTTCTCTGCCTTCTCCAGGAGGGAGAAAAATGATTGCAGGTTCTCTGCCTTCACTAGGAGGATGAAAAAGGATTCTAGGTTCTCTGCCTTCACCAGGAGAGTAAAAATGGAATCCAGCTTTTGTACCTTCATCGGGTTGGTGAAAAATATTTTGTAAAGGCTTATCCACCTTAATGTAGTGGCAAAAGGAGAGACAGTACTTTTAGTGCAATACTTGGAAAGGAGGTTTCTAGGGAGTGGATATAGGTCAGGGTGGACCAAACCACTCTGAATTTTTTTGTGTTTTGTTTTTATTATTCTACAGTTTTATTTTTTAGTTATTTGCTATGTGGTTGACAAACTCTGATATTCTATTATTATGAAATTAATCTGCTTTCGCATTTGGGGATTAAGGTGTTTGTTTCTTAGATATTAAAAAGCTAAAAAAAGAATTTTTTTTTGTTTTAAAGTTTTAAAATAACCAATTCACCCTCCTCTATGTTAGCCTCGAGCTGGTTATTTGAGGTTTAATAATCTTTATGAACTTTCAAACTCTTATATGTAAATGTGAATGATTATTCTCAATTACTCTTGTGCTTAATTTAGTTTATGCAATGACCATGCATAAATGTAAAATGTAGTGTGATACTTTACCTTGACAGAGGAATGTTGGAATAATTAGGAGGATTTGGATAGAATAATATCATGCCTAGACATAGAATGATTAGTCTAGGGTCAATGGAGGAGGAATCATTGTCAAAAGTGCATAAATCTTTCTGTACACCCTTATAAGCTGAATAGAAATCTATGGGTACATTATCTATGAGTCATAGTTATTATTGATGAGTTTTCTAAGGAGAATATAGGTTCATTGACTATCATTAGTCTAGAACATCTTTAACTCTCGGTATAATCCCTTTTTATTGCATTTTTCAATTGTGATAGCTCCTCACCTTTTATTTTATTATGTCACATAAATTTTTGTGGCTTGAGAAGACAGTACTAGAGTTAGTTATAACATTTGTATTTCCATGTGTAATCAATTCTCTTCTCATGCACTTTATTACTTGGTCGAGATGTGCATTTACATACTAGAGAGCATATAGAACACATAATCGTAATAGCAAGCTAGCTCTTTTGCATAAGCAAAGTAAAGTCCCCATCAGCCACAAGTACAAAGTTCTCCTTGATATTAATTCTTTCAAATTTATTGTAACCTTTTATGACTAATCTAGCCTCACTCCTTATAATTGAGCTCTAGTCATTCAATTTATTCTCAAAAAACCATTTGGTTTCTGCTACACTCTAATTAAAGGGGATTTATACTAACTCTCAAACATCATTTCTAATAAATTAATTCATTTCTTCTTTCATTATTATAATACAAAAGCATCCCTCAATACATCATCTACACTAGTAGACTCTATGTTGGAAATATATGATATATGACTAACCTCCTTCCTTTTGTAGTGTTTAGTCCTAACACATGAGGAAAGGGCTCCTATAGTGAGATCACTAGGATGATTACTAACATATCTCAATTCCCTATATGATAATTATTCTTATTTGGTTCTATCATCTAATCTAACATTCTTAATCTTATGTGTAGTATCCCCAAATTCTTTATCAACCACTCTAATTTTAGATATCCTACCAGATTGATCGATTGTAATGTGAGCGAACCCCTCTGAAGGGGTGCATGGGTGATGGTGAGCAGATGGAAGTATGTGAGATGTTCTTAGGTTTTTCTTCAATATAATTCTCTAGTAAATAATGCAAGTGCATGTGATGATCAAGTAATAAAAGTGATATGAGAGAGTGTTGATCCTATAAGAAATTGTTCTGGTACAATTTAAATGTTCTAGTATTACCTAGTTAAGCTATAATATTTATCCTATACAATAAAAATCTATTTTAGATTCTGACTTGTCTATGAAATGTAAAAGAAAGATAAGATACCTATAGATAGTGTTTTGGACTATTGAAACTAAATTTCTAAAGCTTTCATGAGTAGATACTCCCATTTTGGTTATGAATTGGACCAAATATATCATTAGATCACCATCATGCTTGTAGGGAAGTGAAGAAAGGTTTAAGGCCCTCCTACAATTATTATTTCTCTATAGACTCAAAAATACTAAATATCTTATATCTAGGTATGCAAAAGCTCTTTTTTAATACTCCCTATTATCCCAATATTCCACAATAAAGATAATATATCACACTATATTTTAACTCTACACATGGCCATTATATAGATTAAATTAATAATGGAAGATATTTAAAACATCTATTAATTCATTAGAGCACAAGAGTTTACATTTGAAATTACTATGGCTTCAAATCATTAACCCATAATTAGGAGTTTAGCTAGCCATGGAATTAAAATATAATAAAATTTATTCATTTATTGCTCTAGAAAGAAAGTTCAAGAAGATAAGTGCAAATAAATATCACCAGGATAGTGAAACTTTAATTTGCACACACCTTTCTTCTTTTATTACTTTCTTTTGCATAATAAGCTTGACCACCACTCCAATTGATACAACTTTGTCTCTCTTAGTCCCCCATAAACTTGATTATATGGTGATATACTAAGTAAAAATGTGCCAAGGTCTTATGATATTGATAATAAGAAACATTATTGGGTTGTTTACTATGTAATCTGCTGTTATTATTATTATTGGATATTTGTTCTTATGAACTTACATTTCAGGTCCACCATACACCGCACAAAGTGATCAATTCAGGAATAGAAAGAATAGGTTAAAGTTACTTTAAGAGTATGTCTTTTTTACTTTTATTTAATTCTAAATATCATGAGTTGAAGTCTTGTATTTGGTGGATGCTAAACTTGGAGATTGAGCACGCACACACACAGGGGAGTGAGAAAGTGAGAAAATTATAAGTGTAATTTTTTTTTTAAACTAATCTATTGTACAATCCATACCGTATAGGATGATAAGTAAAAATCATGATCTCAACCCCTAATCATATTGTAGGCAATATTTAAAAAATCAAAATTAAGACTAATTGTACTGCATAATCCTCATCGTACAGTGTGATATTATCAAATCTTGCCTAATCTAATCTTGTAATTAGGGGATCAAATTTGGATTAATAGCTCTAATCCGATCATACTGTATGATTTATCCAATAGTATTATACGACCAGATCTCTTCATGGGATGATAATTAATCGTATGGGATGATAATCCAATTTGATTGAACTATTCATATTGGATGATTCCTTATATCCTATTAGACTATCATATCAAATACTTAAATTGATCGTACATCACCTTATTCTTTATACAAAACTAACAAAGCTATTTGAATGAATCTTACTGTACGATCTTCTATCTTGATGTACAATTAGTGTCGACAGAATTGAATTAATAGGATTTTAGTGAAGCGTTGTATTTAGGCTCTCTTAATAGACTTATTTTAAGTTTTGGGTTGTTGGGTTTTCTAGAGATAGAGCTTTAAGAAGATATGCTAGAGAGCTTTGGGAAGGAGAAAGAAGACTTTATGTGTAAGGGAGAATGAGTGTGAGGGGTTTTCACTCAGTTATTTCGAGCAAGATTCTGTCTTATTTCCTTTGAGTGTCTTTTTTAGTTTTTTAGGTAGCTATAGGAAGAAGAACGTTAGCAGAAAGGCCGTGAGATTCTCCACCTTCACGAGGAATGTGAAAAAGAATTATGAGAGTCTCTACATTCAGCTGGAGGGTGCATAATAGGTTAAGGTACTCTGCCACATCGGGTTGGTGAAAAGATTGTAAAGGCTTGTCTGCCAAAATGTTAAGGCTAAAGGAGAGACACTAAAGTTTATGTGCAACACTCAAAAAGGAGAACTCTACGAACTGGACGTAGGTCATTATTTGATCGAACCGCTATAAATATTTGGTGTGTTCATTCTAAGTTTTACTCTTTGTAATTTACTTTTATGAGCTTTATTTTTTCTTAAAATTGCATGTTGGAAAATTATATGTTTGATTATATGCTGATTTGAGTAACTCATCATTACCATAGTTATAAGTTCATTTCATTAATTTGCTTCTACATTGGGTGATAACATTATTTGTTTTATGTTATTAAAAAATATCAAAAAAAATTAGTGTTAAAGAAAATTTTAAAACAACCAATTCACCCCCTCTTGGTGTACTTAGGGATAGTTCAACAAGGCTTACCATCCTACATCAAACTTTCAATTGGTATCAGAGAGGATCTCATAAGTAGTGTTTTAGAAAACCTTGAGAAAAATGATCCATGGCACATTTCGGTAATACAAAATCATGGAGGGTTATTTTATAAGTCATCCACATTTTTTTGATAATATAGCATTTAATTTTTAGAAAATCCGCAAGTCTACTTTCTTGTAATCTATTAATCTTTACATGAGATTTTTGGAACAAGAAGATTATTCTACACTGTTTCATTTTATTTATAGCATCAAAACTGAAGTACAATTTAATGAATGGAGCAATGAGGATACGGACTTAGCCTGATTAAATGCAAAATATTTAAACTATTTTTTTCTGTGCACTTAAGTATGCAGATTACATGGGAGTTTCTACCTATACCACTGGGAAAGGCATTTTGGATAAACTATGCATTAGATACGAAGGTACTAGTGAGGTAAAATAATATTGCTTGAACATCTTATTGCATGATTATGAACTATTTTGCATGAAACCTATTAAAACCATCTTGGACATGTACACTAGGTTTACTCAAATAGTGACATCCCTGCATACTTTAGGTAGAGAGCTTTCAAATTTCCATTTTGGCGGAACGACAAATCCGCCATCGGCAAGCATGCCGGAGGATGACCTCCGGTTATCTCCATCAGCCAGGATCCTCCGTTGGCAGGCATCCTCCGATGGGATGACTAATAGAGACGGTGGTTTCATGCGTAATCCTGGACCTAAACGAGATGGGTTTGAGGTGCGGAAGAAGAGCTCCGTTGGGCCTTTAGCCATTCGGGAAGGTTCTATTCCGGAAAAGAACAAGGTTAAAGTGGTCGAAGGTAAGGGCAAAAGCATTACTTTTGATTCTTGTTGCAAGCAACCCCAAGATTTCAACCCTCCAGATTATTCTCCTTCATATGACCTTGATGCTTCTTCCTTAGGCACGAAAATCCTAGTTAACAGGTTTGGTTTGTCAAAAGCAATCCCTATCATCAGCGACAGTGTGATAAATACGACTGCCAGTAATCTTGTTAAAAAAGATAATTGTGTTTCTCAGAAGGGTTTTTTTAATGGAGAATCATCTTTGCCAATGAGAGATAAAATCTTTGTTGGCGGTTCAATAATGGATTCTTTGGCTGTTGGTGGACATGTCTCTGATCTGTTTAAGGTACGTTCTTGTGTTGAGGGAGATCTATGTGAAAGTTTTGCTAAAGGACCGGTTAGTGTTCCCAATTCTACTGGTAAGGGTCAGTTTAATGCTTGGAAGAAACCTGATTACATCAAAGTGGCTGATCTGGATTTTGGTGATTGCCTTTCAGAAGATGGTAACTCTATTCAACTCGATGTGGAAAAAGAGAAGGAAAATTCACATAGACTCAGAAATTCTTTGGTTGTCAAAGTGTTTGGAGGATATGCACCTCTATCTCTAGTTAGTTCTGAGTTGAGGAGGCAATGGTCTCAATTCGGTAAATTTCATATAACCCAACTTGGTTTTAGTTGGGTGCTCTGTTCATTCGGTGAGGTAGAACATTTGGAAGCTGTTCTGTCTTCTGGACCTTGGTTTGTGAATGGTTTAATAATAGGAATTGAAAGGTGGTCTCCAAGGTTCTCTCCCAATTCTCTTGAAGGTTTATCTGCTCCGGTCTAGATTGGACTACCTAACCTTCCACTTCACTGTTGGGATGAGATAAATGTCTGTAGGATAGCTTCCAAAGTTGGAAAACCTTTGTTGATCAATGGAAATATGTTTCAGTGGGCAAAGAGGGAATTTGGTAGAGTTTGTGTTCGTATTAAGTTGGATGCTCAGCTTCCATTGGGGATTTGGGTGGAAGGAAGTGAAGGGAAATTCTTTCAAAAGGTTAGTTATGAGAAAATTCCTAACTTTTATTTTTCTTGTGGGAAAATAGGACATGTTAATAAGGATTGTGGGAGTCCAATTACAAAAATCAATGACAGCTCAAAAATTATAATGGATGCTCATGGCTCGGATGAACCTGGTTGTTCTGCTGAAGGTAAGGAAAAGCTTGCTATGGAAAAGGATGTGTCTAAAACAAAAGTTGAGGATTATCAGTATGGGCCATGGATGGTGGTTAACAATAGGAAAAGGAGGTTTTTCTCTGGCAATGCTCGAAAGGCTTATCCACCAACGTTGAGTAGTAAGGAGCAGGTTACTTCGGCTGACAGGGAGAAGGAGATTAATGCAGATGTTGGTCCTACTTCGAATTTGAATCATGAAGTGGAGGTTGTTATTCCTTGGGATAAGTTGTATGGTAGCATACAAATTCCTGCTATGGAATCTGTTGTACTAGATTCCAATAACCCGTTTAAGATACTAAACGAGAATGTGGATGATAATAGCCTGGACATACAGGTTGAAGCTGCGCCTGTGGTTGAGTCCCGAGAGAAAATTGTTGCTGATACAACTCTGAAGGAGGTTAGTCCTTTGGTTTCTCGAAGGAAGGGATCTAAGCAACTAAAAGGTTTGGGTCATATTAATTCCACATCTAGAAGTAGGAGGTTGGAGGGGGAAATGGCAGATAATGTTAAAGTGAAAGTGGGGAGCTCCTCCCCTCTTTTACAATAATGTCTTCCATTGGTATTTGGAATTGTAGAGGAGCCAGGAAGAGGAGGGCTTCTCTATATTTGAAAGAGTTTGTTAAAAACAATAATGTGTTTTTTTTTGGCTTACCTGGAAACTAAGATCTCTCTCGTTGATAGGAGGGAAGCTGGTCGTTTAATTGGGCCTGACTGGGACTTTATCCAAGTTCCATCTGATGGATTGTCAGGTGGACTTATGGTGATTTGGAAGGTTAGCATGGCTTCTTTTAAAGTATTAGATTCTTCTAATCAATGTATCATTGGTGATTTGGATGTGTATAATAAGGGAAGGTGGAGAATTGCATCTGTTTATGGCAGCAAGGATGTTTATAGAAGAAGATGCCTTTGGGAAAAGTTACAACTGTATTCTGTGCAGGATGATCCTATGGTAATTGGAGGAGATTTTAATTGTCTTCTTCACAAAAGTGAAAAGAGTGGTGGTAGAAGATTCAGATTTTCTTTGGGATCCAAGGAGATGAAGTTGTTTTTAACCAACAATGACTACCATGAGGTCGGTTGTATTGGTCCTAGATTCACCTGGTGCAATAACAAGACTGGGGAAGATAGAATTCTTGAGAGGTTGGACAAATGCTTTGTTAACTCTCCTATGGTGTGTTCTTCTCATCGGTTGGTGATTAGGCACTTGCTTAGAATTGCATCAGACCACTGTCCGATTATTTTGAATCTTTTGGATGTTAAAGCAAAGGGTGCAACGAATATCAGGTTTGAGGATTTCTGGGCAGCAAACCCATCTTCAGCTAATGTGGTCAGGAAAATGTGGGAGAGGAACTGTTCTGGTGATGGTGCTGAAATTCTGAATACCAAATTGAAGAGATCTCTTAAGGCTTTGTTTTACTGGAGCAAGGCAAAATACGGATCTATTTTCAGGACCAAGGATAAATTATTGAAAGAGATTTTGGAGATCCAGGAAAAGGAGTGTAGTGAAGGTGGTCTATCGGTGGAGGATAGCTGGATTCTTAAAAACAATGTAAGTGAATTCAATTCCAATTTGGCTAGGCTTAATACATGGTGAAGGCAACATGCAAAGGTGAAATGGGTTAAAGAGGATGACTGTAATGCAAAATTCTTTCAAGCTTTTGCTAGTGATAGAAGAAACTCTAATTTCATCAATAGCATTAAAGATGATAATGGAATGCTTGTGGAGGATCAGCAGCAAATTGAAGAGATTTTTCTCAGGTTTTTTCAAGGTAAATGGAAGGATCGGGATTGCAATATGGAGGGTTGGCCTATAGCTTGGAATCATTTGGATGAAGGTGATTTTGGGATGCTGGAAGCTGATTTCTCTTGGCGGAAGTTGAAGATGTGGTTATGAATGCTGGAAAGAATACTGCTCCTAGAATTGATGGTGTAACATATTCCTTCCTTAAGAATTATTGGGATATTATTAAGGGTGACATGTGGAAGGCTGTTAACCAGTTCCTCCTATCAGCTAAAATAATTCTTCTTGGAAGGAAACATCTATTGTTTTGATTCCTAAGGTATCAATTCCCATCTCTCCTTCCAATTTTCAGCACATTAGCTTGTGTAAGGTGGTTTATAAGGTGGTTGCCAAATTACTTTTGAATAGGTTAAACCCTTGTGTGGATAAACTCATATCTGAAGAACAAGTGGCTTTTCTAAAAAATAGATCCTTAACAGATCATGTGCTGGTAGCTCATGAAATTTTTCATAAGTTTAGGCATTCAAAATCGTCTAAAGGTTTTGTTTCTTTCAAGCTTGACTTAGAACAAGCCTATGATTCTATGGGTTGGTCTACTTTAAAGAAAGCTCTTGCTTATTTTGACTTTCCACAGAATATATCCAATCTGATTTTGGAATGCATCTTGAATCCTAAGTTTTCTTTAAAAATTAATGGTAATTCTACTGGTTGGATTGAAGCTAAGAGTGGATTTAGGCAAGGAAGCTCGTTATCTCCATATTTATTCATTCTTTGTGGACAGTTATTATCTAATTCTTTTAAGCAGGAAGGTGGTTCTCTTGGGATTCGGGTGCATCCTCATGGACCTAGGATTTCTCATTTGCTCTATACAGATGACATTATTGTTTTTACTGAGGCTAATGTTAAGATGGTTAAGAAGGTTAAAAGCATTCTTAAAGATTTTTGTGGCTGGACAGGCCAAAGTATTAATGTGAATAAATCATGCAGTTTTTTTGGTAAAACTGTTAGTAGAAGAAGAAGGAAGTCTATTATTCATATTTTGGGCTTTAAAAGTGTTAAGGAGTTTTCTTACCTTGGGATTAAGATGACCTTGAGGAGGCTTATTGGATCTGATTTCAGTTAATCATTAACAAAGCATTGAGGATGATCAATGTTTGGGGTGGGAACTTCATTTCCTTGTCAGGAAAAATCAAGTTGGTTAACTATGTTTTGCTTTCTTTTTTGATATTCCACTGTACTAATTCTTGGATTCCAAAAGCCATTCTACTGGAGATTGATAAGCTAGCCAGGAGTTTTATCTGGAACAAAAGAAATGGTTGTAGTGGGTTACACTATGTTAATTGGGAATCAATGTGTCTGCCGAAGGAGTTTGGAGGAAGATCTCTCCATTCTGTTTATGCGAAAGTTGGGCCTCTTAGAGCATGGATAGCATGGAGATTTAATCAAGTTGAAGATTCTCTATTTCGCAAGGTATTTTATCCTAAATATGGAGATCTGTTTGGGCATGAAGGCTTTAAAAAAACTAGTTCTATTGCTTGGAAAATCATTCAGGATGGTGCTTCATTTCTCAAACCAATTGTTAGATGGAAATTAAGCAATGGTGAAGCTGTTAATGTCATCAATGATACTTAGATATTGGATAAGAGTTTGATGAGATGGCCTACATTTGTGAACTCTCAAGAGCTGGAAGAGGTGACTGTGGACAAATTCATTACTAATGGGCAGTGGAATTTGTTGGAGCTTGGTGAAAAGTTTGGAATTGACCTGGTGAACCTTATTAGTAATATTCCTATCTCTACTGAGTTATGAAAGGATACGTTGGAACTTATCTCCTTTAATTCTGGTAAATCTATTGCTTCTCTTGCCTTCCAAGCCACGTTTGAGAGTAAGATGCAGGAGAAGGTTTTGTACTGGAATTGGATCAAGAAAGGGAAGCTCTGCTCTCGGGTTGAAACTTTTTGGTGGAGAATTTTCAACAAGGCTATTCCTACTAACCATTTCCTTTGCTACAGGAAATTAATTAATTATAATGCTTGTCCGAGAGGGTGTGGTATGGTTGAAGACACTGAGCACGTTGTCGCCTGTTGCCATAAGCTATTCAAAATTCTGCAGCTTCTTAATAAATGGGGATTTGGCATTCCTGATTTCAATTCTCTTGCCCAATGCTGTAATTGGTTGGCTATGCAAAGTAATTGGATGATCAACTTGTATTGTAACGTTATTTATTTCTCTTGGAAAGCTTTGAACAAGTTCGTTCGTGATGGTAGAGACGATAGCGATATGGGGATAGCCTCGGAGGCCGTCAGCTATGCTGCTATTGCTTCTTCCAAGAGTTAAGTTAGATTGGGTATATGGATTGCTAATCAGTCTCCAAAGCTGTTCAATTCTCATTGGCATCCCCCTCCACCCGATTGGATAAAGGTAAATATTGATGCATCTCTTCTTCAGTCTTATAAAGCGGGGATTGGAGGTGTTTTTCGAGATTGCAAAGGAAGGTTTTTGTTGGCTTTTGGTCAATCTCAGGTTCATTGGGATATTTCTCGGTTAGAGCTTATGGGCATTCAAGCTATCAAAGGTTATTTAAAAGGATGGATGTTTGATTACAAGGGGATCATTATTGAAGGTGACAATGCAAATATTATTAAGTTTATTCATGCTATCTCAAAGTCAAATAAAGAGTTGGAGCATCCTTTTTGTTTCAATGAATTTCAATTTGTTGTTTTTAATTTTATAGATAGAGTTGGCAATAAGTTAGCGGATCTTTATGCTAACTATGCTATTTTAAGTTCTTTTGTTTGGGATGATGTTGGTTATTTTGAGATTCCTCCTTCTTTCTATTCTTTGTTAAAGGAGGAATCTGATGGCATTACCTAGGTCTTTGTCTTAATAATATCCTGGCATCCTTTTGCCTTTCTTCAAAAAAAGGGTAGAGAGCTTTCAAATTTTAAAAAAGTTAACAAAATTCTTCTTTGTTTACCTAATAGTTATGATGCTAAGGTTACTGCCATTTGTGATTTAATTGATCTTAATGTTTATTCTATAGATAACTTGTAATGCTCACTAATTGCCTTTAAGCAAGTGTGAGTCAGATTTTACAAGATATATAAGTCAGGAAAGAGGAGAAAGCTATGGCTTTGAAAGTATATAACTCTGATAGTAACACCTCTATAGTTGAGGAGGATGATGGCATTGCTCTAATGACTTAACATTTCGTAGAGAATACAGAAATGTCATCAGCAATGGAAGAAAGTTAAAAGTAATAAAAACTTTAAAGCTTCATCTGAGACAATCTATTTTAAATGTAGGAAGCCAGGGCATCTGAGATCTGATTATCACAACCTAAAAACTTACCTGAGCAAGCAGAAGGGTGATGAAAAGGAAAACTTTAGGAAAGGAAAGATTAGGACACATAAGGGTTTTTGGGCTAACTTTGCCTCAGAATCATTAAAATAGGAAGTAGAGGAGATGATAACTAACCTGTGTCTCATGGATAATGAAAATATTTATCAGTCTAATGAAGATGATGCTCTCAAGAAAGGCCTAGTGAGAGCATATGGTACATGGATAGTGGATGCTCAAGGCACATGACTGCAGTATGAAGCAGTTCATCATGCTGGAGCCTAGGTAGGTGGAAAAGTTAAATTTGGACACAACAACACCAAGAAAGTGGTAGGTTCAGGTCTGATTGAAAATTATTATTGTAAATCTGGCTTTAAGGATTATAGTTTTGATGATAACAAATATTTCTGTGTTCTATTTTTGTTTGGCTAACATTTCAAGTACAAAAGATCAAATGCAATTCAAGCCAACTCAAGATCGGGTCCGCGTGTGTGTGAATGTATTTTTTTCCTTTTCTTGAGTCAAATGTAATGTAATTGATCCCCTAGCTAAGTAACCTTACTCACACACATTCAGGGGGAGAGTTTTAGTGAGTTAGAGTTTCTATTTTCAATTTTTGTTCTTATTATCCTGAACAATCCAATGAAAATAGAAACCCTTCTTAGGGCGAACATGTTAAGTCGGTTTGATTAAGCAGATCATCCTAGATGATAGACCCATCGTATAGGATGATATGCTCAAATCAAAAATTCTCATCCACCAGATTAAGTTAGGTAAGTTTTTATTTTTAGATATTTGGTCTAATCATCCCAGATGATACATGTATCATCCTAGACGATCCTTTACAATCATGCCTAAACTAGTCTGGTGATTAAGGAAAGCAATTAATATTTGATTGATACGATCATATCATCCTAGATGATCGCAATATCATACTAGATGATACAAGCAAAATCCTGACCGTCTAGAGCATTTCACCTGGACAAACCAAACTATCTTCTGGACGATATGTCCGAGTTTGAACTAATCGTACAGGACGATAGAGGGAAACTTTTACTGAGATCATCCAATAAAAGTTTCCCTGGATGATCTGAACTATCTTCTGGATGAAATTCCTGATTTACACTAATCATCTCGGACGATCACAGAATTATACGGGATGATCTGAACAAATTTTATCTTCTAATTGTCCAGAAAAACCAGATCGTCCAGGCTGATATATGAGATTTTACACTGATCATAAATGACGATCTGTCGATCATCCTGGATGATATTTGACGACTAGTTGAAATTTAGGGCAATTTTTTAGTCCTCCTATAAAAGAACTTTTTCTTCCAACAAGAAAAATATTTTGCAACTTTCCTTACGAGAGTAAACTTTGAGAGAGAGAGGATCTTGTGAGGGGGAGTTTGTGAGGTGTTCACAAAGGTTGCTCCAAGAAAGAATAGGAGTCATCTTCTCCTGTCATCATCTCTTATTTTGTTGGTGGGTTTGTGGTAAGATTGTCCGAAAGAAGATTCGGGTTCTCTGCCTGCTTTAGGAGGAAGCGAAAGGAGTCTAGGTTCTCTGCCTACTTCAGGAGGATTCGAACGGAGTTCAAGCTCTCTGCTCACCAGATTGCTGGAAAGGTATTTTTGTACAGGCTTCTCCGCCTTCCTGTGGGAGTAAAAAAAGATTCACTTAGTGTTAGTGCAATACCCGGAGGGGAGGCTCTGGGGAGTGGACGTAGGTCAAGTTGATCGAACCACTATAAAATCTGGTGTGTTTTTTCTGATTATTTTCTGCACTTACTTTTCTATTGATGATTATGTAATTGTGATTATTATTCTATTATTGTTGAACATCTGCACATCATCGTGTAGCTGTAAACATTTTAAAACATTCAAAAAGATTTTCTAAATCGTCATTTTCCTATGAATTTTTAAAACTACCAATTCACCCCCCCTCTTGGTTAGCCTCAGGACTAGTTCATAAGGGCTTAACATCCCTAACAAACTTTCAAGTGGTATTAGAGCGGTATTCATAAAATCAAGTTTTGAAAAACATTTGAATTTGATCCATGGATAACTTTGGAAATAGAAATACTGATGAAGGTTATTCAATTACTCATCCACCTTTGTTTGATAATATATTGTTTGATTTTTAGAGAACTCGCATGTCCACCTTTTTATAATCTATTGATTATCACATGTGGATGCTTGTTAAAGATGGTTATGAAGCACCTCATAGACTTATAAATGTCATTAAAACTAAACTTTATTTTTCTGAATGGACATTTGATGATCGTGATTTAGTATAACTGAATGCAAAATGCTCGAATAATTTTTTTATGCTTTAAAATATGAAGATTATATGTGTGTTTCCACTTGTATGACTGGTAAAGAAATCTGGGATAGATTATACATTACCTATGAAGGTACATCTGAAGTTAAGAAATCTAGATTGAATATCTTGCTTCAAGACTACGAACTCTTTCACATGAAACCTAGTGAATCTATTTCTTAAATATATACTAGGTTCACTCAAATTGTCACCTCCCTGTATGCCTTAGGAAGAGAGCTTACTAATTATGAGAAAGTTAGTAAGATTTTGAGATGTTTGCCTTCTTCCTATGTTGCCAAGATAACTGCGATCACTGAATCTAAAGATTTGAATGCCTATTCTATTGACAACTTACTTGGATCACTTATTGCTTACGAGAAAGGAGTGAACCAAAGACAGCTTGATGCTGGTGAGAAAAAGAAAGAGAAAACTGTGGCGCTGAAGGCCAATGAGATTGATACTGATACTTCCGTGTTTGATAGCAATAATGTTGCCTTAATCACTAGGCAATTCAAAATCTTTCTAAGGAAGAAACACAAGAACTTTCAGAAGTGGAACAAAGGTAAGAGTAGTAGAAATTTTAAATGTTCATCTGATACTGTTTATTTTAAATGCATGAAGCCTTGAGATATAAAGGTTGATTGTCAAACACTTAAGGCTCACCGAAGCAAGGAGAAGGGTGAGGAGAAACCCAAGTTTAGGAAGGACAAGAAGCGAATTCAAAAGGTGTTCTGGGCAGATTCTGCATCTGACTCCTCTGAGACTGAAGCCAAAGAGGAGATTACGAACTTGTGTCTGATGGCTGATGATCATCCTAGTCTGTCAGATCAAGCAGAGGTATGTGAGCTAACCTATGATCAATTGGTAGATGTTTCTGAGAAAATTCATTCATCGTATAGGAAACTTAAGAAAACCCATGCCAGCCTGAAATTGGATTTCTTAAATTTGCAAAAAGAGCATGATATTATGATTAAGGATCATTCTATGCTTGATAACAATCACATGTCTTTACATGATGAAATTGATGAATTAAATAAAAAGCATTCTGAACTAATTATTGAGCATGAGTCAATGAAAACATCACATGTTGACTTAAAAAAGCTTATAAAGAACTAGACACCATGGCATGTAATTTAACTAGTGATGAGCATTATTTGAAATTTGAAATTACAAGTCTCAAGAAAGAAAATGAATTTCTAAGACTGAAAATTAGTCCTTTTGAGAAAAATGAAATACCTCCTACTTTTGCATAGTTTTATGCACCTCCACCATTTGAAGAATCTAATTCAAAATCATCAAATCATGTTTCATTCAAACCTAAGAAGAGGCACTATCACTCACGTAGATAAGTTAACCCTTTTCCTGGCATTAGATGCTTTTCTTATGGCATGCTTGGACATATCTCTCACACCTAAACTGTTCACCGTAGTACACATTGGGTGTAGAGAGCCAAATTACATGATTCACAGCACAGCACACATGAATTACATTCTTCTTTTCATAAGAAGGAACCCAAACCTATTTGGGTTCCTAAATCTGGCGTTTAATGATTTTGTAGGTGTGCTCTCACAAAAGGCCTCGAGAGAGAATGTGATATCTGGACAGTGGATGTTCAAGACATTTGACGAGAGATCCAAATCACTTCATTTTGTTGGAGACCAGAGCTGGAGGCAAGGTTACACTTGGAGACAACACTACCAGGAGGGTGGTAAGAGTAGGTATAATTGGTGATTCACATAATTTCATTATTGACAATGTTTTACTTGTAGATGGACTGAAACACAATCTGCTCAGCATCTGCTAGCTATATGATAAAAGCTTCAGCATAAAGTTCCTACCTACTTACTGCATCATAAGCTTAAAAGACAAAATTATTTTGCAGGGAAAAAGGGTTAACAATGTCTACATGCTGGATTTAAATTACTTTAAAGTTGATGTTGCTATTTGCTTAAAAATCATTGCTAATGAGTCTTGGCTAGGGCATAGGAGGTTATGTCATGCCAGTATGAAATCCCTTAGAAGAGTCACCCAAAAGGACTTAGTTAGAGGTGTCCCTAAGCTTAAGCTCACTAAGGACCACCTGTGTGATGCCTATCAATTAGGGAAGCAAGTCCACTCCACTTTTCACTCAATTAAGGATACCAACACCTCCATACCTTTAGAAGTCCTTCACATGGATTTGTTTGGACCCATTAGCACTACCAACTTAGTGGGAAATGTCTATGGATTTGTGATTGTTGATGATTACTCGAGGTTTACTTGGATTAAATTTCTGTCACATAAATCTCAGTCATTTGATGAATTTAAATCTTTCTCTACTTGGATTCAGAAGAAGTTAGGCTGTGAGATTGTGACCATCCAATGTGATCAAGGTGGGAGTTTAAAAATGAGAAATTTGGAACCTTATGTGAGGATCAAGGGATTAGCCATAACTTTTTAGCTCCTAGGACCCCTCAGCAGAACGGGATAGCTGAGAGAAAGAATAGAACCTTGGTGGAAGCCATTAGGGCCATGCTTGCTGAGTATTCACTTCCAAAATATTTTTGGGCTGAAGCAGTGAACACTGCCTGTTATGTGCTGAATAGGGTGAATGTTAGATCCAATCTAAATAAGACACCTTTTGAGATCATTAAGGGTAGAACTCCAAACCTGTCCCAACTCCATGTCTTTGGCTGTAAGGTTTTCATTCGGGACAATGGGAAATCATCCTTACGAAAATTTGATCCTATATTTGATGAAGGAGTGTTCTTAGGCTATTCTAGTATGGGGAAATCCTTTAGGGTGTTTAATAAGAGAACTTTGGTGGTGGAAGAGACAACTCATGTGGTGTTTGATGAATCTGATCCTAAGGAGTCTAGAGTTGAGGAAGAAGAAGTGGTAGGAGAGATTATCCAAGGAGTTGAAGATACAAATCTGGAGGAAAGGATAAACCTAAAAATATGTTGCCTAGAGATTAAAGATATTCTGCGCGTCATCCTAAAGAATTGATCTTAGAAGACCCTTTGGAAGGTGTTAGAACTAGGCACGAACTTAGGAAGGAAGTAAACCATTCTGCCTTTATCTCAATGACTGAACCCACCAACATCAATCAAGCCCTTTCTGAAGAATTTTGGATTTTAGCAATGCAAGAGGAATTGAACCAATTTGTAAGAAATGATGTTTGGGAGTTAGTAGAAAGTCTTAAAAATCAAAGTATAGTAGGAAGCAAATGGGTCTTTAAGAATAAGATGAATGATTCTGGTGTGGTGGTTAGGAATAAGGCAAGATTGGTGGCTAAGGGGTACAATCAAATAGAAGGGATTGATTTTGAGAAGACTTTTGCCCTTATAGCTAGATTGGAAGCCATTAGAGTGCTACTAGCCTTTGCCTATTAAAAGGGATTTAAGCTTTTTCAAATGGATGTTAAGAGTGCCTTTTTGAATGGGTTAATAAAAGAAGATGTCTTTATAGAGCAACCCCAAGGTTTTAAGAATTCCCAATGCCCTAATCATATTTAAAAATTAAAAAAGGACATATATAGATTGAAACTGGCACCCAAAGCTTGGTATGAGAGGCTTAGCACATTCCTATTAGAAAGAGAGTTTGTAAAGGGGAGTGTAGACACCACCCTTTTCCTTAGGAAAGTAGGAGATAATCTACTCATTGTCGAGATCTATGTTGATGATATCTTTTTGGATCTTCTGATAAAAATTTTTGTGATTATTTTTCTAAAATAATCAGTAAGGAGTTTGAGATGAGTATGATAGGAGAATTGTCCTACTTTTTGGGGTTTAGCATAACGCAAATAGATGATGAAACCTTTCTGAATCAATCAAAATATACTAAGAACATCTTAAAGAAATATAAATGGACAAAGCTAAGACAATCAATACTCCCATGAGTTCCTCTGTTCAGTTAGATAAAGATTCAAATGGAAAATCTATTGATCAGAAGATATTTAGAGGAATAATTAGATCACTGCTTTTCCTAACGGTTAGCCGACCTGATATTATATTTAGTGTTTGTCTTTGTGCTAGATTTCAAGCTGATCCTAAGGAATTCCACCAGACTGCTGTTAAGAGAATCCATAGATATCTCTTAGGGACCCCAAACCTAGGAATTTGGTATCCTAGGCATAGCACCTCTTTTAAGATTATTGGATATTCTGATTCTAATTCTATAGGATGTAGGGTGGATAGAAAGAGCACTTCGCGAACTTGCTAATTCATGGGAAAGTCTTTAATCTCTTGGTCCAGTAAAAAATAAAACTCAGTTGCACTTTTGACTGCTAAAGCTGAGTACATTGCCTTTGGAAGTTGTGTGGCCAAGTCCTTTGGTTAAAGCAACAAGTTTTTGATTTAGGATTACCTGTTGGCACAATTTTTGTTCTATGTGATAACACTAGTGCCATCTGCATTTCTAAGAATCGTATCCAATATTTAAGAACCAAACACATTGACATAAGGCATCACTTCATTAGGGACCATGTTACAAAAAGGGACATTGAGCTATATTATGTAGCAACTGAAAATCAACTGGCTGACATCTTTACTTAACCAGTGCCTTTGACTCATTCAGCATTTTGAGAACTAGATTCGGTATGATTGACATAAATGTATGAATCTAATAATTACTGATTTTTAATTTTTTTGTTTTTCATTTTGCTTTTAGCTTCCGTTTGATTTGATTGACTGTTTCACTTTAGAATTTTTTTCCCTGCTGATCTTCGTTGCTTGATTTTAATTTGCTGATTTTCATTTACTAATTGTAGTGTGCCTTTTGTTCTTCTTGTTTACTTTTATTTACTGTTTGTTCTCATTAGAATCAGCTCACTGCTCACTACTATTGATAAACTGGATTTCTGACTAAGTGTTTTGCCTTGTTATTTTTGTTTGAATGCTTGTAAGCAGTGATTGACTCCTCTGAATCTGTTAAAGGGAAGAAACATTAATGATTGTTTCTCTTCCTCTAACTCCTTTAGTGGTGTATTATTTCTTTTGGATAAAAATCTTCTTCAAAATTAAAAAGTTAGTTTTTGAAATAGAGATCTATTTTATCTTCTTACAGTAATCTACCTCATATGCATAGTGTTTTCAAAGCTTTGAATCAGTGTTATGTTTTCTTAATCAGGTGATTGCACTTATCATATGATGTATAATTTTTATTTTATGAATTAATCCTCCTTACTATAGAGAGTGAGTTTTTGTCTTCTCCTATGTGTGGAAGGTAATTTCACAACTAAGATTTTTTAATGATTATGAAAGGAAGCAAGCTTACAAAAGATGTGCAGTGTGGCAAATAAATTGAAAAAGAGGCACAAAATTAGCCCAAAGCTGAAAAGATGCGAAATGGCACCAAATTAAAAAATATACAAAGTGTATCAAAAATCAAAAGATGCACAGTGCGCCAAAAAAATTGAAAAAGAGGAACAAAAATGAGCCCACAAAGAACCAAGCTTTCTTCCCTTTTAGATCTTTAAATGTCTTAGAAAAATCCATGTGCCACTTAATATTTTCAAAAGCTTGAGATTGAAGATCATGATTTCTGATTCCTTACTTCGTAATACTATTTTATCAGATATTTTTTTGGAATGAGGCTTGAAAGGAACTCTTTTTAAATCTAATTTCTTTTCTTCTAAATTAGACTTTTGTTTGAAAGGAATTTGAACCAGTAAGGTGTCTGAGGTAGAAGTTGAAAGTTTGATAGGGATGTTAAGCCCTGATGAACTAGTCTCGAGGCTAACCAAGAGGGGGGTGAATTGGATATTTGAAATAAAATAAAAATCTTTTTATAGCGTGGAGCAGAAATGAATTAAAACAACGATAAAAAGATCAATCACAGATATCACCCAAGCAGATAATCGCAATAAAATAAAGTGCAAAAAATAATAAGAAAGAACACACAAGATTTATAGTGGTTCGGTCCAACCTGACCTACGTCCAGTCCTCGGAGGCACCCTCCAAGTATTGCACTAAACCAAATAGTGTCTCTCCTTCAGCCCTCATAGCTAGGCGGAGAAGCCCTTACAAAATCACTTCCACCTCCCCGGTGCGCTAGAGTAGCCGGGTCCTTTCACACCAAAAAGATCTTCTTCTTCCCAAAACTTCCATCGAGACGAGCCTTGAATTCGATGGTACTTAGGTGCAAGCTAAAAGTGCGAATAGGTTATTAGACCTATTGGTCACGTCCCTAGGCTAACCAAGACGAGGGTGAATTGGTCCTTTAAAAATTTACTCTTGATATTTTGGAAAATTTTAAAGATAATCGTACTGTATGATCTACTTCGTACCGTACGAACAGAGATAAATATGCTTTCTCTTCAAACACAGAATTTCAACCACAAAGAAAATAAATAGCGGAAAAATAAAGATGCAGGAAATAAACAGTGAATAGAAAACACCAGAATTTATAGTGGTTCGGTCAAACGCGACCTACATCCACTCCCTAGAGACACCTTCTCTAGGTATTACACTAAAACTAAGTGACTTTCCTTTTTCCCCCACAGCAAGGTAGAGAAGCCTTTACAAACTCTCTTCCACCAACCCCGGTGCGGCAGAGAACCTTCATCCTTTTCACCCTCCAAGTGCGGCAGAGAACTATTGTCCTTTTCACTCTCCAAGTGCGGCAGAGAACCGTCATCCTTTTCACTCTCCAAGTGCGGTAGAGAACTAGAATCCTCTCGAACAATGCTCTTGCAGAAGTCTCTAAGGAACTAGGAAGATGCTTGAAGAACAAGCAAAAGAAATCCTCTCAATTGGATAACCTTGTGAATCTCCTCACAATTCTCTCTTGAAAGATCTCTCAAAACTCACTCCCAAACACTCTCCCAATCACTCTGCTTTCACTTCCCAAAAGAATTTTCGCAGAAGGATCCCTCCTTCAGTTAGTTTTATGTTATTTTATACTTGGGACAGAAAAAATAGTCCTAAAACTGAATTTACAAGTTAAGTCCGTACCGATCATTCCGTATGATCGACAATCGTACTGTACAAATAGTTCAAAAAATTGAACAATCCGTCCCGTACGAACAACGAGATGATTTGAACAGAGAGCTTCGTACGAACAGTTCATCTCGTACAAATGCTTGGACGAATCAAACAGAGAGCTTCGTCTGATTAGTTCATCCCGTACGAATGCTTGGATGAATCGAACAGAGAGCTTCGTCCGATCAATTCATCGCGTACGAATGCTTGGGCGAATCGAACAGAGAGCTTCCTCCGATCAGTTCGTCCCGTACGAATGCTTGGAGGAATCGAACAGAGAGCTTCAACCGATCAGTTTGTCCCTTACGAACCTCTGGACGAACCCAATTTTGAGCAGTTCGTACACTAAAAGCTCATGTACAAATAGTATTCGTACTGTACGAACAAGCCTTAGAAAAATTTTCTTAGCTGATGTGTTCTTCCTAGAGGATATATTCTACAGATCGTACCGTATGATATCAATTCGTACTGTATGATTAGTTTGAAAATTTAAACTTTTTACTCCCCCATTGTGTGTATGTACACATTTATCCAACTTACAATCACACTTTCTCAGACTCAAGAAAAAGAAAATTTACAGGCTTCATTTACAGTGAATAAATGAACTTGAAGTCTTCAACAATCTAGAGTGTGAATTTCCTGAAAAATACTTTAGTACACACAAAAAAAACTCAAATATATGTTAGAGGATGAAATAGACAAACAATAAGCTTTTGTAATCATCAAAAATATAAACTTGGATTAGAATTCTCAAGAACAAAAATGATTGACCCAAATCATAACAATCTCCCCCTTTTTGATGATGGCAAAACAACTATTGTTTGAAATGAAATATATAAAATAGATCTTCTAACATCCACTAAATGTACTCCCCTAAATAAAAAATAAAAGATCTACGCTCCCCCTAAATAAAAGATCCCTAAAGTTCCCCTAAAAGATTGACTTATCCTATCCTTAAGCTCCCCCTAAAGACTAATCAAGATATATGAGGATAGAGAATGGAATACATAAGGGATGGGAAAGGAAAAAGTGTAGGAATGAACACAAGCACATACAAACAAACACATACAACACAAACACATATAACAAGCACAAACAAAACATAACATAAGTCATAAGTCAAACACATAACGTAAGTCAAATAATAAAGCTCTCCCCCTTTTGCCAACAGCAAAAAGAACACTTAAAAATAGCTGAGAAGTGAAATCATGTTAAATAAAGTTGAACTACAATATTGAAATGAGATGCAAAAACTAAAGACTCAAAAGTGTTAGATTTCAAAGTATGTTAAGGACAAGAGAAGTTGATCTAAAGTAGTAAAGTATTAGACATATTAGTAGTCTCAATTTTTGTATAGAAGGTGAGATAACATTATCAAAATTCTAAGTCTAAAATGATAATTATTGATTAGTGAAAAAGAGAATAAAAATGCTAAAGGAAAGAACATTTGGCGACTTTGCGCATCTTTTCAAAAATGTAGGCTAATTTTGTGTAACATTTGGTGACATTGCCCATCTTTTATTGGATGAGACACTTTGTGTGTCTTTTCATATTTGGCGACATTGTGCATCTTTTCTTGTATGGCACATTTTGTGCATCTTTTCAAGCTTTTCTTTGAATGTAAGATTCTTTCCAAAAATATTATCTCTTAGTCACAAATACAATAATAAACACAAAGATATAGAATGTGAGAATAATGTTAAAACATCAAACATACACAAATTTAGACTGAATAATACATGTCTAAATAAGATTTAAGTAAGATCTTCTAATCCACACCAAAACATAATGAAATCTAAAAAATTTGAAAATTCAAAGTTATGCATAATATTTTCAATTGTAATATGAACTCAATTAACATTCTAGATCAGTAATCAATTATAGTCAAGTGAATTGAAGAAAAAATAGAACAAGGACATTCACTAACATAAAAAGGATAATCACAGAAACACTAGAATATTTCATTACTAATCAATTCATAACATACAACCATAGCAAGTTACACGTTGAGGCACATCTCATAAAAAGAACTTGCTAAACATATCCAAAACAAAAACTCACAATAACACAAAAACAATTTAAAACATACAAAGAGTAACACAATCAAATCCAAGCTAGAACTGAGAGGGACCCTGATCCGGAGGAGGAGGTGGTGGTATACCACCGAACAACACAAAATAGCTGTTAAGAGTAGCAATATTTGTGTTAACAGCATCAAACTGATCATCCTGTCTCTTTAAATGAGCCTCCACGTCATCAAACCTTTTGTCCATTTTATCAAAATGTTGGACCATGTTTTGATAGAAATCCTGTGATGGTCTAGATGCAGTTGAGGGTGCACCTGAAGGAGCAGTAGCAAAAGGAGGCTCATCATCTGAGCTGTCAGCTGTACCCTCTTTCCCAAATAACGATCTAAAAGAAGCGTCACTGAAGTATAGTGGGGGTTCTGAAGGACCAGAAGGATGAACTAGGTTGTATTTTCTCTCTAGGATGTAACACACAACATGTCATAAAGCAATATTTTTGTTCCTCTTCACACTAGCCAACCCAATATCAGACAAATAATAGATGTAGTCTAAGATCAATTGGGCTTCATCTATAGGCTGACCAGTCATAATAAGAAATGTGGTTGAAGAAAGAAGTGGAGTCATATTAACTCGATCTCCTACTTTAGGTATGATTGATGTCCTAAGTACATGTTGGATTATCCTAGCATTTTGATTCAATGTATCTACCCGAGCGACATGTGTGGGTATGCTTGCACCTCTAAGAACTTGGTTAATTTCGGACCAACTATTTTCAGGTCTTGTAGAGAAGGTATGAGCTCTAGTCCCTTGAGTTCTAAGATGAACATATTCTCCTAGATCCTCCTTAGTTATCACAACTTCTTGTTTAAGGACAAAAGAAGAAATGGCTCTGTGATCCTCGTTAAAGGTCATGTTGGCCAGGAACACATGAAACAAATCCTTATTGAAGGCATAGATCAAGGTCAATAGAAAAGAAAAGTGGGTCGAGTTAAAGAGGGGCATAACTGTATGATGAATATTTTCTTGCAGTAGTATGCGGGAAGGAGTAACCTTAGAGGCTGTATACCTAAGATAGGCTTCCTCATTCTCTTCACTAAGGAAGTTATCATCCCAGTTCCTTCTAGACGCAGGACCCCTAGCCACTCGTGCTCTTTTTCCACTGCCCGACATCTTCTCTCAAGGCTCTAAGAAGTTCTAGATGGAAAGTGAAATGGAAGAAAATGACCCGCCTTTATATAGAAAAAACCTGGATTCGTACTGTACGAATCCAATTCGTACAAGACGAACTTGACTTCGTCCGGGACGAATATAAAGTTCATCCGGGACGACCGAAAGCAGTCAAAATGAAATGGTTTTTTGTAAACTGCTCGTCCCGAGGCATCCTTTTGTACAGGCTTTTTGACTTCCTGATCGTACAGACGATGACGTGTTCGTCCGGGACGATCAGAAAATTTAAGATCATTCAGGCGACGGTTAGGTTTGTCCCTCACGCGAAACAACACACGGATCATACAGACAAAAGACGTATTCGTTCGTATGATCACCAATAATAACTGCCGTTAATAATGTTTTCTCCCAAATCGTACAGATGAAGCATGAGTACGATGATGCAATCGTACAGTACGATATGATATCGTACAGTACGAACAGACACTATAAACTCCCATCACTTCAAAACTTGCATGCTTTCAACATTCAATTAAGGAACAAAAATATAACAAAAATTTTTGATTTTGATTAAAAATTTTAAAATAAAAATATAAAAAAAACATACAATGAACAAACTTAACAAATACAAATAAAAATTTCATTTGTAGAATTTTCAATCAAGCATTAAGGTCTATCACACCTAGCCTTATCCTCAACATGCTAAATGTGTCAAAGGCTAAGGGTTTTGTGAAAATATCTGCAAGCTGATCTTAGTAGCGACATGATGTAGTTCAATTTCTCCCTTCGCTACATGATCTCTTTTAAAATGATGCCTTATGTCAATATGTTAGGTTCTAGAATGTTGAATAGGATTCTTTGAAATACAAAAGGCACTAGTGTTGTCACAAAATATTGGAATGGTGCCAACTACAAATCCTAAGTCACTTAATTGTTGTTTCAACCAAAGCACCTGTGCTACACAACTTCCTAAGGCAATGTATTCTGCTTCAGCTGTAGAAAGTGCTACTGAATTTTGTTTTCTACTGGACCAAGATACTAATGAGTTTCCAATAAATTGACATGTTCCAGAAGTACTTTTCCTATCCACTCTACAGCCTATAAAATTTGAATTTGAGTATCCAATAATTTTAAAAGAAGAACTGTTCTTAGGATACCAAATTCCTAAATTTTGAGTTCCCAAAAGATATCTTAAGATCCTTTTTACTGCTGTCAAATGTGATTCTTTTGGATCAGCTTGAAATCTAGCACATAAGCAAACACTAAACATAATGTTAGGTCTGCTAGCAGTCAAATAAAGCAAAGATCAAATTATTCCTCTAAACTTCTTTTGATCAACAGATTTTCCCTTAAGATCCTTATCTAATAGGACTAAGGAACTCATGGGTATAGTGACTGGTTTAGCATTATCCATTTCATACTTTTTGAGGATTTCCTTCACATATTTAGATTGACAAAGAAAGGTTCCTTCCTCATTTTGCTTAATGCTAAAGCCAAGAAAATAACTCAAATCACCCATTAAACTCATCTAAAATTTACTACTCATTATTTTTGAAAATTCATCACATAGAGCTTTATCAGTTGATCCAAATGATATCATCCGCATATACTTGTACAATGAGAATTTCTTCTCCAAGTCTTTTCAAAAATAGAGTGGTGTCCACACTTCCTTTAACAAATAATCCATTTAATAAGAATCATACCATGCTCTAGGTGCCTAATTTAATCCATATAATGTCTTTTTTAATTTAAAAACATAATTAGGGTATTTAGGATTTTCAAAGCCAGGAGGTTGTTCAACATAAACATCCTCATCTATCACCCCATTAAGAAAAGTACTCTTGACATCCATCTGATACAATTTAAAATCTTTAAAACAGGCAAAGGCTAACAAAACTCTTATTGCTTCAAGTCTTGCTACAGGGGAAAATGTCTCCTCAAAATCAATTCCTTCAATTTGATTATACCCCTTAGCTACTAATCTAGCCTTATTTCTCACAACTATTCCTGAATCATTCATCTTGTTTTTAAACACCCACTTAGTCCCGACTACACTTTGATCTTTTGGCCTTTCAATTAACTCCCAAACATCATTTCTCTTGAATTGATTCAACTCCTCTTGCATGACCAAAATCCAAAATTCATCCAAAAGTGCTTGTTCTATGTTCGTGGGTTCTATCATTTAAATAAAAGCTGAATGATTCACTTCTTTCCTTAAACCATGCCTAGTCCTAACTCCTTCACTTGGTTCTCCTAAAATCAACTCTTTAGGATGACTTCTTACAAATTTCCATTCTCTAGGCAATTGGTTTTTCTCTTCTTTTTCAACCCTTTCTTCAACTTTTTTGATTTTCAAGTTTTTGGGTCATCACGTCAACCTCATCTTCATCCAACTTAGACCCTTTACTATCATAAGATTCATCAAAAACAACATGTATGGTCTCTTCAACTACCAATGTTCTCTTATTAAAAACTCTATAGGATTTTCTAACACTTGAATATCCTAGAAAAATTTCTTCATCTGATTTTGGATCAAATTTTCCTAGAAGAGTTTTATCATTATTATGTATGAACACTTTACATCCAAAAACATGTACATGCAAGAGGTTGGGACTTCTACCTTTAAGAATTTCATAGGGTGTCTTATTCAATATAGACCTTATGTACACGCTATTTAACACATAACATGCTGTACTAAATGCTTCAGCCCAAAAGTATTTAGGAAGTGAATATTCTACCAATATGGCCCTAGCAGTTTCAACTAATGTCCTTTTCTTTCTTTCTACAACTCCATTCTGTTGAGGTGTCCTAGGAGCTGAGAAGTTCTGTTCAATTCCAAGAGATTTACAAAAATCATTAAACATTTCATTCTCAAATTCTCCCCCATGATCACTTTGGATACTAACTATTTCAAAACCAAGTTTCCTCTGAATCCAAGTGGCAAAATCTCTGAACTATTCAAATGATTCACTCTTATGATTCAAAAATTTAATCCAGGTGAATCTAGTATAGTCATCCACAATAACATACCCAAATCTTTTTCCTCCTAAGCTTAAGGTACTAACAGGTCCAAATAAATCGATACGAAGAATTTCTAAGGGCTTGCTAGTTCGAATTTCCTTGATCGAATTGAAAGAGGATCTCACCTGTTTTCCTAGTTGACATGCATCACACAAGTGATTTTTAGTAAAATCTAATTTGGGTACTCCTCTAACTAGTTGCTTTTGAGTGATTTTTCTAAGATTTTTCATGCTAGCATGACAAAGCCTTCTATGCCAAAACTATGATTCATCAGATACAGTTTTCAAACACAAGACAGTAGATGGTTTAACAGAATTAAAATCTAGCATGTAAACATTATTTATCCTATCACCATTCAAAACAACAGTTCCATTTAGACTAATAACACAACTCGTAGGTAAAACTTTATATGATAGCCCTTGTCACATAGTTGACTAATACTCAACAGATTGTGTTTCAAACCTTCAACCAACAGTACATTCTCAATAACAAAATTTTCTGAATTTCCAATTATACTTGTACCTACCACTCTCTTGGTGGTATTATCTCCAAGTGTCACCTTGCCTCCATTTCTGGCTTCCAGCGATATAAATTGATTCGTATCTCTGGTCATATACTTTGAGCATCCGCTGTCCAGGTACCAAATACTCTCACGAGGTCTTATGTGAGAGCGTTGCTACAAAATGATCAAACGTTAGTCTTGGGAACCCAAACAAGTTTGGGTTCACCTCTTGACAATTTTAAACTAGATGCATGTGTGATATGCTGTGTTCTATGCACCTTAGGTCTCCACACTAAATGTGTTCTATACTTTAAAGTACAGGTAGGGGAAATAAGTCCTAAACTACCACAAGAAAAACACTTTATCCCTGGAAAGGGATTCACCAATCTATTCTTTCTTAAAATCTTCTTTTTATATTTTGAGTCAATATTCTTGTGGTAAGATTCATGAAACTCTTCAAGTTTAGGTGGTATTTTATTCTCTTTAAGTGCTTTAATCTGAACTTTAAGATAAGTATTATCACTTTCTAAAATCGAATTGTCAATTTTCAAATCATGCTCTCTAGAATACGATTCATCCATAAAAGTCTTAAAATCATTTTCAAGTTCAGCATTCGATGATTTTAAGAGATTGTGCTGTTTGTTTAAATCATCATACTCATCTAACAAAGTCATGTAGTTGCTGTCAATTAATGCATGATCTTTTTTGAGGATCTCATAATCTTTTTGCAGCTCTATATAATCTAAATTCAACTTAGCATGCAATTTCTTAAGTTTCCTATATGTAGAGTGTATGCGTTCAGAAACTTCAAATAATTCTTCATAGCTTAAATCACATACCTCATCCTCATCTGAATGGTCGAGATTATCAGCCATTAAGCACAAATTGGTAACTTCCTCTTCTGGTGCTGTTTCTGATGAATCTGAAGCTGAGTCCGCCAAGAAAGCTCTTTGTACTCTCTTTTTACCCCTTCTATCCTTTGGTTTCTCCTCGGTCTTCTCCTTGCTAGGATTTCCTTTGAGATTGGGGCAATCTGTCTTGATGTGACCCGGCTTTCTACACTCATAGCAAATGACTTCATTCAAAGCCTTGAGATTCTTCTGGAACTTACCTTTGTTCCAATACTGGCGTCTTCTCTGCTTTCTTTTTAGGAAACTTCTAAATTGCCTCGTTATCAGGGCAATATCCTCTTCATCCTCAGGTAGTGATTGATTACTTTCAGAGTCATCCACCTTTAAAGCAATGTTCTTCTCCTTTCGCTTCTCACCTACATCAAACTGTCTTTGAGTCACCGATTACTCGTAAGCAATTAGTGATCCAAGAAGATTATCAACAGAATAAACATTTAAATCTTTAGATTTTGTTATTGCAATTATCTTTGCATCATATGCAGGAGGTAAACAACGTAATATCTTGTTAACTTTCTCAGTATTTGTTAACTCCCTACCTAAAGCATGCAATGAAGTGGCTATGTGTGTAAAATGAGTGTACATGTCAGAGATTGATTCATTTTGTTTCATGCGAAAAAGTTTATAGTCGTGCAAGAGAATATTCAATCTAGTTTGTTTCACTTCATTCGTACCTTCATATGTGATGCAAAGTCTATCCCAAATTTTCTTTCTTGATTTACAGGTAGACATACGCATGTAATCTTCTAATTTTAAAGCACAAAAGAAACTATTCAAACACTTAGCATTCAGTTGAGCTAGTTCACGTTCTTCTAAAATCCAGTTTGCAAAAGGTATTTGAACTCTTATTCCTTCTACAATCCTAGTTGGTTCAGTATAACCATCCTGAACTAACATCCACATACGATAGTTAAGTGATTGCAGAAAAGTAGACATGTGAGTTTTCCAAAAATTAAAAGGAATATTATCAAATAACGGTGGTCTAGTGATCGAGTATCCTTCCATAGTATTTCTATTTCCAAAATTAGCCATGATCGTAATTTCAAAAAGTATTTAAAACAGGTATTTTTGAAATTATCTCTGATACCACTTGAAAGTGCGAATAGGTTGTTAGACTTATTGGTTACGTCCCTAGGCTAACAAAGAGGGGGGTGAATTGGTCCTTTAAAAATTTACTCTTGATATTTTGGAAAATTTTAAAGATAATCGTACTGTACGATCTACTTCATACTGTACGAACAAAGATAAATTTGCTTTCTCTTCAAACACAGAAATTCAACCACAAAGAAAATAAACAGCAGAAAAATAAAGATGCAGGAAATAAACAGTGAATAGAAAACACCAGAATTTATAGTGGTTCGGACAAACACGACCTGCATCCTCTCCCTAGAGACACCTTCTTTAGGTATTGCACTAAAACCAAGTGACTCTCCTTTTGCCCCCACAGCAAGGCGGAGAAGCCTTTACAAACTCTCTTCCACCAACCCTGGTGCGACAGAGAACCGTCATCCTTTTCACCCTCCAAGTGCGACAGAGAACCGTCGTCCTTTTAACTCTCCAAGTGCGATAGAGAATCGTCATCCTTTTCACCCTCCAAGTGCGGTAGAGAACCGGAATCCTCTCGAACAATGCTCTTGCGAAAGTCTCTAAGGAATTAGGAAGATGCTTGAAGAACAAGTAAAAGAAATCCTCTCAATTGGATAACCTTGTGAATCTCCTCACAATTCTCTCTTGAAAGATCTCTCAAAATTCACTCCCAAACACTCTCCCAATCACTCTCCTTTCACTTTCCAAAAGAATTTTTGTAGAAGGATCTCTCCTTCAGTCAGTTTTGTGTCATTTTTATACTTGGGATAGAAAAAACCATCATAAAACTGAATTTACAAGTTAAGTCCGTGCCGATCGTCCCGTACGATCGACAATCGTGCTGTACGAATAGTTCAAAAAATTGAACAATCTGTCCCGTACGAACAACGAGGCGATTTGAACAGAGAGCTTCGTAGGAACAGTTCATCCCGTACGATTGCTTGGACGAATCGAACAGAGAGCTTCGTCCAATCAGTTTATCCTGTATGAATGCTTGGACGAATCGAACAGAGAGCTTCGTCCGATCAGTTCGTCCCGTACGAATGCTTGGACGAATCGAACATAGAGCTTCATCCGATCAGTTCATCCCATACGAATGCTTGGACGAATCAAACAGAGAGCTTCGTCTGATCAGTTCATCCCGTACGAACCTCTGGACGAACCTAATTTTGAGCAGTTCGTACAGCAAAAGCTCATATATGAATAGTATTCATACTGTACGAATATGCCTTAGAAAAATTTTCTTGGCTGATGGGTTCTTCCTGGAGGACATATTCTACAGATCGTACCGAATGATATGAATTCGTACTGTACGATTAGTTTAAAATTTAAACTTTTTACTCCCCCATTGTGTGTGTGTGCACAGTTATCCAACTTACAATCACACTCTCTCAAACTCAAGAAAAAGAAAATTTACAGGCTTCATTTACAGTGAATAAGTGAACTTGAAGTCTTCAACAATATAGAGTGTTAATTTCCTGAAAAATTCTTTAGTACACACAACAAAAACTTAAATATATGTTAGAGGATGAATTAGACAAACAGTAAGCTTTTGTAATCATAAAAAACATAAACTTAGATTAGAATTCTCATGAACAAAAACGATTCACCCAAATCATAACACAAGCTTGTCAGAGTAACCGTGTGAACCCCCTCACACTCCCTCGAGAATCCCCCTTGCCAGGCTCTTCTCCCTCTCAAACTCCACCCTTTCCTCTCTCCCTTTCAAGCTCTCTCTTCAAGTTTTCTCCAAAAGAACAAAGCCTCAATGGCTGCCAAAGACACCTATCAAGTGCCTTGAGAAAGCTTAAAAAGAGAGCTCCAAAAACCCTTCTAAATCAATTCTGGCGGTAATGATCGTCCAGGACAATCACGGGATCATCCAGGACGATGTGCTCCAAGAGGCGCTTCAGAAAACCCTAAAAACACAATTCTGCCACCATAAATCATCCAGGACGATCGCAGGATCATCGAGGACGATGTGCAGAATTTGACCTGATAGTCCTTGACAATTCAATAAAAATAGAAATCCTACTTAGGGCGACCATGTTAAGTTAGTTTGATTAAGTAGATCGTCCTGGATGATAGACCCATCGTATAGGACGATATGCTCAAATTAGAAATTCTGAGCCGCCAGATTAAGTTAGGCAAGTTTTTTTTTTAGAGATTTGGTCTGATCGTCCCGACGATACGTGTATCATCCTGGACGATCCTTTACAATCATGCCTAAATTAGTTTGGTGATTAAGGAAAGTAATTAATATTTGATTTATATGATCATATCATCCTGGACGATCGCAATATCGTACTGGATGATACATGCAAAATCCTGACCGTCCAGAGCATTTCACTTGGATGAACCGAACTATCTTCTGGATGATATGCTCGAGTTTGAACTAATTGTACAGGATAATAGAGATATCACCCCTGACGATCAAGTCATTTTCAATCATACAGAATATTTTATTCAGGCTGATCTGAACTATGTGCAGGATAATTTTAGGTGTTTTAAACTAATCATACAGGACGATAGAGATATCATCCTGGACGATCAAGTCATTTTTAGATCGTCCAACATAAGTTTCCTTTGATGATCTGAACTATCTTCTGGAGGAAATTCCTGATTTACACTAATCATCCTAGATGATCGCAGAATCATACGGGATGATCTGAACACATTTTGTCTTCTAATCATCCAGAGAAACCAGATCATCCAAGCTGAAATATGAGATTTTACACTGGTCGTACAGGATGATCCGTCGATCGTCCTGGATGATATTTGATGATTAGTTAAGATTTAG
Organism: Dendrobium chrysotoxum; assembly: GCA_019925795.1. Lineage (NCBI taxonomy): Eukaryota > Viridiplantae > Streptophyta > Magnoliopsida > Asparagales > Orchidaceae > Dendrobium > Dendrobium chrysotoxum. The sequence goes on from CM034315.1 coordinate 43,882,155, forward strand.
GGCAATTTTTGAGTCCTCCTATAAAAGATCTTTTTCTTCCAACAAGAAAAATCTTTTACCACTTTCCTTGCGAGAGAAAATCTTGAGAGAGAGAGAGAGAGAGCTTGGGAGAGAGAGAGGATCTTGTGAGGGAGAGTTTGTGAGGTGTTCACAAAGGTTGCTCCAAATAAGGATCTGAGTCATCTTCTCCGATCATCGTGTCTTATCTAATTGGTGGGTCTGTGGTAGGATCGTCCGCAAGAAGATCCTAGTTCTTTGCCTACTTCAGGAGGAAGTAAAAGTAGTCTAGGTTCTTTGCCTGCTTCAGGAGGAAGCGAAAGGAGTTCAGGTTCTTTGCCTGATCGGGTTGGTGGAAATGATTTTTTGTACGGGCTTCTCCTCCTTGCTGTGGGAGTAGAAGGAGAGTCACTTAGTGTTAGTGCAATACCCGGAGGGGAGGCTCCGGGGAGTGGACGTAGGTCTAGTTGACCAAACCACTATAAAATCTGGTGTATTTTTTCTGATTATTTTCTGCACTTAATTTTTTATTGATGATTGTGTGATTGTGTTTATTATTCTATTATCATTGAACATCTGCACATCTTCGCGTAGCTGTAAATGCTTTAAAATATTCAAAAATATTTTCTAAATCTTCGTTTGCCTACAAATTTTTAAAACTACCAATTCACCCCCCCCACCTCTTGGTTAGCCTCGGGACTAGTTCATGAGGGCTTAACATCCCTAACAAACTTTCAATTATAAGAATTTTATCATTGAAAATGTTTTGATAATAGATGGCCTGAAAGATAACTTACTTAGTATCAATTAATTGTACGATAAAGGTTTTGACATTAAACTCTCATCTACTTGTTGTTTGATCAATTTAAATGAAAATATTATTTTAAAAGGAAAGAAAATTAATAATGTTTACATGCATGACTTGAATTATATAGAGTATACTAGTTCGTTATGTTTGAAAATAATTGCTAATGAATCCTATCTACGATATGGGAGACTAGGCCATGCAAGCAAGAAATACTTAGGAAGATAATCTAAAAGGACCTATTTTGAGGCATACCCAAATTAGAATTCTATAGGGACCACCTTTGTGATGCATGCCAACTAGGAAAATAAAGAACTTCATTTCACTTATGAAGAATATCCCCACCTGTAAACCTTTAAAAATCCTTCACATAAACTTTCTTAGACCAGTCAGCACTGCTAGCTTAGGCAGAAACGCATATGGATATGTGATAATTGAAGATTACTCTAGATTTACTTAGATTAGGCCTTTATCACTTAAAAATTAATCATTAAAAGAGTTTATGACATTCTCCATATGGATTTAGAAGAAATTATGTTGTGAAATTTCAACTATCTATAGTGATCATGGTGGGGAATTTAAAAATGATAAGTTTGAATCATTATGTAAGGAGATAGAAATAAAACATAATTGTTTAGCACTTAAAACCCCTCAACAAAATTAGGTTGCTAATAGAAAGAATACAACCTTAGTAGAAGTTGCTAGAGCCAAGCTAGCAGAGTATTCACTTCCAAAATATTTTTGGGCTGAAGTAGTGAATATTGCTTGCTATATTCTTAATAGGGTTAACAATAGATCCAAACTCACTAAGACACCCTATGAATTACTCAAAGATAGGACACCTAATCTCTCTCATCTTTATGCTTTTGGTTGTAAGGTGTTCATTTTAAAAAATAGAAAATCTCCATTAAGAAAATTCAATCCTAAATCTGATGAAGGACCTTTCTTAGGATATTCTACTATAGGTAAAGCCTATAGAGTGTTCAGTAGAAGGACATTAGTGTTAGAGGAGACCACCGATGTAATATCTGATGAATCTAATAGATTTGTTAAGCCTAGGTCAAAAGAAAAATAAGTGGTAGAAGTCACGAAAGGAGTAGAATCTATTAACCTAAAAAGTAGGGCAGAGACGCAAGATTCTTTGCTTTGAGAATGGATATATTTATTTAGTCATCCTAAGAAGACAATCTCAGGAAATCTATCTGTAGGAGTAAGAAGTAAGCATTGACATAGAAATGAGGTTAGCTACTTTGCTTTTCATCTCCATGGTAGAACCCTCAAATATAGATCAAGCCTTATCTGGCAAATTCTGGATCCTAGTCATACAAGAAGAATTGAATTAATTTGTTAGGAATTGTGTTTGGGAGTTGGTTAGAAGACCTTGAAAGTTCGAAAGGGATGTTAAGCCCTAGTGAACTAGTCCCGAGGCTAACCAAGAGGGGGGGGGGTGAATTGGTTATTTAAAAATTTCACGATAACAACAAAAATCTTTTCGATACTTAGCAGCGGAAACAAGTAAACAAGAACGAAAAGATCAACCAAAGATATTCACTCAAGCAGTTTATATTGAAAAGTAAAGTGCAAAACTGAATCAGAAAAGCAAACCAGATTTTATAGTGGTTCGGTCAACTTGACCTACGTCCACTCCTCGGAGCCTCCCCTCCGGGTATTGCACTAAACAAAAAGTGTCTCTCCTTTTGCTCCCACAGCAAGGCAGAGAAGCCTGTACAAAACACCTCCTTTTCACCACACGGCGAGGCAGAGAACCTGACCTCCTTTCGCTTCCTCCTGAAGCAGGCAGAGAACCTTCGAACTCCTTTTGCTTCCACCTGAAGCGGGCAGAGAACCCTGGATCTTCTTACGAATGATCCTCCCACGAAGAACATCGACTAGACGATAGACGACGAGCGGAGAAGACGACTCTGATCTGTGCTTGGAGAAACCTTAGTGAATCCCTCACTAACTCCCCCTCATAAGATCTCTTCTCTCTCTCCCAACTCTCTCTTCTCTCTAGGGTTTCTCAGGGAAGGAAGGTAGCAAAAGATTTTTCCAAAAATTGGAAAAAGTTCTTTTAAAGGAGGGCTTAAAATTTGCCCTAAATCTCAACTAGTCAGCTAAGATCGTCTAGGATGATCGATAGATCGTCCTGTACGATCAGTTCAAATTCAGCTGATTCAGTCTGGATGATTAGGCTCTTCTGGACGATCAGTAGAAAAAGTTGTTCATATCATCCCGTACGATACGACGATCGTCCGGGATGATTAGTGCAAATTAAGAAAAATCGTCCAGAAGATAGTTCGGGTCGTCTAGAGAAATCTGTGCTGGACGACCAAAAAATGACTTGATCGTCCAGGATGATTGGGACATCGTCCTGTACGATTAGTTCAAAAAGGCTCAAAATCGTCCTGAACACAGTTCGGGTCATACAGCTGAAATGCACAAGACGATCACGATCGTCTGGGACGATCCTGCGATTGTCCAGGACGATGTGATCGTATCAATTAAACATTAATTGCTTTCCTTAATTACCAGACTAATTTAGGCATGATTGTAGTGAATCGTCCAGGACGATACACGTATCGTCCGGGACGATCAGACCAAAATACTTAAAATAAAACTTGCCTAACTTAATCTGGCGGCTGGGAATTTCTGATTTGAGCATATCGTCCCGTACGATCCCAAGATCGTCCAGGATGATCTGCTTAATCAGACCCTCTTAACTTAGTCGCCCTAATTAGGGTTTCTGTTTTAACTGGATCGTCCAAGACGATGTGACTATCGTCCAGGACGATCTGAACAAAAATTGAACAGAAACTCTAACTCACTCAATCTCTCCCCCTGAGTGTGTGTGTGCACGGTTACTTAGCTAGGGGATCAGTTACATTATAATTGACTCAATAAAAAGAAAAATCATACATTTGACACACTTGGACCTGATCTTGAGTTGGCTTGAGTGGCTCGTGGTCTTTTGTGCCTGAAACAGATTAACCAAGCAAAACATACTGGAAATATATTTGCCATCATCAAAACCAGATTTGCAACAATCTCTCCCTTTTTGATGATGGCAAATATTTGTAGAGTAGTTTGAAAATACAAGTAAACTAGAAGATCAAAACACAAACAGTTTTCTAAATTTTCATTTAACAACTAACACAATACAGGAAACATGACTCATAAAACAGAAACAGACACGACTACAACTGACTCCCCCTTTTGACATCACAAAAAGGAAGAGGGAAAACATGGAAATAAAATATACAAGAGAATAACTACAAAAGCAGGAAACTAAAACATACAAGATATTTTTTTTGATCAAGCAGCTCGAGAAAATCAGACTTTTTTTTTTGATTTTAGATTCAAAAACCAATTACAGGACGATTGACAGCACTGAAATCCATAAAAGGTTGGAAATAATCAACTTTTGTAACTCCGACCCCGGGGACCTTATCGATGCAAACCTCTTTCAAAACAAAAATTCGATTCAGAAGAAAAGACATTAGATTTGAAAAGAGATCCTTTCAAGCCTCGTTCCAGAAAAATATCTGATATAATAGTGTTACAATGTAAAAAATCAGAAATCAGGATTTTCCAGACTCAAGCTTTTGAAAATATTAAGTGGCGCACAGATTTTTCTAGGACATTTAACAATCTGAAAGGGAAGAAAGCTTGGTTTGGGCTCATTTTGTGCCTCTTTTTTAAATTGGTTGGCGCTTTACGCATCTTTTGATTTTTGATACACTTTGTGTATCCAATTTGGCAATTTCGCATCTTTTCAGTTTTGGGCTCATTTTATGCCTCTTTTCAAATTATCTGGCGCACTGCGCATCTTTTATAAGCTTTCTCCTTTTCATAATCATTAAAGAGTCTCAGCTGTGAGATTATCTTCCAGACATAGGAAATGACTCTCCTTGGTAAGGAAGAATGATCCACAAAACAAAAGCCATACACCATATGATAAATGCAATCACTTGGTTTTAGAAACTCAAACTAATGACTCAAGACTTTAAAAAACACTATTGATATGAGGCAGATTACTGTAGGAAGATAAAATAATCTCTATTTCAAAAACTAACATTTTATTTTTGAAAAGAATTTTTATTCGAAAGAAACCATACACCAGTAAAGGAGTTAGAGGAAGAGAAACAATCATCAATGTTCTTCCCTTTAACAGGTTCAGTGGAATCAATCACTGCGTACCAGCTTCCAAACCAAAACAAGATAAAAACTAATAGTTAGAAATTCAGATTTTCAGAAATAGTGAGCGGTGATCAGATTTTGAAAAACATAAAAATAGTAAGTGCAAGATATGAACTAGTGAATACAAGCAGGTAGAAAATCACATCAAAGTAAATACTCAAATCAAACTAACAGTAAGGCTAAAACAGAAATCAGCAGAAGAAATAAAATCAACTGAAAGTAAATAATCAAAGTAAAAACTAACTAACAGAAATCAGAAATCAAAAAACTAAACCTAACTAACAGAAATCAGAATACCAATCAGAAAGATCATAAATCAGCAGTCATCAGAATCAAGCATTTATATCAATCACTCCTAATCTGGTTCTCAAAATGCTGAATGAGTCAAAGGCCAGTGGTTTAGTGAATATATCAGCCAGCTGATTTTCAGTTGCTACATGATGTAGCTCAATGTCCCCTTTTGTAACATGGTCCCTAATGAAGTGATGCCTAACGTCAATGTGTTTGGTCCTAGAATGTTGGATTGGATTCTTAGAGATACAGATGGCACTGGTATTATCACACAGAACAGAAATTGTGCCAACGGGTACTCCTAAATCCAAGACTTGTTGTTTCAACCAAAGAACTTGGGCCACACAACTTCCTAAGGCAATGTACTCAGCTTCAGCAGTGGAAAGTGCAACTGAGTTCTATTTTCTACTGGACCAGGAGACTAACGACAGTCCTATGAATTGACAAGTCCCAGAGGTACTCTTCCTATCCACCCTACACCCCGCAAAGTTAGAGTCAGAATATCTAATGATCTCAAAAGAGGTGCTGTGCCTAGGGTACCAAATTCCTAGGTTTAGGGTCCCTAAAAGATATCTAAGAATTATCTTAACAACAGTCAGGTGGGACTCTTTAGGATCAGCCTGAAACCTAGCAAAAAGACAGACACTAAACATGATATCAGGTCGGCTAGCAGTTAGGTAAAGCAGTGAACCTATTATCCCTCTATACTTCTTCTGATCAACAGATTTTCCATTTGAATCCTTATCTAACTTAACTGAGGAGGGCATGGGAGTATTGATTGGCTTGGCTTTGTCCATTTTATATTTCTTCAAAATGTCCCTAGTGTATTTTGATTGATTGAGAAAGGTTCCATCATTCGTTTGCCTTATGCTAAACCCCAAAAAGTAGGACAATTCTCCCATCATACTCATCTCAAACTCCTTACTCATTGTTTTGGAAAACTCATCACATAAATATTTATCAGAAGATCCAAAAATTATATCATCAACTTAAATCTCGACAATGAGTAAGTCATCTCCTATTCTCCTCAGAAAAAGGGTGGTGTCTACGCTCCCCTTAACAAACTCTCTTTCAAACAGGAATGTGCTAAGCCTCTCATACCAAGCTCTGGGCGCCTGTTTTAATCCATATAAGGCCTTTTTTAATTTATAGACATGACTTGGATATTGGGAACTCTCAAAACCTGGGGGTTGTTCTACAAAAACATCTTCTTTAATTACCCCATTTAAAAAGGCACCCTTGACATCCATTTGAAAAGGCTTAAATCTCTTGTAACAGGCAAAGGCTAGTAGCACTCTAATGGCTTCCAATCTAGCTACAGGGGAAAAAGTTTCCTCAAAATCTATCCCTTCTATCTGATTATACCGCTTAGCCACCAATCTTGCCTTATTTCTCACCACCACACCAGAATCATTAATCTTATTCTTAAAGACCCACTTGGTTCCCACAATACTTTGGTTTCTAGGTCTTTCTACTAACTCCCAAACATCATTCCTTACAAATTGATTCAATTCTTCCTGCATAGCTAAAATCCAAAACTCATCCGACAAGGCTTAATTGATGTTGGTGGGTTCAGTCATTGAGATAAAGGCAGAATGGTTTACTTCCTTCCTAAGTCCATGCCTAGTCCTAACACCTTCAGAAGGGTCTCATAAGATCAGTTCTTTAGGATGACTCGAAGAATATCTCCAATCTCTAGGCAATTGGGTTTGAGGTTCTACCCTTTCCTCCAAATTTATATTTCCAACTCCTTAGGTAACCTCAATAATCTCTTCATCTTCTACTTCAGATCTAGACTCCTTAGGATCAGATTCATCAAACACTACATTGGTTGTTTCTTCCACCACCAAAGTCCTCCTATTGAACACCCTAGAGGATTTCCCCACACTTGAATATCCTAAGAACACTCCTTCATCAGATTTGGGGTCAAATTTTCCTAAGGGTGACTTCTCGTTGTTCAGAATGAAAACCTTACAGCCAAAGACATGGAGGTGCAACAGATTTGGTGTTCTACCCTTAATGATCTCATAAGGTGTCTTGTTCAGTTTGACTCTCACATTCACCCTATTCATCACATAACAGGCAGTGTTCACTGCTTAAGCCCAAAAGTATTTTGGAAGTGAATACTCGGTAAGCATGGCTCTAGCGGCTTCCACTAAGGTCCTGTTCTTCCTTTCAGCTACCCCATTCTGCTGAGGGGTCCTAGGAGTTAAAAAATTGTGACTAATCCCATGATCCTCACAAAAACTTCCAAATCTTTCATTTTCAAACTCCCCTCCGTGATCACTATGGATGGTAATAATCTCACATCCTAACTTCTTCTGAATCCAAGTAGAGAAAGATCTAAACTCATCAAATGACTCAGATTTGTGTGACAAAAACTTAACCCAAGTGAACTTTGAATAATCATCAACAATCACAAAACCATAAACTCTCCCCCCTAAGCTGGCAGTGTTAATGGGTCCAAAGAGGTCCATGTGAAGAACTTCTAAAGGTCTAGAGGTGCTAATGTCCTTAACTGAGTGAAAAGAGGACTGGACTTGCTTCCCGAACTGACAGGCATCACACAGGTGATCCTTAGTGAACTTAAGCTTGGGCACACCTCTAACTAAGTCCTTTTGGGTGACTCTCCTAAGGGTTTTCATACTGGCATGACAAAATCTCCTATGTCATAACCAAGACTCATCAGCAGCAGTTTTTAAGCAAATTGAATTATTAGATTTAATGCTACTTACATCCAGTTTGTAGACGTTGTTGATCCTTTGCCCCTGCAAAACAACTTCATCATTTAAGCTTAAAATGCAGCCAGTGGGCAGGAATTTGATGCTGTATCCCTTGTCGCAGAGTTGACTAATGCTCAGCAAGTTGTGTTTCAGTCCAACTACAAGCAAAACAATATCAATCATAAATTTCTTTGAATCACCAATTATACCTGTGCCTACCACCTTCCTGGTGGTGTTATCTCCAAGTGTAACCTTGCCTCCAGCTCTGGCCTCCAACGAAATGAACTGATTTGCATCTCCAGTCATATGTCTAGAACATCCGCTTTCCAGGTACCACATGCTCTCACGAGGTCTTGTGTGAGAGCACACCTACAAAATCATCAAATGTCAGTCTTAGGAACCCAAACAGGTTTGGGTTCCTCCTTATGAAAAGAAGAATGCGATGCATGCGTGCTGTGCTGTGAAACAGGCAGTTTGGGTCTCCACACCCAATGTGTACTACGGTGAACAGTACAAGTGTGTGATATGTGTCCTAACATGCCACATGAAAAAGATCTAACACTAGGAAAAGGATTAACTAAACGTCGTGAGTGATAGTGCCTCTTCCTAGTAGTGTATGAAACATGCTTTGATGAACTTGCAACAGAATTTTTAAAAGGTGGCGGTGCATAAAACTGTTCAAAGGTAAGCGGTGTTTTATTCTTTTCAAAAGCACTGATTTTTACTTCCAAAAACTCATTCTCTTTCTTTAAACTTGCAATTTCAAATTTTAAAGCGCCATTGTTACTTTCTACTTCACATGCCATTGTATCTAACTCTTTAAAAGCTTTTTCTAAATCAACATGCGTGGTTTTCAAAGAATCATGCTCAGAAACTAAATCAGAATATTTTTTGTTCAATTCATCAAACTCATCAAGCAGAGACATGTGATTGGAATCAAGTGTGGAATGATCTTTAACTACAGAATCATGCTCTTTTTGTAAAGTCAAATAATCTAATTTCAAACTAGCATGGGTTTTCTTAAGCTTCCTATACGATGTATGAATTTTTTCAGAAACTTCAAATAACTGATCGTAAGTAAGCTCACATACCTCTTCCTGGTCCGACTGACTAGGGTGATCATCCACCATCAGACACAAGTTTGTTTCCTCCTCTTCAGCTTCAGTCTCAGAAGAGTCGGATACAGAGTCTGCCCAGAACGCCTTCTGAATCACTTCTTATCCTTTCTGAACTTTGGTTTCTCCTCACTCTTCTCCTTGCTTGGGTGAGCTTTAAGTGTTGGACAATCAGCCTTAATGTGTCCAGGCTTCCTGCATTCAAAACAAATCGATTCAGATGAACTCTTAAAGTTTTTATTGAACTTACCCTTGTTCCACTTCTGATAGTTCTTATGTTTCTTCCTTAGAAAGCTTTTGAATTGCCTTGTGATTAAGGAAACATCATCGCTATCAGACCCGGAAGTGCTAGCATCTGAATCTTTGGCCTTTAGTGCCACTGTCTTCTCTTTCTTGCGTTCACCTGCATCAAGTTGCCTTTGGTTCACCCCTTGCTCGTAAGCAATGAGTGATCCAAGTAAGCTGTTAATAGAGTAAGTATTTAAATCTTTGGATTCAGTAATAGCAGTAATCTTAGCATCATAAGAAGTAGGCAAACATCTAAGAATCTTGTTCACTCTTTCGTAGTTGGTAAGTTCTCTACCTAAAGCATGCAAAGAGGTAACAATCTGAGTGAACCTTGTGTATATTTCTGAAATAGTCTCACTAGGTTTCATGCGAAAAAGTTCGTAATCATGTAACAAGATATTTAACCTAGATTGTTTGACTTCAGTTGTACCTTCGTATGTTATACATAACCTATCCCAGATTTCCTTTCCCGTTGTACAAGTAGAAACACGCATATAGTCTTTAGATTTCAAAGCACAAAAGAAACAGTTCAAACATTTTGCATTCAACTGTGCTAAATCACGATCATCAAACGTCCAATCAGCAAATAGTAATTCAGTTTTCACATTATTAATCATTCGAAAAGGTGGTTCGTATCCATCCTTAACTAACATCCACATGCGATAATCAATAGATTGCAGAAAAGTAGACATGGGTGTTTTCCAAAAATCAAAAGGAATATTGTCAAACAATGGTGGTCTGGTAATAGAATAACCTTCAGCAGTATTACGATTATTACAGTTAGCCATGGATCAAATTCAAAAGTTTTTAAACCTAAATTTTGAATCCCGCTCTGATACCACTTGAAAGTTCGAAAGGGATGTTAAGCCGTAGTGAACTAGTCCCGAGGCTAACCAAGAGGGGGGGTGAATTGGTTATTTAAAATTTTCACGATAACAACAAAAATCTTTTCGATACTTAGCAGCGAAAATAAGTAAACAAGAACGAAAAGATCAACCAAAGATATTCACCCAAGCAGTTTATATTGAAAAGTAAAGTGCAAAACTGAATCAGAAAAGCAAACCAGATTTTATAGTGGTTCGGTCAACTTGACCTACGTCCACTCCCCGGAGCCTCCCGTCTGGGTATTGCACTAAACAAAAGTGTCTCTCCTTTTGCTCCCACAGCAAGGCGGAGAAGCCTGTACAAAACACCTCCTTTTCACCACACGGTGAGGCAGAGAACCTGACCTCCTTTCGCTTCCTCCTGAAGCAGGCAGAGAACCTTCAAACTCCTTTTGCTTCCACCTGAAGCGGGCAGAGAACCCCAGATCTTCTTGCGAACGATCCTCCCACGAAGAACACCGACTAGATGACAGACGACGAGCGAAGAAGACAACTCTGATCCGTGCTTGGAGCAACCTTAGTGAATCCCTCACTAACTCCCCCTCACAAGATCTCTTCTCTCTCTCCCAACTCTCTCTTCTCTCTAGGGTTTCTCAGGGAAGGAAGGTAGCAAAAGATTTTTCCAAAAATTGGAAAAAGTTCTTTTAAAGGAGGGCTTAAAATTTGCCCTAAATCTCAACTGGTCGGCAAAGATCGTCCAGGACGATCGGTAGATCATCCTGTACGATCAGTTCAAATTTAGCTGATTCAGTCTGGATGATTAGGCTCTTCTGGATGATCAGTAGAAAAAGTTGTTCATATCGTCCCGTACGATACGGCGATCGTCCGGGACGATTAGTGCAAATTGAGGAAAATCGTCCAGAAGACAGTTCGGGTCGTCCAGAGAAATCTGTGCTGGACGACCAAAAAATGACTTGATCGTCCAGGATGATTGGGACATTGTCCTGTACGATTAGTTCAAAAAGGCTCAAAATCATCCTGAACACAGTTCGGGTCATACAGCTGAAATGCACAAGACGATCACGATCGTCCGGGACGATCCTGCGATCGTCTAGGACGATGTGATCGTATCAATTAAATATTAATTGCTTTCCTTAATTACCAGACTAATTTAGGCATGATTGTAGTGAATCATCCAGGATGATACACGTATCGTCCGGGATGATCAGACCAAAATACTTAAAATAAAACTTGCCTAACTTAATCTGGCGGCTAGGAATTTCTGATTTGAGCATATCATCCCGTACGATCCCAAGATCATCCAGGACGATCTGCTTAATCAGACCCTCTTAACTTAGTCGCCCTAATTAGGGTTTGCTATTTTAACTGGATCGTCCAGGATGATGCGACTATCGTCCAGGACGATCTGAACAAAAATTGAACAGAAACTCTAACTCACTCAATCTCTCCCCCTGAGTGTGTGTGTGCACGGTTACTTAGCTAGGGGATCAGTTACATTATAATTGACTCAATAAAAAGAAAAATCATACATTTGACACACTTGGACCTGATCTTGAGTTGGCTTGAGTGGCTCGTGGTCTTTTGTGCCTGAAACAGATTAACCAAGCAAAACATACTGGAAACATATTTGTCATCATCAAAACCAGATTTGCAACAGACCTTAGGACTAGAGTATTTTTGGAATGAAGTGGATATTTAAAAATAAGTTAAATGAATCTAGTATAGTTAATAATAACAAGGGAAAGTTAGTTGCTAAGGGGTATAATCATATAAAAATAATTGAATTTGAAGAAATATTGCCCCTGTTGATAGGTTAGAAGCCATTAGGATTTTGTAATCTTTTGTTTGCTTTAGAGGCTTTAAATTATATCAGATGGATGCTAAGATTGACATTCTTAATGAAGATATTAAGGAACATGTCTTTGTAGAATATCCACCTAGATTTGAGAATTCACAATTTCCCAATCTTGAGTTTAAATTAAAGAATGCATTGTATGGATTGAAGCAAGAACCTAGAGCGTGGTATGAAAGGCTTAGTTCCTTCCTCCTCGATAGATTCTTTATCAAGGGTAGTGTATATACCAACTTATTTCTAAAAAAGATAGGAGAAGATATGCTCATCATTAAAATTTATGTGGAAGATATATTATTTGGATCAACTAATAAAAATCTTTCTAATGATTTTTTAAAAATAATGAGGGAAGAATTTGAGATAAGTATGATGGGAAAGCTTACTTAATTTCTTGGATTTAGTGTGAATCAAAGAGTTGATGGAACTTTTCTTAGTTAGGGAAAGTATATGAAGGGCATTTTGAAGAATATGAGATGAAAAATGCTAAGGCAATAAATTCACATATAACCTCTACCATTCAATTGGATAAGGATCTAAGTAGAAAATTTGTAGATAAAAAGAAGTATAAGGGGATTATAGGTCTCTATTATATTTGACTGATAGAAGACCTGAAATTATATTTAGTGTTAATCTTTGTGCTAGATTTTAAGCTGACCCTGAAGAGTCCCATATGATTATTATTAAGAGAATTCTTAGACATCTTTTAGGTATCCAAAACCTAGGAATTCAGTATCCTAGACATAGCACACCTTTTAAAATCATAAGATATTTTGATTCAGTCTTTGTAGGATATAGGGTTGATAGAAAAGGTACCTCTAAAATCTATCAATTCATAGGACAATCTCTAGTCTTCTGGTCTTGTAGAAAATAAAATTTTGTAGCCTTTGAAATCCTATTTCATATAGTATGATCTTCACAAAATATTGCATCACTTCTCATAAAGCATTCACCTACTCTGATTGATCAATTATTGGTGATCATAGTGTTTGAATATACCATTCATATTATACTATATCGCCAATCAAAGATCATCCAGGCTGAGATCTTTGGTCAAGCATTTTAACATTGATCGTCGAGTATCATACTATATGATAGGACCAACTTTTTGAATAATCTGACATTATGAATTAAATTCATTAGATAGTGCTATATGATAGTACATCATACTATATAATATGTACAATTTCTATTTAAAGATAGGAATCACATGCATGCTCTTCACACCAATCCTTCCTCTCAATCTTTCTATCCTCATATACATGTTTCTACTCATTATAATGGCTGGTGGAATGTGTTCAAGGGCACTCACGAGGAGCTCTTCCAGATGTCCAATTGATCCGCATTTTCTTGAAGCAGGGAATTAAGAGACATATCATCACTATAAGGTAGCTCGGATCACCCCTTCTAAGATCATAAATAAAAAATTTTGAACTTGCAATTACTTGGTCAATTTGCTCACACCACCATTCAATTCATTCTTACTATAGCATTTCCACTCAACTCTGAGCTCCTTTTTGAATTCTTTGCTAGCCTTTGAATCAAAAGTGAGGGCACTAGCCTTCAATCTTAATCAATAGGAGGCCCATAGAAATCACATATCAACACTTCGATCAAATTATGCACCTCTCTACCACTGGTAAAATATATCACTCTTAGCCTTTCTCCCTAACTATAATTGGATTCCTATCAACACCACTCTTAGGGAGTCTTCAACAAATAGCCACATTCCTGATGTTAACACCTTAGTCCAAGATGCCCGAATTATTAAACACATCCTTTAAAATTTAAACATTCAAAAAGCTGGAAATAGAATAAACATTACACCTCTTCTATCTACTTTATCAAGGCTGAGATTGATTTCAATACAAATTATCTGATTATTCGATATATTAAAAACCTTACCTACATTAAAGATCCTAAAAAGAAGCGAAAGCCAAATCTTGCAATAGGTTATGTCATTACTTATATTCTAGAATCAAAATATAATCTTCAATTTCATGCATCATCCCACCATCTTCCAATCTTCTATTCTTTTTTTTTTTTGAAGAAAGCATTATGCATTATTAATAAGAAAGAAAAAGGCTAATTACAATTGGCAAACAAAACGCATTCCTCCTTTAAGAGATTAACCAAAGAGGAAGGAATGCAATCAAACGAAAAGCTATCAAGAAAGAAGCTATTTTCTAACGCCAAAGTAGCACATAAATCCACTACTTTATTACATTCTCTATTAACATGATGAAAAACAACTTTGTTGAAGTCATTCAAGAAGAAGAGCTCCTAGTTTGCCCAATTAATCAATTGCCACTTTGCCTTCTTCAAAGAATCTTGTATGAAGGTAATAATGTTTAGATTATCACTTTCAATGATCACACCTTTGCTATCTAGCATCCACCTTTGAATGAATTCCCTTGTGGTTATAACAGCTTCCATCTCAAGTTGAGCCACATCCCAATGAATTTTATTCTTTGCAAATGCTGAAAGGAGTCTACCCTTATCATCACGGAAAACTCCCCCAATCCCTAGCCAGATTCGTCTCCAAAACTGCAGCATCCACATTGATCTTAATCCACTCTAGCGGTGGAGGGTGCCAAGTTCTTTGAAACTCCAAACGGAGATTAGCACCCCAGCTATCTAGAAGAGGAGTAGATCTTACAAATGCTAACGATAAGGCATTAGCATCAACCATAGTAGTAGATGTAGCTAACTTACCATGCTTCACCAAATTGCGGTTCTTCCATGACAGGTAGACGACAACACAATATAATTTCACCACATTGGGATTCCGAAGAGCCAACCTTCTCATTCCATCCAAACAGCTATCCAGAGATTGGAAAATAGGAATGGCGAACCCCCATTCTCTAAATTTTAATAAAATGTCCACAAGAACTTTACAATTTACCACTATATGTTCGTAGCTTTCAATCATATGGCAACCCCTTGGACACAGTTCATCATTGGAAAGCCTACGAAACCTGAGAAACTTATTGGTAGGGATAGCATTTTTGCTTAAGCTCCACCAAAAAAGCTCCACTCACAAAATGAGTTTAAGCTTCTTCAACCAATTGAGGAATCCATTATCATCTTCTCTACTTCTACCTTGCATAACCAAGTCATATGCAAATGCAGAAAAAGTTCTGCCCGAGTGCTGGAACAGAGATTCCACCTGATCATCATGACGGATTGGATCCAATTGAATTTGCATAATCATAAGGACAAGCTCATTATGAAAGAATTTCTGCAGTTCATGCCTACCCTAGCTACCATCATAAGAAATGAAATGTTGAAGCATCATGCCATCCAACGCCCCACAATCAGCAAACATTGGCCACCTGTTAAGACATTTGTCAAGCAACCAAATGTCATTTAAAACATTGATCTTATGTACTCATCCCACTTTCCATCTAACTAAGTTCTTCAAGTGGTTTCCACCATCAATCAAAATTTTCCAAGCATTAGAAGCATTCTTTTTATAAGCCCCACTGAAGATGTTCTCACCATATTTCATACTCAAAGTGCGGTGTAATAATGAATCTATGTTATGAACAAATTGCCATGCTAGTCTTACTCGAAGGGGTCCGCTTCTAAGCAATAACGAATGTAAACCCAGTCCCCCAGCAGACTTCGATTTACACATTTCCTCCCAAGCAACATAATACAGCCCTTGCCTCCCATTTGAGTTGTGCCACACAAAATCTCTACACACCTTCTCCACTTCAGACATTAGTCTTCTAGGTACCAATGAGTGTGTAATTAAGAAGTTTGGCATTGTTAACAAAGACGAATTAAGAAGAGTAATTCTTCCACCCAAAGAAAGCGACTTCTTTCCCCACACATTCAGCTTTTCCACCACTTTAGATAGTAAATCTTGATAATCACTCATCCTCAATCTTCTCAAAGCCATATTTATTCCCAAATAATACACCTCCTTGACCACTTTATAGCCAAGTCTTCTAGCAATCTTGTTTATAGTGGAACGTCTTACAAACTTGCCAAAGATCACTTGAGATTTACATAAGTTTACTCTTTGACCTGTCCATCTGCAGAAATTTGCCACAATGTTCTTCAATAAACGGGCCATAGTAGTCGTAGCATGACAGAAAATAATTACATCATCTGCATAAAGGAGGTGTGTAATTCTTGGTCCTTTAGGAGATACTTTAATGCCCAATTTGTGTCCTTTTTGCTGAAAGGAATTGGAAAGAAGTTGAGAGCACATAATAAACAAATAAGGTGAAAGTGGACATCCCTGGCGAAATCAACTTTGAGCACTAATCCATCTTGAGTTCTTCCCATTCAAGAGAACCGAAAACCTTGCATCCACCATACATTCCATAATGAGATTGGAGAATAAAGAAGGGAAGCCATACAATTTAAGAATTTGTTGCAGAGTTTGCCATCCCATGCTGTCATAAGCCTGTTCCATATCCAATTTAACAGCCATCAAACCTTTCTTGCTTTTTGGTAGCCTAAACTTGTTAAAGATCTCTTGAGAAAGTAAGCAATGCTCCGACATAGATCTCCCAGGTATAAAAGCCACCTGTTCCTTAGAGATCATTTTGTACATACACCTCTTCAGTCTATTAACCAACATAGTAGCAACAATCTTGTAAGAAGTTTGACAAAGGCTAATAGGCCTATAGTTAGATGGGGTGGTAGGATTTTTCAGTTTTGGGATTAATACAATCAGAGTATCTTTCCAATCCTTATGCATAACAGCATCTTTAAAAAACACATTAATAGCATTCCAAGTGGTCTCCTTAACAGTTGTCCAATAAAATTTAAAAAAGGAGGAAGTTACCCCATCCGAACCAGGAGACTTGTTGTTGCCTAGCTGGAAAACCGAATCCCTGCATTCCTCCATTGTGAAATTAGCACTCAACATATTAACATCATGATTTGCTAACTTCTAGCTCTCTGATATCAATGGCCAATCAGAGATTGAACATTCTTTAGGCTTCCACTTATTCAAAAAGAACTTAAGGAAAACCTCTTCAATCCGATCATCATCCTCCACCATATTTTCATTACTGTCTTTGATTTGTCTAATCCAATTTCCATTCCTTCTTGCAGTAGCATAGTTATGGAAAAAGTTAGAGTTAGTGTCACCTTCATCTTGCCACCTAACTTTTGCCCTTTGATTCCACCAAGTAGATAGCCTCCTCAAAGTAATATTGAGATCATGCACCTTGCTCCTCAGAAGCAGGAGATCCTCTTCAGACAAGCCGCCATCAGAAGACTCCTTTATTTGTAATTCAAAATTTCCCCCTTCAAGTCTTCCTTAGCCTTGCATAAATCTTTGCATTTGTTCTTATTCCAGAAGTAAAGAGACCTTAAAGTTCTCCGTAGCTTTCTATGAAGCACATCTGCCTCATTTCCATAGTCGGTCTTCCTCCAAGAATTAACGACAATACGCCATGCAGCAGGATAGGATCTCCAAGTATCTTCAAATCTGATGTACTTGAAGTTATTTGGCCGACCTGCTTCCAATTTGAAGACAATAGGACTATGATCAGAAGCCACCATGGCTAGATGTCTAGTACTTGCTGAAGGAATCAACTGTAGGGTAGCAGAGTTCACCAGGTATCTATCAAGCCTCTCCCAAATTCTAGAAGCACCATCTTTATTATTGCACCAGGTATAGCTTGGTCCAACAAAACCTACATCTTGAAAATCTTTGTTAGTCATAAAATCTCTCATCTCTCTAGGCCCCGTAGAGAAATTGAATCTCTTACCACCGTTCTTCTCCTCCTTACTCAGAATGCAATTAAAATCCCCCCCCCCCCCCCACAATGGAAGGAACATTATTCATCATGCATTTTGTAAGCCCATCTCACAATTTCCTTCTTTCTTGAAAGCTTTTATCCCCATAAATAGTAGCAACATTCCAATGCCCCATAGGAGTGGAGAGGATACCAACCACCATCTATGAAGAATGGTCCAAAACCTCAAAAGTCACCATCTTCCTATTCCAAACAACAAGAATGCCACCAGCAGTACCATCAGCAGGATGGTAGAAATAATCCAAATCACTACCAATAATGCAATCCACATCCTTTCTATCAATACTCATAAGCTTAGTCTCACACATCCCAATAAAATAAACATCATAATCTCTTACTATCTCCCTAAGGAACAAGGAGGCTTCCTTCTTCCTATCCCCCCTACAATTCCAAAACACCAAGGAAGACATTTAATTTTTCAAAGGGGAACCGTCCCCGCCAATAGTATTTCCCTTACCATCACGCCTTTTCTTGCTATGCTCCGGCTCCACAGGGCCTAAAGATTTCAACTCCTAAGCCAATTTGATTTTGATAGAATTACCTAAAGGAGAATCAACAGTCATTATTTTTTCTGGAGCAATCGCAGAGTTCAAAGAAGTACAGATTTCCTGAGCACCAACTGAATTCGTATGAGCAGAATTCATATCAACCTGAGGCGGGACTTCAATTTCCCCCTCTTCAATCTCACAATCCAGAACATCAAATTTGTTGGCAACCACAAAAGCCTTATCTCAGGTATGAAACAAATTTTCTTTATCCCTGCAAGCATCATCAATCAAACTCTTGTTTCCTGCATCCAACTTTTTCATTCCATCATTATCGATCTGCATATCTTCCTGAACGACATCTTCAGTAGACTTGGGATTCATTTCTGTTGATCTTCCACTCCTGAAATCCCTCTCAAACATTCCACTTCTATATGGTTTATTTTTAAACTTAACTTGCATCCAAGGCCCATATTCTTCAATAGTCAAGGGAGGTTTTGAACCAACCTCCTTAGCCAAATCAGGCTTCTCGACGTTGTTACCATCATGAGCAGGACCTTCACATTCTTGTGCTATTTCTACATGAGAACTGGAAGGACATTTATTTTTCAAGTGGCCAATTTCCACAATGATAACATACGGGTGAGATTTTCTCATATTCAACTTTTTGGAATGATCTACCATGGATTCCTTCAATCCAAACACCTTTAGGCAGCTGTTTGTCCAACTCAATTCGAACACAAACTCGGGCATATTCCCTCTTGCCCCATCTAAATGAATTTCCATCTATATACAAAGGTTGTCCAATCATAGAAGCAATTATAGAGATATTTTGTTTATCCCAACAATGCAATGGTAAACAAGGCATTCAAATCCATATCGGGGTAGTAAGACCTTTTAGAGATTCAGGGGAGAATGCTGGTGACCATTTATCCATACCGATAATATGATCACCAATAAACCAGGGACCACCTTCTAAGACTTCCTCCAATGCTTCAGAATTGTTAAAAGAATAGAGAATCCAGTTCATGCCCAAAGTAGTTAGGTGGAACGTGCCATTCTTTGACCATTGTCTCCAAAGCTCCCTGCTACATACTGAAAAAAGGGATATTAAATCCAAGCAACTGAATTACCAATGAATTCTTCAGAGCCATAGAATTAGATTTTTCCAATTCAGAGTTTAAGACAACAGCTACCCCATCTTTAGTCATTCGGGTTGATTTCACATCATAGTTTAATTTAATATGTTGAGTCTTTCTCCATGCATTCAAGAAGTTGTCTTTTGGTCCTTCAGCAGCATCCTTCTTAGGAATTTCAGTAGTTATCTGTGCACCGTGCAGATTACCTGATACATCAACATTACTTCCTGCAGCATTCTCCAAACAAATGACAGAAACGTTTGAATCTATATTATCACACTGAGGATGACTCTCATCATTACAATGAAGATCAATGTTATCCTTGTCTGAGACGTTCGCATTTATCCCTGACCATGGGCCATGGATTGTATTTGAACATCCAAACTTGTTAACATAAATCTTCATTTCTGACGAAGACGCTTTGCAATCATAACGGGTAGATTCAATGGAAGACTTTAAAATCTTAGGAGTCAAACACGTAGGTGCATTTAGAATACCTTTTCCCTTACCATCACCAAACTCAATTTTCTTTAAGGGAACAGAATCAGAAGGTTCTTTGATAACCAGAGGGTGTGATGTAACCCGCAAAGCCGAAACATTTGAACCTACCAGAGGATTGGGTCATCATCGCTGTCCGTCATCTCAAAAACGTCCGGTCATTCCCGCAGACTGATGATCAACAGATGTAGAAGCTTCCACAGGTTGACGGCGGCTATCAGCCTCCATCGCCAGTGAAGTGCCGGTGGCAGAGATCAAGAACCGGGAAGAAGGAAATTTGAATCTTCAGTTAGTTTCTCTCTCTAGTGGGAAAACTGGTGTTTCTCTCTCTAGCAGGAAGAAGGAAATTAGCTCCAATCTTCTATTAAAATAGCTCCTTCCAAATCCTTCATAGTGCTCATCACTAAAATGTTCTTTAAATGGATCCCAAGTTAGGGGAGGTAGAGTGAGGTCCAGCACCAGCATCAGCACCAACACCTATACACCAGCCTTCTCAGTATGAGATGCTAATTAAGTGTTTTTATTAGATTGGGACTCTCTTCAATGCTTACTTCACAGAGCAGCATTAGCAGTATGAGATTGATAAGGTATAGTTTGTAGAGTAGTTTAATCCCATCATTGATACTTTCAGCCACCTCCACCACCACCACCTGATTAGGGACCTTCCTATTTTTAGCATGTGTTGTTTATTATAGCTTATATCTATGTTTTTCTTTATACTGATTATTTTTGTTTTTCTTATTATTCTTAGTTATTGCTACTATAAATGTGGACTCGATATTTATGATTTTGATGAAAACAAATATTATTGGACTCCTTATCATGCTATCTCCTATTATAATAATTATTATTGCATATATCTTTTACTGTGTACTAATATTTTAGGTCCTCTATACACTATGCAGATTAATTAGGTCAAGATTGTGTAGAATAGGATTAAGTATCCTGAAGAGTACGTACTTTTTATTTTATTTATTTTTATATTTTTTTATTCATGTCATGTTTTTGGAGGATGCTAAACTTGGTGATTAAGCACATATACTCTCTAGAGAGCGAGACAGAGAGAAAATTTGAATTAAAATTTTTTGAACTAATAATAATTTGTGATCCATACCATACTATATGATCAGCTATTTGGAAAATCATTTAAATAGCTAGTTGTGATAATTAAAATCATTTGAACTAATCGTACTATATGATCCCTATCATATAGGATGATAAGTACAAATCAATATGTTAGCCGCCAATCATAATTTAGGGAGTATTTTAAAATTCAAATTTTATGCTAATCATACAGTATGATAGCTATCTTACTTGATGATATAATTAAATCTTGCCTAAATTAATCTTTTAATTAAGGAATAAATTTGGATTAATTAATCTAGTCAGATCGTACAGGACGATTGGATCCAATCGTACTGCGTGACATGATCCTACATGAGATTATAATTATTCATCACACATTATGTGAGATGATAATCCAACTCATTTGAACTAATCGTACTAGACGATGCTTTATATCATACTAGACGATAAGTTCAGTCAGCTAAATTTATCATACAATACCTTTTAGTTCATACAGTACTAATAGGGTTGTTTAAACTAATTGCACCATATAATCTTCTATCATACTGTTTGATTAATGTTGATATAATTGAATTTTAGGGATTTTTGTGTAGCCACTTATTTAATCTCTCTGATTAGACTTATTTCAAGTCATTGGCTGCTAAGTGTTCTAGAGAGAGACCTTGGAGAAGAAATCTTAGAGAGCTTTGGGAAAAAAAGGGAGAGCTTGTGTGTGAGGGAGTAGTAGTGTGAGGGGTTCATATGGTTGCTATGAGTAAGTGTCTTTCCTTATTTCATCCAGGTATCTTGCTAGGTTTTTTAGATGGCTCTTAGAAGAAAACTATCAGCTCAAAGACCATTCAAGTTCTATGCCTTCACCAACCAGGTGAAAAAGGAGGACAAAGTTCTCTGCCTTCACTAGGAGGGTGGAAAAGGAGTTCGAGGTTCTCTACTATCATTAGGAGGGTGAAAAAGGAGGTCGAGGTTCTTTGCATTCACAAATAGGGTTAAAAAGGAAGGCGAGTATCTCTACCTTCACCAAGAGGGTAAAAAAGGAGGTTGAGATTCTTTGCCATCACCAAGAGGGTGAAAAGGAGGTCAAGGTTCTCTTCCTTCAGTAGAAGGGTGAAAAAGGAGAACACACTAGGAGGGTGAAAAAGGAGGCCATGGTTCCCTCCAGCACCAGGTTAGTGAAAAGATTGTAAGGACTATTCGGTTTAGCCATGGGGGTTAAAGTAGAGACACTAAAGTTTAGTGCAATATTCGGAGAGGAGGACTCCGAGGAGTGGATGTAGGTCATTTCTTGATCAAACTAATAGAAAATTTATGGAGTGTTCTTTTTGGTTCTTAATTTTTGTAATTTAAATTTTTGTATTTTTAATTTGCTAGTGATTGCATGATAGAAATTGTATGGTTAATGATATAGTGATATCAATCATCATCATCATCATCATTAAAATCTCATTTAAAAATTTTGCTTCTAAAGTACGAGATGCGCCAAGAGGGGGGTGAATTGGTATTTTAAAAATTTGACCCTACACAAGAGTTCTAATTTTTTTTGTATTTTCAAAATATAATTTAACGACCAATGTGCGGAAGCAAATACAACGATCACAACGATAAAATTGATAGTTCAATTTTGGATTGTACACTACGAGATTTAAATATTGAATTTTCACCAAGCAATTAAAACGCACAAATTTAAAAGCATGAAAAGTAAAGTACGGTAAACAAGAAAAAACACACCAGAGATTTTTATAGTGGTTCGGTCACTTGACCTACGTCCACTCCCCGGAGTCCTCTACTCCGGGATTTGCACTAGTAAAAGTTGACTCTCCTTTTACCCCCACAGCAAGGCGGAGAAGCCTTTACAATACTCACTTTCACCTCCCTCGGTGCGTCGGAATACCAAACGCTATGTCACCCTCCCGGTGACGGCAGCGGACCTTCTCCTTTTTCTCCCTCCTGGAGATGGCAGAGTACCTTGGCGATGTTGATCTTGAAGTGACTCTTCCCTCGAGAACTTTCTTGAAGCTTCCAAAGCCACAAGAGGAGCAAAGCATGCAGCTAGCTTGGAGCCACCGTGTGATCCCCTCACACTACTTCTCCCTCACGCTCAAGCTCACCTTCACCTTCCTATCTCAAGCTCTAGAACTCTCCAAAAACTTCTCTCTACCGAATCCCCTTCTTTTTCCTCCAAGCCTCTCACAGCAAAAGGATTGATCAACAACCCTCTAAAGAATATTTTAAGTTGTTTTTATATCAGGCTTCAGAAAACCCTAAAAAGTTTAACTTTTGCATTTCTGATCGTACAGTACGATTTATAATCGTACAGTACGATCAGTTCAATTACAGCTCCGTCCAGTACGAGTACAGACGAACAGTTATCGAATTTTATTCATATCGTACTGTACGATATGTATATCGTACAGGACGAAACTGTTGATTCGTACTGTTCATATAGGACGAACTGTGGGACGATCCTCGGGACGAAAGAATTCGTCTCTGTTAGTCGTCCAGCACTCCTTGAATCATACAGTACGACTAGTGTTTTTCAGGATATCGTCCTGTACGATACGAATATCGTCCAGGACGAATAGAACAAAAATTCTTGGGATCGTCTGGTACGATCGATGGGATGAAGAAAATCATCTCTGTCGGTCGTCCAGCACTCCACCAATCATACAGTATGATTAGTTCATTTCTTGATATCATCCTGTACGATATGAATATTGTCCAGGACGATCAGAACAAACAAACTTTGGTTTCGTCTGGTACGATCTCTGGGACGAATGAAATCGTCTCTGTCAGTTGTACAGTACGATATAGTATCGTACAGTACGATTGACATATAAATTAGAAACCAACGTTTATTTCCTGATTAGGGAGATAATTTTGGCAAGTTTTAATTAATCGTACTGTACGATCTATATCGTACAGTACGAACAGTTCAGAAAATCAAATTCAAAAACTTACCAAACTTATTCTGGAAGCTAGGGTTTCACAATTTCATATTATCGTACAGTACGATATTTATCGTACAGTACGATAAGTTTGTAAACTTAATCATTAGAGAATTAGCCATTAGCCTGAGTATTTTCAATTAATCGTACAGTACGATCTAAGGTCGTACAGTACGATGTAAAAAAAAATTTATCATTTTAAAAAAAAATTCTCCCCCTGTGTGTGCATGGTTGCTCCTTTCACATGCATGCTTCTGTGGCAGACTCAAAAAATAAAAATAAAGAAATAAAAATTACAGACTCTTCAACATCCTATTCTACCCGGTTTGAGTCTCCAGCAATCTTTAGCAGTGTGCATCTGACCTGAAATGTTAGTGCTCATATACAAAGATTAAACATTTGTAATCTAACGGAAGTCTATATTTACTCAGTAAATATTAGTTGTCACCATCAAAATTAAGTGCTCAGGATCCTGGATTTCTACAATCTCCCCCTTTTTGATGGTGTCAAATAATATTTTCTGATGGACAGATGTTCTGACTTCTTTAGCTCCCCCTCAGAAGAGTAGCTTATTAATTTTCAAATAGGAGGAGAAGAAACAGTTTTTTTTTATTATAACATAAATAAAACAACAAGATAGAAAAAAAAACAAATGTACTGAGAACATAAACAACCAATAGCATTTAATAGTAAGTAAAAACATAATGCAGAACACACAGAAACGTCTCCCCCTTTTAACAACACCAAAAAGGAAAGAAAAAGAAAAAATAAGTACACTGATAACAAAATAGAAAACAGAAACATCTACAACAACCTAAAAATCTGGATCCTGATCCGGAGGTGGTGGTGGAGGGTCGGGAAACAGCTGGTGGTACTGATGAAGGGAGGCGAACTGGTGATCGATCGATGTGAAGCGCTCCCTAAACCATTTCATATCCGTGGCATGCTCCTGATGTTGCTGAGCAATGTGGGCATCCAACCGAGTCTCCAGACGATCAAGTCGGCGAATAATGTCGTCGTGAGGGTAGGCGGGAGGAGCAAGGCCAGGTGGTTGGATTGGTGGTGGTGGAGGTGCGTCAGTAGGAGCAGCAGCCTCCTCGTCATCAAACTCAGGATCGGCGGGAGCGGCCCCCCGATGAAACAAGATACGAAAGGAGGCATCCGAGTAGAAGATAGGAAGGTGATCAGGAGGGAGTGGATAATGAAGTTGGTATTTTGCATCTAGGATATAGCCTATGACATGCCCTAAAGCAAGGTTCAGTTTACGGCAGGCACCGGGATAGCGGAAGGCAGACAAGGTATGAATGTAGTCAAACACCATTTAAGCTTCATTAAATTTTGTGCCAGACAGAATGAGATAGGTGACGACAGAAAGTAGGGGAGTAATATGGATGCGATCTCCAGCTTTAGGTATAATAGATGTGCGTAGGACATGCTGGATAACGCGGGCATTTTGATTTAAGGTTTGGACCAGGGGTAGATGTTGATTAGAGGGGACACCTCTAAGGGTCATATTGACTGACATCCAATCATAGTCTTGGGAGATCATGGATTGGGGTCGAGGGCCGTCAGAGGACAGCCCTATGTGCTCAGCAATGTCATCGACGGTGATAACGACATTCTGTTTACAGACATACGACGTGAAAGTGGTGTTTTAAAGGTTAACTCGGATATTTGCAAAAAACTCAAACAAGGTTCGGAGTGAAACGGAAAAGCGAGAGTCAGAAGAAATTGAAGGGTCGTGGAAGCGAACAGAGGCATCACCTCAAAACTTAGGGCGGCTTGATTTAACAAGCGGGAGGGAGTGAACTTAGCTTCCTTGATTTTATTATACGCTTTCTCGTCCGCGGCGGAGAGAAAACGATCATCGAAACGTTGAGTGGAGGAAGAGCTCCCGACGATCATATGACCGTGCTTACTGGAACCAGACATTTTGGAATAAAGGATTGGATGAATGAGGGAATTCAGAGAGTTTGAAGGTGAGGAGAGAAGCAAGGAATCCCTCCCATTTTATAGAATTTGAAGACTATCATACAGTACGATTGAGTATCGTACAGTACGATATGCGCAATAATGTCGTCTGGACGACTTTTCAGAAAAGTGAGTCAAATCATACAGTACGATCAGTATCGTACTGTACGAACGTTAGTGTGAGGCGTTCGTCCCAATGAGTCGTCTGAACGACTTTTGACAAAAGTGTTCGTACAGTACGAACAGGTGTTCGTACAGTACGATAGGCAATAATGTTCGTACCGGCAGATTTAAATTCATCCTAATCCGTTTGACACGTGTATCGTACAGTACGTGTGGTAGTTCGTACAGTACGATGACCAATAATTAGTAATCATACAGTACGAGTGGTGAATCGTACAGTACGATCAACTTAAGACATGAAAGATCTGGACCGTGAATGGGAATGGACGGCTGAGATTGGACTGATTTGAACCTTATCGTACAGTACGATCGTGGATCGTACAGTACGATTGTCAGAAAATATCAAGGTTGGTGAGCAGCATGGGAAGAGGATCAGGAATCCATTTTTTTTTTTTTTTAAACAAAACAAATCAGAACAAACAAATTTTTTTTTGTTTTACTTTAGGCTTGAATGTCTATGACACCTAATTTGGTTCTTAAAGTGCTAAAAGTGTCATAATCTAGTGGTTTTGTGAAAATATCAGCCAATTGATCTTCAGTAGCAACGTGGTGCAGTTCAATATCTCCTTTGGCTACATGATCTCTAATGAAATGGTGTCTAATGTCTATATGTTTGGTTCGTGAATGTTGAATTGGATTTTTGGATATGCAAATAGCACTAGTGTTGTCACACATGATCGGAATGGTTCCTACAGGTAGTCCTAGATCTACAAGCTGTTGTTTTAACCATAATACTTGTGCAACACAGCTACCTACCGCTATATATTCCGCTTCGGCTGTGGATAGGGCTACAGAATTTTGTTTCCTACTGGACCATAAAACTAATGATTGTCCAATGAATTGACAAGTGCCAGAAGTACTTTTTCTATCTACCCTACATCCTGCAAAGTCTGAATCTAAGTATCCTAAGATTTCAAAAGAAGTGCTGTGTCTAGGATACCAAATTCTTAAGTTCGGGGTGCCTAGAAGATATCTAAGAATTCTTTTGACAGCAGTCATGTGAGATTCTTTCGGGTCAGCTTGAAAATGGGCACAGAGACACACACTAAACATTATGTCTGGTCTACTGGCAGTCAGATAGAGAAGCGATCCAATTATTCCCCTATACCTCTTTTGATCTACAGACTTCCCACTAGGATCTTTATCTAATTGAATATTAGAGCTCATGGGTGTATTCATAGCCTTAGCATTATACATTTCATATTTTTTCAAAATATCGTTGATGTACTTAGACTGGCTAAGAAACGTTCCACCTTCCATTTATTTTACACTAAATCCAAGGAAGTAACTAAGTTCGCCCATCATGCTCATTTCAAACTCGTCGCTCATTGTTTTTGAAAATTCATTACATAGGTTTTTCTCCGTCGATCCGAACAGTATGTCATCTACATAAATCTGAACAATGAGTACTTCAACTCCTACCTTCTTCAAAAATAAGGTGGTGTCCACACTACCCTTTACAAAGCCTCTATCTAGTAGGAACGTACTAAGTCTTTCATACCAGGCTCTAGGTGCTTGTTTTAACCCGTACAGTGCCTTTTTAAGTTTGAACACGTGGTTTGGAAATTGTGAGTTTTCAAACCCCGGAGGTTGCTCCACATACACATCTTCCTTGATTACTCCATTCAGGAAGGCACTCTTTACGTCCATTTGATACAGCTTAAAATCCCTAAAACACGCAAAAGCTAACAGTACCCTGATGGCTTCTAGTCTAGCTACCGGAGCAAAGGTTTCTTCAAAATCTATTCCTTCAATTTGATTATACCCCATTGCTACTAACCTAGCCTTGTTTCTTACTACTATTCCTGAGTCATTCATCTTATTTTTAAAGACCCACTTAGTTCCAACCACACTTTGCTCTTTAGGCCTTTTGACTAACTCCCATACATCATTCCTAACGAATTGGTTCAACTCTTCTTGCATTGCTAGGATCCAAAATTCATCTCCTAAGGCTTGATCTATACTCGTGGGTTCAATCATAGATATGAATGCAGAATGGCTAACCTCTTTCCTAAGTCCATGCCTAGTTTTTACCCCTTCTGATGGGTCTCCTAAGATCAGCTCTCTAGGATGACTAGAGGAAAATTTCCAATCTTTAGGCAGATGTTCCTGAGGTTCCGCTCTAGTCTCTATGGTAATGGTTTCTATTCCCCGTATAACCTCAACTTCTTCTTCTTCATGATTAGGTTCAAATGTCTTATTGGATTCATCAAATACCACATGAGTGGACTCTTCTACTACTAGGGTTCTCTTATTGAATATTCTATAGGCTTTACCTACAGATGAGTAGCCTAGGAAAACCCCTTCATCAGATTTAGGATCGAACTTTCCTAAGGGTGACTTGCCATTGATTAGGATGAAGCATTTGCACCCGGAAACGTGTAAATGGGAAAGATTGGGTGTCCTACCCTTAAGCAACTCATAGGGTGTCTTATTAAGTCTGGATCTAACATTTACCCTATTTAATACATAGCATGCGGTATTTACTGCTTCTGCCCAAAAGTATCTAGGGAGAGTGTATTCAGCTAACATAGCCCTAGCAGCTTCAACTAAAGTTCTATTCTTTCTTTCTGCTATTCCATTTTACTGAGGAGTTCTAGGGGCAGAGAAATTATGTTCTATTCCAACCTCTTTATAAAAAGATTCAAATTTATCATTCTCAAATTCCCCACTGTGATCACTATGAATTGTTGAGATTACACATCCTAATTTCCTTTGAATCCAAGTGGAGAAAATTTTAAATTCTTCAAATGACTCACTCTTATGAGCTAGGAATTTCACCCAAGTAAACCTAGAGTAGTCATCTACTATTACAAACCCATACAACTTCCCTCCTAGGCTGGCTGTACTAACAGGTCCGAACAGGTCCATGTGGAGAGTTTCTAGTGGCCTAGTGGTGCTGATATCCTTGATTGCATGAAATGAAGATTTAACATGTTTTCCTAATTGGCAAGCATCACAAAGATGGTCCTTAGTAAAGTCTAACTTTGGTATGCCTCTAACTAAGTCTTTCTGAGTGATGTTCCTAAGTGTTTTCATACTAGCATGGCATAGTCTCCTATGCCATAGCCAAGAGTCATCTGCTATTGTTTTCAGACACAAAGAGTTTGAGGTTTCAATGCAGTTCGAGTCTAACATGTAAACATTGTTTATACGTTTTCCTTCTAACACAAGTGAATCATTTAAACTAATCATGCATTTGTTAGACAGAAATTTTATATCAAAGCCCTTGTCACATAGTTGACTTATACTTAAAAGATTGTGCTTTAAACCATCCACTAAAGGTACATTCTCAATAATTAAATTTTTAGTATTTCCAATGATACCTGAGCCCACCACTTTTCTGGTGGTGTTGTCTCCCAAAGTTACCTTGCCTCCTGACCTGGCCTCCAGTGTCACGAACTGCTTCATGTCTCCAGTCATGTGTCTCGAGCAGCCACTGTCCAGGTACCACATGCTCTCACTAGGTCTTTTGTGAGAGCATCCCTACAATGTCAATCATGGATTAGCTTTGGGAACCCAAGTGAGTTTGGGTTTCATATCATGCTTATGTGAATGAAATGTATGCTTGTTATGCTGTGATGAATGCGATTTTAGTCTCCACACTAGATGTGTCCTATAGTGAATTGAGCATGTGCGAGCTACGTGACCTAGCATGCCACAAGAATAACATCTAACACCTGGAAATGGGTTCACTAATCTACGAGGGTGGTAGTGCCTATTTCTGGATTTGGATGATGCATGCCGTGCTGGTTTTGAATGAGATGATTCACATGGTGGAGGCTGATAGAACTCAACAAACGTGGGGGGTCTTTTATTATTTTCGAATGCATGAAGTTTTTCATTTAAAAATTTGTTCTCATTGTTAAGACTTGCATATTCGAATCTCAATGCATGCTCACTACTACTAAGTTCCCCTACTAGTTCTTCTAGTTCCTTAAATGCATTCTTTAATTCAACATGTGATGATTTCAAGGTATCGTGTGCAGTGGTTAACTCAATATGCTTCTTATTTAATGCATCGTATTCATCAAGCAAAGACATATGATCTTTATCTAAGTCAGAAAATTTTTTTACTACACTAGCATGCTCCTTTTGTAAAGTACTAAACTCAGTATTAAGACTAACATGCTTTTTCTTCAACTTTCTATACGAGTCATGGATTTTTTTAGAAATAACAAGCAGTTCATCGTAAGATAGTTCACATACCTCATCTTAATCTGATTGATCAAGATTATCATTAGTCATAAGACACAGATTCGTTACCTCCTCCTCTGCTTCTTCTTCCGATGATTCTGAGGCAGAGTCGGCCCAAAATGCTTCCTGAGTCTTAAATTTTCCCTTCTTGAACTTTGATCTTTCCTCACCCTTCTCCTTGGTTTGATGAGTTTTGATGTTGGGGCAATCAGCTCGGAGATGACCGGGTTTCCTGCACTCAAAGCAAATTGTTTCAGATGCAACCTTAGTATACTTTGAGTTCTTACCTTTATTCCAATTGCTTTGATGATGGCGCTGCTTTCTTTTCAGAAAATTTTTGAACTGACGAGTCATCAAAGCTATGTCGTCATCTTCCTCTGCTGCTGAGCTGTCACTTTCAGAATTGTTTGCCTTTAAAGCCACTGCTTGCTCCTTTTTCTTTTCACCTGCATCACTTTGTCGTTGACTCACTCCTTGCTCGTAGGCAATGAGTGACCCAAGTAAATTATCAATAGAGTAAACATTAAGGTCTTTTGACTCAGTTATTGTTGTGATTTTAGCATCGTATCAGCTAGGCAAACATCGCAGTATTTTGTTTACTTTTTCCGAGTTAGACAACTCTCTACCTAAGGCATGTAGTGATGTTACAATCTGGGTAAATCGAGTGTACATGTCAGATATAGTTTCACTAGGTTTCATGCGAATAGTTCGTAATCATGTAATAGTATGTTCAACCTAGATTGTTTGACCTCACTAGTTCCTTCGTACGTGATACACAGTTTGTCCCAAATTTGTTTA
Source organism: Dendrobium chrysotoxum (assembly GCA_019925795.1). NCBI lineage: Eukaryota > Viridiplantae > Streptophyta > Magnoliopsida > Asparagales > Orchidaceae > Dendrobium > Dendrobium chrysotoxum. The sequence continues at coordinate 43,913,350 of CM034315.1, forward strand.
CCAGTAGTACAGGTTGATACTCGCATATAGTCTTCTGATTTTAATGCGCAAAAGAAACAATTTAGACATTTAGCATTTAGTTGTGCAAATTCTCTATCCTCAATGCTCCATTCATTAAATAACAGTTCAGTTTTAATTCCATTCAACATACGAAATGGTGCAGAATAACCTTCTTGGACTAACATCCACATGCGATAGTCTAAAGACTGTAAAAATGTAGACATGCGTATTTTCCAAAAATAAAACTGTATGTTGTCAAATAAAGGTGGACGAGTTATGGAATAACCCTCCGCAGTGTTACGGTTATCAAATTGAGCCATGGATCTTACGTTTCTAGGTTTTCTAAAACACTATTTTGAAACCCCGCTCTGATACCACTTGAAAGTACGAGATGCGCCAAGAGGGGTGGGTGAATTGGTATTTTAAAAATTTGACCCTACACAAGAGTTCTAATTTTTTTTGTATTTTCAAAATATAATTTAACGACCAATGTGCGGAAGCAAATACAACGATCACAACGATAAAATTGATAGTTCAATTTTGGATTTTACACTACGAGATTTAAATATTGATTTTTCACCAAGCAATTAAAACGCACAAATTTAAAAGCATGAAAAGTAAAGTACGGTAAACAGGAAAAAACACACCGGAGATTTTTATAGTGGTTCGGTCACTTGACCTACGTCCACTCCCCGGAGTCCTCTAATCCGGGATTTGCACTAGTAAAAGTTGACTCTCCTTTTGCCCCCACAGCAAGGCGGAGAAGCCTTTACATTACTCACTTTCACCTCCCTCGGTGCGGCGGAATACCAAACGCTATGTCACCCTCCCGGTGACGGCAGCGGACCTTCTCCTTTTTCTCCCTCCTGGAGATGGCAGAGTACCTTGGCGATGTTGATCTTGAAGTGACTCTTCCCTCGAGAACTTTCTTGAAGCTTCCAAAGCCACAAGAGGAGCAAAGCATGCAGCTAGCTTGGAGCCACCGTGTGATCCCCTCACACTACTTCTCCCTCACGCTCAAGCTCACCTTCACCTTCCTCTCTCAAGCTCTAGAACTCTCCAAAAACTTCTCTCTACTGAATCCCCTTCTTTTTCCTCCAAGCCTCTCACAGCAAAAGGATTGATCAACAACCCTCTAAAGAACATTTTAAGTTGTTTTTATATCAGGCTTCAGAAAACCCTAAAAGTTTCAACTTTTGCGTTTCTGATCGTACAGTACGATTTATAATCGTACAGTACGATCAGTTCAATTACTGCTCCGTCCAGTACGAGTACAGACGAACAGTTATCGAATTTTATTCATATCGTACTGTACGATACGTATATCGTACAGGATGATACTGTTGATTCGTACTGTTCGTACAGGACGAACTGTGGGACGATCCTCGGGACAAAAGAATTCGTCTCTGTCAGTCGTCCAGCACTCCTTGAATCGTACAGTACGATTAGTGTTTTTCAGGATATCGTCCTGTATAATACGAATATCGTCCAGGACGAATAGAACAAAAATTCTTGGGATCGTCTAGTACGATTGATGGGACGAAGAAATCATCTCTGTCGGTCGTCCAGCACTCCACCAATCGTACAGTACGATTAGTTCATTTCTTGATATCATCCTGTACGATATGAATATCGTCCAGGACGATCAGAACAAACAAACTTTGGTTTCGTCTGGTACGATCTCTGGGACGAATGAAATCAACTCTGTCAGTCGTACAGTACGATATAGTATCGTACAGTACGATTGACATATAAATTAGAAACCAACGTTTATTTCCTGATTAGGGAGATAATTTTGGCAAGTTTTAATTAATCGTACTGTACGATCCATATCGTACAGTACGAACAGTTCAGAAAATCAAATTCAAAAACTTACCAAACTTATTCTGGCGGCTAGGGTTTTACAATTTCATATTATCGTACAGTACGATATTTATCATACAATATGATATGTTTGTAAACTTAATCATTAGAGAATTAGCCGTTAGCCTGAGTATTTTCAATTAATCGTACAGTACGATCTAAGGTCGTACAGTACGATGTAAAAAAAAATTTATCATTTAAAAAAAAATTCTCCCCCTGTGTGTGTGCATGGTTGCTCCTTTCACATGCATGCTTCTGTGGCAGACTCAAAAAATAAAAATAAAGAAATAAAAATTACAGACTCTTCAACATCCTATTCTACCCGGTTTGAGTCTCCAGCAATCTTTAGCAGTGTGCATCTGACCCGAAATGTTAGTGCTCATATACAAAGATTAAACATTTGTAATCTAACGGAAGTCTATATTTACTCAGTATATATTAGTTGTCACCATCAAAATTAAGTGCTTGGAATCCTGGATTTCAACAGCTTCTGTATTTGGTGATAAGTTTTATTATATTTAAGTTATTAAAAATCCCAAAATTAAAACATTTACGTGTTTATAGTAAGATTTTTTAAAACTCCCAATCCCCCCCCTCTTAGTGCACCTAGGGTAGTTCACTAAGGATTAACATCCTACATCGATCTTTCAATGGGTATCAGAGTGGGTTTTGGAATTCATGATTTTAAAGTCCGCAAGTAAATATTTTATGGGCATTTTGGAAATAGAATTACTACAGAAGGGTATTCTATAACCCATCCACCTCTGTTGAAAATGTTCCTTTTAATTTTTGGAAAATTTGCATGTTTACTTTATTTGCAATCTATTAATTTTAGAATTTGGCATATGATTCAAATTGGTTATTGACTTCCATCTCGAATAGTTAATAGTGTGAAAATTGATGTCCCATTTACTGAATGGAGTCATGAGGATAGAGAGCTTGCTCAATTGAATGCAAAATATTTGAATTGCTTTTTTTATGCTTTGAAATATGAAGATTTTATGAGAGTGTCAACATGTACTAAAGGAAAGGAAGTATGGGATAGATTGTGCATCATATATAAGGGAACTAGTAAAGACAAACATTCTAGTTGAACATTCAACTACATGACTGTAAATATTTCACATGAAATACAACGAGACTATAACATCCCTACAAGCACTAGGAAGAGAAATTTTGAATGCTGAAAATAAACAAGATTTTACATTGCCTACCTAGTGCTTATGATGCTAAGGTCACATCAATTTCTGAATCCAAAGATTTAAATGTGTATTCAATTAATAACTTGCTTAGCTCATTCATTGCCTATGAGCAAGGCGTGAGTTAATGGTTACTTAATACTGGTGATAAGTAAAGGAGAAGACTATTTCCTTGAAAGCAGATGACTCAGATAATGGCAGCTCTATAGCTAAAGAAGATGAAGACATTGCTTTGATGACTCATCAATTGAAGTATTTTATGAAGAGAAAGCAGAAGCATCATCATCAACAATAATGGAGCAAATGAAAGAAAAGTAGAAATTTTAAAATGTCATCTAACACCATTCGTTATTAATTCATGAAAGCAAGCCCGCTGTGCACTGACAAAGTTCAGAAAGGGGAAGCAATAAAAACATAAAGCATTTAAGGATGACTCCACCTCAAAATCATCTGAACCAGAGGTAGAAGAGGAAGTAAATTTTTTTTGACTTATGGCTAATGATAATCTTAATCAATCAAATCAAGAAGAGCTATGTCAGCTATCTTATGATGAACTTTTTATTATATTTGAAAAATTCATGATTCATATAGGAAGCTCAAAAAGATTTATGCTAGCTTAAACACTAACTTTTCTAATTTATAAAATGAGCATGATTGTCTAATAGTTTAGCATTCTTCTTTAGATAACAATCACATGTCTTTACTTAATGAATTTGATGGATTAAACATTATGTTTACTGATCTAACCAATGCATATGAATCCTTGAAAGCAAAGCATATTGAGATAGAAGATTCATTGAAATAATTAAAAATATGTGCATCTAAACTAGATATTATTGAGCATGCATTAAAACTAAAAATAGCAAGTCTTGAAATTGCCAATAAATTCTTAAAAGAAAAATTCCATGCACTTGAACAAAAAAGAACACCGACTATACTAACACAATGGTTTAACCCCACATCATTGCATGCATCATATACCATTACGAAGAGGCACCAGACCCCACATAGATAAGTGAATCATTTCCCTAGTGTTAGGTGTCATTCTTGTAGCATGCTAGGTCATATAGCCTGCACTTGCACAATACATGGTAGGACACATCTAGTGTGAAGGCCCAAATCACATGCACCATAGCATAACATTTGTAGAAGTCATTCATTAAGATGTAGGTGGAACCCAAACTCACTTGGTTTCCCAAATATAATATCTGACTTACTTTGTAGGAGTGCTCTCACAAAAAGCCTAGTGAGAGCATGTGGAACCTGGACAACGGATGCTCAAGGCACATGATTGGAGATTTGAAGTAGTTCATCAAGCTAAAGGCCTGGTCAAAAGGCATGTCACACTGGGGGACAACACCATATGGAAAGTGGTAGTCTTTGGTATAATTGGAAACTCAAAAAATTTCATAATTGAGAATGTTTTATTTGTTGATGGTTTAAAGCCTAATCTTCTTAGCATTATTCAGTTGTGTTACAAAGGATTTTATATTAAATTTCTATCAACAAATTACATAATTAGTTTGAATGGTAAGTTGGTTTTAAAAGGAAAAAGAGTCAATAATATTTATATGCTTGATTTAAATTGCATTAAATATTATGATTCTCAAAGTTCAAAAACTACTATTGATGATCTTGGCTATGGTATAGGAGACTATGTCATATAAGCATGAAGACCCTTAGAAAGATTACGCAGAAAGACTTAGTTAGAGGTATACCCATGTTAGATTTCACTAAGAACCACCTATATGATGCTTGCCAACTAGGAAAACAAATTCACTCTTTATTTCAGTCAATCAAGGATAATATAACCTCTAGGAAAATAGAAATTCGTTAAATGGATCTATTTGGACCCATCAGTCTCACTAGCCTAGGGGGAAAGATATATGGTTTTGTGATTATTGATGATTATTCAATATTCACTTGGGTTAGATACCTAGCACAAAAGAGTGAATCATTTAAGGAATTTAGAACCTTCTTTACATAAATACAAAGGAACTTAGGATGTGACATATCACCATTCATATTAATCATGGTGAAGAGTTTGAAAATGATGAGATTAAATCCTTTTATTAGGAGTTAGCGGTAGAGCATAACTTTTCTACCCCTTGGACACCTCAGTAGAATGGAATAGCTAAAAAGAAAAAAAAAATTTAGTAGAAGCTACTATGGCCATGTTAGCTTAATATTCTCTTCTTAGATAGTTTTAGGCAGAAGTAGTAAATACTACTTATTATGTATTTAACAGGATAAATGTTAGATCCAAGCTAAATAAGACACCCCATGAGCTCCTTTAGGGTTGGACTGTCTGTTCATGAGGGGTCATAACCCTAAAGAACTAGTGTTGAGGCTAACCAAGAGGGGGGGGGGGGGGGGTAAATTAGTTATTTTAAAATTTCTTTAACAAACTGAAAAGTTAAAAACCCCTTGATGAGGAAGCAGATTAGTTTCACAATAACAAAAATTTCAATGATTTCAAACATAGATCAAAGCATAGAAAAATACAAATTAAATATAAAAAAGTAAAAAAAAAAAAAGAACACACCAGATTTATAGTGGTTCGGACAACTTGACCAACGTCTAATCCTCGAAAACCTACTTTCCAAGTATTATAGTAAAAGTAGTATCTCTCCTTTTACTCCCATAGCAAAGTGGAGAAGCCCTTACAAAATCTTTCCACTGACCTGGTGAGGCGGAGTAGCTTGACTCCTTTTACTCCCTCCTGGAGTAGGTAGAGAACCTGGAAATCCTTTTACTCCCTCTTAGAGTAGGCAGAGAACCTTGGAATCATTTTACTCCCATATAAAGTAAGCAGAGAACTTAGATCTTATGCTAATGAAAATCTCCCCTGGAGCCACTAAGAAGACTAAACAACAAAAGTTTATCTCAAGGATAATAATAGAGCTTAAATGGAGAGACTTTAAAAAAAGCACTAATTTTCAATATGGCAGCACCGATCATCTTGTACGGTCATACGATCTTCCTGTACGATTAGTTTAAATATACCATTTTAGCAAGTACGAATTGCATAGCCCTATATGATTAATTCTAGAGAAATAGACTGATCATCACAGATAATTATAATATCACCCTGGATGATTAGTATAAAACTATTAAACTTTATCTAGTATAATACTCAATGATGCCTTATCATCCCATGCACTTTTCTATCATCTGGTGTGAAATAGGTCAATCATCCTGGATGATTAGTTGAAAAACTATAGAATTCATCTAGTACGAGATGGGGCGATCCCTTATCATCCCATGCATGTTCTTTATCATCCAGGATGATCTTCATCGATCATCTTGTATGATCAGATCAAATAAAATTTTATTATAATTATTCTCCTAATTACAGGGTTAATTTAAGCATGATTGACATATATTGTCCAGGATGATAAGGATCATCCTGTATGATTTATAAAATTTGATAATTAAAATATTGTCTAAATTGTGATTAGCGGTTATTTTTCATAATTTGAACTGATCATCCTGTATGCTCAATAATGTACAATATGATTAGCTTAATCACTTAATTAATAGGGATACCCTAATTTCAGTTTTCTATTTTTTAACTAATCATCCAGTATGATATAAATCATCTTATACGATTAGGTCAAAAATAAGAAAATTTCTCTAACTCACCAACCAACTCCCTTGAGTGTGTGTGTGTAAGGTTACTTAGCTTGGGGCCCACAAGATACATGACTGGACTCAAGAGAGGTAAAAAGCATATTAAAATAGAAATTATAGATAAACTCAACCCTAGTCTACCCGATATTGAGCTGATTTGTGTTGCAAGTGAACTTGTGGACCAGAAAGGTTATTAAGCAGGGAAAATAAAATATATATGTAATAATAGCGATAAAAAAATAGTAATGTTTGTTATTATCAAAATTATAGTACTTGGGCCAAAATTTGTAACAATCTTTCCCTTTTTGATGATGACAATTATTGTTGTTAAAAATTTCAAAGCCCTTTGACATTCTCTGAAACTCCCCCCTAGAGGATGAAATTTTAAAAGTAAGGAGAGTAATTTTTTTTTAAATATAAAAATAGTAAACACTAAGTGGAAAATAAACTAAGTACTGAATAAGAAATAAACTTCAATAAAATAAAATATGTAGGTAATTAACAACAAACTACTACTCCCCCTTTTGACATCACAAAAAAGAGGAAACGACTGAAAAGCAAAAACATGTAAAAAAAACATCATAGAAGTAAAGTACACCACGCACATTGGAAAAACCAAAATAAATCAAAAGATGAAGCAAGCTTGAAAAAAGAACCACCCTGATTAGGTGGAGGAGGATATTGAAGATTGTATTTGGACTCTAGGACAAACGAAATGAGATGCCTTAAAGCTAGATTTAGTAATCTCTTACTATGGGGATCTTGAATGACTGTTCGATGTTTAAGGAAGCGAATAAGAAGGTCAACTGCATTAAAGTCAATTTTAGCCATTATGAAATAAGTTGTAAGGGACAACACAAGAATAATATTTATTAGATCACAAGTTATAAGTTGCTGGATGATCCTAACATTTTGTACTAAGGTGTTAACAGCGCAAACATCACTGTTAACATTAGATTCTCTCAGAATTGTGTTGACTTGCATCTAATCAAATCAAGATTTGCAGCTTGAATGTGAATTTTTTCACCAGTAGTTGAAAGATAGAGAAACTCATGTAGGTCTTGGTAGGTGATCTCTACTGGCATCCTATTAATAAAGGATTGGAGGGCAATGCCCTCACTATTGATTCTTAAGCTCACAAAAAATTAAAAAAGTAATTCTATATTGAAGGAAAAGGCCAAAGTAATGATGAATCTAAGAGAAGTATTGGAAAAAAGTTAAAGCACCTAAAAGTTTAACACCTCTTGGTTAACTATTTTGGATGGATTAATTCTAACATTTTTGTAGCGATGATAAGCTGCTTTGTATGCTTCTTCAGAGAATCTAGGTTCGATGGTTCTTCTAGAGGAACTGCTTATGAGGGCTCGTGAATGCTTTCCACCAGCCATTATAAGGAAGGAAAAGCTCAAGAGGGAAGTAGAAAGGATTAGAAGGGTGTGAAGGAAAGGAAGAAATCAGCTGTTTAAAAAGAAATCACCAGATTTTATAGTATGATAGTGAGAATTCCTAGATGATCGGGTGCAATTAATTTGTCCAAATGATCAATCAGAAGGTTGGTGTGCTCATCCAGTATGATCAGACATCAAACGAGATGATTAGAACACATGTTTATTATCTTAAGGAGTCATCCTGTACAATCACTGACTAACTGGATCATACAAGACGAACACGTGTTGAAAGTTCGTTAGGGTTGTTAAGCCCTTATGAACTAACCCCAAGGCGAACCAAGGGGGGGGGGGGGGGGTGGTGAGTTGGTATTTTAAAAATTCTTGCACAAATAAAAAAATAATTTTATCTTTTGAATGTTTAAAACACGAATAATGTAAAAAGAAGCAGATAACCAAAATTAGATTTTAAACCATCGATCAGATAACAGAAATATGCAAAAATTAAAATGTGGGAAAATTAATGAAAAGAGCACACCAAATTTATAGTGGTTTGATCAACTTGACCTATGTCCACTCCTCGGAGCCTCCCCTCCATGTTTTGCACTAAATAGTATAGTGATTCTCCTTTTGCACCCACAGCAAGGCGGAGAAGCCCTTACAAAATCTTTCCTCTGACATCGATGAGGTAGAAAACCTTAACATCTTTTGCTTCCTCCTGAAGTAGGTAGAGAACCCCATAATCCTTTTACTTCCTCCCGAAGTAGGAAGAGAACTTCAAACTCCTTTTGCTTCCTCCTGAAGCAGGTAGAGAACTTAGATCTGATGCTGATGATAATCTCCCTTGAGCCACCATAGAACTAGGGATGAAGAAGGAAGATGATGATTGAATCCTTGCTTGGAGCAACCTTTGTGAATCCCCTCACAAACTCCCCCTCACAAGATTCTCTCTCTCTCCCTAACTCTCATTCTCCTCTAAGCTCTCTTGGAGAGGAAGAATCAGCCAAAGATTACTAAAGTGATGGTTAGAAGGCCTCAAAAAATGCCCTAAAATTTAACTTATCGACTATATTATCTAGGACGAACTGTCGATCGCCCAGTAGGATCAATACAAAATCAGCCATTTTGCTAGGATATTGTTATGGTCTGGATGATCAGAAGAAATATTTTCTACATATAATCCAAGATGATTTTACGATTGTCCAGGGTGATTAGTTTAATTTGAGTGGAAAATGATAAATCATCCAGACAAGTGCTGGGACGCCCAGGATGATATCCTGGACGATCAGATAAAAATAATGGTTTTCATCCTGGACGATTTCACAATCATCCTGGACAATCAGTTTGTTTTGAGTGGCAATCGACGAATCAACCTGTAAACATCTCGGGATGTCTAGGATGATATCTTGGATGGTAAGAAGAAAATCATGGTTTTTATCTAGGATGATTGGAGATCATGCCATGAAATATAAAGGATCATCTAGTACGATCCAAGCGGATCATCCTATATGATATGATTGATAAATTAATCCATAATTATTCTCCAAATCAAAGGATCATTTTTGGTAAAATTGTAATGAATCATCGAAAATGATACTAGTATCATCCTGTACAATCAAAACAAAAATCTAAAAATAAAATATTTCCTAAAATATGATTGGTGGCTGATTTCTAAATTTAAATATATCGTTTAGGATGATGGGAGGATTGTCCAGGATGATCTGCCCAATCAAATTTACTTCAGCCAGATGCCCTAATTAAGGTTTCTGATTTGAACTAATCATCCAAGACAATTTTGGATCGTCCAATATGATATGCTTAAAATACAGAAAATACTCAACCTCACCAAATTTCTTCCCTCAATGTGTGTGTGCAAGGTTACTTAGCATCAGGATCCATCTTATTATCTTTGACTCAAGAAAAGGTAAAAAACATTAGAATTTAAACTTATAGACTGACTTAGTCCTAATCTACACAATCTTGAGCTGGCTTGAATTATAATTGACTTTGTTGATCTAAAAAGTTTGTGTGATGTGTAGTAATGATAGGAATGTTTGTTATCATCAAAATTATAATGGTTGAATCTAGATTTGCAATAATCTCCCCCTTTTTGATGATGGAAAACATCTGTTGGACAATTTCAAATCAAGAACAAAAAAAAATTTGAAACCCAAAGTAAAGAAAAAAATAATGTAAGCAAAGCAAAGTAAATTTTACTTACATAGGCAAACAATACAGGCAAACATTACAACACTAAACAATAATCCCCCTTTTGACATCCCAAAAAGGAGCAAACAGAAAAATAACCACTAAACAAAACATCAAATAGAAATAAGTACAAACTTAGAAACAAACACAAAAAAACTAGAAAGATGAACTCTGATCATTCGGAGGTCGTGGTGGTGGAAAGAGTTGGTGAAGGGAAGCTCCCCAAACCAGGCCATATCCTGGTCGTGCTGCTACTGTTGCTAGACTACATAGGCATCAAAACAAGCAACATCCTCTATGTGCGACTTCTTTTGAGCAGCTACGTAGGAGTCAAATCTTGCCTCCCACTGGTTGAACCTTTGTACCAGCAGATCAATCTAAGGTTGCTGGCTGAATGGGGCAGGTGCAGGAATAGGACCTTCCTCTTCTTCCCTAGGCTCCTCATGCTCACGGGGATGATGAGTACTGTGAAGGGTGTGGAAGGAAATATTTGAGTAGTAGATCGGATGGTGATCAGGTGGAGCAGGGAATTAAAGATTGTATTTAGATTTAAGAGTATATATAATGAGGTGACCATGAGCTAGGTTTGGCTTTCTCTTGTGGTATGGATCCCTAATATATGTTAAGTGCTCGATGTATTAGATAATTAGATCGGCGGTATTGAATTCAGTTGGTTATGATATAGTAGGTGGTAAGTGAAAGGATGAGAGTGATGTGGATCTTGTCTCCAGCTTTTGGAATTACTAAGTTGTGAAGGATGTGCTGGATTATGTGTGCATCATTGACTAGGGAACTGACAACAGAGTCATGAAAAGGAGCATTAGACTCCCTAAGAATGGTGTTGAGATGGGTCCAATTCAAATTTGGATCAAAAGCTAAAAGATGAAGCTTGTCCCCCATAGTGGATAGTCAAAGAAATTTATAAAAATTTTGATACATTATTTTGATAGGACTTCGATTAACGTAGAATTGGAGGGTGGTGAAATCAACATTGAAATAAAGAATTTCAAATAACTCAAAGAGGAGTTTAGAATTAAATGAGAAAGACAGAGTGAGAATGAAAGTCAGTGTGGTGTTGGCGAAGTGATGTAGTACCTGAAAGTTTAGGGTGGCTTGATTAATGATTCGTAAGGGGTTTATGCCAGTGAATTTTAAACGTGCATAGGCTGCTTAATCAGTAGCTTCAGTAAAGTGAGGATCGACGGCACTTTTGGAAGAGCTACCTATAAGTACACACGAGCGTTTGCCACCACCATCCATAGCAAGAGAAGAGGTGAAGGTGTAGTGAGGAGAGGAATTAAAAGTTTGGTTAGGAATTGAATTAAAATGGTTAAATAGATTTGAGAACATCATCCAGGATGGTCATGAGATCATTATCGTCTAGAATGATTGGTCGAAAAGGCAGTCATATCATCCAGGATGACCAGATATCATCCAAGATGATTAGACATAGGCGATTGTCCCGAGGAGTCATTTTGGATGATCATTGATGAAAAGTATTATCCAAGACAATTAGGTGGATCATCCAAGACGATTTGTATTAATGGATCATATCAACCAAATTCAAATCATCCAACACATTTTCAATATGGATCATCCAGGATGATGAGGTGGATCATCCAAGATGAATACCAATAATTAGTTCAGATCAATCATTGGATGTGGCAAGATTGGTGATTTGATTAAACCATCCAAGGCGATTTGGATTGTCTAGGATAATATGAACAAAAAATGAAAAGTTTAAATGATGGAGAGGAATGATTAGAGGATTCCAAAAATATAAAAAAATTGAATCAAAATACCAAAACAACATAAAACATAAACAAACAAAAATAAGAATAAAAACAAAGTTTTTTTTTAATCGATCTGCTCCAATAAATCAGAATTTTTCCTTAATTTTTGAATTCAAAAGCTAATAAGAAGAAATTAACGAGCTGAAATCCAGAAAACTTGAATAATCAATTTTTGTAAACCCTACCTCGAACACCTTACAGGTTTAAATTCCTTTCAAATAAAAATCTAATCAAGAAGAAAAGAAATTAGATAAGAAAAGTGATCCTTTCAAACTTCATTCTAGAAAAAATTCTGATAAAATAATATTGCAAAGTAAAGAATAAGAGATCATGATTTTCAATCTCAAGTGTTTAAATATATTAAGTGGCACACGAATTCTTCTAAGATTTCTTAAAAGATTAAAGAGGAGGAATGTTATTTCTTTTTGGTCTCATTTTGTGCCTCCTTTTTAATTATTTGACACACTTTATGCATCACCTGATTTTCGGTACACTTTGTGTATCTTTTTAAATTTTTTTTTACGAACATTTCACATCTTTTTAATGTTGGGCTCATTTTGTGCCTCTTGTTCAATTGATTGACGCACTTTGCGCATCTTTTGTGAGCTACCTTTCTTTCAAAACTCCTAAAAGGCTCTCAATTGTGAGATTATCTTCCAGATATAAGAGAAGAAAAACTCACACTATTAGATAAGAAAAAGTAATCCACAAAACAGAATCATGCTCCTATGATAAATGCAATCACCTGATTAAGAAAACACGAAAGTGATTCAATAATTTGGAATACTACTCATATGAGATAGATTACTGTAGGAAGATAAAATATATCTCTATTTCAAAGTCCAACTTTTTAATTTTGAAAAAGATTTTTATTCAAAAAGAAAAATACAACATTAAAGGAGTTAAAGGAAGAGAACCACTCATCAATATTCTTCCCTTAACTATTTTAGAGAAGCCAGTCACTTCTTACCAGCTTCTAAATAAAAAGAAGGCAAAACTCTCATATAAAAATCAAGTTTATCAACATTAGTGAGTAGTGATCTGATTCAGAATAAAATAAATAGGAAATCAAAAATAAGAGGAAAGCACATAAAACGAAATCACCAAAACAAATAAACAACAATAAGAAAAGAAAAATCAGCATGAAATTAAAAAGAAACACATAAAAGAAAACAGGCAACTAAATCAAACAAAAATTAAGTGCTAAAACATAAATAGAGAGCATTAATTTCAAGCATGAATATCTATCACACCTAATCTGGTTCTTAAGGTGCTAAAGTTTTCAAAGGCCAGTGGTTTTATGAAGATATCTGCCAGTTGGTTTTTAGTGGCTACTTGATGTAGCTCTATGTCTCCTTTGGTAACATAGTCCCTAATAAAGTGGTGCCTGATGTCTATGTGTTTAGTCCTGTAGTGTTAGATTGAGTTCATAAAAATGCAAATGGCACTAGTATTATCACATAAGATAGAAAATGTGCCTACAAGAAGTCCTAAATCCAGAATTTGTTATTTCAGCCAAAGGACCTGGGCCACATAACTTCCTAAGGAAATATATTCAGCTTTAGTAGTGTACAGTGCAACTGAGTTCGATTTTCAACTAGACCAGGAGACTAAGGATTTTCCTATAAATTGATAAATTTCAGTGGTGCTCTTTCTATCCACCGTACATCCTGCAAAGTTAGAATCAGAGTATCCTATAATTTCAAACGAGGTGCTATACCTAGGATACAAAATTTCTAAGTTTTGGGTCTTAAGAGATATTTAATAATTCTCTTAACAGCAGTTAGGTGGGACTCCATTGGATCAGCCTGAAATCTTGCACAGAGACAAACACTAAATATAATATCAAGTCGACTAGCAGTCAGGAAAAGAAGTGACCTAATTATTCCTCTATACTTCTTCTTCTGATTAACAAATTTTCCATTTGAATCCTTATATGACTAAACACTGTAGCTCATGGGAGTGTTGATTGGCTTGGCTTTATCCATTTCATATTTCTTCAGGATATCCTTAATGTATTTTGATTGATTAAAAAAAGTTTCATTATCCATTTACCTTATGCTAAATCCAAGAAAGTAGGATAATTCTCCCATCACCCTCATCTCAAATTCCTTACTAATTATTTTAGAAAAATTATCACATAAATTTCTATCAGAAGATCCAAAAAGTTTATCATCAACATAGATTTGGACAATGAGTAATTCATCTCCAACTCTCCTAAAAAAAAGGGTGGTATCTACGCTCACGTTAACAAACTCCCTTTCTAATAGGAATGTGCTAAGCCTCTCATACCATGCTTTGGGTGCCTTTTTTAATCCATACAAGGCCTCATTTAATTTGAAAACATGATTTGGAAATTTGGAATTCGCAAAGCCAGGGGGTTGCTCTACAAACATATCTTCCTTTATTATCCAATTAATAAAGGCACTCTTGACATCCATTTGGAAAAGCTTAAATACCTTATAATATGTAAAGGCTAGTAGCACTCTAATGGATTCCAAATGGGCTACAGGTGAAATAGTTTCCTCAAAATCAATCAGTTCAATTTGGTTGTACCCCTTAGCCACTAATCTTGCCTTATTCCTAGCCACCACACCATAATCATTCATTTTATTCTTAAACACCCATTTGGGTCCTACTACACTCTAGTCCTTAGGTCTTTCTACCAGTTCCAAAATATCATTCCTAAAAAATTGGTTTAGTTCCTCTTGCATGGCTAGGATCCAGAATTCATCAGAAAGTGCTTGATTGATGTTGGTGGGTTCAGTCATTGAAATGAAGGCATAGTGTTTTACTTCTTTTTTAAGTCCATGCCTAGTTCTAACACCTTCAGAAGGGTCTCTTGAGATCAGTTCTTTAGGATGACTCAAAGAATATCTCTATTCTCTAGGCACTGTAACATCAGGTTCTACCCTTTCCTCTAGATTGGCAGATTCTACTCCTTGGGTGACTTCTACAACCTCCTCTTCTTCTACCCTTGACCCTCCAGAATTATTAGATTCATCAAGCACAATATGAGTGGTCTCCTCAATAATCAAGGTTCTTTTATTGAAGACTCTATAGGATTTCCCAATTGTTGAGTAACCTAGGAATACTATTTCATCAGATATTGGGTCAAACGTTCCTAGTTGAGACTTCCCATTATTTAGAATGAACACCTGATATCCAAAGACACAGAGGTGAGAGAGGTTGGGTAACCTACCCTTAAGAATTTTATAGGGTATTATATTTAGCTTAGATCTAAGATTTACCCTATTCAGAATATAACATGTTGTATTTACTGCTCCTGCTCAAAAGTATTTAGGAAGTGAGTACTCAGGTAACTTGGCTCTAGTGGCTTCTACTAGAGTCATGTTCTTCCTTTTAGCTACCCTGTTCTATTGAGGGGTCCTAGGAGCTAAAAAAGTTGTAATCTATCACTTGCTCCGTACAGTAGGTTTCAAACTTCTCATTTTTAAAGTCTCCCCCATGATCACTATGAATAGTCACAACCTCACAATTTAGCTTCCTCTGAATCGAAGTGCTAAAAAGATCTAAACTCCTCGAATGATTTACTTTTATGAGATAGAAAATTAACCCAGTTGAACCTTGAATAATCATAAACAATCACATACCCAATGACTTTCCCTATTAGGCTTGAAGTGCTGACAGATCCAAAGAGATCCATGTGTAGGACTTCTAAGGGTTTTCTAGTGTTTATGTCTTTGATTGAGTGGAAGGAGTATTTAGCTTGCTTCCCTAACTGATAGGCATCACACAGGTGGTCCTTAGTGAATTCTTGCTTGGAGACACCTCTCTAAGTCTTTTTGGGTGATCTTCCTAAGGCTTTTCATGCTTGCATGACACAATCTCCTATGCCACAACTATGATTCATCAGTAATTGATTTTAAGCAAATAATAATATCATCTTTAAAGAAATTCAGATCCAGCATGTAAATATTGTTGATCTTTTTTTCCTGCAAAATAATTTTGACATTTAAGTTTATAAGGCAGCAAATTAGCAGAAATTTTATACTGAAGCCTTTATCACAGAGTTAGCTGATGCTGAGCAGATTACGTTTTAGTCCATCTACAAGTAAAATATTATCAATGATGAAATTTTTTGAATCACTAATTATACTTGATCCCACCACTCTCCTGGTGGTGTTGTCTCCAAGTGTTACCTTACCTCCTGCCCTGGTCACCAACTAAATGAATTGATTTGCATCTCCAGTCATATGCCTTGAACATCCGCTATCCAGGTACCACACGCTCTCATGAGGTATTTTATGAGAGCATCCCTACAAAATCATTAAATGTTAGATTTAGGAGCCTAAACAAGTTTAGGTCCCATTTGATGAAACGAAGAATGCAATGTATGCATGTAATACTGTGAATTTTATAATTTTAGTCTCTGCACCAAATGTGTTCTACGGTGAATGGTGTAAGTGTGTGAGATATGTCCTAGCATGCCATACGAAAAACATTTAACACCAGGAAAAGGTTAACTAATCTACATGGGTGATAGTACCTCTTCCTAGGTTTAAATAATGCATGCGGAAGTGATGGTTTATGAAATTCTTTAAGTGTAGGGGGTTTTTCTATTTTTCTTGAGGGTTGTTAATTCAGCTTTTAAAAACTTATTTTCACTTTCAAGAATCAAAATATCTATTGGTAAGGCATGCTCCCTACTGTCTAGTTCTGATGTAAGAGTTTCTAGTTCCTTAAACCCAATTTTTAATTCAACATGCAATGTTTTCAAGATATCATGCTTAGTAGATAAAACAGAATGCTTTTTATTTAATTCATTAAATTCATCAAGTAATGCCATATCATTATGATCCAAGGTGGAATGATCTTTAATCAAAATTTCCTATTCTTTTGGTAAGTTCAGAAATTCCAGTTTCAGGCTAGCATGCAATTTTTTCAACTTCCTATACGATGTATGAATGTTTCTCAGAAACTTCATGTAATTGATCGTACTTTAATTCACATAAGTCTTCATGGTCAGAGTGACCAAGATGATTATCCTCCATCAAACACAAGTTGGTTACCTCCTTTTCATCTTCAGTTTTAGAGGAGTCAGATTCTAAATCAGTCTAGAAAGCCTTTTGGATCTTCTTCTTCTCCTTCTTGATCTTGGGTTTCTCCTTACCCTTCTCCTTGCTTGGGTGAGTCTAAAATATTGAGCAATCAGACTTCAGATGCCCAGGCTTCCTGCATTCAAAAGAAATAACATCAGATGAACCTTTAAAATTCTTACCAGATTTACCTTTGTTCCACTTTTGATGATGCTTTTATTTCTTCTTCAAGAAGCTCTTGAATTGCCTTGTGATTAAGGCCATGTCATCACCATCAGAACCTAAAGAGCCAGGGTTGGAATCATCAGCCTTCAAGGCTATGGATTTCTCCTTCTTTTTCTCACCTGCATCAAGCTACCATTGGTTCACCCCTTACTCGTAAGCAATTAGTTATTCAAGTAAGTTATCAATTTAGTAATTATTTAGATCCTTAGATGCAGTAATGGCAATAATTTTTTCATCAAAGGAAGAAGGTAAACATCACAAAATCTTGTTCACTTTTTTATAGTTAGTCAACTCTCTTCCTAAGGCATTCAAAGAAGTAACAATGTGTGTAAACCTAGTATACATTTCAGAACTTGATTCACTAGGTTTCATGTGAAAGAGTTCATAGAAATGAAGCAAAATATTTAGCCAAGATTAATTAACTACATATGTGCCTTCATAAGTAATGTATAACCTATCCCAAATTTTTTTACCAGTTTCACATATTAAAACACGCATATAATCTTCAGATTTTAATACACAAAAGAAGCAGTTCAAATATTTAACATTCAATTGAGCAAGATCTCTATCATTAGTTGTCCATTCAGTAAAAGAAATTTTAGTTTTAACTCAATTAACAAGTCTATAGGGTGCATGATAACCTTCTTTAACAAGCATCCACTTGCGATAATCGATCAATTGTAAAAAAGTGGACATGCAAATTTTCTAAAAATCAAAAGGAATATTATCAAATAAAGGTAGTTGTGTGATTGAATAACCTTCCGCCGTATTATGATTACCAAAGTTAGCCATGGATCAAAATTCAAAAGTTTTTCAAAACTTAATTTTATGAATCCCGCTCTGATACCACTTGAAAGTTTGTTAAGGTTGTTAAGCCCTTATGAACTAGTCCTAAGGCTAACCAAGATGGGGGGGTGAATTGGCATTTTAAAAATTCTTGCACAAATAGAAAAATATTTTTATCTTTTTGAGTATTTAAAACAAGAACAATGTAAGCAGAAGAAGAATCAGATTTTCAACCACAAATTAGATCACTAAAATATGCGGAAATTAAAATACGTGAAAATAAATGAAAAGGACACACCGAATTTATAGTTGTTTTGTCAACTTAGCCTACATTCACTCTGTGGAGCCTCCCCTCCAGGTATTGTACTAAACACTATAGTGACTCTCCTTTTGCTCCCACAGTAAGAAGAGAAGCCCAGACAAAATCTTTCCACCGACACCGGTGAGGAAGAGAACCTTGACTCCTTTTGCTTCCTCCTGAAGTAGGCAGAGAACCTCATAATCCCTTTGCTTCCTCCAAAAGCAGGCAGAAAACCATGAACTCCTTTTGTCTACTTCTGAAGTAGGTAGAGAACCTAGATCTGATACTGATGATCGTCTCCCAAGAGCCACCAAGGAACCTTGGACAGAAAAGGAAGATGATGATCAAATCCTTTCTTGGATCAACCTTTATGAATCCCCTAACAAACTCCCCCTCATAGGATTTTCTCTCTCTCCCTAACTCTCCTTCTCCTCTAAGCTCTCTTGGAGTGGAAAAATCAGTAAAAGATTACTGAAGAGATGGTGAAAGAGCTTAAATAGAAGGCCTCAAAAAATGTCTTAAAATTTAACTTATCGACTATATTATCTAGGATGATCTGTTGATCGTCAATCATCCTGTATGATTAGTTAAAAATCAGCCATTTTGCCAGGACGATTGCCATGGTCTGGATGATTAGAAGAATTTTTTTCTATATATCATCCAGGATAATTTTATGATCATCTGGGATAATTAGTTTAATTTGAGTGGAAAATGAAAAATCATCCCAACAAGTGCTACGAATGTCTAAGACGATATCATGGACGATCAAAAGAAAATAATAGTTTTCATCCTGGACAATTTCACAATCGTCCGAGATGATCAGTTCATTTTGAGTGGCAATTAACAAATCATCCCACAAACATCTTGGGACGTCCAAGAAAATATCCAGGATGATCAGAAGAAAATCATGGTTTTCATCTAAGACGATTGGAGATCGTCCCACAAAATATAAAGGATCATCCAGGACGATCCTGTACGATGTGATTGATCAATTAAACCATAATTATTCTCCTAATCAAGGGATCATTTTGGCAAAATTGTAATGAATCTTCTTGTATGATCAGAACAAAAATCTAAAAATAAAATATTCCCTAAAATGTGATTAGCGGATGATTTCTGAATTTAAACATATCGTCCAAGACAATGGGAGGGTCATCCAGGATGATCTGCCTAATCAAATTTACTTTTCCAAGATGCCCTAATTAAGGGTCCTAATTTGAACTAATCATCCATGATGATTTTGGATCATCCTATATGATATGCTCAAAATCCATAAAATACTCAAACTCACCAAATTTCTTCCCTCAGTGTGTGTGTGTGTGCAAGGTTACTTTGCATTAGGATCCATCTTATTACATTTGACTCAAGAAAAGGTAAAAAATATTAGAATTTAAACTTATAGACTGACCCAGTCATAGTCTACCCAATCTTGAGCTGGCATGAATTGCAATTGACTTTGTGGACCTGAAAAGTTAGTACGCAGGGCAATAAAAATATATATGCAGTAATGATATGAATGTTTGTTATCATCAAAATTATAATGCTTTAATTTTGATTTGCAATAGGTGTATCATCCTAGATGATGTCACATAATGGATTGACCTATCCACGTTCAAATCATCCTATGACTTCTACCATATGGATCATCCAGTATGATGTATGAATTATACGAGACGATCACCAATAATTAATTGATATTAGTCGTTGGATGTGCTGTGAACAGAGAGGTGTATTTTTGTTCAGATCGTACAGGATGATCATCCTGGATGATGTGAGTAAAACTAAAAAAATTCAAGAGATGGAATATGATGATCTGGAGGTTTTCAAAATAAAGAATTAAAACACGAAAAGCATAATACAATACAGAAACCAAACAAAAAACTAGTCAAAAATCCAAATTAAAAAACATTTTTTTAAATCGATGAACTTTAGTAAATGATAAATTTACCTTATTATTAGAATTAAAAATCATTAAGAAATGAATTGATAATGCTGAAATCTAGAAAGGATAAAAAATTGATCTTGTTAACCCTAGCTTAGACTCCTTACAGGTAAAAAATTTTTTAAAACAAAAACTTAATTCATAAAAGAAATTAGATAGCAAAGTGATATTTTCAAGCTTCATTTTATAAAAACATCTAATAGAATAATATTGCAAAGCAATAAACAAAAAATCATAAGTTTTAAATTCAAGTGCTTGAAGATATCAAGTGGCACATGAATTCTTCTAACAATTAAAGATTTGAGAGAGAAGGAAGCTTATTTGTTTGTGGGCTCATTTTGTGCCTCAAAGTGACATTTTACAATTATTTGGTGGTTAATGAGCACCTTTTCTGTTTTGGGCTCTTTCATATTAGCCTAAAATCTAGCATAGAGATAAACACTAAACGTAATATAAGGTCTTGTAGTAGTCAAGTAAAGAAGTGATCCAATTATTCTTTTGTATTTCTTTTGATTAACAAATTTTTCATTTGAATCCTTATCTAACTGAACAGTCGAACTCATGGGAGTGTTGATTGGCTTGGATTTATCCATATCATATTCCTTAAGGATGTCCTTAATGTGTTTTGATTGACTAAGAAAGTTTCATCATCCTTCTGCCTTATGCTAAATCCAAGAAAGTAGGTCAGTTCTCCGATCATACTCATTTCAAACTCATTACTCATCATTTTTGAAAAATTATCACCCAATTTTTTATTAGAAGATTCAAATATAATATCAATAATATAAATTTAGAGAATCAATAGTTCATCTCATACTATTTTTAAAAATAGGGTGGTGTCTATGCTCCCCTTAGCAACGGTTCTTTTTATTAGGAATGTGCTTAGTCTTTCATACCATGCCCTGGGTGCTTATTTTAGTCCTTGTAAAGCCATTTTTTAATTTGAACACATGGTTAGGAAATTGTGAGTTTTTAAAGTTTGGGGGTTGTTCAACATACACATCTTCTTTTATTATCCCCTTTAGAAAGGTACTTTTGACATCCATTTGGTACAGTTTGAGTCCCCGAAAGAAGCCAAAGGCTAGTAGCATCCTAATGGCTTTTAATCTAGCTATAGTGGAAAAGGTCCCTCCAAAGTCAATCCCTTCTATTTGGTTATACCCCTTAGCCACTAATCTTGTATTATTTCTCACCACTACTCCAGAATCATTCATTTTATTTTTGAAAACCAATTTAGTTCCAACCACACTCTGATCCTTAGGACTTTCAACTAGATCCCAAACATCATTCCTTATAAATTCATTTAACTCTTCTTGCATAGCTAGGATCTAGAGTTCTTCAGGTTGGGCGTGATTTATATTAGTGGGTTCAGTCATTGAGATGAATATAGAGTTGTTTACTTCTTTTCTATGTCCATTCCTTATTCTAACACCTTCAGATGGGTCTCTTACGATCTGTTCTTTAGGATGACTTGAAGAATATCTCCATTCTCTAGGCAGTGTATTTTTAGGTTCTACCCTTTCCTCTAGATTTGTAGATTCTACTACTTGGATTACTTCTCTATTTCTTCTTCTTCCACCCTAGACCCTCCAGAATTATCAAATTCATCAAAAATAATATGAGTGATTTCCCATACTACTAGTGTTCTTTTATTAAGGATTCTATAGGATTTTCTGACATTTGAGTAACCGAGGAAAAGTAGGAACAAACTCAAGCATGGTGAGAGGGATGATAGTATTGTTGTAACAGCTGCAAATGCAGTAAGCTTTGCTGCTTCCTCATTTCGCTTGGATCACTGGGATGTCAATCTACCGAAGAAGCTGTCTAATTCATTTTGGCATCCTCCTCCACCCGAGTGGATCAAGCTTAATGTTGATGCTTCTTTGAAGAGATCATATAAAGGTGGAGTTGGTGGAGTTGCAAGAGATTGTAAAGGAAGGTTATTGTTTGCTTTTGGCTTTTCATCTTTACACTGGGACCATTCGGACTTGGAGTATCAATCTATTCTATCATTGAAGTACGTTTTGCAAGAGTGGATGTTTGAATTGAAAGGCATTATAATTGAGGGAGATAATGTTAATGTTATGAAGCATATCCAAAGTAAGAGATTTGTCTTTTCTTAAATATTTCAGTCAAATCCTCTTTCAAGTTGTAAATAGGAATTGCAATAAGTTGGCTGATTATTGTGCCAACTATGCATCTTTGTCTGATTTTTTCTGGGATATGCTAGATTGTAATAATGTTCCTCCTTACTTTGTTTCTATGTTAAAGGAGGAAAGTGATAGGATTTCTATCACTTAAGATTTGTTCTTATTATCAATAAAATTGCTCTTGGCATTTCTTCAAAAAAAAAAGAGTAACCTAGGAAAACTCCTTCATCAGATTTTGGGTCAAAGTTTCATAGTTGAGACTTTCTGTTATTCAAAATGAACACTTTACATCTAAAGAAATGAAGGTGAGATAAGTTGGGTGTCCTACCATTAAGGATTTAATAGGGTTTCTTATTCAGCTTGGATCTAACATTAACCTTATTCAAAACATAACATGCTACATTCACTGCTTATGCCCCAATGTATTTAGGAAGTCAGTATTCAGCTAACATGGCTCTAACGGCTTCTACCAGAGTCTTGTTCTTTCTTTCAATTACCCCATTCCACTGATGGGTCCTAAGAGCTGAGAAGTTGTGATCTATCTCTTTCCCCTTATAGTAAGATTCAAATTTTTCATTCTCAAAATTTTCACTGTGGTCACTATGAATTGTTAAGATTTCACAACTTAGTTTTTTATGAATCCAAGTGGAATAAGATCTAAACTCCACGAATGATTCACTTTTATGAGATAGGAACCTAACCCAAGTAAACCTTGAATAAACATAAAAAATCACATACCCAAAGTCTTTCCCTCTTAGGCTTGCAATGCTGATAGGTCCAAAGAGATCCATGTGAAGGACATCTAAGGGTTTGCTAGTGATAATGTCTTTGATTGAGTGGAAGGAGGATTTGACTTATTTCCCTAATTGATAGGCACCACACAGCTAATTGACTAGCACCACACAGGTGGTTCTTAGTGAATTCTAGTTTGGGAATTCCTTTCACTAAGTATTTTTGAGTGATTTTTTAAAGCTTTTTATGCTTGCATGATACAATCTTCTTAGTTATAATTAGAATTCATCAGTAATTATTTTGAAGTAAAGAATAGTATGATATTTAATGCAATTAAGATCAAGCATGTAGACATTGTTGATTCTCCTTCCCTATAGAATAGTTTTGTTATTTAAGCTTATTATGCAGTTGGTTGATAGAAATTTTATGCTGAAGCCTTTATCACAGAGCTGGATGATGCTGAGTAAATTGTGTTTCAAGCCATCTATAAGTAAAATATTTTCAATGATGAATTTTTTTTTGAATCGCTAATTATACCTAAGCCCACCACTCTCCAAGCAGTGTTATCTCTAAGTGTCATCTTGCCGCCTGCCTTGGCCTCTAGTAAAATGAATTGATTTGCATCTCCAGTCATGTGCCTTGAATATCCACTATCCAGCTCATGATGCCTTTTGTGAGAGTACTTCTACAAAATCATCAAATGTTAGATTTGTGAACCCAAAGAAGTTTGAGTTCCACCTTATGGAATGTGGGATGAAATGCTTGTATGTTATGCTATGAATTATGCAATTTTGGTCTCCAAACTAAATATGTTCTACGGTGGATAGTGTAAGTGTGGGAGATGTTTCCTAGTATTATACAAAAAAAATATATAACAAAAGGAAAAGGGTTAACTAATCTATGTGGGTGATGGTGCCTCTTCCTAGCTTTGAATGATGCATGCTATGGTGATGGATTATGTAACTATATAAGTGTAGGTGTTATCTAATTTTCTTTGAAAGCATTTAACTTGGTTTATAAAAACTAGTTTGCACTTTCAAGAATTGAAATTTCAATTTTTAATGCATGCTCCCTATTATCAGCTTTTCTAAACATGCCTTTATTTTCTTAAATGAAATTTCTAAATTAATATGGGATGCTTTTAAGGAATCATGCTCATCAGTTAATTTAGAATGCTTCTTGTTTAAGATATCAAATTCATCTAACAAAGCCATGTGATTACTATCCAAAGTGGAGTGATCATTTCTTAAGTATTCATGCTCTTTATGTAGAATTAAAAAGTTAGATTTAAGGCTTAGATGTAACTTTTAGGCTTCCTATATGAAGAATATTTTTTTTAAAAAACTTTAAAAAAATGATTATAGGTAAGCTTACATACCTCCTGTTGATTAGAATGACCAAGATGGTTATCTGCCATTAAGCACAGTTTGGTTACCTCCCTTCTGCTTTAGTTTCAGAAGAGTCTGATCCAGAATCTGCCCAAAAAGCCTTTTGAATCCTTTATTTTCTCTTCTTGAATTTAGGTTTTTCTTCACCCTTTCTCCTTGCTTAGGTGAGCTTTAAGAGTTGGGTAATCAGACTTTAGGTGCCCTGGCTTCCTATATTTAAAACACATAATGTCAGAAGAACCTTGAGAATTCTAATCAGTCTTACCTTTGTTCTATTTTTGATGATGCTTTTGCTTTCTCTTTAGAAAGCTTTTGAAGTACCTAGTCATCAAAGAAATGTCAACTTCATCTTATCCATAAGAGTCACTGTCAGAATCATTAGCCTTTAAGGCTACATTTTTCGCTTTTCCCTTTTCACCGACATCAAGCTTCCTTTGGCTCACTCCTTACTTATAGGCAATGTGTGACCCAAGTAAGTTATTAATGGAATAAACATTCAGATCTTTAGATTCAGTAATGGAAGTGATTTTTACATCGTAGGAAGAATGTAAACAATGAAAAATCTTGTTAACTTTATCATAGTTTGTAAGCTCTCTTCCTAAGGCATGCAGGGAAGTAATAATTTGAGTAAGCCAATTATACATTTTAGAAATTAATTCACTAGGTTTCATGTGAAAAAGTTCATAATCATGAAGAAGAATGTTTAGCCTAGATTATTTTACTTTTTTTATTCCTTCATAAGTAATACAGAGTTTGTCCCAAATCTCTTTACTAGTTGAATAAGTAGAAACACACATATATTTTTCAGATTTTAAAGCACAAAAAATAGTTCAAATATTTGGCATTCAGTTGGGCTAAATCTCTATCATCTATAGTCCATTCAGAAAAAGGTATTTTAGTTTTAAAGCGATTTACTAATCTAAAATGTGTAGTATATCCTTCTTGAACTAACATCCACATGTGATAATCAATTGATTATGAAAAGGTAGGCATGCAAATTTTCCAAAAATTAAAAGAAATATTATCAAAAAATGGTGATCGTGTAATTGAATATCCTTCCCTAATATTATGATTACCAAAATTAGCCATGTATCTTTTTTTCAAAAGTTTATCAAAACTAAATTTATGAATCCCGCTCTGATACCACTTGAAAGTTAATGAGGGGTGTTAAATCCTAAAAAACTGGTCTCAAGGCTAACCAAGAGGGGGGGGGGGGGTGAATTGGTTATTTTAAAAATTCTTTAAAAACAAAAAAATGAAAAACCCCTTGATACTGAAGTAGAATAGTTTCAAAATAATAAAAATATCAGAGATTTCAAAGATAGATTAATATATAGAAAAATATAGAAATTAAATACAGAAAAGTAAAAAAAGAACACACCAAGTTTATAGTGGTTCAGTCCACTTGACCTACATCCACTCCCCAGAAACCTCCTTTCTAGGTATTGCACTAAAATTAGTGTCTCTCCTTTTTCCCCCATACGATGGTGGAGAAGCCCGTATAAAATCTTTCCACTGACTCGATGAGGTAGAGTACCTTGAATCCTTTTACTCCCTCCAAGAGTAGGCAGAGAAATTGAAAACTTTTTACTCCCTCCTGGAGTTGGCAGAGAATCATGGAATCCTTTTACTCCTACATGGAGTTGGTAGAGAACCTGGATTTTATGCTGCTAAAAATCTCCCCCAGAGCCACCAAGGAACCAGACAAGCAGCTTGACGAGGATAGTGGAAATCTTGGTTGGAGTAACCTTTGTGAATCTCTTACAACTCCCTCTCATAAGGGTTTATCTCTCTCCCAAGCTTTCTCTCTTCCTTCTATAGCTCTCTCTCAAGAAGACCAAATAGCAAAAGATTATCTCAAGGATAATTAGAGAGCATAAATAGAGATCCTTCAAAAAAATCCCTAATTTTTAATATGGCACCACCGATCATTCAGTACGATCATACAATCATCCTGTATAATTAGTTTAAAAATACCAATTCAGCTTGTACAAATTGCATAGCCCTGTATGATTAGTTCAAGTGAAATAGACTGATCGTCTCGGATAATTATAATATTGTCTTGGTTGATTAGTATAAAATTATTGAACTTTGTCTAGTATGATACTTGGCAATACCTTATCATCCCATACACTTCTCTATCATCTGGTACGAAAGAGGTCAATCATCCTGGATGATTAGATGAAAAACTATGGTATTCATCTGGTATGATATGTGGCAATCCCTTATCATCCCGTGTATGTTCTCTATCATCTAAGATGATTGTTACCAATTATTCTATATGATCGGATCGAATCAAATTTTACCATATTTATTCTCCTAATTATAGGGTTAATTTAGGCATAATTGTCATATATCATACAAGATGATAAGGATTATCCTGTATGATATGTACAAAATTTGAAAATTAAAATATTACCTAAATTGTGATTGGCGACTATTTTTCACTATCTGAATTAATTATCCTGTACGATCAATATCATACAGTATAATTAGTTTAATCTCTTAATTAATAGGGATGCCCTAATTTAGTTTTTCTATTTTTTTAATTAATCATCTAGTATAATATAAATCATCCGATACGATTAGCTCAAAAATAAGAAAATTTCTCTAACTCAGCAACCCACTCCCTTGAGTGTGTGTGTGCAAGGTTACCTAGCTTGGGGTCTACCACATATATGACTTGACTAAAGAAATGTAAAAAGTACATTAAAATAAAAATTACAAAAAGGCTTAACCCTAGTCTACCTAATTTTGAGCTGATTTGCATTGCAAGTGAACTTATGGACCTGAAAGGTTAGTAAGCAGGGCAAACAAAATAGATGTGCAATAATATCGATAGAAAAGAAACAATAATGCTTTTTATTATCAAAACTATAGTTCTTGGGCCCAGATTTTCAATAAGGACACCCAATATGCCTAAGTTGCATGTCTTTGGTTGTAGATTTTTTATCCTAATTAATGGAAAATCACCTCTAAGGAAGTTTGATCCCAAATCTAATGGAGTCTTCTTAGGAAATTCATCTATTGGTAATGCCTATAGGATTTTCAATAAGAGGAACTTAGTAATAGAAGAGCCTACACATATCGTGTTTGATGAATCAGATAAAACCTTTGAGCGATGGTTTGAGGAAGAAGAAGTAGAGATTATCCAAGGAATAAAATCGGTTGACCTAGGAGATAGAGTAGAACCTCAGGAGCCCTTACCAAAAGAATGGAGATACTCATGTAGTCACCCTAAATAACGTATCCTAGGAGACACATCTAAAGGTGTTAAAACTAGGAATGAGAAAGGAGGTTAGTCATTCAACATTTATCTCAGTGGTATAACCCACCAACATATATCAAGCCCAAGCTGATGAATTTTGGATCCTAGCAATTCAAGAAGAATTAAACTAATTTGTTAGGAATGATATATGGGAACTAGTCAGAAGACCAAAAGACGAGAGTGTTATAGGAACTAAGTGGGTTTTCAAGAATAAAATAAATGACTCTGGTATAGTAGTTAGGAATAAGGCTAGATTAGTAGCTAAGGGGTATAATCAGATTAAAAGAATTAATTTTAAGGATACCTTTTCCCCTGTAACTAGACTAGAAGCCATTAGAGTGCTACTAGCCTTTACTTGCTTTAGAGGATTCAAGTTGTATCAGATGGACGTTAAGAGTGCCTTTCTAAATGGAGTGGTTAAAGAAGATGTGTTTGTTGAGCAACCCCTAGGTTTTGAGAATTCTTAATTTCCCAATTATGTATTTAAATTAAAAAAGGTATTATATGGATTGAAGTAAGAACCTAGAGCTTAGTATGAAAGACTGAGCTTATTCCTTCTAGATAGAGGCCTTGCTAAGGGTAGTGTAAACACCAAGCTATTCCTAAAGAAAGAAGAAAAAGATCTACTCATTATTTAATTTTATGTTGCAAATATACTGTTTAGATCTATAAATAAAAATCTTTGTGATAAATTCTCAAAAATAATGAGTGTGGAATTTCAGATTAGCATGATTGAAGAGCTTACCTATTTCCTTGGATTTAGTGTGATGAAAAGGGATGATGGAACATTTCATAGCTAAACAAAATATATCAAAGATATTCTTAAAAACTATGAGATAGATAATGCTAAGGCAATGAATATTTTCATGAGCTGTACTATTCAGTTAGATAAGGATCCTAATGGAAAATTAGTTAATCCAAAGAAATATAGAGGAATAATTAGATCACTTCTTTATTTGACTACTAGTAAACTTGATATAATATATAGTGTATGTATCTATGCTATATTCCAGGTTGATCCCTAAAAATCTCATATTATCACCATTAAGAGAATCCTTAGATACCTATTAGGCACCCAAAACCTAGGTATCTAGTATCCTAGACATAGCTTATCCGTTGGAATCATAGGATATTCAGACTTTAACTTTACAAAATGTAGGGTAGATAGAAAAGGAACTTCAGAAACCTATCAATTCATAGGCCAATCATTAGTTTCTTTGTCTAGTAGAAAGTATAATTCAGTAGCACTATCCACCACAAAGGAGGAAAACAGTACCGTAGGAAGCGGTGTTGCTCAAGCCTTATGGCTAAAGCAACAAATCTTATGTCTTAGACTACCCGTAAGCACTATTTCTATTATGTGTGACAACACTAGTGCCATTTATATTTCTAAAAAATATAATTTAACACTTACTGACCAAACACATAGACATTAAGCATCATTTCATTAGAGATCTTATAACTAACGGGGATTTAGAGTTATATTATATAGGTATCATAGATATTCATGCTTGAATTATGATGATTTAGAAATTGGAAACATAAATTTGTTTATGTAATTTTCTTTTATTTGTGTTTTGTTATTGGTGTTTGTAATTTGTCTTTTGTGTTAATTTGTTTCTTTTGATGAAGTTTTCCTTATCATCAGACAAAAACTAAAAATTTACACATCTTACAGTATGATACCAGATCAAAATGTACAATATTAATAAAGTATTACATCACTACTCACAACATATCAAACAACTCTGATTGATAACTTATTGGTGATCATATTGTACGAACACCTAATTCATTTTGCATGATATATGTGGCACTAGGCGCAGGATGAATTCATTTTGGCTGGTATAATATTAAATATCATATCGTACTGTAGGAACTCCTTTTCACACTGTACGATCTGACTAAACAATGATTGTACAGGGTAGCTCCTCAGGATGACCATCTTCACACTGATCATCCAGAGTGATTATGATCACAATGTGTGATAAGACCAACTTTTTGACTGATCAGACTTGATGAATTAATTACACCATATCATACTATACGACATGACATTGTATTGTATAATTGGGTTGATATCTATTTAAAGGGTGGGAAAATAAGTTTTTTCTTTACTCAAATCATATCAATCCTTTTACCTCCCATAATAACTTCTTACTCCTTACAATGGCAGGTAGAATGTGATCAAGAGATCTCATCGGATGCTCATCTCGACATCCCATGGATCCCCGCTTTGCCGAAGTAGCTAATGAAGATGTGCACCATCGTTACTAGGCTGATAGGATTACACTTTCAAAAATCTTAAATTAAAAAGTTTTAAACTTATCAGTACTCACTCTCTTTGATCGCTCCACTCATCAACTCATTCTCACTCTTGCCTACCCATTCAACTCCGAGGTCTTCTTTATATTTTTTGTAAACCTTTGAATTAGCATTGAGGGAACTTCCCTTTAATCCTATGTCAATAGAAGGCCCATATAAATTACATACCAAGGCTTTGATTAATTCTTAGACCTTTTTACCTTGTGATGAGGCTTATACCATGATACAGGAATTGACAACAAATAACTTTCAGTACTGTTCTAATAGGTTGAATTCTAAGATAGTAGCCAGTGTCTTTGAGTCAGATGCTTTCTATATTTTGATTGCTCACATTACGAAAAAATATAAGAAGTTAAATAATCTTAAAGTTAGTATAATCTTGAGATCACCAATGCATTTGGATGAGAATGATTTAAATTTTACTACTAAGTTTATAGCTCAATGGGCTGAGAATATGTATGTTATTAGGAGATTAAATATTCCCTATTTTAATACATAAAATCTAAGTAGGAGGAACCACCCTACTTTTAATTATTGTAATAATGTTGAAAATTAGTGGAATGCCGATTAGGACAACCCCATAGGACCTTGGAATAATCTAACTTGTATTCAAGATCCTAGAAATAAAAGAAAGCCAAATCTTGCCTTTGTCCTCAAATCTAAATATAATTTCTAATTCCCTGCACCACTCGATCATCTTCCAATTTTCTACTTAAACAGCTCCTTCCACATTCATATATCATTTGTCTCTTAAATATTAACTATGTTGACCCTGAGCTAGAGCAGGCAGAGGGAGGTCCAACACCAGCACCAGCACCAACACCTATTCACCAGTCCTCTAAGTACAAAGAACTTCTTCAGAGATTTGATCAGTGGGAGACTCACTCCGATACCTACGTAGTAGAGAAGCACCAACAACATAAAATGGACATGGCTTGGTTTGGAGAGCAATTTACTTCTATTCATCGATAATTACAACCACCACCACCACCTCCTCCACCGAATCAAGGACCTTCTTATTTTTAGTGTCTTGTTCTAGTTTTTGTGTCTGTATTATTTTCTATTTTTGTTGTGATGTCTATTTTGTTTTTTGTGTTATGGTTTGGTTGTTCCTTCTTTTTGGTGATGTCAAAATGGGGAGTAGCCTATCGTTGGTAGTTTGTACTTATTATTTTGTTATGATCTGTTCCTTTTTTTGCCTTTATTTTCTTGCTCTTTTTTTGTGTGTTCCTTCTATTCCTCTTTTAAATTTAAAAAGAAAACACTCCCTATTTTCAAAAATTTGACTAGTAAGGGGGAGCTTAGGCTATAATAAAAATTAATTTAAATTTTAAATGAATAATATTTGCCATCATAAAGAATGGGGAGATTATTGTAAATCTGGACCTAGGTCTTGTAATTTTGATGATAAAAAATATTATTGTATTCATTTCTATGCTTTCTCTTGTTATTGCTAATACTGTATATATGTTTTCTTGTGCACTAAAATTTCAAGTCCCCCATACACTGGGCAAATTAATCAGCTCAAGACTAGGTAGAATAGGGTTAAGTGTCCTGAAGAGTCTATACTTTTGCTTTAAATTATTTCTATATTTCTTGAGTCATTTCATGTATTTGATGGATGCTAAACTTGGAGATCGTACACACACACACTTAAGGAAGTGCGTTAATAAGAAAATTAGAAGTAAAATTTTCTAAACTAATCATATTGTATGATCCATATCATACTGTACAATCAGTTATTAAAAAAATCATTAAAATGGCTAATTATGATAATTAAGGCCATTTAAACTAATCATACTACATGATCCCTATCCGACAAGATCATTTGTTGAAATCTAGATTTTATTCACCAATCATAATTTAGGCAATATTTAAAATTCAAAAGTTGTGCTAATCATACAGTTTGATAGATATCATACTAGACGATATAATTAAATCTTGCCTAAATTAATCCACTAATTGAAGAACATGAAAGTATGAGATACGCAAAGAGGCGGGGGGTGAATTGGTATTTTAAAAAATAAATCCTACACATGAGTTCTAGTTTTTAAAGGATTTTTTAGATTTTTAAAATAAAAAATTAACTAGTCAAATATGGAAGCTAAAGATTCGTACACTATTATAAGAGTGGTGAAACAATTTTAAATCTCACAATAAAAAGCTAAAATCAGATTTTTCACCAAGCAATTAATACAAAAAATAAATGCACAAAAAGTAAAAATGCAAAAAAATGGAAAAAGCACCCAAGAAATTTTTATAGTGGTTCTTACACTTGACCTATGTCCACTCCCCGGAGTCCTCCGCTCCGAGAGTTACACTATTAAAAGTCTACTCTCCTTCTGCTTCCACAGCATGGTGGAGAAGCCTTTAGATAACTCACTTTAAGCTTCCCGATGTGGCGGAGTACCAAACTCTGTATCACACTCCTGGTGACTGCAGTGGACCTTCTCCTTTTTCTCCCTCCTGAAGAAGGCAGAGAACCTTGAGGATATTGACCTTGAAGCCTCTCTCCCTAGAGAGCTTCCACATGATTCACCAAGGCCATAGGAGGAGCAAGCGTGCAGTTAGCTCAAAGTGGCCGTGTGATCCCCTCACACTCCTTCTCCCTCATGCTCAAGCTCACCTTCTCCTTCCTCTCATAAACCCTGGATCTCTTCAAAAGCTCCCTCTCAAGAGTTCCTTCA
Organism: Dendrobium chrysotoxum; assembly: GCA_019925795.1. NCBI lineage: Eukaryota > Viridiplantae > Streptophyta > Magnoliopsida > Asparagales > Orchidaceae > Dendrobium > Dendrobium chrysotoxum. The sequence continues at coordinate 43,946,295 of CM034315.1, forward strand.
ACAATCAAACTTCTCTTCTTCACATAGCAAATAATAAGAACAACTACTCCGAACAAAAAAAAAATCCATTTTAAATTAGGCTTCAGAAAACCCTAATAATTCAATTCAGATGATGATGTTTGTACAATACAATCCAATATCGTATAGTACGACTAGTTCAAAATTTGTTTCGTTTAGTACAAAGGTAGATGAATAGTTCACAAATTTAACAAATATTATAGAGTATGATCAAGAGATCGTACTGGACGATCATTTTATTTTAAGCTATTCATACATGATGACCTATGGGATGACCAAATTCGACTCTATAAATTTTTCTAGAGTGTACACTTCATATAGTATGAATAGTTCAATTTAGATCATCCTCTTATACGATATAAATATCGTCCGTGATGAATACTACAAAAATCTATGGTTTCACCTCGTATGATCGATGGGATGACCAAAATCATCTCTGTATATCACACAGTAAGAATGACAGTAATCAAGAAACTAAGATTTAATTGCCTAATTATGGGGAATAATTTTTGCAAGATTTCAAATGATTATACAGCACGAGTAGAATCATACAGTATGATTAGTTCAAAAAATAAAATCTAAAATCTTACCTAAACTATACTGGCAGCTAAGGTTTTTAGATGGAAACAAATCGTACAGTATGATTAGTTCACAAACTAATCATTCAGAATTAGCCGTTACGTATGAGTTTTAATGACATATTATACATTACGATTAAAAATCATACAGTATGATTTTCTTTTAAAAAAAATTAACTTGAAAAAAAGAGTGACTCTCCCTCTGTGTGTGTGTGCATGGTCACCCCATTTTCATACACTCTTTTGTGGCTGACTCAACAAATTAAAATTAAAGAAAATAAAATACAAATTCTTTTACATCCTATTCTACTCAGTCTTAAGTCTCCAATAGTCTTTAGCAGTGTGTATCTTACCTAAAAAGTTAGTGCTGACAGACAAAAATAAACATCTATATTTTCAAGAAAGAGTATAGTAATCCAGTTAATATTATTTTTCATCATCAATCAGATGCTCAGGATCCTGGATTGTAACAAAACAATTTTTGATTAATAGATCCAATCAAATCGTATAGGATGATAATATAAGTCAGATCATATTGAATAATTTGATCGTATCGTACTGTATGACCTAATCTTGGTATGGGATGATATTTATTCTTCACACATAGTATGGGATGATAATCCAAGTCATTTAAAATAATTATATTAGATAATGCTTTATATCATACAAGCTGATTAGTATAAACTGATCATATAGGGCCTTATACATTGTACAGTATGGGTGAAAAAGGAGGTCGAGGTTCTCTGCATTTAACATGAGGGTGAAAAAGGATGTTGAGGTTTTCTGCTATTACAAGGAGAGTGAGAAAGGAGGTCAAGGTTTTTTACCTTCACTAGAAGTGTTAAAAAGGAGGACGAGGTTCTATGCTTTCAATAAGAGGGTAAAAATGGAATTTAAGCTTCTCCACCTTCACCAAGTGGGTGAAAAAAGAGGTCAAGGTTCTCTTCCTTCACTAGGTTGGAGAAAAGATTGTAAGGGCTTCTCCTCCTAGTCATGGGGGCTAAAGCAGAGACACTAAAGTACAATGCAATTCTCAGAAATGAGGACTACAGGGAGTGGACATAGATCATTATTTAACCAAACCACTATAAAATTTCTTATGTATTATTTTTGGCTTTTAATTTTTTGTAATTTATTTTTCTATATTTTGAATTTACTAGAGATTTCATGATTGAAATCATATGCTTAATAATATAGTGATTTAATCTATCAATCACCTTCAAAATTAAAATCTTGTTTCAAAATTTTGGTTCCACATTTGGTGATAAGTTTTGTTATATTTAAGTTATTAAAAATCTTAAAATTAAAACATAATTTTGTTTTTTACAATATAATTTTTTAAAATTACCAATGCACCTAGGGTAGTTTAGCTAGGATTAACAACCTTCATTAAACTTTCAGTTCCTCCATTTTGGTGATGTGAAAAGGGGGAGTAGAATGTTATTAATAGAGAGTATCTCTACTTCTCTCTGATTAGTCTAGTTTTTGTTTATTTCTTGTTTATATTATGTGTACTTCTGTTGTTTATAACAATGTGTTGATTATTCATTTAACACCAAAAAGAAAAAAACTCCCTATTTTCAAAAAACTCAACTTGCAAGGGGGAGTTTAGGACTTAGAAAAATTAATTTTGAATCATAACCAACAATGTGTGCCATCATCAAAAAGAGGGAGATTGTCATCTCCTTATTAATATTATTATTGGATATTTACTCTTGTGTACTAACATTTCAGGTCTACCATACACCATGCAAAGTGATCAACTCAAGACTGGGTAGAATTGGTTTAAGTTTCTTTAAGAGTGTGTAATTTTACTTTAATTTATTTCTCTAATTCTTAAGTCAAAGTCTTGTATTTGGTGGATGCTAAACTTGGTGATAGTACACACACACACACACATGGGAATGAGAAAGTGAGAAAATTAGAAGTCTAATTTTTTTGAACTAATAATATTATATGATGCATATCATACAAGATGATAAATATAAATTATGATCTCAACCTCCAATAAAATTTTAGGTAATATTTAAAAATGAAAACTTGTATTAATCATAATGTACGAACCTTATTATCCTATATGATATCATCAAATCTTTCCTAATCAAATCCTATAATAAGGGGATCTAATTTGGATTAATTATTCCAATCAGATCAAACTATATGATTTGTCCTATCATAATGTATGACGTGATCTCTACATGGGATGAAAAATAATCATAACCGATCATATAGGATGATAATATAATTCAATTAAACTAATCATACTAGATGATTCCTTATATCGTACTGGACGATTAACTCAAATACTTCAATTGATCGTACAATCTTCTATCATATTGTATGATTAACAATGATAGAATTAAATTATTAAGGTTTTTATGAAGCCATATATTTAAGCTCTTTTAATAGGCTTGTTTCAAGTCATTGGGTGTTGGCTTTTCTGGAGAGAGACCTTTGAGAAGAGATCTTAGAGAGCTTTGGGAAAGAGAAAAAAAAATTTGTGTGTGAGGGAGGAGTGTAGGAGTTTTCATATGATTACACTAAGTAAGCTTCTTCCTTGTTTCCCTTGAGTGTCTAGCTTAGCTTCTTGGGTAGCTTTGGAAAGAAGAACGCCAGCCTGATGAATCTTGAGGTTCTCTGCCTTCATTAGGAGAGTGAAAAAGAGGTCAAGGTTCCTTTCCATGTCGAGTTGGTGATAAGATTGTAAGGGATTCTCCACCTAGCTATGGGGGCCAAAGGAGAAAAACTAAGGGTAAGCCGCACATCCTTCGTAACTCAATTATTCCTAAAGCTAGGGATCGGTTTCACATTACACCTATTCTTTCACTTACCACCTACTACATCATGGCTAACATTGACTTTAATGCAGCTGATCTTATTATTCTTTATATCGAACATCTAACATGCATTAGAGATCCTAGCCACAAAAGAATTGTGTTAGTAGGAGCCAAATTAAAATCAAGATCTAAAGCTAAGATGTGGATTTTATCTCTAGTGGTACAAAGGTGAAGGAATTCATGAAAATCTTTGTAAGTTATTTCTATATTCCTTTGATTAACATACAATTGTAAGGCAGTAAATGTATTATTAATACGAAGTTTGCAAAGAATTCAAATAAGAATTCAGAGTTGAATGGAAAGGCTAGTGTGAGAAAGAAACTAAGAGTTATTCAAGAAAATAGATCTTGTACTTAAAAATTTAGAACATTTTGGTTGACAACCTTGGAGGGGGTTATGCCAGTAGTTTTATAATGGTGGTAGGCTGCTTCAATAACTTCCTCAGTGAATCAAGTATCGATAGCACGCCTAGAAGAGCTACCAGCAAGTGCTTGACACCTTTTTCCACTAGAAATTTTAAGAGTAAGAGTGCTCAAGTAAGAGAGGTGGAGAGGTGGAAGGTTTTGAGTGAAGAAGAAATTATGAGTTTAGGTTATTTATATTTAATCGATCATATCGTACTATGCAATCGTGAGATCATACAGGATGATGTGGTGTAATCAATTCATCTAGATGATAAACAAAAGGTAGTTGGACCATATAGTATGATCAGACATCATACTTGATGATTAAACATAAGATGATCATCTTGAGGTGCCATCGTGTACAATCATTGGCCGGCTAAATCGTATAGTACAAACATGTGGATTGACTGGATGATTTATTATAAAGGATAATACCAACTACATTCAAATTGTCTAACGGCTCCTGCCACGTGTATCACACAGTATCAAGAATGAATCGTATGGGATGATCACCAATAATTGATTGATATCAGCCATTGGATGTGATGTGATCAGAGAAGGGCTGCTTTATTAAGATCGTATGATATGATATGAATCATACTAGATGATGTGAACAAATATTGAAGAACTTTGATAATGGAATGCGATGATCAGGAAGGGTTCAAAAAACATTAAGCAAAAAATAATAGAAAACAGATCAAAAATATGACAAAAATAATCAAAAAATAAAATCATTATTTTTTATTTTTTTATTTTTTATATTTCTTAAAGAAGCTAAGTCATAGTGAACTCATTTTGTGCCTCTTTATTAGCTTTTGGCACACATTGCGTGTCTTTTGATTTTTTGATGCACTTTGTACATCTTGCAATTATTTGGCGGTCATTATGCATCTTTTTAGTTTTGGGCTCATTTGTGCCTCTTTTTATTTTTGCGTGCTTGCTCCTTTTTTAAATCTTTAAAAATTTCTCAGTTGTGAGATTATCTTCCAAATATAAGAGAAGAAAAACTCACTCTCTTATATAAGAAAAGGTAAATCACAAAATATATTCATATCCATATGATAGATGTAAACAACATGATTAAGAAAACTTAAAAGAGATTCATTAACATGGAATATTATTCATATGAGATAGAATGTTGTAGGAAGGATAAAATAGATCTCTATTTCAAAGTTTAACTTTTCATTTGAAATTGATTTTGATTTAAAAAGAAAATACACCACTAAAAGAGTTAGAGGAAGAGAAACAATTATTAATGTTTCTTCCTTTAACTATTTTAGAGGAGTCAATCACTACTTACATGCTTCTAAATAAAAAAAAAATTTAACAGTAGAAGTGAGCAATGTTTTGATTCTTAAAACCGTGAAGGAAAATAACGTAAAATTAAAAGCATAAAACAAAAAATATAAATAGAAACAATTAGACAAATAATTAAAAAAAATAAAGAAAGAAAATATCAATTTCAAGCATGAATATCTATCACACCTAATCTGGTTCTTAAGGTGCTGAATGTTTCCAAGGCCAGTGGTTCTGTAAAGATATCAGCAAGTTAATTTTCAGTTGCTTTGAAATGTAGATGGCACTACTGTTATCACATAAGATTAAAATGGTGCCTACAGGTAATCCTAAATCCAGTATTTATTGCTTTAACCAAAGGACTTGGGCAACAAAACTTCCTAAGGCTATACATTCAGCTTCAACAATGGACAAGGCAACTGAGTTCTATTTTCTACTGGACCAGGATGCTAAAGACTATCCTATAAATTGACATATTCTAGAAGTTCTTTTCCTATCAACTCTACATCTTACAAAATTTGAATTAGAATATCTTATAATTTTAAAGGAGGTGTTATGCCTAGGATACTAGATTCCTAATTCTTTGGTTCATAAGACATATATAAGGATTATCTTAACAACAGTCTAGTCAGACTCTTTTAGCCACTAATCTTACTTTATTTCTCACCACTTCACGAGAATCATTCATTTTATTTTTGAAAACACATTAAGTTCCAATAACACTCTAGTCCTTAGGTCTTTTAACTAGTTCCCAAACATCATTCCTCACAAATTGATTTAATTCTTCTTTCATGGCTAAGATCCAAAATTCATCAAATATGGCTTGATTTATGTTGGTGGATTCAGTCACTGAGATGAAGGCATAGTTGTTTACTTTTTTTTTAAGTCCTTGCCTAGTTCTAACACCTTCAAATGGGTCTCTAAGATTAGTTATTTAGCATGACTTGAAGAATATCTCCATTCTCTAGGTAGTGAATTTTTTTGTTATTCTACCCTTTCCTCTAGATTTAGAGATTCTACTCCTTGGGTGATTTTTATAACTTCTTCTACTCTAGACCCACCAAAATTTTCAGATTCATCAAATATAATATGAGTGGTCTCCTATACTGCTAGTGTCCTTTTATTAAAAACTCTATAGGATTTTCCAGCATTTGAGTACCCTAGGAACTCCTTCATCAGATTTGGGGTCAAATATTCCTAGTAGAGATTTCCAATTATTCAAAATGAACACTTTACATCAAAAAATATGAAGTTTAGAAAGGTTGGATGTCCTACCCTTAAGGATTTCATAGGTTGTCTTATTCAGCTTGGATCTAACATGAACCCTATTCAGAACATAACATGCTATATTTATCGCTTCTACCCAGAAGTTTTTTGGAAGTGAATATTTAGCTAAAATGGCTCTAGTAGCTTCTACCAAGGTCGTGTTCTTTCTTTCAACTACCCTGTTCTACTGAGGGGTTCTAGGAGCTAAAAAGTTTTTATCTATCCCTTGCTCTTTATAGTAACATTCAAATTTTTCATTTCCAAACTCTCTACCATGATCACTATAAATTGTCAGAATTTCACAATCTAGCTTCCTCTGAATCCAAGTAGAGAATGATCAAAAATCCTCAAATGATTCACTTTTATGAGATAGGAATCTAACCCAAGTAAACCTTGAGTAATCATCAATAATTACATACCCAATGACTTTCCCTCCTAGGCTTATAGTGCTAACGGGTCCAAAAAGATTTATGTGAAGGACTTCTAAAGGTTTGTTAGTGCTATTTCCTTGATTGAGTAGAAGAGGATTTAACTTGCTTTCTTAACTAACAACCATCACACAGATGGTCCTTAGTGAACTCTAGTTTGGGTATACCTCTTACTAAATCTTTTTTGGTGAATTTTTTTATGATTTTCATGCTTGTATGACACAACCCTTTTAGACAGTATGAACCACATTATCTTGTATGATCAGTTCAAGTAATTGTGATGATTATTTTGTATGATTCTATGATCATACGATATGATTAGTTCAAGATATTATACTGATAGTCCAATGTGACAAGCAATGAACGGTAATGATTTAAATATCATGCCAAATATCTCGCGGGTCATCTTATATGATCATCATGTATGATTAGAAGAATATTCATGGTTTTTCATCTTGAACGATGCAGGATGATCAAGTATCATCCCATGTATTTCTCAAGTCATCCAGTACGACCGTCACCGATCATCCTTTATGATCTAATAGAGCAATTCTACCATAATTAGTCCCCTAATCATAGGATCAATTTAGGCATTATTGTCATAAATCATCCAGTATTATTAATATAGTCCTGCATGATTAGAATAAAATTTAAATATTAAAATATTACCTAAATTGTGATTGCCGACAATCTTTCATAATCTTAATTAGTTATCCTATACGATATGGATCATATAGTATAATTAGTTTAATCACTCTTAATTAATAGAGGTGCCCTAATTAGGGTATTCTATTTTAACAGATCATCTAGTATGATATGCATCATACTGTATGATTAGTTAAAAAACTAAAAAATTCTCTAACTCACTAACTCACTCACTTGAGTGTGTGTATTCAAGGTTACTCTGGCTAGTGTCCACCAGATACATGATTTAACTCAAGAAAGGTAAAAGTACATTGAAATATAAATTAACAATAAAATTATAGTACCCAATCTTGAGCTGATTGATGTTGCTAGTGGACTTGTGGACTTGAAATATTAATAAGAAGGATAATAAAATAGATATGCAATAATAACAGTGATAAAGAAATAATAATATTTATTATCATCAAAATTATAGTACTTGGGATTAGATTTGCAATAGCATTTCTATTATAGCTTTAATTTTATTTAGAACTATTTTGATTCCTTAATAATGTCAGACAACAAAACTAAAAAAACTTTCCTAAAGTAACACCAAAAGCACCCTTCAATAGATTCATTTTCAAGCTATTTGATGAAATCTTTGAAAAGTGAATCATTAAATATATAAATGACCTTTCCTTTCTAAACTTTTAATGACAAGACCATAGATATAATATTCCACTGGATGGTGGATTACTTTGACAAAAATCCTCGTTCTTGCTCGCTAGTATGCCACACCATCATTCTTTAGTTTAAATGGAATTACTTTATAATAATAGACTCCTATTAGTGTTTTGAAAGCTATATATTTTTTATCCTCACAAGACATTTTGGTTTGGTTGTACCTAGATGATCCATCCATAAATGAGAATATTAAATTAGAAGATGCAATATCAACCATAACCACTGTATATGAAATGGAAACTCAAATTTAGGGCAAGCTTTGTTCAAATCAATAGAAATAATATAGAACAAAATTTAACCATTCATCTTCCTAACGAGAATGATGCTAGCTAACCAAGTTAGATATTTTTCCTCCCTAATAAAGCTTGCATCGGTTAACTTTTTAACTTCAGATATTACTTGTTGTTTGATAATGAGTCCCATTTGATGAGGCACTTCTTTAACCTGATACATTCCTAGTTGAATTTCTAGCTTATGAACTATTATATCTAGAGATAATCTAGGCATTTCTTCATAGCTCCACGCAAAAAAGTTTTTAAATTCTTCTAAGTATTTAATCTTTTTAGTTGCCTCAATCTAATTCAATAAAGAACTAATAAAAATTGGATGAAGGTTTTCTTCAGTTCCTAAATTTATCTCTTTAAAATTATCTAGAGTAGATGTAATCTCCTCTTTAAGTTCTGGAGGTGCATTCCTAACTTGAGAGTCATCCATATCATCTAAAATTTTAAAATAGAATTTGTTAAGAGTCTTAAGGTTTGCTAAAAAGAGACTATTAGAATCAATATTATTTCATATAACTAAGAAATATTCCTCATCATCAAATGAACATATGGTAGCAAACATAACACCTAATCTTGATGCATGTTTGTGGTTTTTTATATTCCACGGACATGAATCAACGTCACCTCTAACCCGTGTTATTTCATGCAAAACTAAGGTGAGTCTAGGGTTTCCTTCTCGGCACCTCCTGCTATCTAATCATGGATCCTATTTTGGTGTTTTTGTTTGATTTTATTCATTTTTTGGCTGCTTTTTTATTTTGTGACTTTGTTTTGTTAATTTTTTGTATTCCTGTGGGGTTTGGGTGATGATGAGTATATCATCATCCAACCAGTGGGCTTCTTTGAATTTTGATGGTAAATCTCAATCGTTCAAAGATGTTCTTGTGAGAGGTAGTTTGCCTTCTTCTTCAAAGTTGGATTTAGTTCAATCCTCTTTCAATGGTTTGCCTGCTTTGATGTTTAATGATAAAGTTGGTTCCCAACATTCTATCCCTTTTGCTTTTACTTTGGTTGGAAAGTTTGTGCTGAGAAGGCTGAATCTAGATATTATTTTGAAGTTCTTTCTCTCAGTAAAACTCTCTAGAATTTTTTCTATTTGCATGTTGCATCGAAGACACATTGCAATTCAGCTATCAAATGATTTATACTATAGTTGCATTTTCTCCCGAATAATGTAATATATTCAAGGTTGTCAAATACGTTTACTTAAGTGGACTCAAGATTCTGATGTTAGAAAGGAATCACCAATAGCTCTTATTGGATTATCCTTTCCTAATTTGAGACTTTAACTTTCTAATTCTCATATCTTATTTGCTTTAGGTTCCATTTTTGGTAGGTCTTTGTAGACGGATCAAGCTAATATGGTTGTTTCTCATCCATTTGTGGCACGCTTTTTGGTGGAAATAGACAATTGAAAAAAAACATACTAAAGAAATCTATATTGGATTAGAGATTAATGGGTATCAACAAAAAGTTGAATTTGAAAACTTATCAATTTTTTTTAGACATTGTAAAATGCATGGTCACAATAATTCAGAATGTTTTATTTTGCATCCTCAATTACGTAATCATAAGGAAATGATTAAAGTGTCAAAAGGAAAAAATATTTTAGTAGATCAAGTTTCTCATGAGATTACTAACCAAGTTCAAGTGCTGGAAATGCTTATGGCATCCAGTCCTTCTCAAGAGAATAATGGTAATCATGTCGATGAAATGGTCAATGGTGACAATGAGTCTGTCTTTCAGATGGAGCAAGGTTTTGGTGGAAATGAAAATAAGAATAATGAGTGCAACCTTTCTTCTAATGAGGAAGGATTTCATGAGCCCCCTCACATTTTGTTCATAACACATATTCCTGTTAATAAGGGTTTGGAAAATTTGGAAAATGTTCACGATTAGATTGTTGTTATTCTTTTCTTAACATAATTCCATGTCTCTTATTAATTTTTTTTACCATATGCTACTAAAAAAATTTTATTGGATTTATAGGGAACAATCATAAATGTACTGATATATGTTTAGCTCAACCCTTTGTGAATGTCCAGGATAATGTTTTCGATGGAAATATGGAAGAAGGGGAATATGTGCAAGAGGAAATAGAGGAGGTCACTAATAAAATAAAGAACGACGATGAACTTCAAAATAATTGGAATGGTATGGTTGATGGTACTAACTCTTTGGAGACTTTAAATGTCTTGTTAATGAAGAGCATGATTTCATTTCAGTCAAAAATAAGAAAAAGAAAAAAGTGAAAAACAAAAATGTACAATCTCTTAGAAGCACGCATTCTCAAACTTTAAACAAATTGCTTATTAATGATTAAGTCGATTATTTAGAATGTTAGGGGCATTGGTTGCCCTTCTTTTAGGATTAGAGTTCAAAACTTATGCCGCATTCATAATATTTATTTTCTTATTTTATTAGAACCTCTTATTTTTGTTTCGAAGCTGGATGAGACTACTAGGATTCTTGGTTTTAATCAAAGTATAGCAAATGTTTCTAACAAAATTTGGATTATTTTGAAAAGACTCTATTAGCATTGATGTAATTTGTGATTTTACTCAAGTGTTACATTATAAAGTTAAGTTTATGCAGTTTAATTTTTATGCTTCCATCATTAATGCTTCTTCTCCTTATATTGTTAGAAAGGTTCTTTGGAATCTACTATTTGTGTTTAATGATCTTATTAATTCTCCTTGGTTAGTTGGTGGTGATTTTACTACTACATCTAACCCCTCTGAAAGGATTAGTGGGTCTAACCCTATTTATCATGCTATGGATGATTTTAATAGTATGATGATGGATTGTATTCTTATTGATATTGGCTTCACTGGTAATCCTTTTACTTGGAAACACAATAATATGTGGCAACATTTAAACCAAATTCTTTTTAATGATTTATGGATGAATTTTAGTAATAACACCTTTGTTGAGAATTTAACTAAAACTTTTTTTGGTCATTCTCCTCTCCTGATTGGTATCAATTCTAGACAGTTTGTCTTTCCTCATACTTTCAAATTTCAAAATATATGGTTGTTAGATAACTCTTTCATTGATTTGGTCAAAGAGAATTGGGAGGCCCCTTTCCATCCTGACAATGATAGTGTTGGGATGAATAAAATGTTATTTAAACTCAAAAGGCTTAAGTATAAACTTAGTTGGTAATAGTAATGTTTTGAAAAACATTTTTACTAATATTATTTTTGCCGATGAGAAAGTTTCTTCTTATGAGCTTATTTGTCAGAATAATCCTTCGAATGTTAATTTTTTTGATTTGAAAGAGGCTAAAATTTCCTTGTTTGTGCTTCAAGAGCTTGAGGAGATTTATTAGAAACAAAAATCCTATTCTAAACATCTTATTGAAGGGGAAAATAATACTAAATATTTTCATTCATTGGTCAAAAATAATAGAGCTAGAAGCTTTATTCATCAAATTTAGCTTCACGATGGGATCATTATTGAGGAGCAAGATGAGATTCCTAAGTCTGTTGTTGATCACTTTCTAACTTTTTTAATAAAAATTTTGAACCTCATCTGATTGATCAACCTGAGCTTATACCAAGCATCATTAATGAGGAGGATAACAATACTCTTACCCTTTTGCCTTCGATGGAGGAAGTTAAGAAAGTTATTTTTGATATGAATGTTGATTCTGTGGCTGGCCCTGATGGTTTTACTACTAAATTTTTTCAAAAATATTGGCATATTATTTGTGATGATTTATATGCTATTTTTTTGGATTTTTTTAATGGTAATTCTATTCCTAAGTTTTTTTTCTGGTACTTCTATTATGCTTATTCCTAAGAAAGTTACTACTAATAAGTGGGATGATTTTCATCCTATTAGTTTATGTTCTTTCTTAAGTAAATTGATTTCTAAAATTCTTTTTGATCATTTATCCCCTTTGGTTTCTACAATTATCTCTCCTTACCAAATGGGGTTTGTTAAAGGTAGTGTCATTACTGATAACATCCTTTTGGCTCAAGAAATTATTCAAGACCTTAACCTCAAAGTGAGAGGTGGTAACATGATTTTCAAATTAGATATTGCTAAAGCCTATGACAAAAATAACTGGGAGTTTTTGTATCACATTATGTAGCTTTTTAGTTTTAATTCTAATTTTATTAGTTTGATCCGTAATAGTATTGAGGGATCTTATTTTTCCATTATTGTTGATGGTAAAAGTAATAGTTTTTTTAAATCCTTTCATGGTATCAGATAAGGTGATCCTCTCTCACCTATTCTCTTCAATATTGTGGATGAATATCATTCTAGAGCTGTTACCCATCTCTATGAAGCTCACCCTAACCTGTATTTTAAAACTTCAGGAGGTTTTCCTATCTCCTATTTATTCTTTGTTGACGATGTTATTATTTTTTCCAATGATTCTATCATTATGGTTAGTATGTTTATTATATTCTTGAATAATTTTGAGCTGTTGAGTGGTTCAAACCTTAGTAAAAATTAGTGTTATTTTATCACCCCTAAGAATTTGCCTGGTAGTCGCATTATTGCTATTAAAGGTATTACTAGTTTTTTGCAAAGTTTCCTTCCTTTAAAATATCTGGGTGTTCCTCTTTTTAAAGGTCATAAAAGATCTTTACTTTTTGATGATCTGATTACTCCTATGTAGAATAAACTTAACTCTTGGGAATTTAATTTCCTTAGCTTTGGTGGTAGATTGTGTTGCAACTTAGTTTTTAAACTATGTTTTTATATTATGTGAGTTCTTGTTGATACCAAAATATTATTGTATTGATTATTATTTATCCTAACATTTATTGGATATATTTTATTTGTATTGTTTTTGTGTACTAACATTTAAGGGAAATCATACTCTAGACTATTGAAGACTTCAAGATAGATTAGAATAGGGTTGTTGCAATTGAAGTCTGTAATCTTTCTATTTTTCTTGAGTCTAAGAAAGTGTGATTATAATTAGGTAACTGTGCACAAACACACTGGGGGAGTGAGATAAAACCATTATTTTTAAACTTATCGTACTATACGACTATAGAATCATACTGGACGAGTTGACTGTTCCTCCAAAACAGAGTTGATAGAATTGGGACTTAGAAATTTTTTTAACAAATAGTATTATACAAAGTTGCTTCCTCCTGGACACCAACCAGAGTAAAAAATAAGGTTCGTACCAGTTCATCCCGTATAAACTCAATAATTTTGAACTGATCATCTTATACAAAGCTGGTTAATCCTAGATGCTAACCAGAGTACGAAATAAGGTTCGTACCAGATCGTCTAGTGTAATCTCAACAATTTTGAACTGATCTTATTGTACAAAGATGGTTCATCCCGGATGCCGACCAGAGTTCAAAATAAGGTTCGTACCAATTTATCCCAAATGAACTTAACAATTTTGAATTGATCGTACTATACAAAGTTGGTTCATCTCAAATGCCAAGCAGAGTATGAAATAAGGTTCGTACCAGTTCATCCCGTACAAACTCAATAATTTTGAACTAATTTTATTATACGAAGTTAGTTCGTATAGACGTCGATCAGACAACAAAATCAATTTTGTACTAGTTCATCCCATATAAACTCAATAATTTTGACCTGATTGTACTTTACGATGTCGGTTCATACAGTTGTCGATCAGAGCAAGAAATGATGTTCGTACAGCATCGTATAACACTTTTTGACCTATTTAAACGTACAAAGTACGATCATACTGTATAATCCAAGCATGTTCAACTTGAAATTTTTAGTTTTCTTGACAATTTTTCTTATCCTTCATATATAAGTGTCAAAAAACTAACTTTCCATATCTCTTGCTGCGAATTTGTCTTGAGTGTGCCTTAGGAGTGTGTTGTGGAGAGTGTCTTGAGATTAAAAAGTGAGTGATCATGTGAGAGGGTTTTGTGAGAGGATTCACAAAGGTGCCCAATAGTGAGGATCTCTTGTTTGTTCTCCATAGTTCTTCTCTACTTCATTGAAGGTTCTTGAGAGAGGATTTTTAAAGGAGATCCAGTACCCTACCGTCACTAGGAGGGTCAGAAAGGATGCCTGTACTCTGCCGTCACTAGTAGGGTGAGAAAGGATGTCAGTACTCTACCATCACCAGGAGGGTGAGAAAGGATGTCGGTACTCTGCAGTCACTAGGAGTGTGAGAAAGGATGTTGGGTTCTTTGCCTTCACTAGATGGGTGAAAAAGGATGAGTTAGTATACTACCATCACTTGGAGGGTATAAAAGGCGTCGGTTCTCTGCCACACCCGCTTGGTGGAAGAGAGTTTGTACAGGCTTCTCTGCCTTGCTGAGGGGGAAAAAGGGGAGACAATATTGAGTAGTGTAATATCTAGAGAAGCAGTCTCCAGGGAGTCAACGTAGGTCTTGTTGGACCGAACCACTATGAAATTTGGTGTTCTTCTGTATTTTTACTTTAACTGCATTTTTATTTTTTGCAATTTATTTAATTATGGTTAAATTTTTTTTTCAAAAAAGTCTATCCTTATAATAAAAATCTTAAATCAATTTTCTAAAATCTAAGAGATTTTTTAAAATTACCAATTCACCCCCCTCTTGGTTAGCCTTGGGATAATTACATTAGGTTTAACAACCTACTTAAACTTTCAAGTGGTATCAGAGCCTATTTCAAAAATTAGGGTTTAGAGAACTTTTTGAAAGTCGATCATGGCTACTTTTGGAGACCGGAACACTCCCTAAGGATATTCGATCACTAGACCACTATTATTTGATAACATCCCTTTTGACTTTTAAAAAACATGTATGTTTACTTTTCTTCAATCGCTTGACTATTGCATATAGTTTTTAATACAGTAAGGTTACACTAGTCCCACTAGACTTGTTGATGGTATAAGAATTGAAAAACTTAATGATTGGACAATAGAAGAAAAAGAACTAGCTCAGTTTAATGCTAAATGCTTAAACAATTTTTTTTGTGCACTGAAATCTGGGGACTATAGGCATCTTTCAACATGTAAAATTAGAAAAGAAATATAGGATAGACTTTGCATTACATATGAAGGAACAAATGAGATGAAATAATCTTGATTGAACATTTTATTACATGATTACAAACTTTTTCGTATAAAACTAAATGAGTAAATCAGTGACATGTATACTCATTTTACACTAATAGTCTCCTCATTGCAAGCTTTAGGTAGGGAACTAACAAACTCTGAGAAAGTCAATAAAATTATTCATTATT
Source organism: Dendrobium chrysotoxum (assembly GCA_019925795.1). Taxonomy (NCBI): domain Eukaryota; kingdom Viridiplantae; phylum Streptophyta; class Magnoliopsida; order Asparagales; family Orchidaceae; genus Dendrobium; species Dendrobium chrysotoxum. Next base: position 43,961,965 of record CM034315.1, read on the forward strand.
TGCGTATTGCTTAGATGTAAAGATAACTGCAATAACTAAGTCAAAAGACTTAATTATTTATTCCATTGACAATCTTCTTGGATCACTTATTGCTTATGATTAAGGAGAGACTCAAAGACATATTGATGCAGGTAACAAGAAAAAAGAGAAAAATAATGTGTTGAAAGTGGATGACTTGGATAGTGATTGACTCAGCCTAAGGATGAAGATGATATTACACTCATGACGAGGCAATTCAAAAGTTTCCTGAGAAGAAAGCAAAGGAGTCATCAGTAGTAGAATAAAGGTAAGTTTCACAAAAATGCAAAAGCTTCTAATGATATAATTTATTATAAATGTAAGAAGCCTAGACATATCAAATCTGATTGCCCGAATCTCAAAGCCAATCCTAGCAAGGAGAAGGTTGAGGAGAAAACCAATGTAAGGAAGGGCAAGAAGAGACTACAAAGAGCATTTTGGTTGGATTCAGCATTAGATACCTCACAAATAGAAGTAGAGGAAGAAGTCACTAATTTGTGCTTAATGGCAGACAACCTTGATCACTCGGATTAAGAAGAAGTATTTGATTTAACCTACGATGAGTTATTTGAAGTTTCTAAGAAAATCCATAATGCATATAAGAAACTGAAAAAGTTGCATGCTATGTTGAACATAGAGTTTTTAAATTTACAACAAGAGCATGAAATTCTTTAGACGATTACACATCAATTAATAGCAACCACATAACATTATTGGATGAATTTGATGATTTGAACAAAAAGATTGAACTATTAAAATCATCACACATTGAACTTGAAAATGATTGTAAAGTTTTTATGGAAGAAGCTGAATATAGAGAAATTGATTTGAGAATGGAAATTTCAATGTTGAAAAATAAAACTCATATTTAGAATTAAAAATGAAGGCTCTTATGGAAAATGGATCACCATGCATACTTGAATAATTCTACAAGTCTGAGCAATAACATACCAGTTCAAAACCTAGGGAGAGGCATTATAACTCATATAGATTAAAAAATCTTTTTCCTAGAGTGAAAATTTTTTCATGTGAAATGTTAGGACCCATAACCCACACTTACACAATTCATAGTAGAACACATCTAGTATGGAGACTTAAGATACATAAGTCATAGCATATCAAGCATGCATCTCATTTATCATTGCCCAGAGGAGAACCCAAATTTATTTAAGTTCCCAAGACTATTTGATAATTTTATAGAAACACTCTCATATAAGACCTCGTGAGAGCATTTGGTACCTGGACAGTGGATGTTTAAAGTATATGACTGGGGATACAAATTAATTTATATCGCTAGAAGCCAGGAATAGAGGTAAGGTAACACTTAGAGATAATACCACTAAGAGAGTGGTAGGTACATGTATGATTGGCAACAAAAACAATTTTTTTCATTAAAAATGTATTATTGGTTGAAGGCTTAAAACATAACTTGATGAGTATTTGTCAGCTTTGTGATAAAGGCTATAGTGTTAATTTTTTTCCCACAGGCTGCATTATAAGCCAAAATGGAATTGATATGTTGCATGGTAATAGGGTAAATAATGTATACATGCTTGATTTAAATTTTGTAAAATTTCTAATATTTTTTGTCTCAAAAACAATCACTGATGAGTCATGATTGTGGTATATAAGACTTTGTCACGCAAGCATGAAAAATCTTAGGAAGATTACCCAGAAAGAGTTGGTTAGAAAGATACCCAAGCTAACATTTACTAAGAATCACCTGTGTCAATTAGGGAAACAAGTGAAGCCCTCCTTTCATTAAATAAAAGATCTTAGAACTAACAAACCACTAGAAGTCATACACATGGATATTGTTGGATCGGTTAGCATTGTAAGTCTAGGAGAAAAAGCTTTTGGGTATGTGATCGCTAATGATTTCTCAAGATTCTCTTAGGTTAAATTCTTATCACATAAGATTGAATCATTTGATGAATTTAGAAATTTTTATACTTAGATTCAGAGGAAGCTAGGGTGTGAAATTTATAAATTCAAAGTGATCATGGATGAGAGTTTGAAAATGAGAAATTTGAAGATTATTGTAAAGAGCAAGGAATTGGTCACAAGTTTTCAGCACCTAGGACCCTTCAATAGATTGGGGTCATTGAAAGAAAGAACAGAACTCTAATAGAAGCCACTATAACCATGTTGGTAGAATATTCACTTCCAAAATAGTTTTAGGCTGAAGCAGTTAGTATAGCATGTGATATTCTTAATAGGGTGAACCTTTGATCCAAATTAAACAAGACACCCTATGAACTTCTTAAAGGAATAACATGTAATCTTTTAGATTTACATGTTTTTGGGTTTAAGGTGTTCATTCATAATAATGGAAAAACTCTTTTAGGAAAATTTGATCCTAAATATGATAAAGGAATTTTTCTTGAATATTCTAGTGTTAGCAAATCCTATAGGGTTTTTAACAAGAGAACTTTGGCTGTTGAGGAAACCACACATATAGTTTTTGATGAATATGGTATTTTGGAAGAGCTAAGGTGGGAAGAAGATCATATTGAAGATATTTCCTAAGGAATTAAAAAGATAAAATTGGAAGAAAATGTTGAGATGGAAAACCCTTTGCCTAGAGAATGAAGATTTTCTAAGAGTCACCCTAAAGAATTGATTTTAGGTGAACCTAGTGAGGGTGTTAAAACTAGGCATGGACTTAGCAAAGAAATAAACCATTATGCCTTTATATCAATGATTGAACCCACTAATATAAGTCAAGAACTTTTAAATGAATTTTGGATTTTGGCCATGTAAGAAGAGTTGAATCAATTTGTTAGAAATAATGTTTGGAAATTGATTGGAAGGCCTAAGAATCATAGTGTTGTTGGAACTAAGTGGGTGTTCAAAAATAAAATGAATGATTTAGAAGTCGTGACTAAAAATAAGGCAAGATTGGTAGCCAAGGGGTATAATCAAATAGAAGGAAATTGACTTTAAAGAAACTTTTGTCCCTATAGCTAGACTAGAAGCAATAAGGGTTTTACTAGCCTTTGCTTGTTTTAAAGGTTTTAAATTATATCAAATGGATGTTAAGAGTGCCTTTCTTAATGAAGTGATACAAGAGAATATTTATGTTGAGCAACCTCCAAGTTTTAAAAATTCAAAATTCCCTGACCATGTGTTTAAATTGAAAAAGGCATTGTATGAACTAAAACAAGCACCTAGGGCTTGGTATGAGAGGTTAAGCACTTTCCTATTAGAAAGATCATTTATTAAAGGAAGTGTGGATACCACTCTCTTCTTGAAAAGGATAGGTGATGAAATATTCATTGTTCAAATATATGTTGATGATATTTTGTTTAGATCCACCAATAAAAATATTTGTGATAAATTTTCAATGATAATGAGTAGTGAATTTGATGTGAGCTTGATGGGAGATTTGAGTTACTTTCTTTGTTTTAGCATAAAGTAAAATGAGGATGGGACATTTCTGAGTCAGTTAAAGTATATTAAGGACATCCTCAAGAAGTATTATATGGATAGTGCTAAACTAGTAAGTACACCAATAAGTTCTTTATTGCAGTTAGATAAGGACCCTACGGGAAAATCTGTTGATCAAAAGAAATTTAGAGGAATAATTGTATCATTGCTTTACTTGACAGCTAGCAGACTAAATATCATGTTTAGTATTTATTTGTGTGCTAGATTTTAAGCTGATCCAAAGGAATCACATCTACATGCTGTTAAGAGAATTCTAAGATATCTTTTGGGAACTAAAAAATTAGAGATTTGGTATCCTAAGCACAGCTCTTATTTTAAAATCTTTAGATATTCTGATTCAAATTTTGTAGAATGTAGGGTATATCAGAAAAGTACTTCTGAAACTTGTCAATTTATAGGAAACTCTTTAGTTTATTGGCCTAGTAGAAAATAGAATTTAGTAGCCCTCTCTACTGGTGAAGTAGAACATATTGCCTTAGGTAGTTGTGTGGCATAGGTTCTTTGGTTAAAATAACAACTAATTGATTTAAGATTTTCTATTGGAACTATTCTAATTTTCTGTGATAATACAATCCCCATGTGCATTTCAAAGAATCCTATTCAACATTCTAGAACCAAGCATATAGATATAAGGCATCACTTCATTAGAGATCAAGTAGCTAAGGGAGAAATTGAATTACATCATATTTCTACAGAGAATCAACTTGCAGACATCTCCACAAAACCACTGGCTTTTAAAACGTTTAACACTTTAAGAACCAGATTAGGTGTGATTGATCTTAATGCTTAAATTGAATCTCTGCAAATTTAATTTGTAATATATTTATGTGTTTGTTTATTTCCTTAGATTGTTTATCAGAGTTTGTATGTTTGTATATATATTTTTTATTTTATTTATTTTTTGTTGCTTTTCTTTTGTTAATTTCGTGTTTCTTTTTATTCATATTTTACTGGTAGAATGTTATAAGAACTTGAGTGATTGATTTTTTTTTTAAAAAAAAGCGGGTTCTCTATTTATCATGTGTTCTAAGTGTTCTCTACGTACTGTATGAATTTCTTTTCATGCTATACGAATTGTGTAGGGTGTACATGATATTATTTCTGTCTTGAGAATCTATGATAGTATTTTCAATGAAGATTATAATATACGATGATGTATTTGTACTGTATGATGATAATGTTTCAAAGATCGTACGTATGAAATCCCATTTTGTCTGTGCGATCCAGTTGTCAATTTTTCACGTGGGTGAACCTAACCTCTCTGAAATGATCTTTAATATTCTGATCATCCCAGTCGAACACCTATTCGTTTATACGATCGTGTGGTCAAAAAGCATGTACAAAATGACTCCTCAGGAGTGGCTGTTTATGAAAAGTCATTTCATTTTTGGCCTTTTCCATTTATATGTAAAAAATATTTTTCGTCCCGTATGATTTCAAAATCATATGTACGATCAGAATTTTGTACAGTATGATATGTCATTTTTTCTTTGAATAGAAAGGTCTAGGTTAGTTTTTCTTCACATTCCCTTTTGTTTCCAAATATTCTCCAGTCCAAACCTTAGGAATGGACAGCAGTAGCAAATGACCTCGTACTTCTAGGGGCTCATCCTCTCAATCTAGTAGGGATGAAAACTTCCTCTCTAAGGAAAATGAGGATGCTTTTGATTGGTATTTTGCAGCCAAAATAACCCCTTCTCGACTCCTCATTCTAAATAACATCAACTTTTCTATTATGCCCCTATTTTCCTCAAATCAATTTTCTTTTATCCTTACCTTAATTTATGCCTACCATCATGAAACTTTTCAAATGTTTCTTGTAAACATGAAAATGAGTTAAGATCAAACTAGGATGACCTCTTATATATTTATGCAACGAGTTGAACCTTAGGAGTTAGAGCCCATACAATGACCTCGAGAGCATATTATGATTGGACGGATATTTACCTAACTCTTAGAGGTGTTGAACAAGTAAGCCATCTTCCTCATGTCTATACCCTAAACCAGATTGCTAGGATCTTCCAGCACATTTTAAGAACCTCTATAATTCCAAAAGCTAGTGATCGTACAAATATGACTCCCCTCTTGTCCACCGTCAGATACTTGATTTTGACTGAAACTCCTATTAACGAAACCAAATTAATCATGGACTACATCTACAAACTTTCTGATATTAGACTTCCTCACAATAGGAGAAAGAAAAATATGGCCTTAGGACACCTAATTACATACATTCTAGAAAATAAATACAACCTGATCCATCCTAAACCTCCAAATGAACTTCCTGTTTACTTTATCGATGCCTCTTTCCATGCACTCTTTGGGCAGGATCAAAGTTCTTAGGGAGAAGCTTTCGAGGGAGAAGAAGGAGCCCCTGCACATGCACCTACACCTAGACCTGATCAAAATTTAAACCAAGAAATGGTCTAGCATTTCAACAGACTAGAAACTCATATTGATTAATGCTTTGATCAAATTGAGAATCACCTGAACCAGCAAAATGCTAGATACAACGAAGACATTGGTTGGATCCGAGGATAATTAGAATTGGTCAATATAAATGTAGCTACAATCAATAGCTACTTTACAACGTTCAACCCTTAGCCACCTCCAAACCAGGGTCCGTCGAATTTTTAGTTGTGATTTTTCTATTGTATTTGTTGTGATTTCATGTGTTGGTTTCTTTATGTTATGGTTCTTCCTATTATGAGTTGATGTACTGGGTGAATGGGTTACCCTTGCTATGCTATGGTTTGTTTATGTGGTTGTATGTTTTGAAATGCTTATTGAAATGATGGAATGTTGTCTTGAAATGTTTATATTTTTGAAGACAAATCACTTATAGTTGATCTCTAGAACGAAATTTTAAATTACTTTACTCTACAAATTAATTTTCTTGCAAAATTTAATCGCTCAAAATTTTAAATTACATTATGACTTGATGTAGATTAGAAGATCATTCTCATGTTCTTATAGACAAGTATTATTTAGCTATAATTATTGTAAAATAGATGTCCTATCTTTAGTCTATTTCTTTTTTAATGTGTTTATTTTTGTTAATTATTGGATTTTGAAAGGAATGCACAAAATGTGACACTTATTTTAAAAGATGCGCAATGTTTGCCAAGTTAAAAGAGGCACAAAATTAGCCCAAACTGCAAAAGATACACAAAGTGTGCCATATACAATTGAAAAGATACGTAGTATCGCCAATTGATACTGTTCACTCCTTTGTCATTCTATTTCTCACATAAATCCATATAATTGGCAACAATCTTCACTATTAAAATAAAAAATTATTAATCTTTATTTAATCGTTTCTATAATAATTATTTTTATTATTTACTATGTCTAGAACGAATAGAGAAACTGGTTGACTTTTCTTATTTTAGTTGTTCTTTGATTTAAAATTTGAGTTTTTTTTTTTTCTTTTTAGCATTACGAAGTTAATGTTATATTTGCAATTACTTTAAAATCTTTTTCTTCTTTTTTAACTATTTTTGATTTATTCTTCAAAACCTATCTTTTCAAGAGGCCCTTTCCTTTATGTTGTTGTCAAAAGGGGGAGTCATGTTATTGTTTGATCATGAGTTATTATTTGTTTGATATTTTGTGTGTATGGTGTATTGTATTATTGTGTTTATGGTTTTGGTTTTAATTTTCATTTTGATGAAATTGTGTTATTATGTTTATGGTTTTGTTTTTTATTTTGGTTTTGATTTTCATTGGAATCCCTTGTTTTAAACTGGACATTCATTGAGGGTGAGATTAGGAGAGAAATTTGCTTAAGTATTAAGTTAAGTAATAATTATTTTGCCATCATAAAAAAGGGGGAGATTATTACAACTTAGTTTTCAAACTATATTTTTATATCATGTGAGTTTTGATGATACCAAAATATTATTGTATTGATTATTATTTCTCCGAACATTTATTGGATATATTTTGTTAGTATTATTTATGTGTATTAATATTTCAAGGAAATCATACTCTAGACTGTCGAAGACTTCAAGATAGATTAGATTAGTGTTCTTATAATTGAATTCTATACTCTTTCTATTTTTCTTAAGTCTGAGAGAGTGTGATTGTAATTGGGTAACCATGAACATACACACTAGGGGAGTGAGACAAAACCTTTATTTTTAAACTAAACGTACTGTCCGATTATGGAATCTTACTAGATGATTTTATTGTTCCTCCAAAATATATTTGATAGAATCAGGACTTGGAAAATTTTTTTAACTGATCGTACTGTACGAAGTTGGTTCATCCCGGACGCTGACAAGAGTAGGAAATAAGGTTCGTACCAGTTTGTCTCGTATAAACTAAATAATTTTGAACTAATCATACTGTACGAAGCTGGTTCACCCTGGACGCTGACCGGAGTACGAAATAAGGTTCGTACTAATTCAACCCGTACAAACTTAACAATTTTGAACTGATCATACTGTATGAAGCTGGTTCATCCCAGACGCCAACCAGAGTACAAAATAAGGTTCATACCGGTTCATCTCGTACAAACTCAACAATTTTGAACTGATCATACTCTATAAAGTTGGTTCATCTCAGATGCCGATTAGAGGATGAAATAAGGTTCATACCAGTTCATCCCGTATATACTCAACAATTTTGAACTGATTGTACTGTACGATGTTGGTTCGTATAGATAACGATTAGAGTATGAAATCAAGATCATACTAGTTCAACCCATATAAACTCAACAATTTTAAACTGATCATACTGTATGATGTTGGTTCGTACAGACGTCGATCAGAGTATGAAATGTGGTTTATACAGCATTGTACAATACTTTTTGACATGTTTGTGCGTACGAAATATGATCATACTATACGATCCAAGTACATTCAACTTCAATTTTTTAGTTTTCTAGATAATTTTACTTATACTTCATATATAAATGTCCAAAAATTGACTATCCATATCGGTTGCTCTGAATTTCTCTTGAGCGTGCCATAGGAGTGTGTTTGGCAGAGTGTCTGGAGATTAAAAGTGAGAGATCTGGTGAGGGGGTTTTGTGAGTGGATTCACAAAGGTGTCCAATGGTGAGGATCTCTAGTTTGTTCTTCATAGTTCTTCTCTACTTCCTTGAAGGCTCTTGAGAGATGATTTTCAAAGGAGATCTGATACTCTACTGTCACCAAGAGGGTGAGAAAGGATATTGATACTCTACCTTCATCAGGAGGGTGAGAAAAGATGTTAGTACACTTCCATCACCAGGAAGGTGAGAAAGGATATTGGGGTCTCTGCCTTCACTAGGAGGGTGAAAAATGATGAGTTGGTACACTACCATCACTTGGAGGGTGCAAAAGGCATCGGTTCTCTGTGATACGGGGATGTTGAAGAGAGTTTGTATAGGCTTCTCTGCCTTGCTGAGGGGGCAAAAGGGGAGACACTATTGAGTAGTGCAATACTTGGAGAAGGAGTCTCCAGGGAGTGGACATAGGTCTTGTTGGACCGAACCACTATAAAATTTGGTGTTCTTTTGTGTTTTTACTTTTATTGCATTTTTATTTTCTTGCACTTTATTTTATTGTGGTTGAAAAGTTATTTTGAAAAAGTCTATCATTATAATAAAAATCTTAAATTAGTTTTGTAAAATCCAAGAGATTTTTTAAAATTACCAATTCACCCAACTCTTGGTTAGCCTTGGGACAATTGCATTAGGTTTAACAACCTACACGAACTTTTAGATTGGTGTTGATTAAAAGTGTTCTTTGTTCCCTTCCTGTTTATATATTTCAAACTATTCAGCCTACTTTTGTTATTTGTGATAGATTGGAAAAATTAATCAATAAGTTTTTCTGGAAAGGCAAGAGTGGTAATTCTAAAGTCCTAGGGTCATCTTGGAATAAGTGTTATGGTACTTTGGAGGAAGGTGGTTTCTAGTGCAAGAATATGGAAGATTTAGCTCATGCCTTTTCTTATAAACTTTGGTATAACTTTCATGCTAAAACTGGTCTTTAGTGTAAGTTTATGACTTATAAGTATATTGTTGGCAATCATCCAACCATTTGTACTTATAAAATGGTAGATTCAAGGGTTTGGAAAAGACTTTGCAGTATCAAATGGGAAGCAAAAACTTATATTCATTGGGGTATTGGCTGTGCTAATATGTTTTTTGGCAGGACAAGTGGTTGAATCAAATTTCTATTGATCATATGCTATCAAGGTTAACTAGTTTATTACTAATATTTGTTGGGATATTGCAAAATTATTTCAAGTTACTTCTATGTCTATTATTAATTAGATCTTACAAATTCATTTAAATAATGATGCTAATGATCTTTTATTATGCAATATGGCTAGCAATGACATCTTTAGTATTAAGAAGGCCTGGAATACATTTAGAACTAAACAAGCTTCTTCTAAAGTTTTTACTATATTATGGCACAAAAGCATTCCTATTTCTACTAGTACTTTTTTTTGGGGAGTCATGCATAATTATGTTCCTGCGGATGAGATTATATATAAACGTTGTATTAGTTTGGCTTCCAAGTGCTAATGATGTTATCATGTTGAGAATATGCATCATATATTTATTTATGAACCTATTGCTACAAAATTTTGGATTCTTTTTTAGGATATTTTTTAACTTAATTATTTTAAGGGTAATATTTCTATTGAGGAAATCCTCCATATGTGGTTAACTAACGTGAGAGGTCATATTATCAATCTTATTCCCTTCCTTATTATCTAGTACCTCTGGATCGGTAGGAATAACTCTCTTTTTAACAATATCACTATGAATCATGATCAAATTATTAGAAATGTCAAAGATAAAGTTTATAGGTTGTTTAATGTTAATCTTCTTAGCTCTAAGAATTTTAAAGGTTATTTTGATATTGCTAAGGAGTTTGGTATTGGCCTTCATGATATGGTTATCAATGAAGGGTATAGATTGATTTATTGGATTAAACCTCCTCAAAGCATGTTCAAGTTAAATATTGATGGTTCGGTTAAAGGGGAGACATGTGTCTGTGGTGGTATCATTAGAGATTCTAATCGTAAATTTGTTGTTGCATTTGCTAGTCCTCTTTCTGATTGCTCTATTATTTACTCTGAACTTTTTGCTATCTTGTTTGGATTTAAATTAAGTCTTTCCCTTGGTCTGGTTAATATTTGTATTGAAGTTGATGCATTACATATGCTATTTTGCCTCAAAGATAATGATGAGAAGATTTGTAGTCCCGAATATTTCTATCTTATTAGGGAAATTAAACAACTTTTGATTTTCTTTAATGTCAAGTTGACTCATATACATAAAGAAGGCATGCTGACAGGTTAGCTAATAATGGTTCTAACCTCCAATTCTTTGCTAAAATATCTTATAATCAGCTCCATTCCTTTGTTAAAGGCATCATTAGATTAGATAAATTTGGTTTTTCTTATGTTAGAAATTAATAGTTATTTTTTTTGGGTCAATTTTCAACCTTTTTGTTATTCTGTTACTATGTTTAGTTTGATGGTTGTTTCCTGGTGGTGAATACTAAGAATGTTGTCTATCTTATTCTTCCCATTATTTATGACATTGGGCCGTGTTTTGAGAGGAATATACTTTTTCTATGAATTTTATCCTTAATATCAGGTGCTACTTCTCTTTTGTTTCCTTTATTACAAACGAGAATTAGTATTGTAGTATGTTGCCTCTCTAGATTGTGGTTTTTGTGATATGCCAGATTTCTATTTTTTATCTTAATAAGGCTTGTAATAATTTTAGATGGATGATTTCTTTCCATCATTGGTTTGGCAAGTAGTCTAACAGTATCCTTGACTTACATTTTGATGCTAACTGTTGGGATTGGCCTATTTTGAGCAATGATTGGAGAATTAGTTATGCTATTCATTAGTCTATGTGTTGCTCGTCTACTCCTTGGGTTAATTCGATTTGGCTATTTATCAATTTTTTTTTCTATCATTTTTGGTCAGTTAGTCAGTCTGTGCTCTATCCATGGCTTTTCTAATCTATCTTAGTGTTGTTTTATTTTCTTCTTGTGGAGTTTAGGGCTTTGGTACAGTTTATCATGAGCTTTTGTTGGGGTCTTCAGGTGAAGGTTTGTGGCTGTATGCTACTTCTATCTTTGATCAAGGGTGTTTCCTTCTATTCCAGTGACACTTTCCTTTGTAGGATCTTTGTGAGCCTAGGTGGGTTTGGCAGTAGATTGGAGTGGCACTTCGATGTTATTCATGATAGCATTACAAATACTACACACCTGAGCTTGTATGGCAAATTTTAGCTTTGTTTCCTTTTGTATCCTTGGTGGTTTTATGTTAGGTTGGATTTAGGGAGATTTAAAACCTAGAATGTTTAGATCATTTAGATGCGGAGACCTTTTGTATGGATTACAAATTTTGGTATTCTTTCATCTTTTTTCATTAATTTCTATAGTGGTATTGCCCTTTTTTTTGTTATGTTGTTGTGGTTATTTATTGTGTTTATGTTTGGTTTCAATTACATGAAGATTTATAAGTGAATGCTTATTTGGAGTTATTTCTTTAGGTCCATTAGGCCTATTACTTTACAACTCTTCTTGGTTACAAATATGCTTATTAATAGCCATAGGATCTTGGTTTCTGATTACTGGCAGCTTCATGATGCTCTTAATTTGTTTGGCTTCCCTTCTTGTGATGAGATGGGTTGTGGTGAAGGGATATCTCTTGTTCCCCTTTGTTGTTGGGGAATTACTGATTTTAGTTTAATTAACAACGCTATTTCTTATTATTGCACTTTTCTTCTTGTTGTTTTATTGGTTTTCCAGGACAATTTAAATGCTATCATTTTGCCTAAAGGTTTTTTGGGAGAATGATCTTTCTTCAAGATTATCCTTTTATCTTTTCTCTTTTTTGGAGTGTGGTCCACATGTCCCACTCTAGAATGTTTCTAGGATATTTTGTACTTGTGCTTAGTAGGGACCTTGAGCTCATAGGATCTTTTTTACCTTTTTTTGTGGCTCTTTGGATAGTAGTGAGCTCGAGGTCCCTTTTAAAAACATTGTATTTTATCTTTTAATTAATTTGTAAGCCCCTTCTGTGGGTTTGCCCCAAGAAAATAAAATTTATATTCCACTGGTGTTCAAATTGCTAAGCTTCTCCTCTAGTCCAATTTGATGGCATTAAACCTTGCTTAGCGAACTTGCTTAAAATATTAAAGTACCAGTCAAACTATTTCATCCATGAATGGAACATTGAAGTGTACATAGATTTCTGTGGTTTTACTGGTAAAAGGTATAAAAATATTTGCTTTGATATCTAGGTCTAAAGGAAGAGAGATTTTTACCTCTAACCTTTTTACATTGCTTTGGGAAAGTGGAGTAAGGGTAATATTTTTTGCATACTTCTTCCATTCATGTTAGATAAGTTTGAATCGGTTGCTCTATTGACTTGAACTTTATCCTCATCACTATCAGCTTCAATAGAAATCTAAAACTTTTGGCTTCTTTCAAATTTTCTTATATTTTATAGCCCGTGGCTTTTTATCAATTACATATATGTCGTCCTCTGAGCTTGATTCAAAATCTATTACAGGAAACTTTATTTGCACACTTTCTTTTTGTTTTTTTTACCACTCTATCATACCATCCTCGATCTCTTCCTCAAGATAATTAAGCCATTCTACCACCTCTTAATGAGCGAGGGACAGGTGACCAATGAACATCAAGTTTGAGATTAGCATATTTTGCTTTTTCCTTTTCTTTTTCTCTTTCTTTTTTCTCTTTACTTTTCTTTCTCTTTCTTTTTTTCTCTATTCCTTTATCTCTTCTTTAGCCAGTTTGAAATTTTAAGAAAAGATAGTTTGCTTCTTAGGCAAATAGTATGAAGCATCTTCATATATACTGACTTCATCAATTAAAAATGGATTCAAGTTGTTGACCTTGATTTTGGTCTGATTTTCTCTCGAGTATGTTTGATTAGGTTAATTGAACTCCATCAAGCCTCATCAAACTCAAGCATGTGTTGATTCAGCTTCTATTGAATCTATTCGAGTTCAATTTTCATTAAATTGACCCGACTGGACATAATTGAACTTAAATCGGACTTGAATTGAATCAAATAAGACCCGGCTATGTTCAATCGAACTCGATTGACTTGATGGAGACTCGTCAAGCTTAATTTGACTCGAATCAGCGCTGATTTGGGTCCAAATTTGTCAAATATATTTAATCAGAATAAATTGGACTAAAATTGAGTCAAATTGAGCCTGACTCGGGCTCAAATTAACATCCAATCAATCATTTAAAATCAACAACTATGATTATTCTTTTTTATTAATTACTATAGCGGTTTTCCCGGCCTCTTTTCCTCTGATTTCAGCGGCTATCTCCAATGTAGGCAGTCTTATCACGGTAGAAGATAGAAGTGAGTTATCACTTCAATTCTCATGTGTGTAGCTGACGACTTATAGAGGATATACATTCGGTTCTTACACTCTCTCCCATCTCCAATGCTCGTGTGACCTAGCCAAACAAAAGCCCTCTCCCTCTTTTCTCTCTAGCATTCTCACACTACGAAACATTCGCCTCTTCTCCCTCGCCTGTCTCTTCTCTATTTGAAAAACACTCGACCTTGAAGCCTCCCCTTCCCTGCTCCATCCAATGGATTGGCCCACCTTTTCTTCCCTAGCCAAACCCGCCATCGTCGCACCCTCCTATAGGTGATCTCTCCCCCTTTCTTCTTCTTCTTCTTCTTCTTCTTCCAGATTTCTTTCTCCTTTTTCTTCTTCTTCTCTTCTTCTTATTCTTCTCATTCTCGTTCACCTTCTTCTTCTTTTTGTTTCTTTTCCTCTTCTACATCTCTTTGATTAGATTCATTGAATCCTTGATTTAAAAAAAATATATATATGATTAGAGGAAGAAGAAAGCATGATCTAAATTTCTACAAGTTTTAATGCTTTGAATGAGTGAGGTTTTTCATGTTCTTCCCATTTTTTTCGGCAACACTCTAAAAGGCACATACAATTTATTTATCATGTGAGTTTTAAATGTGATGGTTTTGTCATTGTCAGTGTATAAGTTTAAAGTAAATTCATTCACGATGATGTTGGTGTTGTATCCATCCTGTGTTGCAGTAGTCTCCTACTTCAAATTTGGAGAAGCTTGGTGTGATGTAGTAGTATAATTAAAAAAGAATTATTTGTACCATCCCTTAGACATCACAAGCTAGCTATTTGATCAACTATCTTAAAGAGATTATTTTCCTTATTCTCTCTCCATTTTTTCTTGGGTATTGTTGACCTCAGAAACTTACGGCTTATGCCATTAAACCTGCCAGCCAATGGATCTTGACCTTGGAGCCATCTCCAAACCCTCTAATCACATCTAAACCTTTGATTATGACTTATTAAGTATTAAAATGTATTTTGGTTGATCCACTTTGACCCCCAGTTAATTAGGGGTCAAAATGACTGAAATGCCCCTTAAGGGTAGTTTTGAACTTTTCATTAAACTCCAACATAGCCTTTTCAAATCAAATCCCAGAAACTATTCCAATACATCCTAATCATCATTATGTGTACATATGACTCAAACCTAGACCCTCGTCAAGATTAGTTGGCCAGGTCAACTCAAATGACCAAAATACCACATAGGAGAGTAAATAGTCATTTTGAATCAAATCACCCTATCTTTGGATGGAACAACATCTATTTAACTGCAAATGTTAAAACAAACCTATTGGACCCAATCCCAGCCCCTGGGTCAACCTGGTTGACCAAGTCAACCTAGGTTGACAAGATCAACCCTTAAGCCATTTCTATATTGAATCAACTTTTAAATGCATCCAAATTTCATTCAAACTTCCTTGAACATACCCCGGGTGATTTGTATTGGACTGGTCATCATGACCCAATCATTAGTTGACCTAGTCAACTGAGCCCAATTTTGGTCAACACAAGTTAAAATGGGTCCTTTAAGTGCTCATATTCAAATATAATCCAATCAAGCCTTTTAAACATTCAAGACCATCCAACTACATGCCAAAGATATTTTTAAACTCACCATAGATCAAATTTTGATTAATTTGACCAAGTTAACCTTTGGGTTTTGGTCCAAAACCCATACCTTTAGTTAAATCCTCATGCACTCTCAATCAAGCCATTAAGGGTCCATTCAAATAGCCCCCTATATCCTCTAAGTGCCACCTAGGCATCCCCTTGACTTTTGACCAGCCAATCTAGTCAACAAAGAGGTTGGAAGTGGTCAAAGTGGTCAAATCCCTTTGTTTAAGCCCTCCCCTCCATTCTAAATCAACTTCAGCCATATCCCTTGATTATGAGCAATTCTAAAGACACTTGGCAAGCATTCATGCTTCCCCTTAAGTGGATCCTAGCCATCCAAATAGAGAGGATAAGGGATAAGTACCAAACACCTTTCCAAAACCCATCATCCAGTTTTATTTCCAAAAAAAGCTCCAGCTCCAGCAACCTCCAGCTCTCCTAGCTCTTTCTCAAACTTCCTCAGCCATTTCTATAGCTTTTCGTAGCTTTCCCCCACCATTTCCAAGCTTCAAAACCCCTTTTAGTGAAGATAAAGAGAGAGTGGTAGGGAGAGAAAGAAGCCTTTCAACAGCAACTTTAAATCCAGCCATCAAAAGTTCTTAAGGTCTTCTGTAAAGTTATAGAGGACTTATCTAGCTTTCCAACAAGCCCAAGAACATTAAAATCCAACCACTGGATTGTAAAATATATTTACTTTTAGTTTAAATTTTAATTTGAAATTATAAGAAATCTATAATGCATGGAGCCTCCAAACTCTAGCTATAAGAAATTTGATTGTCATCAACCTATGTTTCAAATTTCACACAATTTAGTTGAGTATTTTGAAAGTTATGGCTGTTTAAAATTTTTAATTTAATTTTAATTGTTCTGCTCTGGATGAATATGAGTAGTCCGATCAATCATTCTACACAATCAGATGGGTTGATTCAGCCACGTTGCTCAAAATGAAACCACAGTTTGCCGCTGGGCTCGAACATGCGCTATTTAGGTTTGGAGTGGGCTACGTAGTGCAATCCTGGCCGTCCATTCCCACACTGTCAATCTGACAGCCATGATTGATTGCCAAGTATTTAAGTGGCATCTTGGATATGTATCGGGTGTCCTGCCACTTGGCAGCCAATAGTGATGGTGGTGCATTCATTCCACCGCCAATTATTGTATGGCACCGACGTTTTAATATTAAAAAAATATTCAAAAAATTATTTAAATAGCCAGAACTTCAAAAAATTATAGAAAATACAAATTTTCACCAAATTAAGTGTTCTTGGGCTCATTGGAAAGGTCTTGAGCCCTACTATTTATTAAAATTAAAGTCAAAGCCTTTTGATCATTATATAGTGGGTTATTTATGTTTGTTTAAAATCTAAATTTTTTAATTTTCTCACAATATAGTGGTCAAATTGAACCCAAATTTTGGTGAAATATTTTTGAGCATATTAGGCATTCCGTGCATTTTTTTTAGGACCAGATGCTCAACGGATTATTATGGGATGAATTTGCAAAGTAATGAGTCCATTTTGGACCCAAAACTTTGAACATTCATTTTTTTTTTAAACTTGCTGTGGGGCCTACGTGTTAACTGAAAAATAGATTACAAGGTCTTTAAAGGGAACCTTCATCTCGCTACTGCTCAAAAGAGCTACAAAAAAATTAAAAATACCTAAGAGCTAATGGTTTTTTATTCTACAAAATATAAAATTACCTAATAACATTCTCGGTCTGTTAGAGGCCAGAGCCCAAAAAAAAAAAGAAAGAAATTAACACTTTCGGCATCGTCTTCCTACCAAAATTATGCAGGTTAGCCCCAGATGTCTCGATCCCTTCAACCTGAAAGAGAGTCAGATTGAAAAACTAGCACATATAAAATAGGAAATATGCAAAATTGTAACTAATCAACTTTAAAAAACCAAAGGATATTGAATTTGTAGTAGCCAGGAAGACCACATCCATCAATAAAATAACAGGATAAATGGTAAACAAATAGACATTCCAAATACTAGCATAATGAACAGCATAATGGCCAGACCACCTACCAACCCTAAAATTAAACACATAGTAATAATCCACTTTAAATTCTAATAACCAAGTAAAATAAAAAGAACACACAATGCAAGTCCGATAAATATTTCCATTCCAGGTCTAATGGGAAGTATCTTTGGTGATAGTAGCCATTCCAGTCCCCACAGAACTAGCAAAGTAATGAAAAAACACACTGTCATACTCCTTCATCCGACTCCCCCAACACAGATCACAAAAAAAGCTGAGCGGGAGCCATGCAATCCGTTAAATTAACGATAACCCACATAGGAATGGAGCCAAGATGCCACAGGTAAGCAACAGACGAATAAAACTAGAAAATAGATGGATCAACCTAGAGAGTAGACTTGTACTAAGGAAATAGACATCATAGTTATTCCTCCAATCACAATTCAAACCAAGCCAAACCTAACTGTTAGGAATAAAAGAAAAATCTAGAATGATGTTGAAATGATACCCACACCCATGTTGACAGTAAAACAAACAAAAAACAT
Source organism: Dendrobium chrysotoxum (assembly GCA_019925795.1). Taxonomy (NCBI): domain Eukaryota; kingdom Viridiplantae; phylum Streptophyta; class Magnoliopsida; order Asparagales; family Orchidaceae; genus Dendrobium; species Dendrobium chrysotoxum. Next base: position 43,979,974 of record CM034315.1, read on the forward strand.
TATTACCTTGCCTACTGATATAACCAATCGTGATCTGGCTGATCCAAAAATCGCAGCGGTGGGAGTCAGAAGACTACCAAAATCAATCCTGCACTTGCAATTAAGGTTATAAATGATAGCAAAAGAGAAAATCCTCAAGATGAAATGGTCCATAACAAACATAAAAATAAAGACCCAAATAAAATAAAGCAAGAAATAACCAAAAGCACCAAAACTAAGAAATTCTAACATAAGGTATGCCAAATGATCCATTCTAGTAAGGCCCAACATCTTAGGCAGAATAGAAGCCCTCGCATATTCCAAAAACTCAGGGAAAATTACGACCCAAATCAGCTAAAAAGTTAGTAGCAGCATTTCCTTCCCTATAAGTGTGAGTTATAGAGAATTTAATAAAAGATAATCACTATTTAATCTCCCTAATAATATCGATATAAGAAGGATTAGTGATACCGTTCCTAGTAATAAAATGAATAACAAGCTTAGCATCCATTTCAATCCACACATTAGTAATTCCAAGAGAAATGCACAATTGTAACCCATATTTTAAAACTAAAATTTCAGCCATAATAGTAGTGGTAAACTCAGAGGGGCCCGCAAAAGTGGAAACAATATTACCATTGTGTTCCTGGATGATACCACCATAACTAGCTTTCGATCTATTGAAAGCACCATTAGTGTTAAGTTTATGGCATCCCATATGAGGTTTGATCCATCTAACTAAAATGTCTTTAGAGAGCTGACTATTAGAGCCATTACCCAAAATGCCAAAGTGCTCGACAACTTAGCCAAAATAAAGATATCACTTTATCCTTAAGCTTAGTGACAATGGATGAGGCATTCATAGTAATCTTCTCATGCTTAGCCGCATTCCAACTCTTCCAAAGAAACTAACAAATAATGGTGGGTAAAACTTTGACAATTCATAACTCTCCATATTGGTAGAATTAGGTTTTTTGATTGTTGTCATGTGCTTGCATATATGCCAGGGTTAGGTGGCCAAAATTGCAGACCTAATTGAATTATAGTGACACATATGAAAAATAATTAAGGAAGAGGTCTAGTTAATTTAGAAAAATTCTAAGAAATTGTACGCACACCCAATAGGGGTGAAACTTCAGAACATTAAACTTAAAAACATTTTACACCTTAGGTCAAAATTTCATTGAAATTGGTGGTCATTAGGTAAAAAATTAAGCAAGTTAAAATTAAGCCCTTTTAAGGACCCATAAACTTCAAGAAATTGTAATAAATTAAAATTAAATCTTAAAATTACAAATAATATACCTAACTGACCAAAATTTGATCATCTATTTAGGAAAAATAAAAATCCCATCACTGAACTTTTAATTTAACTTTAATTTAAGATTTGGTGAAAATTAAAAATTAATTAAATAGAATAATTAAAAATTATTGAAAATTTAAAATAAATTCTAAACACCTAAAAACATACCCATGGGTCATTCGTGACCTTTGGGAGTGATTCCGTATAGTTTAAGTTGAGTTTAGATCAAAATAATCAAAACCTCTTTAATTAAGTAATTTTAAAAATAATTAATTAACCAAACTTTAAAAGATCATAACTAATTCAGAAAAATCTAAATTGACCAAACTTAGTGTCATTTAAGTCCTTTTTAGATCTAGTATTTTCGAAAAATAACAAAGCAATAGAAATAAGTCAAAGTCAAAAAGTCAACATTTGGTCATCCGAAGTACAAAATTAGGTCAAAACCTCAAAATTTTATAACTTAATGTAGAAAACTTTAAATTGAGCAAACTCAAAGGAATTGTAATCCATGTAAGATCTAATATTTATTAAAAATATAAAATTATCAAAAATCACTTATAATCAAAAAGATAACTATATGGTAAACTTTAGTTCAAATTTCAACTTGAACTTCAAAAATTTTTAATTAAATATAAAAAAATCCAATTCCAGTAAACTAAAAACCTAAATTCTTATGTTTGGGTCTAGTATTTGAGAAAAATATTAATTTCTATAATTCAACTTTAATCAAAAAGTTAAAATTTGACCCCTTTAATTAATGTATTTAAATAATTAAATTAATTCCAAAAAATTCAAAGATCATTTTAAAATCCAAAAAACCTTAATCTAACTTGAAAACTAGCAATCAATCAATCTTAAATAATGTTCATCATCCTTCAAACCGTAATCAAATTAAATCACTTAATTATACCAGTTACCACTAGGTAACCCGGGCCTACGAGGCTATTAGCTTAGCCCCATGAAAGGTGAAATAAACTTCACGACCCCGACGAGGAATAAAGGTGATATACTTTTAACATTCAAAAATACACTTTGAAATCAATTTCAAATCATTAATACTTAAACTTTAACCAAATTTCCTTAAGCCTTGCAACCAACTAGAACATCAATCAACTTTAACCAATTACCCTGCATAAGATATATCCACACCACACAACCTGCTACACACACTTAGATGGTGTATTAAGGCACCACTTCTTGACCTAGGATAGGCCTGTGTTTACTTTTGTACTGTGTATCGAGATTTTTGAGCTCTCACTGCATATTGGTTGTTAATATTGATGTGATTATTTATTTAATTTCTACACTATGTGATGTGATTGATGGGTATTAGATTAACACTTAGGTTGTGGATGATTTATGCTAATTCAATCATATGCAGGTAGCCATGCTCATACATGGAATTTAAAATAAAAGGAGACAAAACATTAAATATTAAATTACTACAGGTACTGTTACTGCGCTAAGTCCCCCTTTTAAAATTAAAAAGAGCATGGCCAAGTGTGGCTGGTTTGATCATTTTAAATTTCATTATATTACCTGCTTGGGATAATTTAATTATAATAACTTAGGATAACTCCGCAGGTTATTCGAGTCAAGATTTTTAATTTTCATTAATGTAATTCAAATCTATTATGTTGTAATTCAAAGTGGCATTTGAGACGGGATACATAAGTATCTAACTTAGATTCCAAAGAGGAGAGAACATCCCTTGGGGGAGGGTTATCCTCCATTTGGAAGACTAAGTTAGGATATTTTAAATATCCAAAGGGAAAAGAAAACACTCCTTTCGAGGGAGAGTTTCTTTTCATTTGGATATCTGAACCCAACAAATCCAAGAAATTTGTAGAAGGACAAAGAAGTGGAGATTAAAAAGAATCTCATTCTCAAAATCACTTGAGTCTTAGGAATAGAATCTGGGCTATTATTAGTGGTACCCAGCCACTTACTTTCTGTAGTCCGTAGGTTGTAATATTAAATGGCACTTACCAGATGGACTTTCAATTATAATATTAATTTAATTAATTCAGTTAATGATTGATGTGTTGATTTCGATATAGAATTGCATACATTTAATAGTTTTTTGGCAATTTTGCATGTCGATATTTGATTTTTGCTGGAATCCGATCGATGGCTCATGAGGGATAGCTAAAACTTTTTCTACTTTCATTAAACTATTTTTTTAAGATAACATAGAAATTCTAATATTTTAAGAAGTAAGCCCAGGACCACCGGGAGTTTGTACAACAACTTATTGCACTTTTTTTTCCTTTGTTAGGCACCTCCATGCCTGCGAGTTTTGGCAGACCACCAGGCCTTTGAGGGTGTAGATCTGTTAAGTGAAATATATGAAATCTTTAGTGGAAAACCCATTTTTAAGCCTTTTTAAAACTTCTTCATATTTAATTTAAGCATTCAATAAGTCAACTAGCATGCACTGCATTAAAAATAAAATAAAATATGTCAAAAATTTAATTGTATTTACTTTAAGCTTCATACTATCCAACATAAGTCAATGGGCTAATTAAGGACTGCTCTAGATATTGGCCCTATTCTCAAAAAAATTATCTTAAGTAACGTCACTGCTATTCTCACATAAATGATCGAACTCATGATTTTGAAGCATTTATGTGATTAGCTGGCTCCCTAATCTAGTGCAGGGTATGTTCAAATCTGCATTGCATTTGTTGGGTTTGGGTCACTAATTTTTAGTACCCATTTTAGACTTATGTTCTGAGGCAGGTTTAGGCTATAAGTCCTCAAACTTCATCAATTGAATCCCAATTTTTTAATAAAATTGACAGCTCAAACTTAAATCTCTTTTAATTCCAATTCGAGCCCAACACTTAGGATAAGTTGAGGTGCTTCTGAAATATTTCAGAATCCTAAACCACCTCCTACCTTTCTTCCTTTATCCTCCAAAAATAAGTGCAAACCTTGATCCAATCCTTGTTGAATTTCCAATCCTCACCTCCCTTAACATCAAACTTTGAAATCACAAAATAAAATTTCTACTGCTATTTTAATCGAGAGTATTCATATGAAACTCCAGTTTCCTATGATGTAATTAACTACAAGGGCTTGAGCTTATAGGAGATTTAGAAACACAGATCAAAATTTTTTTTCAAAAATCAATCTTTTCAAAAATGTTAATTAATTATCTTTGGGAAAATTAAACCCAATGACCATTATCATCATTTTCAAATGATCGATAGTATAGATATCTTCTTTCCTCAAAGAGATATATCAATTATAATTATAATTTTGATTATGAAATTAATGATCCCTTTATCCAGGTTAACATAGTTAAACACTCAATCAAATTTCATTTTGACCCTCGAGGATCATATGTAATTTGTCCCTGAGTTTGACTGTGATAATCAGGATAAATTCAATGTTCTAAAATTTGAACCCAATAGGGAATAATATGTTCACCTTTTGAGATGATATATCTTTCATAATGATGCATTTGATTTCAAAACTAAAAATACCAGAAATTTAATTCTCCCAAAGATACTTAAACTTTTTCAAAACTCAAATTAATACTTTTTTAATCAAACAAAAAAAATGGCGACTCCACTAGCAACAAATCTGTCTCTCTATCTTTAATAGCGATATAAATTTTGTTGCATTGGTAGTTTTGATTTTCCTTCTTTTTGTTGGTCCCTCTTCGTATTTATTTCTTGGGTGAGTGTGGCCAACATCAATTAAGACATCTTAAAAGAGTGGTGAGCGGGAAAACCTTAGTTAAAGTTGGGCTTTGACATTTTACCTCCAATTTGATTGGTAGAGTGAAAGATTCAAGCCAAATCTTTTTATATCTTCCTATAAATGTTGAAAACCTGCATGCTCAAATATATAACAAGAATGCTAAGTTTCATAACTTGTGGGAGGTCCTTCAATTTCAAAGTCAAAGTTTTAATCCTCTAAAAGAATTTGATCTTTTTAAATCTTAATAGATCCCTATATTCTATCATCGCTTATGGAATTGTGAATCTTATAATTTAGTATGCATGATAGAATATAAACAACTTTTTTAAATTTAATTCAAAAGCTTAATCCTTCTGGCAAAGCCAATCATAGAAATTTCATTCTCAAACCATTCGTTAGGATGAAAGAGTTGAATTGGCTTCTTGGAATTTTTTCAAAAAAATTTGTAAACATTTTTGTTAAATTCAAATTTAACATGTAAGTTTGAAAATAAGGGAAGATTCTGCAAGATTTTCAAATTTTCAAATCTCCTCCCAAAATCATTCTATGTCAATCATCATTATCATATATTTTCTAATAATACTCTCTTATAGTTTAACATATGCAATGCAAAATCAATCTTTTCAAAAATCAATTTCAAATTCTAGCTTTTAATAAAGTTTGACATTTTACCCCTGAGTAAATCGGCTAGGTAAAAGAGTCAAGATGAAACCCCTGTATCTTCCCTCTAAATTTCTAAACCTTCATATTGAATATATATTCAACATGTTGAGTTTCAAAAATCAGGGAAGATCTTCCAATTTTCAATAATTCAAAATCTTTTTAAGATCTCTGAAATCAACCTTGATGCTCATTTCCATATGTTTCCAATAATAATTGCTTGTGGTTTAACGTATGCAATGCAAATCCAAACCTTTTAATCAAATCAAAATTTTGATATTTCACTCTAAACTAGCTAGTGCAATGAAAGAGTCATGTCAATCCCTTTAATCTTCTTGTCAATTTGTTAACCTTTAGGCTGAATGTAAATTCAACATATTAGGTTTCAAAGACTTGAGGAAGATTTCATCAATCTTGAAATATTCAAAATTCTTTTCAAAATCACTTAAATTAATTCAAATTTCAAGATTCAAAATCCTTCAATTAAACCTAAGCTTGGACATTTCACCCCCGATTCAATTGGCGGGGTGAACGAGTTATGCCAAACTTTTAAGATTTTACTATTTATTTTGCAAACTTACATATTTGAGTGAAACTTAATTTGTTGAGTTTCAAAATTTAAAAAAGATCAGTTCAACATCAACCTCCAATTCAAGTTCAAATCCAATTTCAATCTCCAATTCTAGTCCAATTCCAATTTCCAGTTCAGATTTGGGCTTAGACATTTCACATCAAGTCAATTGGTGGAATGAAAGAGTGTCGCTCAATCTTTAAATTTTTTATGCCAATTTTTTGAACCTGTATCGTTGAGTCAAACTCAACATGTTGAGTTTCAAAATTTAAAGAAGATTTATTTAATTTCAACCTCAAACTCAAATTCATTTTCAAACATAAGTCAAAATTTAATCTCAACCTTAAGTTCAAGTTCAATTTCAAACTCACATTTAAGTCCAGTTTCAATTTCAGATCAAGATTTAGGCTTCAACATTTCGCCCTAATTTAGTTGGTGGAATGAAAGAGTCAAGCTCAACTCCTAAAATTTCCTTATCAATTTTTGTCAACCCTCTTGTTGAGTGAAAACTTAATATATTGAGTTCTGAAATTTGAAAATAATCAATCAAGTTCAAAATTTAAATTCCATTTCCAAATCAACTAATTCAAATAACCTTCAGTTAATTTTAAAAAAATTAAGCATACTCAAATGGCTGGGAAACTTATCTTCTCCTTGGATAGGAACTTGACTACAAAAAAAAATATCTATGGTAGTTCAATTCAGTTTAGAGTAGAGTTTTAAAACTTTAAGATTTTAATTAGTGGAGAAAGAAACATGGATCTGTCTGCTAGGATACAAAAGGATTGCCCCTTGGTAGAGATTATCTTAGGGCTGAGATCTGATTTACTATCTCCCAAATGGAGGCTAATGTCCCCCCTTGCCTATTGTACCCTTTACTTTGGAGGTTAAGAAACAAAAACCAGTAATAATGGATGAGATGTCATCTATATCTGAGATTGGGTCAAATTTTGATGCCACCTTTGCTAGCAAAAATAAGAAGATGAACTACGTTTGACGGGTAAGAAAGAAGGTCGTTAAGGCTAGAAAGATCATTGAGCCTGAAGCCTTACAACAAGTCAAATATGAGGCCAATTAAGAATTTGTTGTGCCTTACACGTACCCCTTCTTAGTGGAAATCATTTCCATCTTGTTCCTATTGCCTAGAGGAGGGAGGTTGTGAGAATAGCAGCACGACCTCCACCGTGTCCTTTTAACTATAGCACAAGAATCGATCAAGTCAGAATTAAGGAATCACTAGTATAGGCCACAGGCCCCCAGTGGAAGGATATGACCCATCCACTCTATTAGAAGATGTTAGGTCATGCTACTACACGTATCCCTCTACATAATCTATAGAGGATGAGGTGTAGAAACTACTCAGGGTGCCACCCTCCAAACTACTAGGCCACTAAAAATGAAAGAGGGAATTAATCTAAGATTGTATAACATAGTGATACCATCAAAATTTAACTTTCGAAGGGGTCCTATCATGATAAATCTTTTGATTAAAATGATGCAGCATCTTCTAAGGATAGTGCAGACTCCATATCCCTTCAAAGAGATTGTAGGAATCGTATTCCATATTAATAGGGTCTCGCCAATTAGTCTTGCAACTTTTAAAGAAAACATATGATTTCTCAAGTGTACTGGGTGCAAATTTTCATGATAGTTGATTCCTCTTTTTAATGGAAATTGACTTCTACCTTAAATCTTAAGCAATAAAAGGTTGTAATTAACTCTACTAGATGTTTAAATGTCCCTCTATCCCACCGCTCTTCAAACACAAATCAAATTCAAAATCCTTAAAATTCAAAATTCAAATTCACAAAATTAAATTATATTCAAATATTCATAATCTAAATTTAAGACATCCTTCAAAAACAAATCTCAAATTTAAAAAATCACTCCAGTCTTCTTTTACTTGGAAATGAAAGTTCGAAAGGGATGTTAAGCCCTACTGAACTAGTCCCGAGGCTAACCAAGAGGGGGGGTGAATTGGTTATTTAAAAATTTCACGATAACAACAAAAATCTTTTCGATACTTAGTAGCGGAAACAAGTAAACAATAACGAAAAGATCAACCAACGATATTCACCCAATCAGTTTATATTGAAAAGTAAAGTGCAAAACTGAATCAGAAAAGAAAACCAGATTTTATAGTGGTTCGGTCAACTTGACCTACGTCCACTCCCGGGAGCCTCCCCTCCGGGTATTGCACTAAACAAAAGTGACTCTCCTTTTGCTCCCACAGCAAGGCGGAGAAGCCTGTACAAAGCACCTCCTTTTCACCACACGGTGAGGCAGAGAACCTGACCTCCTTTCGCTTCCTCCTGAAGCAGGACGAGAACCTTCGAACTCCTTTTGCTTCCACCTGAAGCGGGCAGAGAACCCCGGATCTTCTTGCGAACGATCCTCCCACGAAGAACACCGACTAGACGACAGATGACGAGCGGAGAAGACGACTCTGATCCGTGCTTGGAGCAACCTTAGTGAATCCCTCACTAACTCCCCCTCACAAGATCTCTTCTCTCTCTCCCAACTCTCTCTTCTCTCTAGGGTTTCTCAGGGAAGGAAGGTAGCAAAAAATTTTTCCAAAAATTGGAAAAAGATCTTTTAAAGGAGGGCTTAAAATTTGCCCTAAATCTCAACTGGTCAGCCAATATCGTCCAGGACGATCTGAAGATCGTCCTGTACGATCAGTTCAAATTCAGCTGATTCAGTCTGGACGATTAGGCTCTTCTGGACGATCAGTAGAAAAAGTTGTTCAGATCGTCCCGTACGATACTACGATCGTCCGGGACGATTAGTGCAAATTGAGGAAAATCGTCCAGAAGACAGTTCGGGTCGTCCAGAGAAATCTATGCTGGACGACCAAAAAATGACTTAATCGTCCAGGATGATTTGGACATCGTCCTGTACGATTAGTTCAAAAAGGCCCAAAATCATCCTGAACACAGTTCGGGTCGTACAGCTGAAATGCACAAGACGATCACGATCGTCCGGGACAATCCTGCGATCGTCCAGGACGATGTGATCATATCAATTAAACATTAATTGCTTTCCTTAATTACCAGACTAATTTAGGCATGATTGTAGTGCATCGTCCAGGACGATACACGTATCGTCCGAGACGATCAGACCAAAATACTTAAAATAAAACTTGCCTAACTTAATCTGGTGGCTGAGAATTTCTGATTTGAGAATATCGTCCCGTACGATCCAATGATCGTCCAGGATGATCTGCTTAATCAGACCCTCTTAACTTAGTCACCCTAATTAGGGTTTCTATTTTAACTGGATCGTCCAGGACGATGCTACTATCATCCAGGACAATCTGAACAAAATTTTAACAGAAACTCTAATTCACTCAATCTCTCTCCCTGAGTGTGTGTGTGCAAGGTTACTTAGCTAGGGAATCAGTTACATTATAATTGACTCAATAAAAGGAAAAATCATACATTTGACACACTTGGACCCGATCTTTAGTTGGCTTGAGTAGCTCGAGGTCTTTTGTGCCTGAAACAGATTAGCCAAGCAAAACACACTGGAAACATGTTTGTCATCATCAAAACCAGATTCGCAACAATCTCCCCCTTTTTGATGATGGCAAACATTTGTAAAGTAGTCTGAAAATAAAATGAAACTAAGAGATCAAACAAAAACAAACATTTTTTTAATTTTCATTTAACAGCTCAAACAATACAGAAAACATGACTCAGAAAATAGAAACAGACACGACTACAACTGACTCCCCCTTTTGACATCACAAAAAGGAGGAGGGAAAAACAGAACACTGAAATAAAATATAACATAGAATAACTACAAAAGCAGGAAACTAAAATAGAGGTGGATCCTGATCGGAAGGAGGAGGCGGTGGTGGAGGATTGAGGTAATGGTGAATGGCCTGAAATTGAGCTCCGAATTAGGCCATGTCCTGGTCATGCTGCTGTTGCTGCTGCGCAACATAGTCCGTGAACCGTGCCTCCCACTGGTCAAAGCGCTGCACCAGGTGGTCAATGGGAGAGGCAATGCGAAAGGGAGCAGGTGCCTCGGCTGCCGCAGGAGCGGGAATGGCTGCTTCTTCCTCTTCCTCAACATCCGGGCCGGGCTCCGGATGTAGTCGGGTGCTGTGAACGACATGGAAGGCATTGTTGGTGAGGAAGTGAGTAGGAACATCTGGGGCTGCAGGATATTGCAGGTCATACTTGGTTTCTAGAGCATAGGCAATGAGATGTCCTAAGGCTAAATTTAGGCGACGGCGATGACCTGGATCTCGAATGGTGGTAAGGTGCTCAAGGTATCGGATAATGAGATCGGCGGCATTGAATTCCCTACGGGCCATGATGTAGTAGGTAGTCAAGGACAGGAGGGGGGTGATGTGAATTCGATCCCCCACCTTTGGAATGACGGAGGAACGAAGAACATGTTGGATAGTCCTGGCATCTTTCAGAAGTGTGGAACAGGCATTGTCATGGTAAGGGGCATTTGTATTGCGGAAGAAATGATTGGCGACACTCCAATCATAGTCTGGGTTGGTGGTAAGTGTGTGGAGTTTGTCGCCAGTGATAGACAGGTGGAGAATGGAGTGAAAGTCCTGATAGGTGAGTTCAACAGGGCGCTAATTGACATAGGACCGGAGAGTGGAGTAGTCAGCGGTAATCCGTAGGTTCGCAAAGAAAACGCGAAGAAGTTCGGAACTAAAGGGAAAGGCGAGGGTGAGGATGAAGGTGAGGGAGGTGTGGGCGAATAGATCAAGGACAGGATATGTGAGTGTACGGGGATTTACTATTTTTGAAGGCGTGATCCCCACCTCACAGTATCGCTCAAAGGTAGCCTGATCGGCTGTATTAGGGAAGCGAGGATCAACTGGCCCCCGGGAGGAACTGGCACCCTTCTGACTGGAACGCTTGCCACCAGCCATGAGGAATTGAGAGAGTAAGGAGGAGAAGTGGAGTGGAGAAAATCGGTGTGAAAAAAGTTCAAGAAAACTGCTGTTTATAAAGAAAACGGACTGATCGTCCCGTACGATCGAGACATCGTCCGGGACGATCGGGGCATTTATGTCATCCTGTACGATTGGTCAAAAAGGCGGTCCGATCGTCCAGGACGATCAGATATCATTCGGGACGATTAGACATAGGCGATCGTCCCGAGGAGTCAGCTGGACGACCGTTGACGAAAAGGTATCGTCCTGGACGATTAGGTGGATCGTCCAGGATGATTTACAATAAATATGTCGGATGGGCCGAATTTGAATCGTCCAGCGGCTTGACAGGTGGATCGTCCGGGACGATAAAGGGATCGCCCGGGATGATGGGCAATAATTGGTGCAATCTCAGCCGTTTGATCAGATCAGGAAGATATGGATCATATCGTCCAGGACGATGTGAGTATCGTCCGGGATGATCACTAATAATTGGAATTTTTCAGCAGCTGGAGCAGTGGGGGGGCGATTCCAAACGAATCATCTAGGACGATGTTTAGATCGTCCAGGACGGAGTGGATCGTCCAGGACGATATGTGGATCGTCCAGGACGATGTGAAGAAAATAGAAAAAGATGGATGATGAAGATGACCGATCAGGATTCCAAAAACACTATTATGTAAATCAAAATGACACAAAAATGACGAAAAAACTCACAGAAGAAAAAACATGAAAAAGCAAAGTTTTTTTTTTTGATCAAGCTGCTCGAGTAAATCAGAATTTTTCCTTGTTTTTATATTCAAAAACCAATAAGAGAACGATTGACAGCGCTGAAATCCAGAAAAGGTTGGAAAAACCGACTTTCGTAACTCCTACCCCGGGCACCTTATCGATGCACACCTCTTTCAAAACAAAAATCCGATTCAGAAGAAAGGACATTAGATTTGAAAAGAGATCCTTTCAAGCCTCGTTCCAGAAAAATATCTGGTATAATAGTGTTACAAAGTAAAAAATCAGAAATCAAGATTTTCAAACTCAAGCTTTTGAACGTATTAAGTGACACACGGGTTTTTTCTAAGACATTTAAAGATCTGAAAGAGAAGAAAGCTTAGGTTGGGCTCATTTTGTGCCTCTTTTTTTTTCAATTTATTTGACGCACTGCGCATCTTTTGATTTTTGATACACTTTGTGTATTTGGCATTTTCGCATCTTTTCAGTTTTGGGCTCATTTTATGCCTCTTTTTCAATTTGGTTGGCGCACTGCGCATCTTTTGTAAGCTTTCTCCTTTTCATAATCATTAAAGAGTCTCAGCTGTGAATCTATCTTCCAGACATAGGAGATGACTCTCCACAGTAGGGAAGAATGATTCACAAAACAAAAACCACACATCATATGATAAATGCAATCACTTGGTTTTAGAAAATCAAACTAATGACTCAAGACTTTGAAAAACACTAGTGATATGAGGTAGATTACTGTAGGAAGATAAATTAATCTCTATTTCAAAAAAAACTAACATTTTAATTTTGAAGAGGATTTTTATCCAAAAGAAACCATACACCAGTAAAGGAGTTAGAGGAAGAGAACCAATCATCAATGTTTCTTCCCTTTAACAGATTCAGTGGAATCAATCACTACTTACCAGCTTCCAAATCAAAACAAGGTAAAAACTCCCAGTCAGAAATTCAGATTTTCAGAAATAGTGAGCGGTGATCAGATTTTGAAAAACATAAAAGAGTAAGTGCAAGATATGAACCAGTGAATAAAAACAGGTATAAAATCACATCAGAGTAAATACTCAAATCAAACTAACAGTAAGGCTAAAACGGAAATCACCAAAAGACATAAAAATAACTGAAAGCAAGTAATCAAACCAAAAACTAACTAACAGAAAAACAGACTACCAGTCAGAACAATCAGAAATCAGCAGTCATCAGAATCAAGCATTTATATCAATCACTCCTAATCTGGTTCTCAAAATGCTGAATGAGTCAAAGGCCAGTGGTTTAGTGAATATGTCAGCTAGCTGATTTTCAGTTGCTACATGATGTAGCTCAATGTCCCCTTTTGTAACATGGTCCCTAATGAAGTGATGCCTAATGTCAATGTGTTTGGTCCTAGAATGTTGGATTGGATTCTTAGAGATACAGATGGCACTGGTATTATCACATAGAACAGAAATTGTGCCAACGGGTACTCCTAAATCCAAGACTTGTTGTTTCAACCAAAGAACTTGGGCCACACAACTTCCTAAGGCAATGTACTCAGCTTCAGCAGTGGAAAGTGCAACTGAGTTCTGTTTTCTACTGGACCAGGAGACTAACGACTGTCCTATGAATTGACAAGTCCCAGAGGTACTCTTCCTATCCAACCTACACCCCGCAAAGTCAGAGTCAGAATATCCAATGATCTCAAAAGAGGTGTTGTGCCTAGGGTACGAAATTCCTAGGTTTGGGGTCCCTAAAAGATATCTAAGAATTCTCTTAACAGCAGTCAGGTGGGACTCTTTAGGATCAGCCTGAAACCTAGCACAAAGACAGACACTAAACATGATATTAGGTCGGCTAGCAGTCACGTAGAGCAGTGAACCTATTATCCCTCTATAGTTCTTCTGATCAACAGATTTTCCATTTGAATCCTTATCTAACTGAACTGAGGAGGGCATGGGAGTATTGATTGTCTTGGCTTTATCCATTTCTTATTTCTTCAAAATGTCCTTAGTGTATTTTGATTGATTAAGAAAGGTTCCATCATCCGTTTGCCTTATGCTAAACCCCAAAAAGTAGGACAATTCTCCCATCATACTCATCTCAAACTCCTTACTCATTATTTTGGAAAACTCATCACATAAATATTTATTAGAAGATCCAAAAATTATATCATCAACATAAATCTGGACAATGAGTAAGTCATCTCCTATTCTCCTCAGAAAAAGGGTGGTGTCTACGCTCCCCTTAACAAACTCTCTTTCTAACAGGAATGTGCTAAGCCTCTCATACCAAGCTCTGGGTGCCTGTTTCAATCCATATAAGGCCTTTTTTAATTTATAGACATGACTTGGATATTGGGAACTCTCAAAACCTGGGGGTTATTCTACAAAAACATCTTCTTTAATTACCCCATTTAAAAAGGCACTCTTGACATCCATTTGAAACAGCTTAAATCCCTTGTAACAGGCAAAGGCTAGTAGCACTCTAATGACTTCCAATCTAGCTACAGGGGCAAAAGTTTCCTCAAAATCTATCCCTTCTATCTGATTATACCCCTTAGCCACCAATCTTGCCTTATTTCTCACCACCACACCAGAAACATTCATCTTATTCTTAAAGACCCACTTGGTTCCCACAATACTTTGGTTTCTAGGTCTTTCTACTAACTCCCAAACATCATTCCTTACAAATTGATTCAATTCTTCCTGCATAGATAAAATCCAAAACTCATCCGACAAGGCTTGATTGATGTTGGTGGGTTCAGTCATTGAGATAAAGGCAGAATGGTTTACTTCCTTCCTAAGTCCATGCCTAGTCCTAACACCTTCAGAAGGGTCTCCTAAGATCAGTTCTTTAGGATGACTCGAAGAATATCTCCAATCTCTAGGTAATGTGGTTTGAGGTTCTACCCTTTCCTCCAAATTTGTATTTCCAACTCCTTGGGTAACCTCAACAATCTCTACATCTTCTACTTCAGATCTAGACTCCTTAGGATTAGATTCATCAAATCACTACATGGGTTGTTTCTTCCACCACCAAAGTCCTCCTATTGAACACCTTAAAGGATTTCCCCACACTTGAATATCCTAAGAACACTCCTTCATCAGATTTTGGGTCAAATTTTCCTACGGGTGACTTCCCGTTGTTCAGAATGAAAACCTTACAGCCAAAGACATGGAGGTGGGACAGATTTGGTGTTCTACCCTTAATGATCTCATAAGGTGTCTTGTTCAGTTTGACTCTCACATTCACGCTATTCAGCACATAACAGGCAGTGTTCACTACTTCAGCCCAAAAGTACTTTGGAAGTGAATACTCGGCAAGCATGGCTCTAGCGGCTTCCACTAAGGTCCTGTTCTTCCTTTCAGCTACCCCGTTCTGCTGAGGGGTCCTAGGAGCTGAAAAATTGTGACTAATCCCATGATTCTCACAAAAACTTCCAAATCTTTCATTTTCAAACTCCCCTCCGTGATCACTATGGATGGTAATAATCTCACATCCTAACTTCTTCTGAATCCAAGTAGAGAAAGATCTAAACTCATCAAATGACTCAAATTTGTGTGACAAAAACTTAACCCAAGTGAACCTTGAATAATCATCAACAATCACAAAACCATAGACTCTCCCCCCTAAGCTGGCAGTGCTAATGGGTCCAAAGAGGTCCATGTGAAGAACTTCTAAAGGTCTAGAGGTGCTAATGTCCTTAACTGAGTGAAAAGAGGACTGGACTTGCTTCCCCAACTGACAGGCATCACACAGGTGATCCTTAGTGAACTTAAGCTTGGGCACACCTCTAACTAAGTCCTTTTGGGTGACTCTCCTAAGGGTTTTCATACTAGCATGACACAATCTCCTATGCCATAACCAAGACTCATCAGCAGCAGTTTTTAAGCAAATTGAATTATCAGATTTAATGCTACTTATATCCAGCTTGTAGACGTTGTTGATCCTTTGCTCCTGCAAAACAACTTCATCATTTAAGCTTAAAATGCCGCCAGTGGGCAGGAATTTGATGCTGTATCCCTTGTCGCAGAGTTGACTAATGCTCAGCAACTTGTGTTTCAGTCCATCTACAAGCAAAATATTATCAATCACAAAATTCTTTGAATCACCAATCATACCTGTGCCTACCACCTTCCTGGTGGTGTTATCTCCAAGTGTAACCTTGCCTCCAGCTCTGGCCTCCAGCGAAATGAACTGATTTGCATCTCCAGTCATATGTCTAGAACATCCGCTATCCAGATACCACATGCTCTCACGAGGTCTTGTGTGAGAGCATACCTACAAAATCATCAAATGTCAGTCTTAGGAACCCAAACAGGTTTGGGTTCCTTCTTATGAAAAGAAGAATGCGATGCATGCGTGCTGTGCTGTGCAACAGGCAGTTTGGGTCTCCACACCCAATGTGTACTATGGTGAACAGTACAAGTGTGTGATATGTATCCTAACATGCCACATGAAAAACATCTAACACCAGAAAAAGGATTAACTAAATGTCGTGAGTGATAGTGCCTCTTCCTAGTAGTGTATGAAACATGCTTTGATGAACTTGCAATAGAATTTTTAAAAGGTGGCGGTGCATAAAATTATTCAAAAGTAGGCGGTGTTTTGTTATTTTCAAAAGCACTGATTTTCACTTTCAAAAACTCAATGTGTTTGTTTAAACTTCCAATTTCAAACATTTTTGCACTTTCAATACTTTCTAACTCAGATGCCAAATCATTTACTTTCTTAAAAGCAAGTTCTAATTCACCATGCGATGTTTTTAACAAGTTATGCTCAACAATTAAATTAGAATGCTTTTTATTCAGTTCATCAAACTCATCTAGTAAAGACATGTGATTGCTATCAATGGTGGAATGATCCTTAATCAACACTTCATGCTCTTTTTGCAAAGTCAGATAATCTAGTTTCAAACTAGTATGGGTTTTCTTAAGCTTCCTATATGATGTATGAATCTTTTCAGAAACTTCAAATAACTGATCGTAAGTAAGCTCACATACCTCTTCCTGGTCGGACTGACCAGGGTGATCATCATCCATCAAACACAAGTTTGTTTCCTCCTCTTCAGCTTCAGTCTCAGAAGAGTCGGATGCAGAGTCTGCCCAAAACGCCTTCTGAATCCGCTTCTTGTCCTTTCTGAACTTTGGTTTCTCCTCACCCTTCTCCTTGCTTGGATGAGCTTTAAGTGTCGGACAATCAGCCTTAATGTGTCCGGGCTTCCTGCATTCAAAACAAACCAATTCAGATGAACCCTTAAAGTTTTTATTGAACTTACCCTTGTTCCACTTCTGATGGTTCTTATGTTTCTTCCTTGGAAAGCTTTTGAATTGCCTTGTGATTAAGGCAACATCATCGCTATCAGACCCGGAAGTGCTAGCATCTAAATCTTTGGCCTTTAGTGCCACTGTCTTCTCTTTCTTGCATTCACCTGCATCAAGTTGCCTTTGGTTCACCCCTTGCTCGTAAGCAATGAGTGATCCAAGTAAGCTGTCAATAGAGTAAGTATTTAAATCTTTGGATTCAATAATAGCAGTAATCTTAGCATCATAAGAAGCAGGCAAACATCTAAGAATCTTGTTCACTCTTTCATAGTTGGTAAGTTCTCTACCTAAAGCATGCAAAGAGGTAACAATCTGAGTGAACCTTGTGTACATTTCTGAAATAGTCTCACTAGGTTTCATGCGAAAAAGTTCGTAATCATGTAACAAGATATTTAACCTAGACTATTTGACTTCAGTTGTACCTTCGTATGTTATACATAATCTATCCCAAATCTCTTTTCCCATTGTACAAGTAGAAACACACATATAGTCCTCAGATTTTAAAGCACAAAAGAAACAGTTCAAACATTTGGCATTTAACTGTGCTAAATCACGATCATCAAAAGTCCAATCAGCAAAGGGCAGTTCAGTTTTAACACCATTAACAATTCTATGTGGAGCTTCATAGCCATCCTTAACTAACATCCACATGCGGTAATCAATAGACTGAAGAAAAGTAGACATGCGTGTTTTCCAAAAATCAAATGGAATGTTATCAAACAACGGTGGTCTAGTTATAGAATAACCTTCAGCAGTATTACGATTGTTACAGTTAGCCATGGATCAAATTCAAAAGTTTTTAAACAAAAATTTTGAATCCCGCTCTGATACCACTTGAAAGTTCGAAAGGGATGTTAAGCCCTACTGAACTAGTCCCGAGGCTAACCAAGAGGGGGGGTGAATTGGTTATTTAAAAATTTCACGATAACAACAAAAATCTTTTCGATACATAGCAGCGGAAACAAGTAAACAATAACGAAAAGATCAACCAACGATATTCACCCAAGCAGTTTATATTGAAAAGTAAAGTGCAAAACTGAATCAGAAAAGCAAACCAGATTTTATAGTGGTTCGGTCAACTTGACCTACGTCCACTCCTCGGAGCCTCCCCTCCGGGTATTGCACTAAACAAAAGTGACTCTCCTTTTGCTCCCACAGTAAGGCGGAGAAGCCTGTACAAAGCACCTCCTTTTCACCACACGGTGAGGTAGAGAACCTGGCCTCCTTTCGCTTCCTCCTGAAGCAGGAAGAGAACCTTCGAACTCCTTTTGCTTCCACCTGAAGCGGGCAGAGAACCCCGGATCTTCTTGCGAACGATCCTCCCACGAAGAACACCGACTAGACGACGGATGACGAGCGGAGAAGACGACTCTGATCCGTGCTTGGAGCAACCTTAGTGAATCCCTCACTAACTCCCCCTCACAAGATCTCTTCTCTCTCTCCCAACTCTCTCTTCTCTCTAGGGTTTCTCAGGGAAGGAAGGTAGCAAAAGATTTTTCCAAAAATTGGAAAAAGTTCTTTTAAAGGAGGGCTTAAAATTTGCCCTAAATCTCAACTGGTCGGCCAATATCATGCAGGACGATCTGAAGATCGTCCTGTACGATCAGTTCAAATTCAGCTGATTCAGTCTGGACGATTAGGCTCTTCTGGACGATCAGTAGAAAAAGTTGTTCAGATCGTCCCGTACGATACTACGATCGTCTGGGATGATTAGTGCAAATTGAGGAAAATCGTCCAGAAGACAGTTCGGGTCGTCCAGAGAAATCTGTGCTGGACTACCAAAAAATGACTTGATTATCCAGGACGATTTGGACATCGTCCTATACGATTAGTTCAAAAAGGCCCAAAATCATCCTGAACCTAGTTCGGGTCGTACAGCTGAAATGCACAAGACGATCACGATCGTCCGGGACGATCCTGCGATCGTCCAGGATGATGTGATCGTATCAATTAAACATTAATTGCTTTCCTTAATTACCAGACTAATTTAGGCATGATTGTAGTGCATCGTCCAGGATGATACACGTATCGTCCGGGATGATCAGACCAAAATACTTAAAATAAAACTTGCCTAACTTAATCTGGCGGCTGGGAATTTCTGATTTGAGAATATCGTCTCGTACGATCCAATGATCGTCCAGGACGATCTGCTTAATCAGACCCTCTTAACTTAGTCGCCCTAATTAGGGTTTCTATTTTAACTGGATCATCCAGGACGATGCTACTATCATCCAGGACGATCTGAACAAAATTTTAACAGAAACTCTAATTCACTCAATCTCTCTCCCTGAGTGTGTGTGTGCAAGGTTACTTAGCTAGGGAATCAGTTACATTACAATTGACTCAATAAAAGGAAAAATCATAGATTTGACACACTTGGACCCGATCTTGAGTTGGCTTGAGTAGCCCGCGGTCTTTTGTGCCTGAAACAGATTAGCCAAGCAAAACACACTGGAAACATGTTTGTCATCATTAAAACCAGATTTGCAACAGGAAATAGGTGTGAGTCCCCGTGCTTCCTTTTCCTTAAGATTAGATGAACTAGTGATGGAGTTAATCTTCTGTGGCACCATCCTAGTTTTAAATCCAAATTCGGTCTTATGTGGAGCAGGCTTCCTCCTCATTTGATCATCCCCCAGTGATGGAGTATGCCCTCTATGGCACCATCCTAAATTCAAACCCCAGACCTGATCCTTTATAGGATGCAATGCTTCCTTCCCATATGATCACTCTAGTTTTTATTCTTAAGGATAGATTCGGGTCCCCGTGCTTCCTTTCCTTAAGATTAGAATTAAATCAGGTTAGATAGTTTCTTGCTAAAATTCTTAGAGGTTTAGGTAGACTATCTCTTTGGCTAGTCACCCTAGTTAGATGTGAGTCCCCGTGCTTTCTTTCTAGGTTAGTCAAAGAAAACCTAAAAGAAATTTGATCTTTTAGGAGTAGGTGTGAGTCCCCATCCTTCCTACCTCCTAGGATCTCGACTGACTAGTGTTAGATTTAAGCTTGTTGGGCCCCATTATAGTTCACTCACCATTTAGTCTTTTAAGGATAGGTGCAAGTCTCATGTTTTCTTTCCTTCGGATTAGAATTAAATTGGGTTAGATAGTTTTTTGCCAAAATCCTTAGAGGCTTAGGTAGACTATCTCCTTAGCTAGTCCCCCGGGTTAGATTTGAGTCCCCATGCATTCTAGTTAGGTTAGTCATTAAAAATCCAAAAGAAATTTGATCTTTTAGGAGTAGGTGTAAGTCCCCGTGCTTCCTGCCTCCTAAGAACTCAACAGACTAGTGATGGATTTAAGCCAGCTGCACCCCATCCTATTTAGTCACCTTCTACTCTTTTAAGGATAGGTGTGAGTCCCTGTACTTCCTAACCTTTGGATTAGACCCACTAGTGATGGAGTACACCCTCTATGGCACTATCGTAGTTTCAAATTTTAAATCTAGATTTTATCCTCCATGTGAAGCAAGTTTCTTATCCACCTGATCATCTACTTATGATGGAGCACAGCTATTGTGGCACCAAAGTAGTTTAAAATGTAGATTCAATCCTCTGTGTAGAGCAAGTTTTCTTCCCCCATAATTAACCACTAGTGATGGAGCACACCCTCTATGGAACTATCCTAGTTTCAAAATAAAATTTGATCCTCTAGGTGGAGTAAGTTTTCTCCCCATAAGATCATCCACTATTGATAGATAACGCCCTTTGTGACAACATCCTAGTTTCAAATTTTAAACCCGATCCTCTATGGGAAGGAATGCTTCCTTCCCACAAGATCTTCTAGTTTTCTTTTCCTTAAGGTTAGATGTGAGCCATTATAGGATTAGATCCACAAGTGATGGAGCACGCCCTCTGAGGCACCATCTTAGTTTTAAATTCTAGATTTGACCTTTCATGTGGAGTAATTTTCCACTCCACGAGATCATCCTTTGGTGATGGGGTATGCCCTCCATGAAACTATCCTAAATTCAAAATCTAGATCCAATCCTCTATGGGAAGCAATTCTTTCTTCCTATAGGGTCCCCTAATTTTCTTTTCCTTAAGGGTAGATGTGAGTTATCGTGCTTTCTTTCCTTCCTCACGATTAGATCTACTAGTGGTAGAGTGTGCCCCTTATGGCACTACCCTAGTATCAATTCAAACTCGGTCCACTGTAGTTAGGAGGTTTTCCTTCTTATATGATCATTAAATCTTCTTCTCCTTAAGGATAGGTTCTTTCCTTCCTTAGGATTAGATCTACTAGTGGTAGAGTATGCCCCTCGTGGCACTACCCTGGTGTCATTTCAAATTTGATCTTCTTTAGTTAGGAGTTTTTCCTTCCTATATGATCATTCAATCTTTTTTTCCTTAATATTAGGTCCCTTCCTTCCTTAGGATTAGATCTACTAGTGCTGGAGAATGCCCCTTTGTGGCATAATCCTAGTTTCAATTTGTAACTCCAAAATCAAACCTTCTTTCCCTTAAGGTTAGGTTTTCCTTCCCTTTGGATTAAATCTACTAGTGGTGGAGAACACCCTTTGTGGCACCATCATAGCTTCAAACTTTGAACTCAAGAATTCAATCCTCTTTTTCCTTAAGGAGAGGTATTTTCCTTCCGTAGGTTTACATGTCCTAGTGGTGGAGAATGCCATCTATGGCACCATCCTAGTGTCAATTTCAATTTCAAATTCTAAAATTAAGCTTCTTCTCTTTAAGGTTAGGTTCTTTTCTTAGGATTAGATCTAATAGTGGTAGAGTACACCCTTAGTGGCACTACTCTAGTACTATTCAAAACTAATTCCTTTAGGGTTAGGTCTTCCCTTCCCTTAGAATCAAAACATAGACTCGGTCCTCTATAGTTAGGAGTTCTTCCTTCCTATATGATCCTTTAAACTTCTTCTCCTTAAGGTTAGGATCTTCCGTTCCTTAGGATTAGATCTACTAGTGGAAAAGTACACCACTCTTGGCACTACCCTAGTATTAAAATTCGGACTCAGTCCTCCATAGTTAGGAGTTGTTCCTTCCTATATGATCACCCAGATATTCTTTTCGTCTTAGGTTAGGTTTCTCCTTTCCTTTCGATTAGACGTATTAGTGATACAGTACACCCTCCATGGCACTACCCCATTATCAATTCAAACCTTGATTCTTTAGGAATAGCTTTCTACTTTCCTTTAGAATCAAAATTCTAGACCTTACCCTTCAATTCGGTCAATGTCAATATGTGCAAAACACTTTATTCTATTACGCATATTAGGGTCCATTTATTGACCTCATTTTTGTATCAGGTCACTAGGGCCAATCTAGACCCTAGGATGGATCTATCTAGAACCTAGATGAATCTAGACGCTTGGATCTGCCCAGATCTTAGATCAATCTAGATCAAATCCAAATTTCTAGACAAAAATTTAAGGTTCAAAGGCCCTGCCTTGAAAGCCTTTTCTAATGATTTTTCAAATAATTGAAACCCTACCCAAATGACCCCCAATTCATAATCTATTAATTACATATTAATTGGGCTTTTTCCTAGGATCTAACCTCCAAATTTGAGCTTGTTCTGAGGTCTATAAGCCCATAAACTGAATTGAAATTCAAAGACTGTAAAACCTTCAAATATTTATGTCCTATGCCACTAAACCTGCCACCCAGTGGATCTTAACCTTGTAGCCTTCTCCACACCCTCTAATCACATCCAAAACATATAATTATGACTTATTAAGCATTAAACTATATTTTTTGTACCCACATTAACCCCAGTTGACCAGGGGTCAAAATGACTAAAATGGCCCTTTAGGGCATTTTTGAAGTTTTTTAAACTCCAACATAGCCTTTTCAAATCAAATCCTAGAAACTCTTCCAATATATCTTAATCTTCATTAAGAGTACATATGACTTAAACCAAGACCGTGGTAAAGCTTGGTTGACCTGGTCAACTCAAATGACGAAAATACCTCTTAGGGGTATAAATAGTCATTTTGAATCAAATGATCTTATCTTTGGATGGAACCACTTCTATTTAAGTCCAAATGTTAAAACAAACCTGTTAGACCCAATCCCAGCCCCTGGGTCTACTTGGTTAATGAAGTCAACCTAGGTTGACCAGATGAACCCTTAAGCCATTTCTATATTGGATCAACTTCCAAAATGCATTCAAATTTCATTCAAACTTCCTTGAACATACCCCTAGAGATTTCGGTTGGACTGGTCATCATAACCCAATCATTAGTTGACCTAGTCAATCGAGCCCAATTCTTGTCAACATAAGTTAATATGGGTTCTTTAAGGGCTCATATTAAAATATAATCCAATCAAGCCTTTTAAACATTCAAGACCATCCAACTACAGGCCTTGGATATTTTTAAACTCACCATAGATAAAATTTTGATTAATTTGATCAAGTCAACCGTTTGGTTTTCGTCAAATACCCATATCGTTAGTAAACTCCTCATGCACTCTCAATCAAGCGATTAGGGGTCCACTTAAAGAGCCCCCAACATGCTCTAGGTGCCACCTCAGCATCCCCTTATCTTTTGACCAGTCAATCTAGTCAACTAAGAGGTCGAAAGTGGTCAAAGGGGTCAAGTCCCTTTGTTTAAGCTCTCCCCTCAATTCTAAATTAGCTCCAGTCATATCCTTTGATTTTGAGCAATCTTAAAGACACTTGGAAAGAATCCAAGCTTCCCCCAAGTGGATCCTAGCCATCTAAATAGAGTGGATAAGGGATAAGTACCAAACCCCTTTCCAAAACCCATCATCCACGTCTATTTCCATAAAAAGCTCCAGCTCTAGCAACCTCCAGCTCTCCTAGCTCTTTCTCAAACTTCCCCAGCCATTTCTATAACTTTTCCAAGCTTTTCCCCACCATTTCCATACTTCAAAACCACTTTTAGTGATAATAGAGAGAGATAGTGAGAAGAAGAATACTTTAAACAACAACTTTAACTCCAGCCATCAAAAGTTCTTAGGGTCTTCAGCAAAGTTGTAGAGGACTTCTCCAGCTTTCTAACAAGCCCAAGAACATCAAAATCCAATCCCTAGATTATAAGATATCTTAACTTTTAATTTAAATTTTAATTTGAGATTATAGGAAATCTATTATGCATTGAGCCTCCAAACTCCAAGTATATGAAGATTTGATTGTCATCAACCTATGTTTCAAATTTCACTTAATTTGGTTGAGTATTTTGAAATGGCTGTTAAAATGTTCAATTCAATTTAAACTATTTTGATTTAAATGAATTTGATCAGCCTGATCAATCATTCAATGCAATCGGATAACCCATATTTGGCCGCGGGGCTCGAACGCATGCCATTTAGGATTGGAGTGGGATATGCAGCGCTATCCTAGCCGTCCATTACCATGCTATTGAAAATATGAGATGTGCCAAGAGAGGGGGGTTAATTAGTATTTTAAAAAAAATCTTAAACACGAGTTCTATTTTTTTAAGGATTTTTCAAATTTTGTTTAAAATAAAAACATAACTATTTAAATGCGGAAGCTAATGATTCATTCATAATTACAATAGTGGTAATACAATTTTAAATCTCACCAAGAAAAGCTAAAATCAAAATTTTCACCAAGAAATTAACATAGAAAATATATACAAGAAAAGTAAAATGTGAAAAATGGAAAAAGCACACCAGAAAATTTTATAGTGGTTCGGTCACTTGACGTGCATCCACTCCCCGGAGTCCCCCACTCCGAGAGTTGCACTACTAAAAGTTGACTCTCCATCTGCTCCCACAGCAAGGCGGAGAATCCTTTACAAAACTCACTTTCACCTTCCCTAGTGTGGCGGAATGCCCGATGCTATGTCACCCTCCTACTGACGGCATCAGACCTTCTCCTTTTTCTCACTCCAGGAGAAGGCAGAGAACCTCGAGGATGTTGACCTTCAAGCCTCTCTCCCTGGAGAGCTTCCACAAGACTCACCAAGGCCATAAGAGGATCAAGCGTGTAGCTAGCTTAGAGCAACCATGTGATCCCCTCACACTCCTCCCTCATGCTTAAGCTCACCTTCTCCTTCCTCTCACATACCCTGGATCTCTTCAAAATCTCCCTCTCAAAAGTTCCTTCAGTTATCACATTCCTCTTAACACACATTCAAAAGAACAATGAAAAACTTGTTTTAAATTAGGCTTCAGAAAACCCTAATGATTCAATTTAGATGATGATGTTCATATAGTACGATCAAATATCGGATAGTACGATCAATTCAAAATTAGTTCTATCAAGTACGAAGGCAGACAAAGAGTTCACAAATTTTAAGCACTTCGTACAGTACAAGTACGATTACTTCAAAACTGGGCAATTCGTACAGAGGATAGTTCTGTTCGGTCAGCTGAATTTCTCTAGACGGTCAGGATTTTACATGTATCATCCCGTACGATATTGCGATCATCTGGGATGTTATGATCATATCAATCAGACATTAATTGCTTTCCATAATTACCAGACTAATTTAGGAATATTGTGACGGATCGTCCAGGATGATACACGTATCATCCGGGGCGATCAAACCAAATCTCTAAAAAATAAAAACTTGCCTAACTTAATATAGCGGCTGAGAATTTTTGATTTAAGCCTATCATCCTGTACGATTAGAGGATCATGCAGGATGATCTGCTTAATCTAACTGACTTAACTTGTCACCCTAATTAGGGTTTCTATTTTCACTGGATCATCAAAGAAGATGTGAATATCATCTAGGACGATTATAACAAAAAATGAACAGAAACTCTAATTCACTAAAACTCTCCCCCTGAGTGTGTGTGTGCAAGGTTACTTAGCTAGGGATCAATTACATTACATTTGACTCAATAATGATCAAAATAGTACATTGGACCTGAATTACAAAACAGACTGACTCAATCTTGGGCTGGCATGAACTTGCAATTGATCCTGCGGACTTGAAAGATTAAACAGGCAACAAGAAACATAAATATTTGCTGTCATCAAAATCATAGTCCTTGAAACCAGATTCGTAATAATCTCCCCCTTTTTGATGATGGCAAACATTTGTTAATAATTTTAAAAATAGTAATTGAACAACGGGTGAATAATACAAGAACATTGAACTAACCCAAAACATAAGAACTACTACTGCCCCTTTTGACATCTCAAAATAGAAAAATAACATATAGAAACATTTAAAATTAGTACAAGTCGAACATAATAGAACATCAAAAGGATGAAATCAAAAGGCTTTTTTTTCTTAGATCAGCTCTAGTAAAATAGAATTTTCCTTGATTTTCAATTCAAAAGCCAACAAAAGAAAATTGAGAACACTGAAATCCAAAAAAATTGGAAAATTGACTGTCGTAACTCCTACCTCAGACACCTTATAGATTCAAATTCTTTTCAAACAAAAGCCTAATTCAGAAGAAAAAAAATTAGCATAAAAAAGAGATCCTTTCAAGCCTCGTTCCATAAAAATATCTGATAAAATAGTATTACAATGTAAGGAATCAGAAATCATGATTTTTGGTCTCAAGCTTTTGAAAGTATTAAATGGCGCATGGATTTTTCTAAGACATTGAAAGATCTGAAAGTGAAGAAAGCTTATTTCGTTGTGGGCTCATTTTGTGCCTCTTTTTTAATTTGTTTGGCGCTTTGCGCATCTTTTGATTTTTTATACACTTTGTGTATCTTTCAGTTTGGCGACATTTCACATCTTTTCAGCTTTGGGCTCATTTTAGGCCTCTTTTTCAATTTGTTTGGTGCATT
The DNA here is from genome assembly GCA_019925795.1 of Dendrobium chrysotoxum. Classification (NCBI taxonomy): domain Eukaryota; kingdom Viridiplantae; phylum Streptophyta; class Magnoliopsida; order Asparagales; family Orchidaceae; genus Dendrobium; species Dendrobium chrysotoxum. The sequence goes on from CM034315.1 coordinate 44,006,846, forward strand.
GTGCATCTTTTGTAAGCTTGTTTTCTTTCATAATCATTAAAGAATCTCAGCTGTGAAATTACCTTCCAGACATAAGAGATGACAAAACTCACTCTCTACAGCAAGGAAGAGTAATTCACAAAATAAAAACCATACATCATATGATAAGTGCAATCACTTGATTAAGAAAAGCATAACAATTATTCAAAGCTTTGAAAAAACTATTCATATGAGGTAGATTACTGTAGGAAGATAAAATAGATCTCTATTTCAAAAACCAACTTTTTAATTTTGAAGAAGATTTTTATCCAAAAGAAATAATACACCATTAAAGGAGTTAGAGGAAGAGAAACAATCATCAACGTTTCTTCCCTTTAACAGATCCAGAGAGTCAATCACTGCTTACAAGCTTTTAAACAAAAATAAGGCAAAACTCTCAGTCAGAAATCCATTTTATCAGCAGTAGTGAGCAGTCATCTGATTTTGAAGTGAGTAATCAGTAAACAAAATAAGAAGGAAGAAAAATAGACACGCAAAAATTAGTAAAAGAAAACTACCAAATGAGAATTAGTAGAAAATAATCAAATCTGATAAGCAAATAAAACAACTAAAATCAGCAGGAAAAGAAAAATTCTAAAGTAAAACAGACAATCAAACAAATAAAAACTAAAAGCAAAATGAAGAAAACAGAAAAACATCAGAAGTTCGTAATCATCAAATTCATGTATTTATGTCAATCACATCCAATCTAGTCCTCAAAATGTTGAATGAGTCAAAGGCCAATGGTTTAGTAAAGATGTAAGCCAGTTGATTTTCAGTTGCTACATGATGTAGCTCAATGTCCCCGTTTATAACATGGTCCCTAATGAACTGATGCCTTATATCAATGTGTTTGGTTCTAAAATATTGGATGGGATTCTTAGAAATGCAGATGGCACTGGTGTTATCACATAGAACTAAAATTGTGCCAACAGGTAATCCTAAATCCAATACTTGTTGCTGGAAAGTGAAACTGAGTTCTATTTTCTACTGGACCAGGAGACTAAGACTGTCCAATGAATTGGCAAGTTCCTGAAGTGCTCTTTCTATTCACCCTACACCCTACAAAATCAGAATTATAATATCTAATAATCTCAATAAAAGTGATGTGCCTAGGATACCAGATTCCTAGGTTTAGGGTCCCTAAGAGATATCTAAGGATTCTGTTAACAGCAGTCAGGTGGGACTCTTTAGGATCAGCTTGAAATCTAGCACAAAGATAAATACTAAACATAATATCAGGTCGGCTAGCAGTCAAGTAAAGCAGTGATCCAATTATTCCCCTAAACTTCTTCTAATCAATAGATTTTCCATTTGAATCCTTATCTAACTAAACAGTGGAACTCATGGGAGTATTGATTGGCTTAGCTTTGTCCATTTTATATTTCTTTAAGATGTCCTTAGTGTATTTTGATTGATTTAGAAAGGTGTCATCATCCATTTGCCTTATGCTAAACCCCAAAAAAGTAAGATAATTCTCTCATCATTCTCATCTCAAACTCCTTACTCATTATCTTAGAAAAATTATCACATAAATTTTTATCAGAAGATTCAAAAAGTATATCATCAACATAGATCTAGATAATGAGTAGATCATCTCCTACTTTCCTAAGGAAAAGGGTGGTGTCTACGCTCCCCTTAACAAAGTCTCTTTCTAGTAGGAATGTGTTAAGCCTCTCATAACAAGCTCTGGGTGCCTGTTTCAATCCATATAAGGCCTTTTTTAATTTGTAGACATAATTTAGATATAGTGAACTCTCAAAACCTAGGGGTTACTTTACAAAGATGTCCTCTTTTATTACCCCAATTAAAAAGGCACTCTTGACATCCATTTGAAACAACTTAAATCCCTTATAATAGGCAAAGGCTAGTAGTACCCTAATGGATTCCAATCTAGCTACAAGGGCAAAGGTCTCCTCAAAATCAATCCCTTTAATTTGATTGTACCCCTTAGACACCAATCTTGCCTTATTCCTAACCACCACACCAGAATCATTCATCTTATTCTTAAAGACCTACTTGGTTCCCACTACACTTTGATTCCTAGGTCTTTCTACTAACTCCTAAATATCATTCCTTATAAATTGATTCAATTCCTCTTGGATAGCTAAGATCCTAAACTCATCAGAAAGGTCTTGATTGATGTTGGTGGGTTTATTCATTGAGATAAAGGAAGAATGGTTTACTTTCTTCATAAGTCTGTGCCTAGTTCTAACACCTTCATAAGGGTCTCCTAAGATCACTTCATTAGGATGACTCAAAGCATATCTCCAATCTCTAGTAAAAGTATTTTCAGGTTCTACCCTTTCCTCAAGATTTACATTTTCAACTTCTTGGGTAATCTCTCCTACATCTTCTTCTTTCTCATCTCTAGTCTCTTTATGATCAGATTCATCAAACACCACATGAGTTGTCTCCTCCATCACCAAAGTCCTCTTATTAAATACCCTAAAGGATTTCCCCACACTAGAATAGCCTAAGAATACTCCTTTATCAGATTTGTGGTCAAATTTTCCTAAGGATGATTTCCCTTTATTCAGAATGAAAACCTTACAGCCAAAGACATGGAGGTGGGACAGGTTTGGATTTCTACCCTTAATGATCTCATAAGGTGCCTTATTCAGATTTGATCTAAGATTCACCCTATTCAGCACATAACAGGCAGTGTTCACTTCTTCATCCCAAAAGTATTTTGGAGGTGAATACTCAGCAAGCAAGGCTCTGGCGGCTTCCACTAAGGTCATGTTCTTTCTTTCAGCTACCCCATTCTACTGAGGGGTCCTAGGAGATGAAACGTTACGGCTAATCCCTTGCTCCTCACAGAATGTTCCAAATCTAACATTTTCAAACTCTCCACCATGATCACTATAAATAGTCAAGATCTCACAACCTAACTTCCTTTGAATCCTAGTGGAGAAAGACTTAAATTTATCAAACGACTCAAATTTATGTGATAGAAATTTAATTCCAGTGAACCTCGAGTAATCATCAACAATCTCAAATCCATAGACTTTTCCCCCTAAGCTGGCAGTGCTAATGGGTCCAAACAAATCCATGTGAAGGATTTTTGATGGTCTGGAGGTGTTGATGTCCTTAGTTGAGTGGAAAGAGGAGTGGACTTGCTTCCCTAATTGATAGGCATCACACAGGTGGTCCTCAGTGAACTTAAGCATGGGGACACCTCTAACTAAGTCTTTTGGGTGACTCTCCTAAAGGTTTTCATACTGGCATGACATAATCTTCTGTGCCACAACTAAGACTCATCAGCAGCAGTTTTTAAGCAAATTGAAACATCAATTTTAAAGCAGCTTACATCCAGTATGTAGACATTATTGATCCTTTATCCCTACAATACAATTTTGTCATTTAAGCTTATAATGTAGCAAGTGGGCAAGAACTTGATTTTGTATCCTTTATCACAAAGTTGATTGATGCTCAGCAAGTTATGATTCAATCCATCTACAAGCAAAACATTATCAATAATGAAATTTTTTGAATCACCGATAATACCTTCTCCTACCACCCTCCTGGTGGTATTGTCTCCAAGTGTAACCTTGCCTCTAGCTCTGGTCTCCAGTGAAATGAACTAATTTGGATCTCCCATCATATGTCTTGAACATCTATTATCCAGGTACCACATGCTCTCACGAGGCCTTTTGTGAGAGCACTCCTACAAAATCATCAAATTTCAGATTTAGGAACCCTTCTTACAAAAAGAAGAATGCAATGTATGTGTACTGTGCTGTGAAATTTATAATTTGGGTCTCCACACCCAATGTGTACTATGATAAATAGTGCAGGTGTGAGAGATATGTCCAAGCATGTCATAAGAAAAGCATCTAACACCAGGAAAAGGGTTAACTAATCTACGTGGGTGATTGTGCCGCTTCCTAGGTTTGAATGAAACATGCTTTGATGATTTTGAAACAGATTCTTCAAAAGGTGGAGGTGCAGAAAATTGTGCAAAAGTAGGAGGTGTTTTATTTTTCTTAAAAACACAAATTTTGAGTCTTAGAAATTTAGTTTCCTTCGTGAGACTTGCAATTTCAAATTTCAATGCACCCTTACTACTCTCTAAGTCACAAGCCATGGTGTCTAATTCTTTAAAAGCTCTTTCTAAATCAACATGTAATATTTTTAATGAATCATGCTCGATAATTAGTTCAAAGTGCTTTTTGTTTAAGTCATCAAATTTATTAAGTAAAGACATGTGATTGCAATCAAGTGTAGAATGATCTTTAATCAAAATTTCATGCTCTTTCTGTAAATTCAGAAATTTTAATTTCAGACTAGCATGAGTTTTCTTAAGTTTCTTATACGATGAATGAAATTTCTTAGAAATATCTAGCAATTGATCATAGGTTAGCTCACATACCTCTTCTTGATCATACTGACCAGGGTGATCATCAACCATCAGACACAAGTTAGTAGTCTCCTCTTCAGCTTCAGTCTCAGAGGAGTCGGATACAGAATATGCCTAGAACACCTTTCGGATCTGCTTCTTATCCTTCTTAAACTTAGGTTTCTCCTCACCCTTCTCCTTACTTGGGTGAGCTTTAAGTGTAGGATAATCAGCCTTTATATATTCAGGCTTCCTGCATTCAAAGCAAACAGTATCAGATGAATCTTTATGATTTTTGATACTCTTACCTTTGTTCCATTTCTGAAAGTTCTTATATTTCTTCCTTAGATAGCTTTTGCATTGCCTAGTTATTAAGGCGACATCATCACTATCAGACCCAGAAGTATTAGTAACAGTCTCATTGGCCTTCAGCACCACAGTTTTCTCCCTCTTCTTCTCACCTGTATTAATTTGCCGTTGGTTCACTCCTTGCTCGTAAGAAATGAGTGACCCAAGTAAGTTATCAATAGAATAAGTATTTAAATCTTTGGATTCAGAAATTGTAGTTATCTTGGCATCAAAAGAAGAAGGCAAATATCTTAGAATTTTGTTCACTTTTTCATAGTTGGTAAGTTCTCTTCCTAAAGCATGTAAAGAAGTGACAGTCTGAGTGAACCTAGTATACATTTTGGAAATTGATTCACTTTTTCATAGTCATGAAGTAAGATGTTCAATCTAGATTGCTTGACCTCAGATGTACCTTCAAAAGTAATGCATAATCTATCCCATATTTCTTTACCAATCGTACAAGTGGAAACATGTATGTAATCTTTAGATTTTAGTGCATAGAAAAAATAGTTCAAACATTTGGCATTCAATTGAGCTAAGTCCCGATCATCAAGAGTCCATTCAGTGAAAGGCAGTTTAGTTTTAACATTATTAATCATTCTAAAAGGTGCTTCACAACCTTCCTTAACAAGCATCCACATGCGATAATCAATTGATTATAAAAAGGTGGACATGCAAGTTTTCCAAAAATTAAAATGTATGTTATCAAACAATGGTGGTCGTATAATTGAATAACCTTTAGCAGTATTACGATTACCAAAGTTAGCCATGGATCAAAATTCAAAAGTTTTTAAACTTAATTTTTGAATCCCGCTTTGATACCACTTGAAAGTTCGATAGGGATGTTAAGCCCTTATGAACTAGTCCTGAGGCTAACCAAGAAGGGGGGTGAATTGATAGTTTTAAAAATTTGAGAGTAAAACATTGATGTAGAAAATCTTTTTGAATATTTTAAAACTTTTACAGTTACATGATGATGTGTAGATATTCAATGATAACAAAATAATAATCACAATCACACAATCATAAATAGAAAAGTAAATGTGGAAAATAATCAAAAAGTATACACCAGATTTTATAGTGATTCAGTCAACTTGACTTACGTCCACTCCCCGGAGCCTCCCCTCCTTGTATTGCACTAACACTAAGTGACTCCTTCTGCTCCGACAGCAAGGCTGAGAAGCCTGTATAAAAGCTCCTTTCCACCAACCCGGTGAGGCAGAGAACCTGAACTCCTTTCACTTCCTCCTGAAACAGGCAGAGAACCTAAACTCCTTTCGCTTCCTCCTAAAGCAGGCAGGGAACCTGGACTCCTTTCACTTCCTCCTAAAGCAGGCAGAGAACCCGGATCTTCTTGCGAATGATCCTCCCACTGAGACACCGACAAGACAAGAAATGACAAACAGAGAAGACGACTCAGATCCTTACTTGGAGCAACCTTTGTGAATCCCTCACAAACTCCCCCTCACAAGATCCTCTCTCTCTCTCCCAAGCTCTCTCTCTCTCTCTCATGGTTTTCTCTCGAAAGGAAAGTGGCAAAAGATTTTTCTTATTGGAAGAAAAAGATCTTTTAAAGGAGGGCTCAAAAATTATCCTAAATCTCAACTAGTCATCAAATATCATCCGGGATGATTGACGGATCGTCCTGTACGATCAGTGTAAAAATGCATATTTTAGCCTGGACGATTAGAAGAAAATATTGCTCAGATCGTCCCGTATGATTCTGCAATCACCCAGGATGATTAGTATAAATCAAAAATTTCATCAAGAGAATAGTTCTATTCATCCAGGATAACTTATGCTAGATGATCTCATAATTACTTGATCATCTAAGATGATATTTCTATCGTCATGTACGATTAGTTCATAATAGCCAAAATCATCCTGAGCATTGTACTATTCGGACTGCATAAATTGTGCTGTACGATTTAAAATGACTTGATTATTCAGGATGATATTTCTATCATCCCGTATGATTGTTTCAAAATCGGGCATGTCATATAGAGGATAGTTCTGTTCAATCAGCTGAATTGCTCTAGACGGTCAGAATTTTGCATGTATCATCCCGTATGATATTTCGATCATCCGGGATGATATGATCATATCAATCAAACATTAATTGCTTTTCTTAATTATCAGACTAATTTAGGCATGATTGTAAAGGATCATCCAGGATGATACACGTATCATCCGGGACGATCAGACCAAATCTCGAAAAGTAAAAACTTGTCTAACTTAATCTAGCGGATGAGAATTTTTGATTTGAGCCTATCGTCCTGTACGATCAGAGGATCATCCAGATGAACTACGTAATCAGGCCAATTTAACTTGTCACCCTAATTAGGGTTTTTATTTTCACTGGATTATCCAGGACGATGTGAATATCGTCCAGGACGATCAGAACAAAAAATGAACAGAAAATCTAATTCACTAAAACTCTCCCCCTGAGTGTGTGTGTGTGTAAGGTTACTTATCTAGGGGATCAATTACATGACATTTAACTCAATAAAGGTGAAAACAGTACATTGGACCCAAATTATAAAACAGTCTGACTCGATCTTGGGTTAGCTTAAACTTGCAATTGATCCTGCAAATCTGAAAGATTAAATAGGTAACAAGGAACATAAATGTTTGCTATCATCAAAATCATAGTCCTTAAAATCAGATTCGTAATAGAGATCATACTGGACGATCATTTTATTTTTCACTCTTCATATGGGATGACTTGTGGGATGACCAAAATCGTGTCTGTAAATCATCCCGTACTATACACTTCATACAGTATGAATAGTTTAATTCTGGTCATCATCCCTTACGATATAAAAATTATCCGTGACGAATAGTTTAAAAATTTATGGTTTTGTTCGGTATAATCTATGGGACGATAAAATTCATCTTTGTAGTTCGTACAGTACAATTTATATTATACATTATAAATAACAGTAATTAAGAAACCATGATTTAATTGCCTGATTATAAGGGATAATTTTGGCAAAATTTTAAATGATCGTACAATACAATTACTATCATATAGTACGATTAGTTCAAAAATCAAATTTGAAATCTTATCAAAATTATACTGGTGGCCGGGGCTTTTAGATGGAAATAAATCATACGGTACGATCATGATCGTACAATATGATTAGTTCACAAACTAATCATTCAGAATTAGCCGTTAAGCTTGAGTTTTAATGACATATCGTACAGTACGATTAAAAATCATGCAGTACGATTTTCTTTTTTTAAAAAAAAAATTTGTCTCCAAAAAAGAGACTCTCCCGCCATGTTTGTGAACATGGTTACCCCATTTGCATACACTCTTTTGTGGTAGACTTTAAAAAATGAAGAATAAAGAAAGTAGTAAATACAAATTCTTTTACATTCTATTCTACCCAGTCTTGAGTCTCCAGCAGTCTTGAGCGATGTGTATCTTACCTAAAATGTTAGTGCTCACAAATAAAAATAAACATCCATATTTTTCAAGAAAGAACATAGTAATCCAGTCAATATTATTTGTCATCATCAAAATTTGATATAAGGGATCCTAGATTGGAACAATCTCTCCCTTTTTGATGATGTCAAATAATATTATCTAATAGGCAAGATAAATATTATTTCTTCCTTAGTTCCCCCTCACTAGATGATGGATTTTAAAAAATGGAAGGATTTACAAACAAAATTTCTTTTTAATTTTAAATTTTTTCTTATTTTTATTTTTCAAAAACATAAACAAAAGATAACGAGATTAAAAATAACACACATAAGAAACATACACATCTTGGAAAATAATGTAACATACAAACAACGAGAACATAGAGCTTGGCAAGAACATAATAAAGAACTTCTCCCCCTTTTGACATCACCAAAAACAGTACACACAAAATAGGGAAGTAAAGTAGTAAAAAAAAGAAATACATGACAAACAAGCAAAAGCAATTAGTAGTCAGGATCTTGATCAGGTGGTGATGATGGCGGTGGTGGCTGATAGTACTGATGGATGGACATAAATTGATGATTGATCGAGGTGAATCGTTCGCCAAACCATCACATATCATCTTTCTGTTGTTGTTGTTGTTGGTCAATGTGGTAGTTCGGTTAAGTTTTAAGTCTATCAAGACTTTGAATAATATCGTCCTGAGTGTAGGCAGGGTAGGCAGGTCCAGGTGGTGGTATCGATGGTGGTGCAGGTCCTTCTGCAGAAGAAGCTTCCCCTTCTTCATCAAAATCTAGATCACCGTGCTCTTTACCCCGATGGAAAAGTATACGGAATAAGGTGTATGTGTAAAAGATAAGAAGATTATCCGGTGGAATAGGATAGATGAGTTGATTAGTCAAGGATTTCTGTTATGATATGTGCTAAGGCAATATTTTGTTTACATCGGGCACTGGGATATCGAATAGCAGATAAGTTATTAATGTAGTCTAAGATCATTTGGGCTTCATCAAATTTGGTGGCTGATATGATTAAGTAAGTGACTACAGATAGAAGCGGGGTAATGTGTATGTGATGTCCAGCTTTGGGTATAATGGATGTTCGATAAACATGCTGGATAATGAAGGCATTTTGATTTAGAGTTTAGATAAGTGGTAGGTGTTGGCTTGTGGGCACATTCGTAAGCAACATATTAACTGAGGTCCAATTAAAATCATTTATGAATAGAGATTTGGGACAAGGTCCTTGGGTAGAGAGTCCAATGTGCTCAGCTAGATCGACTTTAGTGATGAAGACATTTCATTTTCCTATAAAGGAGGTCAAGATTGTGCATTCGAAATTGATCCGAAGATTTGCTAAAAATTTGTAGAGGAGTTCAGAGTAAAAAGGAAAGGCCAGGGTAAGAAGAAACTGGAGAGTGGTGGAGGCAAAAAGGTTCATAACCTCAAAATTTAAGGCAGCTTAGTTTAGCATGTGTGATGAAGTGATCTTTTCCACTTTGAACTTATTTTAGGCTTTTTCATTAGTGGTGGAGAGAAAATGGTCATCAAACCATTGAGAGGAGGAGGAACTCCCCTCGATCAGTCTACCACATTTGCTTCCACCTGCTATTGGATAGAAATCTTGAAGGGACGAGAGATTTAGAGAGGTTGAGAGTGAGTTGTGCTAATGAAACCCTTAAATTTATAATTTTTTGGATGGTTGTACATATAATAGGGATTCGTATAGTACAATCAGGTGAATTAGTTTGTCTGGATGACTTATCAGAAAAAGCAGTCAAATCATACAGTACGATTGGTATCATACTGGATGATCTTAAGAGATTGATTCATCCTGAGGAGTCATCTATATGACCTTTGACAAAAGGTATCGTACAATACGAACAGGTGTTTGTCTAGTACAAAGAATAATTATGATCGTACTGATCGAGTTTAAATTTATCACAATCCATTTTGACATTTGGATCGTACTGTACGAAGAGAGAAATTGTATAGTATGATGATCAATAATGTGTATCGTACATTATGAGTGGTTGTTCGTACAGTATGATGTATATATCAACAAGAAAATCTGGACCTTTAATGGAATTAAGGGTTGTAATTTGTGCATTTATGAAGATCGTACAGTATGATTGTGTATTATACAGTACAATATAAGAAAAAGTTTATGATTTTGGTGTCACTAAGATGTGCGTGAGATGATTAGGAAACCCCCCTTTTTTTAATTTTCTAACAAAATAATAACACACAATAACGAGTACAAACACATGAGTTTTTAAAAGAAAAGAATTTTCTTTTTTTATTAATCATGAACGTTTATGACACCTAATTTTGTTCTCAAGGTGCTAATGGTGTCATAAGCTAGTAATTTTATGAATATACCAGCTAGTTGATCTTCAGTGGCTATATGGTGTACTTCGATATCTCCCTTTGCTACATGATCTCTTATGAAGTGATGCATAATATTTATATGCTTTATGCATGAGTGTTGAATTAGATTTTTAGATATGTAAAATACACTAGTGTTGTCACACATAATTGGGATGGTTCCTATATGTAGTCCAAGATCTAAAAGTTATTATTTTAACAATAGAACTTCCTACTGCTATATATTCTGCTTCAGTCATTGAAAGGGCTACTGAATTTTGTTTTCTACTGGACCATGAAACTAAGGATTATCCTATGAATTGATAGGTACCAGAGGTTCTTTATCTATCTATCCTACATCCTGAAAAATTAGTATCTGAATACCCTAAGATTTTAAATGTAGTTCTATGTCTAGGGTACCAAATTCCTAAGTTTGGGGTGCCTAGTAAATATGTAAGAATTCTCTTGACAACACTGATGTGGGATTCTTTTGGGTCAGCATAAAATCGGGCATAAAGACATACACTAAACATTATATCCAGTCTGCTGGCAGTTAAATAGAGAAGTGATCCAATTATTCCCCTATACTTCTTCTAGTCTACTGACTTTCCATTTGGATCTTTATATAATTGAATGGTAGAACTCATGGGAGTGTTCATGGCCTTAGCATTGTCCATTTCATACTTTTTTATAATATCCTTGATGTACTTAGATTAGCTAAGAATTGTTCCATCTTCCATCTGTTATGCACTGAATCCAAGGAAGTAATTAAGTTCTCGCATCATACTCATTTCAAACTCATCACTCATTATTTTTGAAAATTCATCGCATTAGGTTTTCTCTGAAGTTCCTAATAAGATGTCATCTATATAAATCTGAACAATGAGTATCTAATCTTTTATCCTTTTTAAGAAGAGGGTGGTGCCCACACTACCCATAACAAAGCCTCTATCTAGTAAGAATGTGCTAAGTCCTTCATACCAGGCTCTAGGTGCTTGCTTTAACCCATACAATGTCATTTTCAATTTAAATACATGATTTGGAAATTATGAGTTTTTAAATCCGGGGGGTTTCTGAACATAAACATCTTCTTTAATTACCCCATTTAGGAAAGCACTCTTAACATCCATTTGATATAATTTCAAACCCTTGAAGCAAGAAAAGGCTAAGAGTACCCTTATGGCTTCTAGTCTAGCTACTAGGGCAAAGTTTTCATCAAAATCTATTCCCTCAATTTGGTTATACCCCTTAGCTACTAGTCTGACCTTATTTATAACTATTATTCCAGAGTTATTCATCTTTTTCTTAAAGACCAACTTTGTTCCAGCCACACTTTGTTCCTTAGGTCTATTTACGAATTCCCACACATCATTCCTAACAAATTGGTTTAGCTCTTCTTGCATTACTAGGATCCAAAATTCATCTCCTAAGGCTTGATCTATGTTGGTGGGTTCAATTATGAAGATAAATGTAAAATGACTAACATCCTTTTTAAGTTTATGCCTAGTTTTTACACCTTTAGATGGGTCTCCTAGGATCAACTCTTTAGGTTGACTAGATGAATATCTCCAATCTCTAGGCATCCGCTCCTGAGGTTCTACTCTATCTACTATGGTAATGGTTTCTACCCCTTGAATGACCTCGACTTCTTCTTCTTTTGCATTAGGTTTAGAGGTCTTAACTGATTCATCAAATACCACATTGGTAGACTCTTCTACTATAAGGGTTCTCTTATTAAAGATTCTATAGGCTTTACCTATAGATGAATAGCCTAAGAAGATGCCTTCATCAGATTTAGGATCAAATTTTCCTAATGGTGACTTACCATTAGATAAGATAAAGCATTTGCATCCAAAAATGTGTAAGTGAGGAAGATTTGGTGTCCTACCCTTAAGGAGTTCATAGGGTGTCTTATTAAGTTTGGGTCTAACATTCACTCTAGTTAAGATATAACAAGTAGTATTCACTGCTTCTGCCCAAAAAGATCTTAGGAGAGTGTATTCAGCTAACATTTCCCTAGCAGCTTCAACCAAGGTTCTATTATTTCTCTCAGCTATTCCATTGTATTAGGGGGTCCTAGGGGTAGAGAAGCTATATTCTATTCCTATCTCTTGACAGAACGATTCAAACCTATCATTCTCAAATTCTTCATCATAATCACTATGGATTGTTGAGATTTCACATCCTAATTTCCTTTAAATATAAGTGGAAAAGGTTCTAAAATCTTCAAATGGCTCACCCTTATGTGCTAAAAATCTTACCCAAGTAAATCTAGAGTAGTCATCCACTATTATAAATCCATAAATTTTGCCTCCTAGGCTAGCTGTACTAACAAGTCTAAATAGGTCCATGTGAAGAATTTCTAGTGGCCTAGTGGTGTTGATATCCTTGATTGAATGAAATAATGATTTCACTAGTTTTCTTAGTTGGCAGGCATCACATAGGTGGTCCTTAGTGAAGTCTAACTTACGTATACCTCTAACTAGGTTTTCTTGAGTGATATTCCTAAGTTTTTTCATGCTAGCGTGGCATAGTCTCCTATGCCATAGCCAAGAGTCATCAGCTATTATTTCTAAACATAAAGGGTTTGAATTTGCAATGCAATTGAGGTCTACTATATAGATATTATTTATCCATTTTTCTTCTAACACAAGTTTATCGTTTAAGCTAAACATTAATTTATTAAAGAGAAACCTTATGTCAAAATACTTGTCACACAGTTGACTAATACTTAATAGATTGTGCTTTAAGCCATTAACTAAAAGAATATTTTCAAGTAAAATTTTTTTAGAATTTCAATTGATACTTGAGCCCACAACTTTCCTGGTGGTGTTGTCTCCAAAAATCACCTTGCCTCCTCACTTGGCCTCCAGTGTCATGAACTGCTTCATATCTCCAATCATATGTATCGAGTAGCCACTGTCCAGGTATTACATGCTCTCACTATGTCTTTTATTAGAGCACCCCTACAATTTCGATCAATGATTAGTTTTGGGAACCCAAGTGAGTTTGGGTTCCTCCTCATGCTTGAATGAATGGGATGTATGCATGTCATGTTATGATGAATGCGGCTTAAGTTTCCACACTAGATATTTCCTATGGTGAATTATGCAAGTGCACGTTATGTGACCTAATATGCCATAAGAGTAACACCTAACATCAAGAAATGGGTTCACTAACCTATATGGGTGATGGTGCCTCTTCCTAAGTTTCTGTGATGCATGCAGTGTAGAGGGGTTGTCCCATTGGACATGTGAGGGTAATGATTTATTATTTTCCAATGTTATAACATTTGCTCTTAAGTATTCATTTACACTTTCGTAGCTTAATACTTCTCGTTTCGTTATATGCCAATGCTATCTAGTTAAAATGCAAGTTCTTCTAATTCAATAAATGCATTTTCTAGTTCAACATGTGATGATTTAAAGGAATCATTTGTAATAGTTAATTCAACATGCTTCTTGTTTAATCTATCAAATTCATCAAGTAGGAACATATGATCTCTATCCAAGTTAGAATGTTCTTTAACTAAATTAGCATGCTCTTTTTGTAAAGTATTAAAACCAGTGTTAAGACCATCATGCATTTTCTTTAACTTTCTATATGAGTCATGAATTTTCTCAGAAATAACTAACAGTTCATCATAAGAGAGTTGAAGTACCTCATCTTGATATTATTTATCAAGCTTATCGTTAGTCATAAGACACAAATTCATTACCTCCACCTCTGCTTCTTCTTCTGACGATTCTGAAGCAGAGTCAGCCCAAAAAGCTCTTTGTGTTTTTAGTTTACCCTTGTTGTACTTTGACTTCTCCTCGCCCTTCTCCTTGGTAGGGTGAGTCTTTACGTTAGGGCAATCAGCTCGAAGATGACTTGGTTTTTTGCACTCAAAGAAAATTGTGTCAGATGCAACTTTAATATTCTTTGAGCTTTTACCGTTCTTCTAGTTATTTTGATGATGTCATTGCTTTCTTTTCAAAAAATTCTTGAATTGATGAGTCATCAAGGCTATGTAATCATCTTCCTCCACTGTAGAACTATCATTTTCTAAATTGTTCACTTTTAGAGCCATAGTTCACTCCTTCTTTCTCCTGCATCACTTTGCCTTTGACTCACTCCTTGCTCGTAGGCATTGAGCGACCGAAGCAAATTATCAATTGAATAAATGTTTAAATGTTTGGACTAAGTTATTATAGTTATTTTTCATTATAAGAACTAGGTAAGCATCTCAAAATTTTATTAACCTTTTTCCAAATTAGATAACTCTCTTCCTAGAGCAAGGAAGGATGTCACTATCTGGGTGAATCTAGTGTACATTTTAGATACAGTCTCACTAGGTTTCATGCGAAAGAGTTCATAATGATGTAGTAATATGATTAGTCTAGGCTGTTTAACCTCACTGGTTCCTTTGTACGTGATACACAATCTATCCTAGATCTCCTTACCATTATTATAAGTAGACACTCATATATAATCTTCTGATTTCAATCCACAGAAGAAACAATTCAAGCATTTTGTATTTAATTGTGCGAGTTCCCTAACCTCATTTCTCCATTCATTAAATGATAAAATAGTTTTAACATCAATCATGAGATAAAAAGGTGCAGAGTAACCTTCTTGTACCAACATCCACATGCGATAGTCTATAGATTGTAAAAATGTAGACATACAAATTTTCCAAAAATCAAATGGTATATTATCAAACAAGGGTGGACGAGTTATTGAATAACCCTCCATAGTGTTACGGTTACCAAACAATGCCATGTATCATATATTTTTAGGTTTTCTAAAACACTATTTTAAAACCCCGCTCTGATACCACTTGAAAGTACGAGATGCACAAAGACGGAGGGGGGGGGGGGGGGGGTGAATTGGTATTTTAAAAATAAAGCCTAAACACAAGTTCTAGTTCTTGATAGATTTTTTAGATTTTTTTTTAAATAATAACTTAACTATTTAATTGCGAAAGCTAATGATTTGTTCACAATTATAATAGTTGTGATATAATTTTAAATCTTACAAAAAAAAGCTAAAATCAAAATTTTCACCAAGTAATTAACATAGAAAATAAATGCAAGAAAAGTAAAATACAAAAAAAGGAAAAAGCACACAAGAAATTTCTATAGTAGTTCGGTCACTTGACCTACGCCCACTCCCTGGAGTCCTCCACTCTGAGAGTTGCACTACTAAAAATTGAGTCTCCTTCTGCTCCCACAGCAAGGTGAATAAGCCTTTACAAAACTCACTTTCACCTTCTCTGATATGGTGGAGTACCAGACAATATGTCACCCTCCTGGCGGCGGCAGCGGACCTTCTCTTTTTTCTCCCTCCAAGAGAAGGTAGAGAACCTCGAGGACATTGACCTTAAAGGCTCACTCCCTAGAGAGCTTCCATAAGACTCACCAAGGCTACAAGAGGAGCATGAGTGTAGCTAGCTCAGAGCAATCATGTGATATGCTCACACTTCTTCTCCCTCACGCTCAAGCTCACCTTCTCCTTCCTCTCACAAACCCTTGATCTCTTCAAAAGCTCCCTCTCAAAAGTTCCTTCAGTTATCACGTTCCTCTTTACACACATCCAAAAGAATAATGATAAACTTGTTTTAAATTAGGATTCAGAAAACCCTAATGATTTAATTTAGATAATAATGTTTATACAGTATGATCAGTTCAAAATCAGTTCTGTCCAGTACGAAGGCAGACGAACAGTTCACAAATTTTAAGCACATCGTACAGTATAATTAAGAGATTGTGTTGGATGATCATTTTATTTTCTACTGTTCGTACGGGACAATTTATCGGATGACCAAAATCATCTCGGTAAATCACCTCGCTCTGTACACTTTGTATAGTATAAATAGTTCAATTCAGGTCATCGTCTTGTACGATATAATTATCGCCCGGGACGAATAGTTTAAAAAACGATGGTTTCATTTGGTAGGATCTATAGCACGACCAAATTCAACTCTGTAGTTCCTATAGTGTGAATGGTAGTAATTAAGAAACCTTGATTTAATTACCTAATTATGAGGGATAATTTTGGCAAGATTTCAAATGATCGTACAGTACAATTATAATCATACAGTACAATTAGTTCAAAAATTAATTTCAAAATCTTACCTAAATTAAGCTAGCAGCTAGGGTTTTCAGGTGGAAACAAATTGTACAGTACGATCAGTTCACAAACTAATCATTCAGAATTAGCCGTTAAGCCTAAGTTTTAATAATATATTATACAATATGATTAAAAATCGTACAGTATGATTTTCTTTTTTTTAAAAAAAATTATCTTCACAAAAAAGACTCTCCCCTTATATGTGTGTGCATGGTCACCCCTTTTGCATGCACTCTTTTGTGGCAGACTAAAAAAAATAGAAGAATAATGAATGTATAAAATATAAATTCTTTTACATCCTATTCTACCCAGTCTTGAGTCTCCAGTGGTTTTGAGCGGTGTGTATCTTACCTGAAGTGTTAGTGCTCACAGATAAAAATAAACAACTATATTTTTCAAGGAAGAATATAGTAATCAAGTCATTATTATTTATCATCATCAAAATCAGATACTAGGGATCTTGGATTATAACAACTATCGATCCGACGGCTTGGATTAATCACCACGTATTTAAGTGGCATCCTAGATGCGTGTCATGTGTCCTTCCAGGTGGCAACCGATAGTGCTGGAGGCGCAATCATTGTGCTTCCAGTGATTGTACAACGCCTGTGTTTTAATGTTAAAAAAAATTAATTAAAAAATCATTTTAAATAGCTAGAACTTCAAAAATTAATAGAAAATTCATTTTTCATCAAATTGAGTGTTCTTCAGCTCGTTGGAAATGTCTTGAGCCCTAATATTTATTGTATAGTGAGTTATTTGTCTTTATTTAAAATCCAAATTTTATAATTTTCTCACAATCTAATGGCCAAATTAAACCCAATTTTGGTAAAATATTTTTGAGAATCTTAGGAATGACCTGCATTTTTTTAGCACCAGATGCTCATGGGATTGTTATGGGATAAATTTGTAATGTAATTGGTCCATTTTGGGCCCAAAACTTCAAAAATTCATCACTCTCCAAATTGGTAGAATTAGATTAAAAAGATGAAGAGAGAGAAGCTCCACGTTTGGCGGTGGATTAACTGATTTTTGAAATTCTTTTTTGCAGTTTCGCGGTTTCTTTCCTGCTCTGCTGACTGTGGACGGCCGCCAGCATCAGCTGGTTGCCGAAAATGCTGACGTTCATCATCCTTCATCATTATCTAGGAGTTTTACTAAGTTTTCGACGAAGTTCTCTCCACCTACATTTGGTGATTCCAATCTCCTTCTTGATGGAAAAACTAGTGTTAAGAATGATCATCCTCTGATCATTAATGAAGGTGGTTTGCTGATTCTGAAGAAACCTGTAGAAGTTCCTGGAAAAGGGAAAAATGTGGTGCCTACAGAGATGGCTTCATGTCCGTCGAAGATTGCTATTTCCTCGAAGGGATACATGACAGACTCAACATCGGCTTCTACGTCTGGGTCGAAGCCTAAGTGGAGTGATTTGGTGGATAATGTACAAAGAGGAGGTGAATCTGTTGGTGTGATTGTAGATGTGGACCCAATTAAAGGAACTACTTCTGATGAGGCTCGCTGCTGTAATTCTGGTAATCTGGGCACTTGTTCATCTCTGAAGCAGCTGGATGCTTCTTCTCCTAAAAAGTCAGTTGTTCCTTTGAATGCTTGGAACAAGAGGACAAATATTAAAGTCTTTGATCTTAACCTTGGGGAAGGTTTTATAGAAGAAGGATCGGTAGTTAAGCTACATGTTCAGAATGAGTTGGATAACTCTAACAGATTAAAAAAATCCCTGGTCATTAAAGTGTTTGGTGATAATTTGCCATTTCCAGTCATTAGTATGGAATTGAGGAGGCAATGGGCGGCTTTTGGTAAATTTCGCAAGACTCTTCTTGGTCTGGGGTGGGTTCTCTGTGCATTGGAAGAGCCTGAACCGGTGGAGATGGTGTTATCTAGTGGGTCGTGGTATGTTAATGGTAATATAATTGGGACGGATCGTTGGTCTCCTTCTTTTTCACCTTCTTCTTTGAAGGGATTAACTGCACCTATATGGATCCGTATGCCTAATCTCCCTCTTCAATGTTGGGATGAAATCAATGTGAGTAGGATACGTCCATGGTAGGATCCCCTTATCTTATTGATGCAAACATGTTCCAGTGGGGGAGAAGGGAGTTTGCTCATGTTTGTGTTCGGGTAAAGCTGGATAGCCAACTCACATTGGGGGTTTGGGTGGAAGGCAGCCTTGGCAAATTCTTTCAAAGTATTGAATATGAAAGATTGCCTATATTTTGTTTCAATTGTGGAAAGATATGACACCTTAAAGACAATTGTTTAAAAGAAAATTTGGAGACTTCAGATTTGCAGGAGTGCAGAGAAGACATTGCCAGGAAGGTGGGTACATCTGTGTCTGATAGAAGATGGGATTTACATGCTGTCAGCCAGAGAGAGGTTATGGACCTTGGGTCCATGTCAACTACGGGAAGAGGAGGATGCAGAATCGTAATAGGATTACAAATCCTCTGCCATTGAAGGAAAATGCGGTGAAGGAGGATACAAGCTTGCCGGTTAAGGAAGTTGAGAAGGTGCTGAATGCTGATACTGATGTCAATTCGGCTGGTTTAAGTGAAGTGTATGGAAGTGCTGCAATTACTATTTCTGTGGATCTGAACGACAAGGTAATTCACTCTGGTGAAGTCTTGGAGCTCAATCAGAATGTCACTAAGCTGGATGGTATGGTTTCTAATTCATCTTCTTTACTTAAAGTTGAGAATAAATTTCAAGCTTTAAATGCCTTGAATATGGAAGTAGACAAATTGGATTTGGGTATAATGACTGCTGCTGAGGGTGGTACTAAAAATAAGGCTTGTGATGGGTTGGAGGAGGCCAACCTTTCGCTGAAGGCTGAGTTGGGTATGGTGAAGGAGGGTCCATCTGGTCGGAAGAAAGGGGTAAGACAGCTTAAAGGGCTGGGCCCTGTGAATACTGCTTCTAGATCCCGACGTTTGGAAGGTGAGATGAAGGTAAAGGGTAGTGGTGGTTCTCCCCTAATCCATTAATGTCTTCTATTCTTTTTTGGTACTGTAGAGGAGCAAAGAAAGTCAAGGCTTCTCTATATCTCAAAGAAGTGGTTAAGGAGTATGGGGTTTTCTTTGTGGGTTTGTTGGAAACCAAGTTGAAGTCTTTTGATAGTAGGGATGTTCTTGCTTTGATTGGTAATGGCTGGAATTTCTTTCAGATCCCTTCGATGGGCTTGTCTGGAGGTATTTTAGTGTTGTGGAAGAGTAGTTTGGCTACATTCGCTGTGTTGGACTCATCTAATCAGATGGTTGTAGGGGATATTAAAATTCTAAATAAAGGTAAATGGAGAGTTGCTTCAATATATGGCAACAAAGATGTGTATTAGAGGAGAAGTCTATGGGAGAAGCTAGAGACTTTGTCTGGGATTGATTTTCCTTTTATTTTGGGTGGAGACTTCAATTGGTTATTAGACAAGGACGATAAAAGAGGTGGTTGGAGATTCATTTTCTCTCAAGGCCCTAAGGAGATGAAGGCATTCCTAACCAATAATGATCTCCATGAGATAGGATTTATTGGGCCCAAATTTACTTGGTGCAATAATAAATCGGGTATGGATCGAATCTTGGAAAGGCTGGACAGATGTTTGGTGAACTCGGCAACCTTAGATTTGCCTCATCGTATGGTGCTGAGACATCTTCCTCGGGTGGCCTCAGACTATTGCCCTATCCTGTTAAATCTAGTGGATATTAGTCCCATGGGTAAAAGGCCTATCAAGTTTGAAGACATTTGGGCATCATACTTGGCGTCGGCTGCAGTGGTGAAAAATTCTTGGTGTAAACAGGTAAGGGGGAATTCAGCTCAAATTCTTAATCATAAGTTAAAATGTACACTGAAGGCATTGTTCTATTAGAGTAAAGCTAAGTTCACGGTCTTTAACAAGCAGAAGGAGAGATTGAAAGCAGAGACTTTGGAATTTCAAACTAAAGAAGCGGATGTTGGTTTTCTTTCGTCAGAGGATTTGTGGAGGCTCAAAGTAAAGATCTGTAAACTGAATTCAATCATTGCTCGGCTTAGCGCATGGTGGAAGCAATGTTCTAAAGTGAGGTGGATGGTGGATAGAGATTGTAACTCCCGATTCTTTCAGGCATTTGCAAGTGCAAGATGGAACTCTAACTTCATTTTCAGCTTGAAGTCGGAAGATGGTAACTTGAAAGAGGATCCAGTTCAAGTGGAGGATATTCTGGTTTGGTTTTTCAGCAGAAAATGGAGTTATAAAAGATGTGAATTGGGGGGGGGGGGTGGCAAGCCCCGTTGAGCAGACTGCAAGCTGAAGATTTAGAAGTGTTAAATAAGGTGTTCACTGTACAGGAAGTTGAGGCTGCTGTTCAACAGGCTAGAGGTTTAATTTCACCTGGGCAGGATGGAGTAACCTATTCATTCATCAAGAGCTATTGGTCAATCATTAAGGAAGAACTCTGGATGGCGATGGAATGTTTCTTCAGCAAGACTGGAATGTGTCATGACTGGAAGGAGACATTAATTGTATTGATCCCTAATATGACTAACCCTCTATCTCCTTCTGATTTCAGGCCTATAAGCTTGTGTAATACAATGTATAAGATTGCAGAAAAGGTCCAGTTAAATAGATTGGCTTTGGTTATGCCAAAGCTAATTTCTGAAGAGCAGGCGGCATTTCTGAAGGGTAGATCTCTTTATGATCATGTCCTTTTAGCGCAAGAGGTGTTTAACAAGTTCCAGTATTCTACAGCTTCAAAGAGGTTAGTCTCATTTAAAATTGACATGGAACAAGCTTATGATTCCATGGGTTGGCCAACTCTTACTAAGGCTCTAGAGTATTTTGGTTTTCCTTCCCTATTTTCTAATCTTCTTTTGGTTTTTGTTCAGCATCCAGCTTTTTCAATGTTAGTAAATGGTAATCATTCTCAGTGGATTTTTGCTAAAAGCGGGTTCAGACAAGGATGCCCGTTGTCTCCATATTTATTCATTCTCTTCTCCCAACTTCTGTCTAATGCTTTTTCTTCCAAGAACAATCATGGTATCTAAGTGAGCCCGCATGGTCGGAAAATTTTGCATCTTCTTTATGCAGATGACATTCTAATTTTTTCTGAGGCAAAGCTGGAAAAGGTGAAGGAAATAAAAGCTATTCTGAAGAAGTTTTGCAATTGGACCGGTCAGAATATAAATGTAAAAAAATTAGGAATTCTTTTTGGGAAAGCAGTTAAGGGGATAAGAAGGCGAGCCATTACCAGAATCATGGGATTCAAAAGAGTTAAGGAGCTCAAGAACTTATGTGTTAAAATGGCCTTGAGAAGACTAGCTAGATCTGATTTTTAGTTCATCATTAATAACATTCTCAGGAAGCTGAACACTTGGGGAGGGAAATACATCTCATTGGCGGGAAGGATCACTCTTGTTAAAACGGTATTACTTTCTTATCCCACTTTCTTCTCTTCTTTCTCTCATTCCGATGGGAGTCTTAAATGAGATTGATAAGCTCGGTAGAAGCTTCATATGGAATAAAATGAATGGAGGGGCTGGTCTTCATTATGTGAATTGGGAGACAATGTGTAAGCCACAGGAGTGTTGGGGACGTGGATTGTATTCATGTTCTAGTCATCGTGGTCCTCTTAGAGCTAAGCTTGCTTGGAGGTATATTCAAAACAAGGACTCCTTCCTTCATAAAGTCCTATACCCGAAGTATGGTCCGGCTTGGGAGGTTGAAGATGGAAGGAAATTGGGCTCAAATGCTTGGAAACTTATTGCAACATGCTGGAAGTATCTTAAACCCGTTGTGAGGTGGTGCATTGTAAATGGAGAAGATGTTGATATCTTAAGAGACACATGGATATGGGATAAAAATTTTAGCAGCTGGCCGACTTATGTCAACCCTCTCGTTTGCAGCGGTGGGATGGTTAGTAGATTGATCTCAAATGGAAGATGGAATGATTATGCATTGAAGGAATGCTTTGGGACAGAATTTGAAGACTTGGTAAATCAAGTGAAGATTAACTCCAGCTTGATTGCAGATCAACTGGAACTTACTCAGCAACATTCAGGGAAATCTATATCTTACTTGGCAGCAGCGGCTAATGAAGGGAGCTTCGAATAACTGGGAATGTGGAAATGGTTTAAAAAAGTAAAGTTGAATTCTCGAATTGAAAATTTCTAGTGGCGATTGTTTAATTGTGCCATTCGAACTTATTCATTTCTTGCTTATAGAAGATTATGCTCGGTTGTTACATGTCCGAGAGGCTACCAGGGGATTAAAGATATTGATCATGTGGCTTCCAGGTGTAGGAAGCTCAAGGAGGTGTTGGTACATTTAAATAAGTGGGGATTCTCTATTTGTGATTCCAATTCGTTGGAAGGGAGAATCAATTGGCTGGCAACTCAAACTGATTCCTTGGTTAAATTATTCTGCAATGTGGTTTACTTCTCTTGGAAAAATAGAAACGATGTGGTACATGGGAAAAGTGAGAAGTCTGCTATGTTGGTGGCGGTGGAATCTGTTTGCTTTGCAGTTGTCTCCTCGGAATTGAACTATTTTAGCTCGGGCCGGTTGGATGCTAATCAGCATTTGCTGTACGAAAATTATTGGCACCCTCCTCTAACCGATTGGCTCAAGGTGAATGTGGATGCAGCTCTATTACCTTTGTATAGAGCTGGTTTAGGTGGAGTATTCTGTGATCATAAAGGTAGGTTTCTTTCAGCCTTTGGATTTTCTGAAATGCATTGGGACATTGCTCAACTAGAACTACTTGCTATCACTTCAATTGATCTGGTTTTTAAAGATTGGATGCTGGAGTTTAAAGGCTTAATAGTAGAGGGAGATAACACCAATATCATTAGTTGTTGAAGAAGGAGTTAAGACTTGGAGGATTGAAGGGCTGTTCTTTTACAAAAAATTTTAATTTTATCTTGTTCAATTGTATAGATAGGAGATGTAATAAGTTAGCTGATTGTTGTGCTAACTATGCTATTGCTAGTTCGTTCTATTGGGAAGATATCATTGGGAATAAGATTCCTCCTTCATTTCTAAGTATCTTGAAGGAGGAATCACATGGTACTATCTTGTAATTCTGCTGATTTTTGTTACTAATGCAAAGTTTATTTTGCTTCTTCAAAAAAAAAAAATGGTAGAATTAGGTTATCTGATTGTTATGATGTGCTTGCATATGTGCCAGGGTTAGGTGACTAAAATTTTCGACCCAATTGAATATTAGTGACACCTAGGAAAAAGCTTTAACGAATAGGTCTAGTTAACTTCAAAAAATTCTAGAAAATTATACACACCCCCAATAGGGGTGAAACTTTAGAACATTAAACTTAGTAACTTTTTACACCTTAGGTCCAAATTTTATTGGAATTGGAGGTCATTAGGTCAGAAAATTTTAGCCCTTTTTTGGACCCAAAAACTTGAAAAATTTATAATAAATCAAAAGTAAGTCTAAAAATTACAAATAATATATCAAACTGACCAAAATTTGATTCTCTATTTAGAAAAAATAAAAACCCCATCACTAAACATTTAGTTTAATATTAATTTAAGTTTTGGTTAAAATAAAAAAATAATTAAATAAAATAACTAAAAATTATTAAAAATTCCAAATAAATTCTAACCACCTAAAAACACTGCAATGGGTCATCCCTAATATTTAGGAGTGATTCTATATAATTTAGGTTGAGTTTAGATCAAAACAATTAAAACCTCCTTAATTAAGTAATTTAAAAAATTAATTAATTAACAAAATTTTAGAAAATTATAACTAATTCCAAAAAATTCCAAATTAACCGAACTTAGTGTCATTCAAGTCCATTTTAGATCCAGTATTTTCTAAAAATAACAAACCAACATAAATAGGTCAAAGTTAAAAAGTCAACTTTTGGTCTACCGTTGTACAAAATTAGATCAAAACTTAAAAATTTTATAACTTAGTGTAGAAAAATCCAAATTGAGCAAACTGAATGGCATTGTACTCTATGAAAGGTTTAATATTTATTTAAAATATTAAATTATCAAAAATTACTTAAAATAAAAAAAGATAACTTTTTGGTCAACTTTAATTCAAATTTCAATATGAACTTCAAAAATTCATAATTAAATATAAAAAAATCCAATTCTAGTAAACTCAAAGCCTAATTACTCATATTTAGGTCTAGTATTAGAGAAAAATATTAAATTTCAAGATTTCAACTTTAATTAAAAAGTCAAATTTTGACCTCTTTAATTAATGCATTTAAATAATTCAAATAATTTGAAAAAAAATTAAAAATCATTTAAAAATCCAAAAAACTTTAATCCAACTTTAAAAATAGCAATTAATCAATCTTAATTAAAATTTATTAACTTTCAAACCTTAATTAAATCAAATCAATTAGTTATTTCGATTATCACTCGGTGCCTTTAACCTGCTGGGTGTCATAGATGTTTTGCAGGTTTTGGCCTTTAACCTGGACTACTAGGTTGGGTATTCTTTATCTATCAACTGTTATTGTCACCTTAGCTGGTTGGCCTTTCAGCCTTTTATATCTCATGCTCGGATGCATTAGATCTATTACTGTTACTTTTGGTTCACAGGTGCATGGTATTGTTGGTTTCCTGATGGTAGGGCTATCTTTGCTAGGGTGGAGGAGAATAAGTGTTGGGATTCTTCAAGTGTTTTTGATAGCTTTACTAAGCTAGATTTTGAAGTTGTTGTTGTCTCTTCTGGTTACTCTATTGATAGTTGTTTGATTGTCTATTGTTGCTTCCTTTGTATATGTCTTATGAATCTTTGTTGGATCTATCAACTTTCTATCTCGTGTGGTTATTTAAGCTTCTTCTATTTTGGGCCTCATCTTTTTTTAGCAGAATATTCTTAGTGCAGGTATTCATGGTGTAACCATTTTGGATGGGAAGCTGGAGCTGAATGCTGGTTTTTGTTGCTTTCCTTCTTTTTGGGTGTTTTTTCTTGTGCACCGTAGATTGTACCTAGGTTAGTATGTAACATTGCTTAGTAGGGACCTCGAGCTCTTAGGATTTTTTGGCTTTATTTTTATAGCTCTTCTAAGCATTAGCAAGCTTGAGGGACCCTTAAGGACTCTGTAATTTTTTCTTATATTAACGCGTACGCACCTCCGTGGATTTTCCAATATATATATATATATATATCGATTACCACTAGGTATCCCGGGCCTACTAGGCTATTAACTTAGCCCTAGAACATCAATCAACTTTAACCAATTACCTTGCATAAGATATATTCATACCACACAGCCTGCTACACACACTTAGATGATGTGGAAGGGCACCACTTCTAGTCCTAGGTTAGGCCGATATTTACTTTTCTACTATGTGTTGGGATTTTTGAGCTTTCACTACATGGTTATTGTTAACATTGATATGATTGTTTATTTAATTTTTGTACTCTGTAATGTTATTGCTTTTCAGTTTTTCTTGCACTTAGTATACATGCTTAAATAAAAGAAATGGATAAAATATAGCTTATTTTGCAGTAGCTACAATCAAGCACATGTATAAGTTATTATTTTCATGCTAGTTTGCTTTATGTAATTTTATAAAATGTTGGATATCAGTTTTTTGTTTAAATGTTGCTAAAGGGAAGACATAATTGTTTTGTTTGTATTGAAGCTTTATATAACGATCTTGTTCTTATGGGAGTTTTCTCCTAATGTAAACTAGCATGAAAATCTAAGAATAGACTTGGTTGTTTGTTGAGATGTGATGGGTTGTGAACATCTCCTTTCAAGATGATTTTTTTTTTAGCATATGTAAATGGATTTGATGCTTTGAAGGTAACATGATATCTTCTTGTTTAGAACATCAAATTTTGGCACTGGAGGCTTGTAATATCCTTTTTTTAAGATGGTGTATAAAAGGGTTTTTCTTGTGAGAATATTTTAAATCAGATTTCTTGTAGAAGTGTTTAAATAGGATTGTGTCTTTTGGATTTGTTTGAATCAATGAAGGAAGGTGCTTAAAATACGTATATTATGATTGAAAGAAGAGATGAATCCTTGATGTTCATTATTCCATTTGTTATGGCCATGCTTTTATTGCATATTATACCATCAATGATGGTTGCAAGTTATTGAGTGAATTGTGTTATGCATATACATAGCAAATTTTGTTAAAATTGGAAAGGTTCGAGTGCATCTATTCTTTCTTTTATTTACAATTAGCATATATGTTCATGTTGAGGAACAAATGAAGTTGGCTTTGAACAACATCCTGCTTGATAGGAACAAATTTTCTATGGTTTGTAATAAGATGAATGTAGTCAACATGTTTGTTAACACTTTGTTAAAACTCATGCTAAACCCATCCATCTATTTTATTTTTTGATTGTGAACACTCACGAATTAAAAAAAAAAGGTTTATTTATAACTTCATAGAGAATGTTTAAAAGGATGTTTGGTGATAAAAGGTTTTGAATTGTCATTGAATTAGAGAAATTATGTGCAAAATTGTATTTTGATCCTACATGTATGCTCATCATTTGGCATTGCTAAACTTGTTGGAAAGATAATATGCATATTTAAGTCACAAAAATCATAAATTTTATATAAAGATTCATGGTTTTGTGCTTTAACACCATATTTGTATATCTAATGAAAGGTTTGTGGTTATGTTAGAATGATTCCTTGAAATCCGCAAAAAAGTGTGCTTTTTATCTTTCTTTAGACTAACCATGTATTACTCTTCCAAATGAATGGCCTTAGTTATATACTCCTCTTAAAATGGTTAGAATAATTTTATTTCATAGTCATGTTTCTTCTATACACATCTGATTTGCATGGAATTGTTATATAACATTTTTGTGATCAATTTGGTGATGCAAATTTATTTGAACTTGTTCCTTAATTTTGGGGAAAGGTGCCTAAATTTCTCCATATGAACATGGTTATATTGTAGAGAAAAAGATTATGTATGTTTTGATTCTTTGTGTGAAAACCTTTGTTACATGGAAAGTTAAGTGTTTTGTGATGTATGTGAAAATTTTATGCATAAATTTCTATAAGCAATCTTTCATGTTTTATTCATTATTCAAAGTTATTGGAGAGACTATCGCAAATTATGATAGTGATTTATGGTTTAATTGAAAATATAGGTTTTGCTTGACGATATTTATCTCAAATATTGTATGCATATATTCAAGGAGAAAGTGAATGAATTTGTCTCTTTAAATGAGATTTTCTATGTAATAGTTTTGAGTAAAAGTACCCCTCTTGAATAGAAGGTTTCATGTACATGTTTGAAGTCATGTGACATAAAGATTTGTATCCATATTATTAAGTTCCCATGAATTTCATATAGGTAAGCAAGCCCTCTTGTAACTTATGTAAAATTTCCTTCACTTATACTGACATGCTTTTATATGCAATGTGTGTAGCTTCCTTTTATATTATTTGTGATAATGAATCTCTATGCTATATGTTAGTAAACCTCCATGTGTTTCATGCTTAACTTACTTATTTTTTAGTTTCCTCCACGAATTTTAGTGAGCCTTCACATGTTTTATGTATTAATTTTCTATGTTTTGTAGTAGTGAATTCTTATGTTTGACGCCGTTAGATTTCCACATGATTCTTATATAGCCTCTCTTTATGCCTTATGCTATAAAATCTCACATTATTCTATATTTTGATAGTAGCATGCATATATTAAATGAATTTTAATATTGAATCACTTGTTAATTAAATTTTTATTTACTTACATTTCTTTTTGAATAGCCTTTACGCTCACTCCTATTTCCTTCTCTTTACTTTTATTTGTGAGGTACACCCTATTTTGCATGTCATTTGTAATTGAGTCACTTTCTTGGGAGCTTTTGAGTGGGCACATTAGGTACAACTTGATAGTTATATAGAGACCTCTCAATGTATGTTGAATGGTTACACACTAGCACACACATTGTTGACTGCTTTTATATTCCCACCCAAATATACCAGTTAGGATGTTTAGTTAGCTAGCCATAGGTTAGTGCACTAACGAAGCTTTGACCTTGTGGGTCAAAGCTTTCCCCTTTCTATAAAACCTAGAGGCCTTTAGGGTCATTTTAGGCTTGTAGTGTAGGCCACCTACATGTGCCATGTGCATCATTTTTCTCACATAAAGTGGGCATCATGAGGTAGGTTTTCTTTGGGATTTTAAAACATTTAAATAACTCTAAAAAACTATTTCTTTATTTAAATAAAAATTGAGCTCTAGTATGTTAGGTACTTTTTTTTGTTAGCAACATGATTATGATGTCTCTTAACTATTACTTTGTTTAGTTACTATTTAAGCCTAAAGTAGAACCCATATTGTGATGTTCATTTGCTCCAAACATCATAAAGAACCATTAAAAATCATAAAATCAATTGATAAAACACATGATTAATGAGCTTTTAACTTCTCTTAAAATTTGTAAAGAATCAATCCTAATGATAATCATATATTAAAATTCACTAAACAACCAATATAAAACATAACGACAACATGATGTCCTGGCAAGCCAGGACTATGAGGCTATTAAAATAGCCCCAATGAGAGTGAAATAAACCTCATGGCCCTGGTTTAACAAGGGTAATCATCATATAACCTAAGCAATAATAACAATTCACCAACAAACTAAATATTTCAACTCGCATCCTAATCAATAGAGAAAATATAAGAAATGCATACCAATCTCAAACTTCTCCTTTTTTTTTTTTTGATGAGAATGCTTAAAGCAATTTTATTAAATCAACTAATTACAACTAGATTCCTCCTTCAACCAGGCTAAAAAAGAAGGAGGAATTTTATTATTACAAACGTCATCCCATAAGAAATCCAAACTAAGAGCTAAGTTAGCGCATGAATAAGCTAACTTATTACATTCACTATTAGAGAAAAGAAAAATAAATTTCTTGAAATTAGTGAGATAATCTAAATCCTTTTGGTTAAGAAAATCTTTAGTGAGAACTGGTTTCATCAAAGAATTTTGAAACAACCTGATGAAATTATAATTATCTCCTTCAATCAGTATACCCTTCGCATCAAACATCCACTCTTGAATGAAATTACTCAGAGAAAGAATAGATAAGATCTCCACTTGAGAACTATCCCAATGAAGGCAGCCGATACCAAAAGTACCTAATAACAGACCTTTGCAATCTCTGAAAACTCCTCCTATGCCAGCTTTATTGTTAGTATTTAAAGATGCATCCACAATTACCTTGATCCAACCAAGAGGTGGAGGATGCCAAGAAGATTGAGACAGCTTATACATCTTATTAGCATCCTAGTTCTCCTGAATCAGACTAGTTTAAAATGAAGCAACAACATGAATGATTGAATTTGAAGCACTGACAGAACAACTATCTTCAATACCTCTATGAACTAGCTTGTTCCTTCTTTTCCAACAAAACAATACCACAAAACAATACAAATTGCAAAGGAATGAATTCAATTCTGCTAATTTGTTCAATAACCGAAAATAATCTAACAACAAATCAGAAGAACGAATAACAAAATTCAAAGAAGCAAGTTGATCCACCACTTTTTTAATCATAATGCATTTAAGAGCTACATGCTCAACATCCTCCACTTCCACACATCCTCTCAGGCATCCTTCAAACTCAAGTAGTCTCCTATAATGCAGGAAACCAATTGATAAAACACATGATTAATGAGCTTTTAACTTCCCTTAAAAATATTAAAGAATCAATCCTAATGATAACCATATATTAAAATTCACTAAACAACCAACATAAAACATAACAACAACATGATGCCCTGGCAAGCCAGGACTATGAGGCTATAAAAATAGCCCAAATGAGGGTGAAATAAACCTCATGGCCCTGGTTTAACAAGGGTAATCATCATATAACCTAAGCAATAATAACAATTCACCAAAAAACTAAATATTTCAACTTACATCCTAATCAATAAAGAAAATATAAGAAGTGCATACCAATCTCAAACTTCTTTTTTTTTTTTTGAGGAGAATGCTTAAATCAGTTTTATGAAATCAACTAATTACAATCAGATTCCTCCTTCAACAAGGCTAAAAAAGAATGAGGAAATTTATTATGACAAATGTCATCCCAAATGAAATCCAAACTAAGAGCTAAGTTAGCACATAAATAAGCTAACTTATTACATTCTCTATTAGAGAAAAGAAAAATAAATTGCTTAAAATTAGTGAGAAAATCTAAATCCTTTGGGTTAAGAAAATCTTTAGTGAGAACTGGTTTCATCAAAGAATTTTGATACAAGGTGATGACATTATAATTATCTCCTTCAATCACAATACCCTTCGCATCGAACATCCACTCTTGAAAAAAATTCCTCGAAGCAAGAATAGATAAGATCTCCACTTGAGAACTATCCCAATGAAGGCAGCCGATACTAAAAGCACCTAGGAACTGACCTTTGCAATCTCTGAAAACTCCTCCTATGCCAGCTTTATTATTAATATTTAAAGATGCATCCACATTTACTTTGATCCAACCAGGAGGTGGAGGATGCCAAGAAGATTGAGACAACTTATACAGCTAATTAGCATCCTAGTTCTCCCAA
Source organism: Dendrobium chrysotoxum (assembly GCA_019925795.1). Taxonomy (NCBI): domain Eukaryota; kingdom Viridiplantae; phylum Streptophyta; class Magnoliopsida; order Asparagales; family Orchidaceae; genus Dendrobium; species Dendrobium chrysotoxum. The sequence continues at coordinate 44,037,994 of CM034315.1, forward strand.
ATCAGACAGGTTTGAAATGAAGCAACATCATGAATGATTGAATTTGAAGCAATAATAGAACAACTATCTTCAGTACCTCCATGAACTAGCTTGTTCCTGCTTTTCGAGCAAAAGAATACCACAAAACAATACAAATTGCCAAAGAACAAATTCAATTTTGCAAGTTTGTTCAATAACGAAAAACAATCTAACAAAGAATCAGAAGAGGGAATAACAAAATTCCATGAAGCAAGTCGATCCACACTTTTTTAATCATAATGCATTTAACAGCTACATGCTCAACATCCTCCACTTCCACACATCCTCTCAGGTATCCTTTAAACTCAAGTAGTCTCCTATAATGCAGGAAACCATTCATTGGAATTGCATGCCTATCTAGGTGCCACCAAAAGATATCTATTTGCGGCCTTAACCTCAACTTATTCCTCTAGCGCCAATTCCCATCTTCCATAATATCTTCATAAGCCTTCTCCAAGGCAGGAGCTGCTACAGATTTACCTGTACACTTATAAGTAAGCTACAGTTGATCTTCACCCAATCCTGAATGAATGGGAATCGAAAGTATAGTCTCAACCATATGCTTCCCAAAATAAAGCTTCAGCTTGCTCATATCCCAATTCCCATCAGAGATAAAAGCCGAAAGGCGAAGGAATTCCAGACTGAGATCTGCTATAAATGTAGGCCACTTATCAATTCTTTTGTCAAGAATCCAAATATCTGTAATTGTATCCACTTTATCACCATTAGAGATTTTCCATCTCATAATAGGATGCAAAAAACCTTCTCCATACATGATAATCTTCCAAGTTGAAGAATAACACCTTTTACTTCCAGCACTCCATAATTCATATTTGGAACTCAAAGTCCTATTAAGAAGAGAATTAGGATTTTAAAATAAAATTCAGAGAAAACTTAGCCCTTAAAGGCCCAACCTTCTCCACAATCGACTGCACACCACGCCCACCTTTGTTCTTCAGCTTACACATGACATCCCAAGAAACATAATGAATGCCAAAACTTCCATCCCTCTTATTCCATAGAAAATTCCTATTCATTTTATCCATGTAAATCAAAACAACCAAAGGAACTAACGAATGAGTGGATAAATATATAGGAAGTGAAAGAAAGGAAGCATTGATTAAAGTAATTCTTCCCAAAAGAGCAATGAATTTGTTTTCCCATAGATTGAGCCTACTAGTAGCTTTGTTAATGAGATTACTAAAATCAGATCTAACCAATCTTCTTAAAGCAATCTTGACTCCCAAATACTCCATTTCATGAACCACCTTCAGATTCAAAATCATTAAAAGAGCTCTACCTTTCCTATTATTATCATATTTACCAAACAACATGGCTAATTTGAGCAAATTCATCTTCTAACCGGTCCACCTACAATAATTCTTCAAAATATTTTTTACTTTCTTGAAGCTCTTAATGTTGGCCTTTGAGAAAACATTAATTTCATCTACATACATTAAATGAGAGATCATAGGAGCATTAGGAGAAACCTTCATACCGACCCTTCTGCCTCTTTGAGCAAACTCTTCCATTAATAATTGGGAGCACAAGATAAAAAGGTAAGGAGAAAATGGGCATCCTTTTCTGAACCCACTTTTTGCCTCAATCCATTCAGAATTCATTTTGTTAATCAAAATTGAAAATTTCGAATTAATCACACATTCCATTATAAGATTAGAAAATCTCTTAGAGAAACCGAACCAATCAAGCACTTGATTTAGAGTGGACCAATGCATACCATCATATACTTGTTATATATCATCTTTGATAGCCACCTAACCTTAATTAGATTTAGAAAATCTAAATTTGCTAAAAAATTCTTGTGCAAGCAAAATTTGATCAGACAAAGACCGGCCTTTGACAAAAGCATATTGAACCTTAGAAATAACTTTTGGAAACAAAAAACTCATTCTATTTAAAATCAGCCTCGCCACAATTTTGTAAATTGATTTACACAAACTAATAGGATGATAATTAGAAGGCATCAGAGGACTTTTAACCTTTGGAATCAACATCACATTTGTCTCACTCCAATCAGGGCAAAGAATACCAGAATTGAAAAAAATCATTGATAGCCGTCCACACATCATTATCGATGATAAACCAAAAGGAATTGATAAAAGAGTAAGTAATACCATCATTACCTGGAGACTTGTTAGGTCCCAACTATTTAATAACAACCTCCATCTCCTCCCTAGAGAATTCTTTGTCAAGTGTTCTTGTATCTTCATCATCAAACTTCAAAGAGGAAGAAGGCCAACCTCCCAAGCTACTGTTGTGTAACCTCCATTTATTTTTAAGGAATTCTAGAAAAATCTTTTCAATGTTTTGATGGTCTTCAACAATCAGCCCTTTATTGTCATTAACAGAATTGATCCAGTTACAATTTCTTCTAGTCGTAGCATATGAATAAAAGAACTTAGAATTAGTATCACCATCCTTCATCCATTATAGTTTCGCCCGCTGCTTCCACCATGTGCTGAGACACCCAGGAGTAGAGTTATGTTCGTTTACCTTGGATCTCGTATAGAACAATTTGTGATTTGAAAGACCACTTTCCAACACTTCTTCTTCTTGCAACTCCAAAATTTCCTTTTTCAAACTCTCCTTCAAGTCAAGTAGGTTCTTGTGTTTAGCCTTACTCCAAAAGAATAAAGCTCTCAACGTTCTACTGAATTTTTTAATAAGAATTTCTGTGGCATTACCAATAGTTGGTTTATTCCAAGAAAACCACACAATTGAATGCGAAGCAGGGTAAGTAGACCAAACATCTTCAAACATCAAATTTCTCCTCCTCCTTATCCTAGAAGATAGGATTTTAATCATTATTGGGCAATGGTCCGAAGAAATTCTACCCAAGTGCCTCACTACCACAACTTTTAGAAGATTTAAAGCAGCACAATTGAGGATGCAACGATCCGACCTCTCTAAGATCCGGGCTCTACCAGTTTTATTATTACACCAAGTGTATTTAGGACCCATAAATCCTAAATCATGAAAATCAAAGTCTCTCATAAAAGAAAGCATGTCTTGAGGTCCTTGGGAAAGAATAAATTTTTTACCACCTCTCTTCTCATCTTGAGACAAGATACAATGAAAATCCCCTCTAATGATCGTAGGTATATTTCTACATGTAAGAGACTCCAGGTTTCTCGAAAGGATCTTTCATTCACAACAATCCCTACTTCCATAAATCATGGCTAACAACCACATCCCTTTATTGTCAATACTTAATTCACCCATCACTACTTGGCTGTTTGCTTCAACAACTAAAAATGAAGCTAAGTCCGACCTCCAATAAACCCAAATGCCACCAGATAAGCCTGCTACAGGGAAAAAGAAAAAATCCCATTTATCTCAAATAAATCTTTTGATTTCGAACGAATCCATAGATGAACTCTTAGTTTCAAGAAGGCGCACAAAAATTGCATCATTATCCTTCACAATTTCTTTCAAATACCCAAAGGCTTCAACTTTCCTTGCCCCGCTACAATTCCAAAAAAATTATAGAACTCATTTATCCATTGAAGTGGGGTTAGACCAACTACTAATCTTCTTACCCAACTCACACTTTCTGGTTTTGGACTTCAAGGTAGATTTACCCAAGGACTTAAGTTCTTTTTGCAATTTGAACCTTGCCACACTCAGAATACTATCTTCCACAATAGCCTGTGTATCTCCAATCTTCTTCACATCCTCCACCAGCTCGCCATCTTCTTTTTCAATCGCTGTACAGTCCATCATATTTTCCACATTTTCCATTTCTTCAATTTAACAAAGTACCATAAACTTATTCTTCTCCTCATGAATCTCATGATTTAGTGTCACCTCCTTACCATGGAGAGATTTTAACATCAATAGATCATCCTTACCATGGAGAGATTGTAACATCAAGAGATCATCAGAAATTTGAGTCCTTACTTCGGTAAGACTAAAAAATTTTTCCCCTTCTCCAATAGAATGTCCGTCAATCAATTCCAAATTAGCCATCACCTAATTAGAACGGTTAAAATTACTCACAGAATCTAAAGCTACCACTTTATCAGTAACATGTATTCTTTCAAAAACTGCTTCACCCTTTACTACCATCAGAGCGTTCGCCTTTCCTTCCTTTACCTCCAAATTCATATTAACATACAGCTCCTTATCACCCAACCCAACAAATTTGTCTATCTCCTTATTCACAGGTTTGCTTTGAATCTTCTTACTAGCCACCCTTAGCATGGGATTCCTATTTGGAAGACCTTTAAAAACCTTCTTGTTTCTATTATAATTTACATGAATCTGCGGCCCATATGTTGTCTTATTATCCATTCCTTGTCCCAAATCTTCATGGTTCCCTAGACTATGCTTCTCAACTTCACCACCAAGATTATTAACCATCGAAGAACCCTACTTACAGTCAATCTTTACATGCCCAATCATTCCACATTCAAAGAAAAAAGGGGAAATCTTCTCATATTGAATTTTTTGAAAAAATCTTTCCCCCAAACTTTCCAGCCAAACACCTAAAGAAAGAGGTTAATCCAACTTCACATGAACACAAACCCTTGCAAATTCTATTCTTCCCCATTGGAACATATTGCCATCTAACATCATTGGTAATCCATCCATTGAACCAATCCTTGCCACATTTACCTAATCCCAACATTGCAATGGCAATTGAGGCATTTTAATCCATATCGGAGAAGAAAGACCTTTAATGGATGAGGGAGAGAACTCTGGGGACCATCTATCCATACCAATAATGTGACTGTTTACAAACCATGGGCCTCCTAAAAGGATACCATCCAAAGCTTCTGCTATTTTGGAAGAACACAAAAACCAACCCATCCGTAGGGTAGTGAAATGAAATTGATCAACTTGGGCCCATTGGCGCCTTAATTCCCAAGACACTATATGTGAAGGGATTTCTTTCCCAAAAACATTGGTAACTAGAGAGTTATGGAGCCTTTTAGCAAGCAAAACTTTGTTTGACTCATCCAATTTCACCGCCTTACCATCATCCGTCAATACAATATCTCCTTCTTTGAAATTTAGTTTAATATAAGGTTTCTTAATCCAAGGATTATCCATAATTTTCTCAACCCCATTGTTCATAGGCATATGATCAAATATCGACACTGCATCATTGACATTAATCGAAGATGATTCCATTCTACGACCTTCAGGACCTTCTTTGACCTTATTACAAAAATTCTTGTTAACATATATGAGGGAATTCGCATTTATCACACTATCGCTAGGGATTAAATTTGAATTGCCAAATCTATTAACAAAAAGATTCATACATGACGAAGAAGCCTCCATGTTGTTAGTTTTAAAAGGAGAAAAACCTTTTGATTTCACCATACGAGCTGTTCCACAATCAGATGCCTGAGAAATAGCTTTACCCTTACCCTCAACAAATGTTCTCTTCACAGGAACAGAACCAGAATTCTCATTAATAACCAATGAACCTATTGATCTCATATTACCCACCTTATCAGCATCACGAATAAAACCAACATTCCGCTGAGCAAACTCGCCTCTATCCTGAAAAAATAATCCACCATCAGGGTGGCCACTTACCAAAGAGGAGACTGATGGTCAGTGGTGGTCAGTCGCCATCCCCTACAAGTCTGCACAAAATAAATGGGAAAAATTGGGAAATAAGGAAATTTGGAAAATAGAGACTTCTCTCTCTAAATGGGAGCTTCTCTCTCGAAACCGGGAAACCGACAAATCATAGAGTTTAAGGGAATAAAGTTTTTACCAATCTCAAACTTCAATGATTAAAAATGACTAATAAAATGCAACTAATATGCAAACCTCTAAATGAAATCATACAAGTCTATAGAACTACCAAAACTCTTCAATCTAATCTATAACCCCTAAAACTCTCTTAACCAATCTACAACTTTAAAAACATTAACAAATCATGTGAAGTCATAAAACACAAAAAATACATCTTCACAAACTCCTAACTTAATCATAAATAATAATCTATAGTAACTAAGGTAAAACCAAATTAAACTATTAAAATCCTCTCACCAACTCTTCAATGTTTAATAAAACACTTAGACACTAACATTTGAACTTAAACTAAAATTCTTTAACTTTAGGCAAACTAAAATGAGTTTGTTGAAGGAGAAAAATAACTTCAAAATCACACCATAGTTCCATAATCCATATCAAATTTATAATCATCTTTTCATATTTCCCTCTTAAAACATGAAAGGTACATAGGCTGGACTACCTTTAGCGGTGGGGCTATGCATCCTAAGGATACCTGGTTCCTCGAGCACACTGTAGGAAAGCCACGTACCCAAAAAGTTAATAAGAAAGACTACAAAAGTCTATATAAATTTTCCCCTTTTTAAAAATCTAAAGCCACCCTTAGAAGTCCAAACCAAATTATTAACCATCCAAATATTAAACTTTAAGTCAGGTAGAACCTATATATATCTATAGGTAGTGAGTCTTTCTGTTCTCATGTTAATCTCTAAAATAAATCTACCTTAGACATAGGAAGCCTAGATTTTTCATTATTGTGGATGATAGCTACACTTAAGATGTCACCTTTCAGCCATACCTTTAGTCTTAGATTATCAAGGAAGGATTAACCAACCGTTGCCACCTTATAACTTTTTCAGCCTTGAAAAGGTGTAGGATTAAGGATGGGCCATTTTCCCGTCAATTCTCCCGTCAATTCTTTATAACCTTAGTGTATGTTAGGGCCCATATCTTTAGATTCTTCGTAACTTTATAATTGAAATTATAATCCTAAGAACTAAGCGTTAATTAATCCACCATAAATCATTAATTATTTAAAGAAAAACTTGAGGGTTAATAAATTATACAATAAGAACTTGACCTTGAAACTTAAACTTCTCAACTAATTTGGGGTAGTTAGGTACGCTGATTTTTGCACACACTTAGGTAATAGAAAGGACACTTTTTTTAGGCATCCTAGGGTAGGATGTAGAAAGGATAACATTTTATAATTTCTTTTTTTTTTTCATTTTTCATTTGTGATGATGTGGTGATTATTTCTTATTTGGATTGTTTTATGGTTGCCATTTTTTTTATTTTATGATTGATGAGTGGGCACTTGCCCTTAATTGGTTAGATTGATTTATAGAAATACCTTTTGCAGATGACCACATACCTAAAGGGAAAATAAAAAATGTTGTCATATTAATTATAAATGCACTCTTTAACAGGTACTATGTGGAATGCTACCCTTAGGAATGTTGTCCTAAGGATAAGGTTTTGGATGATTGATGTGTGATTGTTTATTATAATTTTGCTGATGGTATTTTTTTTATAGGGGATTTATGTAATTTTTTATTTTATAAAATATAATTTTAGTAAAGAAAGCATTTTAGGTTTGTTGAAATTTCAAAAGGAAGGAGGCCAAGTAGGTGGAGACCGATCAAGAACCCTGACACCAACTCATTTATGTATAGATTTAGGCTGAGTTGTATATATGATAGAGCTCAGTAACCTTTTTTTATTTTCCTAGGGTTTATTGTAGAAGCCATCTTTGCTTTGCTTTAGAGTGGCTCAGAGGAAGTCTTTGCATTAAGCTCTTATAATGTTAAATCTTCTATAAATTTAAAATTTTCATAAGAAAGATAAAAATAAACATAGGATTTAAAATCAACTAATTTTCAAAATTAATTCATAATCCACTATGGGTCACCTTTCAAAACTCATTTAATATTTTAAGCCCTATTCATTTCATAGTTACTACTGGCCAATCCTGATTGGCCCTAGCCATAAATGTATAGCCTTAACTCAAGCATACAGGTTTTTCTTTTTGCAACATAGAGGGATAGTTCATTTTTGTATAGTACAGTACAATTCATGGTCAGGCTTCATGCCCATTTCTCTTTTTGTGTCTCGCACCACTCTTGCATTTGCATAAGACCAGAATATATGGATTTAATATGCTAGGTGGAGTTTAGCTGGTACCCCATTCCAAGCAGGGCGATAAATCCAGGTCGGGGCTACTTAGATCCTTAGTGGGGTTTAACTTATAAGTCCGTTCCTAGTCTCTTGCACTGGTTATGTCGTGGGCATTAGTACTTTGTATATAGTACATCCTTTAAAGATCTAGGATTATAGGCTGGCAGTTTCGATATACCTTTGCATGCCTTATTGGTGGGTAAGCTCTCCACTCTTTAGAGGCAATAAATTCCACCCATTCACATCACATTGATGGTGTCTCTTCAATCCAACTCTCACGCATGTTTGATATGAGAAAATTTCTTTTTCAATTCTCTTATTTTGATTGCCCGAGTGCTTGTGTGATTCGTGCATATTGAAATAGCCCAATTGAGCCCATCTTCCTTTAGATTAGGGGATCCTAGATTATCCATTATGCATTAAACCCCTAAAGAGAAAAATATAGCATCCTTAATCAAGAGTTTTCTTAGGCTGAGGCCTAACATGTAATTAACCATAGGGGCTTGCACCCATAGGAAACCAACACCCACATCAAATAAATCCCATTTAAGCCGATGTATCAGATGGAGGAAATCTCATGATTATAGGGGCATGTATACCATTACCCATCAAGGTGTGTAGGTGAAAACCACTATCCTCCAGAGTTAAACATATGTATGATCTCATCTTCTCTCCCATCGGTCTGCTTGGGTAGAGTGTAAGGGCCTACGGCCATTTCTTCCTACAAGATAGTGTGATCGTACTCTTTGCATTATGTTCCCCATGAGCAGCAATCATTCAATGACCCACACAAGTCACCTTTAATTTAGTTTTCCTCTTCCTCATAAGATTATTTAATACACTGTTAAAGGGAGAAAGGTACCATTCTATGTTCTTGTAGCTAAGGTCTACGAAAAATAGTATTAAAAGATGATTTCAAAGCTATTATATGAAATTTAGCATTGGTCTTTAGGTTTCCTATTTTTAAAGGCAAGGTGATTGAACCCAAAGCTCTGTGGCCGGGTTTATTAAACCCGTATAGCATCATTTTATCAAAAATATTTGTAAGAATTAACCTTCCGTTATATGAGAGTTCTAAGAGTCATAATGTCACACGATGCACCTGAATCAGTAAGATTATGGTATAATCTAAAATCATGTACATATATATATATATATATATATATATATATATATATATATATATATATATAATGGACGATTATGATCTGAAGTCTCTAATAGTATATCTTCATCTAAGAATGTAACTTCTAGGACTTCTTCGCTACATAATATTTTTGAAGGCAACATTGATCTAACTAAGCCATACTAATATCTAGATTAAGCAAATCTTTGATTAAATCCTCTTTGAATTCTTTAGGAAGAACCAAATGTTGCAATATAGGATTCCTAGTTATTGATTTTGATGATGAAAAACATTATTGATTGAATTGTTATTTTTTCTTATTGAATATTTTGGTTATTCCTCTTTTCCATGAATATTAACATTGCAGGTAAAATATACACTGCTCAAGGCTACTAAATGCTCAAGACTGGGAAGAATAGGATGTCTTGGTAAAGGTATCTATACCTTTTTTTTCTATTTCTTGAGTCTGGACACATAAGACTGTATGTAATTGGGAGACCGTGCACACACGTAGAAGAAGAGTAAGAAAATTTTAAAATTAAAATCTTTTGTAATAGTCATACTGTAGGACTTACAATTATACTATACGAGTAGTTATAAAGAGAATGTGCTAAACAACTAATTGAATAATTAGTTTCTATGAACTAATCATACTGTATGATGCAGATTATCCTATATGATTTGTTATGATCTAAAAACCCCAGCCGTCGGATAAATTAAGTACGATATCTAAAATTTGAATTTAGAACTAATCATACTATGATCTGATTCATACTATACACAAATTTAAAATCTTACTTAAATTAACCCCAATAATTATTCAATCAAATCATGGTTTAATTAATGATAGAAGATCTTAATATATAATCTTTATTATACCATATGATTAGCAGAGATGAAATTTTCTCATCCCAAAGATCATAAAAAATAAAACCATGAATTTGAAACTAACCATACTATACGATATTCATATCGTTCTGGACGACTAACTTGAAATCAATTAATCATATTGTATGATTAGAGCAGTATGACATGATTGATAGAGATGATTTCCAATTGTCCTAGTAATCATCTTATATGTATAGAGAGAAAGCAAACAGATCATACTGGATGATCTTAGGATCATAATGTATGGTGTGTTTGAAAAGTTGAATAGTTCATCTGAATGATTATTTACATTGTACTAGATGGGTGTAATTTTGGAATGGATCATACTATATGAATTCCAACTATTATGTATAAATAGTGATGGCCAACTTGAATTTTTAGGGTTTCATGAAGCATAATACCTGAGCAATATTTTTAGAATAGCTTGGCAACAAGAAAGGTTTTTGTGAATAATGAAGGAACTCTAAAAGAGGTGCTTTTGAGAGAAATTGGGGGTTTAAAAGGAAGGAGAAAGTGATATTGAGCATGAGGGGGAAGAAGTAAGAGGGGATCACACGATTACTCTGGGCTAGCTATACCCTTGCTCCACCTGTGGCCTTGGTGAGTCCTTGGAGGCCATCTTGGGAGAGAGGCTTCGAAGTCAAGTCCTCAAGGTACTCTACCTTCTCTAAGAGGGAGAAAATGATTGGAGCTATGCTTCCTTCTCAAAGAGGGAGAAAAAACTTTGGGTTCTCTGATTTCTCTAGGAGGGAGAAAAATGATTCAAGCTCTACTGCCATCCATGGGGATGTTGACATAGCTTTCGGTACTCCGTCGCATCAAGTTTGGTGAAAGTGAGTCTATAAGGGTTTCTTTGCCTTGCTGTAGGAGTAAAAGGAGAGTCACTTTGTGTTCATGCAATGCCCAAAGCAGAGGACTCTGGGGAGTGGACGTAGGTCAAGGTTGATGAAACCACTATAAAATTTCTTGTATGCTTTTTCCATTTTTCACATTTTTATTTTCCTACAATTTTCTTTCCTTTCTATGTTTAGTTTAATGGTTTCAATCTTATCAATCAACTACGCCATGTTTAAAACTTTTTGCTACAAGAATATTTACATGTGTTAAACAATAAAAACTTTTATATAAATTGCTTCCATATGTTATTTTGAGTAATCTACCTGAATTAAGTTTTTAAGTTGTTTTGTGGCTAAAGAAAAATGTAGTATTCATGCTTAGGAATTTTTTAAAATGACAATTTTACCCCCCTTCTTGGTGCACCTCAAGATTATTCTGTTATCTTTAACAACCTTCCCTAACATTCAAGTGGTATTAGAGCGGGTCTAAAAATTTACATTTTAAAATTTTCAATAAAAGATCAATGGCGCATTTTGGTTATTGAAATACTATCGAGGTTTAATAAATAACTCATCCACCATAGTTTTATAATATACCGCTTGATTTCTAAATTTTTTTCATTTCTACCTTTTTGCAATCATTTAATTATAGCATATGGTTTTTAATACAAGAAAGTTATTATGCACCATGTCATTTAATTTATTGTATTAAAATTGAATTACTGTTTAATGAATGGAGCAATAAGGATAGAGACTTAGCTCAGTAAGTGCTAATTGCGTGAACTATTTTGTTGTGCTTTAAAGTGTGAAGATTATATGTATTTATCAACCCGTACTACAAGGAAGGAAATATGGAATAAACTATGCATAACATTCGAAGAAACTAGTGAGGTAAAATAGTCTAGGTTAGACATCTTACTTCATGACTATGATCTATTTTACATGGAATCTAATGAGTCAATTTTAGAAATATACACTAGGTTTATATAGATAGTGATATCCCAACATGCATTGGGCAGAGAACTTTCTAATTCATAATAAGTTAATAAAATCCTACGTTACATGCCTAGTGTATATGATGCTAAAATTACTGCAATGACTAAATCAAATGAGTTGAATGTTTACTCTATTGATAACTTGCTTAGGTTACTCATTCCTTACGAGCAACGAGTGAGTCAAAGGAAAAGTGATGCAAGAGAAAAGAGGAAGGAGAATAAAGAACTTAAAGCAAAGGAGTTAGTAAGTGACAGCTCTGTAGATTAAGGAGAGGATGATATTGTGCTAATGAGACACAAGTTTAAAAGCTTCCTAAAGAGAAAACAAAGGCGTCATCAGCAGTGGAATAAAGGTAATCCAAATAAAAATTCTAAAGTGTCATCTGAAGTTATTTGTTTTGAACGCAAGAAGCCGGGACACCCGAGAACTGACATCCCCAACCAAAAAGCTCACTCGAACAAGGAGAAGGGTCAAGAAAAGCCAAAGTTTAAGAGGGGCAAGCAAAAGACACAAAAAGATTTTTGGGTCGACTGTACCTCTAAATCTTCAGAGTCAAAGCATAGGAGGAGGTAGCAAACTTGTGTCATATGGCTAATGATAATATTAATCAATCAGATCAATATGAGGTATGTCAGGTTTCCTATGATGAATTATTTATTATTTTAGAAAAAATTCATGATTCATATAGGAAGTTCAAAAGATGTATGCTTATCTTAATACTGATTTTAGTTCATTACAAGAGGAGCATGCTAGTTTAGTAAGAGAATATTCTACTTTAGATAGTGATCATAAGACTTTACTAGATGAATTTATTGCATTAAACAAGAAGCATACTGACCTATCTAATGCATATGACTCCTTAAAAGCATCACATGTTGAATTAGAGAAAGCATACAAAGGATTAGAAGCATGCGTAGATGAAATTGATGATTAAGAGCATACATTAAAAATTGAAATGTCCATTCTTGAAAGTACGAACAAATCTTTGAATGCAAAACTAACTACACTTGAGAATAAAAAACCAACCCCAACCTTAGAATAATTTCATAACCCGTCACAACAGCATGCATCATTTAAGCTTAGGAAAAGGCACCATTACCCACATAGACTAGTGAGTCCATTTCTGGGTGTTAGGTGTTACTCCTGTGGCATGCTAGGTTGCTTAGTCCACATTTATAGAATCCATGGTATGACACATCTAGTGTGGTGGCTGAATTTTTATTCATCACATCATAGGATGCATTCATCTCACTTATTCAAGCATAAGGTGTAATCCAAACTCAATTGGAACTACTTTGAAGGGGTGCTCTCATAAAAGTCCTAGTGAGAAGGTGTGGTACCTGAATAGTGGATGCTCGAGTCATATGATTGGTGATATGAAGTTCTTCATCACACTTGAGGCCAGGTTAAAAGGCAAGGTGACACTAGGAGACAACACCACTAGGAAAGTGGTGGGCTCAATTATAATTGACCACACTAAAATCTTTATTATTGAGAATATTCTACTAGTTGATATTTTAATGCATAATTTACTAAAAATTAGCCAACTATGCAATAAGGGTTTTGACATAAAATTTCTTTCTGAAAATATATATTTATTTTAAATGGAAAACTTGAGTTAGAATAAAAAGGAATAAATATTGTTTACATGCTAGACTTGAACTACATTAAATATTCTAATTCCATATGTTTAAAAATATTTATTGATGATTATTTATTATGGCATAGGAAAATAAGTCATGCATGCATAAAAACTCTTAGGAAAACTACCGAAAAAGATCTAGTTAGAGGCATCCCTAAGTTAGACTTCACCAAGGACCACATATGAGATGCCTGCCAACTAGAAAAATAAGTTAAGTCTTTATTTCATTCAATTAAGGATATCAACACCTCTAGGCCACTAGAAATCCTTCATATGTACCTATTTGGACTTATTAGTACAGCCAGCCTAGGAGGGAAGACATATGGATATAAAATAGTAGATGACATTTTTAGATTTACTTGGGTTAGATTCCTAGCACGTAAGAGTAAGTCATTTGAGGAATTTAGAACTTTGTCCACTTGGATTCAAAGAAATATAAGATGTGAAATTTCAACCATTCATAATGATCATGGTGGAAAATTTAAAAATGATAGGTTTGAATACTTCTATCAAGAGATAGGTATAGAACATAACTTCTCTGCCCCTAGGACCACTCAGTATAATGGAATAGCTGAAAGGAGAAATAAAACCTTGTTAGAAGCTGCTAGGGCCATGCTAGCTGAATACTCACTCCATAGATAATTTTGGGTAGAAGTAGTAAATATTATTTGTTATGTATTAAATAAGGTGAATGATAGATACAAGATGAATAAGATACCCTATAATTTCCTTAAGAGTAGGACACCCAACCTTTCTCACTTGCATATTTTTGGGTGTAAATGATTTATCCTGATCAATGGAAAATCACCCATAGGAAATTTTGATTCAAAATTTGATGAGGAAGTCTTCTTAGGTTATTCATCTTTAGGGAAAGCTTGTAGAATCTTTAATAAGAGGACCTAGGTAGTAGAAGAGTCTATTTATGTGGTATTTGATGAATTAGATAGAACCTTTGAATCTAAACCTGAAGAAAAAGATGTGGAGGTCATTCAAGGGGTAGAAGTCATTGCAATAGGAGATAGAGTAGAGCCATAGGAGCCATTTCCTAGAGAATGGAGATATTCTTCTAGTCATCCTAAAGAACACATCTTAGGAGACCCATCTAAAGGTGTTAGAACTAGGCATGGACTTAGGAACAAAGTTAGTCATTCTACTTTTATCTCTATGATAGAACCCACCAACATAGATCAAGCCCTAGGTGATGAATTCTGGATCCTAGCAATGCAAGAAGAGGTACATCAATTTGATAGAAATGATGTTTGGGAACTAGTTAAAAGACAAAAAGACTTGAGTGTGCTTGGAACAGAGTGGGTGTTAAAAAATAAGATGAATGACTCTAGAATTGTTATAAGAATAAGGCTAGATTAGTTATAAAGTGGTACAATCAAATTGATGAAATTAATTTTGAGGAAACCTTTGGCTTTGTAGTAAGCCTAGAAGCCATTAGGGTGCTACTAGTTTTTTCCTGCTTTAGAGGATTTAAATTTATTAAGTTGATGTTAAGAGTGCCTTCCTAATTCGTGTGATTAAAGAAGAAATTTATGTTGAGCAACCCCTAGGCTTTAAAAATAAATAATTTCAAAATCATGTGTTCAAGTTTATATGGACTAAAAGAAGCGCCTACAGCATGTTATGAAAAGCTAAGCACATTCCTACTAAATAAAGCCTTTGTTAAGGGTAGTGTAGACACCACTCTATTCCTTAAAAATGTAGGAGAAGAATTGCTCATTGTCCAAATTTATGTTGATGACATCTTTTTTTGATCCTCAAATAAAAATCTATGTGATAAATTTTTAAAAATAATGACTAGAGAGTTTAAGATGAGTATAATGGGAGAGCTAAACTATTTTCCTAGATTTAGTCTAAAGCAGATGGATAATGGAACCTTCCTTAGCCAATCTAAATACATTAAAGACATTCTTAAGAAATATAAAATGGATAATGCAAAGGAAATAAACACTCCCATGAGCTCTACCATATAGTTGGATAAGGACCTAATTGAAAAGTCAGTAAATCAGAAAAAGTTTAGAGGGATAATTCGATCACTTCTCTGTTTCACTACTGGTAGATTTAATATAATGTTTAGTGTGTGTCTTTATGCCAGATTTCAAGCAGATCTAAAAGAATCTCACATGACTACTATTAAGAGAATCCTTCGATACCTATTAGGCACCCAATTCCTAGGTATCTGGTACCTTAGGCATAGTTTATCCTTTGAAATTATATGATATTTGGATTCTAATTTTGCAGGATGTAGAGTAGATAGGAAGAGTACATCAGGAACCTGTCTATTTATTGGCTAATCATTAGTTTTTGGGTCCAGTAAAAAGTAAAACTTGATAGCCCTTTCCACCGCTAAGGCAGAATACATTATTGTATAAAGTTGTGTTGCTCAAGTCTTATGGCTAAAGCAATAAATCTTAGATCTTGAACTATCTGTAGGCACCATTTCTATCATGTGTGATAATACTTGTGGCATTTGCATATCTAAAAATCCAATTCAACACTCCCGCATAAAGCATATAAACATTAGGCATCACTTCATAAGAGATCATGTAGCCAAAGGAGATATAGAATTGCATCATATAGCTACTAGAGACCAATTAGAAGACATCTTCACTAAACACCTAACCTATGACACTTTTAGCACCTTGAGGACTAGACTAGGTGTTATAAACATTCATGCTTAACTCAAGATAAATCAGCTTTTATTATCATTTGAAATCAGTGATTTGTATGTGTTACATTATATATGTTTATTTTTGTTTACGTTGATTTATGTGTTGTCATTTTTGCATATTTTTAATTTTTATTTTAAAGGTGCTTTTTGATCATCACACACACACTTTTCACTAGATCAAAAAATATTAAATAATAATAAAAAAAAGAAAACCAAAAAGTTTTTTATCGTATTGTACGACCCACGGATTTGAATCTATTATGATGAATTCAATTTAGTCGGTCTGATCATAATTGCTCTTCAGACTATATAAACACATGTTCATACTGTATGATGCATTTAGTCAAAAGTCATTCAGATGACTCCTCTGGATGAACACAATTCTTTAAGATCATCTAGTACGATATCGATCATACTGTACAATTTAACCACCTTTTTCCCACAAGTCATCTAGACAATTTAACTCTCCTGATCCTATTGTACGATCTCTACTCATATTATATGATCTGCCTAAACTCTATAAATTGGAGGGTTTCTAAGCTTTCAATGAATTTAAATCATTCTTTCTCTACATTCCTACATTGATGCCCTAGGATTGTCCAATAGCCTATTGAAGTAAACACAGTCGAATGATCCAAGGGAGCTCCTCGTCCTCTCATCACTTCGACGATCGATTTCTATCTACTATAGATGAATATGCGTACTATAAAGTCAAGGAGGCTCAAATCACCCCCTCTAGAATGCTCAATTAACATACTCTAAACTTTGAGGCGATGAACCTCTTTGCCTCTATAACTCTCCAATTCCTACTCACCGTAGTATTTTGTTTTGAATTTTGAACTGCTCTACAGATTCCTAGTCAACCTTCGGAATAATGTGAAAACATTCACCATGACCTTTTATATATGTCTACAACCCATAGAAATCAATAAGGAAGATTTATGGGAGTATATCTGTCTTTCTACTAAAGGACCATGTCTATAATCCATGGCCTCTGGAACTGATCTTGTCAGGAGTACTGTAAACCTAACCATTCAAAATGTGGCTTTAAATCAACATCAACCCTTAGTCCACTCTCTAAATCAAAATGCCCGAATCACCCAACATGTTCTTCAAACTTTAATTATACCCAAAGATGGTGATCGTGTCAACTTCACTCCACTTATTTCCCTAGTCACCGATTTCATAATGTCCAATACTAAATTTGATGAAGCTCAAATGATTACTAACTATATCCAAAACATGACTCCAATTTGACATCCAAAATCCAGAAGAAAGCAAAATGTCGCACTAGGACACATCATAGGCTATGTCTTAGACAAGAAATACCAAATCGACAACCCTGCTCCTTTAAATAATCTTCCCATTTTCTATACAAATGTTTCCTTCCATATTCTTTTCCATTGGGGGCAAGAGTACGACAAACTAGATTCTGATGAAGAAGGGGAAGCTGCTCCTACAGGTGGACCAGCTCCCCCACCAATACCCCCACCTACACCAACCTACCCTTCCTACCCTCACAATGAAATAATTCAGAGGCTCAAGCGATTAAAAACTCAGTTGGACTATCACATTCAACAACAATAGCAGTAGCACAAGGAAGAAATGAGATTGTTTGGAAAAAATTTTCCCAAATTGAAGATCAATGTACCTCCATCCATAAAAACTTTTAACAACCACCACCACCACCACATGATCAGGATCCATCTTTTTTTAGTCCTTGTTTGTTGTGTTTTATTGTTTTTATGTCTTGTAATATTCACCTTTTTATGCTCCACCACTTTTTGGTGATGTCAAAAAGGTGAGAAAATGTATGGTTGTTTATTTTATTTTAATAGAATCCTATGTGTGTGTGTGTTTTTTTTCTGGTATTTTATTTTTTCTATCTTTAATTCTATTATTATTTTTCTATATTAAAAAAAATGTAACCCCTAATTTTTAAATCTATCACCTAGTAAGGGGGAGCTTAGGAAAAAATAAATCTATTTTACCTCTAAACCAATAATGTTTGCCTTCATAAACAATAGGGAGATTGTAGCAATCCATGATCCCTAATATAATTTTGATGATGTCAAATATTATTGATTGAATTGTTATTTTTTCTCACTGAATATTTTGGATATTCCTTTTGTCTTTGAGCACTAACTTTGTAAGAAAATTATACACTTCTCAAGGCTACTAGAAGCTCGAGACTGGTTAGAATGGGATGCCAAGTAAAAGAGTCTATACTTTTTTTTTCTATTTCTTGAGTCTAGCCACATAAGACTGTATGAAATTGGGTGACCATGCACACACACAGAGCAAGAGTGAGAAAAAATTTAAGTTAATTTTTTTTGTACTAATCGTATTGTACAACTTATAATTATACTATAGGATCAGTTATAAAGAGGATGGGCTTAGCAGCTAATTGAATAATTAGTTTCTATGAACCAATCATACTATATGATACAGATAATACTGTACAACTCATTATAATCTGAAAACCATAGCCACCAGATAAATTAAGTAAGATATTAAAAAATTGAATTTTGAACTAATTGTACTATACGATGTGATTTGTAGTGTATGAAAATTTGAAATATTACTTAAATTAACCCCCATAATTAGTTAATCAAATCATTATTTAAATAATGATAGCAGATTGTACTATATAATCTTTATCATACCGTATGATTGGTAGAGAAGAAATTTGGTTGTCCCAAAAATCGTACCAAATAAAACCATGATTTTTGAACTAATCATACTGTACAATATTCATATCATACTAGATGGCCGACTTCAAATCAAATAATTATATTGTATGATGAGAGAAGTATGCGATGGTTGATAGAGATGATTTCCAATCATCCCAAGAATCATCCTGTACCAATAGAGAGAATGCAAATAGATCATACTAGATTATCTTTGGATTGTGCTTTATAATTTATTTGAAAAGTTGAACAGTTCGTCTGAATGATTGTTTACATCATAATGGATGGGTCTAATTTTTTAATAGATTGTACTGTATGAGTTACAATCCTACTGTATAAATAGTGACAAAAAACTTGAATTTTTAGGGTTTCTTGAAGCCTAATACCTAAGCAATACTTTTAGAATATCTTGGCAACAAGAGAGGATTATATAACTGCTAAAGGAACTCTAAGAGAGGTGCTTTTGAGAGAGAATCATGGTTTGAGAGGAAGGAGATGGTGAGGTTGAGTGTGATGGATAAGGTGTGAGGGGATCACATGATCCGGGCTAGCTACACCCTTGCCCTACCTGTGGCCTTGATGAGTCCTTGAAGGCTCTCTTGTGAAAGAGGCTTCAAAGTCAAGTCCTCGAGGTACTCTACCTTCTCCAAGAGGGAGAAAATAATTAGAGGTTCTCTTTCATCTCCAAGAGGGAGTAAAATTATGGGTTCTCTTCCTTCTCTAGGAGAGAGAAAAAATGATTCAAGGTGTGTTGCCATCATCGGGGAAGGTGACATTGCTCCCGGCACTCCTCCGCATTAGGTTTGGTGAAAGTGTGTCTATAAGGGATTTTATTCCTTGCTATAGGAGCAGAAGGAGAGTAACATTGCGTTAGTGTCATACCCATAGTGGATGTCTCTAGGGAGTGGACGTAGGTCAAGGTTGATCGAACCGCAATAAAATTTTTGGATTGCTTTTTCAATTTTTCATATTTTATTTTCCTGCAATTTTCTTTCTTTTGCAAGTTGAGTTTATTGGTTTCAATCTTACCAATCAACTGTACTAAGTTTAAAACTTTTTGCTACAAGAATATTTTCATGTGTTAAAAAATAAAAACTTTTGTATAAATTTCTTTCGCATGTTATTTTGAGTAATCTATTTGAATCAAGTTTTTAAGTTGTTTTATGGCTAAAGCAAAAAGTAGTATTCCTACTTAGGAATTTTTTAAAATTACCAATTCACCCCCCTTTAGGTGTAGCTTGGGATAGTTTTGTGAGGTTTAACAACCTTCTCGAACTTTCTCCTAAGAGTTATAAATGCTCAATTTTGTAGGCAAATTTATCTGATGTACTAATACCTTTTAATCCCATTTAGGAATATTTGAATTAACAATATTTAGATCTGGTTGAATTAGTGTTCATGTTTATGGATTATCAATCACTTGCTTTCCTTTGTAAGTTACAAGTATTGAGGGTCATAGCACCATACTACTATGCAGATTTACTTGAACTATCTCGTTTGAGGAAGATACAGTGGATTCATTTGATTCTATAGTTTCATTTATTTGTAATGCTTCATCTAAAAAATTATCAAAATAAAAAATATCAATTTTTATAGAAATAGGAAACTCTAAAGATCGAGGAAAGGATATTACTACGCCGAGAAATATTATAGTCATTCTTTTAATTCGTTTAAATTTATTTGAGGTTCTATAAAGTTACTTTCTATTGCTTCATTTGTTTGATCATCATCATATATAGACAAGATATAAATTGAATCTTTCCACATTATTTTCGTAGCCAATGAGATAAAATAGAAATCATAAATTTTAAGCAGTATAAGATCCTTTGCTTTTCTATTAAAAGAAATTGCAAATTTATTGTTTGCATTGATGCTTTTGTGCTTGAGCTCTTCCTTCTGAACTGCTAAAGATTAACTAACTAATATCTTCTTAGGTGTTTTAGAAGAAGCTTTATTCTAGACTTCCTCTTCAGGTACTGTTAGATTAAGCCGAAGAGAACTCTACACTCCTTAAGAAACCTCAATAGATGAATGATAAATTTTATTTAGAACTTTCATAGAAGATCAGGATAGGGCTATATCACCATCATCATCAAGTTTTTCATTTAAAATTGATATGGAAGGCTCACTAATCACACATTTAGTATATCATTGACTAGAATTAGCTAAATACTCCTTAGGTATCAAAACTAATCCATCTTCGATACTCTTTTTAAGCCATTCCTTAAAATTTATACATTCTTCAAGCTCATGACTGATCATCTAGTGAAATGGGAAATATTTAGGCTACATGACTTTCCCCACATCTTCTAGCTTCTTAAGTTCAGGATGTTTGAATTATCTGTTTTTTAGAAGATTCTGGAATATCATCCTAAAAACCACTCTTTTAAATGAATAAGCCTTATTCTTTAGAGCTTCAAATCTCTCCTTTTTCTCTTCAGGAGTGAGATCTGAATGAGTTTTGTACTGTGAATTAAGAGGCTTATTATACCACTGATATTGTGATGGACGACCTGTATTTTTTGATAGAACTTGCATTAGCTATTTACCCTTATCGAATGCAGACACTAGACCAGACTTGTTTTATAACACCTTTTGAAGTTTCAATTTTTTTATTTCTATTGGATATTCATCTTTTAAGAAAGTAAATTTAGACATTTCCTCTTGAAGATTAGAAGACTTACTCAATAACTTTTCAAAAGTTTGATTGTAAACCCTTTGAATAAGAAAGTAATTGGGTTATATTTGTACTATTTATTTTTATTGAATTCACTACTTTCATTTATTTTTCAACATCATCTCTTTATATTTATTACTGTGCTATACAGGCTAAACTTGAACAAAATCTATGTGAGCTTTAGTAGAAGGAACTTCTTTATTTTGCATGGAAGACATGGCTGCCATTAACTCTTCCTTTCTCTTCTCCATATGTGCTATCTTTCATTCTTCTAACTTAGTTGATCTATAAGACTGCTAGTCAAATCAGGAACATATTATTAATCATGTTCTTCCTCTCCATTTTCAATCTCTGCTATATTTAATTTAACTTTTCTTTTATACATCTTGGTAGATGATAATTTATCCACCATGAATACACGAATATATTTCTACATTTTTGTAGCTCTTATTCATCTCTCTATCAAATACTCTCCTTCAACTAATCCATCATTTCTTCTATGGATTTCCCTACCACGTTATCAGGATCCACAGGAGTGCATGCTCTAACAGGTGATACTTCTTCAATAGCTTTACCTTTCTTTACTCTTTCTTCTGCCATGCACTATTTATGAGCCATTATTATAATTAATTTAGGGACACTTTTAGTATGCCATACTTTAGTGCTCTCAGGTAAAAACACTAATTGGCTTATCAATTTTAATCTCCATTTATCAAGATGAGGAGATGAACCTTGACCCGGTATCTAATGTCTATCAACTCTTAGTAGATGTTGACCTAAAAAGCTATTGGTTGTTCTAGGTGGGATGTTTCTGGATTGAATAGAAGGAGGAGAAATTGGATTACACCCTTGATGGGCTAAGGCTCCATATTCCAAAGATATGATAGGCGTTAACTGACCCTACTGAATCTTTGGAATTGTTTAATGATTGACATGTGAAAACCTTTTAGATTCTTATTGATTTTATATAATAGTAACTAATCGACTAAGACAAGCTTCTCTTAATTATGCCATTCTTTTAACTGGAGGAGACATTTCTTTCTCTCTCTCTCTCTCTCTCTCTCTCTCTCTCTCTCTCTCTCTCTCTCTCTCTCTCTCCTTGAGTGTGCTTACACTTTAGTGGATATTACATCCTTTGTGCTTCTCAAGAATTCAGACTTTGACTGGCCATAACCAACGGTGCAGTCATGGATTAGCTCATTCAAAAGGACTTAATGGAGTGGCGTGGCTGTACAATTAGCTATTGGAATTGGATTTTATTCTCTAGCCGTAACAAATAGTGGATAAAAGAAATTTAGACTCGCTACATGGGTTCTATATAGAACTTCAGTTTCTTAGACTACAATCTCAGTTGACTTCAACTACCTGCTTCAACTGTAGCATTCAGTAGAATATTCACCTCCATTATGTTGGTTTTCTCAGCCCTTCGCCTCAGATAGTGATTCTTGTTCTTTTTTTGTGACTTGGTCATCTCCTCAGGGGCAAAGGATGACCCAATTTTAAACTTTCATAGGTACAAGAAACAAGGAATCATGATAGAGTTTCCCTTTTTGCTAGCAGATAGCCTCGAGAAAGACAAACGAGAGAATATAGAGGGTTTAGCATATACTAGGTAATTATAGACCATCCCTCTAGTACAGCCTTAACAGGGGTAACCAGAACATAATCAACCTTGAACACCTCAAATTATGATCCAATCAATGTGAATTGGATATTTCTTAATGATCCAAACTGGATCACAGTTGCATCGACAGACAAAACAGTCTGCATTGTTAGAGAAAGAGATGATTAATTTTTTAGACATGATTTCTGTAATTAATAAGAATTATATATCAATCATTCAAAATCCACCTACCTTTAAAAAAGATATATATCTAAAAAATATACTGAGTAAAATTTATTAAATTCCTAAAGCATGATTAAACTAGAATTGATTAGGAAATCTAACTTTTAATTGCTCACTGATTTGAAATTTGGATAGATTATTCAAATAAAGACTAGAAAAATGATTAAAATTGAGGCTTTGAATTTTGAATTAGAGAAGAGATGTTTGAAATTTAGTTTGAATTTTAGATTTAAAAGAAGATTGAATAAGGACCCTTGTCCACAGACTCCCAAGTGTGGATAATGGAAGAAGACATGAATTTGATTTAGATTAAGATATAGACGATCATGAAAGGACATTGGACAATAGAGAAATAACTTTAGAATTTATAATGTAAAGCTTAAATCTATATTAAATCTAATAACTAAAGTATTTAATTTAATCTATGTATATTTAGAAAAATTTAGTCTTGATTAAAGATGGAGAGAGAAGGATATATCTAGTAGAGTCACCAGAAAAAATTGTGGACAACTTTAATTTAATGTCCAAATGACGCACAAGATTTATGATAAATATATATATAACTTTCTTTAATCAAATCTGCATAGACTGACAATACAACATCCCTAAGGATAAACAAAATTGACATTATTGATTTGAGAAGTGGAGCTTTTCATTCATGATTGAATACTACATAGGGAATATTCAATTAGTCTCAAAGGATAAAACAATCATTCACCTATCATTTCAATTTTGAAATTAATCCAATATTCAAAGCTTTGGTCTACAATCTATAAATGTTTCACCTATCTTATAAACAAACTAAGATGGGGTTTATTTTATTCTGGGTTGTAGAATCCCTATATGGGCAAGCCCGTATAGTTAATTACATCTCCTAAGAGAATACTCTTGATTTAAGTGAAGGCTAAAAAATTTCAAAAAAAAAACATATGGATCTAAAGAAATTTATGGGCTAGCAAGATTTAACCTATAAGCTTTAGATAATAAATTATCTAATTTTCCACTTAATTTATAATTTAGGTTTTAAATTTTTAAAGAATTTAGTAGGAATGTGCAAAAGACTGAAGAGGTGTTTATAATCTGGCCTTATACTTGCTTATAGCGAGTTGCCAGCTAATAATCCTAATGTATAATTAATTATCTTAGATCTGATACATGATGATAGGCTGAGTTATATCCTAAGAAGCCAAAGGATGAATTAAACTCTCAAATTGATGACTCAAGATGAGAAATTTTAAAACTTAAGTTTGATAACACTAACGAGAAGACTCATGAAGAACTTTTAATTTATCTTATTTAATTTACTTAACTAAATTTTCTAACTCCCAAAATAGCTTAAAATTTTGGTAGCATAATGGCCCTAATCAAAGGAAAAGTGTAGCATCCCCTGAATGCAATGGGACCTCACTTTCTTGCCAACAAGAGGCATAATCTTAGGATCTACGCACATAGAAAAAATTTAAAATGCATGCATGTATGTATGATTGGGTAAGGGATTATGTATACAGTACCCTACATCATATCATCCTGGAACTAATATGCATGTTCCTATGAAGTTTGGAACATATACAATGAAAGAAACCTCATAAAATCTCTAGTATCTATTGTCAATATCAACTACCACCCATATGATGCAATGCATGATACAATATGAGAAATGACGCAACTAAATATAAAGTGCAATTCATTTATTTATTGATAATTTACAACAGACTCAAACCTTGAAAGAAAGAAAAGTGGCTAGGCTCCACCACTACATACATGGATTTCTAAGCCTATCATACATATAAATTCAAATATACTTGGCTTAAGTTCTTCAAGCTCCGTGTCTTTTAGGAAATTCCAAAAGATAGTACTCTCTAAAGGTGAGAATATCATCTTTTGGAGCCCCATTTGTATAGGTATAAGAAAGTATATTTAAATCTTTTATAACTCAAGACATTATACAACTATATCTATATATATTATACATTTATAATAACTCATACATGTAGATCGTTCCTAGGAATATTCTACTTTGACTCTTATAAAAATTTAAAGGCCATACCAAAGCATATATAAAAGCATGTAAACTGCAAAGTAGTTGTGTTTTAACCTGAGGCTTCTAATGCAGTCCTTAAAGAGCTTAAGTGCGCCAATATGAATTTAAAATTCATGGCATCCTGATTACTAAAAGTAAATAAACAAACACAAGGTACTACCCAAATAAAGTACCTATCAAGAAAATCAAACCGCCCACCTGAAAGTTTGTTAGGGTTGTTAAGCCCTTATGAACTAGTTCCAAGGCTAACTGAGAGGGGGGGGGGGGGATGAATTGGTATTTTAAAAAAATTCTTACACAAATAGAAAAATATTTTTATCTTTTTGAATATTTAAAACACGAACAATGAAAGCGGAAGCAGATAACCAAAATCAAATTTTCAACTAGAGATCAGATCATAGAAAATATGTCGAAATTAAAATGCGGAAAAATAAATGAAAAGAGCACACCAGATTTATAGTGGTTCGATCAAATTGACCTACGTCCACTCCCTGGAGCCTCCCCTCTAGGTATTGCACTAAAACACTATAGTGACTCTCCTTTTGCTCCCATAGCTAGGAGGAGAAGCCCTTACCAAATCATTCCACTTACACCGGTGAGGCAGAGAACCTTGACTCCTTCTGCTTCCTCCTGAAGCATGTTGAGAACCTTAGAATCCTTTTCCTTCTTCCTGAAGCAGACAGAGAACCTCGGACTCCTTTTACTTCCTCCTAAAGCAGGCAGAGAACTTTGATCTGATGTGGATGATCATCTCCCTAAGGCCACCATGGAACCAAGGATGAAAAAGGAAGAAGACGATTGAATCCTTGCTTGGAGAATCCTTTGTGAATCCCCTCACAAACTCCCCCTCATAAGATTCTCTTTCTGTCCCAAACTCTCCTTCTCCTCTAAGCTCTCTTGGAGTGGAAAAATCAACAAAAGATTACTGAAGAGATAGTTAAAGAGCTTAAATAGAAGGCCTAAAAAAATGACTTAAAATTCAACTTGCCCACTATATCGTTTAAGATGATCTGCCAATCGTCCTTTACGATCAGAACAAAATCAACCATTTTGCCAGGACGATTCCCATGGTTTGGATGATCAGAAGAAAAATTTTCTACATATCATCCTGGATGATTTTAAGATCATTCGGGATAATTAGCTCAATTGGAGTGGAAAATGACAAATCGTCCAGACAAGTGCTCGGGATGTCCAGGATGATATCCTGGACGATCAGAAGAAAATAATGGTTTTCGTACTAGATGATTCCACAATCATCCAAGATGATTAGTTCATTTTTGGTGGCAATCGACAAATCATCCCGAAAACTTCTCAGGACATTCGGGACGATGTCCTGGATGATTAGTAGAAAATCATGGTTTTTATCCAAGATGATTGGAGATCATCTAATGAAATATAAAGGATCATCCAGGACGATCGGGGATGATCATCCTATACGATGTGATTGATCAATTAAACCATAATTATTCTCCTATTCAAGGGATCATTTTTGGCAAAATTGTAGTGAATTATCTAGGATGATACAAGTATCATCCTGTACGATCAGAACAAAAATCTAAAAATAAAATATTTCCTAAAATATGATTGGCGGCTGATTTTTGAGTTTAAATATATCGTCCAGGATAATGTGAGTATCGTCTAGGATGATCTGCTTAATCAAACATACTTAGCCCAGATGCCCTAATTAGGGTTTTATTTTGAACTAATCATCCAGGATGATTTTCGATCATTCTATACAATATGCTCAAAAATTAGAAGACTCTCAAACTCACCAAATTTCTCCCAACAGTATGTGTGTGCAAGGTTACTTAGCATCAGGATTCATCTTATTATATTTGACTCAAGAAAAGGTAAAAATCATTGAAATTTAAACATACAGGCTGACTTAGTCCTAGTCTACCCAATCTTGAGTTGGCTTGGATTGCTACTGATCTTTGTGAACCTGAAAAGTTAGTAGGCATGGGAAACTAAAAATGATATGTAGTAGTAGAAGTAAAGAAGTAGGAATATTTGATATCATTAAAACTACAATGCTTAAACCCAGATTTGCAACAATCTCCCCCTTTTTGATGATGGCAAATCTTTGTTAGATAATTGCAAATCAAAAAATTAAACACCAAGCAAAGAAAAATAATATAAATAAAGTAAAGCAAATTTTACTAAAAATATGGAAACAGTACAACACTAACAACACTACTCCCCCTTTTGACATCACAAAAAGGATGAAATAGAAAAATAGAAAATAAATAAAATAAAGAATTGAAATAAGAACAAACTCAGTAATAAACACACAATAAACTAGAAGGATGAACTCTGATCATTTGGAGGAGGTGGTGGTGGAAAGAGTTAGTGAAGGGAAGCAAACTGCTCTCCAAACCAGACCCATATCCTTATCATGCTGCTTTTGTTTCTGGGCTACATAGGCGTCAAAATGAGAAACATCCTCTATATGCTACTGCTCCTAAGCAGCTATATAGGAGTCAAACCTAGCATCCCACTGGTCAAACTTTTGTACTAGCTGGTCAATCTGATGTTATTGGCTGAAAGGGGCAGATGCAGGAATAGGACCTTCCTCTTCTTCCCCAAGCTCCTCGTGCTCCCGTGGATGATGAGTACTATGAAGGGTGTGGAAGGAGCTATTTGAGTAGAAGATCGGATGGTCATCAAGTGGAGTAGGGAATTATAGATTGTATTTAAATTCAAGAGTATATGCAATGAGGTGTCCAAGGGCTAGGTTTGGTTTTCTCTTGCGGCCTGGATCCCTAATGAATTTTAGGTGCTCGATGTATCATATAATCAGATCAGTGGCATTGAATTGGCAGTTGGTCATGACATAATAGGTGGTGAGTGAAAGGATGGGAGTGATGTGGATCCTATCTCTAGCTTTTGGAATTACCGAGTTGTGAAGGATGTGCTGGATTGTGCATGCATCACTGACTAGGGAACTAACAGCTGAGTCATGAAAAGGAGCATTGGTTTCCCTAAGAATGATGTTGATAGGGGTCCAGTTGAAATTAGGATTAGAGGTAAAAGGTGAAGCTTGTCCCCATTAGTGGATAGTCGAAGAAATTTATAAAAATCTTGGTACGTTATTTCAACAGGACGTCGATTAATGTAGGACTAGAGGGTGGTGATATCAGTATTGAAATGAAGGCTTGAAAAAAACTTAAAGAGGAGTTCATAATTGAACAGGAAAGCCAGAGTGAGAATGAAAGTTAGTGTGGTGTTGGTGAAGTGATATAGTACCTAAAAGTTTAGAGTGGCTTGATTGATGATTCGTGAGGGGTTTCTGCTTACAGATTTAAATCGGGCATAGGGTGCTTCATCAGCAGCTTTAATAAAGCGAGCATCAATGGTGCTCCTAGAAGAGCTACCAGTAAGTGCACAAGAGCGCTTCCCACCGCCAGCCATAATAAGAGAAGAGGTGAAGGTGTAGTGAGGAGAGGAATTAAAAGTGTAGTTAGAATTTGGATTGTAATGGTTGGTTTAAATAGATCTGAGAACATCATCCAGGACAATCTTGGGATCATTTAGGATGATTGGTGCAATTGTTATCATCCAGAATGATTGGTCAAAAAGGTAGTCAGATCATCCAGGATGATCATATATCATCCAGGATGATTAGACATAGGAAATCTTCTCGAGGAGTCTTTCTGGATGATTGTTGACAAAAAGTATTATCTAGGATGATGAGGGGAATCATCCAGGATGATTAGAATTAACGGATCATATTAACTAAATTTAAATCATCCAGTAACATTATAAACATAGATCCTCCAGGATAATGACGTGGATTGTCCAGGATGATTATAAATAATTGGTTCATATCAGCCATTGGATGTGGGATGAGGATGATTTAATCAATTCATCTAAGATGATTTGGATCGTCTAGGATGATGTGAACAAAAAATTGAAAATTTGAATGATGGAGAGAAATGATCAAAAATTCCAAAAAAAACTTCAAAAAATTTGAATCTAAATAACAAACCAACACAAAGCATAAACTCATGAAAATAAGAATAAAAACAAAGTTTTTTTTTGAATTGATCAACTCCAGTAAATCAAAACTTTTCCTTAATTTTCAATTCAAAAGCTAATAAGAAGAAATTAATGAGCTGAAATCCAAAAAAGTTAGGAAATCAATTTTTGAAAACCCTACCTCGGACACCTTACTAGTTCAAATTCCTTTCAAACAAAAATCTAATTCAGAAGAAAAGAAATTAGATGAGAAAAGTGATCATTTCAAACTTTGTTCCAGAAAAATATATGATAAAATAGTATTTTAAATTAAAAAACTAGAAATCATAATTTTCTATCTCAAGTGTTTGAATATATTAAGTGGTACATAAATTCTTCTAAAATTTTTAAGGCTTTGAAAGAGGAGGAATCTTATTTCTTCATGGGCTTATTTTGTGCCTCTTTTTCAATTATTTAGCACACTTTACGCATCTTTTAATTTTTGATACACTTTATGTATCTTTTTAATTTATTGGTGAATATTGCGCATCTTTTCAATATTAGGCTCATTTTGTCTCTTTTTTATTCAGTTGATTGGCGCACTTTGTGCATCTTTTGCAAGCTTCCTTTTTTTTAAGACCTCTAAAAGACTCTCAGTTGTGAGATTATCTTCTCAACATAAGAGAAAAAAAACTCACTCTCTTAGATAAGAAAAATTAATCCATAAAATAGAATCATTCCCATATGATAAATACAACAACCTGATTCAGAAAACACGAAAGTGATTCAATGATTTTAAACACTACACGAAAGTCTAATTTTTTAATTTTGAAAAATATTTTTATCCAAAAAAAAAAATACACCATTAAAGGAGTTAGAGGAAGAGAGACAATCATCAATGCTTCTTCCCTTAACTATTTTAGAGAAGTCAATCACTGCTTACAAGCTTTTAAACAAAAACAAGGCAAAACTCTCATTTAGAAATCAAGTTTATCAACAGTAGTGAGCATTGATCTGATCTTAAAGAAAATAACCAGGAAATCAAAAACAAGAGGAAAGTGCATAAAAAGAAAAAACCAAAAAAATTTGCTGGAAATCAAAAAGCCCAAAAAATGAAATAGACAACTATATCAAATAAAACAAAGTGCTAAAACATAAACAGAGAGCATCAATTTCGAGCATGAATATATATCATGCCTAATTTAGTTCTTAAGGTGCTAAAGTTTTCAAAGGCCAGTGGTTTTGTGAAGATATCTGGTAGTTGGTTTTCAGTGGCTACATGATGTAGCTCTTTGTCTCCATTGGTAATATGGTCTCTAATGAAGTGGTGCCTGCTGTCTATGTGTTTGGTCCTGGAATGTAGGATTGGGTTCTTAGAAATACAGATGGCACTAGTACTATCATATAAGATAGAAATTTACCTACAGGAAATCCTAAATCCAGAATTTATTATTTCTGCCAAAGGACCAGGGCCACAAAACTTCTTAAGATAATGTATTCAGCTTTAGCAGTGGACAGTGCAACTATGTTTGGTTTTCTACTAGACTAGGAGACTAAAGACTATCCTATAAATTTACATATTCCAGAGGTGCTCTTTCTATCCACCCAACATCCTACAAAGTTAGAATCAGAGTATCCTATAATTCCAAAGGAGGTGTTCTGCCTAGGATACCAGATTCCTAAGTTTTCGGTCCCTTAGAGACATCTAAGAATTCTCTTAACAATAGTCAGGTGGGACTCCTTTAGATCAACCTGAAATCTAGCATAGAGATAAACACTAAACATAAAATCAGGTTTGGTAGCAGTCAGGTAAAAAAGTGATCCAATTATTCCTCTGTACTTCTTCTGATCAATGAATTTTCTATTTGAATCCTTATCTAACTAGATACTGGAGCTCATGGGAGTGTTGATTGGCATGGCTTTATCCATTTCATATTTCTTTAGGATGTCCTTAATGTATTTTGATTAATTATGAAAAGTTCCATCATCCATTTGCCTTATGCTAATCTAAAAAAGTTGGATAATTGTCCCATCAAACTCATCTCAAATTCCTTACTCATTGTCTTAGAAAAATTATTACATAAACTTTTATCAGAAGATTCAAAAATTATATCATCAATATAGATCTGGACAATGAATAATTCATCTCCTACACTCCTCAGAAAAAGGGTGGTGTCTACGTTCCCCTTAACAAAATCCCTTTTTAGTAGGAATATACTAAGCCTCTTATACCATGCTCTCGGTGCCTGTTTTAATCCATACAAGGCCTTCTTTAATTTGAAAAAATGATTTGGAAAATGGGAATTTTCAAAGCTAGGGGGTTGCTCTACAAACACATATTCCTTTATTATCCCATTTGAAAAGGCACTCATATCATCCATTTGGAAAATCTTAAATCCTTTATAACAAGCAAAGGCTAGTAGCACGCTAATGGCTTCCAAATGGGCTACAAGGGCAAAGGTTTCCTTAAAATAAATCCATTCTATTTAGTTCAATCATTGAAATGAAGGTTGAGTGATTTACTTCTTTTCTAAGTCCATGCCTTGTTCTAACACCTTCAGAAGGGTCTCCTAAGATTAGTTCTTTAGGATGAATCGAAGAATATCTCCATTCTTTAGCCAATAAAACTTCAAGTTCTACCCATTCCTCCAGATGGGTAAATTCAACTCCTTGGGTGACTTCTACAACATCCTCTTCTTCTACCCTAGACCCTCCAGAATTACCAGATTCATCAAACATAACATGAGTGGTCTCCTCAACAATCAGAGTTCTTTTATTGAAGACTCTATAGGATTTCCCAACACTTGAGTAACCTAGGAACACTCCTTCATCAGATTTTGGGCCAAACTTTCCTAGTTGAAACTTCCCATTATTTAGATTAAACACCTTACATTCAAAGACACGGAGGTGAGAGAGGTTGGGTTTCCTGTCCTTAAGAATTTTATAGGGTGTTTTGTTCAGCTTAGATCTAAGATTTACCCTATTAAGAACATAATAGCCTGTATTCACTACTTCTACCGAAAAGTATTTAAGAAGTGAGTACTCAGCTAACATGGCTCTAACGGCTTCTACCATGGTCCTGTTCTTCCTTTCAGCTACCCCATTCTGCTGAGGGGTCCTAGGAGCTAAAAAATCATGATCTATCCCTTGCTTCTTACAGTAGGTTTCAAACTTCTCATTTTTAAACTCCCCCTCATGATTACTATGAATACTCACAATCACACAACCTAGCTTCCTCTGAATCTAAGTGGAAAAAGATCTCAACTCCTCATATGACTCACTTTTATGAGACAGAGATCTAACCCAGGTGAACCTTGAATAATCATCAACAATTACATACCCAAAGACTTTCCCTTCTAAGCGTTAAGTGCTAACAAGTCCAAAGAGATCCATGTGTAGGACTTCTAAGGGTTTGCTAGTGTTTATGTCTTTGATTGAGTGGAAGAAGGATTTGACTTGCTTCCCTAACTGACAGGCATCACACAGGTGGTCCTTAATAAACTCCAGGTTGGGGACACCTCTCACTAAGTCTTTTTGGGTGATCTTTCTAAGGCTTTTCATGCTTGCATGACATAATCTCCGATGCCACAGCCATGATTCATCATCAATTAATTTTAAGCAAATAATAATATCAACTTTAAAGCAATTTAAATCCAGTATAAAGATATTATTGATCCTTTTTCCCTGCAAAATAATTTTATCATTTAAGATTAGAAGGCAGTAAGTTGGCAGAAATTTTATGCTAAAGCCTTTATCACAGTGCTGGCTGATGCTAAGCATATTGTGTTTCAGTCCATCTAAAAGTAAAACATTATCAATGATGAAATTTTTTGAATCACCAATTATACCTAATCCCACCACTCTCCTAGTGGTGTTGTCTCTAAGTGTAACCTTGCCTCCTGCCCTGGTCTCCAGCGAAATGAATTGATTTACCTCTCCACTCATATGCCTTGAACATCCGTTGTCTAGGTACCACTTGCTCTCACGAGGTCTTTTGTGAGAGCATCCCTACAAAATCACCAAATGTCAATTTTAGGAACCCAAACAGGTTTGGGTCCCTTGTGATGAAAAGAAGAATGTGATGCATGTATGCTATGCTATGGATTTAGCAATTTTGGTCTCCACACCCAATGTGTACTATGGTGAAAAGTGCATGTGTGGGAGATATGTCCTAGCATGCCACAAGAAAAACATCTAACACCAGGAAAAGGATTTGCTAATCTACGTGGGTGATAGTGCGTCTTCCTAGGGTAATGATGCATTCTTTGATGATGTTTTATAAAATTCTTCAAGTGATGGTGGTTATTTATTTTTCATGAAAGTAGATATAGTATCAAAAAATTTATTTGAACTTTCAATAATTGAATTTTCTATTCTCAATGCATGCTCCCTACTCTCTACATCAAATACATGAGTTTTTAATTCCTTGAATGTGATTTCTAATTCAACATGTGATATTTTAATGAATCATGCTCAGTAGATAAATCAGAATGCTTTTTATTTAATTTATTAAATTTATCAAGTAATGCCATATGATTACTTTCTAAGGTGGAATAATCATTAATCAAAATTTTATGCTATTTTTGTAAGTTCAGAAATTCAAGTTTTAGGCTAGCATGCAAGTTTTTTAACTTCCTGTACGATGTATGAATTTCTTCAGAAACCTGAAGTAATTGATCATACGTTAATTCACATACCTCTTCTTGGTCAGTGTGACCAAGATGTTCATTCGCTATCAAACACAAGTTAGTTACCTCCTCTTTATCTTCAGTTTCAGAGGAGTCAGATGCTGAATCAGCCTAGAAAACCTTTTGGATCTTCTTCTTGTCTTTCTTGAACTTGGGTTTCTCCTCACCCTTCTCCTTACTTGGGTGACAGTTAAGTGTAGGGAAATAAGACTTCAGATGTCCAGGATTTTTGCATTCAAAGCAAAAAACATCAGATGACCCTTTCAAATTCTTACCAGATTTACCTTTATTCCACTTCTGATGATACTTTTGTTTGTTCCATAAGAAGCTCTTGAATTTCCTTGTGATTAAGGCCATACCTTCATAATCAAAACCTAAAGGGCCAGAGTTCGAATCATCAACCCTCAAGGCTATGGATTTCTCCTTCTTTTTCTCACCTGCATCAAGCTTCCTTTGGTTTACTCCTTGCTCATAAGTAATTAGCGATCCAAGTAAGTTATCAATTGAATAATTATTGAAATCTTTTCACTCAGTAATTACAGAAATTTTAGAATCAAAGGAAGAAGGAAAACATCATAAAATCTTGTTCACTTTTTCATAATTAGTAAGCTCTCTTCCTAAGGCAAGCAGGGAAGCGATAATCTGTGTAATTCTAGTGTACATCTCAGAAATTGATTCATTGGGTTTCATACGAAAGAGTTCATAATCATGCAAGAGAATGTTCAGTCTCGATTGTTTAACCTCGTTAGTTCCTTCATAAGTGATTCACAATGTATCCCAATTTTCTTTTCCAGTTACACATGTTGAAACACGCATATAATCTTCAGATGTCAATACACAAAAAAGCAGTTCAAACATTTAGCATTCAATTTAGCAAGATCACGATCATCAATTGTCCATTCAGTAAAAGAAATTTTAGTTTTAACTCCATTAACAAGTCTATAGGGTGCAAAATAACCTTCTTTAACAAGCATCCACATGCGATAATCGATCGATTGCAAAAAGGTAGACATGAGAGTTTTTCAAAAATAAAATAGAATATTATCAAATAAAGGTGGACATGCGATTGAATAACCTTTTGCAGTATTACGATTTCCAAAATTAGCCATGGATAAGAATTTAAAAGGTTTTCAAAACTTGATTTAAGCCCTTATGAACTCGTCCCAAGGCTAACCAAGAGGGGGGTGAATTGGTATTTTAAAAAATTCTTGCACAAACAGAAAAATATTTTTGTCTTTTTGAATATTTAAAACATGAACAATGAAAGTGGAAGCAGATAACCAAAATAAGATTTTTAACCACAGATCAAATCATAAAAAATATGTTTAAATTAAAATATGAAAAAATAAATGAAAGAGCACATTAGATTTATAATTGTTCGGTCAACTTGACCTACGTCCACTCCCCGGAGCCTCTCTTCCAGGTATTTCACTAAAATACTATAGTGACTCTCCTTTTCCTCCCATTGTAAGGCGGAGAAGCCCTTACAAAATCTTTCCTCCAACACCGGTGAGGAAGAGAACCTTGACTCCTATTACTTCCTCCAAAAGTAGACAGAGAACCCTAGAATCTTTTTACATCCTCCTAAAGCAGGCAGAGAACCTCGAACTCCTTTTGCTTCCTCCTGAAATTGCCAAAGAACCTAGATCTGATGCTGATGATCATCTCCCTAGAGCCACCACAGAACCATGGATGAACAAGGAAGACGACGATCAAATCCTTTCTTAGAGAAACCTTTATAAAATCCCTCACAAACTCCCCTTCACAAGATCCTCTCTCTCTCTCCCAAACACTCCATCTTCACTAAGCACTCTTGGAGTGGAAAAGTCAGCAAAAGATTTCTGAAGAGATGGTTAAAGAGCTTAAATAGAAGGCCTCAAAAAGTGCCCTAAATTTTAACTTGTCAACTATATCGTCTAGGATGATCTGTCGATCGTCCTTTACAATTCGTACAAAATCAGCCATTTTACTAGGACGATAGCCATGGTTTGGATGATCAGAAGAAAAATTTTCTATATATCATCCTGGATGATTTTAAGATCATTCATGATAATTAGTTCAATTTGAGAGTAAAATGATAAATCGTCCAGACAAGTGCTCGGGACATCCAAGATGATATCTTGGACGATCTGAAGAAAATAACGGTTTTCAATTGGATGATCTCACAATCGTCCGGTTATTTTGGGAGACAATCAAAAAATTATCCCAAAAACTTCTTGGGACGTCAAGGATGATATCTTGGACCATCAGAAAAAATTATTATTTTCATACGGGATGATTAAAGATCATCCTACGAAATATTAAGGATTGTTCGGTACGATCGGTGACGATCATCCTGTATGATGTGATTGATCAATTAAACCATAATTGTTCTTCTAATCAAGGGATCATTTTTGGCAAAATTGTAGTGAATCATCCAGGATGATACAAGGTTCATCATGTATAATTAGAACAAAAATCTAAAAATAAAATATTTCCTAAAATGTGATTTGTGGCTGATTTCTGAATTTAAACATATCATCCAGGACGATGTGAGTATTGTCCAGGATGATCTGCTTAATCAAACTTTTTTTTTGTGGAAACCGACAGATGGGCCTACGTGTTAATTAAGAAAAATAGTACAAAGTCCTTAAAGGGATGTCAAGCTCACTAATGCTTAATAGAGCTACAAATATTAAAATAAAAAAAACCTAGGAGCTCGAGTTCCCATCTAAGCAAAATTACGATATAACTTAGATACATTCTACGGTACTTAAGAACGAGCACTCAAAATTGATGAAAACAGCAAAAAAAGCTAAGAGATCCAGCTCCCGTCCAGCTTCATCTCCATCTAATCGCCAGCACGGACACCTACACTAAGAGAGACTTTCACAAAAGGGTGATGACCACATAATAAAGCAGTGTAAAAGTACTATACCATTCCAAGAAATAATCATCTACCTCCTGAACCAGCACAACATAACCCTTACAAATGCAAAATTGGTAACCATCCTTTTTCACCTCCATAGTAAGAAAAGACAAAAAAAATTAAAGTAATTAACCTGGAACCATTAGTCCCGATAGAGGAAATCAACATCCATATGACATCAGGCTGGGGAGAAGCAGAAGAGAAATCCAACCAGCATAGAAAGATGGAAAAGCAAAAAAAAATGGGACAGTACAGCATCCAACCATCCTACCACATCCCATAAGAAACCCGAACAAATAATAAAAGATTATCAACCTAAGCCAAACAAACTTGATGAAAAACCCATCACTAAAAGGAGAATCACCATAACAACAGAGCAGAAAACTTGGGGAAATTCCATCAAATCATGGCCGAAGAAACCCAATAACCCAACCCACAGCCACCAAAAGAACTAAAAGACACAAAAAATACCAAGTCATGTAGGAGATATAGTACACCAACATAATGAAGAAAATAACCGAAGGAACCAAACCCAGGTCATTAAGCAGCAAAAAATAGAACCAAAGTAAAACAGCAGTTGACTCCCTCTAGCTACATACCCAGTCAGAGAGCAACAGGGAGCCAGAACCAACATAACCCACTAGCGGCATTAAAATAAACCCGTAGGTATTGACACGGGCAACACAACAACCAGAACAGAAACAACACCAAACCGAGGAGACAGAATACAGGAGAAGACCCCAGCAAAAAACTAAATACCAAGGCCCCAACCACTACCACAAGTTAAAATCTAACATAAGGCATACCAATCTTTTCTAACCTTAAAAGATGCCACAGGGGAATAGGTAAATTAATAGTAGTAACATCAGTCATAAAGTCCAGATCTTTTCTATAATTGGCAAGCCAACTACCAGAGGCATTACCACCCTTATGAATAAGAGAAATAGAGAAATTCATAAAAATCAACAAATTCTTATGCTCCCTAACCAAATAAAATAGAGAAGAGTTACAAATTGAATCTTCAGCACCATTTAATAATTGATAACAAAATTTAGAATCCACTTGAATAATAATGTTAGTTAAATCCAAAGAGATGCAAAGCCTCAAACCATAGAGTAAAACCAGAATGACGGCATTGTTAACATCTCATTTCTACAAAGGACCAATAAAAGCCAAAATGAAATTACCCAGGTTATCTTTGATAACCCCACCCTAGGCAGACGAGGGCCCAAAACAAACACCAACCACATTAAGCTTATAAAAATTAATAGGGGTCTTGGTCCAAGAAAATAAGACTAAGATTGTTAGAGGGGGCTCCTTTTTAAGCTTAATACCTAATGCAGCAGCAACAAAAAAGAAGTTCTTAAAATTCTTTTGAGAAAGTAATTTAACCATGTAAAGAGCAGCTACCTTGTCTTTCACATTTTGAATAATCCTCTGGTGGTTCATACCAACATCGTTAAAAATAAAATAATTTCTATCCAACCATAAATACCAAAGAATCAGAGAAGGAATCACATTCCTGATATGCCCTTTAGATTTGATAAACCAAAAATTAAGTAAGGCATAAAAAGACATTTTAGCAATAAAGCAATTCAAATGGAACATATCATCAAAATGATTCCAAGTTTTGACAGCTAAAGGACTTGAAAGAAAAACATGATACATGGTCTCGACATGATAACAACATTGACATTTGGATGTTAAAATGAAACCTCTTTTAATTAAGTTATCTTCCGTAGGGATAAGCTTATGTAATATTCTCCAAATAAAGACAGCCACCATGGAAGGAATACGTCTATGCCAAATTAAGGAGAAAATATTGATAACCTCATTCTTGGCTCTAATGGCATGCCAAGCATCCTTGAGTCTAAAAGCACCATCTTTGGATAAACCACATAACCAAACATCAAGAGATTCCATATGAAGAGGAAGATTCAAAATTTGTTGAATAATAGAATCAGGGATAATATTAACAAGCTTGTCATAATCCCAACAATTTTCAGAAAATAAAAAGTTCACCTTAACCGCAAAATTGGTAGAAGAGTTAGTTAAGGGAATCAATAAATTTGTCCCAAAAACAACATTCTTCCCAAAAGAAAATATCACCCCCACCAAGCCCCTAGTTGAGAAAGGGTTCAACCACCCATTTAATATTGCACATTCTTTTCCAAACTTTAGAATCACCTTGCTTAAAGCTACAAGTAGTCGGATGTTTACCCACCCAATACTTGGCAAACATAAATTTAGCCCAAAAATTCACTTTAGCATGAAAATTGTACCACAACTTGAAAGACAAAACATAAGCCAAATCATTCAAACTCTTAACACCCAAAGCCCCTTCATCCAAAACACCACAACATTTGTCCCAAGAAGACCAAATGATTTTGGAGTTGGTACTAGCACCTCTCCAAAAAAATTTGTTAAAAAGTTTATCAATCTTATTGCAAACAGCTTGAGTAGGAAGAAGAGTTTGAAAAATATAAACTGGCAAAGAGAAAAGGATACTACGTATTAAAATAAGATGACCCCCAAAACATAGAAAATTAGAATCCCGGGACATAAGATTACTTTGAACCTTAGTAATTAAATCATCAAAAAGAAAGGACTTCTTTTTACCATTATAAAGAGGCACCCCAATGTACTTAATAAGAAAAGTATCATAAACAAAACCAGAAGCATTCTTAATGCCCAAAGTACGACTATTAGGCACTTTATTGGAAGGAATAAAACAACACTTTTGTTTGTTCAAAGAAAGACCACTAACCATTTCAAAATGATTAAAAAATTCCATAAGAATCTTAATCCTATTAACAGAAGCATTAGTAAAGATAATAAAATCATCAGAAAAATTAAAGATGGGAAATAGGGAAGCCCCCCATAGTTCTAAAATAGAGGCTAGGAGAATTATCATAGAGTTAAGCAATGCCTCTAGATAAATAATCGGCAGCAATAATAAAAAGAGCAGGAGATATGGGATCACCTTGTCTAAGACCATAAGAAGATTTTAAAAAACCATTACTTTTACCATTAACAATAATAGAAAACTAAGAATTCTCAATGCCATTCTTAATAAGGTTAATAAAAATCATGTCAAAACCAAACAAATTCATAATGTTGTAATGGAAATCCTAATAAATGTTATCATAAGCCTTGGCAATATCAAGTTTTAAAATTATGTTGCTACCTCTAACCTTAACATCCAGATCTTGGAAAAATTCTTGGGCCAGAAGAATATTCTCAGCAATGCCCCTACCTTTAGCAAACCCCATCCGGTGAGGTGAGATAATTTTTGGTAAGAAACTAGTTAGACGATTCATAAGGATTTTGGAGATCAACTTATTAAAAAAAATGCAAAGACTAATAGGTCTAAAGCCATTCCAGTGACAAACATGGTTCTTTTTGAGAATAAGCACAATAGAGGTAGAGGTAAAGAACTTAGGAATAGAATTACCAGCAAAAAAACCATAACAATAGAGTAAAGGTCATTACTAATAATTTGCCAGGTATGTTGAAAAAATTTAGCGGTGAAACCATCTAGCCCCGCCATAGAGTCTCCATTCAAACCAAGAATAATCTCTTTGACCTCCTCAATAGAAGGAGTTTTAGCAAG
The DNA here is from genome assembly GCA_019925795.1 of Dendrobium chrysotoxum. Taxonomy (NCBI): domain Eukaryota; kingdom Viridiplantae; phylum Streptophyta; class Magnoliopsida; order Asparagales; family Orchidaceae; genus Dendrobium; species Dendrobium chrysotoxum. Next base: position 44,078,553 of record CM034315.1, read on the forward strand.
AAATTCATTATCTTTAAAAGAAATAAGATTAGGGATAATATCAGGGTTATCAATATGAGCAGGTCTAAAATCTTCATTAAGACATTTATGAAAATGATTAACCGCAAGATTGGCAATTTCCAAAGCATCCTCAAAAGTAGAGCCATCCTCACAATTAATTTTAAGAATAAAGTTTTTATCACGATTCCTCTTAACCAAAGCATGAAAGTACTTGGTATTCCTATCACCTTCAACAGGAAGTTTCGCAGCAGCTCTTTGTTTCCAAAAAAACTCCTCCTAAGCTTGTAATTTATAAGGATTATCCTTAGCATCTCTCAAGAGTTTGAAATTAACATCAAAAGGACTAACTTGACATTGAGACTCAATAGTGATAACTAACTCTTCAACATTTAAGATATTAGAAAAAATATTTTTAAAAATATTATGATTCCACCAATTCAAGACTTGCTTAAGCCTTTTATACTTAAACCAAAACCTCCTCATACCCAAGATAGAGTTATCTAGATATAAAGGAGCCTGCCAATTATCCTTAACCAAATCCATAAAGGAATCATGGAGAAACCACATGTTTATAAATCTAAATTGAGAGGAAAATTAATATGCCTAGTCTTCAGAGGAATCAGCAAGGGAGAATGATCAGAAAGAGTTCTACTCAATGTTCAACAGAAGTAGAATTAAAATTATTAAGACAGCAATTGTTAAACAACGCCCGATCCAAACTTTGCCATAAATGACCAAGGTTCCAAGTAAACATGTTGCCCGAAAAACCAATATCCACTAAGTTGCATCCATAATCATGTTATTAAAATCTTACATAAAATGGTAGATGGGGGAAGAGCCCCATAAATGTTCAGCAGGAGTAGAAAAAATATTAAAGTCCCCTCCAACAAGCCTAGGCCTACTGCAATTACTATGAAACTGAATAATTTGCTCCCATAATACTTTCCTCAAATAATGGGAGCAGGCTGCATAAACAAAAGAAGCATAGCAATGAGAATTTAAAACCTCAATATTATAATGTATAACTTGAGTAAAATCACCAATAACATCAATATCAATAGGGTCCTTCCAAAGAACCCAAATCTTATTAGCAACATTAGAAATAACATGTTTAAAACCTAAAGATCTAGCTTTACTACATAATTTAGTAGAAGAAATAAAGGGCTCTAATAAAATAAGGATAGTGACATTATAAATACAACATAAATTCTTAACATGCAACTTAGAAGAGGGACACCCAATGCCCCTAACATTCCAAATGATAGAGTTAAACATAAAAACCCAAGTTAATGAGTAGTATGTGATCGAATTGTTCTAAACATTTGTATAGCAATGTTCTTTTTTTCCTTCCTCTCTTACTTTAGAACTTGATATAACTAGTGTCGTTATCATCTTTAGCATAACATTTAGCCCTAATGTACATGTCGTTAGTATCAATAAAAGCTTCACTTTGATAGTGAGTATTTAATAAAAAATTATTCTCATTATTCATACCTACCTGACTTTCAACCCGAGGAAGATCACCCTCCTCTACCAAAGTACCTTCCTCTTTATAAGTTTTATTACTCTACTCATTATTAACAATATTCTCCATCAAACTGTTTAGGATGGCCACCTGATCATTCACAATAGTATGAGAATGCAACACATTAGTATAATTAGCATCAAATAATACCACCTCCATATCAGACAAATTTAGATTTGTAGCACAAGAATTAGAAGAAGTATAAGGGACATTATTTAAATTAGAAATGATAGCCAATGTTTGTTCCTCCGAATTATAAGAGGCATAAGGTAATTAGCACCCAGGTTGAGATTAACATTTTAATCAATGAGAGGATCAACACCATTGAGTGAGGACAGTTTAATCTAAGGAATAGTAGGCTGTCAAAAAATAGCAACATTATCCTGTGCCTTAGCACCAATATCCTCAGTAGTAACCAGAGTAGAAAGAACTTTATCGTGATCTATCATAAGATCTTCCTAAACAATGGATGCTTTGGCAGGCTCTTTCTCCCTTCTAAGATGAGGATGAAGCTTGTAACATTCATTAAAATCGCGCCCATTCATCTTACAATGAGAACAAAAAATAGGTAAATTCTCAAATTCCACTTTATAAAAAAATCCATTTAATTGAGAACCAATCCAAATCTCAGTAGGGTGTTTTTGAGAGATATCTAGCTCTACTAAAAGACGGGGCACAGACGGATGGGAAACAAAAGTTGTTGCCTGATCCGTTTGCAATGGCCTACCAAGAATAGAAGCTAAACCAAATAAAATTTGCATATTGAAAAAATGAAGCCTTAGATTGGAAAAGGAAATCCACAGAGGATCAATTGGAGATTCCTCGTGGACATTAAAATATGGTGTCCATTTAAGAATTCTCATTTGGCAAGCCTGAATATAGTAAAATCTTCTAGAAAAAATATGACTATTATCCAAATCATTGGTCAATTGAGTCGCAACATGTCTCAGATCCAGTAAACCAATATGAAAATATCCCGAGAGCATCAGATTAACAAAGAACTTACGGATAAAGGATTTTCTGACTAAAGTAAGCGTAAAGGGAGTATCCAGTTGTGACATAATAGATTCATCAAACATCAAAGCAGGACACCCCTTAAATGATGTATGAACGAACTGAAGCTTAGGTGATGAAGAGGAAGAACTAGCAAGCACTTCCTTAAATGAGCAAAACTTTCCATTAGGAACCTCAACATTCGAAGGGTAAGATGATGACGGAGTCATCATCTCCCTGAAATGTAAACATGAAAAAGAAAAAAATGATCAAAATAAAAAGGAAAACCGGCACAAAAAAGAAGGAAAAGCAAAATAAGCGAAGAAAATCTGTGAAAGCACACCCGGAGCCACAAAAAAGGAACCCAGAAAGAAGAACCCCAGATCTCTAGAAAATCACCAGAGAGCATGAGAGCCAAACAAGCCATTTTTTCATGTTATCTACTTAATCAAACTTACTTAGCCCAGATGCCCTAATTAAGGTTTCTATATTGAACTAATCATCCAGGATAATTTTCGATCATCCTGTACGATATGCTCAAAAATTACAAGACTCTCAAACACACCAAATTTCTCCCCACAGTGTGTGTGTGCAATGTTACTTAGCATCAGGATTCATCGTATTACATTTGACTCAAGAAAAGATAAAAACTATTAAAATTTAAACTTATAGACTGACTCAGCCCTAGTCTACCCAATCTTGAGCTGACTTGGATTACAATTGATCTTTATAAACTTGAAAAGTTTATAGGCATGTGCAACTAAAACAGATATGCAGTAGCAATAGTAAAGAAGCAGGAATGTTTGATTTCATCAAAACTACGATGCTTGAACCCAGATTTGCATCACGACCAAGCCTAGGCTAGAGTTGGTTATCCAAGCCTTAAATATTTCCTAGGATTTCATAATTTAGAATTATCTATAAATGAATTTTTTTATTTGAGGTCCTTAAAAGGGTGGTTTGAATTTAAGTTTTAATGATTTAGAGGTTTTAAATTTCTTTTAAAGATATTTTAATTATTGAAGTTATTTAATTTAATGTTTTAAAGAACATAACACTAAACAACTTCTATGTGCCAAAAGTAATTGATCAGTAAGTCTTAGGCTCATACTTGTAATACTACCAATCCTCCAAAATTAGGGTACATGGAAAGCATAGAGTCCTCCAGTTTAATTAAATGTTTTAATCCTTATAGCTTCTCAATCCAATACAGCACTGCCCTCCTGAAGGGAATCAACCATAAGGGAATAAAAGAATGGCGTCTAAATGTTTTATTAATATATTTTTAATTAAATTTATTATTTAATAATTTATTTATGTTTATATTTTAATGTTTATATTATGTGAAATATGTTTGTAGCGTTGTCATAATGAGCATGAGGCACACAGCCTCATTAGGACACTTACCCTGTAGCTAGAGCTAGTCTAGCTTAAAAACTTCATTGATAAGAATGTTGGTTGTTTATATAATGATGTTTACAAATTTAATTTCATTGAATAAAGGATTTACTAAAAGTTTAATGATTTGTTAATTTTTATATTTTAATGAGTATTTCAATGCATTAAATATCAGGCCTATATCTTGACTTTTCAATTTATGCTGGTTTCTAGAATTTTATATCTCTCATAAATTCTAGACCTAGAGATGAGTCTAATGCCTTTTTTTTTACATAATTTGGTTTTTTTGGTATTAATTATGAATTTTATAACTTTGGTGTATTTTTTGAACTAAGTTTGACCAAATTGTTGACTTTTTTATTTACAGTGAATTTTGGAGTTTTTTTTTATTTTTCTTAAATACTAGACCCAAATATGAGTCCAATGCCTTTGAATTTACACAATTTAAAATTTTCTTTAATTAGTTATGATTTTTATAAGTTCGATAATTTAATGGATTTATTATTTTTTTTTTGAAGATATGCAAATTACATTAAATCAGGAAGAAAAAAACTATTACAAGCTAAAAGAAAATAAAGTTGAAAACTTCCATTTCCTAATAATGGGAGAGGAAGCACTAAAAAAAAGATAACTAAGTAAAATAAATTATTTTTTGCAAAATAAAAAAAGACATAATGGAACTAAGATCCACTAATCCTCACTTTGAACCAGCTGGGGTGTTGGGGACACCAAATCTTTTTTACAACCAAAAAATGTTGGTTAGTATCTCGGAATTCCCAAGTAGATAAAAAGTAACAACTAGAGAGAGTCTCAAATTCCATTATTGTAAAACCACAATGCAAAAACACAAAGCTCATAACCTCAAAACCAAGAGACCATACAGCCACCTCGTCACTACAAATACCAAACATTTTAAAACTCATCATCGCAATCAACACACTAGCATACAGGTAACCCAAAATCTCCACTCCCATTAAGTATTCAACAATTAAGGCTTGATCTTCAAAAATCAAAGCAGTAGCATTCATTGGCTGTGATGGGATAAGATCCCACCTAGAGCCATCACCAATGCGTCTAGGAAGACCCAACCAAACTTTCTTAAATGATCGAAACAAAGTCAATGCTGTAATAACTCTAGCTCTAACAATATAGAAGCCAATTCCCATAGCCAATGGATTAACAATCCCACAAAACTTAACTTCCAATCTCAAAACCTGAGCACTTCCTTTCAATTCCAACTTTGTTGAAAGACTTAACAGGATACAACAAACATAATCCATACCCAAAGAAATTACAACAACTTTCCAAACTCCGAAGAATTCTTTTCTGGCTGAATAATCCAACACAAAAATAAGATAAAGAGCTACAACCCTCACACTAATCAGAAGAAAAATATCTTCAATGACAGATTTCAAATAAACTATTTCGACCCTTCAAAAATCTAAAGAAACACCTATTATACGGATTTGCAAAGGGTTCAAGAATAAGAACTTCTTCTCATTTCTCATGCCATCATAGATGCCCCACAAGAGCTCCATGTTAGGTAACCAAAACTTCCACTTAGTAGATAAAACCATGCTTAAAGAAACATAACAGCTCTCAAAGTCACATCTCAAACTAAACTCCTTGGCCATTCTAATCAACGGCAAGAAAAAAATAATAGGCATCCAAAAATTGCACTGACGACAACTTTCAGAGATGAATTTGCACTTAACATAATCTAAAATACCTCAAAACTATATGAAAGATTTATTATACCTATAACTTCATCAATCTTTTGTTCACTCTTGAACTTCTTAGAATTGTTGGATAAATTAGAATCAACTTCAACCAATAAACCAAACTAAATTTTCGCACAAATCATTCCTAAAAAGTTGAATAATCACCAACCCCAACTGAAAATAATGGATCAACAAAACCTTCGCTAAAAAACCAACTGATCATCCACACAATTCTTGAACAATAAGAGATTCCTTACCAAGCACTTCTCATTTCCAAACCTCCTTGTAAGAAAGCAGTTAACGAAGAAGCATTCCAAGAACTCCTTTCTACACATAATAAAAAAAGGTAGAATCCACCAAATAAGCTTTGCCATAGAATCCTCCATTAGCCACACCGGGAAGATGGGTGATCACCGCCAAAATGGTGAACTGATCAGTTATGTACCACTCCACTCTAACCCCTCAGCTCACAAGTCCACTCCAAATTGGGATATTGCACTCTTCCAGCAAAAGAATGAATTTTGGGCTTCCCATTTAATGTATTTATTTAACTATTTAATTAATGTTTTTCTTTTATTTTGGTACCAAATCAACTCCAAACATCTTAAAATATTTCCTAAATGTCAAAAATAACCTCTAAAGAAGATTTTAAGTGTTTAAAAATATTTTGGGTAATTTTATAAAATTTTTAAAATTTATTTTAATTAATTAGTGAATTTCTTGATTTCTAAAATTTAATTTGATTATTTGTAATATTTTACTTTAAAATTAATTTATTATGAATTTTTAAAAATCTTTTTTTTTGGGGAAACCCATGGAGGGGCCTATGCAATAATTATAAATAAAAATATAAGGTCCTTAAAGGGGACTTTTAGCTCACTAATTTTCAAAGGAGCTATAAAATAAAGTAAAAGGAAACCTTTGAGCCAACGTTCCCCTCTAAACAAAATTACATAAAATCATTGGTATATTCTAGGGCGGATAGGCACTAGAACACAAAAAAAAAGAACAAATTATACACATTTAGTGAATTCTTTCTACCAAAAAATAGAAGTCTGTAAACGATAGAAAAAATCAGGAGCACCTAGAGCAATGTGTCCAAAAAATAGCCTAGCACAACAATAGAGAAGGCACCACATACCTGCAAAAGAGAACTCCAAATACAATGCAATAAAAGGGAAACCATAAAACAACAACACTGAACAATTATCTTAATACTTAAACTATGAGAATAAATAATGGCAATGACCAATTCTTTAGAGTCATTTAATGATATAGAAAAAGTAAAAGAGATAGCATTAAGAGTAATAATAGCATTAAGGGCAACAAGATAATTGTTAACTAAATCAGAAACATCCCAGTCATCCTCTAGAATGGGCTAGAAATGGCCCTTCATAAATAAACTTATGATATAGTTGGGAATAAGGAGATCATACCAACAAAGACAAGAGAAAATCAGATAGCACCAATGAAAACTCTAAGTAGGTTGTTAAACCTAATGTAATTGTCCCAAGGCTAACCAGGGGGGGGGGTAAATTTATAATTTTAAAAAATTTCTTGGTTATTTAAAAAATTGATTAAATGTTTTGAGCACAACACTAAATTTTCTGAAAATAATTTTTCAACCATAGAAAATGAAAAATGCATAAAACAAAAATGCGGTAAAAAGTAAATAACTAAAGACACCAAATTTTATAGTGGTTCGGTCCAACGAGACCTACATTCACTCCTTGGAGACTCCTTCTCCAGGTATTACACTACTCAATAATGTCTCTCCTTTTGCCCCCATAGCAAGGCTGAGAAGCTTGTACAAACTCTCTTCCACCAACCTAGTGCAGTAGAGAACTGACGCCTTCTACACCCTCCAAGTGATGGCAGTATATAAACCCATCCTTTTTCACCCTCCTGGTGAAAACAAAGAACCCAACATCCTTTCTCACCCTCCTGGTGATGGTAGAGTACCGACATCCTTTCTCACCCTCCTGGTGATGGCAAAGTATCAATGTCCTTTTACACCCTCCTGGTGACGCCAGAGTATCGAATCTCTTCCAAAGATCTTCTCTCAAGAGTCTTCAAAGTGGTAGGGTAGATATTTGAAGTATATACAAAGAGATCCTCACCATTGGGCAACCTTGTGAACCCTTCATAATTTCCACTTGTAAGATCTCTCAATTCTCACTCCCAAACACTCTCCCAAAACACACTCTCTATGACTTCCAAGATAAAATTCACAGAATAGTCATGAGAGTCATTTTTTAGGACCCTTATATACAAAGGACAAGAAAAACCATCCTAAAAACTAGAAATTTGAAGTTGAACAGACTTTGAGTATACAATATAATTGTACTTTGTATGTACGATCAGTTCAAAAAGTGGTGTATGATGCTGTATAAACCTCATTTCTTACTCTGATCGATATCTGTATGAACCAACATCCAATAGTATGATCAGTTCAAAATTGTTGAGTTCATATGGGATGAATGGGTACGAACCTGAGTTCATACTCTATTTAGCATTCAAAATGAACCTACTTCATACTGTATAATCATTTCAAAATTGTTGAGTTCATACAGGACATACAGGTATGAACCTAATTTTGTACTCTATTTGGCGTCCGGGACGAACCTACTTCATATAGTATGATCAGTTCAAAATTGTTGAGTTCGTACAGGATGAACTAGTGCGAACCTGATTTCATACTCTATTTGGCATCTAGGATGAACTAACTTCATATAATTCAATCTATTAAAAATTTTTAAGTACAGATTCTATCGACCCGTTTTGGGAGTATTAGTCAAATCGTAGTATAATTCTATAATCGTACAAAATGATTAGTTTAAAAATAAAGGTTTTATCTCACTCTCCCAGTATGTGTGTGCATGGTTACCCAATTATAATCACACTCTCTTAGACTTAAGAAAAATAGAAAATGTACAAACTTTATAACATGAACTCCTAGTCTAATATATCTTGAAGTCTTTAGCAGTTTGGAGTATGATTTTCCTGAAATATTAGTACACACAAACAACAAAAACAAAATGTATTTAATATATGTTAGGAGAAAAAATAATCAATAGAATTATATTTTGGTATCATCAAAACTTTACACATAATATAAAAACTTAGTTTTGAAAACTAAGTTACAATAATCTCTTCCTTTTTTATGATGGCAAAATAATCATTGTTTGAGTTAATATTTAAGCAAATTTCTTTCCTAACCTCCCCCTTAATAAATGACCAGTTTAAAACACGGTATTCTAATAAAAAAACATAACAAAAATCAAAACCAAAACCAAAACCAAAACCATAAACATAGTAACACTATACACCATGCACACAATAACATAAGACACTCAAAAATCACACAAAAAATAACAACTAACCAATAAAAAAATAAACAAAATAATTAAATAATAAACATCAAACAGTAATATGACTCCCCCTTTTGACAATAACAAAAAGGGAAGTACCCCTTGAAATGAAAATTTTCTATAGATAAATCAAAGTAGTTGATTAAATTTTAAATGAATTGCAAATACAAGAGTAATTTCCTATTGCTGAATAGATAAATTCAAATCTTAAATCAAAAAGCAACTAAGATAAGAAAAGTCAACCAGGTTCAATGTTAGTTCGAGACTGATCAAATAAACATAATTATTGCAAAAATAATGATATTAAGATTAATCAGTTTCTTATTCAACAGTGTAGATTATTGTCAAATATATGGAATTGTATAAGAGATAAAATGACAAAGGAAAAACTAGTATGAATTTTTAATTGGCGATATTGTGCATCTTTTCAATATTTTATGGCACACTTTGTGCATCTTTTCAGTTTGGGCTTTTTTTGTGCCTCTTTTGACTTTGGAAAATATTACACATCTTTTTGTTTGGCATGCTTTGTGCATCTTTTAACATTTCCAGTCTTTCCAATATCAAAAGATTTTAAAACAAATTCCAATAATTAACTAAAATAAACACTTTTAAAAAGAAAATAAAATAAATAAGACCTCCTTTTTTGCAATAATTATATCTAAATTATATTTTTTTTATATAAACATGAGATTGGTCTCCTAATCTACATCGAGTCATAATTTAATTTAATTTTTTAGAGATTAAATTTTGCAAAGAAATTAATTTGTAATCACAAAAAATTTAAAATTCAATTTAAGAGATCAACCACAAATGAATTTTCTAAAGAAAAATAAACTTTTCAAGAAGTGAAATTTTCAATGCATGACAATAAAACATTCCATCATTTTATTTAATCCTTTAAAAACAAATACAAGAACTTTTTCATATCATACCATCTCCAAGAACAACATATAAATACACTAACACAAGATAGCACAAAACTCATAAGAATACATGACAACAACAAACACATAAATCTATCAGTAGCTATAGCAGAGAAGTACAACTAATATTCAGAGGGCCCTTGATCTGGAGGAGGAGGTGGGTTGAACATCGTGAAGTACCTATTAATCATAGCTATATTAGAATTGATAAAATTGAATTGCCCTCAAATCCACCCCATGTCCTCATTGTATCAAGCATCCTATACATTCAGGTGATGCTCAATTTGATCAAAGTGAGTTTGCATTCTGTCAAAGCGCGGGATCATTTCTTGGTAGAAAGTTTGATCGGGTCTAAGTGCAGGTGCAGGGGCTCCTCCTTCTTCCTCAGAATCATCTCCTTCAGAACTTTTATCCCGCCCAAAGAGTGTATGGAAAGAGCCCTCAGAAAAGTATGTGGGAAGTTCATTTGGAGGTTCAGGATGGATCAAGTTGTATTTCTTTTCTAGAATGTAGGTAATCAGGTGTCCTAAGGCCACATTTTTATTTCTCCTATTATGAGGCTATCCAATATCAAAAAGTTTGTAGATATATTCCATGATTAATTAGGCTTCATTAATAGGAGTTTCAATCATAATCAAGTGTGTGATGGTGGACAAAAGAGGAATCATATTTATACAATCACCAGCTTTTGGAATTATAGAGGTTCTCAAACTGTGCTGGATGATTCTAACATTCTGGTTTAGTGTATAGACATGAGGAAGATGACTAACTTATTCGACACCTCTAAGAGTTAGGTTTACATCAGTCCAGTCATAATCTACTCTCGAGATCATTATATGTGCCCTAACTCTTACTATCATAAGGTGAAGAAAATTTCCTAGATTTTCCTTGGTTATCTTAACTCGTTGCTTAAATATAAAAGAGGTCATCCCAGTATTATCTTGGTTCATTTTCATATTTGCAAGGAACATTTGAAAAGTCTTATGATGGTAGGTGTAAATGAGGGTAAGGATAAAGGAAAATTAGGTTGAGGCAAATAGGGGCATGACAGAAAAGTGAATGTAACATTGGATTAGGATTCAAAAAGGGGTAATCTTAGCTCCAACATACCTAAAGAAGGCTTCCTCATTTTCTTTAGAATTTTGTTCTAATCGTACAGGACGATCATATATCGTCCTGGATGATTCATTATAATTTAAAAAAAAAAAGATCCCTTGATTAGGAGACTAATTATGGTTTAATTGATCAATCACATCATACAAGATGATCACTTTGATCATCCTAAATGATCCTTTATATTTCATGGGATGATCTCCAATCATCCCAGATGAAAACCATGATTTTCTTCTAATTGTCCAAGACGTCCCGAACATTCTGCGGGATGATTTATTGATTACCACTCCAAATGAACTAATTGCCCATGACGATTTCATAGTGATCATCCAGGATATCGTCATGGATATCCTGAATATTTATCTATGATTTATCATTTTCTAATTAAATTGAATTAATCAACCCGAACGATCATTAAATTATCCTGGATGATATGTAGAAAGGAGTTTTTCTGATCGTCCGACCATGGTAATCGTCTTGGCAGAATGGATGATTTAGTACTGATCGTACAGGATAATCGACAGATTGTCCTGGATGATATAGTCGGTAAGTTAAATATTAGGAAATTTTTTGAGGCCTTATGTTTAAGCTCTCTAAACATCTCTACAGTATTCTTTTCTTGGTTTTTTTGCTCCAAGAGAGCTTAGAGGAGAAGGAGTGTTTGAGAGAGAGAGAGAGAGAGGATCTTGTGAGGGGGAGTTTGTGAGGGGATTCATAAAGGTTGCTCCAAGTAAGGATTTGATTGTAATCTTCCTTCTTTATCCTTGGTTCTGTGGTGACTCTAAGGAGATGATTATTAGCATCAGATCTAGTTCTTTACCTACTTCAGGAAAAAGCAAAAGGAGTTCGGGTTCTATGCCTACTTTAAGAGGAAGCAAAAGAATTCTGGGTTCTCTTCCTGCTTCAGGACGAAGCAAAAGGAGTTGGAGTTCTCTACCTGCTTCAAGAGGAAGCAAAAGGAGTCAAGGTTCTCTGCCTCACTGGTGTCGGTGGAAAAATTTTGTAAGGGCTTCTCCGCCTTGCTATGGGAGCAAAAGGAGAGTCACTATAGTTGTTAGTGCAATACCTGGAGGGGAGGCTCCGGGGAGGGGATGTAGGTCAAGTTGACCAAACCACTACAAATTTGGTGTGCTCTTTTCATTTATTTTTCTGCACTTTAATTTTTATATATTTTTGTGATCTGATCTGTGGTTAAAATATCTGATTTTGATTATATGCTTCCACCTTAAAAGGTTGTATTTTAAATTATTCAAAAAGATAAAAATATTTTTCTGTTTGTGTAAGAATTTTAAAATACCAATTTACCCCGCCTCTTGGTTAGCTTTAGGACTAGTTCATAAGGGATTAACAACTCTAACGATCTTTCAAATTGTATCATAGCGGGATTCATAAAATAAAGTTTTGGAAAACTTTTGAATTTTGATCCATGGCTAGCTTTGGAAATCATAATACTGGAGAAGGTTATTCAATCACACGACCACCTTTATTTGATAATATTCCTTTTGATTTTTGGAAAACTCGCATGTCCACCTTTTTATAATCAATCGATTATTATATGTGGATGCTTATTATAGAAGGTTATACTACACCTTATAGACTTGTTAATGGTGATAAAAATTGAAATCCCTTTTACTGAATTGGCAACTAATGATAGAGATATTGCCCAATTGAATGCTAAATATTTGAACTGTTTTTCTTGTGCATTGAAATCTGAAGATTATATGCATGTTTCAACATGTGCAACTAGTAAGGAAATTTGGGATAGATTATGCATTACTTATGAATGAACAAATGAGGTTAAATAATTTAGACTAAACATTCTTTTGCATGATTATGAACTCTTTCGCATGAAACCAAATGAATCAATTTCTGAGATGGACACTAGATTTACCCAGATTATTTCTTCCTGTATGCCTTAGGGAGAGAGCTTACGAATTATGAAAAAGTAAACAAGATTTTGTGATGTTTTCCTTCTTCCTTTGATGCTAAAATTACTGCCATTATTGAATCTAAGGATCTGAATACTTATTCAATTGACAACTTACTTAGATCACTAATTACTTATGAGCAAGGAGTAAACCAAAGGCAGCTTGATGCAGGTGAAAAGAAGAAGGAGAAAGTCATAGCCTTAAAGGCTAATGATTCCAACTCTAGCTCTTGAAGTTCTGATGATGATGACATGGCGTTAATTACAAGGCAATTTAAGAGCTTCTTGAGGAAGAAATAAAAGCATCATCAGAAGTGGAATAAAGGTAAGAATAATAAGCATTCTAAAGTTTCTTCTGACATTATCTATTTTGAATGCGAGAAGCCAGGGCATGTGAAGTCTGAATGCCCAACACTAAAGGATCACCCAAGCAAGGAAAATGGTGAGGAAGAGCCTAAGTTCAGGAAGGATAAGAAAAAGATCTAAAAGGCTTTCTAGGCGGACTCAGCATCAGACTCCTTTGAAATTGAAGCAGAAGAGGAGGTAACTAACTTGTGTATAATGGCTGATGATCTTGGTCACTCTGACCACGAGGAGGTATGTGAGTTAACATATAATTAATTATTTGAAGTTTCTAAATAAATTCATCCTTTATATAGGAAGCTCCAGAAAGCACATGCTAGCTTAAAAATTAAATTTTTAAATTTGCAGAAAGGGCATGAAATTTTAATAAAAGATCATTCAACTCTTGATAGCAATCACATGGCTTTACTAGATGAATTATTCGTTAAATAAAATGCATTCTCATTGAACTGTTGAGCATTATTCATTAAAAACATCACATGTTGAATTAGAAATTACATTCAAGGAACTAGAAACTCTTGCATCAGAATTAAACAGTATGGAGCATGCCTTAGAAATGAACATTTCAATTCTTAAAGAAATAAAAAGTTTTTAAAAGCTGAATTAACTACCCTCATGGAAAATAAAAAACACCCTATACTTAAAGAATTTCATAAACCAGCACATCAGCATGCATCATTCCAACCTAGGCAGATGCACTATCACTCACATAGATTAGTTAACCCTTTTCCTAATTTTAGATATTTTTCTTGTGGCATGCTAGGATATATCTCCCAGACTTGCACCATTCACCGTAGAACACATTTGGTGTGGAGACCAAAACTATAAAATTCACAGTATAGCATGCATGCATCACATTCTTCTTTTCATCACAAGGGACCTAAACCTTTTTGGGATCCTAAATCTGACATTTGATGATTTTGTAGGAGTGCTCTCACAAAAGGCCTCATAAGAGCATGTGGTACCTAGACAGCAGATTTTCAAGAAATATGACTAGAGATGCAAATTAATTCATTCGCTAGAGACGAAGGCAGAAAGCAAGGTAACACTTGGAGACAACACCACTAGGAGAGTGGTGGGATCAGGTCTAACTGGTAATTCAAAAAATTTCATCATTGATAATGTTTTACTTGTAGATGGACTAAAACACAATGTGCTCAGCATCAGCCAACTCTGTAATAAAGGTTTTAGCATAAAATTTCTATCGACTTGCTTCATTATAAGCTTAAATGAAAAAATTATTTTGCAGTGAAAAAGGATCAACAATGTTTATATATTTGATCTGAATTACTTTAAAGATGATATTACTATTTGCTTAAAATCAATTATTGATGAATTATGGCTATGGCATAGGAGATTATATCATACAAGCATGAAAAGCCTTAGGAAGATCACCCAAAAAGACTTAGTGAGAGGTCTCCCAAAGCTAGAGTTCACTGAGGACCACCTGCGTGGTGCCTATCAGTTAGGGAAGCAAGTCACCTACACATGCATCTCTTTGGACCTGTCAGCACCTCAAGCTTAGGTTTCAATGTCTTTGGGTATGTGATTATTGATGATTATTCAAGGTTCACCTAGGATAGATTCTTGTCTCATAAAAGTGAATCATTTAAGGAGTTTAGATCTTTTTTCCATTGGATTCAAAAGAAGTTAGGTTGTGAGATTTTAACTATTCATAGTGATCATGGTGGAGAATTTCAAAATGAGAAGTTTGAAACCTACTGTAAGGAGCAAGGGATAGATCACAATTTTTAACTCCTAGGACCCCTCAGCAAAATGGGGTAGTTAAAAGGAAGAACAGGACTTTGGTAGAAGCTGCTAGAGCCATGTTAGTTGAGTACTCACTTCCTAAATACTTTGGGGAAGAAGCGATGAATACAGCCTGTTATGTTATGAATAGGGTAAATCCTAGATCTAAGCTGAACAAAATATCCTATGAAATTTTTAAGGGTAGCACACCCAACCTCTCTCACCTCCGTGTCTTTGGATATAAAGTATTCATTCTGAATAATGGGAAGTCTAAACTAGGAAAGTTTGACCCAAAATATGATGAAGGAGTGTTCCTAGGTTACTCAAGTGATGGGAAATCCTATGGAGTCCTCAATAAAAGAACCCTGATTGTTGAGGAGACCACACATGTTGTGTTTGATGAATTTGATAATTCTGAAGGGTCTAGGGTAAAAGAAGAGGAGCTTGTAGAAGTCACCCAACGAGTAAAATCTTCCAATCTAGAGGAAAGGGTAGAACCTGAACTTTCACTACCTAAAGAATGGAGATATTCTTTGAGTCATCCTAAAGAACTAATATTAGGAGACCCTTTTGAAGGTGTTAGAACTAGGTATAGACTTAGAAAAGAAGTAAACCACTCTACCTTCATTTCAATGACTGAACCCACCAACATCAATCAAGCCCTTTTTGATGAATTATTGATCCTAGCCATGCAAGAGGAACTAAACCAATATGATAGGAATAATGTTTGGGAGCTAGTAGAAAGACCTAAGGACCAGAGTGTAGTTGGAACCAAATGGGTCTTTTAGAATAAAATGAATGATTCTAGTGTGGTGGTTAGGAATAAGCCAAGATTAGTGGCTAAGGGGTAAAACTAAATAAAAGGGATTCATTTTGAGGAAACCTTTGCCCTAGTAGCCCTTTTGGAAGCCATTTGAGTACTACTTGCCTTTACTTGTTATAAGGGATTTAAGCTTTTGCAAATGGATGTAAAGAGTGCCATTTAAATGGGATAATAAAGGAAGATGTGTTTGTAGAGAAACCCCCTCTCTTTGAGAATTCCCAATTTCAAAATCATGTTTTCAAATTAAAAAAAGCTTTGTATGGATTAAAACAGGCACCTAGAGTATGCTATGAGAGGCTTAGCATATTCCTGCTGGAAAGAGAGTTTATAAGAGGAGGGTTGACACCACGCTTTTTCTAAGGAGAGTAGGATATGAATTACTCATTGTTTAGATCTATATAGATGATATACTTTTTGGATATTTTGTTAAAAATTTATGTGATAATTTTTCTAAAATAATGAGTAAGGAATTTTAGATGAGTATGATGGGAGAATTGTCCTACTTTTTAGGATTTAGCATTAGGCAAATGAATGATAAAATTTTTCTTAATCAATCAAAATACATTAAGGACATCCTGAAAAAATATGAAATGGATAAAGCCAAGCCAATCAACACTCCCATGAGTTCCAGTGTTCAATTAGATAAGGATTCAAATGGAAAATCTTTTGATCAGAAGAAGTACAGAGGAATAATTGGATCACTTCTTTACCTGACTGCTAGCAGACCTTAAAAGTTTATTAGGGTTGTTAAGCCCTTGTGAACTAGTCCCGAGGCTAACCAAGAGGGGGGGGGGGTGAATTCGATATTGAAAAACTTCCTTAAACAAAAAGAAAAATCTTTTTATATCTTGCTGTGAAAATGAATTAAATCAATAATAAAAAGATCAATCACAGATTTCATGTAAGTAGTTAATCGCAAAAAAATAAAATGTGAAAAATAATATAAAGAACACACCAGATTTATAATGGTTCGGTCCAACCTGACCTACATCCACTCCCCGGAGGCACCCTCCGAGTATTGCACTAAACCTTTTTTGACTCTCCTTTAGCCCCCATAGCTAGGCGGAGAAGCCCTTACAAAATCACTTCCAACTTCCCCGGTGCAGCGGAGTAGCTGGGTCCTTGGACACCAAAGAGAACTTCTTCTTACCAAAACTTCCCTTGAGACGACCCTTGAATCTGATGGTACTTAGGTGCAAGATTGCTAGAGCAACCGTGTGAACCCCCTTGCACTCCCTCAAAAATCCCCCTTCCTAGGCTATTCTCCCTATCAAACTCCACCCTTTCCTCTCTCCCTTTCAAGCTCTCTCTTCAAGTTTTCTCCAAAAGAAATGAAGCGTCAATGGCTGCCAAAGACACCTATCAACTGCCGTGAGAAAGCTTAAATAGAGAGCTCAAAAAACCCTTCCAAATTAGTTCTGGCGGCAAAGATCATCCAGGATGATCGCAGGATCATCTAGGATGATGTGCTCAAAAATACAGCTTCAAAAAACCCTATAAACTCAATTCTGCAGCCAAAGATAATCCAGGACGATCGTAGGATCGTCCAGGACGATGTGCAGAATTTGACCTGATAGTCCTGGACGATCTGTACAAATTTTGCACAAATCATCCCGTACGATATACAGATCATCCAGGATGGTTAGAATATCAAATTATGCATATTTTATTGAATAATCACAACATTAATTTAGGCAATATTATTATAGACCATCTAAGACGATTAGAATAAAATTTGAATCTTAAATTATTGCCTAAATTATCATGGCGACTAGCATTTTGAGATAGTAATGGATCATCCAGAATGATATAAATATTGTCCATGATGATTAGTTCAATGAACAGATCGTCCAGGATAATCCTACCATCATCCAGTACGATTTGTTTAAAAGTTAAACTTCTGGTTTTGTTTAGATCAAACTCCCCCTAAGTATGTGTGTACATGGTCACAAGCAAGCATACACCCTTACAGGACTTGACTCAAAAAAATAAAAAGTACATCAAGAGATATTATAAATATCATCACATCATAACCTATTCTACCCATTCTTGAGTTTTGAAACTTTGTTGGAAGATGCATGCCATTCCTGAAAAGTTAGTATACACACAAGCAAATATACATTAAAAATACTAGGAGATGTAAGCCATAATGTTATGATCATCAAAATAAGAACTCATGAGCTCGAGTCACAATAATCTCCCCCTTCTTTATGATGGTAAATATTACTGGTTGAATTTGCAAACAAAAAGCATTTTCTCCTAATCTCCCCCTCACTAAGAAAAGACTTTTTAAAATAGCGAGAAATATTTTTTTTATTTAAAAAAATTACACAAATACAACAAATAAAAATAAACTTCACAAATATAATAGTACGTTCTCCCCCTTTGACATTATCAAAAAGAAGAGGAGCATAGAAAAATAAAATAGAAAAAATAGACTAAAAGATCGAACACGGTCCCTGATCTGGTTAAAAAAAATTTTGAAAAAATATTTTGAAATATCAAAAATTTTCTTGTAATAAGAAAGTTACCTCATGATTTTATTCAAAACTTAGTAAGGTAATATTGACTACCCATAACTCAGAAAGTTTAAAAATTCAAAAATTGTTAATCCAAGCTCAGGTTTTAAAAGGCTAAAAAACCTTTTAAGCCAATATCTAAATCAAGGAACAAATTAGATATGGAAACAATTTCTTTTTCAAAACTCCTTTCATGAAATATATCTAATAGAAGATTAATGCAAAGTAATGAATCATAAATCATGATTTTCAAACTCAAGTAACGAATTTATCAAAAAGACATATGGGTTTTCTAAACTTTAGAGATTTACAAGAAGGCAAGCTAACTTTATGAAACAAAAGGTGATATGTGTATGCTGATCAGAGAAACTAACAATCATAAAGGAAAAATAAAATAAAAGATTACAAAAATAAAATAAAAAGAATAAAAAGAAAACTTAAAAAATAACAAAAAAGTAAAAACATTCATATAAACAAAACAAACACAAACACACAAGCAA
This sequence comes from Dendrobium chrysotoxum, assembly GCA_019925795.1. Lineage (NCBI taxonomy): Eukaryota > Viridiplantae > Streptophyta > Magnoliopsida > Asparagales > Orchidaceae > Dendrobium > Dendrobium chrysotoxum. The sequence continues at coordinate 44,097,481 of CM034315.1, forward strand.
AACTTTAATTCTCATCATCTCGCTCCCAGTCTGATGATTCAGAAGCTAGGTCTGCCCAGGAGATTTTTTGCTTTGCATTATTTTCCCTTATTATAATTTGCTTAGCTTTACCCTGTTCTTTTTCAGGAAGGGTTAAGTTTGAGCACTGATTTTTTATATGTCCAGGTTTCCTACATCCAAAACAAATAACATCAGAAGAAATCTTAACATTCTTATCTTTTTTACCTTTATTCCACTTTTGTTGATGTTGATGCTTGTGCTTTAGTAGACTTTTCAATTTGTTTGTTATTGATGCTAACTCTTTACTTTCATCATCTTTTGAGTCACTTTCATCCATGTTTTTAGCTTTCAGTACTATAGTTTCACCTGCATCCAAAAGCTTTTCACCCAAACCTTGCTCGTAGGCAATGAGTGAGCCAATCAGATTATCAATAGAATATTCATTCAAATTTTTAGATTCAGAAATTGCAATCACTTTGGCATCAAATTTATTAAGTAGAGAATGTAGAATTTTATTGACTTTTTCAAAGTTTGAAAGTTCTTTTTCTAATGCATGTAATGATATCATAATTTGAGTAAACCTAGTATACATATCCAATATCGTCTCATAAGGTTTCATGCTAAAAAATTCATAATCTTTCTTTGAAATATTTAATCTAGATTACTTGATTTCACAAGTACCTTCATACGTAGTGCATAATTTATACCAAATTTTCTTTTCAGTAGTGCATGCGGATACTAACATATAATCATGAGAATTCAAAGCATAGAAAAAATAATTCAAGCATTTAGCATTCAATTGAGCATTAATTTATTCTATTCTACTCTATTCAGAAAAAGGAATATCAATTTTAATTTCATTTATAACACATGATGGTATAGAATAGCTAGTTTTAATCATATGCCACATTCGATAATCAATTGATTGCAAGAAAGTAGACATGCGAATTTTTTAAAAATCAAAAGTAATATTTTCAAATAAAGGTGGTCGGGTGATTGAATATCCTTCCGCAATATAATGATTTCCAAAATTAGCCATGGATCAAAATTCAAAAGTTTTCCAAAACTTAATTTTATGAATCATGCTCTGATACCACTTGAAAGTTCGTTAGGGATGTTAAGCCCTTGTGAACTAGTCTCCTGAGGCTAACCAAGAGGGGGGTGAATTGGATATTTAAAAACTTCTTTAAACAAAAAGAAAAATCTTTTTATATCTTACAATGGAAATGAATTAAATCAACAATAAAAAGATCAATCACAGATTTCACCCAAGCAGTTAATCGCAGTAAAATAAAATGCGAAAAATAATTAGAAAGAACACACCAGATGTTGAAAATTCTATAATTTTTAATTTCTTTATTTTTTATTTTTTGAGTCTGCCACAGAAGCATGTATGTGAAAGGAGCAACCATGCACACACACACAGGGGGAGATTTATTTTTCATGATAAATTTTTTTTTTAAATATCATACTGTACGATTTTAAGTCGTACTGTACGATTATCAATAATACTCAGGCTAACAGCTATTTTTTAGATGATTATCTTTGTAATTTAATCCTACTGTATGATAGTTATCGTACTGTATGATTAAATTCAATTGAAAAACCCTAGCCGCTAGAAGAAGTTTGGTAAGTTTATAATTTTGATTTTTTGAACTATTCGTACTATACGATCCCGATTGTACTGTACGATTAATTGAATACTTACCAAAATTATCTCACGTAATCAAGAAATAAATGTTGGTTTCTTATTTAAAGTCAATCGTACTGTACGACAGACAAAGATGATTTCATTCGTCCCTTCGATCATACCAGACAAAACTAAGGTTTTTTTGTTCTATTTATCCTGGACGATATTCATATCATACAGGATGATAGCCTGAAATGAACTAATCGTACTGTACAATTAGTGGAGTGCTGGACGACTAACAGAGACAAATTCTTTCATCCTAGAGATCGTCCCACAGATCGTCCTATACGAATAGTAGAAATCAACATGATCATCCTGTACGATATACATATCATACAATATGATATGTAGAAAATTTGAGAACTGTTTATCTGTGCTCGTACTGGATGAAGCTGTATTTGAACTGATCGTACTATACGATTATATATCATACTGTATGAACAGAGACTCAAAAGTTAGAATTTTTAGGGTTTTTTGAAGCCTGATATAAAAAATAACTTAAAAACTTTTTGGATGTTGTTGATCTATTTTCCTGCTGTGGGAGGCTTTGAGGGAGGAAGGTACACTTGAAGGAGAAGTTCTTTTTCTTTGAAGAGATCCAGGGCATGCGAGAGGAAGGTGAAGGTGAGCGTGAGCATGAGGGAGAAGTAGTGTGAGGGGATCACTTGGTGGCTCCAAGCTAGCTACATGCTTTGCTCCTCTTGTGGCTTTGGGGAGTCTTGGAAAGTTCTCAAGGGAAAAGACACTTCAAGATCAACATCGTCAAGGTACTCTGCCGTCTCCAGGAGGGAGAAAAAGGAGAAGGTCCGCTGCCATCACCAGGAGGGTGACATAGCGTTTGGTATTCCGCCGCACCGAAGGAGGTGAAAGTGAGTATTGTAAAGGCTTCTCCGCCTTACTGTTGGAGCAAAAGGAGAGTCAACTTTTACTAGTGCAAATCCCGGAGTAGAGGACTCCGGGGACTGGACGTAGGTCAAGTGACCGAACCACTATAAAAATCTCTGGTGTGCTTTTTCCATTTTATCGTACTTTATTTTTCATACTTTTAATTAGTACTTTAAATTGCTTGGAAAAAAATCATATTTTAAATCTTGTATTGTGAAAGTTACAATTATATCATCAATATCATCATTGTGAACATTTTACTTGTTTCTGCACTTTACTCGTTAAGTTATCCTTTAAAAATCTACAAAAAGTAGAACTCTTGTTTAGGGTTGATTTTTAAAATACCAATTTACCCCCCCTCTTGGCGCAACTCATACTTTCAGATTCATTACAATTTTTTCAAAAATGATCACTTTATTAGGAGACTAATTATGGTTTAATTGATCAATCACGTTATATAGGATGATCACTCTGATTATCCCAGATGATCCTTTATATTTTGTGGGATGATCTCCAATCATCCCGGATGAAAACCATGATCTTCTTCTGATTATCTAGGATATCGTCCTGGATATCCCAAACATTGTGTAGGATGATTTATCGATTGCCACTCAAAATGAACTAATCATCCTGGATGATTATGAAATCATCCAGTACAAAAACCCTTATTTTCCTATGTTTGTCAGGGATATCATCCTGGACGTCTTGAATATTTGTCCGGAGAAATTGTCATTTTCCGCACAAATTAAACTAATCATCCCGGAAAATCGTAAAATCATCCTTGACGATATGTAGAAAAAACTTTTTCTGATCGTCCAGACCATGGCAATCATCCTCGCAAAATGGTTGATTTTGTACTGATCATACAGATAATCGACAGATCATCCTAAATGATATAGTCAGCATGTTAAATTTTAGGGAATTTTTTGAGGACTTGTACTTAAGCTCTTTAAACATCTATTTAGTATTCTTTCGCTAGTTTTTCCAGTCCAAGAGAGCTTAGAGGATAAGGAGAGTTTCGGAGAGAGAGAGAATCTTATGAGGGGGAGTTTATGAGGGGATTCACAAAGGTTGCCCCAAGCAAGGATTTGATCATCATCTTCCTTCTTCATCCTGGGTTCCATGGTGACTCTAGGGAGATGATTATCAGTATCAGATCTAGGTTCTTTTCCTACTTCAGGAGGAAGTAAAAGGAGTTGGGGTTCTTTGCCTGCTTCAGGAGGAAGTAAAAGGATTCTGGGTTCTCTACCTGATTTAGCAGGAAGCAAAAAAAGTTGGGGTTCTCTTCCTGCTTCAAAAGGAAGTAAAAGGAGTCAAGGTTCTTTGCCTCACCGGTGCCGATGGAAAGATTTTGTAAGGGCTTCTCCGCTTTGCTGTGGGAGCAAAAGGAGAGTCACTACAGCCTTTAGTGTAATACCTGGAGGGGAGGCTCCGAGGAGTGGACGTAGGTCAAGTTGACCGAATCACTATAAATCTGGTGTACTCTTTTCATTTACTTTTTTTCACTTTAATTTTCATATATTTCTATGATCTGATCTATGGTTAAATATCTGATTTTAATTATCTGGTTTCACCTTAACTTGCTGTATTTAAAAATATTGAAAAGGACAAAAATATTTTTCTATTTCTGTAAGAATTTTAAAATACCAATTCAGCCCCCCACCCCCTCTTGGTTAGCTTTGGGACAAGTTCATAAGGGCTTAAAACCCCAACAAAGTTTTAGATCGTACAGATGAAATAGGATTTCGTGCATACGATATATAGTAAATAACTATTTTTTCAAAAAATAGCATCCCCAATTGTACAGAAGAAAAGCCAATCATACAGTATGAATACATGATCATACTGTATAATTTACCTTGAAAACACAGTCGTGCATGCTCAACAAGAAAAATATCATGTAAACGTTACACAATTCTTACAGTATGAAAAGAAATTCATACAATATGAAGAGAACACTTAGAACACATGATAAACCAAGATTCTTTTCAAACATTAATCACCAAAGATTTGATAACATGCAGCCAATAAAATAAAAATAATAAGAAACATTAAATTAATAAAAGAAAAATAACCAAAAATAAACAAAAATAAAAGAAAATATTCAAACATACAAACTTTGATAAACAACCTAAGAAAATAAATAAACACACCAATACATTACAAATCAAATTTTCAGATATTCAATTTAAGCATTAAGATCAATCACACCTAATATGGTTCTTAAAGTGCTAAACATGTCAAAAACTCGTGGTTTTATGAAAATGTCTGGAGGTTGATTCTTAGTACCAACATGATGCAATTTAATTTCTCCTTTAGCAAAATGATCTCTAATAAAGTGATGTCTTATATCTATATGCTTGGTTCTAGAATGTTGAATAGGATTCTTCGAAATGTACATGGCACTAGTATTATCACAGTGAATTGAAATTGTGCCAATTGAAATTCCTAAGTTAATCAGTTGTTATTTTAACCAAAGAATTTGTGCCACAAAACTACCTAAGGTAATGTATTCTGCTTCAGCAGTAGAAAGGGATACTGAATTTTATTTTCTACTAGACCAAGAAACTAAAGAGTTTCCTATGAATTGATAAGTTTCATATGTACTTTTTCGATCAACCCTACATCCTACAAAATTTGAATCAGAATATCCAATAATTTCAAAAGAAGAGTTGTGCCTTAGATGCCAAATCCCTAAGTTTTGAGTTCCCAAAAGATATCTTAGAATTCTCCTAACAGTAGTCATATGTGATTCCTTTGGTTTAACTTGAAATCTAGCACATAAATAAACATTAAATATGATATTTGGTCTGCTAGCAGTCAAGTAAAGTAATGATCGAATTATTCCTCTAAATTTCTTTTGATCAACATATTTTCTCTTAGGGTCCTAATCTAACTGCATTGAGGAACTCATTGGTGTACTCACTGGTTTAGCACTATCCATCTCATATTTCTTGTGGATATCCTTAATATACTTTGACTGACTTAGAAATATCCCATCCTCCTGTTGCTTAATACTGAAACCAAGAAAGTAACTCAAATCTCCCATCAAATTCATCTCAATTTCACTACTCATTGTCTTTAAAAATTCATCACAAAGATTTTTATTGGTAGATCCAAATAAGATATCATCAACATATATTTGAACAATGAGTATGTCATCTTTTACCCTTTTTAAGAAGAGAGTGGTGTCCACACTTCCTTAAATAAATAATCTTTCTAATAAGAAAGTGCTTAACCTCTCATACCAAGCCCTGGGTGTTTGTTTTAGTCCATACAATACCTTTTTCAATTTAAAAACATGATTATAGAATTTTGAATTTTTAAAACCTAGAGGTTGGTCAACATAAACATCCTCTTGTATCACCTCATTAAGAAAGGCACTCTTAACATCCATTTGATATAATTTTAAACCTTTAAAATAGGCAAAGGCTAGCAAAATCCTTATCGCTTCATGTCTGGCTACCGAGGCAAAAGTTTCTTTAAAATTAATTTCTTCTATTTGATTATATCCCTTGGCCACAAATCTTGCCTTATTTCTGCTCACACACCTGAATCATTCATTTTATTTTTGAACACCCACTTAGTTCTAACAATACTTTGATCTTTAGGCCTTTCAATCAATTCCAAAACATCATTTCTAATAAATTTATTCAATTCTTCTTCCATGGACATAATCCGAAATTCATCCGAAAGTGCTTGATTTATATTTATGGGTTCAATCATCGATGTAAAGGTAGAATGGTTCATTTCTTTGCTAAGTCCATTCTGAGTCTGAACACCCTCACTAGGTTCACCTAAAATTAATTCTCTTAGGGTGACTCTTAGAAAATTTCCATTCTCTAGGCAAAGGGTTTTCCATCTCAACATTTTCTTTCAGATTTATCTTTTCAATTCCTTGGGAGATATCTTCAATATGATCTTCTTCCAACCTTGGCTCTTCTGAAATGCTAGATTCATCAAAAACTACATGTGTAGTCTCCCTAATTACCAAAGTTCTCTTGCTAAAAACCCTATAAGATTTGCCAACACTAGAATATCCTATAAAAATTCCTTCATCAGATTTAGGATCAATTTTTTCTAAACATGTTTTTCCATTATTATGAATGAACACCTTACACCCAAAAACATGCAGATGCGAAAGATTAGGTGTTCTACCCTAAAGAAGTTTATAGGGTGTTTAGTTCAATTTGGATCTAATGTTCACCCTATTCAGAACATAACAAGCTGTACTAACCATTTCAGCCCAAAAATATTTTGGAAGTGAATATTCAACCAACATGGCTCTAGTGGCTTCTATCAATATTCTATTCTTTCTTTCGATTACCCCATTCTATTGAGGGGTCCTAGGTGCTGAAAAGTTATGATCAATTCCTTATTCTTTACAAAAATCTTCAAATTTTTCATTTTTAAACTCTCTTCCATGATCACTTTGAATTAATAAAATTTAACACCCTAGCTTTCTCTGGATCCAAGTAAAAAAATCTCAGAATTCTTCAAATGATTCACTTTTATGTGATAAGAATTTGACCCAAGTAAATCTTGTAAAATCACCAACAATTACAAATTCAAAGACTTTACCTCCTAGACTTACAGTGCCAACCAGTCCAAAAAGATCCATGTGTATGACTTCATAGTGGTTTGCTAGTTCTAAAATCATTAATTGAATGAAAGGATGAGTTCACCTATTTTCCTAATTGACATGCATCACATAGGTGATCCTTAGTAAATTCTAGCTTGGGTATTCCTCTAACCAACTCATTCTAGGTAATCTTCCTAAGATTTTTCGTACTTGCGTGACAAAGTCTTCTATGACATATCCATGATTCATCAGTGATTATTTTGAGGCAAAAAGCATTAAAATGTTTTACAAAATTTAAATCAAGCATGTATACATTATTTACCCTATTACCATGCAACATATTAATTCCATTTTGGTTTATAATGCATCTTGTGGGAAATAATTAACACTATAGCCTTTATCACAAAGCTGACTAATACTCAATAGGTTATATTTTAAGCCTTCAACCAATAATACATTTTCAATGAAAAATTATTCTTGTTGCCAATCATACCTATAGCTACCACTCTCTTAGTGGTATTATCTCCAAGTGTTACCCTGCCTCTCTTCCTAGCTTCCAGCGTTATAAATTGATTTGCATCTCTAGTCGTTTGCTTAGAATATCTGTTATCTAGGTACCAAATGCTCTCATGAGGTCTTGTATGAGAGAGCTTCTATAAAATGATCAAATGTTAGTCTTGGGAACCCAAATAAATTTTGGTTCACCTCTTGGCAATAATAAACCAGATGTATGCTTGATATGTTGTGAGATATGAATCTTAGATCTCCACACTAGATGTGTTCTATTATGAATTGTGCAAGTGTGAGATATGTGTCCTAACATTCCACATGAAAAACTTTTCACTCCAAGATAAGAATTTTTTAATTAATATGAGTTATAATGTCTCTTCCTTGGTTTTGAACTTGTATGCTCTTGCTTAGACTCATAGAATTATTCAAGTGAGGGTGGAGGTCTATCTTCTATAATAGCCTTCATTTTCAATTCTAAATACGAGTTTCTATTTTTCAACATTGAAATTTCTATTCTCAATTCAATTTCTATATATTCAGCTTCTTCCATAAAAACTTTACAATCATTTTCAAGTTCACTGTGTGTTGATTTTAATAGTTCATGCTGTATGTTCAAATCATCATACTCATCCAATAATTTCATGTGGTTGCTATCAATCAATGTGTAATAATTCTTAAGGATTTCATGCTCTTTATGTAATTCTAAAAAATTTATGTTCAACCTAGCATGCAACTTTTTGAGTTTCCTATAAGTAGTATGAACTTTCTCAGAAACATCAAATAACTCTTCGTAGGATAAGTGACATATCTCTTCTTGATCTAACTGATCAAACTTGACAGCCATTAAACACAAATTCGTGACTACCTCCTCTGCTTCTATTTTTGAGGAATTTGAAGTTGAGTCCGCCCAGAATGCTTTTTATAATTTCTTCTTGCCCTTCCTAACATTGATCTTATCCTCAACCTTCTCCTTGCTAGGATTGGCTTTGAGATTCAGGCAATCATATTTGATGTGACCTGGCTTCCTACATTCACAGCAAATTACATCATTAGAAGCTTTAGCATTCTTGTGGAACTTACCCATATTCCACTGTTGATGTCTCCTTTGCTTCCTCTTAAGGAAACTTCTGAATTACCTTATCACTAAGGCAATATCATCTTCATCCTCAGGCAGAGACTGATCACTATCCGTGTCATCCACTTTTAATGTAATGTTTTTCATCCTCTGCATGTTACCTGTATCAATCTGTCTTTGAGTCACTCCTTGCTCATAAGCATTTAGTGATCCAAGAAGATTAGCAATAGAATAAACATTTAAGTCTTTTGATTCTGTTATAGCACTTGTCTTTGCATCATAAGCAGTAGGCAAACTACAAAGAATTTTATTTACTTTTTCAGTATTTGTTAATTCCCTACCAAAAGTATGTAATGAGATGACTATCTTTGTAAAATGAGTATACTTGTTACTGATTGACTCATTCGGTTTCATACAAAAAAGTTCATAATTATGTAATAAAATGTTCAATCTAGATTGTTTCACCTCATTTGTTCCATCATATGTAATGTAAAGTCTATCCCATATTTCTTTTCCTCTTTTACATGTTGAAACACGTATATAGTCCTCAGATTTCAATGCACAAAAAACTATTTAAGCATTTAGCATTTAAATGAGCTAGTTCTTTTTCTTCTACTATCCAATTTTTAAAAGGTGTTTCAATTCTTATGCCATCAACAAATCTAGTGGGACTAGTGTAACCTTCCTATACTAAAATCCACATGTGATAGTCAAGCGATTGAAGAAAAGTAGACAAACGTATTTTCCAGAAGTTAAAAGGGATGTTATCAAACAACGGTGGTCTAGTGATCAAATATCCTTCAAGAGTGTTCCGGTTTCCAAAAATAGCCATGAACAATTTTTAAAAAGTTGTCTAAACTTTAATTTTTGAAATAGGCTCTAATACCACTTAAAAAGCCCAAGAAGGTAGTTAAATCTAATGCAATTGTCCTAAGGCTTACCAAGAGGGGGGGGGGTGAATTGGTAATTTTAAAAAATTTCATGGTTATTTAGAAAATAGATTAAATGTTTTGAACACAACACTAAATTTTTTTAAAATGATTTTTTAACCATAAAAAATGAAAAATGTGATAACAAGTAAAGAACAAAAGACACCAGATTTTATAGTGGTTTGGTTCAACAAGACCATATCCACTCTCTTGAGACTCCTTCTCCAGGTATTGCACTACTCAATAGTGTCTCTCCTTTTACCCCCACAGCAAGGTGGAGAAGCCTATACACACTCTCTTCCACCAACCCAGTGTGACAGAAAAATAACACCTTTTACACCCTCCAAGTGATGGCAGCATAACAACTCGTCCTTTTTCACCCTCTTGGTGAAGGCAGAGAACCCAATGTCCATCCTCACTCTCCTACTGATGGTAGAGTACCGACATCCTTTCTCACACTCCTGGTAGCAGCAGAGTACCGACATCCATTTTTGCACTCCTAGTTACAGTAAAGTACCGGATCTCTTCTAAAGATCTTCTCTTAAGAGTCTTCAAAGAGGTAGCGCAGAGATTTGAAGTACATATAAAGAGATCCTCGCCTTTGAGCAACCTTATGAGCCCTTCATAATTTCCACTTATAAGATCTCTCATTTCTTACTCTGAAACACTCCCCCAAAATACACTCTCTATCACTCCCAAGAGAAAATTCACAGAAGAGTCATGAGAGTCAACTTTTAGGACCTTTATATACAAAGGACAAGAAAAAACTTCCTAAAAACTAAAATTTTCAAGTTGAATGGACTTGGATTATACAGTACGATTATACTTCGTATGTATGATCAGTTCTAAAAGTGGTGTATGATGTTGTACGAACCTCATTTTGTACTATGATCAACGTATGTACGAACCAACATCATACAGTATGATCTATTCAAAATTGTTAAGTTCGTACGAGATGAATGGGTACGAACCTGATTTCGTACTCTATTTAGCATCCGGGATGAACCTACTTCGTATAATATGATCAGTTAAAAATTATTGAGTTTGTACAGGATGAACGGGTATGAACCTAATTTCGTACTCTATTTGGTGTCTGGGTTGAATCTTCTTTGTATAATATGATCAGTTTAAAATTATTTAGTTCATACAGGACGGACTGGTATAAACCTTATTTCATACTCTATTTGGTGTCTGGGATGAACCAACTTCATACAATATGATCTATTAAAATATTTCAAGTGTAGATTCTATCGACTGATTTTGGGAGTAACAGTAAAATCATCTAACACAATTCTATAATCGTACAGTATGAGTAGTTTAAAAATAAAGGTTTTATCTCACTCCTCCAGTGTGTGTGTGCACGGTTACCCATTTACAATCACACTCTCTCAGACTCAAGAAAAATAGAAAAACTACAAATTTCATAACATGAACTCCTAGTCTAATCTGTCTTGAAGTCTTTGACAGTTTGGAGTATGATTTACCTGAAACATTATTACACATAAACAACACAAACAAAATATATCCAATATATGTTAGGAGAAATAATAATCAACACAATAATATTTTGGTATCATAAAAAACATACACATAATATAAAAACATAGTTTTGAAAACTAAGTTGCAACAACCAACAACAGCTACAGGGCTGATCAAGATCAACAAACTAAATCATGAAAAGTAAATAATGAATGAAGTTAACGAAGATCTAGAGTAAACGCATCACATTCAAATCACACCGTTAATTCAAGAACCAAATAACATACCAACAAAAATACATACTGAAATAAACCCAACCAACAGTAATATGAAGTATCTTTAAAGAAGAAAATAAATTCAGAAGATTGAAAATGTGATTAGTTGGGTCAAAAGAGCTCAGGATGGTAGTTTCTAAAGGGACATCATAAAGAGTACCCAAATGCCACTCAATTGTAAACCCAAACACACTTTGGCACATCCAATAGACCGTGTAGAAGATGTTATAAATAAAAGAAATCGACCGGCAATAGAGAAAAACACTCATGAAATCAGCACTATAATTTTCGGCCCACCCACCTAAAAACTAAGAAAAACCATCATAAAACTCCTAAGGCTCAAAAAAAAAAAGGAAATTCTAGCATACCCAAAAGGGCCACCTAGGAAGCAAAATGAAAAAAACCTTCACACAGCCAACAGACCGAAGCATAAGATTAGGGATATAATAAAGTCACCTAGAATATAGACCCAAGGAAAAGAAGAGCAACATTTAAGGCTCAAGTTAGGATTCCAATAAGTCCAATCATAGCTCAAACCTAGACCATTATCACTAATAGTAATGCTAAAAGCCAAGTGATCATGATCATAAAGAATCTGGATCCCACAAAGATCAAAAATAAAATTAAAAAAAACAGTCAATATAGCACACCACAACGTAGCAAAACAAACACATAAGCCAAAATACACCATTTCATAGTTGTTCCACCAACGCATAAACCCATCCAACCATAGCCGGATAAATAGTTGGTAAATAAGAAGACCAAGAGGCCACAACTTAGCTTAAACAAAAACCAATATAAGGAGAATTAATATAGAATAGCTGCAACAAGAAGCAACAGAACACCAAAATAGCGAGCCCAAAAAGAAGGACAGCTAGGTCAAATGAATATAAGGGAGGCCATAACTATCCAATCTAACCAACCCTTTAACAGGTAAAGAATGTTAAGTAAATTTAGTGAAGCCATTTAAATTACAATAAATTTTAGCAAGGGAATCAACAACAACATTTCCTTCCCTCAAAATATGAGATATAGAGAAAGTAATGAATGAGAGCCAATGCTTAATATCTCTCAATATATAAAAATTAGCAGGATTCGAGATAGATTTTCCCTTAATAGAATGAATCAAAGGAATAACATTGACTTTAATCCAAACCTTAGTGATGCCTAAGGAAATGTATAATTGAAAATCGGAAAGAAGACTCTCAATTTCAGCTTTAATAGCAGCATTAGTAGTAGGAGGACCCGTCAAGGAAGTAATAACAAAACCATTAAAATCCCAAATAATACCAGCCACAACCAGCATTCAAATTATTCCTAGACCCATCAGTATTAAGCTTAAAGCATCCCTCCAAAGGCTTTCCAGAATAAATAAATCTGTCTTTTACCATATAGGAAGGGGATAGAAAAGCTAAACCAAAATCAGAAGCAACATGATGAAAGCCTTTAAAAGAGTCACCTTTTAATAAATAAGCCAAAAATAGCTCAATTTTTAAAAATCCTTATTTTTTAGGGGAAACCCAAAGCGGAGCCTACGCTTTGATTAAAAATAAAATATTACAAGGTCCTTAAAGAAAACCTTTAGCCCTCTAATGCTCAAAAGAGATATAGAAAAATTCCAAAAAAACCTACAAGTCGATGGTCCCCTAAACTAAAAGTTAAAAAAGCACTTAATAACATTCTAGAGCTATAAGTAGACAGCACCAGAATTTTGGAGAGGTTGGATAAGTGTTTAGTGAATTCTGAAGCTCTTAACCTTATTCACTTGGCTTCTGTTAGACACCTTTCTAGAGTTGCTTCAGATCACTGTCTATTATCTTGAAGGTCTTCAAACCTATTGTATCCCATAGGAGAATGATCCGTTATGAAGATGTTTGGTCTTCATATCATGCAGCTAAAGTTATTGTGAAGGAGACTTGGAGGAAGGGTGCTCAGGGTGATTCGGCTCAAGTTCTTGATTTGAAATTTAAGAGGACCTTAAAAGCATTGTTTTACTGGAGTAAATCAAAGCTTGATAAATGCAAAGGTTTGAAAGAGTCCCTGAAAAAGGAAATCTTGGTATTACAATTGGATGAAGCAGAGGGTGGTTTATCTGATGCTAAGGTTGTGGTTTTAAGGAGGAAAGTTCATGAATTAAATGTAACTTTAGCTCGGTTATCTTCATGGTGGAAGCAGAGAGCAAAAGCCAGGTGGATGGAAGAGGGGGATTTAAATACTAACTTCTTTTTTTCTTTTGCTAATGCTAGGAGAAACATGAATTGGATCAAACAAATTAAGGATAATCTTGGTGAGGTGACAGAGGATCAAGATGCTATTGATGGCATAATCATGGATTTCTTTAGAGACAAATGGAAAGAAAGACGTTGCTTGCTCAAAGGTTGGCCAGATCCAATCCAGGTACTTGAAGATAATGATAGGGAATTCCTAGACGCTCATCTTACCAGATCAGAGCTGCAGGTGGTGGTGGACAGCTTGGGCAATAATGTTGCCCCTGGCTTGGATGGAATTACTTTCTCTTTCATTAAGAACTATTGTGAAATCATTCATGAAGAGGTATGGGAAGCAATTAAGAACTTCTTTTTATTGGGAGCTATGTCCCCTTCTTGGAAGGAGACTTTAATGGTACTTATTCCCAAAGTTAATAATCCAATGATGGCATCCAATTTCCATCCAATAAGTCTTTGCTTATCCATTTACAAATTGGTTGCAAAGCTTTTGGTTAATAGATTGAAGGGGGTCATCCACAAGGTGGTGTCGGTTGAGCAAGCTGCATTTGTGAAGGGGAGGTCCATCTCTGATCATGTTCTATTGGTTCAAGAAGTACTGAACAAGTTTTGGGTTTCCAAATCTAAGAAGGGACAAGTAGCCTTAAGGATTGATATGGAACAAGCCTATGATAGCATGGGTTGGTCCACTTTGAGGCATGTTCTTCAATATCTAAATTTTCCTGTTAAGTTTTCTGAATGGGTATTAAACCTGGTTATGGAGCTGAGATTCTCAGTACTTATCAACGGAAAAAAGCCAGATTGGATAGAGGCAAAAAGTGGTTTTAGACAAGGGTGCCCTTTGTCACCATTTCTTTTCATTTTATGCTCCCAATTGTTGTCAAACGCTTTTTTTCACAAAGGTGATAGTATGGGGGATAGAGTTACACCTAATGCTTCAAAAATTTTGCATCTTCTTTATGCAGATGATATTATCATTTTCTCATAAGCTACAGTCAAGAGATTGAAGGAAGTTAAGAAAATTATTGATAAGTATTGTAGGTGGACTGGGCAAAAGGTGAATGTGAGTAAATCAGCTATGATGTTTGGGAATTCTGTCAAGACGAAGGATAAAAAAGCTGCTGCTAGCTTATTCAATTTCAGGATAGTAAAGGTTTTATGCTACTTGGGGATTAAAATGTCCTCAAAAAGGCTTGTGGCATCGGATGTTCAAAACTTGCTGGAGGTGGATTTGAACAAATTGAATACACGGGGCAAGAAATGCATTTCTTTGGAAGGAAGAATGGTTTTGGTGAAAGTAGCATATCTTTCTCTTCCCATTTACTTGTCCACTCACTCATTGGTGCCAATAGGGGTTTTGAAACAACTTGACAAGCTGTGTAAAGAATTTATTTGGAAGAAACAAGATGGGAATCAAGGGATGCATTTTGTGGCATGGGATTTACTTAGTAAGCCAAAAGAATTTGGAGGACGGGGTCTGTGTTCGGCTGTGACAAAAGTTGGACCTCTACGTGCGAAGTTTGCATGGAACTTCATCATAAATCCCTATTCACTGTTAAATAAGAATTTACATGCGATATATGGCTCGGATATTTGGAATGTTGTCTTCAAAAGGGGAAATTCCACTACTTGGAAGATTATGCTATGTGGAATGGAACACCTAAGGCCTGTAATCAGATGGAGAGTAGGTGATGGCTGCTCTATCAATACTCTTCAAGATGTTTGGATTATGGATAGAAGTATTGACAAATGGCCTACAATTATTGCAAATATGAAGGAGGTTGGCTGTGGCCTCAATATTTTTATTGAGGATGGAGCTTGGAAGGTGCACCTTTTGCAGGAATTCTTTGGTGAAGATTTGATTCAGCTGATCTTATAATTCCACAATCATCTTGGTGATAATAAGGATCAGTTGGAGCTTTTAAGGAAAAACACGGGGAAGTCTATTACTGCTTTGTGTATGGAATCTACGATGGAGTGTTCGGTAAAATGTGTTTATTGGAATTGGTTGAAGAAACTAAACCTCAATCCTCGGGTGGAGCTGTTCTGGTGGCGCCTCATTAAGGGTGCTATTCCTTCATTTGTATTCCTGAAACGTAGGAGGCTTCTTGATGATTCTGATTGTCCTAGAGGATGCCAGCCAATGGTAGACAATAAGTACTTAGCTGTGGAGTTTGTAAAATTGAAACAGATATTCAATGTTCTTGCGGATTGGGGGTATCAAATCCCGGAGGTGTCATCTTTCAATAGCTGTATAAATGTGTTGAATAAGCTTTCAAGTTCAAATTCTTTCATTGCAAATATATACTGTACAGCTGTATTCCTTTCCTAGAAAAGTAGGAATAAATTGGTTCATGGCAAGAAAGAAGACAATGTGGTGGTGATTGCTCAAAATTCAATTTCATTGGTAGCTGTTTCGGCAAAGAACAACATCTATTCGGACAACTGGGGTGCTAACCAGTGCAAGCTATTTTTTTCTTGGCACCCTCCCCCACCCGAATGGATTAAAGTAAATGTTGATGCTGCTTTCTTAAGCAATAATATGGCTGCTGTTGGTGGAATTTTTAGGGATAATAAAGGTAGGTTTTTGCTTGCATTTGGATTCAAAAGTATACATTGGGATATTTCACAACTGGAACTTATGGCGGTTCTTGCTTTGAAGAAAGTGATACAGGATTGGATGTTTGGGCTTATGGGCTTATTATAGAGGGAGATAATGTTAATATTATTGAAGTCCTTCAAATAGCTTGGAAGGACTTCAAGAGTAATAAAAGGGTGGAGGAAGACTTCTCGTATCTTAGAGAATTCAACCAAGTGTCCTTTAATTGTTCTAGTAGACTTTGTAATAAACTAGCTGATCTTTGTGCTAGTATTGCTTTAAAGGGTGATTTCATTTGGGATAGCTTGGGTGGTATGGACATTCCTCCTGCTTATTTGTTTTTGTTAAAGGAGGAGTGTGATGCTTTAGATTTGATTTGAGTAGTTTGTAATAGCTTGCTTTTTTCTTTTTTAATGCTATTGGTAATTCCTCAAAAAAAAAAGTAGACAGCACCCAAAAAAGAGAGAAGAAAAAGTAACCATTGAGCACATTCTTTCTGTAAAAAATAGTCATGTCCTCCACCAAGAAAACCTTCTCCTTAACCTGTAAGATAAAATAAGAATAAGAGGAAAGAAAACAAAGCAAAAAAAGCAAACAAAAGAGATAACACAAAGGGTAAATTTTAGTTAAAAGATTATTCCCATAAGATTTATCTAAAAGACAAGTAGATATACTCCCTTCAGCATTACTGATCTATAACTTGTTAAAAGAAATCATGAAACTAGCAGAAAAAAGAGTGACAATAGCAAAATTCCAGTAAGAAATAACACCTAGAAATCCTCAACAAGAAGCTAATACAAAGCACGACCATACAACACTAATAAAAATAAGAAATCTAGTTAACAAAGGGGAACCTAGAAAGCATTAAAAGAGAAACAAAACCTATCCAACAACCCTAAAAGGCCAAAAAAGCATACTGTAAAACATAGAGAGCAGCTGGTAACCCCCAACAACAACCTCAAAAATATTACTTCACAAATACTCCTATCAGAACTAACAGAGCCATAACACAATAAGCCCAAAGCCATAGAAGCAGACTAAATGGAAAAGAAACCTGCTCCAGGAACTAGAAAAACTAACGCAATGAGTGAGGAAACCCACCCAAAAAATTTAGCCAAAAGAGCTCAGGAGGAAAATGAAAGTTCATTAGGGATGTTAAGCCCTTATGAACTAGCCCGAGCCTAACCAAGAGGGGGGTGAATTGGTAATTTTAACAATTTGTGAGCAAAAATGATTAATAAAATCTTTTTCAATGTTCTAAAATGTTCACAGTTTCAAGATGATCTATAAATGTTTAACAATAATGAAATAATAATCACAATCACATAATAATCAACAGAAAAATAAATGCAAAAAATAATCAGAAAGAACACACCAAATTTTATAGTGGTTCGGTCAACTTGACCTACATCAACACCCCAGAGCCTCCCCTCCAGGCATTGCACTAACACTAAGTGACTCTCCTTCTACTCCCACAGCAAGGAGGAGAAGCCTGTACAAAAACTCTTTCCACCAACCCGGTGAGGCAGAGAACCCGGACTCCTTTTGCTTCCTCCTGAAGCAGGCATAAAACCTTACCTCCTTTTACTTCCTCCTGAAGCAGGCAGAGAACCTTACCTCCTTTGCTTCCTCTTGATGCAGGCAGAGAACCTTGATCTTCTTGCAGATGATCCTTCTACGGAGACTCTAAGGATAAGAGATGACGACCGGAGAAGACGACTCTGATCCTTGCTTGGAGCAACCTTTGTGAACACCTCACAAACTCCCCCTCATAAGATCTTCTCTCTCTCTCACAAGCTCTCTCTCTCCTTCTGAAAGCTCTCACAGGAAAGGACAACATCAAAATATTTCAAAGGTTTAACAGAAGGGAACTTAAATAGGAGGGCTAAAAAATTGACCTAATTTGATGATTCTATTCATATAGTACGATCCAATATCGTGCAGTACGATCAGTTCAAAAATAGTTTTGTCTAGTAAGAGTGCAAATGAATAGTTTATAAATTTTATGAACATCGTATAGTAGCATCCATAGATCATACTGGATGATCATTTTATTTTCAACTGTTTGTATGGGATGATCTATGAGACAAATGAAATTCATCTCTGTTCATCATCCAACACTGTAAGCTTCATACAGTATGATTAGTTCATTTCAGATCATCATCCTGTACGATGTAAATATCATCCGGGATGATCAGTATAGAAATTCATGGTTTTATCTGGTACGACATATGGGATGACCCAAAATCATCTCTATTCATCGTACAGTATAATTGACATCATATAGTATGATCAACTATAATTAGGAAACCATAATTTAATTATCTGATTATGGGGGATAATTTTGGCAAGATATAAAATGTTCGTACAGTACTATTGTAATCGTACAGTATGATTAGTTCAAAAGATCAAAATTTAAATATTATTAAAATTATCCTGGTGGTTAGGGTTTTCATGTTGAAATAGATCGTACAGTACGATTGGAAATCGTACAGTATGATTTTGTAAGAAAAAATTTAATGTAAGTAAAAAAAATTTTAACTCTCCCCCTATGTGTGTGTACAAGGTTACTTAGCTTGGGGATCAGTTATATTACACTTGACTCAAGAAAAATGAAAAAGTACATTGAACCTGAAACATAAATAGACTGACTCAATCTTGAGCTGGTTTAAATTGTAATTGATCCTATAAACCTGAAAGGTTAGACACTTAACCAGAAATAAAAACATTTGATATCATCAAAATCATAGTCCTTGAATCCAGATTCACAATAATCTCCCCCTTTTTTATGATGGCAAATATTTATTAATAATTCCAAATTCAGTAAATGAACATGGTGAACATTTATGATTCAAAACCCTGAATAATTGAACATTGATAATTAATAATACTGAAGTGAATATTTATATTGACTCACAACATAAACTACTCCCCCTTTTGACACAGAAGAAGAAAAATAGTACAAAAATAATATAAAATATCGACAAAAGCAAACATACTAGTAAAAAGGGGATCATCCAAGACGTTGTGACCAACAATAAAAGAAAATGAAGAATGGAGAGGAATGATCAGGGATCCCAAAACACAAAAAAGAAAAAACCAAAATCAAATAAAATACAAAGAAAAAATTGAAACAAAAAAAATATTAAAAAATCTTTTTTTTCTTTTTTTTCAAATCGATCCGCTCTAGTAAATCAGAATTTTTCTTGATTTTAAATTCAAAAGCTAATAAGAAGAAAATTGATAATGCTGAAATCTAGAAAAAGTTAAAAAATCAACTTTCGTAACTATTACCTCCGACACCTTACGGGTTCAAATTCCTTTCAAATAAAAGTCTAATTCAGAAGAAAAGAAACTAGATTTCAAAAGAGATCCATTCAAGCCTCGTTCCAGAAAAATATCTGATAAAATAGTATTACGAAGTAAGGATTCAGAAATCATGATTTTCAATCTCATGCTTTTGAAAATATTAAGTGGCGCATGAATTTTTCAAAGACATTTAAAGATGTGAAAGGGAAGAAAGCTTATTTCTTTGTGGGCTCATTTTGTGCCTCTTTTTTTAATTTATTTGGCGCTCTTTGCGCATCTTTTGATTTTTGATACAATTTGTGTATCTTTTCAATTTAGCAACATTGTGCATCTTTTCAGCTTTAGGCTCATTTTGTGCCCCCCCCCCCTTTTTTAAGCTTGCTTTCTTTCATAATCTCTAAATAATCTCAGTTGTGGAATTACCTTCCAGACATAAGAGAAGAGAAAACTCATTCTCTTCAGTAAGGAGGGTTAACTCACAGAACAAAATCATACTCCATATGATAAGTGCAATCACCTAAGTAAAAAAGGCATAACAATGATTCAAAGCTTCGAAAATATTATTCATATGTGGTAGATTACTATAGGAAGATAAAATAGATCTCTATTTCAAAAGCTAACTTTTTTATCTTGAAGAAGATTTTTATCCCAAAGAAATAATACATCATTAAAGGAGTTAAAGAGAAACAATCATCAATATTTCTTCCCTTTAATAGATTCAGAGGAATTAATCACTACTTACAAGCTTCTAAATAAAAATAAGGCAAAACTCTCAGTCAGAAATCCAGTTTATCAGCAGTAGTGAGCAGTGATCTGATTCTAAAAAAAATAACTAGTAAATAAATAACAAGAAGAAAGGGAAAAATAAACAAAAATCTGTAAAAAGAAATTAGCAGGAAATAACTAAATCTGATAAGCAAATCAGACAAACAAAAATTAGCAGAAGAAAAAAGAAAAGAAATTCTAAAATGAAATAGACCACCAAATCAAACTAAAAAAACTAAACGAAAATAGAAAAATAGAAAATTAAGAAATCAGCAATCATCAGATTCAAGCATTTTTGTCAATCACACCTAATCTGGTCCTTAAAATGGTGAATGAGTCAAATGCCAGTTGTTCATTATAGATGTCAGCCAGTTGATTTTCAGTTGCTACATGGTGTAGCTCAATGTTCCCTTTTGTAACATGGTCCCTAATGAAGTAATGCCTTATGTCAATGTGTTTGGTTCTTGAATGTTGGATAAGATTCTTAGAGATCAAGATGGCACTAGTGTTATCACATAGAACTAAAATTATGTCAATAGGTAATCCTAGATCCGAAACTTATTTCTTTAACCAAAGGACTTCGGCCACACAACTTCCTAGGGCAATCTACTAAGCTTCATCAGTGGAAAGTGCTACAGAATTTTATTTTTTACTGGACCAAGAGACTAAAACTATCTTATAAATTGGCATGTTCCTGAATTGCTCTTTCTATCCACCCTACATCCTATAAAAATCGAACCAGAATATCCAATAATCTCAAAAGAAGTGTTGTACCTAGGATATCAGATTCCTCAGGTTGGAGTCCCTAAGAGATATCTGAGGATTCTCTTAACTGCAGTTAGGTGGAATTCCTTAGGATCAGCTTGAAACCTAGCACAAAGACACACTAAACATGATATCAAGTTGACTAGCAGTCAGGTAAAGTAATGATCCAATTATTCCTCTAAACTTCTTTCGATCAATAGATTTTCCATTTGAATCCTTATCTAACTGGACACTAGAACTCATGGGAGTTTTTATTGGCTTGGCTTTATGAATTCCATATTTCTTCATGATGTCCTTAATATATTTTGATTGATTGATAAAAGTTCCATCATCCATTTGCCTTATGCTAAATCCCAAAAAATAAGATAATTCTCCCATCATACTCATCTCAAAGTCCTTACTCATTATTTTAGAAAAATCATCACACAAGTTTTTATCAGAAGATCCAAAAAGTATATCATCAACATAGATCTGGACAATGAGTAAATCATCTCCTACTTTCCTAAAAAAATGGGTGGTGTCTACGCTCTCCTTAATAAACTCTCTTTCTAATAGGAATGTGCTAAGCCTATCATACCAAGCTCTGGGTGCATATTTCAATCCATATAAGGCCTTTTTTAATTTGTAAGCATGATTAGGATATTGGGAACTCTCAAAAATAGGGGGTTGCTCTACAAAGACATCTTCCATTATTACCCCATTTAAAAAGGCACTCTTGACATCAATTTAAAAAAGCTTAAATCCCTTATAACAGGCAAAGGCTAGTAGCACCCTAATGGCTTCTAATCTAGCTTCAGTGGGAAAGGTCTCCTCAAAATTAATCCCTTCTATTTGATTGTATCCCTTAGCCACCAATCTTACCTTATTCCTAACCATCACACTAGAATCATTCATTTTATTCTAAAAGACCCACTTAGATCCTGCTACACTTTGATCCTTCGGTTTTTCTACCAACTCCCAAACATCATTCCTCACAAATTGATTAAGTTCTTCTTGCATAGCTAAGATCCAAAATTTATCAGAAAGGGCTTGATTGATGTTGGTGGGTTCAAACAATGAGATAAAGGCAGAATTGTTTACCTCCTTCTAAAGTCCATGCCTAGTTCTAACACCTTTAGAAGGGTCCCCTAAGATCAGTGCTTTAGGATGACTCGAAGAATATCTCCAATCTCTAGGCAAGTTGTTTTGAGGTTCTACCCTTTCCTCCAGATTTGCATTTTCAACTCCTTGGGTAATCTCTCCTACTTCCTGTTCTTCCTCAGCTCT
Source organism: Dendrobium chrysotoxum (assembly GCA_019925795.1). NCBI lineage: Eukaryota > Viridiplantae > Streptophyta > Magnoliopsida > Asparagales > Orchidaceae > Dendrobium > Dendrobium chrysotoxum. The sequence goes on from CM034315.1 coordinate 44,119,835, forward strand.
AAACTTCTTAGGATCAGATTCATCAAATACCACATGAGTAGTCTCCTACACCACCAAAGTCATCTTGTTAAACACCCTAAAGGATTTCCCAACACTAGAATATCCTAAGAACACTCCTTCATCAAATTTTGGGTCAAATTTCCCTAAGGATGATTTTCCATTGTTAAGAATGAAAATATTAGAGCCAAAGATATGGAGGTAGGACAGGTTTGGAGTTCTACCCTTAATGATCTCATAGGGTATCATATTCATTTTAGATTTAACATTCACCCTATTCAACACATAACAGGTTATGTTCACCTCTTCTACCCAAAGTATTTTGGAAGTGAATACTTAGAAAGTATGGCTCTAGCTGCTTCCACCAAGGTTCTATTTTTTCTTTCAGTTACCCCGTTCTACTGAGGGATTCTAAGAGCTGAAAAGTTATGGCTAATCCCTTGCTCCTCATAGAATATTCTAAATCTCATATTTTTAAACTCCCCACTATGATCACTATGGATGGTCAAGATCTCACAACCTAACTTCTTCTGAATTCAAGTGGAGAAAGATTTAAATTCATTAAATGACTCAGACTTATGTGACAGAAATCTAATACAAGTGAATGTCGAGTAATCATCAACAATTACAAATCCATAAACTTTTCCCCCTAAGCTGGCAGTGTTAATGGTCTAAAGAGATCCATGTGAAGGACTTCTAAAGGTCTAAAGGTGCTGATGTCCTTAATAGTGTGGAAAGAGATTGGTCTTGCTTCCCTAGCTGATAGGCATTACACAGATGGTCCTTAGTGAACTTAAGCTTAGGGACACCTCTATCTAAGTCATTTTGGGTGACTCTTCTAAGGGTTTTTATGCTGGCATGACATAATCTCCTGTGCCATAACCAAGACTCATCAGCAGCAATTTTTAAGCAAAATGAAGCAGCACTTTCAATATTATTTAAATCAAGCATGTAGATATTGTTCATCCTCTTGCCCTATAAAATAGTGTTATTATTTAAGCTTATAATGCATGTGTTTGCCATGAACGTGATGCTGAACCCTTTATCACAGAGTTGACTGATGCTGAGCAGGTTGTGTTTCAGTCCATCTACAAGTAAAATATTTTCAATCAAAAGGTTTTTGGAGTTTTTGATTATACACGCACCTACCACTTTTCTGGTGGTATTATCTCCAAGAGTGACCTTACCTCCAGCCTTAGCCTCCAATGAAATGAATTGATTTGTAGCTCCAGTCATATGTCTTGACGATCCGCTGTCTAGGTACCACAAGCTCTCAGGAGGTCTTATGTAAAAGCACCACTATAAAATTAACAAACGTTAGATTTAGGAACCCAAATATTTTTGGGTTCCTTCTTACAAAAAGAGGAATGTTATGCAAGTGTGCTATGCTGTGAATCATACAATTTGGGCCTCCACCCCCATTGTGTACTACGATAAACAGTGCAGGTGTGGGAGATGTGTCCTAATATGCCACAAGAGAAACATCTAATGCCATGAAAAGGGTTAACTAATCTACGTGGTGATAGTGCCTCTTCCTAGGTTTGAATGATGCATGTTTTGATGATTTTGAATAAACTTCTTAAAGTGATGGAGGTTTGTAAAATTGTGCAAATGTAGGAGGTGTTTCATTTTTCTCAAAAGTACTAATTTTTACACCTAGAAATTCATTTTCTATTTTGAGACTTGCAATTTCAAACTTCAAATAGTGCTCACTACTATCTAAATCAGATGCATGAGTTACTAATTCTTTAAATACAGCTTCTAATTCAACATGCGAAGCTTTGAATGAATCATCTGTAATAATTAATTCAGAATGCTTTTTATTCAACTCATCAAATTCATCAAGTAGTGACATGTGATTGCTTTCTAGTATAGAATGATCCTTAAGTAACTCTTCATGCACTTTTTGTAGATTTAGGAATTCTAATTTCAAACTAACATGACTTTTCTTAAGTTTTTTATGTGACGAATGAATTTTCTCAAAAACATCAAGTAATTGATCGTAGGTCAGTTCACATACCTCTTCTTGATCAGACTGACCACGATGTTCATCCGCCATCAAACACAAGTTTATAGTCTCCTCCTCAGCTTCAATCTCAGAGGAGTCAGATGAAGAATTTTCCCAAAAAGCCTTTTTGATCTTCTTCTTGTCCTTCCTAAACTTGGGTTTCTCCTCACCCTTTTCCTTGCTTGGGTGAGCCTTAAGTGTAGGACAATCAGCCTTTATATGTCCAGGCTTCCTGCATTCAAAACAAACTGTATCAGAAGAACCTTTAAATTTTTGCTACTTATACCTTTGTTCCACTTCTAAAAGTTCTTGTGTTTCTTCCTTAGAAAACTTTTGAATTACCTAGTGATTAAGGCAACATCATCGCTATCAGACCTGGAAGAATCAATCTCCGTATCGTTGGCCTTCAGCGCCACAGTTTTCTCTTTCTTCTTCTCATCTGTATCAAGTTGTCATTGGTTCACCCCTTGCTCATAAGCAATGAGTAATCCAAGTAAGTTATCAATAGAATAAGCATTCAAATCTTTAGATTCATTGATTGTAGTTATCTTGGCAACATAGGAAGAAGGCAAACATCTCAAAATCTTGTTAACTTTCTCATAATTAGTAAGCTCTCTTCCTAAGGTATGCAGGGAGGTGATAATTTGAGTGAACCTAGTGTACATTTTAGATATTGACTCACTAGGTTTCATGCGAAAGAGTTCATAGTCATGAAGCAGTATGTTTAACCTAGACTATTTAACTTTAGATGTACCTTCATAAGTGATATATAATCTATCACAAATTTCATTACTAGTTCTGCAAGTAGAGACATGCATGTAATCCTCAGATTTTAAAGCACAGAAAAAATAGTTCAAGCATTTTGCATTCAGTTGTGCTAAATCACTATCATCAAAGGTCCATTCGGTAAAAGGAAGTTTAGTTTTAATACCATTAACAAGTTTAGAAGGTGCTTCATAACCATCTTTAACAAGCATCCACATGCGATAATCAACAGATTACAAAAAGGTGGAATGTAAGTTTTCCAAAAATCAAAAGGTATGTTATCAAACTAAGGTGGACGAGTAATGGAATAACCTTTAGCCATGGATCAAATTCAAAAGTTTTTCAAAATTAGATTTTATGGATCCTACTCTGATACCACTTGAAAGTTCATTAGGGATGTTAAGCCCTTATGAACTAGCCCGAGGCTAACCAAGAGGGGGGGCATGAATTAGTTATTTTAAAAATTTGTGAGCAAAAATAATTAAAAAATTCTTTTTGAATGTTTTAAAATGTTCACAGTATCGAGATGATGTGCAGATGTTCAACAATAATGAAATAATAATCACAATCACACAATCATCAACAGAAAATAAATGCAAAAAATAATTAGAAAGAACACACCGGATTTTATAATGGTTCGGTCAACTTGACCTACATCCACTCTCCGGAGCCTCCCCTTCAATTATTTCACTAACACTAGGTGACTCTCCTTCTGCTCCCACAGCAAGGCGGAGAAGCCTGTATAAAAACTCCTTCCCACCAACCCGGTGAGGTAGAGAACCCAGACTCCTTTCGCTTCCTCCTGAAGCAGGCAAAGAACCTTACCTCCTTTTGCTTCCTCCTGAAGCAGGCAGAGAACCTTACCTCTTTTTGCTTCCTCCTGAAGCAGGCAAAGAACCTTGATCTTCTTGCAGATGGTCCTTCCATGAAGACTCTAAGGACAAGAGATGATGATCGGAGAAGACGACTCAGATCCTAACTTGGAGAAACCTCTGTGAACACCTCACAAACTCCCCCTTATAAGATCTTCTCTCTCTCTCCCAAGCTCTCTCTCTCTCTCTCCTTATCAAGGATCTCACAGGAAAGGACAGTAGCAAAAGATTTCAATGGTTGAACAAAAGATATCTTAAATAAGAGGGCTCAAAAATTGCCCTAAATTTCAATTATATGATTATGTTCATACAATACATTCCAATATCGTACAGTACGATCAGTTTAAAAATAGTTTCAACTAGTACGAGTGTAAATGAATAGTTCACAAATTTTATGAACATCGTATAGTACGATCCATATATCATACTGGACGATCATTTTATTTTCAACTGTTCATGTGAGATGATCTATGGGATGAATAAAATTCATCTATGTTCATCGCCCCGCACTGTAAGCTTCGCACAGTATGATTAGTTCATCTCAGATCATCATCCTGTATGATGTAAATATCATTCAGGATGATCAGTATAAAAAATTGTGGTTTCGTCTGGTATGATATATGGGATAACCCAAAATCGTCTATGATCCTCGTACAGTATGATCAAGTGTAATTAGGAAACCATAATTTAATTACCTAATTACGGGGAATAATTTTTGCAAGATTTAAAATGTTCGTACAGTAAGATTAGTTCAAAAGATCAAAATCCAAAACTTACCAAAACTGTCCTGGCGGCTAGGGTTTTCATGTTGAAACAGATCGTACAATACTATTGGAAATCGTACAGTACGATTTTGTAAAAAAATTTTAATCTAAGTAAAAAAAAATATTAACTCTTGCCCTGTGTGTGTGTGTGCAGGATTACTTAGCTTGTGGATCTGTTATATTACACTTGACTCAAGAAAAATGAAAAATTACATTGAATCTAAAACACAAATAGACTGACTCGATCTTGAGCTGGCTTGAGTTGCAATTGATCCTGTGAACCTGAAAGGTTAGACACTCAACCAGAAATGCAAAGGTTTGTTATCATCAAAATCATAGTCCTTGAATCCATATTCACAATAGAAAACCCCATAGCAACCATCATGATGAAAACCCCAATGCCACTCAATTCTAAACCCAAACTCATTCCAGCATAAAGAAATGCAACAAACTTGAGTAAAAGTTAGCAATTGTATATAATAGGCCATCAAAACCAAAATGGCAGTAGAACTACACTTCTAGAACCCATAAAATGGTCAGCTGAGATAAGGAGAAAGATAGGAGCCACTGAAATCAAACAGTAATAAATCCAACCATAGGGGCCAACCTAAAGCCCAACCAACAAGAAACCCCTAGAAATCCAACAACCCCATGGAATACTACTAGCTTGGCTAACCAATCCAGCACCCACTAAACAGCAGCCAACACAGCCAACCCAAAATAAAGCTTCCAGGAAAAGAAGAGCAGCAAGAAGGTTTTAAGTCAGGATAATAATAATTCCAATCACAGCTCAAGCCTTAATCTCTAAAACACTAGGTGGAGCAGAACATGAGACACTTCCAAAGATAAAAGCAACACAAAAATGCATCGAGATAAAATAGAACCATGCTCAATCGAAAACAACACAAGTAGAACAAAACCAGGGAACGACATAGCCAAAACGAATCTAAATTCTAACATAAGAATGCCCATTTTATCAAACCTAATCATACCTTTCAGTAAATTAGGATAATTGGTAACAGTGATGTTAGTAAAATCATTCACATTGCAACCCAAATTAGTAAGAAAATTAGCACATGAATTACCTTCCCTATAAATATGAGTAATAGTAAAGTTAACAAAAATTAAGATCCAATTAATTTTGTGGATAAGGTAAAAAATATTCGGCTTGCAAATACTATCTGTTTGCTTCATAAGACAATGTATACTAGAGGTTGCATCCACCTCAATCTAAATATTGGTAATACCAAGAGAAATACACAATTTCAGACCATTAAAAATAGCAATGAGTGCAGCCAACACCACCGAGCACTTCACCGAAGGGATGGCAAAGGCCATAACCATGTTGCCTTGCACATCCCTAATAATTCCACCACATCCCTAAGAGCTATTCTTCATCACCTCATCAACATTTAATTTATAGATATTACGGGGAGGTTTGATCCACCGAACAAATTTAGGTTCATCCAAGGTATTCCTATAGTGCAGAGATATATTGAAATTATGAGCCACAAAAAGGTAATTTTTAAAATTTTTGAAAGTTAAAAGGTTAGTAGAGAATAGACTACACACTTTATCTTTAATGTTCCTAATAATATGGGGAGAGTCCATCTTACAATTATTGAAAATAGAATTATTTCTAGCAAGCCACAAAAACCACAAAATTAAAGAAGGAATAACATTTCTAATATGCCCTTTGGATTTAATGAACTAAGAATCAAGCAAATTTTTAATGGAAGTATGAGCGCTAACTGGTTTAATTTGAAAATATCATCAAAGTAAGACCAAATTTTAATAGCAATTGGACCAAAAGTAAAGGCATTATGTATATTTTCTTCATGAAAGTAGCATTGATATTTGGAAGTAATAATAAAACCCCTCTTTCTCAAATTATAATTAGTAGGAATATAATTATGCATGATTCTCCAAACAAAAACTGAAATAGTCTTAGGAATACTCTTATGCCAAATTATGCAGTAAATTTTCTTAACAGAAAGCCTCTCCCTGAAGTCATGCCAAGCATCATTTAAGGTAAACATACCATTGTAAGATAAATCACATAATAATAAGTACTTAGAATTAGTATTAATGGATAGGTTTAAAATTCTAATAATAACAATTTCAAAAATGATGTCAACTAGCTTATTGTAATCCCACCAGTTATCAGTAATAAAAGCATCAACTTTACTAGAGGCCATGGAGGAAGAAAAATTAAAGGACTCAATGGACTGACCATCAAGCCACTGATCTTCCCAAAAAAAGAGCTTAGCTTTACCTAGACCCCATTTGACATGAGGTTCAGCACTCCACTTAATATTATAAAGCCTCTTCCACATCCTCAAGTCACTATTATTATAAAAGCACGCAGAAGGATGCTTACCAGCACAATATTTCTCAGTCATGAACTTAGCCCACAAAGAAAGTTTGGAACCAAAATTAAACTACAGTTTATAACAGAAAGCATAAGATAAATCCCATATATTCTTACAGCCCAAGGCCCCTTCTTCCAACACACCACAATAGTTGTTCCAAGAGGACCAAATAATTTTAGATTTCACATTCGTACCATGCCAAAAGAACTTATTAATAAGTTTCTCAATCCTTTTAAAAATAGCACAGGTATATTACAAAGTTTGAAAAATATAGACAGGTAAAGAGCACAAAACACTTTTAATAAGAGTAAGTCTACCACCAAAGCTAAGGAAATTAGAATTCCGAGAGTAAAGCTTATTATGCATATTAGAAGTGAGATCATCAAAAAGAAAAGTCTTTTTCCTACCCTTGTAAAGAAGAACCCCAAGGTACTTAAGAGGCGATGAGCCTTTTAAGAAACCAGTACTATTCTTAATTGAAGCATCCGATCATGAGAAACCTTGTTAGAAACAATAAAATAACTCTTATTTTTATTAATAGAAAGACCACTACAACTTTCAAATTTATTTAAAAACTCATGATTCTCTTCACCCTGTTAAGATAAGCATTAGAAAAAATGATAACATCATTAGTAAAACATAAATGAGAAACAGGAAAACCACCCAAACATCTATAAAAGTTACCGGGATAATTCTCATAAAGATTGAAAATGCCTCTCGATAAATACTCCATAGCAATAATAAAGAGCATAAGGGAGATAGGATCACCTTGTCTCAACCCATCAGAAGACCTAAATAAACCATTACTTTTGCCATTGATGATAACAAAAAAAAAAAGGAATTTTTAATAGATAGTATAAAAAGGTTAATAAAAATAGTATTAAAACCAAACAAACTCAAAACATGATAAAGAAAGTCCAAGTTAATGTTATCATAGGCTTTGGCGATGTCCAATTTGAAGATAATGTTACACCCAGGCACCCTAAAGTCTTGCATAAGCTCTTAAGCTAAAAAAATGTTATCTGAAATAGATCTACCTTGGAAGAAGCCACTTTGGTTTGAAGCACTAATTCGAAGAAGAAGAAGAGAAAAGTCATTCATAAGTAACTTGGAGATCAACTTACTAAAAAAGGTACATAGACTTATAGGTCTAAAATCATTCCAATTACACGCTCCATTATTTTTAAGAATAAGCACAATGGAGGTCGAAGAGAAGAATTTGGGCTTAGTATTACCAGCAAAGAAATCAGAAATAGCATTAAAAAGATCAACGTTAATAATGTCCCAAGTTTTTTGGAAAAATTTAGTGGTATAGCCATCCGAACCAACAACAGACTCATACTTCAAATCAAAAAACGTCTTCTTCACTTCCTCCGAAGTAGGAGAAGCAATAAGAGCCAAATTAACATCCTTATTAATGATGTGAGGAAAAATGTTAGGCATATCAATAAGAGTAGGAATGAAATTTTTATTGAACAAACCTTTAAAGAATTTCACACCAGAAAAAGCAATTTCATCAACATCTTTAGTGGAAGAACCATCAGTAAAATTAATTTTATGAATCCAATTTCTAGATCTATTCCTCTTAACTAATGCATGACAAATGCTTTGTGTTATTGTCCCCATCAGTAAGATGCTTCGAAGCCGCTTTCTGTTTCCAATACGCTTCCTCCTGGGCTTATAAGTTAAAAAAGAGTTGTTGGCTTGTTGCAATTGAATAAAATTAACATCAGAAGGGGAATGTTGATAGATCTGCTCCAAGGAGTTAACTTTCTCCTCCGTAGAAATGATATTAGTAAAAACATTTATGAAAACATTCTGATTCCACCAATTGATTTTCTGTTTTAACCTTTTCAACTTAAGCCAAAATCTATTCATGCCAAAAATGGAGTTGTTTGGATGAAGAGGAGCTTGCCAGTTCTCTTTAGCAACATCAATAAAGGAAGAATCAAGGGATAATTATGTACATAAATGGTAACCAAATAACCTCCAAATATAATGAAAATTGAAACGTAAGTAAATAAATACATGGGCTCCACTAAATTTAGGCTTACCAAAGTCCCCCTAGGTTGAGATATCAATCACGAAACCTAAGTACATCTTTAACTTTGGTGATTTGTTTTAAGTGCTAGACTCACTAGAATTTGGTAAAATTAGTGGCTAATAAACTCATGAACAAATATAAATACACCATATAAAAATGAACATCTAATTTTAAGTGTTTCAAAAGATGTAAATTTTCAAAGTTATTTATCAAAAATGGACCCATACACTTGAAAATTCAACACAGAAATCCTGGTAAAATCAAGACACAAGAAAATATTCTCAATTTTTCTAAAAATTTACTATTCAAAATCTCACAAAATTACTTTTAAAATAAAGTAGAGCTCAAGTGCTTCCAATAAGCCTAAGAACACTCAATTTGGATTTAAAACAGAATTTCTATGAATTTTAGAATTTTTAGGGCATATAGATGAATTTTAATTCATTTTTGTTAAAAAAACTAGCTGGCGCCTTTATGACCCAAAGATTAGTAATCATGGGTATGGCAACAGCATCATTAGGTGGAGGTTAGAAGACTAATCCACATAGGATTAATGATTTCACTATTTGATCAAACTATGGACGCAATCGATCTCCAGATGAGGGAAAGTCATCAAGGATTCAAATAATGTGCATTTATTTAAATTATATCAAATGAATCATGCCATCTGACATGATCTTGATTATCCAATCATGTATGTATCATGATCAACCAATTCTTCTCTGATTGGAGGTTTTTAGTTCAAAATGAACTGAAATTTCAAATGCCTATAACTTTTGATCCAACCATCCAAATTTGATGAAATTTGAAATAGAAGATCATGGCAACCTAATCTTTCAATCAGTGGAGTTTCAAGGCTCTATGAGTTGGGATTTAGGAGAAAATAAGATTTGATCATAGAACTTTATATATAGATAAATTTCTAACTTATTAGTGGATAAATCCTTGGGCCTTTAGAATTGGAGGTGGCTGGGAAAAACTTGGACGAAGCTAAGGTGGTGTTAAGAGGCTCAGTTGATAAATCCTTGGGCCTTTAGAATGGGGTAAGTTTATATGAGAGAGAAAATGAACCTACACATTAAGTTGGCCATGCACATGCCATGTCATGGATCCAAGGCACCTTGAGACTAACCAATAAGATCCAATGGATCATTCTGGAAAGTTTTATCTCACTGGTCTAAGTGAAAAGGGAGTTATGCTTGAACTAACTGTGGGAGAGAGAAATTGGGTTCAATGGTCAATATATGGCCACCTAAGCTTAGACAAGTAGCTATTTTAATTATGGTCTCACTAATGAGAGCCAAGGGAAAGTTCTAGAGATTTTAGTTCCACATGGTTTGTTGTTGAGGGAGTTAGGCTTGAACCAATCATTGGAGAAAGAATATTTTGGTAGTTTCTAGCTACATCAGTTACCAATTTGGCTTGACATGGTTTGGGCATGTGTAATAAAGATTCTAGAGCCTACCCATATGCTTTCAACCCATAATTTTGACCTAGGTTAAACCATGGGTTTAAACTCTTGGGATGTGTTCATGGGGTTAATACACACCTGCTACAACAATTTTTAAATTTTATTTTGATAAGGGTGCTATTTTAGAGTAAGAAAACCCCATTTTTAGAACTTAGTTCAACCCTATTTGTCAAACCATGTAGGCCCAAGGCTTCAAAAATATTTATTAGACTCATGTTGACCTCAAGAATAGTTTCCATAAGTTTGGGTTAATGAATTGGTCCAAATTATGAAAAAATAATCTTTTTAATTATATGTAGTGATATTAGTCAGCTAGGATTGACCTGGTCAACCAGGGTTGAAGGAAGGTCCAACTCATTCTAAATGGTGCTTTGGACATATTGGAAGTGGTCCCATACATTTGTGATGTCTTTTGTTTCAACATAAAACTTTAAGGGCTTAAGGGGTCATTTGATAAACTATAGTTGACTTGGTTAACCAAGTTTAACCACATGTTAAAATTTGGTTCAGTGCATTTTAAATGATGTTTAGGGCTTATTGGTGGTGGTTCCATTATTTAGTGGAGGTCTTTCTAGGGTTTTGTTTGACTAAAACATATTGAATTTATGGAAAATTCAGTTTCTAAGGTTTAGGTTTTTAGGGTTTTATGGTAAACTAAGGTTCAATGTTGGTCTTACTCATCACATTTAGGTCAATGGTGATGCTCAATGGATTTGGTGAAGCTTCCAAGGTCAAATTCCATAATATGGTATGTTGAGTGGCATGGGCTAAATATTTCAAGGTTTTACAACTTATGGTATTGCTTTTAGTTTGGGGAGTTAGGGTTCTTGAAATGCCTTCATATTTATGTGGTTCACCCTAGCGATATAACTAATCAATATTCAAGTGATAGATCAAGAATTCAAGATCATTTGGATGGGTTTTGAAGTATCCAAAAATTCTCCAAAAATTGGTTATAGACCAAGGGGTTTTGGGCTGGCTTTGAACACTGAATTTTAAAGTTTTATGTTTTAAATGGGTTTAATTTATAATTGATTTACATAATGATTTGGAAGAATTTAAGGTTTCAAATGCTTAAATCATGGACAATCATTGGTGATCATCAATAATTAAACAGAAGATTAGCTGACTATCATTGGACACAATCAACTAATGAATTTAAAGCTTTATTTTGATATTGGTTTTGAATTGATCATTGAAGATAAATGACTGGGTGAATTTTAGTTTTATAATGATCATATCAGTGACAGTCATTTGGTGATTTTCAAGTGATAGATCATATGATCACCTGATATTTATGGGTGATTATTAAGTTATATATATATGATCAAGGCACTATGCCAATCCACAATATAGATTTTGATTTAGAGTTTGAACGATTGTTCATTGATTGATGCATGGAGATTGAATTTTTCTTTAATTTGTTGACTTCATCCAAAACTAAGGTCAACAATGCAGTTAAGATCTTCCTAAGGTTGATCAACATACCTTAGAAGATTTATATCATATCTTTCAGTAGATGTCAGCCATTTACAACCTTAGGAAAGAAAGATGTCTATTATAAGTAGGATGAAAATTATTAGAAAGCATTTGATTGTATCAAATAGTATTTGACATGTCATTCAGTATTAGCTACTCCCAAAAGCCATTGATTTTATATGCCACAACTTTAATTTAATCTCTTGGTGCCTTCCAAGATCGGTTAAAGAGGAAGGGAAAGAGAATACCCTTTACTATTTAAGTAGATGTTTACCTCTAAATAATGTAAATTATACTCTAATTGAGAAATATTCCATAGCTTTAATCTTCATCGCTTAAAAATTAAGGCATTATATGCTATCTATTAAAATTAATCTATTATCTAGAGTAAATCCATTATCATATATGATGACTCATCCAACAATATCAGGAAGATTAGCAACATTATCAATGATTTTGCTATAATTTGAAATCACATTCATTCTTCCATGAATAGTAAAAGGGAAAGCTATGGAAGAATTTTTAGCAACTCATCTACTACAGGATGATTGTCCAATCAATGATGAGCTACCAGATGAATAAATCATGAATCTAGAGTTAAATGAAAAGCCCACCTGATAATTCTACTTTAACGATGCTACTTCCAATTAACAAGAAATATTTAATAATATTTCCTCAGGAAAAGATGGAATCATAATAGTATTTATTACCACAGAAAAGGGTGTAATGCATTATTCATACCTTTCGTCAGAATCTTGTATGAATAATGAAGCTGAGTATGAGACATTGATAACTTGGTTAGAAATGACGATTTTGAATAAAATTTAAGAGATCAGAGTTTTTGGAGATTTATAGCTAGTGATTAATTAGATAGCTCATACTTATCAAGTACTAAAAGAAAATTTGGTTCCTTATCATCAATACACATTTCATCTACTTGAACAAATCCCAAATGTAACTTTATACAAGATTCCTTATGGAAATAATTCCATAGCATATTCCTTAGAAAAATTATCTCAGTCTATGTCTTGTCTTAAAGGTGGCTTAATTTTAATAAAAATTTAAGGTCACAAAATTCTATCGCCTATAGACATTGAATATCAAAAGAAAAAAATCTGTGTTTGAGGTGAAAATTCTTTTAGCAGTAGAAGATGAATTGTTCTATTCGAGGAAGTCATTCATCGAATACTTATAAAAAAATAGCTCCTTGTGACAAATTGACAGCTAATAAAATCATAAGATCTTTGTCTTATGCACTTAACAACAATACTTTATACTGAAGATCATTCGATCCAATGTAGTTAAGGTGGTTTAGTAAATTAGAAGCCTTAAATATTATCAAAAAAGTATATTCTATATTGTGTGGTGTATATCAATCATGTCCAAAGAAAAAATTAAAATTAAAGGAATGGGATATTATTTGCCATTCATGATTGATGACTGCATGAAAGTTTCACGTTTTTGTTATCAATGTCAAGTACATGATGTGGTTCTACATCAACCACCTAATGTATCACACCTAATAGTTGCTTCGTGGCCTTTTAAAAGTTAGGGAATAAATATTGCCTAGACAATTGATCTGCCATCCTCTAGATGTTATAAGTTCATCTTAACAGCTATAAATTACTTCTCAAAATGGGTAGAGGCAGTTCCTTTGAGAGAAATAAAAGCTTATCATGTTCTAAACTTTTTTAAAGTTCATGTCATATATAGATTTGGTATTCCTCATCGAATCATATTTGGTAATGGCTTGTTATTCAGAAGCACTAAGATAAAGAGTTTTACTAAATATTATAATATTGATTGGAGATACACAATAATCTATTACCCTTAAGAAAATGGATTAATTAAGGTCCTTAGTAAAAGATTAGTTAAAATTCTAAAGAAAACATTGGATAATAATAAACATCAATGGCAAGAAAAGTTTGGAGAGGCTTTGTGGACGTATAGAACCACATATAGAACTCTTACTCAGTCTATCTATTTCCTCTAGTATTTAGAGCAGAGATTGTTTTCCCTTTAGAGGTACAGCTACCTTCACTACATATAAATGTTAACTATAAGATCACTGAAGAGCATAAAGCAAAACCAATACTAGAAGAACTATAAGGTTTAGAAGAGAAGAGTCTACAAGCTCAATAAAACCTCGAGTTATATAAAGCCAATATGATTCAAGCACATGATAAGCCGATTTTTCTAAGAACATTCCATTTGGGAGATTTAATTTTAGTTCTGCGAAGACTTATTTTTGCCCATCAAAAGATAGGCAGTAAGTTTGAACTAACTTGCGAAGGTCCTTTTGTGATAGAGAAAGCATGCCAAGGGGGTTCTTATCAATTGCTAGATTATAAAAGAGATCACCCAATGTTACCTAAAAATTGATAGTATCTCAAGCACTATTACGGTGGATAATATTAAAGGAGAAATTTTATAATAAAGAAAATTTTATTGCCATCACACTTATATATTACTTGAATATATAAAAATTTGCAAAAGAAACTAGATCCAGAGGATAAGGGTAGATTTGAAGTTCATGCTAAAGTTTACAAATTTTAAATTCCCTTAGCATCTTTAAACTATAAAATCCTTTGTGGTATTCTATAAACTTTATTATAGTGTTAATTTTATTAGCTTGAGAGCCACTATCTAATTCATATTTCAATCTTTCTTATCTAGGAGATGCTATCCTAATCAATTCTAGATCCATCTCCTTTAGAACTATTATCTCATTCAAAATTTAATCTTTCTTATCTAGGAGATGCTTTTTTAGTCATGTATAAATCCATCTGCTTCAGAGCTGCTGTCTCATTCAGATTTTAATCTTTCTAGTATAAGATACACTATCCTAGTCAAGTATAAATCCATTGCTTAAGAACTGCTATCTCTTTAAGATTTTAATCTTTCTTATCAATGAGATGCAATCCTACTTAAGTATAAATATCATCTGGTTGAGAGCCATTATCTCATTCAAATTTCAATCTTTCTTTCTAGAAGACACTCTCATAGTCAAGTATAAATCCTATTAGCTTAAGAGCAATTATCTTATTCACATTTCCCTCTTTCTTGTCGAGGAGACGGTATCCTAGCTAGGTATAAATCCATCAGCTTCAGAGCCACTATCTCTTTTAGATTTTTTTTTATGTCTAAGAGATGCTATTATATTCAAGTATAAATCCCATCATATTGAGAGTTGCTATCTCATTCAGAATTCAATCTTCTTATCTTGGTGATGCTAGTCTAGTAAATTATAAATCCTATCAACTTTAGAGTCTCTATCTCATTTAGATTTTCATCTTTCTTTTCAAAGAGATGTTATCCTACTTAAGTATAAATCTAATCTGCTTGATAGTTGCTATCTCCTTCAGATTTTCATCTTTCTTATCTAGGAGATATTATCCTACTCAAATAAACATCCAATTACAATCAAATCTAAATATAAAGCAATCTCTTTAATTGAGTTGGTCACTTTGGTCAACACTAACATTTGTGATTTTACTTTTCATCAAAATAGTTAGGGGTCCATTTGTTGACCTAGTTTTTAAATAAGGTCATTATTCCTATATCAAGCATCAATCTCCATTCATTAGTCATTTGAACCATACTTCTAATCCAAAAATTAAACTTGATACTATTCATTTGTATAGTACCTTGATTACTGACACATAAAACCATCACTTGAGAATCACCCTTGATTATCATTTGATCATCTGATCTACCACTTGATAATCACATAATAATTATCAGTAATATGATAATTTTGGAGCCAAATTCTACCAATCATTGACCTTCATTGGTTAATTAAAATCTAAATTAAAATAAAGCCTTAAATCCATTGATTCATAATCTCTAATAGTAGTCAGCTAATAACTTATTCAATAACTAATGATCATCAATGATTATCGATGATCTGAATTTCAAACCCAAAACCTTCCTACATCATTATCTAAATAAAATCGAAATCCAATCTAGTGATTAAACTCATTAACAATTCAAAACTCCAAAATCCATAGTTAGAACCAAACCAAAAACCCCCTTGGTCCATAACTTATTTTTGGCAAAATTTTCATTGCCTTGAAACCTAACCAAATGACCTTGAATTCATTATTTATCACTTGCATATTCATTAGGCATGCCCTTAGGGTCTACCATATCAATTTGAAGTCTTTTGAAGATTCCTAAACCCTTAAACTCAAAGATTTTCCATAGGCTACAAAACCTTCAAATATTTATTGTCTATGCCACTGAATAGGGCATATTATGATCTTAACCTTGGAGACCTCTCCAAACTCATTTATAAGGATCATCATCACTAGTATGATGCATGAAACTAACATTGAATCTTGGTTGACCATGTTTGAACATGGTTGATAATTAAACCCTAAAAACCTATACCTTGGAAATTGAATCTTCCTTAAACCCCAATATGGCACAATCAAACAAAATCATGAACCTTATTCTAATAAGCTTAGAATATCATTTGACATGCATTAAAATAAAGCCCAAGTTATGATCATCCTTGGTTGACCAAGTCAACCTAAGTTGATCGTATAGAACCATTGAACCTAAAAGCTACATTTCATACATATGAGCTTTACCATTGCATGAAACCCTTTCCAATATGTTCAACACATCATTTGGAATGGGTTGAGCCCAATCTTATCCCATTGGTTGACCTAGCTAACCAAGTCAACCAAGGTTGACCAAATGAATTCATAAGGGTTTTAACATGCATCTCATACATATAAGCTTTCCCAATTTTTGAAACCTCTTCCAAAGTGTTCAACACATCATTTGGAATGAAATGAACGAAACCCAATCTCATAAGTTAACCAAGTTGACCAAGTCAACTACGGTTGACCAAGCATGCATACAATAAAATCCATTATAAATCCATTGACTAAAGTATGGCCAAATCTATTTGAACATATAGGGCTATCCATAAGATTCATAGGAGCTAACCCTAGGTGACCCATGCATTGAACCCAATTGGGTTAGCCACTTGGATTGACCCAAGTGGTCAAAATCACCATGCATTGAACAAATTTCAAACCTAGACCCAAATGACCCAAGCTAGCATTTCCTATAGTGTAATACATTTGTCTTTTTAAGCCCATCCCTTGGGCTTACATGAGTGAACACATTAGGTTAGTCCAATTTCATCCATTCCTAAATTAAGAAAGCTTGCATGCTTGATTAGCCCAGGCCCAACTGCCATTTTTATTAATCTTAGGAGAAGCCTATCCATGTTAGATACCCCATGTGGTGGTTAGAATCCATTATCATCTTGATAATTGTCAGTATATGACTCATGGGCTGAGCTAGCCCTTGCAACCCATGTGAACCCAAGCCCATGAAACTTCATGAACTCTTCCCAAAACCCTTTAAGAACTCACTAACTTGACCTAGTGGACAAATGCAGCTTAAACAAAGCCTAAATCTCATTTACATGCAATTTAAAAATCTAAAAATTACCTGACTTTTTTTCTGAAATAGGATTGGCTATCTTATTTCATTTTGCTTCCTAAGTGTGAGAGCATCCTTCCCTCTACTTCCTAGCCATGTGTCTAGGGTAACTTCAAGCTAGCTCGTGATCAATTCACTGTAAAATTTTAACTCTTGATCTACCCCTCCTCTATTTGAAGTTTCTTGAAGAGAAAAGTTATCTGAAGTCAATCGATCAGCCATAAAGCTAGGCTAAGGAAATTGGAGCTTTTTGTTAGGTATTCTCTCATGTGGGAAAGTGTGAAAGAAATGTTTAATCCACATGGATCAGACCGTTGGATTGAATATTCATGTTTAACTGATGCTATGTGTGAAGTTTAAACCAATTTCATCCAGTCAGTCATCAGGATCTTGCACAAATATATTTACATTTAGTAATACAAATGGGATGTTAAAGAATAAATCATGTTCATTAATTTCAAACAATGATCCTGATTCTGTTGTATGACCCTTTGTGCACCTGTCCCGTGGTTTTGAGCCTTTGAATCATAACCACTTGAACTTGATCCTACAATGCATAGCAATCACACATTTATATTATTAGTGCGCCAATCAATACTTTCCCAATAAAATAACACCGCATGGAATCATCTAACTGTGTAATTAGATGGTTTAAATTTACATAATATTAATAGAACTTCAAAAATATATATATCCTCATCCACTTGTCCAAATTAAATTATCTTAAACTTTATCGATTCAGCTTGAGGAGTGCTATCAAAACCCTATGGTTATAGGTTATGGTAAATAACACATCAAACATAATTCCAAAAAAACCCTCTCAGCTATTTCTTGAATTATTCACAAAATATAGGTCACCATGGAATCAAATTGAAGGGAATGTTTCTTGGGTGTATTTTAGACATGCCAAAAAATTTTTAATCTAATTTAAATTGTTTAAAAAGTCCAAATGAATTTTCAAAGTCCTTAGGTCATTATTTTACCTATGAATTTTAAATTTAATAATCAATAATCCATGTACAGTTATGAGTTAAATTTTGGTGTCATTATAATGTTGTGTTAAAGGGTTAGAAAACCACTAATTTCACCCAAATCTAAGGAGTCCTACTCCTAAAATATATCACCAAAGCTGTAAATTTATTTAGGTTTGGTGATTCATTTTTTAATCTAGGGTGGCTTTGAAGACCCCAAATTTATTGAGTTTGAAGCACATGTATTCATTTACTTATGTTTCAAATTTTATTACATTTGGAGGTCATTTGGTCAGTCATTTAGTAAATCCAAGATTCTTGTACATAATTGACCTAAGAACTTTAAAAATTCACAAAAACTCCATTTTAAATCCAAAAACTACCTCTAATATATAAAAATTGCTCATAGTTAAAAGTTTAACAGAGGAAAAATAAAAGTCCCTTAAAATTCACCCAAAATAAAAAATAATTTAATAATATAGAAAATCTAAGAATTAATTAAAATAATTATATATATATATATATATATATATATATATATATATATATATATATATATATATATTACTAAAAAAAATTTAAACACATCAAATCATTCCTAGAAGTAATCTCTAATATTTGGGAAAGATTTCAAGAGGTTTGGAGTTGATTTGGTACAATAATAACAAAATTCCTCTAATTATGCAATTAAATAAATACATAAAATGCATTAAAATTGTAAAATCTATAACAAATCCCATAAAAATATAAATCCAAGAAACTCAATGGCATTTTAGTCATCTCTGGGTTTAGCATTTATAAAAAATTTAAAAACTTCAGAAATTACTATAAATCAAAAGGTCAATTATTTGATCAAATTTAATTCATATAAATAACCTAAAATTATAAAATTCATAACTAATTCCAAAAAATTCAAATCTAAGAAACTCAAAAGCTTCGAACACATAATTTGATCTAGTATTTATGAAAAATGTAAAAATTCTAGAAATCAATACAAATTAAAAGTTAAGTAATGGACCACACATTAAATGTATTAAAATATTCATTAAAATATGAAAGCTCTATAAATCATCAAAATTTTAATAAATCATCAACCTAATGAGTTAAATCATATAATAATAATAAAATAAGTAACTTATAATTTAATAATAAAGTTTTTAGAGTGGACTATCTTGGGCTGCAGGGCTACGTGTCTTAAGGAGGCATTGGTCATCATGCCTATTATGACAATGCCATGAATGAATTTGATAGAATATAAACATTAAAATTATAAATACAATTAATTAGCAATCAATCAAACTATATTAATTTAAAGGTTAATAATAAAATATTTAGATTTTATAGCTTCTATACCCTTATGCTTGATTCCTTTTAAGAGGGCAAAGGTGTATTGGATTGAGAAGCATTAAGGATCAAAACACTTAATTAAAATGAAGGACTCTATGCTATCGATCTACTGCAATTTTGGAGGACTGGTAGCATTAAAAATATGAGCCTAGGACTTATTGATCAATAGCTTCTAATACTTAGAAGTTGTTGAGCACTTTCTTCTATAAAATATAAAATTAACAATTGCAACAGCTAAAATTATCTTTCAAAAATAAGATTTAAAATACATAAATAATTAAATACTTAAATCCAAATCATCCTTTAAAGACCTTAAATAATTAAATTAATTATAAATAATTTTATACTATTAGAAATCTAGGACCTATCCAAGCCATATAGCCTTCTATACACACTTAAGTGGCTTGCTAGGACAACCAACTCTAGCCTAGGCTAGGCTGGGGATTTGATTTGGTTTGCTTGTAGTGCCTTGTATAGAAGCTACTCATGTTTTCTTATTTTTAGTACTCTAAATGTCTTATATTTTTATTATTACACCAGATATTGGAGTAAGAATTTACAACCATGTAATTTTATTTCAATTTAAATTTTTGTATATATAAATGTTCACATTTCGTCATTTCATACGTGCATTTTCTTATAACCGCACTTTTATATTCCAACAAAGTGGAATGTATCTAAGAAATGATGTAAATGCAAATGTAAATATTTTAGATCTTTATATAACTAGATTGAGTTGTACAGGTTGTAACATATTAAAAATGATTGTTTATATTTATATATATGTAGGTTCCAAAATAAAATGATTCTTCTTCTTTTGAAGAAGATTGTATTTTGGAATATTATAAAAGATCCAGCATTCTAAAGACTAAAGACCAAAAATAAATAATTATATTCAAATCTACTTTAGAAAGGAGTAAAAATCAAAGCTTGTTGGGGGAGCTCGGCCACCTTTTCATTATAATAGACACTAGGTTGTACTATTAAAATATAAATGCTTAAAAAATCTTATATTTATATTATGATTCTAGTATAATTTCGTTGCGCTGTCATATACATATTGTAAAGTACTAATTATAAAATTTTCCAAACTATAATTCCTTAATTCCTAGGATGTAGCATATCAAATCTTTTATTCATGTGGCAATTAATTTTTCTTAGGGTTATTAACTGGAAACTCAATTTAGGCAAGTGTAAATTTTTGTATATACCCCCTTAGTCTCTGCACATTCCTTTTCTATTCTTTTCTTTTAAAATCTAAACTCTACATGTAAATTCCAAATACTACTATAGAATTTATAATTTAAAGCTTATACATTAAAATCATGTTAACCAAATCATTTCTTTAAATCTGTATGTATTTGAAAATCCTTAGTCTTCCCTTTAATTGAGAGTATTTTCTTAAGATAAGTAATTAACTATAGGGGTTTGCCCTTATAGGGAATCTAGAACCCATTGTAAAATAAACCCAGTCTTAGTTTCTTTCTCTCTTTTTTTTCCTGAAAATATACAAATAGCATTAAATAAAGAAGAAAGAATACAAACTACTAAGTGATAGTCCACCTATCACAATCCTTCCTGAAAGTTCATGAAGATTGTTAAACCTTACGGAACTAGCCCGAGTCTCACTAAGAGGGGGGGGGGGGGGGAATTAGTGCTTTAAAAAGTTTTTTTGACTTCAAAATAATAATAACAATATTTTTGAAAAACTTTTTAGTAATTGAAAATACCAAAACCTAATTGACTGTGAAGGCGAGAGATTTTATCAAAAATACTAAATTTTACTACGATGAAATTTTGATCTACGTGATAGAGCAATGATCAATGTTTTTCCAAGCAATTATTAACAAAACTGAAATGCAAGAAATATAAAAGTGCAAAAAGAAAAAAACACACCAGAGATTTTTGTAGTGGTTTGGTCAACCTTGACCTATGTCCACTCCTCGAAGTCCTCCACTCCGAGTATCTCACTAACATTAACTGACTCTCCTTTTGCTCCCTCAACAAGGTGAAGAAGCCCTTACAAATTCACTTTCATCAAACCTTTGATGCAATGGAGTGCCAGATGCTACGTCACCTTCTTAATAATGGCAGCGGACCTTGACTCATTTTTCTCCCTCTTTGATAAGGTGGAGAACCTTAGCTCCTTTTTCTCCCTCCTAGAGAAGGAAGAGAACCTCGAGGAATGGATTAAAAAGCCTCTCTCCCTAGAGAGCTTCTAAAAGATTCACCAAGGCCATAAGAGGAGCAAGTGTGCAGCTAGCGCAGAGCAACCATGTGATCCCCTCACATAACTTATCCCTCATGCTCAAGCTCACCTTCTTCTTTCTCTCTCTCAAACCCTAATTTTCTTCTCAAAAGCTCCTCTCTTAGAGTTCCTTCAACAGTCACACTTCCTCTCTTTATTGTTCAATAAAATCATAAAACATAGCTTAAGTATTAGGCTTCATGAAACCCTAAAAAAGCAATTTAGCCATCTCTGTTTGCATAGCATGAACATGGTTTGTAAAGTATAATAAGTTCAAAACTAGTCCTATCCAGTCTAATGTAAAAAATTGTTCAAATAAACTGTTCAAATTTTATGAACACATCATACTGTATGATCAATAGATCGTCTAGTACGATCTATTCTACTTCCTCTATTCATATGGTACAATTCCAAAGACGACTAAGAATCATCTCTATTAATCATCCCATATTACTCTTATTGTATAATACATTTAGTTGAATTAAAATAAGTTGTCCAGTATGATATGAATATTATACTATATGATTAGTTCAAAAATTATAGTTTTGTTTAGTACAGTCTTTAGGATGATAAAGTTTTATCTCTGTTGATCATTTGGTACGATCAATATCATACAGCACGATAGGCTATCATTAATTAAACCATAATTTAATTTATTAATTATGGAGGTGAATTTTAGCAAGATTTTAAATGTTTGTACAATATAATTATTTCAAAAATTAAATTTCAAAATCTTACTTAATTTAATCTAGTGGCTAGGTTTTTCAGATTGTAACGAATCATGTAGTACGATCATGATGGTACAGTATGATTAGCTCATAGAAACTAATTTTTTTTAATTAGCCATTAAGCCTATTTTTAGATAATAAATCATATAGTATGATGATAAATCATATAGTTAAAAGTTTGACAGAGATGTTAAGCCCTTATGAACTAGTCCTGAGGCTAACCAAGAGGGGGGGGTGAATTAGTAGTTTTAAAATTTTGAGAGCAAAACAATGATTTAGAAAATCTTTTTGAATCTTTAAAACTATTACAGTTATGCAATGATGTGCAAATATTCAATGATAACAGGATAATAATCATAATCACACAATCATCAATAGAAAAGTAAATGTAAAAAATAATCAGAAAGAACACACCAGATTTTATAGTGGTTCGGTCAACTTGACCAACATCCACTCCCCGGAGCCTCCCCTCCAGGTTTTACACTAACACTAAGTGACTCTCCTTCTACTCCCACAGCAATGCAGAGAAGCCTGTACAAAACTCCTTTCCACCAACCTGGTGAGGCAGAGAACCTGAACTCCTTTTGCTTCCTCTTGAAGCAGGATGAAAACCTAGACTCATTTCGCTTCCTCCTTAAGCAGGCATAGAACCTGGACTCCTTTCACTTCCTCCTGAAGCAGGCAGAGAACCCGAATCTTCTTGCGAATGATCCTCCCATAGAGATATCGATAAGATAAGAGATGATGAATGGAGAAGATGACTCAGATCCTTGCCTAGAGCAACCTTTGTGAATCCCTCACAAACTCCCCCTCATAAGATCCTCTCTCTCCTAAGCTCTCTCTCCCTCTCTCTCGAGATTTTCTCTGGAAAGGAAAGTGGCAAAAGATTTTTCTAGTTGGAAGAAAAAGATCTTTTAAAGGAGGGCTCAAAAATTGCCCTAAAACTCAACTGGTCGTCAAAGATCGTCCAGGATGATCGATCGATTATCCTATACGATCAGTTTAAAATCACATCTTTCAGCCTGGACAATCTGGATCCTCTGGAGGACCAGTAGACAAAATATTTTTAGATCATCCGGGACGATTAGTATAAATCAAGAATTTCATCCAGAAGACAGCTCTGGTCATGCAGGGGAACTTGAGCTGGATGAGCTCAAAATGACTTGATCGCCCAGGATGATTTGTCTATCGTCCCGTATGATTAGTTCAAAAAAGACAAAATCATCCTGTATATAGCTCTGGATGTACAGGTTAGAATATGCTGGACGATTTCAAACTAAATTGATTGTCTAGGATGATATGTCTATCGTCCGGTATGATTAGTTCAAAAATAACAAATTCATCCTGCACACAACTCTGGACATACAAGTGATAGGCACTAGACAGTTGGGATTTTGCATGTATCATCCAGGATGATCTTGCGATCATCTGGGACGATATGATCGTATCAATCAGATAATAATTACTTTCCTTAATTACCAAACTAATTTAGGCATGATTGTAATGGATCATCTAGGATGATACACATATCATCTGGGACGATCAGACCAAAAATCTAAAAATAAAAACTTGCCTAACTTAATCTGGCGGCTGAGAATTTTGGATTTGAGCCTATCATCCTTTACGATCATAGGAACTTCCAGGATGATCTGCTTAATCAGACCGACTTAACTTTATCGCCCTAATTAGGGTTTTTATTTTCATTGGACCATTCAGGACGATGTGAACATCGTTTAGGATGATTTGATAAAAAAAATGAATAGAAACTCTAATTCACTAAAAATGAACAGAAACTCTAATTCATTAAAACTCTCCCCCTGAGTGTGTGTGTCTGTAAGGTTACTTAGCTAGGGGATCCTTTACATTACATTTGACTCAATAAAGATAAAAATAGTACATTGGACCTGAATTACAAAACAGGCTGACTCGATCTTAGGCCAGCTTGAACTTGCAATTGATTGTGTGGACCTGAAAGATTAGACAATCAACCAGAACCAGAAATGTTTGCTATCATCAAAATTATAGTCCTTGAAACCAGATTCACAATAATCTCCCCCTTTTTAATGGTGGAAAACATTTGTTAATAATTTCAAAAATAGTAATTAAATAATGGGTGAATAATATACAAACATTAAACTAACCCAAAACACAAGAATTACTACTCCCCCTTTTGACATCTCGAAAAGAAAAAAGAACATATATAAACATTTAAAACCAGTACAAGTCGAACATAAGTGAACATCAAAAGGATGAAATCAAAAGGGTTTTTTTTTTGAGATAAGCTCTAGTAAAATAGAATTTTTCCTGATTTTCAATTCAAAAGCTAAGAAGAAGAAAATCGACAATGCTGAAATCTAGAAATATTGGAAATCGACTATCGTAACTCCTACCTCAGGCACCTTATAGGTTAAAATTTCTTTCAAACAAAAGTCTAATTCAGAAGAAAAGAATCTAGATTCAAAAAAAGATCCTTTTCAGTCTTGTTCCAGAAAAATATCTGATAAAATAGTATTACAAAGTAAGGAATCAGAAATCATGATTTTTCATCTCAAGCTTTTGAAAGTATTAAATGGCGAATGAATTTTTCTAAGACATTTAAAGATCTGAAAGGCAAGAAAGCTTATTTCTTTGTGGGCTCATTTTGTGCCTCTTTCTCAATTTGTTTGGCGCTTTGCGCGTCTTTTGATTTTTGATACACTTTGTGTATCTTTCAGTTTGGTGACATTTCACATCTTTTCAGCTTTGGGCTCATTTTGTGTCTCTTTTTCCATTTGTTTGGTGCATTGCACATCTTTTGTAAGCTTACTTTCTTTCATAATTATTAAACAATCTCAGCTTTGAAATTACCTACCAGCAATAAGAGATGACAAAACTCACTCTGTACAATAAGGAATAGTAATTCACAAAATAAAAACTATACATCATATGATAAGTGAAATCACTTAATTAAGAAAAATATAATAATGATTCAAAGCTTTGAAAATACTATTCATATGAGGTAGATTACTATAGGAAGACAAAATAGATATCAATTTCAAAAACTAACTTTTTAATTTTGAAGAAGATTTTTATCCAAAAGAAACAATACACCATTAAAGGACTTAGAGGAAGAGAAATAATCGTCAACATTTCTTCCCTTTAAACGATCCGGAGGAGTCAATCACTACTTACAAGCTTTTAAATAAAAATAAGGAAAAAATCTCAGTCAAAAATCCAGTTTATCAACAGTAGTGAGCAGAGATCTGATTTTGAAGTGAGTAATCAGTAAGAAAATAACAAAAAAGAAAAACAGACATGCGAAAATTAGTAAATGAAAAACAGTAAATGAAAATCAGCAGAAAATAATCAAATCTGATAAGAAAATCAAATAATTAAAATTAGCAGGAAAAGAGAAATTTGAAAGTAAAATGGGCAATCAAAACAAATAAAAACTAAAAGCAAAATCAAGAAAATAGAAAAACATCAGAAGTCAGTAATCATCAGATTCATGCATTTATTTCAATCACATCCAATTTAGTCCTCAAAAGGCTGAATGAGTCAAAGGCCAGTGGTTTAGTAAAAATGTCAACCAGTTGATTTTCAGTTGCTACATGATGTAGCTCAATGTCCCCTTTTGTAACATGGTCCCTAATGAAGTGATGCCTTATATCAATATGTTTGGTTCTATAATGTTGGATGGGATTCTTAGAAATACAGATGACACTGGTGTTATCACATAGAACTGAAATTGTGCCAACAGGTTATCCTAAATCCAAAACTTATTGCTTCAACCAAAGGACTTAGGCCACATAACTTTCTAAGGCAATGTACTCAGCTTCAGCAGTGGAAAGTACAACTGAGTTCTATTTTCTACTGGACCAGGAGACTAAAGATTGTCCTATAAATTGGAAAATTTTGAAAGTGCTCTTTCTATCCACCCTACACCCTACAAAATTAGAATCAGAATATCCAATAATCTCAAAAAAAGTGTTGTGCCTAGGATACCAGATTCCTAGGTTTGGGGTCCCTAAGAGATATCTAAGGATTCTGTTAAAAGCAGTCAGGTGGGACTCTTTAGGATTAGCTTGAAACTTAGCACAAAGACAAACAGTAAACATAATATCAGGTCGGCTAGCAGTCAAGTAAAGCAGTGATCCAATTATTCTCCTAAACTTCTTCTGATCAATAGATTTTCCATTTGAATCCTTATCTAACTGAATAGTGGAACTCATGGGAGTATTGATTGGCTTAGCTTTATCCATTTCATATTTTTCAAGATGTCCTTAGTGTATTTTGATTGACTTAGAAAAGTTCCATCATCCATTTTCTTTATGCTAAACCCCAAAAAGTAGGATAATTCTCCCATCATACTTATCTCAAACTCCTTACTCATTATCTTAGAAAAATCATCACATAAATTTTTATTAGAAGATCCAAAAAGTATATCATCAACATAGATCTGGACAATGAGTAGATCATCTCCTACTTTTCTAAGGAAAAGGGTGGTGTCTACGCTCCCCTTAACAAACTCTCTTTCTAGTAGGAATGTGCTAAGCCTCTCATACCAAGCTCTGGGTTCCTGTTTCAATCCATATAAGGCCTCTTTTAATTTGAAAACATGATTTGGATATTGGGAACTCTCAAAACCTGGCGGTTGCTCTACAAAGATATCCTCTTTTATTACCCCATTTAAAAAGGCACTCTTGACATCCATTTGAAACAGCTTAAATCCCTAATAATAGGCAAAGGCTAGTAGCACCCTAATGGCTTCCAATCTAGCTACAGGGGCAAAGGTCTCCTTAAAATCAATCCCTTCAATTTGATTGTACCACTTAGCCACCAATCTTCCCTTATTCCTAACCACCACACCAGAATCATTCACCTTATTCTTAAAGACCCACTTGGTTTCCACTATACTTTGATTCCTAGGTCTTTCTACTAACTCCCAAACATCATTCCTTAAAAATTGATTCAATCCCTCTTGCATAGCTAAGATCCAAAACTCATCAGAAAGGGCTTGATTGATATTAGTGGGTTCAATCATTGAGATAAAGGCAGAATGGTTTACTTCCTTCCTAAGTCCATGCCTAGTTCTAACACCTTTAGAAGGGTCTCCTAAGATCAGTTCTTCAGGATGACTTGAAGCATAACTCTAATTTCTAGGCAAACTATTTTCAGGTTCTACCCTTTTCTCCAGATTTACATTTTCAACTCCTTGGGTAATCTCTCCTACATCTTCTTCTTCCTCAACTCTAGTCTCCTTAGGATCAGATTCATCAAACACCATAAGAATTGTCTCCTCCACCACTAAAGTCCTCTTCTTAAACACCCTAAAGGATTTCCCCACACTAGAATAGCCTAAGAACACTCTTTCATCAGATTTGGGGTCAAATTTTCCTAAGGATGATTTCCTATTATTCAGAATGAAAACCTTACAGCCAAAGACATGGAGGTGGAACAGGTTTGGAGTTCTACCCTTAATGATCTCATAAGGTGTCTTATTCAGATTTGATCTAACATTCTCCCTATTCAGCACATAACAGGTAGTGTTCACTGCTTCAACCCAAAAGTATTTTGGAAGTGAATACTCAGCAAATATGGCTCTAACAGCTTCCACTAAGGTCTTGTTCTTTCTTTCAGCTACCCCGTTCTGCTGAGGGGTCCTAGGAGCTAAAAAGTTATGGCTAATCCCTTGCTCCTCACAAAATATTCCAAATCTCATATTTTCAAACTGTCCACCATAATCACTATGAATAGTCAAGATCTCATAGCCTAACTTCCTCTGAATCCAAGTAGAGAAAGACTTAAATTCAGCAAATAACTCAGATTTATGTGACAGAAATTTAATCTAAGTGAACCTCGAGTAATCATCAACAATCACATATCCATAGACTCTCCCCCCTAAGCTGGCAGTGCTAATGGGTCTAAACAAATCCATGTGAAGGACTTCTAAACGTCTAGAGGTGTTGATGTCCTTAATAGAGTAGAAAGAGGAGTGGACTTGCTTCCCTAATTGACAGGTATCACACATGTGGTCCTTAGTGAACTTAAGCTTGGGGATAATCTAACTAAGTCCTTTTGGGTGACTCTCCTAAGGGTTTTCATACTTGCATGACCTAATCTCCTGTGCCACAATGAAGACTCATCAATAACAGATTTTAAGTAAATTGAAATATCAGTTTTAAAGCAGTTTACATCCAGTATGTAGACATTATTGATCCTTTGTCCCTGCAAAATAATTTTGTCATTTAAGCTTATAATGCAGCAAGTGGGCAGAAACTTGATGTTGTATCCTTTGTCACAAAGTTGACTGATGCTCAGCAAGTTGTGTTTCAATCCATCTACAAGAAAAATATTATCAATCATGAAATTTTTTAAATCACCAATTATACCTGCTCCTACTACCCTCCTGGTAGTGTTGTCTCCAAGTGTAACCTTGCCTCCAGCTCTGGTCTCCAGTCAAAATGAACTTATTTACATCTCCAGTCATATGTCTTGGGCATCCGCTGTCCTGGTACCACATGCTTTCACGAGGTCTTGCATGATAGCACACCTACAAAATCATCAAATATCAAATTTAGGAACCCAAACAGGTTTGGGTTCCTTCTTATGAAAAGAAGAATGTAATGCATGTGTGCTGTGCTATGAAGCATATAATTTGGGTCTCCACACCCAATGTATACTATGGTGAATCGTGCAGGTGTGTGAGAAATGTCCTAGCATGCCACAAGAAAAACATCTAACACTAGGAAAAGGATTAACTAATCTACGTGGGTGATAGTGCCTCTTCCTAGGTGTGTATGAAACATGCTTTGATGATTTTGAAATAGATTCTTCAAAAGGTGGAGGTGCATAAAATTGTGTAAAAGTAGGAGGTGTTTTATTTTTCTTAAAAGCACAAATTTTCAGTCTTAGAAATTTAGTTTCCTTGATGAGACTTACAATTTTAAATTTCAAATAATGCTCTTCACTAGCTAAGTTACATGCCATGGTGTCCAATTCTTTATAAGCTTTTTCCAAATCAACATGTAATGTTTTTAATGACTCATGCTCAATAATTAGTTCAAAATGCTTTTTGTTCAATTCATCAAGTAAGGACATGTGATTGCTATCTAGTGTAGAATGATCCTTAATTATAATGTCATGCTCTTTTTGCAAATTCAAGAAATCCAATTTCAGGCTGGCATGTGTTTTCTTAAGTTTCCTATATGATGAATGAATTTTCTCAAAAACATCTAGCAATTAATCATAGGTTAGCTCACATACCTCTTCTTGATCAGACTGACCAGGATGATCATCAGCCGTCAGACATAAATTTTTAGTCTCCTCCTCAACTTCAGTCTCAGAGGAGTCGGATGCAAAATCTGCCTAGAATGCCTTCTGAATCTGCTTCTTGTCCTTCTTGAACTTGGGTTTCTCCTCACTCTTCTCCTTTCTTGGATGAGCCTTAAGTGTAGGATAATCAGCCTTTATATGTCCAAGCTTCCTACATTCAAAGAAAATAGTATCAGATGAACCTTTAAAATTTTTGCTACTCTTACCTTTATTCCATTTTTGAAAGTTCATATATTTCTTCCTTAGAAAGCTTTTGAATTGGCTAGTGATTAAGGCAACATTATCTCTATCAGACCCAAAAGTGTCAGTGTCAGTATCGTTGCCCTTCAGTTCCATATTTTCTCCCTCTTCTTCTCACCTGCATCAATTTGTCATTGGTTCACTCCTTGCTCGTAAGCAATGAGTGACCCAAGTAAGTTATCAATAGAATAAGTGTTCAAATCTTTAGATTCAGTAATTGTTGTTATCTTGGCATCAAAAGAAGAAGGAAAACATCTCAGAATTTTATTCACTTTTTCATTGTTTGTAAGTTCTCTCCCTAAAGTATGTAAAGAAGTGACAATTTGAGTGAACCTAATATACATTTCAGAAATCGATTCACTAGCTTTCATGCGAAAGAGTTTATAGTCATGAAGTAAGATGTTCAATCTAGATTGCATAACCTCAGATGTACCTTCACAAGTAATGCATAATCTATCCCAAATTTCTTTACTAGTAGTGCAAGTAGAAACACGCATGTAATCTTCATATTTCAGTGCACAGAAAAAATAGTTCAAATATTTGGCATTTAGTTGGGCTAAGTCTTGATCATCAAGAGTCCATTCAGTGAAAGGTAGTTCAGTTTTAACATTCTTAACCATTCTAAAAGGTGCTTCATAGCCATCCTTAACAAGCATCCACATGCGATAATCCATAGATTATAAAAAGGTGGACATGCGAGTTTTCCAAAAATCAAAAGGTATGTTATCAAACAATGGTGGTTGTGTAATTGAATAACCTTTAGCAGTATTACGATTACCAAAGTTAGCCATGGATCAAAATTTAAAAGTTTTTAAACTTAATTTTTGAATCCCGCTCTGATACCACTTGAAAGTTTGACAGGGATGTTAAGCCCTTATGAACTAGTCCCGAGGCTAACTAAGAGGGGTGGTGAATTGGTAGTTTTAAAAATTCAAGAGCAAAATAATGATTTAGAAAATCTTTTTGAATGTTTTAAAACTTTTATAGTTATGCGATGATGTGCAGATATTCAACGATAACAGAATAATAATCACAATCACACAATCATTAACAGAAAAGTAAATGCAAAAAATAATCAAAAAGAACACACTAAATTTTATAGTGGTTCGATCAACTTGACCTACGTCCACTCCCCGGAGCCTCCCCTCTGGGTATTACACTAATACTAAGTGACTCTCCTTCTGCTCCCACAGCAAGGCGGAGAAGCTTGTATAAAAACTCCTTTCCACCAACCCGGTGAGGCAGAGAACCTGAACTCCATTCACTTCCTCCTAAAGAAGGCAGAGAACCTAAACTCCTTTCACTTTCTCCTGAAGCAGGCAGAGAACCTAGACTGCTTTTGCTTCCTCCTAAAGCAGGCAGAGAACCTGGATCTTCTTATGAACGATCCTCCCACAGAGATACCGACAAGATAAGAGATGACGAACGGAGAAGACGACTCAGATGCTTGCTTGGAGCAACCTTTATGAATCCCTCATAAACTTCCCCTCACAAGATCCTCTCTCTCCCCCAA
The DNA here is from genome assembly GCA_019925795.1 of Dendrobium chrysotoxum. Lineage (NCBI taxonomy): Eukaryota > Viridiplantae > Streptophyta > Magnoliopsida > Asparagales > Orchidaceae > Dendrobium > Dendrobium chrysotoxum. The sequence goes on from CM034315.1 coordinate 44,151,431, forward strand.
TCTCTCTCTCATTCTCCCTCTCAAGATTTTCTCTAGAAAGAAAAATGGCAAAAGATTTTTTTTGTTGGAAGAAAAAGATCTTTTAAAGGAGGGCTCAAAAAATGCCCTAAAACTCAACCAGTCGTCAAATATCATCCAGGGCGATCGATTATTTATCTTGTACGATTAATTCAAATTCACATGTATCAGCCTGGATGATCTGGATCCTCTGGACAATTGGTAGACAAAATTTATTCTGATCATCCTGTACGATTCTGTGATCGTCCGGGACAATTAGTGTAAATCAAGAATTTCATCTAGAAGATAGCTCTAGTCATCCAGGGAAACTTGAGCTGGATGATCTCAAAATGACTTGATCTTGAAGGATAATATGTCTACCATCCCGTATGATTAGTTCAAAAATGATAAAATCATTATGTATACAGCTCTAGACGTACAGGTCAGAATATGCTGGATGATTTCAAAATGACTTGATCGTCTAGGATGATATGTCTATCATTCGGTATGATTAGTTCAAAAATGACAAAATTTTCCTGCACACAGCTCTGGACGTATAGGTGATAGGCACTGGACGGTCAGGATTTTGCATGTACTGTCCAGGATAATCTTACAATCATTCGGGATGATATAATCATATCAATTAGATATTAATTGCTTTCCTTAATTACTAGACTAATTTAGGCATGATTGTAATGGATCATCTAGGATGATACACGTATCTTTCTAGATGATCTTAAAAAAAAACATGCCTAACTTAATCTAGCGGTTGAGAATTTTTGATTTGAGCCTATCGTCCTATACGATCATAGGATCATCCAGGATGATCTGCTTAATCAGACCGACTTAACTTTGTCGCCATAATTAGGGTTTATATTTTCATTGGATCATCCAGGATGATGTGAACAATATCCAGGATGATCTTATAAAAAAATGAACAGAAATTCTAATTCACTAAAACTCTCCCCCTGAGTGTGTGTGTGTAAGGTTACTTAGCTAGGGGATCCTTTACATTACATTTAACTAAATAAAGATGAAAACAGTACATTGGACCTGAATTACAAAACAAACTGACTCGATCTTGGGCTGGCTTGAACTTGCAATTGATCCTGCGGACCTAAAAGATTAGATAATCAACCAGAACCAGAAATGTTTACTTTCATCAAAATCATAGTCCTTGAAACCAGATTCGCAACAATAGTATGATTAGTTAAAAAATTAACTTTAAAAATATTTTCTCTCCACCTATGTGTGTGCATGGTTACCCAATTTGTATGCACTCTTATTTGGCCAGACTCAAGAAGTAAAAAATAAAGAAAATAAAACTATAGGCTCCTTTACATCCTATTCTACCCAATCTTGAGTTTTCAGCAGTCTTGAGCGGTGTAAATCTTACCTGAAATGTTAGTACTCACAGACACAAAAATTATCTAAAATATTTAATGAGAAAAGTAAAAATTCAATCAAATATGTTTGTCATCATCAAAATTACAGACTAGGGATCCTGATTGCAATAATCTCCTATTTTTTAATGATGTTAAACAATGTTAGTTGATAGGTACAATATAAATGCTTTTCTCCTAAGCTCCCCCTTATTAGGTGGTCATTTTAAAAATTAAGGGTTGTAAATTTTAATTATTTTTTATTTTTTTAAATTAATTTTTTAAAGGATAATAATTAAAAAAAGCAAAAATATAGTAAATAAAAGAAAAAAATATAGTAACACAAACACAGGGCTTAATTAAGCTAAAATATAAGACAACGTACATTTTCTCCCCCTTTTGACATCACAAAAAAGAGGTGGAACAAACAAACAAAGAAAATAATACAAGAAAAAATAGTAAGACAAAAATACACAAACACTAAGGTATGGTGGATCTTAATCAGGTGATGATGGCAGTGGTTGAAGTACTGATGGATGGAGGTAAATTGATTATTTATCGAGGAAAATCTTTCTCCAAACCATCTCATGTCATCCTCATATTGCTGGTGTTGTTGCCGGATGTGATAATCAAGCCAAGTTTCTAACTTCTCGAGCTATTGATTTATATCATCGTGAGGGTATGCAGGGTAGGGAGGTGTAGGTGATGGTACTGGTGGCAATGGTGGTCCACCTGTAGGAGCAACTTCCCCTTCTTCATCAAGTTTAGGTTCAGAGGTCATATATTATTCTTCAAATACCATATGGGTAGACTCTTCTACTATAAGGGTCCCCTTATTAAAGATTCTATAGGCCTTACCTATAGATAAATAATCGAAGAAGACACTTTCATCGGACTTGGGGTCAAATTTTTCTATGGGTGATTTTCAATTAATTAAGATGAAGCATCTACAACCAAAGACATTCAAGTGAGAAAGGTTGGGTGTCCTACCCTTAAGGAGTTCATAAGGTGTTTTCTTAAGCTTGGATCTAACATTCAAGCTATTTAAAACATAATAGGCAGAATTCACTACTTCGACAAAAAAATACCTAAGAAGTGATTACTTAGCAGCATTGCCCTAGCATCTTCCACCAAGATTCTATTTTTCCTTTTAGCTATTCCATTGTGCTCGGGGCTCCTAGGGGAAGAGAAATTATGTTCTATTCCTATTCTCGATAGAAGGATTCAAACTTATCATTTTTGAACTCTCCAGCATGATCACTATGAGTTATTGAGATTTCACATCCTAATTTCCTTTAAATCTAAGTGGAGAATATTCTAAATTCCTCAAATGACTCACTCTTATGTGCTAGGAATCTAACCTAAGTAAATTTAGAGTAGTCATCCACTATTATAAATCCATATGTCCTCCCTCTTAGGCTGGCTATACTAACATGTCCAAATAGGTCCATGCAAAGGATTTCTAGTGGCCTAGAGCTATTAATGACTTTGACTGAATGAAATAAAGATCTTATTTATTTTCCTAGTTGGCAGGCATCACATAGGTGGTCCTTCATGAAGTCTAACTTAGGTATGCCTCTAATTAGGTTTTCTTGGGTGATCTTCCTAAGAGTCTTCATGGTCGTATGACATAATCTCCTATGTTATAGCTAAGATTCATTAATTATAGTTTTTAGGCATATTGAATTTAAATAGTCAATGTAGTTCAAATCTAACATGAAAACATTATTCATCCATTTTCTTTCTAACATAAGCTTTTCATTTAAACTAATCATGCATTTGTTAGAAACAAATTTTATATCAAAGCCTTTTTCGTATAGTGACTAATACTTAATAAATTATTCTTTAAACTATTAACTAATAGAACATTTTCAATCATAAAGTGTTTAGAGTTTCCAACTATATCTGAGCCCAGCACTTTCCTAGTGGTGTTGTCTCCTAGTGCCACCTTACCTCCTAACCTGGCCTCTAGTGTGATGAACTGCTTCATATCACAAGTCATATACCTCAAGCAGTCACTATCCAGGTACTACATGCTCTCACTATATCTTTTACGAGAGCACCCCTGCAATGTCATTTAAATGTTAAATTTGGGAACCCAAGTGAGTTTGGGTTCCACCTTATGCTTGAATGAATGACATGAATGCATGTTTTACTATGATGAATGCAATTTAGGCCTCCACACTAGATGTGTCCTATGGTGGATTATGCAATTATGAGCTATGTGTCTTAACATACCATAAGAGTAACACCTACCACTAGGGAATGGGTTCACCAACCTATGTTGGTGATGGTGTCTCTTCCAAGGTTTATGTGATGTATGCCGTATTATGGGGTAGTGTCACTAAGCTAGTGAAGATGATGGTTTATTATGTATTTTCATGGCTTTCCACTTCTAGTTTTATTGCATGCTCACCGCTATCTAATTGACATGCAAGTTCTTTTAATTCCTTAATGCTTTGTCTGGTTCAATATGTGATATTTTTAAGGATTTATGTGCATTAGATAGGTCAATATGCTTCTTATTTAATGCATCAAACTCATCAAATAAAGTCATATGATCACTATCTAAACTAGAATGCTTGGGGACTTAGTTCAAAAATCAGTTAAACCCTCATCATCCTCTCTGTGCTCTGGCTTTTGAGGCGATTTTTGGGCGATTCTAGGGCTCTGTCTCATGGGCTAGTTTTGTGCCGTCCTGGCTTGGTTTCTTTGTGTTTTCCGATCACTCTCTCTTGCTTTTCTCTTTTTGTTGTTTTTCATTTTCTATTTTTAAGGTTTCGTTGGTTTCTCGGTGCTGGGCGATGATGACTCCGTCGTCATCGAACCCGACATCTTCTTCTCTTTTTGAGGGGAATTCTCGATCCTTCAAAGATGTGTTGGCTGGTTCTTCTTCTACTTCTTCCAAACTGAATTTTGTTCATTCTTCTTTCAAGGGCTGTCTGGCCCTTTTGTTTGAGGATTCGATTGTTGATCATTTGGCCGCTCCTTATGCTTTGATGTTGGTGGGTAAACTTATGCTTAGGCGGCCGAATCTTGATGTTATACGCAAATTTTTTCTTAACCTAAAGCTTAATGAATCATTTCACGTTGTCTTACTTGATCAAAGACATATTGCTATTCAACTTTCTAATGATCTTGACTATAGTCACATATTTGCTAGGAGAACTTATTATATACAAGCTTGTCAAATGCAGTTTCTTAAATGGACTCCGAATTTTAATGTTAGGGAGGAATCTCCTATTGCCCCAATTTGGATTTCCTTTCCTAACTTGAGACTTCATTTTTTTAATCATTAAATCCTTTTTGGTATGGCCTCAATCTTTAGCCGACCTTTACAAACTGATCAAGCCACTACTTCTGTGTCCAGGTCGTCTATGGCTCGAGTTTTAGTTAAATTGGATGTTTCTTAAAAACATCCTAGTGAAATTTGGATTGGATCAGAGGTGAAGGGTTATTTTTAAATAGTCAATTTTGAAAATTTACCTATATTTTGTTCTTTCTGCAAGATGCACTGTCATGGTATGAACGACTATTTTTGAAAGCATCCTCACCTTCATAGAGAGAAGGACTATTTGATATAAATGGGGTGGTTGGTCAGGAAGTTACTAATCCTAATCCAATTCTTTTAGAGGGCAATACCTCTAATCCGTCTCAAACATGTGAGGAGCTGTTGCATATTTTAGTTAAAATGATTGTTAAATAATGTGGAGCATACTTTGCCTAATATTGAAGTCCAAAATGATGCTAATGTTGTAACTACCCACTCTTGCATTAATATGCCAAATATTTCTGATTCTAATGATATCAATTTGCTTTCTCATACTCTCTCAAATCCTTTGAATGAATAGGAAGTTGAGACTGGAGCTAATGTTTCTATTCATTTGCCTTTCAAGGAAGGTGGAAGGAATGATATCCCTTTAAAGGAAGGTAAAATTGTTGCTTTAGTGCATTTCTCCACTCTTGATAAATGCAATGAAGATCTTGTTGGAAGGGACAATGTTAATTTGGAGGATGATGGTATGTTTATGGAGGATGAATGTCCTCAATAGACTACTTTGAGGGCCCAACAAAATGATAATAATACTCCTTCAACTTCTAATTATAATAGTGATGCTTTTATTGATACTGAGGATATGCGTATTGCTGCTAAATGTTTTGCCAGGGATGATAATGACACTAATTTTATTAAAGTTTGTAGTAAAAGAGGGAGGAAGCCAAAGCATATTACTTTATAATCTCCTAGAACCACTCGCTCACATACTACCCATTAAGTTTGTTTTTTTATGTTTAATGCTATTATTTGGAATGTGAGGGGCATTGGTTGTCCCTCTTTTCGCATTCTTGTTAAGAATTTATGTCGTGTTCACAATATTTCTATTCTTGTGTTGCTTGAGCCTCTTATTTCTTTTTCTAGGTTGTTAAGCACCTCTCAGATTTTGGGCTTTAATTATGCTATTTCGAACATGGCTAACAAGATTTGGGTTATTTGGAAAGACCTGATTAAAATTGACATTATTGGTGATTTTACTCAACTCATGCATTGTGAAGTTGAGGTTCTTAATTTTCATTGTTGTGCTTCTTTTGTGTATGCCACCTCATCTCTTTACATTAGAAAATTGCTTTGGGATCAACTTATCAATTTTCAAAGTATTTCTAATTTGCCTTGGCTTGTAGGTGGTGATTTTAATGATATCACTAATCCCTATGAAAAGATAGGAGGTTCTTCTCCTTCTTATCACTCTATGGAGGATTTTAATAATATGATTTTGGATTACAATTTAATTGATATTGGTTTTGCTAGTAATAATTTTACTTGGAATAGGGGGCACTTATGGCAGAGGTTGGATCATGTGTTCTTTAATGACTCTTGGCTTAATTCTCTTAACTCTACTAATATGCAGCATCTTAGTAGAACTTTGTCTGATCATTCTCCTTTTCTTATTAACCTTAATTTTAGACAATTTAATGCTTCTTCTCATTTCAGATTTCAAAACAAGTGGCATCTTCATAACTCTCTTTTTAATGTTGTTCAAAAAAATTGACAAGCTCCTTTACACCCTGGTAATTCTAGTTTTGGCATGCGAAGACTTTGGTTTAAGCTGAAACAGTTGAAACAAGTTTTAAATTGGTGGAATCATTATGTTTTTTAAGAATCTTTTTCCAACATTTTGCAAGCTGAACAACTTGTTAATACTATTGAGCTTTCCTATCAAGATGACCCTTCTGATTCTAATTTCACTCTTTTATAGAAGTTTAAAGAGGAGCTTTTTCATTTCCAAGCTCAGGAAGAGGTTTTTTGGAAGTAAAAAGCTATTGCTAAGCACTTGATTGAAGGTGATAACAAAACTAAGTATTTTTATGCGTTGTCAAAAGGAAAAGGTTTAAAAATAGTATCAATAAAATCCAAAGGGAGGATGGTTTTGTTACTGAGAATAGTGTGGAGATTGCCAATTTAGCTGTTCAACATTTTTAAACCCGTCTCAATAAGGTTTTTAATCCGGTTCAGATTATGGATCATTCCTTTTTTTCCTACCTTTATTTCTCAGGAGGAGAATTTTACTCTCTCTAGGCCTCCTTCTTTTGAGGAGGTTAAAAAGACTCTGTTGGATATGAATAGTGATTTCGTGGATGGGCCCGATGGGTTTACCACTCTTTTCTTTCAAAAATTTTGGCACATTATTAGCAATGATATTTTTGCAGCTATTTTGGACTTCTTTGATGGTAACCTTATCCCTAAGTTCTTTTCCTCTACTTCTATAGTGCTTATTCCCAAGAATAATTCTGTTAACACTTGGAATGACTTTAGACCTATCAGTCTTTGTACCTTTTTTAACAAACTGATTTCTAAAATTCTTATGAATCACCTTGCCATTATTTTATCTAGAATTATTTCTCCTTCTCAAATGGGTTTTATGAAAGGTAGGGCCATTATGGATAATATTTTGTTGGCTAAAGAGTTCTATCAAGATTTGAATGTTCGGGTGCGTGGGGGGAACTTGATTTTAAAGCTTAATTTTGCCAAGGCATATGATAATAGTGATTGGAACTTTATTTATCTTACTTTAGAGTTTTTTAGCTTTAATTCTTTCTTTATTAAGCTTATTAAGAATTGTATTGAAAATATTTATTTCTCTATTATTGTTAATGGCTCAACTAATGGTTTTTTTAGATCTTCTCATGGTTTAAGACAAGGTGATCCTATTTCTCCTACTCTTTTTATTATTGATGCTGAATTTCTTTCTTGGGGTCTTACCCATCTGTTTGAAAATAATCCTGGCCTTTATTTTAGAACTTTGGAAGGTTTTCCCATATCCCACTTGTGCTTTGCGGATGACTTTATTGTTTTTACTAATGTGTCTATTAATAGAATTCGTAAACTTATGGATTTCTTTTACCAATTTGAGATGATTAGTGGATTATCTTTTAGCAAAAATAAAAGTTATTTTATTACTTCTAATAGGGTTTCTAATTAACGTATTTTAGCCATTAAAGATTTAACTGGCTTTATGTATGCTCACTTGCCCATCAAATATCTTGGTGTTCCTCTTTTTAATGGTAGGAGGAAATCCTTTTTGTTTGACGATGTTATTGCTTCTGTCCACAATAAGCTTTTATCTTGAGATTCCAATTTTCTTAGCTTTGGTGGTAGAGTTACTCTTATCAAAAGTGTTCATTGCTCATTACCAGTTTATAGTTTTCAAACTATTCTTCCTACTCAAGCTGTTTGTATTAGTTTTCACGAGCTTATTAACAAATTCTTTTGGAAAGGCACTTCTACTAGTTCTAAAATTTCTTGGGCTACTTGGGAGAAGTGTTGTGGTGTGTTTGCTAAAGGTGGTCCTGGCTGCCAGAATTTAATGGATCTAGCTATGGCTTTCACTTTTTGACTTTGGTATAATTTGTGCACTAATGATAGTCTTTGGGTTAAGTTTATGATTTCCAAGTATGGTGTTGGCAAACATCCGACTAATTATTTTTCTAAGCAAGGTGAATCTAGAGTTTGGAAAAGGCTTTGCAAGGTTAAATGAGATGTGGAGCCCATCATTTGTTGGGGGCTTGGTGAAGGTAATATTTTCTTCTGGCAAGATCAGTGGCTTAGTAAATGTTCTATTGATTCTATGTTGAATTCTTCCTCTACTGCTTCGATTAAGGTTAACCCTTTTTTTAGTGATAATTATTGGGACTATGAAAAACTCTCTAATGTGATTTCTGATTGCATTCTTCACCTCATTTTAAACTTGCCTATCAATACTGCTTCTAAGGACATTATCTTATGTGATGTATCTAAAGATGGTGGCTTCCACTTAAAGAGTGCTTGGCATACTTTTAGAGATTAAATAAATATTGATAATATTTTCACTTATATTTGGCATAAGAGCATTCCTTCTACTGTATCTATCTTTGTTTGGAGAATTTTACATAGATTTATCCCCACTGATGATAATCTCACCAAGAAAGGTATTATTTTGGCCTCCAAGTGTCAATGTTGTTGCCATGTGGAGAATATGGATCATGTTTTTATCTCTGGTCCTGTTACTGTTAGAACTTGGGTTTACTTTGATGATTTGTTTCAGTTAAATTGCTTTAATGCCCATCTCTCCCTTAAATCTATGCTTAATGCTTGGTTTATTAACTTTAAAGGCCACATCCATAATGTTATTCCTTCTCTCATATTATGGTTTCTTTGGTTGGAGAGGAATAACTCTCTTTTCAATGATGTGTGGATGAACCATCATAAGGTTATTCAGAAGGTGAAGAATAAGATTTTCTCTCTTGAGGCTGTTAAACTGCTTTCTTCTAAGAGTTTCAAGAATTATTATTTTGTTGGGACTGCTTTAAGGGTTAATTTGGAGGGTGTTCCTACTGCTTTCCAGCTAATATTATTTATTGGACCAAACCTCCCATTAACTTCTTTAAATTGAATGTAGATGGTGCTAGTACTGATTCTTCTATGGGTTTTGGTGGTACTATCAGGGATAGTAATGGCCACCTTATTTTAGCTTTTGTTGGTCCTATTCATAAGGGTAATTACTTTAATGTTATCACCAGGGCCATTCTTTATGGTATTCAGTTATGCATTTCTCTTAACTTATCTAATTTGTTTATTGAGGTGAACTCTGATTATGATTTCCAACTCTTTTACGTTGATGAGGATATGTGTTGTACCCTGGAACTATTCTATCATATTGGGGAAATTAAATAGTTGTTGTTGATTTTGAATTATTCATTTCTCCATATTTGCAAGGAGAGTAATGCTTGTGCTTCTTAGCTTACTAATTGGGGGTGTAGTCTTGACTATTTTTTGATGTTATTGGGTCCTCCATTCTGATGGCTCTTTGTGGTCTGCTTAAACTTGATGAGCTTGGTATCCACCATGTTAGTTTTTAAATGGATTTCTCTCTCGTTGGTGTACTGGTGGTTTGTTTGCTGTGGCTTTTTGCTTGTTGGGTTATTTTGTAGTTTCCTTGTTCTACCTTAACGCCTTGGCTTCACCTGATAGCGAGTTGTGGTGTTTGTTCTTTCGTTTAGCTTATTTGGATGGTTGTCTGTACTAGGGTTTTCCTGAGCTGGTTTATTTTTTCCTTCCTCCTTTGGGACTCTCTGTGATGTATTGCTCCTATTTTATTATTCTAGTATTTCTCTATTTAGTTGTTAGTAAATCGCTGCTGGCATCTATCTGTGGACATTGGGTTGGTTTGCTTTTCGTGGTTTTGTTCCCTTTGTGATTGCTGCAACTGGCTATTTTATGAGATTGGTTTGGCCCTATCTTTTGGTACTACTGGTGCGGTCTTTTATCTGGAGCATTTTTAGATGGCTGGTTATGTTTCCTATTCCTATTTTGGCTTGGAGTATTTATTTTCTTCCTGTGTTCTGATCTGTATGAACTACTATTGAGGTTTTTCTTTGTTTATGCCGATTACTTTTATGGTTTATGTTTCCTAGGGCATGAGCTATGATTGTACCTTTATTTTTGTAGGGAATTCTACTGGTTGCTCTCCTATCCCCTTTCTTTGTATTGGGAGATGGTTATGGCTGCAGTCTTTGGCTATGAATTTGTCCTCACCTGGGGTTGTTGGGTGGTATGCGATTGTGTGGGAGTTTTTCTGGGGTTATCTCTATTTATTTTTGTGTTGGGCTTTGCTCTTGGGTTTCTTTACTGGTTGGCTATTTGATCTTGCCAGTGGGGTGCAATGTGATTTTCTCAGGGAGCTTTGCAGTCTCTAGTCCCATCTCGTGTTCCTTGCTGGGGGCTAGCTTTTTGGCTATTTGGCTCTGTTTACCTATTTCTGGTGGTTCAGGTTGGGTGGTAGGATGGAGCGGCCTAGGGTTATCCCTTGTTATGGTTGCTGGTTTCATCTTATCCTGGCTCTTTATTCCTTTTGCTTTGTTTGGATTATTTGTGTGGGCTATTAAGAATTGCTGGTACTTTCTGTAATTTTCATGCTTGTCTTTTCTGGAGAGTTGGATTGTCATTTATGGGTGGCTGGACTATCTGCATTTCCTTTGGGGGTATTTGGTGGTTACTTTGGTCTAGTTAGAGTATGTTTTATCCTGGTGTTGTCATGTTATGGGATTATGTTTATGGAATTTTGTAGTCTACTGATTCACAACTTCTTATATTCTCCTTTTTCTATCATTTTGGGCTCTTCCTTTGGTTCTATAGGCTAGCTGTTCTGGGGTTGGTTCTGTGTGACCATCTTTGTGCATCTAGTGTTGGCTGCTCTTTGGGGTTGGTCCTTTTGGTAGACTCTCTTATTTTTTCTAGGACGGAGATCACTGTTATGGTTTTTATGAAGTCTTTTATAGTTATGGGTTGGTGGCTCTTGCAGTGGTTCATCATTGGATCAGGTTACTTACCTGATGTTGGAAATTGGTATTTAAGTTGGTGTTGTCACCCTATTATCTTCTATTACAGTGGTTACTATTATTTTTCTATGTATTATCTTTTTCTATAGATTATGTTTAATGCAGGTGATCAGGTTGTTGAGCTGTTGATGAGGATGTTGGAGCTGCCTGCTGATTTTTGTAGCATTATTCTTTTTTGGGTGCTCGATCTTATGCACCGTAGAATATACCTAGGATTTTTTGTACTTGTGCTTAGAAGAGAACTTGAGCACTTATGTTTTTTGGCTTTTATCTCTATAGCTCTTCTGAGCAGTAGTGAGCTTGAGATCCCTTTAAGGACCTTGTACTATCTTTTATATATAAATGCATAGGCCCCTCCATGGGTTTCCCCTAAAAAATGTAGAATGCTTGGTAATTAAACTAGCATTCTCTTTTTACAAAGTAGAAAATTCTATATTAAGACTAGTATGCAACTTCTTATGGTTCTTATACAAATCATGAATTTTTTTAAAAATAATAAATAGTTCATCATAAGATAGTTGACATACCTCATCTTGATCTGATTGATCAAGATTATCGTTAGCCATAAGACACAGGTTTGTTACCTCCTCCTTTCCTTCTTCTTCTGATGATTCTGAGGAAGAGATGGCCCAAAAAGCTTTTTGTGTCTTTTGCTTGCTCCTCTTATACTTTGGCTTCTCTTCACCATTCTCCTTGTTTGTGTGAGTTTTCAGGTTGGGGTAGTCAGCTCGGAGGTGGCCTGGTTTCTTGAACTCAAAGAGAATTGTATCAAATGAAATTTTGGTTATTTTGTGGCTTTTACTTTTGCTCCAACTATTTTGATGACACCTATGTTTTCTTTTCAGAAAGCCCTTGAACTGGCGCATCATCAAGGCTATTTTGTCATCCTCCTCCACTAAAGAACTATCACTATCATAATCATTTACTTTTACTGATATATTTCTCTCCTACTTCTTCTCTCCAACATCACTTTGCCTTTGACTCACTCCTTGCTCATAGATAATGAGTGACCCAAGTAAATCGTCAATGAAATAAACATTTAAGTCTTTAGATTCAATGATTACAGTTATCTTGGCATCATAAGAACTAGGTAAACAATGTAGAATCCTATTAACTTTGTTAGAATTTGATAGTTCTCTACCTAGTGCATGCAAGGATGTTACTATCTAGGTAAACTAAGTGTAAAATTCAGATATATACTCGTTAGGTTTCATGCCAAAGAGTTTATAGTTATGCAGTAGTATGTTTAGCCTAGACTGTTTAACTTCATTAGTTCTCCCATAGGTTATACATAACCTATCCCAAAACTCTCTCCCTATAATGCATGTAGAAACTCACATATAGTCTTCACATTTTAAAGAACAAAATAAACAATTCAAACACTTTCATTTAACTGTGCGAGTTTCCTATCCTCGTAACTCTATTGAGTAAAAGGAATATCAATTTTAACACCATTAACTACATATGATGAAGCGAATTGCCAGTCTGAATCATATGCCAAATTCTATAATCAAAGGATTACAAAAAGGTACACATGCGCATTTTTTAGAAATCAAAATGGATATTTTCAAACAAAGGTGTATGGGTTATAGAATAACCCTCCACGATGTTATGATTACTAAAATGAGCCATTGATCAATTTTACAAAAGTTTTCTAAAACATTATTTTTCAAATCTCGCTCAGATACCACTTGAAAGTTCGTGAAAGTTATTAAACCTTATGGAACTAGCTCGAGGCTCACCAAGACAAGGGGGTAAATTGGTGCTTTAAAAATTTTTCTCAACTTCAAAATAATAATAACAATGTCTTTTGAAGTTCTTTTTAGTATTTGAAAATACCAAAACCTAATTGATTGCAGAAGCGAGAGATTTTTTCAAAAATATTAAATTTTACTACGATAAAAATTTGTTTTACATGATAAAGTAATAATCAACATTTTTCCAAGTAGTTATTAATCGAAATGAAATGCAAGAACAGTAAAAGTGCAAAAAAGAAAAACACACCAGAGATTTTTATAGTGGCTTGGTCAACCTTGACCTACGTCCACTTCCTAGAGTCCTCTGCTCTGAGTATTGCACTAACCCTAAGTGACTCTTCTTTTTCTCCCTTAGCAAGGCGGAGAAGCCCTTACAGACTCACTTTCATCAAACCTTTGATGCGGCAGAGTATCGAATGCTATGTCACCCTCCCAATGATAGCAATAGACCTTGTCTCATTTTTCTCCCTCCTGGAGAAGGTAGAGAACCTCAACTCCTTTTTCTTAATCCTAGAGAAGGCAGAGAACCTTGAGGACAAGACTAAGAAGCATCTCTCCCTACAGAGCTTCCAAAAGACTAACCAAGGCCACAAGAGGGGTAAGTGTGTAGCTAGCCTAGAGCAACGATGTGATCCCCTCACACAGCTTCTCCCTCAAGCTCATGCTCACCTTTTCCTTCCTATCTCAACCCCTAATTTTCTTCTCAAAATCTCCTCTCTCATAGTTCCTTCAATAGCCACATGTTCCTCTCTACATTATTCAGGAAAATCATAAAATATATCTTTAGTATTAGGCTTCAAGGAACCCTAAAAAAGTTATTTAACCATCTCTGTTCGTACAGTATGAACATGGTTCGTACAGAACAATAAGTTCAAAACTAGTCCCATCTAGTATTATGTAAATAGTCGTTCAAATGAACTGTTCAAATTTTATGAACACATTGCACAGTACGATCAATAGATCATCTAGTACGATCTATTCTATTTCCTTTATTCATATAGTATGATTCCTGGTACGATCAAAAATCATCTATGTTAGTCATCCCATACTACTCTCATCGTATAGTATGGTTAGTTGATCTCAAGTAAGTCATTCAGTATGATATGAATATTATATTTTATGATTATTTCAAAAATCATGATTTTGTTTGATACAATTTTTGGAATGACCAAGTTTCATCTTTGTTAATCATTTGGTATGATCTGTATCATACAATACAATCGACTATCATTAATTAAACCATGATTTGATTGACTAATTATGGAGGTTAATTTTAGCAAGATTTTAAATGTTCATACAATACAATTTGAATCGAACAATATGATTTTTTTCTAAATCAAATTTCAAAATCTTACTTAAATTAATCTGGTGGCTAGGATTTCAGATCATAATGAATTATATAGTACGATCACAATCATACAGTATGATTAGTTTATAGAAACTAATTTTTTTTAATTAGCCGTTAAGCCTATTTTCAGATAACATATTATATAGTATGATGGTAAATTGTACAGTACGATTAGTTAAAAAAGTTAACCTTAAAAATATTTTTCTCTCCCCGTGTGTGTGTGTGTGTGTATGGTCACCAAATTTGCATAAACTCTTATGTGGTTAGACTCAATAAGTAGAAAATAAAGAAAATAAATTACACACTCCTTTTCAGTTTATTCTACCCAATCTTCAATCTTCAGTTGTCTTGAACGGTGTATATCTTACCTGAAATGTTAGTGCTCAAAGATACAAGAAATATCTAAAATATTTAATGAGAGAAGTAACAATTTAATCAAATATGTTTGTCATCATCAAAATCACAGATTAGGGGTCCTAAATTGCAACACTTCCTAATCAAGTCAACAAACCTTGAAGGAAGAATATTCTCATTAAAAAAACATCCCAAATAAAATCACCTAAGCATGCTTGATGAGAACAAAAATTATCCATTCTATTTCTCTCTCTAGAAACAAAATGAAAATTAATACTTTTAAGAACTTCAAGAAAAGCAAAATACATTTTATTAGCACCTTTATTCAGCTCTTTTCTCTTCAAAATAGAATTTCGCAAACTCTTAATGATGTTAAGATTATCACCTTCAATAATGATTCATTTCTTGTCAATCATCTAATCTTGAATACAATTTTTGAAATCAAATACTAAAATGAGCTCCAAAAGAGAGATATCCCAATGACACAATTTTTTTCCATAAGCTAAGAATCTTCCCTTGTGGCCCGGAAGAACACTTGTAATACCAGCCGAATAATTCTGCAATAGTGAAGTTTCAACATTCAATTAATCCAATCTTTGGGAGGGGGATACCAAATTTTAGATAGCACATAATGCTAGTTAATATCCTAGTTCTAGTCAATTGGAAAATATTATGGATATATAGAATAAGATAGAATATTAGCTGCAATCATAGCAGGCGACGGATCTCTAACTCCATGCTTAAAATTATTCCTTGCTTTCCAATTATAATAAACAAAAGACATATCAATTTTAACAAATCCAAATTTAACAGAGGGAATTTTCTCCAAATCATATAAACATTGAGATAAACTATTAAATTTAGGTAATTAAATTCCCCATTTCTTAAACATATCATGTATATCAATTAACTTAGAACAATCACATGAAATGTGATCTCCTTCTTAAATTTGCATATAGGATCTCAGATAGAAAATATAATCAAAATATTTTCTATAAGTCAACCATAGATTAGTAGGAAGTGCATTATTTATCAATCTCCACCAAAATAATACTTCCTTAGAAGTTAACTTTAATTTCGTAGTCCACTTCATATTTAATCCTTCATAATGATGAGTAAATGCACCCTCAAAAGCAAGTGAAGTTATAGGTTTTCCTGAATTCGAAATAATAAATTCATGCTGATCACCTTTTGAATCAGAATTTATAGGAGTATCAGTAATTAACTGCATCAATTCATCTAAAAAATAATTTTTTAACAAAGAAAAATTCCATCTACCATTATTGTCAAGAAGAAATTCCACATTCTTGTTTTGAAGATCAGCGATATTACACATAGTTGGCCACTTTTTTAAGCATCTTTCAAGAATCCAAATAATAATTGAGATATTAATACTTACACCATTATTAACTTGCCATCTGATGATTGGTTTTAAAAAAAATGAAACCCATCCTTTATAATATGCCAAGCTAGAGAAGAGCTTCTCTTAATTTCTTCTTCTCATATATCTTTTTGATATATTGCCACAATAATTTTGCTAAGAAAAGAATTCTTATTTTGAATGATATTCCAAGCAATACAAGCCCTTAAAGGACCCAGTCTATCAGCAGCACCTTGAACTCCAAGTCCACCTTGATTAATAGGAGTACATAGAATTTTCCAAGAAATATAATGCATTCCCTATTTTCCATGTTCCTTCTGCCATAAAAAATTCCTACAATATCTATCAATATCATCTAGAATACCCTTTGGAATCAAATAATGAGTCATAATAGAAGAAGAAATTGAAGAAAAAGCATATTTAATTAATACATTCTTTCCTGCCAAAGAAAAAGTTCGAGCACCCCAAGAATTAAGCCTCTCCATCGTCTTATCCAGAACATTATTATAATCTGCAGCTTTCAATCTTCTAAGAGCCATCTTAACTCCTAGATAAGTAAATTCATCAACCACATGATAACTCAGAATTTAGCTAATTCTTCTTTTCCTTCTTCTCAGTGTATTTTTTCCAAAAAGAACCATATATTTGTTAATGCTTATTTTTTGACCCGTTCAACTACAATAGTCCTCAAGAAATCCATTTATAAACCTAGCATTACACTGAGAGGCCTCAGCAACAATAATAACATCATTAGCATATAGAAGATGAGAGACCTTAGCGATATTAAGAACAATCTGAATACCAAGATTCTGACCTTTTTCTAGAATTAATTTAGATAATAAATCCGAACATAGAATAAATAGACAAGGAGACAATGGACAACATTATCTAAAACTACTTTCAGCATTTATCCACTTGCTTTTGCTTCCATTGATAATAATAGAGAATTTAGGAAAGCTAATACATTGGATCATAAGATCAATCATCTTCTCAGGGAAGCCCATAACATATAAAATTTGATTCAATGTTTTCCAACACATGCTATCATAAGCTTTTCATGTCTAGTTGAATTAACATAAACCTCAGCTTAGCTTTTGAGTATCTCAATTTATTTAAAATCTCATGAGCCACCAGACAATTATCTGAAATAGATCTTCTAGGTATAAAAGCTCCTTGTTGTTCTTATATAATCATAGGTAGGCAATTTTTCATTCTATTTAATATCATTCCAGCAACCATTTAGTAAATTGTTTGACATAAAATGATGGGTCTAAACTTTGTCACTTCAGATTCATTAGGAACTTTAGGAATTAATACAACCAAATATTCTTTCCAAACATCAGGCATAGTAACCAAAATAAAGAAGTTTTCAACAGCATTCCATACTTCCATATTTATAATACTCCAGAAAGATTTAAAAAAGCAAGCATTAACACCACCATTACCAAAGGATTTATAATTGTCCATCTTTGTAATAGAAGATACAAGCTCTTCTTTTAAAAATTAACTAATAACATCCTCTTCATTTCTTCATTTAAATTCTACTCTTGTTGAAAGATTGGCTAATTATTTAGATTACAAGGTCCCTTTTTCCATTTATTCTGAAAAAACTTTACAAAAGTTGCCTGAATTTCTTAATGATCTGAAACAATAGCTTCATTAGCAGTAGAAATTTGGTTTATTATATTCCCATTCCTTCTTGCTATAGCAAATGCATGAAAATCATTGAATTTTGGTCTTTGTCTTCCAACCATTGAGTCATAGCCCTTTGTCTCTACCACGAAGCAAGTCTAGCAAGAGTGATATTCAACTCATGAACTTTCTTCCTCAGCTCAATAAGCTTTATTTGATTCAAACCATAACAACTTTCTTCGTCTTGCAATAATAAAATATCATTTTTCAATGAAGAATTTAAATTATTCAACTCCTTTAACTTGTTCTTACTTCAAAAGAACAAGTTTTTAAGTGATCTATTTACCTTTCTTTGAAGAATATCCGATGGCGATCCAAAATCTTTTTTCTTCATGCATTAATGACCACACCATGAGACACTTCATAGGAACACCACATATTCACAAATCTGATAGATTTTTTGATATAGCTGAATGAATTGCTAAGATTAATGAGAAGAGGGCAATGATCAGAAGCCACTCTTGGTAAATATTTAGTAACAACAAATGGGATTTGGATTAAAGCTTTAGCATTAAGACAAATCCTGTCTAATCTCTCCCAAATATGAGCTACACCTTTTTTATTATTACACCATGTGTATTTAGGACCAAAAGAACAAATATCATGATTATCATTTCTGGATAAAAAAAATCCTTCATCTCTTGAGGTCCTTGAGAGAACATAAATCATTTACCACCTTTTTTTCCTACTTTGGATAAAATGCAATTAAAATCTCCTCAAATAATACATGGATTTTCAATAGACATTTGTTCTTCAATCAATTTCCACAACTTCCTTCTTTTCTGAAGATCCTTATTGCCATACACAATAGACAAAGTCCAATTAAATCCATTCAGATCTCTTAAAATACCAATAATAAATTAGTTAGAAAAGCTTAAAAAAAGTAAATGTAGCAATATTCTTTTTCCAAAGAGCAAGTATACCTCCTAAAGTACCATTAGTAGAAAGATGGAAAAAATTCCCATTCAATCCCAATTAACCTTCTAACTTCATTATTATCTAGAGAATTCAAAGTGGTTTCCATTAAACTAATAAAACAAATGCAATTATCAACAACCAAACTTCTTAAGTAAAAGGAAGCTTCTTTTTACTTAGCTCCCATACAATTCCAAAATAGTATGAAAGACATTTAAGAAAATAATGGGAATGAGGCCCCAACACCTTCTTCACCATCTACTCCTCTTCTCCCTCTACTACAACCCTTAATAGGACCTAACAATCTCAATTCTTTCCTTAATTTATTTTTTAAAGAATTGATTTCTGTGAGAACTTATCCTTTACTTTAGAATCCATAGAGACAGCCTCAGCATTATTAGCTTCAATACAGCCAGAAGGCTTATAAAGAGAACTTGAATTTGATACCTTTCTAACTTTATTTGCACCAATTTGTTCTATATCACCTTCTTCCATAAAACCATCTAAAAATTTTGTAACTATTGGACCATCTGCATTATTAACTATTTTTGAATTAATTTTATCAGAAAAGCTTTCCCCCACTTAAATTGTATCAGTTACATCTTCTAAAACTGGAATCTTCACCTCAACTAAAATAACAAGATTCTCTAGATCTTTTATTAATGATGACAATTTTAATTAACTGATCGTTTACAGCATCATTAGAAACATCTTGTTCATAAGCATCATTAACATTATCAGTAACAACAATACCTTTAATAGCATCTTCTTCATAACTCCACTTCTAGATAATAATTCTTCATGAGTAGAGCTCAACGGGACATCAACAATAGAGATCACAGTGATATTTTTAGGATTTAGACATTCTAATTTTGAGACATTATAATCAACAACATTACATGATTTCTGCAAAACATCACTTGATTTCATAGGAGGATCATCAGAAAAAGAGTTTTTAATAATCCCAATAATAGGTTTATCAGAACCCTCTTTGCTTTTCATAGAGTATACAGTACAAGATTTTGCACTTTTCCTTTGATTAATATTTGAATGGAATCTATTAAAAGGCTTAAATTTCTTCCTTCCAGAGTTCACATGAATCCAGGGACTGTAGTTATTAGAATTTGTATAATTCTTGTCATCAGAATTAACCACTTCTTTTAGAATACTATGAAAAATATCACTGGATTGATCTGATATAACCCCTTTGATACATTCTTCAAAAAATAACTATGAACTCTCATTAGGACTAACAGAATTTTTAAGACAGTTATGAAGAGAATGACAAATTCCTTCACACTTGAAACATAATGAAGAAATTCTTTCATATTGAATTTTCTGAAAAAAATCTTCCTGAAGAACCATCAACCCAAATACCATTAGGAAGTTGAGCATCAATATTAATACGAACACAAACTCTTAGAAACTCTCATCATCCCTAATTAAACATATTGCCATCCAAGAGTATAGGTATACCAAACTTAGATGATATTCTAACAATATTTCATCCCAACAAAATAATTGAAGATTAGGCAAACTGATCCATATTTTTGAAAACAAATTTGTCATAGTTAATGGAGAAAAATCAAGACTCCAAATTTCCATACCAATAATATGGCCACCTACAAACCATGGACCTCCACTAAAAATAGCTTCTTTTTCTTCAGATGAATAAAATGAACACAACAACCATTCATTTCCTAGATTAGTAATATGAAGAGAGTCAAATTTACTCCATTGCAGCCTTTTTTCGATACTAATCACAGAAAAAGGAATTGACAATCCAAAAAACTTTAATAATCAAAGAATTATGAAGCCTATATATGTTTGTCTTTTCATTTTCAAGATTTAATTTAATAGCAACAACATCTTCAGTCATTTCAACTTCAGAATTAGAATTAACCACTTTGACATAATTTTTTTTTCCAAACATTTGCTGATCCATTCATCATAAAAGAAGAATTTGCATTAAATTCTTTAGAAACAATATTATAAGCATTTAAAGTATAAGAATTTTAAGCATTTTCAACAGACGAATAAGCTTTATTCATATCAGAACAACCAGGATTAATATGAGAATTTGCATTAGAAATAAGTTTGATCGGAGTTTTAACACGGGAAGATGAATTAATAAGAACTCAAGCATACGAATCACAATTAACAGCATATTTATTGATTGAAAAAGAATAAATAGGTTTAGAATTGATAAACTTATTAACCTTTAATTTTGGACTATCTGAAGATGAAGCCTCAAAATCATTAGGCCTTTCTTGAAAACAAGCAACATAATTTGATATATCATGATGAATAAAATTCTTGACAGAAACTCGATGATCTTCAAATAATAAAACTTTACCCTTACCGATAACAGAGTTAATTTTATCGATACCAGAGGATTTGATTGATTCTAAATTGTATTTGATGATCATAGCAGAACCATTAAGGGATTTACTAATAGGAATATGATTAAAAGTTGGAATGATCGTCGGTGATTGTCGCCGATCATCCCCTGCCATAATGAAAATTCAAAAATATGGGATTCACTGACAAGAATATGGGAGTTTCTTTCTTAGGTAGAGAAACAATTTGTGGACATAAACCTATGCTTTAAACATTTGTTTAATTTCATAATCAAAATATAAGTGAATATCCTTTGTATCCTTAGGGGTAATTTGAATATTACTGATATATTTTATTATGAAAATAAATACATGAGTTTAATTTCATGATTAAATGATAACTAAATGTTCTTTTTATCCTTAGTGATGAATTGAATATTCCTTATATAGTTTGATTATGAAAAGAAATTCATTAATATACTTTCATGGTTTAACTGATAAGTGAATATTCCTTTTATCCTTACGAATGAATTGAATATTCTTTATGTAGTTTTCATTATGAAATTATATTCATTGATTTTATTTCATGACTAAAATGATAGGTGAATATTCATTTTATCCCTCATAGTGAATTGAATATTCCCTATATTCTGTTTGTCGATGAAAATAAATTGGAGGTTTCTCCTTCAAATATTTATGGCATATGCCACTAAAAATAGCATATTGTATTTTGACATTGAAAGCCTCTCCAAACTTATTGATCATGATCACAATCATTAGAATGATGCATTAATATGGCATTAAACTTTGGTTGGCCATAAGATCCTAAAATCCCAAATAAGTAAAACTGAATTTTCCTTAAACATCAATATGGCTCAATCAAACCAAGCTATGCAACCTCCTCGATCATATTGATAAAATGGTTTGGAGTACATTGAATCAAATTTTAATCCTTGGTTAGCCCTGGTTGACCAAGTTAACCTAGGTTAACCAAATTGCCCTTCTACCCCTTTTAACTACATTACATGTATGGAAACACCACCAAATCTTGGGATAACTTCCAATAAACTATAAATACCATTTAGAATGCATTGAACCAATTCTAACCCTTGGTTAACTCTAGTTGACCAAGTCAATATAGGTTGGTCAAAGGGGCCCTTTAACCCTTAAACATGCATTTTCAACTAAATGACCCCACCAAATCATGTGACCACTTTTAGCATATCAAAAATATCATTTAAAATGAGTTGGACCCATCACTGACCATTGGTCAAACTTGGTTAGGCCCATGAGGTCTACCCCATGGTTTAGCATGGGTCAGCCATTTCGGTTAAACCAAGCCACCAAAAACCCACTTTCATGGGCCCATTCTTGATCCATCCAAAATTAGAGCTAATGTAGAGTTTAAATAGGCTCTGTTGCAAATCTGGATTCAAAAAGTATAGTTTTGCTGATAACAAACATGTTTGTATTCTATTTTTCTTGGCTAATCCATTTCAGGTACAAAAGATCAAAAGCAACTCAAGCCAACTCAAGATCGGGTTCAAGTGTGTCTAAATTTAATGTTTTTCTTTCTTGAGTCAAATGTAATGTAACTGATCCCCTAGCTAAGTAACCTTGTGCACACACACTCAAGGAGAGAGCTTGAGTGAATTAGAGTTTCTGTTCAATTTTTGTTCAGATCATCCTGGATGATACTAACATCGTCCTGGACAATCAAGTGAAAATAGAAACCCTAATTAGGGAGACCAAGTTAAGTCTGTCTGATTAAGCCGATCGTCCTGGATGATCCATACATCGTACGGGATGATAGGCTCAAATCAAAAATTCTCAGCCGCTAGATCAAGTTAGGCAAGTTTTATTTTTAGAGATTTGATCTGATCGTCCCAGACAATACGTGTATCATTCTGGATGATCCAGTACAATCATGCCTAAATTAGTCTGGTGATTAAGGAAAGTAATTAATATTGAATTGATACGATCATGATCGTCCAATGTGTTTCAGCTGTACGTCTAGAGCGGTGCTCGGGACAATTTTGGCACTTTTTGAACTAATCATACAGGACGATATCAGTATCGTCCTAGACGATCAAGTCATTTTTAGGTCATCTAGCATAAGTTCCTCTGGACGACCAGAGTGGTCTTCTGGACAAAATTCCTGAATTTACACAAATCATCCCGGATGATCGCAGAATCGTACGGCACGATCTGAACAACTTTTTCCACTGATCGTCCAGAAGAGCCAGATCATCCAGGCTGAAACATATGAATTTGAACTGATCGTACAGGATGATATATCGATCGTCCTGGATGATATTGGCCGACTAGTTGAGATTTCGGGTAAATTTTGAGCCCTCTTATAAAAGATCTTTTTCTTCCAACAAGAAAAATCTTTTTCCACTTTCCTTTCTAGGGAAACCCTAGAGAGAGAGTTTGGGAGAGAGAGAGGATCTTCTGAGGGGGAGTTTGTGAGGGATTCACAAAGGTTACTCCAAGCAAGAATCAGAGTCGTCCTCTCTATTCATCATCTCTCGTCTTGTTGGTGTTTTCTGTGGGAGGATCATTCACAAGAAGATCTGGGTTCTCTGCCCGCTTCAGGAGGAAGCGAAAGGAGTTCAGGTTCTCTGCCTGCTTCAGGAGAAAGCGAAAGGAGTCTAAGGTTCTCTACCTGCTGCAGGAGGAAGTGAAAGGAGGTTAGGTTCTCTGCCTCACCGTGTCGGTGGAAAGGAGTTTTTATACAGGCTTCTCCGCCTTGCTGTGGGAGCAGAAGGAGAGTCACTTTGAGTTAGAGCAATACTCGGAGGGGAGGCTCCGGGGAGTGGACGTAGGTCAAGTTGACCGAACCACTATAAAATTTGGTGTGTTCTTTCTGATTATTTTCTGCACTTTAATTTTCTGTGATTATCTGCTTGGGTGAAATCTGTGATAAATCTTTTTATCATTATTTTAATTCATTTCTGCTGTAAGATATAAAAAGATTATTTTCTGTTGCTCTCAAATTTTTAAATAACCAATTCACCCCCCGCCCCCTCTTGGTTAGCCTCGAGACTAGTTCATCAGGGCTTAACATCCCTATCGAACTTTCAAGTGGTATCAGAGCGGGATTCATAAAATCTAGTTTTGAAAAACTTTTGAATTTGATCCATGGCTAACTTTGCTAATCGTAATACTACTGAAGGTTATTTAATTACACGACCACCATTATTTGATAACATACCTTTTGATTTTTGGAAAACTCGCATGTCCACTTTTCTTCAATCAATTGATTATCCCATGTGGATGTTGAAAGTTCGATAGGGATGTTAAGCCCTAGTGAACTAGTCCCGAGGCTAACCAAGAGGGGGGGTGAACTGGTTATTTAAAAATTTCACGACAACCCTGAATGTGTGTGTGTAAGGTTACTTAGCTAGGGGATCAGTTACATTATAATTGACTCAATAAAAAGAAAAATCATACATTGGACACACTTGACCCGATCTTGAGTTGGCTTGATTTGCTCGTGATCTTTTGTGCCTGAAATGGGTTAGCCAAGCAAAACACAATAGATACATGTTTGTCATCATCAAAACCAGATTTGCAATAGATGCTTGTTAAGGATGGCTATGAACCACCATTTAGAATGATTAACAATGTTAAAACTGAACTGTCTTTCACTGATTGGACTTTTGATGATCGTGACTTAGCCCAACTGAATGCCAAATGTTTGAACTATTTTTTCTGTGCTTTAAAATATGAGGATTACATGCATGTTTCAACTTGTACAACTGGCAAAGAAATTTAGGATAGATTATGCATCACTTATGAAGGTACAACTGAAGTCAAACAGTCTAGGTTAAACATATTGCTGCATGACTACAAATATTTTTGCATGAAACCTACTGAATCCATTTCTAAAATGTATACGAGGTTCACTTAAATTGTCACTTCTTTGCATGCCTTAGGAAGAGAACTTACAAAGTATGAAAGAGTGAATAAAATTCTTAGATGTTTGCTTTCTTCGTATGATGCTAAGATAACTCTCATCACTGAATCTAAAGATTTGAATACTTACTCTATTGATAGCTTACTTGGATCACTCATTGCTTACGAGCAAAGGGTGAACCAAAGACAGCTTGATGCAGGTGAGAAGAAGAAGGAGAAAATAGTGGCACTGAAGGCCACCGAGAGTGATACTAGTACTTCCGAGTCGGATATTGATGATGTTGCCTTAATCAGTAAGTAGTTCAAAAGCTTTCTAAGGAAGAAACACAAGAACTTTTAGAAGTGGAATAAGGGTAAGTCCAGCAAAAATTTTAAAGGTTCATCTGATACTATTTATTTTAAATGTAGGAAGCCTGGACACATTAAGGTTGATTGTCCTACACTTAAAGCTCACCCAAGCAAGGAGAAGGGTGAGGAGAAACATAAGTTCAGGAAGGACAAGAAGTGGATTCAGAAGGCATTCTGGGCAGATTCTGCATCCGACTCCTCTGAGACTGAAGTTAAAGAGGAGGAAACCAACTTGTGTCTGATGACTAATGTTCATCCTGGTCAGTCTGAGAAGGAAGAGGTATGTGAGCTTGCTTACGCTCAATTATTTGAAGTGTCTGAAAGAATTCATGCATCGTATAGGAAGCTCAAGAAAACTCATGCTAGCCTGAAACTAGATCTTCTAAATTTATAAAAAGAGCATGAAATTTTGATTATAGATCATTCTACTGTTGATTGCAATCACATGTCTTTACTTGATGAATTTGATTAGCCGAATAAAAAGCATTCTGATTTAATTATTGAACATGATTTACTAAAAACCTCGCATGTTGATTTAGAGAAAGCTTTCAAAGAATTAGACAATCTGGCAAGTGAAGTAAAGAGTAGCAGTGGTGCATTGAAATTTGAAATTACAAGTCTTAACAAATAAAATTAATTTCTAAAAGTTAAAATTAGTGCTTTTGAGAAAAATGAAACACCTCCTACTTTTTCACAATTTTATGCATCTCCACCTTTTGAAGAATTTATTTCAAAATCATCAAAGCATGTTTCATTCAAAGCTAGGAAGAGGCACTATCACCCATGTAGATTAGTTAACCCTTTTCCTGGTGTTAGATATTTTTCCTGTGGCATATTAGGACACATCTCCCACACCTGTACTGTTCACCATAGTACACATTAGGTGTGGAGGCCCAAATTGCCTGTTTCACAGCACAACACAGATGCATTGCATTCTTCTTTCATAAGAAGGAACCCAAACCTGTTTGGGTTCCTAAATCTGACATTTATTGATTTTGTAGGTGTGCTCTCACATAAGACCTCGTGAGAGCATGTGGTACTTGCACAGCGGATGTCAAGACACATGACTGGAGATGCAAATCAGTTCATTTCACTAGAAGCCAGGGCTGGAGGTAAGGTTACAGTTGGAGATAACACCACCAGGAGGGTGGTAGGTTCAGGTTTAATTGGTGATTCAAAGAATTTTATGATTGATAATGTTTTACTTGTAGATGGATTGAAATACAACCTACTGAGTATCAGTCAACTCTGTGACAAAGGATACAACATTAAATTCCTGCCCACTTGCTGTATTTTAAGCTTAAATGACCAAATTGTTTTGCAGGGACAAAGGATCAACAATATCTCCATGCTGGATATAAGTTGCATTAAAGCAGATAATTCAATTTGCCTAAAAACTACTGCTGATGAGTCATTATTATGGAACAAGAGATTATATCATGCCAGTATGAAAACCCTTAGTAGAGTCACCCAAAAGGACTTAGTTAGAGGTGTGCCCAAGCATAAGTTCACTAAGGACCACCTGTGTGATGCCTGTCAATTAAGGAAGCAAGTACAGTCCTCCTTTCACTCTGTTAAGGACAATAGCACCTCTAGACCTTTAGAAGTCCTTCACATGGATCTCTTTGGACCCATTAGCACTGCCAGCTTAGGGGGGAAAGTCTATGGTTTTGTGATTGTTGATGATTACTCGAGGTTCACTTGGATTAAATTTCTGTCACATAAATCTGAGTCATTTGATGAATTTAAGTCCTTCTCCACTAGGATTTAGAGGAAGTTAACTTATGAGATCTTGACTATTCATAGTTATCATGGTAGAGAGTTTGAAAATGTGAAGTTTGGAACTTTCTGTGAGAAGCAAGGGATTAGTCACCATTTTTTAGCTCCTAGGACCCCTCAGCAGAACGGGGTAGCTGAAAGGAAGAACAGGACCTTAGTGGAAGCCACGAGAGCCATGCTTGCTGAGTATTCACTTTCAAAATACTTTTGGGCTAAAGCGGTGAACACTGCCTGTTTTATGCTGAATAGGGTGAATATTAGATCCAATCTAAACGAGACACCTTATGAGATCATTAAGGGTAGAACTCCAAACCTGTCCCACCTCCATATCTTTGGCTGTAAGGTTTTCATTCTGAACAACGAGAAATCATCCTTAGGAAAGTTTGACCCCAAATCTGATGAAGGAGTGTTCTTAGGCTATTTTAGTGTGGGGAAATCCTTTAGGGTGTTTAATAAGAGGACTTTGGTGGTGGAAAAGACAACTCATGTGGTGTTTGATGAATCTGATCCTAAGGTGACTAGAGATGATGAAGAAGAAGAAGAGGAAGGGGAGATTACCCAAGGGGTTGAAAATGTAAATCTAGAGGAAAGGGTAGAACCTCAAGCCATATTGCCTAGAGATTGGAGATATTCTTCGAGTCATCCTAAAGAACTGATCTTAGGAGACCCTTCTGAAGGTGTTAGGACTAGGCATGAACTTAGGAAGGAAGTAAACCACTCTGCCTTTATCTCAATGACTTAACCCACCAACATCAATCAAGCCCTTTCTGATGAGTTTTGGATCTTAGCTATGCAAGAGGAATTGAATTAATTTGTAAGGAACAATGTTTGGGAGCTAGTAGAAATACCTAAGAATCAAAGTATAGTGGGAACCAAGTGGGTCTTTAAGAATAAGATGAATGATTCTAGTGTGGTGGTTAGGAATAAGGCAAGATTGGTGGCTAAGGGGTATAATCAGATTGAAGGGATTGATTTTGAGGAGACATTTTCCCCTGTAGCTAGATTGGAAGCCATTAGGGTGCTACTAGAATTTGCTTGTTATAAGGGATTTAAGCTGTTTAAAATGGATGTCAAGAGTGCCTATTTAAATGGGGTAATAAAAGAGGATGTTTTTATAGAACAACCCCCAGGTTTTGAGAGTTCCCAATATCAAAATCATATTTATAAATTAAAAAATGCCTTATATGGATTGAAATAGGCACCCAAAGCTTGGTATGAGAGGCTTAGCACATTCCTGTTAGAAAGAGAGTTTGTTAAGGGGAGCGTGGACACTACCCTTTTTTTGAGGAGAATAGTAGATGATTTACTCATTATCCAGATCTATGTTGATGATATAATTTTTGGATCATCTAATAAATATTTATGTGATGAGTTTTCTAAAATAATGATTAAGGAGTTTGAGATGAGTGTGATGGAGAGTTGTCCTATTTTTTGGGGTTTAGCATATGGCAAATGGATGATGGAACCTTTCTCAATCAATCTAAATACACTAAGGACATTTTGAGGAAATATGAAATGGACAAAGCCAAGCTAATCAACACCCCTATGAGCTCCTCTATTTAGTTAGATAAGGATTCAAGTGGAAAATTGTTGATCAGAAGAAGTATAGAGAAATAATTAGATCAGTTCTTTACCTGACTGCTAGCCGACCTGATATCATGTTTAGTGTCTGTCTTTATGCTAGGTTTCAAGCTGATCCTAAAGAGTCCCACCTGACTGCTGTTAAGAGAATTCTTTGATATCTTTTAGGGACACCAAACCTAGGAATTTGGTACCCTAGGCACAACACCTCTTTTGAGATTATTGGATATTCTAATTTTGACTTTACAGGATGTAGGGTGGATAGAAAGAGCACTTCTTGAACTTATCAATTCATAGGACAATCTTTAGTCTCCTGGTCCAGTAGAAAATAGAACTCCGTTGCACTTTCCACTACTGAAGCTGAGTACATTGCCTTAGGAAGTTGCGTGGCCCAAGTTCTTTGGTTGAAGCAACAAGTCTTGGATTTAGGATTACCTGTGGGCACAATTTTTGTTCTGTGTGATAATACTAGTGCCATCTGCATTTCTAAGAATCCAATCCAACATTTTAGAACCAAACACATTGATATAAGGCATCACTTCATTAAGGATCATGTTACAAAAGGAGATATTGAGCTACATCAAGTAGCAACTGAAAATCAGCTGGCTGACATATTTACTAAACCACTGGCCTTTGACTCATTCAGCATTTTGAGGACCAGATTAGATGTAATTGACATAAATTCTTGATTCTGATGACTACTGATTTCTAATTTATCTATTTTTCATTCTGTTTCTATTAGTTAGTTGTTTGATTTGATTATCTGTTTTCTGTTATTTTTGTTTTTATGCTAATTTCTATTTTAGCCTAGGTGTTAGTTTGATTTGAGTATTTATTTTTATTGTAATTTTCTACTTATTTTTATTTACTGGTTCATCTCTTTTGTTTACTATTTTATCTCTTTCAAAATCAAATCACTGCTCACTACTACTGATAAACTGGATTTCTGACTGAGAATTTTGCCTTGGTTTTTGGTTTGGAAGCTTGTAAGCTGTGATTGATTCCACTGGATCTGTTAAAGGGAAGAAACATCGATGATTGTTTCTCTTCCTCTAATGCCTTTAATGGTGTATTATTTCTTTTAGTTAAAAATCTTCTTCAAAATTAAAAAGTTGGTTTTTGAAATAGAGATCTATTTTATCTTCCTACAGTAATCTACCTCATATGAATAGTATTTTCAAAGTTTTGAGTCATTGTTAGGATTTTCTGAACCAAGTGATTGCACCTATCATATGATGTATGGTTTTTACTTTGTGAATTACTCCTCCTTATTGTGGAGAGTGAGTTTTGTCGTCTCTTATGTCTGGAAGATTATTCACAGCTGAGACTCTTTAACGATTATGAAAGGAAGAAAGCTTATAAAAGATACGCAGTGTGCCAAACAAATTAAAAAATAGGCACAAAATGAGCCCAAAGCCGAAAAGATGCGAAATGACGCCAAACTAAAAGATACACAAAATGTATAAAAAATCAAAAGATGCGCAAAGCACCAAACAAATTGAAAAAGAGGCACAAAATGAGCCTAAACCAAGCTTTCTTCCCTTTCAGATCATTAAATGCCTTAGAAAAATCCATGTGCCACTTAATATTTTCAAAAGATTGAGTTTGAAAATCTTGATTTCTGATTTCTTACTTTGTAATACTATTATATCATATACTTTTCTGGAAAGAGGCTTGAAAGGATCTCTTTTCGAATCCAATTTCTTTTCTTCTGAATTGGCTTTTTGTTTTGAAAGGAATTTGCATCTATAAGGTGTCTAAGGTGGGAGTTACGAAAGTTGATTTTCCAACTTTTTTAGATTTCAGCACTGTTGATCATCTTCTTATTAGTTTTTGGATTCAAAATCAAGGGAAAATTCTGATTTACTAGAGCAGATCGATTCAAAAAAAAATTGTTATCTTTTTGTGTTTTTATGTTTCTCATTTTGAGTTTTAGTTACTCTGCTTTTATTTTTTATTTTATTGTATGTGTTTTTTTAGGATCCCTGATCTTTCATCTTCATCCTCCATCTTTTTCCTTTTTTCTTCACATCGTCCTGGATGATCCCCACATCGTCCTGGAAGATCTTCTTCATCCTGGACGATCCATACATCGTCCTAGATGATCCCTCCAAATCATCCCCACTCTGTTCATACTGCTGAGATGCATCAATTATTGGTGATCATCCTGGATGATCCTTCCATCATCCTGGATGATATGATCCATACTTCCTGATCCTGATCAAACGGCTGAGAATGCACCAATTATTATTCATCATCCTGGACGATCCACCTCATCATCCCGGATGATCCACGTGTCAGCAATTGGACGATTCAAATTTGGCCCGTCCTATACATTTATTGCATATCGTCCTGGACGATCCACCTAATCATCCTGGATGATACATTTTCATCAACGGTCGACCGGCCTGACTCCTCGGGAAGATCGCATGTCTCTAATCGTCCTGGATGATCTCTGATCGTCCCGAATGATCTGACTACCTTTTTGACCAATAATCCTGGCCATCATAATTACTCCTATCATCCTGGATGATCATGTAATCGTATGGAACGATCCGGCCGATTTCTATTTAAACAGCCATTTTCTTCAGCTTTCTTCACAACTCTCCCTCCATACTCCCTCACTTATGTTTTCTAATGGTTGGTGGGAAGCGATCTAGGCAAAAGGGTGTGAGCCCCTCGCAGGGAAATATCGATCCCCGCTTTCCAAATGCAGCCGATCAGGCTGCCTTTGAATGATATCTTGAAGTGTGAATCACACAGTCCAAAATCGTGAGCCCCCGCACCCTTACCTACCCTGTCCTCGATCTTTTTTCACGTGCCTCCCTCACCTTCATCCTCACACTGGACTTCCCATTTAGCCTTGAACTTCTCCAAGTCTTCTTCGCCAATCTTCACATCACCGCTGACTACTCCATACTTCATTCCTATGTTAATCAGCGACCAGTAAACTCACAGCCCAGGACTTTCATAATATCCTTCTTCTCTCTGTCACTAGCGATAAACTCCGCACCCTTATTTCTTATCCTGATTATGATTGGAGTGTCTCTAATCACTTCCTTAGAAATATAAATGCACCCTACAACGATAATGCTTGCACGTCCCTTCTTAAGGATGCCCGTACCATTCAACATGTCCTTCATTCCTCCATCACCCCAAAGGCTGGGGATCACATTCACATCACCCCTTTACTATCTCTAACCACCTATTACATCATGGCCCACAAGAACTTCAATGCTACTGATCTTCTTTTCAGATATATCGAGCATCTCACCACCATTAGGGATCCAGGCCATAGATGACGTCCAAATCTAGCTTTAGGACACATCATTGCATATGCTTTGGAGATAAAATATGACCTACAATATCCAGTCCCTCCCAATGTCCCTCCTTTCTTCTTCACAAATAATTCATTCCATGTACTCCACAATACCCGACTATATCTGGGGCCCACCCCGGATGTTGAGGAGGAAGAGGAAGAAGTTGTTCCTGTTCTTGCTGCACCTGATGCACCTGCTCCCCTTCGCATTGCTTCCCTTTTTGATCATCTAGTGCAGCGGTTCGACCAACGGGAGGCCCAATTTAACTCTTATGTTGCTGCCCAGGAGCACCAACACACTGAGGATCTGCAGTGCTTTAATGACTATGTTACTCAGCAGCAACAACAGCACGACCAGGACATTGCCTTGATTGGAGCACACTTCATTGCCATTCACAATTACTTTACGCCACCACCACCTCCTCCTTCTGATCAGGATCTACCTCCATTTTAGTTTTTTTTTTTGTGTTATTTTCTGTCTGTACTGTTATTTTTGTTCCTCCTCCTTTTTGTGATGTCACAAGGGGGAGTCAGTTGCAGTAGTCTTTGTTTTATGCATTGATCTTATCTAGTGTTGTTTATTTCATTTGTAGTTATTTTCCTGTACTATTCTAATTGTTCAATGAAATTTGGAAAGATATTTGTTTTTCGATGTGCGTTGGTTAACTCCTGATAGTTTTATTTTAAACTACTGCACAAATATTTGCCATCATCAAAAAGGGGGAGATTATTGCAAATATGGTTTCAAAAAGTAAAGTTTTGATGATGACAAATATATTTATATTCTGTTTTACTTGGCTAATCCATTTCAGGTATAAAAGATCAAAAGCAACTCAAGCCAACTCAAGATCAGGTCCAAGTGTGTCTAAATGTAATGTTTTTCTTTTCTTGAGTCAAATGTAATGTAACTGATCCCTTAGCTAAGTAACCTTATACACACACACACAGGGAGAGAGCTTGAGTGAATTAGTGTTTCTGTTCAATTTTTGTTCAGATCATCCTGGACGATACTGACATCGTCCTGGATGATCAAGTGAAAACAGAAATCCTAATTAGGGCGACCAAGTTAAGTCTGTCTGATTAAGCCGATCGTCCTGGACGATCCATACATTGTACGGGGCGATAGGCTCAAATCAGAAATTCTCAACCGCCAGATCGAGTTAGGCAAGTTTTACTTTTAGAGATTTGATCTAATCGTCCCGGATGAT
Source organism: Dendrobium chrysotoxum (assembly GCA_019925795.1). NCBI lineage: Eukaryota > Viridiplantae > Streptophyta > Magnoliopsida > Asparagales > Orchidaceae > Dendrobium > Dendrobium chrysotoxum. The sequence continues at coordinate 44,184,622 of CM034315.1, forward strand.
ACGTGTATCGTCCTGGATGATCTAGTATAATCATGCCTAAATTAGTCTGGTGATTAAGGAAAGAAATTAATATTGAATTGATACAATCATGATCGTCCAGTGTGTTTCAGCTGTACGTCCAAAGCGATGCTCAGGATGATTTTGGCACTTTTTGAACTAATCGTACAGGACGATATCAGTATCATCCTGGACGATCAAGTCATTTTTAGGTCGTCCAGCACAAGTTCCTCTAGACGACCAGAGCAGTCTTCTGGACGAAATTCTTGAATTTACACTAATCATCCCGGATGATCGCAGAATTGTACGGGACGATCTGAATAACTTTTTCCATTGATCGTCCAGAAGAGCCAAATCGCCCAGGCTGAAATAGGTGAATTTGAACTAATCGTACAGGATGATCTATCGATCGTCCTGGATGATATTGGCCGACCAGTTGAGATTTAGGGCAAATTTTTAGCCCTCCTATAAAAGATCTTTTTCTTCCAACAATAAAAATCTTTTGCTACTTTCCTTTCCAGAGAAACCCTAGAGAGAGAGAGAGTTTGGGAGAGAGAGAAAGGATCTTGTGAGGGGGAGTTTGTAAGGGATTCACAAAGGTTGCTCCAAGTAAGGATTAGAGTCATCTTTTCTGTTCGTCATCTCTCATCTTATTGGTGTTTTCTGTGGGAGGATCGTTTGGAAGAAGATCCGGGTTCTCTGCCCGCTTCAAGAGGAAGCAAAAGGAGTTCAGGTTCTCTGCTTGCTTCGGGAGGAAGCGAAAGGAGTCCGAGGTTCGCTGCCTACTTCAAGAAGAAGCAAAAGGAGGTTAGGTTCTCTGCCTCACCGTGTCGGTGGAAAGGAGTTTTTGTACAGGCTTCTCCGCCTTGCTGTGGGAGTAGAAGGAGAGCCACTTTGAGTTAGTGCAATACCCAGAGGGGAGGCTCCGGGGAGTAGACATTAGTCAAGTTGACCGAGCCACTATAAAATCTGGTGTGTTCTTTCTGATTATTTTCTGCACTTTAGTTTTCTGTGATTATCTACTTGGGTGAAATCTGTGATAAATCTTTTTATCATTGTTTTAATTCATTTCTGCTGCAAGATATAAAAAGATTGTTTCCTGTTGCTCTCAAATTTGTAAATAACCAATTCACCCCCCTCTTGGTTAGCCTCAGGACTAGTTCATTAGGGCTTAACATCCCTATCAAACTTTCAGGCTCTAGAACCTTCCCTTTATAGCTCATGTAAAGCTCATACCACCTCAGTTACTGATGTGGAAGATTCCCTATAATAATATCTCTCAAAATATTCATTCAACCATAACTCCCTCAATAACCAATCCTATACTTTTTATTACAATCCAGGATCCCTAGTCTGTGATTTTGATGATGACAAATAATATTGATTTAATTATAGCATTCTTTCTAAAATATTTTAGATATTACTTTTATCTGTAAGTATTAATATTTCAAGTAAAATATACACCACTCAAGACTGCTGAAGAGTCAAAATTGGGTAGAATAGGATGTAAAAGAGTACGTAATTTTTATTTTCTTTCTTTTTTACTTTTTGAGTCTGGCTACATAAGAGTGTTTGTAAATTGGGTGACCATGAACACACACAGGGGGAGGCAATTTAAAAGAAAAAAGAAGTTTAATTTTTTTTAGGAAATTATACTGTATGATTTTCAATCGTACTGTATGATCTATTATCTGAAAATAGGCTTAACACGTAAATGGTAAAATTAGTTTCTATGAACTAATCATATTATGTGATCAAGGTCATACTATGTAATTTTTTTTCGATTTCAAAACCCTAGCCGCCAGATTAATTTATGTAAGATTTTAAGATTAAGTTTTCAACTAATCATGCTATACAATGTTAATCGTACTATACAAATTTTTAAAATCTTCCTAAAATTAACTCCCATAATTAGTCAATCAAATTATGGTTTAATTAATGATAATCAATTATACTGTATAATGTCAATCATACTAGTCGACTGACAGAGATGAAATATATTCATGCTAGAGATCATACCAAACAAAACTATAAATTTTGAACTAATCATACTGTATGATGTTGATCGTACCAAATGACTGGTAGAGACAATTTTGGTCACCCCAAAGATCATGCTAGATGAAGCTACAATTTTAGAACTAATCATACTGTATGATATTCATATCAGACTGGTTAATTTACTTAAAAATAACTAACCGTACTGTACGCTGAGAACAATACAGGATGAGTGACAGAGATGACTTTCAGTGATCCCAAGAATCGTGTCGTATGAATAAAAGATATTAATTAGATCGTATTGTATGACGTGTTCATAAAACTTGAACAGTTTGTTTGAATGACTATTTACATTATACTGGATGAGACTAGTTTTGAACTGATCGTACTATATAAACTTGGATCGTACTGTATAAACAGTGACGGCTAACTTGAATTTTTAGGGTTTCTTAAAGCCTATTATAAAAGCCATATTTTAATTCTTTTTACAATAATGCTGAGAGAGGAACGTGACTGAAGAAGGAACTCTGAGAGGGAGCTTTTGAGAAGAAAATCAGGGTTTGTGAGAGGAAGGAGAAGGTGAGCTTGAGCGTGAGGGAGAAGTAGTGTGAGGGGACCACATGGTTGCTCTGGGCTAGCTACACCATTGCTCCTCTAGTGGACTTGGTGAGTCTTTTGGAAGCTCTCTAGGGAGAGAGGATTCTTAGCATAGTCCTCAAGGTTCTCTGCCTTCTCCAGGAGAGAGAAAAAGGAGCTGAGGTACTCTATCTTCTCTAGGAGTGAGAAAAATAAGTCAAGGTCCACTACCATCACCAAGAGAGTGACATAGCATCTGTCACCCCATCGCATTAAAGGTTTGGTGAAAGTGAGTTTGAAAAGGCTTCTCCATCTTACTATGGGAGAAAAAGGAGAGTCACTTTTTGTTAGTGAAAATCTCCCGAAGTGGAGGACTCGGGGGAGTGAACGTAGGTCAAGATTGATCGAACTACTATAAAAATTTTTGGTGTGCTTTTTTATTTTTTGCATTTTACTTTTGCATTTAATTTTTTTTATAACTACTTGGTGAATTTTTTAGATCAATATTCTATTGTGCAATCTAGAATTTCATCATCATCACTGAAATTTTTTTTAATATGTTAGCTTCCACATTGGGTAATTAAATTACTTATTTTTAAACTCTAAAAAATCTATAAAAATAGTATTCTTGTTTTAGGATTTATTTTTAAAGTGCCAATTCACCCCCCCCCCCCCCCCCGTCTTTGCGCATCTCAAACTTTCAAGTGGTATCAAAGCGGGTCTTAAAAATAGTGTTTTAGAAAACCTTAAGAAAAATTATTAATGGCACATTTTAGTAATCATAACACTATGGCGGGTTATTCAATACCCCGTCCACCTTTATTTGAAAACATCCCATTTGATTTTTGGAAAATTCGTATCTCTACATTTTGGTAATCCATTGACTATAGAATTTGGAAGATGATTCAAACTGGTTATCCACTTCCATCGCATATAGTTAATGGTGTTAAAATTAAAATTCCCTTTATTGAATAGAGTTATGAGGAAAGAGAACTCACGTGATTAAATGTTAAGTGCTTAAATTGTTTTTATGTATATTGAAATTCGAGGACTATATGAAAATTTCCACATACACAATGGGGAAGGAAATATGAGATAGGTTATGTATCACTTATGAGGGAACCAGTAAAGTTTAACAATCTAGGCTAAACATTGTACTACATGACTATGAACTTTTCTGCATGAAACCTAGCAAAAATATATCTAAAATGTATATTAGGTTCACCGAGATATTGACATCCTTGCATGCACAAGGTAGAGAATTATCTAATTCTAAGAAGGTCAATAAGATTTTGCAATACTTACCTACTTCTTGTGATGCAAAAATAACTATAATTACTGAATCAAAGGATTTAAATATTTACTCTATTGATAATTTGCTTGGATCACACATTACCTACAAGCAAAGAGTGAGTCAAAGGCAAAATGATGTAGGAGAAAGAAGAATGAGAAAACTATCGCACTTAAAGTAAATGATTCTGACAGTAATAGTTCTACAATGGAGCAGGATGACGACATCACCCTAATGACATAATAGTTCAAGAACTTTTTGGGAAGAAAGCAAAAGCATCATCAAAAGCTTTGGGGTAAAGGTAAAAATAATAAAAATGTTAAAAGTTTCTGCTGACATAGTTTGCTTTGAATACAGCAAACCAGGTTAACTCCGAGCTAACTGCCCTAATCTGAAGACTCACCCGATCAAGGAGAAGGGTGAAGAGAATCCAAAGTTTAGGAGGGCAAAGCAAAAGACACAAAAAGCTTTTTGGGCCGACCTTATCACAGAATCTTTAGAAGAAGAAGTAAGGAGTTATGTCAACTCTTTATGATGAACTATTGTAACAAACTTTAGTCTTATGGCTAACAATAATCTTGATCAATCAGATCAAGAGGAGTTATGTCAACTCTTTATGATGAACTATTTATTATTTTTAAAAAAATATATGATTCGTATAGGAAGCTTAAGAAGATGCATGCTAGTCTTAATACTAAATTTTTTACCTTACAAAAAGAGCATGCTAGCTTATTTATCGAGCACTCTACTTTAGATAAGAATTACATGACTTTGTTAGATGAGTATGATGCATTAAATAAGAAGTATATTGATCTATCTAATGCATATAATACCTTGAAAGCATCACATATTGAGCTAGAAAAAGCATTTAAAGAATTAAAAGAGCTTGCATGTCATTTAGATAGCAGTGAGCATGCATTAAAATTAGATGTGGCAAGTTATGAAAGTACAAATGAATTTTTAAGAGAATAAATTATTGCATTTGAAAATAATAAGCCGTCACCTTCACTAGCTAAGTGGCATAACCCCTCAACATAACATACATTATATAAACCAATGAAGAGGTACCATCACCCTCGTAGGTTTATGAACCCTTTCCCTGGTGTTAGGTGTTACTCTAGTGGCATGTTAACAAACATAGCCCATACTTGCACAATCCACTATAGGACACATATAGTGTGGAGGCCTAAATTGCATTCATTACCATATAACATGCATACATCTCATTCATTCAAGCATAAGGTGGAACCGAAACTCACTTGGGTTCCCAAATCTAACCTTTCAATGACATTGTAGGGATGCTCTCATAAAAGGCCTAGTAAGAGCATGTGATACCTGGATAGTGGCTGCTCAAAGCATATGATTGGTGATATAAAGCAGTTCATCCCACTGGAGGCTAGGTCTGGAGGCAAGGTGACACTAGGAGACAACACCACTAGGAAGGTGGTGGACTCAGGTATAATTAGCACGTTTAATAATTTTATTATTAAAAAAGTTTTATTAATTGATGGACTTAAGCATAATCTACTTAGCATTAATCAATTATGTGACAAAGGTTTGGATGCATAATTTTTATCTGCAAAATGCATTATTAGCTTAAATGACATTAATTTTAGAAGGAACAATAGTAAGTAAAATCCATATGCTTAATTTGAACTATATAAAATTCTCTGATTCCTTGTGTTTGAAAACTGTAGTTGATAATTTTTAGCTATTATATAGGAGACTATGCTATGCAAGCATGAAAACGCTTAGGAATATCACTTAGAAAGACTTAGTTAGAGGCATACCTAAGTTAGGCTTCATTAAGGACCATCTGTGTGATAACTACCAATTAGGTAAATAAGTCAAATCTTCATTTCATTTAATTAAAGACATCAATACCTCTATGCCACTAGAAATCCTTCACATGGACCTATTTGGACCAGTTAGTATAGCCAGCCATGGAGTAAAGACTTATGAATTTGTAATAGTGGATGACTACTCTAGATTTACTTAGGTTAAATTCTTTGCACATAAGAGAGAGTTATTTGAGAAATTTAGAACTTTTCTTCACTTGGATTCAAAGGAAATTATGATATGAAATCTCAAAAATTCATAGTGATTATGGTGGAGAGTTTGAAAATGATAGGGTTGAATCTTCCTGTCAAGAGATAGGAATAGAATATAACTTCTCTGCCCCTAGGACCCCTCAATAAAATAGAATAATTGAGAGAAAGAATAGAACCTTGGTTGAAGCTGCTAGGGTAATGTTAGCCGAATACACTCTCATTAGATATTTTTGAACAAAGTAGTGAATACTACTTGTCATGTTTTAAATAGGGTAAATGTTAGATCCAAACATAATAAGACACCCTATGAACTCCTTAAGGGTAGGAGACCCATTCTTTCTCACTTATATATTTTTAGATGTAAATGCTTTATCTTGATCAATGGAAAGTCACCCATAGAAAAATTTGATCCTAAATCTGATGAAGGAGTCTTCTTAGGTTATTTATTTGTAGGTAAAGATTATAGAATCTTCAATAAGGGGACCCTAATAGTATAAGAGTCTACCCATGTGGTATTTAATGAATCAGATAAGACCTTCAAATCTAAACTTGAAGAAGAAGAAGAAGAAGTAGAGGTCATTCAGAGGGTAGAAACAATTGCCATAAGAGATAGAGTAGAGCCTCATGAATAATTGCCTAAAGATTGGAGATATTCTTCTAGTTATCCTAGAGAATTGATCTTAAGAGACCCATCTGAAGGTGTAAGAACTAGTCATGGACTTAGGAAGAAGCTTAGTCATTTTGCATTTTTCTCCTTGATAGAACCCACCAATATGGAATAAGCCTTGAGGGATGAATTATGGATCCTAGAAATGCCAGAAGAACTAAATCAGTTTATTAAGGATGATGTTTTAGAGTTGGTGAGTAGACCTAAAGACCAGAGAGTTATAGGAACCAAATAGGTTTTTAAGAATAAAAAGAATGACTCTGCATTATAGTAAAAAATAAGGCTAGATTAGTTGTTAAGGGGTACAATCATATTAAAGGGATTGACTTTGAGGAAACATTTTCCCCTGTAGCAAGACTAGAAGCCATTAGGGTACTTTTAGCCTTTGCTTGCTTTAAAGGGTTTAAGCTATATCAAATGGATGTTAAGAGTGCCTTCTTAAATGGGGTAATCAAAGAGGACGTATACGTTGAGCAACCCCTGGGTTTTGAGAACTTAAAATTCTCAAATCCTGTATTCAAACAAAAGAAGGTCTTGTATGGACTGAAGCAAGCACCTAGAGCCTGGAATTAAAGGCTGAGTTCATTCCTTTTAGATAGAGGCTTTGTTAAGGGTAGTGTTGACACCACCCTCTTCTTAAAGAAAGAAGGAGAAGAGTTTCCCATTTATCAAATCTATGTTTATGACATTTTATTTGGATCATCAAATAAAAATCTTTGTGATGAATTTTTAAAAACCATGACCAAAGAGTTTGAAATGAGCATGATGGGAGAACTTAATTATTTTATTGGATTTAGTGTAAAGCAGATGGAAGATGGAACCTTCTTTAGCCAAAATAAATATATAAAGGACATCCTTAAAAAAAAAAATGGACAATGCTAAGGCCATGAACACTCCCATGAGCTCCACTGTTCAATTAGAAAAGGATCAAAATGGAAATCAGTAGATTAGAAAAAGTATAGTGGAATAAATAGATCACTTCTTTACTTAACTGCTAGCAGACCAAATAAAATGTTCAGTGTTTGACTTTAAGCTAGATTTCAAGGTGATCCAAAAGAATCCCATATGATTGTTATGAAAAGAATTCTTAGATATATGTTAGACACTCCAAACCTAGGAATCTGGTATCCTACATACATCACTTCTTTTGAAATCATAGGATATTCAAATTCTAATTTTGTAGGATGTAGGGTAGACAAAAAAAGAACTTGTAGAACTTTTGAATTCATAGGACAATCCTCATTTCCTGGTCCAGTAGAAAACAAAACTCAATATCCCTTTCCACAATTGAAGCAGAATATATAGCAGTAGGGAGTTATGTTACTCAAGTCTTATGGCTAAAGGAAGAACTCTTAGATGTTGGACTACCTGTAGGAACCATTCCAATTATGTGTGATAACACTAGTGCAATTTGCATATCCAAAAATCCAATTCAACACTCCCACACAAAGTATATAGACATTAGGCATCACATCATAAGAGATCATGTAGCCAAGGGAGATATAAAATTACACCATATAGCTACAGGAGATCAATTGGCAAACATATTCATCAAACCCCTAGCCTATGACACCTTTAGCACCCTTAAAGATAAAACTTGGTGTTATAGAAATTCATGCTTAATCTAAGAGAAATCAAAAGAAAATTTCATTTGAAAGCATTCATTCATATGTTTTTAAAATTGTTTGTGTTTATTCATGTACCTGTTTATATTTTATTTGTTGGTGTTTATTTAAAAAAAAATTTTAATTTAAGATGTTTCCTGATCATCATGCACATACCTCACTGAGCCATTAAAATCTTTAAATCTCTTCCATAATCATACTGTATGATCCACAATTATATTGTACGATATGCACAATTGCATAGATCACAGCCCTCTATTTCATCAACAATCCAGATTAGATCACTGATATACACATCGTATTGTATGATCCGCGTGTTACTAACCATTAAGGTATTCAATCCATTTGGTATGAAATTATTGCCATTCATACTGTACGATACCTACCTTCATATTATACGATACACATGTCAAAATGGTTTGGGATGAATTCAATTTGGCTGGTACGATAATAATTATAGTTCATATTGTATGACCACCTATTTGTATTGTATGATACTTTTGTCAAACGCCGTACCGATGACTCCTCGGGACAAATGAAATTTCCTTAAGATCATCCTGTATGATTTTGATCATACTGTATGATTTGACCTCTTTTTCTGACAGGTCATCTAGGTGGATTAACTCCCTAATCATACTATACGAATCTCAATCATACTGTATGAATAGCCAAAAATCTATAAATAAGAGGGTTAGACTAGTTCAATTCACTCAACTTCCATCAAACTCAAATTTTCTAAACCTTCCTACTCAATGGTCGGTGGGAGCAAGTATGGAAGAATGACTCTGGGGAGCTCCTCATCTCATCATTGTAAGGATTATTTCCTCTCTATCACAGATGAAGATGCATATTATAAATATGAAGAGGCAAAATCACACCCTCCCAAATGCTAAACAAATCTGCTCTAAACTTTGAGCTGATGGGCCTTTTCGCCTCAACTACTTTACAATTCCTTCTTACCCTAGCTTTTCCATATAATTCCTAACTTTTTCATGAATTCTTAGCAAATCTTAGGATGAATCTCAAAGCCTCCACCATGACCTCCTTTGTCCGGTGCCAAAATGTAGTTATCACTAAAGCGAGAAGAACGCATAGGTCTTTCTATTAAAGGACATCGCCCCTAATCTATGATCTCCCATGATTTTGACTGGACTTATGTTAACTTAACCATTAAGAATGTGTCTTCAAATCAACACCATCCCCTAGTCCAAACTCTAAATCAAAATTCTCGTATAATCCAGCATGTACTTTATACTTTTATTATTCCCAAAGTTGGAGATCGAGTTAACATAACTCCACTTCTTTCTATTATCAGTTACCTGATAATCTTGAATACTCAATTCGATGAGGGTTAAATGATTCTCTACTATTTCCATAACATGACTCATACTTAATATCCAAACACCCATAGAAAACAAAATATAGCCTTAGGACACATCATAGGCTATTTTCTTCACCACAAATACCAACTCACCTTTGCTGCTCCACTCGATAATAACCATATTTTCTATATTGATGCCTCTTACCATGTCCTTTTTCATCTAGAGCAAGAGCATGCTAAGATGGATTTTGATGAAGAAGGGGATGCTGCTCCAACAGGAAGACCACCACCACCACCAATACCACCACCTGCACCTACCTACCCTGCCTACCCTCAGGATGATATTATTCAATGGCTTGAGCGACCAGAAACTCAACTAGAATATCATATCCAACAACAACACCAGCATCACGAGGATGATATGTGATGGTTTGGAGAAAGATTTACCTTGATAGATAATTAATTTTCCTCCATCCATCAGTTCTTTCAGCCACCACCACCACCACCTAATCAGGATCCACCTTTCCAGTAATCTTTGTTGGTTGTGCCTTTATTTTTTCTTGTACTCCTTTCTTTGTTTTTGTGTACCTCCTCTTTTTACTGATGTCAAAAGGGGGAGAAATGTATGTTTTTGGTTATTTTAATAGAATCTTCTATTTATGTTACTTTGTTTTTTTTTTTGCCTATTAAAAAAAATAAAAAAAAAAGATTTTTGCAACACCCCCAAATTTATTTTTTTTTAAATCCATCATCTAGCAAGGGGGAGCTTAGGAAGAAAAAAACATTTATCTTGCCTATCAACTAACATTTTTTGACATCATCAAAAAGGGGGAGACTGTTACAATCCAGGATCCCTAACCTGTGATTTTGATGATGAAAAATAATATTGATTGAATTATAACATTCTTCCTTAAATATTTTAGATATTACTTTTGTTTGTGAGCACTAATATCTCAGGTAAAATATACACTGCTCAAACTGCTGAACACTCAAAATTGGGTAAAATAGGATATAAAAAAGTCTGTAATTTTTATTTTTTTTATTTTTTAATTCTTAAGTCTGTCCACATAAGAGTGTACGCAAATTGGGTGACCATACACACACATAGGGGAAGAGAATTTAAAAAAAAAAAAGAAGTTTAATTTTTTTAAACAAATCATACTGTATGATCTGTTATCTAAAAATAGGCTTAACGGTTAATTGGTAAAGTTTGTTTCTGTGAACTAATCGTACTATATGATCGAGGTCATATTATACAATTCATTTTTGATTTCAAAACCCTAGCCGCCAGTTTAATTTAAGTCAAATTTTGAAATTGAGTTTTGAACTAATCATATTGTATAATGTTAATCATATTATATGATGTTAATCATACTATATGAATATTTAAAATCTTGTTAAAATTAACTACCATAATTAGTCAATCAATTCATGGTTCAATTAATGATAGTTGATCATATTAGATGACTAATAGAGATGAAATCTGGTCATTCTGTAGATCGTACCAAATAAAACCATGATTTTTGAACTAATCATATTGTATGATATTGATCATACCAAATGAATGGCAGAAATAATTTTGGTCATCCCGAAGATTGTACCAGACGAAGCTACAATTTTTGAACTAATCAAATTGTATGATATTCATATCATACTAGATAATTTAATTAAGAACAACTAACTATACTGTATGATGAGAACAATATGGGATGTGTGACAAAGATGACTTTCAGTCGTCCCAGGAATCATCTTGTATGAATTGAAAAAATTAAACAGATCGTATTGGATTATATCTAGATCATACTGTATGATGTGTTCATAAAATTTAAATAGTTCATTTGAATGATTGTTTACATTGTACTAGATGGGACTAGTTTTGAAATGATCGTACTGTATAAACTTGGATCGTATTATACAAATAGTGATAACTAATTTAAGGTATCTTGAATCCTATTATAAAAGCCATATTTTAATTCTTTTTACAATAATGCTGAGAGAGGAACATGACTGAAGAAGGAACTCTGAGAGGGAGCTTTTCAGAAGAAAATTAGGGTTTGTGAGAGGAAGGAGAAGGTGAGCTTGAGCATGAGGGAGAAGTAGTGTAAGGGGATCACACGATTGCTTTAGACTAGGTGCACCCTTGCTCCTCATGTGGCCTTAGTGAGTCCTTTAGGAGATCTCTAGGGAGAGAGGCTTCTAGTCCAGTTCTCAAGGTTCTCTGCCTTCTCCGGGAGGAAGAAAAAGGATATGAGGTACTTTGCCTTCTCCTTGAGGGAGAAAAATGAGTCAAGATTCGCTGCCATCACCAGGAGGTTGACATAGCGTCTGGTACTCCGCTGCATCAAAGGTTTGGTGAAAGTGAGTTTGTAAAGGCTTATCCATCTTATTGTGGGAGCAAAAGGAGAGTCACTTTTTATTAGTGCAAATTACTAGAGTGGAGGACTCCGGGGAGTGGATGTAGGTTAAGGTTGACCGAACCACTATAAAAAATCTTGGTGTACTTTTTCTTTTTTTGCATTTTACTTTTTGCATTTCATTTTCAATAAAACTGCATAGTGAATTTTTGAGATCAATATTTTGTTGTATAATTTAGAATTTCATCATCATCACTAAAATTGTTGTTAATCTGTTAGCTTCTGCATCGGGTAATTAAATTACTAATTTAAAACTCTGAAAAATCTTCAATAATAGTATTCATGTTTTCATATTTATTTTTAAGGTACCAATTCACCCCCCGCCCCCTTTCTTGGTGCATCTCAAACTTTCACTTTCGTAATCCTTAGAACATTCCCTTAAATCCTATTGGTCAATCACTAACTAAAATGGCTGTTAGCCCTAGCTTAGGTAATAATACTCAAGCCCTCCATCTTATTTTCTCTCTCCTATAAATACACCCTCTTTCCTTGAGAAAAGGTTAATCAAATTGGTTCCCCAGCCTTATAGAAAGCCCTAGCTCTCCCATAGCTTCCCTCTACCTTCTATAATTCAAGAAAACTCCACTCCATTAAGAGAGAGAGAAGGAGAGAGAAAGGATATTTCTAATCCATCTTCTGATCTAGTGCAAATTAATTCCTAGAGCCTTCTTGGAAGTTGAAGAAGGTCTTTTAAGAAATTTATAGAGTCCAAGATCTTCCAAAACCATCCCCTGGTTATTGAATTATCCTCACTTGCAATTTTAAATTCAAATTCAATTTTCTAAATGATCTCAATGCATAGAGCTTAAAAAAACTATAGATGATATTTTCCTATTTTCATGATTTTCTGAAGATCCAATGGTCCAAGTGAGATGAATTTCTTAGGGTTAATTATTGAGCATGTTAGTCACCGCTAGTAATTTTCTTGAGTCATAGTGAGCTATGGAGTTCTTTTATTACAATTTCTAAAGTCATGTGCCTATTTTGGACCCAAAACTTTGAAAATTCATAACGCTTGAAGTATTAAGAATTTTCTTGTTATATATCTATGGTATGTTTATATTTACTCAACAGTTAGCTAGCTACTAATTTCACCTAAATCTAGTCAGTAGAACTCCTAAAATAAATTATCAAAGCTATAGATATATTTAGCTTTGATGATTAATTTTGAAACCTAGATAGGCTTTGACGAGCCTGAATTTAGTGGGTTAGAAACACATGTATTCATTTAGTTATGTTTCAAATTTTACAGCATTTGGAGGGCATTTGGTCTATCATTTAGTGAACCTTACATTAATGTACATAATTAACCCAAGATCATTAAAAATTTGGAATAAATTCATTTTAAATACAAAAATTAAATTTAATATATCAAAATGCTAAAAATTAAAAGAGTAACAGAGCAAAAGCAAAAACCCTTAAAATAAAACCAAAATAATAAATAATATAATAATAAAAAAATCCAAAAATTAATTGAAATAAATAACTAAAATATATATATAATACCAAATAAATTATAAACACTTGAAATCATCCTTACGAGTTATTCGTAACATTCGGGGAAAATTTCAAGAGGTTTAGAGCTGATTTGGTAAAAAAAATAAGAAAATTACCGTTATTAAATAATTAAATAAATCTATTAAATCTCCAAATTTACAATATTCATAACTAATTCTAGAAAACTCTAATTGAGCAAATGCAAAGGCATTGGACTCATCCCTAGGTCTAGTATTCATCAAAAATATAAAACTTTAGAAATCACTATAAATAAGAAAATTCATTCGTTTAGTCAAACTTAATACACAAAAATGCATTAAACTTGTAAAAGCCATAACTAATTGCAAAAAACTCTAAATTCAACAAACTCAATGGAATTTTACTCATATTTGGGTCTAATATGTATAAAAAACTATAAAAACTCAAGAAATTGCAAAAATATAGTGTCAGAACCAAACCCAAAATTCTAGAAAATTACTAAAATTCAATTATTTGGTCAAATTTAATTCAAATAAATAATCTAAATTTGTAAACTCCATAACTAATTATAGAAAAATTCAAATCTAGTAAAATAAGAGGAATTGAACTCATAATTAAACATAATATTTAATAAAAATATAAAAATTCTAGAAACCAATGCAAATTAAAAAGTCAATAAATGAGTCAAACATTAAATATATTAAAATATTCAAAAAATATGAAAATCAAATAACCATCAAAATTTTAGTAAATCATCAACCTAATGAGTCAAATCAGATAAAATTAGTAAAATAAATAACCAACACTCTCTTGATGAAATTGTTTAAGCTAGACTACCTGGAGCTACTGTGATAAAGCCATGAAAGAATTTGATAGAATATAAACATTAATTTGTAATGTTAATAAATCAATGTTGAACTCATTTTTGTGTGAGGTCAATCATCAACATCAAACATCTAATAACCACATATGAATCATTGAACTACACTTCAAACTTTAAATCAAACTCATCATTGTTCTTTGGCTTAGTGACCTGATCATTAACATCTAAATCCATCAGCAGATAATAACCACTGACCATCACCTAATCTCCTATTCAATCACTGCTAATCATCATTGTTTGTTAATGATCTATGCATTTCAAAATCAAACTCTCCCTTAAATTATTGACTAAATCAAATTTAAATCAAATCCATTGTAAAAACTCATTACAAACTCAAAATTCTAAAATTCAGTGTCAGAACCAAACCCAAAAAACCTTGGTCCATAACCTAATTTTGGAGAAACTTTGATTGCCCTGAAACTTGACTAAATGACCTTGGATTTTTTATCTATAACTTGCATATTTATTAAACATATCCTAAGAATTAACCACATAAATTTGAAGGCAATTAAATATCCTTAACCCCTAAAACTCAAAGTATTTATATAGGCTACAAAACCTTCAAATATTTATAACATTTGCCACTGAACATGACATCTTGAGATTTTGACCTTAAAGGCCTCGCGAAACTCATTAAACCAACATTGAATCTTGGTTGACCATGGTTTACTACAAACCCCAAAAACCCTAAACCTTCAAAACTAAATTTTCTTTAAGCTACAATAAGACTTAGTCAAACTATTCTATGCAACCTTCTCCAAATATATCTAAAATATGATTTGGAATCAATTGAACTAGACCCCAAAGCCTGGTAAACCTTTATTGACCAATTCAGCCAAAGTTGACCAAATTGCCCTTTTACCTTTTATACTATATTATATATATGGAGATCCAACCAAACCTCAGGACTAACTCTAACAAACCCTAAAGATCATTTAGAATATACTGAACCAAGTTTTAACCCTCGGTCAACCCTAGTTAACAAAGTAATCCTTGGTTGACCAAATGGCCCGTTAAGACTTAAACATGCATTTTACACTAAATGACCTCACCAAGCCATGGGCCCCCTTCCAAAAAGTCCAAAACACCATTTAAAATGTCTTAGACCCATCATTGACCCTTAGTCAAACTTGGTTGACCAGTTCAACCCTAGTTGACCAAAATTACTCTATATACTTAAAATATTCATTTATCATAATTTTAATTGAACCAAACTCAAAGGGATTGTTCATGAGGTCAACATGAGTCCACTACAAAATTTTCAAGCCTTGGGGCCATATTATTTGGCTAATAGGGTTGAACCAAGTATTAAAAAAGGTTTTTTCTTAATCTAAATCTCTATCCTTATCAATATAAATTTTAAAAATTGTTATAGCAAGTGTGTAATAACCCCATGCACACACCTTAAGATTTTAAACCCCTAATTTAACTTGGTTTAAATGTATGGGTTGAACCAAGCTCTCTAAAACCCTATTTTTGACCCTAGACCAACCTAGCCCAACTTGGACCCAACTAATGCATTGAATAGACTCTAGAATATTCCTACAATAATCTACATCTATCTCTTACCACCTAAGCATCTAAGGTGTCAAGATTCCACAAAATAATCTCTTCCCAATTATTGGTTCAACTATAACTTCCCTAATAACAACCCATGTTCTTTCAAACTCTCCAAAACTTTCCCTTAGATCTCATTGGTCAGTCTCTATGCTATATTTTAGGCTGATCCAAAAGAATTTCATATGATTGATGTTAAGAGAATCCTTAGATACCTATTAGGCACCCAAAACCTAGGTATCTGTTACCCTAGCCATAGCTCATCCTTTAAAATCATAGAATATTTAGACTCTAACTCTGCAGGATTTAGGGTATATATAAAAAGCACATCAGGAACATGTCAGTTTATAGTTTAATCATTAGTTTCTTGGTCTAGTAGAAAGAAAAATTCAATAGCCCCATCCACTTTTGAGGCAGAATATATTGATGTAGGAAGTTGTGCTGCTCAAGTCCTATGGTTGAAGCAATAAATCTTAGATCTTGGACTGCATGTAGGCACAATTCTTATTTTGTGTGATAATACTAGCTCCTTTTATATATCTAAAAATCCAATTCAACACTCCCACACAAAGCATATAGAAATTAGGCATCACTTTATAAGAGATCATGTAGCAAAGATGGATATAGAACTGCACCAAATAGCTACTGGAGACTAATTAGTAGACATCTTAACAAAATCCTTAGGCTATGACACCTTTAGCACCTTGAAGACTAGATTAGGTGTTATAGATATCATGCTTGATTTAGGATGAATCTAAATCATTTTATAATTTGAAATCAACCATATTTTTGGAATGCTTTTAGTTTGTATCATTTTTAAATTTATGTGTTTATTTGTGTATGTTGCTTTATTTTTTATTTTCTTTTCATTGTTGTTTAGAACATATACCATGATCATCACACACTCTTTACTGGCTAAAACAAAAAATTAAAAAAATAAAAAAATCAAAATTTATTCACATCAACTATATGATTCATTTCGTATTATACGATCTATACATCCCTGTACAAACCTCTGGCCTTAATTAAATCAACAATCCATATAACTTCAATTATTGGTGATCATACTGTACAAACACTCTTTTGTACTATATGATACACGTGTCAAAAGCCGTTGGATAGATTCAAGTCAATTTGTTTGATAATAATTCCACTTCATATTGTATGAACACCTATTCATACTATATAATCCATTTAATCAAAAAGGGTACAAATGACTCCTCAGGATGAATGAAACCTCTTAAGATCGTCTAGTACGAAACTGATCATACTGTATGATTTGATCACCTTTTTTTACCAAGTCATCCAGATGATTTATCGCCTTCTTATCATACTGTACAATCTCAAATCAAAATGTATGATTAGCTAAAAATTTTATAAATTATAAATTAGAAGGATTTCCTAAGTTCAATTGACTCAACCTCAAACTCAACCTCAAATTCCTTTCTTCTCTGAAATCCTACCCTCATAACTTTACGTTCTCAAAACGGTCGAAGGTATTAAAATAGGTCGCATGACCTGAGGATGCTCTTCCTCTCATCATCTAGTCCACGATTGATTAAATCTACAAAAGATGAAGCTGCCTACTACTGATATAATGAAACCCAAATCACCCCCTTTAGAATGCTAAATCAGCAAGCACTGAACTTCGAGGTGATGAATCTTTTTGCCTCCACTACTCTTCATTCCTTCTCGCTCTCGCATTCTCTTTGAACTCTAAAATCCTATACAAATTCATTACAAACCTTAGGATTAGTGCTATTGCACCCATCATGACTTCCTATGTGTGTTGTCATCCTGTATAAATCACTAAAGAGGATTTAGGGGAATATATTTATCTTTCCATAGAGGACCTCGACCCCTATCTTGGGCCTCTAAGACTGATTTTAATTTGACTGCGGTGAATCTAACTATCCAAAATGTCACCTTGAATCAACACCAACCTTTAGTCCACTCTTAAAACCTAAATGAAATGGTTATCCAGCAAGTTCTTCGAACCTCATTCATACCTAAAGTTGGAGATTATATCAAAATCACTCCACTCCTTTCCTTAGGCACCTACTTCATCATATCTGATACCCAGTTTGATGAAGCTCAAATGCTTGTCAATTATATCCATAATCTAACCCCCATTCGACTTTCCTCAACTAGGAGAAAGAAAAATATCACCCTTGGTCACATCATTGTCTATATTCTTGAAAAATATGAACTTACCTACCCTGTACCACCTAACAATATTCCTATTTTTTTTCATTGATGCTTCCTTCCGTATTCTTTTCCATCACCAAGGGCAAGAGCATGAAGAACCTACTTTAAATGAAGAAGGGGAGATGGTCCTACAGGTGCAACTAAACCAAAACCAGCCCCAGTTCCACCACCTACACCAGCCTACACATCTTACCCTTACGAGGAGATAATACAAAGGTTCGATCGACTAGAATCTCACCTGGACTCACATATTCAACAGTAACAACAATAGCATAGGGCATATATGGCATGGTTTGGAGAACATTCTCCTTGATCCAAGAATAATTATCCTAGTTCCACAAATATTTTTAACCACTACCACCACCACCTAATCAGAGGCCTTCCTACATTTAGTTTTGTGTTATGTATTTCATGTTTGGTAGTTTATTTCATGTCTTAAGTGTTCCTCCTTTTTGGTGATGTCTAAAGGGGGAGTAATTGTTTGGTTATCTTATGTTTGCACTTATTAATTAGTTTTTTTCTGCTTACAATTTTGTTTGTGTTCTTTTGATTTCTTAAAAAAAATTAAAATTAAAAAATTTATCTTACCCCTATTTAAAATCTATCACCTAGTGAGGGAGAGATTTCGAGAAAAAAACATTAATTTACTCATTCAAATAGAAATATTTTTCATCATCAAAAAGGGGGAGATTATTACAATCCAAGATCCCTAGCTTATGATTTTGATGATAACAAATATTATTGATTGAGTTTTATTTCTTCAAGTATATATATTGGATATTATTTTTGTTTGTGCAAACTAATATGTTAGGTACATCATACACCGCTCAAGACTACTATAGACTCAAGTTTGGGTATAATAGGATGTCAATCAAAAAAGTGTATAATCTTAACTTTCTTACATTTTCTATTTCTTGAGTCTGGCCAAGTAAGGGTGTATATAAATTTTCCAAATGTGCACGCATACATAGGGGGAGTGAGGAAAATTTGTGATAAATTTTTTTGTAACTAATCATACTGTATGATTATAATCGTACTATACAATTTATTACCAAAAAAAAAAGATTTAACGGCTAATTGAATCATTAATTCTAATAAACTAATCATACTATATTATATCAATTGTACTATATGATTTATTTCAATTTGAGAAAACCTAGCTACCAAATAAATTAAGAATTTTTAAAAAATAAATTTTGAACTAATCATGTTGTACAATCCTATTCTTATTGTAGGATATTTGAAACTAATAAAAATTATCCCCATGATTAGTTAATTAAATCAAGGCTTATTAAATATGGCTAATCGTAATGTATAATCTTGATCACACTGTACAATTAATAAAGATGAAATCCAATCATCCCAGAGATCGTATCGGTTGAAATATTAATTTTTGAACTAATCATATAGTGTGATATCTATATCATACTGTACAAACAATTGATATTATAGTTACCATATTGCATAATATTAATCGTATCAAATGATCAATAGAGATGATTTTCAATCATCCCCGTGATCGTCTTGTATGAATAAAATGAAACTAAGCTAATTATACTATATAAAGTTATGATCATACAATATGATATATTTATTGAAATTGAACAGTTCATCTGAATGACTTTTCATCATACTAGATGAGTCATGTTTTTAAACTGATTGTACAATATGAATCCAATTCATATTATACGAGCAGAGACAACAAAATTAAAATTTTAGGGTTTTTTGAAGCCTTGTACTTAAGCATCCTTTTGAAATCTTTTTCATAAGGAATTTAGCTATTAAAGGAACTTTGAGGGAGATTATTCTTGAGAGACTTTGAGCTTTGAGAGGAAGAATAAGGTGAGGTTATTTTTGAGGGATAAGGAGTGATAGAGGTTTTACATGGTTGCTCTAAGCAAGCTTGCACCGAGCTTCCTCTAGTGGCCTTAATGAGTTCTTGAAAATTCTCTTAAGAGACAAGCTTCAAAGTTAGGTGTCTGAGGTTCTCTGCCTTAATTAGGAGGTTGAAAAAGAATTGTTCTTCTCTACCATCACCATGAGGATAAAGAAGGATTTGAGGTTCTCTGCCTTCTCCAGTAGGAAGAAAAAGGATTGAAGGTCTGCTACCATCACTAGGAGGGTGACATAGCTTTCGGTTCTCCGTCGCACCAAGTTTAGTTGAAGTGACTCTAGTAAGGGCTTCTCCACCTTATTGTGGGGGTAAAAGGAGAGACACTATAGTGTTAGTGCAATACCCTATGTGGAGGACTCCGGGGAGTGGACGTAGGTCAAGGTTAACCAAACCACTATAAAATCTCTGGTGTGCTCTTTCTTATTTACTTTTTTACTTTTCTACATTTTTATTTCCATAATTTGAATTTACTGCATGAATCTCATCATTTACTATCAACTGTAATTTGGTTAATTTATGATTTACTAAAAGAAAATTTTTCATATCTTAATTGATATATTTGTGCCCTAAAAATGAAAAATATTTTAACCACTAATTTTTTCCCCCATGTTTTAATTTAATTACTTGGATTTATTTTTAAAACTGTTTTCTAGCATAAGCAAAAAAATAACCATTTTTTTAGTAATATTTATGAAATAAGTGGCACCAAAAATTTAATCTACCATATGATCAAGTCTAGGTTTGGTGAACCTATACTTAATGATGATATTATTAATAGCTCTACTATCAATTCACATCCTCCATGATTCATCATTCATAGCTCTACTATCAATGCTAAGACTTCTTCTAGAGGAATCCTTTCTTAAAGACCTCATCAACTTGCATTTTTAGTTCAACATCCTCAAATGGGCAAATCATATAGTTTAGAAGATTTGATAATTATGGACCAAAAACTAGATTTATAGCATGTTATATCTCCTGTATAGGAGAGAGCTCATTAACTAATTAATATGGGTGGAAATTAAAATATTCATCTAATAATTTAGAGAAAATAATAGTTATGTGGTTCTATGTGAAATCATGTGTCACCTCCTTTACTTATAAATGGTGAAAACATATTAATCATAAAACTCCCACCAACTACAAATCTAAGGTCATATTAGACTATATGGTTGGATAAAGGTCTACCTTTAGATGGGATATATGTTAGAAGTGGGATTTTGTGGACTGGGAAACATGTCTTTCTTATTTCACATGACACAGTTTGATAATATTTTCATTATATTTGAACTCATAAGTATTCCCTCTCAAATAATATATGACATTCATGTTAAAAATTCAAGATATCCCTAATATTATATAGATTATATCTATAAAGAGTACATCATACCAAACATGATCCCCATACTCCCTATTTTTATGGGCACCATAAACCTACTAGTGAATAAGAGAGATATATGGTTCTCTCAACTCACATGAAAAAAGCTCTGGATGGTGTATACCCATTATCACCTTCTTGGGTTTTTTAAAGGTACAAACTAATAGTGACAAGGGTAATTCCTCTCAAGAGAAATTATTAAGCGAAAATTATATTAAATTTTATTACATATATTCCTGTGAAAGTTTTAGTTTTGGTTGATATTGTGCAGGAAATTTAAAGAAAAAGGTTACAATATAAGAAATTGGCTTTAGCATCGTGGTGCCCAAATTGTCCATACCAGTGCCATTAATGTCCCATCACCAGTATTGGAGCACCAGGGAGCAACTACTTTCAAGAATTTTATAAATTAATTCAGTGCCCCGGCACAAAATCTTCAAGCACTGAAGTGGTTACAAAGCCCAAGCATCGCATTTAAAATGTCATTGTACCATCATATTCTAAAAAATACACAATTAATTTAGCACCACTACATCATATTCTAAAGTGCTCCAATGCTACGGTGGCACCATTATGCCAAATCTCCAACAGCACTATGGTAAGGAAGTTGGAGCGGTTCACTGATGAAGCATCGCATCAATTTAGCCCAATGTTATGGTGGATACTTCATGCAGCAGCACTAGCTCATTCAATAATGCAATAGTTCCTATCTTTCTAACATTATGATGCCATTGTCAGTTTATCTACTCATTATAAATAGTTTTGTTTTAAAATTTCATAGGGTTACCATTTATTTTGGAATCAAAATAGTGTGAGAGTGTCAGAAAAGTGTAAGGAGAGTCTGTGCTTCAAAAAAATCATTCTAACAGATCTCTAAAATTTATTTGGGCTTATAGAAGTGATCTAGGTTATATCTTGCACTATTTACTCTTCTATGTCGTTGTTATTAATAAATGAAATCTTTTTGGGGTGAATCTCATTCCATCGTTATCTAAACTTGTTGTTTTGTACTTATGATGTGAGATAATGTTTATTTTTATTAAGTAGACTCTTCAACTTAAACTGTTGAATATTATTTTTAATTACTCCTATACATTATTAACCTAGTGCAATGACCATGATCTATTTTAAAATATAGCATGATATATTGCTTCAATGGAGGAATGATGGAATAATTAGGAGAATTGAAACATAAAACTTTTATGCCTAAACATAGGATGGTTAAGAGTTTAGGATCCATGGAGATAAAGCTATAGAATTGTAAGAACTTTACTTTAAACTCTTACAAGCTCAATCAAGATCTAAGAGTGTGTTCACAACAAACATTAGAAGAGTCAACAAATGTAAACATCACATTTATCACAATCATAAGTTCTAAACACATTAAATTTACTTAATCTTCTCTGTTAACATCTATAGTAGTTAAATTATAGGAAACTAGTTGAAATTGGATTTGGCAGGATAAATTTTACAATTCATTTACAAGGTATAAGGATGGACATAGGATACTCTAGTTTCCTCATGGGATCAACACTCTACTCTATACTTTATTACTTGATCAGTATGCACACTTATATTTAATATAGACTTAGTTAATCTCAACATTCTGCAAAGCTTTATAATGTATGAAAAGAGCATGTTATGTTTTTGGCATCATTGCTAGGGAGATTTATGATAATCTTGTTATTAGCTTTATATTCTTAAAAGAATTGCATATGTAATTTTTCTTTTATTTGTATTTGGTTAAATTGGTTTTTGTTGTGAACTAGTTTTAAATTTATGAAATCTTTTAAATTATTCTCAAATTTCAAGAGCATTTATTTTTGTAGTGTATATCATTTTTCATATCTTATAATTATGCGTGCATTGTAGATCTAGTAAGAAAACCCTTTTGTTTAACTTAGAAATAAAGATGACCCTTATAAAAATGAGAAAAACTAAAAGAGCCAAGTTGTAACATTGGTCGAACCAAACCAAACCAAGAGCATGATTCACATATACCTCTTAGAGAGTATCCAAGCCCATGGAAGATGGTATTCAATAAAGAATCCATAAGCCAACCATCTAAGCCTATAACTTTGAGCTTAAATCCACTATTATCCAAATGGTTCAAAACTTATTCTTTAGGGGAACTCCTATCAAGGATCCCAATATATATAGTTACCTTTTTAGTGATTTCTGCTACATTTAAGTATATTAGAGTCTCCAATGACACTGTTAGACTTCATTTGTTTCCCTTTCTTTATGAGATAAGGAAAAATGTGACTGAATTCTTACCCCTGACCTTTATAACCACGTGAATTGATCTGGCCCATAAATTCCTACTTAAGTATTTCTCTCCTTCAAAAATAGCAAAGCTTAGAAGTGATAGTACTTTATTTTCCCAATTTGATGGAGAATCGATCTATGAAGGATGGGAAGATATAAAGAGATTCTTAGGAAGTACCCATACCATGCCTTATATAACTGGTTGGTTATTCAAATCTTTTTATAATGGATTGGTAGGATCCCTTAGATCTATCATAAATGCGATCACGAGAGGATCTTTAATGTCAAAAAACTTTTGATGAAGTTTATGCTTTAATAGAGGAAATCAAACTAATAGTTTTCAATGACTTTCATATAGGGTTAATCCTAGGAAGATAGATAATGTCCAAGAGTCTGATGCTCTTTCCATTTTAATTGCTCAGGTAGCTATCATGTCTAAACAATTGGACAATCTTTGAGTTAGTTTTTCCTGAGGATTCCCTATGCCTTTAAATGAGAATTTTTTTAGTCATTTTTTTATCTTAATGTTTAAGGCATAGAAATTATAAATGTCATTGGCAAATAAAATAACCCCTATTCTAATAAATACAATCAAGACTGAAAGAACCCCCAAAATTTTAATTAAAATAATAATTATTATTATGGAAATTAGTGGAATGCAAATCGGCCTAATAATATAGGATCTTGAACCCTCATCAGTAATAATTTTGAAATCCTAGGCCTTATTTTTCCCCAGGTGTTAATTCTAATATGTAACCTAAGGATAAAAAACCATCTTTGGAGGAATTAGTATTACACATGGAGACTCAATTGTAAAGATAGATGCTATCATTCTGAGCTTAAAAAAAATTATTATAGTAGTTAGCTAGTTCGATCAATAGTAGATCCCAGGAAGCATTATCTATTACCACCAAAGTTATCCTTAAGGAGAAACATGAGGAGTAGTGCCTATCCATCCAACTTAGTAGTGGAAAGGAAATAGGTGAGCCCAGCAAAATCAAGGAGCAAACTCAGGATAAAATTATGGTAGAAGAACCTTTAGTGTCATACTATGCTAAAGAATAAGTTGAACCAGTTAAGAAAGTTTCAAAACCAATTAGGAAAGTTGTAGAGAAATCACTCCCACATTTTCCCCAAAGGTTGATCAAGCAAAATTTAGATAAGAAATTTTTAAGGTTTTTGGAAGCATTTAAGAAATTGAATATTATTATACCTTTTTTAAAATATTAGATCAAATGCCTACCTATGTAAAATTTATGAACGGCATCCTTAATAAAATAAGAAGACTTGGAGAATTTGAGACTATAACATTGACTAAGGAGTACAGTGCTATCTTATAGAAGAAACTCCATGAAAAGCTAAAGGATCTAGGTAACTTTACCACTCCCATGGCTATAGGAGGAAAATTTTGTTGAAGATCACTTTGTGACTTAGGCATTAGTATTAAACTTACACCCTTATTCTTTTTTATAGTTTATACTTAAGAGAGGTCCATCCCACCACAATTACCCTTCAGGTTACTAATAGATCCTTTACTTATCCTAAAGGGGTGCTAGATGATGTTGTTGTTAAAGTCAATAAGTTTGTTTTCTCTATAGATTTTATTATCTTAGATATGGAAGAGGATAGGGAGATACCCAACATCTTAAGGAGACCATTTCTAACAATGGGTAAGGCCATGATTGATATCCATATAGGTTAACTTACCATAAGAGTCCAAGATTTGGAGGTGACAATTGATGTGCTTAAGATTATAAGCTCCCCAATGATAAAAGTGAGGATTACTTTTGAATTGATATGGAAGAGGCTTGTGTTAAGGATAGTAGGGAAGAATTCTTATCTGATAAAAAATTTTGATGTATCTTTGAGTGATGAGGAGGTTAGTGAGGGGTTAGAAGAATATGCTCAATTTATTAAGGAGAACCCTAGGTTATATATAGAAAGGTTGAAAGTTCGATAGGGATGTCAAGCCCTGATGAACTAGTCCCGAGGCTAACCAAGAGGGGGGGTGAATTGCTTATTTAAAAATTTGACAGCAACAGTAAAAACCTTTTCGATGATTTGCAGTGGAAACAAGTAAAACACAAAATCAAAAAGATCAAACACTGAATTCACCCAAGCAGATAATCACAGAAAACTAAAGTGCAGAAAGTAATCAGAAAGAACACACCAGATTTTATAGTGGTTCGGTCAACTTGACCTACATCCACTCCCCGGAGCCTCCCCTCCGGGTATTGCACTAAACCAAAAGTGACTCTCCTTCTTCTCCCACACCAAGGCGGAGAAGCCTGTAAAAAAACTCTTTTCCACCGACACGCTGAGGCAGAGAACCTAACCTCCTTTCGCTTCCTCCTAAAGCAGGCAGAGAACCTCAGACTCCTTTCGCTTCCTCCTGAAGCAGGCAGAGAACCTCAAACTCCTTTCTCTTCCTCCTGAAGAGGGTAGAAAACCCGAATCTTCTTGCGAACGATCCTCCCACAAAGAACACCGACGAGAACAGAGACAACGAATGGAGAAGATGACTCTGATCCTTACTTGGAGAAACCTTTGTGAATCCCTCACAAACTCCCCGTCACAAGATCCTCTCCCTCACTCCCA
The DNA here is from genome assembly GCA_019925795.1 of Dendrobium chrysotoxum. Classification (NCBI taxonomy): domain Eukaryota; kingdom Viridiplantae; phylum Streptophyta; class Magnoliopsida; order Asparagales; family Orchidaceae; genus Dendrobium; species Dendrobium chrysotoxum. The sequence goes on from CM034315.1 coordinate 44,210,821, forward strand.
AACTCTCACTCTCTCTCTCTCTAGGGTTTCTCTTGAAAGGAAAGTGGCAAAAGATTTTTTTTATTGAAAGAAAAGATCTTTTATATGAGGGCTCAAAATTTGCCCTAAATCTCAACTGGTCGGCCTAGATCATCCAGGATGATCTATAAATCAACCTGTACGATCAGTTCAAAATTAGCTGTTTTAGCCTGAACGATCTGGCTCTTCTAGACGATCAGTGGAAAAAGTTGTTTTGATCGTCCCGTACGATTCTGCGATCGTCCGGGATGATTAGTATAAATTCAGGAATATCGTCCAAAACACCGCTCGGATCATCCAGAGAAAATTGTGCTGGACGACCAAAAAATGACTTGATCATCCAGGATGATACGGATATCGTCCTGTACGATTAGTTCAAAAAGTGCCAAAATCGTCCTGAGCACCCCTCTGGACGTACAGCTGAAATGCACGAGACGATCCAGATTATCCCGGATGATGTGATCGTATCAATTAAACATTAATTGCTTCACTTAATCACCAGACTAATTTAGGCATGATTGTACTGGATCATTCAGGATGATACACGTATCATCTGGGATGATCAGACCAAATATCTAAAAATAAAACTTGCCTAACTTGATCGGGCGGCTGAGAATTTCTGATTTGAGCCTGTCATCCCGTACGATGTATGGATCATCCTGAATGATCTGCTTAATCAGATAAACTTAACTTGGTCACCCTAATTAGGGTTTCCATTTTTACATGATCATCCAGGACAATGTGAATATCGTCTAAGACGATCTGAACAAAAAATGAACAGAAACTCTAATTCACTCAAGCTCTTCCCCTGAGTGTGTGTGTGCAAGGTTACATAGCTAGGGGATCAGTTACATTACAATTGACTCAAGAAAAAGAAAATTAGTACATTTAGACACACTTGGACCTGATCTTGAGTTGGCTTGAGTTGCTCTTGATCTTTTGTACCTGAAATGGATTAGCCAAGTAAAACACAATAGAAACATATTTGTCATCATCAAAACCAGATTTACAATAATCTCCCCCTTTTTGATGATGGAAAATATAAGTGCAGTAGTTTAAAAAATAAAAGAACTAGGAGATCGAAAAACAAATTTCTTTCCAAATTTTATTGAACAACCAAAATATTACAAGAAAGACAACTACACATGAAGTAACCAATCACAAGACAAGAATAAACACTACTACAACTAAAATTAAGAACAAAAACTACAACAACTGACTCCCCCTTTTGACATCACAAAAAGGAGGAGGAAAAACAGAAAAAAAAAGACACCAATACAAATAGAAAAACAAACAGCACAAAATAGAAAACTAAAATGGAAGCGGATCCTGATCAGAAGGAGGACGTGGCTGTGGTGGTGTAAACTAACTGTGGATGGCTGCAAAGTGGGCTCCAATCCAGGAAATGTCCTGGTCATACTGCTATTGCTGCTGAGTAGTATAGTCAGTAAAGCGCTGCAGATCCTCAGCAAGCTGCTGCTCCTGGGCAGCAACATAAGAGTTGAAGAAGGCCTCCCACTGGTCGAACCGCTGCACCAGATGATCAAAAGAAGAAGCAATGCGAAGGGGAGCAGGTGCGGCAGGAACTGGAATAACTTCTTCCTCTTCCTCCTCAACATCCGGGGCGGGCTCTGAATGTAATCGGGTACTGTGTAGGACATGGAATGAATTGTTTGTGAAGAAGGAAGGAGGGACATTGGGAGGGACTGGATACTGTATGTCATATTTTGTCTCTAAGGCATAAGCTATGATGTGTCCTAAGGCTAGATTAAAATGACGTCTATGTCCCGGATCCCTAATAGTGGTGAGGTGCTCGATGTATTTGATAATAAGGTCAGTGGCATTGAAGTCTCGGTGGGCCAAGATGTAATATGTGGTCAGAGACAGTAATGGGGTAATGTGAATTCGATCCCCAGCCTTTGGGATGATGGAGGAATGAAGGACGTGCTGAATGGTCCATACATACTTAAGGAGGGTAGTGCAAGCATTGTCGTGGTAGGGTGCATTTGTGTTTCTAAGAAAGTGATTGGCGACACTCCAATCAAAGTCAGGATCAGTAAAAAGACTATGCATTTTGTCGTTAGTCATAGAAAGCTGAAGAATATTATGAAAGTCCCGAGCAGTGAGTTCCACAGGACGTTTATTCACATAGGAGCGGAGGGTGGAATAGTCAGCAGAAATGGGAAGATTGGCAAAGAAGACTTGAAGAAAGTTCAAGGCTAAAAGGAAAAGTGAGGGTAAGGATAAAAGTGAGCGAGGTGTGCGCGAAAAGATCAAGAATAGGATAGATAAGGGTGTAGGGATTTATGATTTTTGATTGAGTGATGCCCACCTTTAGATATTGCTCGAAGGCAGCCTGATCGGCTGCATTGGGAAAGCAGGGATCAATATTCCCCCGTGAGGAGCTCACACCCTTCTTCCTAGAATGCTTCATGCAAGCCATTACAAAGCACAAGTGAGGGAGAGTGGAAGGAGATGTGTAGAAAAAACTGAAGAAATTGGCTGCTTAAATAGAAACCAGCTGGATCATCCCGTATGATCGTGCGATCATCCAGGACGATATGAGCATTTATGACGGCCAGGATGATTGGTCAAAAAAGTAGTCGGATCGTCCGGGAAGATCCGAGATCATCTAGGACGATTAGACACAGGAGATCGTCTCGAGGAGTCAAGCCGGACGACTGTTGATGAAAAGTATCATCCAGTACGATTAGGTGGATCATCCAAGATGATGTGTAATAAGTGTGACAGACGGGCTGAATTTGAATCGTCCAGCTGCTGACACGTGGATAGCCCAGGACAATTAGGTGGATCGGCCAAGGCGATGAGCAATTATTGGTGCAGTCTCAGCCGTTCGATCAGATCAAGAAAATATGGATCATATCATCCAGGATGATGTAAGTATCGTCCTAGACGATCACCAATAATTAGTGTACTCAGTAATATGACAAGAGTGGGGATGATTTGAATGGATCGTCCAGGATGATTTATGGATCATCCAGGACAAAGAAGATTATCCAAGACGATGTGTGGATCGTCCAGGATGATGTGAAGAAAATAGGAAAAAGATGGAGGATGGAGATGAAAGATCAGGGATCCTAAAACAAAGACACAAATAGTAAAATGAAAAAACAAAAACAAAGTAAATAAAACTTGAAACGAGAACACAAAAAATAATGATTTTTTTTTTGAATCAATCTGCTCCCGTAAATCAGAATTTTTCCTTGATTTTAAATCCAAAAACCAATAAGGAGATGATCGACAGCACTAAAATCCAGAAAAAGTTGGAAAATCGACTTTTGTAACTCCCACCTCGGACACCTTATAGATTCAAATCCCTTTCAAAACAAAAAATCCGATTCAAAAGAAAAGAAATTAGATTCGAAAAGAGATCCTTTCAAGCCTCGTTCGAGAAAAATATCTGATATAATAGTGTTACAAACTAATAAATCAGAAATCAGGATTTTCAAACTCAAGCTTTTAAAAATATGAAGTGGTGCACGAATTTTTCTAAGACATTTAGTGATCTGAATGGGAAGAAAGCTCGGTTGGGATCATTTTGTGCCTATTTTTCAATTAGTTTGGCACTTTGCACATCTTTTAATTTTTGATACACTTTGTGTATCTTTTAGTTTAGCGACATGTCGCATCTTTTTAGCTTTGGGCTCATTTTGTGCCACTTTTTCAATTTATTTGGCGGACTGCGCATCTTTTGTAAGCTTTCTCCCTCTCAAAATCGTTAAAGGACCTCAGCTGTAAAATTATCTTCCAGACATAGGAGACGCTCTCCACAATAAGAAAGAGTAATTCACAAAACAAAAACCATACATTGTATGATAAGTACAATCACTTGGTTTAGAAAATCATAATAATGACTGAAGATTTTGAAAATACTATTCATATGAGGTAGATTACTGTAGGAAGATAAAATAAATCTCTATTTCAAAAACTAATATTTTAATTTTGAAGAAGATTTTTATCTAAAAGAAATAATACACCAGTAAAGGAGTTAGAGGAAGAGAAACAATCATCAATGTTTCTTCTCTTTAACAGATCCAGTGGAATTAATCACTGCTTCTCAGCTTTAAAATAAAAATAAGGTAAAACTCTCAGTCAGAAATCCAGTATATAAGAAGTAGTGAGTAGTGATCGAATTTTGAAAAGCATACCATAGAAAATAAAAGAGATGAACCAGTAAATAAATAAAAAAATAGGTAGAAAATCACATCAAAATAAGTACTCAAATCAAACTAACACTAAGGCTAAAATAGAAATCAGCAGAACAAATAAACATAACAGAAAGCAAATAATCAAATTAAAAAGCTAACTAACAGAAATAGAATGAAAAATAGATAAATCAGAAATCAGCAATCATCAAAATCAAGCATTTATGTCAATCACACCTAATCTGGTCCTCAAGATGCTGAATGAGTCAAAGGCCAGTGGTTTAGTAAATATGTCAGCCAGCTGATTTTTAGTTGCTACATGATGTAGCTCAATGTCCCCTTTCTTAACATGGTCCCTAATGAAGTGATGCCTTATATCAATATATTTTGTCCTAGAATGTTATATTGGAATCTTAGAGATGCAGATGACACTAGTATTATCACACAGACTAGAAATTGTGCCCACATGTAATCCTAAATCCAAGACTTATTGTTTCAACCAAAGAACTTGGGCCACACAACTTCCTAAGGCAATGTACTCAGCTTCAGCAGTGGAAAGTGCAACTGAGTTCTATTTTCTACTGGACCAGGAGACTAAGGACTATCCTTTGAATTGATAAGTTCCAGAAGTGCTCTTCCTATCCACCCTACACCCTGCAAAGTTAGAATCAGAATATCTAATAATCTTAAAAGAGGTGCTGTGCCTAGGGTACCAGATTCCTAGGTTTAGCGTTCCTAAAAGATATCTAAGAATTCTCTTAATAGCAGTCAGGTCGGACTCTTTAGGATCAGCCTAAAACCTAGTACAAAGACAAACACTAAACATGATATTAGGTCGACTAGCAGTCAGGTAAAGCAGTGATCCAATTATTCCTCTATACTTCTTCTGATCAACAGATTTTCCACTTGAATCCTTATCTAACTGAACAGAGGAGCTCATGGGAGTGTTGATTAGCTTAGCCTTATCCATTTCATATTTCTTCAAAATGTCCTTAGTGTATTTAGATTGATTTAGAAAGGTTCCATCATCCATTTTCCTTATGCTAACCCTAAAAAGTAGGACAATTCTCCCATCATACTCATTTCAAACTCCTTACTCATTATTTTAGAAAGCTCATCACATAAATATTTATCAGAAGATCCAAAAATTATATCATCAACATAGATCTGGACAATGAGTAATTCATCCCCTATTCTCCTCAGAAAAAGGGTGGTGTCTACGCTCCCCTTAACAAACTCTCTCTCTAACAGGAATGTGCTAAGCCTCTCATACCAAGCTCTGGGTGCCTGTTTCAATCCATATAAGGCCTTTTTCATTTTGTAGACATGATTTGGATATTGGGAACTCTTAAAACCTGGGGGTTATTCTACAAAAATATCCTCTTTTATTACCCCATTTAGAAAGGCACTCTTGACATCCATTTTAAACAGCTTAAATCTCTTATAACAGGCAAAGGCTAGTAGCACTCTAATGGCTTCCAATATAGCTACAGTGGCAAAGGTCTCCTCGAAATCAATCCCTTCAATCTGATTATACCCCTTAGCCACCAATCTTGCCTTATTCCTAACCATCACATCAGAATCATTCATCTTATTCTTAAAGACCCACTTGGTTCCCACAACACTTTGATTTCTAGGTCTTTCTACTAACTCCGAAACATCATTCCTTACAAATTGATTCAATTCTTCTTGCATAGCTAAGATCTAAAACTCATCAGAAAGGGCTTGATTGATGTTGGTGGGTTCAGTCATTGAGATAAATGTAGAGTGGTTTACTTCCTTCCTAAGTCGATGCCTAGTCCTAACACCTTCAGAAGGGTCTCCTAAGATCAATTCTTTAGGATGACTCAAAGAATATCTCCAATCTATAGGCAATGTGGTTTGAGGTTCTACCCTTTCCTCCAGATTTGCATTTTCAACTCCTTGGGTAATCTCCTCTACCTCTTCTTCTTCCTCAACTCTAGTCACCTTAGGATCAGATTCATCAAACACCACATGAGTTATCTCTTCCACCACCAAAGACCTCTTATTAAACACCCTAAAGGATTTCTCCACATTAGAATAGCTTAAGAACACTCCTTCATCAGATTTGGGATCAAACTTTCCTATGGATAATTTCCCATTGTTCAGAATGAAAACCTTACAGCCAAAGACATGGAGGTGGGACAGGTTTGGAGTTCTACCCTTAATGATCTCATAAGGTGTCTTGTTCAGATTGGATCTTACATTCACCCTATTCTGCACATAACAGGTAGTGTTCACCGCTTCAGCGCAAAAGTATTTTGGAAGTGAATACTTGGCAAGCATGGCTCTAGTGGCTTCCACTAAGGTCCTGTTCTTCCTTTTTGCTACCCCATTCTGCTAAGGGGTCCTAGGAGCTAAAAAATTGTGACCAATCCCTTGCTCCTCATAAAAACTTCCAAACTTCACATTTTCAAACTCTCCACCATGATCACTATAAATAGTCAAGATCTCATAACCTAACTTCCTCTGAATCTAAGTGGAGAAGGATTTAAATTCATCAAATGACTCAGATTTATGTGACAGAAGTTTAATCCAAGTGAACCTCGAGTAGTCATCAACAATTACAAAACCATAGACTTTTCCCCCTAAGCTAGTAGTGCTAATGGGTCCAAAGAGGTCCATGTGAAGAACTTCTAAAGGTCTAGAGTTACTAATGTCCTTAATAGAGTGAAAGGAGGACTGGACTTGCTTCCCTAATTGATAGGCATTACACAGGTGGTCCTTAGTGAACTTAAGCTTTGGGACACCTCTAACTAAGTCCTTTTGGGGGACTCTCCTAAGGGTTTTCATACTGGCATGACACAATCTCCTATGCCACAACCAAGACTCATCAGCAGTAGTTTTTAAGCAAATTGAATTTTCAGCTTTAATGCAACTTACATCCAGCTTGTTGACATTATTGATCCTTTGTCCCTGTAAAACAATTTTGTCATTTAAGCTTAAAATGCATCCAGTGGGCAGGAATTTGATGCTATATCCTTTGTCACAAAGTTGACTGATACTTAGTAAGTTATGTTTCAGTCTATCTATAAGCAAAACATTGTCAATCACAAAATTCTTTGAATCACCAATTATACCTGAGCCTACCACCCTCCTGGTGGTGTTATCTCCAAGTGTAACCTTGCCTCCAGCCCTGGCCTCTAGCAAAATGAACTGATTTGCATCTCCAGTCATGTGTCTTGAATATCCACTGTCCAGGTACCACATGCTCTCATAAGGTCTTGTGTGAGAGCACACCTACAAAATCATCAAACGTCAGTTTTAGGAACCCAAATAGGTTTGGGTTCCTTCTTATGAAAAGAAGAATGCGATGTATGTGTGCTGTACTGTGAGACATGCAATTAGGGTCTCCACACCCAATGTGTACTATGATGAACAGTGCAGGTATGGGAAATGTATCCTAGCATGCCACATGAAAAACATATAACACCAGGAAAAGGGTTAACTAATCTACGTGGGTGATATTGCTTCTTCCTAGGTTTGTATGAAACATGCTTTGATGATTTTAAAACAAATTCTTCAAAAGGTGGAGGTGCATAAAACTGTGCAAAAGTAGGAGGTGTTTTATTTTTCTCAAAATTACTGATTTTCACTTTCAAAAATTCATTCTCCTTGTTAAGACTTGCAATTTCAAATTTCAAAGCACCATTGCTACTCTCCACTTCACATGCCAGATTGTCTAATTCTTTAAAAGCTCTTTCTAAATCAACATGTGAGGTTTTCAATAAATCATGCTCAGTAAGTAAATCAGAATATTTTTTTTTCCAATTCATCAAACTCATCAAGTAAAGACATGTGATTTCTGTCAAGTGTGGAATGATCTTTAATTATAGAATCATGCTCTTTTTGTAAGTTCAGAAATTCTAGTTTCAGGCTAGCATGAGTTTTCTTAAGCTTCCTATATGATGTATGAATTCTTTCAAATATTTCAAATAATTGATCGTAAGTAAGCTCACATACCTCTTCCTGGTCAGACTGACCAGGATGAACATCAGCCATCAGACATAGATTTGTTTCCTTCTTTTCAGCTTCAGTCTAAGAGGAGTCAGATGCAGAATCTGCCCAGAACGCCTTCTAAATCTGCTTCTTATCCTTTCTGAACTTGTGTTTCTCCTCACCCTTCTCCTTACTTGGGGGAGCTTTAAGTGTAGGACAATTAGCCTTAATGTGTCCCTGCTTCCCGCATTCAAAATAAACAGTATCAGATGAACCTTTAAAATTTTTGCTGGACTTACCCTTGTTCCACTTCTGAAAGTTCTTGTATTTCTTCCTTAGAAAGCTTTTGAATTGCCTAGTGATCAAGGCAACATCATTGCTATCAGACCTGGAAGAACTAGTATCACTCTTGTTGGCCTTCAGTGCCACTATTTTCTCCTTCTTCTTCTCACCTGCATCAAGCTGTCTTTGGTTCACCCCTTGCTCGTAAGCAATGAGTGATCCAAGTAAGCTATCAATAGAGTAGTATCCAAATCTTTAGATTCAGTGATTGCAATTATTTTAGCATCATACGAAGAAGGCAAACATCTAAGATTTTGTTCACTCTTTCGTAATTTGTATGTTCTCTACCTAAGGCGTGCAAAGAAGTGACAATTTGAGTGAATCTCGTATACATTTCAGAAATGGTTCAGTAGGTTTCATGCAAAAAAGTTTATATTCATGAAGTAAAATGTTTAACCTAGACTATTTGACTTCAGTTGTACCTTCATACGTGATGCACAATCTATCCCAGATTTCTTTACCAGTTATACACATAGAGACACGCATATAATCATCAAATTTTAAAGCACAGAAAAAACAATTCAAACATTTGGCATTCAATTATGCTAAGTCACGATCATTAAAAGTCCAATCAGTAAAGGGCAGTTCAGTTTTCACATTGTTAATCATTCTAAATGGTGGTTCGTATCCATCCTTAACAAGCATCCATATACGATAATCAATTGATTGAAGAAAAGTGGACATGCGAGTTTTCCAAAAATCAAAAGGAATATTATCAAACAATGGCAGTCATGTAATTGAATAACCTTCAGCAGTATTACGATTACCAAAGTTAGCCATGGATCAAATTCAAAAGTTTTTCAAAATTAGATTTTATGAATCCCTCTCTGATACCACTTGAAAGTTTGATAGGGATATTAAGCCCTGATGAACTAGTCTCGAGGCTAACCAAGAGGGGAGGTGAATTGGTTATTTAAAAATTTGAGAGCAACAGTAAAAACCTTTTCAATGATTTGCAACCAAAATAAGTAAAACACACAATCGAAAAGATCAAACACTGAATTCACCCAAGCAGATAATCACAGAAAACTAAAGTACAGAAAGTAATCAGAAAGAACACACCAAATTTTATAGTGGTTCGGTCAACTTGACCTACGTCCACTCCCTGGAGCCTCCCCTCTGGGTATTGCACTAAACCAAAAGTGATTCTCCTTCTGCTCCCACAGCAAGGTGGAGAAGCCTGTACAAAAACTCCTTTCCACCGACACGGTGAGGCAGAGAACCTAACCTCCTTTCGCTTCTTCCTGAAGCAGGCAAAGAACCTCAGACTCCTTTCGCTTCCTCCTGAAGCAAGCAGAGAACCTCGAACTCCTTTCGCTTCCTCTTGAAGTGGACAGAGAACCCGAATCTTCTTACGAACGATCCTCCCACAAAGAACACCGACAAGAATAGAGACGATGAACAGAGAAGATGACTCTGATTCTTGCTTAGAGCAACCTTTGTGAATCCCTCACAAACTCCCCCTCACAAGATCCTCTCTCTCTCTCTCTCTCCAAAACTCTCTCTCTCTCTCTCTTTAGGGTTTCTCTTAAAAAGGAAATTGGTAAAAGATTTTTTTTGTTGAAAGAAAAAGATCTTTTATATGAGGGCTCAAAATTTACCCTAAATCTCAACTATTCGGCCTAGATCATCCTGGACGGTCTACAAATCGTCCTGTATGATCAGTTCAAATTTAGTTGTTTTAGCCTGGACGATCTAGCTCTTCTGGACGATCAGTGAAAAAAGTTGTTCTGATCGTCCTATACGATTATGCGATCGTCTGAGACGATTAGTGTAAATTCAGGAATATCATCCAGAAGACCGCTCGTGTCGTCCAGAGAAAATTGTGCTGGACGACCAAAAAATGACTTGATCGTCCAGGATGATACGGATATTGTCCTGTACGATTAGTTCAAAAAGTGCCAAAATTGTCCAGAGCACCGCTCTGGACATACAGCTGAAATGCACGAGACGATCCAGATCATCCCGGACGATGTGATCATATCAATTAAACATTAATTTATTTCCATAATCACCAGACTAATTTAGGCATGATTGTACTGGATCGTCCAAGATGATACACGTATCGTCCGGGATGATCAGACCAAATATCTAAAAATAAAACTTGCCTAACTTGATCTGGCGGCTGAGAATTTTTGATTTGAGCCTATCATTCCGTACGATGTATGGATCATCCAGGACGATCTGCTTACTCAGACAAACTTAACTTGGTCACCCTAATTAGGGTTTCTATTTTTACTTGATCATCCAGGACGATGTGAATATCATCCAGGACGATCTGAACAAAAAATAAACAAAAACTCTAATTCACTCAAGCTCTCCCCCTGAGTGTGTGTGTGCAAGGTTACTTAGCTAGGGGATCAGTTACATTACAATTGACTCAACAAAAGGAAAACCAGTACATTTAGACACACTTGGACCCGATCTTGAGTTGGCTTGAGTTGCTCTTGATCTTTTGTTCCTGAAATGGGTTAGCCAAGCAAAACATAATAGAAACATGTTTTTCATCATCAAAACTAGATTTGCAACAGAGGTAAGAGACTTTGGATACTTTATCCCTAGGTAGATCTTTAAGACCATCTATTGAGGAGCCTCTTATTTTAAAGCTTAAGTCCCTTCCTAAATATTTATAGTATACCTTCATTGATAAAAAATTGACTTTTCCTATGATCATTTCAACAGATCTAGGACAAGATGAGGAAGGCAAGTTAATTAGGGTTCTAGGTGAATACAATAAAGCTTTTGGCTGGACCATAGTAAATATCAAGGGAATCAATCCATCCTTATGCATGCATAAGATCTTGATGGAGGAGAATTTCCTACCAAAAGCTGATCCTCTAAGAAGACTAAACCCTAACATGAAAATGGTAATTAAGAAGGAGATTTTTAAGTGGTTAGATAATGGAATTATATGTTCTATATCTAATAGTGCCTGAGTGAGTCCTAATTACTATGTCCCTCTGAAAGGTGGCTTAACTTGGCTGTAGTATCCAATGAGCATAATGAGTTGATTCCTATAATGATAATGAGTGAGTGAACCTGAGAAAAGATCATTTTTACTTACTATTTGTTTACCATATGTTAGACAGGTTTGTGGGGCATTCATTTTGTTATTTTCTATATTAATATTTAGGGTAACATTAGATTCCTATAGGACCTGAGAATCAGGACAAGACCACCTTCACTAGTCCCTTTAGGATATTTTCTTTAGAAGCATGCATTTTGGGTTGTGCAATGCCCCTACAACATTCTAGTACTAATGATGTATATTTTCTCAAATTTGATCAAGCAGTGCATTGAGTAATTTATGGATAACTTATTTGTATTTGGCACCACTTCTAATTCTTGCTTGGATCATTTAATTATTGCCTTAAATGATGTGTAAAAATAAATTTGATGTTGAATTGGGAAAAAATATCAATTTAAGATGGACAAGGGGATAGTGTTAGGAAATAAAATTTTGGGGAAGGGATTAAAGCTAGATAAGGCTAAAGTTTAGGTTATTAAAAATTTGCCACCCCTACCCTTGTAAAAGGTATTAGGAATTTTTTATTACATGCTAGGTTTCATAGAATATTTATTAGAAACTTTTCCAAAATCATAAAACCAATTGTATTTGATGATGATGTCATGATGCCTTTAAAAGTTTGAAGCAGCAGTTGATCCCTGCACCTATTACTTTACTTCTAACTGGTCTTCACATTTTGAGGTTATGTGTGATGCAAGTGATTATATTATTGGATCTATTTCGGGTCAAAGGAAAGATAAGAAGTTTCATTTTATATTTTATGCTGGATGAACTTTAAATGTTACTCAGTGTAATAGTTCTACTATTAAAAAAAAGCTGCTAAGGTTCTAGTTTATACAGATAATTCTATTATCAAATATCTTATGATAAAAAATAAAGTAAAACCTAAATTGGTGCAGTGGATACTTTGTTATAAGAATTTAATATAGAAATCCTTGATAGGAAGGGCACCGAGAATGAAATTACCAATTATTTTTCTAAATTAGAAAGGCAAGAATCTACATTTGATGAGTGTGACATTAATGAATTCTTTTCTGAGGAGCATCTATTTCCATTGCATTGGCATGTTTCACCTTGGTATATTGGTATGGTGAATTTCATTATAAGTGGTGTTTTACTTTTTGATTTATCCCACTCTAAAAGGAAAACATTTATACATGATGCCAAGTTTTAGGGATGGCCATATCTCCTTAGAAAATACAATCATCAAATCATTAGGAGATGTGTTCTTGAGAAAGAAATAAAATCCATAATTAGAAAGTGAATGTTAAGTGTAAATTTTATAGTGTTTTACTACCTAAAATATCAATAAAAATATTATTTTTAGTTATTATTGTGTAGGAATGTCTCAAAAAAGGTGAAAAATCCATAAGTAATGAACCAGCACTATAGAGCTTAAACTACCAGCATCGTAACGTCGCAGCATTCACAACACCTGGGTGGCAGATCAGGAATTTACATTTCTAGAGCCTTAGGAAAAATGGCAATTAATTCAGTGCCACGGTGGAGCCAAGGCTAGTGTTGTAGCTCTTAACAACACTACAACACCATAAATCAGCTTCGCAGTGTCAGAGTCTCATGAATTTTAGAGTTAGATTGCTGAATTGTACAACACCACATCATAGGATTACACATTCAAGCGTTGTAATGCTCAACTTCTAAGTGTTGTGGTGGAGTAGTTAACAAAAGCTGGAGCCACATCGGGTCAATCTAGCATTATAATAGAGCTATCCCAACAAAGTTGAAGCGCTAATTCATTCTATAATATTGCGGCACCTTAATATCGAGCATCGTAATGCCTGAATCCATTTATGTACTTAATATAAATAGTTTTTTAGACATTTTATTAGGGGGTTCTATCATTTCAAGGGAGGTCTATCACTTTTAGTGAGTCTTAAGAGCTTATGTTTAGTGCCCCTTTGAGTCAAGTTTAAGAAGGCCAAAGGAGCGAATGATACTTCATTTAGAGATCTTAAGCAAATCTTTTTGCAAGAAATCAGACATTGTAAGGAGTGTGGTGAGTGTATTGTACTATCCATATGACATCCAATTTCACTTTACTCATGTACTTTCTCTTATATGCTAGTAATAAAATCTATTTTATTTTCTTTTATTTTCATTACTGACTAATTTTCTAATTTTGGGATAATTATGTGAGTCCTTTATAAGGAATAATATAGACTCTTGTGCCTTTAATGAATAATAAATATTTTTAATATCTTTTATCCTTAATTTAATATATATAATGGCCATATCTATAGTTGAAATTCAGTATAATATATTTTCTTGAGAAAGGAATATTAAAATAATTAGGACTATTGGAATGGAGCTCTTGCATGCCTAGATATAAGATGGTTAATGTTCTAGGTTCTATGGATATATAATCATTGTAGGAAGACCATAAACCTCTATTCATATCTCTACAAGCTCGACAAAGATTTAGGAATGCATATGCTTTGATCCACATCAAACATTGATGTCATTGGGGAATTAATGCCATCAAACTTTTGGCATTGTTGCTGGGGAAATAAGGTGTGAATTTGAAGTTTGATCTATATTATTGAACTAGTTGCATATTTAGTCCAACTTGTACTTATAACCTATATCCTGCCTATTACTTTATTTAAAAATTTTTTAAAAAGAAATATTTTACCTATTATTATTATCATAATATTTTTTATAATTTAATTTTTTTCTTTGTTATTGCATACATATTAGATCTAGTAAAAAGTCATTATTTTATTTAGAGATTGAGAGGACCCTTACAAAAATTAAAAAATCTTAAAAAATTTTAGCTTTAGATATGGCTGAGCTAATTTAAGACCAGGATCATTCTAGACCTCTTAGGGAGCATGGCAATCCTGTGGTAGATGAAATTCATCAAAGTATCAATAAACCTACTACTCAAGCCAATAAGTTTGAGCTAAAACCCACCATAATTTAGATGGTTCAAAATTTCCAATTTTGTGGAAATATTGTTGAGGTTCTCAACCTATACTAAGCTAGCTTCCTAGATATCTATGCAACACTCAAGAAAAATTATGTCAGCAATGATGCCATTATGCTTTAATTATTTTCATTTTTTTTAAGGGACAAAGTTAAGATGTGGTTGAATTTCTAACCCCTAGGCTATATAATCACCTGGAATGAGTCAGCACATAAATTACTAGCTAAATATTTTCCACCTTCTAAAACTATTAAGTTTACAAATGACATCACATTTTTTTTCTTAGTTTGAAGGAGATTCAATTTATAAAAGTTGGAAGAGGTTTAAGGAGACACTTAGAAAATGCCCTCACCATGTCCTATTTGATTGGTCAGTTATTTAGGCTTTCTATAATGGGCTTGTAGGATCACTTAGGTTAATAATTAATACAGTAGCTGGAGGATCTTTAATGTCTAAGCCATTTGATTAAGCTTATGCATTAATTAAGGAAATAATAATAAATAATTTCTAGTGGCCTTCAAATCGGGTGAATCCTAAGAGTAGTTGGAGTTTATAAATAATATGCTTTTTTCAATTTTAACTACTCAGGTAGCTATTATTTATAAATAATTAGATACTTCTGGAGTTATTTTAGGATCAAGTACACCTATGCAATTGGAAGAGCATTATTTGAATTCTATTGGTGATAATGGTGCTCAAGAGATTAAGATTGTGAATTTGATTCAAAAACAAAATAATCCCTATTCAATACCTATAATCTAGGTTACAGGAACCACCCTAATTTTAATCAGTCTAATAATAATGTGGTCATAACAATCAGGGGAATGCCAACCAATTAAATCACAAAAAAAAAAAAAATTAGAGTAATTCTCAGCAACCTATAGCAAACCCTAGACCTTCTTATCCCCTAGGTTTTAATAAAAAAAACAATTCAACCATTGGAAGACACCTTTGGAGATGGTAGTGATTTAATTGGGAATTCAATTACAAAATCGAACTACTACCCTTAGAAACATAAAAAACCAAAATAGTGAAACTTTCTAGTTTGATCAATAATAAATAATATCATGAATAGTCTATCTTGGAAGATAAGAAATTAAAAGAGTAATGTAATAATATTCAATCTACAAAATAACCTGAACTAAGAAAAGAAACTCAAAGGCACAATAGAAAGGTTATAGAGAGACCACCACCATCTTTTCCCTAGATGTTGATTAAACAAAATTCGAATAAATAATTCTCTAGGTTCTTAGAAATGTTCAAAAAATTAACCATTAATATACCCTTCTTTGAAGCCTTAAAGTAAATGCCCACCTATGCTAAATTTATGAATGATATCTTGAATAATAAAAGAAAATTGGAAGAATTTGAAACTATAGCTTTAACTGAGTATAGTACTATTATTCAAAAAATGATCTATAAAAAGTTGAAGAATCCTGATACTTTTAATATTAACATAACTATAGGTGACAAATTTTATGGAAGAGATTTGTGTGATTTAGGATCCAACATTAATCTGATGCCTTTATTCATTTTTAAGAGATTATAAATGGGAGAGGTTCAACCCATCACTAACACCATTCAGCTTGCTAATAGATTATTTATTTATCCTAAGGGGGTGGTAGAGGATATTCTTATTAAGATAGATAAGTTTATCTTCCTTATTGATTTTATTGTCTTAGATATGAAAGAGGATAGGGAGACACCTATTGTCTTGGGAAAACCTTTCTTAGTAAGAGGTAAGGCTATGATTCATGTTTTAATGGAGAATTAACTATGAGAGTGCAAGATTAAGAAAAAACTTTTTTTTTTTGAAGGGCTGCACAAGGAAATTTATTAAAAGAGAAATTACACTGTAAAATTCTTTCTTTAACAGAGAAATAAAGGAGGGAGGAATTTTATTACAGCTAATATCATCGCAAATAAAATCAGAAAGAAGAGCATAGTTAACACAAAGATTAGCTAACTTATTCAAATTTCTATTAGAAAAATGAAATAAAATGTGATTAAAAAAATTTAAAAAGATAAATCCTCCATGACCTTATCTTCCTTATTCGGACACTTCTTATTAATCAAACTCTGAATGGATTTGATAACATTATAATTTTCTCCTTCTATAATGATTCCTTTTGCATCAAGCATCCAATCCTATACAACCTTCTTCAAAGATGTGATAGCTAGCATCTCCAATTGTGAGATGTCCCAGTGAAGTCCGGTGAAGCCAAAAGCTAAAAGGAATATTCATTTACAATCTCTTAACACTCCACCAATACCTAACTTATTTGATCACAACAAAGAGGCACCAATATTTATTTTAATCCATTCGGGCAGAGGAGGGTACCAAGAGGAATGAGACAGCTGATGAGGCTGATTTGTACCCCAGTGTTTCGAATACAGATTAAAAGTAAAGGAAGCAACAACCCAGTTAACTGCATTAGCAGCCACAAACAAAAACCCATCTTCCTTTCCGCCATGTATAAGCTTACCTCTGCGCTTCCAAGAAAAAAACACAGCTAAGCAATACAAATTCCCAATGAAAAGGTTAGCTATTGATAACCATTCCAGCATATTATTACAATCTTCAAGAGAATTAACACATGGCATAGTAAAACCCCATGATTTAAGCAACTGAAATACATTACAAAGTTTATCGAAACCAACAGCAATGTGGCATGCATTTTCCACAACATTACAACCTCTTGGGAAGACATTGCAATCCAACAACCTCCTATACATTAGAAAATCATTAGAAGGAATTGCATTGTTATTTAATCGCCACCAAAATAATTCAACTCGAGGTCTGAGCTTCAGTTTTCTAATCCAGCTCAAATAATTATCTTCACCAAATTCTTCATACAGTTTAGACAAGGGTACAACAGTTATTGATTTACCAGAATATTTGTAAAACAGCTCTAATTCATCCCTCT
This sequence comes from Dendrobium chrysotoxum, assembly GCA_019925795.1. Taxonomy (NCBI): domain Eukaryota; kingdom Viridiplantae; phylum Streptophyta; class Magnoliopsida; order Asparagales; family Orchidaceae; genus Dendrobium; species Dendrobium chrysotoxum. Next base: position 44,228,209 of record CM034315.1, read on the forward strand.
GTACATCAGAGTACATCTTAACAGGTTTAATAACTTCCACCAATTCTCTACCAAATTACTTACTTAGCTTGACTTCATTCCAGCACCCATCTATTATAAATTCACAAGATACCTACATACTTCATCCATTTCGCCAACATAAGTGGGCCAATTCTGAATATTTCTATCAAGAAGCCATACATCTTTTAATGCATCCACCTTAGAACCCGTTGACACTCTCTATCTGATAATAGGATGTAGATACTTTGCCCCATTTAAAATTATCCTCCAAGTAGCTAACACCTCCCATTTACTTTCATAGTTCCAAATGTCTTTGCCATATCTAAAAGCCAAAGTCCTGTTGAGCAACAATTCAGGATTATTAATAAAATTCCAAGAAAATTTAGCTCTCAACGGACCAACTTTAATAAAGGCTGATTGCAATCCAAGTCCACTCGAGCTCCTTGGTTTACATAAAATCTCCCACGCCACATAATGCATTCCTTTAGTACCATCTTGCTTTCTCCAAACAAAATCTCTAACATTTTATCAAAATCTATCAATACACCCATAGGAATTAAAGTGTGATTGATAAAAATACTGGAAATGAAACAAATACAGATTTTGCCAGAAGATGTCTTCCTACAAGAGATATGAATCTATTTCTCCATGCATTTAGTCTATTCAAAGCTTTTCCCAAGAGAATTTCAAAATCAGCAAAAACCATCCTCCTCAACGCAATCTTAATCCCAAGATAATGCAATTCATTCACAACCTTGAAGCCCAAAATCCTTGATATAGCATTACGTTTCCTCCTTTTAACTAATTTTCCAAACATAATAGATGACTTCAAAGTATTAACTTTTTATCCAGTCCACTTGCAATATTTATTAATGATCTTATTAACTTCCTTCACACTCCTACAATTTGCCTCAGAAAAATTCATAATGTCATCTGCATAAAGTAAATGGGATATTTTCTGAGCAGTTGGTGCCACCTTTATTCCAATCTTCCTCCCCTTTTAAGCAAAAGCATCAGATAAAAGTTTAGAACACATAATGAAAAGAAATGGAGATAAAGGACACCCTTGTCTAAATCCACTTCTAGCCTCAATCCAAGTAGAATGATTGCCATCAACCATAATAGAAAATTTCGGACTTGTCACACATTCAATTAAAAGATTAGAAAACCTTGTAATAAATTCGAAGTACTCTAAGACTTTCTTAAGAGTAGACCATCACATACTATCATAAGCATGTTCCATGTTAATCTTAATTGCAACCAACCCTTTCTTCGATTTAGAATATCTAAATTTGTTAAAATCCTCTTGACCCAGCAAAGAATGACCTCTAACAAAAGTAGATTGGTCTTCTGAAATAATCTTAGGTATAATAAAGCTCACTTTGTTCAGCAACAACCTTGCAACCATCTTATAGATGGACCAAAAAAGGCTTATAGGATGGTAATTAGTAGGAGTTAAAGGATTATTTACCTTAGGGATCAACCCCACCAAAGTCTCCTTCCACTCGGAACACATTTCACCAGAAGTTAGAAACAGATTAATGGCCTTCCAAACATCCTCTTTGATAATATACTAATAAGCTTTAATAAAAGAATAAGTAATACAGTCTTCGCTTGGAGATTTGTTTAGCTCCAATTGCTGCACAACTAGTTCCAAATCTTCCATAAAGAAGTCAGATTCAAGAAACTTTTTGTCATTGTCGTCAATCACCTTCAAAGGACACAGCCAATCCTTTAAACTAGAACTCCTTTCGTTCCATTTTTCTTTAAAGAATTTATAGAAGATTTGTTCAATCTCATTTTGATCTTCAATCATCAAACTTGATTGATCCAGTTCCCATTCCTCCTTGTCGTTGCATAAGCATGAAAGAACCTTGTGTTGGAATCTCCTTCCTCCACCATTGGACTTTATCGCTTTACCTCCACCAAGAATTCATCCGTGCAAGAGTAGTATTAAGTTCACCCACATTAGACCTCAAAAGGAAGAGTTTTTCTTCAGATAAACCACTTCTTTCAGCTTCCTCCAGTTACAACTCAAGAATCTCTGTTTTAAGCTTATCCTTCAACTCCATGAAGTTTTGAAGTTTTGCTTTACTCCAAAGGTATAAAGCCTTCAATGACCTCCTAAATTTCTTAGTAAGGATCTGAAAAACATTTCCTTGAGTATTTTTAATACATTGCTTCAAAATAATAGATGATGCAGCTGGATATGAAGCCTACACATCCTAAAATCTCATAATTCTATTTTTCCAAAAAAATAGGATTACAAATCTTTAGCAATATAAGACAGTGATTAGACGCAATTCTAGCAAGATGCCTAACAGCCGCCAACTAAATAACATCAAGTGCAATAGAGTTTATTAAGAAATGATTAATTCTTTTCAAAATACAAGCATTACCACTCTTATTATTAAACCAAGTATACTTTGCAACAATCACATTAACATCATGATAATCATTATGATTCATAAATCTCTTCATATCTTGAGGCCCTTGAGAAAGTACAAACTTCTTCCCTCCTCTTTTATCTTCTTGAGACAATAAGCAATTGAAATTGCCCGCTACAACATTTGGAATAGCTTTAATTGAATTTCTTTCCAGACAATCCCACAAGCTCCGCCTTTTGTAAACATCAGTACTACCATAAACAGTGGCCACCATCCACACACCTTTGTTTTTAATAATAAGCTCTCCTATGACTGTTTGAGAAGAAGCCTCTATTATAGAGAAAGAAGTAATATCAATTCTCCATAATATCATAATCCTTCCTGACAAGCCATCCACATGAAATAGAAAAACCTCCCAACTATCACCAAAAAATCTATTAAATTCCATACTTTCAATAGAAGAGATTTTGGTTTCAACAATACCAACAAAAAAAGTATCAAATTCTCTAACAAATTCTTTGACATACTGAGAGGTTTCAACCTTCCTAGCCCCTCTATAATTCCAAAAGGCTATAGAAGACATTAGGAATACAAAGTGGGATTTCTCTCACTAATTTCCATATTCAACATCTCATGTTTCCAATTACGAGTTAGGAAATTTACCTTACCAAGAGATTTAAGCTCTTTTTGGAGCTTAAATTTAGACTTCTCATATTTTTCACCATCCCGACCTTCAACCTTTTTAACATGTCTTTCCCCTTCCTCCACAATCTCTCCTTCCTCTTTTTTATTCATCACATCATCAGGTTCAACATCACCCCAAGATTTAAAAATATTGAACTTATTGTTCTCAGTAGAAATCCCATTCACCATAGCAATAGAGTTCTTACCTGTATCAAAAAGAGAAGTAGTATCCTCCATTTGATTTATGACCCCATTTGTCACATTCAAAGAAATATTATTCATAGTAGGTACAGAATTCATACTAACCACAATTGATATACTAGCAGCCAGAACATCCACTGTGAAATCCACAGCTTTACCATGCTCCACTCCAATTTATTCTTGAATAGAATCCTTTACGCCCATAGAGTCTTACATACCAGAAGTAACATTTTGAACACCTCCATTAACGCTTCCTTTAGCTTTAAGAATTCCAGCAGCATGCTCCTTACAAGTATTTGGCTTGAACAAACTATTTGTATGCCTTCTTTTCCAAGAATTTTTAAATTTATTCTTACCATAATCAACATGAATCCAAGGACCATACTTAGAATTCAAATCTCCATTATTCCCAATATTGCCATATTGATGAATAGTAGTTATTTTAGCCAAAGCATCTCCCATAGCACCAACAGGCTTCTCCAAACCACCAAGTAGATTTCCTCTCCTCACCTCCAGCCCATTTACCAAACAAGTCTCCTTGAGATGGCCTATCTTACCACAAGTGAAACAAAATTTAGAAATACGCTCATATTTAAATTTTTCAAAAAATCTCCCTAAAGATCCTTCCACCCAAACACCCAGAGGTAACTTGCTATCAAGCTCAATACAAACACACACTCTTGCAAACTTTTACCTTCCCCATTGAAACATGTTACCATCAATCATATAAGGAAGTCCCACCTTAGAAGCAATCCTGCAAACATGGATTTCATCCCAGCACTAGAAAGGAAGATTAGGCATCCTAATCCAAACTAGAGCGGTTACACCCTTCAAAGAAGATTGAGAAAGAGAAGGAGACCATTTATCCAAACCAATTATATGTCCATTAACATACCAAGGACATTCAGATAGTTCCAACTCCACAGAATTAGATGATTGAAATGAGCATAACACCCATTCTAACCCAAGAGAAGTAATGTGAAACTTCCCAAATTGATTCCATTGATGAAGTAATTCAAAGCTAATAATATGGAAGGAAATATTTTCTCCAAAAACTTTTACAACTATAGCATTTTGAAGCCTCTTGATATTCTCCAGTTCATTTTGTGTATTTAATTTTATAGCCAAACTGTCATATGTAGTAATTGAATCAAAATTTGTGTTCATGACTCTGATATTGGCCTTCCTTCCCTAAGCTTTAGGTTCCTCAAGAAGCTTCTTAGTCAAAGAAGAGGAATTGAGAACAGGTTAGTCACATGAATTTAATTCACCAGATTGACATTGTCACACCAAAGTAAGATCAAAATCTACCATAATACCATTGGTATTAGATTCTTGATTATTTTCCAAATAGAAGCCCCACCAGCCTCCTTATTATTAGAGACAATCATCTCTCCCAAACTGACCTTGGCATTTGAACAAACATTTGAAGTGTTGTTTCCAAATCTATTAACAAAGATCTTCATCCTAGCAGAAGATGATTCCCCTAGACTTGATCCACTATAAGTATCTTCTTTATTTCCCTTCAGAATATTCAAAAATTTTGGACTCTTGAACTTAGTATCTGAAACTATCGCTTTTCCTTTACCCTTCACAGGTATGACCTTCTTAAACTCTCATGAAGGGACTTCCTTGATTACTAAAGTTTTCTCCTTGTAAGCTCTATTTCGATCATCCAAGATGGACGAAACAGAAAAAATTCTGCTACCAGATCCTCCACTCCAATGATTAGAAGCCATACCATTCAAACCGAGAAGATCAATTCCAGCATCAACATCTGTAGGTGGCTGGCAATCATCTATCGCCATTACTAGCCGAAGGCCGAGAAAAGAGGCAATTAAGAAATTTAAAAAAAAATAGAACTATATCTCTCTAGAAAATTGGACTCTCTCTCTCTAGAAAATGGACTCTCTCTCTTTTATTGAAAGCTATTGATGTGCTTATATATATTAATGTGCTTATAACTATGAAATTTTCTAAAGAAAGAACAAAGACTATTTTAGAGTTTGTTTAGAAGAAAAGGTTGGTGAGAATTTTAAGGAAGATCTAACAGTGAGAAAAATTATTGGAAGGATATTTGGAGAAAAGTTGTGAGGGTTTATGAGAATATGTTATTTTATTAGAGAAATTAATGGGATATTTAGAGAAAGATTTGAGGTTTTGGAGACATCATCTTTGGGTAGAACATTAAAACCATCTGTAGAGAAAGCGCCTATTTTAAAGCTTAAAGTCCTTCCTAACCATCTTAAGTATGCCTTTATAGGTAGTGATTCAACTTGGCCTACATAATTTTTGCATGTTTAGAAAAAGAATAGGAAGGCAAGTTGATTAGGGTTTTAGGATATTATAAGAAAGTTATTGGATGGATTATAGCAGACATTAAAGGATTTAGGCCCTCATTTTGTATTCATAGAATATTAATGGAGGAAAATACTATACTAAAAGTTGATCCTCAAAAGAGACTAGACCCATCTATAAAAGATGTTGTTAAAAAGGAAATACTTAAATGGTTAGATGTAGGAATTATCTATCCCATTTTAGTTAGTTCTAGGTGAATCCTACTCATTATGTTTCTAAGAATGGTGGTTTAATAGTAGTGTCTACAGAATATAATGAGTTAATTCCTATGAGGACAATCTCTAGTTGGAGAATTTATTTAGACTATAGGAAGTTGAACAAAGCCACTAGATAGGATATTTTCCCTTACCTTTCCTTCATCAGATGTTGGATAGTTTGGCAAGACATTCTTTTTATTATTTTCTAGATGGATATTTAGGGTACCATAAAATTGTTATAGCACTTGAGGACAAGAACAAAACTATTTTCACTAGTCCCAATGGGGCCTTTATAATTAGAATAATATATTTTGGCCTTTGCAATGCCCCTACTACCTTTCAAAGATGTATGATGTCAATTTTTTTAAAAATTTAAATGAGTAGGGCATTGAAATCTTTATGGATGCTTTTTCTATTTCTTTCACAATTTTTTATTATTATCTTAATTATTTAACTATTGTGCTTTAAAGATGTGTAGAAATAAATTTAGTGCTAAACTGGGAAAGTATTAATTTATGATAAATGAAGGGATTGTTTTAGGGCATCAATTTCTAAGGAAGGATTAGAAATTGATAAAACCAAAATTCAATTCATAGTGAAATGGCCACCACCCACTTCAGTTAAAGGCATTATGACCTTTCTAGGATATGTAGGATTCTATATTAGATTTAAAAAGAATTTTTTCTAAAAATTTTAAATTATTATGTCACTTATTGGAAAAAATGTTCCGTTTATTTTTGACACTGCATGTCTTGATACCTTTAAAACTTTGAAAGATCATTAAACCACTCTCCCATTATTATTGTAGATGATTGGTCTTTGCCTTTTATAATCATGTGTGATGCAAGTGACTTTGTTGTAGGTGCCATTCTTAGCCAAAAATAAGACAAAAATTATCATGTTATTTTTTATGATAATAGAACATTAAACACTACACAATGTAATTATGCCACCAATAATAATGAACTACTAGACATTATCTTTGCTTTTAAAAAATTTCAGTCTTATTTGATCGGCACTAAAGTTATTGTATATGCTTTCTACAATCAAATTTGTTATGGAAAAGAAAGATACCAAACCTAGATTGGTTAGGTGGATTCTTTTGTTGCAAGAATTTGTAGCAGAAATTTTAGATAGAAAAGATATTAAAAATCAAATTATTAATCATCTCTAAGACTTGCATTTAGTAAAATTTATATCACTATTTTTTTTCTGATGAGCAACTATTTACTTTGCATTTGAGTAGATTTCCTTGGTATGTTGATATTATCAATTTCATTATTAGTGGTGTGCATCCTTTTGATTTATCTTCTGCTAAGAAAAAAAATTTACAAGACAAGAATCAAAAGTTATGAAGTAGAATCAATAATTAGGGAATGTCATGACTCAAGAGCATTTTAGAGATTTTAAAACTGCTTCTAAGGTACTCTAATCATGATTTTTTGGCCTAATTTACTTAAAGATGTTAATGAAAATGTTAAGAAGTGTGATCAATGTCAAAGAGTGGGCATTATTTTTAGAAGAAATAAAATGTCCTTAAATTATGTTTTGGGAATTGAGTTGTTTGATGTTTGGGAATTAGATTTTATGGGATCATATATACAATCACATGGATGCCAATATATTTTGATTATTGTTGACTATATGTGTAAATGGATTGTAGGAATGACAAACCCTAGAACTAATGCTCAGATTGTGCCTAAATTTTTAAAGAAAAAATATTTGTTTTAGATTTGGAATATTCCTGGAGTATTAATTAGAGGTTGGGTAAGACATTTTTGTAATAAGAGAATAAAAGTAACACTTATTAAATACAGTATTCATCATAGGATTGCTACATCTTATCGTCCTCAAACTAATGATCAATTTGAAATAAGTAATAGAGAGATAAAAAGAATCTTGAAAAAAAATTGTACGTTTTAATATGAAAGATTTGGCAATTAAACAAGATGATATATTATGGGCATACAGAACTACTTTTGAAACATTGATTGTTTAAAAAGTGTTGAGATTTTGAAAAGATTAATTATCTTTGGGTGATTGAATTTCTTGAATTTTAATTTTGAAATTAAACGCATCATTATGAATGATATATTATCTCAGGAGATGAGCATATCATTCCCTAATGGGCTGAATTTACAGGATTAAAATTTCATCATGATTATCATAGTCAAATTAGAGCAAGAACTATATATGACCCCGGAGGGTTAAAATAATTGTTCACTTAGGTATTTAACTATAATAATTTGGATAAATTATCATTAATTTCATAATCAAAATAACAACAATAATTGATATATCTTTTTGAGGGAAGAAGATATCAATTATTATTGATCGTTCGAGAATAACGATAATGATTGTTGATTTTAACTTAAATTTTTCCAAACATAATTAAGTTTTTGAAAATTTGATTTTGAAAAAATTTTTGATCCGGGTTACTAAATCTCTTATGAGCTCAACCCTCGTAGTTAATTACATCATAGGAAACTGGAGATTCCTAAGAATACTCTCGATTAAAATAGTGGTAGAAATTTTATTTTGAGATTTCAAAGTTTGATATCAAGGGAGGTGAGGATTAAAAATTCAACTAGGATTGGATCAAGGTGAGCATTTATTTTTGGAGGCCAAAGGAAAAAAAGGTAAGAGGTGTTTTAAGATTCTTAATTGCTTCAGAAACACCCCAACCTATCCAAAGTGTTTGGCTTAAATTTTGATTTATCAATTTTATTAAAATGTTGGGATTTTATTCCCAAAAAGTTGAGGTCTTATAGTCTGAACTTGCCTTAGAACTTAAGTCTAAATTAGGTACCAAAAATCAATAACCTGAACCTAACTAATGCAATATAGGATCTTGACTTACCCCGACCTGGATTGGGGAGCTGGCTAATCACCTAAACACTTTAAAACCAAGAGTCTAATCTTTTATGTTAGAGTGGTAGAGATGTTTGATTAAGATGAGTTTTTTGAGAATAGGGCCGACATCTAAAGAAATCTTTAATTGGCTTTTTGACTTATGTTGGGTAGTATAAAGCTTAAAGTAAATGCAATTAAGTTTTTAGACTCATTTAAATTTATTTCTAATGCAATACATGCTAGTTGATTCAATAAACGCTTAAAATCATATATGAAGTAGCTTTAAAAAGACTTAAAAATAGGTTTTTCCTTAAAGATTACACAAATTCCCCTTGATAGATCTGTAACCTTATAGACTAGGTGGTCTATCAAAACATGCAGGCGGGGAGGTGCTTAACAATGGAAAAAAAGTGCAACAAAATGCAATGTGAACTCTCGGTGATCTCAGGCTAACTTCTTAAAATGTTAGAATTTCTATGTTATCTTAAAATTTTTAATTTAATTAAAGTAGCAAAGGTTTTAGCAATCCCTCACGAGCCTCCCATCGGGTTCCAGGAAAAATCAAATATCGACATGCAAAATTGCCAAAAAAACTACTAAAAGTATGATATCCTATATCACAATCAACCCATCAATCAAATAATTAAAATGATATTCAAATTAAAAGTCCATATGATAAGTGCCACTTAATATTATAACCTAGGTTATATAGAAGGTAAAGTGGCCTGGTACCACTAACAATAGCCCAAATTCTACTCCTAAGACTCAAGTAAATTTGAGAATGAGATTCTTCTCGATCTCCACTTCTTCATCGATCTATGAACTTCTTGGATCCTTTAGGTCTGGATATCCAAATGAAAAGAATTTGCCCCTCGAAAGGGGTGTATTCTTTTCCCTTTGGATATTTGAAATAATCCTAACTTAGTCTTTTAAATGGAGGAGAACCCTCCCCTAAGGGATGTTCTCTTCTTTTTGGTATATAAGTTGGATACTTAAATATTCCCTCCCAAATATCACTTTGAATTACAACTCATTAAATTTGAATTACATTTAATGAAAATTAAAAATCCAGACTCGAATAACCTGCAGGGTTATCCTAAGCAATTATATTTAAATCTTTCCAAGCAGTTAATATAATGAAATTTAAAATACTCAAACTAGCTACACTTGGCTATGCTCTTTTAATTTTTAAAGGGGGACATAGCATTCTGAGGAACTTGCAGAAATTTGATTAATTTAAATTTAAATTTGCCCCCTTTAACTTCAATACCCTGTATGAGCATAACCACTTACATAAGATTGTATTAGCATTTAAATCGCCCATAACCTAAGGGTAAATCTAACGCCCATCAATCACATCATAGAGTGAAGAAATTAAATAAATAATCATATCAACATTAAAAACTAGCATGCAGTGAAAGCTTGAAAATCCTAGCACACAGCATAAAAGTAAACATCAGCCTAGCCTAAATCAAGAAGTGGTGCCCTAGCAAACCATCTAAGTGTGTGTAGTAGGCTGTGTGGTTCAGATATGTCTTATATTAGGTAATTAAAGTGTATAGTAGGCTGTGTGGTTCGGATATGTCTTATATTGTGTAATTATTTAAAGTTGTCTAATGTTTAGATTTGTTAAAGATTATAGGGTAAATTTAATTAAAATTCAAATATTAATGTGTTAAGGTTTGTTTCATAATTAGATTTTTAAGATTGATTGATTAAATGGATTTAATTAATAAGAAGTTAAAGAACTAATGTAATATTAATTAATTGAATTAGTTGCTAATTTTAAATGTTAAATTAATTTATATTTTCCATTAACCAGTTCGTGGCGTTGTGCCGCCAGGCTCAGGAATCAAGCCCCTTAAGGGCACTTAGCCCCACAGCCTGGAGTAGTCCATCCTAAAAACTTAATTGATGTAGTTAAATTAAGAATTTTATCATAGTTAGATTATTAATAATCAATTAATTTTACGGTTTTATACTCTATTAAATATGTTCATGATGTTGTGCCACCAAGCTCGAGGAACCAGGCCTCTTTAGAACACTTAGCCCCGTAACCCAGAGTAGTCCTTTCTAAAAACTTCATCTTTAGAGTGATTATTATGTATTAAAGGGTTGGTTGACAAATTAATTAATTAAATTTATAATTTCTAGAATTTTGGTTGATTATTGAATTATTTGAATTATTTAAATATATTAATTAAAGGGGTCAAAATGTGACTTTTTGATTAAGGTTGATTTCCAGAGTTTGATATTTTCTCCAATACTAAATCTAAACATGAGTAATTAGACTTTGAGTTTGGTGGAATTGGATTTTTCTATAATTAGTTATGAATTTTTAAAGTTTTAATTAAAATTAGAAATGAAGATAACCAAAAAATTGACTTTTTAATTTTAAGTGATTTTTTTGCTAATTTTATATTTTTAATAAATATTATGAGTACAATGTCTTTGAGTTTGCTCAATTTGGAGTTTTCTATAATTATTTATGATTTTTTAAATTTGCATATTTATTTGAATTATTTAATTGGTTTAATTAAGAGACTTTTAATGATTTTGCTCCAAATGAACTTCCAACTCCTTGAAATTAACTCCAAAGGTCACGAATAACCTAAGAAGAAACTCTTAAATATTTGGGAAATTTATGGCATTTTTAATTTTTTTTAATTAATTAAATATTAATTTTTACTTAAAATTAAATTATTCTCAAAATTTAAGTGTGATTAATTTGATATATTATTTGAAATTTTTGAATTTAATTTAAATTAATTATGATTTTCAAAATTTGGTTAATGAATAGATTTTTTAAATTACATAATTACGGAGGTTTTAATTATTTTGATCCAAACTTATTCTAAACTGTATGGAATCACTCCTAAAGGCCAGGTATGACCCATGAGAGGGTTTTCAGATGTTTAGAATTTATTTGGCATTTTTAATATTTTAAATTATTTTATATTATTAATTATTAATTTTCACTAAAATATAAATTAAAGTTAAATTATAAGTCCAAGATTAGGCTTTTATTTTTCCTAATTAGAGGATCATATTCTGGTCAACTTGATATATTATTTGTAATTTTTAGATTTAATTTTAATTTATTATATTTTTTAAATTTTCTGGATCCTAAAAAAGGCTAAATTTTGATTTGGTTAATTTTCTAACTTAAACACCTCTAAATCTAATAAAATTTGGACATAAAGTATAAAATCTCACTATGTTCAATGTTTTTAAGTTTCATCTCCATTGGATGTGTGTACAATTTCCTATAATTTTTCTAAGTTAGCTTGAACTTTTCTTTAATTATTTTCCCTTGGTGTCTCTAGCGTTCAAATGGGATTGAAATTTTTGTCACCTAACCCTGGGACATATGTAAGCATACCACAGTAATCAGATAACCTAATTCTATTAATTTGGAGAGTTATGAATTTTCAAATTTTTGGGCCCAAAATGGACCCATTACTTTATAAATTCATCTCACATTAAAGCTTTGAGCATTTCGACCTATAAAAAATGCAGGGAATGCGTAAGATGCTCAAAAATATTTCACCAAAATTTGGGTTTAATTTGACCACTAGATTATGAGAAAATAATAAAATTTGGATTTTACACAAACCCAAATAACTCATTATATAGTGGTCAAAATACTTTCAATTTAATTTTAATAAATAATAGAGCTCAAGCCCTTTCTAATGAACCCAAGAACATTAAATTTGGTGAAAAATGGATTTTTTAAATCAATTTAATCAAAATCAAACAGTGGTGCAATCATTGCCAATGATTAGTAATGATTACGGATGCGACTCGCCACAACCACATCACTTATCCATGTCAGCAATCAATCCGCCCCGTCGGATCGACCACAGATCGAACAAATGGCTAAGATTATTCCATGTGTCCCATTAAAAGAAGAAATGGCACTCGTTCAAATCTAGAAGTTGTCTGAGGTTTCGTTCTGGGCGACATGGCAAAATCTGGGCCGTTCGATCGCGCAGAACGATCGATCAGATGGCTCAGATTTGTTCAAAGTTGTTTAGTTCAAAATGAACTAAAACTTTAAACAATCATAACTTGCAATACTCATCAAAATTGGTTGAAATTTGAAACATAGGTTTAGGGTACCATAATCTTCAAACACGTGCAGTTTGGAGGCTTCATGTGCTGTAGATTTTCTACAGTTTCAAATTAAAGTTTAGGTGAAAAGTTGAGATATCTTACAATCCTATTGATAGATTTTTGTGTTCTTGGGCTTGTTGGAAAGGTATTTGAATCCTCTACAACTTCCTTCAAGGATCCAAGAGCTATTGGTGGCAAATTTAGGATCTACTATAACATCTATCCTATCTCTCTCTTTCTCTCTCTATCTCCTCAAATTTGTGTTTTGAAACTTTCAAAAACCATTACAATGGATTGAGGGGCCTTATTTATAGATGGAGGAGCCAAGGGATGGCAGGGAGAGGATAGATGTTGCTGGAATTGATCATTTTACATGGTTGGAGAAGATTCCAAGGACTTGAGTTAAGTAAAGCCTTGGCTAGCATATCCTATGATTGCTAGCTTTGATTATTACATTAGATGAGCTCTAGGATGCTGCCAAGTAGTCCCTCCAGCCACCTAAATGCATGTAAAAATTGATTATTAGGGAGGTTGACTTTGCCAAGCTAACAAAGCCACCTAGGCATTCCCTTTGACTATTTTTGAATATTTTGACTAGTCAAACAAGTCAATATGCTTCTGTGACATGGGGGAAGGTCTTATGAGCTGTTTTGATTAATTTAAATATTGCTTGAGATTAAGGACTCAAGATTTGAATGCATGTGTCTGTATGGAAAGAGGTTTGGCTAAATTTTGGCAAAGTTTGACTTGGTCAACACAAGGTGATATGACTTATGGTGGGTTTAGAAATATTTGAGGCATTAAATGAAATAGATTTGAGGGGTTGAAGATATTGATCTTATTTAAATAGGTTGATTAGGTTGAATGGGTTAAAATAACTTATTTAAACCCTTAATGTACTTTTTGGTCAACCAGGTTGATCCAAGGTCGAGATTTGGGTTCAACCAATTTGAAATGATATTCTAAGTCTGTTGGAGATGGTCCTAAGGTTTAGAGATTTCAATTTAGTCAAAATGACTATTTGGACCCTTAAAGGGCATTTAGGTCAACCCTGGTTGACTTGGTGAACCAGGTTTACCCAAGGGAAGGGATTGGGTCCAACAAGTTTGTTTTAGTATTTGGAGTTTAATTAAAGTTGTTCCATCCAAAGATAGGGTCATTTGGTTTAAAATGATTATTTACACCATTAAAGGGTATTTTGGTCATTTTGACCCCTGGCCAACTAGGTGTTAAAATGAATCCACCAAAATATATTTTAATGTTTAATAAGTCATAATCAAAGGTTTAGATATAATCAAAGGGTTTGGAGAAGGTTTAGATATGATCAAAGGGGTAGCAGGTCCAGTGGCATAGGTCGTAAATATTTAAAGGTTTTATAATCTTTGGGTTTCAATTCAGTTTCAATGGTTAGAGGCGTCAAAATGAGCTCAAATTTGGAGGATTACCTCGAGATACATCTCTTATCAATATGCAGATCATAAACTCTAAATCAGAGGTCATTTGATTGGAGTTTAAAGTGTTTGAAAAATTTTTGGAAAAGACTTTCAGGACATGGCCTTTAAACCTTGCATTTTAGTTTGAATTTTTGAGTTTAAACTAGATTAATCCTAGGGTCTGAGGTTATCTAGGATTGGATTAGTCGAGTGAATTGACAACTTCAGTAGGGACATTTTTATATTTAGGATGAATAGTTATCATTAAATAATATTCATTATCGTCAAATGAACTAACAGTACCAAAGCCAATATCACTTATCAATTTTTTATTAATTTTTGAGTTCCAAATATTTTTTTGGTAACTAGCTTGACCCTTAGTCCATTGACTCAGAATGAAACCTTTAGAGATAAAAACTTTGACACCAACAGGAAAGTAGCCAAAAGGTAATTCCATTAATTCATTAAAGTCTGCCTCATCAAGGGTTATATCATCTTCATTCCTTGAGGAGGAGGAGCCATGGAAAAACTTTTGGGCTTTTCTTATTTCTCCATCTAGATTCGGGGCATCCTTAATTACTAACCCTGAGACACTATCGGTAGACAATGGGGTTAATGTTAAGTATTCAACTGCCCTATTGAGCTTTTCATAAAGAGTTAATTCAAGCTTGTCACTTTGAACTTTTGAACTATCTCCCTCATGGTCACTATTCGGATCTAAGGTGAGATCAAATTTTGGAGGAGGATTTATTCTTCGATAATTAAAAGTAATTATGGCACCCCTTTTTCTTGATTCTTCAACAGAACTTGATTCTAATTTGATGTGCATTGGGGGAATTCTTTTTTTAATTGACGTACAGCATCGATCACGTGCTGTTTGGGTTATTCTTCCATCTCATTGAGGTAGACTATTTGGAGGCCTAAAAACCATGCCCTCGATGTGATCTTTGCTATTTGATACTTGTATTTCTTGAATTTTAACTTTTTTTTCTTTTTGAATTACTTTGGACTTTAAAATCTCTACTTTTTTCTCTTTAATGTTGATCTCTACCTTAGAACAGACGATGGACCCTTTTGGTGCATAATATGCAGCATCTTCATAAACCTATTGATGCTTAGTAGATTGTTAAATCCTAAGTTAATGTCCCAAGGCTAACCAAGAGGGGGAGTGAATTGGTAATTTTAAAAACTTTCTTGGTTAATTCAGAAAACTATTTAAAAAAAATCACAATATAAAATTCTTAAAAGAAATTTTTCAACCACCGAATAATTAAAGTAAATGCAAAAAAAATAAAGTGCAATAAAAGTAAGAACAGAAGACACCAGATTTTATAGTGGTTCGGTCCAACAAGACCTACGTCCACTCCCTAGAGACTCCTTCTCCAGGTATTGCACTATACTTAAGTGACTCTCCTTTAGCCCCCACAGCAAGGTGGAGAAGCCTTTATAATTTTCTTCTCTTCCACCAAACCCGGTGCGATAGAGAATCGTTGTCCTTTTTTACCCTCTAGGTGAAGGTAGAGAACCCACCATCCTTTCTCACCCTCCTGGTGATGCTAGAGTACCACTCATCTTTTCACACCCTCCTTGTGTTGGTAGAGAATCGATCATCCTTTCACACCCTCCTGGTGTCGGCAGAGAACTAGATCCTTCTCTTGAAAATCTTCTCTCAAAAAGGCCTTCAAGGAAGTAGGGAAGTACTATGGAGAACAAGTAAGAGATCCTTACCAATGGGCACCTTTATGAATCCCCTCACAAAACCTTCTCTCAAGATCTCTCAGTTTTCACTCTCCCAAACACTCTCCTGAGGCACACTCAAGAGTATTTTTGTAGAAGACTCTTAGACAGTCAATGTTTTGGACTCTTATATACAAAGGACAAGAAAAATCATCCAAAATTGAAAATTTCAAGTTTGACGAAGTCAGATCGTACTGTAAGATCACAGTTCGTACATACAAATAGTTTAAAAAATGAATAATTCGTTCCATACGATATTGTATGAACCTGTAAGACCCAATTTTCGTACTCTAGAAAATGATGTATGAAAATATTTTGTACTGTACGAATAGTTCAAAAATTGAACGGTTCATCCCGTATGATACTGTACAAAACATGTAAGCCCCTATTTCGTACTCTTGAAAATGATGTACAAAAATAAATCATATTATAAGAACAGTTCAAAAAAATAAATAATTCATCCCGTACAATACTGTACAAACCATGTAAGCCCCTGTTCGTACTCTAGAAAATGATATACGAAACCAAATCGTACTGTACGAATAGTTCAAAAAATGAATGATTCATCCCATACGATGCTGTATGAATCATGTAAGACCTTATTTCGTACTCTAGAAAATGATGTACGAAAATAGTTTGTACTGTACGATTCATACTTGAAAAAATTTTAACTCATAAAATAGGCATGTTCATTTTAAAGGAGATATTCAATACTAATCATCCCATATGATTTAAAATCATATAGTACGATTAAAAAAAAATTGTCTCACTGCCCTAGTGTGTGTATGCATGGTTACCCAATTATAATCGCACTCTCTCAGACTCAAGTACAATAAAAAAATAGACTCCAACTTACAACAACCCCTAATTTTAGCTTTCTTGAAGTCCTTAGCAGTGTAGAGTATGATTTTCCTAAAAAACATGTTAGTACACACAAAAACATACTTTCCAACATATGTTAGGACAAAATAACAATCAAACAATAAGATTTTGATATCATCAAAAACTCACATGATTATAACAATAAAATCTTGAAAGTTAATTTCAAACAATCTTAATCTTTTTTATGATGGAAAAATAATTATTATGTGAGTTAATAAATAACGTAAATTTTCTCCTTAGCTCCCCCTAAATGAATGATAGGGTTAAACGCATGGATTCCAAAGAAGATCAAAAATACTATACCTAACACAATACAAAACCAACTAACAAAAATACACAAAAAACTCCACACACATACAACACACACCTACACATATACTTTCATGTAACAACATGCACATTCATTCATTTCATAATGCATCAAATATCATCCTACATCAAACAATCAAATAATATCTGACTCCCCCTTTTGAGAACAACAAAAAGGTAAGAATACTACTCAAAAATAGTTGATGATGAATAAGATGTTAAATGAATTACAAATACAATATTAAAATCAGATGCAAAAGATAAAGACTAAAAAGTTAAATCATAGAATAATAAGGATAAGAAAAGTTGATCTATGTCAGTATTAAAATAGATAGATTATATAACCACAACTATTACAAAAATGATAAAATAGAATTAATAATTTTCTAATTCAATAGTGTTTATGTGATTGAGAAACTAATAAAAGAAAGAGCAATTGACGACATTGTGCATCTTTTCAATTTTATGGCACACTTTGTGCATCTTGTCAATTTGGGCTAATTTTGTGCTTCTTTACAATTTGGCGAACATTGCGCATCTTTTCGTATACGTGGCACATTTTGTGCATTTTTTAGTTTTGGGCTAATTTTGTGCCTCTTTTTAAATTTTTGTCTTTCCAAAATCACTAACTCTTAACACAAATTCAATAAAGAACACTTTGAAATAGAAATAAGAGTAAAAGTATGATATCAAATTTATAACAATTACAACTAAGTAATACATGTCTATATAAAGAATATAAAAATAATCTTGTATTCTACACCCAGTCACTAAGTAATCAAAATATTTTGAGAGATTAAATTTTGCACAGAAATTAATGTTGTAAAGCAAATTCAACCAATATTCTATAATTGCAAGCAACTACATTTGATTATTAAACTTGAACATTTTAGATCACAATAACCTTCACTTGTCAACATGCATAAAAACATGATTTCTTCATTGTGTTCACTATTAATGATATAACATGTACCTCGCATATTCAAGTACATCATCCAATACACCAAAATAAAGAAAAAAATCAACAACAACAATAACAAGAACATCCAAGTACAATAATAATAAGAAGCAGTACATCCAAGACTAGAAGAAACATCACAAAATTAGGATAGAAGTACAGTCATCTAATATCCTGAGGGGCCCTGATCTAGAGGAGGTGGAGGACAAAACATTATGATGTAGCTACTTATGGTAGCTACATTGGCATTCACTGAATCAAATTATTCACATATCAACTCCATGTCTTCAGTGTATCGTGCATCCTGCTGGTTCATTCTAGTCTCAATTTGATCAAATCATTGATCAAAATGAGATTCCATTCTGTCAAATCGCTAGACCATTTCTTGATAAAAATTCTAGTCAAGTGCAGGTGCAGGTGCAGGTGTTGGAGCAGGGCTCCTTCTCCCTCAGGATCATCTCCCCCTGATCCTTGATCCTAACTAAAAAGTGCTCTAAAAGAAGCTTTAGTGAAGTAAATGGGCAATTCAGTGGGATGATCAGGATGGACCAGGTTGTACTTCTTTTCCAAAACATAAGTCACCAGATGTCCTAAAGCCACATTTTTCTTTCTCTTGCTATGAGGACTTCCAATGTCAAAAAAGTGTATAAAGATAATCCATGATTAGTTGGGCTTCATCGATAGGAGTTTCAGTCATAATAAGGTATGTGATAGTGGACAAAAGAAGAGTCATATTTACTCGATCACCATCCTTAGGAATTATGGAGGTTCTTAAAATATACCGAATGATCCTGGCATTTTGATTTAAAGTACATACTCAAGGAAGGTGACTAACTTGTTCTACATCTCTAAGGGTTAGGTTCACATCTATCCAATCATAGTCAGCCCTTAAAGTCATAGTATGGGCTCTAACACCAATAGTCTTAAGATGTAGATAGTTTCTTAGATCCTCTTTAGTTATTTCTACACATTGCTTGAGAACATATGAAGTAATTTTGGTGTGGTCCTGATTCATCTTCATATTGGCTAAAAAGAGATAAAAAGTTTCACGATTATAAACATGAATCAAGGTAAGAATGAAGGATAATTGGGTGCAGTCAAAAGTGGCATGATAGAAAAATTCAAATCACTTTGAATAAGGACTATATATGCGCTTATCTTGGCAACACTAAACCTGTCGAATACTTCTTCATTTTCCCTATTCAGAAAGTTGTCATCGCTAGAAGTTCTAGACGAAGAACCCCTAGGAAAACATCCACGTTTGCTACTTCCGCTGGCCATTTCACTATTTAAACTTGCGAAGATTTGGATATGAAAGTGACTGTGATTGAAAACCATCAAATTCCTTTCTATTTAAAAAAAATTGTAGATCATACAGTACGAAAAATGAATCATACGTATGAAAATGAAATCGTACGAGATGAATTCTTCTTCGTACAGACAAATGGAAACTGCCAAAAATGTAATGGCTTTTCGTAAACTGCCCTTCCCTAGGCATACTTTTGTATAGGCTTTTTGACTAACCGATCATACAGATGACCACGTGTTCATCCGAAATGATCAGAAATTTAAAGATCATTTCGCTGACTGTTGGCTTCGTCCTTATCCAAAATTGACAACATGGATCGTACAAAAGAATGACAAGTTCGTACATACGATCAGTAATAATAACTAAAAAAATTATAAACCCGTCCACATGCGTACAGATAAAATTGCACTAATCATCCCGTATGATGACAACATCATATAGTATAAAAAACTATAAAAACACTATTTTATCCACTAAACTCAGAAAATGTCATGCACAAGCTACAGAAATTGTACAGGATGAAAAACTTTTTGTACAGTATGATCAAAACCTTTAGAAAACAAAGCATGATAATCAGAAAAACCTCTCAAAGCCAAATATTTCTTATTAAGTGACATGCTTCACAATAAAACAAAACACAATAAATGACAGAAAACCAAATTTGAACAACTGAAATAATCACACAAAAATAAATTAAATAGTTACATACATACAGCACATCAAGTTTGCTAAATTTTCAATTTAAGCATTAAGATCAATAACACCTAACCTGGTTCTTAAGATGCTAAAAGTGTCAAATGCTAGTAGTTTTGTAAACAATATCTACAAGTTGATTTTTAGTTGTAACATGATGCAATTCAATTTCTCCTTTGGCTATATGATCTCTAATGAAGTGATGCCTTATGTCTATATGCTTGGTTCTAGAATGTTGAGTAGGATTCTTTGAAATACAAATGACACTAGTATTATCACAGAAAATTGAAATTGTGCCAATTAAAAATCCTAAATCAATCAACTATTATTTCAACCAAAGAACTTATGCCACACAACTACCTAAGGAAATATATTCTGCTTCAGCAGTAGATAGGGCGACTAAATTCAATTTCCTACTAGACCAAGATACTAGTGAATTTCCAATGAATTGACAAGTTCCATATATACTTTTTCAATCTACCCTACAACCTCCAAAGTTTGAATCAGAATATCCAATGATTTAAAATAAAGAGTTATGTTTAGGATACCAAATTCTTAAGTTTTGAGTTCCCAAAAGATATCTCAAAATTCTTTTAACAGCAGTTAGATGTGATTCCTTTGGATCAGCTTGAAATGTAGTACACAAATAAACACTAAACATGATATATGGTCTACTAGCTATCAAGTAAAGCAATGATCTAATTATTCCTCTAAATTTATTTTGATCAATAGATTTCCCATTTTGATCCTTATCTAACATACTAAAGAACTCATTGGTGTACTAACTGGTTCAGCATTATTCATTTCATATTTCTTGAGGATGTCCCTAATATACTTTCACTGATTAAGAAAAGTTCCTTCCTCATTTTGTTTTATGCTAAAACTAAGAAAATAACTCAAATCTCCCATTAAACTTATCTCAAATTCACTACTCATTATTTTTGAAAAATCATCATAAAAAATTTTATTTGTAGATCCAAAAAAGATATCATCAACGTATATTTGAATAATGAGTATGTCATCTCCTATTTTCTTCAAAAAGAGAGTGGTGTCCACACTTCCTTTTACAAAAGATTTCTCTAATAGGAAAGTGCTTAACCTCTCATACCAAGCTCTAGGTGCCAATTTCAGACCATACAATGCCTTTTTCAATTTAAACACATAATTAGGGAAATTAGAATTCTCAAAAACTGGAGGTTGCTTAACATAAACATCCTCTTGTATTATCCCATTCAAAAAGGTACTTTTGACATTCATTTGATATAATTTAAAACCTTTAAAATAGGTAAAGGCTAACAAAACCCTAATTGCTTCAAGTCCTACTACAGGGGTAAAAGTCTCTTCAAAATCAATCCCTTCTATTTGATTATACCCTTTAGCCACTAATCTTGCCTTATTTCTAATCACAACCCCTGAATCATTCATTTTATTTTTGAATACCTATATAGTTCCAACAATACTTCAATCTTTTGGCCTTTCAATCAATTTCCAAACATCATTTCTTACAAATTGATTCAACTCTTCTTGCATGGCCAAAATCCAAAATTCATCTGAAAGTGCTTGATTTATATTTGTGGGTTTAATCATTGATATAAAGGCAGAATGATTCACCATTTTGCTAAGTCCATGCCAAGTCCTAACACCCTCACTAAGTTCACCTAAAATTAATGTCTTAGGGTGATTCTTAGAAAATTTCCAATCTCTAGCAAAGGGTTTTCTTTCTCCTTATTTGCATCCAAATTTGTCTTTTCAATTTCATGAGATATATTTTCAATCTATTCTTCTTCCAATTTTGGCTCTTCCAAATTGCCAGATTCATCAAAAATAATATGTGTGGTCTCCTCAACTACCAAAGTTCTTTTATGAAAAACTCTATAAGATTTTCCAACACTAGAATATTCAAGAAAAATTTCTTCATCAGACTTTGGGTCAAATTTTCCTAAAGGAGTTTTTCATTATTATGAATGAATACCTTGCATCCAAAAATATACAAATGTGAGAGATTAGGTATTCTTCTCTTAAGAAGTTCATAGGGTGTTTTGTTCAATTTGGATCTAATGTTCACCCTATTCAGAACATAACATGCTGTACTAACCGCTTCAGCCCAAAAATATTTTAAAAGTGAGTATTTTGCCAACATGGCTCTAGCAGCTTCTATTAATGTTCTGTTCTTCTTCGACTATCCCATTATGCTGAGGGGTCCTAGGTGCAAAAAAATTATGATCAATTCTCTTCTCTTTACAAAAATCTTTAAAATTTTCATTTATAAATTCTCAAAATCTCACACCCTAGCTTCTTCTGAATCTAAGTATAAAATACTGTAAATTCATCAAATGATTCACCCTTGGGAGATAAAAATTTGACCCAAGTGAATCTCGAATAGTCATCTACAATAACAAACCAAAAATATTTTCCTCCTAAACTTACCGTGCTAACCCGTCTAAAAAGTTCCATATGAATGATTTCCAATGGTTTACTATTTTTAAGATCCTTAATGGAATAAAATGAGGACTTCACCTTTTTTTCTAATTGACACATATCACACAAGTGATCCTTGGTAAAGTCTAGTTTGGGTATCCCTCTAACTAATTCTTTTTGGGTAATTTTCTTAAAATTTTTCATTCTTCCGTGACAAAGCCTCTTATGTCATAACCATGATTCATCAGTTATTATTTTGAGACAAAAAGTATTAGAAGATTTAATACAATTCAAATCAAGCATGTATATATTGTTTACCCTAACTCCATGTAGAATATCATTTCCGTTTTGGCTTACTATACAGCTAGTAGGAAAAAATTTTACACTATACCCCTTATCACATAGCTGACTAATACTCAATAGGTTATGCTTTAATCCATCTACCAACAAGACATTTTAATAAAAAAATTATTCAAGTTTCCAATCATACATGTACCAACCACACTCTTGGTGTTATTATCTCCTAGTATAACCTTGCCTCCATTCCTGGCTTCCAGCGATATGAATTGTGTCATATCTCCAATCATATGCTTTGAACATCCACTGTCTAGGTACCAAATGCTCTCACAAGGTCTTATGTGAGGCGTTCCTATAAAATGATCAAATGTTAGACTTGGGAACCCAAACAAGTTTGGGTTCACCTTTTGGTAATAATAAACCAGATGCATGTGTGATATGCTGTGTTTTATACATCTTTGGTCTCCACACTAAATGTGTTCTACTACGAATCATGCAAGTATGGGAAATATGTCCTAACATTCCACATGTAAAACATCTCACTCCAAGAAAAGGATTTCTTAATCTAAATGAGTTATAAGATCTCTTCCTAGGTGTTGAACTCATACTATTTTGCTTAGACCTATAGAATTACTCAAGTATGGGTTTAGGTCTATTTTCTTTAATAGTCTTAACTTTCAATTCAAGATATGAGTTTCTATCTGTCAACATAGATATTTACATTCTCAAATCAATCTCTCAATGTTTCGCTTCTTCCAAAAATACTTTACAATCATTTTCAAGTTGAGTATGTGATAATTTTATAAGTTCATGCTTTTTATTCAAATCATCAAATTCATCCAATAAAGTCATGTGATTGTTATCAATCAATACATGATCTTTCCTAAGATTTTCATACTCCTTTTATAAATTTAAAAATTTTAGATTCAAATGAGTATATAGTTTCTTGAGTTTCCTATATGCAGAATGAATTTTCTCAAAAATTTCAAATAATTCATCATAGGTTAAGTCGCATACCTCCTCTTGATCTGACTAATCAAGCTTGTCTGCTATTAAACACAGGTTGGTGACTTCCTCCTCAGCTACTATTTCTGATGAGTCTAAAGCAGAGTCAGCCCAGAATGCTTTCTATAGCTTCTTCTTACCCTTTCTTGCATTGTTCTTCTCCTCAACTTTCTCCTTGCCCTGAGTAGCGTTGAGATTCGGGCAATCTAATTTGATGTGATCAAGTTTCCTGCACTCATAGAAAATCACATCATTAGAAGCTTTAACATTTTTTGTGGAACTTACCCTTATTCCATTGCTGACGTCTTCTTTGTTTTCTCATCAAGAAACTTCTGAATTGCCTTATCATTAAGGCAATATTATCTTCATCCCCAGGCTGAGACTTATCACTCTCAGAGTCATCCACCTTCAAAGAAATATTCTTCTCCTTTCGCTTGTCACCTGCATCAATCTGTCTTTGAGTCACGGATTGCTCGTAGATAATTAGTGATCCGAGAAGATTATCAATAGAATAAACATTTAAGTCTTTTGATTTGGTTATAACAGTGATCTTTGCATCATATGTACTAGGTAAGCAATGAAGAACCTTATTTAGTTTTTCTACATTCGTTAATTCCCTACCTAAAGTATGTAATTAAGTGACTATATGTGTAAAAACATATATACATGTCAGTGATTGATTCATTAGGTTTCATGTGAAAAAGTTCATAGTCGTGCAATAGAATGTTCAATCTTATCTATTTCACTTCATTTGTACCCTCATATGTAATGCAAAGTCGATCCCGTATTTCTTTTCTAGATTTACAAGTAGAAACACACATATAGTCTTCTGACTTTAAAGCACAGAAAAAACTATTTAAGCATTTGGCATTTAATTGTGCTAACTCCCTTTCTTCTATAGTCCAATTAGCAAATGGTGTTTCTATTCTAATGCCTTCTACAATTCTAGAAGGTACATTATATCCATCATGTACTAACATCCACAAAATCGTCAAGAGATTGTAAAAAAGTTGACATGCGAGTTTTCCAAAAGTTAAATGAAATGTTGTCATACAAAGGTGGTCTAGTGATCAAGTAACCTTCTAAAGTGTTTCGGTTTCCAAAATTAGCCATGATGATTTTCAAAAAGTAATCTAAACTTTAATTTTTGAACTAATTCTCTGATACCACTTGCTAAAGCTTGGTAGATTGTTAAATTCTAAGCTAATGTCCAAGGCTAACCAAGCGGGGGGGTGAATTAGTAATTTTAACAATTTTCATGGTTAATTCAGAAATCTGTTTAATAAAATTTTTCACAATATAAAATTTTTAAAAGCAATTTTTAAACCACAAAATAATTAAATTAAATGCAGAAAAAATAAAATGTAGTAAAAGTAAGAATAGAATGTGGAGATTGTTGCTAATTATTTATCTTTATAATTATGTGAGTTTTTAAAGATAACAAATTCTTATTGTTTGATTATTATTTCTCCTAACATATGTTGGAAATTTATCTATGTGTGCACTAACATGTTTTTTAAGAAAATCACATTTCAGATAGTGGAAGAGTTCAAGTTAATTGGTTAGAGTTTATTAGTTTTGGAGTCTGTACTTTTTATTCTTTTCTTGAGTCTGAGAGGGCGTAATTATAAATTGGGTAATCATGCACACACACACTAGGAGAGTGAGACAAAACTTAATTTTTTAAAATAATCATACTATACGATGTCTAATCTTACGGGACAATTTGTGTGGTTTCTCCTCTGATATGAACCTGACTGGTTTAAGTTTTTTTTATGTAAAAATCATACAGTACTAATAAGTTTCATATATCATTTTCCAGAGTACGAAAGGGAGCTTACATGGTTCATACAGGATTGTACGAGACAAACTGTTTAATTTTTTTAAACTGTTCGTACAGTACGAATGAGTTTCATATATTCTTTTCCAGAGTATGAAATGGAAGCTTACATGGTTCATACAGGTTCGTACGAGACAAACTGTTTAATTTTTTGAACTATTCGTACAGTATGAATAAGTTTTGTATATCATTTTTTAGAGTATGAAATGGGAGCTTACATGGTTCGTACGGGATCGTACGAGATGAACTATTAAATTTTCTGAACTGTTCGTATAGTATGAATAATTTTCGTATATTATTTTCAAGAGTATGAAAAGTGGGGTTCATTGGTTCTTATAGGATTATACGATACGGATCGTTCATCTTTTTAAACTAATTTATATGTATGAAGTTCGATCGTACAGTATGATCGAACTTCGTTAAACTTAAAATTTTCAAGTTTTGGATGATTTTCTTGTCCTTTGTATATAATGGTCCTACAAATTAACTGTTTAAGTGTTCTTCCATGAATTTCTTCTAAAGAGAAAAAGGGAGAGTGATTAGGAAGAGTGTATGGAAGTGAGTTTTGGTGAGATTTTTCAATATGAAATTATGAGGGATTCACAAGATTATCCTAAGGTGAGAATCTCATTATTTCTCTTCCCTATCTCTTTGAAGTCTCTTAGGAGAAGATTTTTGAAGAAGAATATGGTTCTCTACCGACACCAGGAAGGTGTGAAATGATGAGTGGTTCTCTACCGACACCAGGAGGGTGTGAAAGAATAAGTGGTTCTCTGCCAACACCAGGAGGGTGTGAAAGGATGAGTGATTCTCTGCCATCACCAGGAATGGTGAAAAAGGATGACGGTTCTCCGGCGCATCGGGTTTGGTTGAAGAGAATTTGTAAGGGCTTCTCCGCCTTGCTGTGGGGGCTAAAGGAGAGACACTATTAGTTAGTGCAATACCTGAAGAAGGAGTCTCCAGGGAGTGGACGTAGCTCTTGTTAGACCAAACTACTATAAAATCTGGTGTTCTCTATTCTTGTGTTTATTTTTTGTATTTTTAATTTCTGCATTGCACTTTATTTTTTTGTGGTTGAAAAATAGAATTTTTATAATTGTTCATACTGTATGAATCAAATTGTACTGTATAATATATATAGTTTTTTATTTAAAAGAGTTTTCAAAATAATCAAGAGATTTTAAAAAATAACCAATTCACTCCCCTCTTGGTTAGCATTGGGACATAATTAATAGGTCTAACAACCTATTGGCACTTTCAAGTGGTATCACAGCCTATTTCAAAAATTACTATTTAAATTACTTTTTGAAATTTGATCATGGCTAATCTTGGAAATCAAAACGCACCTGAGGGTTATTCGATCACTAGACCTCCACTATTTGATAACATCCCATTTGACTTTTGGAAAACTAGCATGTCAACTTTTCTACAATCGCTTGACTATCATATATGGATTTTAATACAGGAAGGTTAAACTGTACCTACTAGACTTGTAAATAAAATTAGAATTCAAACACCTTTGGCTGATTGGACTGTAGAAGAACATTAGTTAGCTCAATTAAATGCTAAGTGTTTGAATAGTTTCTTTTGTGCACTGAAATCAGAAAACTACATGCATGTTTCTACTAATAAATCTGGAAAAGAGATTTGGGATAGGCTTTGCATTATATATGAAGGAACCAATAAAGTGAAATAATCTAGATTAAACATTCTACTGTATACTATAAACTTTTTCGCATGAAACTGAATGATTCAATCTCTAACATGTATACTCATTTTACACAGATAGTAACTTCATTGCATGCTTTAGGTAGGGAACTAACCAATTCTAAAAAGTAAATAAGATATTATATTATTTGCCTACTACTTACGATTCAAAGATTACTGCTATAACAGAGTCGAAAGACTTAAATATTTACTCTATTGATAATCTGCTTGAATCACAGATTGCTTACGAGTAAGGAGTGACTCAATGACAGATTGATGCAGGTGACAGATAGAAAGAAAAGAACATTGCACTGAAAGTGGATGACTCAGAGAGTGATCAGTCGCAGCCTGAGGATCAAGAGGATATTGCCTTAATGACAAGACAATTCAGAAGTTTCCTAAGGAGGAAATAAGGGTAAGTTCCATAAAAATGCTAAAGCTTCTAATAATGTAATTTGCTATGAGTGCAGGAAGCCAGGACATATATAGACTAATTGACCTAATCTCAAAGCCAATCCTAGCAAGGAGAAAGTTGAGGAGAAACTCAATGATAGAAGGGGCAAGAAGAGACTACAGCGAGCTTTTTGGGCGGACTCAGCTTTAGATTCCTTAGAAACAACACCTGAAGAGGAAGTAACAAATTTATGCTTGATGGCTGATAATCTTGATCATTGGGATCAAGAGGAGGTATGTGACCTAAGTTATGTGAATTGTTTAAAGTCTCTGAGCGCATTCATTCTGCATATAAGAGACTAAAGAAACTGTATGCAAAGTTGAATTTTGATTACTTAGAACAGTAGAAAGAATTTGAAATCCCTAAGAAAGACCATGCATTAATAGATAACAACCACATGACTCTGTTAGATGAATATGATGATTTGAGCAAACAGTAAAACTTTTAAAATCATCACACACAGAACTTGAAAATGATTTTAAAGTCTTTATGGAAGAATCTGAACGTAGAGAAATTGACTTGAAAATGGATATTTCAATTTTGGAGAAAAGAAACTCATATGTTGAATTAGAGTTGAAATGTATTAAAGAAAATAGACCTACTCCCACACTTGAACAATTCTATAGGTCTAAACAAAAGGATATAAGTTCAACACCTAGGAAAAGATCTTACAAAGCATATAGATTGGTAAATCCCTTTTCTGGAGTAAAATGTTTTTTCTTGTGGTATGATTGGGCATATTTCCCACACTTGTACTATTCATCATAGAACACATTTAGTGTGGAGACCTAAGATGCATAAAATAGAGCAGATCACTCATGCATCTGGTTTAAAATTACAAAGACGTGAACCCAAACTTATTTGGGTTCCAAGGACTAACATTTGATTTTCTTGTAGAAACGCTCTCACATAAGACCTCATGAGAGTATTTGGTACCTGGATAGCGGTTATTAAAAAGCATATGACTGGAGATGCGAATCAATTCATATCGCTAGAAGCTAGGAATGGAGGCAAGATTACACTTGGAGATAATAACACCAAGAGAGTGGTAGGTTCAGGTATGATTGGAAATTCTAATAATTTTGTGATTAAAAATATTCTATTAGTATAAGGCCTAAAACACAATTTATTGAGCATAAGTCAACTATGCGATAAAGGTGATCATATAAAATTTTTGCCTACTAGCTATGTTATTAGTCAAAATGGAATTATTTTGTTGAATGGTGATAGGGTAAATAATGAATATATGCTAGATTTGAATTCTTTAAAATCTTCTACTACTTTTTGTTTGAAAACTGTATCTGATGAATCATGGCTATGGCATAGAATATTTTGTCACGCTAGCATAAAAAACCTTAGGAAAATCACCCAAAAGGAGTTAATTAGAGGTATACCTAAATTAGACTTTACTAAAGATCACTTATGTGATGCATATCAACTAGTAAAATAAGTCAAATCCTCCTTCAATTCAATCAAGGAAGTTAGAACTAACAAGCCCTTAGAAATTCTTCACATAGATCTCTTTGGACCTATTAGTACTTTAAGTCTAGGAGGAAAAAAGTTTGGGCATGTAATTGTGGATGATTACTCAAGAATGGATTAGATTTTTAAATCATAAGAGTGGATCTTTTGAGGAGTTTAGAGACTTTGCCACTTGGATTTAGAGAAAACTAGGTTTAGAATTGTTATAATTCAAAGTGATTATGGGGGAGAATTTAAAAATAAATTATTTGATGAGTTTTGTAAAACCCATAGAATAGATTATAATTTCTCAGCTTCTAGGACACCTCAACAGAATGGAGTAGTTGAGAGAAAGAATAGGACATTGATTGAAGCTGCTCATGCCATGTTGGCAGAATATTCACTTCCAATATATTTTTGGGTAGAAGCAGTTAGTATCACATGCTATGTATTGAATAGGATAAACATTAGATCAAAATTAAATAAGACACCCTGTGAACTTCTTAAAGGTAGAAATCCTAACCTCTCACATCTACATATTTTTGGATATAAAGTGTTTATTCATAATAACGAAAAAACTCTCTTAGGAAAATTTGATCTTAAATCTGATGAAGAAATTTTTCTAGGATACTCAAGTGTTGAAAAATCCTAAAAAGTTTTTAATAAAAGGACATTAGTAGTTGAGGAGACCACTCATATTATTTTTGATGAATCTAATAATACTAGAGGGTCTAGGTTGGATACAGATGAAGTTGAGGAAATCACCCAAGGACTTGAAAATGAAAAATTGAAAGAGAGGGTTGAAAGCGAAGAAGAAAACCCATTGCCTAGAGAATGGAATTTTCTCAAGAGTCATCCTAAGGAGTTGATTTTAGGATACCCAAGTGAAGGAGTTAACACTAGGCGTGGATTGAAGAATGAAGTGAATCACTCCACTTTTATTTCAAT
Organism: Dendrobium chrysotoxum; assembly: GCA_019925795.1. Classification (NCBI taxonomy): domain Eukaryota; kingdom Viridiplantae; phylum Streptophyta; class Magnoliopsida; order Asparagales; family Orchidaceae; genus Dendrobium; species Dendrobium chrysotoxum. The sequence goes on from CM034315.1 coordinate 44,258,456, forward strand.
AATTGAACCTGCTAGTGTAAATCAAGCACTTTTGGATGAGTTTTGGATTCTAGCTATGCATGATGAGTTGACTCAATTTGCTAGAAATGATATTTGGGAATTGGTAGAAAGACTGAAAGATCAAAGTGTTGTTGGAACAAAGTGGGTATTTAAAAATAAGATGAATAAATCTGGAGTGATTGTAAGGAATAAAGCAAGGTTAGTGGCTAAGGGGTATAATCAAATTGAGGGAATTAATTTTGAGGAGACTTTTGCCCTAGTAGCCAAACTTGAGGCAGTTAGAGTGTTTTTAGCTTTTGCCTATTTTAAAGGTTTTAAATTATATCAAATGGATGTAAAGAGTGTCTTTCTAAAAGAAATGATAAAAGAGGATGTTTATATTGAGTAACCTCCAGGTTTTGAAAATGCATAATTTTTTAATCATGTTTTAAAATTTAAAAAGGTATTATATGGACTTAAATAGGCACCTAGAGCTTGATATGAAAGGCTAAGCACTTTCCTACTTGAACGATCTTTTGTAAAAGGGAGTGTGGACACCACTCTCTTTATAAAAAGAGTAGGAGATGAAATACTCATTATTCAAATTTATGTGGATGATATCTTGTTTGGATCTACCGATAGAAATCTTTGTGATGAATTTTCAAAAATAATGAGTAAGGAATTTGACATGAGCTTAATTAGAGATTTGAGTTACTTTTTGAGGTTTTGCATTAAGCAGGATGAGGATGGAACCTTTCTGAGCCAGTCAAAATATGTTAAAGACATCCTTAAAAAGTATGAAATGGATAAGGCTAAATCAGTGGATACACCCATGAGTTCCTCAGTGCAGTTAGATAAGGATTCTAAAGAAAAATCAGTTGATCAAAAGAAGATTAGAGGGATGATTGGATCTTTTCTTTACTTGACAGCTAGCAGACCGGATATTTTGTTTAATGTATGTTTGTGTGCAAGATTTCAAGTCGATCTAAAAGAATCACATCTGACTGTAGTTAAGAAAATTATGAGATATCTTTTGGGGACTCAAAACTTAGGAATTTAGTATCCCAAGAATAGCACTGCATTTGAAATTGTTGGATAGTCTAATTCAAATTTTGTCGGTTGTAGGGTTGATCAAAAAAGCACTTCTAGAACTTATCAATTTATAGGAAACTCCTTAGTTTCTTGGTCTAGTAGAAAATAGAACTCAGTAGCCCTTTCAACTGCAGAAGCTGAATTTATTACCTTAGGAAGCTGTGTCGCACAAGTGCTTTGGTTAAAATAATAGTTAATTGGCTTAGGATTTTCTTTTGGCATAGTTCCAATCATTTGTGATAACACTAGTGCCATATGAATTTCAAAGAATCCTATTCAACATTCTAGAACCAAGCATATCGACATAAGGCATCATTTTAAAAGAAAACATGTACCGAAAGGCGAAATTGAATTACATCATGTCACTACTAAAGATCAACTTGCAAATATTTTTATAAAACCACTAGCTTTTGACACATTTAGCATTTTTAACGATAAGGCTAGGTGTGATTGATCTTAATACATGATTAAAAAAATTTTCAAACTTATTTTGTGTGTGATTATGTGTTTGTTTATGTCAAGTGTGTGTGTAGTATAGGTTGTCTATTTTGTTTTATTTTATTTTGATTGTATTTAGATATTTTATCTTTTTATTATTTTTATTTTGATTTTTTTTAATAAAAAAATAAAATAAAAATAAAAAAATAAAAAATAAAAAAAATGAATGACAATGAAAATTAATTTTCTTTGAAAGGTTTTTGAGTTTAACATGCACTATTTTTTCTGCGTTCTATTCATACTGTACAAAATTATTTCGTACAATATAATTTTCTGTAGCATGTGCATTAAAATTTTTGAGTTGAGGAGACGAAACAGTATTTTCATAGTATTTTCGTATTGTACGATGATGTCATCGTATGGGACGATTGATGTAGTTTCGTCTGTATGCATGTAGATGGGTTTACGATTTAGGGAAGTTATTATTATTGATTATACGTACAAACCTGTCGTTCATCTGTATGATCCATTTTGTCGATTTTGGATAAGGCTGAAGCCAACCGTTAGTGAAATGATCTTTAATTTTCTGATTGTCCTGGATGAATACGTAATCGTGTGTACGATTGGTTAGTCAAAAAGTCTGTACGAAAGGACGCCTCGGGAAGGATAGTTTACGAAAAGCCATTTCATCTTTGGTCATTTCCTTTTGTATATACAAAATTTATTTCATCCCGTATGAAATTAAGATCATAAGTACGATGCGGATTTCGTACTATACGATAGATCATTTTTCTTTAAATAGAAGGGTAGTTTTCATTCCTTTAACTTCCATTTCAAGCTCTTAGAAGCCACGAATTAGAGATGACTAGCAGCGGCAAGCAATCAGATATGCCAAAGGATCGTCCTCCAGACAAGAATGGCATGACAACTTCTTATCTCAACAAAATGAGGAAGCATACCTCAGGTTTCATGCATCCAAGATCACGCCCTCGCATCTCTTAATTCAAGAGAGCACCACTTTGCTGTAATGCCCCTCTTCGACTCTACCCAATTTTCTTTCATCCTGACCATCATTCATGCCTACAATAAAGATTATTTTCATGTTTTCCTCGCAAACATGAAGATAAACCATGATCACACAAGGATCACATCCTATGTGTTGAAACAGAGAGTAGAGATTAACAAGGAGGATTTGAGGACTTTCCTTCACCTTAAAACCCAAGAGATTAGAGCGCACAGCCTGACCTCCAAAGTTGATTATGATTGGTCAGAAGTTAATCAGGTTCTTAGGGGAACAAACCAAGTAAGTCATTTACCTAGAGTCTACACCCTGAACCAAAATGCAAGGATCATCTAGAACATCCTTAGAACCTCCATAATCCCAAAAGTTGGAGATCGAATCAAAATGACACCCCTCCTTCAACTGTCACCTACTTAATTATGACTAGTCAACCTTTAGATGAAGCCCAATTGATCATGGACTACTTGTATACTCTTACTGCCATTGGGCATCCTAGAAACAAGAGGAAGAAAAACATTGCACTGGCCATTTAATTTCATACATCCTAGAGAAGTACAACTTAGTCCACCCTGATGGACCTAACGAGTTGTATGTGTACTTTACCGATGCCTCTTTTAGGGCACTTTTTGGGAGAGAGGGTTCTGGAGATGATTCTGAGGAAGGAGGAGCACCTACACCTGCTCCTAGACCTAGACCTGACCAAAACTTTTATCAAGATATGGTCCAACACTTTGATAGCCTTGATCAAAGATTTGATGATGTGGAGGCTCACCTAAAACTTCAAAATGATAGATCAGTTTGATGTTGTGAACACAAATCTTGCTACGTTCAAAAGCTATTTTGTAATGTTTAATAGTCCACCACCTCCACCAGACGAGGGACCTGTAGACTTTTAGATGTGATCTTCTGTTTTTGGCTTTTTATTTTCTAGGCTTGGATGTACTGGTAGTAGATATTTCTTATTATTGTTGTACTTAAACGTTATTTCGGTTGATATTGGTTGATGTTCTGTTGTTGCGATGTTTGTGTTTTGTCGTTATTGAAAATGTGTGATGAATGAGATATGATTAATGTTAAATGACATGGAGCCTTATTTTTATGCATATTGACATATGAATGTGATTGTGACCTAAGATGTTTAAAATCTTACAATCAAAGGTAGTTGATCACAGATAAAAAATGTTGACTGAATTTGCTATACAAAGTTAATTTATATGCAAAATTTAAAACTCTCAAAATGTATAAATTACTTTGTGACTGGGTATAGATTAGAAGATCAAATTTAAGATATTATAGACATGTATTACTTAGCTGAAATTGTTGAAAAATTGATGTCATACATTTACTTTTATTTTTATTTCAATGTGATCTTTATTAAAATTTGTGTTCAGAGTTAGTGATTTTGGAAAGACAAAAATTGAAAAGAGGCACAAAATTAGACCAAAACTAAAAGATGCACAAATTGTGCCACCTATACAAAAAGATGAGCAATGTTGGCCAAATTGAAAAGAAGCACAAAATTAGCCCAAATTGACAAGATGCACAATGTGCCATGAAAATTAAAAAGATGCGCAATGTCGCCAATTGCTCTTTCCTTTATCAGTTTCTCAATCACACAAACACTATTGAATTAGAAAATTATTACTTCAATTTCATCATTTCTACAATAGTTATGGTTATATAATCTGTCTATTTCAATACTGACATAGATCAACTTTTCTTATCCCTGTTATTTTGTAATTTAACTTTTGGGTTTTTATCTTTTGCATCTAATTTTAATATTATATACTTAATCATATAACATCTTATTCATCATCACCTTTTTTTTTTATTGTAATTCTTCCCTTTTGTTGTTGTTAAAAGGGGGAGATATTGTTTGCTTATTTGATGCATGAATGTGTGTAGTTTTTTTTGTGTATGAGTATATTTTTTTATGTTATGTTTTTTTGCATAAATGTGTGTATGTATGAATGTGTTTTTGAATGACTGTGTATATTTTATATGAATGTATTTTTTTGCATCAATTTATCACTTCCCTTATTTTAAATTGATTATTCATTTAGGGGGAGCTTACATTTAGGGGGAGTTAAGGAGAAATTTGTAACTATTGGTTAACACAAACAATAATTATTTTCGCCATCATCAAAAAGGGGGAGATTGTTAAGATTATTGCAAATTATTTATCTTTATAATTATATGAGTTTTTTATGATAAAAAATTCTTATTGTTTGATTATTATTTCTCCTAACATATGTTGGAAAATTTGTTTGTGTGTGTACTAACATATTTTTCAGGAAAATCACATTCCAGATAGTGGAAGACTTCAAGTTAATTGGTTAGAGTTTATTAGTTTTAGAGTCTGTACTTTTTATTCTTTTCTTGAGTCTGAGAGAGTATGATTATAAATTGGGTAATCGTGCACACATACTGGGGGAGTGAGACAAAACTTAATTTTTTAAAATAATTATACTGTACGATGTCTAATCATACGGGACGATTTGTGTTGTTTCTCCTCTGATACGAACCTGAGTGGTTTAAATTTTTTCTAAGTAAAAATTGTACAGTATGAATAAGTTTCGTATATCATTTTCGAGAGTACAAAATGGGAGATTACATGGTTCATATAGGATTGTACGGGATGAACAGTTCAATTTTTTGAACTGTTCGTACAGTACGAATAAGTTTCATATATCATTTTTCAGAGTACGAAATGGGAGCTTACATTGTTCATACAGATTCGAATGGGATGAACTGTTCATTTTTTTTTTTGAACTATTTGTACAGTACAAATAAGTTTCGCATATCATTTTCCAAAGTATGAAATGGGAGCTTACATGATTCGTACAAGAACGTACAGGATGAACTGTTAAATTTTTTGAACTGTTCGTATAGTACAAATAAGTTTCGCATATCTTTTTCCAGAGTACAAAAAGTGGGATTCATTGGTTCATACAAGAATGTACGGGATGAATCGTTCATCTTTTTAAACTATTTGTATGTATGAAGTTCAATCGTACAGTACGATCGGAAACCGTCAAACTTAAAATTTTTAGTTTTTAGATGGTTTTTCTTGTCCTTTGTATATAAGAGTCCTAAAAACTGACTATTTTAGTGTTCTTCCGTGAATTTCTTCTAAAGAGAAAAAGGGAGAGTGATTAGGGAGAGTGTTTGGAAGTGAGTGTTGGAAAGATTTTTCAAAAGCAAATTATGAGGGATTCACAAGGTTGTCCTAAGGTGAGGATGTCATTGTTTCGATTTTCCTATCTCTTTGAAGTCTCTTGGGAAAAGATTTTTGAAGAAGAATCTAGTTCTCTGGCGACACTAAGAGGGTGTAAAAGGATGAGTGGTTCTCTGCCGACACTAGGAGGGTGTGAAAGGATGAGTGGTTCTCTCCCGACATCAAGAGGGTATGAAAGGATGAGTGGTTATCTGCCATTACCAGGAAGGGTGAAAAAGGATGACGATTCTCTGCTGCACCGTGGTTTGGTGGAAGAGAGTTTGTAAGGGCTTCTCCTCCTTACTGTAAGGGCTAAAGGAGAGACAGTATTGGTTAGTGCAATACCTGAAGAAGGAGTCTTCAGGGAGCGGACGTGGGTCTTGTTGGACCGAACCACTATAAAATCTGGTGTTCTCTGTTCTTGTATTTATTTTCTACATTTTTAATTTCTACATTACACTTTATTTTTATGGTTAAAAAATAGAATTTTTATAATTTTTTGTACTATACGAATCAAATTATACTGTATGATATATATAATTTTTTATTTAAAAGAGTTTTAAAATAATCAAGAGATTTTTAAAAAATACCAAATTCACCCCCCTCTTGGTTAGCAATGGGACATAATTAATAGGTCTAACAACCTTTTCGCACTTTCACAGAAGACACCGGATTTTATACTGGTTCGATCCCACAAGATGTACATCCACTCCTTGGAGACTCCTCCAGATATTTTACTATACTCTAGTGACTCTCCTTTAGCCCCCATAGCAAGGCAGAGAAGCCTTTACAATTTTTCTCTTTCATCAAACCCCGGTGCGGTAGAGAATTATCATCCTTTTTCACCCTCCAAGTGAAGGTAAAGAACCCACCATCCTTTCTCACTCTCCTAGTGATAGCAGAGTACCACTCATCTTTTCACACCCTCCTGGTGTAGGCAGAGAACCGATCGTCCTTTCACACCCTCCTGGTGTCGACAAAGAACCGGATCCTTCTCTTGAAAATCTTTTCTCAAAAAGTCCTTCAAGGAAGTAGGGAAATACTATGGAGAATAAGTAGGAGATCCTTACCAATGGGCACCTTTATAAATCCCCTTACAAAACCTTCTCTCAAGATCTCTCACTTTTTCACTCTCAAATCACTCTCCCAAACACTCTCCTAAGGCACATGCAAGAGTATTTTCATAGAAGACTCTTGGACAGATAGTTTTTTGGACTCTTATATACAAAGGACAAGAAAAACTGTCCAAAAACAAAAAATTTCAAGTTTGACAAAGTCAGATCGTATTGTATGATCGCACTTCGTACGTACGAACATTTCAAAAAATGAACGGTTCGTTCCATACGATACTATATAAACCTGTAAGACCTAATTTTTGTACTCTGGAAAATGATGAACAAAACATTTTATATTGTACGAACGGCTCAAAAATTGAACGGTTCATCCCGTACAATACTATACGAACCATGTAAGCCCATGTTTCGTACTCCAGAAAATGATGTATAAAACCAAATCGTACTATACAAACAGTTCAAAAAAATGAACAATTCGTCCTGTATGATACTGTATGAACCATGTAAGCCCCTATTTCATACTCTAGAAAATGGTGTACGAAACTAAATCGTACTGTATGAAAGTTCAAAAAATGAATGGTTTGCCCCATACGATATTATACGAACCATGTAAGACCTTGTTTCGTACTCTGGAAAATAATGTACAAAAATAGTTCATACTGTATAATTCATACTTAAAAAAATTTTAACTCATAGAACAGGTAGGTTTATTTTAAAGGAGATTTTCAATACTAATCATCCCGTATGATTTAAAATCATACAGTACGATTAACAAAAAAATTGTCTCAATCCCCCAGTGTGTATGTGCACGGTTATCCAATTACAATCACACTCTCTCAGACTCAAGTACAATAAAAAAATAAACTCCAACTTACAACAACCCCTAATTTTATCTGTCTTGAAGTCTTTAGTAGTATGGAGTATGATTTTCCTGAAAAATATATTAATACACATAAAAATATACTTCCCAACATATGTTAGGATAAAATAACAATCAAATAATAAGATTTTGATATCATAAAAAACTCACATGATTATAACAACAAAATCTTGAAAGTTAATTTGTAACAATCTCAACAAGACCCTGATCTCATGAATAGAGAATGGTTGCAGATCACCCTTAATTTCATAGTCAATTCCATCTCGTTGGTACTTGATGCATTAGTGTGGGGTAGATTTAATCATCCTATACTCATGGATCCAAGTCCAACCTAAGAGTATGTTAAAGGATGTGGCTGAATCAATTATATAAAATTTTACCTCTATTTTCAACACTCCTATCTCTAGAAGGAGGGTAATTGAACCTAAAGACTTCTCACCCTTTTTGTTAAACCCATGAAGCACTAACTTATCGGTTGAGAGCTTACTAGTATCAACTCTAAGGTATGTGAGAGTCTTTATGTTCATCACATTGACCGATGCTCCTGAATCAACAAGAACTCTATATAACTTAAAGTTGCCCAAATTTGTGGTAATATGAAGTGGGCGATTATGATCGGTAGTTCCTAATAGAAAATCTTCATCAAAAAAGGTTACTCTTGAAATTTCCTTGAAATATAAAGCTTCTTCTTTAGAAGTTCACGCTAATTGATCTACGTAGATCTCTAGGTCGAGAAGTGTTTTAATTAAGGATTCCCTCATCTCCTTAGAGAGGATAAGGGCATTATAGATGCTCAACTTAGCAGACAACTTTCTAAGATGAGCTAAGACATTATAATCAACTTTTAGAACATCAAGCTTATGATCTGGTAGATTTGAAGGAGAATTTGATTGTTGAGTAGGGATTTGAATTGGATGATCAGAAATAACTTTCTTTCCTTTTTCTTGAGGAAGAAGCCTAGGGGGTAAGACCTTACCACCACATAGTTGTACTTATACGATGTCCTCTAAAAGATAAAGTGCAATAGGGTCTACGCTCTCCTTAGGCAATTTATTATCATTTTTTGAATGGGAATCCAAATATGAATAGTCTATCATAATGGGATTCTCTTGAAAGTTAATTTTGGGGGTGTCACCATCTGATAAGACTTCAGATTCATTTCCCCCTTTAGAAGTCAAATCTTGGGAACTTAGTTTTTGAATGTCTTGATTGATCTCAGCTAAGCTTTGATTGCTATCAATAGAAGTATCATTTTGAATTACATTCTTAGTTTTAATCATCAAAACATTCACAGAAGGATCATTCTTTTTTATATATTTTTGACCCATTACCTTTGATGGGGAAAAATAAAAGTCAGATAATATCAAAGGGGATAGTGGTTTTGAGCCACCATCTGCCATTCATACACATCTCTCATCACAAGATTTTCTATCTATAAAAGTGTCATTCTTTTTATTCTTTTTATTTATAATAGTTCCTATAACTAATGGAGAGAAAACTGTCCCCACGTCTTCCTGCAAAACCCCTAGGTTAACCTCCCATATCAGGTCCCAGGCTCTCGACGATAACCTTTGAGAAAGATGAACTGATTTGTTAATCAACTTTTTAAATGCCCGGGATAATGCTATATCCCAACCATCTTCAATTGAAAGAGAAAGATTAGAGTTTTATATGAGATAGACTTCATAGATCCCTGATCCGAATCAATTAAGTACTCGTTTGGAATTATGATATTACCTTGACAAAAAAATTTTTCAAGCCAGTCTTTACAGACAACATGGTCTTCGATTGCATGGCCTAACATGCCGTGATTGGGGCAAAAATTAGGATCATTTTTTTTATTTGCCTCTTCTGGCTTTTTGGCCTCTAGCAATTGAAAATCTGATTTCTTCAAAAGACTCTTGAAATGTTTTCTTACTGATTCCTTTTTAAATGGATAAGGATGAGCTAATCTCTCTTTTTAAAAAAATTGGATAAGGCTTCTGGGTAGACTTAGGGGTTACCCGAAATGATTGAGGTTTTTGGATTTGCTGGGGTGGAGGATCACTGGACTGAGAAATAGTAGGTTTCTTCACTTTGTCAATTGCGGACACCATAGCAGCTCTCTTTTCAAAAGATTTCACTAGCTTATTGGTCTTCTTCTCCTCTAAAGCCTCTTTTAGGAATGGCATTTTGGAAGCCTCTTCCTGTAGATTATTAGCTTTGTTGAGAAGTTTTTCAAAAGTTTTAATAGTGAATCCCTTTAATAAAAAAGTAATAGGCCCATGGATATTCTTTATAAGAATTTCCATTGTATGTTGCTCTTGTAATTGAGGTTCACATTTCATCGAGAGATTTCACCATCTCAATATGTAGTCAACCAAAGACTCTACTAGTTTTTATTTCTCAACTACGAGATCACCAATGGTTACTCCTTACTGAGCTCCTAAGAATCTCTTTAAGAATAGACCCTCAAGCTCTGCGAATATTTTCACTGAACCGCTTGGTAGATCTTTGTACCACTCAAAAGTAATACCAGAAAGACTTCTGACAAATTGACAAAATAGTAGAGCATCTGACCCGCCTGCATTGCAGCAGCTTACACAGAAGTGGGAAAATACTATATTAGGTTTTTAAGCCACTGAAAACCTTAAAATAAGGTGGCACAAAGCCCTTTGGATAAGGAACTTATTCATATTCTTTGGGGTAGGGTCTACCCTTCGGAATAGACATAATTCCTTGAGAATGAGCTAAGGCCTCCCTTTCCTGCATCTCAACCATCTTTTTGATATCTATCTGAGGTTGAGCTAGGGGAACTGGGAGAATTATAGGTTGAACATGCTGACTTACTAGGTTAACAAGGGGTATTGCTACTAGCTCAGGAACTTATTGATTGAATTATGATTGTCTACTCTGATCAGCCACTAATTGAACTATAAGTTATAATGGGTCAAATTAGGATTGTTGAGTCTTAATTAGTTGATCCTAAATTTCGTTAAGCTACAGGGACATCTCTATAATCTGTGTTTCTAAATTTTTGATATTTTGGCCAGCATCTCTAACCTTTACAGATTTATCTGACCCGAGAGCTGTTGAACTCTCTTCTTTACTAGGATAGGGTTTTGAAGGCTCAGCATCCTTGGATGATGCTCGAGTCTCAACCATATAAATGTTTCCTACTGACTCTTCTTCTAAGAATAAATCATTTGTTTATGGATCGAAGGCTTCGATCACCTTCTTCTAGAGAGTTTTACGGATATCCTGGGCTACCTCATCAACTTATCTACTGTCAATTTCTTCTAAGTCAATTGGTAAATATCCTTTGAATTCAAGTACTTGGTTAAGCGCCTACTTTAGCTTGACCATAGAAGCATCCTTATCATTTTTAGTAGTGAGGTCAACAATTATGTTTCCTTTGACAGACAACTTCAGGGAGTTAAATCCCATTGCAAACTGGTTTATACTAGTGTGAATCAGTTCTTCAATATAGAGATTTTGGTCAATAGAGAAAAGCAACTTTTCAGCCATTTTAGAGGGTTGATTTATCTGAGATTTAAAAAGAGAAGATTTGAATTAGAATCTAAGATTTCAAATTTAGAAAGAGGTTTATATTTTATTATGTATATCAAATTATAGGAATTATAATCCGATATGCAATGATAAAATATATAAGTTAACTTTAATTTGAAGGAAATTTGAATTTTTGTTGTATTTGTTTTACTATAAGAGCGTGTTGTAGAAAATATATAGTAATGACAATTTGGATTTTATTTGAATATTTTTTAAAAGAAGATTGAATTTTGAAAGTTGAAAAATTTTTACTTTGAAGATTTAGAATTGGATCTCCCCAGAATTTCAAAAGTCAACATGCTGAATGTGGACTCAACATGAAGGTTTACAAATTTAGGGGGAATTAAGGGGTTTCAGCTCGACTCTTTTACCTTGTTGATTGACTTAGGGGTAAAAATCTTAGAGTCTTGATTTGAGAAAAATGAAATTTGAAGTTGATTTTGGAAAGGATTGAGTTTGCATTGTCTATGTTAAACAACAAGAAAGTATTGTAGCAAAACATAAGATAATGATGATTGAAATTGAATAATTTTGGGAGGAGATTTAAAAACTTGAAAATCCAGCAGCATCTGGCCCTTAATTTTGAAACTCGATATGTTAAATTTATATTCAACATAAAGGTTTACAAATTTTAGGGAAAGATTTTAAATTTAATTTGCCAAATATGTTTATATTCTATCAGGCATATTGAATTATAAGAATAACAATTTTATAAGCACTAATAGAATATAGAGATTGATTAAGATTTAAGAGAGATTGAATTATACATAGAGAATTAAAACTTTGATTTTGGGATTGAAGGATTTTCTGTAAATAGTGAAACTTATTATGCTTGAGATTTTCTTTAGCACACAAGTTTAGAATGCTACAAGAAGGATTTAAAAAGGTTAGCTTAACTCTTTTACTCTACCAGTAAATGTGGAGGCAAAATGTCAAAGCTCGACTTTTGATAGGAGATTTCCTCTCTCACCTCTCTTTTTGACATGTCTTAATTGATGTTGGTCACACTCACCTAAGAGAGAAATGGGTAGAAGGACCAATAAAAGGAAGGGTAGTCAAAACTACTGATATAATAAAAATTTATGCCACTATTAAAGATAGAGATAGAGATTTATCCCCAGCGGAGCCGCCATTTTTTATTTGTTTAAAAAGTGTTGAGTTTTTGAAAAGATTAATTATCTTTGGGAGATTTAATTTCTTGAAATTTAATTTTGAAATTAAACACATCTTGTCTCAGGATATGAGCATATCATTCCCTAATGGGTTCAATTAACAGGATTAAAATTCCATCCGGATTATCGTAGTCAAATTCAAGCAAGAACTACATATGACCCTGGAGGGTCAAAATGATTGTTCACTTAGGTATTTAACTATGATAATTTGGATAAATTATTATGAATTTCATAATCAAAGTTAGAATAATAATTAATATATCTTCTTGAGGGAAGAGATATCAATCATTATTAATCATTTGAGAATGATGATAATGATCGTTGATTTTGACTTAAAATTTCCCAAAGATAATTAATTAAGTTTTTGAAAAATTTGTTGATCTGGGTTACTAAATTTTCTCGTAGTTAATTACATTATAGGAAACTGGAGTTTCCTATAAATACTCTCGATTAATATAACGATAGAAATTTTATTTTGACATTTTAAAGTTTGATATCAAGGAAGGTGAGGATTAAAAATTTAATTAGGATTGGATCAAGGTGAGCATTTATTTTAGGAGGCCAAAGGAAGAATGGTAAGAGATATTTTAAGATTATGTAGTACTTCAGAAACACCCTAACCTATTTTTTAAGTGTTAGGCTTAAATTTTGATTGAAAAAGATTTAATTTTGATTTATCAATTTTATTAGAATGTTTGGATTATATTCCTAGAAAGTTGAGGTCTTATAGTCTGAACCTACCTCAGAACCTAAGTCTAAATTGAGTACTAAAAATCAGTAACCCAAACCTAGCTAATGCAATGCAGGATCTGGACTTACTCCGGTATGGATTGGAGAGCCAACTAACCACCTAAATGCTTCAAAACTATTAGTCCTATCTTTTCTGTTAGAGTGGTAGGGATGTTTGATTAAGATAAGTTTTTTTGAAAATAGGGTTGACATCTAGAGCAATCCTTAATTGGCCCTTTAACTTATATTGGGTAGTATGAAGCTTAAAGTAAATACAATTAATTTTAGACTCATTTAAATTTATTTTTGATGTAATACATGCTAGTTAACTCGATAAATACTTAAAATCATATATGAAGCAGTTTTAAAAAGGCTTAAAAATAAGTTTTTCTATAGAGATTGCACAGATTCCCCTTGACAGATCTGCACCCTCATAAGCTAGGCGGACTGCCAAAACTCACAGGCAGGGAGGTGCCTAACAATGAAAAGAAAGTACAACAAAATACAATGTGAAGTCCTGATGATCCCGGGCTTACTTCTTAAAATATTAGAATTTCTATGTTATCTTAAAAAGTTTAATTTAATTAAAGTAGCAAAAGTTTTAGCGATCCCTCACGATCCTCCGATCAGGCTCCAGGCAAAATTAAAGATCGACATGCAAAATCGCCAAAAAATAACTAAAAGTATGATATCCTATATCACAACAAACCCATCAATCAAATTAATTAAAATAATATTAAAATTGAAAGTTCATATGGCAAGTGCCACTTAATATTATAACCTAGGGTCTGTAGAAGATAAAGTGGTCGAGTACCACTAACAACAGCCCAGATTCTACTCCTAGACTCAAGTGAATTTGAGAATGGGATTCTTCTCTATCTCCACTTCTTCCTCCTTCTATGAACTTCTTGTATCCTTTGAGTCCGGATATCCAAATGAAAAGAAACTGCCACTTAAAAGGGGTATTTTCTTTTCCCTTTGGATATTTGAAATAATCCTAACTTAGTCTTCCAAATGGAGGAGAACCCTCCGCTAAGGGATGTTCTCTCCTTTTTGGAATCTAAGTTGGATACTTATATACTCCCTCTCAAATATCACTTTAAATTACAACTCAATAAATTTGAATTATATTTAATAAAACTTAAAAATTTATACTCGAATACCGTGCAAGTTTATCTTATGCAATTATATTTAAATCATCCCAAGCAGTTAATATAATGAAGTTTAAAATACTCAAACCAGCTATACTTGACTATGCTCTTTTAATTTTAAAAGGGGGACTTAGCATTCTAAAGCACCTGTAGAAATTTGATTAATTTAAATTTAACTTTGTCCCCTTTAATTTTAATGCCCTGTATGAGCATAGCCACCTGCATAAGATTGTATCAGAATTTGAACCGCCCCTAACTTAAGGGTAAATCTAAAGCCCATCAATCACATTATAGAGTGCAAAAATTAAATAAGCAATCTTATCAATATTAACAACCAGCATGCAATGAAAGCTCAAAAATTCTAGCACACAGTTAGAAAGTAAATACTGGCCTAGCCTAAATCTAGAAGTGGTGCCCAAGTAAACCATCTAAGTGAGTGTAGTAGGCTGTGTGGTTCAGATATATCTTATATTGGGTAATTAGCTAAAGTTGTCTAATTTTTAGATATGTTAAAGATTAAAGGGTAAATTTAATTAAAATTCAAATGTTAATGTGTTAAGGTTTGTTTCACAATTGGATTTTTAAGGTAGATTGATTAAATGGATTTAATTAATTAGAAGCTAAATAAATAATGTAATTTTAATTAATTAAATTAGTTATTAATTTTAAATATTAAATTAATTTATATTTTTTATCAACCGATTCGTAGTGTTGTGCCACTAGGCTCGAGGAACCAGGTCTCCTTAGGACACTTAGCCCCACAGTCAAGAGTAGTCCATCCTAAAAACATGATTGATGTAGTTCAATTAAGAATTTTAATTTAGTCAAATTATTAATAATCGATTAATTTTAAAATTTTATGCTCCATTGAATCTGTTCGTGGCATTGTACCACCAGGCTCAAGGAACCAGACCCCCTTAGGACACTTAGCCTAGTAGTCCGGAGTACTCCATCCTAAAAACTTCATCTTTAGAGTGATTATTCTATATTAAAGGGTTAGTTGACTAATTAATTAATCAAATTTATAATTTATAGAATTTTGGTTGATTATTGATTTTTTTGGAATTATTTGAATTATTTAAATATATACATTAAAGGGGTCAAAAAGTGACTTTTTTATTAAGGTTGATTTCTAGAGTTTTGATATTTTTCTCCAATACTAGATCAAAACATGAGTAATAGACTTTTAGTTTGCTGGAATTAGATTTTTCTATAATTAGTTGTGAATTTTTTAAGTTTCTGTTGAAATTTGAACTAAAGTTGACTAAAAAGTTGAATTTTTTATTTTAAGTGATTTTTTGTTAATTTTATATTTTTAATAAATATTAGGCCTTATATATTTTTTTTTTTTTGAGAAAATGCTTGAAGCAAATTTTATTAAAGAGTCAAATTACAAGCAACACTTGTCACATTCCTCCTTCAAAACCTTAAGAAACTTAGGAGGAACCTTATTACCTTCTAATCTATCCTAAATAAAATCAAAAGAAGAAGCAATGTTAGCACAACAATCTGCTAACTTATTACAATCCCTATTCACAACTTGAATAATAAGTTGATTAAAGTTCCTCAAAAAGAAACAATCATCTTAACTCATGCCGGCCTCCAAGCAAGCTTCTTATTTTAATAATTTTTGCACATACTCCATAACATTGTAGTTGTCTCCTTCAATGATGATCCCCTTTGCTTCAAACATCCAATCTTGAACAATCCTCCTTAAAGATTTGATGGCTTCAACCTCCAAAATCGAACTATCCCAATGCAAGTATTTAAAACCAAATGCAAATAGAAATCTCCCTTTACAATCCCTAACCACTCCACCTATTCCAGCTTTATAAGACTTTTGGAGAGATGCATCAACATTAAATTTAATCCAATCGATTGGAGGGGTACTCCAAGTTGCAGAGAACAGTCTAAGCTGATTAGAATCCTAGTTGACCGAAACTAGATTATATGGAAATGAAGAAGACGCAAGACTGATTGCATTGGCTGCTATAACGTTAATTCCTTCTTCTTTACCTTCATGTGCCAACTTGTTTCTACTCTTCCATATCATGAAAACCGTAGAACAATATAAATTGCATTTGAAAGGATTGGATTTAGACCAATAAGCTAACTCATTATGGCAGATTTCTGGATTAGAAAAAACCAGAATATTGAATCCCCATTTATTAAGCTTATGGATAGCCTTATGAAGATGCTTGCACTGTACAGCTATATGCTCTGAATTTTCCACTTCATCACATCTTCGGGGGCACCCATTGAAGTTGATTATTCTTCTATACATCAAAAAGTCATTAGATGGGATTGAATTGTGCTCCAACCTCCACCAAAAAAGCTCTACTCTAGGCCGCAATTTAGACCTTCTCAACCATTCCCAGTTCTTGTCTTTCTCATCAAATTTGTTGCTGTAATCTGATAACATTGATGCCAATGACTTCCTGGTAAGCTTAAATAACAACTCTCTTTCATCACAAGGCAAAGTTTTATATAGCGGCACTGACTTTATTAGCTCCACCAGTTCTGTCCCGAAAACTAGTTGCAGGTTTAAAACATCCAAGCTGCCTTCTCGGATGAAAAAATCCAATCCCTCTTGTTCTTCACGTAAATCTGCCACAAAAGTTGGCCACCGGTTAATGCTTTTATCTAGAATCCAGATATCCTTGGTAGTGTTGATGTTCTTACCATCCGATATTCTCCATCTCAACATTTGTTGCAGAAATGAAGCTCCATTGATAATCACCTTCCAAGTTGCTGATTTCATCTTACTTCCTTCATAATTCTAGAATTCGTTCCCATATTTTCCCAATAAAATCCTGTTGAGCATAGAAGAAGGATTGGATATCAAACCCCAAGCAAATTTTGCACTCCAATATCCAATTTTATCAACATCTAAAACAACTCCTTGGCCACCCAATATTTTTTTCCTGTAAAGTTTTTCCTAACTAACATAATGCAGCCCTTTGCTTTTATCCTGTTTGTTCCAAAGAAAATCCCTACTCAACTTATCAAGCTCCCTCAACACTCCCAAAGGGACCAAAGTATGAGTAGATAGAAAAATGGGAAGCGTTAAAAGAGAAGATTTAACTAGAAGAAGCTTGCCAGATAACGAAAGAGACCTTTCACCCCAAGTGCTCAACTTATCAACAGCTTTCTCAATCAGACCTTGAAAATCAACAACAAGCATCCTTCTCAACACCATTTTAATTCCCAAATAGTCCAGCTCCTTGACAACTTTAATTCTAAACAATTTGGAAAGAACTTTTGTTCTGCTCCTTCCCACCGATTTCCCAAGTAGCAAAGAAGATTTCTGCACATTTACCTTCTGCCCTGTCCAACTACTATAGTCATTAATGATCTTCATGATTTTCTTTGCACAATTTTTGTTAGCTTCTGAAAAAATGATTACATCATCTGCATACTGTAAATGGGAAACCCTTTCTGCTGTAGGAGCAATTTTGATGCCAATTCTTTTACCTTTTTGATTGAAAGCTTCTGTTAACAGTTGCGAACATAAGATGAACAAAAAGGGAGATAATGGGCACCCTTGCCTGAATCCACAACTAGCATGAATCCAATTTGTGTTAGAGCCATTAATCAAAATAGAATACTTGGTACCCATCACACATTGCAATATATAATTAGTGAACTTCAAAGGGAATCCAAGATTAATCAAAACTTGCTTCAAAGTCTCCCATCCCATACAATCATAAGCATGCTCCATGTCTACTTTGATGGCCATTAACCCCTTTTTAGCTTTAGAATATCTAAACTTACTAATTACTTCTTGGGTTAGCAGAATGTTCTCAGACAATTCTTCCTTTAACAAAGGCAACTTGGTTTTCAGATACCAACTTTGGAATAAAACCAACTAATCTGTTTAACAGCAATTTCGTCACAAGTTTGTAAATAGACTTACACAAACTAATCGGTTTATAGTTGGAAGGACTCAAAGGATTCTTAAGTTTTGGAATTAGAACCACTGATGTTTCTTTCCAATCTTCACACATTCTTCCCGTATTAAAAAATTAGCTAATAGCCCTCCACACATCCCTCTTGATGATATTCCAATAAAACTTTATAAACGTATATGATATACCATCTAAGCCAGGGGAGATGTTACCTTTCAACTGACGGATCACCGACTCCAGCTCCTCCATTGTGAAATCAGCCTCTAGCACTTTGTGATCAACATCTCTAAGAACACCATGGAACTTCGGCCATCCAGAAAGACTACATTTTGAATTCTTCCATTTACCATTAAAGTAATCAATAATACTTCTTCTATTTTTCCTTGCTCTTCAACCAAAGCACCATCAGCATCCTTGATTTGCCGAATAAGGTTGGAATTTCTCCTTGTCGTGGCTACATTATGAAAGTACCTTGAATTGGAATCACTCTCCTTCATCCACCTAGCTTTAGCTCTTTGTCTCCACCACGAACTAAGCTTTTCCAATGTAGAATTTAACTCCACCACATTAGATTTAAGCAAACAGATTTTAACATCAGACAAACCGCCAAGTTCTGCTTCTTCTTCTTGCAACAGAAGGATATCTTTCTTCAGTTTTTACTTTAGGCTGTTAAGGTTTGAATGCTTAGCTTTGCTCCAAAAGAAAAGTGCCTTCGGAACTCTTTTAAACTTCAAGTTCAGCACATGTACATCATCTCCACCAGCTGGCTTTGACCAAGAATTAGCCACAGTTGAAGTAGATGTTGGGAAGGAGACCCAAATTTCTTAAAACTTCTGCAATTTATTCCTCTTAAAACCCGAAGCAAAAACTTTTAGAACTATTGGACAATGGTCTAAAGCAATTCTACCAACATGCCTAACAACCGCAAGTTGTATTGCTGATAATGCCACCAAATTAAGGAGACAACGATCCAATCTTTCCAAGATACGTGCTCCTCCTTTCTTATTATTACACCAAGAGAATTTGGGGCCAACCACTCCAATATCGTGGAAGTCACAGTTATTCATTAATAGCTTCATATCTTGAGGACCTTGTGAAAACACAAACCTTTTCCCACCTCTCTTTTCTTCCTGAGAAAGAACACAGTTAAAATCACCTCCCATTATAAATGGAAGATGTGTATCTGAAAAGGATTCTAAGGTCTCCTACAAGAGTCTTCTCTTGTATATATCTTTACTCCCATATACTGACGCCACCAACCATTCCCCACGGGCAGGAGTTTTGAACTTCCCCACTACCATTTGCTGTGAGGCATGACTAACCAAAAAATCACCATAACTTCGATTCCAACAAATAAGAATACCCCCAGAAAGACCTTCAGCTGGCATATTGAAGAAGTCCCAATCTTTCCCAATCAGAATATCAATCTCCTTCCTATCAATAATAGAATTCTTCGTTTATACTAACCCAACTAAGAATACCTCAAACTCCTTGACAAATTCCCTAAGATACCGAGAGGCCTCTATTTTCCTTACCCCCCCCCCCCCCCCCCCCGGCAATTCCAAAATGCAATTGACGTCATTTATGATTAAAAATGGGATTTCTCCCATTCTTATTCATCTTGCCAGTTCCTTCTATCCTTTTCTGAGATAAATATTATCCTTACCTAAGGATTTTAGTTCTTTATGTAGTTTCACTCTTGCCTTCACAGAATCAGATTCACCTTTAACCTCTGAATCAATTGATTTTCTATTCTCCATCAGTGAATTACTTCCTGTAATGACTTCTTCCTTAGCTATCCGCACAGAATATTCTTCAGCTTCTTCTAAGCCAGCATCTAACAAATTAAATATGTTCTCCATTCCCACAGTACCACAATCCCGTGGATGCAGCCTTGCACTTCCCATACTAGCAGCTACAGGTTCCATATCTTGGATGCCTCCCTCCATAGATTTCACTTCAATGACCCCCTCTTTTAACAATTTTTTTCCATTAGTAGTTTGCAGCCCATCCGCCACTTCCACAATTTTCATACCAACAGTAGCTTTATCATTTTCACCATTCCTTTCCTCTGCTTGATCAAAATCTTTTCCAGATTTTTTAACAAAACTTGTAATCTGATTCTCAGACTTGGCCTTATTCACATAGGCATTGTCAGATTTAGGAGCAATCTTCCTTCTTCTCATATTCTTAACCAATATCCAAGGACCAAGAGCATTTTCATTCTTGTCTTCCACCTGCATATTCTGAGTATTTTTCTCAATTGTTGAATTGGAAGGACATCCCTCACAGGCAACAACCTTCTTCTCTTGGCAAACTTCCATTAAATGGCCAACTTTACCACACTTAAAACAAAATGTGGACACTTTTTCATATTCAACCTTTTGGAAGAATCAACCACAAGATCCTTCCACCCATACTCCTGTAGGGAATTGTTAATCAAGATCCATACGAACACACACTCTCGCATACTCCCTTTTGCTCCATTGAAACATATTTCCATCTATCCATAAAGGTTGACCAACCATGGAAGCAATTCTAGCCACATTATCCACATCCCAACACATTAAGGGAAGATGTTGAAGTCTACCCCAAATAGAAGCCGTTAACCCCTTCAATGAAGAAGGAGAGAACAATGGTGACCATTTATCTATTCCAACTATTTGTTCATTGACATACCAAGGCCCCCCTTCCAAGACCTTTTCAACTGATTCAGAATCAAAAAAAGAACACAGAAGCCAACCTAGTCCAAGAGAAGTTAGATAAAACTTCCCAATAGCATTCCATTGGTGCTGAAGCTCTGTAGCAATCAGACTAATAGACACATTCCTCCCAAACACCTTCATTACCACAGAATTTTTGAGCTTTTCAGAATTGGTCATAATAGTTAATTCATTGAGCTTAATAGCCTTCCCATCTTCAGAGAGACAAGAATCATCTCTATAGAAAGTCACCTTGATATTGGGTTTCTGAACCCAAAGAATGAAATTCTGAGCATTTCCCTTTTCCTTCTCCACTTCTGCATTCACACAAACATCTAAAGTGTACTCCAATAGTTTCTTAGAATAAGAAATCCCTACCTTCACCAACCGAGCACTAGGACCCCCAATAACAGAATCCAAAATGGAGGCATTCAAAGCAATGACTTTCTCAGAACTGGATGGGGCTGACTTACTCAAAGTATCAATATTTTTGTTTACCGAAACTATGGCATTCGCATTTATCTTACTGTTAAGGACAGGGATTGCATTTGAATTGCCAAAACAGTTTACAAAAAATTTCATACCCGAAGACGAAGCCCCTTGATCAAGAAGTTTTTGCGAAAAAAATCATTCGAACGCACACCATCAGGAGATTTACAACTATCAGAAACAGATACATCCTTACCTTTACCTTCAGCATAGATTACCTTATCCTTATGGAAATTTCCATTCTCAGAGATGACTAATTCGCCTCTAGCTCTACAGAGACGATCACCCTCATACTATCATTCCAATCTGGACGGAGAGCGATTATTAATCAAATTAAACCCTCCCATATCCATGCCCTTCATCGTCGACGGCAGAGATGGCGGCGACAATTCGCCTCCATCAGAAACTATGCCGGAAAGTAGAAACCGCCAAGCAGAAAATTTGAATTTTTGGCCTTTCTCTCTCTAGAATCCCGCACTCTCTCTCTCTCTCTAGAATCCCGCACCTTATTATCTACATCATTTTCAATGAATTGAATGCCTTTGAGTTTTTTCAATCTAGAGTACAATGAACAATTTAGAGTTTTCAATCTAGAGTTTTCAATTATGAGAATATTAGGCCTTATATGGAGTACAATGCCTTTGAGTTTTTTCAATCTAGAGTTTTTAATAATTTGTTAAGATTTTTAAAGTTTGTGTATTTATTTAAATTATTTAATTGGTTTAATTAAGAGCCTTTTAATGATTTTGCTCCAAATGAACTCCAAACTCCATGAAATTAACTCCAAAGGTCATGAATGACCTAAGGAGAAATTCCCAAGTGTTTGGGAATTTTATGAAATTTTATTTTTTTAATTAATTAAATTAATTAAATATAAATTTTTACTTAAAATTAACTTATTCTTAAAATTGAAGTTAAATTAAAGTGATTTTTATTTTCTTTGATTAAGGATTGAATTCTAATTAATTTGATATATTATTTGAAATTTTTGAATTTAATTTCAATTAATTATAATTTTTCAAAGTTTGGTTAATTAATAAATTTTTTAAATTACTTGATTATGGAGGTTTTGATTTTTTTGATCCAAACTTATTCTAAACTGTATGGAATCACTCCCAAAAGTCAGAGATGACCCATGGAAGTGTTTTCAGGTATTTAAAAATTATTTGGCATTTTTAATATTTTTTAATTATTTTATATAATTAATTATTTATTTTTACTAAAATATATATTAAAGTAAAATTATAAGTCCAGTGATGGGGCTTTTATTTTTCCTAAATAGATGATGAAATTTTTGTCAATTTGATATATTATTTGTAATTTTTGGATTTTATTTGATTTAATATATTTTTTAAATTTATTGGGTCCTAAAAAGGCTATATTTTGATTTGATTAATTTTCTGACCTAAAGACCTCCAAATCTAGTGCAATTTTGACATAAGGTATAAAATATCACTATGTTCAATATTCTAAAGTTTCATCCCCATTGTATGTATGTACAATTTTTTAGAATTTTTCTAATTTAGCTAGACCTTTTTCTTAATTATTTTCCCTATGTGTCTCTAGTGTTCAAATGGGTTTGAAATTTTTGCCGCCTAACCCTGAGATATATACAAGCATACCACAGCAATCAGATAACCTAATTCTATCAATTTGAAGATTTATGAATTTTCAAACTTTTGGGTCCAAAATAAACCCATTACTTTGTAAATTCATCTCACAGTAAACCCTTGAGCATCTAAACCTAGGAAAAATGTAGGGAATGCCTAAGATGCTCAAAAATATTTTTCCAAAATTTGGGTTCAATTTGACCACTAGATTATGAGAAAATTACAAATTTTAGATTTCACACAAACCCAAATAACTTATTATATAGTGGTGAAAATACTTTAAATTTAATTTTAATAATAATAGGGCTCAATCCCTTTCCAATGAGCCCAAGAACATCAAATTCGATGAAAAAATTAATTTTCTATGAATTTTTGGAGTTCTGACTATTTTAATTGATTTTTTAAATCAATTTAATCAAAATCAAACGGCGTCACTTATCCGCGTCAGCAATCAATCCGCATCGTCAAATCGAATGTGGATCGAACAGATGTCTACGATTACACCATGTGTCCCATGAAATGAAGAAATGGTGCTCGTACGAATCCATGATCATCCGTAGTTTCGTTCTGGGCGACATGGCAGAATCTAGGCCATCCGATCGCGCATAACGATCGATTAGACGGCTCAGATTCGTCCAAAGGTGTTTAGTTCAAAATGAACTAAAACTTTAAGCAGTCAATACTTGCAAAATACTTATCCAAATTGGATGAAATTTAAACATAGTTTTAGGGTACCATAATCTTCCAACACCTAAAGTTTGGAGGCTTCATGTGTTGTAGATTTTCTGCAGTTTAAAATTGATGTTTAGGAGAAAAATTGAGATATCTTACAATCTTGTGGATGGATTTTTGTCTTCTTGGGCTTGTTGGAAAGGTATTTGAATCCTCTACAACTTCCTTCGTGGGTCTAAGAGTTGTTGGTGGCTGATTTAGGATCTACTACTACAACTATTCTTTCTCTCTCTTTCTCTCTCCATCTCTCTCTCTCTTCTCACTCAAACTTTCAACAACCATTCTAATGGCTGAAGGGCCCTTATTTATAGATGGAGGAGATGAGGGATGGCTGGGAGAGGATAGATGTTACTGGAGTAGATCATTTTGGATGGTTGGAGAAGATTCCAAGGACTTAAGTTAAGTAAAGCCTTGGCTAGCCTATCCTATGATTGCTAGCTTTGATTAATGCATTAGATGAGCTCTAGGATGCTGCCATGTAGTCCCTCCATCCACTTAAATGCATGTAAAAATGAATTATTAAGGAGGTTGACTTTGCCAAGGTGGCAAAGCCACCTAAGCATTCCCTTTGACCATTTTTGAGTATTTTGACTAGTCAAACTAGTCGATATGCTTATGTGGCATGGGGGAAGGTCTTATGAGCTGGTTTGATTAATTTAAATATGGTTTGAGATTAAGGACTCAAGATTTGAATGTATGTGTGTATGGAAAGAGTTTTGACTAAGTTTTGACAAAGTTTGACTTGGTCAACACATGGTGGGCTTAAAAATATTTGAGGCATTAAATTAAATAGATTTGAGGGGTTGAAGTTATTGATTTGATTTAAATGGGTTGAATAGGTTGAATGGATTAAAATAACCCATTTAAACCCTTAATGTACTTTTCGTTAACCAGGTTTACCCAAGGTCTGGATTTGGGTTCAACCAGTTTGAAATGATATTCTAAGTCTGTTGGAGGTGGTCCCAGGGTTTGGAGAGTTCAATTCAGTCAAAATAACTATTTGGACCGTTAAAAGGCATTTGGGTCAACCCTGGTTGATTGGGTCAACCCTGGTTGACTTGGTCAACCAGGTTGACCCAATGGCAGGGATTGGGTCCAACAGGTTTGTTTCAATACTTGGAGTTGAATAGAAGTAGTTCCATCCAAAGATAGGGTCATGTGGTTTGAAATTATTATTTACACCCTTGAAGGGTATTTTGGTTATTTTTACTAGGGGTGTCAATATTGGACCCGACCCGAATCTATCCCAAAAATTTTAGGTTTGGGTTGACCCGAACCTGAAGAGGGCCAAGTTTGGGTCCATAAAATCGACCCTATTGCAAAATCGGGTCGGGTTCTGGTTGACCCGGAAACCCAGGAATGACCCGAAAAAAGTTAGCTTCATAGCGAGTGAGCTCCCATCGTCGAAGGAGCGAAGTCAAACTATAATGAAGGAGCCTAAGAAGTGACTCATGCAATCTCCACACCTCCTGCGAAAGTCAAAATGAAGCCGAACGAAGCGTCGAAGGAGCGAGTCGAACTACAACGAAGGAGCCTAAGTCCCGTTGTCGAAGGAGCGAAGTCGAACTGCAACGAATGAGCCGAAAAAGTGACTCATGCAATCTCCACACCTCCTGTGGAAGTCAGAACGAAGCAGAATGAAGCGTCGAAGACTTGAAGGAGTGAAGTCGAACTGCAACAAAGGAGCCGAAGTCTCGTCATCGAAGGAGGGAAGTCGAACTGCAACGAAGGAGCCAAAGAAGTGACTCGTACAATCTCTGCACCTCCTGCCGTACTACGAAAGTCGGAACAAAGCCGAACAGTAGCGAGTGAGCTCCCGTCGTCGAAGGAGCAAAGTCGAACTACAATGAAGGAGCCGAAGAAGCGGTTCGTACAATCTCGTTTACGGGTCGGGTTAGGTTGATCCAAACCCGAAGCAGGTCAGGTTCGGGTCTAAAAAATTTACCCGTTTGTAAAAATGGGTCGGGTTTACCTGAACCCGAATAGTACCGGGTTAGTTCCAGGTTCTACCCGAACCCGACCCGTGACCCAAAATTGATACCCCTAATTTTGACCCCTAGTCAAATGGAAGTCAAAATGAATCCACCAAAATATAGTTTAATACTTAATAAGTCTTAATCAAGGGTCTAGATGTGATCAAAGGGTTTGGAGAAGGCTCCAAGGTCAACATCCACTGGGTAGTAAGTCCAATGGCATAGGTCATAAATATTTAAAGGTTTTACAGCCTTTGGGTTTCAATTCAGTTTCTGGGATTAAAGGCCTCAGAATGAGCTCAAATTTGGATGGTTACCTCTAGATACATCTCCTATCAATATACAATTTGTAGACTCTGAATCAGAGGTCATTTGATTGGGATTTAAAGTGTATGAAAAATCACTAGAAAAGGCTTTCAAGACATGGCCTTTGAACCTTAGATTTTAGTTTGAATTTTTGAGTTTAAACTGGATTAATCCTAGGATCTAAGTTGATCTAGGATCTGGATTGGTCCTAGTGATCTCATACAAAATTGAGGTTAACAAGCACCTATTGGAATATCTCCTTATCGATTAGTCTTTTAAAAATCTTGTCACCTTCCTATAGAATTAGAACATAAGGCATATTAGGCTATGAAGGAATTAAACTTTAATCTTAAGGGAGTGGAAGAAAAAAAGGCAAATAGTTGAATGAGTTAGAGGAATTTAAAAATAAAGCTTATGAAAATGCTATGATTTATAAAGATAAAATTATAAAATGGCAGACTGTAAGTTTCTTAAGAAAGAATTCACCCATGGATAAGAGGTTTTGCTTTTTAAATCTAGATTAAAATTATTTTCAAGAAAACTTAACTCTAGGTGATCAGGACCATTCACAGTTATAAAAGTATTCCATTATGGAGTGTAAAATTTTAGAATAAAAAGACCTTTCACATTTTGAAGATAAATGGGCATAAGTTGAAGCCTTATTTAGGAGGAGACATAGATCAATTGAGAAATATTATTGAATTGGCTCACCCTCAAGAGAAGTAATAGGCATAGTATAGCTAAAGACTGAAAACTTAGTGCTTATGAGAGGCAACCCAAATATGTTGTGTTGTTGTGAACATTTTTCATTTTTTTTTAGTATTTAGTTATGTTCTATTTATCTTTGGTGTAATTTACTTATTGTAGTTATTTTTCTATGTTTGTACTTTTGTTTTGTAGATCAATTTACATTTAAGTGAAATTCCCTACATTGCTTAACTGTTGGAAATATCCTCTACATAATACTTGCACTTTAATTGCTTAGTTAGCCTAAATAAAAATTGCAATTAATTTTTTTTTTAAATTGAGAATAATACTAAACTTTAGGTAATAATTTGGATAAAGAAAGAAACATAATTTTTAATTTAAAAGTCATAATAATTAAGATAAGAAAATCATCAAAGTTATTGACTTGCTCCAAACTTAAACACTATATACAATTAAGCATAGACTAATAATTTAGAAATTGAATAATTGAGTTCCAGAGAAAGTGTGTCTATAGATTATATTATAAAAATCATTATAAAATGAATTTGAATTTAGTGAGCCTACTAACATTCTAACAGTAATTCAATTTAGAGTTACTTAAAGGAAGAAAGCAATCTGATATTCAAAATCATTATTAGTATTCAAAAGATGAAAAAATATGAAAAGCATGAAAAATAAAAGAAAAGAAGAAAAAGAAAAAGAACATGAGTACTTCAAAAATTTGTATCTAATAAAGCTTAATTTTTAAAAATATTCTAATACTTAAGTCAAATAAGCGAATGTAAATAAACTAATACGTATGATGACTTACTAATGAACTTCTAATTTAACTATAAGCACAAATAATTTTTAAATAATATATTATTCATATCTTAAATCATTAGTCATCATTACACTTACACTTGTATTGGATACATTCAAATTGAGCAACAACAGGGATAATTGATTTGGATAATTACTTATGTTTATTTAAATTAAATTTGCATAACTTGGATCATTACAAATGATATCTAACTAGTGAAGTATTTTCTTACATTTTACTAATTTTAAATTATCAATTTTTATTTTCATTAGTAAGGTAATCAATAGATGATTACACTACTGTTTGAAGATAAGCAAGAGTTTAGGCTGAGGGAAATTTATTAAGTGTAAATTTTATAGTATTTTACTATCTTAAATATCAATAAAAATATTACTTTTAGTTATTGTTGTGTAAGAATATCTCAAGAAAAGGAGAAAAATTTACATGTAATAAACTAGCATCGCAGCACTTAAGCTACAAATACCACAGTGTCTAGAACACCTTTGCACCAGATCAAGGAATCGCAGGATCAAGCCTCAGGAAAAATGGCAATTAATTCAGAGCCCCGGTGGAGCCAAGGTTAGCACCACAGCACTTAACAATGCGGCAGCACCAGAAATCAGCACTGTAGAGCCAGCCTCAAGAATTTGAGCAATAGAGCACTGAACTGCACAATGTCGCACTGTCGCATTATGCATTCAAGCATCGCATTGCTCAACATTTAGAGCTCTATGGTAGAGTAGTTGATAAAAGATGGAGCCGAGTTCGGTTAGCCTAGTAAAGCATGTAGTGGAGTAAGCCCAACAGCATTGAAGCACAAATTCACTCTATAATGTTATAGTATCATTATGTCGAGCATCAAGACACCTCAGTCCATTTATGTTCTTAATATAAATAGTTTTTCAATCCTTTTATTAGGGGGTTCTATCATTTTTAATGAGTCTTGAGGACTTTAGTATAGTGCGCCCTTAGATTCAAGTTTAAGGGAGGCCAGAGGAGAGAAAGATACTTCATTTGGAGATCAGCAGTATATCTATTTGTAAGCAATCATACATTTTGAGGAGTGTAGAGAGTGTATTGTACTATCTGTGTGACATCTGATTTCACTTTTATACTTTCTCCTATATTCAAGTAATGAAATCTATTTTATTTTATTTTATTTCCATGACTAGCTAATTTTCTAATTTTGGGCTTATTATGTGAATCATTTGCAAGTACTAATGTAGACTCTTGTGCTTTGAATGAATAATGGATATTTTTAATATCTCTCGTTCTTAATTTAATATATACAATATTCATATGTGTAGTTAAAATTTAATGTGATATTATCTCGATGTAAGAATATTAGAATAATTAGGAGTATTAGAATGGAACTCTCGCCTACCTAAATATAGGATGGTTATTATTCTATGGAGATATAATAATTGTAGGAAAGCTATAAACCTCCCTTCATATCCCTACAAGCTCTACAGAGATCTAGGAATATATATGCTTGATCCACATGAAACATAGAAGAGTCTACTTAAAAAAACATAGGTAATTCACAGTCATCAGTTCAAAATATTTAATCATTTACTAACTTATATTTCATTCCCCAGCTGAGATAGAATCTCAACCCTTATTTTCATTCAGTGGGATAAATATTATAGCTATAGTATGTAGTATTAGTTCATTTTGTAGCTATAGTAGGTAGTATTAGTTCATTTTGTAGTTATAATAGGCATTACTAGTTCATTTTTTATGTTAGCAGAATACTTTCTCGTGAGATCGACACTCTTTTAATTCACTTTATTACTTGATCGACATGTGCTTTACATATTTAGTGAGTATTGCATATCAGAAAAAAAAAAGAAAAAAAAAACTTAATCATGTTTTAATTCATAGCATAATTATAATCCACACATTAATTCACACACACACGCCCATCAATGTCATGACTCAATTATGGAGGGTATTTTGAAGGATATAGAACTGCTTTTAATATCCTTCAATCAGAATTTTATTGGCCTACATTAATTAAGAACGTTAATGATTATGTCAAAAATGTGATAAATGTTAGCGAGTAAATAATATAATAAGATAAATGAAATACCCTTAAATTATGTTTTGGAGATTAAAATTGTTTATTTTTGGGGAATGAATTTTATGGGTTCATTTGTGTAATCTCATGGTTGTCAGTATATCTTGATTGCTATAGTTTATGTCTCCAAATGGATTAAAGAAGTTGCAACCCCCAGAACTGATGCTTAAGTAATGCTTAAATTTTTGAAGAAAAATATTTTTTTTAGATTTGGAATGCTTAGAGTATTAATCACTGATGGGGGAGTCACTTCTGTAATAAAATAGTAGACGCATTAATCTCCAAATTTGGCATTCAATATAGGGCTACTACTGGTTATCACCCCCAGACTAATCACCTCCAGACTAATGGCCAAGCAGAAATCCATAATATGGAGATAAAAATGACCTTAGAAAAGACTGTAAGCTCGAATAGAAAAGATTGGACAACAAGTTAGATGATGCATCATGGGTTTATATGACTACTTTTAAAACAACCATGGGATTGTCTCTCTATCATTTAGTTTTTGAAAAAGCTTGTCACTTACCTTTGAAGTTAGAGCATAAAGCATATTAGGCGGTAAAAAAATTAAACTACAATTTTTAGGAAGCTAAAGAAAAGAGATTAATCTAGTTGAATGAATTGGAAGAGTTCAAAGGCGAAGCTTTTGAAAATACTAGATTATAAAAAGAGAAAATGAAAATGTGATATGATCGAAATCTTCGTAAGAAAAAATTCACCCCTAAACAAAATATTCTTTTATTCAATTTTTGTTTGAAATTATTTTCATGAAAGCTTAAGTCTAAGTGGTCAAGACCATCACTAAGGTTAGAATATTCCTTATAGAGCTATAGAAATTAAAGATAGCAAGAACTCCCAAACATTTAAGATTAATGGCCATAGGTTAAAACCCTATTAAGGAGGGAATATAAATTGTTTGAGAAATATGGTTGAGGTGGCTTATCCTAAATAATAATATTGGCAAAGTCTAGTTAAAGACTAAAAATTTATAATTGTTTGAGAGGTAGCCCAAATATGTTATGTTTATTACTTTGTATAGAATTAGTTTTGTTTTAGGTATGTTTAGAAGATAGTTTGTTAATTTTTGATTGAATGAAAATTTAGGCTTAATAGTTATTTTGAGTAACTATTTATTAATTTCCTACATGTTTAAATTATTGATTGCTCCTAAGATCTATTTCACATTTTTTTATGCTAAAATATTTCAGGTATAACATACATAGAGAAAGGTTATAGTAAAAGTACTGAAAAGCTCTATTAGTTCAAGATCAATTAATAGGCCAATCAAAATATGTAAAATGCTCTTCTCCATTGTTTATTTATAAAATTTTAAAGATTAGAAAAAACTACAACCATAAAAAATACAATCCTACACAAACTACCCTTGATGTGTTGCCTCTTGATTACCTAAGGAAGAGGGGGCATTATAGAGCTCTAATGATCTATCTCTAGGCAAGCTCAATGATATCCAATTTGTACTGAGCAAGTTCAATATTGTCGAATAAGTACTGATGAGTTCAAATGTGCCGAGTAGAAGAGACAAATATATGAGAAAGTATTGAGCAAAGGGAACTCATAGCTGAGCATTGTCGAGGAGACAGTAGCAAGCTATGATGAACCTTAGATCACCTAGAAGAGAAGGCGAATGAAATCAGAATGTAAAGATTAACTCAATAGATGGTTGATAATGGTGGGTCGACATGAGGGCCCCTTGGATATGTGCATTCCTGTAATTGAATTTGGATGTGCGAAAGATGAAGGTACTTGCCCTGCGCGAAGGCAAGTGGGCAAGTCACTGTAATGGCTCACTGGATGCAACTCTTCTCGTAACCCTACAACTACTTGCTAGAAAAACAAACCTCGCTAGAAAAAGGTTAAATTTCATTCTAATTAAAATTATACGTAAATGTTATAGCTATCATGCATATGAGGTTACAGAACTAAAAGCATCAGTCTATATATCCGGACAAAATAGGCAAAGCCTAATTACTATTAACATAATTTTCTTAAATCACCAAGCAAAGAAAAACGTATTACCTGAAACCAACGAACAAACACATGATGGCAAGTTAGTAGTCCCTGCCTTAAAGCCCGAAATAGTTCCAAACAACCACATTTTATAATTTGCATCAACTAAAAGCTAAATGCAAATGTGAAAGAACACTAAAGACCAAACAGATGCAGCATGATGGCATTTTGAGCATGCATGCGATTCTCAGCCTGTGTAAACACAATGGAGTTGGGAGCTTCCATGACACCGTCTGTAACCTCGACTCCTCTCTCAGCTGGGAGGCAATGCATGAAATAAGCCTTCGAGCCTGCCAGTTCCATCATAGCTTCATCAACCTATAAAAGAAAATGTAAGAACAGATGGCAATAAAGTACTTAGACTTCATTTGAGATGGTTTATTCTTTTCTGCATATACTTTAAAAAGCTCCATTTCAACTACAATTTTAAAAATGCTTTTCAAAAAGCACTTTTTCAAAGATAGAAATTTTGAAAAAACCATGTAAAAACTGCCATCCAATAGATATATATATATTGACTGCATCATCTAATACAGAAGCAATCGAAAAACTATCCCAACTGAGGCCTTGCAAGATTCATGCTCGAGTGATGAAGTTTGGATAACACTTCAAAATCTTCATTAACAAAATAATAAGATGTTTGAAATAATTTTAAAAAGTTAATAGTTCTACACTTTAGCTGGACATATATTGTTATGGAAAAAGCTAAATAATAAAAACACAAGGATAATTAACATGATTGAGACTGAGAAATTCTATAAATAGCGGATGTAAATGTAAAACGGGGATGATCTAAGATATTATACCATACCAAAGAAGAAAACTTGTAAAGATACTCGAGTATTCTCAATGAATAACATGATCGCAGCAGTTAGTATCTTCACAAATCAATCTGCAGTCTATAGCCGAAGTAAATATGGTTTAAAAGAAGTATTCTTGATTGGATATTCCATGCTGAATGAACTCTCCATCGTTTGGGGAGAAAAGAAATGCAAGGGAAAAAAATGTCAACAAATTGATTGCTTAGAACAGTAGTCATATGGTACCTGGAAGCCTTGGAATTTTTGCCTTCTAAAAGCAGCCTGCTCCTTTTGACCCATGCTAGCCCAGACGTCTGAATAGACTACATCAGCTCCCTCAACTGCTTCCCTAGGATTATCAGTTAACACAATCTTGCTGATACCAGCACTCCTTGCCTTCTCAACAGTCTTCTCATCAGGTTCAAATCCTTTAGGACAAGCGCACACAAAGTGAAGTGGGACAACAGATGCTAGCAGTAACCATGAATGCACAATATTGTTTCCATCCCCAACATAGACGATCTGTGATTTAGAATAAGGATGTAAGTTTTAAAGTATCATACAACAACAACAACAACAACATCATGCCTTTATCCCACTACGTGGGGTCGGCTACATGAATCCTTTTTCTCCATTGTGTCCTGTTAAAAGTCAAATTCTCGTTTAAATCTAATAAAGAAAGATCATTTCTAATATTTTCTAACCAAGTCTTTTTAGGTCTACCTCTACCTTTCTTAACATAAGTCAAATCTAAGACCTCTACTTTCCTAACCGGGTCATCGGGAGGCCGCCGTTTTACGTAACCAAACCATCTAAGGCGACTCTCTCTAATCTTATCTTCCACTGGAGCTACTCCAACCTTTTCACAAATATGCTCATTTCGTATCCTATCTCTAAGGGTAAAGCCACACATCCACCTGAGCATCCTCATCTCTGCAACACTTAACTTAGAATTATGCTTCTCTTTTAATGGCCAACATTCGGCACCATAAAGCATTGCAGGTCTCACCACCATCTTATAGAATTTTTCCTTAAGTTTGAGAGGTACTTTTCTATCACACAATAAGCCTGATGCATTCCTCCACTTCAACCATCCAACTTGGATTCTGCTGATAATATCCCCATCTATATCACCATCACTCTGAACAATAGATCCAAGATATCTAAAACGTGTACTCTTATTAATGACTTGATCGGCCAAAGTCACAATGCCCTCACTAGGTCTATTATTACTAAAATTACACTTCATATATTCCGTTTTAGATCTACTCAAGCGAAAACCTTTAGACTCTAAGGTTGACCTCCACAATTCTAGTTTACCTTCAACTCCCTCTCTAGTCTTATCAACAAGAAGAATATCATCAGCAAAAAGCATACACCAAGGTACATCCTCTTGCAAATGTCTAGTGAGAACATCCATGACTAAAGCAAAAAGATATGGGCTTAAGGCTGATCCTTGATGTAATCCAACCAAAATAAGGAAATACTTGGTCAAACCACCATGTGTTTGAACACAAGTAATAGCTCCTGCATACATATCTTTAATGATTTGAATATAAGCGTTATTAACTCTTTGCTTTTCAAGAACTCTCCATAGCACTTCTCTTGGAACTTTATCATATGCTTTTTCTAAATCAATAAATATCATATGTAAATCCTCCTTATTCTCTCTATATTTCTCCATCAAACCTCTTAATAAATGTATGGCTTCCATAGTAGACCTACCCGGCATGAATCCAAATTGATTTTGAGAAACATTAGTATCACGCCGCAACCTATGCTCCATAACTCGTTCCCATAGTTTTAAAGTATGACACATTAACTTAATTCCTCTATAATTCGCACAATCTTGTGCATCACCTTTATTCTTAAAAATAGGGATTAACACCTTTTTTTAAAGTATCATATAGTCAAAAAAAAGATCTAATCATTATCATTATTCTATGCATAAAATTAAGTTAGGTATTGTAGGGATGAGGATGCTCAAGTGGATGAGTAGCTTCACTCTTGGGACATTATGTGAAACAAGTATATACGTGAAAATGTTGGAGTAGCTCCAATGGTTGATAAGATTAGAGAGAGTTGTCTTATGTGATTTGGACATAAAATATGAACCTTTTGATGAACTAGTTAGAAGAGTAGATGTATTAGATTTGACCTATGTTAAGAAAGGTAGAGGTAGACCTAAAAAAACTTGGCTAGAAAATATTTAAAAATGACTTTATTTTATTAAATTTAAAAGAGAATTTGATTCTTAACATAACAAAATGGTGAAAAATGATTCATATAGCCAACTCAACATAATGGGATAAAGGCTTGATATTGTTGCATGAGCACTATAAAATAAGAGAATATTTTAAATTATTCTTAAAAATTTGATAAATCAAGAAATGACATTATTATCTTCATCATGCTAACACTAAAAGTGCATGTTTTTAATAAAAATTACATGCTTGGTAGAGAAAATCAAAGCGAATTCAATATTTTTCTATCTACTCCAAGATAGATGGCACCTCCTTTAAGTTCAAATTTAAGTTAGGATGCCACCATTAAATAAAATTGTGGTCCTTAGAATTGTGGTCCTCATTTTTAGTTGATGTTTCCAACATTCATATGATGGTAAATGGTTCTTCATGGAATATTTAGGTATTTCATTATAATGAATAATAAAATAACTATGGCTTCACTATCATAGTCCACTCTCCATAAATAATATCGGTATGACTTTACCCCTCGTCCTCTCATCCCATCATTATCACCTTCCATCATTTATCATTTTGGTGTCTGAGCTAAAGTAGATGCATCTCATTGGATGTGAGAATAACTCTATGGCTTGCTTAGTTTGTCAATAGTTGTCTCTTATTTTAGCTTTAACTCCTCACTAGCTTCTTTTTAATCTACAATTTAAATATTTTCCCAAATAACCTCTTTAGGAAGTTAAAGGCTTCTGGCTTCCTATATTACTTAGTGGTTTGGTGATTTAGACAAGTCCATTTTGGAAAGCTTATTAGATTAAAATATATTCTTTCTTGGATCAAGAAGAAGTATTCATGCCACTTTAAGATTTACATAGTTGTATTTTACTTTTCTAGATTATCTTTCTTTCAAAATAGAAAATAATAAGTTCCTTTTGACTAACACCAAAGAATATAAGGATTCAAGCACTAAATCAACCCACCATCAAACTATTTCACACTCATGAAGACAAGTTCTTGAAGAAGATGAGAGTTGATATCAAATAAAGATGCAAGTTTCAAGATGTCGTATCTTTGAAAAAGAAAGGGTCCAATAATTATCATTATTCTATGAGCTTTTCAAAGCAAGATAAGATTTTAAATTGTTTTCAAAAGCTTGGGTTGTAATAGAATAAGTGGCATTATTGTCTACAACAAGGTTGCGCTAAAATTGCATGTTTTTGAATAGAAATAACATAAGCCTACCAAAGGGAAATCAAAGAAAATTCAGCATTTTTCTCTCCATAATAGGTGGAGCCACCTTCAATTTCAAAATCAAGTTGGAACAACTCCATATGATAAAATTTGGTCAACACTAGAAGGCTTAAATTAAGGAATTAAGTAAAAAAGCATTAATAGAAGAAATTTAAGTTCAAATAGGAACTCCTCTAATCATAACAAATTAGTCAGGCAAAGCTTAAATTAAAGAGCAACACAAAAAAGTAATAATGTAAGAAATTCAAAAATCAAATTTGCACTTCTTTGCTCATACTTTATGATGATGTTATCTTCACTCTCCTCAAATCAAATTTCTTATATATTTAGGCTTGGCTTCCATCCCTTACCATAGCAAATGCAAGATTCATTCCTACATTCAACCAAATAGTTAGTTGATGCCATCATCTATGTATTTGGTGAATGGCTATTCATGGAATATTTTAGATATTCCAAGGTCATGATTAGAAAATTAACATGACTTCACTCCATAAATCCACTTCCATATGACATCTTCCCCTCAACCTCACATCCACCAACTTAACCTTACATCTGTTGTCAGTTCCGTATTCTCACCTTCTCATCCCCACCACCAACTTAACCTTCCATCTGTTGTCAGTTTCGTATTCTCACCTTCACACCCCCACCACCATCTTCGACCCTTATCAATCTGTGTATGATGCCTAACAATTCAGAATATGCTGTAGAATGATTGTTAACTACAGATCTAATAGATAATGAGACGACTAGAAAGTTCAGAAGTTACTCGCCTTTGCTCCTTCCAGCTGACCAATGTGCTCAATTATTGTCAGCGCATCAGCCATTATCTGACATGGGTGATTGTAGTCTGTCAGACCATTCACAACTGGGACTGAAGCAAACTTTCCAAGGTCAATAATATCCTGCATTTGCATGGGAAGAATGCACTAGTAAAGTTTTATCGAACAAATAGCCAAACACTTGACTGACGAAGAAAAATATATGGTCAATTGAATTGCTGGATCCACATCAAGAAAAACAACATATTAATATGCGATGGAAATTTCACAATTCTTTATGATATTGTTGCAAATGTAAATACACAGATTTTATGGATCATTTTAAACATTCGGGTGTTACTTATTAAATAAACAAGAAAGATTTCAAGGATACATATATGAATTCCCTTTTCATGTAGTTATGCAAAAAACCTCAAGCAGTTTAAATAGGTAAATGAATAATATAAAAAGCATGTAGTGATTGAAAAAAAAAATTGCTTCTACTTAAATAAACAAGAAAAATTTCAATGATGCATATATAAATTCCCTTTTCATGTAGTTATGCAAAAAACCTCTAGCAGTTTAAATAGGTAAATTAAAAATTATAAAAAGCATAAAGTGATTGAAAAAAAAAACTGCTTCAAAAAATGTTTGATTAAAAAAGAAAATTTGCGAAGCGATCCATGATAAGTAAAATTGCAGCAAGTTTTATTTCTCACTGATTCAGAGTTTCGGTACATTTGGGGGCATGTACTCTCAGAATGTCAATATACAGAAACTATTTGATTGAACATGTCTATGCAGAATTGCATTATTTGTTACTCTTTCTATTTTATTACTGTAATCTTTAAATTATTATTGTAAAGTTGGAATATCAGTAGCAACTTTAGCATTAGTTAGTAGTTGGTTATGATTTTGAGATATAGTATGGTTATGAGATCAAATCCATCTGGGTCAACTAAACACAGTGTATGTCATGTGCTTGGAAAAATGGCTCCTCAAGTTGTATGAACAAGGAATGATAATTCAAGCATGAAGGTGTTATCCCATTCAATGGAAGTCCTATGCAGCACAAGACCATGCGGTAAGACCCACAGTCACCAGCCCCAACCTTCTTCACATTTCAAGGCACCATGTTAGGCGCCACCTCCACTATGTTGGAATTGACGGCCAGAACTTTCCCTTCCATTGTTGACTTTTGAATGATCTATGTAATGCTATAATGCACAAACACAGACACAGAGACACGAACACAACACAGACATGAAATACTTCAATTATTAAAAATATAGGACATGGATACAGATTAACACGGTATTATAATTTTTATATATTAAAAATAGTGCATAGAAATTGAGTAAGTAGAACATTAAGAATAACTGAAAAATAATAAATCATTTAATTAGGATTTATGCTTAAAATGATTGATATTAGGATGCCGAGAGTCGAGCATCGATGTCGTCTTTCAAGCATCGAGAAGGGAGACAACAATGCAATGAAGAGTCGGACATTCAGCGTTGATGTCAAGACAATGTCGGTCATCTATGTTGAGATAATATTGGACAAAGATGAGATGTCGAGACGACACGTAAGCGTAATTATGGGGGTAGGAAATGTTGGCACCAAACTCTGATTTTCAGATGATTTTTGATACATTGATGTTGTGATGGCATTAGACGTCGATGTTGCAATGGCATCGAGTGTTGTGAAACCCTAGTTGTGATTTTCCAGAGAAAAATGAAGATGGTATGTTTGGGGAATGGGGTATTGAGTGCAGGCATTTGATTTGGGGATGTTGAGAGGAAATAAAAAAATATAATTTTTATTTTTTAATAAATTAAAAATTGAAATATAAGAAATTACATTAAAAAAAATTAAATATTTAAAACACATACCCAATTTATTTTTAATATTTTTTTAATCAGACACGTCTACGGCATATCTGATATGTATCAAAGGTGTGTCGAATGCATGTCATGTCCGATACGTGTCAGACACTACATGCCTCATTGAAGAGAAGTGCCGGTGCATCATAGATGTGATCATTTTAAACTTGTAAAACTTATGCACAAAGAATTTTAGCTAAATTAAATTTTAAAAAGTGTTCTTTTAAGAATCTAGCATGTCGGCTTGATTGTAAAGGTCGATGGTTAGGTGACTTCAACCGACATTGTTCCTTTGGTGAGGATGTGAGGTTTATGTTATTTTGCTATCTTTTGTGTGCTACTATATTTCCATGTCCCTCGACACCTTCCTAAACCATCACCCATCACCACTCCACTCATCCAAAACTAGGCAAGCCATCCTCTCGAGTTTGCCTTCCCATCCAAGGTCCTAGTCACCATTGACACGTCATAACAAACTCCCCCAGCCTCTCTACCACCTTCCCACATCTCCATCACACCCCACACAACCCTCATTTAAACCATCTCCACTCCCCAAATCCACCAAATAATTAAAACAAACCCTCCCATTCATGGACAACACCTTATTTCCCCTCGACATCTCCGAACCATTCCTAATTGGCCCCAAGTGCTCCCAAACTTGTATCCATTTCACAACCTGCAATCCCTCACCATACCCACCACTTTAAGCCTGCCACCAAGTGTCTCCAACAATCTTAGAATCAGAGCCAAAACCAAAGAGAAGCAAACAATACAAGGACTGAATCAAGGCTTCCCCAACTTAGCAACAAGTGTAGAATTTATTTTCGTCATTAGGTAAAACCTGTCCTCTCATCTTTAAAATTCATTATTTAAATACAAATTAGTTTTTATTAATGTGTTTGATGATTATATAATGATTAGCATAAATATTGATCTATGTGGACCAATTAGCTAGTAGCACCATAAAACCTAGCAAACCCAAACAAAACCAACCCCAAAGTATTTTTATCCTCGACTGCTGCATGTTATTAAATATGTGCTCCACAAAAATCCGTGACCTTACAACCCTTGAATGTCAATATAAATAGTAACATTTAAAGTATATTAACTTGTTTGTTGTTCTGTAACATCAATTCGGCATGCTTATTGTTAATAGTGAGAAGTAGTCTTAATAATTTATCTGAAGGGAAAAAAAATAATTTTTTCGCACTTTATATAAATCAATTTGACATTGATCATCAATTAAAAAAAAAGTAATTTATTAACATTGCAACCAAAGTCAACAAGCATGGATAAATTAGAGGATTTAACTAAGACTTTTTGAAGAATTATCCACTAGATTCCATGATAGTAAACTTAGGAACTAAGAAGCTTTAGGACTGTAAAGATTTATCAACCCAAAGGCAAGCCGTAATGAACCAAGTGCAGTAAATATCCCTTACTGTGCAAGCACAACCTCTTGAGATAATATTCTAGCAAATGAAGAGAGATTAGAAGAGAGATTAGTTAGGGAAACCGTTACAAAGATTGAGATGGAGATGTTTTTTTTTTTTTAAGAAAATGCATAAGCAATTTTATTAAAAAGAAGAGATATTATAAACTAAGAATAGGATCACATTCCTTCTTTAGCAAGGCAATAAAAGGAGGAGGAATTGCATCCCAACTAAAGTTATTCCAAACGAAATTATTACAATAAGCAATGTTAGCACACATATTAGCTAACTTATTACAATCTCTACTCACTCTATTAAAGATAACATGCTTGAATCTTTTCAAGAAATCCATCTCATCCATCCCATTTGTAATCAACATCTTGGTCGGATCTTTATTGAATTTACGAAGGTAATTAATGACATTGACATTATCACCTTCAATAATTACTCTTTCATCTCCAACATCCAATCTTGTAAAATAGCCTTCAACGCTAGAACTGCCAATAGTTCCAACCGAGCGATGTCCCAATGCAGCCCCTTAAATCCAAAAGCAAAAAGAAGTCTTCCTTTAAAGTCCCTGAATACTCCTCCAATAGTTGCCTCGTAGGAAAGAAACAGGGAATCATCCACGTTTACCTTGATCAACCCCGGGGGGGGGGGGGGGGGGGGGGGATGCCAACTTTTAATCAACAGCCTATTAGGTTGATTAGCACCCCAGTAGCCCGATTTGATAGCTCCATCTCCAACAAAAGAAGCAAGAGAAATAGTTTGAGCTGCTATATACAAGCAAGAGTCTTCATTATCTCCATAAACACGTTTACATCTTGATTTCTAGTTAAGGAAGACCACAATGCAATAAAATTTAACAAGTAGAGGAATCTTCACAACATATTTTCCTATCCACGTACAGCAATCCTTTAAAGAAGCAAAAACCGGCAATGAGAAACCCCACCTATTAATAGCTTGGATTGCCTAAATCAGTTTAGAGCATCCTACCACCACATGGTTTATATTTTCCACCTCTAGGCAACCCATAGGACATGCATCATCCATTCTCAATCTTCTATTCACAAGAAATCCAAAGGTTGGGATAGCTTCATGAAAAAGTCTCCACTAGAAGTTTTCCACCCGTGGAATAAGCTTGAGTTTTCTAAGCCAATTCCAATAAGTCTCTCTTCCCATTAGATAACCTGAAGCATTTACTTCTGAAACAATAGCAAAAAGAGTTTTCCCTGTCTGAAAATGAATCAGCTCCAAAGTATCCTTTAGAAGACCAAAGCAGATCTGAATTTGAGAAATTAAAATTACCAGATCTTCTCCAAAGCAGACCTTCAATTCATCTAGATTCCAGCGTCTATGAACAATGAACTTGTGGAGTTCCGTGTCATCCATCACCTGAACTGAAACAAAAGTAGGCCACCTAATAAGACATTTATCCATTAACCACACATCTTTAAGCACATTGATTGACTTCCCATCCTTCACCTTCCACTTGACAACCGGAGCAATGGCCTTACAACCATTCAACATGATCTTCCAAACCGAAGAAGCTCCTTTCTTACTTTGGGCATTCCAATTACAATGCCCATACTTAGCATCCAGAACACGGAACAATAACGAAGACGATCTACTAAGAAGCTCCCAAGAGAATTAAGCTCTTGAGGGACCAACCTTATTCACACACGAGTGAAAGTCACGTCCACCCAATTTACCAGGCAAACATAGAACATCCCAGCTCACATAATGAATCCCATTCTTACCACTCTGTTTGTGCCAGATAAAGTCCCTACACATTCTGTACAAATCTGAAAGTATGCTCATAGGAACAAGAGAATGAGTACTTTGAAAGGAAGGAAGAGATAAAATGACCGATTTCACTAAAGTCAACTTCCCCGCCAAGGAAA
This sequence comes from Dendrobium chrysotoxum, assembly GCA_019925795.1. Classification (NCBI taxonomy): domain Eukaryota; kingdom Viridiplantae; phylum Streptophyta; class Magnoliopsida; order Asparagales; family Orchidaceae; genus Dendrobium; species Dendrobium chrysotoxum. The sequence goes on from CM034315.1 coordinate 44,300,325, forward strand.
TATACTTATTACCCCAAGTGTGAAGTTTATCCAGTGACTTTTGAAGAAGAAAACTGAAATCATCTACTCCAAGTCTCCTTAACGCAATCTTCACTCACAAATAGTTCATCTCCTTAACCACTCTTAAACCCATCAACCGGGATATCACTCTTCTCTTCCTCTTCTTCACGGATTTCCCAAAGAGAACAGCAGATTTATTGAAATTTATACTTTGTCCCGTCCAACTACAATAATCTAATAAGGTGCTCTTAACCTTCTTAACCATCTTAAGAGAAGCGTCAGAAAAGATTACAATATCATCTGCATAGAGCAAATGCGAGATACTAGGAATACTTGAGTGAATTTTAATTCCAATCTCACCTCCTTTATGAGCTAATGCATTAGAGAGCAATTGAGAGCAAAGGATAAAAGAAACGGGGATAAGGGGCAACCTTGCCTAAATCCACATTGAGCCTTGATCCAATTAGAATAGTTCCCATTAAGTAAAATAGAAAATGGAGGAAATTCCACACATTCCATAATAAAGTTGAAAATTTAACGGGAAAACCAAAATAAAGAACTTTTTTTAAACTTGACCACCTCATACTATCATAAGCTTGCTCCATATCAATCTTGAAAGAAACCAACCCTTTTGTAGATTTAGAAAATCTGAATTTGTGGAAAATCTCTTGGGCCAACAACAAATGCTCCGACATAGAATGACCTTTTAAAAAAGCTGCTTGTTCTTCTGAAATTAGTTTAGGAACTACCTTTAACATTCTGTTCAAAAGAATCTTTGCCACAATCTTGTAAAACGTCTTGCATAAACTATAGGTCTAAAATTGGAGGGGAGTAAAGGGTTCTCCACCTTTGGAATCAATACCACTAATGTCTCTTTCCACTTTTCATCCATAACTCCAGATGAGAAGAAATGATAAATGGCATTCCAGACACCATATTTAATAATACTCCAATAAATCTTAATGAAAGAATAAGAAATTCCATCAATTACCTGGCGATTTAAACGCACCAAGCTGGTTCACCACTCCATAACTTCCTCCCAGGAGATATTCGCCTCCAAACAGACTCTGTCTTCTTCATTCAGCATATTCAAGGGTGGAGGCCAGCCATCCAATGAGCAATCCCTATGCTGCCATTTATTGCTAAAATAATCAAGAAATACTTGTTCAATTTGCCTTGGATCTTCTACCATATCTTCTACTTCATCTTTAATCTTATATACCCAATTAGAATTCCTCCTTGCACTTGCATACGATTGTAAAAATCTGGAGTTTAGATCACCTTCCGTTAGCCATTTTACCTTTGAACATTGTCTCCACCAAGTGTTTAATCTTGCTAATATACAATTGAGTTCCTCCACCTTTGATCTAAGCATCTTCATTTTCTCCACCGAAAGGCATCCTTCTGTAGCCTCCTCTGATTGCAGATCCATGATTTTCTTTTTAAGACGATCTTTCAAAGAGTTGAGATCTAGAAGTTTAACTTTACTCCAAAAAAATAAAGCTCTCAATGCCCTTCTAGACTTAATACTAAGAACTTCCGAAAGGCTGCCAACAGCTCTCCTAGACCAAGCTTTGGCCACAACAACATATAAAGCATGGTACGAAGCCCAAGAATCTTCAAATTTAGTTATCTTCCTCATCTTGAAATTATTCTTCAACAAATTGACCAAAATGGGGCAATGATCAGAAGCCACCCTTGCAGGATGTCTCACCACCACCCATTGAGAAAATTCAATTGCCATTGAGTTCAGAAAACACCTATCTAATCTCTCCAAGATACGAGCCCCATCCATCTTATTGTTACACCAAGTGAACCTAGGCCCACTAAAGCCCACATCATGATAATCATTATTAATGAGAAAAGCCTTCATCTCCTTAGGACCTTGGGAAAAGCAGAATTTTCTTCTTCCCCTTTTATCTACACTTTCCAACAAACAATTGAAGTCCCGACCAACCACAGAAGGTAAATCCTTGGAGGAATACTGTTCAACTTTCCTCCAAAATTCCCTTCTTTTAATAATATCAGTACTCCCATACACAGTAGAGATACGCCAAACAACCTTGCTATGAACATCCAGATTCCCAATAATGCCTTGAGAAAAAAACTCTAAAGCATTAAAAGAAGAGACTTTAGCATTCCACAAAACAAGAATTCCCCCTGACAATCCTTCAGCAGAAAAATAACGAAATCCCAATCCACTCTAATAAGCTTATCAACCTCCTTCCTATCTATAGAAGAAAGCTTGGTCTCCAACAACCCAACAAAAAAGACATTAAAATCCTTCACAAACTCCTTAAGATATAGAGAAGCCTGATTTTTTCTAGCACCTCTACAATTCCAAAAAGCTATTGAAGCCATCTATATACCTGAGGGCGAACCGGCCCCCGCACTATCTTTCTTCCCCACTTCACTCCTTCTGCTTCTAGATAACTTAACAGGACCTAGTCCTTTTAATTCTTTAGTCAGCAACCTTTTAACTGAAGAAGAGCTCCCTCCATTAGCAGCACCTCCTTCCAGACCTCTTACATCAAGTCCTTCTACATTAGCCGAGTCCCCGTCACCCAACCTCATATCAACACATTTCTCCACTTCTCCCACTTCACCCTCCTCACATTCCATATTTGGGATATGAAGAGGGTCCTCAGCCCCATCCGCCAGCACACCAAACTTGTTAGCATAATTAACAGAAGGAGGAGCTGACTTACCACCCATGACCATTCCAGATCCCTCAAAGTATGTTGCAAATACATTTTTCATTTCCATACAAGCAGGCCGCAATATTGAGCCTGTTGCAGGATTAACCACCTTATCAACCTTCATCAGACTAGTAGCTTCAGTAGCAGCCTCCAAATCAGCCTTCTTGTCACCCACTCTCAAAACAGTTTTATTTGATCCATTCACCTTAGCAAGATTAGTAGGAATTGCAGCATACCTCCATCTAACAGAACCCTTCACATTACCTTTCCATAGTTAACATGAATCCATGGTCCATAAGTAGGCTTAGGATGATCATCATTTCCACCAGCACCTCCACCAGTAACCTTTTTACCATTATCCAGAGCACTTACTTCACCAATAGGTGAGCATTTAGTAGCATCACCCTGAGATTCCAACGAGCTAGAATCAGCACATTTATTGCTCAGCTGCCCAATTCTTCCACATTTAAAGCAAAAATTGGAGATTCGTTTATACTCAATGTTTTGAAAAAACCTACCAGAGCTCCCTTCCACCTAAACACCCAAAGGAAGCTGTTTCTCCAACTGAATACGAATACAAACTCTTGCAAACTCCCTCCTTCCCCACTGGAATGTATTTCCATCCAGCATATAAGGTTTGCCTACTTGTGAAGCAATCCTACAAATATTCACTTCATCCCAATACTGCAATGGTAAATTTGGCATTCTGATCCAAACAGGAGCTGATAAGCCTTTTAATGATCCAGGCGAGAAACTCGGCGACCAACTATCAATACCAATGATGTGACCATTCACATACCAAGGTCCTTCAAATAGTACAACGTCTACACCCTCCGATTCATTGAAAGCACAGAGGACCCAACCCATTCCCAACATGGTTAAATGAAATTTACCAAAGCGAGTCCATTGTCTTCCCAATTCACCACTAATAACATGAAAAGGAATATTCTCACCAAACACCTTCACCACAATCAACCTTTCTAGCTTCAAAATATTATCCCTCTCACTATCTACATTCATCTTAACAGCTTGTCCATCATCAGTTAAGCAATTCCCAAAATCAAGATTATCAATCCTGATATTAGGCTTTTTAATCCAAGCATTCAGCAACACATTCCCCGCAGGTTCTTTAGAAACAGACAAAGCCGCAGTATTATTACATATCTCCACTAAATTTAATTCTCCTGAAATACAATCACGAACTCTATTGCGATCATCCCTCATAATAGCAATCTCCTTAGAAACATCAACCTTATAAGCAGAATTATTACTATGACCTTCATCAACCTTTGAATTGTCAAATTCCAGAACTGGGACTCCAATTGTTATGAACTCCTTAGGAACCTTATCATCAATATGATGAATATTTTTGTTAATAGTCACGGAATCCGTATTTATCACACTGTTACCAGGGATTGCATTTGAATTTCCGAATCTATTGACAAAAATTTTCATACCTGACGGAGAAGCTTCAGGATCATTTGATTTCAGTGGCGACATTACAGGAGACCTCAATTTCGGTCGAGTATTGCATTCAAAATCTAACGAAATACCCTTACCTTTACCATCAATAGAAGAAATCTTTTTAGGAGCTTTACCATCATTTTCCTTGATCACTAAAGGACCTGTAGAAGTCCTCTTATGCGCATCCGCAGCCTCATGAACCATGCAAGCTTGACGACGAATTGCATCTCCTCTATTCTGGACATCCAATCCAACATTAGGGTGTGCCTTCGTTGAAGTTGAGATGGAGATGTTGAGATTAAAATATTACCCAAAGCATCAAAATAAAGAGCTTTATGAAAAAACTATTGACCTTATGACGAGAGAAATTATATACGACAAACCAATTGAACACACATGAGGACCTAGTTTCTAGGACCAATTGCACTTACAATGATTGGCAATTTTCTTATAAGTTTGTTAGGAGTCCTAGGGTTAAGATGAGAAATAAGGTTAAACTCCCAACATTTCATTAGGCAATACTTATAAAGCAGCACTCAGAGAAATAAAAATAAAAATAAACACTCAAAGAACCAAGCCAAAGAGGTCCTACTCCCCATACATAAATTCATAAGTATATTTATTGACCCAAATATTCTATGACTACATCTACCACCATTTCCACTCCAAGCAGCCCCCATTATTACATCACCGAAGATATTATGCATTTTAAGTGTCCTCAAATGGTTGCAAGGAAAAAAAATTCTTGATGGATGAACCTATGATTGAGACCATAAAGAAAGACAAGATTAGAGAGCTTAAAATAAGGCAACCCTATCTGATGATAAGCTCACTATTGTCCCCTTAGCTATCATTAGATGCATATCTATATCTAAAGCTAATTCTAATGATTAGAGAAGAAAGAACAATCTCCTTATATACGCCACATATAATAATAAATGTGCAATTTAGTGATAAACAATGATAGTGTTACAGATTTTATATTTACCTGAGGAGTTCATAGAGCTAACATCAAGATCGAGTCTCATCCTACTCCGTTTAATTTTAACAGTATAAACCACACCTCATTGCCAATTACTGCTAAGTGTCTAGTTCCAAGCAAGCTAGAAAATTATGAGGATGAGATGTGGTGTAATGTCCTCCCTAATTAACCTTAGGGACATTGATAGGTCATAGCTAATTGATATGGATGTCATCTATTAGATGCAACACTCAGTTGTTTAAATATAATGGCAATACCATTATGCTGTTCCTTATCATGCCATCACATTAGGAAACCTAGCCTATACCCCATAAGACTATAGCTCTGAATTCAAACCAATCCCCCAAGCATCATTGTATATGATAGTCTCATAACCATTTTTTATCCACTAACTTACATACCAACTTTAGATATTTCTCTTGATCACTCTAAACGAACACCCACCTTAGATGACACTAATGTATGTCTTTCTATACTAGATTGTGATGATCCACCGTCTAATATAACCTCAATGTTTAAAATTGTGCAATAAGATGTGCACCTCAGTGTAATTTTGGAAACATCATCATAAGGTATATGTTTAACATTGGTCTTGATGATACACGTTAGGATAGTAAAAAAGCTTTGAACATAATCAAATAAAAGTGAAGAATGAATACACCAAACATCACAATCACAAGATATAACTTTTGTGGTTTGGTGATATTCACCTATATTAATATTATTTGAAGACTAAAAAGATGTCAAATGAGAGGAGAATGAGTGTGTTGATTCCTATTTTTAAGAATAAAGGTGATGCACAAGATTGTGCGAATTATAGATGAATTAAATTAATGTGTCATACTTTAAAACTTAGGGAGAGAGTTATGAAGCATAGGTTACAACGTGGTACTAATGTTTCTCAAAATCAATTTGGATTCATGCTGGGTAGGTTTACTATGGAAGCTATACATTTATTGAGAGGTTTGATGGAGAAGCATAGAGAGAATAAGGAGGATCTTCATATCATATTTATTGATTTAGAGAAAGCATATGATAAAGTTCCAAGAGAAGTGCTATGGAAAGTTCTAGAAAAGAAAGGAGTTAATAATGCTTATATTCAAGTCATTAGGGATATGTATGCATGTGATATTACTTGTGTTCAAACACAAGGTGGTTTGACCAAGTATATTCCTATTTTTGTTGGATTACATCAAGGATCATCCTTAAGCCCATATCTTTTTGCTTTAGTCATGGATGTTCTCACTAGACATTTGCAAGAGGCTGTACCCTAGTGTATGCTTTTTGCTGATGATATTCTTCTTGCTGATAAGATTAAAGAGAGAGCTGAAGGTAAACTTGAATTATGGAGGTCAACCTTAGAGTCTAAAGGTTTTCATTTGAGTAGATCTAAATCTGAATATATGGAGTGTAATTTTAGTAGCAATAGATCTAGTGAAGGGTTTGTAACTTTGGGCGATCAAGTCATTAATAAGAGCACAGGTTTTAGATATCTTGGGTCTATTGTTCAAAGTGATGGTGAAATAGATTGGGATATTATTAGCAGAATTCAAGTTGGATGGTTGAAGTGGAGAAATGCATCAGGCTTGTTGTGGGATAAAAAAATCTCCCTCAAACTTATGGGAAAATTCTATAAGATGGTCGTGAGACCTGAAATGCTTTATAGTGCAGAATGTTGGCCATTAAAAGAGATGCGTAATATTAAGTTAAGGTTTTGCAGAGATGAGGATGCTCAGGTGGATGAGTGGCTTTACTATTTGAGACAGGATACGAAATAAGCATATACGTGAAAAGTTTGGAGCAGCTCCAATGGAAGATAAGATTAGAGAGAGTCTCCTTAGATGGTTTGGTCACATAAAACGGCAGCCTTCCGATGACCTGGTTAGGAAAGTAGATGTATTAGAATTGGCTTATATTAAGAAAGATAGAGGTAGACCCAAAAAGAGTTGGTTAGAAAATATTAGGAATGACCTTTCTTTTTAGATTTAAATGAGAATTTGACTCTTAACAGAATACAATGGAGAAAAAGGATTCATGTAGCCGACCGCATTTAGTGGGATAAAGGCTTGATGTTGTTGTATGTTGTTGGTGATATTCACATATATACACGATCAAACAAAAATCAAATATTACATTAAGCTTTAAAAGATGAACACTTCAAAGATCTTTTTTTAACATAACAAAATAAGAATAGAAATATCACTTTCTTCGTTTCAATGACAGAGAAAAAACAACCACTTGCTATACAAAATAAAGTCAAATGTTGAAATGCTGTCAATGTTGTTATTATCGCCTTTCTTCCTTGACTACGAGAGCTTCTTCCTCTTTCTCTCTACTTTGCTACTATAGGAGCTTCTCCTTACTATAGCTAACAGGTTCAAGCCCCTCTTTTATCTCTCTCCATCTTCTTTTATTTGCTTGTGGTTGTGGGATGCCCTAATACAACTAAATCATCTCTTTATAGTGTTTAAAGGTGATGGGTAGTAAGTTTAAACTTATTAGGTAGATAGTGATAAGTATCATAATATACATGTTAGGAAGAGGATTGTAGGTAATAAATTTATAAGAGTTGGATAAAAAGTGCTAATTATATGACTTAGATAAAAATAATTTATATGCCTATCTAGATAATGATAAAATTTATGAATAGATTTAGTGATCGGTGTATGAACTCCCCTATGTACATTATCTCCATATCATCATTTACAGAGGTTAATAAGATTTTAAATATCCTCAAAAATTTTCATGAGCATATTGATGGGATTTGTTGCTCCTTTGATTTTGATAAGCATTAATCATCTTCATGCAAGATGCATATGAAGTGGTACTTGAGTTGAATGTGCTTTATACAGAAGTGGAATGCAACAATCTTTGCCATGTGAATGGCACTCTCACTATCACATAATAATGAAACAACTTCTCGTGAACGATTCAATTCTTCTAGAAAGCCTTTTAGCCATATAATCTATTTTGTTTGCTTCTATGACAGTGCAACATATTCAACATCTATTGTTGATAATGCAAATATCCTTTATAGCTATGACACTTAGCTAGCATCTGAAGAGTAGATGTACCCAATGATACTTCATCATGTATCTTGATCTCCTCTCGTATCTACATTAACATATATTATAGCTTCAAATTAGCTCTTTTAAACTTCAATGAGTGATTATTTTACCTTTCATATAGCATATAATCCACTTTACAACCTCCCAGTATCCCTTTCTTGGATTTGACATGCACCAACTAGCAATTATCATTATATGTGTAATGTCTGATCTTTTACAAGTCATTGCTTACATCAAAGAGTCAACTACTAATGCATAAGGGACTTTAGCCGTATATTTTTCTCTTCATTTGTCTTCGGCATTTTTTTTTAAGTGACTTGCAAGCGACATGCTCATCATTTTTTACTTTTATGATATTGAATATGTCCCAACACTCTATGTATAGAGATTGTAATAGCTTCAAAGCGCATATAACATTGTCTCAATATATTCTCATTTTAATAATCTTCTTAGCTTCTCACAAGGCTTTTATATCAAATTCCTCTGTCAACTGCCTTTCAAATCATTGATTTTCTCGATATTGGTGCCTACAATCATGACATAAATATATAAAAGCAAGATAATATAATCTTTCCATTGCCTTTTATATAACAATAATAATCATCTTTAAAAGTCAATCTTGTGCAAGAATCTATGAAAACTTCAAATATCATTGGTGTGAGACTTGTTTTAAACCATAAAGACTTTTGTTAAGCTTACTGATTAAATTATGTTGTCCTTATACAACAAAACTTTCAGATTTAGAAACATAGATGTCTTTCTTTAAATCACCACAGAGAAAAGAAATCTTAATATCTATTTACTCTAGGTACATATGTTTACTCTAGGTGAAACTTTAAGCAGCTACAATACCAAAACCAATAGTAGAGTTGTTACTTAACTATAGGATAGAAAATTTCAATGACATCAACACCTTCCATTGGTTTTAAGTCATTTATTACCAACGTCACCTTGAAACTTGTATTGCCATTTTGCTTCACTTTGATTTTATAGATTTATTTATCTAGTTAATTTTTTTTATTAGGTAGCTAAGTCAATATCTAGGTTTTTTTTTTATAGAGAGATTCTATCTCACTACAAGAAAAACAGCTATTACCGGCGGACAAAATCCGCCGGTAAAGTAAAAAATGCGACGGAAATAATCGGTTTCCGGCGGATTACCGGCGGAAATAGCTCCGACGGTAAAACGCGCGTCGGAAAAAAAATTCCGTCGCATTTTTTCCGCTGGAAGCATTTCCGGCGGAAATATTTGACAAACCGACGCCTTTTCTGTGTTAGTGTTCCGGTGTAATAACCGCCGGAAATACTGGCGGAAATTATCCTAATCTTATATTTCTTGATTCTGAGGAAACCATCTGCGCATAAACCTAATCTTATATTTCTTGATTCTGAGGCGAATGTGGGATATGTACGATCAAAATGTTTCCAGGCATCTGCTTCTGATGGATGTGTAATAAACCCTTCCTGTGAGATATGTTCTTTATGCCATCTCATATATTCAGCAGATCTCATTGATGCATATAATCGTTGCAGTCTACGAATTATGGGTAAGTAAAATAACCTGCTGGCTGCTACATCCTTCAGCTTTCTTTTCGTGATAGATTTTGGTTTAAATCTCGGTGCGTTGCAATGATGGCATACAATCTCTGGTTGAAAATCTTTGTAGAATAACATGCAACCGTTGACACAACAATCTATCTTTTTGTATGTCAAACCAAGCTTCGAAACCAACTTCTTAGTCCGATATAAATCTGTGGAAGTTATGTTATCTGCTGGATTGGTTTCTTTAAGCAGTCCAATAAATTGATTAAAACAATCATGGGGGACATTATATTCTGCCTTGATACTTAACATCTTAAGAGCAACGGATAACTCTGAGTGAGTGGTGCAACCTGTCCATATTGGTTGTTGGGAAGCATGCAATAAATCATAAAAATTTTGTGCTTCTTTATTAGGTGACTCTTCTGTATATTGTTCAAATTGTGCTCCACTTGCATCATGAATTAAGTCCTCAAGATTAGGTATGATATGCTCTTTATCATCTCTAGTAGCACTTGTCGATGGGCAGCATCGAGAATCCAAATGTGGTTCATACTCACCATGAGAAGTCCAATACCAATAATCTGGCATGAAACCTCGACGATATAGATCAACAGTTACGTCATCTGGGCTAAGGTACACCTGATTTTTATGTTTAGAACATGGCAATGAAACTTTCCATCTGAGATGAAGCTGGGTAGTTGAGAAGCTGTCTGAATAAAAATATGCACCCCTCTAATGAACTCATCAGTTAATGTTTTCAGTCCTTGCGCCAATCGATTATACATCCAACTTCTTTGAGTTCTGATATCCATAATATATAGCCTACATATAATATTGACAATAAGGATATAAGCTACGATTACTTGCCAAAATAGTTACATACTACCATTGATAAAAAGATAGCAAGGTAGTCCTATCTAGGTTTGATGGAGAAATATAGAGAGAATAAAGATGATCTACATTTGATATTTATTGATTTAGAAAAATAAAGATGATCTACATTTGATATTAAGGGCACAACCACTCATCCACCTGAGCATCCTCATTTCTGCAACGCTTAACTTAGAATTATGCTACTCTTGTATTGGCCAACATTTGGCACCATAAAGCATTACAGGTCTCACCACATCATTAGGCGCACGGTACCGAGCTTGGTACCGAGCGCGGTACCACTCGGTACCGACAGTAGTACCGCTCGGTACTGCTCGGTACTGCTCGGTACCGATCGGTACCGCTATCCGGACAGAATAATTTTCAAGTTTGAGGGGTACTTTTCTATCACAAAATAAGCCCGATGCATTCGTCCACTTCAACCATCCTACTTGGATATCTAAAACATGTACTCTTCTTAATGACCAACATTCTGCACTTAAAAGAATTGCATGTCTCACTACCATCTTATAGAATTTTCCCTTAAGTTTGAGAGGGAATTTTCTATCACATAACAAGCCCAATGCATTCCTCCACTTCAACCATCCACATCTATTTCATTACTCTGAACAATAAACCCAAGATATCTAAAATGTGTGCTCTTATTAATGACTTTGATTGCCCAAAGTTACAAACCCCACTTCATTTATTATTACTAAAATTACACTCCATATATTCAATTTTAGATTTACTCAAATGAAAGCTTTTAGACTCTAAGGTTGGCCTACATAAATCAAGTTTACCTTCAACTCCCTCTCTAGTCTTATCAACAAGAAGAATATCATCAGCAAAAAGCATACACCAATGTACATCCTCTTGCAAATGTCTAGTGAGAACATCCATGACTAAACCCAACAAAAAAAAGCAAAAGGGAGAAAGTTACCTAAACAGCAAGCTTGCTCCCGGCGCGGCCAACGTCAACGGAGCGAAGTCGAACTGCGTCCAAGAATAAAAGTTCATCAAATTAGGGCGAACTGGTCGGAGGAAACGGAGCGTGCGAAAGGGAGAAAATTACCTACACAGCCACGGGCGCGCGTCGTCGACGGAGGATCTCGATCGAGTGAGTGAGGGAGGGACGTCGTCGACGGAATTCGAGGGCAAGGTCGTCGTCGAAGGAGCTCGATCGAGGGAGGGAGGGACGTCGTCGACGGAGATCGAGGGCTGGCGCGCGTCGTCGACACAGTAAGCGTAGCGGCGACCTAAACAGAATGAGCTGAAGTCGAGGGCACGGGGTCGATATATTGAAATTACCGGCGTAGTTTCCGGCGAAAAATACGTCGAAAATATTACCGGCGGATACTCCGCCGGTAATACTTCGTCGGGTTTTAATTAACCGGCGGTAAATCCGCCGGAATATCCGCCGGATATTACCGGCAGAATATGCGTCGGTATATTGAAAACACCGGCGAAATTCAGGCGGTTTTGCCGCCGGAAAAGTACCGACGGTCTTTCCGCCGGAAAATACGCCGTAATATTACCGGCGAAGAAATCCGCCAGAAATTCCGTCGTTGATTCCGGCGTAAATATTTCCGCTGGAAATTCCGCCAATATTTTATTGTTTTCCTGTAGTGTCTCTTCTTTTAATACTCACTCCCACTTAGATAAATCTCTAACATGCATAGCTTCCTTAAAGTATTCAAGTTCACTTCTATCAATAAGTAATAAATAATATAAAGAAAGAAAATAATGGTTATTAAACTTTAGAATTCTTCGTGATCTTCTGACTCCTCTTAACGGAGTGTAGAGCTAAGGCTGGTTTTGATCATCTTCTGATGCCTTGTCTTTTATCAAAATTAATCAGTCTCTAATTCAACATGCTATTTAGAATAGGTGTCATTTTTCAATCCTGCTTAGCCTATCTTTCAATATTTCAGTTTTTTTTTAAATAATAATCATGCTCTAATTATTTTCTTATTTTCAATATCCCAAAATATGCAGTCAAAGTCATCTATATTATAATCGATTACGTATCACTTTTCCAATTTTGGGTTAAGCTTGTCTCTTCCATTATGATCCTTATGTGCATAAGAAAAGCAATAGAAAACATATAATCTATTCTCACAGAAAATAACACCAAAATCAGATACTCAAAGCTCAGATTTCTTATCAGACTTGATCTATTCAATCAACTTCAAATATTTTATATCTAACTTTTTAAATTCCTGAATCTTTTCCTGCAGAGAAGACTGAATAATAATCTGGGTCAAAAATACTAGAATCTCAATCAACAAAAAAAAATCACCTCCAACTAGAGCTTCTCTATGTCTCGTATAAGAGATTTATCAAAAGCAAGCTGAATATGTTATAATCCAAAAGGTTTTCAACTCAGAGCATCTGCAAAAACATTAGCCTTATCAAGCAAATACTGATAGTCAAATCATAATTTTTAATTAACTCAAGTCATCTCCTTTGCCGCAGAGTCAGACCCTTCTGAGTAAAGATATATTTCAAACTCTGATGACCAGTGAAAATCTCACTGACACCGTGCAGATAATATCTTCAGATGTCGTGAGTAGGAAATAAGTAGGATTGGCAGCCAATTTTATTACTTCTAAACAGGCAACGAATAGAGAGATAAGAAATAGGAGTTAAGAAGTGGTGTGTTCGCCGAATGCATCAGTTGGGATTATTTCTAAGATGATAGTCCAGCTCTCATTGCAAAATAGGGTTAAAGAAGCTCAGAAAGTCAATGGCGAGTATGCAAAGCTAATAGATCATATTCAAACCGAAAAGATATCAGATTTGCGAGTAGATGAGCAAGAAATAGTTTTATATGATAATAAGTTGGGGTCCCGGATAGCGGTGATTTAAGGAAGGAGATTATGCTAGAAGCCCACTATTATGGGTACACTATTCATCCAAGCAGCAGTAGAATGTAATATGTTTTAAAATTGATGTTTTGATAACTTGGATTTAAACAAGAGATGGTAGAATTTATTAATCAATATGAAGCATGTTAAATGGTGAAAGCCAAACATCAAAGACCAGGTAGATTATTGTAGCTGTTGTCTATTCCTGAATGAAAATGAGAAAAAAATTATGGATCCTGCGATGGATGATTGTGGATAGATTGACTAAATCTACTCATCTTCTGCCAATGAGGAAGACAGATTTTGTTGATAGATTGGCTCAGTTGTATATGAAGGAGATCGTCAGGCTACATGAAATTTCTAAAGTTATTATTTTTTATCATGATACTAGGTTTACCTCGACGTTGTGGAGAGATATTCAAAAAAGTTTGGTGGTGAGGTTAGATTTTAGAATAACTTTCACCCCCAAATAGATGGTCAGTCCGAAAGTGTTGTTTAAGCTTTGAAAGATCTGTTAAGATTGTGTGTTTTAGATTTTGGAAGAAGTTGAAAAGATCATATACTTCTGATTGAATTTGCATACAAAACTTCCAAGCAAGCATTGGCATAGCTCCGTATGAAGCCTTATGCAGAAGGAGATGCAGGTGTTGCGACTCGTACTCACGAGTTTATGTTTTTGATGATAACAAACATTATGGCTCACATCTTTATGTCTCCTAGTACTTTCATTCTATACTTGTTTGTGTGTATACTAACATTTTAGAAACACCATGCACCATCCAACGAAGAATCAGAGCTTAAGATTAGATAGAACATGTTATGTTGTAAAGAGTCTGTAATATTCATTGATGAAATTTTTTATTTCTTGAGTTGAGTCCTGTAAAAGTGTTTGCTAACTTGGTGATCATGCACACACACTAAGGGGAGTGAGATTGAGTCAAAACCAGAAGTTCAATTTCTGAACTAATCGTCCTGGACGATTTATATCATCCTGGAAGATCCAATATGATCTCAAAACCCTAGCCGCCATAATAATTCAGGCAAGATTTCAAGTTTCAGTTTTTGGCCTAATCGTCCAGGACGATCCATATCGTACTGGACGATCTATGATAATGTTGTCTATATTAATCCTGTGATTATTCAATCAAATATGCATAATTTGATATTCTAATCGTCCTAGACAATCTGTATATCGTACTGGACGATTTGTTCAAAATTTGTACTGATCGTCCTGGACTATCATGAGATCGTCTAGGATTATCAGGTCAAATTCTGCACATCGTCCTGGATGATCGTGAGATCGTACTGGATGATTCTTGGCGGCAGAATTGAGTTTTTAGGATTTTCTGAAGCCCTCTTTATGAGTACATCGTCTCGAACAATCCTGTGATCGTCCTGGTGAAAGTGATTTTGTAAGGGCTTCTCCGCCTAGCTGTGGGGGCTAAAGGAGAGTCACTAAAGATGTAGTGCAATACTCGGAGGGTGCCTCCGGGGAGTGGACGTAGGTCAAGTTGGACCGAACCACTATAAATCTGGTGTGTTCTTTCTGATTATTTTCCGCACTTTATTTTACTGCGATTAACTGCTAGGGTGAAATCTCTGATTTATCATTTTATTATTGATTTAATTCATTTCCGCTGCAAAATATAAAAAGATTTTTCTTTTCCTTAAAGATATTTTTTAAATATCCAATTCACCCCCCTCTTGGTTAGCTTTGGGACTAGTTCATAAGGATTTAACACCTCTAACAAACTTTCAACAGGACCCCGATATCATAGACTAAAGCAGGAGAAGGAAACTGATTGGTTCTAAACTGGTAGACAGTGCCACTAAAAAGATCAAATTGATTCAGAAAAAATTAGAAGTAGCACAGGATAGGTAGAGCGAATATTTTGATCATAAGCATAAGCCTGTGAAATTTTAAATTGGTGATTTTATATATCTAAAAGTTAAATTAATGGAGTAAGCAGATTTGAAAAAGACTGTAAGCTAAGTCCTAAATATATAAGACCATTTGATTGGAAAATTTACTTATAGATTGTTTATGTCATACCACATGTTAGATATCATAATGTATTTCATGTATTTGTATTAAAAAAATGGGTATCCGATGTAAGTTGTAGAGTTCCTAAAATAGAAGTGAAAGTGCAACCTGATCTGACCTACAGAAAAGAATCTAAATGCATTATGGCTTTTGATGTGAAGCAGCTAAGAATTAAACAAATTCTGATGGTCAAGGCCCAATGAAAACACAGGTAAGAGTAGGAAGCAATATGGGAAAAAGAGGTTGAGATGAGACAGCTGCATACGGATCTGTTCTGACAGTATTGTATATCGACATTTTCTGTAAGGGGGGAGAACGTGATAACCATCATCAGAAATTCAGGTAATTCCCATAGATGATTACTAATTTTAATTTCATTAGTAGGTACAAGTGTTAGGGAGATTAATGGAGTCTTGAATATGACAAGAAGTGAAATGGAGAAGTGAAATGCCAAGTTGAAAATTTTGTTTTATGCCACAATGTCGAGATTGGCACCTCCGCAGCAATGAACTCTCAAGAAAAATGGAGGAAAAAAAGCGTAGTAGCACAGGGAAGCACCGCCGCGGCACCTAGTCTCAGGTGGAGAGATTCTTGAAGAATCTGGAAGATTCTATGGAGCAGCTACTCTAATTTTGTGAGGTATATATGATTTTGTACTTTAAAATTTTATCTAAGTATTTTGTTGGAATCATTATATTCTAACCTATTATTTTGGACCTCTAGATGAATGAAAAATTGAAGATGAATTTTGTATTTATTCTTGATGTATATTTTTTTATCTTAGTTTTAAGAGATTAGATGGCTCTAGAGATAAAAAATGAAATTAGGGATTGAGAAATCTGTAAGTAATGTAGGTTAAATTCTTACTTTATGTTATGGGGCGTTACAATGTCACTCCTAATTTTTGAGTTGATCCTAGCAACTAAATCTTCAAATATGTTCATATACTCTAACACTTACATATTGACTTGCAACAGTTCATGCAGCTTATTGTCATGAATTCTAGGACAATACTTAACACTTAGCATTTATTTTATCTCTACCCAAGTACAATGACTTCCTAACCTTTCTTCTTCATTCAAATTCTTGGTCCAATAAACTTTTGCATGGCCTACGAGTTTTATGTTAGCAAAGGTGATTCTTTGATGGTCATTTATTTGATACCAATCAAAGAATTCATCCATTTGTGTAAGCTAATCTAAGAATCTATTGGGATCATGGATTACATCATATATATGAGCATCTACCTTAATCTTGTTTTTGGTTTCAACTACGACTTCATGATTCCTAGGTTGATCATCCTAATGGAGATTCCTATGAAGTTGTCTTCAATGTTAAATTTGCTCCCTAGGATTTTTCAAGTACTCTTCTCCTATTATTTTAGTTTCAATGTGATTTTAAGCTAGGGGAGGTGTTTGAACCCTACTAGTCAAATTATAAACTCAAGTGATTAAGTTTAATATGAGCTCTTGAAATTTGCTTAACTTTTCATCAGTTTGAAAAGCCAACTCATTTATCCTCCTATTTGTATTGTCCATTTGATCTTGACTAACTGACTTTGATGGCATGGTGCAATAATAAAAGCTATGGACTTAAATATGATTTTCATAATTTATTTCTTTCTGATATGAAACGCTGGCTAATTTAAGTAAAATGCATGTAAATAATTTGAAAAAATTTATTTTTAAACCTTCGCAAACATACAAATCATAATTAGAAGTAAACTAGCACAAACAAGTCAATTAGAATTTAAGATAAAACCCTAAATCATTCAAGGTAGGTTGTATTTTTATCAAGGTGAGGTTTTATATAATTCAGTTGATCACTCCCAAATTGATTTAGATGCTCTCAAGTCAATTAGTGTTTGATAAATTTAAGGTTGATGGCTAGGTCAAATTTGTGGAGGCAACTAATTGATATTCTTGCACTAAGTAATAGAATTGCATCAAACATATAATCTACCAAAAGAATTATCTTGAAAATAAAATAACATGAAAGGAATTTTACCAAGGCCCACATACATATATTACCCTATTTTAGAAGTGAACGCCATACATTGCAATTGCCTCTCCAAGCTTCTCACTCTTGATGTTCACCTCCAATGCTATCCACCAATCAAGCTCTGATGCCAATAATGATGTTTTTACTTGTGTGGGCTTTAAATCATTGTTGTGATTCAATTGTTGGATGCGTGGCTCTCCTAAGATGTTTAAAAGAGTAAGGCTACATTTGGTAGAGTTTAAATTTAAGTAGAATTCGGGTTAAAAAGAAGTTAGTGAACAAACAACTTAATTTCAACAAATAGCCAAGATCTAGAACCCTAGATTCTAAAACTTACAAATTCCTCTCATGAAGTGAAAATGAAATGAAATTAAAACCAAATTGAAAGTTAAGAAATCAAGTTATGATATAGAGAAACTGGTAATTTTTTGTGAAAGTTTTAAGAGTGTTTCCTAAATTTTTTCAAAGGCTAGAATGAGAATTTTCCTTCTTGGTTATAAGTTGAACTTGATTGAGGGTTTCTAGAACTTTGGTTTTTTTATGAGCAAGAGCTCTAATATTTTGGTTAGTTGAGTAAACGTAAACATAAAACTAGGTCTCCATTTTGACCTAGTTTGGCTGATTCTCACAAAAAAAACCAAAATGAATAAGTTTGATTGCTAGAAAATTTAGGACTATATTTTTTCAGAATTAGGGGGTGATAGATAGTCCAACACAAAAAAAAAAAAGTTACAAAAATTAAAGTAAAGATAAAATTCTACTACCATCAAAGTAGTAATCTTACAGAGGATCATCAAACACTTAATAATTTGAGTGGCCACCAAGCTCCAATCAACAAATATTTCTTCAATATTCAATCAGTACATCAATCTCTTAATTTCACACCCAATTAATTATTTAGACAAGTTGCACAATAGAAACTTGAAATTGGAAAAAAGAAGGAAAAGAGGAAGGGGTTAGCCCATATAGTAACCACCATAATTGGGGTGGTCCGCACTTGTAAAATATCATGACTTCTCTCTTCTTTCATGTTTAGCCGGCCCCTACACTCTTCCTTGGCTACTTGGCTTGGCCAACCACTCACTCCATGTATAAAGCACTTAATTGACTCAATTAAGTACCTTCAATTAGCCAATTAAAACATGAAATCCACAATACAAATATTAAGTCTTACAAACATACAATTACAATACCACATAAAATTTTCACACATAATTAAGTATAAAATATAGATAAATTTCTCTAACTTATGGTCTTCAACTTGCTCCGGGTGATGGGTCTACTTTGCTTAGTTTCAATTTTTTAAGATTGAATTCTAGTGGTTGAACCATTTATGCCATATGGTGTTTTTAATGCTCCTAAAGCTACCCCACTTTATTTTAAGTTCTATTTCCTTTTTTTTTTTATAAACTAACATTTATTTGCTTTGTTAAAATGCTATCTTCTCAAAAACTAGATTCAATAGATATTAAATTCAAAAATTTACTATGAGAATAAAGAATCTTTAGTGTTCCCACTCATATGACTTAATCTTTAATGCTAAATATTAGTCTACATAGCTGAACATGTTATAACTCCATTGTTCTTGTACATGTGGTGGTATAGAGCGTACCAACCTTATTTTATCGTGGCAATCACCATGGCTCTATTAGTTACATTTCAGATGTCAGCATTCAATGTGATGTCACATAATTTTGTTATAAGCTGTCATATAAAAATCAAGTTTCTCCTCAAGCCTAAAAAACTCAGAAATAATATAAGTTAATAGATTTTGGATAAAATTAAAAAAAAATTAAAGTCAAATGTTGTCTTAGATTCCATGACAAACATCTATATAGCCAAATATTGGACCATCTACCTCAACTTCCACTATCTCATTATTCACTAGTGCTCACCACCTTAAGACTCTCCCTAAACCCAAACATAAGAACAACAACGACATGATTTATTTTAAATGTCAAAAAAATATCTATATATAAAATCAATAAACAACCAAAATTTTATTTTTAGGAATGATTGAATCTCTTGAATAGAAAAGTTACGAGAATTTTTTAGATGACTCTCTTTCAAAAAATAAAAATCATTTGGATGATACACTCATAACTGTTATGAGGGGCCTTTAAGTGGCTAAAATAAATTCAGATGACTGGCATTGACGTAATATTTTTTAAATGATAAACAATTGTAATGAGATGTAAAGTTGTTTGTGACGGTGAGAGTGCAATAAAAATTATCTCTATTAGCGCTCTTATTCAAACAAACCTAAAACTTGAACCTCATTCTGCATCATTTGATGTTAGTTAGGTTAATTGCACATCTCTACCTATGACTTCTAAATATTTGATTCTAATTAATGTTAGTACTTATAAGGGTCAAATTTGGTGTGATGTTTTAACCATTAACATAGCCCATATCCTATTAGGAAGACCTTGGCTTTATAATAGGGATGTGATTCACTATAGTTGAAAATATACTTACATATTCAAATTTAATAACAAGGCCATCAGTTGCTCCTTATCAAATCATAAGAGAAATAGGTTGTACTTCCCCCCAAAAAAATCTGACTGCCCATAAAAAATAAAATCAAACTTTAGTTTATAATTGTATTCAAATTTAATAATAAGGTCATCATGTTGCTCCTTATCAAACAACAAGAGAGAGAGGTTGTACTTCCCCCCACAAAAAAATCCCCTGTGATAAAAAAAATCCATGATTGCTCATAAAAAATTCAAACTTTAGCTTATAATTATTACCCCCCCCCCCCCCCCCCCCCCCCCACCACCAAAAAAAAAAATCCTCAACCTAAACCTAAGAACCCTTCCCTACTTAACTCCTACTGCGTATGATTCATATTAAATACCTAGTTTAAGAAAATTATTTGGACTCCACGCTGCACTTATTACATGCTAAAGAGATCATCCCCACCCTTTTAGAAACTCACACAATTATTTCTAACCTCCATTTTGAGTTCTCTAACCTGAACCCAAATAATTTACCTAATGAGTTACACCAAATAAGAGACATCCAACATGTCATTGACTACACCTGAATTCAAAGTGGTCTAATCAACACCATTATAAGATGAACCCAACTAAACATGCAGAATGGAAATGACAAATAAATAGCCTTCTTAAGAAGGGCTTTTACTCATGCTATCCCTACCCTTCTCACACAAAAAACGATGGATCTTTGAAAATATACATAGGTGATCATGCCATAAACAAGATTACGATTAAGTATAAGTTTTTCATCTTAAACTGGATGACAGTCTCAATATTATTTATAGTTTAGTCATTTTCTTCAAAATAGATTTTAGAAGCAACACTACTTCAATTATGATAGAGAATTTTATACAATTATCCAATTTCTCAAATACTAAAAAACACTATTTATTATATAATGAATTAGCCCAACATTCTAAATATCATGCTCTTAAGTTTATAAAGACCCAAAAAAACGTAACCATAGATATGTAAAATAGGTTGAATTTCTCCAAGACCAGTCTTTTATTTTAAACACAAACAATAGGTTAATGCTTTATCATAAGTCATTTTAGTTAATTTTTTTTTAGAATCATAAATCCTTGATTTTTTAAGAATAAAGGATGATCACACTACTTGCCTTGATTTTCATCTTCTTTCTTATAACTATCGGAGACGTGCTATATTTTGGACACTGCATACCTCATTGAGGAGAAATATCAATGCATCATAGGTAGAGAACATAAGAGATGATTTCATTATTTCAAAGAGTTATGATGATCATATACTACTTAAAAATAGCAATGAATATTTGTGTAATGAGATCTCATCAATAATTTTTAAGGTGTCATAAATGACTGCGAAGGGAGAGCTCAATTATTTTTCGAACTTTAAGTAAAGCAAATAAGAAAATACCATATTTATTCAATAAGCTAAGCACACAAAAAGTTTAGTTGAAAATTTTTATATAAAGAGATTCAAAATAAGACCCCAATCAATCAAACTATAAAATTGGATTTAGATGAATCAAGTAAATCAATTGAGAAAAAGCTTTATATGAGCATGATAGATTTACTATTATATCTTATTGCTAGCAAGAATGAAATTTTATTAGTTATGTCTTTGTACTCATTTTTAGGCTTCTTCAAAAGACTCACATCTAATAGCAGTTAAGCACATATTTTATTATTTGATAGGCGCACTAAAACTAAATTTGTGATATCTTAAATATTCTGTCATGTTATTTCGTTATATATAATGATGCAAATTATGCTAACTACAAAGTCAATCAAAAGAGCACATCAAGCACATGTTAATTAATAGGATCATCACTCATATCTTGGTAATCTAGCAAGGAAAACTCTATTATTTTATCCACTATAGAAGCTAAATACATTGGTGTAAATAATTGTGTTGTGTAGATTTTCTAACTAAAACAACTTGAAGATTATAAAATTATGTTAGAACACATTCCAATTACTTTTGATTTTGATAATATTATGCCATTAACATAACTAAGAATCAAGTTCAGCACTCATGAACTAAGCATATCAGGATTAGACACTAATTTATTAGAGATCATATTTGCAAAGGTGGTATTGACATATTATTTATTTGTATTAATTTACAGAGAGCTTATATTTTTATAAAACTTTTAACAAAAAAAATATCTTTGTACTTTAAGGCATATGTCTTGACATGCTAGATCCTAATATTTAGAATCGCGTGATTACTTTACGTTCATTGTTCTTTTATCTTTAGCATTTATTTTTTATGTTAACAAAAATGGGGAAAAATTGTAGGTTTACATATTAGTTTTCATATGCATATAGAGGAGCTATAAAAATTATATATTTTACCCCTTGAATATCATGATGCAAGGCCAATTTACATATTCATCAATACTTATTGCCCGGGTTGTCATTATCAAAAATAGGGACATAGACCCATGAACTTAAAGGTACATCATCTTGAATTTCAAGATAGCAAATATAGGTGTAGATGTTCTAATATATTAACTAAATAGTTTAGATAGATTGGAGTCAAGGTAGTTCAATTCAACACATTTTAAAGACTACATAATGTGTACGCCGACCTAATATCTAAAGCGAACATGGAATCACCTCAGATAGATCAAGAGGGGTGCAATGGAGCTCAGGACATGCGCTAAATTTATAAAGGTATGATTTGTCTTAGTGGTCCATGGGTGTATCTTGCATAGTTTAACAATAATAGGAATCCAATTTAGGTGTATTTTGAATATTTTAAGCATACTGAAATTTGCTAAAAATCATTTTTATTAATCACAAAAAGATTTGGACTTTGTATGTATTAATTAGAAAACATTTGCAATAATAGGAAAAAAAAATTTAGGTTTATTTTGAATCTCTTACATTTACTTGAATTTTTTTTATAATTTTTAATCAAAAAATCACAAGTTTTTATATATTCCAACTTGGACTTTTACTTTAGCTCTTTGGGATCAGGAACAGCATTTCAAGTCAAAATCATATATTTGTGACATTGCTATGTAAAATTACTAAGCAATTTATAATATTTACTATTTCCTTTATAGAACTGAAGAAGCTACTATTCACAGGCTAAAAACACAATTGACCTGGAACTTGATGGCACATTTTTGGAGAGCAGCTATTGCAAAGAATGGAGATCACCGGAACAAAGAATAGAAGCAAGTATGATTTTGAATAGGAGTTTCACCGAAGGACCCTACTACTACTATTTATAAAGGAAGTACAACGTATGGATACCGAGGCTGCGATCCAATCAGCATTAATGGTGAACATCCTCCCTCTCTAATATTGACAAAAGATCCTCCTTATACTCGCTGATATTTCATCTCTCCCCAACTCCTCTCCCTAAAGTCACATACACTACCACACTTCAAGCCAAGCCATCTCCACAGGGCAAGTTACCACCCCTCGGTGAACCAAACTACTTGAACGAATCTCCATTACTTCCTACAATGACACTCGCTCCACTAATGGCACTCGCCATGAGTGACAAACTAAGAAAAGTGAAGATACCTTTCTCATCTAGAACCAATAAACTCCATCAGGACAGTCTCACAAGTCATACTCATTTAACAATACATTAAAAAGCGAATACCTAAAACATCTACTCAAAAAAAATTATTACATTAATATCATAATAAACTTGTCACCCAAAGGTGAATACACACATTAATTTTTAAAAAAAATATTACAAACCAAGACGCTAGTTACGACAAAGCATCCCTGATACAGGGTCACTCGCCATAACCAGTTTCAAGCCACCTATCCGCTCCAAGCACTCAAGCAAGTACTTACTGGCAGCTAGGAAGCTCCCCAACATTGTTTGCTGGACAACTAAGCCCCACTCAACCTGATCGGCCCCACAACATCCTTCACCACGACAATTTGCATCTGAGTGAAGGAAACCATCTCCTTCAACTCACCCACCTCTCTTCACAACTTGGCAACCTCTCGCAAACTGCCTCATCCCTAAGGGCAGCTAGCTCACCAATGCCCTAAAGATTCATTGTCTTCTCCACAATAATCAGTCTTGCAACAACCTCCTCTCGGTGATCAACCTCGAACCTTGCTCTCTTTGCCTGAGGGAAACAAACTCCACAAGCTTAGGCGGCTGTCGAGCTCCTTCCCGGGCAAAGCCCTAGATGCCTAGGAAGCCTCTTACTGGGACAAAGCTACTCACCCTATGTGGTAGGTCGCCTTCCTAAAAACCCTATCACAGGTGCAAATCCTTGAAAGGAGATCCATTTCACAAAAGCACTCATCAGTTCACTAACAACAAGGAACAAAGAAATCAGTCTTCCAAGGCGCGAAAGCTACAATTTATAGAAGATCCCCGTATAGAAATGATGTCAGCATTACAAAGTCAACATGATTGCCAAAGATCGTTGCAAAATAGGGCAGTAAATTTACATTTATTGCTCTATTTGTGTTAGGTAGCAGCTATTAATATCATTCATTCGCTCTTGTTGTGACCTGCCTATCAAAGGGTCGAGAGAACCGAGAAACTAAATGTACATTCCTTATCACTTTCTTAGGTGTCCTCACAGGTAGTGACCAAGTCATGACAAGGATATTCCTTCTTAAGAGGAAATACCTTAAAGGACTCATCCCTAGTTAGCATAAGAATTCGCTCAATAGGCATCGCTCACCTAAGGAGCTCGCCCAATGTTAGGTGACCAAAAGGTTCCTCATTAAAAAGTTAATCATCATTCATCTCCGTCAAGATCCCACCCTTTGAGCTCACAAAACTCGTTTACATGATAGTGCCTACCTCAAAAAACCTTCACTCGCTCAACCACAATCCACGTCAGGCCAAGGAAGTCATCATCCTCGTCTATAGACCTCAACTCGCCTTCATCAAGGTGACAGCAAGCCTTCTATGTCGCTCGTATATTCCATAAGAAGAATCTCTGGCTACATGTCCACCTCCTCTTAGAACTCGCCACATGTCTGCTCGCCTCCTCCTGAGCTCGCCCGACCAAAGATAATTCATTGGACCATTGACTTCACCCTCCTAGAGCCAATCAAAAGGCATTACGTGTCCTAGATCAATGTGTAATGTTGTACAGGTATCTATGAGTAGCTTATATTTTTTCCTTCTCTGCGTAGCCTTTCCTATAGTACCCAAAACCGTATAAATATGGGATGATGAGGAACATTGAAAGTATCCTTTTTGGGCCTTTGATGTTGATTTTCTCATGATCTTGGGCTCTAAATGACTATTTTATAGAGCTCTTGGTGAGTTACTTATTAAACAACAAATGAGTATGTTCATGAACATAAATAAATGATTGGGTCATTGTTTAAGATTGTTCATATAATGAATTGTTAAAATTTTATTCATGCTTATTCAATAAACATAAACGAGCCTTTTATATACACAAATATTTAGGTTCTCATCAAATGCAGTAATTTGTTTATAACCCTAAGAGAGCATTTAGGGTAAGGAGTTTAACTAAGTTAGATGATGTCATGAACAAAGAAAAGCTACTCGGCAACAACTACGTCAAATGAACTGATTGAGATTTACTACTATACCTGATGAGCAAAAACACGTGCCATGATAATGTCATTATAACGAGAAAGCACTCGAGCAACATCACGAGTATCCTCTCGTTTTCCCATTTGTATATCATCGGGACCTAAGTATATGGCATGTCCACCAAGTAAAGAGAACCCTGTCTCAAATGAGACACGGGTCCTCATAGATGGCTTGGAAAAAATCATCGCCATGGTCTTTCCTTTGAATGGTTGGAATGTCCGATCTCCTGACTTCAACAATGCTTTGACTTCGCTAGCTTTTTGAAGGATCCTCATTATTGTTTCCTTGTCAAAATCACTAATATGAATAAAATCCTTCAAGCGTCTTTTTTCTGCTGAAAGATGAGGACAGAACTCCAAAGTTAATAATGCAATTCCTCCAAGGAAAACATTCATATAAATGCATATATTTATTATACTTCCATTGTGTATGCTGCGTTATCTTTTAGAATAAGTAAACTTACCATTTACAGAAGGCAAAAAAAATGAGCAAATCTGAACCTTAAGCACACGCGAGAAGCTCAAATTTTCTTTCAAAATAATCCCATTATATAATATCTTTAAAAAAAAGAAGAAAGAAGATTGCCAGACTCTGTATACAATTAACGGAAAACCATACATTTTGTTTTATAGAAAAATAGAAGCGTCCAAAATAAGGCATTCAAGCAACACCTAGGAACTGTACTGCAACCCAAAAGCTACCTATTTCCAGCAAATATTAAAAGTAACGTCCCTCGAAATGCAAATAAACATCAAGATCCAAAAAATCTCATAAAACCCACAAAGTCAATGAAACATGTTTCGACGGTCAAAATTCAATAAAAGGAAGTAAGCAAATGAAATGCCCGCAACCCGCTTGTTAAAGCGTCCGCTTTGAACCGGCTTAGTCAAGAATCAGAAACAACACAAAAACCAAAGAGGATAAGGCCTCAAAGAAGTACCATTGATGAATAGAAGGGAGAAACCGAGATACACACAATATGTATCACTTAGAAAGTAGAGAATTTTAAACCCACAATAAATAAATCTGATTTCGCGCATTATTGAATAACAGAATATTAGAAAGCAACAAACCAGGGGCACTCGAATCCCTGTTTCCTCGTCGCAAAAACAGGAAAAATGAGCTAATCTCCGGAAAGGGGAGATGACGATGTAGCGGAGAGCTGAGATAAGTTACCACCTCTTTCATGCGAGGAAGAAATAGGGAAAGCAGCATTAGCTGTGGACAGGCAAGCAATACGAAACCCAGCGCCAGCTGTTCGCGCAGGCCGCGACGGAACCGAGGCGAGAGAGACTGATCGAAGAGGTCGCCGGAGAGATCGGCAGAAGAAGAATGAGGACGCGGAAGACGCCAACGGACAGTCGGAACGCAAAAGGCAGTCGCCCGAGATCGGTGCCGCCATTGGTCTTTTTTCCCGTTTCGTTTCGGACGGAGCTCTCTGGTGAAATGGTTGATTTGGCTATCTAGACCAGCTTATACAGCTGCGAGGTTAGGGCAGACACAAATTTTAATCTATATTTCTCTTTTCCAAATAAAAATGTGAGAATTTTATGTGTTCACATAATTAAATTTGACTTTATATATGTCACGTAATTAATTCATAATTAGATAATATGCCTATCATGTATTTTATTACATAGATATGCTTGAAAATTTATTTTGATTTAAAATATTCCTTTTTTTTTATGTTGACTACAATTTAATTTCCACCATGAACTATATATACAAAAAATATATACAATTTAATATATATGTCACAACTACACCAAGGTTCTTACCTAGGGCTCCCTACTCGTCCAACCAATGCCAACCACAAAAACACTCTCTCTCCTACCTTCGTTCATGCTTGTTCTCTCGCAATAACCCAAGACTTAGCATAGGTTGTCTGCTATTCCTAATCAACCTCACACTACAAAGTATGTCCAACTCCGCACAAGCTCATAGACTCACCAGTTATCATAAAGCTCACCATCAAGCTCACTCACCCATTATATACTTGGCACATCATCACTTGCCCAGAGACGAAACCTCCATAGCCCTCTTACCAATCAGAGAGTGAAATGTGTATAAAGTGTGGTGTAGAGTTGTCTATATAATTTGTGTTGCATTATATTTTTACATTTTTTTTTTGTTTAGCCTTTCATGTAGGTCCCAGAATCATATAAATAAGAGATGATGGAAACAGTTTTGAGTGAACCCAGAATAAATACAAATCAAAAAGACCCCTTTGACTAGTAGGGAAAATTCTACTTGTTTGAAATCTCTAGTTCTCCTCTACTCTCCCTCCATACTATCTATTCTCTCACAAGTTTCTCAACACTTTGGGTTGTCTTATTAGTAAAGTCGGGTATTCTCCAATGTTAATTTAACATCCTCTTATGCGTACTAAGGGTGGATTAATGTCAGTGACAAGAAG
Organism: Dendrobium chrysotoxum; assembly: GCA_019925795.1. Taxonomy (NCBI): domain Eukaryota; kingdom Viridiplantae; phylum Streptophyta; class Magnoliopsida; order Asparagales; family Orchidaceae; genus Dendrobium; species Dendrobium chrysotoxum. The sequence goes on from CM034315.1 coordinate 44,328,335, forward strand.
ACGAGCCCTACATAATGAGCAACTTCAACAAGAATCTTCAATGAACATGGAGAACACCAAATTCACTCCACACCATGACTTACACAAGATGGAAATGCAACTTATGAAGTCAATCCGAGATGCCTTGAGCAGCCTCCATGGGCTAGCCCAAGTTGACAACACTTGAAGAATCTTCTGACATAGCAGCTCACCGCAGGTTCTTAAGGAGAGTGCTAACTTTGACACACATTCCCAACTACCTCTCAGTACAACAAGTGATGAAGGTTATAGTCCACCAACTACTTATTAACCAGTCCTAAGTTCCCTAGGGTTCAATAACACATTAAAATTAAGGAGGCTGTGTTATCAAAAATAAATATAAATTTTTATCAACCTCATCTCCTTTTGCTCTTATCATCTTAGTCTAAGCTTCACCCATAAGCTAGGCCACTAATTCTACAAACTGCATTACATAATCAGATGTTATAACCTTATAATACTATAACTTGTAGCAGTCTTACTGGAACTCTGTCCATCAACTACCTCTTGCTCTTAGAGATTCATGATGTATCAATACTTTAATATATATGAAGAACATATTAGTTCAATTATACATATATTTATCATTAATTAATAGGAAAAATATATAAATGAAGCTCCCAACTACTTGCCCTTATCGATACAAATCATTTCCTATAGCTCTTATTATAATTTCAATCCTTCTAAACTATTGTTCTAATACCACCCTGTGACACCCTAGGATCTAATGGAATGATTGAAACCCTAAACCTATAATTAAATGACTCAACCATAAATAGAAATAACTAGAGATACTATAAAATCCAAATAATAAAAGTAACTCAATATGCTTCATTTCATCAAGATTTATATATACACTAATCTATTTAACTTTCAATCATCTATAAATCAAGAGAAATTAAAACTAGATTATAAAATAATACATTTTTACTCAAATCCAGAAGAACTTATCTTTACCCTTTTCTTCTACTCTGCTAAGCTTTTCCCTTTTCCTGAAATGTTAGAAAATTCATAGAATGACCATAACCAACTTAGTAGACTATTTTCTATAGCCCATCAAATATATCAAAATATAAATTAAAATATTATATAGTAGTTAATTAATTAAAATAAATATGTAAATAATAAATAAAGTATTAATAGAGCATGATTTTGGAAGGTTTTAGTGTTTACTTGATTTCAAAGTTCTTACTTATACCTTTGAAGCCACTTTCATAAATTGTTCCGATGCATCACATAATACTTTATTATCACAAGTTCACTTACACTTGACTTCCATATTTCATTAGGGTTTATCCAAAATTTTATGAATTATTAACATTCAGATTTAACTACTACTTATACTTAATTTATTGATGCCTCCCTTTAACCTCTCACACCTGCATCTAGTATGTGGGGCCAAAATTAGAATAGAAAAGTTCCATCTAACCTCCCACCTACTGTTAGCAAGTGGGGCCATAATTCCTCCCATATCCACATTAGATAAATGTGGAAAGAATAGAACAAATAGGGCCCTTGCAATATATTAGAGAGTGCACATTTTCACATATCAGAACATATACCTCGTGCTCTATATTATCCCAAACATGCCCGATGGGTAGATTTTGAGTTTTGGTTAGCAAAACCTCTACCTCTTTTTCTCTCTCCTCTTCTCTTCCTCTTTTCTCTTTCTTTCTTTGACGACCTCAAAAACATTTTTGAATGAGGGGAATTACTTTTATTTACATTCTTTTATATTTGTATTTCTTGTTAGCAATAGAGTTACTCTCACCTCTCTTTTATCTCTTTATTCTTATATGAGAAAGTACTTTCATGATGCGCATACCCACTCAAAAATGCATGGGGAACTCACCCTTCCTAAAGGAAGAAAGGAAAGAACTCGGTCATGTAAGATGGTTACCCAAACACTCAAGGAACTTACTTCATCAAGTGTATGGGTGACTTAATATCAAGCCTAAGTGAGTTTTTAGTAAAATTAAGGATGAGAATTTGTCAAATCCTTAGATACATGACTATATAATAATAAAGTGTGACCTAGGAAGCTATTTAAACAACTCTCTATAGGAGAGCTAAGGCCCCCAGGTATAAAGACTTGTAAGAGAGGCAAAGCCGTCGATGAAGGACAAACATCTCTTAAACTATTTCTATTCATTATTGTCTAATGAGTTCATATGGAGAGCATGTTCCTATCCTTAAATTGTTTTCTTGATGAACTAGCTCAACTTAGGCAAGGCAATTACGTTGCCACCCGCTGAATCATTTTGGTGATTACTATTTCAAAATTCTACTTTCTACTTGGTGAACCTACTCAACCTAAAGTAAAATATAAACTAAAGGGAGTGCTCAAGGAAAAGAGAAATATAATAAGAAAGAAAGAAGGTAAAATATGCAAAAATTCTATTTCTTTTCATTTCACTAGAAAATTTGTTACCTACGCAAATGCCTTTAAGCTGGAAAAAAATAAAGAAATTATAGAAGAGAGAGTGTGACTTAACAATTAGTTCAGTCACCCCACTTCTAACTTCTTCCCTAGGGAACTCATGGTGGAGCAATGGCATTAAAGGAGGGTTATAAAAGGAAGGTCTAGGGACTATGTTAAATTTTATTATGACTTTTCATACCTATATGTAGGGTCAATGAGAGAGGGTGATTTATATATTAGAGGATCTATTTAGGCTTTGTGTGCTAGACTTTAGAGGGAGTTGGGAAGATCATGTAACAATAATTGAATTTACATACAATAATAATTTCCTGGCAAGTATATATATGACACTGTATGAAACTCTATATGGGAGAAAGTGTATAACTCTTCTAGCCTGAACAAAAGTAGGAGAAAGAAGGGTGATGGATTTTATGCTAGTTGATAATGCTAGAGAGAAAATTAGATTAATTAAGAAAGATTAGATGTTGATTGGGGCTGTGGAGTGAACTTTTGAATTATACAAAAATCTAGAGTTTTATCACCACTAAATAATGCATAGGTTTTCTTTAATATAAAAATAATAAAACTTCACTTAATATACATAAGTATACTTGCCTAATTAAATAATAAAGTGATAGAAGAGTGTCAAACCTATGAGGAAGTATACTTACTTGCAACAAAATACTACTGTTTATCCTAATTATAATAATTATCCTATTGAAATAAAAATGATATTTGTGGAGATTCTATAACTGAATAAAATAGAAAAAAAATATTAGATACAATATTTAATAAAAGTGTATTTGATTAATGAGTGTAAATTCATATATCTCTTAATGAGACCCTTAATTATAGATGTTATTTAGAGCATATACATCCCTAGATCTCTATCGAATTTGTAGTACTAACCTACTACAGTTATAGTATCTCCTTAAGAACCTAGAGCATTTTACATCCTATGTCTAGGCATGTAATCATCATGTCTCAATATTCCTGATTATTCTTACATTCCTTCATTGAAGTTATACATCACACTATATTTTAACTACACATATAGCCACTACGTGTATTAAATTAAAAATGTGATAATATTAAAAATATCATTTGATATTTATAGAATAAGAATCTTCATTAGTACTTAATATTCACTTTACATCATCAATCCAAATAAAGAGAATTAGACAAACATAGAATAAATGACAAGCAAACTCATTTTTTATTAAACTCGTGGAAGAAAGAAAATACAAGAAAGTGATATCACCAGAAAGGATCAAAATATATCCTCTACACTCCCTCTCCCTTAACTTACAAAATTGCTTCAAGAAACACAGGCTAAATACTCCAAATGATTATATCTTATACTTTCTTAGCTTCCCTTATATTTTACTCTAAGAGGAAACTAGAGAAATACTCTAAAAAGATGTACTATATTTTATATAAGTGGTTGTACTCTCTTTTAAACACAACATCTTAACTATTTATAGGATAACAAAAAAGGCATCTGGAGTTATGGCACTTAAAAGAGTGGCGTCGTAGCGTCATTGAACTGAATTAATGCCTCGGCACTGAAACTTTTGTACTACCGCGGCACTTGTTGACATGGATCGGTTACTTAGTGAACAATTATGTTTCTTCATTGAGAGAATGTGGCCCTTGAAAGTTATAGCTGCAACACATAAAGAGTGTTGCGGTGCCCGAGTGACAAAAATTGGCACCAATGCATAAGAAATTGTGGCATCGTAGCATTTGAAAATAGAGAATTAGCCCTGCCAAGCTAAATTTTTGATGCTGTGGTGCTAGTAATGCCATGATGTTGGTTATGTTGTCGCTGTAGCGCTTACAAACAGAGAACCCGATGTTGTAATGTCCAATTTGTGGCACCTCGGTGGTATTGAAGGTGGCACTGCGACATTGTTTTGTCAGACACCACGACGCTGTAGTCTCTTTAGAATTAATGCCATTTTTTTATTTTTTTCTATAAAAAATAACTAAAATAATATATTTTCACTAATATATATATATATATATATATATATATATATATATATATATATATATATATATATATATATATATATATATATATATATATATATATATATATATATATATATATATATATATCTTAGTACATAATTTATACATATTAGAAGTAACTCGGGATAGGTAGAAAAAGTATTATAATCCAAAGCATAAAGCTATGGAGTTTCAGGTTGGTGTTTCATTTTCTTGAATGGTTGTCCAATGAAGGGTATATTCAGACTTGGTAAGCATAGTAAGTTAAGTCCTAGGTACATTTGTCACTTTGAGGTTATTGAAAAAGTTTGAAGGTCTTCTTATAAATTGATATTATTTGATCAGATGCCTGATATTCATAATATATTTGATGTATTTATTCTTAGGAAGTAGGTTTCCTATTTAGAAAAAAACATGGATCAAAAGTGAAATTGAAGTTTAGCAAAATTTGACTTACAATGAATAACTTGCTTGTATTCTTGCTTATGTTGTGAAGCAGTTGGCAAGTTTCTATTACATACACCACTTGGTCTTCTAAATATTATTTAATCTGCTTAGGTGTAAATCCTGTTCTTTATATGTGCTTGTATGTGTCATGCCAAGTAAATAGTGATGAGAAGAGTATAGTTCCCATGGTGAGCATAAAACTTTCTAAATTCACTTTAGTACTGCCTAATGAAAAAACCCTATTTATCTGGCTAAATGATTCAAAATATATTGTGCACATTAAAATAAAAAGCTGTAGTTACAAAAAGTAAATTCACTGGTTATAAAACTTCTGAACCTACGATCTTTAAAAAAACACATGATTGCATAAGAGTGGTTTTTTGCCTATCATTGCTATGAATTAGTGCTTATGTACTCTTTATCTCTATCAAGCTCATTGGGAAAATATATGTTTTCTGAGACCTCTAATAAATTTTCTAAGACCTCTCTACTACATCATTGGGGAAATATATGTCACTGATATTGTGGTGGTAGTTTAATTTTTATAATTTTAAACTTATTTCCTGCACTAAAAACATAATAAATAAAAGCACAATAATCTTAATTTATGCAATTTAGACTTAGCAATTTTTCCTTATCAAATTCTCCCAAACTTTAAGATATTACTTGTCCTCAAGTAATTTATACTACAATAAGATAAAATATCTTTTGCATTAAATATAATTTATCGAAAGAAATAAAATTAATAATCTAAGTATTTATAAAGTACATAAGCTGCAATATTTTATAATAAAATAATTTATAACATTTTATTTCCTCATTTCTAAATTAATATTCCTTCAAAATTAAACTCCTAAGTGTGTTGGTGAATAATTTTGACTAGCTTACTAAGGTTTATTGAATTTTTGGAATTAATGGAATTATATATTTAGTTAACCATTGGATCTACCTATAAGCTTTCTTTAAGTATTATAATTCCAATAATTCCTTTAGGGGTATAAAAGTGGGGATAAAGATTGTAGGTACCAATTTTTGATATCATGGCATTTAACATTTTTACATTTTTTTTTGTTGTTTTTATTTGACTATGTACCTTATAATAATTTTAATACAGGTATATTACCACTACTTGTTATTTTTATGAATGGCTTGACAATAGAGGTACCAATTTTTAATATTCTAATGCCCTTTTCAATCTTTTTTACCTTAACTCTATATTATTTATTTTCTAAAATACTTTATTTTAATTTTGAATATATCTCTATTGCCTCTACTTGTTATACTAATATAAAGTTTGTTAAAGGTTTAATAATTCCTTAATTTTATTTTTTGGTGATTTAGGATTAATCCAATGAGTTAATTCACATTAATCTTAAAACTAATAGTCCATTATAAGTAGCTAAGTGCTTAAGTGATTTTTAGAAATTTAACATATCTCAAATGACTAATTTTAAATGAAAAGATTAGTTGTTACTTGTAACTTTTTCTTAGAGAAAATTGCAAATAGTTTACTATTAAATACTTAAGGGTCTTAATTTTGAATTTTTCAAATGTTATAATTCAAGCAAAAAGTGCAATATTGTAAGGCAAATATTTTTTCATAGAATAGAGAAATTGATTTCATTCATTTTTCTAAATTACAATTTATACAAAACTAATAAAAAGTGTAGGAAAATATATAAAATAAAAAAACAAAATAAATATTTAAAATTAAAAATGAAATGAAATAAAATTATAATAAAAAGTAAAAATAAAATAATAACTACAACAATATCAATTGGGCTTTCACTACTCCTCTTCCTTTTCTTCTTTTACTACTACCGGTGCTAACAATGCTGACAAAGGTCCTACTCTTGGGTACTTCTCAATGGGAGGATAATTTATTTTGTGTTGCATCTGGATGGGAAGAACTATCCAGACTATGAGTGTACACACTATGTGTACACTAATTAGATATACACTATGTATAAATGTGTATATAGTGTGTACACTCACATAGCTTGACGGTTCTTTTCGTCTGGATGCTGCACATAATAATTTCTCCAAAGGGAGATGGGCCTAGAAATATGTTTCATTGATTATGGAGTCCATCTCCCAGATCTTGAACATGTTAACCATAGTTGTATTGTAGTCAACCTGATATTGATACTTCTTTTGGTGCTAAAGCATTATATGGTCGTAATGTGCATACATCCCTTATTCTACCAGTATAAGTTGTTGATCAAACTGATCAATAGAAAACCTAATTTGATTAGCTCTATCCTAGAGGTCAGCCACTTGATCTCATAATATCCTAGGATCTCTATATACCCCACTCCTAGCAAGGTTAGTTTGGTTTACCAGATCTCTATCCTTTCTTTAATAAGGAGATTTTGGAGGACATGATCTTGGACCTAGTTAGGATGAAAGTAGGCATAATTTGCTACTCCCCTAGGTTTCCTACTACCTCAGAAGATTCACACAAACACAAATAAGATTAGGATGCCCTAAAAACCATAGATGTTAACCCCCTAAGTATATACTCAAAATCAATATTAATTTTTTTTTAATAAAAATATTTAAAACTGCACTATCCTTCATTAGCTTACTTATATTTCTGTTAGGCATAATCTTCATAGAAATGAAGTAATGCTAGGCTTTGGAATCCTAAGCGAGGGTTTATATAAAAAAATTAATGATTTTATCCTCTCTTCTCTTCTACTAGGCATTTAAGCTTCTCTAGGTTTGAAACCTGATTATTTACTTATAATCTATAGCAGTCATGCAAAAATTCAAGTACAAGTCACCATATGGTGCTTTGGAAAACTTGGTTTATAGAAACATGAGTAAAAGTGACCTACTTACTATATACATAGACACTCATTTCGGTGCTTATTCGCATTCGCAAAGAATTCTCAGAATATATAGACAGTTATAGGAGGAGGGTGGAACAATAAAAAATCCTAGTTTTTTTACACTATTTGGACATGAATAAATCCCAATGATTATCAAAACCCCACTCAGGAATAATAGACTTACTCACTAAATTGAAATACTTCTAGATGGGGGTGGTGGAGTAACCTAAGAATTTGTGAAAAACTAATAATTAAAAATCAATAACAATTCAAATCAAAATGTACTAAAACACTTAACCTTTAATCAAACCATAACCAACACACATAACCACTAAAAGATGAATTTGAACATACACTTGAACTAAATTTGGTTAACATATTAATCACCCTTTAATCAAATACTAACCAAATGAAATCTATTAAAATAAACTTAAATTCAAGAATTATAAAATTGGAGAACAAACTTAAGGTAAATTAGGTTATGATGAAAAAGACTCCTAAAACCCAAACTCTAATTCATCAAACCCTCTCATAATCAATTACTAACCTAACTTAAAACTTAGAGTTATCTCCAGGTTTTTAGTGAGAGAAACTCCAGGTTTTTAGTGAGAAAAACTCCAGGTTTTTTAAAAATTCCTCCTTTCCCGCTACTGCCGGTTTCACCGGCGGGAAGGTTTGTACATGGCGGCGGCCGATCGCCGGCCTCCACCAGCCTCTTTATTTTCCCTTCCATCTTCTTCAAGGGTTGATCATCAGAACTCTAGGGCTTTCGAAGAACTGACTGTTGCTGGAAAGTGCAAAATCTGCAACGACGAAGTAATTCGAAGACGTAAAGCTAATGGAGAACTCATCATTTTCGATCATCTCTGCTCTAATTTTAACTTGGTACATCACGTTGAAGGTAAGGGAAAAGAAATTTCATTATCAATTGACTGTAAAACACCTTGGTTGAATAAATCTCCCGGATCCTCCTGTGCGGCATATGCGGATCCTGATGCTTCTTCCTCTGGAATGAATATCTTTGTTAATAGAAATGGAATTTCAAATGCAATCCCTGTCCCTGACAGTAAGATAAATGCGAAATCCATGAATTCTATAGACAAAGATATTTTCCAGTCTTCCAATTTGGCTTTAAACTCGTTTAAAGGATCTGGCAATGAGAAAAATAGATCTGCTGATTCTGTGAATGATATAATGCCTGAGAAATCTTCTTTGGTTAGTAACGAGGATACTCCTTGGAGGAAACCGCAGCATATTAAAATTGATTTCAACAATATCAAGGTGTCCCTTACAGAAGATGGAAGAGCAGTTAAACTAAGAGAATCTACTGAACTTGTGAATGCTAAAAGACTAGAATTATCCTTGGTTGTTGAGGTCTTTGGTAGCATCCCTCCACCCCACGTTGTAGCTAGGGAATTAAGAAGGCAATGGTCTCTCTTTGGTTAATTCCACTTTACATCCTTAGGTAATGGATGGTACTTGTGTTCTTTCAAATCTCTGGAAAGCATGGAAGGAGTCTTATCAGGTGGTCCTTGGTTTGTAAATAATCACATAGTGGGTATGGAGAGGTGGGCAATTGATTTCTCTCAAGACTCTATGAAAGGTCTTTCCTCTCCTATATGGATCAGAATGCCACATTTGCCATTGCAGTGTTGGGACGAAGAGAATGTGGCATCGATTGCCTCCATGGTTGGAGTCCCTTTGATGTTGGATGGGAATATGTTTCATTGGGGGAGGAGAGAATTTGCAAGAGTTTGCGTTCGGGTAGACCTTGGCAAACCTCTACCATTAGGAGTTTGGGTGGAAGGAATGGCGGGTAGATTCTTTCAAAAGTTGGAGTATGAAAGAATCTCATCATTCTGTTATGATTGTGGCATGTTGGGCCATAATAGAAGTGGCTGCATTAACAAAATTAAGGAGGCCAAGGTAATCGAGAAATCTACAATTTGTCATAATGACTCAGAACATTCAAAGCCAGTGAAGGATTTGCAAGTGGATGAAGCTTACGGTCCTTGGATACACGTTAACTATCGTAAGAACAATAAGTCCCTCAAAGGTTGGAAGGGTGTTAGTTCAGCTCCTATCAAGAATGATAAGCTTTTTGTCTTACCGAGAGCTCCTTTATCTGAATTGAAGATGACAAATAACAGGCTAGGTGAGGTGGACAAGAACTATCAAGGCACTTTTGAAGAAGAGGAAATTCATCAAGATGGAAATTTGGGATTGAAAAAAACAGAGGAGAAGGATAGCAGCTCGATTGACAGGCTTCAGATTGATCAAGCTGCAGCCAAGGTGATATCCCCTATACAGATTCCTAATCCTAGTTCTATTATTTCAGCAAATAAATTCCATTCTTTAAGTGATAATTTGGAGGAAATTGAGGGTATTCAAACTACCAATATAACTCCTGAGCTGGAAATTGAAGGTGAAGCCAAAAACAAGGAAGTCAAAGAAATAACTGGAAGCATTAAAGTGGCGGTGAAGAAGAAAACTGAGTTTAATAATGACTCAGCTAAAACTAAGCTTGCCAAGGAATTGAGGTCTCTCGGTCCGGTTAAAGGGGCTTCTCGAGCAAGAGGTATGGAGGGAAATATTAAGACTAGAAGTGGGGGTGTTTCCCCCTTAATTGATTAATGGAATCTGTTACATTTTGGAATTGTAGAGGGGCCAACAAGAAAGAGGCCTTCCTTTACCTGAAAGAGTTTATTAAAGACCATAAAGTTTTCTTTGTTGGCTTGGTTGAGACCAAGATTTCCTTATTAGACAGATTTATGTTTCAAAAGCTGATCGGTAATGATTGGGATTTTTTCATCTTCCCATTTGTTGGACAATCTGGTGGTATATTAATTATATGGAGAGTGGATATGGCTAATTTTTCTGTTCTTAAAACATCAGATCAATGTGTCACTGGAGACCTGGAAATTGACAATAAAGGTACATGGATGATTTCTACTGTTTATGGCAGTAAAGAGGTAACTAAGAGGAAGCTTTTGTGGAACTCTCTTAGTGAAGTTTCTCATAGGAAACTACCTTCTATTATTGGAGGGGATTTTAATTGTATTCTATCTCAGGGTGACAAAAGGGGAGGCAAGAAATTCGTGTTTTCTCAAGGGCCCAAAGACATGATTGAATTCATGAATATTTATGATTTCCATGACATTGGGGTGATTAGTCCAAGGTACACTTGGTGTAATAACAAAAGTGGAGGTAGGAGGATTTTGGAAAGATTGGATAGGTGTATCCTCAATACTTTTGCTTTGTGTAAGATTCACTTGGCAATGGAGAGGCACATTTCTCGTGTGGCATTCGATCATTGTCCTATCATTTTGAAAATTTTTGATTCTCCCATCAAAAGTAAGAGCTCTCTTAAGTTTGAAGATGTGTGGACCTCTTTTCATGCCTCTACAGGTATTATCAAAAATGTTTGGAGGAAATCTTTCAAAGGTGATGATATGCAAAGATTAAACAAGAAATGTAAGAAGTCTTTGAAGGATTTGTTCTATTGGAGCAAGGCCAAAATGAAGGACTTCATGTCTCTAAAAGAAAGCTTAAAAAAAGACATTTTACTGCTTCAAGAGGAGGAAGCTTCTTGTGGATGCCTTGATGATGCTAAACTGTCACTCTTAAGGAAGAAGGTGGGTGATCTCAACACTCACCTAGCTTGACTTAATACTTGGTGGAGGCAAAGAGCTAAAGTTAAATGGATGGAGGAAGGGGATGCCAATTCTAAATTTTTCCATGCCTTTGCTAATGCAAGGAAAAATTCTAATTGGATCAAAAGCATCAAGGCAACAAACGGAGTTTTGGTGGACAATCCGAGAGATATTGAGGATGTCATACTTGAATATTTCCAGTCCAAATGGGGCGAGAGAGATTACTCTTTACTCAATTGGCCGGCTCCTTGGAAGGTGTTGGAGGAAGATGACAAAAGAAGCTTAGAAGCTGATTTCTCCAATCTAGAAATCCTGCAGGTAATTAAAAGTTTGGAGGAGAATATATCGCCTGGTAGCGATAGAATTACTTATTCCTTCTTCAAAACTTATTGGAACATTGTTGGTGAAGATGTTTGTAAAGCGATTAACTACTTCCTCTCCTCGGGTAAATTGTGTGATGAGTGGAAAGAGACCTTAGTTGTTCTTATTCCTAAGGTTCAAGATCCGGTCTCTCTAGCTGGTTACAGGCCGATCAGTCTTTGCAATTCGATATATAAGATAGCAGCCAAAGTTCTTGTTAATAGATTGCTCTTGGTGATTAACAAGGTGATATCAGAAGAGCAAGTTGCTTTTATTAGAGGAAGATGTATTTCTGATCATATACTCTTGGCCCAAGAGGTTTGCAACAAGATTAGATTCTCCAACTCCAAAGAAGGTTGTCTATCAAGATTGATATGGAACAGGCTTATGACAGCATGTGTTGGGATACCTTGGAAAAAATGATGCAGGTTTTGGGCTTCCCAACAAAATTCTCGGCTCTTGTGATGGAATGTGTTAAAAATCCAGCATTTTCTATTATGATCAATGGAAGCAACTCTAGATGGATCAAGGGATGCTGTGGATTTCGGCAAGGCTGTCCTCTCTCTCCCTACTTATTTATTCTTACTTCTCAATTGCTGTCCAATTTGTTCTTGGAGAAAGGTAAGGATATGGGTATCAAGGTCTCTAGTAAAGCTAACAGGATTTCTCATCTATTGTATGCCGATGACATTCTACTCTTCTCCAATGCTAAGGTGGAAAACATCAAATTGTTGAAGAGATTAATCCATGATTACTGTAATTGGACCGGGCAAAAGGTGAATTATCTTAAATCCTCTATTCTTATGGGGAAGAGTATTAGGAGAAGGAAGAGAAAACTAATTTCTAAATTGCTGAATATTAAAGTTGTGGAGGAAATGGATTACTTGGGCATTAAATTAGCCTTGAGAAGATTGAAGAAATCTGATTTCTAATTCCTTTTGGATAAAGCTTCAATGAAACTCAATGCTTGGGGGAACAGATTCATATCTATGGCTGGAAGAATTACTTTAGTCAAGTCGGTGTTTCTTTCCTTACCCTTATTCATCTCGTCTCATTCCTTAGTTCCCTTGAGTATCTTGTATGAATTTGACAAGAATTGCAGAAATTTTATTTGGAATAAAAACAATGGAGCTCATGCCATCCACTATGTGGCATGGGAGGTTATGTGCAAACCTAAGGATTGTGGTGGCTTAGGGATTTTTTCTGCTGTCTCTAGAGTGGGCCCTCTTAGAGCTAGATTTGCTTGGAACCTTTTGGATAATCCAAATTCCCTTCTTAACAAAGTATTAGAAGCTAAATATGGGAAGATTTGGTGGGATCAATAAGCCATCATCTACCTGGAAAATCATCATGGATGGTTGGAATAATCTCAAGGGAGTTCTTAGATGGAATATTGCTACTGGCTCTATGATTGATATTAGGAAGGATGTTTGGATCCTTGATAAGAGCCTTGAAAGATGGCCAACATTTGTCACCAATTGGGAGGAGGAGCCTTCGACTGTTAATAATCTTATTGCTAATGGAGCTTGGGATGTTCACAAACTTTCTTATTACTTTGGGGAGGATCTTGTAAAGTTAATCTCCCAAGTTCAAATATCGCAGAGATTGGAAGAAGACAAGTTGAATCTCATGGCTAGGCTGTCTGGTAAGACGATCCCAGGTCTCTGTTCTAGAAAAAATTTTGGTTTTTCAATGCAGGATAATGCAGAAAACTGGATCTTCAAGATCAAACTCAATCCTCGAGTAGAACTTCTGATTTGGAGGTTAATTTTGAATGCTGTTCCTACCAATGACTTCTTGTTTAATAGAAGGTTGTCTCCTAATAATTCCTGTCCTAGATGCGGCACTGGAGTAGAAAATGTTGATCATTGTGCTGCTACTTGCCTGAAGCTTAAACAGGTCATTCAAGTGTTGACTTCTTGGGGATTTTTTCTACCTGAGTTCTCTTCTTTTGATGGTTGTATGAAAAGTCTCAAGTGTATATCTTCCAGGAATACTTTCATGGTGCAAATGTACTTTGTTTTGGTCTTCCATAACTGGAATACGAGGAACTACGTCAAGCATGGCAAAAGGAAAGAATCGGCAGCTATTACGGCTGCTAAAATCATAAGTTACATGGCTATTGTGCACAAGGATAGGATCATCGTGGACAATTTGGGCAACTGGGATAACAATCAACCACCTAGGCTGTCTAAACTTTGGTATCCCCCTCCACCCAATTGGCTGAAAATTAATATTGATGGATCTCTTCATAACTCTTACATAGCTGGTGTAGGAGGAGTTATTCGTGATTGGAAAGGGAGGTTTTTAATGGCGTTTGGTTGTGGATATGTTCAATGGGATATTGCGCAAGTTGAGCTATTGGGTTTTAGATCTTTAAGGAGATTCTTAAAAGAGTGGATGCTTGAAGCTAATGGCATCATTATTGAAGGAGATAATCTCAACATCATCAAATTTCTCCAAAACGTGTATAGCAATCCGAATAAGGATTGGGATCAGAGTATAAGTGAAGATATCTTATTCTTGAAGGACTTAAATATGATATTATTCAAGGTTATGAATAGAAATTGTAACAAGTTAGCGAATTATTGTGCTAACTTAGCTTGTGATTTTGATTTCTTTTGGGAAGATATTAGTGACAATAATATTCCTCCTTCCTTTGTTCTTTTGTTGAAGGAGGAATGTGATTGTTTGACTTTGTTTTAGTAGCTTGTATCTAGGTCTCTTTCTCCCTTTCCATTTTAATGCTATTGGCATTTCTTCAAAAAAAAAAAAGCCTAACTTAAAACACCTCTAATATTGAATGCAAATGAAATAAAACCTAATTAAATAAGTAAACAGAATAAGGAACTCATTAAAAACTCAATCGTAACTCAAAATTACATAATATAATAACTCATCTAAAATCTAATCAAATCATAAATTAACCTTTTTAAATCAACCTTCCAAACTGATAAAAAAATCATCTAAACTATCTTTTTCTTAATTTCCAACCAACTAAATTAATTTAACAAAATTGGTTACTACTAGGTAGTACAAGCCTACGAGGCTATTTGAAAGTTCGAAAGGGATGTTAAGCCCTACTGAACTAGTCCCGAGGCTAACCAAGAGGGGGGGTGAATTGGTTATTTAAAAATTTCACGATAACAACAAAAATCTTTTCGATACTTAGCAGCGGAAACAAGTAAACAATAACGAAAAGATCAACCAACGATAATCACCCAAGCAGTTTATATTGAAAAGTAAAGTGCAAAACTGAATCAGAAAAGCAAACCAGATTTTATAGTGGTTCGGTCAACTTGACCTACGTCCACTCCCCGGAGCCTCCCCTCCGGGTATTGCACTAAACGAAAGTGACTCTCCTTTTGCTCCCACAGCAAGGCGGAGAAGCCTGTACAAAATACCTCCTTTTCACCACACGGTGAGGCAGAGAACCTGACCTCCTTTCGCTTCCTCTTGAAGCAGGCAGAGAACCTTCGAACTCCTTTTGCTTCCACCTGAAGCGGGCAGAGAACCCCGGATCTTCTTGCGAACAATCCTCCCACGAAGAACACCGACTAGACGACAGACGACGAGCGGAGAAGACGACTCTGATCCGTGCTTGGAGCAACCTTAGTGAATCCCTCACTAACTCCCCCTCACAAGATCTCTTCTCTCTCTCCCAACTCTCTCTTCTCTTTAGGGTTTCTCAGGGAAGGAAGGCAGCAAAAGATTTTTCCAAAAGTTGGAAAAAGTTCTTTTTAAAGGAGGGCTTAAAATTTGCCCTAAATCTCAACTGGTCAGCTAATATCGTCCAGGACGATCGGTAGATCGTCCTGTACGATCAGTTCAAATTCAGCTGATTCAGTCTGGACGATTAGGCTCTTCTGGACGATCAGTAGAAAAAGTTGTTCATATCGTCCCGTACGATACTACGATCGTCCGGGACGATTAGTGCAAAGTGAGGAAAATCGTCCAGAAGACAGTTCGGGTCGTCCAGAGAAATCTGTGCTGGACGACCAAAAAATGACTTGATCGTCCAGGACGATTGGGACATCGTCCTGTACGATTAGTTCAAAAAGGCCCAAAATCGTCCTGAACACAGTTCGGGTCGTACAGCTGAAATGCACAAGACGATCACGATCGTCCGGGACGATCCTACGATCGTCCAGGACGATGTGATCGTATCAATTAAACATTAATTGCTTTCCTTAATTACCAGACTAATTTAGGCATGATTGTAGTGCATCGTCCAGGACGATACACGTATCGTCCGGGACGATCAGACCAAAATACTTAAAATAAAACTTGCCTAACTTAATCTGGCGGCTGGAAATTTCTGATTTGAGCATATCGTCCCGTACGATCCAGAGATCGTCCAGGACGATCTGCTTAATCAGACCCTCTTAACTTAGTCGCCCTAATTAGGGTTTCTGTTTTAACTGGATCGTCCAGGACGATGCTACAATCGTCCAGGATGATCTGAACAAAATTTTAACAGAACCTCTAATTCACTCAATCTCTCTCCCTGAGTGTGTGTGTGCAAGGTTACTTAGCTAGGGAATCAGTTACATTACAATTGACTCAATAAAAGAAAAAATCATACATTTGACACATTTGGACCCGATCTTGAGTTGGCTTGAGTAGCTTGCGGTCTTTTGTGCCTGAAATTGATTAGCCAAGAAAAACACACTGGAAACATGTTTGTCATCATCAAAACCAGATTTGCAACAATCTCCCCCTTTTTGATGATGACAAACATTTGTAAAGTAGTCTGAAAATAAAATGAAACTAAGAAATCAAATAAAACAAACATTTTTTAAATTTTCATTTAACAGCTCAAACAATACAGACAACATGAAAATGAAACATAGAAACAGACACGACTACAACTGACTCCCCCTTTTGACATCACAAAAAGGAGGAGTGAAAAATAGAACACTGAAATAAAACATAACATGGAATAACTACAAAAGCAGGAAACTAAAACAGAGGTGGATCCTGATCGGAAGGAGGAGGCGGTGGTGGAGGATTGAGGTAATGGTGAATGGCCTGAAATTGAGCTCCGAACCAGGCCATGTCCTGGTCATGCTGCTGTTGCTGCTGCACAACATAGTCCGTGAACCGTGCCTCCCACTGGTCAAAACGCTGCACCAGGTGGTCAAAGGGAGAGGCAATGCGAAGGGGAGCAGGTGCCTCGGCTGCCGCAGGAGCGGGAATGGCCGCTTCTTCCTCTTCCTCAACATCCGGGGCGGGCTCCGGATGTAGTCGGGTGCTGTGAAGGACATGGAAGGCATTGTTGGTGAGGAAGTGAGTAGGAACATCTGGGGCTGCAGGATATTGCAGGTCATACTTGGTTTCAAGAGTATAGGCAATGAGATGTCCTAAGGCTAGATTTGGGCGACGGCGATGACCTGGATCTCGAATGGTGGTAAGGTGCTCAATGTATCGGATAATGAGATCGGCGGCATTGAATTCCCTACGGGCCATAATGTAGTAGGTAGTCAAGGACAGGAGGGGGGTGATGTGAATTCGATCCCCCGCCTTTGGAATGACGGAGGAACGAAGAACATGTTGGATAGTCCTGGCGTCTTTCAGAAGTGTGGAACAGGCATTGTCATGGTAAGGGGCATTTGTATTATGGAGGAAATGATTGGCGACACTCCAATCATAGTCTGGGTCGGTGGTAAGTGTGTGGAGTTTGTCGCCAGTTATAGACAAGTGGAGAATGGAGTGAAAGTCCTGATAGGTGAGTTCAACAGGGCGCTGATTGACATAGGACCGGAGAGTGGAGTAGTCGGCGGTAATCCTTAGGTTCGCGAAGAAAACGCGAAGAAGTTCGGAACTAAAGGGAAAAGCGAGGGTGAGGATGAAGGTGAGGGAGGTGTGGGCGAATAGATCAAGGACAGGATATATGAGTGTACGGGGATTTACTATTTTTGAAGGCGTGATCCCCACCTCGCAGTATCGCTCAAAGGCAGCCTGATCGGCTGCATTAGGGAAGCGAGGATCAACCGGCCCCCGGGAGGAACTGGCACCCTTCTGACGAGAACGCTTGCCACCAGCCATGAGGATTTGAGAGAGTAAGGAGGAGAGGTGGAGTGGAGAAAATCGGTGTGAAAAAGCTCAAGAAATCTGCTGTTTATAAAGAAAACGGACTGATCGTCCTGTACGATCGAGACATCGTCCGGGACGATCGGGGCATTTATGTCGTCCTTTACGATTGGTCAAAAAGGCGGTCCGATCGTCCAGGATGATCAGATATCGTCCGGGACGATTAGACACAGGCGATCGTCCCGAGGAGTCAGCTGGACGACCGTTGACAAAAAGGTATCGTCCCGGACGATTAGGTGGATCGTCTAGGACGATTTACAATAAATATGTCGGATGGGCCGAATTTAAATCGTCCAGCGGCTTGACAGGTGGATCGTCCGGGACGATAAGGGGATCGTCCGGGACGATGGGCAATAATTGGCGCAATCTCAGCCGTTTGATCAGATCAGGATGATATGGATCATATCATCCAGGACGATGTGAGTATCGTCCGGGACGATCACCAATAATTGGAATTTTTTAGCAGCTGGAGCAGTGGAGGGGCGATTCTGAACGAATCGTCCAGGACGATGTTTAGATCGTCCAGGATGGAGTGGATCGTCCAGGACGATATGTGGATCGTCCAGGATGATGTGAAGAAAACAGAACAAGATGGATGATGAAGATGACCAATCAGGATTCCAAAAACACAATTATGTAAATCAAAATGCCACACAAAAAAAAGAAACTCACAGAAGAAAAAAAATATGAAAAAGCAAAGTTTTTTTTTTGATCAATCTGCTCGAGTAAATCAGAATTTTTCCTTGATTTTATATTCAAAAACCAATAAGAGAACGATTGACAACGCTGACATCCAGAAAAGGTTGAAAAAATCAACTTTCGTAACTCCGACCCCGGGCACCTTATCGATGTAAACCTCTTTCAAAACAAAAATCTGATTCAGAAGAAAAGACATTAGATTTGAAAAGAGATCCTTTCAAGCCTCGTTCCAGAAAAATATCTGATATAATAGTGTTACAAAGTAAAAAATCAGAAATCAAGATTTTCAAACTCAAGCTTTTGAACGTATTAAGTGACACACGAGTTTTTTTCTAAGACATTTAAAGATCTGAAAGAGAAGAAAGCTTAGGTTGGGCTCATTTTGTGCCTCTTTTTTTTTCAATTTATTTGGCGCACTGCGCATCTTTTGATTTTTTGATACACTTTGTGTATTTGGCATTTTCGCATCTTTTCAGTTTTGGGCTCATTTTATGCCTCTTTTTCAATTTGGTTGGCGCACTGCGCATCTTTTGTAAGCTTTCTCCTTTTCATAATCATTAAAGAGTCTCAGCGGTGAATCTATCTTCCAGACATAGGAGATGACTCTCCATAGTAGGGAAGAATGATTCACAAAACAAAAAACCACACATCATATGATAAATGCAATCACTTGGTTTTAGAAAATCAAACTAATGACTCAAGACTTTGAAAAACACTATTGATATGAGGCAGATTACTATAGGAAGATAAAATAATCTCTATTTCAAAAAACTAACATTTTAATTTTGAAAAGAATTTTTATTCGAAAGAAACCATACACCAGTAAAGGAGTTAGAGGAAGAGAACCAATCATCAATGTTTCTTCCCTTTAACAGGTTCAGTGGAATCAATCACTGCTTACCAGCTTCCAAATCAAAACAAGGTAAAAACTCCCAGTCAGAAATTCAGATTATCAGAAGTAGTGAGCGGTGATCAGATTTTGAAAAACATAAAACAGTAAGTGCAAGATATGAACCAGTGAATAAAAAACAGGTATAAAATCATATCAGAGTAAATACTCAAATCAAACTAACAATAAGGCTAAAACAGAAATCAGCAAAATACATAAAATCAACTGAAAGTAAATAATCAAAGCCAAAAACTAACTAACAGAAATCAGAAATCAACAAACTAAACCTAACTAACAGAAATCAGAATACCAATCAGAAAGATAATAAATCAACAGTCATCAGAATCAAGCATTTATATCAATCACTCCTAATCTGGTTCTCAAAATGCTGAATGAGTCAAAGGCCAGTGGTTTAGTGAATATGTCAGCCAGCTGATTTTCAGTTGCTACATGATGTAGCTCAATGTCCCCTTTTGTAACATGGTCCCTAATGAAGTGATGCCTAATGTCAATGTGTTTGGTCCTAGAATGTTGGATTGGATTCTTAGAGATACAGATGGCACTGGTATTATCACACAGAACAGAAATTGTGTCAACGGGTACTCCTAAATCCAAGACTTGTTGTTTCAACCAAAGAACTTGGGCTACACAACTTCCTAAGGCAATGTACTCAGCTTCAGCAGTGGAAAGTGCAACTGAGTTCTGTTTTCTACTGGACCAGGAGACTAACGACTGTCCTATGAATTGACAAGTCCCAGAGGTACTCATCCTATCCACCCTACACCCCGCAAAGTCAGAGTCAGAATATCCAATGATCTCAAAAGAGGTGCTGTGCCTAGGGTACCAAATTCCTAGGTTTGGGGTCCCTAAAAGATATCTAAGAATTCTCTTAACAGCAGTCAGGTGGGACTCTTTAGGATCAGCCTGAAACCTAGCACAAAGACAGACACTAAACATGATATCGGGTCGGCTAGCAGTCAGGTAAAGCAGTGAACCTATTATCCCTCTATACTTCTTCTGATCAACAGATTTTCCATTTGAATCCTTATCTAACTGAACTGAGGAGGGCATGGGAGTATTGATTGGCTTGGCTTTGTCCATTTCATATTTCTTCAAAATGTCATTAGTGTATTTTGATTGATTGAGAAAAGTTCCATCATCTATTTGCCTTATGCTAAACCCCAAAAAGTAGGACAATTCTCCCATCATACTCATCTCAAACTCCTTACTCATTGTTTTGGAAAACTCATCACATAAATATTTATCAGAAGATCTAAAAATTATATCATCAACATAAATCTGGACAATGAGTAAGTCATCTCCTATTTTCCTCAGAAAAAGGGTGGTGTCTACGCTCCCCTTAACAAACTCTCTTTCTAACAGGAATGTGCTAAGCCTCTCATACCAAGCTCTGGGTGCCTGTTTCAATCCATATAAGGCCTTTTTTAATTTATAGACATGACTTGGATATTGGGAACTCTCAAAATCTGGGGGTTGTTCTACAAAAACATCTTCTTTAATTACCCCATTTAAAAAGGCACTCTTGACATCCATTTGAAACAGCTTAAATCCCTTGTAACAGGCAAAGGCTAGTAGCACTCTAATGGCTTCCAATCTAGCTACAGGGGCAAAAGTTTCCTCAAAATCTATCCCTTCTATCTGATTATACCCCTTAGCCACCAATCTTGCCTTATTTCTCACCACCACACCAGAATCATTCATCTTATTCTTAAAGACCCACTTGGTTCCCACAATACTTTGGTTTCTAGGTCTTTCTACTAACTCCCAAACATCATTCCTTACAAATTGATTCAATTCTTCCTGCATAGCTAAAATCCAAAACTCGTCCGATAAGGCTTGATTGATGTTGGTGGGTTCAGTCATTGAGATAAAGGCAGAATGGTTTACTTCCTTCCTAAGTCCATGCCTAGTCCTAACACCTTCAGAAGGGTCTCCTAAGATCAGTTCTTTAGGATGACTCGAAGAATATCTCCAATCTCTAGGCAATGTGGTTTGAGGTTCTACCCTTTCCTCCAAATTTGTATTTCCAACTCCTTGGGTAACCTCAACAATCTCTTCATCTTCTACTTCAGATCTAGACTCCTTAGGATCAGATTCATCAAACACTACATGGGTTGTTTCTTCCACCACCAAAGTCCTCCTATTGAACACCCTAAAGGATTTCCCCACACTTGAATATCCTAAGAACACTCCTTCATCAGATTTGGGGTCAAATTTTCCTAAGGGTGACTTCCCGTTGTTTAGAATGAAAACCTTACAGCCAAAGACATGGAGGTGGGACAGGTTTGGAGTTCTACCCTTAATGATCTCATAAGGTGTCTTGTTCAGCTTGACTCTCACATTTACCCTGTTCAGCACATAACAGGCAGTGTTCACCGCTTCAGCCCAAAAGTATTTAGGAAGTGAATACTCGGCAAGCATGGCTCTAGCGGCTTCCACTAAGGTCCTGTTCTTCCTTTCAGCTACCCCGTTCTGCTGAGGGGTCCTAGGAGCTGAAAAATTGTGACTAATCCCATGATTTTCACAAAAACTTCCAAATCTTTCATTTTCAAACTCCCCTCCGTGATCACTATGGATGGTAATAATCTCACATCCTAACTTCTTCTGAATCCAAGTAGAGAAAGATCTAAACTCATCAAATGACTCAGATTTGTGTGACAAAAACTTAACCCAAGTGAACCTTGAATAATCATCAACAATCACAAAACCATAGACTCTCCCCCCTAAGCTGGCAGTGCTAATGGGTCCAAAGAGGTCCATGTGAAGAACTTCTAAAGGTCTAGAGGTGCTAATGTCCTTAACTGAGTGAAAAGAGGACTGGACTTGCTTCCCCAACTGACAGGCACCACACAGGTGATCCTTAGTGAACTTAAGCTTGGGCACACCTCTAACTAAGTCCTTTTGGGTGACTCTCCTAAGGGTTTTCATACTGGCATGACACAATCTCCTATGCCATAACCAAGACTCATCAGCAGCAGTTTTTAAGCAAATTGAATTATCAGATTTAATGCTACTTACATCCAGCTTGTAGACATTGTTGATCCTTTGCCCCTCCAAAACAACTTCTTCATTTAAGCTTAAAATGCAGCCAGTGGGCAGGAATTTGATGCTGTATCCCTTGTCGCAGAGTTGACTAATGCTCAGCAAGTTGTGTTTCAGTCCATCTACAAGCAAAACATTATCAATCACAAAATTCTTTGAATCACCAATCATACCTGTGCCTACCACCTTCCTGGTGGTGTTATCTCCAAGTGTAACCTTGCCTCCAGCTCTGGCCTCCAGCAAAATGAACTGATTTGCATCTCCAGTCATATGTCTAGAACATCCGCTGTCCAGGTACCACATGCTCTCACGAGGTCTTGTGTGAGAGCACACCTACAAAATCATCAAATGTCAGTCTTAGGAACCCAAACAGGTTTGGGTTCCTTCTTATGAAAAGAAGAATGCGATACATGTGTGCTGTGCTGTGCAACAGGCAGTTTGGGTCTCCACACCCAATGTGTACTACGGTGAACAGTACAAGTGTGTGATATGTGTCCTAACATGCCACATGAAAAACATCTAACACCAGGAAAAGGATTAACTAAACGTCGTGAGTGATAGTGCCTCTTCCTAGTAGTGTATGAAACATGCTTTGAAGAACTTGCAACATAATTTTTAAAAGGTGGCGGTGCATAAAATTGTTCAAAAGTAGGCGGTGTTTTGTTATTTTCAAAAGAACTGATTTTCACTTTCAAAAACTCAATGTGTTTGTTTAAACTTCCAATTTCAAATGTTTTTGCACTTTCAATACTTTCTAACTCAGATGCCAAATCATTCACTTTCTTAAAAGCAAGTTCTAATTCAACATGCGCTGTTTTTAACAAGTTATGCTTAACAATTAAATCAGAATGCTTTTTATTCAGTTCATCAAACTCATCTAGTAAAGACATGTGATTGCTATCAATGGTGGAATGATCCTTAATCAACACTTCATGCTCTTTTTGCAAAGTCAGATAATCTAGTTTCAAACTAGCATGGGTTTTCTTAAGCTTCCTATATGATGTATGAATCTTTTCAGAAACTTCAAATAACTGATCGTAAGTAAGCTCACATACCTCTTCCTGGTCGGACTGACCAGGGTGATCATCAGCCATCAAACACAAGTTTGTTTCCTCCTCTTCAGCTTCAGTCTCAGAAGAGTCGGATGCAGAGTCTGCCCAGAACGCCTTCTGAATCCGCTTCTTGTCCTTTCTGAACTTTGGTTTCTCCTCACCCTTCTCCTTGCTTGGATGAGCTTTAAGTGTCGGACAATCAGCCTTAATGTGTCCGGGCTTCCTGCATTCAAAACAAACCGATTCAGATGAACCCTTAAAGTTTTTATTGAACTTACCCTTGTTCCACTTCTGATGGTTCTTATGTTTCTTCCTTAGAAAGCTTTTGAATTGCCTTGTGATTAAGGCAACATCATCGCTATCAGACCCGGAAGTGCTAGCATCTGAATCTTTGGCCTTTAGTGCCACTGTCTTCTCTTTCTTGCGTTCACCTGCATCAAGTTGCCTTTGGTTCACCCCTTGCTCGTAAGCAATGAGTGATCCAAGTAAGCTGTCAATAGAGTAAGTATTTAAATCTTTGGATTCAGTAATAGCAGTAATCTTAGCATCATAAGAGGCAGGCAAACATCTAAGAATCTTGTTCACTCTTTCGTAGTTGGTAAGTTCTCTACCTAAAGCATGCAAAGAGGTAACAATCTGAGTGAACCTTGTGTACATTTCTGAAATAGTCTCACTAGGTTTCATGCGAAAAAGTTCGTAATCATGTAACAAGATGTTTAACCTAGACTGTTTGACTTCAGTTGTACCTTCATATGTTATACATAATCTATCCCAAATCTCTTTTCCCGTTATACAAGTAGAAACACGCATATAGTCCTCAGATTTTAAAGCACAAAAGAAACAGTTCAAATATTTGGCATTTAACTGTGCTAAATCACGATCATCAAACGTCCAATCAGCAAACGGCAATTCAGTTTTCACATTGTTAACCATTCGAAAAGGTGGTTCGTATCCGTCCTTAACTAACATCCACATGCGATAATCGATAGACTGAAGAAAAGTAGACATGCGTGTTTTCCAAAAATCAAATGGAATGTTATCAAACAACGGTGGTCTAGTTATAGAATAACCTTCAGCAATATTACGATTGTTACAGTTAGCCATGGATCAAATTCAAAAGTTTTTAAACAGAAATTTTGAATCCCTCTCTGATACCACTTGAAAGTTCGAAAGGGATGTTAAGCCCTACTGAACTAGTCCCGAGGCTAACCAAGAGGGGGGGTGAATTAGTTATTTAAAAATTTCACGATAACAACAAAAATCTTTTCGATACTTAGCAGCGGAAATAAGTAAACAATAACAAAAAGATCAACCAACGATAATCACCCAAGCAGTTTATATTGAAAAGTAAAGTGCAAAACTGAATCAGAAAAGCAAACCAGATTTTATAGTGGTTCGGTCAACTTGACCTACGTCCACTCCCCGGAGCCTCCCCTCCGGGTATTGCACTAAATGAAAGTGACTCTCCTTTTGCTCCCACAGCAAGGCGGAGAAGCCTGTACAAAATACCTCCTTTTCACCACACGGTGAGGCAGAGAACCTGACCTCCTTTCGCTTCCTCCTGAAGCAGGCAGAGAACCTTCGAACTCCTTTTGCTTCCACCTGAAGCGGGCAGAGAACCCCGGATCTTCTTGCGAACAATCCTCCCACGAAGAACACCGACTAGACGACAGACGACGAGCGGAGAAGACGACTCTGATCCGTGCTTGGAGCAACCTTAGTGAATCCCTCACTAACTCCCCCTCACAAGATCTCTTCTCTCTCTCCCAACTCTCTCTTCTCTCTAGGGTTTCTCAGGGAAGGAAGGCAGCAAAAGATTTTTCCAAAAGTTGGAAAAAGTTCTTTTTAAAGGAGGGCTTAAAATTTGCCCTAAATCTCAACTGGTCGGCTAATATCATCCAGGACGATCGGTAGATCGTCCTGTATGATCAGTTCAAATTCAGCTGATTCAGTCTGGACGATTAGGCTCTTCTGGACGATCAGTAGAAAAAGTTGTTCATATCGTCCCGTACGATACTACGATCGTCCGGGACGATTAGTGCAAAGTGAGGAAAATCGTCCAGAAGACAGTTCGGGTCGTCCAGAGAAATCTGTGCTGGACGACCAAAAAATGACTTGATCGTCCAGGACGATTGGGACATCGTCCTGTACGATTAGTTCAAAAAGGCCCAAAATCGTCCTGAACACAGTTCGGGTCGTACAGCTGAAATGCACAAGACGATCACGATCGTCCGGGACGATCCTGCGATCGTCCAGGACGATGTGATCGTATCAATTAAACATTAATTGCTTTCCTTAATTACCAGACTAATTTAGGCATGATTGTAGTGCATCGTCCAGGATGATACACGTATCGTCCGGGACGATCAGACCAAAATACTTAAAATAAAACTTGCCTAACTTAATCTGGCGGCTGGAAATTTTTGATTTGAGCATATCATCCCGTACGATCCAGAGATCGTCCAGGATGATCTGCTTAATCAGACCCTCTTAACTTAGTCGCCCTAATTAGGGTTTCTGTTTTAACTGGATCATCCAGGACGATGCTACAATCGTCCAGGACGATCTGAACAAAATTTTAACAGAACCTCTAATTCACTCAATCTCTCTCCCTGAGTGTGTGTGTGCAAGGTTACTTAGCTAGGGAATCAGTTACATTACAATTGACTCAATAAAAGAAAAAATCATACATTTGACACACTTGGACCCGACCTTGAGTTGGCTTGAGTAGCTTGCGGTCTTTTGTGCCTGAAACTGATTAGCCAAGACAAACACACTGGAAACATGTTTGTCATCATCAAAACCAGATTTGCAACACTATTAAGTTAGTCCCAAGGAAGGTGCAATAAACCTCATGGCCTCGGTGAGCAACAAATGTAGTAATCAACTAAACACTAAAAATAAATCTCTTAAAATCAATCTTAAAACATCAATACTTAAACTTAAAATAAAATTTCCCTTTTGGCTTCCAACAAATCAAATCACAAATAACTCGAACAAATTATCAAACATAGGACATATCAAAAACCACACAGCCTACTACTCACACATAGATTTGTTTTTTAAGACACGACTTATAGATCTAGGTTAGGCTGGTGTTTTCTCTCTTTCTGTCTCTGTGATGTGATGCTCTGCATGTCGCACATGTGCTGGTTATTTTGATTTTCTGTGATAATTGCTATGATGATGATTTTTATTATTGTACTTTCCTTATGATGTGATGTACGATAGATTACCCATAGGTTAGGAGCGAGCTTGCTATTTATGATGTTTTCTGCAGGTGGCCATGCTCATGTAGTGCTTAAAAGGGGGTTAAAATAAATGAATCATATATAGTTACTGCAGGCGCTTCAGGTGCTTAGCCCCAAATAAATAAGGGCATGACCAAATGTGGCTGACATGAGTACTTTTATCTTCATATATATGACTGCTAGGGAGGTTTTATTTTAATTGCTTTGGATAACCATGTAGAAGAGTTTAAATTTTTCTTTTTATAATTCTTATATAATATATTCAATGTATAGAGTTGTGAAGTTTGTAAAATGAGGTATTTTAACAAGATACTAGGGATCCAAAGGGAAAAGAAAATCCATTTATAGGGAATTTATTTTCATTTGGATATCTTATTAAGGACGTACCGCAAAAAAAGACTAAAGGAAGGTGATCCGCAGGAGAACCAGAAGACAAAAATCAAGATTAAAAAAATGCCTCATTTTAAGACTTGCGTCATTCTATAGGATTAGAATCCAGCATGTTGTCGGTGGGGCCTGGCCACCATTAGTTTTTTGCAGACCCTAGGTTATATATTATATGGCACTTGCCAAGGACTTTTGAACTCTTTTCTCTGGTGGATATTTTATTGATGTGTTTACTTTGCTTACTCAGTAGAAATTGCCTGCTTTTTATAGGTTTCTTTCTTGCATATGTATGCGCCTGATTTTGTTAGGCTCTTTAGGGATAAAACTTTTCTACTCGTAATTAAAATTTAAAATGTTAAGAATTAAATAACATAAAAAGATAACGATTTAGGGAATAAGCCTGAGGTCATTCGGGATTGCATGCATATTAATGTATTCCTCTCTTTGCTTGTTTAAACACTTCCCCTCCTGCGGGTAGAGTTCAGATAATCTGACCTATGAGGATGAGGTGTTGAGTCTGAGGAAGCTTAGTTTCTAAAAATTATTTTTATAAGCTTTTTTAAAATTTCATGTATTCCTAATTTGGAGATTTTGACTAGCACGCATTGCATTAGAAACTAATTAAAAATAAAATTTAATTACATTAGTCTTAGAAGTATAATACAATTCATGAGTATAAGGCCACTTAGGGGTCTCTCTAGATATCGACCTTAGATTCTAAAAAATCAACTACCCACCCATCTATCATTAAGACCAAATAATATAGATTTTATTCGATTAGGTGGTTAGCTGGCTTTCCTTTTCAGGCAGGAAATAAGTCCAAAATGTATTAGCTAGGGCACGAGTGTTAGTATTATGTGTAGAATACTAAACCCACGATAGATTTTGGGTTCAAGGCAACTATTATCAGTGTCTCGTAGTATGCCTCATCAATAGGTAAGTCCTTTATCCTTTGGAGACTATAAATCCTACCTATCTGCATCACATGGATGATGCCATCTCCATCTTTCTCTTTTGTATACTCAGAGTGCAGTGTTATTTTTATCCAATATTTTTTCCATACTTTAGCCCTTTCGGATGATGATATGAACCTTGCATGTTGACCAAGCCAAGTTGAACCTTTCCTCCCCCATGAATAGGAAGCTCCTAGACTCCTCCCTTTGTGCCAATCCCATCTGAGAGAATAATGTATAGTCCTTAATAAACAGTCTTCTTAGGCCTCAGCTTAAGATGTAATGAACCACGGGGGATTACGCCCATGGGAAATTGAATCCCACATCAAATAAACCCCACTCGAGCTGATGTATTGGGGGAGGGAAATATCATAACTTTAATCAGGTTATATATATTATTATCCATTGAGGTGCGTAGGCTAAAGTCACTATCCTCAATGGTTAATCATATGTATGATCTCACCTGCTCTCCCATTGGCCCACTTGTGAAGAGTGCAAAGGCCTATGATCATTTTGACCTAAAGATAGTGTGATCGTACCCTTTGCATTCTGTCCCCGCCGAGCGGCGTCCTTTCGAAGGCCCATAAGGAAGGATATTCGCACCTTCATGCTTGGTTAATGACATTAAAACTAAACGTCCTTTTTCTAAATGTAGCACAGAAGATATAGATTTAGCCCAACTAAATGCAAAATGTTTGAACTATTTTTTCTATGCTTTAAAATTTGAAGATTATATGCGTGTTTCTACTTGCACTATTTGTAAGGATACTTGGGACCAACTCCGTATAACTTATGAAGGAACAAGTGAAGTAAAACAATCTAGGTTGAATATTTTGCTACATGATTATGAACACTTTCGCATGAAACCTAGTGAATTAATTTTTGAAATGTATACTAGGTTCTGTCAGATTGTTACTTCCCTGTATCCTTAAGAAGAGATTTTACTAACTATGAAAAAGTTAACAAGATCTTGCATTACTTACCTACTTCCTATGATGCAAAAATTACTACTATAATTGAATCTAAAGATTTGAATGTTTACTCTATTGATAACTTACTTAGATCACTCATTTCTTATGAGCAAGGAGTGAGTCAAAGAAAACTTGATGCAAGTGAAAAGAGATAGGAGAAAACTATTTCCTTAAAGGCTAATGATTCTGATAGTGATACTTCTGGACAAGAAGATGATGACATTACACCCGTGACAAGGTAATTTAAAAGCTTACGAAAGAAAAAGAAAAGACATCATTCACAAAGGAATAAAGGAAAAACTAATAGAAATTGCAAATCTTTCTTTGATGTCATTTATTTTGAATGCAAGAAGTCAGGGCATGTTAAGATTGATTTCCCAAATCTAAAAACTCACCCAATCAAGGAGAAGGGTGAAGAAAAACCTCAGTTCAAAAAGGGTAAGCAAATGACTCAAATGGCTTTCTGGCCAAACTTTGCTTTAAACTCATATAAAACTGAAGTAGATAGGAGGTAACCAATCTGTGCTTAATAATAGATAATCATCTTGATCATTTTGATCAATAGGAGGTATATGAGCTTTACTATAATAAATTATTTGAAGTTTCTAAAAGAAATTACATGTAAGCCTTAAATCTGACTTTTCAAATATATAAAAAGAGCATGAATGCCTTAGGAAAGATCATTCCACTTTGGATAACAATTACATGACTTTATTAGATGAACATGATACTTTAAACAATAAGAACTGTGATCTAAATGATAAGCATAATTCCTTAAAAGCATCCCATATTAATTTAGAAGATTCATTTAAGAAAGTAAATGCATGTTTAGATGAAGCTAATAATAGGGAGCATGCATTAAAATTTTAAAATTAAATTCTTGAAAGTGAAAACCAATTTTTGTAAATCAAATTAAATGCTTGCAAAGAAAATAAAACATCACCTACACCTGTATAGTTATATAATCCATCACCAGAGCATGCATCATGTAAACCTAGGAAGAGGCACTATAACCCACATAGATTAGTAAACCCTTTTCTAGGTGTTAGATGTTTTTTTATGGCATGCTAAGATATATCTCCCACACTTACACTATCCACCATAGAATACATTTGGTGTAGAGACTAAAATTGCATAATTTATAGTATAGCATGCAAGCTTTTCATCCCATATTCCTTAAAGTGGAACCCAAACTTATTTGGGTTCCCAAGTATGGCCACTGATGATTATATAGGGATGCTCTCACAAAAGGCCTCATGAGAGTGTATGGCACCTGAACAGTGGATGTTCAAGGCACATGACTAGAGAAGCAAATAAATTCATTTTACTGGAGGCCAGGGTAGGAGGCAAGATGACACTTGGAGATAACACCACCAGGAGAGTGGTGGGCTCAAGTATAATTAACAACTTAAAATATTTCCTTATTGAAAATATTTTACTGGTAGATGCCTTAAAACATAACCTGCTTAGCATAAACCAGCTCTGTGATAAAGGCTTTAGCATCAAATTTTTGTCTACCAGCTGCATGATAAGCTTAAATGGAAATACTATGCTACAAGGAAAAAGCGTCAATAATATTTACATACTTAATTTAAACTGTGTTGAACCTGCTACTTCTTTTTTCCTAAAAACTGTTATTAATGAATCCTGGTTAAGACATAGGAGATTGTGTCATGCAAGCATAAATTACCTTAGAAAAATTACCCAAAAAGACTTAGTGAGAGGCATACCCAAACTAGAGTTCACTAAGGATCACCTGTGTGATGCCTGTGAGTTAGGAAAGCAAGTTAAATCCTCCTTCCACTCAATTAAGGACATTAACATTAGCAAACCTTTAGAAGTCCTTCACATGGATCTTTTTGGACCTATTAGCACTGCAAGCCTAGAAGGAAAAGTCTTTGGGTATGTGATTGTTGATGATTACTCGAGGTTTAATTGTGTTAGATTTCTATCTCATAAAAGTGAATTATTTGAGGAATTTAGGACATTCTCCACTTAGATTCAGAGGAAGGTAGGTTATGAAGTTTTGACAATTCACAGTGATCATGGTGGAGAGTTTGAAAATGAAAATTTTGAATCTTACTACAAGGAGCAAGGGATAGATTACAAATTTTTAGCTCTTAGAACCTCTCAGCAGAATTGGGTAGCTGAAAGAAAGAAAAGGACCCTAGTAGAAGCTCCTAGAGCCATATTAGCTGAATACTCACTTCCAAAATATTTTTGGGTAGAAGTGGTAAATACAGCCTGTTATGTTCTGAATAGGGTTAATGTTTGATCTAAGCTAAACAAGACACCCTATGAAATCCTTAAGAGTTGGACACCTAACCTCTCTCACCTTCATGTCTTTAGATGTAAAGTATTCATTTTGAATAATGAGAAATCTCTCCTAGGAAAGTTTAACCCTAAATCTAGTAAAGGAGTGTTCCTAGGGTATTCAAACGTTGGAAAATCCTATAAAGTTTTCAATAAATGGACACTAATGCTAGAGGAGACCACTCATATTATATTTTATGAGTCTAATAATTCTGGAGGGTCTAGGGTAGAAGATAAAGAAGTTATAGAAATTACCTAAGGAGTAGGATCTATAAATCTCGAGGAAAGGGTAGAACCTAAAAATTTACTACCTAGAGAATGGAGATATTCTTCAAGTCATCCTAAAGAATTGATCTTAAGAGACCCATCTTAAGGAGTTAGAACTAGGTCTGGACTTAGAAAAGAAGTAAACCACTTTGCCTTCATCTCAATGATTGGACCCACCAACATAAATCAAGCCCTATTTGATGAATTCTAGATCCTAACCATATAAGAAGAGTTAAATTAATTAGTGAGAAATGATATTTGGGAACTAGTTGAAAGACCTAAGGACTAGAGTGTTGTTAGAACTGAATATATTTTCAAAAATAAAATGAATTATTTTGGTGTAGTGGTGAAAAATAAGGCAAGATTAGTGGCTAAGAGGTATAACCAGACAGAAGAGATTGACTTTGAAGAGACCTTTGCCCTTATAGCTATATTAGAAGCCATTGGGGTGGTACTAACCTTTGTCTGCTTTAAGGGATTCAAACTGTACCAAATGGATGTTAAAAGTGCCTTTCTAAATGGGGTAATAAAAGAAGATATGTATATTGAATAACTCCCAAGCTTTAAAAATTCACAAATTCCTAATCATATGTTTAAATTAAAAAAGGCATTATATAGATAAAAATAAGCACCTAAATTGGTATGAAAGACTAAGCACATTCCTATTAAATAGAGCCTTTATTAAGGGGAGCATAGACACCACCCTATTTCTAAAAAGGTAGAAGATGAACTACTCATTGTCCAAATTTATGTTAATTATATTTTGTTTGGATCTTTAGATTTTGGCTGTGCATGAGGATGCTAATGTTATGTGGGAAAAAGTGGATAGTGATATTAAGAATATTGCAAAAGATGTGCTTGGAGTTTCAAAGGGAAAAGCTCCTAATAGTAAAAATAGTTGGTGGTGGAATCCAAATGTGCAAGAAAAGATTAAAAATAAAAAGATTTGTTATAAAAATTAGTTTAATTATAAAAATTCTGATAAATGGAAAATATATAAAGAGGCACGTAAGGAATCTAAGAAATCAATATGCGATGCAAAGAGTTTAGCTTTAAGTGATTTATATAATAGATTAGATACTAAGGAGGGAGAAAGATATATGTATAAGTTAGCCAAACAAAGAGATAGAAGTAGTAAGGATTTAGTTCAAGTGAAGTGTATTAAGGATGGAAATCAAATAGTACTTTTAGAAGATGATATTCAACAAAGGTGGATGAGATATTTTGCTAAACTTTTTAATGAAGAATGTGAAAATAAAATTGACTGTAGTGACCTTAGCACCCTAAATGAAAATAAATATTTCTATTTTTATCAGCATATTTGCAAAATCGAAGTTAGAAAGGATTTAAAGAAAATGAAGGGTGGAAAAGTTGTTGGACCCGATGATATTCTAATAGAGGTGTGGAAATCTTTATAGATGAAGGAATTTCTTGGCTTACTAAACTTTTTAATACTATTTTAAAGACTAAAAAGATGCCAGATGAGTGGAGAATGGTGTGTTAATCCCTATTTTTAAGAATAAAGGTGATGCACAAGATTGTGCGAATTATAAAGGAATTAAGTTAATGTGTCATACTTTAAAACTATGGGAACGAGTTATGGAGCATAGGTTGCAGCGTGATACTAATATTTCTCAAAATAAATTTGGATTCATGTTGGTTAGGTTTACTTACTATGGAAACCATAAATTTATTAAGAGGTTTGATGGAGAAATATAGATAGAATAAGGAGGATTTACATATGATATTTATTGATTTAGAAAAAGTATATGATAAAGTTCCAAGGGAAGTGCTATGGAGAGTTATTGAAAAGAAAGGAGTTAATAACACTTATATCCAAATCATTAAAGATATGTATACATGAGCTATAACTTGTGTTCAAACACAAGATGGTTTGACCCTGTATTTCCCTACTTTGTTTGGATTATATCAAGGATCAGCCTTAAGCCCATATCTTTTTGCTTTAGTCATGGATGTTCTCACTAGATAGCAAGAGAATGTACCTTGGTGTATGCTTTTTGGTGATGATATTCTTCTTATTGATAAGACTAGAGAGGGAGTTGAAGGTGAACTAGAATTATGGAGGTCAACCTTAGAGTCTAAAGGTTTTCGCTTGAGTAGATCTAAATTAGATTATATGGAGTGTAATTTTAGTAATAATAGACCAAGTGAGGGGATTGTGACTTTGGGCCATCAAGTCATTAATAAGAGTACACATTTTAGATATCTTGGATCTATTGTTCAGAGTGCTAGTGAAATGGATGGGGATATTATCAGCAGAATCCAAGTTGGATGGTTGAAGTGGAGGAATGCATCGGGCTTATTGTGTGATAGAAAAGTACCCCTCAAACTTAAGGGAAAATTCTATAAGATGGTGGTAAGACCTGCATTGCTTTATGGTGCCAAATGTTGATCATTAAAAGAGAAGTATAATTCTAAGTTCAGTGTCGTAGAGATGAGGATGCTCAGGTGGATAAGTGGATTTACCCTTAGAGATAGGATACAAAATGAGCATATTCATGAAAAGGTTGGAGTAGCTCCAGTGGAAGATAAGATTAGAGAGAGTCGCCTTAGATGGTTTGGTCACATAAAACAGTGGCCTCCCGATGAGCCGGTTAGGAAAGTAGAGGTCTTAGATTTGACTTATGTTAAGGAAGGTAGAGCTAGACCTAAAAAGCCTTGGTTAGAAAATATTAGAAATAATATTTCTTTATTAGATTTAAATGAGAATTTGACTTTTAAAAGGACATAATGGAGAAAAAGGATTCATGTAGCTGACCCCACGTAGTGGGATAAAGGCTTGTTATTATTGTTGTTGTTGTTGTTGTATTTGATAAAAACCTTTTTGATGAATTTTCAAAAATAATGAGTAAGGAGTTTGAGATGAGTACAATGGGAAAATTGACCTACTTTCTTGGATTTAATATTTGGCAGAAGGATGATGGAATTTTTGTTCATTAATCAAAATATATTAAGGATATCCTTAAGAAATATAAAATGTATAAAGCTAAGCCAATAAACACTCCCATGAGTTCCACTGTTCAGTCATAGAAGAATTCAAATGAAAAATCAGTTGATCAAAAGAAATACAAGGGAATAATTTGATCACTTCTTTACTTGACTACTAGTAGACTTAATATTTGTTTAGTGTTTGTCTTTATGCTAAATTTTTAGATGATCCAAAAGAATCTCACTTGTTTGCTGTAGAGAGAATCCTTAGATATCTCTTAGGAACCCAAGACTTAGGAATCTGGTATCCTAGGCATAACACTTTCTTTAAAATCATAGGATATTTTGATTCAGATTTTGTAGGATGCAGAGTTGATAGGAAAAGTACTGTTGGAACATGTCAATTCATAAAACAGTCCTTATTCACTTGGTCCAGTAGAAAATTGAACTCAGTGCCCTACCCACTAATGAAGCTGAATACATAGCCTTAGGAGGTTATGCGGCCAAAGTCCTTTGGTTAAAATAACAAATACTGGATTTAAGATTACCTGTAGGCACCATTTCAATCTTATGTGGTAACACTAGTGCCATATATATTTTAAAGAATCTAATCTAACACTCTAGGACTAAACACATAGACATAAGGCATCATTTCATTAGGGACCATGTTTCCAAAGGAGACATAGAGCTACACCATGTAGCCACTGAAAATCAACTTGCTGATATTTTTACTAATCCACTAGCTTTTGAAACCATCAGCACCTTAAGAATCATATTAGGTGTGATAGATATTTATGCTTGAAATTTTTGCTTTATGCTTCTAATTTTTCATATTTTATTTGTATGTTTATTTCTATTTATGTGTTTTTGTTTTATGCTCTTAATTTTCTATTATTTCCCTTTAGTGTTTTAAGAATCAGATGACTGCTCACTTATGTTGTTAAATTTGCTTTTTTAAATGTCATTTTTGTATTGTATTTATTTAGAAGCATGTAAGCAGTGATTGACTCCTCTAAAATAGTTAAAGGAAGAAATATTGATGATTATTTCTCTTCCTCTAACTCCTTTAGTGGTATATTTTCCTTTTGAATAAAAATCTGAAAGTGTGAATAGGTTGTTAGACCTATTGATTAGGTCCCTAGGCTAACCAAGAGGGAGGGGGGGGGGGGGGTGAATTGGTACTTTTAAAATTCTCTTGGATGTTTTTGAAAACCCTTTACTAAAAACTCTATGTAAATCGTACAATATGATCCACTTCATACAATTCGATCAGTTATGAATTTTTTCACTTGTCAACCACAGAAAAATAAACTATAAAGCAAAAAAATAAAAATTGAAGAAAATAAAACAAAAATAGAGAACACCAGATTTTATAGTGGTTCGGTCAAATATGGCATACATCCACTCCCTAGAGACTCCTTCTCTAGGTATTGCACTAAACCAAAGTGACTTTTCTTTTGCCCCTATAACAAAGCAGAGAAGCCCTTACAAACTCTCTTCTATCAAATCTCGGTGCGGTAGAGAACCGTCATCCTTTTTCACCCTCCTGGTGAAGGCAGAGGACCAACTCATCCTTTCACACAGATGTCGGCAGAGAACCAAGCATCCTTTTTCACCCTCATGGTGGTGGTAGAGTACCGAGCCTTCTTGAATAATCCTCTTGCAAGAGCCTTCAAGGAGGTTGGGAAGAACTTTGAAGAACAAGTAAGAGAATCTCACCATTAGATAACCTTGTGAATCCCCTCACAATTTCCTTACACTAGATCTCTCACACTCCACTCTCAAAACACTCTCCTAAATACCCTCCTCAAGAGCACTCAAGAGAAATTCATGGAAGGTCTACTAGACAGTCATTTTTTTGGAACCTTAAATACAAAGGACAAGCAAAACTATCTAAAAATTGAAAATTTCAAGTTTTACAAAGTCAGATCATACCGTATACATACAAATAATTCAAATCATTGAACAATTCATTCTGTATGATCCAGTACGAACCAATGTACCCCAGATTTTATACTATAGAAAATGGTATACGAAATTCAATCATTTCGTACGAACAGTTCAAAAATGAACGGTTCATCCTATATGATGCCTCGTATGAACCATAAAAGCCCTATTTCGTACTCTGGAAAATGATATATGAACATAAATTGTACTGTATGAATAGCTTAAAAATGAATAGTTTATCCTGTACGATGCCTCGTACAAACCATAAAAGCCCTATTTCGTACTCTGGAAAATGATATACAAAAATAAATTATACCGTACGAACAGTTAAAAAATGAACAGTTTGTTTCGTATGATCCCTCGTACGAATCATGAAAGCCCTATTTCATACTCTGGAAAATGATGTATGAAATATTTTCATACTGTATGATTGTTACTTAGAAAAATTTTTAACCAGGCAGGTTCATATTAGAGGAGAAATAACTCAAATCATCCCGTATAATCATACATCATATTAGTTTAAAAATTAAGTTTTATCTCACTCCCCAGTGTGTGTTTGCACAGTTATCCAAATTATAATGACACTCTCTCAGACTAAAAAAAAGTAAAAATTATAGACTTTACTTTTAAAAAACTCTAATAAAATAACTTATAGTCTTCAGCAGTCTGGAATGTGAAATTCCTGAAAGACATGTTAATACACACAAAATAAAATTTTCCAGTATATGTTAGGAGAAATAATAATCAAATAATAAGCTTTTGTAATCATCAAAAAACTTATATAAAAAACTCACTTGAATAAACAGATTTGCACCATCTCAACAATCTCCCCCTTTTTGATGATGACAAAAGAATTATTGCTTGAGTTAACAGGTAAATGAAAATTTTCTCCTAAGCTTCCCTTAAATGTAAGCTCCCCTTAAATGAATGGTCTGTTTGGAACAAGGGAACAAGGCGAAAATAAAGAGATAAGACAAGACAAAACAAACACACACAATTACACACATAACTAAAGTAAACTGGCAACCCAGTGGGTCCGTTAGGGTGGACCAAATTGTACTTTCTTTCTAAGATGTAATAAATCACATGTCCCAAGGCAATATTTTTCTTCCTTCTGATGCTAGGCTGGCCAATATTAGTGAGAGAATACAAGTAGTCCATGATTAGTTGGGATTCATCTATTGGTTGTCCAATCATGATCAAATATGTAATAGTTATAAGGAGGGGTGTCATATTGACTCGATCTCTAGCTTTTGGGATTATGGAAGTGCTAAGAATATGCTGGTTGATTCTTGCATTTTGATTTAGGGTGTAAACTCTAGGTAAGTGACTTGGTTGTCTTACACCCCTAAGAACTTGATTCACCTCTGACCAATCATAATCAGCTCTAGAGGTCAGAGTGTGTGCTCGAATACCTAGGGTTTTAAGATGAAGAAATGTCCCCAAATCCTCCTTGGTGATTTCTACTCTCTGTTTAAGTACATAAGAAGTGATCCTAGTATGGTCCTGATTTAATTTCATGTTTGCAAGGAAGACATGAAAAAAATCTTTGTTGTATGCATAAATGAGGGTGAGAAGAAACGAGAATTGAGTAGAATCAAAGAGCGGCATTACTGCAAAATGAATATTTTCTTGCAGTAAGAGACGAAAGGGAGTAATTTTGGAAGCACAAAATTTGAAATAAGCCTCCTCATTTTGTGGAGACAAAAAGTTGTCATCTCAGTCTTGTTTAGAGGATGATCCCCTAGCATGTCGTGATCATTTTCCACTCCCAGACATCTCTAATTTATGGCTTTAAAGAGTTTGAAATGGAAGTGAAAATGAATGAAAATGACCCGTCTTTATAAAGAAAAATGATCAATCGTACAGTACGAAAAGGTTTCATACTGGACGAAATCTTTGTAAACTGCCCTTCCCGATGCATCCTTTCATACAGGCGTTTTGACTTCCCGATCGAAAAGATGATCACGTGTTCATCCGGGATGATAAAAAAATTAAAGATCGTTTAGGCGACGGTTAGCTTCGTCCTTATCCGAATCGATGACATGGATCGTACAGACGAACGACTTGTTCGTACGTATGATCATCAATAATAACGGACACAACCGTAAACCCATCCCAATGCATATAGATGAACCTATATATATCGTACGGTATGATGATGTCATCATACAGTACGAAAAGACTATGAAAAACACAATTTTATCTCCTCAATTCTACAGATTCTCATCACATGCTATAAAATTCATTTCGTATGAAATAATTTTGTACAGTATGAATATAACAAAAACAACACTACATGGAAAACTCAAAAACCTTTCAAAGTGAAATATTTTTCATTTTCTTTCATAAAGTACATATAATAAAAAGATAATGTGACAAAACAATCAAAACTAAACAAAAACTTACAACTTATACTGCACAATCTTGACATAAACAAATATGCAATCACACACAAAATAATGTTTACAGAAATTCAATTATGCATTAAGATCAATCACACCTAGCCTTGTCCTTAAAATATTAAATGTGTTAAAAGCTAGTGATTTTGTAAAAACATCTGCAAGTTGATCCTTAGTAGCAACATGATGTAATTCAATTTCCCCTTTTGCTACAAGATCTCTTATAAAATGATTCCTTATATCGATATGCTTGGTTCTAGAATGTTGAATAGGATTCTTTGAAATACGTATGGCACCAGTGTTATCACATAAGATTGGTATTATGCCAAAAGAAAATCCTAAATCAATTAACTATTATTTTAACTAAAGTACTTGTGTAACACAACTCCCTAAGGCAACATATTCAGCTTCTGCAGTTGAAAGGGTTACTGAGTTTTATTTTCTACTAGACCAAGAAACTAAAGAGTTTCCTATAAATTGATAAGTTCTAGAAGCGCTTTTCATATCAACCCTATAACTAGTAAAATCTGAATCATACTATCCAATATTTTCAAATGCAGTGCTATTCTTAGGATACCAAATTCCTAGATTTTGAGTCCCCAAAAGATATCTCATAATTCTTTTAACTACAGTTAGATGTGACTCTTTAGGATCTACTTGAAATCTAGCATACAAACAAACACTAAACATGATATTCGATCTGCTAGCTATCAAGTAAAGTAAAGATCCAATCATTCTTCTAAACTTCTTTTGATCAACTGATTTTCCTTTAGGATCCTTATCTAACTGCACTGAGGAACTCATGGGTATATTCACTGGTTTAGCCTTATCCATTTCATACTTTTCAAAGATGTCCATAACATATTTTGACTGGCTTAGAAAGGTTCCATCCTCATCCTACTTAATGCTAAACCCTAAAAGGTAACTCAAGTCTCCAATTAAGCTCATCTCAAATTCCTTACTCATTATTTTTGAGATTTCATCACAAAGATTTCAATCAATAGTTCCAAACAAAATATCATCCACATAAATTTGAATAATGAGTATTTGATCTCCTACTCTTTTTATGAAGAGAGTGGTGTCCACACTCCCTTTTATAAATGATCGTTCGAGTAGGAATGTGCTTAGCCTTTCATACCAAGCTCTAGGTGCCTATTTAAGTCCATACAATGCCTTTTTCAATTTGAAAACATGATTGGGAAACTATGCATTTTCAAAACCTGGAGGTTTCTCAACATAAACATCCTCTTTAATCATCCCATTTAGAAAGGCACTCTTTACATCCATTTGATACAATATAAAACCTTTAAAATAGGCATAGGCTAAAAGCACTCTAACTGCCTCAAGTCTGGCTACCAGGGCAAATGTCTCCTTAAAATCAATTCCCTCAATTTGATTATACCCCTTAGCCACTAACTTTACTTTATTCCTTACAATCACTACAGAATCATTCATCTTGTTCTTAAATACCCACTTTGTTCCAACAACACTTTGATCTTTCAGTCTTTCTACCAATTCCCTACCATCATTTCTAGCAAATTGATTCAACTCATTATGCATAACTAGAATCTAAAACTCATCCGAATGTTCTTGATTTATATTAGTGGGTTCAATCATTGAAATAAAAGCGTAGTGATTCACTTCTTTCCTCAATCCATGCCTAGTCTTAACTCCTTCACTTGGGTCTCCTAAAATTAACTCCTTAGGATAACTCTTGGGATAATTCCATTCTCTAGGCAAATTATTTTCTTCTTCATTTTTAACCCTTTCTTCCACATTTACATTTTCAAGTCCTTGGGTTATTTCCTCAACTTCATCTTCATCCAACTAAGACCCTCTAGTATTATCAGATTCATAAAAAACAACATGAGTGGTCTCCTCAACTACCAATGTCCTTCTATTAAAAACTAAAAAGGATTTTCCAAGGCTTGAATATCCTAAAAAAATTCCTTCATCAGATTTAGGATCAAATTTTTCTAAGAGAGTTTTTCCCTTATTATGTATGAACACTTTACATCCAAAAACATGTAGTTATAAGAGGTTGGGAATTCTACCTTTAAGAAGTTCATATGGTGTCTTATTTAATTTTGATCTAATGTTCACCCTATTCAACACATAACATGTAGTACTAACTGCTTCAGCCCAAAAATATCTTGGAAGTGAATATTCTGCTAACATGGCTCTAGCAGCTTCAATTAATGTCATGTTCTTTCTCTCAACTACTCCATTCTGCTGAGGTGTCCTAGAAGATGAGAAGTTATGATCTATTCCATGGGATTTATAAAAATCATCAAACAATTCATTTTCAAATTCTCCCCCATGATCACTTTAGATAGTAATAATTTTAAACCCTAATTTTCTCTGAATCCAAGTGGCAAAGTCTCTAAACTCCTCAAATGATTCACTCTTATGCAACAAAAATTTAATCCATGTGAATCTTGAATAATCATCCATAATTACATACCCAAACCTTTTTCCTCCTAGACTTAAGGTACTGATAGGTCCAAAGAGATCCATGTGAAGAATTTCTAAGGGCTTGCTAGTTCTAACTTCTTTGATTGAATTGAAAGATGATTTGACTTATTTTCCTAGTTGACATGCATTACCTAAGTGATCTTTTATAAAGTCTAATTTGGGTATACCTCTAACTAACTCTTTTTGGGTGATTTTCCTAAGATTTGTCATGCTAGCATGACAAAGTCTCCTATGCCATAACCATGACTCATCAGATACAATTTTCAAACAAAAAGTAGTAGAAGATTTTACAGAATTCAAATCTAGCCTATAAACATTATTTACTCTATCACCATTCAACATAATAATTCCATTTTGACTAATAACACAACTAGTAGGCAAAAATTTTATATGATAACCTTTATCACACTATTGACTTATGCTCAACAGATTATATTTTATCCTTCTACTAACAAAACATTTTCAATCACAAAATTTTTAGAGTTTCCAATCATACATGTACCTACCACTCTCTTGGTGGTATTATCTCCAAGTGTAATCTTGCCTCTATTCCTGGCTTCCAATGATATGAATTTATTTTCATCTCTAGTCATATGCTTTAAATAGCCACTGTCCAGGTACCAAATGCTCTCACAAAATCCTGTGTGAGAGCGTTCCTACAAAATCATCAAACATTAGTCTTGGGAACCCAAATAAGTTTGGGTTCACCTCTTAGAAATTTTAAACCAAATGCATGTGTGATATGCTGTATTTTATGCATCTTAGGTCTCCATACTAAATGTGTTCTATGATGAATAGTACAAACGTGGGAAATATGTCCAATCATACCACAAGAAAAACATTTTACTCCAGGGAAAGAATTTACCAATCTATGTGCATTATAAGATCTTCTCCTAGATTTTGAACTAGTGCACTTGTGGTAAGATTTATGAAAATCTTCAAGTTTGGGTGGAATCCTATTTTCCTCAAGTTCTTTCAACTTTACTTCAATATATGTGTTAGAACTTTCTAGAATCAAATTTTTAATCTTCAAGTTATGCTCTCTACTATCCGATTCATCCATAAAAGTTTTGAAATCATTTTCATATTCAGTGTGTGATGATTTTAGAAGTTCATGCTATTTATTCAAATCATCAAATTCATCCAATAAAGTCATGTGGTTGCTATCAACTAATACATGGTCTTTCCTAAGGATTTCAAATTCATTTTGTAGCTCTAAGTAATTCAAATTCAACTTAACATGCAGTTTCTTTAGTTTCCTATATGCAGAATGAATGCGCTCAAAAATTTCAAATAATTTATCATAACTTATGTCATATACCTCCTCTTGATCCGACTGATCACGATTGTCAGCCATCAAGCACAAATTTGTGACTTCCTCTTCAAGTGCTATTTTTGAGAAATCTGAAGCTGAGTCTGCCCAAAATGCTTGCTGAAGTCTCTTCTTACCCCTTCTATCCTTTGGTTTCTCCTCGACCTTTTCCTTGCTAGGATGGGCTTTGAGATTAGGGCAATCTATCTTTATGTGTCCTGTCTTCCTGTACTCATAACAAATAACATCATTAGAAGCCTTAATATTTTATGGAACTTACCTTTGTTTCATTGTTGGCATCTCCTTTGCTTCCTCCTTAGGAAACTCCTGAATTGCCTTATCATTAAAGCAATATCTTCCTCATCCTCAGGTAGTGACTGATCACTATCTGAACCATCCACCTTCAACGCTATGTTCTTCTCCTTTCGTTTGTCACCTGCATCAATCTGTCTTTGAGTCACAGATTGCTCGTAAGCAATTAGTGATCCAGGAAGATTATCAATATAATAGATATTTAAATCTTTCAGTTCAATTTTGATAGTTATCTTTACATCGTAAGTAGTAGGCAAATAATGAAGTATTTTATTCACTTTTTTTGCATTCGTTAATTCCCTACCTAAAGCATGTAATAAAGTGGCAATATGTGTAAATCGAGTATACATGTTAGAGATTGATTCATTTGGTTTCATGTAAAAGAGTTCGTAGTTATGCAAAAGAATGTTCAATCTAGTTTGCTTCACTTCGTTTGTACCTTCATATGTAATACAAAGTCTATCCCAAATTTCCTTTCCAAATTTGCAAGTAGAAATATGCATATAGTCTTTAGATTTAAGACCACAAAAAAAGCTATTCA
This sequence comes from Dendrobium chrysotoxum, assembly GCA_019925795.1. Classification (NCBI taxonomy): domain Eukaryota; kingdom Viridiplantae; phylum Streptophyta; class Magnoliopsida; order Asparagales; family Orchidaceae; genus Dendrobium; species Dendrobium chrysotoxum. The sequence continues at coordinate 44,371,961 of CM034315.1, forward strand.
AGCATTTTGCATTTAATTGTGCTAAATCCCTTTTTTTATAGTCAAATCAGCAAATAATGTTTCAACTCTAATGCCATCTATAAGTCTAGTAGGTAAAGTATAACCATCCTGTACTAACATTCACATGTGATAGTCAGGAGATTACAAAAAAGTAGACATGCAAGTTTTCCATAAATCAAATAGAATGTTGTCAAACAAAGGTAGTCTAGTGATCGAGTAACCTTCTAAAGTGTTTCAGTTTCTAAAATTAGCCATGATCGAATTTCAAAAAGTAATTTAAATAATAATTTTTAAAATAGGCTCTGATACCACTTGAAAGTGCGAATAGGTTATTAGACCTATTGATTACGTTCCTAGGCTAACCAAGCGGTGGGGGTGAATTGGTACTTTTAAAATTCTCTTGGATGTTTTTGAAAACCTTTTACTAAAAACTCTATGTAAATTGTATAGTATGATCCACTTCATACAGTACAATTAGTTACGAATTTTTTCACCTGTCAACCACAGAAAAATAATGTATAAAGTAGAAAAATAAAAATTATAGAAAATAAAATAAGAACAGAGAACACCAAATTTTATAGTGGTTCAGTCAAACATGACCTACATCCACTCCCTAGAGACTCCTTTTCTAGGTATTGCACTAAACCAAAGTGACTCTCCTTTTACCCCCACAGCAAGGTGGAGAAGCCCTTACAAACACTCTTCCACTAAATCCCGATGCGGTAGAGAACCATCATCCTTTTTTACCCTCCTGGTGAAGACAGAAAACCCACTCATCCTTTCACACCCTCCAGATGTTGGCAGAGAACCAAGCATCCTTTTTCACCATCCTGGTGATGGCAGAGTACCGAGCCTTCTTGAAAAATCCTCTTGTAAGAGCCTTAAAGGAGATTGGGAAGAACATTGAAGAACAAGGAAGAGAATCTCACCATTTGATAAGCTTGTGAATCCCCTCATAATTTCCTTATACTAGATCTCTCACACTCCACCCTCGAAATACTCTCCCAAACACCCTCCTCAAGAGCACTTAAGAGAAATTTATGGAATGTCTTCTGGACATTTAGTTTTTTGGAACCTTAAATACAAAGGACAAGAAAAACCATTCAAAAACTAAAAATTTTAAGTTTTGTGAAGTTAGATCATACCGTATGATCGACATTCGTACATACGAACACTTTTTATCATTGAACCATATGTCCCGTACGATCCAGTACGAACCAATGAACCCCAGATTTCATACTCTAGAAAATGGTATATAAAATTCAATCGTTCCGTGCAAACAGTTCAAAAATGAACGGTTCGTCCCGTATGATGTCTCGTATGAACCACAAAATCTATATTTCATAATATGGAAAATGATATACAAAAATAAATCATACTGTATGAACAGTTCAAAAATGAACGGTTCGTGCCGTATGATACCTCGTATGAACCATGAAAGCCCTATTTTGTACTCTGGAAAATGATATACAAAAATAAATAGTACCATACGAACAGTTTAAAAATGAACAGTTTGTTCCATACAATGCCTCGTAGAAACCATAAAAGCCATATTTCATACTCTGGAAAATGATGTATGAAATATTTTTGTACTGTACGGTTGCTACATAGAAAAAATTTTAACCAGGTAGGTTCGTATTAGAGAAGAAATAACTCAAATCAACCCATATGATCATACATCATACAGTACAATTAGTTTAAAAATTAAGTTTTATCTCACTCCCAAGTGTGTGTGTGCACAATTATCTAACTTACAATCATACTCTCTCAGACTCAAGAAAAGTAAAAATTACAGACTTCACTTTCAAAAAACTTTAACAAAATAACTTAAAGTCTTCAGCAGTTTGGAGTGTGAAATTCCTGAAAGACGTGTTGGTACACACAAACAGAATTTTTCAGTATATGTTAGGAGAAATAATAATAAAAGAATAAGATTTTATAATCATAAAAAAACTCACATGAATAAATAGATTTGCACCATTCTCAACAAAATCTATTTCAAATTATAAATTAGAATTTGAAGTAGACATCTATTTTATCCTTCATACATTAATCTATCTCATATGAATAATGTTCCAAGTTAATCAATCTCTTTCAAATTTTCTTAGTCAAGTTATTTGCATTTATCATATGGTCAGGAATCTATTTTATGGTTTAGCCTTCCTTATATAAGGGAGTGAGTTTATCTTCTGTCATATATAAAAGATCTTGTAATTAAGAAATTTCTTTTAAAGATTTAGAAAGGAAGTAAGCATGCAAAAATAAAAAGAGGCATAAAATGAGCACAAAATTAAAAAGATGTGTAGTGACCACCAAATAATTGTAAGATGCACAAAGTGCATCGAAAAATCAAAAGATGTGCAATATTCACCAATAGATGATAAAGAGGCACAAAATAAGCCCACTTTGAGTTAGCTTGCCTTTCTTTCAAATCCTTAAAATCTTAGAAGACTCCCTGTTCAAATTGATATCTCCTACACTTGAATTTAAAAATCATAATTTGTGATTGATTACTTTGAAATATTATTCTATTAGATATTTTTTTGAAATGAAGGATAAAAAGATCACATTTCCTATATAATTTCTTTTTTGATTTAGATTTTTATTTAAAAAGAATTATAACATGTAAAGTGTCTGATCTAGGGTTAACAGGATTAATTTTTTAGCCTTTCTAAATTTCAGCATTGTCAATTACTAGGAGAAAATCGATTTTAAAAAAACTTTGATTCTATCTTATCATTACTTTTATCATATTTTTTAATCTATTTTATGGTATTTTTGCTTTGTTGTTGTTTTGAACCTTCCTAATTGTCACATTCCATTCTCTAAGTTCTTCAATTTTTGTTCACATCATCTAGTATGATTCACATTGTAATGTACGATCTTAGCAAAAAATCACCTCTCTAATCATAGCACATCCAACGGCTGATATCAATCAATTATTAGAGATCGTCCCATATGATTCATACTTCATACTAGATGATCCACATGGCTAGTGTCATTAGAAAATTTGAATGCATTCAATATAATCCTTTATGATAAATCATCTAGTATGATCCATGTATTTATACTATATGGTCAAGCTAGTCAATAATTGTACAGGCTGACTCCTCAAAATGATCGTCCTGTGTCTAATCATCTAGTATGATGTCTGATCATACTGTACAATCCAACTGCCTTTTTTAACCGATCATGTAGATGAATTGATTACACCACATTATCTTGTATAATCTCATGATGGTACACTATGATATGGATGATTTTATAAAAATAGCCTAAACTCATGGTTTTATCTTCACTCAAAACCTTCCACCTCTCTTTCTCTCTTACTTGAGCACTCTTACTCTTGAAATGGCTGGTGGAAAAAGGTCCTGAGCACTTGCTGGTAGCTCATCTAGGCTTGCTATTGAACACTGAGGAAGCTGATGAAGCAGCCCACAATTGCTATAAAACTGTTGGCATAACCCTCTACAATAGTATCAATCAAAATGTTCTGAACTTTCAAGTACTTTATCTATTTGCTAGAGCAACTCTTGGCTTCCTTCTCACGCTAGCCTTTCCATTCAACTCTAAACTCTTATTTAAATTCTTTGCAAACCTTTATATTAATAATGATTTTACTACCTTACAATCATATGTTAAACAAAGACATGTAGAAATAGCCAACCAAGATTTTCATGAATTACTTCACCTTTCTACCACTGGAGACAAAATCCACATCTTGGCTTCTGATCCTGATTTTAATTGGGCTCATACTAACAACATTCTTAGGGAAATAAATGTCAACTACCATGTAGCCCAAGTTAACACCTTAGTGCAGGATGCCTGAACCATCTAACTCATCCTTCGCCACTCAATTATTCCAAAAGCTAGGGATCGAATTCACATCCCACCTATTCTTTAACTAACCACCTACTACATCATAGCTAATAATGAATTTAATGCAGATGATCTTATCATTCATAATATTGAACATCTAACTCGTGTTAGAGATCCTGGCCATAAAAAAAAGCCTAACCTAGCCTTATGACATCTCATTGCCTTTTCGTAGAGTCAAAATATAATTTATAATTTCTAGCTCCACCTTATTACCTCCCTACATTCTATTCCAATAGCTCCTTCCCTGTCCTTTATAGTGCCCGTCGTCACAATGTGTGCGAAGAGCCTATGGAAGAGGAGGAAGAACCTATTCCTGCACCTATCCCTATCCGCCAGTTGTCCCAAATTGATCAACTAGTTTAGAGATTTGATCAGTTGGAGGCTCATTTTAACTCCTACGTAACCGAGTAGTAGCAACAATATGACCAAGACCTAGCTCACTCTAATGCCTATATAGCACAACAACAGCATGACCAGGATATGGCCTAGTTTGGAGAACAGTTTGCCTCTTTTCACCGCTTCTTTTAGCCACCACCACCACCACCACCTCCTGATCAGGATCACTATAGGTTCTAGTTTGTTTTGTTTCTATTTTTTCCTGTTTTTGGTATGTATTTACTTTATTCTATTTAGTATTTTCCTTTTTTTCCTTTTTGTGATGTCAAAAGAGGGAGTAGTAAATTATTGGTTATGTTGTTAGTTATTTTCATATTTTATTTTAATGAAGTTAATTTCCTATTTTTGGTGTTTCCTATTTGGTGTTTACTATTTTGTATTTCTTTAAGAAATATAAAAAAATATATATATATAAATAAATAATAAAAAATAATAAAATAATAAAATATAACCATCCTTATTTTTAAAATTTCTTCATCTAAGGGGGAGTTTTCTGAGAATGTCAAAGGACTTTAAATATCTTTAACAATAATATTTACCATCATAAAAATAGGGGAGATTGTTACAAAACTGGGCCCAAGTACTATAATTTTGATGATAACAAATATTATTTTTTCCTTATCACTATTATTATTGCATTGCTAACTAACATTTCAGGTCCACAAGTCCACTGGCAACGTCAATCAGCTCAAGATTGGGTAGACTAAGATTGAGTCTATCTATAATTCTAATTTTAATATATTTTTACCTTTTCTGAGTTAAATCATATATCTAGTGGACACTAAGTTGAGTAACCTTACACACACACTCAAGGGACTGAGTTGGTGAGTTAGAGAATTTTTTTGTTTTTGAACTAATTATACAGTGTAATGAATATTATATTAGATGATCAATTAAAAGTGAAAACCCTAATTAGGGCACCTCTATTAATTAAGAGTGATTAAACTAATCGTACTGTACAATTCATATCATATAGGATGATCAGTTAAGATTATGAAAGACAGCTGCCAATCATAACTTAGGTAATATTTTAATATCCAATTTTATTTTAATCACACAAAATGATGTGAATCATATTGGAAGATTTATGATAATCATGCCTAAATAGATCTTGTGATTAGGGGACTAATTATGGTAGAATTGCTTGATCAGAACGTATAGGATGATCGGAGATGATCGTACTCAATGACCTGAGAGATACATGGGACGATACTTAATCATCCTACATCATCTAAGGCAAAAAACCATAATTTTTCTTCTAATTATACAGGGTGATCGTATAGGGTGACCCAAGAGATGTTTGGGATGATATTTAAATTGTCGCCTATCATCGCCTATCATACTAGATGATAAGTAAAGTATCTTAAACTAATTATACCGTATGATCTTAGAATCATACTAGATGATCAAAATAAATACTTGAACTAATCGTACATGACAATGTAAATTATACTATTTGAAAGGGCTATTTTATACTAATCATATAGGATGATCTAACGATTATTCTAGATGATCTTTGACGGTAAATTGAAATTAGAGCTTCTTTTGGAGGCTCTCTATTTAAGCTCTTATATTATCTTGTGAGAGATCTTTTATTATTGACTTGGTTTGAGAGAGAGCTTAGAGAAGGAAGAGAGAGAGAGAGGGAGAAAGAGAGAGTGAGAGCTTTGGGAGAGAAGAAATGGAGAGATTCTTGTGAGGGGGAGTTATGAGGGATTCATAAAGGTTACTCCCAGCATGATTTCCATTATCTTCTTCAAGCTTGTTTCTGATTCTTTGGTGACTCTAGGGGAGACATTCTTCAGCATCAAATTCAGGTTCTCAGCCTACTCTAGGAGGGAGTAAAAGTATTCAGGTTCTCTGCATACTCTAGGAGGGAGTAAAAGGATTTGAGCTCTTTTCCTTCACCAAGAGGGTGAAAAAGGTTCAGGGTACTCTGCCTCATCGGGTCAATAAAAGAGATTTTTGTAAGGGCTTCTCTGCCTAGCTATGGGGGCTAAAGGAGAGACACTAAGAGGTTTAGTGTAATACTCGGAGGAGGCCTCCGAGGAGTGGATGTGTGCCAGATTTGATCGAACCACTATAAAATCCTATATATTCATTCTTTTACTTTTCTATATTTTAATTTTCGCATTTTTCTGTGACTTACTATAGGGTTGGAAAAACTTTGATTTTGTTATTATAAAATTGATCTACTTCTGCATCAAGGGTTTTTCATTTTATTAAAGAATTTTTAAATTACCAATTCACCCCGCTTTTGATTAGACTCGGGCTAGTTCTTACAGGTTTAACAACCTTCACAAACTCTCATACCCTCTTAAGTAGCTTTGGTCAATTATAAAGTGAACCTTCAATCCAATGGAATTAGATAGTTAGATTGAAGGTCCATATTTAGATGATGCACTTTGAGAAATTTGAACAAAAATGGTTTGATCGATCTCCTTTTTTTTTCCTAAATATTCTTATGGTTAAGAAACTGAGTAGGTGGTTGAAGATTAAATCCTTGCCATGGATTTTGATTAATAGCTTAGATTAGATCACTCAGGATCCTACAGTTTGATTGAGATTATATCTCGATTGTTTGATATTTAATTATATGGCTATTAAAAAAAGCATGTTTAAACATTACAATGATAATCATTATCCCATCAATTGAATGATATTGCATGTAAAGGCATGCTGATTATGTAATTCTAGTCAATTAAATAATATAATTCATGTGAGTTTTGACAATTTATAACTCATCAACCACTTAACCAAATTAGATGTTCTTAGGCTCTAAGGATTCAGCTTGAGGAGACCTATAGAAGATTTATGATTGTGAATATTAATTCATAATATATTAAAGGTAATTTTAGAAAAGTCATCTGGATAATTTTGAAATTATTCATTACATATAATTCACTGTAGGGGTGTCAAAATCAGTTTTTGGGTTTGGTTTGGGTCGAACTCAAAATTGACCTAGGTTAAAATGACTTGACCCAAACCAGACTTAGTGTTATAAATGGGTCATAAATTTAGACTTGAAACAGACCCACTAAGTTGACCCAACCTGACTCATGAACCCAAATGTTGTACGCTCGCTGCGATGTAGACTACGGAGCCGTGCATACTGGGTGTGGGTGTGGCCATGTGTGATCATGATATGCATTGTGCGATCTGGGTGTAGATTATAGAGTCCATATGCGATATGACTAGTTGAGTGCGGTATGTGTTTGGACACTGAGATGCTAGTCACCCGAGGTAAGTGGCCAAGGCTGTCGAGCGAGGTGAAAGTCTGGCTGATGTTCATCTAGGTGTAGACTGTGGAGTCCAGATGTGAGGTGAGGTCCAAATATGAGGTGAGTAGTCAAGGTTACCGAGTGCTATAGAAGTCTGGCCGACTATCATTTCGATGTGAACTGGGAGGTCGGACGTGAGGCAAGCATAAGATCATATATTGCGGTGTTCGAAAGTAAGGCATACGTGGTAGTTAGCAGTGAGGTTTTATGGTCAACTTTGGTTAATTTTATGTTTCTGGATCAATCTGAATTGACCCAATTTTATAAATAAATGAAAAATGAAACTTGAATCGAATCCATATAGCAAACAGGTTGACCTAAACTTGAAATTTTTTGGATTGGGCCTGGGCAAAGTTTCGGGTCATGTTAAATATTGACACCCCTAATTTATAATGAGGTGAAATTATTAGGGAAGATTCTTGAGTATATTTACACATATCCAAAGATTTTTATGTCAATTTAAAACCACTAAGGGCTTCATTTTATCTTGCTAAGTTCACAAGTCAAAATTTAACCAATAACATAAAAATTTGATTCATAAGAATCCAAAGTGAATTTAGACTAGTGCTTTGGTGTGTTAATTATGTTTTCTAAAAGGTTTGTTAGCCTATGATTGCAACCCAATCCCATTAGAGGGAATTCTTACTTAAATCCTGAAAGGTATAAATATATTTACCTTGAGGGATAGATTGTGAAGCCTAGTGGGACTTTGATGACTTCAATTTTATGGGTTTGAAGCACATGTTAAACTACATTTATGTTTCAAATTTCACTGAAATTGGAATTTATTTGGTCTACAATTATTTAACCTAAGTTTAATACACATAATTGACCTTGGAATTTCTTTAATTCATAATTAATTCAAGTAAAATATTAAAAACACATTCTAAATTTTTATATGCTCATAATTAAATTATAAATAGAGAAAAATTAAAAGCCCTATGAAATTCTTTAAAAAATAAATTATATTGTAAAAACAAAGAAGAATTATTAATTAATTAAATAAAATAAAAAAATAAAATCCATAAATGGTTCTAAACACTTTTAATCATCTTTAAGAGTCATCAATAACACTTGGGAAGAATTCAATCTGTTTGGAGTTGATTTACAGTAAAAATAAAAAAATCCCTAATTTGTTTAATTAATTAAAATAAATTAATTAGCTGGATTTATAAAATTATATCTAATTTGAAAGAAAATCTAATTGACACAAACTTAACGTCATTAAACTCAGAGTTGGATCTAGTATTTATAAAAATATAAAACTTTTAGAATTCTAAATAAATAAAAAAGTTAGATTTTTGTCAAACATAATTAATTAAATAATTAAATAAATAAGAAAATTCAATAAATCACCAAAAATTAGCAAATGATCATGTTAAAGAATCAAATTCAATAATAAAAGATAAATAATAAGGGGATTGTTGGGTAACTTGGGCTCACAAGGTTACTAGCTAGCCCCTAAGGGGGTGAAATAAACCTCGTAGCCGTAGTTCAGAAAAGGTAATTGCTATTCAACCTAAATAACCATTATGAAATTAGTAACAAACCATTTTGACATTGAAGCTTCAGACACTTTGCTTAACTCCTTTTAGGAAGACAAATGTGTATTGAATTGAAAGCTTAAGCTCTAAAATACTTAATCAAAATGCAAGGACCCTATGCAACCTATCTACTTGAAATTTAGGGGAATGGTAGCATTATAACCATGAGCCTAGAACTTGCTAATCAATAAATTCTAGCACTTAGAAGTCATTGAGTGCTATGTTCTTTAAAATTTAAAGTTAAATAATTTCAATAATTAAAATTCCTTTAAAATATTTAAAGAATTTATAAAATATTAAAACTTAAATTTAAACCAACCTTGAATGTCCTCAAATAAAAAAAATTAATTATAGACTAATTTTAGACAAATAAAGCCTAGGATATATTTAAGCCATATAGCCTTATACACACACTTTAGATGATTTGCTAGCACACAATTAATTCTAGCCTAGGCTAGGCCGATAGTTTTGTTTGGTTTGTTTGGAGTGCCATGCCTAGATGGTACTCATATTTGCTGTGTTTATTTTATATACTCCAGATGTCATATTTACATTTCAGCTGGTGTATATTAGATTATTCATAATTGGCTTAGGCTCTCAGGCCATGTTATTTTATCTTGTATACACTTACACAACATTACATATGTGTGTCTTATATACTGTTCTTTTAAAATCCTATAAAATAGAATGTATCTAGGAAATGATGTAAATATAAATACAAATATAAGTCTAAATATAAATATTATAAATACTTATAAAGTTAGATTGAGTTGTACAGTATAAAGAGTTGTAAAAGATTAAAATATGTTTGTTTATATACATTTTTAGGTTCCAAAAGGAAATGATTCTTCTTCCTTTGAAGATCATTATCTTTGGAATTCTATAGAAAAACTAAGAACCAAAAGATTTCAAGGCTATTTTAATCTACATGGTATACATCTTGAATGATTTAGGAAAATTAAATATGTAGGTAAACATTATCCAATATAGTATACAGATCATCTAGGACAATCTGATTGAATAATTTAATCATAATTAGTCTACTAATCACATGATTAATTTAGGCATGATTGACATTGATCGTCTAGGATGATCTAGATCGTCCAGGATGATTAGAATAATATTGTATTTTAAATCCTTGGCGGCAATTTTCCAAGATTATAAAGGATCGTTCTGGATGATATAAATCGTCCAATATGATTAGTTCAGTAAGCTAATTGTCCTAAACGATCGAAATCATCCAGTATAATTAGTTCAAAAATAGAACTTCTGGTTTTAACTAGATCTCACTTCCTTAAGTGTGTGTGTGCATAGTCACCAAGCTAGCAAACACCTTTATAGGACTCAACTCAAGAAATCAAAAATTACATTAATGAATATTACAGACTCTTTATAACATAACATATTCTACCCAATCTGGAGCTCTGATTCTTCATTGGTTGGTGCATGGTATCCCTGAAATGTTAGTATACACACAAATAAGTATAGAATAAAAATACTAGGAGACATAAAGATGTGAGCCATAATGTTTGTTATCATGAAAAACATAAACTCATGAGTTCGAGTCGCAACAATCTCCCCCTTTTTGATAATGTCAAACATTACTGGTAAATTTGTAAAACTAAAAGTATATTCTCTTAATCTCCCCCTCACTAATATAAAAATTTAAAAATAAGGGAAAACACAATTTTCTTTCTTTTTAATTTTTTTTAAACATAAAACACATAAAATAAAATAAATAACTTGATAAAAAAGATAGACTAAACAAATACAATAACAAAATAACACTACGTTCAAACACAAATACAACAGCATGTTCTTCCCATTTGACATTATCAAAAGGAAGAGGAGCATAGAAAAATAAAATAGAGAAAATAGACTAAAAGATCAAAATGGTCCCTGATCTGGTGAAAACATTTTAGAAGAATCAGTCTGAAATATCAAAATTTTTTTAGAATGAGAAAGTTACCTCTTGATTTTATTCTAAAACTTAGTAAGGCATGTATTGACCATGCATAATCTCAAAAAGGTTAGATAATAAAAAATTGTTAATCCAAACTCAGGTTCCTTAAGGGCAAAAAACCTTTTTAAAGCAACTATCTAAATCAAGGAACAAATTAGAGAAGAAAATAATAATCTTTTCAAAACCCCTTGTATGAGATATATCTAATAGAAGATTAATGCAAAAAAGTGAATCTAAATTAATGATTTTCAAACTCAAGTATTGAAAATATCAATAGATATAAGGATTTTCTTAAGATTTAAAAAGTACAAGAAAGGTAAGCTAACTCATTATAGGCTCATTTTGGGCCTCATTATTAGTTTTTAGCACACTTTACACATCTTTTGATATGCTTTATGTATCTTTTCATTTTGGTGATATTGTGCATCTTTAGATTTTTCATTTTGGCTATGTTGCGCATCTTTTGATTTTTCATTTTGGCAACATTGCGCATCTTTTCATCTTTCGGCTCATTTTGGGCCTTTTTTCTAAATATGTTTCCTTTCTATAATTTTAAAAACTAAAGCAAACCCAATCTAGTGATAAAATTGAACAACTTGATTAAGAAAATAATGAAGTGGGATTCAACAACTTGCAAAAGATCCCTATAAGATAGAGAAAATGAAGGAGATGAAAAAAAGTTCAATTTCAAGATCCAATTTATAATTTAATAAAGATTTTGAATCGAAAGGAAATAGCCTCATTAAAGACATGAGATAGAGAGATAAAATCATGAGTTTCCTTCCTTTTGACTGATTTTAGAGAAGTCAACCACAACTTACATAAAATTTAAAGGAAATAGGAGGTAAATTTTTCATTTTAAGAAAAAAGTGAACTTTTAAAAAGTGATTTGATTTTCTAAAGTACATACTAAACAAACATGTAATATGTGTGTGCTGATATGACAAATTGACAATCATATAGAAAAAATAAAATAAAAGATTGCAAAAATAAAAATGAAAAAGAATAAAATGAAAACTTAAAAAATAACACAAAAAGTAAAAACATTCACACAAACAAAACAAACATAAACATTATCTTTCTCATGGTCTGATGATTTAGAAGTTAGGTCTGCCCAGGAGATTTTTTACTTTGCATTATTTTCCCTTATTACAATTTGCTTAGTTTTACCCTTTTCCATTTCAGGAAGGGTTTTTAAATTTGGGCACTGATTTTTCATATGTTCAGGTTTCCTACATCCAAAGTGAAAGTTAAGTGGATATGCTCTGATACCACTTGAAATTTTAATAGCGATGTTAAGCCCTTATGAACTAATCCCGAGGCTAACCAAGAGGGGGGGGGGGTGAATTGGTAGTTTTAAAATTTTGAAAGCAAAACAACGATTACAAAAATCTTTTTGGATGTTTTAAATCTTTTAATCATGCGATGTTGTGCAGATGTTTAACGATAACAGAATAATAAGAACAATCACACAATCACTAACAGAAAATAAGTGCGGAAAGTAATTGAAAAGAAAACACCAGATTTTATAGTGGTTCGATCAACTTGACCTACATCCACTCCCTGGAGCCTCCCCTATGGGTATTGCACTAACACAAAGTGACTCTCCTTTTGCTCCCATAGCAAGGTGGAGAAGCCTGTACAAGAACTCCTTTCCACTAACCCGGTGAGGCAGAGAACCTAAACTCCTTTTACTTCCTCCTGAAGCAGGCAGAGAACCCGAACTCCTTTTGCTTCCTCTTAAAGCAGGCAGAGAACCTGAATCTTCTTGCGAACGATCCCACCAAGAACAACCAGTAAGACAAGAGATGATGACTGGAGAAGACGACTCTGATTCTTGCTTGGAGCAACCTTTGTGAATCCCTCATAAACTCCCCCTCATAAGATCATTTGTCTCTCTCTCCCAAGCTCTCTCCCTCTCTCTAGATTTTTTTTGGTAAAAAAGTGGCAAAAGATTTTTCTTGTTAAAAGAAAAAGAGCTTTTAAAGGAGGGCTCAAAAATTTTCCTAAATCTCTACTGGTCGTTAAATATCATCTAGGATGATCGTGCGATCATCCTGTACGATCAATTCAAAATCACATGTATCAGCCTGGATGATCTAGTTCCTTTATACGATTAGTAGACAAGAGTTATTCAGATCGTCCCGTATGATTCGGTGATCTTCCGGAATGATTAGTATAAATCATGAATTTTGTCCAAAAGACAGCTCTGGTCATCCAGGGGAACTTGTGCTGGACGATCTCAAAATGACTTGATCATCCAGGATGATATGTCTATTATCCTGTACGATCAGTTCAAAATGTGCCAAAATCGCCCGATTTATAGCTCTGGACGTACAGGTCATAACATGCTGAACGATTTCAAAATGACTTGATCATTTGAGATGATATGGGTATCTTTCTGTATGATTAGTTCAAAAATGAGATTATCATCCTGCACACAGCTCTGGATATATAGGTGATAGGCACTGGACGGTCAGGATTTTTAATACATCATCCTGTACGGTCCTTCGATCATCCAGGATGATATGATTGTATCAATCAGGTATTAATTGCTTACCTTAATTACCAGACTAATTTAGGCATGATTGTCAAGGAACGTCTAGGATGATACACGTATCATCTGGGACCATCAGACCAAATCTTTAAAAATAAAATCTTTCCTAACTTGATCTGGTGGCTGAAAATTTCTGATTTGAGCCTATCATCATGTACGATCGATGGATCGTCTAGGACGATCGGCTTAATCAGACAAACTTAACTTGGTCACCCTAATTAGGGTTTCTATTTTCATTGGATTGTCCAGGATGATTTGAATATCGTCTAGGACGATCAGAATAAAAAATGAACAGAAACTCTAATTCACTAAAACTCTCCCCTTGAGTGTGTGTGTCCAAAGTTACTTAGCTAGGGGATCAATTACATTACATTTGACTCAATAAAGATGAAAATAGTACATTGGACCTGAATTATAAAATAGACTGACACTATCCTGGACTGGCTTGAACTTGCAATTGATCATGCAGACCTGAAGATTAGACAATCAACCAGAAATAGAAATATTTGCTATCATCAAAATCATAGTCCTTAAAACTCAGATTTGCAATAATCTCCCCCTTTTTGATGATGGCAAATATTTATTCAGTAGTTTTAAATTAACCAGATTGCAGTAAGTAAAGCACAGGCGAGAGTCGATAAATTTTATGAATCATTAATAACAGGGGACATTCAATACAATAAAGGACACAACTACAACAAAAATAATAAATGAAACTACTACAACATAAAAATAACTCCCCTTTTGACATCACAAAAAGGAGGAACAGAAAAGACAAAAATAATAACAAACTAACAAATCACAAAGAAAGTAAAACAAATAATCTAATAAAGAGGTGAATCCTGAAGGAAAGATCAGGGATCCCAAAAAGACATAAGACAAATAGAAAACAAAAAATAGAGTTAAAAAAATAGAAATGAGAAAGAAAAACTAAAAACAACAATTTTTTTTGATCAACTCAAGTAAAATAGAATTTTTCCTGATTTTTAATTCAAAAGACAACAAGAAGAAAATTGACAATGCTGAAATCCAAAAAAGTTGGAAATTTGAATTTCGTAGCTCCTACCTCGATAACTTTACAGGTTCAAATTCCATTCAAATAAAAATCAAATTCAGAAGAAAATAAATTAGATTCTAAAAGAGATCCTTTCAAGCCTCGTTCCAAAAAAATATCTGATAAAATAGTATTCAGAAGGAAGGAATCAGAAATCATGATTTTTAATCTCAAGCTTTTGAAAATATTTAGTGGCGCATGGATTTTCTTAAGGCATTTAAGGATTTGAAAGGGAAGAAAGCTTGGTTTGGTCTCATTTTATGCCTCTTTTTCAATTTATTTGGCACACTGCTAATCTTTTAATTTTTAATACCCTTTGTATATTTTTTAATTTGGCGACATTTCGCATCTTTTCATCTTTGGGCTCATTTTCTGCCTCTTTTTTAATTTGTTTGGCGCATTACGCATCTTTTGTAAGCTTGCTTTCTTTCATAATTGTTAAATAAACTCAGTTGTGAAATTACCTTCCAGACATAAGAGAGGAGAAAATGCACTCTCTACAATAAGGAGGAGTAATTCATATAAACAAAAACCATACATCATATGATAAGTGCAATCACTTAATTAAGAAAACATAACAATGATTCAAAGCTTTGAAAACACTATTCATATGAGGTAGATTACTGTAGGAAGATAAAACGATCTCTATTTTAAAAACAAACTTTTTAATTTTAAAAAAGATTTTTATTCAAAAGAAATAATACACCAATAAAGGAGTTAGAGGACGAGAAATAATCATCAATATTTCTTCCCTTTAACAGATCCAGAGCGGTAAATCGCTGCTTACAAGCTTTCAAACAAAATAAGACAAAACTCCCAGTTAGGGAACCAGTTTATCAATAGTAGTGGGCAGTGATCTGATTTTAAAAGGAATAAAATAGTAAATGAAGAACAAGTAGAAAATTTCATCAAAATAAATACAAAAGAAAAACCTGACAATAAAATTAAATCAGCAGTAAATGAAAATAAAACAGGAAAAATATAATCAAATCAAAAGACTAACAAAAACAAAAGAAAAATAGAAAAAACTCAAAAATTATCAGTCATCATAATCATGCATTTATGTCAATCACACCCAATCTGGTCCTCAAAATGCTGAATAAGTCAAAGGCCAGTGGTTTAGTAAAGATGTCAGCCAGTTGATTTTCAGTTGCTATATGTTATAGCTCGATGTCCCCTTTTGTAACATGGTTCCTAATGAAGTGATGTCTTTTATCAATATGTTTGGTTCTAGAATGTTGGATTGGATTCTTAGAAATGCAGATGACACTGGTGTTATCACATAGAATTGAAATTATGCCAACAGGTAATCCTAAATCCAAAACTTGTTGCTTCAACTAAAGAACTTGGGCCACACATCTTCCTAAGATAATGTACTTAGCTTCAGCAGTGGAAAGTGCAACTGAGTTCTATTTTCTATTTGACCAGGAGACTAAAGATTGTCCTATGAATTGACAATTTCTAAAAGTGCTCTTTTTATCCACTCTACACCCTACAAAGTCAGAATTAGAATATCCAATAATTTTAAAAGAGGTGCTGTGCCTAGGGTACCAGATTCCTAGGTTTGGGGTCCCTAAAAGATATCTAGGAATTCTCTTAATAGCAGTCAGGTGGGACTCTTTAGGATCAGCTTAAAACCTAGCACAAAGATAAACACTAAACATAATATCAGATCGGCTAACAGTCAGGAAAAGCAGTGATCCAATTATTCCCCTAAACTTCTTTTGATCAACATATTTTCCATTTGAATCCATATCTAACTGAACGGTGGAACTCATGGGAGTATTGATTGGCTTGCCTTTGTCCATTTCATATTTTTTTAAGATGTCCTTAGTGTATTTTTATTGATTCAGAAAGGTTCCATAATCCATTTGCCTAATGCTAAACCCAAAAAAAAGGATAATTCTCCCATCATACTCATCTTAAACTCCTTACTCATTATCTTAGAAAAATTATCACATAAATTTTTATCAGAAGATCTAAAAAGTATATCATCAACATAGATTTGGACAATGAGTAAATCATCCCCTACTCTCCTCAGAAAAAGGGTGGTGTCTACGCTCCCCTGAACAAACTCTCTTTCAAGTAGGAATGTGTTAAGCCTCTCATACCAAGCTCTGGGTGCCTATTTCAATCCATATAAGGCCTTTTTTAATTTATAAATATGATTTGGATATTGGGAACTCTCAAAACCTGGGGGTTGCTCTACAAAGACATCCTCTTTTATTACCCCATTTAAAAAGGCACTCTTGACATCCATTTGAAATAACTTAAATCCCTTATAACATGCAATGGCTAGTAGCACTCTAATGGCTTCCAATCTAGCCATAGGGGCAAATGTATCCTCAAAATCAATCCCTTTAATTTGATTGTACCCCTTAGCCACCAATCTTGCCTTACTCTTAACCACTACACCAGAATCATTCATCTTATTCTTAAAAACCCACTTTGTTCCCACTACACTTTGTTTCCTAGGTCTTTCTACTAACTCCTAAATATCGTTCCTTATAAATTGATTCAATTCCTCATGCATAGCTAAGATCCAAAAGTTATCAGAAAGGGCTTAATTGATGTTGGTGGGTTTAGTCATTGAGATAAAGGCAGAATGGTATACTTCCTTCCTAAGTCCATGTCTAGTTATAACACCTTCAGAAGGGTCTCCTAAGATCAATTCTTTAGGATGACTCAAAGAATATCTGTATTCTCTAGTCAAATTATTTTGAGGCTCTACCCTTTCCTCTAGATTTACATTTTAACTCCTTGGGTAATCTCTCCTACCTCTTCTTCTTCCTCAACTCTAGACTCCTTAGAATTAGATTCATCAAACACCACATGAGTTGTCTCCTCCACCACCAAAGTCCTCTTATTAAACACCCTAAAGGATTTCCCCATACTAGAATAGCCTAAGAACACTCCTTCATCAGATTTGGGGTTAAATTTTCCAAAGGATGATTTCCCATTATTCAGAAAGAAAACCTTACAGCCAAAAACATGGAGGTGGGACAGGTTTAGAGTTCTACCCTTAATGATCTCATAAGGTGTCTTATTCAGATTGGATCTAACATTCACCATATTCAGCACATAATAGGCAGTGTTCACCGCTTCAGCCCAAAAGTATTTTGGAAGTAAATACTCAGTAAGCATGGCTCTAGTGGCATCCACTAAGGTTCTGTTCTTCCTTTCAGCTACCCCATTCTGTTGAGGGGTCCTAGGTGCTAAAAAATTATGGTTAATCCCTTACTCTTTACAAAATGTTCCAAACTTCACATTTTTAAACTATCCACCATGATCACTATGAATAGTCAAGATCTCACAACCTAACTTCCTCTGAATCCAAGTGGAGAAAGACTTAAATTCATTAAATGACTCATATTTATGTGACCAAAATTTAATCCAAGTGAACCTCGAGTAATTATCAACAATCACAAATCCATAGACTTTTCCCCCTAAGCTGGTAGTGCTAATGGGTCCAAAGAGATCCATGTGAAGGACTTCTAAAGGTCTAGAGATGTTGATGTCCTTAATTGAGTAAAAGGAGGACCAGACTTGCTTCCCTAACTGACAGGCATCACATAGGTGGTTCTTAGTGAACTTAAGCTTTGGGACACATCTAACTAAGTCCTTTTGGGTGACTCTTCTAAGAGTTTTCATGCTGGCATAATATAACATCCTATGCCACAACCAAGACTCATTACCAGTAGTTTCTAAGCAAATAGAAACATCAGCTTTAAAGTAACTTACATCAGCTTGTAGACATTATTGATCCTTTGTCCCTATAAAATAATTTTATCATTTAAGCTTATAATACAGTAAGTGGGTAGGAATTTGATGTTGTATCCTTTGTCACAGAGTTGACTGATACTTAGCAAGTTGTGT
The DNA here is from genome assembly GCA_019925795.1 of Dendrobium chrysotoxum. NCBI lineage: Eukaryota > Viridiplantae > Streptophyta > Magnoliopsida > Asparagales > Orchidaceae > Dendrobium > Dendrobium chrysotoxum. The sequence continues at coordinate 44,390,511 of CM034315.1, forward strand.
TTCAATCTATCTACAAGTAAAACATTGTCAATAATGAAATTTTGTGAATCACCATATATACCTGCTCCTACTACCTTCCTGGTGGTGTTGTCTCCAAGTGTAACCTTGCCTCTAGCTCTGGTCTCCAGCGAAATGAACTGATTTGGATGTCCTGTCATATGTCTTGAACATCCACTGTCCAGGTACCAAATACTCTCATGAGGCCTTTTGTAAGAGCACACCTACAAAATCATCAAATATCAGATTTAGGAAGCCAAATAGGTTTGGGTTCCTTCTTATGAAAAAAAGAATACAATGCATGTGTGTTGTGCTATGAAGCATGCAATTTGGGCCTCCACACCCAATGTGTACTATGATGAACAGTGCAGGTGTGTGAGATATGTCCTAGCATGCCATAACAAAAATATCTAATGCCAGGAAAAGGATTAACTAATTTACATGGGTGATAGTGCCTCTTGCTAGGTGTGTATGAAACATGCTTTGATGATTTTAAAATAGATTCTTCGAAAGGTGGAGGTGCATAAAATTATGCAAAAGTAGGAGGTGTTTCATTTTTCTCAAGAGTACAAATTTTCAATTTTAGAAATTCAGTTTTCTTTGTGAGACTTGCAATTTCAAACTTCAATGCTCCATTACTACTCTCCACTTCACATGCCATGTTATCTAATTCTTTAAAAGCTCTTTCTAAATCAACATGCGAGGTTTTTAATGAATCATGCTCAATAATCAATTTAGAATGCTTTTTGTTCAATTCAACAAATTTATCAAGTAAAGACATGTGATTACTATCAAGTGTAGAATGATCTTTAATCAAAATTTCATGCTATTTTTATAAATTCAGAAATTCTAATTACAGGCTAGCATAAATTTTCTTAAGTTTACTATATGATGAATGAATTTTTTCAGAAACATTAAATAACTGGTCATAAGTAAGCTCACATACCTCTTCTTGATCAGACTGATCAGGATGATCATCAGCCATCAGACATAAATTTGTAGTCTCATCCTCCGCTTCAGTCTCAGAGGAGTCGGATGCAGAATCTGCCCATAATGCCTTTTGAATCTGCTTCTTGTCCTTCCTGAACTTGGGTTTCTCCTCACCCTTCTCCTTACTTGGGTGAGCCATAAGTGTAGGACAATCAGTCTTTATATGTCCAGGCTTTTTGCATTCAAAATAAATAATATCAGATGAACCTTTAAAATTTTTACTGGACTTACCCTTGTTCCACTTCTGAAAGTTCTTATATTTCTTCCTTATAAAGCTTTTGAATTTCCTACTGATTAAGGAAACATCATCGCTATCAGACCCGAAAGAGTCAGTGTCAGTATCATTGGCCTTCAGCGCCATAATTTTCTCCTTCTTCTTCTCACCTGCATCAAGCTGTCTTTGGTTCACCGCTTACTCGTGAGCAGTGAGTGATCCAAGTAAGCTATTAATAGAATAAGTATTCAAATCTTTAGATTCAGTGATTGAAGTTATCTTAGCATCATAGAAAGAAGGCAAACATCTAAGAATTTTGTTCACTCTTTCATAGTTAGTGAGTTCTCTTCCTAAAGCATGTAGAGAAGTGACAATTTGAGTGAACCTAGTATACATTTCAGAAATCGATTCACTAGGTTTCATGCGAAAGAGTTCGTAGTCATGAAGTAAGATGTTCAATCTAGATTGCTTAACCTCAGATATACCTTCATAAGTGATGCACAATCTATCCAAAATTTTTTTATCAGTTGTATAAGTAGAGACACGCATGTAATCCTCAAATTTTAAGGCACAAAAAAAATAGTTCAAATATTTGGCATTCAGTTGGGCTAAGACCCGATCATCAAGAGTCCATTCAGTGAAAGGCAGTTCAGTTTTAACATTATTAACCATTCTAAAAGGTGCTTCATAGCCATCCTTAACAAGCATCCACATGCGATAATTAATTGATTACAAAAAGGTGGACATGCCAGTTTTCCAAAAATCAAAAGGTATGTTATCAAACAATGGTGGTCGTGTAATGGAATAACCTTCAGTAGTATTATGATTACCAAAGTTAGCCATGGATCAAATTCAAAAGTTTTTAAACTTAATTTTTGAATCCCGCTCTGACACCACTTGAAAGTTAAGTGGATATGCTCTGATACCACTTGAAAGTTTGATAGGGATGTTAATCCCTTATGAACTAGTCCCGAGGCTAACCAAGAGGGGGGGCGAATAGGTAGTTTTAAAAATTCGAGAGCAAAAAAACTATTACTAAAATCTTTTTAAATGTTTTAAAACTTTTACAGTCATGTGATGTTGTACAGATGTTTAATGATAACATAATAATAAGAACAATCACATAATCACCAACAAAAATAAGTGCGAAAAGTAATTGAAAAGAACACACCAGATTTTATGGTGGTTCGGAGCCTCCCCTCTGGGTATTGCACTAATACAAAGTGACTCTCCTTTTGCTCCCACAGCAAGGCGAAGAAGCCTATACAAGAACTCCTTTCCACTAACCCAGTGAGGTAGAGAACCTAAACTCCTTTTTCTTCCTCCTAAAGAAGGCAGAGAACTCGAACTCCTTTTGCTTCCTCCTGAAGCAGGCAAAGAACCCGGATCTTCTTGGGAACGATCCCACCAAGAACAACTAGCAAGATAAGAGATGACGATTGGAGAAGATGACTCTGATCCTTGCTTGGAGCAACCTTTGTGAATCCCTCACAAAATCTCCCTCACAAGATCCTCTCTCTCTCCCCCAAGCTCTCTCTCTCTAGGTTTTCATTAGTAAGGAAAGTGGCAAAAGATTTTTCTTGTTGAAAGAAATAGATCTTTTAAAGGAGGGGTCAAAAATTACCCTAAATCTCAGCTGGTCATTAAATATTGTTCAGGACGATCGTGCGATCATCCTGTACGATCAGTTTAAAATCACATGTATCAACCTAGACAATCTGGTTCCTCTGGATAATTAGTAGATAAGAGTTATTCAGATCATCCCGTATGATTCAACGATCATCCGGGATGATTAGTATAAATCAGGAATTTCATCTAGAAGATAGCTCTTGAACTTCTGCTAGACAATCTCAAAATGACTTGATCGTTCAGGATGGTATGTCTATCGTCCTTTTTGATTAGTTCAAAAAGTGCCAAAATCATTCGGTTCAAAGCTCTGGACGTACAGGTCATAACATGCTGGATGATTTTAAAATGACTTGATCATTGTGGATGATATGGGTATCGTCCCATACGATTAGTTCAGAAATGGGATTATTATCCTACACATAGCTCTAGATGTACAGGTGATAGGCACTGGATGGTCAAGATTTTTAATATATCATCCTATATGATCCTGTGATCGTCCAGGATGATATGATCGTATCAATCAGATATTAATTGCTTACCTTAATTACTAGACTAATTTAGGCATGATTATCAAGGATCATCCAGGATGATACACATATTATCCATGATGATCAGGCCAAATCTCTAAAAGTAAAATCTTGCCTAACTTGATCTGGCAGCTGAGAATTTTTGATTTGAGCCTATCATCCTGTAAGATGATCAGCTTAATCAAACAGACTTAACTTGGTCACCCTAATTAGCATTTCTATTTTCACTAGATCATCGGGGACGATGTGAATATCATCCAGGACGATCAGAATAAAAAATAAACGGAAACTCTAATTCACTAAAACTCTTCCCCTGAGTGTGTGTGTGCAAGGTTACTTAGCTAGGGGGTAAATTGTATTACATTTGACTCAATAAAGATGAAGATAGTATATTGGACCTAAATTACAAAACAAACTGACTCGATCTTGGACTGGCTTGAACTTGTAATTGATCCTGCGGACCTGAAAGATTAGACAATAAACTAGAAACATAAATATTTGCTATCATCAAAATCATAGTCCTTGAAACCCATATTTGCAACACAAAGTAAATAATATCAGAAGAAATCTTAACATTCTCACCTTCTTTACTGTTGTTCCACTTTTATTGATGTTAATGTTTGTGCTTTAGTAGACTTTTTAATTTGTTTGTAATTAATGCTAACTCTTTACGTTCATCATCTTCTGAGTCACTTTTATCCATGTGTTTAGCTTTTAGTACTATAGTTTCACCTGCATCTAAAAGCTTTTGACCCAAACCTTGCTCATAGGAAATGAGTGAGCCAATCAGATTATCAATAGAATATTCGTTCAACTTTTTTGTTTCATAAATAGCAACAACTTTGGCATCAAACTTATCAACCAGGCAATGTAAAATTTTATTGACCTTTTCAAAGTTTAAAAATTTTTTACCTAAAGCATGTAATGATGTTACAATTTACGTAAACCTACTATACATGTCTAATATCATCTCATAAGATTTCATGCTAAGAAGTACATATTTGTGCATTAGAATATTCAACTTAGATTGCTTAACTTCACTAGTTCCTTCATAGGTAATGCACATTTTATCCCAAATTTCTTTGCCAGTAGTATATGTAGATATTATCACGTAATCTTTAGAATTTAAAGCACAGAAAAAATAATTCAAACATTTAGCATTCAATTGAGCATAAATTTTTTCTTCTCTACTCCATTTAGAAAAAGGAATATTAATTCTTATGCCATTTACAAAATGAGAAGGTGCAGAGTATCCTTCCTGAATAAATATCTACATGTGATAATCTATTGATTTAAAGAAAGTAGACATACGAATTTTCCAAAAATCAAAAGTAATATTTTGATTACCAAAGTTAGCCATGGATAAAAATTCAAAAGTTTTTCAAAACTTGATTTTATAAATCCGACTCTAATACCACTTGAAAGTTCATGAGGGGTGTTAAACCCTAAAGAACTAGTCCCAAGGCTAACCAAGCCGAGGGGGTGAATTAGATTTTTAAAAACATCTTTAAACAAAAAGAAAATCTTTTTATATCTTACAACAAAAATGAATTAAATCAATAATAAAAAGATAAATCAGATATTTCACCCAAGTAGTTTAATGCAGTAAAATAAAGTGTAAAAAATAATCAGAAAGAACACACCAGATTTATAGTGGTTCAGTCCAGCCTGACCTACGTCCACTCCCCGGAGGCACCCTTCAAGAATTACACTACACCTTTAGTGAATCTCCTTTAGCCCCCACAGCTAGGCGGAGAAGCCCTTGCAAAATCACTTCAACCTTCCCCGGTGTGGTGGAGTAGCCAGTTTTAAAGAGATCTTATTCTTCCCAAAACATCCCTTGAGACTACCCTTGAATCCGATGGTACTTAGGTACAAGCTTGCCGGAGCAATCGTGTGAAACCCCCTCACACTCCCTCAAAAATCCCCCTTCCAAGGCTCTTCTCCCTCTCAAACTCCACTCTTTCCACTCTCCCTTTCAAACTCTCTCTTTAAGTTTTCTCCAAAAGAAATGAAGTCTCAATAGCTGCCAAAAAACACTTTCAAAGTCTTTGATAAGCCTTAAATAAAGGGCTTTAAAAACCCTTCCATATTAGTTCTGGCAGCAAAGATCATCCAAGATGATCGTAGGATCATCCAGGACGATGTGTTCATAAAGAGGGGTTCAGAAAATCCTAAAAACTTAATTATGCCACCAAAGATCATCCAGGATGATCTCAAGATCGTCTAGGATATTGTGTTTAAAAAGAGGGCTTCAGAAAACCCTAAAATCTAAATTCTGCCGCCAAATATTATCGAGTATGTTCTCAGGATCATCTAGGACGATGTGTAGAATTTGACCTGATAGTCAAGGACGATCACCTAGACTATCCCCTAGACGATCAGTTCAAATTTGAACAGATCATTCAGGATTATATTGGGTATCATCCTGGACGATTAGAAGAACAATTATGGTTTTTCATCTTGAACGATTTAGGAAAATTATATATGTAGGCAAACATCATCCAGTATGATATATAGATCATCTAGGACAATCTGATTGAATAATTTAACAATAATTAGTCCACTAATCACATGATTAATTTAGGTATAATTAACATTGATCGTCTAGGGCAATCTAGATTGTCTAGGATGATTAGAACAAAAATTAAATTTTAAATCCTTGCCTAAATTATTATTGGCGGGTATTTTCTAACATTATAAAGGATCATCCTGGATGATATAAATCATCCAATACGATTAGTTCAATGAGCTGATCATCCTAGATGATCGAAATCATCTAGTATGATTAGTTAAAAAATTAAACTTCTGGTTTTGAGTAGATCTCACTCCCTTGAGTGTGTGTGTGCTTGGTCACCAAGCTAGCAAACACCTTTACAGGACTCAACTCAAGAAATAAAAAATTACATCAATGAATAATACAGACTCATTATTCCATAACATATTCTACCCAATCTTGAGCTCTGATTCTTTTTTGGATGGTGCATGGTGTTCCTGAAATATTAGTATGCATACAAACAAGTATAGAATGAAAATACTAGGACATATAAAGATATCAGCCATAATGTTTGTTATTATCATAAACATAAACTCATGAGTTTGAGTCGCAATAATGCAATACACATTTAATCCTTTTCAAAGCCAAAGTCAAGATTTAATTCTTCTAGCAAAATCAGGCCTTGACATTTTACCCCCAACCCAATTGGTAGGGTGAAAGAGTCGAGCCAATCTCTTTGAGCTTTCTCAATAAATTTGTAAACACTTATGTTGAGTGTATATTCTATATATTTAGTTTCAAGAATTTGAGAAAACTCTATCAAAATTTAAAACCTCTAAAATCCTTATAAAAAATCACTCCAATCAATGTCAGTCACAATTGTTATATATATATATATATTTTTGAGAAATACAAAAGCAATTTTATTGAAAAGAAAGCTATTACAAACTATTATAAGAAACACATTATTCCTTTAACAAACATACAAAAGAAGGAGGAATACTACATAAACTAATATCATCCCAACAAAAATCCAAGTTAAGAGCAATGTTAGCATAAAGATCAGCTAACTTATTACAACATCTATCCACCCAATTAAAAATAACAAAGTCAAAATCCCTCAACCCATAAGAAGGATCCAAGTGCTCATTTCCAATAACACCTTGTTAATTTTTGAAATACCTTTGAAGAAGCTTGATGAAATTAGCATTATCACCATAAATAATGATCCCTTTATACTCTAGCATCCATTTTTGCAAGAAACGGTCGAACATTTAAACATCAAACAACACCAATTGATTCACGTCCCAATGAATCATACTAAAGCCAAAAGAAAATAAAAATCTCCCTCCATAGTCTCTAAAAACTCATCCAATACTTGTCTTATATGACGAGAGCAAGCATACATCCATATTCACCTTAATCCAATCAGGAGGAGGAGGATGCCAAGATTTCTTGAACAGTCCATAAGACTGATTAGCATCCCAGGATCTCGATGAAGATTTAATTAAACCTTGAAAATTGGAAATAGAAGCCATACTGATTGAATTAGAAGCAATAAAGGTGTGACTATCTTCACCATCCCCATGAATTCCTTTGCATCTAGACTTCCATGAAAGAAAAATAGCAGTGTAAAATATTTTACCAAATATATTATGAGTAGAAGCACTCCTATCCAGCCATCTATATCAATCAATAAATGAATCATAGACAGGGATAAAAAACCCCAAGTATTCAGAATCCAAATGATCTCCAACAATTTGAAGCATCCCACCATCACATGCTCATAATCTTCAATCTCCATACAACATCTAGGACAAGAACTATTTTCACACATCCTTCTTTGTTGTAGAAAATGGAATGTAGGAATTGCATTATGAAAGACCCTCCACCAGAATGTTTCTACCCGAGAGTTGAGTTTCAGCTTTCTCAACCAACCCCAATGATGATCTACGGGATTATTAGAGACCATAACATGATAAATAAGACCAGAAATAATCTTACCAGAAATTTGGTATATCAACTCCACTTGATCTTCAAGAAGATTTGAGTAGATTTACATTTTACTGATCAGCAAAACCAGCTCCTCTCCAAAAAACATTCTCAGCCTCTCCATGTCCCATACACCATTGAAAATGAACTCCTCTACCAACATTTCAAGATCAACATCCTTAGAAACAAAAGTTGGCCAATTAATGATGCTCTTATTAAGAATCCAAACATCCTTAAGCACATATGTAGATCTCCCATCCACCACTCTCCATCTCATAAGAGGATCCTGAGCACTAGAACCTTCAGTTATAATCTTCCATGATACAGAAACTGACTTCCTCAAACCAGAATTCCAACATCTCGTACCATACCTAATGGCCAAGGTCTTATCTAACACAGAATTACTATCATCAAGATAGTTCTAGGCCATATATTTCCTACAACATCCTCTTATTGTTTAATATACGCAATGCAACATCAAATCTAAATCTGGGCTCTAATATTTCACCACGAGCAAATTAACGGGATAAAAGAGTTGAGTCAAAATCTCCTGATTTTCTTTTTCATTTTGTAAATCATCATGTTGAATGCAAATACAACATGTTGAGTTTCAAAAATCAAGGAAAATTTTTTAACTTTAAAAAATTCAAACAATTCTTAAAAATTCAATCAAATTAAATCCAAATCATTGTTGCTATATACATTTTTTTACAATATTCTCTTATAGTCAAACATATACAATAAAAATTTAACTTTTCATCAAATTCAAATCAATCTTTATATTTTATCATTGCATGTCATATTATAGCTCTTATAATTCAGTATATATTATAAAATATAAGTTTCTTTTTGAATTAAATTCAGAATAATTCTAATTTAAATCTTCTCTTTTCAAATTCCAAAAAAATCAATTCCTCTATAAAAGCTAGTAAGTTTTTTTTTTAATTGACTGGGTTCTGTACGTCATGGAATTAACTCTGAACAAGTTAATCCAGTTCTGTTTGATTGAAAAAGTATAGTTTTGAAAAGGTTAATTATCTTTGTGAATAATCTAAAAATTGACATTTAAATTTTAATTCTGAAATTGAACATTCATTAGTAATGATATACTATCTCAAAAGATAGAGATAAAATCTCCTAAAGGGTTCAAATTTAGAATTATTAATCTGATCCTGAATATCATAGCTAGATTCAGGAGGGAACCACATATAATCCCAAAGGATTAAAATGAAGTTCTGTCAAATATTTGGCTATGATAATCTAGATAAATTATCATTGATTTCATATTCAAAATTACATCAATAAATGAAATATCATCCTGAAGGAAGAAAATATCATTTATTGTTAATTACTTGAATATGATGACGACGATCATCATTTTTTTGTTTGATTTCCCAAAGGTAATTAATTAAGGGTTTTGAAAAATTTGATTTTGAAAATAAGGTCTGGGTTTCTAAATCTCCAACGAGCACAAGCCCTCGTAGTTAATTACATCATAGGAAATCAAAAATTTCCTGCAAATACTCTCAATTAAAATAGCGATACAAATTTTATTTAAAAAATTCAAAGTTCGATCTCAAAGGAGGTAAGGATTGGAATTTCCAAATGGGATTGGTTAAAAGTTGAACACTTATTTTTGGAATCAAAGGAGGAAGAGTAGGACGTGTCTTGAGATTCTAAATTACTTCAGAAACATCCCAGTTTATCCTAAGTGTTGGGCTTGAGTTTGATGGAAGGAGATTTACATTTGAGTGATTGATTTTATTAGAAAGTTTGGATTCAATTCCCAGAGGTTGAGGACCTAAGATTTAAAATCTGCCTTAGAATCTAAGTCTAAAGTGGGTACTAAAAATCAGTGACCCGAATCATAACTAATACAATGCAATGCTGGAGTTACCCCAGCCTGGATTGGGAAGCCAGCTAAACCACCTAAGCGCTTCAAAACCATGTGCCCGATCTTTAAATGAAACAGTTGGTAGGGATGTTGTTTAAGATTGGGTTTAAGGAAAGCGGGGCCAATATCTAGAATAGATCCTTAATTTGGCCCCTTAACTTATGTTGGGTGAAATGCTTAAACTAAAATGTTATTAAAGATTTGGCTCAATTTTTATTTTATTACTAATGCAATGCATGCTAGTTGACTTGAATGCTTAAAATATGTATGAAGCAATTTTTGAAAAAGGCTTAAAAATAGTTTTACCCTAGAGATTGCACAATATCCCCTTGACAGCATTGCACCCTAATAGGTCAGGTGGCTTGTCGGAACTAGCAAGCAGAGAGGTTCCTAATAAGGTAAAGAAGATTTAATATGAATGTATGAAAAACTCCCAGCGGTCTGGGCTTACTTCTTAAAAGCATTAGAGTTTTTATGTGAGCTTAAATATTTTAAATTTTGTTTAAGTAGAAATAGTTTTAAGCGTGTCCTCACGAGACTCCGATCGGATTCCAGGTTAAATTAAAATTGGCATGCAATAATCGCAAAAAAATTACTAAAAGCATGCAAAATTTTAATCGTAATCAACACATCAACAATAAATCAAATCAATTAAATTTAAAATTCAAAATGAAAGTCCATAGGCAAGTGCCTTTTAATTATACAACTCAGGGTCTACAGGAAAAGTAAAGTGGCCGGGCACCATTGACTACAACCCAGATTCTACTCCTAAGACATATGTGGCTTTGAGAATTGGGATTCTAGTTGTTCTCCATTTCTTGGTCCTTCTGGAACTCCTTGGATTGTTGGGTCTTGATATCCAAATGAAAAGAAACTCCCTGTGGATAGGGGTGTTATCTTTTCTCTTTGGATACTTTGAAAGTATCCTAACTTAGTCTTCCAAATGGAGGAGGACTCTCCCCTAAGGGAGGTTCTCTCCTCTTTGGAATATAAGTAGGATATATACATCCCATCTTAAGTCACTTAACACATTATAAGTCAACATTGAATCAAATTACATTTAAATTCAAAAAAAAAAAATCTAGACTCGATCCTGCAGGGTAATCAATAATTATAGAAACATCCCAAGCAGTTAATATATCAAAATTTAAAAGCTCAAGTTCACAGCCACGCTTGTCCATACTCTTTTAATTTAAAAGCGGTCTTACCATTTTGAAGCACCTGCACAAAACATTTTCAATTTAAAGCTTTATTAATTACCCCCTTTTAATTTTAAATGCCCTGTATGAGCATGGCTACCTGTATAAGATTGAATTAGAATAAATCATCCCTAACCAAGGAGTAGATCTAATGCACAGTCAATCACAATATAGAGTACAGTAGGTAAGTAAATAATCAATCATTTCTTCTACTAGCAAATAGCATGTTATAAAAACTTAAAAATCTAACACACAGTAGAAAAGTAAACACCGACCTAGCCTAAGTAGGATACTTGATTGAAGTTATTTGATGTTCTGGTTGGTTGAAGGGCTTAAGAGATTTAAGTTTAAATTTAAGTATTAATGGCTTAATTTATTTTAAAATATATTTTAAAAATTATTATTTACCACCTTTGTTTCACACTGAGGCTGTGAAGTTTATTTCACCTTCCTTGGGGCTAAGTTAATAGCCTTATAGGCCTGGGTTACCTAGTGATACCCGATATGATTAAGTGATTTAATTTGATTAAAAGTTGAAAGTTAATTAATTTTTTAATTAATGTTGGCTGATTGATGATTTTTAAGATCTAATTTATTTAAGTTTTTTATTAACCAGTTCATGGCATTATGCCACCAAGCTCGAGGAACAAAGCCTCCTTAGAACATATAGCCCCGCAGCTCGGAGTAGTCCAGCCTATAAACCAGGTTAATGTATTTGAATTAAGGATTTTAAATTTAGTTAAATTATCATTAATAAATTAGAATTATTTTTTACACTCCTTTGAATCCATTCGTGGTGTTCTGTCACCAGGCTCGAGGAACAAAACCTCCTTAGAACATGTAGCCCCGCAGCCCGGAGTAGTCCAGCCTAAAAACCTCTTTTCATGAGTGGTTGTTATGTATTAAAGGGTAAGTTGAATATTTTAATCATTAAATTAACATTTTCTTGAATTTGAAGTCAATTATTAAAACTTGGAATTTTTTGGATTATTTTATTCATTTAATTAAGGGGTCAATAGTTCACTTTTTGATTAAGAGTTATTTCTGGAAAGTTAATATTTTTATAAAATACTAGACCTTAATACGATTAGTTAGACTATAAGTATGCTAGATTTGGATTTTTTTATATTTTATTGTAAAGGTTTGAAGTTTTGACTTGATTTTGAGTTGAAGTTTGACCAAAAGTTGACTTTTTCAACTTTGATTGAATTCTAGAAATTGGGTATTTTTGATAAATATTTGACCTTAATATGAGTTGAATGCCTTTTTGTTTGATTGATTTGAAGTTTTCTTTAATTAGTTATGAATTTTTAAAGTTTTGATGTATTTATTAAATTATTTAATTAACTTAATTAGGAGGCTTTTGATGATTTGAATCCAAATTGATTCCAAACTTCCTGAAATCACCTCCAAAGATCAGAAATGATCTAAGGAGGGATTATCAAGTATTTGAGAATTTTTTGGAATTTTTAATTATTCTTAATTAATTAATTTAATTAAATATTCATATTCATTTAAAATTAAATTAAGTTTGATTTTAAAGTCTAGTCAATGAGCTTTTATTTTTCATTGATTAAAGGTTCAATTTTGGTCAGTTAGAGGTCTTATTTGTAATTTTTGGATTTAAATTTGATTCATTATCTTTTTGGAAGATTCTGGACATAATTATGGTTTAATTTTGATTAAATTAAGTAAGGGGCTTAATGATTTTTAAAACTAGTAGAAAATTTTTCTAGGGCTGAGAGTGTCACTAAGTTTAAGTGGTTTGAGTTTCAAGTCAAAAGGAAGTATATCCTAATTATTGAAATTTTTCTAAGTTTTCTAATCAAGGTCCTTAATTATTGTCATTAATGATGTCATCAAATTTAATGGGTTTGAATCAAACTTTCTAACCCTCAAACCTACATGAATGATATACACACATAATCACAATCAATTCCTAGATCTAGGAGAGCCCTAAACTAAGTGGTGTGTGCATCATAAGCATGTAATAATTAAAATGACTTAATTAATTAAAAGATTATTCAATGAGCATTAACTTAAGTAATTAGAATAATCACCACTCCACATTAATGCTATTCAATTATGCTCAATCAATGTTTAAAATTTCAAGAGATCTCTCAAGAATTAAAGACTTAAATAAATATAATTTTAAAATAGATTTCAATATATATATATATATATATATATATATATATATATATATATATATATATATATATATATATATATCTAGTGTGAAAGTTTTAAAAATAGAATGATTAAAAATATTGTTAAAATAATTTTTAAAGACTTAAGAGATCTTCTGATTTTTCAAAATAATTAATTAACTATTAATTAAATGTTAATATCTTCAAATAGCTCAAATTATTTAAAATAAATTTAAATTAAAAATTTAAAATTAATCTTAAATTAAAGTATTTAAAATTTCAAAATTTTTGATATATTATTTAAATTTTTCTAAATTAATATGAATTTTAATTAAAATTTTAAAGTTTTAAGTCAATTAAGGTATTTAAATTAACTTCAAATCAATTAATAATTAAAATACTTATTAAATCAAGTTAAATTAAGTTTTAAATATTTCTAAAATTCTAAATTATTTAAAATAATTTTATTTAAAAATTTTTTATTATTTGAATTTAATTTAACTAAATATTAATTAAATATTTAAATATTTAATTAATTAGAAATTATTTATAATATATTTCAATCTAATTTGAATTCAAGTTAAAAAATTTTAAACTAATTCTTCAATTATTGAAACATTTAAAAAAAATGAAACTTTTTAATTAAAGAACATTTTAACTTAATATAAGGTTAAAATATTAATAAAATATTTAAATAATTAAAGAATTAAAATTATTTAAAGGTTTTAAAGTATTTTAAAATAATTTCAATTTTAGATCATAAGAAAATTATAATTTAATTATTGATATTTCAAAATAAAATTTTGAAAATTTTAGATTAATATTAAGTTAAATCATAATTAAAATTAAGATATTTAATTATTTAAAATAAGTTAAATTATATTAAATATTTTTAATTGTATTTTAATTTTAAATTAAAGAGATTAAAAAAAATCAGTTTAATATATTAATCAAAAAATTTTGAGCTTAAAAAAATAATTTTTATGATTTTTTTTAGAAAATAGTATTTGAAATAAAAAAAGCATTTAAAATAATATTAAAATGCATCAGATCAATTTTGGTGGCGGCGGTACCATATGGCGGCTTTGGGTTTGTCCAGCAAAAAGAAAAGGAGGCAGGCAATCATTTGAAATGATTGTGCCGTCGCGCAATCATTGCAAATGATTGCGGTGGCGGCGTGACTAGGTCCCACGGCCGCTTAACCACGTCAGCAGATCTTGCCCACCGTTGGATCTTCTGCCACTTGATTCAACGTCCCTGATCAAGTTGAATGAAAAGCATATTGGAAGGATGAGATCTACGATCGAAGGAAAATGTGGAATAGCATAATTATAACCGTTGATCTCAAGATCAACGGCTCAAGATCCATGCAGTTGATACAATAGCGAACTGAAGACTTAGAACTCATTTTCAGCTCATTCTCTCAAATGGATTAACCAAATAAATTGAAATTTTAAACCTAGCTAGCTGTAATGAATAGAAGTCATGTGGACGTGTTTATATTGCTTAAAAAACACTTTTAGAAATGTTATTTGACTCTAGGTGCAATAGCTAGGGTTTAAGTTTTAAGAAGATCTTACCGACAGATTTGGAAAAATTTTTGAATCTCTGAGCTTGTTGATTGCCCACACAACTTTTCCCTCTTAAACTCGCAGTCTGATAAGCTACGGATTAACTGGAAGAAGCCTTGGATGGATTTGGCTTAGGTTCATCGGTGATTTCATCACCGGCATGGTTTTAGCGAAGGATTTGTTGTTGAGGATAGTAGAGGATCTCCTTGGGAGCTTAAACAAGAGTCATTTTGGGTTAGAGAGGCTCTAGGTCGAGAGAAAGAGCTAGGGTCTCAAGCATGCTCCAAATGGGGATTTCCCCCTATTCCAATGTCCATAGACCATTTTGGACGGTCTTGATTGATTTAGAGACTAGCTAGGATATTGCCAAGTGTCTCCAAGGTGGTTATTTTGGCAGGGAATCAAAAGGATATAGTACCATGACATGGAAAGGTAACATTGTCCTTTAGAGCACATGGGGAGGATTAGGGCTACTTTAGACCTAATGTAGGGATTAAGGCCAGATCTAAGGATTGCTTAGAAGATTCTAGGCCATAATTAAACTACTGGAATCAAATGGGATTGGAGTGTAATGAGTTAAAAAAGAGATTTGACTATTTTTGACCCATTCACTTGATTATTGACTATGTTGACTAGTCAACAGTCAAATGGACTACCGATGTGGAAAATGGGAGAGTATTAAGTGCTGAAGTAATGGTTTAAAATAGATGTAATAACCAACAATTAAAGTTTGAATGAAATCATGAAGGTTTGATGTGATTTGACCAAGATTTGACAAATTAACTAAGCCACTATGATTATGATTTGCCTTATGATGGACTTGGATGGGCTTAAATCATCAAATGAAATAGAGTTAGAAGTTTAGAGAAGGTTTGAAAGCATAAATCCAATGCTTGAATGAAATGGCTTATATATGAGAAAACTTGAACATGGGTTAAGGGTTAATCAAACCAAATCAAAAATGGTTTGACTCTAAGTGGGTTTGAGAATATTAAAAGCATCAAATGAAATAAATTTGAGGCATTAAAGGCATTGATTTGATTGAATGGGTTTGATTAACTCATTTGAACCCTTAAGGGGTAAATGAGTCAACTTAGGTTAACCTGGTTAACCAAGTTGACCCAGGGGTTGGATTTGGACTCAACAAGTTCAATTTGATATTTGAAATTTACTGGAGGTGGTCTCATGTAGTTTGGAGATCATTTGATTTGAAATGTGCATTTGAACCCCTAAAGGGTATTTTGGTCATTTTGACCCCTGGTCGACTGGGGGTCAAAGTGAGTCCAACAAAATGTAGTTTAATTGTCAATGAGTGATAATCAAGGGTCTGGAAGTGATTGGAGGCTTTGGAGAAAGCTCCAAGGCCAAAATTCACTAGGTGATAGGTCTAGTGGCATGCCGTAAATATTTGAATGTTTTACAGCCTTTGGAAATCAATTAAATTTCTGGGGTTAAAGATCTTAGAATGGGCTCAAATTTGGAGGGTTGCCTCTAGAGACATGTCATATCAATGTGGAATTGATAGACTCTAAATCAGAAGTCATTTAACTTAGGTTTTAAGTGTTTACATATTTATTAAAAAAGGCTTTTAGGATAAGATCTTTAAGCCTTGGATTTATATCTGAAAATTTGGATTTGAACTAGATGCTGGAATTTAAGTTATCCTAATTACTTATGATCATTTGAGATGATTATAGGTGATAGGATAGCATTGAAATTTGATAGAAGATTAGATTAACTGGATTTTGAGCTAGAGATTGAATTGACTAGGGATCTAGACAAGTTTGAAGTCTAAATGGGGTTAAAATCAAAATGGATTTGATCTAGATTGACTTAGATTCAGGTTGAACTAAAGTTTAAATTGATCAAAACTAAAATTATTTTGAAATCTAGATTGGTCCTAGAATCTTGAAGGACTCTAGGGTCTAAAATCTAGAAGGATCCTAGGGTCTGAATTGATCTAACATCTAGGCAGACCCTAGGGCCTAGATAATTCCTAGGGTTTGAATTTGATCTAGCATCTAGATTGATCCTAGAGTCTAGAGTCTAGGAAGATCCTAGAGTTTAGATTAGTCTGGAGTTTCATTGAATTTGAATTTAAAGTTAATATGGGGATAAGATTGATTTGAATATGGATTAACCCTAAAGTCTAGATTGATCTTAGATCAGATTGATCCTAGGGTCAAGATTGATCCTAAGGACTGAAAGGATCCTAAGGCCTGGATTGGTCCTACTGACCTTACACAAAATTGAGGTCAACAAGTTTGAAATGGGATTTAAGACTCTAATGCTGTCAAATAATAGGGGAACCATAATAAACCTCATCGCTGAGGGCAACAAAGACATCCCCCTGGTAGAGATAGCTTTTGGGGTGGGGACTAACTCCCCCATTACCATAATAGAGGAAGTTGCTACCCCTGTGCCTGCTGTATACTTTAGGGAGGATAAGGAATAGAAGCCCATTGTTAAATTTCAAGTGAACTCCATGTTTGAGAAGGGGTCCTCTAGTGTAGAAGCCCCTTTTAGTAGCAAGAACACAAGGAAAACCTACCTAAGGAGGGCTAGGAAAAAGATAACTAAGATAAGGAAGATGGCCAAGCAAAAAGATTAAAGTTTGGTAGAGCCTAAGGTTAGTAATTAGCTATCCATTCCTTCCTCTTCTCCACTCCTAAAGGGAAGTCATTTCTTTTCCCTCACAGTTGTTGTAGGGAAGGAGAGAGTCTCCAGGATTGCTAGCTCTCCACCATGCCCAATGGACTATTTAATCAAGAGAACTCCTAAGGAAAATAGACTCTGATAATAAGGATGTTACGGAATATCATCCAAACCTATGCTGCTCAAGAAAGTCAAACTAAATAACAATACATGCGGCACATGAAGGGGGTGATCTCAGACGTGTTTGAGAAGGAAGTTTTAAAGGAAGAAAAATCAGAAGCTAGGAACCTGACTCCTCAGTTAGTGAGGAGAAATAAAAAGTTTGTTAAGCAACATGTCAAGTCAGTTTTGGTGGATGGATATTACTAGGTGCCTCATCTCCTTTCTATAAAAGATAAAGAAGATAGTTTTAATCAAATTTGGCAAGGGTCTCCCTCTCAGCGGTAGACTGCTAATCACACCTTCAATATTATCAAAGCTTGCCCTAGTGATTGTCAAATCTAAAGAGTTTGTTGAGGATTTGAGAATTCAAGTGTTAAGGGCAAGAGGCCCATATCACCTAAGAAGCAGTATATATTTAAGAAGGTGAGCAAATTTGGAGGTATCCATATCAGAGATAGTTTAGTTATACTAGCAGTTGATATCCCCTGACTCCCCATTAAGGGATGTGAGGGTTCTACTCCTATTGATGCTAGAGTTCCCACTTTTTAAACTCCTTTATCACCTATTAAGATGGATATCCCTCACCCTATCGAGGATATCACCCTAATAACTATTAACCCTAGGATAGTTAGAGGAGAGGGGACAATTTTAGATGTTGATGAGCAAATGTTAGATCCGCTAGCTGTGAAGTTTATCATCGAAAGAGATCTTAAGATCCAAGAACTCCTCTCTAAGATTGATGAGAGAGAATTTGAGGAGCTGTTAGAATGTAAAGGATACCTCCCAGTAGATCTTTCCATAATTGATGGTAGACCAGCCGATGAAGTGGTTTAGGAAATATGATTTAGTTCCTTATGTCGAAGGTTATCGAGGCCTTAAGATGAGAACTATCAAAGCCTTCGACCCAGATTTGGATGGTTTTTTCATGGAAGTGGGTACTACCATAATCATTTGTATGTTTGAAACAAGAGTATCAACCAAAGATGCTAAGCCTTCAAGACATCGGTCTGATAAAGAAGAGGATCAGTAGCAATAAATTAAGACTCAGATGGCTTAGTCAAATTGAATAAGAAGGATGAGTACATCAAGAGTGGAAATGAAACTTGAGGAGATGATGTTAAGGGTATAACAAATGCAGAGTCAGCTTGTTAAAGCCCAGCAATCTCAACTCGAGAAGTTGCAACCTATAGTATGCATAGTGGGTGAGCATAGCAGGAAGGTAGATTCAAGCCTCAAGATTCTAAAAGTTACCTCTCCAATTTCTCCAGTAGATAAATACATCAGCCAGATGATTGAGACCTAGCTAAGGGAGGCCTTAGTCCATTCTTACGGGACTATATCTATTACAAAGGGTAGATCCTACCCCGAGGAATATGATCTAGTTCCTTATCTAAAGGATTTTATGCCACCTTCTTTTAAAATTTTCAATGGTTTAGAAAACCCAAGACAACTTCCGGACCATTTTTGAGCGAGCTTTCGCAACATAAGGGGGTTGGATGCTCTACTCTTTTGCCTGTTTATGAGTAGTCTATCTGGTATTGCTTTTGAGTGATACACAAATTTGCTGAATAGTTCAGTGAAAACTTTTATAGACCTCGAGCGTCTATTTTTAAGATATTCTTAGGAGCTTAGTAGAAAATAACTGTGAGGAATCTCATCATAAAAAAGAAAAAGCCAGGAGAGTCTTTGGTTGAGTACATCTTATGGTGGAAAACCTCTCGATGAAATGTGAACCCTAATTATAGGAGCAACATGCAGTGGAGATTCTTCTAAAAAATATTCACGGGCCTATTACTTTTCTGCTAAAGGGGCTTACGATCAAAACCTTTGAAAAGCTTCTCAATAAAGCTAATAATATATTTGAAGAGGCTTCTAGAATGCCATTCCTAAAAGATTCATCTGAGGAGAAGACATCCAACAAATTGTTAAAGTCTTTTGAGAAGAGAATAGGCATAATTTCAGTACTTTACAAGGGTAAGAAACCAGCAAGTCCTAAGTCTAGTGATCCTCCACCCCAGCTAATCCAGAACCTATAACCCTTCTAGGTAACCTCTCAACCTAATAGGGAGCCTTACCCAATTTCTTTTAAAGAGAGATTGGCTTGTATGTATCCATTTAAAAGGGAATCAATAAGTAAAATTTTTAATAGCCTTACAAAATTCAGACAGCTGATTGTTAGAGGCCAAGAAGCTAGAAGAGACAAATAAGAGGGATGACCCTAATTTTTCCTCCTACCATCGCATGTTGGGCCATACAATCAAAGACTGTATAGTCTTTAAGGACTAGCTAGAGAAGAACTTCCGTCAAGGTAACATAATTATTTTAAAGGACTACTTGGTTATCCTGATCAGGGGTATGTCAAGTCAATCTTAGGTAAACACTCTAAATCTTTCTCTATTTATTGAAGATGGTTGGGATATAGCTATATCCTAGGACTTTAAAAAGTTGATTAATAAGTCTTTTTATATTTCTCAATAGTTACCGATAAGAGCCTGAGGCCCGATTAGGGAGGTTGACCTAGAGGCTTTGTAGGAGGACGTTGGATAGTTTCCTCTCCAGTAGTTATAAAAATTATTATAATTAATAAAAATGAAAAGAGAGATACTTTTGTAGAGAGAAAATGTATTGATGAGAGATGTGTATAAGTGGTGGATTTTGGCTCAAAATCATTATTTCCATTATTGTTATTTAACTTTTATTTTGCCACACCAAAGGCAAAGGGTCACAAATTAATAAAAAATGATCCTTCTGCAAATATTTTGATGATTAATGTTGAAAATATATTTTAAAATGACTTTTATGTTGAATAAAATAAAGAATTAGTTGAGATTGCTCAAGAAGTTCAGAAACTCAACTCTCCAGATTTGACCCTTCAAGAGGAAAATGAACCTGAAGTCCTATCAGATGGCGATACCACTAAAATGAACTTTCAGTGGAGTCCTATTATGATAGACTTTTTAGATTTAGATCCCCCCACAGAAAATGATAATCAATTACCTAAGGAGATTGTACAACCCATGGTAGTTTATCCTTCTGATCACATCATGCAAGTACAACTATATGGCAATAAGGTCTTACCCCCTCAACTTCCTTCCCAAGAAAAAGGCAAGCAAGTTGTCTCCAGTGATTTGATTCAAGTCCCCACTCAATAATCAAATCCTCCTTCCAATCCACTGTCCAATCCATTGGGTCCTGGTCTTGAACTTCCCAAGGTTGATTATAATGACTAAGCTCACCTTAGGAAGTTACCTGCTAAGTTGAGCATTTAGAATACTCTCATCATCTCAAAGGAGATGAGGGAATATGTAATTAAAGCGCTTGTCAACCTAGAGCTTTTCCTAGCTCAATTAGCTTAGACTTTTGAAGAAGAAGTTTTATACTTCCAAGAAATCCCAGGAGTTACCTTTTTCGATGAGGATGTACTCCTAAGAACTGCCAATCACAATCACCCACTTTTTATCACTATAAATGTGGGCGAATTCAAGTTATTAAGAGTACTCATTGATCTAGGTGTATGGATCAATGTGATGAATATACAGACTCTCACATAACTTAGAGTTGATACTAGCAAGCTCTCAACCTACAAGTTGCTACTTCGTGGGTTCAATGAAAAGACCGATAAGGCTTTAGGTTCAATTACCTTCTTCTAAAGATAAGAGAGTTAAAAATAGAAGCAAAATTTCATATAATTGATTTAGAGACATTCTTTAATGTGCTCTAGGTAGGCCCTAGATCCATGAGTATATGTTGGTTTCTTCTACCCTACACCAATGCATCAAGTACCAATGACATGGTAATGAGTATGAGATTAAGGGTGATATGCAACCATTATCTATTCATGAGATCAGGATCAATGACGATGCTGTATACTATATACCGAAAGGGTTGACTGCTTGTTTTAAGGTAGAAATTAATGTCAAAGAGGAGAAAAAAAAATTAAAGTTCAAAAGCAATTTAAAAGTTAAAAGAAGGAAAAGTCAAGAATAAAAAAAGATAAAATTCATGTAACGAAGATGATGTCGAGCGCGTGGTCATTAGGCCTCCAAATAGTTTACCTCAAAGAGGTGGGAGGATGGCCCAAAGTGTACGTGGTTGAGGCTGTACTTTAATTAAAAAAGAAATCTCCCAATGTATATCAAACTAAATCAAGTTTAGATGAAGAATCAAAAAAGAGGGGTGCAAAAATTACTTTTAACTATCAAAAAATAAATCCTCTTTCAAAATTTGATCTCATGTTAGAATCGAATAATGACTTAGAGGGAGATAATTCAAAAGTTTAAAGTGATAAGCCTGAATTAACTCTTTATGAAAAGCTTAGTAAGGTAGTTGAATCCTTAACCTTAACCCCACTATTGGCCAATAGCATCTCAGGGTAAATGATTAAGGATGCCCCTAATAAGGTGGACAAGTAAAGAAAGTCTAAAAGTTCTTCCTTGGCTCCTCCTTCTCAATGAATAAAGATGAAGTAACCCTTGAAGAGGTAGGTTTTAATGAATTAATGGATTTAACTTTTTGCTATTTTCCTATTGGTGTCAAAAATCTTATCTCTAAAGTGAAAGTTCGATAGGGATGTTAAGCCCTAGTGAATTAGTCCCGAGGCTAACCAAGTAGGGGGGTGAATTGGTTATTTAAAAATTTCACGACAACAATGACAATCTTTTCAGTACTTAGCAGCGAAAACAAGTAAACAAGAATGAAAAGATCAATCATAGATATTCACCCAAGTAGTTAATATCAGAAAAGTAAAATGCAAAACTGAATCAGAAAAGCAAACCAGATTTTATAGTGGTTCGGTGAACTTGACCTACGTCCACTCCCCGGAGCCTCCCCTCTGGGTATTACACTAAACAAAAGTGTCTCTCCTTTTGCTCCCACAGCAAGGCGGAGAAGCCTGTACAAAACCTCCTTTTCACCACACGGTGAGGCAGAGAACCCGACGTCCTTTTTCTTCCTCCTGAAGCAGGCAGAGAACCTTCGACCTCCTTTTGCTTCCACCTGAAGCGGGCAGAGAACCCGGATCTTCTTGCGACGATCCTTCCAAGACGAACACCAACTAGACGGTAGATGACGAGCGGAGAAGACGACTCTGATCTGTTCTTGGAGAAACCTTAGTGAATCCCTCACTAACTCCCCCTCATAAGATCCTCTCTCTCTCTCCCCCAAACTCTCTCTCTCTAGGGTTTCTCTGGACAGGAATGTGGCAAATAATTTTTTCTAAACAAAGAAAAAGATCTTTTATATGAGGGCTCAAAACCAGCCCTAAATCTCAACTGGTCGGCCTAGATCGTCCAGGACGATCGATAGATCGTCCTGTATGATTAGTTCAAAATCAGCTGATTCAATCTGGACGATTTGGCTCTTTTGCACGATTAGTTCAAAAAGTTGTTCATATCGTCCCGTACGATCCTGCGATCTTCCGGGACGATTAGTGTAAATTGAGGAATATCATCCAGGAGACAGTTCGGGTCGTCCAGAGAAACTTGTGCTGGACGACTCAAAAATGACTTGATCGTCCAGGCCGATAGGGTTATCGTCTTGTACGATTAGTTCAAAAAGTGCCAACATCATCCTGAACACAGTTCGGGTCGTACAATTGAAATGCACTAGACGATCATGATCGTCCGAGACGATCCTGCGATCGTCCAGGAAGATATGATCGTATCAATCAACAGTAACTTGCTTTCCTTAATTACCAGGTTAAATTAGGCATGATTGTACTTGATCATCTAGGATGATACACGTATAGTCCGGGTCGATTAGACCAAGTATCTAAAAATAAGAACTTACCTAACTTGATCTGGCGGCTGAGAATTTCTGATTTGAGCATATCATCCTATACGATCCAAAGATCGTCCAGGACGATCTGCTTAATCAGAACCTCTTAACTTGGTCGCCCTAATTAGGGTTTCTATTTTTACCTTATCGTCCAGGACGATATGACTATCGTCCAGGACGATCTAAACAAAAAATGAATAGAAACTCTAATTCACTCAAGCTCTCCCCCTGAATGTGTGTGTGCAAGGTTACTTAGCTAGGGGATCAGTTATATTACAATTGACTCAAGAAAAAGAAAATATTACATTGGACACACTTGGACCCGATCTTGAGTTGGCCTGAGTTGCTTGTGATCTTTTGTGCCTGTAACGGGTTAGCCAAGCAAAACATAATAGACACATGTTTGTCATCATCAAAACTAGATTTGCAACAATCTCCCCTTTTTGATGATGGCAAACATTTATACAGTAGTTTGAAAATAGAAATGACTAGGAAATCGAAAAATAAATATTTTTATTCCAAATTTTCATTTAACAATCAAACTAACACAGAAAACATAACACATAACATAAACTGAAATGACTACAAACTGACTCCCCCTTTTGACATCACAAAAAGGAGGAGGGTAAAACAGAACACAGAAATCTAAGTACAAAACATAAAAGAAAACAACTACAAAACAGAAAACTAGAACAGAGGCGGATCCTGATCGAAAGGATGAGGTGGAGGTGGTGGGTTGAAGTAGTGTGAACCGCCTGAAAGTGGGCTCCGATCCAGGCAATGTCCTGGTCATGCTGCAATTGCTGCTGCGCAGCATAGTCCGTGAAGCGCTGGATGTCCTCGGCATGCCGCTGCTCCTGGGTGGCCACATAGGAGTCAAATCTGGCCTCCCACTGATCGAAGCGCTGCACCAGGTGGTCAAAGGGAGAGGCAATACTAAGGGGAGCAGGTGCCTCTGGTGCAACAGGAACTATAATAGCCTCTTCCTCTTCTTCCTCAACATCCGGGGCAGGCTCCGAATGTAGTCGGGTGCTGTGTAAGACGTGGAATGAGTTGTTTGTGAAGAAGGAAGGAGGGACATTAGGAGGGACAGGATACTGAAGGTCATATTTTATCTCTAAGGCATAATGAATAAGATGACCTAAAGCTAGATTTGGGCGACGCCTGTGACCCGGATCTCTAATGGTGGTTAGGTGTTCTATGTATCGGATAATCATATCGGAGGCATTAAACTCTCGACAGGCCATGATGTAGTAGGTGGTCAAGGACAGTAGCGGGGTAATGTGAATTCGATCCCCTGCCTTTGGAATGACGGAGGAACGAAGGACGTGCTGAATGGTCCGTGCGTCCTTGAGAAGGGAAGTGCAAGCGTTGTCATGATAGGGTGCGTTTGTATTGCGAAGGAAGTGATTGGCGACACTCCAATCATAGTCAGGATCGGTGATAAGTGTGTGGAGTTTGTCTCTAGTGATAGAAAGGTTAAGAATATTATAAAAATCGTGGGTAGTTAATTCCATGGGACGTTGATTGACATATGAACGAAGAGTGGAATAGTCCGCGAAAATGCGCAAATTTGCAAAGAAAATCTGAAGGAGTTCAAGATTAAAAGGAAAGGCTAAGGTCAGGATGAAGGTGAGGGAGGTGTGTGCGAACAGATCTAGAATGGGATAAGTGAGAGTGCAGGGATTTACATTTTTAGAGTGCGTGATCCCCACGTCACGATAGCATTCGAAAGAAGCCTGATCGGCTGCATTTGGGAAGCGAGGATCGACATGTCCCCGGGAGGAATTGGCACCCTTTTGATGGGAATGTTTGCCACCAGCCATTAGGAATCACATGTGTAAGGAAGTAGAAGGAGAGTGGAAGAGAAAGGTGTGGAAAATCCTTAAGAAAATTGCTGTTTATATAAAAAACAGCCTGATCGTCCCGTACGATCGCGACATCGTCCGGGATGATATGGACATTTATGACATCCTGGACGATTGGTAAAAAAAGCGGTCCTATTGTCCAGGATGATTAGACACAGGCGATCATCCTGAGGAGTCAGACTGGACGACCGTTGATGAAAAGGTATCATCCAAGACGATTAGGTGGATCATCCCGGACGATATGCAATAAGTGTGTCGGACGGGCCGAATTCCAATCGTCCAGCGACTGACACGTGTATCATCCAGGACGATGAGGTGGATCATCTAGGATAATGGATAATAATTGGTGCAATGCCAGCCGTTCGATCAGATCAGGAAGATATGGATCATATCGTCCAGGATGATGTAGGGATCGTCCAGGATGATCACCAATAATTGGAGTTTTTCAGCAGCAGGAGCAGTGTGGGGACGGTTTTGAATGAATCATCCAGGCCGATGTTGGGATCGTCCAGGACGAAGAGGATCATCCAGGACGATCGGGGTATCATCCAGGATGATGTGAAGAAAACAGAAAAAGATGGAGGATGGAGGTGACAGATCAGGATCCCAAAAATACAATCACGAAATTAAAACAAAATAAAAACAAATAAAACTCACAGCAAAAACACATAAATCCAGAACAGAATTTGTTTTTGTTTTTGTCTTTTTTTTTTTTTGAAATCAAGCTGCTCGAGTAAATTAGAATTTTGCCTTGATTTCAGATTCAAAAACCAATAAGGGGACGATTGACAGCACTGAAATCCAGAAAAAGTTTGAAAAATTGACTTTTGTAACTCCCAACTCGGACACCTTATCGATGCAAATTTCTTTTAAAACAATAATTCAATTCAGAAGAAAAGAAATTAGATTCGAAAAGAGATCCTTTCAAGCCTCGTTCCGGAAAAATATCTGATATAATAGTGTTACAAAGTAAAAAAAATCAGAAATCAGGATTTTCAAACTCAAGCTTTTGAACGTATTAAGTGGCACACGAATTTTTTCTAAGACATTTAAAGATCTGAAAGAGAAAGAAAGCTTGGTTGGGCTCATTTTGTGCCTATTTTTACATTTGTTTGGTGCACTGTGCATCTTTTGATTTTTGATACACTTTGTATATTTGGCATTTTCGCATCTTTTCAGTTTTGGGCTTATTTTATGCCTCTTTTTCAATTTAGTTGGCGCAATGCGCATCTTTTGTAAGCTTTCTTCTATTCATAATCGTTAAAGAGTCCTAGCTGTAAAATTATCTTCCAGATATAGGAGACGCTCTCCACAATAAGGAAGAGTAATTCACAAAATAAAAGCCATATGTCGCATGATAAGTGCAATCACTTGGTTTACAAAATCATAACAATGAGTCAAGACTTTGAAAACACTATTTATATGAGGTAGATTACTATAGGTAGATAAAACAAATCTCTATTTCAAAAACTAATATTTTAATTTTGAAAAAGATTTTTATCCAAAAGAAACAATACACCAGTAAAGGAGTTAGAGGAAGAGAAACAATCATCAATGTTTCTTCCCTTTAACAGATTCAGTGGAATCAATCACTGCCTACCAGCTTCCAAATCAAAACAAGGTAAGAACTCCCAGTCAGAAATTCAGATTATCAGAAGTAGTAAGCGGTGATCAGATTTTGAAAAGCATAAAACAGTAAGTGCAAAATATGAACCAGTGAATAAAAATAGGTAGAAAATCACATCAAAGTAAATACTCAAATCAAACTAACAGTCAGGCTAAAATAAAAATTAGCAGAAGAAATAAAATTAACTGAAAGCAAATAATCAAATCAAAAACTAACTAACAGAAAATAGAATACCAATCAGAATAATCAGAAATCAGAAGTCATCAGAATCAAGCATTTATATCAATCACTCCTAATATGGTTCTCAAAATGCTGAATGAGTCAAAGGCCAGTGGTTTAGTGAATATGTCAGCCAGCTGATTTTCAGTTGCTACGTGATGTAGCTCAATGTCCCCTTTAGTAACATGGTCCCTAATGAAGTGATGCCTTATATCAATGTGTTTAGTCCTAGAATATTGGATTAGATTCTTAGAGATACAGATGGCACTAGTATTATCACACAGAACAGAGATTGTGACAACAGGTAACCCTAAATCCAAGACTTGTTGCTTCAACCAAAGAACTTGGGCCACACAACTCCCTAAGGCAATGTACTCAGGTTCAGCAGTGGAAAGTGCAACTGAGTTCTATTTTCTACTGAACCAGGAGACTAAAGACTGTCCTATGAATTGACAAGTTCCAGAGGTACTCTTTCTATCCACCCTACACCCCGCAAAGTCAGAATCAGAATATCTAATGATCTCAAAAGAGGTGCTGTGCCTAGGGTACCAGATTCCTAGGTTTGGGGTCCCTAAAAGATATCTAGGAATTCTCTTAACAGCAGTTAGGTGAGACACTTTAGGATCATCCCGAAACCTAGCACAAAGACAGACACTAAACATGATATCAGGTCGGCTAGCAGTCAGGTAAAGCAGTGATCCTATTATTCCTCTATACTTCTTCTGATCAACAGATTTTCCACTTGAATCCTTATCTAACTGACCAGAGGAGCTCATGGGAGTATTGATTGGCTTGGCTTTGTCCATTTCATATTTCCTTAAAATGTCCTTAGTGTATTTAGATTGATTGAGAAAGGTTCCATCATCTAATTGCCTTATGCTAAACCCCAAAAAGTAGGACATTTCTCCCATCATACTCATCTCAAACTCCTTACTCATTATTTTAGAAAATTATTCACATAAATATTTATCGGAAGATCCAAAAATTATATCATCAATATAAATTTGGACAATGAGTAAGTCATCCCCTAATCTCTTCAGAAAAAGGGTGGTGTCTACACTCCCCTTAACAAACTCTCTTTCTAACAGGAATGTGCTAAGCCTCTCATACCAAGCTCTGGGTGCCTGTTTCAATCCATATAAGGCCTTTTTTAATTTATAAACATGATTTGGATATTGGGAACTCTCAAAATCTGGGGGTTGTTCTACAAAAACATCCTCTTTTATCACCCCATTCAAAAAGGCACTCTTAACATCCATTTGAAACAGCTTAAATCCCTTATAACACGTAAAGGCTAGTAGCACCCTAATGGCTTCCAATCTAGCTACAAGGGCAAAAGTCTCCTCAAAATCAATCCCTTCTATCTTATTATACCCCTTAGCCACCAATCTTGCCTTGTTCCTAACCACCACACCAGAATCATTCATCTTATTCCTAAAGTCCTACTTGGTTCCCACAATACTTTGATTTCTAGGTCTTTCTACTAACTCCCAAACATCATTCCTTACAAACTGATTCAATTCTTCTTGCATCGCTAAGATCCAAAACTCATCCGAAATGGCTTGATTGATGTTGGTGGGTTCAGTCATCGAAATAAAGGTAGAATGGTTCACTTCCTTCCTAAGTTCGTGCATAGTCCTAACACCTTTAGAAGGGTCTCCTAAGACCAGTTCTTTAGTATGACTCGCAGAATATCTCCAATCTCTAGGCAGTGTGGTTTGAGGTTCTACCCTCTCCTCCAGATTTGTATTTCCAATCCCTTGGGTAACCTCAACAATCTCTTCATCTTCTACTTCAGATCTAGACTCCTTAGGATCAGATTCATCAAACACAACATGGGTTGTCTCCTCCACCACTAAAGTCCTCTTATTGAACACCCTAAAAGATTTCCCCACATTAGAATATCCTAAGAACACTCCTTCATCAGATTTGGGGTCAAACTTTCCTAAGGGTGACTTCCCATTGTTCAGAATGAAAACCTTACAGCAAAGGACATTGAGGTGGGACAGATTTGGAGTTCTACCCTTAATGATCTCATAAGGTGTCTTGTTCAGTTTGACTCTCACATTCACCCTATTCAGCACATAACAGGCAGTGTTCACCGCTTCAGCCCAAAAGTATTTTGGAAGTGAATACTCGGCAAGCATGGCTCTAGCGGCTTCCAATAAGGTCCTATTCTTCCTTTCAGCTACCCCTGTTCTGCTGAGGGGTCCTAGGAGTTGAAAAATTGTGACTAATCCCTTTATCCTCACAAAAACTTCCAAATCTTTCATTTTTAAATTCCCCTCCGTGATCACTATGGATGGTAATAATCTCACATCCTAACTTCTTCTGAATCCAAGTAGAGAAGGATCTAAACTCATTAAATGACTCAGATTTATGTGACAGAAACTTCACCCAAGTGAACCTCGAATAATTATCTACAATCAGAAAACCATAGACTCTCCCCCCCAAGCTGGCAGGTGCTAATTGGTCCAAAGAGGTCCATATGAAGAACTTCTAAAGGTCTAGAGGTGCTAATATCCTTAACAGAGTGAAAGGAGGACTGGACTTGCTTCCCTAACTGACAGGCATCACATAGGTGATCCTTAGTGAACTTAAGCTTGGGCACACCTCTAACTAAGTCCTTTTGGGTGACTCTCCTAAGGGTTTTCATACTGGCATGAAACAATCTCCTATGCCACAACTAAGACTCATCAGCAGCAGTTTTTAAGCAAATTGAATTCTCAGATTGAATGCTACTTACATCCAGCTTGTAGACGTTGTTGATCCTTTGCCCCTGCAAGACAACTTTATCATTTAAGCTCAAAATACAGCCAGTGGGCAGGAATTTGATGCTGTATCCTTTGTCACAGAGTTGACTGATGCTCAGCAAGTTGTGTTTCAGTCCATCTACAAGCAAAATATTATCAATCATAAAATTCTTTGAATCACCAATTATACCTGAGCCTACCACCTTCCTGGTGGTATTATCTCCAAGTGTAACCTTGCCTCCAGCTCTGGCCTCCAACAAAATGAACTGATTTGCATCTCCAGTCATATGTCTAGAACATCCGTTGTCCAGGTACCACCTGCTCTCACGAGGTCTTGTGTGAGAGCACACCTACAAAATCATCAAATGTTAGTCTTAGGAACCCAAACAGGTTTGGGTTCCTTCTTATGAAAAGAAGAATGCAATGCATGTGTGCTGTGCTATGAAACAGGCAGTTTGGGTCTCCACACCCAATGTGTACTACGGTGAACAGTGTAAGTGTGTGAGATGTGTCCTAACATGCCACATGAAAAACATCTAACACCAGAAAAAGGATTAACTAAACGTCGTGAGTGATAGTGCCTCTTCCTAGAAGTGTATGAAACATGCTTTAATGAACTTGCAACAAATTTTTCAAAAGGTGGCGGTGCATAAAATTATTTAAAAGAAGCGGTGTTTTGTTCTTTTCAAAAGCACTGATTTTCACTTTCAAATACTCAACATATTTATTTAAACTTGTAATTTCAAAAGTTCTTGCACTTTCTTTACTTTCTAACTCGAATGCCATATCATTCAATTTCTTAAAAGCAACTTCTACTTCAATATGTGTTATTTTTAACAAATCATGCTCAACAGTTAAATCAGAATACTTTTTGTTCAATTCATCAAACTCATCAAGAAAAGATATGTGATTGCTATCAACAGTGGAATGATCCTTAATCAGAACATCATGCTCTTTTTGCGAAGTCAAGTAATCCAATTTCAAACTAGCATGGGTTTTCTTAAGCTTCCTATACGATATATGAATCTTTTCAGAAACATCAAATAACTGATCGTAAGTAAGCTCACATACCTCTTCCTGGTCGGACTGATCAGGGTGATCATCAGCCATTAGACACAAGTTTGTTTTCTCCTCTTCAGCTTCAATCTCAGAAGAGTCGGATGTAGAGTCTGCCCAGAATGCCTTCTGAATCCGCTTGTTGTCCTTTCTGAACTTTGGTTTCTCCTCACCCTTCTCTTGCTTGGATGAGCTTTAAGTGTAGGACAATCAACCTTAATGTGTCCAGGCTTCCTGCATTCAAAAAAAATAGTATCAGATGAACCTTTAAAATTTATACTGGACTTACCCTTGTTCTACTTCTAATAGTTCTTGTGTTTCTTCCTTAGAAAGCTTTTGAATTGCCTAGTGATTAAGGCAACATCATCGCTATCAGACCCGGAAGAGCTAGAATTACTCTCGTTGGCATTCAGTGCCACTGTTTTCTCCTTCTTTCGTTCACCTACATCAAGTTGCCTTTGGTTCACCCCTTGCTCGTAAGCAATGAGTGACCCAAGTAAGCTGTCAATAGAGTAAGTATTTAAATCTTTAGATTCAGTGATAGCAGTAATCTTAGCATCATATGAAGAAGACAAACATCTAAGAATTTTGTTCACTCTTTCATAGTTAGTAAGTTCTCTACCTAAAGCAAGCAAAGAGGTGACGATTTGAGTGAACCTTGTGTACATTTCTGAAATAGTCTCACTAGGTTTCATGCAAAAAAGTTCGTAATCATCTAACAAGATGTTTAACCTAGACTGTTTGACCTCAGTTGTACCTTCATATGTTATACACAATCTATCCCAGATTTCTTTTCCCGTTGTACAAGTAGAAACACGCATATAGTCTTCAGATTTTAAAGCACAAAAGAAACAGTTCAAATATTTTGCATTTAACTGTGCTAAGTCACGATCATCAAAAGTCCAATCTGCAAATGGGAGTTCAGTTTTAATGCCATTAACAAGTCTATGTGGTGCTTCATAACCATCCTTAACTAACATCCACATACGATAATCAATAGATTGCAGAAAAGTAGACATGTGTGTTTTCCAAAAATCAAAAGGAATGTTATCAAACAACGGTGGTCTAGTGATTGAGTAACCTTCAGCAGTATTACGATTGTTACAGTTAGCCACGGATAAAATTCAAAAGTTTTTAAATAAAAATTTTGAATCCCTACTCTGATACCACTTGAAAGTTCGATAGGGATGTTAAGCCCTAGTGAACTAGTCCCGAGGCTAACCAAGAGGGGGGGGGGTGAATTGGTTATTTAAAAATTTCACGACAACAATGACAATCTTTTCGATATTTAGCAGCTGAAATAAGTAAATAAGAACGAAAAGATCAATCACAGATATTCACCCAAGCAGTTAATATCAGAAAAGTAAAATACAAAACTGAATCAGAAAAGCAAACCAGATTTTATAGTGGTTCGGTCAACTTGACCTACGTCCACTCCCCGGAGCCTCCCCTCTGGGTATTGCACTAAACAAAAGTGTCTCTCATTTTGCTCCCACAGCAAGGCGGAGAAGCCTGTACAAAACCTCCTTTTCACCACACGGTGAGGCAGAGAACCTGACGTCCTTTTGCTTCCTCCTGAAGCAGGCAGAGAACCTTCGACCTCCTTTTGCTTTCACCTGAAGCGGGCAGAGAACCTAGATCTTCTTGCGACGATCCTTCCAAGATGAACACCAACTAGATGGCAGACGACAAGCGGAGAAGACGACTCTGATCCGTGCTTGGAGCAACCTTAGTGAATCCCTCACTAACTCCCCCTCACAAGATCCTCTCTCTCTCTCTCCCAAACTCTCTCTCTCTAGGGTTTCTCTGCACAGGAAAGTGGCAAAAGATTTTTTTCTAAACAAAGAAAAAGATCTTTTATATGAGGGCTCAAAACCAGCCCTAAATCTCAACTAGTCGGCCTAGATCATCCAGGACGATCGATAGATCGTCCTGTACGATTAGTTCAAAATCAGCTGATTCAGTCTGGATGATTTGGCTCTTCTGGATGACTAGTTCAAAAAGTTGTTCATATCATCCCGTACGATCTTGCGATCGTCCGGGACGATTAGTGTAAATTGAGGAATATCATCCAGGAGACAGTTCGGGTCGTCCAGAGAAACTTGTGCTGGACGACTCAAAAATGACTTGATCGTCCAGGCTGATAGAGTTATCGTCCTGTACGTTTAGTTCAAAAAGTGCCCAAATCGTCCAGAACACAGTTCGGGTCGTACAACTGAAATGCACTAGACGATCATGATCGTCCGGGATCATCTTGCGATCGTCTAGGATGATATGATCGTATCAATCAACAATAACTTACTTTCCTTAATAACCAGGTTAAATTAGGCATGATTGTACTTGATCGTCCAGCACGATACACTTATCATCCGGGTCGATCAGACCAAGTATCTAAAAATAAGAACTTGCCTAACTTGATCTGGCGGCTAAGAATTTCTGATTTGAGCATATCATCCCGTACGATCCAAAGATCATCCAGGATGATCTGCTTAATCAGACCCTCTTAACTTGGTCGCCCTAATTAGGGTTTCTGTTTTTACCTGATCGTCCAGGACGATGTGACTATCGTCCAGGACGATCTGAATAAAAAATGAAACAGAAACTCTAATTCACTCAAGCTCTCCCCCTGAATATGTGTGTGCAAGATTACTTAGCTAGGGGATTAGTTACATTATAATTGACTCAAGAAAAAGAAAATATTACATTGGACACACTTGGACCCGATCTTGAGTTGGCTTGAGTTGCTTGTGATCTTTTGTGCCTGAAACGGGTTAGCCAAGCAAAATACAATAGACACATGTTTGTCATCATCAAAACCAGATTTGCAACATAAAGGTCTCACTTTGAGTAGATGGATCAACGGTCAAGCTAGATACCAAAAAAATATATAGAATTCAAAAATTAATAAGATTAAACAAGTGGTCTCAGCTTTGGTACTGTTAGTTTTTGATGATGACAAACATTATTTAAAGATAACTAGCCATCCTAAATCTAAAAATGTCCCTATTGAAGTTGCTGATTTACTCGACAGACATTGTTTGGAAACTTTAGATGATTCTGATGAACTTCATGTTCGGGATGCACTCCCTGAATTTGAAGAAGAAATTAAATTGATAATTAATGAACTCAAAAAAATTAACCTCAAAATAGAGGACAACCCTCGCCCCACCTTCATAAGTTTTTTTTTAGTGAGGATGAGTCTAAGGATCTAATTCTACTTCTTTTCAAGTTTAAAGACTACTTTACCTAAACATACGATGAAATGCTATGTTTGTCTGCCAATGTAGTGGTCCATAAACTTGAAATTTGACTTGATCCCATTCATGTCAAGCAAGCTTCTAGAAGCATATGTTTGGAGATTAATTAATAAGTCATTTTTGAAGTCCAGAAGTTGGCCAAAGATGAACTTATTTGAGAGGAACCATATCCCTTTTGGGTAGCTAACGTCATACCGGTTTGAAAGAAAATGGTCAAATCTGAATCTGTGTTGACTATAGAAACCTGAATAAGGCATGTCTCAAAGATAAAGTTCCTTTTCCCATACCAGAACTTATGGTGGGCATTGCCTCTTCACATGTTATTTTATTCTTTATGGATGGCTCATATAGTTATAATCAAATCAAGATGGCCCCAGAAGATGAAAGAAACAATGTATTCAAAAGTCCTATAAGGATCTATTTTTATAAAGTGATGTCATTTTGCCTTAAAAATGCTAGGGCAACCTACCATCGGGCTATGAATCGAATTTTTAACATCTTAATTCATAATCAAGTATAGTGCTACATCGATGATTTAGTTATTAAGAGTAAAATTAAAGAGGCTCATCTTTATGAGTTAAGAATCATCTTTGAGTGGTTGCGCTGTTATAACCTCAAAATGAATCCTTTGAAGTACACTTTCGACATCACTTTAGGGAAATTTCTAGGTTTTGTAGTGAGGCACCATACAATCAAAAATGGTCTTGCCAAAATCAAAGCTATCTTAAAAATGACACCTCTTAAGAGGCTTACTCAACTAAGGTCTCTTCTAGCCTCTCCGAAATATGTCAACCATTATATATCCTAGCTATAAAGGATACTAAATTCATATGGGATGAGAAATGTTAATCTACCTTTGAAAATATTAAATAATACCTGATAAATTCATAAGACTTGGCGGCGCCTTTTTCGGGGAAACCATTAATCCTTTACACAGTGGCCCTTGATGAGTCTCTCGGGGCCATTCTAGCTCAACTCAATAATGAGGGGAAAGAAAATGCTCTCTATTACCTAAGGGAGAGAATTCTTTGAATGAAAATCTGATACCCTTCAATTGAGAAATATTGCCTAGCCTTAGTTTTTATAGCACAAAAGCTGAGGCATTTCATGCTTTCTCACCAAGTCAATTTGATTTCTAGTGTCAATTCTCTCCAATATCTTATGACCCAGCCTTCATTGTCAGGATGTTTAGGTCATGGGTCTATGATATTGCTTCAATTTGAAATCACTTTCATTCCCCTGCGTGCTGTGAAAGGGCAGGTTGTTGCCAACTTCCTTGTAGCACACCCAGTGCCAACGGAGTCTCCTCTAAATGATGATTTATGTGGCAAGAAAATCATGAGTTTTGGGGAACCCAGTAATCAAGTTTGGGAAATATATTTTGATGGCACAGCATCCTCCTAGTGGGGCAATGCAAGTTAACCTACTATTCCCAAAAAAGCCAAAATCGATTTAGTTTTCATAACACTGGATAAGGGAATGATGCACTTTTTTTTCCACTTATTTGAGCCTTGCACGAGCAATGAGGCTAAGTATGAAACTCTAATAACTAGCCTAGAGCTTTCAGTCTTGATGGAGATTAAAGAGATTAAAATCTTTAGTGACTCTCAACTAGTGATTAACTAGATTGTAGGGACATACAAGCTTTTGAATTCTAAACTCTTTAAGTACCACCAGTACACTAGTCACTTACTTGAGAAAAATTCCTTTTATAAATATGTATAGGATTCCTCATGAAAGTAATTCTTTGGCGGATGCTCTAGCAAAGCTTGTAAAGGAATTTCCCTGTCCAGAAGAAGACTCCATTCTTATAGAGGTTCAAGGTCGTCAAGTTTTGTCCCCTATAGATTTGGAGCACATTAATAAATAGTCTTACCAGGTTTTTTCAGTCTCTTCAGCAGTCAATGAAGAATGTGATTTGAGATAACCACTGATCGAATACCTTCAAGAAGGCATGCTTCCCCATGACAGGACACTTACCAATTAAATCAAGAAATGTACCTTATCATATGCACTAGTCAATAATACATTATACCACCAATCTTTTGATCATGTGTTGCTACATTGTCTAGACAAATGGGAGGCCCTGAAGATCTTTAATGAGGTATATACTAGAATATGCAGTGCTCATCAATTGGGTCCTAAGATGAAAATAAAAATTAAAAGACTTGGATACTACTGGCCTATGATGATTGATGATTGTATGGAAATTATAAAATATTATTATCAGTGCCAAGTTTATGTTGTGGTTTTACATTATCTGTCTAATGTGTTACATCCCATGATAGCTTCGTGGCTCTTCAAGAGTTGTGGCATGAACATTATCGGGCTAATTAACCCTCCCTCTATGCTGGGCCATCGCTTCATTTTAGCAGTGACTGATTACTTTTCAAAGTGGCTGGATGTAGTTCCCCTACATAATGTAACAACAAACTTTATTAGGAAATTCTTTCATGACCATATCATATACTGATTCATCATCCCTACAAGAATCATATTCGATTATGGGTTCACTTTTAAGTCTATAAAGATTAATAGTTTGGTAATTCACTACGGCATCAATTAGAGAAACTCAACAATCTATTACCCATGGTTAATGGATTTGCTGAGGCCTTTAATAAAACCCTTATACAAATCATCAAAAAGACCCTGGATGATAACAAAAGTTAGTGGGATGAGAGGTTGGTGGAAGCTTTGTGGGCCTTCCAGACCACCTACAAATCCCCAAACTAATCCACATTGTTTACATAAGTGTATGGATCCGAGGCTGTACTCCCTATGGAAGTTCAAATTTCTTCACTCAGAATTTTAATATAAAACAAGATTACAATAGAAAAAATGCACAACTCCAGCTGGAAGAGCTCGAGGGCCTTGAAGAATGTTATCTCCAAGCTCAACCAAACTTAGAGTTTTTTAAAGCCTGAGTGGTTCAAGCTCATGATAAGTTAGTGCTACCAAGAACCTTCCGAGTAGAAAAATTTATCTTAGTTCTTCAGAGGCCTATTATAACTCATTAAAAGATTGGAGGGAAGTTTGAACTAACCTAGGAAGAATCCTTCATTGTAGAGACAGTCTACGAAAGAGGCTCATATCAACTAGTGGACTATAAGAAAAATCACCTAGCATTACTAGAGATACTATACTTAATGTAGCTCAATCTCTGAATCAATAAAATTTTTAAGTTTTGAATTGATTAGACTCAAATTTGTTTAAATTCTTTGATTCTAGAATCCTATTTTTCATTTCTTAAGGTTAAATGTGAATCATTACACTTTCTTGCCTTAGGATTAGATCCTTTAGTGATGGATCATGCCCTATATGGCACAGTCCTAAATTTTAAATCCCCGTCCAAATCTTATGCAAGCAAGCTTCCTCCTCATATGATCATTCACTAGTGGCGGAGCACACCCTTTGTGGCACCATCTAGTTTTAAACTTCAATTTCAAGATCTGATCTTTTTTTGGAAGCAATGCTTCCTTCCCACAAGATCTTCTAGTTTTCTTTTCCTTAAGGACATATGTGAGTCATCATGCTTCATTTCCCTAGGATTTGATCTACTAGAGATGGAGCATGCCCTCTATAGCACCATCCTAATTTCAAACTTCAAAATCCAGATTTGATCTTTTGTGTAGAGAAAGTTTCCTCTCCACAAGATTATCCTCTAGTGGTGGAGCACACCCTTTTTGGTACCATCCTAGTTTCAAATTATAGATCCAATCCTCTATGCGAAGTAATGCTTCCTTTCTACATGATCATCCAGCTTTCTTCTCCTTAAAGATAGATGTAAGTCATCATGCTTTCTTTCCTTAGGATTAGATCCACTAGGGGTGGAGCACACCCTCTATGACACTATTATAGTTTTAAAATATAGATTTGATCTTTTATGTAGAGTAAGTTTCCTCTCCACAAGATCATCCACTAGTGGTGGAGCCCACCTTTGTTGCACCCTCTTAGTTTCAAATTCATGATCCAATCCTCTGTGGGAAGCAATGCTTCTTTTCTACATGATCATCCAGCTTTCTTCTCTTTAAGGAAAGATGTGAGTCAATGTGTTTTCTTTCCTTAGGATTAGACATTTTAGTGATGGAGCACTACCTCTATGGCACCATCATAATTTCAAATCTAGACTTGATCCTCTTTAGTTAAGAGTTATTCCTTCTTATACGATCATTTAAATCCTCCTTCTTTTCAAGGTTAGTTGTGAATCATCATGCTTTCTCGCCTTAGGATTAAATCTACTAGAGATGGAGCACACCCTCTGAGGTACCAACCTAGTTTCAACTTCAATTTCAAATCGCCAAACCAGTCTTCTTTTCATTAGGGCTTAGGTTTTCCCATCCCTTAAGACCAGATCTACTAGTTGTAGAGTATGCCTTTTACGACACTAACCTAGTATCAATTCAAACTCAATTCCCTAGGGTTAGATTTCTATTTTCCCTTAGAACCAAACTCTAGACTTGACCTTTCTATTCAGTCAACCCAATATACATAATAGAACTTTATTCTATTACACATATTGTGGGTCATATTATGGGTCCATTTGTTGACATCATTTTTGTATGAGGTCACTAAGATCAATCTAGACCCTAGGATTTATTCTGACCCTAGATCTATTCAGACCCTAGATAAATCTAGACCTTAGGATTAATCTAGATCTTAGATCAATCCAGATTTAAATAAAGCCCAGACTTCAAACCTATCCAGATTTCAACTCCATTCAAACTTCAATCAACCTAGACATTAGTTAGTCTAGCTTCTTATTAAAACTTTAATCCCATCAGATCAATAAGAATCATTTAATTGATTATAATTGATTTGGATAATTAAAATTTAATAAATTAAATCTAAAATTTAATTTTAATCTAGAAATCTAGACCAAATCTTAAAGTCTAAAGGCCTTATCTTGAAAGCATTTTTAGTGACTTTTTAAACACTTCAAACCCAAATCAAATGACCCCTGAATCATTATCTATCAATTTCATTTTGATTAGTTATATCCATAGGGTTTACTTTCTATATTTGTGCTCAATCTAAGGCCTCTAACCATAGAAACTGAATTGAAATCCAAAGGTTATAAAACCTTCAAATATTTGTAGCCTATACTGCTGGACCCCCTACCCTATAAAATTTGACCTTGGAGCCTTCTCCAAAGCCTCTAACCATCTCCATACCCTAAATATGACATGTTGAGCATTAAATTATATTTTGGTGGACCCACTTTGACCCCCAATTGACTATTGGTCAAAATGACCAAAATGCCCCTTAAGGGCAATTTTGAAGTTCTCTTTAAACTCCAATATGGCCCAATCAAAACAAACCTCGAAACCTCCCCCAATGCATCCTAAACCCCATTAGGAATGCATAGAACTCAAACGTAGACCCTGGTCAAGCTTGGATGACCAGATCAATTAGTTTTGACCAAAATACACCTTAGGGGTTTGAATACTCATTTTAATCCAAATGGCCTCCTCTTCGCATGAGACCACTTCCATTAGATTTCAAATATAATTTCAAACCTGTTGGACCCAAAACTATGCTCTAGGTTGACCTGGTTGACCAAGTCAACCTAGGTTGACCAAATTAAACTTTAAGCTCTATGGTATTGAATCAAACTCTAACTGCACTCAAACTATTTCAAACCCCTCTGATCACTCCCCTACTGATTTGGACCTGACAGGACCCTTTGACCTAATAAATAGTTGACATGGTCAACTGGGCCCATGACTAGTCAAAGTTTTCTTGTATGACTCAATCAACCCAACTTATTCAACCTATATCAATCTTCAAAGTAACTCCAATTCATAGTCTGGGTGTACCCTAGTCTTTAGTCAACCAAACTCAAATGAAGTTGACCAAGTTAACTTAGCATACTTGGACAAAATAATTTAAATCCCATACTTTAATTTAAACTTCCAACCCACGGCTTGATACTCCTTCCAAACCAGCTCAACACCTCCCTCCCATGCCACCTCAGCAACCACATGGCATGGGGATTAGACAAATAGTCAAACCAAGCATTTAGTGGGGTCAAACTTGGTCAAAACACCTCTTAAACCTAATCCCCTCTATTTTAAACCCTTCCAACATATTGAAGATATACTAAAGCCTTCCTATGCTCTATCCAAGCCCTTGGATCATCATTAAATGCCTCGAATTAAGCCCAAGTGCATACAAGGATAAGGGTTACTTTACACTTAATATCATTTTGT
The DNA here is from genome assembly GCA_019925795.1 of Dendrobium chrysotoxum. Taxonomy (NCBI): domain Eukaryota; kingdom Viridiplantae; phylum Streptophyta; class Magnoliopsida; order Asparagales; family Orchidaceae; genus Dendrobium; species Dendrobium chrysotoxum. Next base: position 44,430,752 of record CM034315.1, read on the forward strand.
CCTTTCACCTCCTCTACTCCTAACTACCCTAGGACACATGGAGAGCATCTGAGAAGGCTTTGAAACATATCCCAAATCATTCAATCAGGGGTCTTTTAGATACGGTAAAATCATAAAAAAAGGCTCATTAAATCACTCACACTCTCTCTCTTTTCAAGCTCCCCCATACCTCAATCTCGATTTGCTCGAGCTTCCCATAGTCTCCTCCACATCCCCACCCCAAATCTAGCCAAGAAAAGTCATCGGTGGTGAGCTCTTCGGTGATCCAAGACCTAAATCCATCCAGGGCTTAGAGTAAACAATCCACTATGTTTCAAACTGCATTTCCTTCAAGGAAAGGTTTCGGGGACAGTCACATGCTCAAAGAATCCAAAAAATCTAAAATCTAACTTAAAAACTAAAACCCTAGGGAAGCATATTTAGAGCTTTTTAGCTTTTCAATAAGTAATTTTTAAACCATCAAAGAATATCCCCATTAATTCTGTTCATTATATTTAGCTATGTTTAAATTTTTATATAGTTTAATCGATCTGAATGAGAGGATGAGTTTTTTTTTTCTTTTCCTAGGGCATCTTTGTAGTTTGATTTGGATGTAAGAAATATTTGCCGTTGATCTTTTAATCAATGGCTGCAAGAATTCCACTCAGCCCATGTGTATGTGTTCATCGTTCCAAAACATCATTCGGCTCGATCATATCCATCTGTTCATATCATGGAGAATCCAACAACCAGGAGCTTGTGCTGACATGGTTTAGTGGAAACAACTTCCATGGATCATTAAATGCTAATGATTACTGGCAGCGCAATCATTAGCTTTTAATATCGCAGTCAACATTGATTATTCGTGGTTTGGATGGACGAATCTATAGCTGCCATACATCCCTACCGCTGTCATTTTTTTGATTTAATTAATTTCAATTAATTTTAAATCACATTTAATTAATAGAAATTTAATAAATCATTAAAAGTTCATTTTAATTCCATAAAATTAATTTAAAATATCAAATTGCTCATATTTTATATAAAATGAATTTAAAATTTAAAATTAAAATTAATTTAAAATAATTTATTTATTTTAAATTATTTCAAACATTTAAATATTTCATAAAAATAAATTAAATATTTTCAAAATTTGAGAAATTCATTTTAAATATGCTTTTTGATTATTAGAGGGTATTTTAAAATTATTTTTAATATTGATTATTTTTAATTACTTTAAATATATTTAGTTACTAAAATTTTTTAAAAAATTACCCAGAAAATCAACTTTAATCAAAAAATCTAGTATCCTATATCAAAATTTTAAGAATTTTTGATATTTTAATTTAAAATTAATTTTAAAATAAAAAATATTTAATATTTTTAATTATTTTTAAATTTCAAATATTTAATATTTAATCATTATTTAGTTAAATATTAACATAAATATTTTCCAAATCCAAAGTTTGCTTTTAAAATATTTTAATCAAATTATAAAACATATTTTAAATATTTTAAAACAAAACTTAAATTCAAAATATTGAATATATTTTAATTGATTTATATTATTTAAGTACTTTAGTAATTAATTAATATTTTCAAAAATTCATTAGTTTATAATAAAAATATTTTTAAATAATCAAAGAATTATTTTAAAATATTTTAATTTGAAATTAGAATTAATTTAAGGTATATTCTATGTTTTAAGTAACTTTAAATTATTTAAATATTTAAACATTTAATTAATATTTAATTAAAATTAAATTTAAACAATTTTTAAAATTTAAAGAAAATTAATTTAAATAATTTACAAATTTTTGGAGAACATTTAGAATTTAATTTATTTTGATTTAAAGTTATTTTGAATATCAACTTTTTTAAATAATTTATAAATATATTTAATTTTCATAAAACTTCAAAAATTCAAAAGAAATTTAAATTAAATGAGAAAAATTAATAAAATTTATCAAATTTTTTAGTATTTTAAATAAATTAATTTAAAATTAATTTCAAAAATAAAAATTTAAATTATTTTAAATAATTCTAATTATTTAATTTTTTCTATTTAATTAACATTTAATTAAATATTAAATTATAAATTTTCAAAATTAAAAGTTTTTTTAAAATATTTTAAATAATTAGAGAATTATTATAAGATATTTTAATTTGAAATTAAAATTAATTTATGATTTTTTTTATACTTTAAAAATAATTTTATGTATTTAAATATTTGAATATTTAATTATTTTTAATTAACTATTTACTTAAATAATTTTTAAAAAATAAAAACTTTTTATTTTAAGATATTTTCACATTATAAAGTTATTTTTAAAAACTATTTTGAAATTATTTTGAATTAATCTTAATTTTTGTAAAATCTAAATTTTAATTAAACTAATTTCATATAAAAAATTTATTTTAAAATTATATATATTAAATTTTGAGAGTCTGGCGTTAGTCCCAGAATTTTAAACATAGATTAAGCTTGAGTGAATTGAATTAATGGAGAGATGATTAATGAACAATCATGTCTTAATTATTCATTAATCTTTTTATCATTTACTTACGTTATTTTTGTTCTTTGTATGTATAGGATGAACACATTTGCACTTAGCTTAGGCTCTCCTAAATTTGGAAATTGATGTTGTTCGTGTGATGCATATATGTTTATTTAAGGGTTAGTGATATTGATTTAAACCTACCTAACCTAGTGACACCTTAAGGATAGAAGTCAAAAATATGTTTTAATAAATTTAGAAAAAATTTAGAAATTAAAATACATTATCATTAGGGATGAAACTTTGGACACATAATATTAGTGACATCCTTAGCCTTAATAAAATTTCTCACTGCTTTTAAAAATCATTAAGCCAATTAATCAATTAACTTAAGTTTAATATATTAATTAAGCCTTAAAAAATCAAAAAATTCAAATAAATTCAAATTAATTCTAATAATTACATTTAATACCTCTAACTAACTATAATTCATCCATTAATCAGAGAAAAATAAAATCCCATTAATTGGACTTTAATTTCAACCTTAATTTAATTTTAGTTAAAAAAATTAAAAATTCTAAAAAATTCTCAAATAGTTAAGAACACCTCGTTAGGTTATTTCTAACTTTTAGAGGTGATTTCAAGAAGTTTGTAGTTCATTTGGATTCAAATCATTAAAACCCTTCCAAGTAAACAATTTTATTAATTCAAAAAAATAGTCAAACTTGAAAAAATCATAACTAAATAAAAAAATTTCAAATTGAGCAAAATTAAATGCATTGGACTCCATTTGGGGTCTAATATTTATTAAAAATATTAAACCACAAGAAATACTTCAAATTTTGAAAGTCAACTTTTTTGGTCAACCATAAGTTATAATTTCAACTCAAACTTTAAAAATTCATAACTAATTATAGAAAAATCCAATTCGAACAAACTTGCACTCTAATTACTCATCTTAAGGTCTATTATTTACAAAAAATATTAAATATCTAAAAATCAACCATAATCTAAAATTCAAAATTAGATTAACATAATAAATGAATTAACTTTGTTGTGCTCCTATTTTGGATCCGCCGCCACGCTTGATTATGTGGATCAGTTACTTAGTGAATAGTTGCATCATTTTATTGATAGGTCATGTCCTTGGGAAGTTACAACTTCTACATTGTGGCACTGCGGACTCTCGAACACTGTGGTGCTAGAAGGGTAATTATTTTACTGAGTGGTAATAGATTGTGATGCTGCAATGGTGGAAGAAAGAGAGCATAGTACTATAAAGATGACCATTTAGACATCATAGAACTGTTAAATAGAGAATTTGGCACCGCAATATCAATGTTGTGGCACTCTAGTGGTGCCTTTGATGGCACTACGGAGTTGATTTGTCTGACATCACAGCGCTAGATGAGACATAAAATATTTTTCCCTTCTTTATACTTTCCTATACAACACAACAAAAATAGCACATTTTTACTAAAAATATAACATATAAAATAATACATTATTTATACTGATTAAGATATTTTTCTTAATTGCCCTATTTAAAAAAGCACTTTTAACATACATCAAATATAGTTTGAAGCCTCTAAAACATACAAATGCTAAAAGAACTCTAATGGCTCTAACTTAGCTACAGGGGGAAAAGTCTCCTCAAATCAATACATTCAATCTTATTGTACCCCTTAGCTACTAACCTGGACATATTCGTAATCACTACTCAAAAATTAATTAGCTTTTTCTTGAACAACTACTTAGTTCCTACAACACTCTAGACCTTAGGTCTACAAACTAACTCCCATACATCATTCCTAACAAATTTGTTCAACTCTTCCTGCATAGCTAGGATCCAATGTTCATTGGCTTGATCAATACTAGTGGGTTCTACCATAGAGATTAATATAGAATGACTAACCTCCTTCCTAATTCCATGCCTAGTTTTGCCTCCTAAAGATGGATCTCCTAAGATGAGTTCTATAGGATGACTAGATGAATACCTCCATTCTCTAGGCAATGGCTCCTGAGGTTCTTCCTTATTTCCTAGATCAATGGATTGTAATCCTTGGGTAACCTCTACCTCTTCTTTTTCTAATGTAGTCTCCCTAAATCTATCTAATTCATCAAATACTGCATAAGTTGACTCCTCTACAACTAAGTTCTTCTTATTAACTCCCATAGGATTTATCTATAGAGGAATAACCTAAGAAGACTCTTACATTATATTTGGGACCAAGTTTACCTAAAGGAGATTTTCCATTAATAAGAATAAAACACATACACCTAGAGATATGAAGATGTGAAAGACTAGGCGTCCTACCTTTAAGCGGCTCATAGAGTATCTTATTGAGTTTGGATCTAACATTAACCCTATTCAGAACATAACAAGTAGAATTCACTAGTTCTGTTGAAAAATTCCTATAGAAAGAATATTCAGCTAATATAGCCCTAGTAGCTTCTACTAAAGTTTTATTCTTTCTTTTAACTATCATGTTCTACAAAAAGGCCTTAGAGGTAGAAAAATTATGTTATATTCTTAGCTCCTTATAATATGATTTAAACTTATCATTCTCAAAATTTTCACCATGATCACTATGAATAGTAAATATCTCACATCCTAACTTTCTTTGAATCCAAGTGAAGAATGTTCTAAATTTAACAAATGATCCCACCAAGATGCCCTCATCACCTTCTACATGCTCTTATAGCACCCACATGAAGTCCCACCAGGGCACCCTCGCCCACTCGTATAGGCTTGCATACTTATACTCACCCCGCACTTATGTGATTCCTATGTATTTTATAAGATTTTTGGAGAAATGAGTATATATATATTAATGTTTTACTACATTTGTTTCTACTAATATTATTATCAATAAAAGAAAAATAGATAGCTCTGGTGATGTTATATTAAAAGATAAAAAATAATTCTTCTAATTTAGATATTATTACATGACAAATTAGTATGAGAATATAGTTGTTGGAAGAATTGAATTGTAAATTAGATCTATAGGAATTGATTATGAGTCAGGAAAGATTAGGAAGATTAATGTCATACATAATTGATTCAATTTGTGAATTATTTTGATGAAACAGAATTTCTCAAGAGTGAATGATTAAAATGGATCTATTAGGATGAGATATATTAAATGAGCAACATAATACAACTCCCATGTCATCATATAATAGTATGTAGTTGGCTAGTGTTATATCACAGGTAATGGGCAATACCCTGAGAAAGCGATCCATGGGCAAGGAAGAAGTGGCAGATAAATATTTACAGATATTTCATGAGTTAAATTCCCTACTTTTCAAAGGAGCTGTATAAGCCTAAGCTGAGAATTCTCAATAGGTTGTTAAACCTAAGTCAAATTGTCCCAAGACTAACTAAGAGGGGGGGGGGGGGGGGGGGGGGGGGTGAATTGGTAATTTTAAAACACTCTTTGAAATTTAGAAAATTGATTAATTAATTTTTATCACAATATCAAATTTTTTGAAAATTATTTTTCAAACACAGAAAAATAAAAGAAAATGCAGTAAAAAGGTAAAGATTAGAAAACACCAAATGTTATAGTGGTTCAGTCCAACAAGACCTACGTCCACTCCCGGGAGACTCCTTCTCCAAGTATTGCACTAAGCACAAGAGACTGCCCCCACAATAAGGCGGAGAAGCCCTTACAACAACCTCTCTTCCACTAACCCGATGTGGCAGAGAATTGACATCCTTTTTCACCCTCCTGGTGAAGGCAGAGAACCCACCATCATTTCTAACCCTCCTGGTGACTGCAGAGTACAAATAATCCTTTCATACCCTCCTGGTGTCGGCAGAGAACTAATGTCCTTTTTCACCCTCTTGCAGAAGGCAAAGAACCCACCAACCTTTCTCACCGTCCTGGTGATGGCTGAGTACCAATCATCCTTTCATACCCTCCTGGTGTCTGCAGAGTACCGGATCTCCTTTTGAAAATCTTCTCTCAATGGCCTTCAAGGAAGTAGGGAAGAACAAATAAGAGATCCTTACTATTAGGCACCTTTGTGAATCCCCTCACAAATCACTCTCACAAGATCTCTCACTCTCCACTCTCTAAACACTCTCCCAAACACACTCTTAAGGCTCACTCAAGAGAAATTTTGAAGCAAGGTCTGCTGGCAGTCAGTTTTTTGGATCCTTATATGCAAAGGACAAGAAAAATCATCCAAAAACTAAAAATTGAAAGTTTGACGGACTCCAATCGTACAGTACGATCATAATTTCTATGTACAAAAAGTTCAAAAAGTCTGATACAATACTGTATGAACCTCATTTTGTACTCTGATCAGCATCTGTATGAACTCTGATCGTACAGTACGATCAGTTCAAAAATTAAGACCTTTTTCTGTACGAATATGGACAAACCCGATTTCATACTCTGATTACCGTATGTATGAACTCATTTCATACAATACAATCAGTTCAAAAAATACACCCTTTCATCTTTATGATTATGTACGAACCCCATTTCGTACTTTGAAATGTATGAGTACTTCAATATATGGCATCTATACGAACCCATATCATATGGTATGAGTACTTCAAATTTTTATGCATTCATATGGGACAAATAGGAAAAACTTGATTTTGAACTTTGATTAGTGTCCGGGATGAAATCATTTCATACAGTATGAAATGTTCTTAGAAATATTTTCAAGCCATGTTCCAAACCACTCTGTTCTGGAGGGACATTCATCCTAATTATCCAGTACGATTAGTAATCATACAGTACAATAAGTTCTAAAAATTATTTTTTTTGGTTTACACCCCAGTGTGTGTGTACACGGTTACCCAATTTATAATCACACTCTCTCAGACTCAAGAAAATTATAAAACATACAGACTCCAAAAAAATAAACTCTAATCCAATTTAACTTGAAGTCTTCAACTGGCTGGAGTGTGATTTCCCTGAAATGTTAGTACACACAAACAACAAAAGAAATATATCCAATACATAATAGGAGAAATAGTAGTTAATACTGTAATATTTTGGAATCATTAAAAACACACATAATAAGAGAATATAGCTATGAAAATAAAGTTGCAACAATCGCCCCCTTTTGGTGATGGCAAAATAATTATTGTTTGACATTCTAAACAAGTTTTCTCCTTAGCTCCCCATAAATGAATGAAAATTTAAAATCAAGCGATTCATATTAAGAGCAAACATAACTTACAAAACACAAAAAAGAAAAACATTCGAACCAAAAAAACAAAACATGATCCTGAATAAAAATATAATGAACTTTTGAACAAAAACACACACACATAAGGTCACAAATCAGAAAGTTCACACACCAACAATATATATACATGAAACAATATATTATCTCTCTCCCTTTTGACAACAACAAAGGGAAGATCTTCTTGAAATGAAAAAAATTCTAGAGAGAAATCGAATTAGTTGATGAAGAATAAAATTTTGAACTAGTTGCAAATACTCTATTAACTTCCTAGTGCAAAATATAAAAACTCAAATTTTAAATCATATAACACCTAAGATATGAAAAGGTAATCAGATTCATTGTTCATTAGACATATCAGACAAAGATAATTATTGCATAAATGATGAAATGATGATTACATATTTTTTTATTCAATAGTGAAAAGTATTGTCGATTATAGAAATTTGTGAGAGAGATAAAATGATAAAGAAAAGGACTGAATTAATTGGCGACATTGCACATCTTTTAATTTGATTCGTGGCACATTTTGTGCATCTTTTTAGTTTGGGCTAATTTTGTTCCTCTTTTTACTTTGGCGAACATTGCGCATCATTTTTTTAGCACATTTGTGCATTATTTAACATTTGGCACTCTTTGTGCATAAATTTTTTCAGTCTTTCCAAGATCAAAAAATCTTAACACAATTTCCATTAATTTGCAAGAATATCACATTTGAAAAAGAAAATAATTATAAGGATAAGACATCCATTTTGCAATATTTTTTAAGTATTCTTTATCTATAAGAGCAATGAAATTGATTTCCTAATCTATATAAAGCCATAATGTGATTTAAAAGAATTTTGAGAGATTAAATTTCGTGAGGAAATTAATTTGTAGAACATAAGAATTCAAAATTTCCTATTCATAGATCAACTATAATTTATTTTTCTTAAAAAATAAGTAGTTCAAGTAATAAAATCCAACACAAGCTAACGAAAACACCAAGCATTTCATTTCATAAACTCATACAATATCATATACACGAATAACATTTGACATACACCAACATAATAATTTTACTAACATCACAAGTCAAAATACCACAATAACACAAAAAAAAATCATGAAAAAAAAACACTAACAACCATCTGAAGGATAGAAGTAGAACTAGAAATCTGAAGGACCCTCATTTGGAGGAGGTGGTGGAGCAGTGAATATAGCAAAATAGCTATTAATTGTAGCAATATTAGTGTTCACTAATTCAAATTGATCTCAGATCCACCCTCTATCTTCATTATACCTGTCATCTTGTCGCTTTAAGTGAGATTCAACATTATCAAACCTTTGATCAAGTTAATCAAAATGCTGGACCATATCTGGATAAAAATTTTGGTTTGGTCTGGGTGTAGGTGTTTCAACAAGGGATCCTTCTCCCTCTAAATCATGTCCCCCTAATCCTTGATTATGATTGAAAAGTGCTCAAAAAGTGGCGTTGGTAAAATAAGATGGAAGTTTAGTTGGGAAATCAGGATGGACCAAATTGTATTTCTTCTCCAAAATATAGGTGATTAAATGTCCTAAAGCCACGTTCTTCTTTCTCTTATTGTTAGGATGTCCAATATCAATAAGATTATAAATGTAGTCCAAGATAAGTTGGGCTTCATCAAAAGGAGTTTGAGTCATTATCAGGTAAGTGACAGTGTACAAAAGATGGGTCATATTATTGTGATCACTAGCTTTGGGAATGATTGAGGTTCTCAAAACATGCTGGATGATCCTGGCATTTTGGTTGAGGGTATAGACACGAGGTAGATGATTGATCTGATGAACACCTCTAAGAGTTTGGTTCACTTCAGCCCAGTTATAGTCAGCTCTAGAGGTCATCATCTGTGCCTTAACTCCCTGAGTTCTATGATGAAGAAAATTACCTAAGTCTTCCTTAGTGATTTAAATTCTTTGCTTGAAGACATAGGAAGACAATCTAGTATGATCCTCATTATTTTCATGTTTGTTAAAAACATCTGAAAGGTTTCTTTATTGTAGGCATGGATTAAGGTCAAAATGAAAGAAAGTTGGGTCAATGAGAATAGGGACATAACAGAAAAATTTAGATCTCCCCGAATGAGGATTCTAGATGGGGTAATTTTGGCTGTATAGTACCTAATGAAAGCTTTTTCATTCTCCTTGGATAAGAAATCATCATCCCTATCAGTGTGAGAGGAAGATTTCCTAGAAACTCATGTGTGTTTGCTACTACTGGCCATTCTATTATTTGGACATGAGAATGTTAGAAGATTGAAAGTGATTGTGAAAAAACCATCAAACGCCCTTTCCATTTAAAGAAAAATGACGATCTTATAGTATGAAAATAGGATCTTATGTACAATTCTGAAATTGTACAAGATGATTTATGTTTCGTACAGATGAATAGAAATGGCCAAAAATGAAATGGCTTTTCGTAAACTACCCTTCCCAAGGCATCTTTTGATACAGACTTTTAACCAGACGATCATACAAACGAACAGGTGTTCATCCAAGATGGTCTGAATATTAAAGATCATTTTGCTGGCAGTTGGTTTCATCCTTATCTGAAATCAATAACAAAGATCGTACATATACACTACACATTCATGCATATGATCAGTAATTATAACTGACATCAACTATAAAACTATCCTAATGCGTTTAAACAAATTAAAACAGATCTTACCATATGATGATGTATCATATAGTATGAACAGCTATGAAAACTTAAGTCTGGGTGCTTAAGTCTGAAACCTATCATGCACATGCTATAAAATTCATACTAGATGAAAAAGTTTATACAGTACGATCAGAACACTTGGAAAACAAAGAATGATAACAAAAAAACTTCTCAAAAACCAATCATTTCTCAACAAGTGACATGCTTCACAATAAAAATAAAAAAATGAAAATACATAACTAATCATAGAAAAAACAACCAGAACAAACATAACAAACACATAGAAACAAATTAAATAGACACATATATACAACACATTAAGTTTGTAGAATTTTTAATTTAAGCATTAAGATCAATCACACCTAACCTGGTTCTTAAGATGCTAAAAGTGTTAAAGGCCAGTGGTTTGGTAAAAATATCTGCAAGTTAATTTTTAGTTGTAACATGATGCAATTGAATTTCTCTTTTGGCTATATTATCTCTAATGATGTGATGCCTTATGGCTATATGCTTGGTTCTAGAATGCTGAATAGGATTCTTTGAAATGCAAATGACGCTAGTATTATCACAAAAAATTGAAATTATGCCAATTGAAAATTCAAAATCAATTAACTATTATTTCAACCGAAGAACTTATGCCACACAACTACCTAAGGCAATGTATTCTGCTTCAGCAGTAGATAGGGCTACCTAATTCTGTTTCCTACTGGACCAAGAAACTAAAGAGTTTTCTATGAATTGACAAGTTTCAGATGTAGTTTTCTGATCAACCCTACAACCTATAAAATTTGAATCAGAATATCCAATAATTTGAAATAAAGAGCTATACTTAGGATACCAAATCCCTAAGTTTTGAGTTTCCAAAAGATATCTCAATATTCTTTTAACTACTATCAAATGTGATTCCTTTTGATCAGATTGAAATCTAGCACATAGACAAACACTGAACATTATATCTGGTCTGCTAGCTGTCAAATAATGTAATGATCCAATTATACCTCTAAATTTCTTTTGTCAATAGATTTTCCCTTAGGGTCCTTATCTAATTTAACTGAGGAACTTATAGGTGTAGTCATTGGTTTAGCATTATCCATTTCATATTTCTTGAGGATGTCCTTAATGTACTTCAACTAACTAAGAAAAGTTCCTTCCTCATTTTGCTTTATGCTAAAACTATGAAAATAACTCAAATCTCCCATTATACTCATCTCAAATTCACTGCTCATTATTTTTGAAAAATAATCACAAAAATGTTTATTTCTAGATCCAAATATGATATCATCAACATATATTTAAACAATAAGTATGTCATCTCCTATTTTCTTCAAAAAGAGAGTGGTGTCTACACTTCCTTTTACAAAAGATTTCTCTAATAGAAAAATGCTTCATTTCTCATGCCAAGCCCAAGGTGCCTGTTTCAGTCCATACAATGCCTTTTTCAATTTAAACACATGATTAGGAAATTTAGAATTTTCAAAACCTTGAGGTTACTCAACATAAACATCCTCTTGTATCTTTCCATTCAAAATGGAACTTTTTACATCAATTTAATATAATTTAAATCCTTTAAAACAGGCAAAGGCTAACAAAACCTTAATTGCTTCAAGTCTTGCTACAGGGGCAAAAGTCTCTTCAAAATCAATCCCTTTTATTTGATTATACCCCTTAGCCACCAATCTTACCTTATTTCTGATCACAACTCCTAAATCATTAATTTTATTATTGAATACCAACTAAGTTCCAACAACACTTTGATCCTTTGGCCTATCAATCAATTCCCAAACATCATTTCTTACAAATTGATTCAACTCTTCCTGCATGGACAAAATCCAAAATTCATCCAAAAGTGCTTGATTTATATTTGTGGGTTCAACCATTAATATAAAGGCAGAATGGTTCACCACTTTGCTAAGTCCATGCCTTGTCCTAACAACCTCACTAGGTTCACCTAAAATCAAATCCTTAGGGCGAGTTTTAGAAAATTTCCATTCTCTAGGTAAAGGGTTTTCTTTTTCTACATTCTCTTTCAAATTTATCTTTTCAATTTCATAGGAGATATTTTCAATATGATCTTCTTCCAACCTTGGCTCTTCCAAATTGCCAGATTCATCAAAAAATATATGTGTGGTCTCCTTAACTTCCAAAACTCTCTTATTAAACACCCTAAATGATTTTCCAACACTAGAATATTCAAGAAAAATTCCTTCATCAGATTTTGGATCAAATTTTCCTAAAGGAGTTTTCCCATTATTATGGATGAACACCTTGCATCCAAAAATATGTAAATGAGAAAGATTAGGTGTTCTACCCTTAAGAAGTTCATAGGGTGTTTTTTTCAATTTGGATTTAATATTCACCCTATTTAGAACATAACATGCTGTACTAACTGCTTCAGCCCAAAAATATTTCAAAAGTGAGTATTCTCCCAAACATGGCTTTAGCGGCTTCTATCAGTATTCAATTATTTCTTTCAACTACCTCATTCTGCTTAGGGGTCCTAGGTGCTAAAAAATTGTGATCAATTACATGTTCTTTACAAAACACTTCAAATTTCTCATTTTTAATTTCTCCTCCATGATCACTTTGAATTGCTAAGATTTCACACCCTAGTTTTCTCTAAATCTAATTAGAGAAACTTTTGAATTCATCAAAAGATTAAGTCTTATGAAATAAAAAATTAACCAAAGTGAATCTAGAAAAATCATCAACAATCACAAATCCAAACACTTTACCTCCTAGACTTATAGTGCTAATCAATCCAAAAAGATCCATATGAATGATTTCCAATGGTTTACTAGTTCTAAGATCCTTAATGGAATGAAAGGAGGACTTTACCTATTTTCCTAGTTGATATGCATCACACAGGTGATCCTTAGTAAAGTATAGTTTGGGTATTCCTCTAACAAGTTCTTTTTGGGCAATTTTTCTAAGGTTCTTCATGCTAGCGTGACAGAGTGTCCTATGCCATAATAATGATTCATCAGAAATCATTCTTAAATAAAAAGCATTAGAAGATTTAATATAATTCAAATCAAACATGTACACATTGTTTACCCTAATTCCATGTAACATATTAATTACATTTTGGCTTAATATATAGTTAGTGGGAAAAAAATATACACTATAACCCTCATCTCACAGCTGAGTAATACTCAACAGATTATGCTTTAAGCTATCTATCAATTCCATTTCAATAAAAAAATTGTTCAGGTTTCCAATCAAAAAAGTGTTCAAGTTTGCAATCATACCTGTTCCTACCACTCTCTTAGTGGTATTATCTCCCAGTGTTACCTTGCCTTCATTCCTGGCTTCCAGCATTATAAATTGATTTAAATCTCCAGTCATATACTTCGAACATCCACTATCCAAGTATCAAATGCTCTCACGAGGTCTTGTATGAGAGCATACCTACAAAATGATCAAATGTTAGATTTGGGAACCTAAATAAGTTTAGTTCTCCTTTTGGCAAAAATAAACAAGATGCATGTGTGATATGCTATGTTTTATGAATCTTCGGTCTCCACACTATATGTGTTCTACTACGAATGGTGTAAGTGTGGGAGATGTGTCTTAACATTCCACATGTAAAACATCTCACACCAGGAAAAAGATTTCTTAATCTTTGTGCATTATAAAATCTTTTCCTAGGTGTTGAACTCATCCTCTTTTGCTTAGACTTATAGAATTATTAAGTATTGGTGTCAGTTTATTTTCCTTAATAGTCTTCAATTCTAATTCAAGATATGAGTTTTTATTCACCAATATAGAAATATACATTCTCAAATCAATTTCTTTATGTTCTACTTCTTCAAAAAAATCTTTATAATCATTTTCAAGTTCTGTGTGAGATGATTTCAATAGTTCGTGCTATTTACTCAAATCATCAAACTCATCCAATAATTTCATGTGGTTACTATCAATCAATGCGTGATCAATCCTAAGTATTTTGTATTTCTTTTGTAATTCAAAAAATTCTATGTTCAACTTAGTATGCAGTTTCTTATGTTTCCTATATTTTGTATGAACTTTCTCAGAAACATCAAATAATTCATCATAGGTTAAGTCACATACCTCTTCTTGATATGATTGATCAAGCTTATCGGCCATTAAACACAAGTTCATGACTTCCTCTTCTACTTCTATTTCTGAGGAATCTGATGCTTAATCTGCCTAAAATGCTTTCAACAATCTCTTCTTGCCCTTCTTCACATTTGGTTTCTCCTCAACCTTCTCCTTGTTAGGATTAGATTTGGGATTCGGGTTGTCAAACATGATGTGTTCAGGCTTCCTACATTCATAGCAAATTACTTCATTAGAAGCCTTAGTATTTTTGTGGAACCTACCTTTATTCCACTGCCGACGTCTCCTTTGCTTCCTCTTAAGGAAACTTCTAAATTGCCTTGTCATTAAGGTAACATCATCTTCATCCTCAGGATGAGACTGATCACTTTTCGAGTCATCCACTTTTAATGTTATTTTGTTTTCCTTCCACTTATCACCTCTGTCAATCTGTCTTTAAGTCACTCCTTGCCCGTAAGCAATTAGTGATCCAAGAAGATTTTTAATAGAATAAACATTTAAGTCTTTTGACTGAGTTATAGCAGTAATCTTTGCATTATAGCTAGTAGGTAAGCAATGTAGAATTTTATGAACTTTCTCAGAATTAGTTAGTTTCCTACCTAATGCATTCAATGAAGTGACTATATATATAAAACAAGTATACATGACAGTGATTAATTCATTCAGTTTCATGAGAAAGAGTTTGTAGTCATAAAATAGAATGTTCAATCTAGTCTATTTCACTTCATTTGTACCTTCATACGTAATGCAAAGTCTATCCTGATTTCCTTTCCAGATTTATAGGTAGAAACACATATATAGCTTCTGATTTCAAAGAACATAAAAAGTTATTTTAGTATTTGGCATTTAATTGTGCTAACTTCCTTTCTACCAAAGTCCAATCAATAAAAGGTGTTTCTATTCTAACACCTTCTATAATTATAGAAGGTGCATTATATCCATCCTGTACTAATATCCACATACAATAGTCAAGATACTGTAAAAACATTGACATGTAGGTTTTCTAAAAGTCTAATGGAATGTTGTCAAACAATGGTGGTCTAGTGATCGAGTAACCTTCTAAAGTGTTTCAGTTTCCAAAATTAGCCATAATCATTTCAAAAAGTTATCTAAACCTTAATATTTGAAAGCTAGCTCTGATACCACTTATGAATTCTCAATAGGTTGTTAAAGCTAAGTCAACTATCCCAAGACTAACTGAGGGGCCGGATGGGGGGGGGGGAAATTTGTAATTTTAAAACACTCTTGGAAATTTAGAAAATTGATTAATTAATTATTATCACAATACTAAATTTTTTGAAAATTATTTTTCAACCATAGAAAAATAAAAGAAAAAGCAGTAAATAAAAATGAAGTAAAAGGTAAAGAATAGAAAATACTAGATTTTATAATGGTTCGGTCGAACAAAACCTATGTCCACTCCCTGGAAACTCCTTCTCCAGGTATTGCACTAAACATAAGTGTCTCTCCTTTACCCCCTACAGTAAGGCGGAGAAGCCCTTACAATAACCTCACTTCCACCAACCCGATGCTCCAAAGAACTGACGTCCTTTTATACCCTCCTGGTGAAGTCAGAGAACCCACCATCCTTTCTCACCCTTCTGGTGATGGAAGAGTACCAATCATCCTTTCATACCATCCTGGTGTCGATAGAGAACCAACATCCTTTTTCACCCTCCTGGTGAAGGTACAGAACCCACCATTCTTTCTAACCCTCCTAGTGATGGCAGAGTACCAATCATCCTTTCATACCCTCCTGGTGTCGGTAGAGTACTAGATCTTCTTCTAAAAATCTTCTCTCAGCGGCCTTCAAGGAAGTAGGGAAGAATAATGAAGAATAAATAAGAGATCCTAACTATTGGGAGGTTTTATGAATCCCCTCACAAAGCCCTCTAATAAGATCTCCAACCCTCTACTCTCTAAACACTCTCCTAAATACACTCCTAAGGCTCACTCAAGAAAAATTTCAAAGCAAAGTCTGTTGCCAGTCAATTTTTTGGATCCTTATATGCAAAGGACAAGAAAAACCATCCAAAAATTGAAAATTTCAAGTTTGACAGACTCCAATCATACAGTACGATCATACTTCATATGTATAAATAGTTCAAAAAGTCTTGTACAATACATTATGAACCTCTTTTCATACTCTGATCAGCATCTGTATGAACTCTATTCGTACAGTGCGATTAGTTCAAAAATTAAGTCTTTCGTCTATACGAACATGGATAAACCCAATTTTATACTATGATCAGTGTCTGTACGAACCCATATCGTATAGTACGATCAATTAAAAAAAACACCCTTTCATCTAGATAATTGTTTATGAATCCCATTTTGTACTCTAATCGGTGTCTGTACGAATCCATATCGTACAGTACAATCAGTTCAAATTTTTTATGCATAGATGAACAGGACAAACCTAATTTTGTACTCTGATTAGCATCCGGGATGAAATCATTTCATACAGTATGAAATGTACTTAGAAAAATTTTCAAGCCATGTTCCAAATAACTCCGTTTTGGAGAGACATTCATCCTAATCGTCTAGTACAATTAGTAATCGTACAGTATAATTAGCTATAAAAATAATTTTTTTTATTTTACACCCCCAGTGTGTTTGTGCATAGCTACCTAATTTACAATCACACTCTCTCAGACTCAAGAAAAGTATAAAACATACAAACTCCAAAAATAATAAACTCTAATCTAATCTAACTTGAAGTCTTCAACTGGCTGGAGTGTGATTTCCCTAAAATGTTAGTACACACAAACAACATAAGCAATATATCCAATACACGTTAGGAGAAACAATATTCAATACAATAATATTTTGGAATCATCAAAGACACACATAATAAGAGAATATAGCTATGAAAACAAAGTTACAACATAAGCTACATAAGAGTTTTTATTGAGGATAAAGAAGATTTTTGATAGCATGTAATATCCAAATAATTGGAAGGTACAATTAGTAGCATTTCTATTTAAAGGAGAGGATGAGAGATAATGGATTGGATAGTAGAGAGAGTAATTCTAGGGGAAAACCAACACTAAGATCACTTAAGATGAATTCATTATGGTGCTCAAGTTGTGGTGCCTACCTCCTTTGGCTTGATAGTAGATGTAGGAGGCTTTCATCAAATTGGAATAGGGTCTTACTATAGTGATGCAATATGAAGATGAGTTTATTGCACTAACTAGGTATGCTCATTAATTGATCCCTACTACTAAAGAGAAGTGTTATATATTCTAACAAGGAATGAATAGGGAATTGAGACATCTATTGGTGCCTCTATGAATTCAAGAGTTTTCTAAGTTAGTGGAGCAAGCCAGATTAATACAAATTGATTTGGCAGTACCGACATCTAGGAAAGATGTGGCCTCTAAACATAATTTTAGTAAGAGGAGGACATGGGATGAGTTAACCACTAAGATGGAGAACTAAATAAGCATGATAATCTTGGTAGATTGAAGGATGAAGGGTAATAAGATCGAGAGCACAATACTGAGTATGATTACTGAAATGCATTTTACAAATTTATTATTATCGTATGACATTATTGATATTATATTACTTTCCATTACCATCACTTATTTCATCAATACATATATGGATATTATTATTAATTCTCTATCTACTAATTCATTTGATTAATAAGCATGTGATGCAAGATAAAGATTGGATATTGATATAGAATGATTGAATATACTGAATACATAATTTTTCATACTGAGCATGTGATATAAGAAATTGATTTAATACTAACACGACTGTTAGAACCTCAAGTGTATACAAATTTGATCATATCACAATAATTTGGATTTTGCCAACTTTTATTGATGCTTTTGGTATACTGATTTACATGATTTCTTCACTTATGTAATCGAAGATTTAAGAAGAACTGTTTACTGCTTTATATATTCAACATTTGTATTGATTTATTAGTGTATCAATTAACCAAATTACTTGAGCATTGGCTTACTTATTTACTAGGTTACCAATTTATTAATTTATTAACTTATAGATTTGACTTATATATAGTATAAATTTACTAGATTCTTTACTATATAGTATTAATTTATGTATTTTACTACTATTTCATGTGATACTATTTTTATACATATTTATGATCATATAGATTTAGATTATTTTGAATTGAATGATAATGTACATACTAATTTCTTACCATATTTTGAGTTTAGTTATTTGATTTAGTGACTTGTTGGGCTTTTTAGCTCAATATATATGGTTTAAAAGATTTTAGGTCAAGCTAAAGGATCAAGAGTGTAAGATTGATAAGGATTCCTCAGGTTTTTCTTTTTTTAGTTATTCTTTTGTACCTAGGACAAGGTGATGTGTTATATTTATATGACTCCTGAGTATTATATATTATTTTTGGAGAAATCAATAAATATGTAAATTGATATTTTATTAGATTTATTTTTGCTAATATTATTATTGATAAAAAAAATAGATAGCTCTATTGTAGTTATATTAAAAAATAAAAGAATAATTCTTCCAATATAGATTCTGGGATGTTATTAGCCTCATTTTTTAGTGAGGTCAATCCACATCAAACATCCAATCTCCACACACAAAATATTATGCTAAATTCCAAACTTCAAATTTAATTCATTACAGTGCTTTGGCATACTGATCAAATCATTGACTCCAAAATCATCAACTAATAGTCACATAAATTATCATTTGATCATATGATCAATCACTTGATAGTTAAAACCTCCCTCAATCATTAAACTCCACAATCAGATTTAAATCTCAAACCAAAATCAAACATCATACTCATCAATTGATAGTCACTTGATAATCTATTCAATCATGATCAAAGATTGTTTATGATATGAACATTTCAAACAAAAAACTCCTTCAATTCATTGATCAAATTAAATCCAAACCAAATCCATTTTCTAATCTAATGGAAATCTAAAACTTTAAGATTTAATGCTCAAAACTAAACCCAAAACCCCTTGGTTCATAACCTATTTTTGGTTACATTTCAATCACCTCAAAACCCAATCAAATGTCCTTGCATTTTTATTAAACATGTCCCTAGGGTTAACTATATTAGTTTGGGAGCATTCCAATCCCTCTAGCCTCTTAAACTCAAAGCATTTCTCAAGGATTTAAAACCTTCAAATATTTATAGCCTATTCCACTGAATATGGCATCTTGTAGAAATTGACCTTGAAAACCTCTCCAACTCCATTGAGCATGATCATTATCATTAACATTATGAATTAAACTAATATTGAACCCTTGGTGCACCTTGGTTGACCATGCTTAACCATGACACCACCTAAACCCTAAACCACAAAACCTTCTAAAATTAAATTTTCCTTAAACTTTATCATGGCTCAGTCAAACTAAACACTGAAACTACTTTTAATAAAACCCAAATATGATTTGGAGTGCATTAAACCTAAACCAAGCCCGTGGTCAACCTTGGTTGATGAAGACTAAAAGTTTGTGTACGTTGTTAAAGCTAATAGAACTATCCCAAGGCTAACCAAGAGGGGGGTGAATTGGTTAACTAAAAATTTCTTAGAATTTTTAAAAACCATTTATAGAAAATTTAATCAATTATCTTAAAATTTGTAATTGTTTGAATATAATTATCACAAATAAAATTTCAACCGCAGTAATTTAAAGTGCAAGAAAAATAAAATGCAGGAAAAAGTAAAGGAATAGAAGAACACCAAATTTTATAGTGGTTTGATTCAACAAAACCTACGTCCACTCCCTCAAGACTCCTTCTTCAGGTATTGCACTAAATAATAGTGACTCTTATTTTACCCCCACAGTAAGGCGGAGAATCCCTTATAAACTCTCTTCCACCAATCTGGTGTGGCAGAAAAAACCGAGGCCTTTTACACTCTCGAAGTGATAGTAGCGTACCATCACGTCCTTTTTCACCCTCCTCGTGAAGGCAGAGAACTGTCATCCTTATATCATCCTTTTGGTGAAGGCAAAGAACCCTCATCATTTTTTACCCTCCTAGTTAAGGTAGAGAACCTTGATGTCCTTTTTCACCCTCCAGGTGAAGGTAGAGTACTCTATCTACTTTGGAAATCTTCTCTCTAGAGTCTTCAAAGAAGTAGGGATGAAGTTTGAAGAAACAAAAAGAGATCCTCACCTTTGGGAAACCTTGTGAATCCCTCATAATTTTCTCCTACAAGATCTCTCACTCTCAACTCCCAAACACTCTCCTAAACACACTCTCCTTTTTCAGTCTAAAGAGAAATTCATAGTAGATTTTTTTTGGTAGATAGGTTTTAGGACTTATTTTATAGAAACCTAAGGAAAAAACTATCTGAAAACTAAAATTTCAAAGTGAAACAAAATCAGATCATACAATACGATCGTGGATTATCTTTACGAATAGTTCAAAAATCCTGGGATGAACTGGTATGAACTTTATTTCAAACACTGTTAGTCATTTGTATGATTTTAAATCATCTGTATGAATAGTCAATTTAGTCTGGATAATTTTGTAGGATATATATTTCATACATTGTCAGTCATCTGTATGATTTTAGTTCATCTGGATGAACAGTACAAGTTCGTCTGGACGATCTAGTTCGAACTGAATTTCATACACTGTTAGTCATCTGTACAATTTTAGTTTATCTGTACAAATAGTTCAATTTCATCTGGATAATTTGGTACGAACTAGATTTCAAACACTATCAATCGTCTTTACAAACTAACATCGTATAATATGAATAGGGTAAAAAATTCAATTTCAATTTTTAACTCTCTCCCCCTGTGCATATGTGCACAGTTACCTAATTACAATCACACTCTCTCAGACTCAAGAAAATAAAATTTATAGACTTTATTATATGAAATCCTATCCTACTCTATCTTAAAGTCTTCAGTAGTCTGGAGTATGATTTCCCTGAAATGTGAGTACAAACAAAAAAAAATAGAAATATATCCAATGTATATTAGCGAAAAGAATAATTACCAGAACAAAAATAATTTGTTATCATCAAAAAATCACATAACACACAAATTAATCTTTATTTTAAGTTGCAACAATCTTGGATTTAAGTATTAAGATGCTTTTAAACTTGAGCTTCTAGAAATACCAATTTTTGAATGTTCTCATCTTTTCCTTTTTAAAAATTTTCCTTTAATATTTTCAAAAATTTTCACTTTTTGTACTAGAGAAATACATACTTAATTTTGTTATGTTGCTAAGATTTTCTAGAAAATTTTGAATTAGAAGATGTAAAAAGATTAATGTTAACTAAAAATAAAATTTAGAGTTTAGAATGTCTGCGAGTCAAAGCTGCACCAGATAGGTGCATCTTCATATCAAAAGAGTTATAATTAAATCTTAAACTAAAATCCATTTTTTATTAGATATAGAGCCATCCTATCTTGCATTCACAAGTTGATTGATTGCTTTTAGGGTGTTAGTTGGAAGCCCACTCCCTAAAGACATAAGTACAAATTGTATACACATCTATCTTGATCTCCTCCCTGAGAGGATTATGCAAATCCTAAATAAAATTAAAATATAAATCTAAATATAAATAAATTATTACAATTTTCAAATTCAAATCTTTATAAATTTGAAAGTTCAGTCCTTACTTTAAACAAGACTATTCTTAAGACTAATCTTGGGATGTAATTAACTATTGGAGAATACCTTTATATGGAGTCTATAACACAATAAAAGAATAAACCCTATCTTAGTTCTTTTCTAAGGTAGCAAAAGAATCTAACAGACGTAGACTATAGCTTTATACATTCATTTATATTTTAATATTCAAAATGATAGGTGAACATTTCTTTTATCCTTTGAGATTAAGTTGACATTTGTTATGTTGATTTTGGATATGAAAGAAAATGGTTTCTCTTTGTAAATTGATAGATGAGCATCAATTTGTCTTTCAAGGTATAGAAGTTATGCTATGTAGATCTGACTAAAGAAGCATTAAAGCAAATTATATGGAATAATTAAAATTTATTTGTTGACAGTGTGTTTTAGTTCATATTGTGCAGGAATGTCTCAAGAAAAGGAGCAAAATTGCAAAGTTTTAAATCAGTGTCACAATATCTTCAATGCCACAACTTTAGATCAGGGCATTGCAGTATCAGAAGCTTAATACAATTTCGTTTAATTCATCCTGAAGGAGTAAAGGAAAATGTCATAGTGTTAAGAGTGAACATTACAATGTTATAGTCTCACAAAAATTTTAATTAATTCAATGTTGGAGTGCCAACATTGAAACTTCCATTGAGCCAAACGATGTAAGTGAGCATCATAACGCCCATTTTTTGTATCATTGTAGCAAAAAATTTAAGGAAAAGAAAGGTTGAATCGACTCAACCAAAAGTTCATCAGTTTAGTGAGCAGCCTCTCTAGGTTAGCCTAGTGCCATGTGGTGCCACCTTATCGAGTGACATGACGCCAGAGTTTGTTTATGTATTAAGTATAAATAGTTTTTCTATCTTTTTATGTGAGAGATTGTTGGATATTTTTAAACATGTTTGAAAATGTTCGAGAGAGACAATGGAATATTGATATATAACATTTAGAGTGGCTGGTCAACATTGTAGTGAGCAAACAATCAATTGCAGAGGAAAGAGTGTGAGCAAAGTTGTATGATGATATTCACTTTGGGAAGGGTCCATCTATATGATCTATTTGGGATTCTTCATTTTGGGTGATATTTCATTCATCTTCTCTACTTGCACTTTCTTTCTTAAGCAAGTAATAAAATTTGTGTTATTTAATTTTAATTCTATTACCGACTAAACACATAATTTTGGACTAATGACATGAAAACCTTTGTAATTCCTAATATAGACTCTTGTGTTCTAAAGTTTGAATGGTCAATATCCCCTATTTTTCATTTAATTTATGCAATTGTGACATATAGAATTTAATATCTAGTGTAATGCATTATATCAAAAGAAAAAGGTTGGAACAATTAGGAGAATTGAATACTTTCTTGCCTAATCATAAGATGTTTAGTATTTTAGGTTCTATGGATATAAATTAATAGTAGGAAGGCCATGAACCATCCTTTACATCCTTATAAGTTTGATAAAGATCTAAAGATGCATATTTTCTTATTCACAACTAACATAGATAATCTACTTAGAAAATAATTTAGAATGTTCTCCATCATTAGCCAAAAATGAGAAACACTATGGTAAAACAAAGTTCCACAATAAGTCACTAACTCACAAAATGGTATACATGTTGCAAATTAAGACCCAAGTCTTGTAATTTAGATGTAACAAACATTATTGGGTTGTCTACTATGCCATTTTGTAATATTATTATTATTGGATATTTGTTCTTGTGCACTACAATTTTTGGTCTATTGTACACCATGCAAAGTGATCAACTCAAGATCGGGTAGAATTGGTTTAAGTTTCTTTAAGGGTCTATATTTTTACTTTTATTTAATTCTATATTTTTGAGTCAAAGCCTTGTATTTGGTGGATGCTAAACTTGGTGACCTTGCACACAAACACATATGGGAGTTACAAAGTGAGAAAATTAGAAGTGTATTTTTTAACTAATTATACTATATGATTAGCTATACAAAAAATCATTATAATGGCTAATTGGCAAAATTAAAGTTTTTTTACTCATCGTACTGTACGATAAAAATTGTACAGGATTATCATTAAAAATTATGATCTCAACCACCAATCATATTTTAGGCAATATTTTGAAATTTAAAATTTGTACTAATTGTACCATAGAATCCTTATCATACTGCTTCCTTTGAGAAAGAGGAGTTTGTGTGTGAGGAAGAAGGAGTGAGAGGGGTTTTCACAGGGTTACTCTAAGAAACCTTCTACCTTGTTTCCTCAAAGTGTATTGCTTGGTTTCTTATATAGCTCAAGGAAGAAGAATGACATGTTATCTATATTTACCAGGAGAGTGAAAAAAGATTGCTAGGTTCTCTGCGTTCCCTTGGAGAGTGAAAGAGAGGTCAAGGCTCTCTATTGCACCGGGCTGGTGAAAAGATTGTAAGGGTCTCTGAGCCAAGATGTGGGGGCTAAAGAAGTGACACCAAAGATTTAGTGTAGCAATCAGAGAGGAGGACTCAGAGGTGTAGATGTAGGTCATTGTTTGACAAAACCACTACGAAAATTCTAGTGTGTTTATTCTGAGTTTTACTTTCTACAAGTTACCTTTTTGCACTTTAATTTTCCTGAAAATTGTATATTGGAAAATTGCATGTTTGAAGATATATTGATTTGAATAACTCATCATCACCATAGTTATAAGTTTTGTTTCATTAATTTTCTACCACTTCAGATGATAACATTATTTGTTTGAAGTTATTAGAAGATCTCAAAAATTGTTCTGTGTTAAAGAAATTTTTTAAAACAACCAATTCACCCCCCCTCTTGGTGTGCTAAGGGATAGTTCAATGAGGCTTAACATTCTAGATTGAACTTTCAATTGGTATCTGAGCGGTTGTCACAAGTAGCATTTTAGAAAGCCTTAAAAAAATGAACTAGACACATTTTGATAATAGAAACACTGAGGAGGGCTATTCTATAACTCGTTCACCTTTATTTGACAATATATCATTTGATTTTTAGAAAATTTTCTTGTCTTCTTTCTTGCAATCTATTGATTTTTGCATGTGGTTTTTGGTACAAAAAAAGGTTATTATACACCGTTTCATTTTATTAATGGCATCAAAACTGAAGTATCATTTAATGAATGAAGGAATGAGGATAGGGACTTAGCTCAATTAAATGTTAAATATTTAAATTGCTTTTTCTGTGCTCTTAAGTATGAAGATTACATGAAAGTTTCTACCAATATCACTGGCAAGGACAATTGATATAAACTATGTATTACATATAAAGGTACTAGTGAGGTCAAATAATCTAAGTTAAACACCTTATTGCATGATTATGAACTTTTTTGCTTGAAACTTAATGAAACCACATTAAACAAGTACACTATGTTTACTCAAATAACGACATCCTTACATGCTTTAGGTAGAGAGCTTTCAAATTCTAAAAATGTTAACAAAATTCTTTCATGTCTACCTAGTAATTATGATGCTAAGATTTTTGACATTTATGAATAAAAAGATCTTAATGTTTATTATATAGATAATTTGCTAGACTCACTTATTGCCTATAAGCAAGGTAAGAGTCATAGATTATATGATGCAGGAGATAGGAAAAGGAGAATGTTGTGGCTTTAAAAGCCAATAACTCTGACAAGGACAACTCTATAGCTGAGGAGGAGGATGACATTGCACTGATGACTCAATAGTTCAAAACCTTTCCAAAGAGAAAGAGGAAATATCATTAGTAATGGAATGAAGGTAATAGTAATAAAATTATGAAGGATTCATATGATACAATCTATTTTGAAAGAAGGAAGCTAGGGAATCTAAGATCTGATTGCCCAAACCTAAAAACTCACCTGAGCAAGGAGAAGGGTGATGAAAAGGCAAACTTCAGATAAGGAACGAGTAGGACACATAAGGATTTTTGAGTTGACTCCACCTTAAATTCATTGAAATAGCAAGTAGAGGAGGAGGTAACTAATCTGTGTCTCATGGCTAATAATAATCTTGATTTACTATCAATTTAAGAATAGAAATAAATTATATAATTTTCATAATCAAATGTAGCATAGAGAAAATCCTTATATCTCAAAAGATAAAGTGTCATTCAACTATTATTTTGAAAATCAAAATAAACCAAGGAAAAGAATAGCTATACCTAATGATTTTTATCATATGTTAGAAAACTAAAGCAAGATTTATTTATTATTAGTGTTCTATGTTTTCCAAGAAGGTTAGCCTCTATGGTTAATTACATCATAGGAACAATATTGAGAAAACTCATAATTAAAGAAGTGATTAAATCTTTAATAATTTTTGAGGATTTAGGTAAGGAATTGAATCAAGGTGAATCATTAGGAAATGGATCAAAGTTAAACACTTTTTTTTAAAATTTATAGGAGGAAAAGGTAGAGAGTGCTTATGATTTTTGGACACCCAAAAACACTTAATCTTAAGCAAGAGTTGGGCTTTATTTTTTTATAACAAAATTTAAATTTTAGTATTAGGTTAAGAATTTGTTAAATAATCATGAGTATTCTCCTAAAAGGAAGTGCATGAATTATGCTATTGAGCTTACATCAGCCTAGAGTGGACAAGTAGCTAACCTCTAAGCAATTTTTATAAAACATGATTCTAAGTCAAATGAATGTAGGATAGACATGCTATTTACTCGGGATTCAAGGTCTAAAGTTTAATATTTATATCAGGGTTTCTAAAATTCTTTGGTTCAAATGCACCTAATTGAGATTTAAAATGAATTCTTGCCTAACATAAACAATTTTATATGCGACTAATGCAAAATGACCCTATACTAATAGGAATAGTAGACTCAACATCATCACTTAGTCTATAACAAGCTTGCCACTAACGTGTGTGAATATATTGTCTGTCGGATTAAAGTAAACATGCATGTAATGAATTTAGGAAAGTAAAGTGTTTAAGTTTTAAAGTATAAAGATCACAGAGTCTTAGGATGTAAACGTATATGTCCATGAAAAGACATGCATCATAAAAAAACATTGGAAAAACTTGCAATTTTTACTTCTGAGTTAATATATAAATATACATTCAATCAAAGTAGGTATATAAAAAGAAAGAAAAGAAAATGTGTTCCTATGAAAAGTGCCACTTAATATACAAACTAGGGGCTACAATAAAGTAAAGTTAGCCAAACTATATTGACAACCAGCTTGGATTTCTACACCTATAAACAACACAAGTCTATATAAAATAAAATTATTTATTCTTGGTCTTCAAATCTTCAAGCTCTAGGTATGAACATGCATTTTAACAGTTCTAAAAGATGTGATTTTCAAGGAAGAAACATTCTTTTGGACTGCTTTACTAGACAATAACTAATTTCATTTAAGACTTTCACAACTCTATATATTTATAACTCTATACAAATTTACATTTAAATTAAAAAGAAAACTCTAAACTTATAGAGGTTATTATACAAATAGTTTATATATATACATCATCCATAGGCCACATCATAAAGTGCAATGTAAGTAAATACTCACATCATCACACATCCACTAGACATCATCAATCTATAATTAATCAAGTGTAGGAAAATAGACACACATATTAGTACACTATTCCTAGCATAGGGTTAGAGTTGATTTTTCTATCAAATAATTATATATGTATGCTATGTTATGTACTTTGTATGTATCCTAAGCATAATAGTGCTTAAATTATCTATAAATTGAATTTATGGGTTAAAGGTTAAGTAAATTAGTCTTCATTTGGGATGACTTTTGTATTTCTTCTTAAAGTTACTTTTTAGCACAAAAATTTAAAATTTTGCACTAGAAAGCTACTTTAAGAAGCAGTAAGAAAGCCTTCACAAATGAAGCCTTAATTTAAATCTAAGTTTTAATAATTTATCTTTTAATACTAAATTTCTTATTTATTTAAGGTATTTACTTCAACTTTTATTGTACTATATTAACTAACAACTCTAATATACAATGAAGTCATTAATCAATAAGCCCTAAACTTCTAAGATGAATGCTTTTCTTTCATTCCAAAGAATAAAGCAAACACATATAGCCTCAAAATTTTTTTAATTTTTTATCTTTGATTTATTAAATTAAACCTCTTTAGAATGGTTTATTTAAATTGATTGAATTGAATTTGATTTATCACATTGATTTATTTCAATTCAATAATTTAAATTATATTTATTTATATTTGATTTTATTTTTATTTGTTCAAATTAGAAATATTTAATTTAATTTAAATTTATATTATTTGAACTTATTTATTTAAGTTGAATGAAATAAGCTTTAATTATTTTATTTTATTATTTCTTTCTAATTTTTAATTTATCCCTTTATTCCTAATTTATTAAAATTTTTTTGAATTTTTAATTCTTGGTTAATTTCTTGTATTTATTTAAGTTGGATTATTTAATTTGTTTATATTTAATTGATTAAATTTTCTTTTTATTTTTTTTATTTATTTCATTATTCTATTTTTATTTTTATTTACTTATTTATTTATTATTTCTTTTAAATTTTATTTTATTTGGTTTAGTAAATTAAATTTATTTACTAAATTTTGATTTAATATTTTATTTTGAAATTATCCTAATTTTACTTCTTATTTTATTTTATCAACATTTGCTTTTTTATCTTTTATTATTTGTTTATTAATTTAATGAAGGTTTGACCAATATATGACTTTTTATTTAAAATTGGAATTTTTAACATTTATTTTTTTCTAAAATTAACTATTTAGTAAACTTTAATGAAATTCAGTTTATATTTTATAATTTTATTTATTTATTTTAGAAATTTTAATATTTATTATTTATTTGGGGTTTTATCTATTAATATTTTGAGCATTTTCTAATTTTTGTGAAAACTCACTCCGGATCATCGTGAGATAATTAGAATAGGTTAGTAATGACATAATGTGAGATATATGAAAGTTTGAATGCTTATGGAATTTTATTTTATTTTGAATAATTTTAATTAATTATCTATTAAATATTAAAGGTTGGAGTAGCTCCCATGGAAGATAAGATTAGAGAGAGTCACCATAGATGTTTGGTCACATAAAACGATGGCCTTCCGATGATCCGGTTAGGAAAGTAGAGGTATTAGATTTGACTCATGTTAGGAAATGTAGAGGTATACCAAAAAAGACATGGTTAGAAAATATTAGAAATGATCTTTCTTTCTTAGATTTAATTGAGAATTTGACTTTTAATAGGGCATAATGGAGAAAAAGGATTCATGTGGCTGACCCCACGTAGTGGGACAAAGGCTGGATGTTATTGTTGTTGTATCTATTAAATATTTTCAATTATTTATTATTTTTATTTTTTAAGTTTTCTTATAGGACTTTTATTTTTCATTGATTACATTTATATTTTAAAGTTAACTTTAATCTAATTTGCATGATTTTATTTTTATTTATTTATTTATGCTTTATTGAATTTCTAAGGTCAATTTATGTTAATAATTTTTGTTTTACTAATTAATTGACCAAATAAGCACCAATTGGCATGAAATTTAAACCCTAAGTCTATAGTGATAGGAGTATTCCATGAAAATTTTTGAGATTATGGGCGAGCCTATGTTTTATTATAAATTTTCAAAGGTAAATATAACTATACTTTTGTAAATTTATTCAAGGCAATCTTGACAAAGAACTAAGGTGCAATTAGTGGTAACTAACCTTAATACATAGTTTTCAATCCAAAAAAATGTCATGTAATGATATATATATATATATATATATATTTTAATTAATTTTCAAATACTTAGGTTAAAAATTTATGCTATTATTAAAAATTTCAATCCAAGCTAGAGGTGAGTTCAAATGGCTTCGAGAAAGTTCGGGCAGATTGTCTATACTCTGAATTATAAGTAAATAAAATTTAAACTCCATATACATTGATTTAAGCAAGCAATTTTTAATTATATTTAGTCCACTATTTAATTAAATTCCTCTAATATACCCAACCTATGGCTTTAATTTTTTGATCTATTTGATAAGAATTTGAATGATGAATACATAGAGGGCTTATTTTCTTAATTTTTCTTAGAATTCTTTGAGATAGTGAATTTTAAATATATGCCGATTAGTTTGAATTTATTTGAGAATATTACATTATAAGCAACTGAATGTATAAGCACTTTTATATGTGAAGCTTTATTATAGGTTGTTTATAACATTTTTGGGCTCCCCTCACATGGTAGCCATCATCATAATCGCTTAATCTAAGATCAGATAGTTGGGAATAAAAGCCCCAAACAATCAGACCAACAAGATGGACTTTAATCCAATGACATTAGGACCATTATGCAATGTTAAATGGCACAAATAATTTAGATTTTGTCTTTAACGTTAACCATCAATAGAGGCCATTGATTATTTTCTGATCAATGCATACAATTCTGCCAAATGGATTCATTAGTATCTATGGATAGAGAACCTTTAGTCTAGTGGCTAGATTAATATTGACTAAAAGTTTTCTTCATAATGTCCCAAAACCTCCCAAAAGTTATTTAGGGTTTGTAAATTATTTAAGATTTATGGGTAAATAAGGATGGTTTTTGCTGTAGTGCACTCGAATGGATGCAAGGAAAAACTGTCCTTAAGGTAGAAGGAGTAGAGGAGGTTTGGATTAGAATTTGGAAATTTACTAGAAGGGGGTCACCAGAGCTCCCTTGAACTCACTTATGTAGGTCACTAAAAGAAGAGAATCTAGGAAAACACTCAGTGAGAGTTCTTGAAGTTGAGGGAATGAAAATTAAGAACAATTGTATGAACAAATTTAGAGTACTTATAGGATTTTAGACTTGAATATGGATTAGTATCTTATTAGGGATCATTGTACCATGCTCTTATGACAATCTGGCATTGTCCAAAAAGGTTCAGGCAAGAGTTTAGAGAAGATTGAGAGAATTAGGTGAGTTGGATTTGAAGTAAGGGTTAAACCAAGTTTAAACAACTCAATTTTGCACTAATTCTGGCCCCCTCAAAGCAACAATAGAAGCTGGGCTGATCTGGCTTAGGATCATTATTGGGATTCATGGAAAGATAATGCATGTATAGATTGAACCCAATTGGCCTCAAGTAGTAGTATAGTTCATTTAATATTAATTATTAACTAATTTGGCTATCCCAACTAGTCTATGGGTTGGACTTGCTAAGGCAAGTCCAAGGGATCTATAGGTAGGTAATATAGGCTTTGGGTAAGGCTAATTAAGCGTTGGTAAATTAGCTTAAAGGAACCCTTTTGAGTGCACTATTGACAAATTCTATGTTCATTCCAATGTATTAATTTTAATAATTAAACAAAACATAAGTAATTATCAATTCATAGTAAGGATGAAAAGAATATTCACTTATCATTTTGATCATAAAACTAAATCATTATTTAAAGCTTGGTCTGCATCCATATTTTCTTCCTTTACCTTTCAAAGGAATTATGATATAGTTTATTTTAATTCTAGATTGTAGAATTTCTATAAGGGTACACCTTTATTGTTAATTATATCTAAAAAGAGAATACTCTCAATTAAGGTGAAGATTAAAGATTTTTTTATTCATATAGATTTAAAGAAAGCCTTTGACTATCAAGATTTTGGTATATAGGCTATACATTGTGAATTTTTAATTTGGATTTAGAGTTTAGATTTTAGATTTTAGATTTTTGAATGACAGAGCAAAAAGAATGTGTAGAGACTGAGGGTTGTATATAATATAGACTTACACTTGCCTAGAGTGAGATGCCAGCTAACAATCTTAATCACAATCAATAACCTCATGAATGCAAGATTAGGTGGATTTATCGTAGGAATCATGGAATTATAATTTAGAAAACTTTAATCATGATATTGCATTATGTATATGATCACACAAAGAAATGATGCATGAATGATAATGTATAAATTAAAACATTTATTCATCGATAATTTCTCATAATACAACCCAGGGTTTGCTGTAAAGTAAAGGTGGCTATGCTTAACCAACAACAAGCCTAGATATCTATTCCTATATAATTTAGATTTTGAATATGATTGTTTAGTTTTTTATCTTAAAATCTTCTTGCTCCATGATCTTCTATAGAATTTTGAAAGACAATTATCTTTAAAGGAAGAAGAACCATTTTCTTCTATAACACAAACACACACACACACACACACACACACACACACACACATATATATATATATATATAACTCTTTTATAACCCTTGACACTGTACAACTCAGTATCGCTAGGTAAGAATATAAAGCATTAACATTTACATTTTCCTTTACATTTGCAACATTCCCTTGGTATAGTCTACTTTATAAGAATATAAAAAAATTTATATATAAAAGAAATATATATATGCAATATAATGTGAGTGTATACAAAAAAATAAAGTAGCCTATGAGCCTCCTCTGAATGTGCACCAACATAAATATAAATTTGAAATCTAAAGTATAGAAAGTAAGCAATCAAACATG
The DNA here is from genome assembly GCA_019925795.1 of Dendrobium chrysotoxum. NCBI lineage: Eukaryota > Viridiplantae > Streptophyta > Magnoliopsida > Asparagales > Orchidaceae > Dendrobium > Dendrobium chrysotoxum. The sequence goes on from CM034315.1 coordinate 44,463,279, forward strand.
AGTACCCTATAAGAAAGGCAATCCAAAAAAATTAAATTTAGTTTGTTTAGGGTAGAGTTGGTTGTCCTAAAAAATATATTCTAGTGTATGTATAAGGCTATGTGGCTTAGATTAATCCTAGGTTTTGTTTGTTTGAAGTTATATAAAATTGAATTAGTTTGTTTAAGTCCATTGAAGATTAGTTTGAATTCAAGCTTTAATAATTTAGAAGTTTTAGATTTCTTTTAAGGGAGTTTTGATTATTACTATTGTTTAGCTTTAGGTTTTAAATAACATAGCACTCAATAACTTCTAAGTGCTAAAAGATATTGATTAGCATGCCCTCCAAAACATGGCTAGATAGGTTGTATAGACTCCTTGCATTTCAATTTGGTATTTTAATTCTTATGTTTTTCAACATAATACATATTTTCCTTACTAATAAGAGTTAAGCACAAGAGTATGAAAGCTTTCATTTCTATGTATTTTATTACTTATTTTTAATAAATTTAGTTCATTTATTACTTATTTATAAATTTTATAGTTTAATATTTAAGTTCTCTCATTTCATATAGAGGGCATGACGATAAAAGCCTCCTTAGAATACATAGCCCAACATCTCAAGATATTCCGCCAAAAAACACTATTGATAGAGCACAACTATTCATTAATTTCATTTATTGATTCCTAATTTATAAAGTTTAAAATTTATCATTTAGATCCCGTCAATTCATTCCTGGTGTTGTCATAACAGGCATGAGGACCAAAGCTCCCTCAAGATACGTAGCCACGCAGCCAGAGGTATTCTAGCCTAGAAACTTTTTTGATAGAGTGTATCCAATTTAATCTATTAAATTAATAGTTTATTGAATTTTTGATGATTTATTGAATTTTTAAATTTATTGAATTATTTAATGTTTTAGGTTTGGACAATTATTGACTTCCTGATTTATATTAATTTATAGAAATTTAATATTTTTCTTAAATACTAGACCCAGTTAAGATTTCAATGTTAATGAGTTTGTGTTATTTAGATTTTTCTATAGTTATAATTTTTATAAGTTCAATTCATTTTAATTAATTAAATTTGGCCAATTGTTGAATTTCTAATTTTCAGTTAATTCTAAAAATTTTATTATTTTCATAAATATTAGACCCAATTATGTGCTCAATTCCTTTTAGTTTGTGTCATTGGAGTTTTTTATAATTAGCTATGATTTTTACAAATTCAGTAATTGTATTGAATTTATTTAAATTTTTAATGAGAGGAATTTCTTACTTTTTTGCCAAATCAATTCCAAGACTCCTGAAATTTCCATAAATGTCACAAATGACTCATAGGGATGATTACAAGTGTTTAAAATTATTTTGAAATTTTTAATATTTTTTAATAATTTAATCTAATTAACTATTGAATATTCTTGATTTTCAAATTACTTTTTATTTTGATAGACGTTTAGGGAATTTAATTTTACTCTACTAATCTTTTAATTCTAACAAATCTAACACTTTGAATGTATTTTTTTAGATTTAATTTTTATTTATTATGAATTATAAAACATTTTAGTTTAATTATGTGTGTTAATCTTGGGTTAACTAATTAACATACCAAATGAACTCCAAATGCAATAAAAATTTAAAATATAGGTTCATATAAACATGTACTTCTAGCTTACTATGTCTTGTTTCATTAAATCCTTCCTAGGTGTCACAATCATTAATCATAGGTAAATGCATCTTTACATTTGATGATTTAATTTGGGCAATCAATTAACTGGAATTGGATGAAATCAGTGGCATTCTAACCCTTACATAAGCATAAACACTTCACAGAAAAATCAAGCCCTTATTATGTCTAGATTGAGAGCTACGAATTACAAAAAATTCTGGTTAAATTAAGACCCATAACTTTTAAAATTTAATTCGCCTTGATTTGATGATCACAAACACCCAAAAAAAATTAGGATATATAACACACACACCCTAGTTCACCATATCCAAATTTGAGCTTAATTAGACAACCAGTTAGGGAGTAACAATGGGCATTCAAACCTCAGTTACTCACTAACCAATGGTCAAAATGGTCTAAAATTAATTTTAAAATAATATATTGATCAAGATAGTTCCAATGAGCATAAGAGCAACCAACTTGGATGAAAGTTGGATTTATGTTGAATTTCAAAAGTTTTGAGCATTTATTTGAATCTTTTAAAGTTTAAATTGAAAAATTAGTTGGCAAGAAAATATTAACATCAATGTGTGGTGATGTGCAATGATTGCAGTGGCCTTTAGTCATGCATCTGCACCAAATCAAACTGTAGATTCAACTTATCCATGTGTTCAGTGGGCGCAGGTCATCCAATCCGGCTTTGATCAAATCTACAACCAAGATTATACATGTAGGCTTCCAACTTATGCAGGAATAAAATAAGGGAAAGGTGCCACATGCTCCGAGTTCATCTAGGTCATTCCTTTAGAAAGCTCACATGATCAGATTGACTAGATTGACCTAGAAAACTCAGTTGAAGTTTTAACTAGAATTTCAAATACTCATAACTTTTTGTACACTCCTCTAAATACAAAATTTTAGGGGGAGCTTTTTGATACCCTAAGGCTCTAATCCATAGAGTTTTAGGTCACAAAGCATTGAGATGTTAAAATAATTCTAATTAGAATTTTAAACCTTCAAATATGAATATACCTCTATCTTATGGGTAGATCTTACTTTTGGATCTATGAACTCCTAGAGATATCCTTTAGAACTTCCAAGAAGACTCCAAGCTTTAAAATTCACTAGATTGGAAGTTACTCAGCATGAATCACTTTCTCTCTCTTTTTCTCTCTTGGACTTTAATTGGAGAGATCTGGAGCTAGAGAAAGCTAGGGAAGGCTTTGGGGATATGACAAAGTCTATGTGAAGCTAGGGATGCAATTGTTCAAACTTTCTTCAAAAATTTTTATGGTATTTATAGGAGGGAGAACTTGAATTCAAGGGTCAAGATCTTGCCACCAATGGAATAACTAGCCACCCTTTCAGTTGGGTCTAATGAATAGGATACAAGGGAACATTCTATAAAGTTTGAGCTTAAATGGTTGGTTATTGATGGAGTTATATCTAAATTAATCATTTGAGAGGGTTTGTTTTGAGTAATCTTTCCACATCACTTATCCACAAGGAATGGCTAGCTATAATATATGTAATGAACATTCTAGAGTTTGAATGATCAGTTGATTGGGTCACATTTGGGATGGGTTGCTAATGGGCCAAAGAATTTAGGTTTTGGAGGGTTTAGGATCAATACATATGGCTAAACCAAGTGGGCTTAAGGGATATAATTATTTTAAAAAGCTCTTTGAGACCCAATGGATCGTACCCATGAGTTTGATTCATTAATTTAGCAAAAATCTTTAGCTTTGAATTTTTTTATTATTTAAGAATATTTTTTGTCAACCATTGTTGGCATGGCCAACCATGTTTGACAAGGGGTCAATGTTAGGTCCAACACATTCTAAATGTGTTTTAGAACTTATTGGAATAGGTTTCATGTAATATAGGGGCCATTTTGTGTGAAATGTAGGCTTAAGGGTTTTAGCGACCCCTTAGTCAATTAGGGTTAACTTGGTAGTTAGGGTTGACAAGGGGTTGGGTTGTGTCCAACCTAATCCAAATGATATTTCAAGTTTATTTGTGGTGGTTCCATGGTTTGGTGAGCTCTCTATATGTAAATTTTTATTTCGAAGGCTTAAGGGGCCTTTTGTTCAACCTAGGTTGACTTGGTGAATTATTATTAACTAGGGGGGGTTGGATTCAATACACTCAAAATTACATTTAAATGTGTTGGAAGTGGTTTTAGAGTTTGGTTTGATTGAGCCATGTTGAAATTTATGATAAATTTAGTTCTAAGGAGGTTATTGGGTTTGTAGGGTTTTTAGAGTTTTCTTGTCAGTCATGGTTCACCAAGGGTTCAATAGAGGTTCAATGCATCATGCTAATGACAATGATAATGAACTTATTATATACTATGTCTAGTAGTAGATGCTTTAAATATTTGAAGGTTTTGCAGCCATTGAATATGCTTTAATTTTAATGGGTTAGGGGACTCCAAACTAGTGTGTTTGACCCTAAAGACATGCATAATAAATATGCAATAATCTAATCATTAAATTGAGAACATTTGGTTAGGTTTTGAGGTGATTAAAAAATATCCAAAATCAGGTTATAGACCAAGAGATTTTGGGTTTGTTTTTCTAAACATTGGATTTTGATGTTTTGTATTTTCCATTGGATTTGGAAAGTAAATTTGGTTTGAATTTGATTTGATCAATGATATGGAAGATTTTTATATTTAACATGCTCAGATCATTGATAATCACTGTTGATTGTAATGATTGAATAAATAATTCGGTGATAGTTACTGATGGCTATCAACTTATGGATTTGAAGTTTGATTTTGCTTTAGATTGTGAAGTGATTGTAGAGGTCAATGATTTAGGGAAGTTGTTTTTTATTAAAATGATCATATCACAAAAAATTAATTGGTGATTATCAGGTTATTGATTAGATGATAAAATGACATCAAAGTTGAGTTTCAAGTGATGGATTTTAAGTCAGTGATCTAACCACTATGCTAAATTATAGCCATGGATAGAATTTAAAGTTTGGAATGAGATTCAGTGATATATGTGTGGAGATTATATCTTTTAGTTTTGTCTTTTGACCTCACTAAGAAATGAAGTCAACAAATGGACCGCTAATAGGTGTGATGAACTTGAAAGTAAATCATAAGTGTTGGTGCTGACCGAAGCAAGTAATAGAATCAAAAGAAGTTTTAATGAACAGGGCCTAAAAGGAAATGATCCTATGCAAAGAATTTAAAATTTATACCAGGATGGTGATTGGAAGGCATTATCCAACATTAAGAAATTAAATTTTGTTCAATTGGTGGTGCCACAAAGGGCTTTCTCCACAAATAGTGAAATTATACCTCAATGGGATAATGTCTCCCAAATAGGTATATTTATAATTGATGAGGATAACATCCCCTAGATAAATGGATTGAAAACTAGATGGGATAGAAGTTCCTAAATAGGAGAATTTATACTTGTTCAGAATAGCATCTCCTAAACTATTGGATTTAGGGGTGCAAACTAAAAGTTTAATGTAGGATGTTAAGCCTAATTGAACTGTCCTTAGTCACACCAAGTTGGGGGGGGGGGGGGTGAATTGGTAGTTATAAAAACTAATTGCTAACTTTAAAACACAAAACATATATGTTTGAAATTTTTAGTAGTTAAAGAGCTAGCAATACTTTCACCTGATGCAGAAGTTAAGAAACTAATCAAAGGTTACGATACTAGTGTTAATTGTCTAATTAGCACAACTAAATATCAATTATAGATTTTCAATTAGAAATTATCATAAAAATAAAATGTAAAAAAAGTAAAGTGTATAAAAATGTAAATTAGAATAAGCACACTAGAATTTTATAATAGTTTAGTCAAATAATGACCTAATTCTACTCCCCAGAGTCCTCCTCTTTAAGTATGGTACTAACCCTTTAGTGTCTCTCCTTTATCACCCACAACTAGGAAAAAAAACCCTTACAGTCTTTTCACTAACCCGGTGCGATAGAGAACCATGACTTCCTTTTCACCCTCTTAGGGAAGCCAGTGAACCTCAACCTCTTTTTCACCCCCTAGGGAAGGTAAAGAACCCTTTTTTTCCCTCCAGGTGAAGGCATAGAGCCTCAACAATCTTCAAACTGATTATATTCTTCCTAGAGCAACCCAAAAATCATAACAAGACACTTGGAGGAAATAAGGCTGAAGCTTGCTCGGAGCAACTATGTGAAACCCCTCATACACCTTCTCCATCACACATAACTTCCTCTTTCTCCTTCATGAAGCTCTCCATGATCTCTTCTTGAAGCTCTCTCTCTAGAAAACTCAAATAGTCAAAGACTTGAAATAAGTCTAATAAGAGAGCTTAAATACAGGGCTTCACAAAAAGCCCTAAACTTCCATTCCGTTGACACATATCATATATTATGACACTCTGTTATACCATATGATTAGTTTAAATAAGGCTATTAGTATTGTATGAAGAGTAAGGCAATGTAAGATTAGTTTAAGAAATTGAGCTAATTTTCCAGTTCGATTTATGGAAATGAATTGGATTATCATCTCGTACGATTTGCGATGAATAAATAGCGTCCCATGTAAAAATCGGGTCGTACAGTGTAATTAGTCCCAATCATCCTACACAATCTGATTGGATCAATTAATCTAAAATTTTTCAATAATTATAGGAATAATTTAGGGAAGATTTAATTATATTATACAATATGATACCTATCGTATGATACAATTAGCATAAAACTTGAATTTTAAAATAATACCTAAATTATGATGGGCAACTAAGATCTTTATTTTAATATATCATCTTGTACGATCTAGATCATCTAGTATGACTTGTTTAAATTGTTTTAATTTTATAATTAGCCATTTTAATGACTATTTAAATAGCTGATCATCTAGTATGATATACATCATACAATATCATTAGTTCAAAAAATTATACTTCTAATTTTTTATTTATCTCACTCCCCTTAGTGTGTGTGTGTGCTTGGTCACCAAGTATATCATCCACCAGATACAGTACTTGACTCAAGAAATGTAAAAATAAATAAAAATAGAAAATATAGACTCTTCAAGACACTTAACCCTATTCTACCCAGTATTAAGTTGATCAATTTACACTGTGTATAGTGGACTTGAAATGTTAGTGAACAAGAAATAAATGTGCAAATAATAAGAGTAACAAGAGATAGCATAGCATAGAACACAATAATATTTGTTATCATAAAAAACATAAGACTTGGGTAAAGATTTTCAATAATCTCACCCTTTTTTATAATGGCAAACATTATTGGTAATAGTTTCAATTTATTTTTTGCTTTGTCTTAAGCTCCCCCTTACTTGTTGAGTTTTTTAAATGAAGGAGACTTTTTATTTTTAATTTATTTTTCATTTTTTTCTTTTATTTTTTAAAAAAATAATGAAATGAACATATAAACATGAATAGGAAATAAAAATAAAATAGTTGACTAATTATAATAAAGCAGATTACAACCTATCAACAACAATCTACTCCCCCTTTTGACATCACCAAAAAGGAGGAACGACTAAGCATAGTATCAAAAATAAACACACACTTCACAATGAAAAACAACGAAGATAAACCTTAAAGATAAGAAAAATAAGGTCCCTAATAAGGTGGTGGTGGTGGTGGTGGTTGAAAATATCAATGAATGGAGAATATCTTCAATCAAAATCATACAATATCGGACTCATGCTATAGGTGCTACTTCACAACTTAAATGTAAAAATGAGTATCGCACTGATCAAATCTCTGAAGAAGTGCCTCATAATGAGAAGGCTAGTGTACAGGTGCTGGTGCTGGTGCTTGTGCTGGACCTCCCTTTGCCTCCTCTAGCTCGGGTTCAACATAGTGAACCTTTCAGTGATGATCAATATGAAGGACGTAGAAAGAGCTATTTGAATAGAAAATTGGGAGATGGTATAGTGGAACATGGAATTAAAGATTTTATTTGGATCAAAGATAAAAGAAATGATATGACCTAAGGTAAGATTTGGCTTTCTTTTATTTTTAGGATCTTGAATATTGGTAAGATTTTCAAGGTCTCAGCTGCAATAAAATTAATTTCGTCCATTATAAAATATGTAGTGATGGAAACAAGGGGTATTATATTGATCTAATCCCTAGCTTTTGGAATTACTGAATTGCGAAGGATATATTTAATAATTCAGGAATCTTAAACTAAAGTTTTGACATGAGGAACATGGTTATTTGTGGATAACTCCCTAAGGGTGGTGTTGACGGGGATCCAATTATAATCAGGGAGAAAGGCCATGGAGTAGGATTTTTACCTATGGTAGAATGGTATAGGATTTGGTTGATGTCTTGATACATGGTTTCTATAGGCCTTCTATTGACATAGGATTGAAGGGCATTACCACTACTATTGACTCAAAGGCTAGTAAAAAATTAAAAAAGGAGCCCAAAATTGAATGGGAATGCAAGAGTGAGAATGAACTATAGGGTGGTTCAAGTGAATCGATTCAGTACCCGGATATTCAGGACCTCTAGATTTAAGATTTTGAAGGGGTAATCATGATAGCTTTATAATGATGATAAGCCTCTTCATCAGCTACTTTTGGGAAGCGGGGATCAACAGAGTATTAAAAAGAACTTCCTGCGAGAGCTCTTGAGTGCTTTCCACTAGCCATTGTAAGGATTACGAGCATGTGGATGAATGAAGAAGGATTGAAAGGATTTGAGTGAAGAAAAATCTTGTTTTTCCTCCCTTTAAATAAAAATTGACCCTATCATATATTATGATTCATTGAATTAAATTCATCTTGTCCAATCAGTCAAAAAGGTTGGTCTTATCGTACAGTATGATCAGAATCATAATTGATGATTAGTGTAAAGATGTTCATCCTGAGTTATCACCCTTGATGATCGTTAACTAGTTATATCGTACAGTATGAAAAGGTGTTTGTATAGTGTTATATGATATTTAATATCACTGGCTGCATTCAGTTTGTCCAATGATGAGTGCCTCGTATATCATACAATACGAATTGGGTGTTCATATAGTACAATCACCAATAATTGATTGATCATAAACATTGGATATGCTATGAGTAGTGATTTCATATCTTGTGGAGATCGTACAATATGATGTGATCAATTTTGATTTTTTGTGTGATAATCAGGAAAACTTCATGAAAAGAAAAGAAAAAAAGAAAAATTCACACACACAAACAAAATGACAAACATTAATAACAAATCACAAACAATCACATAATAAGTTATAAAAAAGTACACAAAAACATTTAAATGCAAAATTTCCATTTTACCTTGATTCAAGCATGAATTTCTATAACACCTACTCTAGTCCTCAAGGTGCTAAAGGTTTCAAATGCAAGGGGTTTTGTAAAGAAATCTACTAGTTTATTTTTAGTAGCAATATGAAGTAACTGTATATCTCCCTGGTTACAAGATCTCTAATAAAATAGTATCTAATGTCTATATATTTCGTCTTCGAGTATTGGATTAGTTTTTTTTAAATACAGATGACACTAGTGTTATCACACATGATTATAATAGTCCCAAAAGAAATTCCAAGGTTAAGGATTTGTTATTTAAGCCACAAGAATTGAGAAAGACCACTTCTTACATCAATGTATTTTTTTTAGCGGTAGATAGGGCTACAAAGTTTTTTTTCTGTTGGACTACGAGACGAAAGGTTGTCCTATGAATTGACATGTTCTAGAAGTACTTTTCATATCAACTCTATATCCTGTAAAGTCTAAATTAGAATATACTATGATTTTAAAAGGTGAACTATATTTAGGATACCAGATTCTTAGGTTTTGGGTGCCTATAAGATATCTAAAAATTCCCTAACAGCACCCATATGGGATTCTCTTCGATCAGCTTGAAATCTAGCATATAGATAAACACTAAACATGATATCAGGTCTACTAATAATAAAATAAAGAAGTGATCCAATTATCCAGATGTATTTCTTTTAGTCAACTAATTTTTCATTTGGATCCTAATCTTATTAAAAGGTGGAGCTGATGGGAGTAATGATTGCCTTAGTATTATCCTTCTAAAATTTCTTAAGGATATCTTTGATATATTTTGATTGGCTAAGGAGGGTTCCATCATCCTTTTACTCTACACTAAATCTAGGGAAATAGGTAATCTCACCCATCATGCTCATCTCAAACTCCTCACTTATTATTTTTGAAAATTCATGACAAAGATTCTTATTTATCAATCTAAATAGTATATCATCGACATAAATTTGAACAATGAGTAGATCTTCTCTAACTTTCTTTACGAATAGGGTTATTTCTACACTCCCCTTAACAAAAGCTCTATCTTTTTTTTTTTTTGATAAAAAGCAAAAGCATGCATTGATCAAAAGAACAAAGGAAACTACAAAGATGATTCCTCCTTTAACAATCTAACGAAAGAAGGAGGAATCTTACTCAAGCTAAGGTCTTCCCAAACAAAATTGGTAATAAGAGAAAAGTTAGCACACATATCAGCTAGCTTATTACTACTTCTATGTATACATTTGAACATAACAAATTTGAATTCATTGAAGTAGTCGAAATCTTCTTTTCCCTTGAACCCATCCGCCAATGCATGTTGTAGAAACAAAATGACATTTGAATTATCACTTTGAACAATAACACCTTTGTATTGGAACATCCAATCTCTAATCACCTCTTTCAATGATTTGATAGCCAACATATTTAATTGAGAAATGTCCCAATGTATGCAAGATCTTCCATAAGCCACCAAAAACCTGCCTTTATAATCTCGAAATACACTTCCTACTCCAGCTCTATAAGATTATCCAAGTGAAGCATCAACATTAATCTTCAACCTATCGGGTGGAGGGGGATGCCAAGTATTAGACATCCTTAATGGCCGGTTAGCATCCCAACTGACCAAGTTAAAATTATAAACCATCTTTGATGTTGAAGTGCAGCTCACAGCATTTGCAGTAATAAAAGAGGTATTTTCTTCAACTCTTTCATGAATGAATCTATTTCTAGCCTTCCAAGATAAAAAAAACCACATTGCAAAAAAGATTAAGATGCAAACGGTTATGAAGAACTATATGCTCCATCCATGTACAACTACTATCTATATTATCAAACAAAGGTATATCGATTCCCTATTTGTTTAAAAGTAAGAAAACTTCTCTCACATTAGCACATTTTATTGCAACGTGCTCCACACTTTCAACTTTAATACAACATCTAGGACAAAAATCATTGCTCTACAATCTTCTATGAGCTAAAAATTGATATGTAGCGATTGCATTCCTAAGAAGCCTGCACCAAAAAATTTCAACCCGAGACGTCAGCTTTTCTTCCTTGATCCACTTGCAAAATCTTGGTTCAGCTTGATGGTGCTGCATACCTTCAAAAGCTAATGTTGATAGTGTCTTCCCTAAATTATGGAGTAATAGCTCGAACTAGTCTTCATTAGCATCTTGATTTATTTTAACTTGGACAATCAACTCTACCAATTCACTCCCAAATGATTTGAGGAGTTCATCCACATTCCAAGTTCTACTGTTGATAAATTTATCCAACAAGATAGCTTCATCCTTTTGAGGCACCATAAAAGTAGGCCATTTGTTAATGCATTTATCTAAGATCCAAATGTCCCTATAAACATCAATTGAAGAGCCATTTGCAATGCACCATCTCACCAACGAGTTGAGAAGTCTTCCTCCATCAATTATAAGTTTTCAAGAAGCTGAACAGTTATTTTTGTTTTCTCATACAACAACCTTCTTTCCATATTTGGGAGTAACTGTTTTGTGTAACAAAGAATTATCAACCTGTAAGTACCGCCAAGAAAGCTAGGTTCTAAGAGAAGCTGCCTTATCACTTGATGAACATAGTCCATGTCCTACCCATTTAAGAGGTTTGCACAACTCGCTCCAGTTAACATAATGGATACCCATCCTTTCATTTGATTTATTCCAAAGAAAACTTCTACAAAGCTTGTATATTTCATCTAGCACACTTATAAGAATTAGTGAAAGAGTACTATGAAATAAAGGGTAAGATTGCAAAACAAATTTGACTAAAGTTAGTTTTCCAGCAAGAGATATGAACTTGGTTCCCCAGACATTCAACATCCTCAAAGTTTTTTCCACAATAAACTAAAAATCTACAACTACAAGTCTTCTAAGAGCAATCTTAATACCAAGATAAAAAAATTCTTTCAGAACTTTAAAACCCATAATACGTGAGATCGACTTCTTACATCTTCAATTAACAAACATGCCAAACAAAATGGCAGATTTGTTAACATTAATGCATTGCCCTGTCCACTTACAGAAATCAGTAAGAACACTCTTGATCTCCTTTTCCGCCTTCCTAGTAGCTTCAGAGAATATCATCACATCATCAGCATATAATAAATGTGATATTCTTGGGCTACCCGAGCTGATTTTGATCCCAATATCACTTTGATTAAGAGCATTTGTTAGTAATTGTGAACAAAGAATGAATAATAAAGGAGATAATGGACAACCTTGATGAAATCCACTTCTTGCTACTATCCACTCCGAGAAATCTCCATTAATAATCAATGAAAAACTAGGATCTTCTACACACTCTAAAATAAGTTTTATGAACTTGGAAGGAAAGTAAAAATACTCCAAAACTTTCCTAAGAGTTTTCCAACTCATAGAATCATATGCATGTTCCATATCTATTTTAAATGAAATGAAGCCTTTGGATGATTTAGAATACCTGAATTTATGGAATATTTCCTGAGCAACCAGCACATTATCCGAAAGAGATCTTCCCTTGATGAATGCCACCTGCTCCATTGAAAATAGTTTAGGGATCGCCATTATAAACCTGTTTAAGATCACTTTAGCTGCCACCTTATAAATCACATTACACAAGCGTATTGGTCGATAATTAGAGGGTATCAATGGGTTGCTCACTTTAGGAATAAGAATAATTAATGTGTCTTTCGAATTTTTATCCAACTCACCTTAACATAGGAAATATTTTATAGCATTCAGAAAATCTATTTTGATAATGTTCCAGTAACCCTTGATAAAGGAATAAGAAATCCCATCAAGACCAAGAGCAATGTTGCCTTCAGTATGCTCAATTACCTAATTGATTTCAGCCATAAAGAAATCATTTTCAAGCAGTTTTTTGTCATCATCACCCAATGTAATATGCGAGTGAGGCCACCCATGAGAAATACGGTATCTATACTTCCATTTTTGGTTGAAGAGCCAAAGTGGAATCCCCTCAGTTTATTTATGTTCTTCCAATAAAATGCCATTTTCATCTTTAATTTTAAGAATACTATTAGAATTCCTTCTGGCACTAGCATACGTATGGAAGAACTTGGTATTACTATCACCATTAATAAGCAATTTTACTTTTGCTCTCTGCTTCCACCAATCATTAAGCCGAGCCATAGTAGAATTAAGTTCATTAACATTGTTTTTCAACACCCAGCACTCATCCTCCGTCAGAAATCTAAAAATTGATTCCTTAGATTGAAGTTCCATAATCTCCTCCAACAAGCGGTTTTTCAAGAGAGTCAAATCTTTATGTTTCGCCTTGCTCCAAAAAAATAGGGCTTTAAGAGTTTTCCTGAATTTGGTATTCAGAACTTGTGCATAGCTGCCTTGATACATCTTGTTCCATTCCTTTTTCACCAAAGAAGAAGATGCTAGATTTGAGATCCAAACATCCTCAAAATGTATGATTTTCTTAGCAACAAATTTGATATACATGAAATTAAGTAAAATTAGGCTATGATCTGAGGAGATTCTAGCTAAATGTCTGACAACCATTTGATGAGATGAGTTTAATGCCATTGAGTTAAGAAAGCATCTATCCAATCTCTCTAGAATACGGCCTCCTCTGACTTTGTCGTTGCACCAAGTAAATCTTGGACCTACAAAACCAACTTCATGTTAATCATTATTAGAGAAAAAAGCACTCATTTCCTTATGTCCTTGGGAGAACTGAAATCTTCTCCCACCTCTTTTGTCTTCTCTTTAAGTACGACAATTAAAGTCACCTCCCACCACCATAGGAACATTTGCCGAAGAATGCATCTCCAACATTTCCCAAAGCTCCCTCCTTTTATACATATCCTTATTTCCATACACAGAAGCAATCCTCCAAATGCCCTTGTTGTTAATTTTCAAATCCCCAATAACACATTGTGAAAAAGAATCAATAATTTGGAAATCAACAAAAAATGAATTCCATAAAATAATAATGCCTCCCGACAGCCCTTCTGAAGGCACAATGAAACAATTCCAGCCAGTACCAATTAGCAATTTGACCTCTTTAGTATCTATAGACGACAGTTTGGTTTCAACCAAACCCAAAAAGAAAACACCAAACATTTTAGCAAATTATTTAAGGTATAGAGAAGCACCTTTCTTTATTGCTCCTCTTCAGTTCCAAAATGCTATCAAAGACATTAATGGGAGAGAGGGGATGTGATCCCCAAAGTACCTTTGAGCTTCATCTCTAATCTTCTATTCCTTGTGTTAGAGCTGATAGGCCCAAGATCCCTCAACTGTTTGGATTTTTTCTTTTTGACATGAGTGAATCCAACTTCTTTGTTCTCCTTTCCAAAATCCCCACTTAGCAAGGGATCTGCTTTTTCACTAACAACAAGTTCTGACAAGCCTCTACCTCTACTAGGTTTTCCTGCACTATTTCACCTTCTTCAATAATATCTATAAGAGCATTAAACTTGTTATTATTTGTGTGAATGATAGGATTACTTCCCTTCATAATTCATGCATTCTGTAGAGAACCAGCAGCTCCAACATGATCTAGGATGGCTTCAATTGTGTCCGGAGCAGATGAATGAATCACTTCTTCTTTGTCCAATGCTAGAATCAATTTTTTTTCTTTAACTTTTTTCCATGCAGTGATTTCCCTTGGTTTTTGATTAGTTCTCTTGAAGTTTCTGAATTTCTTTCTTCCTCGTTTAAAACTAACCAAGGACCATAGCCCACACCATCATTAGTATTATCTCCATTTAACTTATCCTGATTCCCTTCTCCCACAGATGATAGAACAGGATTTAAGTTCTTCTTTTTATAAATAGATGAGTCTTCAACATCTACCTTATTGATTTTGCAATCATCCTTGCTGTGTCCGATCAAACCACAATTGTAACAGAAAATAGGAACTCTTTCATATTCAATTTTTTGATAGAACTTCCCGGAGCTACCCTCCACCCATACTCCAAGTGGCAATTTGTTATCCAGCTTGATTCAGACACAAACTCTTCCGAATTCTCTTCTCCCCCATTGAAACATGTTACCATCTATTAGGTAAGGCTTCCCAGCCATAGAAGCAATTCTATAAATGTTGATTTCATCCCAACATTAAAGAGGGAGATTAGGAAACCTAATCCATATAGGAGTCGTTAGTCCTTTAAGTGAAGTAGGTGAAAAATCTTGCGACCACCTATCAACTCCAATGATTTGTCCTTTAATAAACCAAGGGCCATTTGATAAAATAGCTTCCAAGTGCTCTTGTTCAAAAAAAGAAAAAAGTACCTAGCCCATTCCAAGCATTGTAAGATGGAACTTACCGAATTGAGAACATTGTCTTCTAAGTTCCAAGCTAATTACAAGGAGAGGTGCTTCACCACCAAAAACTTTAATCACCAAAGAATTTGAAAGCTTTTTTGAGTTTTCCAACTCATTTTATACATGCAGCTTCACTGTATTACCATCTTCAGAAATGAAATTTCCCAAATCCAGATCAAAAACTTTGATATTCTCTCTTTTTTTCCATGCATTCTGTTGCGGGAAAACATCAGACGAACTAGAATTGAAGGAAATTCCACATAGTCACCCAAATCAGTAGATTCAAAATTTCAGACAATCCTTATATCAAAGGTGAATCCCTCATTATCCATTATAGAGACATTGCAATCATCAACAATAGTCATTTTATCTCCTATCATCAGCTTCATTCTTGAATTATTTTCAACAAGCCTATCCTGAACCAAATCCATAATAGTTTTGTCTGAGTCAATATTTCCTATCAGAACCCTGGATGAAGGTGAAGCATTCAAATCAACCTTTGGAATTTTGAGTATATCACTCTCATCCACCATTACAATTTTCCCTTTACCAAGAATCTCTGGCTTCTTCTTCGGTAAGCAGCCGCCTTCATTAATGAAAAATGCCATTCCCGATTTCAAATTTGGTTTTGGCAAATGAGTAAACATGGACTTGTCATCTCCAAAAGTCGGGGGAGAAGAGGAATAATAACGAGTTGGTGCAATCGCAATTCTTGTAGAAGAATGACAATCATCTGGATGACCACCGACCATAGATGGCTGGCGAACTTTCACCACCATTGGCAGCAAAAAAATCATGCAAATCAAATTTTGAAAACACCAATAGAAAAGTTTAACAAATTTTTTAGAATTTCTCTCTCAGCCAACCACTTAACAAAAGCTCTATCTAGGAGGAATGTGCTCAGCCTTTTATACCAAGCTCTAGGTGATTGCTTCAATCCATATAATGCCTTCTTTAATTTTAATACATGATTGGAAAATTTAGAGTTCTTAAAACTTTGGGGTTGCTCAACATATACATCTTCTTTAATCAACTCATTTAGGAAGGAACTCTTAACGGCCATCTGATACAGCTTGAATCTTCTTATACAAGCAAAGTTTAATAGCACTCTAATGGCTTCTAGTCTAGCTACTGGGGCAAAGACCTCTTTAAAGTCAATTCCTTCAACATGATTGTACCCCTTAGCTATTAATCTAGCCATATTTCTAACCTCTATGTAAGAGTCATTCATTTTATTCTTGAAATCTCATTTAGTTCCTATAATACTATGTTTCTAGGTCTGCTAATCAACTCTCAAACATCATTTCTAACAAATTGATTTAATTCTTCTTGCATGGCTAGGATCCAAAAATCATCAAATAAAGCATGATCTATTTTTTGAGGGTTCTACTATGAGATAAAAGAAGAGTGGCTAACCTCCTTTCTAAGTCCATGCCAAGTTCTTACTCTTACTGATGGATATATTAGGATGAGCTTCTTAGGATGACTAGATGAATATCTGCAAACTCTTGATAATGGGTCCTGAGGCTCTACTCCATTTTCTAGGTCAATAGATTCTACTCCTTGGGTGACCTCAACCACTTCCTCTTCTTCTGACCTAGGATCAATAAATATATCAGATTCATTAATTACTACATGGGTGGTCTCCTCTACCACTAATGCCATGTTATTGAAAACTCTATAGGATTTACCTATAGTTAAATATCCTATGAAAACTCCTTCATCAAATTTAGGATCGAATTTTCCTAATGGTGATTTTCCATTCTTTAGAATGAACACCTTATATCCAAATACATGAAGGTGAGAAAGATTGGATGTCATTCCTTTGAGTAACTCAAGGGTGTCTTATTGAGTTTGGATCTGACATTAACCCTATTGATAACATAGCAAACAATATTTACTACATCTTCCTAGAAATACTTAGGAAGTGAATACTTAGCTATAATGGCTCTAGCATCTTCTACTAAGGTTCTATTCTTTCTTTCAGCTACCCCTTTCTATTTAGGGGTTCTAGGAGATGAAAAGTTAAATTTTATATATAGCCCATTACAGAATGATTCAAACTTGTCATTTTCAAATTCCCTACCATGACCACTATGGATAGTTAGGATTTCACAGCCTAGGTTTTTCTAAATCCATGTGGATAATGTCCAAAATTCCTTAAAGATTCATTCTTATGTGATAAAAATCTAATCCAAGTATATTTCGAGTAATCATCAATAATTACATACCCTTATGTTTTCCCACCTAAGCTGGCAGTGCTAATCGGTCCAAACAAATCTATGTGAAGGATTTCTAAGGGTCTACAGATAGTGAAGCCCATAATTAAGTGAAAGGAAGTTTTATTTTTCTTTTCTAGTTGACAAGCATCACACAGGTGGTCCTCAAAGAAATATAATTTGGGTATGCCTCTAACCAGATCCTTTTGGGTTATCTTTTTAAGGGTTTTCGTTCTTGCATTACATAGTCTCCTATGCCATAGCCAGGATTAAGGTGTAATTATTTCAAGAAAAGAGAACTACTAAATTCATTAACATTCAAATCAAGCATGTAAATAATATTAAACTTCTTTTCTTCTAAAGGTGTATTTCCATTTATGCTAATCACATAACTAGTGGATAAAAATTCAATATGAAAGCCATTTTTGCGTAATTAACTTATGCTAAGCATGTTATGTTTCAAGCCATTTACTAGTAAGATATTTTCAATAAAAAAATTGTTGGAATTACAAAATCATACATGTACCAACCACTTTCCTAGTAGAACTCTCTCTAAGTGTAAACTTGCCTCCTAGCTTGGCCTCCGGTGTGACATGACTCCAATCATATGCCTTGAGAATCCATTTTTAAGGTACTACATAATCTCAATAGGCCTTTTATGAGAGCACTCCTATAAGGTTAATAAAAAATTAGATTTGGGAACCCAAGTGAGTTTGGGTTGCACTTTATACTTTGATGAATGATTTGCATGCATGCTATGCTATGGTGCAAGTGATTTGGGTATCCACACTTGATGTATCCTATGGTGTATTGTGTAAGTGTAGGCTATATAACCTAGCATGCCACAAGAATGACACCTAACCCTAGGGAACGGATTTACTAATTTATGTCAGGGGTTGTACCTCTTCCTAGGGGTATATAATGCATGCAGTAATGTGGGATTATACCATTATGTTAGTGTAGATGCTATTCTATTTTATTATCATGCTTAAATTTTTGATTTTAAAAACTAATTCCCACTTTCAAGATTTGTCACTTCTAATTTTAATGCTTGCTCATTACTATCTAATTCAGATGCTTATGTTTCTATTTATTTGTATAAGTTTTCTATCTCAAGATTCTTTGACTTCAATAATTCATATGCATTAATTAGATCAATATGCTTCTTGTATAATGGATCAAACTCATCGAGTAAAGCTATGTGATTACTATCCAAATTAGAAAGTTGAGCTATCAGACAATTATGCTCTTTTTGTAACATAATAAATTTAGTGTTTAAACTAGTATACAACATTTTGTGCTTTTTATATGAATCATGTAATTTCTCAAAAATGATGAACAATACATCATAAGACAGCTAACATACCTCATCTTAATCTAACTGATCAAGATTATCATTAGCCATGAGTCATAATTTTTCTACCTCAACTTTCGCTTCCTCTTCAGATGATTCTAAGGCAGAGTTAGCCCAAAAATCTTTTTTGTGTTTGTTGCTTCTGCTTTTTAAACATTCCCTTCTCTTCACCCTTCTCCTTGATCGGGTCAGTCTTCAAGTTGGGGCATTCAATTCACAGGTGTCTCAATTTCATGTATTCAAAACAAATTATGTCAGATGACACTTTAAAATTTTTATTATTCTTTTATTTGCCCCATTATTTATGATGACATTTTTGCTTTCTTTTTGAGAAATTCTTAAACTGACGGGTCATCAATACAATATTGTCATCCTCCTCAGCTATAGGGCTATCACTGTCTGAGTTATTGGCTTTCAAGGCCATAATCTTCTCCTTTTAATTGTCACCTACATCAAGTAGTCTTTGACTCACACCTTGCTAGTAGGCAATAAGCATGCCAAGTAAGTTATCAATCAAATAAAAATTTAAATATTTGGATTCTAAAATTGCAGTGACCTTAGTATCATAAGCACTAGGTACCTTTTCAGAATCAGACAGTTCTCAACCTAATACATGCAGGGATATCACTATCTAAGTGAATTTAGTGTACATTTCAAATATGGTCTTGCTAGATTTTATGTGAAATATTTTATTGTCATGTAGTAGAATGTTGAACCTTGACTATTTTACTTCACTAGTTCCCTCATATGAGATGCATAGCCTATCCCATATTTCCATTCCCATAGTACATATAGACACTCTTATATAATCTTCAAATTTCAAAGTAGAGAAAAAGCAATTCAAAGATTTTGCATTCAGTTGAGCGAACTCTCTATCCTCATAACTTCATTCAATAAATGGGACCTTAGTTTTGACTCAATTAATAATTCAAGATGGAGGTGAATAACCAGTTTGAATTATATGTAAAATTCTATAATTAATAGATTGCAAAAATTTTGACATGCAAATTTTCTTAAAATCAAAGGAAATATTTTCAAACAGAGGTGGAAGCTTTATAGAATAACCCTATACAGTGTTTCTTTTTCCAAAATGTGCCATAAATCATTTTTCTTAAGGTTTTCTAAAATACCACATATGAGAACCTCTATGATACCAATTGAAAGTTTGATGTAAGATATTAAGCCTATGTGAATAGTCCCTAGGGACACTAAGAGTGGGGGGGGGGACTCAAAACTTATATTTTTGGATTTTTTCAATAATTAAAGAACAAACTATACTTTCGCTTGATGTGAAAGCTAAGAAACTAATCAATGTGTACAATAATGGTGATGATAGTCTAATTAAAACAACGAAATATTAATCATTGATCTTCAACAAGTAATTATCATAGAAATAAAATGCAAAAAAAAAAATAAAGTGCAGAAAAATGAAAATCAAAATCAACACATCAGAATTTTATATTGGTTCGATTGAATAATGACCTACATCCACTCCCTGGAGTCCTCCTCTTTGAGTATTGCACTAAACCTTAAGTGTCTCTCCTTTAGCACCGATATCTAGGTAGAGAAGCCCTTATAATCTTTTCCCCAACCTGATGCTACAGAGAACCTTGACCCCTTTTTCACCTTCCTGGTGAAGGCAGAGAACTTCAACCTTTTTTTCAACCACCTGCTAAAGGCAAAGAACCTCAACTAGTTTTTTACCATAGGTAATGACAGAGAACCTCAACATTCTTTGGATTAATGATCTTCTTCTTAGAGCCTCTCAAGAAACACAATAATTATATCGAAGAAAACAAGGATGAAGCTTGCTCGGAGGAACCATATTAAACCCTTCACACTCCTCCCTAACACAGAACTTCAGCTTTCTCCTTCCCAAACATCCCCAAGATCTATTCTCCAAGCTCTCTTTCTAAAAAATTCAAGCAGCCAAAGAATTGAAAAAAGCCTAATGAAAGAGCTTAAATATAAGGCTTCATAAAAAGCCATAAACTTTAAGTCTACCAACACTGATCATACAGTATGATACTCTATTTACCATACGATTAGTTCAAATAAGCTTATTAGTATTATATGAAGAAAAGGTACTATACGATCAATTAATAAAATTGAGCTGATCATCCAATACAATTTGAGCATCATTTAGTCTGATAAGTTCAAATGACTTGGATTATCATCCTGTATAATTTTTTATGAATAAATAGCTTCCCATGTAAAGATTAGGTTGTACAATATGATTAATCCCAATCATCCTATATAATCTGGCTGGATTAATTAATCTAAGATTGTTCCCTAATTATAGGATTAATTTCGGTAATATTTTATTATATCATATAGTATGATAACTATTATATGGCACAATTAGTACAAAATTTAAATTTTAAAATATTGCCTAAATTATAATTAGTGGCCGAGATCTTGATTTTAACTAATCATCTTGTATAATATTACCCTTGGCCGGCTTAGTACGTGGTGGAGGCAAAGAGCAAAGTTAAAATGGTATACTGATGGAGACTCCAATTCAAAATTTTTTCATGCTTTTGCTTCAAGGAGGCGCAACTTGAATTGGATCCATCAGGTTAAGGACTCTAATGGGAATTTGGTCGAAGAGCAAAATCTGATTGAAGAAGTTTTTTTGGTTTCCTTAAAAGCAAATGGAGGAACATAATTGTAAGTTGAGTGGGTGGCCTGCCCCTCTACAGGTGTTGAATGATGGTGATAAAGATCTACTGCTTGCTAATTTTCATAAAGAGGAGCTGGAAAGAGTTATTGATCACCTTGAAGCCAACATATCTCAAGGTATTGATGGTATTTTGTATTCCTTTGTTAAATCCTATTGGAATATTATTAAAGAAGATGTGTGGAAGGCTATTAGTTTCTTCTTTTCGATGGGTTTTATGTGTTCTAGTTGGAAGGAAACTTTAGTGGTCCTTATTCCTAAAGTTAAAAACTCGATGATTCCTTCATGTTATAGACCTATTAGCCTCTGTCAGTCGATCTATAAGATAGTGGCTAGGATTTTGTTGAATAGAATGATTAACCTTTTTCCTAAGCTCATTTCTGAAGAGCAGGCGGCGTTTGTGAAAGGTAGGTCTATTTCTGACCATGCCTTACTTGCTCAAGAAGTGTTTAAAAAATTTGAATTTTCTAAATCCAATAAAGGTCTTATGGCTATAAAAGTAGATATGGAACAAGCTTATGATAGTTTGGGGTGGCCAACTTTAAAGCAGGTTTAGAAGAACTTGGGCTTCCCAAATAGGTTTTCTAATCTCCTTCTTCAGTTTGTGACTGACCTGAAATTTTCCATTGTGATAAATGGTAGTAATTCCTCTTGGATTGAGGGTAGGAGTGGGTTTAGGCAAGGGTGTCCCTTGTCTCCCTATCTTTTTAATCTTTTCTCGCAACTGCTTTCTGAGGCATTTGCTCAAAGGGGGATTGGTCTTGGCATTAAAGTGTCACCGAATGCTGATAAGATTTATCATTTGTTATATGTTGACGACATAGTTATGTTTTTGGAGGCTAATCGTAGTAAGGTGAAGAAATCTAACAAGATCTTGAAGGACTACTATAGTTGATCTGGTCAGAAGGTGAACCCTCACAAATCTTCTATTCTCTTTGGTAATTAGATTGCAAGGTCCAGTAGGAGGCCTTTAGCTAGAATCTTGGGTTTCAAGGTGGTAAAAGAATTCATATACCTTGGCATTAAGATCACCTTAAGAAGATTGAATGGTTAAGATTTCAGTAGTCTTCTGGAGAATGCTAGCACCAATTTGAATGTGTGGGGTAACCATTTTATTTCTCTTGCAGGGAAGTTACTTCTTGTTAAGACTGTCTTTACTTCTCTTCCTACTTTTCTTTCTACTCATTCTTTAGTCCGCTTGGGGGTGCTGAATGATTTGGATAGAATGTGCAGGGATTTTTTGTGGAACAAGCAAGATGGGAGTAAGGGACTCCATTATGTCTCTTAGGAAGTTCTTTGCTTGCCTAGAAGATTGGGTGGCCAAGGTGTTCAATCAGTTGCTTCCAAGGTTGGTCCTTTGTGGGCCAAATTTGCTTGGAATATTATTTCTAAGCCTTCTTTATTTCTCTATAGGGTTCTAATTGCTAAGTAAGGAAATCTTATTTGGAACATCCAGCCTAAGATATATAGCTCGCCTACTTTGAAGATCATTTTGACTGGTTTCAAATGTCTCATGGAAATTGTAAGATGGAAAGTATCGTCAAGGGAACTAATTAAAACCTTGGAGGATGTTTGGATTTGGAATAATTCAATTATTAAATGCCCTACATATGTTGTGGTAGGTGATGAGGAAATGCAAAGTTTGGAATATTTGATTAATGAAGGCGAGTGGGATGAAGCAAGGTTGTTGCAGGTCTTTGGTCAGCAATTAGTGGATGTTATAAAGAATGTTCCTATTTTTCCAAATTTAAGTGGTGATCAGCTGAAGCTAATTTCTAAGTATTCTGGTAAATCATTATCAGCTTTAATTTTTCAAAAATTAAAAGGTAATGGTGAGGAAGATAGACATTGGCATTAGAGGAGAAGTCTAATGCTCAGTCCACTGGTTGATATGTTTTGGTGGAGGCTTCTTATTAATGCAATTCCTTCTAATGAATTTTTATTGTATAGAAGGCTGTTGGAGTGTAATGATTACCCGAGAGGTTGTAAGGTTGCGGAGACCTCAGAGCATATAGCTGTCAACTGCTTTAAACATATTCAAGTCTTCAGGGTTCTTAGAACTTGGGGTTTTAGGTTACCGATCTTTTCATCACTTCCTAAATGTTGTTTGGGGTTGAAAACCATGTTATATACTGCTCCTTTCATTGATAATGTTTATTGTTTTGCATTCTTTTGTTGTTGGAAGAGCAGGAACAAGGTTACACACGGTGGACTTGATGGTAGCTTGGTTGTCATTGCTTCTAATGCAGTTAGCTTTGCTACAGCTTCATTTTGTCTTAATAAATATTCAGTTTACTCGGGGTACTAACCAGCAATTGCTGTCTTCTTATTGGTATCCTCCTCCACCTGAATGGATTAAGCTTAATTTAGATGCTTCTTTGAAAAGAAACTATATAGCAGGGATAGGAGGCATCTTCAGAGACCATAGAGGTAGATTTTTGTGTGCCTCTCGAGCTAAACATTTGCATTGGGATTCTTCTTAGTTGGAGCTTTTTTTAATCCTGAACATTAGGAATTATGTACAAGATTGGATGTTTGAGTATAAATGCATTATCATTGAGGGAGATAATTAGAATGTGATTGATTTTGTTCATAAGCTTTTCAATAAGGTGCCTATTAAAGAAGAAGGTCCTCAGCTTCATGATATTTCTTTTCTATTTGAGTTTAGTCAAGTTTTATTTCATTGTGTTAATAGAAATTATAATAAGTTAGTTGATTTTTGTGCTAACTTGGCTTGTTCTTTAGATTTCTTTTGGGAAGACTTGAGTTGTAATAAGGTTCCTCCTCTTTTTATTTCTTTGCTCAAGGAGGGCTGTGATTGTCGACCAATCACCTAGTTGCTTGTAATTTTCTTCTTTAATAAAATTACTTTATGCATTTCATAAAAAAAAAACTAATCATCTTATATGACTTAGATCATCCAATATAATTATTTTAAAAAGCTTTAATTATATAATTAGACATCTTAATGATTATCTAAATAGTTGATCGTCTAATACGATATATATCGTACAGTATAATTAGTTTAAAAAATTACACTACTAAATTTCTCTTTATATCACTCCCCTGAGTGTGTGTATATGGTCACCAAGTTTAATATACACCAAATACATGACTTGACTCAAGAAATATAGAAATAAATAAAAATAGAAAATACAGACTCTTCAAGACACTTAACCCTATTCTACCCAATTTTGAGCTGATAAATTTGCATAAATGGTGGACCTAAAATGTTAGTGCACAAGAAACAAAAATGCAATAATATTAATAATAGGAAATAACATTGTAGACAACTCAAAAATATTTATTACCATAAAAACGTAAAACCTGATTCCAGATTTTTAACAAAAATGAATTGAGTCAAGGTCGAGTATCATTGAGCTCAAGCTTGGATTTCCAATAGTTAAAGAGGCTCAAATTAGAGTTCATGCTCCACTTGAGCTCAATGCTAAAGATTGAACTCAACTCAAAGGATATTTTTTTGCCTCATGCTCGATTAAGGTGCTCGAACCTGACTCATTTGTATGCTCGATAGCTCGACATGAAGTGCATTTTGTATGAATTTTTTCAATGAATTGCAAAATAATTTTTTGTATGAAGATGATATTCATATGCTAAAAATAATTAGAAACACATTTAGGGAAATAAGCTAAATAACATTAATTATTGATAAAAACTTTCATGTATATTAGCAGAATTTTTAAAAATAATAGAAATGAATGGATATTCGGACATAACTATAAAATAAAAAATATTAAAGATTAAGAAATGGCAATTTTAACAACTAAACAATAATAATGTAAAGTTCTATACCTACATTGAAGAAAACCTTCACCAAGTAACAACATTTTAACACTAAAATAATAGTTAATATAGAACAACACCAAATTAAAGCTCAAAAGTAAAAGCTTAGTTCACCAAAGTCTCATATTACCCAAATCTCCATTATTTTCTCCACTTTGTCTAGTCATAAGCACCTTCAAATAATTTTCTGCAAATGATAAAAATAAAACTCAAAAATATTGCTTTTAATGTTAATAAATAAAACATGTAGAGGAATCTTCTACCTTTCAAAATTCTTCAAATTTAGACATAATGTTATCTCCACCTCTTCATCTTCGTCCTCTGCCTCCAAGTAATTTGCATGAAATGATATCCTTAGTATTACAAAATGATAAATCTTGAAATAAAAACTATAACAAACAACTATCTTAATCCTTCCTTTTAGGTTATAGTTTGAACGAACACAATTTAAGCTACATATGAGAGCTTGAACCACTTCAACATTTAATTTGGAATAATAGGTGTCAACAACTCTCTCTCTCTCCTGCACTAAATGTTGATTTAGATAAAGATATTAAAAGCCATTCTTGATAAAATGTGATACTTCATTTGGTTGTTCTTGCACCATGCAAAAACATTGAAGAGGTGTCCTACAAAACAAAATTCTAAACCTTCTTCAAGATATTTATCTAAATGAAACTTCATAGAATTTTTTTTAATTATTATCTCTAAAAAATAGGCTTTAAAATCTAACCAACCACTATACCTACTTACCCCAATCTCCTAAGTGCTTTTTCAAACTATTACTCATATGTGCTAATAAGTGTTCATTATGTAATACTTTATGTGCTTTATTCTTAGTGAAAATATGTTATATTTGTTATTTTTGTGTAGAAGAAACTAAAAAATGGTATAAATTCTAAGGAGCTCATCCGACAAAAACACGCCGCAATGCTTCCTTCAACACCGTTAAGGCACCTTAATTCTACAATATTCGCACCGAGTACTCTATTTATAAGCACTATGGAGGCGACATAGATAGCCATAGCAGTATCAGTGCCACAGCATCCGAAAGTCACCTTTGTAGCACTAGATTCTCTATTTTCAAATGTTACGGTGCCATAAATTCTCAAGACTTGGCACCATTTTTATCCATTTAGATATCATAGTGCTCTAATGTCCATAGTGCCACAGAGTTATAGTTGTAGCTTCCATGGGAAATATTTTATTAGAGAAGAGATGCAACTGTTCACTATGTAATTGATCCACATAAGTAAGCACCACGGCGATTCAAAAATTTTAGAGTAGAGGCGCTAGTTCACTTTAAGAGCATCGCCATGCCAATCTTTCAAGTGTCGTAGTGCCCGATTACGTTTTTTTATTTCCTTTAAGTAGTTGTGATGTTACATTTGTAAGGGAGTTATGTCACTTGTGTAAATTCAATAATATTTAGAGTACTTATTTAGTTCCATTTAGAGTAAGATCTAAGGGAGTCTAGTGAAGTGCAAGATACAATCATTTAGAGTGTTAACCAATATTTTCTTAAAGAAACATTATAAATTAAAGGGAGAAGGCGTGTATAAGAGATACTTTAATTCTTTCTATTGATATCACTCTCTTGTATTTTCATTCTTCAATGAATTTAATAAAAATGATTTTGCTTATCATTTATTCTTTGTCTAGCTAATTTTCTTATTTAGGATTGTTGATGTAGAGTACATGTTGAGTACTAAAGAAGACACTTTTTCTATAAATGTTAAATTATATTTTTAATATTTTTCTAATCTTTATTTAATGCACGTAATGGCCATATATGTAGTTAAAATATAGTATAAGGTATAGCCTCGACAAAGGAATGCAAGAATAACTAGAAATATTGAGATAGAATGTTTGCATACCTAGAGATAGGATGTTAAATGTTCTAGGTTCTTAAGGAGATATTGTAACTGTCGGAGGTTGTTTGATTAAAATGTATTGTTTAAAGTTTTGAAAAGATTAATTTCCTTTGGGGAAGATTTATTTCTAGAATTTAAGTTTTGAAATCGAACACATTATTATGGATGATATATCACCTTGAAAGGTGAATATATCATCCCCTAATGGGTTCAAATTATAAAAATTTGATTTCATCTTGATTATCATAGTCAACCTCAGGGAAAAATCACATATGACCTCGGAGGGTCAAAATGAAATTTGATCGAGCGTTTGACTTTGTTAATCTTGATGAAGGGATCATTAATTTCATAATTAAAATTTTGATAATAGTGATATATCCCAAGGAAAGATGATATCATCTATTATCGATCATTTGGATATGACGATAATGATCGTTGATTTTCCCAAAGGTAATTAATTAGAGTTTTGAAAAAAATTGATTTTAAGAATTTGATCTGGGTTTTTAAATCTCCTATGAGCTTGAGCCCTCATAGTTAATTATATCATAGGAAGCCTGAATTTTCCTATAAATAATCTAAATTAAAATAGTGATAAAAATTTTATTTTAAGATTTTAAAGCTTGATGTCAAAGGAAGCAAGGATTGGAATTTTAATAGAGATTAGATCAAAATTGAACACTTATTTTAAAGACCAATGGATGAAAGGTAGGAGGTACTTTAAGATTATGAAATAGTTCAGAAGTGCACCAGTATATCCTAAGTGTTGAGCTTAAATTTTGATTGAAAGGGATTTAATTTTTATTTATTATTTTTATTAGAATGTTGGGATTATATTCCCAGAAAGTTGAGGTCTTATAGTTTAAACTTGCCTCAGAACCTAAGTCAAAATTGGGTACTAAAAATCAGTAACCTGAACCTAGTTAATGCAACGTAAGATTTTGACTTACCTTGTCCTAGATTGGGTAGCCAACTAAACCACCTAGATGATTCAAAATCATGAGTCCGGTCTTCTATATAAGAGTGGGTAAGGATATTGTATTAAGTAAATTTTAAGGAAAGTGAGGCCGATATCTAGAGCAGATTTTTAATTGGCCCCTTGAGTTATACTAGGTGATATGAAACTTAAAATAAAAATGCAATTAAATTTTAAACACTTATAAGTTTGTATCTAATTCAATGCATTCTAATTGACTTGATTTAATGCTTGAAATTTGAGTGAAGCAATTTTAAAAAGGCTTAAAAATAGATTTTATCCTAAATGAATGCACAGATTCCCCTTGACAGATTTGCACCCTCATAGGCCAAGTGGTTTGCCAAAACCCATAAGCGGGGAAGTGCCTAACAAAGAAAAATCATCCCTTGCCTTTATGAAATCTATCACATAATCAATACATCATAGAATGAGTAAATTAAATAAATAATCAATCAATTACTTAATTCTAATAACCAGCATGCCGTGAAAACTACAGAAAACCTAGCACACGCAAGTAGCAGAAAAGTAAACAACAGCTTAGCCTAGCAATAGAGTTGGTTATCCTAGAAAATCATCTAAAGTGCGTGATGTAGGCTATGTGGTTTGGATATGTCTTGTGTAGGGCAATTGGTTAAAGTCTATTGATGTTTTGGTTGGTTAAAAGGCTTAAGGAAAAAACATAATTAAAGTTTAAGTATTAATGATTTGAGATTATTTTAAAATATGTTTTAAAAGTTGATTGATTACCACCTTTGTTGCTCACTGAGACTGTGAAGTTTTTTTCACCTTCCTTTGGGCTAAGTTAATAGCCTCGTAGGCCTGGGTTACCTAGTGGTAATTTGTATAATTAAATGATTTGATTTGATTAAGGTTTTAAAGTTGATAAATTTTAATTTGGATTTATTAATCGCTGGTTTTAAAATTAGATTAAGGTTTTTTGGAATTTTAGGTAATTTTTGAATTTTTTGAATTTTCTTGATTCTTTTAATTATTTAATTAAGGGGTTAAAAGTTAATTATTTTGATTAAGCTTGAATTCTTGGAAGTTAGTATTTTTGTAAAATAATAGACCTAAGGATGAGTAATTAGACGCTAAGTTTGCTGGATTTGAATTTTTCTATATTTAATTATAAAGGTTTGAAGTTTTGACTTGATTTTAACCTAAGTTTGGCCAAAAAAGATGAGATTTTGATTTTCACTACTTTTTGAATGTTTGATAGTTTTGATAAATATTAGATCTTAATTAGAGTTGAATGCCTTTGAGTTTGCTCAATTTGGAATTTTTTAGAATTAGTTATGATTTTTATAAGTTTCAGAATTTTTTGAATTATTAAAATTATTTAATTAAAGGGGCTTTTATAGACATTGCTCCAAATGAACTCTCAACTCCTAAAATCAAATCCAAAGGTAAGGAATGACTTAAGGAGAGATTCCCAAGTGTTTGGAGATTTTTTGGAATTTATAACTATTTTTAATTAATGATATTAATTAAATATTTAATTTTAATTTAAATTAAATTAAGTTTGATTTTCAAGTCAAGTCAAAGGGCTTTTATTTTTCAATAATTAAGGGCTTAATTTTGGTTTTTTTTTTGAAAGAAAGCACTTTGCATTAAGAAGACAAAGAAAAAAGGTTCTAAACAGAGCAATTACATTCCTTCTTTACCAAATCAAACAACGGAGAAGGAATGCAATTTTCATCAAAGCTATCAAATGAAAAACTACCTTCTAGAACTAATGTAGCACGTACATTTTCTAGAAATGCAATGAAAAAGAACATTATTGAACTCATTAAAAAATAAAGAATCTTCAAGTTGGATCACTTGATTCGGCCACCCCAAATTGCTAACAGATTTTTGAAGCCACTCAATCACATTGCAATTGTCTCCTTCAAAGATGGCACCCTTGTAATGAAGCATCCAACTTTGTTTGTGTCTCCTTACAAACAAGACAGCTTGTAACTCCAAAGTTGATATGTCCCAATGTAGAAGGTGCTCCCCAAATGCTGCTAGAAACCTGCCTTTATCATCCCTTACGATAGGTCCAAGACCAGCACTATACGTTTCCTTCAAAGTAGCATCCACATTGATCTTAATCCAATCTAGGGGAGGAGGATGCCAAGTATCTGAAGACTCCAAAAGGAGATTAGCATCCCAGTTGCCTAGAATCGGACTCTTCACTGGATGGAAAATAGACGTTAAAATGTTGGCAGCCAAATAGTTAACCGAAAGAACTTGAACTCCAAGCTTTATTTGGTTTCTCCTCTTCCAAGAATAGTAAACTACTGTACAATAAAGAATTGCATTGTTGCTGTTACTTATAGACAATCTATCCAGCTATTTTAAATAATTCCTAAAAGAAGTAAACACAGGAACATAAAACCCCCAATCTCTCAGCTTATCCACCATCATAATGAGCTATTTACACTCAACAGCCACAAGCTCACCGTTCTCCTCCACATCACAACCACAAGGACACAAGTTAGAATCCAATAAATTCCTATAATTCAAAAAGGAATTAGTTGGTAATGCATTTCTACAAAGTCTCCACCAAAACATCTCTACCGTAGGCAGTAATTTGAGCTTCCTGAAAATATTCAAATTATAAGTGAGTTTGTCCTCCTTGTCTCCTAGTTTTCCCGTAGAATCCAGCCAAGCCTCAAAGGACAAAGTAGCAATTGATCTGCCCGTGTGCTGCTTTATTAGTTCCAGCTGATCCTCCTTCATATCAGGATAAATCTTCACCGATTTAATGACGGGAATCAACTCCTTGCTAAACAGATTTTGCAAAACCACATCAATCCAACTACCATCTTCATTAATGAACTTGTGAACCAAATCATACCAAGGCTCATTGCAATTGACAAAGGTTGGCCATCTGTTAATTTGTTTATCAAAGATCCAAGTATCATTGAAGATACTCACTATGATACCATTTGCTAGCTTCCATCTCACAATATCTTTCAAGTATTTGGCTCCATCTAGCAGAATTTTCCAAGAAGGAGAATTCCCTCTTTTAGTCACTCCATTCCAAACATTACCATCATATTTAGAGCTAATGATACGATTACATAGAGATTGTGGGTCTTGATAAATCTCCAAGTCAGCCTAGACCGTAAAGGTCCCACTTTATGCACCAAAGAATGAAGACCCAAACCACCCAGTTGTTTTGGTTTACATATCTCTTCCCAACCAACATAATGTAGACCTCTTTTCTCCTTGTCTTTATGCCAAAGGAAGTCTCTACATAATCTATCCAGCTCATACAAAATGCCTTTAGGAACCAAAAAGTGTGTAGAAATAAATACTGGTAAGGATAAAAAGGAGCTCTTAATAATAAGAACCCTTCCTGCCAAGGATAGACATCCGCTTCCCCAAGTATTTAATCTTTCCAATGCACGATTTATTAAAAATCTGAAATCAAATTTCAAAGGTCTCCTCAAAACCATCTTAACACCCAAATAGTGCATTTCTCTAACTCTCTTATACCCCAACTTCTTAGCAATCCTGCAAGTTTTCTTAACAGATTTTCCAAAAAGGATTTGAGATTTTAGTTCATTTACTTTTTGATCCGTCTAACCACAAAAGTCTTTCAGGATGTTTTTCAAAAAAGTAGCTGAACCCATTGTAGCATGAGAAAAAACCAGGACATCATCAGCATATAAAAGATGGGTTATTTTATCAGATTTTGGAGATACCTTGATGCCCAACTCAAGACCCCATTGATGAATGGCATTGGAAAGCAATTGAGAACAAAGGATATACAAATAAGGGGAAAGTGGGCACCCTTGTCTAAACCCAGATTTAGCATCAATCCAATCAGTTCCTCTACCATTAATAAGAATAGAAAATATAACCTCTTGAACACACTCCATAATGAGCATAGTAAGTCTAGGAGGAAAGCCAAACCAATCCAAAGCTTTAGCAAGAGTTGGCCAACACATGCTGTCATAATCTTGTTCCATATCCACTTTAACCACCATTAGACCTTTTTTGCAATTTGAATATATGAATTTATTGAATATTTCTTGGGCTAACAAGAAGTGATCCAATAAAGATCTACCAGGAACGAATGCTACATGATCTTCAGAGATTAACTTTGGCAAACAATACTTCAAACGGTTCATAATCATACTAGCCACGACCTTATAGATTGTTTGACACAAGCTTATGGGTTGAAATTGCGATGGTTGCAATGGAGTCTTCACCTTAGGAATCAGGACAATCAACGTCTCCTTCCACTCCAACGACATCTTCCCACTTATAAAGAATTCATTAACAGCTCCCCACAAGTCATCTTTGATAATACTCCAATAGCTCTTTATAAAGGAGGATGTAATGCCATCCACACCTGGTGATTTATTGTTGCCCAATCTGTTCACCGCTTCTAACATCTCCTCAGCCTTGAAATCAGCATTCAGACTTCTCCAAGCAGTGTTATCTATCTTCTGATGACACCCAACCTAAGGCCAGCCTGTGAGACAACATTCCCTATACTTCCACTTCTGATTGAAGAAGTTACAAAATACTTCCTCAATCTTCTCCTGTTCAACCACAAGACCTTTCACATCATCTTTAATTTGATTGATAAGCTTTCCATTCCTCCTAGCCGACGTATAGTCATGAAAAAAACTAGAATTAGTATCACCTTCTTGAATCCATCTAGTCTTTGCTCTACTTTGCTCCTTAACAGCAACAGCTCATCTTGATTTAGCCCATCAACTCCACTTTCTTTCATTTGCAAAGCCATAATATCATTCTTGAAAGTTTCCTTCAAGTTTGATAGTTCTTTCAATTTATTTTTATTGCAATAGAACAAAGCTTTCAGGGATCTCTTCATCTTTCTTCTATGAATTTCAGCATTAGAGCCAAAATCAATCCTTCTCCAAGCTTTAAGAACAACATTCCAAGCAGCCGGATAGGATCTCCAAACGTCTTCAAATCTGATGTATCTCTGATAAGGCCTCGCCAATTGGTTGATCTTGAATTCAATGGGAGAGTGGTCAGACGCCACTCTTGCCAAATGATTGACAGAAGCAAATGGCACATGTTGTAGAGCAGCCGTATTCAGCAAGTAGCGATCCAATCTTTCCCAAATCCTGGCATTGCCATCCTTGTTATTACACCAAGTAAATCTTGGTCCCATAATACCTACATCATGCAAATCATTGTTAGCTAAAAAAGCATTCATCTCCTGCGGGCGTTGGGAGAAGCTAAACCTCTTTCCCCCTCTTTTATCCTCCTTACTCAACAAACAATTAAAATCCCCCCCAATAATAGAAGGAGTATCCCCATCAGAACCTCACCAAGACTGGCCCATAAACTTCTTCTAGCCCATATATCTTTACTCCCATAGATCGTAGTAATATTCCAACAACCTTTAAGAACAAAATGGAAACTCCAAAAATAACTTGAGAAGAATCCAAACCCACCTTGACGCACCCTACTGACCTTTTCCAAAAAATAAGAATTCCTCTAGAAGTACAAACAGCAGGATGGTGTAAAAAATCCCAATCCTCCCCAATAATTCTATTAACATCCATCCTATCCACACTAGACAAGTTAGTCTCCACTAACCCAATAAAGAACACCTCATGCTCCCTCACTAACTCCCTTAGATAAAGAGAAGCCCCTTTTTTTCCTAGCTCCTCTACAATTCCAAAATAAAATGGAAGACATTAGGAACCCAATGGGGATAGGCCCCCAACACCACAAACACCTCCACCACCTCCTCTCCTCCTTCTAGAGAAATCCGGACCTAGAGATTTGATCTCCTTAGCCAACTTGGTTTTAGTTTTTGTTGTTGCTGATTCCAGAATATCAGCAGCCACATCCAGCTTAGTGTCTTGAGAATCCTGTTCCCGGGCAGCTTCAATAGAGGACACACCAATCTCCATATTATTCTCCTGCAGCAGGTTAGAAGGACTGACCAAAGTAATTGATTCAGCATTCTATAGCAGGAAGATTGTTCACTGATTCCACCTCTTGATTGGAAATACTAACTTCATTTAAATTTCTATGATCATTAATTTCTCCTTCCTCCACTGCATTTTCCAAAAGAACCTGAAATTTATTAGCAGCCACCACCTCAGATGCCACCTTAATAGAACCATCCTCTTCTAAAGATTGAATAAAACAAGGGTTATCCAACTCAGCTGCATCCACCCGAGCCTGGTTATCTTGCTTATCCTTTATGTTGAGTTCTCTGCTTTGGACAAACCTCCTTCTTCTATTTTGAAATCTCATATAGATCCAAGGTCCATAAACATCTTTATCATCTTGGCTTCTAGGCAAACCAATCTTAGCTTCCTCCTTTCAAACAGTAGCTTGCACTTCATTGTTCTGACTTCCATTCCCATTAATGTTATTAGGACATAAATTGGATTTATGTCTAATTTTACCACAATGGAAACAAAAAGAGGAAATCTTTTCATATTCCACTCTTTGATAAAATCTTCCACCCAGGCCATCAATCCAGATTCCACCTGGTAGTTTATCTTCCAAATTGATTCTCACACATACTCTAGCGAATTCCCTCCTTCCCCACCTGAACATATTCCCATCCAGGAGTAAAGGAACCCCAACCTTCGAAGCAATCTTAGTAATATTTATCTCATCCCAACAATACAAAGGTAAATGTGGCATTCTAATCCAGACTGGAGAAGAAAGCCCCTTCAGGGAGGTAGGGGAAAAACTAGGACTCCATCTGTCAATTCCCACAATAAATCCTCCCACATACCGAGGACCTCCACTTATAACACCTTCCAAAGCTTCAACTGACTGAAATGAGCATAGAATCCAATCAAGTCCCCATGAAGTTAAATGAAAACTACCGAACCTACTCCATTGTTTCCTCAGTTCCACACAGCCAGAAGGGAAAGGGATTTTATTTCCTAAGACCTTCACAACCAAAGAATTCTTATGAACGGCCACATTATCATTTTCCTTTATAGAATTGAGTTTAACAGCAACCCCATCTTCGGACATTTCAACTGGAGCCCAGTTAGAATTGATTTTCACATGCTTGGTGGAATTCTACGGATTCCCTAGATTATCACTAACAGTAAGTTTGATCGCTTCCTCAATCTTATTAACCGCATTAGTTATATTATTTGCATTTTCAATGGTCATTGGATCAGCAATCTCAGACACATTATTAAGAGCAGAATCAATTTTGCGATCGAAAGAATAAAAAACAAATCGATTAACCTTCAAAGTAAAACCAGACGAAGATGCTTCAGAGTCATTCTTTCTTTGAGGAGGGCTTTTAATTCCACAGAATTTTAATTTGGGAGAAATCTGGTTCTCCAAGATCGCTTTCCCTTTCCCTTCGATGAACGTAGTTTGCTGTAAATGAGGGTTGAAACCTTCACGAATCTGCAGAGGTTGGTTCTTCAGAACTTCATCTTGAGCACGAACTCCGAACAAAGATGACCGATCTTCAAAGATTCCAACTCTTCCCTTGAGTGATTGTTGAGTTGATGAATAATGTGGTGGAGGATTCCCAGGCGGTGGTCGCCGGCGAAAATCCTCCACCATCGAAGGATTCCGCAAAAAAAAAGGAAATAGAAATTAAAAAAAAAGCTTCTCTCACTAGAAAACGCCTAGAGCTTCCCTTTCCTTATCCAAGATATTCAGGAGATCCTATTTGTAAAGAAATTGAGATTTCTGATTCTGATAATTCATTCCATGATATTCAGGCTTAATTTTGGTTAGGTAGAGGAATTATGTATAACTTTTCAGTTTAAACTTGATTTATTAGAATTTTTGGAAGTTTTAATGCTTAATTAAGGGTTTAAACTTGAGTAAATTAATTAACGGGTTTAATTACTTTTAAAACCAGTAAAAAAATTTCTTAAGGCTTAAGGTGTCACTAAGTTCATTTGGTTCAAGTTTTAAGTCTACTAGACATCTATTTTAATTTCTAGAATTAATCAAAGTTTTTTAGACGTCTCCTTAATTATTATCCTTAATGATGTCACTAAGTTGAACGGGATTGAATTAATGTTCCACTAGCCCTTGACATAAATGATAAGAGAGACAATCACACTAATCAATTCCTAGATCTTGGAGAGCCCTAAAACTAAGTGCGTGTGTGTATCCTACACATGCATATAATAAGGCATACCTTAATTAATTAAAGGATTAATTAAAATATTTTAAAATAATTTTTTAATTACTTAAAATAGTTAAAATAAATCTTTAATTTTTGAAAATATCTAATACAATATTTGATTAAAATGCTAATTAAATATTTAAGAAATTATATAATTTAAGTTATTTAATATACTTTAGACAGTTTAAAATAATTTCAATTTTAGAATTTCAAAGTGTATTTTAATATAATTAAAGATAAGTTAAAATTAGACTTTTAATTTTAGAATTTATTTAAGTTAATATCAATTAAATTCTAATTAAGTAATAAGATATTTAATTTATTTAAAATATTTAGGAAAAATATGAAAATTTTAATTAAATTTTAAAATAAAATACTTAAATATAATGTTAGTAAATACTAAACATATTTTAGAAATAAAAATTAATTTGTAAAATATTTAAATTAATATTAAATTAATATTAATTAACTTTTTAAAAATAAATATTTTGAATTAATTAAATTATATATTATATTTTAAAATAATTTTAATTTTAAATCAAGGATTTTAAAATTTTAGAAATTTTTATATAATTTATGTATTTTTTAATTTATATTTAATATTTAATATTTATTTAAAAAAGATTTAAAATGATTTTAAAATTTATCAAAATCAATTTAATTAAATGGCAACAATAGCGACTTGGGGGCACGTGGCACGTTCGGGTTTGTTAGATCAAACTGCGGTGGCGATGTAGACACATGGTGCTCCCTGATTTGATGGATCAAATAGCAGACGCGGTAAGCCAATTATAGGCAATGATTACATAATGGCACAATCATTGCCTGATGATTGATCCGATAGCGGGCCCATGCGCTTCTCACTTAAATGAGTCAGCATGCATAATCGCTGTTTGATCTTTTGCTGTTCTATATGAACAGCTCTGGTTGAGCCAAACGCTAAACTAAATGAAAGAATGAATCGACGGGGTTTATCAGGAGATTAAACAACTCAAGTTGGGCTGTTAATCAAGAGATCAACTACCTAGAACTCATCTAGTTCACTTTGGCAAGCTTAAACCCTAAAAATTAAAGAAATCAATCATTCTCTCGATCAAGAGGACCAAATCAAATGAAATTTTAAACACAAATATGGGATTAATTTCAAATTTTTAAACATGTGTTTTGAAAAGCTATTTTAAACTAAGTGTACTAGGCAAGGGTTAAGGATTGTTCATATTCCAATAGATGGATCCAGGAGATGAAGTATTCTCTGAGCTTGTTGACTATCCTCACTCACTTCTCTGGTTGACCTCGCGGCTCGAAACGCTTCATATCAAATAATATTAGGCTTGGACAGATTTGAGCTTCGATTCACCAAAGAACTTGCCACCAATAGCCTTGATCAACTGGATTGGACTTGGGAAGTGTTGAGGAGTTGATTAGAAGCTTGAATGAGCAAAGAGACCAACTAGAAGGGCTTAAATCTTGAGAGAGAGAGAGAGAGGGTTGGTGATAAAATGAGCTCTCTTCTTAATTTCAAAACCCTAGAGCTATTGGGAATGGCTAGGATTAGTTTGTCTTAATTCTAAATGATTATCAGGTGTCCTAGGGTAGTTAGAAGCAGAGGGCAAGGACAAAGGTAGGACATCTTGGTGTAAAGTGGATTTTTTCTTGACTTGAGCACATGGAGCCATGCGGATTGGGTTAAGTTCTAATCTAAGGTTTAAGACCAGCTTAGGAACATTCCAGAAAATGTTTAAAGATATTAGAGTATTTAGGATTAGAGTGGAGTTCATTAGAGATAGAGTTTTGGCCTTTTGAACCTCTTACAGCCTTATGTTGAGTATTTACTATTGCAAATCTGGTTTTGATGATGACAAACATGTTTCCAGTGTGTTTTGCTTGGCTAACCCGTTTCAGGCACAAAAGATCACGAGCAAATAAAGCTAACTCAAGATCGGGTCCATGTGTGTCAAATGTATGATTATTCATTTTATTGAGTCAATTGTAATGTAACTGATCCCCTAGCTAAGTAACCTTGCACACACACACTCAGGGGGAGAGCTTGAGTGAATTAGAGTTTCTGTTCAGTTTTTTTTCAGATCATCCTGGATGATATTCACATCATCCTGGACGATCAGGTATAAATAGAAACCCTAATTAGGGAGACTAAGTTAAAAGGGTTTGATTAAGCAGATCGTCCTGGACGATCTTTGGATCGTACGGGACAATATGCTCAAATCAGAAATTCTCAGCCGCCAGATCAAGTTAGGTAAGTTTTTATTTTTAGTTATTTGGTCTGATCGTCCTGGACGATATGTGTATCATCCTGGATGATTCAGTACAATCGTGCCTAATTTAATCTGGTAATTAAGGAAAGTAATTTATTTTTGATTGATACGATCATATCATCTTGGACGATCGCAGGATCGTCCTGGACGATCATGATCGTTTAGTACATTTCAGCTGTATGACCCGAACTGTGTTCAAGATGATTTGGGCACTTTTTGAACTAATCATACAGGATGATATCCCTATCATCCTGGACGATCAAGTCATTTTTTGGTCGTCCAGCACAGATTTCTCTAGACGACCTGAACTATCTTCTTGACGATATTCCTAGATTTGCACTAATCGTCCCGGACGATCGCAGGATCATACGGGACGATATGAACAAATTTTTTCTACTGATCGTCCAGAAGAGCCAGATCGTCCAGGCTGAAACAACTGAATTTGAACTGATCATACAGGATGATCTATTGATCATCCTGGACGATCTTGGCCGACCAGTTGAGATTTAGGGCAAATTTTAAGCCCTCCTATAAAAGAACTTTTTCTTAAAATAAGAAAAATCTTTTGCCACTTTCCTGTTCAGAGAAACCCTAGAGAGAGAGAGTATCTTGTGAGGGGGAGTTAGTGAGGGATTCACTAAGGTTGCTCCATGCAAGGATTAGAGTCGTCTTCTCCGCTCGTCGTCTGTCGTCTAGTTGGTGTTCATCTTGGAAGGATCGTCGCAAGAAGATCCGGGTTCTCTACCTGCTTCAGGTGGAAGCAAAAGGAGGTCGAAGGTTCTCTGCCTGCTTCAGGAGGAAGCAAAAGGACGTCGGGTTCTCTGCCTCACCGTGTGGTGAAAAGGAGGTTTTGTACAGGCTTCTCGGCCTTGATGTGGGAGCAAAAGGAGAGACACTTTTGTTTAGTGCAATACCCAGAGGGGAGGCTCCGGGGAGTGGACGTAGGTCAAGTTCACCAAACCACTATAAAATTTGGTTTACTTTTCTGATTCAGTTTTGCATTTTACTTTTCTGATATTAATTGCTTGGGTGAATATCTGTGATTGATCTTTTCATTCTTGTTTATTTGTTTCCGCTGCTAAGTATCGAAAAGATTGTCATTGTTGTCGTGAAATTTTTAAATAACCAATTCACCCCCCCTCTTGGTTAGCCTCGGGACTAGTTCATTAGGGCTTAACATCCCTATCGAACTTTCAAGTGGTATGAGAGCGGGATTCAAAATTTTTGTTTAAAAACTTTTGAATTTGATCCATGGCTAACTGTAACAATCGTAATACTGCTGAAGGTTACTCAATCACTAGACCACCGTTGTTTGATAATATTCCTTTTGATTTTTGGAAAACACGCATGTCTACTTTTCTACAATCTATTGATTATCGTATGTGGATGTTAGTTAAGGATGGTTGTGAAGCACCACATAGACTTGTTAATGGCATTAAAATTGAACTCCCGTTTGCAGATTGGACTTTTGATGATCGTGACTTAGCACAGTTAAATGCAAAATGTTTGAACTGTTTCTTTTGTGCTTTAAAATCTAAAGACTATATGCGTATTTCTACTTGTACAACAGGAAAAGAAATCTGGGATAGATTGTGTATAATATATGAAGGTACAACTGAGGTCAAATAGTCTAGGTTAAACATCCTGTTATATGATTACGAACTTTTTCGCATGAAACCTAGTGAGACTATTTCTGAAATGTACACAAGGTTCACTCAAATCGTCACCTCTTTGCATGCTTTAGGTAGAGAGCTTACTAACTACGAAACAGTGAACAAAATTCTTAGATGTTTGCCTTCTTCATACGATGCTAAGATTACTGCTATCACTAAATCTAAAGATTTAAATACTTATTCTATTGACAGCTTACTTGGATAACTCATTGCTTACGAGCAAGGGGTGAACCAAAGGCAACTTGATGCAGGTGAAAGAAAGAAGGAGAAAACAGTGGCACTGAAGGCCAACGAGAGTGATTCTAGTTCTTTCGGGTTAGATAGTGATGATGTTGCCTTGATCACAAGGCAGTTCAAGAGATTTCTAAGGAAGAAGAATAAAATTTTTTACAAGTGGAACAAAGGTAAGTCCAGTAAAAATTTCAAGGGTTCATCTGATACTGTTTGTTTTGAATGCAGGAAGCCTGGACACATTAAGGCTGATTATCCTACACTTAAAGCTCACCCAAGCAAGGATAAGGGTGAGGAGAAGCACAAGTTCAAGAAGGACAAGAAGCATATTCAAAAGGCATTATGGGCAGACTCTGCATCCGACTCTTCTGAGACTGAAGCTGAAGTGGAGGAAACAAACTTGTGTTTGATGGCTGATGATCACCCTAGTCAGTCCGACTAGGAAGAGGTATGTAAGCTTACTTACGATCAGTTATTTGAAGTTTCTAAAAAGATTCATACATCGTATAGGAAACTTAAGAAAACCCATGCTAGTTTGAGATTGGATTACTTGACTTTGCAAAAACAGCATGATGTGTTGATTAAGGATCATTCCACTATTGATAACAATCACATGTCTTTACTAGATGAGTTTGATGAACTAAATAGAAAGCATTCTGATTTAATTGTTAAGCATGATTTGTTAAAAACATCGCATGTTGAATTAGAAATTGCTTTTAAGAAATTGAATGATATGGCATGTGAGTTAGAAAGTAATGAAAGTGCAAGAACTTTTGAAATTGCAAGTTTGAATAAACATGTTGAGTTTTTGAAAGTGAAAATCAGTTCTTTTGAAAAGAATAAAACACTGCCTTCTTTTGAATAGTTTTATGCACCGCCACCTGTTGAAAAATCTGTTGTAAGTTCATCAAAGCATGTTTCATACACTTCTAGGAAGAGGCACTATCACTCACGACGTTTAGATAATCCTTTTCCTGGTGTTAGATGTTTTTCATGTGGCATGTTAGGACACATCTCACACACTTGCACTGTTCACCGTAGTACACATTGTGTGTGGAGACCCAAACTGCCTGTTTCACAGCACAGCACACATGCATTGCATTCTTCTTTTCATAAGAAGGAACCCAAACCTGTTTGGGTTCCTAAGACTGACATTTGATGATTTTATAGGTGTGCTCTCACACAAGACCTCGTGAGATCATGTGGTACCAGGACAGCGGATGTTCTAGACATATGATTGGAGATGCAAATCAGTTCATTTCGCTGGAGGCCAGAGTTGGAGGCAAGGTTACACTTGGAGATAACACCACCAGGAAGGTGGTAGGCTCAGGTATAATTGGTGATTCAAAGAATGTTATGATTGATAATATTTTGCTTGTAGATGGACTGAAACACAACATGCTGAGCATCAGTCAACTCTGTGACAAAGGATACATCATCAAATTCCTGCCCACTGGCTGCATTTTGAGCTTAAATGATAAAGTTGTCTTGCAGGGGCAAAGGATCAACAACGTCTACAAGCTGGATGTAAGTAGCATTAAATCTGAGAATTCAATTTGCTTAAAAACTGCTGCTGATGAGTCTTGGTTGTGGCATAGGAGATTGTGTCATGCCAGTATGAAAACCCTTAGGAGAGTCACCCAAAAGGACTTAGTTAGAGGTGTGCCCAAGCTTAGGTTCACTAAGGATCACCTGTGTGATGCCTGTTAGTTAGCAAGCAAGTCCAGTCCTCCTTTCACTCTGTTAAGGACATTAGCACCTCTAGACCTTTAGAAGTTCTTCACATGGACCTCTTTGGACCCATTAGCACTGCCAGCTTAGGGGGGAGAGTCTATGGTTTTGTGATTGTAGATGATTATTCGAGGTTTACTTGGTGAAGTTTCTGTCACATAAATCTGAGTCATTTGATGAGTTTAGATCCTTCTCTACTTGGATTTAGAAGAAGTTAGGATGTGAGATTATTACCATCCATAGTGATCACGGAGGGGAATTTGAAAATGAAAGATTTGGAAGTTTTTGTGAGGATCAAGGGATTAGTCACAATTTTTCAGCTCCTAGGACCCCTCAGCAGAACGGGGTAGCTGAAAGGAAGAACAGGACCTTAGTGGAAGCCGCTAAAGCCATGCTTGTGAGTATTCACTTCCAAAATACTTTTGGGCTGAAGCGGTGAACACTGCCTGTTATGTGCTGAATAGGGTGAATGTGAGAGTCAAACTGAACAAGACTCCTTATGAGATCATTAAGGGTAGAACTCCAAATCTGTCCCACCTCCATGTCTTTGGCTGTAAGGTTTTCATTCTGAACAACAGGAAGCCACCCTTAGGAAAGTTTGACACCAAATCTGATGAAGGAGTGTTCTTAGGATATTTTAGTGTGGGGAAATCTTTTAGGGTGTTCAATAAGAGGACTTTGGTGGTGGAGGAGACAACCCATATTATGTTTGATGAATCTGATCCTAAGGAGTCTAGATCTGAAGTAGAAGATGAAGAGATTGTTGAGGTTACCCAAGGGATTGGAAATACAAATCTGGAGGAGAGGGTAGAACCTCAAACCACACTGCCTAGAGATTGAAGATATTCTGTGAGTCATCCCAAAGAACTGATCTTAGGAGACCCTTCTGAAGGTGTTAGGACTAGGCACGGACTTAGGAAGGAAGTGAACCATTCTGCCTTTATTTCAATGACTGAACCCACCAACATCAATCAAGCCCTTTCCGATGAGTTTTGGATCTTAGCTATGTAAGAAGAATTGAATCAGTTTGTAAGTAATGATGTTTGGGAGTTAGTAGAAAGACCTAGAAATCAAAGTATTATGGGAACCAAGTGGGTCTTTAAGAATAAGATGAATGATTCTGGTGTAGTGGTTAGGAACAAGGCAAGATTGGTGGCTAAGGGGTACAATCAGATAGAAGGGATTGATTTTGAGGAGACTTTTTCCCCTGTAGCTAGATTGGAAGAGATTAGGGTGCTACTAGCCTTTGCCTGTTATAAGAGATTTGAGCTGTTTTAAATGGATGTCAAGAGTGCCTTTTTGAATGGGGTGATAAAAGAGGATATTTTTGTAGAATAACCCCCAGGTTTTGAGAGTTCCCAGTATCCAAATCATGTTTTTAAATTAAAAAAGGCCTTATATGGATTGAAACAGGCACCCAGAGCTTGGTATGAGAGGCTTAGCACATTCCTGATAGAAAGAGAGTTTGTTAAGGGGAGTGTAGACACCACCCTTTTTCTGTGGAGATTAGGAGATGACTTACTCATTATCCAGATCTATGTTGATGATATAATTTTTGGATCGTCTGATAAATATTTATGTGATGAGTTTTCTAAAATAATGAGTAAAGAGTTTGAGATGAGTATGATGGGAGAATTGTCCTACTTTTTGGGGTTTAGCATAAGGAAAACGGATGATGGAACCTTTCTCAATCAATCTAAATACAGTAAGGACATTTTGAAGAAGTATGAAATGGACAAAGTAAAGCCAATCAATACTCCCATGACCTCCTCAGTTCAGTTAGATAAGGATTCAAGTGGAAAATCTGTTGATCAGAAGAAGTATAGAGGAATAATAGGATCACTGCTTTAGCTGACTACTAGCCGACCTGATATCATGTTTAGTGTCTGTCTTTGTGCTAGGTTTCAGGCTGATCCTAAAGAGTCCCACCTGACTGCTATTAAGAAGATTCTTAGATATCTTTTAGGGACCCCAAACCTAGGAATCTGGTACCCTAGGCACAGCACCTCTTTTGAGATCATTGGATATTCTGATTATGACTTTGCGGTGTAGGGTGGATAGAAAGAGCACCTCTGGAACCTGTCAATTCATAGGACATTCTTTAGTCTCCTGGTCCAGTAGAGAACAGAACTCAGTTGCACTTTCCACTGCTGAAGCTGAGTACATTTCCTTAGGGAGTTATGTGGCCCAAGTTCTTTAGTTGAAGCAACAAGTCTTGGATTTAGGGTTACCTGTTGGCACAATTTCTATTATGTGTGATAATACTAGTGCCATCTGTATCTCTAAGAATCCAATCCGACATTCTAGGACCAACACATTGATATTAGGCATCACTTCATTAGGGACCATGTTACTAAAGGGGACATTGAGCTACATCACGTAGCAACTGAAAATCAGCTGGCTGACATATTCACTAAACCATTGGCCTTTGACTCATTCAGCATTTTGAGAACCAGATTAGGTGTGATTGATATAAATGCTTGATTCTGATGATTGCTGATTTCTGATTCTTCTGATTATTATTCTGTTTTCTGTTAGTTAGTTTTTTGGTTTTTGGTTTGATTATTTGCTTTCAGTTGATTTTATTTCCTTTGTTGATTTCTGTTTTTAGCCTTACTGTTAGTTTGATTTGAGTATTTACTTTGATGTGATTTTCTACCTATTTTTATTCACTGATTCATATATTGCACTTACTGTTTTATGCTTTTCAAAATCTGATCACCGCTCACTACTTCTGAAAATCTGAATTTCTGACTGGGAGTTTTTCCTTGTTTTGATTTGGA
Source organism: Dendrobium chrysotoxum (assembly GCA_019925795.1). Classification (NCBI taxonomy): domain Eukaryota; kingdom Viridiplantae; phylum Streptophyta; class Magnoliopsida; order Asparagales; family Orchidaceae; genus Dendrobium; species Dendrobium chrysotoxum. The sequence continues at coordinate 44,508,193 of CM034315.1, forward strand.
AGCTGGTAAGCAGTGATTGATTCCACTCAATCTGTTAAAGGGAAGAAACATTGATGATTGTTTCTCTTCCTCTAACTCCTTTACTGGTGTATTATTTCTTTTGGATAAAAATCTTTTTCAAAATTAAAATATTAGTTTTTGAAATAGAGATATGTTTTATCTTCCTACAGTAATCTACCTCATATAAATAGTGTTTTCAAAGTCTTGACTCAATGTTATGATTTTCGAAACTAAGTGATTGCACTTATCATACGACATATGGCTTTTGTTTTGTAAATTAATTTTCCTTATTGTGGAGAGCATCTCCTATATCTGGAAGATAATTTCACAGCTATGACTCTTTAACGATTATGAATAGAACAAAGCTTACAAAAGATGCGCAGTGCGCCAACCAAATTGAAAAAGAGGCACAAAATGAGCCCAAAATTAAAAAGATGCGAAAATGCCAAATACACAAAGTGTATCAAAAATCAAAAGATACGTAGTAAGCTAAACAAATGGAAAAAGAGGCACAAAATGAGCCCAACCAAGCTTTCTTTCCTTTCCGATCGTTAAATATCTTAGAAAAATCCGTGCGCCACTTAATATTTTCAAAAGCTTGTGTTTAAAAAACCTGTTTTTTGATTTTTTACTTTGTAACACTATTATATCAGATATTTTTCTGGAACGAGGCTTGAAAGGATCTCCTTTCAAATTTAATGTCTTTTCTTCTGAATCAGATTTTTGTTTTGAAAGAGGTTTGCATCGATAAGGTGCCCGGGGTCGGAGTTACGAAAGTTGATTTTTCCAACCTTTTCTAGATTTCAGCGCTGTCAATGGTCTTCTTATTGGCTTTTGAATCTAACATCAAGGAAAAATTCTGATTTACTCGAGCATCTTGATCCAAAAAAAAAAAAGAAATTTTGCTTTTGCAAGTTTTTTCTGTGAGTTTTTATTCATTTTTGTATTTTTTTTTATTTCATGGTTATGTTTTTGGGATCCTGATCGTTCATCTTCTTCATCCATCTTTTTTTGTTTTTCTTCACATGGTCCTGGACGATACCCCTATTGTCCTGGGCGATCTTTTTCATCCTGGACGATCAAAAAATTGTCCTGGACGATTCATTCAAAATCATCCCCATACTGCTGTTGCTGCTGAAAAACTCAAATTATTGGGGATCATCCTAGATGATCCTTACATCGTCCTGAACGATATGATCCATATCTTCCCGATCTGATCGAACGGCTGGCATTGCACCAATTATTGTCCATCATCCTGGACCATCCACTTCATCGTCCTCGACGATCCACGTGTCAGCCGCTGGATGATTGCAATTCGGCCCGTCCGACACACTTATTGCATATCGTCCTGGACGATCCACCTAATCGTCCTGGACGATACCTTTTTGTCAACGGTTGTCTAGTCTGACTCCTCAGGATGATCGCCTGTGTCTAATCGTCCTGGATGATATCTGATCATCCTGGATGATCGGACCGCTTTTTTGACCAATCGTCCAAGACGTCATAAATGCCCATATTGTCCGGGACGATGTCGCGATCGTACAGGATGATCAGGCAGATTTCTATATAAATTGCAGTTTTTCTTCAGATTTTTCCACACCATTCTTCTTCCACTCTCCTTCTACTTCCTTACCCTTTGAATTCCTAATGGCTGGTGGCAAAAGGTCTCGTCAAAAGGGTACCAGTTCCTCCCGGGGACTGGTTGAGCCTCGCTTCCCCAATGCAGCCGATCAGGCTGCCTACGAGCGATACTGTGAAGTGGGGATCACACCATCGAAAATTATAAATCCCCACACTCTCACTTTTCCTGTCCTTGACCTTTTCGCACACACCTCCCTCTCCTTCATCATGACTCTCGCATTTCCCTTTAGTTCTGAACTTCTCCGCATTTTCTTTGCGAACTTGCGGATTTCCTCTAATTACTCTACTCTCCGTTCTTATGTAAATCAGCGCCATGTCAAACTTACCTATCAGGACTTTCACACCATTCTCCAACTGTCCTTCACTGGCGACAAACTCCACACCCTTATCACCGACCCAGACTAGGATTGGAGTGTCGCCAATCATTTCCTTCGCAATACCAATGCTCCTTATCATGATAATGCCTACTCCACACTTCTTAAGGACACCTGGACTATTCAGCATGTTCTTCGTTCCTCCGTCATTCCAAAGGCGGGGGATCGGATTCACATCACCCCACTCCTATCCTTGACCACCTACTACATCCTGGCCAATAGGGAATTTAATGCCACAGACCTTATTATCCGGTACCTCGAGCACCTCACCACCATTCGGGATCTAGGTCATCACCGTCGTCCAAATCTAGCCTTAGAACACATCGTTGCTAATGCCCTCAAAACCAAATATGACCTGCAATATCCTGCAGCTCCAGATGTTCCTCCTTCCTTCCTCACCAATAATGCCTTCCATGTCCTACACAGCACCCGCCTACATCCGGAGCCTGCCCCGGATGTTGAGGAAGAGGAGGAAGCGGCCGTTCCAGCTCCTGCTGCACCCGAGGCACCTGCTCCCCTTCGCATTGCCTCTCTCTTTGACCACCTGGTACAGCGCTTCGATCAGTGGGAGGCCGGATTTGACTCCTATGTGGCCACCCAGGAGTAGCGGCACGCCGAAGACATCCAGCGTTTCACGGACGATTGCAGCATGACCAGGACATTGCCTGGATCGGAGCCCACTTTCAGGTGATTCACACCTACTTCAACCCACCACCGCCACCTCCTTCTTCCAATCAGGATCCGCCTCAGTTTTAGTTTCCTGTTTTGTAGTTATTTTATTTTATGTTGTGTACTTGTATTTCCATTTTCTATTTTACCCTCCTCCTTTTTGTGATGTCAAAAGGGGGAGTCAGTTGTAGTCATTTCAGTCTTTGTTATGTGTTATGTTTTCTATATTAGTTTGATTGTTAAATGAAAATAAAAAAAAATATATATCTGTTTTATGATCTCCTGTTTATGTTTATTTTCAAACTACTTTACAAATGTTTGCCATCATCAAAAAGGGGGAGATTGTTGTAAATCTGGTTTAGATGATGACAAACATGTTTTCAGTGTGTTTTGCTTGGCTAACCCATTTCAGGCACAAAAGATCACGAGCAAATCAAGCTAACTAAAGATCAGGTCCAAGTGTGTCAAATGTATGATTTTTCATTTTATTGAGTCAATTGTAATGTAACTGATCCTCTAGCTAAGTAACCTTACACACACACACTCAGGGGGAGAGCTTGAGTGAATTAGAGTTTCTGTTCAGTTTTTGTTCAGATCATCCTGGACGATATTCACATCGTCCTGGATGATCAGGTATAAACAGAAACCCTAATTAGGGCGACTAAGTTAAAAGGGTCTGATTAAGCAGATCGTCCTGGACGATCTTTGGATCATACGGGATGATATGCTCAAATCAGAAATTCTCAGCCGCCAGATCAAGTTAGGCAAGTTTTTATTTTTAGTTATTTGGTCTGATCGTCCTGACGATTCAGTACAATCATGCCTAATTTAATCTGGTAATTAAGGAAAGTAATTTATTTTTGATTGATACGATCATATCGTCCTGGACGATCGCAGGATCGTCCCGGACGATCATGATCGTCTAGTGCATTTCAGCTGTACGACCCGAATTGTGTTCAGGGCAATTTGGGCACTTTTTGAACTAATCATACAGGACGATATCCCTATCGTCCTGGATGATCAAGTCATTTTTTGGTCGTCCAATACAAATTTCTCTGGACGACCTGAACTGTCTTCTGGACGATATTCCTCGATTTGCGCTAATCGTCCCGGACGATCGCAGGATCGTATGGGACGATATGAACAATTTTTTCTACTGATCGTCCAGAAGAGCCAGATCGTCCAGGCTGAAACCGCTGAATTTGAACTGATCGTACAGGATGATCTATCGATCGTCCTGGACGATCTTGGCCAACCAGTTGAGATTTAGGGCAAATATTAGGCCCTCTTATAAAAGAATGTTTTCTTAAAACAAGAAAAATCTTTTGCCACTTTCCTGTTCAGAGAAACCCTAGAGAGAGAGAGAGAGTTTGGGAGAGAGAGAGAGGATCTTGTGAGGGGGAGTTAGTGAGGGATTCACTAAGGTTGCTCCAAGCACGGATCAGAGTCATCTTCTCTGCTCGTTGTCTGTCGTCAAGTTGGTGTTCATCTTGGAAGGATAGTCGCAAGAAGATCCGGGTGCTCTGCCCGCTTCAGGTGGAAGCAAAAGGAGGTCGAAGGTTCCCTGCTTGCTTCAGGAGGAAGCAAAAGGACTTCGGGTTCTCTGCCTCACCGTGTGGTGAAAAGGAGGTTTTGTACAGGCTTCTCCGCCTTGCTGTGGGAGCAAAAGGAGAGACACTTTTGTTTAGTGCAATACCCGGAGGGGAGGCTCCGGGGAGTGGACGTAGGTCAAGATGACCGAACCACTATAAAATCTGATTTGCTTTTCTGATTTAGTTTTGCATTTTACTTTTCTGATATTAATTGCTTGGGTGAATATCTGTGATTGATCTTTTCGTTCTTGTTTACTTATTTCCGCTGCTAAGTATCGAAAAGATTGTCATTGTTGTCGTGAAATTTTTAAATAACCAATTTACCTCCCCTCTTGGTTAGCCTCGGGACTAGTTCACAAGGGCTTAACATCCCTATCGAACTTTCATTTACTAGTCAATTTTGTTAATAGTGCTGAGGTTCAGTAAGAGGAGCTGGTTGGAGTGATTTCAGATGACTTAAAGATCAATGGTTTGAGTTTAAATGAACACATGAGAGTTTAATAGGATTTCATGAAATATTATAGTGTTGACTTGTAATTAATTGGCCTAGGTTTAAGGCATGATTAGGCCATGGGTTTGAATTAATTTAACGGGTAGATAGTTTGATAAAAGTTCTTTGAAGGTTCGAAAACTTTGCTTGAATTATACTTGAGTGTATGTAATGAATGGAGCTTATATTGACTAGATTTGGCCATACATGGGTATGGTTGACCAAGTCAATTGATGACTAGGTTAGAGTGTTCAATCATGTTCAAATCACTAGGGCGAGTGATGATGAAAGTTTGACAGAGTTTTGAAAATATAATTAAGGCTTGATTTAAAGTGTAAAAGCTGAAGGGTTGATCTAGTCAACCTAGGTTGACCCAAGGTCAGGGGTTGAGCTGAACAGGTTTGATATGTCATCAGGAGTCTAGTGGAGGTGGTTTGAGGGATTAGAATGGTCATTGGGTCAAATAACCTATTTGGACCCTTAATAGGTCATTGTGTCAACCTAGGTTAACTTAGGAGCTAAAAAAGGGATCAATAGGTTTCAATTCACTCAAATTGACTATTTAAACCATAAAGGGCATATTTGGTCAACCAAGATTGACTTGGCCATCTAGGTTGACCTAGAGCCTACGTTCGGGTCAAACATGTTTGGTTTGATATTTGAAAATTGTTGGAAGTGGTCCTAAGAGAATTGGAGGTCATTTGGTTTGAAATGTGTATTCAAACCCCTAAGGTGTATTTTGGTCATTTTGACCCCTGGTCAATTGGCGGTCAAAGTGAGTCCATCAAAATGTAGATTACTGCCTAACAGTTTATGGTTAAGTGTCTAGGTGTACTTTGAGGCTTTGGAGAAAGCTCTAAGGTCAAAATCCACTAGGTGACTAGTCTAGTGGCATAGGCTGTATTTGATGGTTTTATAGCCTTTGGATTTCAATCCAATTTCTAGTTTGAGTGGTTTCAGAATAAGCTCAAATTTGGAGGGTTACCTCTAGAGACATGCCCTATCAATATGTAATTGATAGACTCTGAATCAGAGGTCATTTGACTAGGTTTTAAAGTGTTTGAAAATCCCTATAAAAGGCTTTTTTTGAAGAAGCAAATCACTCCTATTAATAAAGAAACAACTAATTACAAGCTAATCCCCTTCACAAGTAGATTCCTCCTTTATCAAAGAAAAGAACAAAGGGGGAACCTTAGAAGAAGCTAAATCATCCCAACAAAAAGTACTAAAAAAAGCATAGTTAGCACATAAATTTGCGAACTTATTACATCTTCTACTAACCCAATTAAAAACAACAAAATTAAAATCTGAAAGAAAAGCCAACTCATCTCTCCAATTAGTACCCAGATTTTGCAAGAAGTTGATGACATTGCGATTATCCCCTTCAATAATAATACCTTCATAGCTCATCATCCATTCTCTTTTAACCATCCTTATGAATTGGATTGCCAAAAGTTCCAGCTGACCGATATCCCAATGAACGCACTGTTTACCATAAGCAAGGAGGAATCTTCCCCTACTATCACAAGCAACTCCACCAATCCCAGCTCTATAGGATTGTAGAAGTGCTGCATCCACGTTGATTTTAATCCAGTTGGGAGGAGGGGGGTGCCAACAATCCAACAGTCCTGATGAATGATTAGTACCCCAGTGGCCCAAATTATTGATGTCCAACATATAAAAAGAAGCTGCAAAGCTAACAGTATTTGACGCAATCACCCTAGCATTTTCTTTAACTCCTTCATGAAGCCAACTGTTTCTTGCTTTCCAGTTGAGATAAACCAAATTGCAATAAACATTAATAAGGAATCCATATTCTTTAATATGCTTCTCCATCCACTCCCAGCAATCCTGAAAAGAATCAAACAATGGAAATATGAAACCCCATTTATCCATATGTCTATACACTTCCATCAGTTTCCCATAATTTCTTGCAATATGAGCAAGATCTTCCCTCTCGTTGCATCCCCTTGGACACACCGAAGCCTCTTGCAATCTTCTTCGAAACAGATAGTAGAATGTAGGGATAGAATTGTTGAAAACTCTCCACCAAAAAACATCCACCCGTGGCCTAAGTTTGATATTCTTCACACATTTCCAATATAAAGAAGCCTCTTCCTTCTGACTATAAGCTTTGAACACCTGTGCGGAAATCGACATACCCAAATTTTTATGGATTAGCTCCAACCAGTCAGCTCCCTTACTCCCCTGAATTGGAATGCTAGTGATAAGATTGATAAGTTATGCTCCAAAAAATTCTTTTAATACTCGACATTCCAGTTGCCATCAAGAATGAACCTTTCCACCATAATCCCTTCCTCGTCCGGGCTTATCACAAACGTAGGCCATTCATTACAGCATTTATCCCAAACCCAAATATCATTGAAGATATCAATGGAGCACCCATTCCCAATCCTCCATCTAACCACATTTTTGAGACTCTTACCACCATCAAACAGAATTTTGGCTGTGGACGAACAACCCCTCCTATCACCCCTACTACCATTAGAAGCCCAAAATTAGCACCCAGTACCTTACACAGCAAGGACTCTTTGTCATTAGTAACCCTCCAAGCCATCATAGCCCTCAAAGGACACATCATACTACCACAAGAACAAAGGCCATGCCCACCAACAACACATGGCTTACACAATTTTTCCTAGCTAACATAATGAAGCCCCATCCTCCCTTCCTTTTTATTCCAAATAAATTTCCTTCATAGCTTATCCATTTCTTTAAGAATTCTTTTTGGTACCAAAGAAAGAGTAGAATAGAATGTTGGGATAGTATGTAAAACCGACTTAATCAAAGTTAATTTCCCTGCTAATGAGATAAACTTACTACCCCACACATTAATCATCTTAAGAGCTTTATCCAGGATAAAGCGGAAATCAGCAGCCACCAATCTCCTTAGCTTTACTTTAATACCAAGATACATGAACTCCTTCACAACTTTAAATCCCATGATACGCTCAATGACCCTCCTTTTCCCTCTTTCAACATGTTTACCAAACAAAATGGTAGATTTATCCACAATAATTTTTTGTCCTGTCCACTCACAAAATTTAGTAAGAATTTTCTTGTTGTTCTTCACGTCCTTCCTATTAGCTTCTGAAAAAATGATTACATCGTCTGCATATAGTAAATGAGATATCCTAGGCATGCCATTACCGATCTTAACACCCATTACATCTTCTTTGATCTTGACAGCATTGGAAAGAAGTTGTGAACACAAAATAAATAAGAATGGGGAAAGTGGACAACCTTGATGAAATCCACTTTTAGAGTGAATCCAACTAGATAAGCTCCCATTGATCCTCAAGGAGAACTTCGAGTTTTCCACACATTCCATTAGCCAACCAGCAAAGTTGAGAGGAAACCCAAACATCAATAACACTTCCCTTAAGGTTTCCCAACACATACTGTCATAAGCTTGCTCCATATCCACCTTAAAAGCAACAAGGCCTCTAGTGTTCTTAGACATCTTAAACTTTTGGAAAACCTTTTGAGCAATCAGGACATGATCTGCTAACGAACGCCCTCTGATAAATGCAGCTTGTTCCTCTAAAATCAACTTCTGAATCATAATCTTCATTCTGTTTAATAAAATCTTGGCCACTACCTTGTAAATTGATCTACAAAGACTAATGGGTCTGAACTAGCTTGGCGTCACAGGATTAGGAACTTTATAAATGAGAACTATCAGTGTTTCTTTCCAACTATCATCCATATTGCCCGACAAAAAAAAAACTAATTAATTGCACTCCAACAATCCTCTTTAATGATGCTCCAGTAAGCTTTAAGAAAGGAAAATGTAATGCCATCGTTGCCAGGTGAAACATTGCATTCTGAATTTAATACTATTGCCTCTACTTCAGCCTTCAACAGTTCCTTATTAAGCATCTCCTTATCTAGATCATCCAAAGTATAATGAGGTTTTGGCTAACCTGTTAAAATAAAGCTCCGCCTATCCCATTTCTCCTAGAAAAAATGAAGCTGCGCATTAGTAATCAAATTTTGGTCTTCCACCATCCTTCCATTTCCATCTTTGATTCTAGAAATGTAATTAGTATTCCTCCTAGCTAAAGCAAAAGAGTGAAAAAAGCTGTAATTCGTATCAGCCGCAGTCATCCACTTCACTTTTGCCCTCTGTTTCCACCAGGTATTTAATCTAGCCAACAAAGAATTTAGTTCACCAACATAAGCTTTCAACTTCCAAGTCTCCTCCTCCGAGAGCCACCCTGCTTCAGCTTCTTTCAACTGCAGCTCCAGAATATATTTCTTGAGATCTTCCTTGCTTTGATTGTACTCTTTAAACTTTGATTTGCTCCAAAAAAATAAGGATTTCATTGATCTACAAAACTTTTTGTTTAAAATTTTCGCAACATTACCATTAATTCTTCTGTTCCAAACATTCCTGACAATCCCAATAGAAGCTGGGTAGGAAGCCAAAACTTCCTCAAACCTTATGATTTTATCTCTGGAGAAGTTGTTATCAACAAATTTCAAAACAATAAGGTAGTGATCTTACGCAACTCTAGCCAGATGTTGCAAAATCAAGCAACCAGAACAGTTCAAAGCTGTTGGATTGATGAAACACCTATCTAGCCTTTTTAATATATGAACTCCACCCATCTAGTTATTACACCAAGTAAAATTAGGGTCAATCAGCTTAACCTTATGCTGGTCATTGTTAATAAGAAAAGAACTCATATCCTTGGACCCTTGAGCAAACTTAAAACATCTACCTCCTCTTTTATCTTCTTTGGACAATAGACAGTTAAAGCCCCCTCCAATAGCCATCGGAATCTCTTTAGAAGAGAACTCTTCTAGTTTACTCCACAGCAACCTCCTTTGAACCACTTCCTTGCTATCGTAAATCGTGGCCACCCTCCAAACCCCTTTCATTGGCACTTCTAAGTCCCCTATTACCACTTGATTAAAAGCATGTAATAAAGAAAAGGAAGTCCCATTGGACTTCCAAAAAACAATAATCCCACCAGACAAGCCTTCGCAGGAACTTGAAAGTATTCCCAATCAACTCCAATCAGAGCATTCACCTCAAGTCTACTAAAAGACACAACTTTAGTTTCCAGCAACCCAACAAAGAACACATTATAATCCCTCACTACTTCTTTAAGATATAGAGAAGCTTGTTTTTTTCTAGCTCCTCTAAAATTCCAAAAAACAAAAGAAGACATTAATAAATTGAAGGGGACTTGTTCCCCGCCACCTCTTTGCAACCTCCATCCAATTTCCTACCACTCGACAACATCTTAACAGGACCTAGTCCTCTTAGTTCCTTTGCCAACTTAACTTTTTGAAAATAATATTTTCCCTCTTTATAATCACCTTCATGAACGGCTCCAACTACCACACCATCATCCTGATTTGTTGATAACCTTCCAGCATTGCTGTCTGTAGTTGTCCTGCCTTCCAGACCTGCGCATCCCTCCACATCTGAATTGTCTTTAACTTCATTAATACCTTCTTGAATCACAATTTCTTCTTCCCGCAAATCCTTTAGAACATTATATTTGTTCCCCACTACAAGAGCAGGGTCCAAATTACCAACATCCTCCTTGTCAACATTATTTATATCCTGGACCTTGCCAGCATTACCCACATCCAGATCTACACTATTGCTGATAGCCTCCTTAGTACCAACCTCCTTCACACACTGCTCCTTAACTGAATTTTTAGAGATAGCCACCTTAAGAGAAGACTTCTCCTCACCAACCTTCTTCCATACCACATTCCTGCCACGTTTCCCCACCCACTTTGATCGCTTCCTACCATAACTAACATGCAACCAAGGCCCATAGCCCTTCCCTTCTTGCGTAGCAGCCTTACCCACCAACTCCTCCTTCTCCATAACAGAATAGCCACCCTTATTCCAAAGCTCCAAAGCATTTCATTCCAGCAAAGATGAGTTACCCTCTTCAGAACCTGACAGCTTCATTGAACAACCACTAGAGTCATGACCAATCCTCCCATAGCTGAAGCACATATTTGGAATTCTTTCAGACTCCAAGGGTTGAAAGAATCGTCCTGAGCTCCCCTCCACCCAAACTCCAAAAGGCAAAGGCTTGTCAAGCTGGATATGCACACAAATCCTTAAAAACTCTCTCCTACTTCCATGAAACATGTTTTCATCAATTAAATATGGCTTTCCCACCTTTGAAGCAATTTTACAAACATTTGTAGCATCCCAACAGTGCAACAGTAGATTTGGCATTCTTATCCATATTGGTGCTATTAATCCCTTTAGGGAGTTGGGGGAGAAAGCTGGAGACCACTTATCCACCCCTACAATATTCCCCTTGACGTACCAAGGAACATTAGCAAGCACCAACTCAATAGATTCCTCAGCATCAAATACACACAAACACCAGCCTCTACCCAACCATGTAATTTTGAACACACCCAAATGTTCCCATTGCCTTCGCAACTCCAGATTGACAACATATTGCAGAATGTTGTCGCCAAATACTTTGACCACTATCGCATTCTTGAGCTTCAGGGAATTCTCTATAACATTTTCTTCGCATAACAACACTGTAGACCCATCTTTAAAAAAGCAATTTTCAAAATTCAAATCCACCACACTCCTATGAGCTTTCTTTACCCAGGCATTCATTAAGCCATTTCTTTTCGATTCTTTATTTTAAACTGATCTTCCTCCACAATGCAAGAGTTCCTCTCTCCAGACACACATTATCGCACCACCTCCAGATCGACCTTACCCTCCATTATATTACTATCGCCTGGCAAGGAATCTGATATAGAGACGCCATGGGATTGCGCCCTAGAAGAAGAAGCTTCTGAATTCACAAGAACCGATCATTCTGTCTTATACCGTAAATCCGGATTGACCACCACATCCTTCACTTTACCCAGAATTGGAGACGAGTTCTTCGTTGAAGAAATTCCACCCTCCTTAAAAATTAAGGGTTTAGAAAAATTCGTGCTAAAATGAAAATCCTTCTCCTGCGTTGTAGGACCTGTAACTGCTTTACCACCAAAAATCAGAGGCGAACTGATGAAGAAAGGTTGTGAAGGAATATTTACAGCTTCTGTAGAAGAACGACAATCCCCTCTCATCCCTAACACTAACAAGGAATGGTGATCGTCCCCAGTCATCGGAGAACGCAGCCTTCTCGCCAAAGCAGAGTTTGAAAAATTACACTTTCTCTTACTAGAAACCCATACTTTCTCTCACTAGAACGATTCACTGTCAACTTTATAAAAGGCTTTCAGGATAGGGCTTTTAAACCTTAGATTTCAGTCTGGATTTCTGGGTTTGAATTAGATTTTGGATTTGATTGTTTAAATTTGATATATCCAAATTATTTATGATCATTTGGACAATCATAAGTGATAGGATAGGGCTGAAGCTTGATCAGAGGAAGGATCAAAGTCTGAACTTATGTCAAGATATAGGTAGATTTAAAATCTGGACTTGTTTGAAGTTTGAATTGATTTGAGGTTTGGATTAGCTTCAAAATTAGGGTTGATTTGAGCTTTGAATAGATCTAAGATTTAGGTTGATCCTATGGTCGAGATAGATCTAGGGTCAGGGCAGATCCTCTGGTCTTGATTGATCTAGGGTAGATCCTAGGGTCTGGGTTGATTCTAGGGTCTAGGTAGATCTTAAAGTCTAGGGTTGACTTTTGAATTTAAACTGGTATTAAGTTTGGATAAATCTAGGGTATAGATTGATCTTAGGGTTTAAACTAGATCCTAGGGCTAAAGTCTGAAAAAATCATAGGATCTAGATTTGATCCAAGGGCCTAAATTGTGAAAGAATCCTATAGTCTAAAAAGATCCTAGGATCTAGAGTCTAGAAAAATCATAGGATCTATATAGATCCTAAGGTCTATATTGGTCTGGAAGAATCCTTGGATCAAGATAGATTCTAGGGTCTAGATTTATCCTAGTGTCCTCATGCAAAAATGAGGTCAACAGAAGTCAGCAGATATCCTTTCGAACCTACAAGCTTGATAGAGATCTAAGGATACATATGCTCTTAATCACATCTATATTTAAAAGTTTCATTAGAAAAGATATTAAATTTACATACATCATTCCAAAATAGTTTTATTACATATTATATCCAATATATTTAATATTTTATTTAGTGATAGAATCTCCATAAATATCATTTTTATTTTAGTAGGATAATTATTAAAATTAGAGTAAATGGTAGTAGTTTGTTGCAAGTAAGTATACTTCCTCGTGGCTCAACACTCTACTTTATCACTTTATTGCTTTATTCAACTCATACTTGCATATATTTTGTTTTTTTATCTCAAAGAAAACTTAAAGCATTATTTAGGGGTGAAAGAGCCTTAGATTTTTATATAATTTAAACCTAAGTCCATAGCACACATTCCATCACATGCAGAACTTGATCTTCCCACTCTAAATATATGACATGCACATTTTATCTATTTCTCAAACCTTTTTGCTTATTCTTCATATAACTCTAATAGTAAGCTGCAAATATACGAGATGTTTTGTATGCTTTCATGTCCATAAACTATTAAAAATGCAAATTTTGTGATAAGAAATTTTATTCTTGGGACCATGATTGCACTGAAGGCCATTAAAAGATTGCATTCCCCATAATATTTGTCAAATTTAACTATAATTTTCTGGACATCTCCATAATAAATTTATCTATAGAACATGCCCCATCATTCATTACATTCTTTATTATACATATTTGTGAAAGGAATAAGTTTGATGTGGTTGATCCAGAAATAATATTTTTTACCTCATTAAAAAACCCCAAAACATCACATGCCATTCTAATGTTATCCCACTCCTCCACTATAGGACAAATATAATAAGCAATGTCTATTTCCCCGTATGAGAAGAAAAATTCCCTCAGTTTGAGTGCAATAGTAAGAATGTTATATGTCGAATTCCAACTTGCTGGGCAGTCCATGATAACTTTCATTGTAGGTAGCAATAACTGTTGAACAACATCAAAACATTTTGTTAACCTTGACTCGGCTGCATTTATGAAACTAACAGAGTCATAAATTTTATCAACACTTCTTCCATAATTTTGATCCCATCCTTCAAAATCCTATTGTGAATATGTGCACAACACCACACATAAAAAGGACTTCCTTCAACAAATAACTTGTTCCTCACATGAAGTTGCCCTTTAGCAACTTAATTGTTCTATCATTCTTTGCTTCATTATCAACAAATATAGTAAATACTTTATTTTGTATGCCCCACACCCAAATTGACTTATAAAATGTGTCTACAATCTATGAAGCTATTTATGGTGGAGGAAAGTGTGATAAGATTAGCACATTTCTAATTAGAATCCACATAATGTGCAGTCACTATCATGTATAAAATTTGCTGATTTTTTGAGTTCCATAGATTGTTATAAAGGTATGTCTACTTATTCCTTTTAGTGCTTGATGTTATTTTTTCTTCTCCTTCTCATACACCAACATTACATCATTTTCAGCTATTGTTCTACTATACTTTGTGAAATATGGTGAAATAGACTTCAACACTAAGTTAAAGCCAAACTCTTTGAGAATTTAGAAAAGTTTCTCGTTTATAAATATATAATGGGCTTCCATCACCCTACTTTTATATTGGCTGTACTTAAAAGATGATAAACTTCCAATTTCTTTTGAATTACTCACCAATACATGAAATATCATTAGGTTCAAAGTGCAGGACCTTTTGATTCCTTAAGACACGGGTTCTTGCAGGACAATGATCTAAGTGCCATCTAAACTATGGTGTTAACCATGTGTTACCTAAACATAGATTTTACTATAGGAAATTCAGGTTTTATCGACGGTATATATTTTTTTTGGGGGGGTTTTGAATATATCGGCTATTCGTAAATAGTCGGTATTAGGTGCGTAGGAAACTTTTGTTGTGGATATTTTTTGGCGGTTAGAATAATTGGCGGCTTTCGGTGGTTCAGGCGGCCCATAATTTCTGGCGGTTATAGCGTTTGTGACCGCCTGTTAATCACCGGGGCTTTTTATCCGTATAAAATGCCAGTTTTATTGGTGGTATTTACGGGCGGCTGTTTTATATTTCTAGCACTATAATAAGCTGTCTGGTATCGGTGTTTCTAGTGGCAAAACCATCGGCGGCTGGCGGTCTAACCACTGGGTAACCGCTGGTAGTTTCCGGCGGCTGCATTATATTTCTGAAGGTTATAATAAGCCGTTTGGTACCGAGGATTTCGGTGGCCAAACCACTAGTTGGCCGCCAAAAACCTATAGCATTTGGAAAAAAAAGTTGATAGCCCCCCTCTATTTACTCAGATTTCCACAAACCTGCACATAACTGAAAATCATTTATCACAAATATGGGCAACACGCGATTATAATCAATCCACAATTTCTAGAAGCCATACACAACTGAAAGATATAGAACATGAAAATCCACAATAAATATAACATATAACATTTAAACCAAATAAATTCTATAATAAACATAACATATAAGATTTAAACCAAATGTCCATCAAACTAAATGTTTAAAGATGTCAACAACCTTCACAGATCTAGTTCATTAAACCAAATGTTCATAAAACAAATAAAAGAACTAATCATCCACCGTCTCCTCACTGCCTGGTGTTTTATGTGTCTCCTCTTGATCTTTTTTCTTTTGATTTTCATCTCTATAGGCTAGCAGCTCTTCCTGTATCTCATTTTGTACCTTTCTCATCTCTTCTATCTCTCTCATCAAGGCTATAACCCTCTGGCTAATAGTTTGTTCAACTCCACTAGGATCATAAAATGCTGATGTGGATGAAATGCCCTCATAAGCATAGCCTTACGAACCCAAGCCATATACCCTCCCCCTCTTCCTTTCTCCAACAACATCTGACCATGTATGATTCTCAGAATACTGGGTCGATCCTAAAGATGATCGCTCACTAGTAAATTGACGACTTTCCCAAACTCGTACAAAATGATCCTGCGAGAATAAATCCATAAAATTAATTGATATTAGAATGAGACTTTTTTTATTAAATTTATATTCCCGAATGGAAAAAAATTTTCGCACATGAGCTTTTTTGGCCTTTTCATCAACCCACTGATGGTTAGCTTGATGTTGGTGAGTCCTCGTATGCAACTCCAGTGGTGTCGGCTCCCGGCCAAGAAAGTCTTTCTGAAAATAGAAGATTGAGTTAAAATGATATACATATATTTATTAAACTAATTGAAAGCTTTTACCAGTCATCATCTATGTTCAGTATGAGGAACATATCCACCAGTATCGAGGGTGCTTTCTAAACCCCCACAATCAATGCTTTGTTCTGCTTATTTTGCTCTCTTATTTTTGTGAACTCAGGGGTCGCCCATGATCTACTCAGATCTGCCCATACACCCTCTCTAATCCATGATGGATGCTGCCTGGACATTCTAATATCTGTGAATATATCCCTAAGATAGGTTGATCCTCTCCTTTCAAAATTTGTTCTGATCCTCATGCTATGCTCAGGCAACCACCTAAAATCTTTCTGTAAAAAGAATATAGGCATAATAAATAATATTAATATAAATTAAATCAAATATTTTAATTCTTGCTAAATAAGATTACGTGAAATTCTCTAAACCACATATCCCTAATTTCCTTTGGGATCTTCTTCCATGATAAGTAAGGAGCATCATATTTACTCCTAATGATGTCCTAAATCTTTTGGGTAGGTGGCCTTAAGGGATTGAAGCTGCAGGTTAAATTTTTTATCAATAATATATATTATATTAAATTATAATAAACTTAACAAAATAAACTGAACTTACATATTGCCCTCAAGCTCAATGTATAGACGCTTATCTGCTGCAGTTGCTGGATCCCCAGCACCAACCGCTGCTGGTATAGATGGTCCACCATGTTCTGGCTGCACCGAATATGGGTAATAATATGGGGGGGGGGGGGGTAAGGTGGGCAAGGTATGGTGGATGGACCAGTTTGTGATGCTGGTGGGGGTAATATATATAGAATGGAGCTGCATGTGCCTGATCTGGAGAGGGAAATTGAGGACTTGTTGATGCAGGAGGGAAGTACCCAGGAAAGGGTGGTGGTACACTAACAATAAACTGATCGAACTAGCCCTGACCCTGCTCACTAGGTGGTGGTGGTGGAGGTGGTGGTGGTGATGGTATCACTGGTGGAAGTGAACTCCAGCCCTCACTTTCATCAGGCTGCCTCGGTCTGCTAGGTCCTCCAACACCCAACCTTTTTCGAGAAAACTTTAAGGTGAAGGATCTACGAGGAGGATCATCACCTCAAACCATCTGCATTAAAAGAAGCAATTAGTAAATCATTGTAACATTTTAAAAATTAAATTGTGAGTGTTTAGAGATTTGCATAAGTAAAAATTAAAAAATAATAATAATTAACTTACAAAATAGATTTGAAAAATAGAATACATAATAATATGTTTGCTAACTTTATTTAAAAAAAATATAATTTATTAAGTACATAACAATTGATTTAGTCACTTAAATTACAAAAACTACTCAGAATAAGAAATATTTTCACTACTCTCCAGGGTATCTTCAATTTTATCCTCGTTCTCACTTGATGAGCTAGTTAAACTATTCATAGCTTCTAATTGCATTTCAATATTATGGCTTGTAGTTAGCATCTCCTCAATTTCAACAGACCTATAATTTGACATCTCATCATCTTGATGTGCAGTTGCTACAATGTATTGTTGATAATTTATCCCCTGTACTTTTGTTTTTATGACAGCTAGCCAATCTTGTTTATCCCTACGACCATTGGGATATTTGCCAAAATAAAAATGAACAACTTGACTTGCTAACACAAATGGATCAAACTTCCCATATCTTTTACTATACTTTACATCTACTAAACCATACGCTGGATGAACCCTTGTGCCTCTATTCTGTACTGGATCATACCATTGATAATTAAACAAACATACAAAGTTCTCATCTTCTTCATGAGTATTGCCTCTAACACATACTCTATAATTTTTAGTTTTTCTTCCTTCACTCCACGACTTGGAATGAAATCTGAACCCATTCACTACATATATTGGCCAGGTCTTCACTTTTCGTATTGGGCCCCAAACAAGTGCTTTCTTACCTTTATCGAAACACTTGTTATCAGCATTATGTACCTAAGAAAATTTTTAAATGTTAGGGTTTTTAGTATTAAATTAGATATAATTCAAATAAAAATTTTAAAATTTAAGGGCTCACGTAAGATTTAAATCATGCTAGAAATTCATTTGCAACAACATGCGCAATATCCATAGTATTTGTTAGAGGAAAATTGCTTACGAAATACCTGGTGACAAATCACCCAAATAATACTTTAGTATTTCAGAAAAACATTACTCATTCTGTACATTATGGAAGAACTTACTCTAAGATTTGTTAGACTTCAGCACAGTTCAGTAGCACATATAAAGTCGTTGTTTTAATTTCTAAATCGTTGAGAAATCTTTCAACACATTTTGCACTGGGCTTTCCATGACTTCTAAAGACTGATAGTGTAGCCTGTGATTGTTCTTATATATTAAAGAACATGTTACGACCAATCTTTATTCTTGTACTTCTTACATGGGGCTTGAAGTAGTAGGAGCAGAAGTGGGTTGTTTCTTGAGACAAATATGCTTCACATATCGATCCTTATGGTCATGCTTTATTCTTAACATATTTTTCAACTTGTTTAAATATCTATTAAACAATTACAAATATCAAGTTAGTAAACTTATGTTTTCAACTTGTTCCAAAATATTTAAAATAATTTAATAAAAATATGTTTTACCTCTCGAAAGGGTACATCCAATGATATTGTATAGGTCCACCAACTCTAGCTTCATAAGGTAGATGGACTGGAAGATGTTCCATAGAATCAAAAAATCTCGGGGGAAATATTTTTTCTAACTTGCATAAGATGATTGGTATGTTCTCCTCATTCCTCCGTAAAGCATCTTCGCTTAATTTAGATGAACATAGGACTTTGAAGAAAATGCTAAGCTCAGTATACGGATTTGACATGTAATCTAGTAATATATATTCTATGATCAGAAGGAGAACCTCCACAGTTATGTGACAGTCATGACGTTTTAGTCCAAATAACCTCACAGATTTAAGATCAACACATCAGCTTAAGTTTGATCCATAACCATCAGGCATTTTTAAACCTTTAAACCACTGACATATTGATCTTTTTTGCTCTAACAAGAAAGAGCAAGCTGCTTTGGGCTTCATAATTTTGCCGTCAGGGAGTGTCACTAACTCTAATTTTTTCACTGGCAGTACTCTTTAATGTCCATCCTAGCTTTGACATTATCCTTGCTCTTACCTTTGACGTCCATAATTATATTAAAAATATTGTCCAGAAAGTTCTTCTTAATGTGCATAACATCTAGATTATGCCTTATGAAATTTGTTCTCCAATATGGTAATATCCAGAAAATAAATTTTTTAATCCAATTATGTAGAATACTATATCCTAAAAATTTAGACTCTGATAACATTGGAAAATCAATTATTGATGAAAAGCTAGAAAGTCTTTATAGTACATCATCACCACTTAATCTGGGTGGAGGAGGTGACCTCTCAACTCTGTTTCTAATGAATGCTTCCTTATTCCTCCTAAACGGATGATCAGCAGGTAGGAACATACGATTACATTCAAACCAACTATTTTTTCCTCCATATTTTAGTGTGAAAGCTTTAGTATTCTCCATGCAGTAAGGGCAAGCTAATTTTCCTGCTGTGCTTCAACCAGATTACATACCATAAGCTAGAAAATCACTAATGGTCCAAAGCAATGTAGCTCAAACGAGAAAATTTTATTTGGTTGATATGTCATATGTGAGGACACCTTCCTCCCATAATAACATGAGATCGTCAATTAATGGTTGCAAAAAAATATCAATTTTTGCTTTTGGATTATGTGGTCCAGGTATTATAAGTGTTAAGAAAATGTACGGGGTAGTCATACACATCTCTGGTGGAACGTTGTATGGTGTTAGTACAACTGGCCAACAAGAGTACGGTGAAGCTGCTTGACCATATGGGGTAAAACTATCATCACATAATCCCAATCTTATGTTGCATGGTTCAATAATAAATGAAGCATGTACACGATCAAAATGTTTCCACGCATCTGATGGATGAGAAAGAACACCATTGTTTGCTAATTTCTCCTTATGCAATCTCCTATGACCTACTGAACTCATTGATGCATAAAGCCACTGAAGTTTTGGAATGATCGGTAAATAAAATAAACATGAATATGGAACATCTTTCATTTGACGATATTGTTTTCCCGACTTTAGCTTAAAATAAGGTGCATTGCAGGTGCAATAATAAACTTCTATTGTATCATCCTTGTAGTATAATATACATCCATTGATATAATAATCAATTTTTATAGCAGTAAGCCCCAACATGGATACTATTTTCTTCGTTCGGTATAAATATGAGGGGATTAAATTATCCGTTGGATTTATTTCCTTGAGAAGACTAATGAAGTTATTGAAACAATCACAAGAAATATTATATTAAGTTTTAATACTTAGCATCCTCACTGCAATCGACAATTTTAAATGAGTTTTGCAATCATCCCAAATTGGTTATTGAGCTGTATGTAGTAACTCAAAGAATTTTTTGGTTTCTGTATTTGGTGGCTCTTCTATATTAGCCCTTAAATTAGGACCAGCTACATCAAAAATAAGCTCTTCATATGGTCTAGTCATTTGATCTTCATCAAATGTTTTAAGAGCTGTGGATGGACCAGCATGAGTATCTCTGTGTGGCACATACTCGCGATGTGAGGTCCAAATCTAGTAGTCTGGAACAAATTCCCAACGATATAAATCAACCTTCACATCATCGGGCTTAAGGAATGCTTGATTTTTGTGCTTCGAACCTGGACATCTAAACATTCCATCAAACTTAAAGGAAGGTAGTTGAGATGTAACTTGAATAAAAGTCTCAACACCCAATATAAATTCATTTATCAATCCTCTTTGACCCGGTAATAATCTGTTATACATCCAATATCTTGCTTCTTGGATAGTCATTTGGATGTTAAAGCAAATGTTTCCCTACATAGTTATGAAATTATTTTTTAGAAGATATGCAACGTGAACAAGTGTATGTTATTTACTTTTGAACAATTATACTTTACCTAAATTAGATCTATTATTACTAAATTATCTAAGGTGACTCTCTTTAATCATATTGATGCAGGAAAACTAGAAAGAATGAGCCAAGTGAGGAGAACACTAGGACTAGTAGAACATAACTCAATTCAAAACTTGTAAGCTGATATAAAAAAAAAACACCATGCAAGATAAAAGAAAGCCAAACAAACGAAACAAAATTAAAATTAAATAAAACACTACCCTCAAAACAACTGGCAAGTGGTTTCCTCGTATGCAACAAAAAAGTAGGCAATATAAAATAAGTGCTTAGGGCTTGCAAACCAAGGGTCCCCCACAGCTACAAGGGCCAACATCCACCAAAACTCCTCTGACAAATGTCACCAAATCATCCAACAAACACCTCCAATAGCTCAAGAAGAAAGATACGAGTGCAGTGGTACTTGTGGAGAAAAAAATAGGTTAGAAGCCCAAGATGAAATAGAGAGGAGGAAGGGAGAAATGGAACAAGCTCGTAAGAGTTCACTCCATATAACTTTCCAAAATAATGAGCTAAAATAGCATCTCAAGCATTAACGAGCAAGAACCAAGCAACTTCCAAAAGATAGCCCAAAACCAAGCAGCCAAGCTCAACCTGAGAAGCATCTAGCAGCCCAAAAACTCAAATAACCCAACTAGCTAGCACACCCAAAGTTTTACAGCCCAAGCACTACCTACTCATGCTCATTGGATGTCTTCCATCATAGGGTAGCATAAAAAAATCAAAAGGAACTATAATATTCAAATTACAATAAAAGAAACAAAAAAAAACTGAAATTTGCATGCATTACTTATCTTCTACTGGAGCTACTGCAACCTTTTCACGTATATGCTCATTTTGTATCCTGTCTTTAAGAGTAAAGAAACTATTCCACCTAAGTATCCTAATCGCTAGAATACTTAACTTAATATTATGCTTCTCTTTTAATGGCAAAAATTCTGCACCATAACGTATTGTAAGTCTCACCAACATTTTATAGAATTTTTTTGTAAGGTTAAGGGGGACTTATCAACAAGAAGAATATCATCAACAAAAAGCATACACCTGGGTACAACCTCATGCAAATGTCTAGTGAGAACATCCATGACTAAAGCAAAAAGATATGGTCTTAAGGCTGACCCTTAATGTAATCCAATGAAATAGGAAAATACATGGCCAAACCACCTTGTGTTCGAACACAAGTAATATCTCCTACATACGTATCCCTAATGACTTGAATATAAGCATTATTCTCTCTATACTTCTCCATCAAACCTCTCAATAAATGTATAGCTTCCATAATAGACCTACTTGGCATGAATCCAAATTGATTTTGAGAAGCATTACTGTCTAGTGAGAAAATCTATAAATCAAGTTTACCTTGAACTCCCTCTCTAGTCTTATCAACAAGAAGAATATCATGAGTAATCAGCAAACACCAAGGTACATCCTCTTGAAAATGTCTAGTGAGAACATCCATGACTAAAGCAAAAAGATATGAACTTAATACTGATGCTTGATTTAATCCAACCGAAATAGGAAAATAATTCTTTATATTGTAAATTTATGAAAATACTCAATTTTTGTGGCTTTCGCAGGAGGGCTCGGCTACCGGAGTGGGGACGAGATCATCGGCCGGAGGGAGCTCCTCAGTGAGTGAGCGTATGCAAGAGAGTAAATCGAAGAAATGAAGAGGAAGGGCTCGGGGTGGCAAATATTAGGTCTTTTTTAGGCAGGTTTTCGGTGGTTATCATCGCTGTAAAAAATTTCTTAACACCGGCGGCAAAAGCTGCCAGTATTAGTGACTGTAAAAAATGAAACCAGCGGTCTTACTAGAGGTTAATATAGCGCCACTAATTCCGACAGTTTGTTATTTAAAATCATGGAAGAAACCACCGGTTAATACTGGCGGTCTAACTACCGGTTTAACTGCTGGTATTACCGGCGGTCGTTTAGCCGCCGATAATAGCCGCCGGTAAAGCCTGAATTTCCTATAGTGTTTTTCTTATAATGGGAACATTCAACTTTCTTTTAACCCTCAGGGAGAGTTATCCCATTAAACTCATCCCATAATGTAGATATTCTTTTTCCTTTTTTTTATTATTTATTGGATTTTCACTTTTATCTTCAATGGTTTGTTCTACATCCTGACAATCATTAGTTAATTTTCTCTCAAAATATTATCATTTTCATTTCCACCCTCGTTGTGTGATTGTAATTCTCGAATTTTCAAATTCAAATGCTCATTAATACTATCTTTAATAAATGGATATACTGACATTCTATATTAAAAAAACATCAAACAATTTATAAGTCCATTCAAAAAATAAATTTGTAACTAATAAATTTGCTGTAAAAATTGTTCTCAAATAATTCAAGAATGTTACTACAAAAAAATAGTAACCTAAGCACTCTTATAAATAGATGTAGTGGCTTGATCCGTTTGCAGTGGCCTACCAAAGATAGAACCCAAAGCATGTAGAACATGAGAGTTAAAGAAATTCAAACGTAAATTTGGAAAGAAAATCCATATTGAAACAATAGGTGATTCTTCTTTAACATCAAAAAATAGAGTCCACTTAGATAATCTCATTTGACAGTTTACAATGTAATATGCCCTCCTAGCAAAAACTCTACTATAATCAAGATCATTAGATAACTGGATAGAAACATGTCGAGCATTAAGCAAACCAATAGAGAAGTTACCAGATAATTTCAACTTCCCAAAAAAGTTTTGAATCGCATCAAGGTTTTGTCACCGAACTGAGAAGTTACTGACAAGCGTGAATTGATAAGAACTCATAAGTTTAAGAATGTCCTCATCAGACATTAAAATCGTAGGATAGCCTTTTACCACCAATTTAATGAAAAACAAGATAGGATCATTTGAAGATGAAGATCCCGCCAGCACATCATAAAATGAATGAGACCTAGAACCAGAATCACCATTAATCAACGAACCTTTTGAGGGAGCAATCGGTGCTGATGGTGGGCGACCCCAAGCATCAGGTATCACTGAGGATGGACCCTCCTCCATCAGGAGAGGAGAATGACCTAAGGCCAAGTGGCCTTAGAGATGGAGTGGATCGAGGCCACAAATCCAAAAACAAAACTGAGATCCGAACGCTACAGAGGAAACTACGAAGATGAACAGCGGGGACAAAAATTGTACTCAGAATCGCAAGAGCACCAGAGCTAGAAATTATGAACCTTGTTGATTTTGTATGATACGATTAGTTTATTCTCCTCGTGCCATCAATATTGCCTTATTCCTCACTACAATACCAGAATCATTCATTTTATTTTTGAAAGCCCACTTAGTTCCAACCACACTGTCATCCTTAGGTCTTTTATATAGCTCCCAAACATCATTCCTTATAAATTTATTTAATTCTTCTTGCATGGCTAGGATCCAGAATTCATCATATAAGCCTTGATTTATGTTGGTGGGTTCAGTCATTGAAATGAAGGAAGAGTGGTTTACTTCTTTTCTAGGTCTATGACTAGTTTTAACCCTATTAGATAGGTCTCCTAAGATCAATTCTTTAGGATGACTTGAAGAAAATCTTCATTCTCTAGGCAGTGTGTTTTCAACTTCTATCCTTTCCTCCAGATTTATAGATTCTAATCCCTGGGTGACTTCTATAACCTCTTCTTCTTCAACCCTAAACTCTCTAAAGTTATCAGATTCATCAAATACAATATGGGTGGTCTCCTCAACTACTAGTGTTCTTTTATTAAAAACTTTATAGGATTTCCTAACACTTGAGTAACCTAGGAACACTCCTTCATCAGATTTCGGGTCAAACTTCCCTAGTTGAGACTTCTCATTATTCAGAATGAACACTTTATATCTAAAGACATGAAGGTTAGAGAGGTTGGGTGTCCTATCTTGAAGGATTTCATAGGGTGTCTTGTTCAACTTGGATCTAACAATAACCCTATTCAGAATATAATAGGCTATATTCACCGTTTCTGCCCAACAGTTTTTAGGAAGTAAGTGTTTAATTAGCATGCCTCAAGTTGCTTCTACTATAGTCCTATTCTTTCTTTTAGCTACGCTATTCTTCTGAGGGATTCTAGGAGCTAAAAATTTGTGATATGTCCCTTGCTCCTTATAGAAGGATTCAAATTTTTTATTTTCAAACTCTCCACCATGATCACTATTAATTGTCAGAATTTCACAACTTAGCTTCCTCTGAATCCAAGTGGAGAATGTCCTAAATTTCTCAAATGATTCACTTTTATGAGATAGGAATCTAACCAAAGTAAACCTCAAATAATTATTAACAATCACATACCCAAAGGCTTTCCCTCCTAGGCTTGTAGTGCTGACAGGTTGAAAGAGATCTATATGAAGGACTTCTAAGGGTTTTCTAGTTGTAATGTCTTTGATTGAGGGGAAATAGGATTTGACTTGCTTTCCTAACTAATAGGCATCACACAAGCGGTACTTAGTGAACTCTAGTTTAGGTATTCCTCTTACTAAGCCTTTTTGGGTGATCTTTCTAAGGTTTTTGATGCTTGCATGACACAATCTCATATGCCATGACTAGGATTCATCAACATTTATTTTTATGGAAAGAGTAGTGTCAGATTTATTAAAATTTAAATAAAGCATGTAGACATTGTTAATTCTCCTTCCCTGTTGAACAATTTTATTATTTAAGCTTATTATATAGCTAGTTGACAGAAATTTTATGCTGAAGCCTTTATCATATAGCTAGCTGATGCTAAGTAAATTTTGTTTCAAGCCATCTACAAGTAAAACATTTCCAATGATGAATTTTTTTGAATTACCAATTATACCCGAGCCCACCACTCCTAGGGGTGTTATCTCCAAGTGTTACCTTACCTCCTGCCGTAGCCTCTAGTGAAATGAATTATTTTCTTCTCCAGTCATATGCCTTAAACATAAGCTATCCAGGTACCACATGCTCTCGCGAGGCCTTTTATGAGAGCACCCCTACAAAATAATTAGATGTCAGATTTGGGAACCCAAATAGGTTTGGGTGCCATCTTATGGAAAGAAGAATAAGATGCATGCATGCTATGCTGTAAATTTTAAACTTTAGGTCTCCACACAAAATGTGTTCTGTAGTGAATGGTGTATGTGTGGGAGATATGTCCTAGCATGCCACAAGAAAAATATTCAACACAAGGAAAAGGGTTTAGTAATCTATGTGGGTTATGGTGCCTCTTTCTAGGTTTGAATGATATATGATTTCTTGATGGTTTATGAAACTCTTTCAGTGTTGGTAATTTTTTATTTTCCTTAGAAGCAGTTAATTCAACTTCTAAAAAGTTATTTGCACTTTCAAGAATTGAATTTTCTTTTTTCAATGCATGCTCCTCATTGTCTAATTGCAATGCAAGACTTTATAATCCTTAAAATCATTTTCTAATTCTTTTTTTTTTTTGAAGAAATGGAAAGATCAATTTTATTGAAATTTAAAAAACAAGCTCTTTGTGATATAACCCCTATCACTTTCCTCCTTTAACAAAGAAACAAAATAAGGAGGAATATTATTACAACCAATACTATCCCAAAAAAAATCAGAGGAAGAAGGATAGTTAGCACAACAATCATCCTACTTATTACAATTCCTATTCACAACTTGAAAGATAACTTGGTTAAAGTCTCTAAGAAAGGATAAATCTTGTCGCTTGAAGAAAGGAATCTTCACTTCATCATTGTTCACCATGCTTTGGACATACTTCATTACATTGACATTATCTCCTTTAATTATAATACCTTTCATCTCAAACATCCACTCTTGCATAACATTCTTCAAAGAAAGAATTGATCTGAACTCCAACTCCGAGTGGTCCTAATGTAAACAGGAGAAACCAAAAGTATAAAAAAACCTTCCTTTATAATCTCTTATCACTCCACCAACTCCAGCCTTATGAGAGCTCTTTAATGAACCATCAACATTTAGCTTAATCCGCTAGGGTGGAGGAGGATGCCAAAATAAGTTAGATAGCTGCATCAGCTGATTGACATCCCAGTGATCCGAGTGAAACGAGGCAGCAGTATAGCTTACTGAACTTGCAACTGTTATAATGATGCTTTCTTCTCTTTCATCGTGCTTAAGCTTATTTCTTATTTTCCATGAGAGATACATAGCAGAGCAATACAAATTCCCTATAAAATAGTTAGAATGTGATAAAACCAAAAACTTTCAATGACATTCCTCCAGATCTATGAACATAGGGACCATAAATCCCCACTTGTTAAGCATTAACAAAACCTGAACTAGATACACATAACTAACTGTTATGTGGGCAGAATCTTCAACTGATTTACAACCTCTCGGATAGCCATTGTAATCCTACAATCTTCGGTACATTAGGAATTCATTAGTAGAAATAGGCTTATGAATAAGTCTCCACCAAAAAATCTCAACCCATGGCCGAAGCTTCAGCTTTTTCTTTCATCCCCAACTCAAATCTTCAACATCATTACCATGCATCTTCTCAGAAATCAAGGCTGCTATAGACCTACCGGAGCATTTAAAAATCAACTCCAATTGATCACCTTGTAAATCGGCATTGATTGGAATAGCTGTAATAACCTCCACCAAATCTGGACCAAAGACCAGCTTCAACTTTGCCTCATCCCATCTTCCATCTCGTATAAAATTTGTAAGACAAGAACTTATTTGATCTGGATCAGCAACAAATGTGGGCCAACGATCAATACTCTTATAAAAATCCAAACATCTTTAAAAGTATTGATATTAACACCATCCGAGACCTTCCATCTCACTACTTCCTTCAGAAACATAGCTCCATTCTTTAAGATCTTCTAAGTTGGAGAGGCATAACTTCTAACATGAGGATTCCAAATACTATATCCATATTTGGCCCTCAAGTTCCTGTTAAGGAGGAAGAAAGGCTTAGAAACAAAACTCAAAGCAAACATGGCCATCAACGGCCCTGTTGTAGCCACATCTAAATGCACACCTAGGCCAACCATCGTTTTGGATCTACATAACGTATCCCATGCAACATAATGTAGACCCTTACATCTATCACCTTTTTGCCAAAGAAAATCCTTACACATCCTATCCAAATCATTCAACACTCCGTTAGGGACAAGTGAATGTGTAGATAAGAATGTATGAAGAGAAAGTAAGGAAGACTTGATAAAAAGAAGTTTCCCTGGAAGAGATATAAATCAATTATTCCAAGTATTAATTCTGCTATAAGCCTTTTCTAACATATCTTGAAAATCTGAAAGGACTAATCTTCTTAGCGCCAACTTGACTCCAAGGTAGTTGAGCTCATTTACTACTTTAAAATCGAGAACTTTATACATCCTTCCTTATTCCAACAGATTTCCCAAAAAGAACTGAAAACTTCTGGGCATTAATTTTCTGACCCGTCCACTTCTTGTAATCCTTCAAGATCTTGTTAATTTTCTTTACATGTTTGTGGTTTGCTATAGAAAAATTTATAATGTCATCAGCATATTTAAGATGCAAAATCTTATCTGCATTACGAGCCACTTTGATACCACTGTTGCTACCCCTTTGAGAGAAGGCATCTCAAAGCAGTTGTGAGCACAAAATGAAGAGATAAGGAGACAAGGGGCATCCTTGTCTAAATCTGCTTTCAGCATTTAACCAAGCGGAGCTGCTACCATTAATCAAAAAAAAAGAAAAATTGGATCAAGCACACACTGAATTAAAATATTGGAGAACTTCCCTAGGAAACCATAAAGATCGAACACTTGCTTTAAGGTGGAACATCCCATGCAATCATAGGCCTGTTCCATATCCACTTTGATTGCCATTAAACATTTCTTAGCTTTGGAAAATCTGAACTTGTGGATTCACTCTTGTGAAAGCAGAACATGTTTAGATAAAGAACGTCCTCTAACAAAAGCAGCTTGATCTTCAAAAATAATCTTAGTTATGAACCAAACAAGTCTATTCAAGAACATTTTAGCCACAATTTTATAAAAAGATAAGCAAAGACTGATAGGCCTATAATTGGAAGGATAAATAGGATTCTTAACTTTAGGAAGTAAGACCACTAAAGTTTCCTTCCACTTATCACACATTTTACAAGTAATAAAAAAGGAATAAATAGCCTTGCAAACATCCTCCTTAACAATTTGCCAATAAGATTTAATAAAAGAGTAAGTGATACCATCCAAACCTGGTGAAATGCTTGATTCAAGACAGTTAACAACACCCTCTAGCTCCTCCTTAGTGAACTCAGCCAACAACAAGCTTCTATCTTCCTCATTCAGAACAAAGGAAGGATTCAGCCAACCCCTAAGAAAACACCTCCTCCCTTTCCATTTATCTTTAAAGAACTAAAAAAAAACCTCTTAAATTTGTCTTTGCTCCTTAAACAAATTACCATGGAAGTCTTTGATTTGATTAACCTGATTGTAATTCCACCAATTAGATGCAAAAGCATGAAAACACTTTGAATTAGTATCACCTTCTTCCAGCCATTTGATCTTCGCCTTTGCCTCCACCAGGTACCAAGCCTCCCGAGAGTAGAATTAATCTCTAAAACTTTAGATTTCAACAAACAGAGTTTTGAATTGGATAAGCCGCCCTTCTCAGCTTCTTCCTCTTGCAACTCAAGTATTTCTTTCTATAGACACTCTTTCAACTCCTTAAGATTCACAAGCTTTGATTTGCTCCAAAAAAATAATGCCTTTAAAGATCTTTTAAATATGATGTTAAGAGATTGAGCTGCATTACCTCGCACTTTCTTATCCCAAGATTTTGAAAGTTCGAAAGGGATGTTAAGCCCTAGTGAACTAGTCCCGAGGCTAACCAAGAGGGGGGGTGAATTGGTTATTTAAAAATTTCACGATAACTACAAAAATCTTTTCGATACTTAGCAGCGGAAACA
Source organism: Dendrobium chrysotoxum (assembly GCA_019925795.1). Taxonomy (NCBI): domain Eukaryota; kingdom Viridiplantae; phylum Streptophyta; class Magnoliopsida; order Asparagales; family Orchidaceae; genus Dendrobium; species Dendrobium chrysotoxum. The sequence goes on from CM034315.1 coordinate 44,538,020, forward strand.
AGTAAACAATAACGAAAAGATCAACCAGCGATATTCACCCAAGCAGTTTATATTGAAAAGTAAAATGCAAAACTGAATCAGAAAAGCAAACCAGATTTTATAGTGGTTCGGTCAACTTGACCTACGTCCACTCCCCGGAGCCTCCCCTCCGGGTATTGCACTAAACGAAAGTGACTCTCCTTTTGCTCCCACAGCAAGGCGGAGAAGCCTGTACAAAACACCTCCTTTTCACCACACGGTGAGGCAGAGAACCCGACCTCCTTTCGCTTCCTCCTGAAGCGGGCAGAGAACCCACGAACTCCTTTCGCTTCCTCCTGAAGCGGGCAGAGAACCCACGAACTCCTTTCGCTTCCTCCTGAAGCGGGCAGAGAACCCACGAACTCCTTTCGCTTCCTCCTGAAGCGGGCAGAGAACCCGGATCTTCTTGCGAACGATCCTCCCACGAAGAACACCGACTAGACGACAGACGACGAGCGGAGAAGACGACTCTGATCCGTGCTTGGAGCAACCTTAGTGAATCCCTCACTAACTCCCCCTCACAAGATCTCTTCTCTCTCTCCCAACTCTCTCTCTCTCTAGGATTTCTCAGGGAAGGAAGGCAGCAAAAGATTTTTCCAAATCTAGGAAAAAGTTCTTTTAAAGGAGGGCTTAAAATTTGCCCTAAATCTCAACTTGTCGGCCAAGATCGTCCAGGATGATCGGTAGATCGTCCTGTACGATCCGTTCAAATTCAGCTGTTTCAGCCTGGACGATCTGGCTCTTCTGGACGATCAGTAGAAAAAGTTGTTCATATCGTCCCGTACGATCCTGCGATCGTCCAGGACGATTAGTTCAAATTGAAGGAAATCGTCCAGAAGACAGTTCGGGTCGTCCAGAGAAATCTGTGCTGGACGACCAAAAAATGACTTGATCGTCCCGTACGATAGGGTAATCGTCCGGTACGATTAGTTCAAAAAGGCCCCAAATCGTCCTGTACATAGTTCTGGACGTACAGCTGAAATACACAAGACGATCACGATCGTCCGAGACGATCCTGAGATCGTCCAGGACGATGTGATCGTATCAATTAAACATTAATTGCTTTCCTTAATTACCAGACTAATTTAGGCATGATTGTAGTAAATCGTCCAGGACGATACACGTATCGTCCGGGACGATCAGACCAAAATACTTAAAATAAAACTTGCCTAACTTAATCTGGCGGCTGAGAATTTCTGATTTGGGCATATCGTCCCGTACGATCCATAGATCGTCCAGGACGATCGGCTCAATCAGTCCTTCTTAACTTAGTCGCCCTAATTAGGGTTTCTGTTTTAACTGGATCGTCCAGGACGATGATACTATCGTCCAGGACGATCTGAACAAAAATTTAACAGAAACTCTAATTCACTCAATCTCTCTCCCTGAGTGTGTGTGTGCAAGGTTACTTAGCTAGGGAATCAGTTACATTACAATTGACTCAATAAAAGAAAAAATCATACATTTGACACACTTGGACCCGATCTTGAGTTGGCTTGAGTAGCTTGCGGTCTTTTGTGCCTGAAACTGATTAGCCAAGAAAAACACACTGGAAACATGTTTGTCATCATCAAAACCAGATTTGCAACAATCTCCCCCTTTTTGATGATGGCAAACATTTGTAAAGTAGTCTGAAAATAAAATGAAACTAAGATGAAAATAAAATGAAACTAAGAAATCAAACAAAACACACATTTTTTAAATTTTCAACAATACAGAAAACATGACTCAGAAAATAGAAACAGACACGACTACAACTGACTCCCCCTTTTGACATCACAAAAAGGAGGAGGGAAAAACATAACACGGAAATAAAATATAAAATAAAACATACACAGAACAACAACAAAACAGGAAAATCAGAATTTTTCCTTGATTTTAGATTCAAAAACCAATAAGAGAACGATTGACAACGCTGAAATCCAGAAAAGGTTGAAACAATCGACTTTCGTAACTCCGACCCCGGGCACCTTATCGATGTAAACCTCTTTCAAAACAAAAATCCGATTCAGAAGAAAAGACATTAGATTTGAAAAGAGATCCTTTCAAGCCTCGTTCCAGAAAAATATCTGATATAATAGTGTTGCAAAGTAAAAAATCAGAAATCAAGATTTTCAAACTCAAGCTTTTTGAACGTATTAAGTGACGCACGAGTTTTTTTCTAAGACATTTAAAGATCTGAAAGAGAAAAAAGCTTAGGTTGGGCTCATTTTGTGCCTCTTTTTTTTTTCAATTTATTTGGCGCACTGCGCATCTTTTGATTTTTTGATACACTTTGTGTATTTGGCATTTTCGCATCTTTTCAGTTTTGGGCTCATTTTATGCCTCTTTTTCAATTTGGTTGGCGCACTGCGCATCTTTTGTAAGCTTTCTCATTTTCATAATCATTAAAGAGTCTCAGCTGTGAATCTATCTTCCAGACATAGGAGATGACTCTCCACAGTAGGGAAGAATGATTCACAAAACAAAAAACCACACATCATATGATAAATGCAATCACTTGGTTTTAGAAAATCAAACTAATGACTCAAGACTTTGAAAAACACTATTGATATGAGGCAGATTACTGTAGGAAGATAAAATAATCTCTATTTCAAAAAACTAACATTTCAATTTTGAAGAAGATTTTTATCCAAAAGAAACCATACACCAGTAAAGTAGTTAGAGGAAGAGAAACAATCATCAATGTTTCTTCCCTTTAACAGATTCAATGGAATCAATCACTGCTTACCAGCTTCCAAATCAAAACAAGGTAAAAAAAAAGAACCCCCAGTCAGAAATTCAGATTATCAGAAGTAGTGAGCGGTGATCAGATTTTGAAAAACATAAAACAGTAAGTGCAAGATATGAGCTAGTGAATAAAAAAAGTATAAAATCATATCAGAGTAAATACTTAAATCAAACTAACAATAAGGCTAAAATAGAAATCAGCAAAAGATATAAAATCAACTGAAAGTAAATAATCAAAGCCAAAAACTAACTAACAGAAATCAGAAATCAAAAGAAAAACTAAACCTAACTAACAGAAATCAGAATACCAATCAGAAAGATAATAAATCAGCAGTCATCAGAATCAAGCATTTATATCAATCACTCCTAATCTGGTTCTCAAAATGCTGAATGAGTCAAAGGCCAGTGGTTTAGTGAATATGTCAGCCAGCTGATTTTCAGTTGCTACGTGGTGTAGCTCTATGTCCCCTTTTGTAACATGGTCCCTAATGAAGTGATGCCTAATGTCAATGTGTTTGGTCCTAGAATGTTGGATTGGATTCTTAGAGATACAGATGGCACTAGTATTATCACACAGAACAGAAATTGTGCCAACAGGTACTCCTAAATCCAAGACTTGCTGCTTCAACCACAGAACTTGGGCCACACAACTTCCTAAGGCAATGTACTCAGCTTCAGCAGTGGAAAGTGCAACTGAGTTCTGTTTTCTACTGGACCAGGAGACTAATGACTGTCCTATGAATTGACAAGTCCCAGAGGTACTCTTCCTATCCACCCTACACCCCGCAAAGTCAGAGTCAGAATATCCAATGATCTCAAAAGAGGTGCTGTGCCTAGGGTACCAAATTCCTAGGTTTGGGGTCCCTAAAAGATATCTAAGAATTCTCTTAACAGCAGTCAGGTGGGACTCTTTAGGATCAGCCTGAAACCTAGCACAAAGACAGACACTAAACATGATATCGGGTCGGCTAGCAGTCAGGTACAGCAGTGAACCTATTATCCCTCTATACTTCTTCTGATCAACAGATTTTCCATTTGAATCCTTATCTAACTGAACTGAGGAGGGCATGGGAGTATTGATTGGCTTGGCTTTGTCCATTTCATATTTCTTCAAAATGTCCTTAGTATATTTTGATTGATTGAGAAAAGTTCCATCATCCATTTGCCTTATGCTAAACCCCAAAAAGTAGGACAATTCTCCCATCATACTCATCTCAAACTCTTTACTCATTGTTTTGGAAAACTCTTCACATAAGTATTTATCAGAAGATCCAAAAATTATATCATCAACATAGATCTGGACAATGAGTAAGTCATCTCCTAATCTCCTCAGAAAAAGGGTGGTGTCTACGCTCCCCTTAACAAACTCTCCTTCTAACAGGAATGTGCTAAGCCTCTCATACCAAGCTCTGGGTGCCTGTTTCAATCCATATAAAGCCTTTTTTAATTTATAGACATGACTTGGATATTGGGAACTCTCAAAACCTGGGGGTTGTTCTACAAAAACATCTTCTTTAATTACCCCATTTAAAAAGGCACTCTTGACATCCATTTGAAACAGCTTAAATCCCTTATAACAGGCAAAGGCTAGTAGCACTCTAATGGCTTCCAATCGAGCTACAGGGGCAAAAGTTTCCTCAAAATCTATCCCTTCTATCTGATTATACCCCTTAGCCACCAATCTTGCCTTATTTCTCACCACCACACCAGAATCATTCATCTTATTCTTAAAGACCCACTTGGTTCCCACAATACTTTGATTTTTAGGTCTTTCTACTAACTCCCAAACATCATTCCTTACAAATTGATTCAATTCTTCCTACATAGCTAAAATCCAAAATTCATCCGACAGGGCTTGATTGATGTTGGTGGGTTCAGTCATTGAGATAAAGGCAGAATGGTTTACTTCCTTCCTAAGTCCATGCCTAGTCCTAACACCTTCAGAAGGGTCTCCTAAGATCAGTTCTTTAGGATGACTCGAAGAATATCTCCAATCTCTAGGCAATGGGGTTTGAGGTTCTACCCTTTCCTCCAAATTTGTATTTCCAACTCCTTGGGTAACCTCAACAATCTCTTCATCTTCTACTTCAGATCTAGACTCCTTAGGATCAGATTCATCAAACACTACATGGGTTGTTTCTTCCACCACCAAAGTCCTCCTATTGAACACCCTAAAGGATTTCCCCACACTTGAATATCCTAAGAACACTCCTTCATCAGATTTGGGGTCAAATTTTCCTAAGGGTGACTTCCCGTTGTTTAGAATGAAAACCTTACAGCCAAAGACATGGAGGTGGGACAGATTTGGAGTTCTACCCTTAATGATCTCATAAGGTGTCTTGTTCAGCTTGACTCTCACATTTACCCTATTCAGCACATAACAGGCAGTGTTCACCGCTTCAGCCCAAAAGTATTTTGGAAGTGAATACTCGGCAAGCATGGCTCTAGCGGCTTCCACTAAGGTCCTGTTCTTCCTTTCAGCTACCCCGTTCTGCTGAGGGGTCCTAGGAGCTGAAAAATTGTGACTAATCCCATGATTCTCACAAAAACTTCCAAATCTTTCATTTTCAAACTCCCCTCCGTGATCACTATGGATGGTAATAATCTCACATCCTAACTTCTTCTGAATCCAAGTAGAGAAAGATCTAAACTCATCAAATGACTCAGATTTGTGTGACAAAAACTTAACCCAAGTGAACCTTGAATAATCATCAACAATCACAAAACCATAGACTCTCCCCCCTAAGCTGGCAGTGCTAATGGGTCCAAAGAGGTCCATGTGAAGAACTTCTAAAGGTCTAGAGGTGCTAATGTCCTTAACAGAGTGAAAAGAGGACTGGACTTGCTTCCCCAACTGACAGGCATCACACAGGTGATCCTTAGTGAACTTAAGCTTGGGCACACCTCTAACTAAGTCCTTTTGGGTGACTCTCCTAAGGGTTTTCATACTGGCATGACACAATCTCCTATGCCATAACCAAGACTCATCAGCAGCAGTTTTTAAGCAAATTGAATTATCAGATTTAATGCTACTTACATCCAGCTTGTAGACGTTGTTGATCCTTTGCCCCTGCAAAAACAACTTCATCATTTAAGCTTAAAATGCAGCCAGTGGGCAGGAATTTGATGCTGTATCCCTTGTCGCAGAGTTGACTGATGCTCAGCAGGTTATGTTTCAGTCCATCTACAAGCAAAACATTATCAATCACAAAATTCTTTGAATCACCAATCATACCTGTGCCTACCACCTTCCTAGTGGTGTTATCTCCAAGTGTAACCTTGCCTCCAGCTCTGGCCTCCAGCGAAATGAACTGATTTGCATCTCCAGTCATATGTCTAGAACATCCGCTGTCCAGGTACCACATGCTCTCACGAGGTCTTGTGTGAGAGCACACCTACAAAATCATCAAATGTCAGTCTTAGGAACCCAAACAGGTTTGGGTTCCTTCTTATGAAAAGAAGAATGCGATGCATGTGTGCTGTGCTGTGCAACAGGCAGTTTGGGTCTCCACACCCAATGTGTACTACGGTGAACAGTACAAGTGTGTGATATGTGTCCTAACATGCCACATGAAAAACATCTAACACCAGGAAAAGGATTAACTAAACGTCGTGAGTGATAGTGCCTCTTCCTAGTAGTGTATGAAACATGCTTTGAAGAACTTGCAACAGAATTTTTAAAAGGTGGCGGTGTTTTGTTATTTTCAAAAGAACTGATTTTCACTTTCAAAAACTCAATGTGTTTGTTTAAACTTCCAATTTCAAACGTTTTTGCACTATCAGTACTTTCTAACTCAGATGCCAAATCATTCACTTTCTTAAAAGCAAGTTCTAATTCAACATGCGTTGTTTTTAACAAGTTATGCTCAACAATTAAATCAGAATGCTTTTTATTCAGTTCATCAAACTCATCTAGTAAAGACATGTGATTGCTATCAATGGTGGAATGATCCTTAATCAACACTTCATGCTCTTTTTGCAAAGTCAGATAATCTAGTTTCAAACTAGCATGGGTTTTCTTAAGCTTCCTATACGATGTATGAATCTTTTCAGAAACTTCAAATAACTGATCGTAAGTAAGCTCACATACCTCTTCCTGGTCGGACTGACCAGGGTGATCATCAGCCATCAAACACAAGTTTGTTTCCTCCTCTTCAGCTTCAGTCTCAGAAGAGTCGGATGCAGAGTCTACCCAGAACGCCTTCTGAATCCGCTTCTTGTCCTTTCTGTACTTTGGTTTCTCCTCACCCTTCTCCTTGCTTGAGTGAGCTTTAAGTGTTGGACAATCAGCCTTTATGTGTCCAGGCTTCCTGCATTCAAAACAAACCGATTCAGATGAACCCTTAAAGTTTTTATTGAACTTACCCTTGTTCCACTTCTGATGGTTCTTATGTTTCTTCCTTAGAAAGCTTTTGAATTGCCTTGTGATTAAGGCAACATCATCGCTATCAGACCCGGAAGTGCTAGCATCTGAATCTTTGGCCTTTAGTGCCACTGTCTTCTCTTTCTTGCGTTCACCTGCATCAAGTTGCCTTTGGTTCACCCCTTGCTCGTAAGCAATGAGTGATCCAAGTAAGCTGTCAATAGAGTAAGTATTTAAATCTTTGGATTCAGTAATAGCAGTAATCTTAGCATCATAAGAAGCAGGCAAACATCTAAGAATCTTGTTCACTCTTTCGTAGTTGGTAAGTTCTCTACCTAAAGCATGCAAAGAGGTAACAATCTGAGTGAACCTTGTGTACATTTCTGAAATAGTCTCACTAGGTTTCATGCGAAAAAGTTCGTAATCATGTAACAAGATGTTTAACCTAGACTGTTTGACTTCAGTTGTACCTTCATATGTTATACATAATCTATCCCAAATCTCTTTTCCCGTTGTACAAGTAGAAACACGCATATAGTCCTCAGATTTTAAAGCACAAAAGAAACAGTTCAAACATTTGGCATTTAACTGTGCTAAATCACGATCATCAAACGTCCAATCAGCAAACGGCAATTCAGTTTTCACATTGTTAATCATTCGAAAAGGTGGTTCGTATCCGTCCTTAACTAACATCCACATGCGATAATCGATAGACTGAAGAAAAGTAGACATGCGTGTTTTCCAAAAATCAAATGGAATGTTATCAAACAACGGTGGTCTAGTTATAGAATAACCTTCAGCAGTATTACGATTGTTACAGTTAGCCATGGATCAAATTCAAAAGTTTTTAAACAGAAATTTTGAATCCCGCTCTGATACCACTTGAAAGTTCGAAAGGGATGTTAAGCCCTAGTGAACTAGTCCCGAGGCTAACCAAGAGGGGGGGTGAATTGGTTATTTAAAAATTTCACGATAACTACAAAAATCTTTTCGATACTTAGCAGCGGAAACAAGTAAACAATAACGAAAAGATCAACCAGCGATATTCACCCAAGCAGTTTATATTGAAAAGTAAAATGCAAAACTGAATCAGAAAAGCAAACCAGATTTTATAGTGGTTCGGTCAACTTGACCTACGTCCACTCCCCGGAGCCTCCCCTCCGGGTATTGCACTAAACGAAAGTGACTCTCCTTTTGCTCCCACAGCAAGGCGGAGAAGCCTGTACAAAACACCTCCTTTTCACCACACGGTGAGGCAGAGAACCCGACCTCCTTTCGCTTCCTCCTGAAGCGGGCAGAGAACCCACGAACTCCTTTCGCTTCCTCCTGAAGCGGGCAGAGAACCCACGAACTCCTTTCGCTTCCTCCTGAAGCGGGCAGAGAACCCACGAACTCCTTCGCTTCCTCCTGAAGCGGGCAGAGAACCCGGATCTTCTTGCGAACGATCCTCCCACGAAGAACACCGACTAGACGACAGACGACGAGCGGAGAAGACGACTCTGATCCATGCTTGGAGCAACCTTAGTGAATCCCTCACTAACTCCCCCTCACAAGATCTCTTCTCTCTCTCCCAACTCTCTCTCTCTCTAGGATTTCTCAGGGAAGGAAGGCAGCAAAAGATTTTTCCAAATCTAGGAAAAAGTTCTTTTAAAGGAGGGCTTAAAATTTGCCCTAAATCTCAACTTGTCGGCCAAGATCGTCCAGGACGATCGGTAGATCGTCCTGTACGATCCGTTCAAATTCAGCTGTTTCAGCCTGGACGATCTGGCTCTTCTGGACGATCAGTAGAAAAAGTTGTTCATATCGTCCCGTACGATCCTGCGATCGTCCAGGACGATTAGTTCAAATTGAAGGAAATCGTCCAGAAGACAGTTCGGGTCGTCCAGAGAAATCTGTGCTGGACGACCAAAAAATGACTTGATCGTCCCGTACGATAGGGTAATCGTCCGGTACGATTAGTTCAAAAAGGCCCCAAATCGTCCTGTACATAGTTCTGGACGTACAGCTGAAATGCACAAGACGATCACGATCGTCCGAGACGATCCTGAGATCGTCCAGGACGATGTGATCGTATCAATTAAACATTAATTGCTTTCCTTAATTACCAGACTAATTAAGGCATGATTGTAGTAAATCGTCCAGGACGATACACGTATCGTCCGGGACGATCAGACCAAAATACTTAAAATAAAACTTGCCTAACTTAATCTGGCGGCTGAGAATTTCTGATTTGGGCATATCGTCCCGTACGATCCATAGATCGTCCAGGACGATCGGCTCAATCAGTCCTTCTTAACTTAATCGCCCTAATTAGGGTTTCTGTTTTAACTGGATCGTCCAGGACGATGATACTATCGTCCAGGACGATCTGAACAAAAATTTAACAGAAACTCTAATTCACTCAATCTCTCTCCCTGAGTGTGTGTGTGCAAGGTTACTTAGCTAGGGAATCAGTTACATTACAATTGACTCAATAAAAGAAAAAATCATACATTTGACACACTTGGACCCGATCTTGAGTTGGCTTAAGTAGCTTGCGGTCTTTTGTGCCTGAAACTGATTAGCCAAGAAAAACACACTGGAAACATGTTTGTCATCATCAAAACCAGATTTGCAACAGATTTCTCCACAATCTTATAGGAGGCTGGATAGGAAGACCAAACTTCTTCAAATTTCTAAAATTTACTCCTCCGAAATCCAGATGATACAACTTTAATCAACAAAGGACAATGGTCAGAAGCTATTCTAGCAAGATGTAAAACCACAGCCGGTTGAATAAAATCTAACTCCAATGAGTTGAGAAGCACACGGTCTAACCTCTCTAAAATCCTTGCTCCACAACTTTTATTATTGCACCAAGTGAACTTCGGTCCTACTACCCCCACATCATGTAAATCACACATATTCATAAACATATTCATGTCCTGAGTGTACTAAGAAAACATTAATTTCTTACCACCTCTCTTCTCCTCTTGTGACAGGATGCAATTAAAATCACCCCCCACGAAAAAAGGAAGATCCAACTTTGAAAAAGCTTCAAGGCTACTCAACAAAAGCCTTCTCTTATAAACTTCTTTGCTGCCATAAACTGTGGCAATCAACCACACTCCTTTGTTAGGAATGTTAAGTTCTCCCATAATTATTTGATGAGATGATAATTTAACTAAAAAAGAGACGATGTCTGCCCTCCAACATATCATCATACCACCAGAAAAACCTTCAGTGGGAAGCAGGAAGTAATCCCAATAAGGTACCAACATTCTCTTGAATTCTACCTATTGACTGAAGTAATCTTAGTCTCAATCAACCCAACAAAAAAAATATCAAAATCTCTAACCAATTCCTTCAAATAACGAGAGGCTTCATGTTTCCTGGCCCCCCTAAAATTTCAGAAGGCAAAAGAAGTCATTAGATATTAGAGTTAGGATTGCTCCCACCCCAACTATTTTTTAACAAACTCCCTTTCCTCCTTGGTAGGGTAATATTCTCCTTACCCAAAGATCTTAAGTCTTTTTGAAGCTTGAATTTCCTTCCTCCCAAGTCTTCTTCCATCGATTCTGAAATCAATGGCTTCCCATTTACAGCAATAATTTCTCCTTCCTCTAGTTCTCTAGCTGTATGTTTAAGTGGCTCAGAATAATCTTGATTAATACTATCCAGCACTTTAAACCTATTCAAATCCACAGAACCGAAAGGAGTGAGGGACTATCTAACAGCAACAACATGGGCATTAGTAGACAGAACTATGTTCACAACATCCACTTTTTCAGAAATAGAACCAGCACAACCTGAGGCAACCTCTATAATAGAAGAAGGCATTTGATTCTACAAATCATCTCTTACATTAATAGCCTCTTTCTCCCCACCTTTTTTTGAATCTGGATTCACCTTTTGAATAGGTTGAAATTTCTTAACAGGGATAGAAGTAGTCTTGGGAAACTGCTTGGCTACCATACCCTTTCTTCTTCTATTTTTAACATTGACCCAAGGCCCATAAGTAGAATCTGGAACAGTTTCTTCACACAAAACCTCCTTAGAAATGCAACCACCATCTCCCAAATCATGAGGAACATCCTTCAATACTGAATGATCTTTTTCTTTACATTCATCAACTAGGTTACCAACTTTCCCACAATTGAAACAAAATTAAGATACTTTTTCCTACTCTACTTTTTGAAGAAACCTCCCACATAACCCTTCCACCCGGTCTCTAGTGGAAAATTGTTTGTCTAGAGCCATATGAACACATACACTCGCATATTCCCTCTTGCCCCATTGGAACACATTTCCATCAACCCATAAAGGTGTTCCTATCATAGAAGCTATTCTCACCACATTTTCCTCATCCCAACACAACAGAGGAAGATGTGGCATCCTTATCCAAATTGGGGAAGATAATCTTTTAAACGAGGTAGGAGAAAATTGAGGATTCCACCTATCCAATCCAACAATGTGCCCATTAACATACCAAGGGCTACCCTCTAAAACCTTCTCCACATCTTCAAAGTTGCTGAATGAGCATAGAACCAATCCTAGACCAAGAACAATTAAATGAAACTTCCCAAAATGCGCCAACTGACGTCGTAATTCAATTGCAATCAAATGATTCGAAGTCTCTTTCCCAAAGACCTTAACCACAACAGAAAACTTGAGCTTCTCAGAGTTCGTTTTAACATTTGCTTCATTCAATTTAACTGCCTTCTTGTCTTCAGAGAGATAAGAATCCTCCATGCAGAACTTGACTTTAATATTAGGATGCCTCACCCAAAGATTAAAGACATTTTGAATAGGTATAGAACCATATTCCGAAAGCACATCCGACTTCTTCGAACTATTCCCTTCTGTGGCATTAACACAAATATCCGAATGCATAGAAATACCAATATTCGGCACAGCACCATCACACAAATTTACCAACTCAGGCGAATCTATGTTATCGCTAGCAGGTCGCATGTCACCAGGCACATGAGTATCCTTGTTATCTTTATTCAAGAAATTCACATTTATCCCTGGCCTGAGGTCAGAGATTACATTTGAATATCCAAATTTATTAACAAAAAACTTTATATCTGAGGAAGAGGCTTCGCAATCATTGGATTTTAGAGGAGATAAAGTAATAGAGTTCAAATATCGAGGAGTAAAACACACAGATGTATCTAAAATACCCTTACACGTTCCTTCCACCAAATTAACTTTAGTCGGAGTAGAATTATTAACCTACTTGATAATCAATGGGCATGCAGCCATCCTCATCCTCAAAATAATTGCATCCATTCCTTGATTTACCTGGCGACGATGCACATCTTCTCTAACTTGATCACTTAATCCAGCAGGTTGCTGTTCAACAGTAGTTGCCAACATTGATGGCCGGCAATTATCCACCGCCATATCTTGAAGAGCGACAATGAAGGCAAAAAAAAGCTGAAAAGATGAAAATTTGAAAATTAGGTAGTTTCTCTCTCTAACTGGAGTTTCTCTCTCTGATGTTATGTTTAATATTTATCTCTGTGTTAGATTTCAAGCATTTTCTAATTCAATATGTAATTTTTTCAAGGAATCATGCTCTTTAGTTAAATCAAGATGCTTTTTATTCAAAAATTCAAATTCAACTAACAAAGCCATGTGAATGTTATCCAGAGTGGAATGATCTTTCCTTAGGATTTCATGCTCTTTCTGTAGATTTAAAGATCAACTTTGAGGTTAGCATATAATTTCTTGAGCTTCTTATATGAATAATGAATTTTTTTTTAGAAACTTTAAGTAGTTGTTCATAGGTAAGCTCACATACCCCTTCTTGATGAGAGTAATCAAGATGATCATCAGCCATTAAGCATAGGAGTGTTAACTCCTCTTCTGCTTCAGTTTCAGAGGAGTCTGATGCTGAGTCCACCTAGAAAGCTTTTTAGGTTCTTTACTTGCCCTTCTTAAACTTAGGTTTTTCTTCACCCTTCTCTTTGCTTTGGTGAGCTTTCAGAGTTAGGCAATCAGACATTAGATGCCCTAGCTTCCTGTATTCAAAATAAATAGCATTAGAAGAAACTTTAGAATTATTATTATTCTTATCTTTGTTCCATTTATGATGATGCTTTTGCTTTTTCATTGAGAAGCTATTAAATTTCCTAGTTATTAAGGAAATATCATCATTTTTAGAACTAGAAAAATTAGTATCAGAATTATTAACCTTTAAGGCTACAGTTTTCTACTTTTTCTTTTCACCTTTATTAAGCTGCCTTTGGTTCACTCCTTGCTCATAGGCAATGAATGATCTAAGTTATCAATTGAATAAACATTCATATCCTTAATTCAGTAATGATAGTAATTTTTGCATCAAAGGAAGAAGGTAAACATCTTAGAATCTTGAGAACATTTTAATATTTTATGTGTTCTCTTCCTAAGGCATATAAGGATGTAATAATTTGTGTAAACCTAGTATACATTTCAGAAATAGATTCACTAGATTTCATACAAAATAGTTCTTAATCATGGAGTAAAATGTTTAGCCTAAATTATTTAACTTCATTTGTACCTTCATATGTTATGCATAGTTTATCTCAAATATTTTTTCCAGTAGAACAAGTGGAAACACGCATATAATCTTCAGATTTTTAGGCACAGAAAAAATAGTTCAAATACTTAGCATTCAATTGTGCTAGATCTCTATCATTAGTAGTCTATTCAGCAAAAGGAATTTTAGTTTTAACACCATTTACTAATCTAGAAGGTACAGAATATCCTTCTTGAACTAACATCCACATGCAGTATTCAATTGATTATAAAAAGGTGGATATGCGAGTTTTCTAAGAATCAAAAGGAATATTATCAAATAGAGGTGGTTTGGTGATTGATTATCCTTCCGTGGTCTTTCTATTACCAAAAAGTGGCCATTGATCTTTTTTTAAAAGTTTTCTAAATCTTATTTTATGAATCTTTCTCTGATACCAATTAAAAGTTTATGAGGGTTGTTAAACCCTAAATAACTAGTCCCAATGCTAACCAAGAGGGGGGGGGGTGAATTGGTTATTTTAAAAAATCTTAAACAAAATAAGAAATTTAAAACTCTTGATGCGAAAGAAAATCAGTTTCATAATAACATAAATTTTAGAGATTTCAAATATAGATCAAATTATACAAAAATGTACAAATTAGAATGCAAAAAAATAGATAGAAAGAATACTCCAAAATTTATAGTGGTTCGGTCAACTTGACATACGCCCACTTCTTGGATACTCCTTCTCCAAGTATTGCACTAAACAGAAGTGACCCTCCTTTTGCTCCCACAGCAAGGTTGAGAAGCCCTAACAAAATCTTTCTACTGACCTGGAGAGGTAGAGAACCTTATATCATTTAGTACTTTAAGTAACAGAGAACCTGAAAATCCTTTTTCATCCACTTGGTAAAGGCAGAGAACCTAAGAATCCTTTTACTCTCTCCTAGAGTATGCAGAGAACTTTGGATCCTTTTACTGATGAAGATCTCACCCAGAGCCACCAAGAAACAAGAGAAGAAACTTGAAGAAGATGATGAATTCATTGCTTGGAGTAACCTTTGTGAATCCCTCATAACTCCCCCTCATAAGGATATCTCTCTCCCTCAAGCTCTCCCTCTACCTTCTCTAGGCTCTCTCTTAGATCTCCTCTACAACAAAGATGATATCTCGTGGATAATATGAGAGATTAAATAGGGAGCCTCCAAAGAAGCTCTAATTTTTAATATAGCACTTCTGATCATCCAGTATAATCCTTAGATCATCCTGTACGATTAGTATAAAATAGCCCTTTCAACTAGTATGATTAGTATTGACCTGTATGATCAGTTCAAGTATTTATACAGATTATCCAGTATAATTTTGTGATAATCCAAGATGGTAAGTTTAATATACTATATTGATTGTCCTGTACAATATGGGATGATGAACAGTGATTAAAATATAATCCAGTAAATCATTTAGGATGTCCATTACAATCGCTTGTATAATTAAAAGAAAATTACAATTTTTATCTTTGATGATGGGTGATCGTCCCATGAAATATCAAAGATCATCCAGGATGATCATCATATATCATCCTATACAATCTAATCGATCAATCTAACCATAATTAGTCTCTTAATCATAGGATCAATTTAGGTATGATTGTCATAAATCATCCAGGATGATGTATATCATCTTGTATAATTAGAATAAAAATCAAAGAATAAAATATTGACTAAATTATAATTGGCGGCTATTTTTTATGTCTATAAATGATCATCCTAGATGATCTGAATTATCTAGTATGATTAGTTAATTAATCTCATTTAATAATGGGTGTCCTAATTAGTCTTTTCTGCATAACTGATAGTCTAATATGATTTAAATTATACTGTATGATTAGTTCAAAAATAAAAAAAATTTCTAGCTCACTAACTCACCCCTTTGAGTGTGTATATGCAAGGTTATCTAGCTTGGGGTCCACCAGATACATAACTTGACTCAAGAAAGGTAAAAAGTACATTGAAATTGAAATTACAGATAGACTCAACCCTAGTCTACCCGATCTTGAGCTTATTAGCATTGCAAGTGAACTTGTGGACACTTGAAAGGTTAGTAGTAGGGAAAACAAAATATATATGCAATAATAGTAGTAGTAAAGAACCAATAATGTTTATTATTATCAAAATCCAAGTTCTTGAGCCCAGAATTATAATACTGACATTAAAGGATTAGAATTTAAACTAGAGTGGAGCCACAAGAGGCTTGCTCTACTACTAGAAATTTTTTAATAAAGCTAGGATGGTTCCACAAGGGACTTTCTCTACCACCTGTAGATGACCGCAAGGATAGGAACATAGTGTTTGGGGACTTACACCTATCCTTAGAGTTTCAAAATTTAAACTCGAGTGATGCCATGATGGGCTTCCTCCATTTCTAATAGACATAAATAATTCTAAGATGAAGCCACAAGGAGCTTGCTCAATTACTAGCAAGTTTTAATGATACTAGAATGGTGCCACGATGCGCTTGCTCCACCACTAGCAGGTTTTAATCAGCTAATATTGTACCATGAGGGGCTTACTCCACCACTAAAAAAGTTTAAATAAAAAAGGAATGTTGTATGATAAAACTTATATCCAAAGTCTATTGGATGTTTTAATAGCTGACTTACACCTGAAAACTGACTTAATGGAGGAGGGATGTTGTAAAAGTAGACATAGGCTCGAAATCTATAGAATTCAATAAAAGTGGACTTAGACCAAAAAGACTAACTTAATAGAGGTGGGTGGCTGTAAAAGCAAACTTACACCCAAAGTCTATAGGGTGTCATGATAGTGAACTTAGACCCGAAGAGTAATTTAATGGAAGTGGGATAACTTAGATACAAAATCTAAGGAAAATGAATATTCTGAGATTTAAGATTTTAAAAAGAAATTCATTTAGCCATTTGATTTTCTAGCACACTTTGTGCATCATTTATTTTGTGGTGCACACTATGCATCTTTTGTATTTAGCACGCCTTATGCGTCTTTTATTTTTGCATGCTAGGGGACATTATGAAAGACAAGGGGACATTATTGAAGTTATAATTTGAGTTTGGTTTTAAAGATTGGATAATGGCTCCAATCCAAATGACTTTGAATTAGAGGGGAAGATTCGAAGAAAGATTTAAGTTTAAATTTTAAGATAAATATTTCATTAGGACCATTATCCATAAATTTTTAGATATATAGGATAAAGTTTGACAAAATTTTGATTTAGATTTAGAAAATAAATTCAATGAAGAGACTTTATACAAAAGGGGAGAAAACTTTGTAATTTATAATCTAAGGACTAAAATTTACATAAACATGTAAGACTACAATTGGGCATCACACAAACCTTCCCTAGGACTACTTTAGAATTCTTATTGGCCTAGTCTATTTATTTTCTATAATGCAATTAACCACGTTACATGTTTACCTAAGTAAACATGGACAATAAAACTAGAATTTAAATAAACATGTAAATGTAATACTATATTGATTCTGCATTATTGTTGGCCTTGTTAGCTTAGTTTTTAGGATAAACCCAAGTAACCATAGGATATATTTATATGAGTAAACATGGACAAAAAAATTGGAATTTAAATGAACATGCAAATATAAGACTATAGACGGGCAGAACCCCTACCTGACTTAGGATTAATTTAGTACCTTGGTTGGCCTACTCTACTCAGTTTTTTGGATGAAAACCAAGTAACCATGGATATGTTTATGTTAGTTTGCCTGGAAAATAAAAATACACATATATAAGGCTGAACTACACATGCATATATAAGACTACGCAAGATATACACATATAAAGCTATACTAAACATGTATGTACAATATTGTACTAAAATGCATATACAAGACTATATTAAACATGCATATACATAATTGAAATTTAAATAAAAAGGAACATACATGAAATCTAATAATCTATATGTATAAAAATTTTAGTATTCAATAAAGATGGAGAGAGACATCTATCCCCTATGGAGTTACCATAAAAATTAATAGACAAATTTTACATTAATTTCCACATGATTTCCTTTAAATAATTTTTAAGTCAAATATGTATAGATTAATATCATATCAACCCAAAGGATAAAATAATATTTCATTATTGATTCAAAAAGAGAAACCCAATTTATTTTCAAAATCAAATTTAGTATAAGAAATATTCAATTTATCCCAAAGGATAAAAAGGAATATTCAGTTATAATTTTGATTAAGAAACTAAGTAGAAATATAATTATTTTCATAATAAAATACAACATAAAGAATATTCAATTCATCTCAAAGGATAAAAAGAATATTCACTTATCATTTTGATCATGAAACTAAACCAATGTTTAAAGTGAAGTTTATGTCCATCATTGGCCTAGCCGAGGCTAGAGTTGAATATCCTAGCAAATAAATTTTTGCATGTATATAATGCTATGTGGCTTAGATAGATCCTAGGTTTTATTGTTTGAAGTTATATATAATTGAATTGGTTTATTTAAGGCTAGTAAAGGTTGGTTTGAATTCAATGTTTAATAATTTAGAAGTTTTATATTTATTTTAATGGTGTTTTGATTGTTGCAGTTATTGAGCTTTAGGTTTTAAAGAATATAGCACTCAATAACTTCTAGGTGACAAAAGTCATTGATTACCAAGTCCTAGGATCATATATGAAATGCCACCGATCCTCCAAAACAAAGGTAGATATATTACATATAGTCCTTGCATTTTAGTTAGGTGTTTTAGTCCTTAAGGTTTTCGATCCAATACACAGTTACCTTCCTAAAAGGAGTCAGGCACAAGGGTAAAAAAGCTTCAATGTTTAAGTACTTTATTACTGATGTTTAATTAATTTATCTCAATGATTACTGATTTATAAAATTTATATTCCTTCAATTTATTTATGACATTCACATAACAGGCATGATGATCGAAGCCACCCTAGGACCAGTAGGCCCATAACTCAAGATATTCCAACCTAAAAACTTTATCAATAAGATATGATTATTTATTAATTAAATTTATTGATTAATGTTATATAACTTTTATAATTTAACATTTAAATTCCATTAGTTCATTTATGGCATTATCGATATGGGCACGAGGACCAAAGTCTCCTTAGGACATGTAGTACTAAAACCTAGGGTATTCTAGCCTAAAAACTTTCTTGATAGAGTGTATATAATTTAATCTATTAAATTAATGGTTCACTAAATTTTTTGATGATTTATTAATGTTTTGTATTTATTGAATTATTTAATGAATTAGGTTCGGTGAACTATTAACTTTTTAATTTATAATGAATTCTAAAAATATTATATTTTTCATAATTACTAGACCCTATTAAGAATTCATTGCCTTTGTGTTTGCGTCATTTGGCTTTTTTTTTTAATAATTAGTTATGGCTTTTACAAGTTAGACATATTTTAATAAATTAAATTTGAACAAATATTAACTTTTTAATTTATATTGAATTCTAAAAATTTTATATATTAATAAATAATAGTCCCAATTATGAAATCAATGCCTTTGAGTTTGTGTAATTTAGAGTTTTCTATAATTAGTTCTGATTTTCACAAATTCAAAAATTTCACAAGTTAGTCTTGGGTTCACTAATTGATAAGCCAAATGAACTCTAAATTCAATGAAATTTGAAACATCTATTCATCTAATCATGTGCAACAAACTCACAAAATTTGGACTCATTATAGGCTTCCTAGGTGTCACAATCAATCATTAAGGTAAATTTATCTATACCTTTGATGATTTAAATTGGGTAATCATCTGACTGGATTTGGATATGATCAAGGGCATTCTAACCCTTGTATAAACATAAACACATCACAAACAAATTAAGCCCTAATTATGTGTGGATTGAGAGTTATGAATTTTTAAAGTTTTGGGTCAAATTATGATCATAACTTTGAAACTTCAATTCATTATGATCCAATGATCAACAAGGCCAAGGAAAATTAAGATATGTAACACACACACCCTAGTTTACCATGTCCAACTTTAAGCTCAATTAGACTATTGGTTAAGGAGAAATTAATGAAATTAAGTGGATATTCAAACCCAAATAACTGAATAACCAATAGTGAAAATAGTAAAATTATGTTTAAAAAACAATTAGGCCAAAGACAGTTGAAATGAGCTAAAGAATACTCAATTTGGATGAAAATTGGATTTATAATGAATTTTTTTGATGTTTATAGAATTTATTTGAATTTTTCAAGCTTAAAATTAAAAATATCAGCACATAACTAATGATTGCAATTATTTTATGTTGGTGTATAATGATTGTGGTAGCCTTTAGCCAAGCGTTAGCACTAAATCAAACTATAGGTTAGACTTATCCAAATATGTAGTGAGTGCGGGCCATCTAGACAGGCTCTTATCAGTTCTATGGCCACGATTACATATGTCGGCTTCCAAATAATATGCATTCAAAACCATGAAAAGGTGTCGCATGGACCAACTATCTAGGCTTTTTGATAAAAATACATGCACGATCAGATGGTCCAGATTGATCTAGAAAACTCAGTTCAAATTTAAACAAGAAATTTAAATGCTCATAATTTTTTGTGAACTCCTCCAAATGAGATGAAATTTTATAGGGAGCTTTTTGATACCCTAAAGCTTTAATCCATCGAGTTTGGGTGCTCTATGCATTAAGATCTTAAATCAATTTTAATTTTAATTTTAAACCTTTAATTGGAAAATGCCTCTATTCAATGCGTGGATCTTCTTTTTATAAGCTCTTCGACTCTTGGAAATGTCCTCTAGATCTTCGTTTAAGAGTCAAAGCTTTAAAATTTCTTGGATTGGAAGTTACTTGGCATAGATCACTTTCACTTTCTTTCTCCCTCTTAAACCTCAGTACAAGAGAACTAGAGTAATAAAAGGCTGGGGAAAGTTGTGGGGACTTACAGAAGTTTATGTGAAGCTGGGGAATGCAATTTATCACTTTATTCAAAAATTTTAGGTGTATTTATAGGAGAGAGAATTTGAATTTAAGCTTCAAGATCTTGCAGCCTAAGTAATGGACAACCACTATTTTAGTTTGGGACTAACTACTACGATGCAAGGGAATATTATAAAAAGCTTAAGCTCACATAGTTGGTTATTGAGTGAGGTATAACTGAACCAATCATTGGATTGGGTTTATTTTCTTGAATCTTATTACATCAGCTATCCACATGGCATGGGATATCAATGACATGTGTAAAGAACATTCTACAGCACAATTGATCAATTGGTTCGGTCCAATTTGGGCTAGGTTATCAATTAGTTCAAGAATTTGGATTTTATAGGGTTTGGGTTAGCCTAATTAGTTGATAAATATTAACCAATGGGTTGGGCTTGCTAGGTCATGTGTATGGGGTCAAGGGACACCTACTATAGTTTTTTATGGAATTGAATTCTATAAGGGTTCAATTTTGGTTCAAGAAAACCCCTTTGGTTGTACTTAACTCAACCCATTTGGCTAAACCAGGTGGGCCTAGGGATTGATACTTTTTTGAGAAACTCATGCTAACCCAATGGATTATCCCCATGAGTTTGATTCATTGATTTGGGCATAATAAATGGTTTTGAATTTTTAAAGTTTTTATATTTTTTTTGGGTAAACCATGGTTGACTTGGTTAACTAGGTTTAATCAAGAGTCAATGTGGGGTCTAACTCATTCCAAATGTGCTTTGGAACTTCTCGGAATAGGTTTCATGCAGCATTGAGGTCATTTAGTATGAAATGCAAGTTTAAGGGTTTAAGAGGCCCCTTGGTCTGCCAAGGGGAGGGATTGGGTCCAACCCATTCTAAATGATATTTTGCATTTATAGGAGGTGGTCCCAAGGTTTGGTGAGGTATCCATGTATGAAATAAAGTTTCAAAGGCTTAAGGGGCTTTTTGGTCAACCTAGTTTGGATTGATCAACCAATATTGACCATGGCTTGGGGTTGGGTTCAATGCACTTTAAATCATATTTAAAATGTGTTAGAAGTTGTTTTATATTTTTATTTAACTTAGCCATTATGATGTTTAAAAGAAATTCTTTTTTATGGAGGTTTTAGGATTTTTAGGGTTTTCAGGGTTTTATGGTCTACCATGTTAATCCATGGTCTACCGGGGGTTTAATGTTAGTTCAATCGATCATACTAATGATAACAATCATGATCCGTGGATTAGGGGAGGATTCCATGGTAAAAAATCATAATATGCTATGTTTAGTTGCATACACAATCAATATTTGAAGTATTTGTAGCCTTTGAATATGCTTTGAGTTTAATGTGTTTTGGGACTTGGATTACCTTAAAATTGATGTGGTTAAACCTATAAACATGCCTAATCAATAAGTAACTGACCAATGATGAATCTGAAGTCTGGTAAGGTTTAATGGTGATTAAAAATTTTTTATAATCATGATATGGGCGAACATGTCTTACGTAAAGTTTGATGGTGGATTTGGTTTGAATTTGATTTTATTAATGATTTTGAAAGAGTTTTAGAACTGATAAACTCAGATCATTGACATTCATTGATGATTGTCAGTGATTGAGTAAGTGATCAGGTGACAATCATTGGTGACTATCAATTGATGGATATGAAGTTTCAATTTGCTTTAGATTGTGAAGTGATTGTTGAGGTCAAAAATTTTGGGAAGTTTTTCTTTTGAAATGATAATACCACCGATAATAATTTATTGATTATCTGGTGATTGATTAGATGATCAAATGATAATCAAAGGTGATTGTCAAGTGATGGATTTTATGTTAGTGGTTTGCCCACTATGCCAAAACAAAATCATGGATTGAATTTAATGTTTGGAATGAGATTCAGTGATATATGTGTTGAGATTGGAGTTTTTAATTTTGGAATTGATGTCACTAAAAAATGAGGTCAATAATCTCTTGGGTGAGCCAATTTGGTTAAGCCAAGTGGGCACAAGGATTGGGTTAGCTATGGTAGGTTCATATGGATCTCTAGGATCCATATTCATGGTTTGGAGTCAAGGGTATATGGGCTAAGCTTAAATATAAAGGGAAGGGTCATATGGGCCATTTGGTTAACCTTGATTAACTTGGTCAACAAAGTTTGAGCTAGCCCAAAGGATGTGTTCCTTTGGTCTAGGAATGTTCTCATGCATATTTAAAAATTATTGGAGTGCAATTCAAGGTTTAGGTATGGTCAAATACATGCAATACAAATTTAAGGGGAATTTGGTCAACATGATGATTTTTGTTAAATTAGGTCAACTTTTGGCCACCACGGGTTCCAATGGGCTAATAAAAGTTTAATATATTCTTTAGGATGTTTAGCATGAATTGGTTTAATTTAATTGAAGTTTATACATGATTTAGCAATTTTTTTCAAATGAGGCAATATGGTCGACAAGATAACTAATGTCAACCATGATCAACCTTGGATCCAATTGGGTTTAGGCTTAAGGGTGATTGTAGGAATCCTATTAATTTGTTTTTGGGTTTCACTACATGTTTAAATGTTGTTTCAGGTATATATTCATTCCTTAAGTTTAGAATGGCATGGAGGCTTCTAAAGGTTATTACAGAGACTCCAAGGAGGTGATAAATCAAAATGTAATTTATCTTATTAACTTCAAAAGGATTTACCTAATGTTTGAAATAGGTTATGGTATTCTAATGGGAGAACAACTCCTATAGTTTAAATTTTGAGCTTGTAATTGACCTCATACAAAAATGAGGTCAACAAATGGATCCCCAATGGCTTTAATAACTCATAAAAGTAAATCTCACTTGTTGGTGTTGACCAAAGTAGTCAAAAGATTCCAAATGCGTTCAACATGCAAGTTTAATATGCTTTAGATTTATTAGGTAATGATGGTTGATTTTAGCAAGCAAGTAACTGAAAGGAAATTATCCTAAATAAGTCGGTTTAAGCAAGAATATGCCAAATAGAGATATCATCCCAAATAGATAGGTTTAGGACAGCAAATGCTTGCAAGTGATATCAACATGGGAAAGTGGATTTAAGTTGCCAAATACTTAAAAGGTGAAGGATCCCATTAAAGTGGATTTAAGCATGCAAATGATTGAATGGGAAATCATCCCAGACAAACATGGGTGGTTTGATTAGGAAAGCATAAAAAAAACATTATCTAACCAACAAATGTTCTAGGAAAAGGATGCCACTGGTGAAACTTATGCAAATCTTTTAGATCAAGCATGTAATTTAAGTAGGTAAAGTTTAATTAAGCATAGGGATTTAAGAAATTTAATAGTTTCAGTATAATTCTCTAGGCCAAAGTCTCATCACTTAGACCTTATTTGTTTTGAAAACTTCAACAATGCATAATATATATTGAATGCTTTACTCTATTACATCAAATAGAATAATATATCTTGAGATATCTTCCACTAACAAGCAATATGGGATGATCTCCTTTATAGTCTACAAACTGATAGGATCCTCCTTGATAGACATTCTATATTATGAATGGGCCTTCCCATATTGGTTCAATTTTACCACCTAACCTTCGATGGGTCAAAGTGGGTCTTGGTACAACCAAGAGTAAGTCTCCTAATTCTAAGGTTTTTTCATGAACAATTCTATCATATTCTTTAATCATGTATGATTTATACAACTTGAGGTCTTGTTAAGCATTCAAAGGCTTCAGTTCCCATCCTTCAAGATCTTCCAAATGAAATCAAGCATTTAGCTATGAGGTAATACCATAATATACTATAATTTGAAAAGAGGGAAGCTTTACCTATAAAGGGAGAACAATCTTTACTCAAATGGAAGAGCCCATCCACTTAATTAAAAATGCATTCTCTTTTCCTTCCACATCAACATGAGCTGACAAGGTGTCAAGAGATTTGCTTAAAGATGCAGTGTATAAAATTAATAGCTTTTTTTGGTATAAAAGCAGCCAAAACTAGAGGATTCAACATGTATTTATTTATAATTTTAAAACACTTCTGTAATTTTTTATCCCATTGGAAATAAATTTATTTCTTACAAAAGGTATAGAAAAATTAACATCCTCTAAATAGATTTGAGATGAATCCTCTTAGATTTGCTAGCAAAACATAAAATGATCTCAGTTAGGTGAGACTTTTAGGAAGTTGCATATACAAGATTACTTTTATTTTAGTGGGATAACTTTCAATTCAATGGTGTCTTGCAATGGAAATTAGAAACTTTCTGGAAGTAAAATAAAAGGGACAATTTGAAAGTTAATGAGGGGTGTTAAACCCTATAGAACTAGCCTAAGGCTAACCAAGAGGGGGGCAGGGGTTGAATTGGAGTTCTAAAAATTCTTTAAACAAATAGAAAAAAAAATTTGAAATCTTTTTGAATATTTTAAACATAAACAATTTAAGCAAAAGAAGATAACCAAAATAAGAGATTTCAATCAAAGATCAGATCACAAAAACATGTAAAAATCAATGCAAAAAAACAAGTTGATAGAACACAACAGATTTGTAGTGGTTCGGTCAACTTACCTACGTCCACTCCCTGGAAACCCCCTTTTCTAGGTATTGCACTAAAAGTAGTGACTCTCCTTCTGTCCCTATGGCAAGGAGGAGAAGCCCTTATAAAATCTTTCCACCCATACGATGAGCCAGAGAACCTTGAATTTTTTTACTCCCTCCTGGAGGAGGTAGAGAACCTTGAATCCTTTTACTCTTTCCTGGAGTAGGCAGAGAACCTAACAATCCTTTTACTCTCACCTGGAGTAGGTAGAGAACTTGGATCTAATGCTAATGATGATCTCCCTCATAGCCACAATGGAACAAGGACAATGACTTGAAGAAGATGATAAACACGTTGCTTAGAGTAACCTTTGTGAATCCCTCACAACTCCCCCTCATAAGCATCTCTTTCTTTCTCTCAAGCTCTCCCTCCCCCAAAGCTCTCCTTTTGATCTCTCTCAAGAAAAAGATTTAATCATCAGTAATTAAGAGAAATTAGATAGGAGGCCTCAAAAGGTGCCCCAAATTGCTACCAAAGATCATCATTTATGATCAGTGTAAATCAGCCCATCCAGGCAATCCAAGTTTCCTATACAATCAGAGAAATAAAAATGTACTGATCGTCCAGGCCGATTAGTCTATCCTCCTAGACAATTAGTTCAAAATATGATTTATCATCTGATAGATCATTTGGGATGTCCAGGATGATTACAAGAAAAATGTACTGATCAACCAAGATGATCTTGGGATCGTCTTGTCTGATTATTTCAAATCTAACATATCATCCTGAAAAATCATTCGACAGGTCTAGTTTGTTTAGAAGAAAATTCATGGATTGTCATGTACGATAATAGATGATCTCCTGTACAATATAACCATTCAATTAAACCTACTTAGATCCCTAATCATTGGATCAATTTAGGCATTATTGTTACACATCATCCAGGATGATCAAAATTATCTAGTATAATTCAAAAAAAAATTAAAATATTTAATCTTGCCTAAATCATGTATGGCGATTGGATTTATTAATTAATACATATCATCCTATACGATGATAGGATAGTCCTAGATTATTGGTTTAATCAAGCATATTTGACACATAAGTCCAAATTAGGGTTTGGAGCTAAATAGATCATCTAAGATGATACATAATTGTCCTGTGCGAGTTGTTCAAAAAATTAAAAATTTCCTTAACTTACTTACTCACTCCCTTGAGTGTGTGTGTGCAAGGTTACTTAGTTTCAGGATCCACCATATTACATTTGACTCAAGAAAGGGTAAAAAATATATTCGAATTAAAATTACAAACTAACTCAGTCCTAATCTACCCAATCTTGAGTTAAATTGCAAGTGAGCTTGTGATCCTAAAATGTTAGCTCATAGTAAGCAAAAAATAAGTATACAATATACTAAAATAATAAGAATTAGCATGGTAAAAAAAATATACTATTTGTTATCATCAAAATCATAGTGCTTAGGCCCTGAATTGCAATAATCTCCCCCTTTTTTATGATGATAAATATTGTTGTTAAAAGTTGTCAAGAATGTATAGCTATTCCCTATTCTCCTCCTTACTAGGTTAATTCTTTTAAAGAAAAAAAACTGAGGGAGGTGAAACAAAGAAAAAAAATAGAATAATAGAAAATACTAAATAGAAAAATAGTAGTAAACACTAAGTAGGAAACAGACTAAACACATTCAAAAACTAATTATTAAATAGAAGACAAGCTTTTACAAACAACACCCTACTCCCCCTTTTTACATCACAAAAAAGAGGAAACATGAAAAAAAGAAAAGAAAAAGAAGACACTAAACACTGCAACACAAGAACAGAAAGAAAAAAAACTAAAAATTAAAGGGATCCTGATTAGAAGGAGGTGAGTAATGGAGGAAAAATGCTCTCCAAACCAAGTCATTACTTGCTCATGATGGTGCTGCTGCACAGTTGCGTATTCATCAAAATGTGCTTCCCACTGGTTAAATCTCTATTCCAATTGATCTAGATAGGACTGCCAGTGAATAGGAACAAAACTAGGCATAGGTTCTTCCTCTTCTCCCATAGCCTCCCCTTGCTCTAGATTAAGGTGAGTACTGTGGAGGTTGATGAAGGAATTATTGGAATAAAAAGTAGGTTGGTAGTCAGGTGGGTTAGGATATTTAAGGTTTTACTTGGTTTCTAGGACATATGCAATGATGTGTCCTAAAGCTAGATTTGTTTTTCTCCTGTTGCTAGGATCCGTAATGCTAGTGAGGTATTCAATATTCTGATTAGGAGATCGACGACATTAAAATCTCTATGAGCTATTATATAGTAAGTGGTGAGGGAAAGGATAAGAGTGATGTAAAATCGATCCCCAACTTTAGGAATAATAGAAGTTCTAAGAATATTCTGGATGGTCCGGGCATCTTTTACTAAAGAACTGGCCACAGAGATTTAAAAATGGGCATTGGAGTTCCTAAGAAGGGTATTAACATGACTCCAATTAAAGTCAGGATCAGTGAGCAAGATGTGAATCCTATCCCAGTGGTGGAAAGGTGAAGAAGTTCATGTAGGTCCTGATATGTGATTTCAACAGGTCATTTGTTCAAATAGGATTGAAGTGAAGTATAGGTGGAGTTAATTCTAAGACTGGCGAAAAACTCAAATAGAAGTTCAAAATTGAAGGGGAAAGCGAGTGTTAGAATGAAAATAAGAGTTGTATGAGTGAAAAGGTCAAGTACACTATAGGTCAGAACATTTGGATTGACCACTTTAGAAGGAGTAATCCCTACAGACTTGTAACGAGCATAAGCAGCTTGATCCACTACATCAGTAATGTGGGGGTCAATAGTTCCCCTGGAGGAACTTCCAGTCTACATTCTAGAGCATTTGCCACCACCCATATTAAAGATTTGAGAGTTCGACATCCATTTGAGAAGACGCATTTGACAAACTTGATTATAGTAAGACCTCCTAGAGAACATGCGGCTATAATTAAGGTCATTCGTAAGCTGGATCGCAATATTTTTCAAATACAGCAATCCAACATAAAAAGAACCCGTAAGCTTCA
Organism: Dendrobium chrysotoxum; assembly: GCA_019925795.1. Taxonomy (NCBI): domain Eukaryota; kingdom Viridiplantae; phylum Streptophyta; class Magnoliopsida; order Asparagales; family Orchidaceae; genus Dendrobium; species Dendrobium chrysotoxum. The sequence goes on from CM034315.1 coordinate 44,566,139, forward strand.
AATTAACAAAAAAATTTGGAATGACAACAAGATTCGACCGACGAAGCAAACATTTTCCAACTAGAGTTAGCGCAAAAGGAGCGGCCAACTAAGAGACCACCGCCTCATCAAACATCATAGCTGGGCAACCCTTGAAAGAGGTTTGCACAAAATGAAGTTTAGGCACAGATGGAGAGGCTCCTGATAAAACATCCTTGAATGACCTAGAACGACCATCAGGAAATGAAGAAATCGGTGGGTTAGATGAGGACAGAGTCGTCACCTCCAAAAACCAAAAATGCAGGAAAAAAACTCAAAATAAAATCGTAAAAGAGACGAAGATGGTCCATGGAGAACAAATAAGAAAGACACCGCCAAACGAACTTGCCAAGAGATCAAAACCAGAGATCACACATAGAAGCCCTAAATCACTGAGGAATCACCAAAGAGCATCTCAAAATAACAACATTATGAAACTAAGATATGATTTGGTTTTCATTGGTTTAATCAAGCTTATTTGACACATAATCCCTAATTAGGGTTTTGAGCTAAACAGATCATCCAGGATGATAAATAATCATCCTGTACGATTTGTTCGTCCTATACGATTTGTTCAAAAAATTAAAAATTTCCCTAACTTACTTACTCCCTTGAGTGTGTGTGTGCAAGGTTACTTAGCTTCAGGATCCCCCACATTACATTTGACTCAAGAAAAGGTAAAAAATATATTGGAATTAAAATTACAAACTGACTCTGTCCTAATATACCCAATCTTGAGCTAGCTTTCAAGTGAGCTTGTGATCCTAAAATGTTAGCTCGTGGTGAAGAAAAATAAGTATGCAATAAACTCAAATAATAGGAATTAACATGATAAGCAAAACAATACTATTTGTTATCATGAAAATCAAAGTTCTTAGGCCCCAATGCACAACACAATTCAAATGGTTTATTTTTATATTATATAATCATAATCTTTCAAAAATTATTCTTAGGTAATGTATATTATTTCCCTTTGAAGACTTTTAATAAATAGATGATTAACGTAACACTCCACTTATTGGTGGATTAGTTCATGAAAGATCTTCATAATAGCCTACTAATATGTTGCTCCAGCATATTTTTGCTCGAAGGGCATAGTCTTTTGGAAATATACTCCTATCACAATTCTTAAAGTTGTATACTTTTCATCTTCATTAGCCATTTTAATCTAATTATAACCAAATGATTAATCCATAAAGGAAAATATTGTATGTGAGGAAACAAAATTTAGCATGATTTTAAGTATGGGCAATGAAAGCTCATCTTTAGGATAGGATGTTCTTCTTCTTGAATGACATAATGCTAGTAAGTAAGGCAGGAAAATTTTCTTCTATGATGAAACCAACTTAAATCAATTTCTTGACCTTAATTATAACTTGTTATGTTTCATGTCACATGAGTCAAAGTACTTATTTTATAAAAATTATATCAAGTTGAATTTTAAGTTAATAGATTGCTATATCTAGAGATAATCCATGCATTTCCCCATAACTCTGTGGAAAGTAGTCTTTTAACTTTGAAAGCAACTTGACCATGTTACTTGATTCATCCTCATTCAATAAAGAACTTATAAAGATAGGACAAGAATTTTTTTTTATTTTCCAAGATAATTTATTTTAGTTAATTTACTGTTTATTTGATTTCTTCTTTAAGTTTGGGAGTGCATCCCAAACTTCAGAGCTATCTAGATCATCTGAAGTCTTAAAAAAAATTTGTTAAAGGATTTAATGTTCATTATAAGGAGACTATATAACTCTATATTATTAGTAAGTACTCAGCAATATTTGTCATCATCAAATGGAAAAATTTAACATTTGAAAATAACTATTTTTTATTTTGCTTTATAATACCTAATATTCCACAAGTTCTCAAATTATAGAGCACCATCTTAAGCCCAAGCTATTGGTGTTAAAACCTTGCTTTGCGATAATTTTGATACAAATTGGATACCAGTTAAAAGGAAGTTCTACAATTTCATTCATTAATGGGCCATCATGTGTTACATTCATTTAGAGAATTTTACTACTAGAAGGGAGAAATTTATTACATTTATAATCAAGACCCGTAGCAGGAGCTAAATTAATTAGTAACCCCATATTGATAACCTGAGATAATGGGGTTAGAGTTATATTCTCCACATCCTTCTTAAGCTTATTAAAGATAGACACTTTTGAATTATTTTATCTCTAATATAGACCATATCCTCATTTCTAACTACTTCTAAAGAAAGTTCAAACATTAACTTTATAAACATATATGTATATTCTACATCCAATTTATTTTTCTCAAACAAATATGTTTCATCCTTTAATTTGCATTATAAATCAATATATATTACAAGCATCTTTCCATTTATCAACTAGTTTGAAGTATTTAGAGAAGACTGTCTATGTTCTAGGAAAATAATAATTCACATCTTTATATATTTCTACTTTATGAATTAAGAACAACTAAATATCTCCCTCAATGTAGTGTTCAAACACTCATAAGAGTATTTAATAGGCTGATTGAGAGAGGAAGGCACCATTCAATATTTATGAAGTTAGGATGTACCCAAGGGAGCATTAAAGAAGCATCTAAATTTATAATATGAAACTTTGCCTTGATTTTAAAGTCAATAATTTCTATTAGGCCAAAACTATCTCACATTCTTCATCGAATTCTTGCAACGTCATTTTAAAAGAATTGAGTTTGTGAGTATCCACTATAAGGTAGGAAAGAATTTTAAGAGTCATAATTTTTATCGATGTACCTAAATAAAATAGGACACATCATAGTTTGACATTGTACATATTTATTGAGATATAGAATGTGTGATTATGGTCAACAAATCCCAATAACAAATCATTATGTGGGAATGTTACTCTTATAACCTCTTTGAAGTATAATGCTTCTTCTATCTATACTGATGCTAACTAAGCCATGCAAATTTTTGGATCAAGTAAAGGTTTGATTAAAGCGTCCCTTATTTCTATGGATGGGAATAGAGCATTTAATATACTCAATTTTATAGGTAATTTTTTAGATGGTCTATGACATTGTATTCTACTTTAAGAATTTTTTGATTGGATAAATAGTGACAAAGTTTCAAGATTATGTATGACCTAGATTTCTTTATTTACTTTAGAAGTCCATAGCGGTAGAACTTTACCACTATGAAGATTTACTTGTATTACCATTTCTGGGGAAGATATGAGAATTATCTACTTGTTACACACTGATTACTTTAAACTTTTTACTAGTAAAATGTCAGAATCAGACAACTCAATTTCAATACTAATATGAGCACCCTATATATTAAGAATAGACGCATCACCATTATAAAAATATTGAAGAAATTAATTTCATTCATTTTAGTTTATATCTATTTCCTAAGAACTTTTATCTAATGTAATATTTAAATTATTGAATTTAGGAGCCCGACCTTATGTTTTAATGTTTATAAATATTATTGAATGTTTATTTAGTTTCTCTTACTTTATATACTACATATTTTTCTTTGTGCATCCCTAAAACTCAAACTTTTACATACACAACGAATCATTAGAGAATTAGAGCTCAAGAAAGTGTTTTGTAGGTAACAGCTATTTTGAAAGTGTCTATAATTTACTTTTTCTTGAGTTAATGTCTATAGTATAGTGTATTTTAGCTTTGCAATCATGCACACACACACACACAAGGGGATTGAAAAATAAATATTTTAAATTTTCTACTAAACCTACCGTACAATCCATATCTTACAATATGATCAATTCAAATAGAAATTAATTAAAATGTTTAATTTGAGAGAGAGAAATTTATTTTAGTTATAACTAATTATACTGTACAATTAGCACATTGTATTGGATGACTAGCAATTTTTAAAAACCCCACTATTAGTTCCAACTTACTTGCAACAGGAAATTTTAAATTTTGAAAATTAAATTATTCATAATGTACATATTTTGTTGTCATAGTTAATAAATGTTTACTAATTTAGGTCTAAAGATTAAAGAGTTAAATCATATCTATAAAGGCATTCCTACGAAATTAACTTTTTTATTGAGAATAATTGTTGGGATTATCCAAAATTAGCTCAAGTTATTCCTGAATCCATCGTTACTTAGATCTTACAAATTCCTTTAAATACTGTTGCTGATGATATTTTGTTGTACAATATGGCTAGCAATGGAATCTTCAGAGTTAAGGATGCTTGGAATACTTTTATAACTAAACATACTACTTCTAAAGTCTTTACCATGTTATGACATAAGAGTATTCCTATTGCTATTGCTACTTTCATTTGGAGAATCATGCATAATTATGTGCCTACCGTTGAGATTTTACTGAAAAGAGGTTTTATTTTGGCTTCCAAGCGTCAATGTTTTTACCATATGGAGAATATGCATCATATTTTTAATTTTGGCTCTATTTTTTCTAAGATTTGGATTCATTTTGAGGATATTTTTAAACTTAAACTTTTTAATGGTAATATATCTATCCAGGATGCCCTTCACCTATGGTTCACTAACTTGAGAGGTCATATTACCAACCTCATCCCTTGTCTTATCCTTTGGTACCTCTGGATTACTAGGAATAACTCTGTTTTTAACAATTTTGCTATGAATCATGATCAAATTATCAGAAACATTAAAGATAAAGTTAATAGGATATTTAATGTCAATCTTCTGATCTTTAAGAATTTTAAGGTCTTTCCTATGTTGCTAAGGAATTTGGTATTGTCCTTCAATATAAGTTTAAGTATATGTCACTTAGTTGATTTATTGGATTAAGCCACCTCTAAACATTTTCTAGTTAAATAGTGATGGCTCTATCAAAGAGAAGTCTTGCGATTGTGGTGGTATCATTAGAGATTTTAATGGTAATTTTTTTATTGCTTATGCTAGCCCTCTACTTAGATCCTCTATTAATTTTGCTAAACATTATGCTATCTTATGTGGTTTAAAATTATGCCTTTCCCTGGGTATTGTTAATATTTGGATTGAAGTTGATGCTTTACACACCCTTTTTTTTCTCAAAGATAGTGACGATATAATTTATAGTCCTGAATTATTCTATTTGATTAGGGAAATTAAGTAACCTTTTATCTTCTTTAAGGTTAAGTTGACCCATATCCTTAGAGAAGGAAATGCTTGTGCTGATTGGTTAGCTAATCATGGTTCTAATCTTCAATTTCTTACTGATTTCTCTCATAACCTTCTGCCTTCATATGTTAAAGGAACATTAGATTAGACAAGCTTGGTCTACCATATGTTAGACCTTAATTTTGGTTTTTTTTGCTCAGGTTTTAGCCCGCTAGGTATTATTTTTCTTATTTCGGGCGGTGTGTTTAGTTTATGGCGGTGAATGTTCATTTTAGTGATTATCTTATGTTGTTAAAGGCTCATGGTGATTTTTTTAGTTTTACTAGAAATGATTGTATCTCTATGCATTATAACCCTTATCTTATTTACTGCTCTTCTCTTGCTTCTTCTTTCTTAGGTGGGAGAGGGAGTTGTCAAATTGTGTATATTGGCTTGGTTAATTTTTCTACTTAACTGATCTAGCAATATTATGGGTTAATTAGTCCTGATACTGTCTATTTTCTTTTAATATGGAGAAATTTCTATCATCTTTTGTTTGGTACTCAGTTTAACCTTAGTCTGGGTGTCATTTAAGGAGCTGATGTTCTAAAGATTGGTTCATGTTATTCTAGCTCTAATATCACTGGTTTTCTTCAGTGGTGTGTAAATTTGCACTAATCAATGCAATCTTACATGAGAATTGAGCGGCAGTTGGGCATTTGGCATCATGATTGCTTGGATACTACATATTTTAGCTTGTATCTATTTCTTGATTGGTATTTTAGTTTTCTTGATAGGTTTTGAATTCCAATTTATTTGTTATGGTGTTGTGAGGTAGATTTGAATGATATATTCGTTGAATTTTTTGAATATGTTAAATTTAGTCACTATTTTTACCTGGTTGAGATTTGTTATTTAGCATATATTTATCCTTATATGCTTTTTCTGATCATTAGCCTTGATCAGATTGTTAAGTTGTGTAGAACTAATTTTGTTTGTGGTTTGGTTTGTCCTTCTGATTGCTTGATGCTTACTGGCAGTATACATATTTGCCTCTGCTTTTTCCTTGTGTTGCTCTTGTTAAGGTGAATCTAGGGTTGTTCCTTAATATTTCCTTATCCATATTTTAGATGTTTAGATAATAAGGTGAATCTAGGATTGTTCCTTAATATTTTTTGCTTAAGTTTTTTGATCTCTGAAATCAATTTTTTGGGTGATATGGATATTTTTGAATCCATCTCAAAGGGTTGTTACATATTCCTCTATGGCTTCGTCTATTTTGGATATTGGTTATTTTCTCGAATTTTAATATTAATACTGATATTATCATATTTTCATATGAGCTGAATTTTAACTGCAGTATACATATTTGCCTCTGCTTTTTTCCTTGTTTATTCTGCAGGTTCCTTTTAAAGTTTTTTTTATACTGGCCCAATTTTTTTGGCAGAGAGATTGTGCTTATTGTTTATCAGATGATCTTTCCTATTTTTGGGTGTTGGTTGCTTGCCACCCTTCTAGAATGTTCCTTGGAATTTTTGTACTTTTGATTAGGAGGGAACTTAAGCTCATAGGTTTTTCTTTTAATTTTCTAATAGCTCCTACGATCTATAGCGAGCTCAAGGTTCCATTTTAGGACCTTGTAATCTTTACTTTTATCAATATATAGGCCCCTTTATGGGTTTCCCCTAAAAAAATCAAATCATATCTATATTAATTATAGATCATATAGTCTGATCATGTATAGTATTGTATGAACCACCCAAGGACACTCTAGATGAACTTATGTTCATCCTATATAATCTAGAGATTTATTTGAACTAATTGTACTGTTCAATTAGTTGTATAAGATGATCTAAGATGGCATCGAATTAATTGTATTATATGATTTATAAATTTTTACTATACGAATAGAGTTGACATAATTGATTAATTAGGGTTTTTGGAAGCCCACTATATAAAATCTTGTTATAACATAAGAATATTTCTTTTGGCTATCTTTGGTCATCTATTGGTGGTCCTTGAGAGGTTGTTTCTTTTTGGGAGAGCTCAAAGAGAGGTCTTTGAGCAATGGAGAGAAAGGGTAAGCTTATGTGAGAGGGAGAAGAATATTGAACATGTCAATGGAGTGTGAGAGGGGTTTTCACATGGTTGCTCTGGCCAGCTTGCACCTGAGTTTCTCCATGTGTCATTATTTATCTTAATAGAAGATTTATGAAGGATGGCATGGAAGCTAAATATCATCAGCAAGTTTGTTGCACCTAGGAGGTGAAAGGGATTTTGGATACTTTATCACACTGAGGAGGTGACATAGATTTTTGCTACTTTTCAGTACCTAGGATGTGAATGGGTTTTGAACTACTATACCACCACAAGCAGTGAAAGGGATTTCTGCTACTCTATTTTTGATTGAAAAATATATAAATAGTTTTGAAAAAGATTTAATTTTCTTTGGGAAACTTAAAATTTCTAGAATTTTTAATATTTGAGATCGAACGCTTATTATGAATAATATATCACCTCGAAAGGTAAACATATCATTCCCTAATATGTTCAAATTTAAAAACTTCGAATTTATCCTGATTATCATAGTTGAATTTGAGAAAGAACTATATATGACCCCGAAGGGTCTAAATGAGTATTCAATCAAATATTTAACTACAATAATTTGGATAAGAGGATCATTGATCTCATAATCAAATATACGATAGTAATTGATATATCTTTCCAGAGAAAGAAGTTATCAATCACTATTAATTGTTTGAAAATAAAGATAATGATCATCGAGTTAGATTTTCCCAAAGATAATTTATTAAGATATTTTAAAATTTGATTTTGAAATTTTGTCTAGGTTTCCAAATCTACTAGAAGCGTACGCTCGCATAGTTAATTACATCGTAGGAAACTAGAAAATTTCCTGCAAATACTCTCAATTAAAATAGCGATACAAATTTCATCTTAGATTTCAAAGTTCGGTTTCAAAAGAGGTAGGGACTAGAATTATCAAATGAGAATGGATCTAGATTAAGCAGTTCTTTCTGGAGGTCAAAGGAAGAGGGGTAGAAGGCACTTGGGATTCTGAAATAGTTAAGAAGTGCCCGAGTCTATCCTATGTGTTGGGCCTGAATTTGATTGAAAGAATAATTTAATTTGAATGATCAATTTTATTAGAAAGCAGGAATTAGATTCCCGAAGGTTGAGGTATTAAGATTAAAAGTCTGCCTCAAAACCTAAGTCTAAAGTGGGTACTGAAAATAAGTGACCCGGAACCTAGCTAATGCAATGCAATTTTGGACTTACTCCAGCCTTAATTAGGGAGCCAGCTAAACCACCTAAACGCTTCAAAACTATGTGTCTGGCCCTTTATGAAAGAGTGGGTAGGAAAATTATTTAAGATTAGTTCAAAGAGAGCGTGGCCGACATATAGAGCAGATTCCTAATTGGCCTCTTAAATTATGTTGGGTGAAAAGCTTACACTAGAAATACAATTAAAGATTAGACTCAATTTTAATTTGTTACTAATGTGATGCAAGCTAGTTGACTCGAATGCTTAAAAATCAAGTATGAAGCAGTTTTAAAATTAGGCTTAAAAAATAGGTTTTTCCTTAGAGATTGCACAATATCCCCTTGGACAGAACTTTAGCCTCATAGGCTAGGTGGTCTACCAAAACCCGCAGGCGAGGAGGTGCCTATTGGGCTCTTAAAGGGCCATTTGGATCAAACCTTATTGACTTCATCAACCTGGTTGACCCAGGGTTTAGAAATGGGCTCAACAGATTTGGTTTAACATTCTGAGTCTACTGGTGGTGGTCTCAAGGTCTAGGGAAGCCTTTTGGTCAAAATAACTTGTTTTAACCCTTAAAGGCCTGTTTGGTCAACCTAGGTTGACTTGGTCAACCAGGTTGACCTAGGGGCAAGATTTGGGTCCAATAGGTTGGGTATGATATTTAAAAATTTTTGGAAGTGGTTCCAAGCAAATTTGGAGGTCATTTGATTTGAAATGTGCATTTCAACCCCTTAGGGGTATTTTGGTCATTTTGGCCCCGAGTCAACTGGGGGTGAAAGTGGGTCCAAAAAAATGTAGTTTAATATTCAATAAGTCATAATCAAGGGTCTGGAAGTAATTTGAGGCTTTGGAGAAAGCTCCAAGGTCATAATCCACTGGGTGGAAAGTCCAGTGGCATAGATTATAAATATTTAAAGGTTTTACAGTCTTTGGAAATCAATTCCACTTCTAGGGTTAGATACCTTATTATGAGCTCAAAATTAGAGGGTTGCCTCTAGAAACATGTCACATTAGTATGCCTCTGACAGACTCTGAATCAGAGGTCATTTGATTGGGTTTTGAAGTATTCAAAAGTTCACTAAAAAAGGCTTTCAGGACCTAAGTCTTCAGTCTTGGATTTGGGTCAGGATTTCTAGATTTGAATTGGATTTTAGAATTCAATGACTAGATTTGAATTACCCAAATCATTAAAAATCAATTGAATGACTTTATTGATTGGATGAGATTAGTGCCTGATAGAAGGCTGGATTATGGTTCAAGCTAGGGCTTGGATTTTGACCTAGATTTAAGTTTGGATTTTAGTTAAAGTTTGAATTGAATTGAGGTCTAGATTAACATGAGTTCAAGATTGATTTAAAGTTTAAATTGATCATAGAATTTGAGTTAACCCAATGTTTGAATAGATCTAAGGTTTTAGAGGATCCTAAGACCTAGAGGGATCCAGAGCCTGAGTAGATTTGAGCTTTGAGTTGATTTGAGGTTTGAATTGATCTAAGATGCAGATTGGTCCTAAGATCTAAATTGATCTAGGGTCTAAATAAATCTTAGAGTTTGGAGTTTGGCAAAAGCATAGGATCTAGAGTAGATCCTAGGGTATGGAGTCTAGGAGAATCCTAGGGTCTAGAACCTAAGAGAATTCTAAAGTATAAAAGTCCTAAAGTTAGTGGTTTAAAAGAATCGTAAGATCTAGATAGATCTAAGGATCTAGATTAAGTTGATCTAAGATCAAAGTTGAACCTATTACCTGGATTCATCTGAAGTCTGGATTGGGTCCTAATGACCCATACAAAAATGAGGTGCACAAATGGACCCCCAATATGTGTAATAGAATGAAATTCTATTGCACATATTGGCGTTGACCGAATTAAATGGTCAAGTCTGGAACATTGATCCTAAGGGATGGTAAAATTTTATCCCTAGGGAATGGGGGTTTTAATTGACTTTACGGTAGTGCCACAGAGGGCATACTTTACCACTAATAAGTCTATTCCTAAGGGTAGGGGAATCTTAAACTTAAAGGAAGGGGAGTCTGGATGATCCTATAGAAAGAAGAAATTTCTAACTAGAGAAGATTGAGGTTGAGTTTTAATACTAGGGTAGTGCCATGAGGGACATACTCTACCACTAGTAGCTCTAATCCTAAGGGAAGGAAGAAGAACCTAGCCCTAAAGAAAAGAAGGTTTGATTTTAGAATTTGAAATTGAATCCAGGACGGTGCCACAGGGGACTTATTCCATCACTGGGGAGTCTAATCCTAAGAGGAAGAGAATACTTACTCTAAGGAAAAGAGAACTGGATGATCTCATGGGAAGGGAGTATTACTTCCTATAGGAGATCAAGCTTAAAGTTTTGAATTTTTAAGCTAGAATGGTGCCATAGAGGGCGTTATCCATCACTAGTAAATCTAATCCTAAGGAGAGATAGTACGATGACTCACATCTATCCTTAAGGAAAAGAAGACTAGAGGACCCTAAGGGAAGGAATCATTACTTCCCATATAAGGTCAGATCTAGATTTTGAACCTAGGATGGTGCCATAGAGGGCATTCTCCCTCACTAGAAGATCTAATCCTAAGGAAAGAAAGTGCGATGACTCACATTTATCCTTAAGGAAAAGAAGATTGGAAGATCCTGTGAGAAGGAAGCATTGCTTAGCAAAGAATCGGGTCTATATTTTGAACCTAGGATGGTGCCACAAAGGGCATGCTACATCACTAGAAGATATAATCCTAAGGAAAAAAAAGCATGATGACTCACATCTGTCCTTAGGGAAAAGAAGACTGGAAGATCCTGTGAGAAGGAAACATTGCTTCGCACAGAATCGGGTCTGGAGTAATCGTATATGAAGGAAACTTGTTTCACACAGAGGATCGAGTCTGGATGATCATATGTAGAAAAAATTTGCTCTATATAGAGGATCAGGTCTGAATCTTGAAAACTTAAGACTAGGATGGTGCCACAGGGGGTAGGATCCATCACTAGCAGGTGATGATATTAAAAGGAGATTTGCTCTATATAAACCAAGATTGAATTTTGAAAATTTGGGATGGTGCCACGAAGGGCATTATCTATCACTAAATGATCTTATCTTAAGGTGAGAAAGCATGGTGACTTACATTTAACCTTAAGAAAAGAGAAACAGGATTTTGAGATTTAAACATTTGAACAAAATTGAGTCAAATTGATTTTAGAATTGAAAATTTTATTGATTTAAATTTGAGCTACATCAAGCATAGTATCTCTTTAGGAATTGCCCATTTACAGGAAGCATTAGGTGATTTCCTTTACAATCCACTAGCTGATACAAGCCTCCTTCGTAGACTGTTTCCACTATGAAGGGTCCTTTCCTGGTTGGTTCAAACTTCCCACTGATCTTTCGGTGAGCTAAGATAGGCCTCCGAAGAACCAAGACCAAGTTACATACTCTGAGGGTTCTAGGTCACACTAACTTATCGTGAGCTTGAACCATTTTGACTTTATAGAGTTTTAGATTTTGCTGGGCTTGGAGACGACGTACTTCAAGACCCTCGAGTTCTTCTAGTCAAAGTTCTGCATTCTGTTCTATGGTAATCTTATTTTGAATTGTGTTCTGAGCGAAGGGGTTTGAATTTCCAGAGGGAGTATGACCTCGGAACCATACACTAGTGCAAATGGTGTATATTGGGTTGGGGTTGGATATGTGGTCCGATAGGCCCACAAAGCTTCCACTAACCTCTCATCCCACTAACGTTTATTATCATCTAGGGTCTTTTTGATGATTTAAACTAGGGTTTTATTTAAGGCCTCAGCCAATCCATTAGCTCGTGGGTAATAGATTATTGAGTATCTCTAATAAATACCATGGAGACTTATAAAGTTATTGATCTTTCTAGACTTAAAAGCAGTCCCATTATCAGATATGATTCTACGGGGTATGCCAAATCGATATACGATATGGTCATGAAAGAATTTCATTACATGGTATGATGTTATATTTTTAAGTGGAACCGCTTCTGCCCACTTTGAAAAGTAATCAGTTGTTGCAAAGATGAAGCGATGACCCCTTGAAGAAGGAGGGTCAATTGGCCCGACGATATCCGTGCCCCAACTTTTGAAGGGCCACAAAGCTATCATATAGTGCAACATGTTAGGAGGCTGATGTAAAACCACACCATGAACCTGACACTGATGACAACACTTTGTAATTTTCATGCAATCGTCAATCATCATAGGCCAGTAGTAACCAAGTCTCTTGATTTTCATTTTCATCTTAGGATCCGATTGATGAGCACCACACAGTCTAGAATTAACTTCATTAATGATCTTCAGGGCCTCTCATTTGTCTAAACAACGGAGCCACATCTGATCGAACGATCATCAGTACAACGTATTGTTGACTAGTGCGTAAGATAGGGCACATTTCTTGATTTGATTAGCAAGTGACCTATCGTGGGGAAGCTTGCCTTCTTGAAGATACTTGGCTATTGGATATGTCTAATCTTCCTCTTCATCGACTGCTGAAGAGGTAGAAAAGACCTTGGGAGATTATTTATTGAGGTGCTCCAAATCTGTAGGAGACAGGACTTGATGACCCTGCACTTTTATAGGGATAGAGTCCTCTTCTGGGCAGGAAAATTTATTCGCAAGCTTTGCTAGGGCATCCATAGAAGAATTGGTTCTACTAGGAACCCTATACATAGTTATAATGGGAATTTGCTCGAGCAAGTGCATTGTGTACTACTGGTATTTAAGGAGTTTAGGATTCAAGACCTTATAGGTCCCTGCAATCTGGTTGATCACCACTTGAGAGTCACCGTAAATCTCTTTAATCTCCATCAGTATTGTAAGTTCCAAGCTAGTTATCAAATCTTCATACTCAGCCATGTTGTTCATACAAGGTTCTGATAAGTGGTAGGAAAAGTGCATCATTCCTTTATTCGGTGTTATAAAACTAGGCCAACTCCTGCTTTTCCAGGAATAGAAAATTGAGGTGTTTTGCCCCACTGAGAGGACATTGCACCATCAAAATACATTTCCCAGGTTTGAGTATTAGATTCCTCGAAACTCATGATTTTCTCATCAGGTAAATCATCATTCAGAGGAGATTCCATCGGTAGCGGATGTGCTGTAAGAAAGTCGACGAAGGCCTACCCTTTCACAGCACACAGGGGAATGAATGTGATTTCAAATTGAAATAATATCATAGACCAACGAACCAGACGTCCTGACAACGTGGGCTGGATTATAAGATATTATAGGGGTTTGACACTGGAAATCAAATTAACTTGATGAGAAAGTATGTAGTACCTTAGTTTTTGTGATGCAAAAATTAAAGCAAGGCAATGTTTCTTGATCGACAGATAGTGGATTTCCGTTAAAGTAGTCTCGGACTCAGGTAGTAAAGAGGATTCTATTTTCCCTTGTCAATGACTGGAGCTAGGAGGGCCTCAAGAAATTCGTCAAGGGCTACAGTGTAAAGGTTTAAGGGTCTCCCCGGAATGGGGGCTACTAAAACTGGCAGATTTGTCAGGTACTGTTTAATATTTTTAAAGGCAGATTGACATTTCAAATGAATTTGGCATACTTTTTAGCTAGGACAGAGAATGGTTAACATCTTCTAGAATGATTGGAAATGAATCTTCTTATATACGCCAGCCTACCCTGAAGAGATCTCAGTTGAGTGAGACTCTTAGGAGGCGGCATATTTAAGATAGCTTCGATTTTGGCAGGATCAATTTCCATTTTGCGGTGCCTAACTACGAAACTAAAGAATTTCCCTAACGTGATGCTGGAAGAGCACTTCGAAGGATTCATTTTGAGATCGTAGCGATGTAACTCTCAAAGATAGTTCTTAAGTCATAAAGATGGGCATCTTTCAGTCTGCTCTTCACAACTAAATCGTCGATGTAGCACTCGACTTGATTATGGATTAAGTCATCAAAGATATGAGTCATGGCCCGCTGGTAGGTTACACTTGTATTTTTAAGGCCAAAAGGCATCACTTTATAACAAAAGATCCCTATAGGACTTCTAAATGCAGTGTTTCTCTTATCTTCTGGGGCCATCTTGATTTGATTATAACCAGACAAGCCATCCATAAAGGGGAAAATGACGTGCGAAGAGACAATGTCCACAATGAGTTTTGGTATTGATAAAGGAAATTCATCCTTAGGACATGCCTTGTTCAGGTCTCTATAGTCAACACTGACTCAAATTTGACCATTCTTCTTTCGTACAGGCATGACGCTGGCTACCCAAGAGGGATATTGTTCCTCTCAAATAAATCTAGCCTCAGCCAATTTCTTAACTTCAATAATGACTTGTTGTTTGATCTCGAGATGCATTCGTCATGGATCTTATTTTAAGGGAATGGCATCATGCCAGATTCTAAGTTTATAGACTGCTATGTCGGCAGACAATCCTGATATTTCATCATATGTCCAGGTGAAGCAATCCTTAAACTCAGATAGAAGTTGAATTAGATCCTTAGACTCATCCTCAGTCAACAAAGAACTCATGAAAGTGGGGCGAGGGTCATCCTCTATTCCAAGGTTGATTTTTTTAAGTTCATTAACTAATTATTTAATTTCTTCTTCAAATTTAGGGGGTGCATCCTGAACCTAAAGTTTGTCAGAATCATTTAAAGTCTCCAAATAAAGTCTATCGAGTGAATTGACAACTTATATAGGGACATTTTTAAATTCAAGATAACTAGTTACCATTAAACAGAATTCATCATCGTTAAATGACCTAATGGTAACCAAATCGATACCACTTAACCAATGTTTATTAAATTTTGAATTCCAGAGACTTTCGTGGTATCTAGCATGACCCTTAGTCCATTGACTTGGAGCCAAACCTTTAGAGATAAGAGATTTAACACCAGCAGGAAAGTAGCTAAAAGGTAATTCCATTAATTCATTGAAATTTACCTCCTCAAGGGTTACATCATCTTCATTCCTTGAGGAGGAAGAGCCAAAGAAAAACTACTAGACTTTCCTTACTTCTCTATCCATGTTAGGTGCATCTTTAATAACTAATCCTGAGACCCTGTTAGTAGACAGTGGGGTTAAGGTTAAGGATTTAAATGCCCTATTAAGCTTTTCATATAAACTCAATTCAAGCTCGTCACTTTGAATTTTTGTTGTTGTACCCTCCTAGTCGCTATCTGATTCTAAAGTGAGATCAAACTTTGGGGTAGGATTGATTTTCATATTCTCAAAAGCAATTCTGGCACCCCTTTTTCTTGGTTCTTCATCAGAACTTGTTTCAAGATTGACGTATATTGGGGGATTTCTTTTCTCAACTGAAGGGCGACCTCGACCACGTGCTCTTTGGGCCATCCTCCAACCTCTTTGAGGTAAACTATTTGGTGGCCTAAAGACCATGCGCTCGACATCATCTTTGCTACTTGAATTTTATCTTTTTTTATTTTTAACTTTTTCTTTTCTTAACCTTTGAACTGCTTTTGAACTTTGATTTTCTAGTTTTTCCTCCTTGATGTTGATCTCTACCTTAGAACAGGTAATGGACCCCTTAGGTACGTAGTACACCGCATCTTCATAAATCCTGATCTCTTGAATAGAGAATGGTTGTAGATCACCCTTAATTTCAAATTAAATGCCATCTCGTTGGTATCTGATGCATTGATGTAGGGTGGAAGGAACCATTCTATATTCGTGGATCTAGAGCCTACCTTAGAGCGCATTAAAGGATGTTACCGAATCTATTATATGAAATTTCACTTCGATTTTTAATTCTTCTATCTCCAAAAGAAGAGTAACTGAACCTAAAGCCTTCTCGCTTTTTTCATTGAACCCACAAAGCACTAACTTGTCAGTTAAGATCTTGCTAGTATCAATTCTAAGGTAGGCGAGAGTCTTTATGTTCATCATGTTGACCGATGCACCCAGATCAACGAGAACTCTTGATAACTTGGATTTGCCCACATTTATTGTGATATAAAGTGGACAATTATGGTTGGTAGTTCTGAGGAGTCTATCTATGTCGAAGAAGGTAACTCCTAGGATTTCCTTGAAGTGCAAAGCTTCTTCCTTGAAAGTTGAAACTAATTGAGCTAAGTAAATCTCTAGGTCAAGAAGTGCTTTAATTAGAGTCTCCCTCATCTCTTTTAAAAGGACAAGGGCATCATAAATTCTCAACTTAGTAGGTAACTTCCTAAGGTGAGCTAAGATATTATAATCAACACTTGAGACATTAATATCAGGACCTGATGGATTTGAAGGAAGTGGAGTTGATCATTGAGCAGGGATTTGAATCAGATCATCAGAAATAACTTGTTTTCCTTTATCTTGAGGAGGTAGCCTAGGGGGTAAGACCTTAACACCACATAGTTGTACTTACATAATTTCATCAAAAGTATTAAATACAGGGAGATCTACGCTCTCCTTAGGCGATTGATTGTCGTTAACTGAGCGGGAGTCCAAATCTAAAAAGTCTATCATGATAGGAATCCCTTGAAAGTTAATTTTAGGGATTTTACCATCTGATAAGACATTAGATTCATTTCTCCCTTGAAGAGTTAAATCTGGGAAGCTGAGTGCTTGAATTTCTTGATTGATCTCAGCTTGTTCTTAATTATTTTCAATAGAAGAGTCATTTAAGATTTCATTCACAGTAGTAATCATCATAATTTGAGCAGAAGGATCAGAATTTTTATTCAATTTTTGACCATTTGCCTTTGATGGGGCAAAGTAAAAGTCAAATAACATCAATGGTGACAACAGTTTTGAGCCACCATCCACCACTTTTACATATCTCTCATCACAAGATTTCCTCTTTATAGAAAGTTCACTCTTTTCTTTTTTATTTGATACAGTAGTTCCTATGACTACTGGAGAGAAAACTGTCCCAACATGCTCCTGCGAAGCCTCGAGGTCAATCTCCCAGATTGGGTCCCGGGCTCTCATCGATAACTGTTGAGAAAGATGAAAAGATTTGTTAATTGACTTTTTAAATGCCCAGGATAGTGCTATATCCCAACCATCTTCAAAGGATAGAGAAAAGTTTGAATTCTTACCTGAAATGGATTTGACAGACCCCTAATCTGGATTCACCAGGTACTCCTTTGGAATAATAATGTTACCTTGACAAAAATTCTTTTCGAACCAATCCTTGAAAATAATGCAATCTTTGATTGTATGGCCTAACATGCGATGGTAGGGGCAAAAAGTTGGATCATCCTTCTTATTTGCCTCTTCTGACTTCTTAGCCTCCGACAATAAAAAATTTGGCATCTTCTGAAGACTCTTGAAGATCTTTCTCATAGACACCCTTTTAAATGGATATGTACGAGCCAATCTCTCTTTAAAAGAAATCGGGTGAGAATCTCTTGTAGGTTGAGAGGTTACCTGAAAAGGTGAAGATCTTTGAGTTTGTTGAAATAGAGGATTACTGGACTGCACATTCATTAGTTTCTTCCCCTTATCGACAGCTGAAACCATTGTTGTTCTCTTTTCAAAGGACTTCAATGGTTTACTAGCTTTCTTCTCTTTAGTAGAATCCTTCAGGAATGTCATTTTAGAAGCCTCTTCCTATAGATTACTAGCCTTATTCAAAAGTTTTTCAAAGGTTTTGATAGTGAAACCCTTCAGAAGAAAAGAAATAGGCCTGTGGTTATTCTTTAAAAGAATCTCCACTGTTTGTTGCTCTTATAATTAGGGTTCACACTTCATCGAGAGGTTTCGTCACCTCAAGATGTACTCAACCAAAGACTCGCCTAGCTTTTGTTTTTCAATGATGGGATCACCAACGGTTACAAACTGCTGAGCTCCTGAGAATCTCTTTAAGAATAGACTCTCGAGCTCTGTGAATGTTCTCATTGAACTATTAAGTAGATTCTCATACCACTCAAAAGCAATACCAAAAAAATTACTCATAAACTAGCAAAAGAGTAGAGCATCTGACCCTCTAACGTTGCAATAGCTCGCTCGAACGTGGGCTTGGTGCTGTCTTGGGTTTTCTAAACCACTAAAAACATTGAATGAATGTGGCATAAAGCCTTTAGGATAAGAGACTAAATCAAATTCTTCAGGGTAAGGTCTACCCTTTAGTATAGATGTAGTGCCTTGAGAGTGGGCTAAGGCGAACCTTACTTGGGTCTCAATCATTTGGCGGATATCTTTATCGACTAGAGAAGTTGGGGAAGTAACTTTTGGAGTTCTGGGGCTTGATTCCATCTTCCTGCTATGCTCGCCCACTGTATGTATTATAGGTTGCAACAGCTCGAACTGAGATTATTGAGCTTTAACCAACTAATTCTGTATTTATTCCATCTTAAGCATCATCTGCTCAATTTTACCCTCCAGACCCTTAATGTACTCATCTTTTTCATTTAACTTGATTGAGACATCTGTGTCAGAGTCTATAACTGTAGATACTTCCTCCTAACTAGATCGGTGTTTTGAGAGTTTAGCATCTTTATTTAATGATCAAGTTTCAACCATACAGATGTCTCCAGCTAAATCTTCCATTATTAAATCATCAGCCTCTAGTTTGAAGGCTTTGATTACCTTCTTCTTAAGTAAATCCCTGATCTCCTGGACCACCTCAACGACTGGTCTACCCTCAATTGACTCAATATTGATGGGCAAGTATCCTTTATAGTTGATCATTTCTTCAACCTCTTCACTTCCCAACTTGGCAAGAACTTCTTAAACTTTTAAATCATCAGCAGTATGTTCCACTACTAACTGATCTAGCATTTCTTAATCATCATCAGGAACTATCCCTTCCCCTCCAATTATCCCAAGGTTGGTAGTCGCAAGGGTGACATCCTTAGTAGGGTGAGGGATATCAAACTTAACAGGTGACGAAGGAGTTTGACAGGAGGGAACTTCAACATCTATGAGAGTATAATCCTCACATCCCTGAACGGGGAGTCGGGGGACCTTAACAGGTAATAGGACTAAATCGATAATCTGAATTCCAATAGATCTGCTCAACTTCCTTGGCACATATGGTTCAACTGAAAGCATGGGCCTCTTGCCCTTGACATCAACTGGCTGAAGATCTTTCAGAATTCCTTTCGACTTGGCTACCACAAGGGCAACCTCGGAGAGTCTTCAAGGGGGAACTAGAGGTCCACCGTTGAGAGAGTGACCCCTACTAGATCCAGTTAGGACTATCTCCTCTATTTTTGTAGATGGGAGACGAGGCACCCA
The DNA here is from genome assembly GCA_019925795.1 of Dendrobium chrysotoxum. Taxonomy (NCBI): domain Eukaryota; kingdom Viridiplantae; phylum Streptophyta; class Magnoliopsida; order Asparagales; family Orchidaceae; genus Dendrobium; species Dendrobium chrysotoxum. The sequence goes on from CM034315.1 coordinate 44,585,664, forward strand.
GTGATACCCATCCACCAAAACTGAGGAAATGGGTTGTTTAATAAACTGTTTGTTTCTCCTCACTAGCTGAGGAGTCAGGTTCCTTGCTTCAGACCTTTCTTCTTTTAACACTTTCTTCTCAAGCTTATATGAGATCACCCATTCAGGTTTCTCACATATTGTTCTTTGGTCCGATCTGTTTCAGCAGCATAGGTGTGGATGATATTTCTCAGCATCCTTGTTCTTAAAGTGTGCTTCTCCTTTGTGGTTCTCTTGACAGTGTAGTCAACAGGGCTAGGTCGAGAACTAGCAATCCATGAAACGCTATCCTCCCTGGCGGTAGCTACGAGGGGGTGAAAATAACTACCTTTTAGTTGTGGAGAAGAGGTAGGAATAGGCGGCTCCTTAACAGCCTCAGGCTATACTAGACTTAAAGCCTTTTGCTTAGCAATCTTTCTAAACATAGTGATTTTTTTCCTCACCCTTCTTAAGTAGTTCTCCCGGGCATTCTTAGTGCCGAACAGCGCTCTTGAATTGGAGGATCCCTTCTCAATAATGGACTTAATTTTAGGCTTCTTTTCCTCACTTTGGACTGAGGGTGTAGAAGGTGTAAGGGTAGCACCTACTGCCAACTCTAGCATGGGGGAAGGTCATTTCTTGCCCCCACTGCTAACTCAACAATTGGTCCATTCTCGCCCTCAGAAGCGAGGTTAATGATTATCCCACTATTCATAGATAATTTCAAAGACTTGAATCCCATTCCAAACTGAATAGCACTGCTGTGAATTAACTCTTTGACTTGAAGGTCACGGTCAATAGAGAACAAAAGTTTGCTAGCCAATGTAAAGGATTTGATTGTCTAAAATTTGATAGAGAAGATTTGAATCAAAATTTTGAACTTGAAAATTCACAAGAATATTTTCTATATTTTACCATATAAATTGAATTATAAGAACTATAACCCGAAACATGATGATAAAATATAAATATCAATTTTGACATGAAGAAAATTTGAATTTGCATTGTATATATTTAACTACAAGAGAATGTTGTAGGAAGACATATAGCAATGATGCTTTGGATTTTACTTGAACAGATTTGACTGGAGATTTAAACTAAGGTTTGAAATTATGAGAATGGAAAGATTTTACCTGAATACTGAAACTCAATAAGTTGAATTTGATTTCAACTTCATGGTTAACAAATTTCAAAAAAATCAAGAAATTTCAGCTCGACTCTCCTACCCCTCTAAGTAGTCTAGGGATAAGATGTCAAAGACTTGATTTAGTAGAAAGATTGAATCTTTGAATCTAAATTTAGAAGTGATTGAATTTGCATTATACATGTCATACTACAAGAGAATGTTGTAGTAATGCATGAGACAATGAAGGTTGGATTTGATTTAGAAAGGAATTTCAGTAACTCAAAAATTCGGTACATCTCCCCTTATTTTTTGAAACTTGAGGTGTTGAATTTGCATTCAACATGATGATTTACAAATTTTAGGGAAGATGCTACAGAAATGAACTTGTCTTTTTTATCTTGTCGAAGGTAAAATGTAAGAGTTCAAATATTTGAGGGAATACTGAAATTAGACATCAATTTTTGGAAGAAGTTAGACTTATGTTGTCGAAGTTAATCTTACAAAATATATTGTAAGAGAATATACGACAAACGACGATTAAAGTTGAAGAAGTTAAAAGGATGTTTTTGAAAACTTGAGATTCCGGCAGCATCTCCCCTTATTTTTGAAACTCGAGGTGTTGAATTTATATTCAACTCAACGGTTTACTATTTTTAGAGAAGAGCTAAAGAAAACAACTTGACTCTTTTATCATGATAAGTGATTTAGGGTGAAATGTCAAAAATTGAATCGACCGGAAAAAATAAAGGTGCATTGCATATATACAACTACGATGATTATTGTAGGAGGATACATTGTAATGATCGCTAAAATTGAACAATTTGGAAAAGGAAAAAATTAGAAATCCGGTAGCATCTCCCCTTATTTTGGAACTCAATGTGTTGAACTTGAGTTCAACAAAAGTTTCGCAAAATTTTAAATAGGGAGATGCTAAAAAGTTGAACCAACTCTTTCATCCCGACGAATGATTCAGGATTGAAATGTCAAAGATAAACTTTGCCAGAAGTATTGAATTTTAACTTGAATTTGAAAATGAATTTCCCACATAATCATGTATATTAGATTGTAGGAATTATAATCTTATATATAATGATGTTGGGCATAAGTCACTAGGAGTTTGAGAAAGACTTATTATTTAATGAGAATGTTTGAAAATGTTTGACTTTGAAATTGAGGGACTTTTTATAAGTTATATAACTTAGCATGCCATTGATTAATCTAAGCACGTGAGTTTCCTAACATTTATAGAAATGTTTGGATAGGATTTGGCTTGACACTTTTGCTCTACCAATTAACTTGGAGGAAAAAATGTCAAAGCCCAACATTGAGGGAGGTTTCCTACACTCATCTCTCTTTTGATATGTCTTAATTGAGTTGGCCGCACTCACCCAATAGAGAAATGGGAGAGGGACCAAAGGAGGGAAGGGTAGTCAAAACTACCGATGCAGCAAAATTCGTAGTGCTATTAAAGATGGAGAGAGAGATACTCCGCAGGGAAGTCGCCATTTTTTGTTTTTCTTGAAATTATATAAATAGTTTTGAAAAAGATTTAATTTTCTTTGGGAAACATAAAATTTCAAGAATTTTTAATATTTGAGATCGAATGCTTTTTATGAATGATATATCACCTCAAAAGGTAAATATATCGTTCCCTAATAGGTTCAAATTTTAAAACTTTGAATTTATCCCAATTATCATAGTTGAATTTGAGAAAGAACTACATATGACCCTGAAGGGCCAAAATAAGTATTCAATCAAATATTTAACTGTAATAATTTAGATAAGAGGATCACTGATCTTATAATCAAACTTACGATAGTAATTGATATATCTTTCCAGAAAAAGAAGTTATCAATCACTATTGATTGTTTAAAAATGATGATAATGATCATCGAGTTTGATTTTCCTAAAGATAATTAATTAAGGTTTTTGAAAATTTGATTTTGAAATCTGGTCTGGTTTTCCAAATCTCCTACGAGCACAAACCCTCGTAGTTAATTACATCGTAGGAAACTAGAAAATCCCCTATACATACTCTCAATTAAAATAGCGATACGAATTTTATTTTAGATTTTAAAGTTTGGTTTCAAAAAAGGTAGGGTCTAGAATTTTCAAAAGGGATTGAATCAAGATTGAGCAGTTCTTTCTGGAGGTCAAAGGAAGAGGGGTAGCAGGCACTTGGGATTCTGAAGTAGTTCAGAAGTGCCCCAGTCTATCCTATGTGTTGGGCCTGAATTTGATTGAAAGAAAAATTTAATCTAAATGATCAATTTTATTAGAAAGTGGGAATTAGATTCCCAGAGGTTGAGGTCTTAAGATTAAAAATCTGCCTAAGAACCTAAGTCTAAAGTGGGTACTAAAAATCAGTGACCCGGAACCTAGCTAATACAATGCAAATTTGGACTTACCCTGGCGTAGATTGGGGAGCCAGCTAAACCGCCTAAATTCTTCAAAACCATATGTCTGGTCCTTTATAAAAGAGTGGGTAGGAACGTTATTTTAGATTAGTTCAAAGAGAGCAGGGCCGACATCTAGAGCAGATTCCTAATTGACACCTTAACTTATATTGTGTGAAATGCTTAAACTAGAAATGCAATTAAAGATTAGACTCAATTTTAATTTGTTACTAATACAATGCATGCTAGTTGACTCAAATGCTTAAAATCAAGTATGAAGCTATTTTAAAATTAGGATTAAAAATAGGTTTTTACCTAGAGATTGCATGATATCCCCTTGGACAAAACTGTACCCTCATAGGCCAGGTGGTCTGCTAAAACCCGCAGGCGGAGAGGTGCCTATTGGGCTCTTAAAGGGCCATTTGGGTCAACCATAGTTGACTTGGTTAACCCAATTGACCCAGGGTATAGAAATGGGTTTAACAGATTGGGTTTAACATTCTGAGTCTACTTGTGGTGGTCTCAAAGTTTAGGGAAGTCATTAGGTCAAAATGGCCTGTTTTGACCCTTAAAGGCTAGTTTGGTCAACTTAGGTTGACTTGGTCAACCAGATTGACCCAAGGTCTAGATTTGGGTCTAATAGTTTGGTTTGATATTTGAAAATTGTTGGAAGTAGTTCCAAGCAATTTGGAGGTCATTTGATTTGAAATGTGCATTTGAACCCCTAAGGGGTATTTTGGTCATTTTGACCTCGGGTCAACTGGGGGTCAAAGTGGGTCCAAAAAATGCAGTATAATGTTTAATAAGTCATAATTAAGGGTTTGGAATTGATTGGAGGTTTTGGAGAAAGCTCCAAGGTCAAAATCCACTGGGTGCAAAGTCCGGTGGCATAGACTATAAATATTTGAAGGTTTTACAGTCTTTGGAAATCAATTCAATTTATGGGGTTAGATACCTCAAAATGGGCTCAAATTTAGAGGGTTGCCTCTAATGACATGTCACATCAATATGCAACTAACAGAATTTGAATTAGAGGTCATTTGATTGGGTTTTGAAGTATTCAAAGGTTAACTTAAAATGGGTTTCAGGACCTAAGCCTTTAGTCTTGGATTTGGGTCTGGATTTCTGGATTTGAATGGGATTTTGGATTTAAATGACTAGATTTGAATTACCCAAATCAATATTAATCAATTGAATGACTTTATTGATTGGATAAGATCAGTACCTGATAGAAGGACAGATTAAGGTTCAAGCTAGGGTTTAGATTTTGACCTAGATTAAAGTCTGGATTTTAGTTAAGGTTTGAATTGAATTAAGGTCTGGATTAACTTGAGTTCAAGATTTATTTGAAGATTAACTTGATCATAGAATTTGAGTTAACCCAAGGTTTGAATAGATCAAAAGTTTAAGAGGATCCTAAGACCTAGAGGGATCTAGAGCCTGAGTAGATTTGAGCTTTGAGTTGATTTGAGGTTTGAATTGATCTAAGATCTAGATTGGTCCTAGGATCTAGATTGATCTAGGGTCTAAATTGATCTTAGAGTATGGAGTTTGGCAAAATCCTAGGATCTAAAGTAGATCCAAGGGTCTGGAGTCTATGAGGATCTTAGAGTCTAGGAGGATCCAAGGGTCTAGAACCTAAGAGAATTCTAAACTATAGAAGTCCTAAAGTTAGAGGTTTAAAATAATCCTATGATCTAGATAGATCTAAGGATCTAGATTAAGTTGATCTATGATCAAAGTTGAACCTATTACATGGATTCATCTGAAGTCTGGATTGGGTCCTAATAATCTCATACAAAAATGAGGTCAACACTCTACCACATGGAGGAGGTGAAAGAGATTTGAGTCTGTAGGGGCTTCTCTACCTAGCCAAAGGGTTGAAGGAGTGTCACTATTGGACGTAGGTTATGTTAACTAAACTACTATAAAAATTTGGTTTACATTCTTTTTCATTTTATATTTACTTTCATCAGTATTTACTTTCCAGAATATTTATTATTTTGCAACTTGGGTTGAGCTTAATTTTCATTGTGATACATATTCGTTATGGTAGATTTTACTTGAACATTGTTTTAAAAGAAACAAAAAATAAAATAAAATAAGTAAAAGAACAAAAATTCTGTAATTTCATTTTTTGAGGACAAAGTCAAAAATAAAAAAAAATAGTATTTTTTTATAATCTACTTTTGCCTTTAAATTTGAATTTATTTCTAATAAAATGGATTTATGAAAGAAAAAAATTTAATTCCAATTCACCCCTCTTAGTGTGCCATTTTAACATTTAATTAGTTTCGTAGCCAACCATTAAACTTTCACAAGTCTTTTTATAATGATCATCAAATATTGTCAAGATATACACATAATCTTTCTTCATTATCTTCTTAGCCCCAAGCGGGATGAAGTTAAAGTCAAATGGGTATATGGAATTAGGGATTTAGGTCCCCCATCTATAGAGTACAATTTTTTCTGTTACATATTTATTTATTCTTTTATTCTCCTCCTTCTTTGGAGCTATAAAAGTCTAGCAGGCATGGATGTTCTTAGACTCTTTAGGAGGACTTATATCTAGACCTTCTTCAGAAGCTACCAAATTAACCTGTAAAAGTTTTTATGCTCATTGAGATACTTGAAGACATGAACAATACATTTTATTTAGATTTCTTTTAGAAGAATGAGATAAAACAGCATCCCATTCATTAGGCTAACAAATCAAGCACTTAGTAGATCTCTATATTTAATCTACTAAGTACTCCTTGGGAATCATAAGTGCCTCTAATTTAATGTTCTTTTTATGACACTCCTTCAAAATGATGGAATTTTAAAGCTCATGATCCAACATCAAGGGATATGTACAATAATTAGGGTCCCCATATTTGCCCACTTCATGCACCCTGTTAAGGTCTGGTAATCTAAACTTTGATTTCTTTAAGAGGTTCTTAAAAAATCTTTAAAAGGCGCCTCTTTTAGATGAATAAATTATAAGTGTAAATAATGCATTATTTTATGTGTTATATTTTAAATAAAAATGTGTTATTCTAGTTGTGATGTGTAGAAAAAATATAAAAAGGGCACAAAATTCTAAGCCTCATATAGTGTCGCGTCATCAAACAAATCAATGCCACAACACAATTAAAGACACTGGCAGAGTGCCACAACATGGACACTGTGATGCCAACTTCTTTGTTAGCTAATGCCACAACACATTAAATTATCATCTTTGCAGTGCCGTACTCTCTGTCTTCCAACATTGTACCATCATAATCAATAACGCCTTGATGCCAAAATTACCCTTTTGGAGACACAACATTCGAAAGTCAATAGCACCATTGCATAGCATTTGTAACCTCCGAAGGGCACGACTTGTTAGCAAAATGACATGACAATTCTCTAAGTAACAAATTGACATCATTAAGTGTCGTAATGGAGCCAAAATAGTAGGGCAACAATAATAGTTTGCTTGATGGGCATAGCAGCATTGTTCTTCTAAGCGATGCAGTGCCATTTACATACTTTATGTTTTCCTATAAGTATTCATTGTATTATATTTGTAAGTGAGTTCAGTCACTTATTTAATTGTAAAACTTTTCGAAGTACTTCGCTAAATCTCTCTTCGGGTGACAACTAATAGAATTTAGGGAAGTACTTGATACAATCATTATAGTGTTTGGCCTATATTTATTTGAGAAGCTCCATACATTAAAGAATGAGTGTAGAAGAGATACATTGAACCTTCCTAGTTATATTATTCTCCTATATTTTCATTTTTCTATAATTTTAATTGCATGTTTAGTAAAGACTAAATTTTTCTAAAATACATATAGATTTAATTAAATGCTTGGGCATTTACATTTTATGTAGATGCATGTTTATTTAAATTTCAGTCATATACATACATGTTTGGTTCAGTCTTGTGTGTTAATGCTTTGTATAGTCTTGAATATCACTATAGAATCTACTAAGTTTAGCCTTGTATATGCATGCTTTGTACAATCTTTCCTACTTGCATGTTTAATTAAATTTGATTCTATGCTTATGCAAGTACAAATATCCCATGGTTACTTAGTTTCATCTTAAAAACTAATGTGGACTTGGCAAACTGAAATACCGAATCAGTCCTAGGTCATATAAGGGTTCTTCCCATTTATTGTCTTGCATTTGCATGGACATTTATTTTTTTATTTAAAATTTAAGCATTGATTCTATGCTTACATGAGTAAGCATATCCTATGGTTACTTAGTTTTTTCCTAAAAATGATGCAGACTAGGCTAATCAAAATACTAAATTGATCCTAGGTATCATAAGGGTTATGCCCATTTATAGTCTTGCATTTGCATGTGCATTTATATGTTTATTTAAACTTCAAGCATTGATTCTATACTTATGTGATTAATCATATCCCATGGCTACTACGTTTCGTCTTAAAAACCAAGCAGATAAGCCTAACCAGAATATTGATTTAGCCCTAGGTCTTGTTGGGGTGCTTCCCATTTATAATATTACATTTGCTTTTGTATGTTTATTTAAACTTCAAATATTGAGACTATGCTTACATGAGTAAGAATATCCCATGCTTACTTGCTTTGGTCTTAAAAATTAAAAAGACTAGTCCAATCAAAATACTTATTCGGTCCTAAGTCAGGTAGGGGTAGTGCCTGTTTATAATCTTATATTTATTAAATTTCAAGCATTGAGTCTATGCTTACGTGAGTAAGCATATCCCATGGAAACATATTTTTTTCCTAAAAACTAGGTGGACTAGTCCATTCAAAATATTAATTTGGTCCTAGTTCTAGTAAGGGTGTTGCCATTTATATTTTTGTAATTTTTGCATGTTTTAAAATTTTGCATTTTGCATATGTATAGTCTTGCATATACATGTTAAATCCAAGGTTTAGATTATAAATTTCAAAGTTATCCCTCTCTCTTGTATAAAGTTCTTTCACTGATGTCATCATCTAAACCTAAATTCTAATCCAATCCATGTGTCTTTTTATCAACTACAACTGAATGTATTTGGATAAGGGTCCTTGTTCAATGCTTTTCTAAAATCTAAATTAGAGTGGAACTTCAATCATTCCCTCCTAAAATCAAAGTAATTTTGATTTAATTTCTCTTAATCCATCAAAATAAAATCTAAATTTCAATTTTGAATATCTCATTAGTCTATGTTTCTATAGGCTAGGTCTAGATCTCTATTCAGTGAACTTTTGAGCTTTTCAAAGTTTGAAATAATTCTGGTCAGTTTCAGTTTAATCATGCCCTTGGGGATTTAGTAAACTTTACTCAATATATTCTTTAGATTTATATCTTGCTTAAGGGTTAGCGAAGTTTGAAGATTGATATACACTCTGGTCAATTATAGAAGCAATGTCTGGAAATTTGATCTTCTATTTATCCAACGATGTGAACATGACTATCAATTAGGGTCCATCTATTAATGTAATAATGATCTAGTTTGGATCGATGAACATAGTTTAGTTATCCTTCATTGGACCACAATCTGATGTGGTTAAGATTTAATCTGTGCTTGTTATAACTCTTAAGACTATACTTGAGGGTGGGTCAACAGTTACCCCAGTAGCTGCAAAATCAAAATATTTACAAAATGAGTTGATCCATGACTGTGTCGTTTTCTATGGGTAGTCAAAAATTGAATTTCTAAAAAGTGTAAAGGATGTTATTTTTAGTGGAGTGCAAACACAGTCCAGAAGAAAGTGAGAAATGGCTCCTCCTATAAAGAGAATTGTATAGTTCAATGTTGTGGGTTCTAGTTAAATAGTTTTTATGACAAGTCATCAGCAAAGATCAAAAGGGTTTTTATATGTCAATTAGAAAATAGTTTGGGCAAATGATCAAAGTCAGCATACTCCCATCAAATCTTTGGGATACAGAGCATTAGCCCATCAAGAGTATAAAATCATTTCCCCTCCATCTTTAGTCAAATCTAGAATATTCCAATTAGAACCTATGATTAATCTTCAGAGCAACATTCTTTAAGAGTTGATCAACATCATCCACATGGTCAAGATTCATCTCCTAATCATGATAGAAGGAGGTTGAAATTGAAAAAATCAACTAGATTTGTTAACTGATGGAGAAAAAGTTTTGTGTCCTAAAATGGTGGCCACATCAACTGCACTAGTCATGCATAAGAATTGTGAAAAAGTAAGAAATATAACATATGTTGAGAAATCATCAATTGTTAGAGAATGCACTTCTATAGATACACATAATATAACAGGAAAATTAATAGTAGAGATGATGAAGCACCTAAAGGAGAGTAATTAGCAAATAGATGAATAAGAGGCTACAAAAAATATAGAAACAAATCTACAAGATGAAAAAATGGGCGAGGGTGTATTCCTGGTGGATACATGATCATCTATACAAAAAGATAAAAGGAAAACAAAAATGAATCTAATAAAGGTTGACAATGAAGAAGAAGAACACCAAGAAGATGAAGAGTATGTTTCTAATTTGACTAATAAACTTTTAGACTAGCTAAGTCCAAAAAATGAATAGTTTGATTTGATGGAAAAAAGGATGGAAGAGCTAACAACTTATATGGCTGAGTTAAAACCTATTCCTATTGAATTTGTCAAACATTATAACAAATCTTAAGTGGTTGTAAAAAAAAAAAAAATTGAGGCTCCAAAATTAAAAAAGGAAATAGTATAATAAGTAGACAACAAATAAATGGCAGAACAATAAGTTAAGGTAGCTTTAGAACAGTCTAAGTGTACCACATTTAATCTGAAGGGTAGACCTATCCAGATGAATATGACTTGGGTTAATTATCCTATAGAGTTTTTGCCGCCATCATTTAAAAGTTATGATGGAATAGAGAATCTGAAGCAACATTTAGCATTTCAAAGTTTTGATGGTTAGGACTTCAACTGGCGATCTAATGGAGATCCTTAACATGAAAATTTTAAAAGCTTTGAGATCCTTACATTTCTAGTGTAAAGCAAAATTGCAAGAGTTATCAGGCTTGAAGGATAAGCTTAAGAAGGAGGTATCTGATCTTTAGTTGGAGGAAGCTAATGATGGTGGATTATTGATGTTAAGCTCTTGCTTCTCAGGTCCAAGGTTCATGAGTTAAATATAACACTCGCTCGGCTGAACACCTGGTGGAGATAAAGGACAAAGGTGAAGTGGTTAGAAGATGGTAAAAAGAACTCTAAGTTCTTTCATGCATTTGCGAATTGGAGGAATGCTAATTTCATTAACCAAGTGAAGGATGAGCAGGGAAATATTGTTGATGTTCAGGAAGATATCAAAGAAAGTTTATTCAAATTTTTTAGCAACAAATGGAGGGGGAGGGACGGTATGCCGAGTGGTTGGCCACCATCCCAATTTAGATTAAGCCAGGATGATTGTAGGCCTATGGATGTTGATATCTCCTTTCTTGAAGTGGAAGCTGTGGTGAAATGCATAGGTAACAATATTTCTCTTGGAGCTGATGGTATCACTTATTCTTTTTGAAAGCTTATTGGAAAATTATAAGTTAGGATGTTTGGCTTTCAATACTTCAATTTTTTTCATATGGTAAAATGTGTGCTAAGTGGAAGGAGACACTTGTTATTCTTATTCCTAAGGTTAAAAATCCTCTTCTTCCTTCTCATTTTTGCCTGATTAATTTGTGCTTGTCTATCTATAAGATAGTGGCTAAGGTCTTATTAAATAGACATTTGAAGGTTATTCATAAACTAGTTTCGGATGATCAAGTGGTTTTCATTAAGGGAAGGACATTATCGGATAATATTCTTCTGGTTCAAGAACATTTCAACAAATTTAGATATTCTAAATCTAAAAAGGGTTTGGTGGTGACTAAAATTGATATGGAGCAAGCATATGATAGTATGGCTTAGCCGACCCTCAAGCAAATTTTGGAATATTTTGATTTTCCTTTAAATTTTCTAATCTTTTGATGGAATGTGTGGTTGACCCAAAATTCTCTGTTCTTATTAATGGGAATAATTTGAAGTGGATTGAAGCTAAAAGTTGCTTCAGGCAAGGCTGCCCTCTATCTCCATATTTTTTTATTCTTTGTTCTTAGCTCTTATCCAATGCATTTATTTATAAAGGGAGACATTTGGGGATCAAAGCTGCTCCTAATGCACTAAAGGTCAGCCATTTGCTGTATGCTGGTCCTAATGCACTGAAGGTCAGCCATTTGCTGTATGTTGGTGATATTCTAATATTTTCTGATGCCAAGTACAAATATGTGAAGAAAATTAAAAGAATTATTTCTGATTATTACTTCTGGACGGGGCAAGTTGTTAATATTCAGAAATTTAGCATTACCCTTGGAAAATCTGTCAGACAAAGCACTAGAAGGATCATCTTGAATTTGATGAGATTCAAAGAGGTAAAGGAGCTAAATTATTTGGTAATTAAACTGGCATTAAGGAGGCTGGTCTCTTCTAATTTTTACTTTCTCTTGGGAAAATCTGCATACAAGTTGAGTTTGTGGGGGTAACAGGCTCATTTCTTTAGCAGGGAGTCTAGTTTTGATCAAATTGGTTATTCTATCCATCCCGGTGTTCTTTGCTTCACACTCCTTGGTACTAATGTGTATCTTGAAAGAGTTGGATAAGATGTGTAGGGATTTTATATGGAACAAGAAAGGAGGCAACCGTGGGTTACATTATGTTACATGGAATGATGTTTATAAACCGTTAAATTCTGGAGGACGTGGATTGCATTCAGTTGAGTCTATTGCTGGCCCTTTACGAGCAAAGTTTACATAGAATTTCTATAATAAACCAGATTCTTTCTTAAACAAATCATTGAAGGCGAAGTATGGTGATATTTGGAATGCTGATTCTCGGAGAAATAATTCTAACACATGGAAAATCTTAGTAAATGGGATGAAAGCTCTTCAGCCATTAATAAGATGGAAGGTTGCTTCAGTTTCTTCTATCAACATTCTAAAAGATATATGGATTTAAGATAAAAGCTTGGATATATGGCCTACTTCAATAGCTGTGGTGGACGAAGATTTTCCTTCTCTTGAGACATTCATAGCTAATGGTGGCTGGAACTATGCAGAATTACAGAGATGGTTCGGTAGCGGTTTAATTGATGTTATAGCTCAAATCCAAATCTGCCTAGATAATTTACATGATAAATTAGAGATGGTTAACAAGTTTTCTGGAAATTCAATTGCTTATTTGGCGTCCAAAACAAGTATGATGGATTTGGAGATTGTGGATTATGGGATACGAGTGAAAATGTTGCAGATATCTCCTCGGGTAGATTATTTTAGGTAGCAAGTTTTTAATAATGCAATTCCTAATAATGACTTCTTAGTGTATAGGAGATTGGCAAGTTATTATTCTTGTCCAAGAGGTTGCATGGTAGTGGAAAATATAAATCATGTTGTGGCTAACTACTCCAAAGTTAAACAAGTTATTGCGCTGCTGAACAAATGGGGGATTTTGGTTCTATCTTTCTCATCCTTTTTGGAGTGTAAAAGGAGATTAAAAGAGCTATCTGAAGGCAATCAGTTTATAGGAAATCTCTATTGCTCGTTGGTTTTCTTTTCTTGGAAAAGTAGAAACTGTTTAAAACATGGAGAAAAATAGCTTGGTTTGGGCTGCATTGCATCAAATGCTATTAGTAATGCTTCCATTTAATTGAATTTTAATCTCTTTTCGGATCACTCTAGTTAACCATCTACAATTGTCTTTTCTCTCTTGGCACCCTCCTCCTCCCGAATGGATTAAAGTCAACATTGATGCGGTTCTTTTACAATCTAATGAAGCTAGTATTTGCAGCGTCTTCATAGATCACAAGGGAATATTTTTAACTGATTTTGTCTTCAGATGTACTCATTGGGACATCAGCCACTTGGAATTATTAGCTTTTCATTCCTTGAAGAAGGTTATCAAAGATTGGATGATGGAAGCTAAAGGTATTATAATTGAGGGAGATAATTATAATATAATCAAGTTTCAACAAGCCTCAGTTGGAAAAGGTTTCTGGAGATAAATAAAGAAGAGGTGGAGGACTTGTATTTTCTTATAGATTTTGGAATGTTTTTATTTCATTTTACTTATAGAAATTGTAATAAGTTAGCTGATTATTGTGCTAACTTGGCTTTAGGAGGTGATTTTTTTTGGATGAGTTAACTTGTAATAAGGTTCCTTTTGCTTTTCTTTCTTTGTTAAAGGAGGATTGTGATAGTTGTACTATCACTTAGTAGTTTGTATTAGGCTTTCCTTTTCAATTTTAATGCATTTGGCATTTCTATCAAAAACAAAAGAGGCAACATTTAGAAAATTTTAGGGCTAGTTATTGTAAAGCATGAGGCAACATCGCTTTACTATTTAGACAATTTGTAAGAAATTTCTTAAGAATTACATTTCAATGGTAAGGTGAGATACCTAATGGATCAGTACATACATTTATAGAAATAAAATAGATGTTCACCAAAAGTTTTGTTAGAGCATGTCACCAGGTCATGATGGAGCATTTAATACTAGAAAAATGGAAACTCGATGAAAGACTTGTTGACAATATCTTGTAGTGGAGGAATATTAGTATGAAATATGAACCTCAACTCCAAGAGCAACTTGCCATTTAAATTCTGTTAAAGAATATTCATGGTCCAATTTTATTCTTAAAGAAAGGGTTCACAGTCAAAACTTTTGAGAAGTTATAGAGTAAAGCCTCTAATCTTCAAAAGGAAATATCTCAATTTTCTTTCCTGGAAGATTAATCTCTAGTAGAGATCAGAAAAGTAAAATCTCAAAAGATTTTAAAAAAGAAGTTTGCTTCAACATCTCTAGTAGATTGAGGGAAATAGCCAATGCATATTCAAAAAAAAAACACAGGTTATCCATCACAATATCAGTTGTATAATATAAATCCTATTTCATAGTTTAAATCTCATTCTAATATTACTCCTAAAGAGGAAAGAGAAAAGTTTAAAGCTCTAAATAATAATACCTAATCATTTAAAAGAGTGGTTATTAAAAAATATCATTAAAAGCCTTATAATGAAATCAGAATTCAAAGTTCCTAATCAAAAAAAGCCAGAAGATATGGGTAAACTAGGATAGCCTAGATATCGCCAAATCATCGGTTGATCAGTCATAAGTTAGAGGATTATATAACTTTAAAGGAATGCCTTGAAAGAAATATACAAGATGGATAAGTTGCAATACCAAAGAGTATTTAGCCGATTCTAGTCAAGTATCAGCTAAATGCATTATTGGTGAGCCTCCTGTATCTACTTTAAATTCAAAACATAATGATAACCAGTATATAGCTTTATCCTTATCATTTAACAAAATTTTAAATTAACTTTATCATTCATTTACTCTGGTATCTCAATGAGCGCAAAGTCCCCTCTAGGTTAATCTAGTAGCTCATGAAGAGGAAGTCCAAAAAAAAGTTCCTATTAAAGAACCAAAAGAAGATATCAACTAGCCAGTCTTCCATTGTTCAGAAAGAGGAACTCAAGAATAAAAATAACAATTTAAACAATAAAGTTATAGTTTCCTCAAATAGAAAAGCAAAGAATCTCCTACCTCTTACACTGTAAGATTTTTATTTTATCCTGCCAGGGGCTCAGAAAGTAATGGAGAAAGATTTATGTTGCATCTTATCTATATCTGATGATGTTTAAATAAATGATATAATAGAAAATAATTTTAAAGAACCTGAAAAAAACTTAAATGAGTTAAAAGAGTCTCTTCAATATTTCTTTGATAATTATTCCCATATCTTTAATATTCAGGGAGATCATATTTGTACAAAAATTTAGAGGTCTAATTCTAATAATTTATTAGGTAAAGCATTAAAAATAAACAAATATATAGAATAAAAAAATTGACTATCACTTCCTCAGATGAGATATTCCAAGTAAATTTCTGTAGTGGTAAAGTGTTACCATCATCAGTATCTATAACTAGCAAGGGAAAGAAAGTGGTTGATAATCTAGAAACCTCAACACCAATTCAACCAGATTCATATATAACTAATCTAGATATTCATAAAGTGAATTATAATGTGTTAGCACATCTTAGAAATTTGTTAGCAAAGCTGAGTATTTATGATGCTTTAGTTCTTTCTAACGAAATGTGGGAAGCTTTAATCAAAGCCCTATGCGAACAAAAGATCTGTATAAATTAGTTAGCATCAACACAGTTCAAAGAAATACAAAGTTACAAAGATGTCCCAGAAGTTACATTTTCATACTACGATTTACTATTAGGAACTTGAGATCATAATTGTTTGTTATATTTATCGTCAACATAGATAATTTTAAATGGTCTCATATCCTTATTGATTTGGATGCATCAATCAATATTATCACTCTCAAAACTCTCACATACCTAACAGTGGATACTTAGAAACTCAATTATGATAAAATGATATTATGAGATTTTAATGAAAAAAGGTAGTGGGCTTTAGGTTAAATTACCTTGCTTTCGCTAGTACAAAACTTTAAAATTAAAGCCAAATTCCATATATTTGATTCTAAATATACTTTTAATGCTCTTTTGGGTAGACTATGGCTATATGAATATAAAATGGTGCCTTTTACCCTACATCAATATATTAAGTACACTCATGTGGGAGTTGATCTGAAAGTTCGTGGGGGTGTTAAGCCCATATGAACTAGTCCTGAAGCTAACCAAAAGGTGAGATGAATTGGATATTTAAAAAAAACTTCTATAACAAAAAGAAATTTCTTTTTATATCTTGCAGTGAAAATGAATTAAATCGATAATTAAAAGATCAATCACAGATTTCACCCAAGTAGTTAATCGTAGTAAAATAAAATACAAAAAATAATTAGAAAGAAAACACCAGATTTATCGTTGTTTGATCCAACCTGACCTACATCCACTCCCCGGAGGCAACCTCCAAGTGTTGCACTAAACCTTTAGTGACTCTCCTTTAGCCCCCATAGCTAGGAGGAGAAGCCCTTACAAAATCACTTCTATCTTCTTCTTCCCAAAACTTCCCTCGAGATGACCCTTGAATCTGATGGTACTTAGGTGCAAGTTTGCCAGAGCAACCATGTGAACCCCCTCACACTCCCTCAAAAATTCACTTTCCAAGGCTCTTCTCCTTATCAAACTCCACCCTTTCCACTCTCCCTTTCAAGCTCTCTCTTCAAGTTTTCTCGAAAAGAAATGAAGACACAATAGATACCAAAGACCCATTCAAAGCCTTTGAGAAGCCTTAAATAAAGGGCTTTAAAAACCCTTCTAAATCTGTTCTGGCAGTAAAGATCATCCAGGATGATCACAGAATCTCTGGGACGATGCACGCATAAAGAGGGCTTCAGAAAACCCTAAAAACTCAATTCTATAGCCAAAGATCATCCAGGATGATGTGTTTAAAAAGAGGGCTTTAGAAAATCCTAAAAACTCAATTTTGACGCCAAGAATCATCCAGTATTATTACAGGATCGTGCAAGATGATGTGCAGAATTTAACTTGATAGTCCTAGACAATCTCAAGATAGTCCAGGACGATTAGTCAAATATTTAACAAATCATTCTGTATGATATTCAGATCTTCTAGGACGACCAAAATATCAAATTAAGCAGATTTGGATGACTAATCACTGGATTAATTTTGGCATGATTTTCATAGATCATCCAAGATTATCTAGTTCATCTAGGACGATTAGAACAAAATTTGAATCTTAAATCCTTGCCTCAATTATCATTGGTGGCTTTTTTTCATGATCATAAAGGATCATCCTAGATGATATAAATCATCCAGTATGATTAGTTGAAAGACCTGATCATCCGGGATGATAGAAATTGTTTAGTATGATTAGTTCAAAAATTGAACTTCTGGTTTTGACTATATCTCACTCCCTTGAGTGTGTGTGTGCATGGTCACCAAGCTAGTAAACACCTTTACAGAAAATAAAAATTAGATCAATGAATATTACAGACTCTTTACAGCATAACCTATTATACCCAATCTTGAACTCTGATTCTTCGTTGGGTGGTGCATGGTATTCCTGGAATGTTAGTATACACACAAATAAGTATAGAATGAAAATATTAGGAGACATAAAGATGTCAGCCATAATGTTTGTCATCATCAAAAATATAAACTCATAAGTTCGAGTCGTAACAATCACTCCCTTTTTTATGATGGCAAACATTATTGGTGAATTTGCAAACTAATAGTATTTTCTACTAATCTCCCCCTCACTAAGTTAAAAATATTAAAATAAGGGAAAAAATAATTTTTCTTTCTTTTTAATTTTTTTAAAACAAAACACATAAAACAAAATAAATAACTAGATAAAAAAGATAAACTAAACAAATATAATAAAAAATAACAGTATGTGCAAACAAAAATATAATATAACTAGATAAAAAGATAAACTAAACAAATACAATAAAAAAATAATAGTACATTCAAACACAAATACAATAGTACGTTCTCCCCCTTTGACATTATCAAAAAGAAGAGGAGCATAAAAAAACATAATAGAAAAAATAAACTAAAAGATCAAAACGGTTCTTGATATGGTGAAAAAGTTTTAGAAGAATCAGTTTAAATATCAAAATTTTCTTGGAATGAGAAAGTTACCTCTTGATTTTATTCAAAAACTTAGTAAGGCATGTATTGACCATGCATAATCTCAAAAAGATTACAGAATCAAAAATTGTTAATCAAAACTTAGGTTCCTTAAGGGCTAAAAAACTTTTTAAAGCAAATTTCTAAATTAAGGAACAAATTAGAGAAGGAAACAATAATCTTTTCAAAACTCCTTGCATGAAATTTATCTAATAGAAGATTAATGCAAAAAGGTGAATCTAAAGTAATGATTTTCAAACTCAAGTATAAAAAATATCAATAGATATAAGAGTTTTCTTAAGATTTAAGAAGTACAAGAAAGGTAAGATAACTAATTATAGGCTCATTTTGTTCCTCTTTATTAGTTTTTGGAGCACTTTGGGCATCGTTTGATACAATTTGTGTATCTTTTCATTTTGGCAACATTATGCATCTTTTGATTTTTCATTATGGATATATTGCACATCTTTTGATTTTTCATTTTGGTGATATTGCGCGTCTTTTCAGTTTTGAGCTCATTTTGTACCTTTTTTTCTAAATATGTTTCTTTTCTACAATTTTAAAGACTAAAACAAACGCAATTTAGTGACAAAAATGAACAGCTTGATTAAGAAAATAATGAAGTGGATTCAACAACTTGCAAAAGGTCCCTATGAGATAGAGAAAATGTAGGGAGATGAAAAAAAATTATTTCAAGATCCAATTTATAATATTATGAAGATTTTGAATCAAAAGTGAAATAGCCTCATTAATGAAATGAGATAGAGAGACAAAATCATGAGTTTCTTTCCTTTGACTGATTTTAGAGAAGTCAACCATAACTTATATAAAATTTTAAGAAAATAGGAGGTAAATTTTTTATTTTTAGGAAAAATGATCTTTTGGAAAGTGATTTGATTTTCTAAAATGTATACTAAAAATGAGATAAGTGTATGCTAATCAGAAAAATTAATAATTATATAAAAAATAAAATAAACGATTGCAAAAATAAAAACAAATAGAATAAAAAGAAAACTTAAAAAATAACACAAAGAGTAAAAACATTCACACAAGTAAAACAAACACAAACACACAAGAAAAACTTAATGACTCTCCTATTGCAGTAAAAATAAATTAAATTAATAATAAAAAGATCAATCACAGATTTCACTAAAGTAGTTAATCGCAGTAAAATAAAATATAGAAAATAATTAGAAAGAACACACCAGTTTTATAGTGGTTGGGTCCAACCTGACCTACATCCACTCCCCAGAGGCACCCTTCGAGTATTGCACTAAGCCTTTAGTGACTCTCCTTTAGCCTCCATAGCTAGGTGGAGAAGCCCTTTCCAAATCACTTCCACCTTCACCGGTGCGGCGGAGTAGCCAGTTTCTTTGACACCAAAGAGATCTTCTTCTTTCCAAAACTTCCCTCAAGGTGACCCTTGAATTCGATGGTACTTAGCTGCAAGCTTGTAGGAAAAACCGTGTGAACCCCCTCACACTCCCTCGAAAATCCCCCTTCTAAGGCTCTTCTCCCTCTAAAACTCCACCCTTTCCACTCTCCCTTTTAACCCTCTCTTCAAGTTTTCTCCAAAAGAAATGGAGACTCAATGTCTACCAAAGACCCTTTCAATGTATTTGAAAAGCCTTAACTAAAGGGCTTTAAAATCCCTTCCAAATCAATTTTGGTGGAAAAGATTGTCCAGGATGATGTGCTCATAAAAAGGGCTTGAGAAAATCCTAAAAACTCAATTTTGCGGCTAAAGATCATCCAGGATGATCTTAGGATCGTCCAGGATGATGTGTTTAAAAAGAGGGTTTTAGAAAACCCTAAAAACTCAATTCTGTTTCATGAATCATCCAGTACGATCATAGGACCGTCCAGGACGATGTGTAGAATTTGACCTGATAGTCCTAGATAATCTCAGGATAATCCAGAACGATTAGTACAAATTTTGAACAAATTATCCAGTATAATATACAGATTATCCAAGATAATTAGAATATCAAATTAAGCAGATTTGATTGACTAATCACTCAATTAATTTAGGCATGATTTCATTGATCATCTAGGATGATTCAAACAAAATTTGAATCTTAAATCCTTGCCTAAATTATCATTAGCAGTTATTTTTCAAGATCATAAAGGATCGTCCTGGATGATATAAAAAATCCAGTATGATTAGTTTAAAGAGCTGATCATTCGGGATGATTAAAATTGTCCAGTATGATTAGTTCAAAATTGAACTTCTGGTTTTGGCTAGATCTCACTCCCTTGAGTGTGTGTGTGCATGGTCACCAAGCTAGCAAAAAACATTACAGGACCTAACTCAAGAAATCAAAAATTACATCAATGAATATTATAGACTCTTTATAGTATAACCTATTATACCCAATCTTGAGCTCTAATTCTTCGTTGGATGGTGCATGGTGTTCCTGAAATATTAGTATATACACAAATAAGTATAGAATAAAAATACTTGGAGACATAAAGATATGAGCCATAATGTTTGTTATCATCAAAAACATAAACTTGTGAGTTTGAGTTGTAACAAGAGCATTATATTAAGGTTGATTTGCGACACTTTTCAATACATAAAGTTGGTATATATGAAGATACTTTATGTTATCTGCCTAAAAAGTAGAACGCCTTCACTAAAAATCTCAAACTAAATGAAGAAGAAGTAAAAGAAAGGAAGGAAAATGAAAAATAAAAAGAAAAAGTAAAGCTTTCTGATATCGAACACGATGTTCGTTGCTCACCTATCTAGAGGAAGAATGGATCAATGATCTAAAGAAATATAAAAAGAAAAATAAGGTAGAATGGCTCAATGATCTAGAATAAGAGGTTAAGGAAGGCAAAATTGAGTGAAAAGAAATTGAAAAACAAAATTTGTAAATAAAGGTGCCTATAATACATATCGATTTTGAATCTAGTTCAAAGGAGGAATTATATGTCATTGATAAAAAGCCATAGGCTGTATAATATTAGAATAATATAAATCAACAAATATTTTAGATTTTTATAGAAGATAATAGCGATGAGGTTAGGGTCCAAGTTGCTATGGAAGCCAATTCAAATTAATCTACTATGAAGAGATTAAAGAAGTATGTGAAAAATATTTCCCTTACTCCACTCTCCCAGTTTGATGTAAAAAGGTTAGAGGTAAAAGCCTCTCTTTCTTTAAACCAGACACTAAAGCCAACTTCTTTTTACTTTTTACTAGTAAATGATTGAAACCAATGTATCATTCAATGATCCATTTATGGATGAAATAAAGAACTTCCTTTTGAATATTACTCCAATTGTGCAAGCAAGTTTGTTAAGTAAGGTTTAACACCATCAAGTTGGACTAGAGGTGAAGCTCAGTAATCTGAATATTTATGGAAAACAAAAAAATATAAAAATATGTTAAGACTGGTATAATGTTTCATTACTTTATATTCATTTGATGATATGAATATTGCTTAGTCATATCAAATATTCAAGACTCTAATAATCTCTTTCAGCCAAAGTTAAAACCCTTAATGAACCCTGTTTAGAAACTTCAGATGATCTAGAAAACTCTCAAGTTTGGGATGCAACTTAAAAACTTGAAGAGGAGATTAAATCTATAATTAATGATTTAAAATAATTATTACAATAAGGATGAGGTAAAAAGAATGATGGAATTATTGATATAATTCAATACTGTTTTGCTTGCAGTTATGAAAAAATGCCTAGATTATCTCTAGACATAGTAGTTCATAAACTAAAACGTTAACAAGAAATAACTCGTCTTAAATAAGCACCCTGAAGGATGTGACTCGATATCAAAGAATATGTAATATCTAAATTTAAAAGATTAATCAATTAAGGCTTTATTAGGGAGGAGGAAAATCCAACTTGGTTAGTCAGAATTATTACAATCAAGAAGAAGAACAGTCAAATTTTTGTTTGTATTGTGTTGACCACATTTTTGTATAAGGTCAATTATCTAAACCAAAATCCCATTTACATACTTAAAACATTGAATAACACTTCAAACCCAAAATCAAACACTATAATATGCATTGGCTTAGTATCTTAATCCTTGATAGATAAAACTGTCAAATGATAATCACTTTTGATCATCATTTAATCAATTGATCAATCACTTAACAATCACCAAATGATTGTAAGTGATATGATCATTGCCAAATCAAATCTTCCCATAATCATTGATTTTGAATGATCTATTCAAATCAAATCAAAATCAAACATCCTAATCCATTAGTAGATAATCACTACTAAATGTCACTTAATCTCATGTTCAATCAATGACAATCATCATTGATTGTTGGTGGTCTAAGCATTTTAAAATAACCAATTTAGATTTAGGAAGTAATTTCAAGTCATCCTCCACAGTATCAACAGTATAATAAACCAAAGAATAATTAATAATTTAGAACTAGACCTTTCTACAATGCAGAAGATGATTGGCAAAGGTTTATGGCACCTAAGAATAAAATTACTCATTTAAAAGGGAATTCATTAAAAGAATATTCTAAAGAAAACTGAATTCAAATTGTCTCAATCAATGAAACCAGAAGATAGTGGCTAAGTGGGGTAACCTAGGTATTTTCCATATCAATGGATGATCAATCATGATATTGAGGATAGCATAACATTCAAAGAGTGGCTTGAAAGAAGCATTAAAGATGGATTGGTTGTGATACCCAAGGAGTATTTGGTTGATTCTTGTTAGTAAACAACTAAATACTTAATTGGTGGCCCTTCCACACTAGTCTCAAATTTAAAATCTGATGATGATTGGGTCATAACTTCATCTCCATCTTCTAAGAAAATTCTAAATAAACTTTATCATTCATCTACTTTGGTATTTCAAGGAGTGTAGCTCTTGGAGAGGAAGTGTAAAATAAATTTCCTACTAAAGAACTAAAGAAGAAATCTACTTTCCTAATAGTTTAGAAAGAGAAACTAAAGAATAAAAATATGAATAAAAGTAATAAATTTGTAGTTTCTTATATTGACAAGCAAAGAATCTTATACCTCATATATTGTATGATTATAATTTTATATCACTAGGGGATAAGAAAGATTCAGTGAATATTTTGATTATCTTTGGTGATGATGATATAAGTGATAACATAAATAGTGCAACAAAAAATAAATATAAAGAATAAAAAAATGAACTTAGATGAATAGATAGAATATCTACAATATTTCTTTGATGGTAATTCCTCTATCCTTGAAATTTAGGGTTATCCTACCTGTATAGAAATTGAGATGTATGATTCAAATAATTCATCAAATGAAGCATTAAGAATAAATAAACATTCAAAATAAATAGAATCGAATGTCCCTTCCTCAGAAGAGATAGTCAAAGTAAATTTGCACAATCGTAAGGGGTTATCACCATCAGCATCTTTAGCTAATAATGGAAAATAAGTGGCTGATAATCCAAAAACCTCCATAGCAGTTCAACTAGGTTCAGATGTAGCTAATCAAGATATTCCTTAAGTGGAATATAATGTATTAGCCTATCTCAAAAAACTACCCACAAAACTAATTAGTTATGATACTTTGGTTCTTTTCAAAGAAATGAGGGATTATTTAATCAAACCTTTTCCCTATCAAGAGGACTATATGGTTCAATTAGCATCAATGCACTCTAAAAAAATTGATTTGTAAAAAATATCCAGAACTTACATTCTCAGACAATGATTTACTATTAGGAACACCAAATCATAATCAGGAACACTAAATATATATATATATATATATCTTAATGTAGATAATTTAAAATTATCACATGTCCTTATTGATTCGAGTGCATTAATCCACCTTATGACTCTTAGAACTCTCACATACCAAAGGGTGAGTACTCGTAAACTTAGGTTTGATAAAAAGGTGTTGCAAGGGTTTAGTAAAAAAAGTGTGCAGTCTTTGGGTTTAATTACCTGGCTTTTGGAAGTGGGAAACATCAATACTAAAGCAAAATTCCATATAATAGATTTTAAAATATCTTTTAATGCTCTATTGGGATGACCCAGGCTACATCAATAATGAATGGTGCCTTCCACCCTTTATTCGTCTATCAAATACTCTCATGAGGGGATTGAACACCATATTAATGGTGATCTAAAATCATTTTCAATTCATGAAGTCTGAATATTTATACTTGCTTCATACTTTCGACCTACAAAATAAACTATCTTCTCTAGAAATTTTAAATAGGTTGAAGTAGAAATAAAATATATGAAACTAAAGAAAGAAAAAGTGATGTTTGTTGGTTATCTTCCCTTCTTCAGAAAGAGGTGGTAAATGGATAATTGATCAAGAGGAAGTGGTTAGGATGGCAAAATCAAATGGTGAATGAGAATGAAAAGTAGTATGCACAAATAAAGGGGCATTAATACATATTGATTTGGAATCTTGTTTGGAGGATGAATATTATGTGATTGATAAACACCCATAGGGTGCAGAATATAAGAAACATATAAATTAGCAAAAGTTTAAAAATTCTATGGAAGTTGATAGAGATGATGATAGGGTCCATGTTACTAGGGAAGTTGAATCAAATATCTCTACCTTTAAAAGACTAAAGAAATGTGTGGCAAACATTACCTTAACCCAATTTTCCCAAAATGATTGATGGGGGCTATGGAGTACACTTTTGAATTGCTAAAATGTTTGCAGCTCTATCACCCCCAAACAATGCTTAGTTTTTCTTTGATATAAAAAATAACAATCCCCACTTAATATACGAAAGTATACATGCCAAATTAAGTATTAAAGTGATAGAGCAGAGTGTCAAACCCACAAGGAAGAATGCTTTCTAGCAATCAACTACTACCATTTACTCTAATTATAAAGTTTTCTTATTGATATAAAAATTTTTGATGTGGAGATTCAATCACTAAATAAAAATACTAAAAATATTAGACAAAATATTTAAGTGAAGCATTTTTTATTGATGAATGTAATTTACATGTCTTTCCTAATGAAACTCTTATTTGTAAATGTGATTCAGAGTATATGCATCCCTAGATTTCTATCGAGCTTATAGGGGTAAAAAGTATATCTGTTAACATCTTACAGTTATATCATCTCGATAAGAGCCTAACATATTACACATCCTATGTCTAGGTATGCAAACATACTAATTCAATATTTCTTATTGTACTTGTATTCCTCCATTGAGGATATGGAGGAATATACATCACACTTGGTTTTAAGTACATATATGTCCACTATGTGCACTAAATAAAGAGTGAGAAAATATTGAAAACATTAATTATCTTTATAGCACAAGAATCTTCATTAGTACTTAATATATTCTCTACATCATCAATGCAAAACAAGAGAATTAGCCATACACAAAAGTAAAGATAAGCACACTCATTTTCATTAAAATCATGGAAGAAAAAAAATACAAGAGAATGATATCACCAAGAAGGATCGTTGTATCTCCTCTATACTCCTTTCTTAATGTATGGAGTTACTTAAACAAACCTTGACTAAGCACTCAAATGAATGTACCTAGCACGTCTGTATTCTTCCTTAGAATTTACTCTAAGAGAGATCTAAACAAGAACTTTGAAAAGTATATAAATCAGATAAGTGACTAAATTCTCTTATAAATATAACATCACTACTATTTATAGGTTAACACATAAAATAGCAAGTTATGCTATGAAATTCAAAAGAGTGGCACCACGGTGCCCTTGAAATGAATTAACTCTTCGGTGTTGGAACTCCTGTGCCTCTGTGGCACTTGTTTATGTAGAATAGTTACTTAGTGAACAATTACATTGCTTTGCTGGAAGATTGTACCCTTTAAAGTTTTCATTACTATTTTGTTAGGCTAATGACGTTCAAATGTTGTGATGCTTGATGGAAAATTTGGCGCAAAGCATGATAGATTGTGCCACTATAGAGCTTAAAGTTAGAAAACACAGATAAACCAAGCTAACCATTATTACACCATGGATGTTGAAGAAGTGATCATGGAAATGCAATGTCCAAGTGTGGCTCCTCAACGGTGTGGAAGATAACACTAAGGCATAAATTATCAGACGCCACGATGTTGTACTCTACTTCAGATTTTCTATCATTTTTTTGTTTTTTTTGCACACAAATAAATAAAATAATATATTTAAATTGATGAAAATACATTTAAAAATATAATATAAATTACACTTATCAAGTTCTCACTAGATTAAATTCTTGCTTATCCTTAAGCAAATAAAATTCTACTATTCATCTTAGCTCAACAACTAAAGTAAAAAATTTAGTAATTTAAAATTACTGAAATATAGTATAATACATTAGAATCTAGAAGTAATGGAAATGAACAAATTTATAACTCTAGTTTGGAAATACTAAAAATTATCTTGACCAGACAATCTTGTTATTATTTAGTTGGAAGTTACTTGTTATGAAGATAATCATTGACTATGGTAGTTATCTGAGTAATTACATCCTTTGTTTTATCTATTGGCTTCAGGTTGCTTTTATTTTTTCTCTCTTTAATTCTTATCTTATAACTGTGAATTGGTGGAGGTGTTGTGAGATATCAATTCATTGCTTGCGGTTTCTGGTGGTGATTTTTATGGTTATTATAAGCTTTTTGACATTCTAATATACCATTTCTATATTATTTTAGTCAATGTTTTGTTTTGCAGCCTCCATGTTTTGTAGGTGCTTTGGCTCCTAGTTTTAGTTCAACGGCTCTTCAATTTTTACGGAAAGATTGTGGGTAATGGTTTAACTTTTATCTTTCTTTTCTGGGTACTGGCTTCTAACCACCCTAGAATGTTATTTGGTTTTCATGTAATTTTTATTAGTGGGGACTTTTGGCTCTTAGGTTTTCTTTTTGCTTTGTTTGTAGCTCTTTGGAGCATTAGCAAGCTAAAGGTCCCCCCTGAGGATCTTGTAATCCTTTTTTTATTAATGTGTAGGCCCCTCCATGGGTTTTCCAAAAAAAAAAGATAATCATTGACTAATAAATTTTAAATTGAATAATGTAGTGTAAAATTTTAATATGTTTGTAGGTAAAATTAAATTTTTATTAATTAACCATTTTTTGTATTAGTTTTCTTGTCATGTCCTTTGTAAATTTTAGTTTATGATTGTTGTCATATTCTATGCTTTTAAATGATACCAATTTTTGAAAGCACTCATTTTTTTTATTTATTTATTTTCTTTTCTTTTTAAATCTCTTTTCAAGTTCATTTTCTTTTTTTATTTTTATAGAATATAGTTATTGATTTTGAATATCTGTTTTACTTATTATATTTTTACAATCTTAAAGATATTATTGTAAAGATTTAATAGGTTTACTAATTCTAATTTTGTTTGCTTTATAATTTTCAATTTTAATTTACTCATATCTATTCTTTAACCTTAATTATTCAACTTTAATTCAAAGATCAATGTATAATTATATACCATATAAATTGCAATTAAGTCAATAACATAAATGGCCTATGTTAGTTAATTTTTAGTTTTTTCCTAATTTATAAAGTATAAAGCAATGTTCATTTAAACTATAATCAAGGGTTTTATTATTATCCAAAGTTTATAAACATTTTAATTATTATTTTTCTTAAGGTTTGTTAGATTATAAAAATGCAGAGATATTAATTGAAAATAATATAAAAATTTAAGTGAGAAGAATTTAATACAATGTAAATAATATCACAAACATAACAAACACATGTTTTCATATGAGTGATAAAAGTACATAAAAAATTTAATATAAAATAATAACATAAGTATAGAATAACTAGTGCTTTAAGGCACCATACAATTCATCACAAGTGGGTTGCCTCACTTAAAGTACTACTTTGATAGTCTTCAACCATACGTAATTACACGCTCAACTTAATTCTAGGTTGCCTCCCACATAGTGCTAAGTATATAGTCTTAACCTACACTTTCCTAGATTTTTTAATTTGGCTAGGGTACATTATTTTCATACTTCAAATGATTTCCACTAAGATCTTTTTGTTTTCTTCTGGGTTAACTTCATTATTTTTAGGTAAAGATCCTAGAGGTCTACTACTAACTGTAAGTTGACTTAATTAGATTTTCAAATTTTTGATAGAAGCAGCTTGATTTTGTAATTGATTCCCTAACTACATTGTTACATTTTTCAATACTATTTTTTTATTTCCAAACTAATTATTTTGATTAAATCTTGGAGGATATATATGTATAGGATTAATAGCAGGTTATTGGAGAATATTTCAATTTACTTCTTAATTATTCTGCCAAATGTTCCATTGATTGTTACAACCTATAGTATTTGACAAATTAAAATTAGGATGGTTCCTCCAACCTAGATTATATGTATTTGAATAGGGATTATGTTGGATTCTAATTAAATTAATAAAATCCCTTGAATGTTACTATCCTTAATTGAATTTTGATACCCCAATGATACAGTTCCTAATCTAGAATTTACTCATATTGTATTCAACTTCTTAAAAATTATGGCAACTTATGCAGTCAAGATTGATAAAGCATCAAATTCACAAATTCCTTTTACTTTATTAGGATTTGCTTACTAATAGGTTACTGAAAATTATTAGTAGTTGTTTCCTTTGTTAATTCATATGATTCCTTAAATGGCTTAAACATTAAAGATCCTCCAATTGTAGCATTAATTATACCTCTAAGAGATCTTATTAGTCCATTATAAAATTTTTGAATAACTAACCAATCAGGTAAATTATATGAGCGCATTTTCTATGCAATTCCTTAAATCTTTCTCAAATATCATAAATGGATTTTCCATCAATTTAAGCTAAAGAAGTTACATCATTTCTAATGGTGGGAAATAGTTAGCAAGAAACTTATGAGCAAACTCCTTCCAAGCAATTATAGAGCCTAGGGGAATATAATTCAAACACATCTTAGCTAACCTTCTATAATTATATTATCTCCATAATAACCTAGCATATTTTACATCATATGTCTAGGTATGTAAACATTTTAATTCAATATTCCTATTTGTTCTTGTATTCCTCCATTGAGGCTATACATAACACTTGGTTTTAACAACATATAAGTCCACTATATACATTAAATAAAGAGAAATAAAATATTAATATTATCATTTATCTTTATAGCACAAGAATCTCCATTAGTACTTAATATGTTCTCTACATGATCAATCCAAAGCTAGAGAAT
Organism: Dendrobium chrysotoxum; assembly: GCA_019925795.1. Taxonomy (NCBI): domain Eukaryota; kingdom Viridiplantae; phylum Streptophyta; class Magnoliopsida; order Asparagales; family Orchidaceae; genus Dendrobium; species Dendrobium chrysotoxum. The sequence continues at coordinate 44,614,917 of CM034315.1, forward strand.
TAGCCAGACATAGATGATAAGATAAGCAAACACATTTCATTGAAATCATGGAAGAATAAAATATATAAGAGAGTGATATTACAAAGAATGATCAATGTATCGCCTCTACACTCTTACTTCCTTAACATGCAGATTTGCTCAAACAAACATAGACTAAAAACTTTAATGATTTTATCTAGCACTTCTCTACTCTCCCATAGAATTGACTTTAAGAGAAATCTAATGAAGTACTCTGAAAATATTAAAATTAAACAAATTACTTAATTCTCTTATAAATATAATATCGCTACTATTTATAAAATAACATAAAATAGCAGGTGGCATTACGACACTTGAAAGAGTGGCGCCACTGCACCCTTGAAATTAATTAACACTTTGGCACTGGAACTTTTGCACTACCACGATGTTTGCTGAAGTGGAATAGTTACTTAGTGAACACTTGTATTGCTTCACTGGCAGATCACGTCCCTTGAAAGTTATAATTGCTAAATCCTGGCATAGATGACTTTCAAATGCTACGGTGCTTGATGGAAGATTTGGCAACAAGGCATGACATTGCTACCGTAGTGCTTAAAGATAGAGAATACAGTGTTCTGAAGCTGACCATTTTGATGCCACAATTCTTGAAGATAGTGAGCAAGGCATTGCCATGTCCAAGTGTGGCACCTCAGCGGTGTGGAAGATAGTGTTGTAATATGGAATTATCACTCCATGGTGATGTACTCTACTTTAAATTTTTTTCCATTTTTGGGTTTTTCCTTAACAAAAAAAATTAAAATAACACACTTAAAATGATAAAAACATATATAAAGATATAACATTATTTATACTTATCAATGAAGTAAAAAAGTATAGAGGTGAAAGCTTCTCTACCTTTAAATTAAGACACCAAAGCTAATATCATTGTACCCACTACTAGCAAAACCAATGAAATTGAATTAACCCTCAGTGATCCATTTATGGATGAAATAATAAAGCTCATCTTTGATTTGTACTTGAACTATATAAATAAAATTGCTAAGTATGGTTTAACATCGTCAAATTGGACTAGAGGTGAAGCTCAATAATTTGAATACATTTTGAGTAAGAAACAACATAAATAGATATCAAGATTAGGTGCTGGCTTTGCAACTTTATGTTCATTCGATGATGATGAATATTATTTTGTCATATCATATATTCTAGAGTCTTAAAGTCTCTTTTTAGCTAAAGTTAAATCTTTAATGAATTCTATTTAGAAACTTCTAATGATTTGGATGACTCCTAAGTTAGGGATGAATGTCCATAAAATAAAGAGGAGATTAAATATTCTATTAATAATTTGAAAGAAATAAATCTTGGTACTGAAGAAAATTCTTGTCCAGTTTTAAGGAGTTCTTTATTGAATAAGGATAGGTTAAATAAAATGATAGAATTACTAAAGGAATTCAAGGATTGTTGCTTAGAATTATGATGAAATACCTGAATTAGCTCTAGATATAGCAGTTCAAAACTTAGAAGTTTTACCATGAATGGTTCCAATCAAGCAAGCACCTCGACGAATATAGTTTGATGTTGAACAGTAAGTTATATCAAACGTTAAAACATTAATTAAAACTTGTTTTATCAGGGAATAAAAATGTCCAAGCTGATTTTCTAGTATTATTCCAGTCAAGAAAAAGAATGGTTAAATTTAAGTTTATATCAACTTTAGAGATTTCAATGAGGCCAATCCTAAAGATGAGTTTTTGCTTCCAATATTGAAACACATGGTTGATATTGCTTCTTTGCAGAGAATATTTTCCTTTATGGATGGCTCCTAAAGATGAAAAATAAATAGCAATCAGAACATCGATGGGTGCCTATTACTATAAAGTAATGTTTTTTAGATTAAATAATGCTAGAACAACATACCAACAAGCAATGATGAAGATTTTTAATAAACTTATTCACCACCAGGTGATGTGTTATGTCGATGATCTTGTCCCTAAAATCTTGAAATAAATGATCAATTGTATAGTCTGAGAATCATTTTTCAAAGATTACATCAACATAATCTAAAAATGGACTCTTTACAATGCGCTTTCAGCATCAACTCATGGAATTTTTATGTTTCATTGTCAGACATCATGGAATCAAAATAGATCCAAATAAAATCAAGGAAATATTAGAAATACCACAACGAAAAAGTCTCACATAATTAAGATCTTTTCAAGAAAAATTAATGCATCTTGAAGATTCATGTAAAATCTGCTAGGTAGATGTCAACTGTTTATAGATCTCTGCAAGAAAGATGTTCTCTTTTAGTGGAATGAAAATTACGAGAAAGATTTTTATTGTATAAACAAGTATCTGAAAAATACTCCCATAATAGTTTCTTCCATTTTTCAAAACCCATTAATTTTATATACAACTACCTTAAGTGTATGTCATGGTGCTTTATTAGGTCAGGTTAACGAGGAAGAAAAAGAGAATGAACATTATTATTTGAGTAAATATTTACTTCTAACTGAACTAAATTATCCTCTAATAAAAAAACACTATCTCCATTTAATCTTTGACTCTAAGAAATTGAGGCATCATATTTTTTCTCATAAAGTAAATTTAATATCCAAAATAAATACTCCTTAATATCTAATGACTTGTCCAGCATTACCAAGGAGGTTAGCTTGTTGTTCAATGATACTATCACAGTTTCAAATAATATTCATCCCATTATGTGCCATTAAAGGGCAAGCTATTTTAGATTTCCTAGCAGCTCATCTGGTATAGAGTGATTGTCTGATAAATGATGAACTACTAGATGAATAAATCATACAATTAGAATCAAATAAAAAATCCATTGAGAAATTCAATTTTGATTGTGCTACTTGTAGTCAACAAGATACATCCAATTATATTTTTTGAGGGAAAATTAGAATTGGTATAATTTTTATTAGGCCAGAGAAAGGCATGATGTATTACTCTTACCACATGTTAGAACCTTGTATGAACAATGAACTTGAGAATGAGGCACTGATAATTGGTTTAGAGTTGACTTTGGGGATTCCCAAATAATGATTATTTAGATGAATTGTGTTTTTTAAGTACTAAAAGAAATTTTGATCCATTACCATTGTTATATGATGCATCTTCCTGAAGAAATCCTAAATGTAACACTGTAAAAGATTTCCCATGGATAGAGTTCTACAACAGATACATTAGCAAAATTTCTAAGGCTCTAATTTTTCCTATAAGGGATTCAATCTAATAGAAGTACAAGGTTGTCAAGTCTTTTCATCCATAGACTTTGAATATATAAAAAGAAAATCCCCAGTCAAGGAGAAAAAGGTTTGTGCGGTAAATGATGAAATGGTACATTGAAGAAAATCTTTCATTGAATACTTGCAAGAAAATAGGCTCCCTTATGAAAGATCGATAGCAGATCAAATCAAAAGAAGATCTCAATCTTATATATTGATTAACAACACTTTTTATAGAAGATAATTCAATTAGATGTTGTTAAGGTACTTAAGTAAATTAGAAGTATAAAAGATTATAGATGATATACAATCCTGATTATGTGGTGCACATCAATCATGTCCAAAGGTGAAAATAAAAATTAAATTAAGGGGATATTATTGGCCATCAATGATTGACTACTACATGAAAGTTACACGTTATTATCGTCAATCCCAGGTACATGGTATGGTTTTCTGAGAACCACCAAATATATAATGTGTAATAGTAAGTTCATGGTATTTTGAAACCTAGGGTATGGATATTCTCGGTTCAATTGATCTTTCATCCTCTAGAGGACATATGTTTATCTTAGCAAGTGTAGATTAATTCTTGAATGGATAGAAATAGTTCCCTTTAGAGAAGCCAAAGCTCATCATGTTTTAAATATCTTTAAATACAATATTATATATTGATTTGGTAGTCCTTATCGGATTATATTAGATAATGGTTCATTATTCAACAGTAAGAAAATAAATAACTTTGTAAATTTTGAACATTAACTGGAGATACTCAATAATCTATTACCCTCAGGCACATGGATTGGCATAGGATTTTAATAAAATGCTAATTCAGATTCTAAAGAAGAAGTTGGATGATAATAACTGCTAATGGAATAAAAAGTTAAGAGGGGGTTTGTGGGCATACAAAACCACATATAGAACACCTACTTATTCTATGCCATTTACTCTGGTATTTAGAGCAGAGGCCGCTCCCCCTCTAGAGGTACAACTACCATCACTATGTATTGTTGTCATTTATAAAATCACAAAAGAATAGAATGCAAAACTAAAACTAGAAGAACTCAAACGTTTAGAATTGAAGCATCTATAAACTCAATAGAACCTTGAGTTATACAAATCTAAGATGATTCAAGCATATGAAAAGTTGGTTCATCAAACAACTTTCCATGTAGGAGACTTGGTTTTAGTTTTATGAAGACCTATCTTAGCCCATCAAAAGATAGGTGGTAAATATGAAATAACTTGGGAAGATCCATTTATGGTAGAGAAAGTATATTGAGGAGGATCTTACTAGTTAGTGGATTATAAAAGAGACATAGAATGTTACTTATAAATTGATGATATCTAAAGTAATTCTATGGTAGATAGACTCAAAAACATGTTATAAAAATGATAAAGATTTTTCTTACTATTGTTTATGTAAATTGCCTGAATATGTGAAAATTTTTGAATGAGACTAGGTGAAAAATTTATGCTAAAGTTTATAAGTTTTTAAAAATCCTTAAATATTATTAAACTATATCTCCTTCTTGTTTACATTTTCTCTTACGACATCCCTCTTTCTTTAAATAAATATTTGAGGTTTAAGTTCACTTTTATGGCATCCTATAAACTTCAGGTTTAAGTCAGCTCTTACGACATCCTTCTTTTGCTAAATTAATTAGTTTGGTTTAAGTTTGTCTAATGGCATCCATAGACTTTGGGTTTAAGTTTTCTTTTATGACATCCGTCTTTCATTAAATCAAACTTTTAGGTTTAAGTTTACTCTTATGACATTCTACAGGCTTCAGGTTTAAGTACGTTCTTACACCATCCCTCTTTTATTATATCAATCTTTTTGGTTTAAGTTTGCTCTTACATCATACTATAAACTTCAGGTTTAAGTCTTCTTTGATGGAATCATATAGACTTCAAGTTTAAATCTTCTCGTAAGTCATCCCATTTTTGTTAAATCACTCTTTAGGTTTAAGTTCACTCTTCTGATATCCTATAAACTTTAGGTTTAAATCCGCTCTTATGACATCCCTTTCTGATTAAATTAGTCTTTAGGTTTAAATTTGCTCGTACAACATCCTATATACTTCTAGCTTACGCCACTTCTATAGCATCCCTCTTTCAATAAGATAGTCTTTTAGGTTTAAATATACTCTTATACTATCCCCCTTTCATCGAATCCACTAGTGGTAAAGAAAGCCCCTTGTTGCACTACCATAGTTTAACTTCTTATCCTCCATGGTTAGGTATAAGTCTGTGGCATAGGCGCCTTCCTGGTAGTGGTGGAGCAAGCCTCTGTGGCACCTTCCTAGTTTAAATTCAATTTTCCCTATTTAGGAATCACTTCTTTTTAGACCCTGATCATAAAAGTCTCTAGAGATTCTATTAATCATTTCATTCATCATCAACATGTGTGATTTAGTTTTCAAGTTCATTAAACCTATTAGGGGTCCATTTATTGACCTCATTTTTGTATAAGGTCAATTATCTAAATAAAACTCCCATCTCCATACTTAAATAATTGAAAAACACTTCAAACCCAAAATCAAACTCTATATTATGCATTAACATAGTATATTATATTGATCATTGACAAATAAACCACCACTTGATAATTACCCTTGATTTTCATTTAATCACCTGATCAATCAATTGACTATCACCAGATGATTATCAGTAATATGATCATTGCCAGATAAAATCTTCGCTTAATCATTTACATGCAATGATCATATTCAAATCAAACCAAAATCAAACATCAACACCATTAGTAGACAATCACCATTAATTGTCACCTAATCTCTTATTCAATCAGTAACAATCATCATTGATTGGAAATTATCTGTGTAATTTAAAATCTAAATTCCTTAAATCATTGATTAAATCAAATCTAAATTCAATCCAATGACTAAACCCCTTGATCATATCAAAACTCTAAAATTTAGTGTTAGAACAAATTCTAAAACCCCTTCATCCATAACTTATTTATGGAGAAGTTTTTGTGGTGCTAAAACTTGACCAAATGAACACAGATTTTTGATCTATTACTTGCACACCTAGGGGTTAACCATATCTCTTTAAAGGCATTTGTAGAACCTTAACCCCTAAAATTGAAAGCATTTTTGTAAGCTTCAAAAACTTCAAATATTTATAGCCTATGACACTAAACATAACACTGCCGTTACAAGATCCCAAGTCCTGGATGAGAAAAGTGGAGGGTTGCGTTAGGTAGTCGATAGCCAGTGTAAAGCTTCTCAAATAATTATGACATTAATCTTTTAAAAAATTATGTTAATGCTAGGGCATCCCATGGAAGCGATGCAATATATGTCCTGAATACAATGACAAGTGTGCAAGGGCTACTGCATCATCGCCCAGGTGCAATGTTAAATAGACAAGGGTTCCTACATCAATGATGGATGTGGGAAAAGAAGATAGTCTATAAAACTTAAATTAGGATAGGAACTTGGAATATATGTTCCCTTACAGGAAAATTAATGGATTTAATAGATATTATGATTAATAGGAAGATAAATATTCTACGCATTCAGGAAACTAAATGGGTTAGAGAGAAGGCTAAGGAGATTAATACTTTAGGATCTAAATTATGGTATCTAGTTAGGAGTCGTTCTAGAAATGGTGTAGGTGTGATTATAGATAAGATTTTGAAGATAATGTTACAATAATTAATAGAATTAGAGATAGAATTATAGCTTTAAAGATTATTGTTGATGCTAAGATTGTTAATATTATAGGTGCTTATGTTCCTAAAGTAGATTTGGATATGGGATCAAAATTAAAATTTTAGAATGACTTAGAATAATTTACATAAAAGATACCTTTAGAAGAAAGAGTTTTTATGGGAGGATATTTAAATGGACATGTTGCTACAGAGGTATATGATTTTAAAAGTATTCATGGTGGCCATGGGTTATGAATAACAAATGAAGGTTGTAAGTCCATATTAGATTTTTCTTTAGCTTATAACTTTTTAGTTCCAAATATCTTATTTAAGAAAAGAGATGAGCAAATCATATCTAATAAAAATGGATATAGTAAAACTTAGATTGATTATCTTCTTATAAGAAAATTAGTTCATTTAGATTGTAAAGATTATAAAGTTATTTCGAGTGAAAATTTATGTACCCAACATCGATTATTAGTTTTGGACTTTAAGATAAAGGGGTAAAAAATAAAAAATAAAGTAAAATATTATTCTAGGATTAGATAGTGGCATTTAAAGAGTATTAACAAAAATATTTTTAAGAGTAAGATTCTATATCTTAAGATTTTGTCTATGCATGTGGATGCTAATGTTATGTGAGAAAAATTGGGTAGTGATATTAAGATTATTGCAAAAGTTGTGCTTGGAGTATCAAAGGGAAAACCTCCTAATAATAAAAATAGGTGGTGGTGAAATCCAAATGTCCAAGAAAACATAAAAAATAAGAAGATTTTCTATAAAAATTAGTTTAAATATAAAAATTCTGATAATTGGGAAAGATATAAAGAGGCACGTAAGGAATCTAAGAAAGCAATATGCAATATAAAGATCTTAACTTTTAATGATTTATATAATAGATTAGATACTAAGGAGGGAGAAAGATATATGTATAAGTTGGCCAAACAAAGAGATAGGAGTACTAAGGACTTAATTCAAGTGAAGTGTATTAAGGATGAAGATTAAAAAGTACTTTTCGTAGAAGATGATATTCAATAATGGTGGAAGAGATATTTTAATAATCTTTTTAATGAAGAATTTGAAAATACAATTGAATTTAGTGACCTTCGCACCCTAAATGAAAATAAAGATTTATATTTTTATTGGCGTATTAGTAAAATTGAAGTTAGAGAGGCTTTAAATAAAATGAACGGCATAAAAGCTGTTGAACTGATGATATTCTAATAGTGGTGTGGAAATGCTTAGGAGATGAAGGAATTTCTTGGCTTACTAAACTTTTTAATACTATTTTGAAGACTAAAAAGATGCCAGATGAGTGGAGAAGGAGTGCGTTAATTCCTATTTTTAAGAATAAATGTGATGCATAAGATTGTGTGAATTATAGAGGAATTAAGTTAATGTGTGCGGGATTCTAGAGTGAGAAACTACGGGATTCTAGAGTGAGAAACTGCAGAAATTCAAATTTTTATTTTGGCAGAACGGCAATCCGCCAAGATCTGACGTCGGCAGGCATACCGGAGGATGACCTCCAGTCATCTCCATCAATTCTTGGTAGAGCACCAGATGTTAGGATGAGGGATTGTGAAAATTCTAGTCGTCTGGATTCAGGTTCTGTTCGGGCGGAGGAAGACATTCACAGGTGTCGAGAAAAAGGCAATCTAATAATTTTCGAACCTTCTCATTCAATTTGTCAAAATTCTATCTTTGTGGAAGGTAAAGGTAAAAATATTTTGTTTTGGAGGATGATTCTACGCCTCGTAGCAGAAATTTAACTGGCTATTCTCTGCGTATAGTGGACTAGGGAGCTTCGTCTTTAGGAATGAAGATTTTTGTCAATCGGTTTGGCAACTCAAATGCAATCCCTATCTTTGGCAGTAGGATAAATGCGAGTTCCAATGATTTGGTTGATGGAAATCTAATTCCTCCTTCTAAAGCTTCTGGTATTTGTTTGGAGAATGGCTTGGCTAATTTGGTTTCTTCTACAGGCTTAGTACAGGAAGGTGTGTCTTTCTCAGAGAAACTAATGGAAAACATCTCTAGTGTTTGTGGAAATACTGAATGGAATGGCTCTTTGGAAAGAATTCCTAGTAATTCGAATAGGGTTAGGAAGCCCAATATCAAGCTTAATTTTGTTAAGAATTCTTCTATTATGTCGGAAGATGGGGTGGCAATAAAACTAATGAAGTTAATGTTATGTGTAACTTAGATAAACTCCAAAATTCGGTAGTGGTGAAGGTTTTTGGGAAGGATATTCAATCTAGTGTGATAGCCAGGGAACTTATGAGGCAATGGTCGATTTTTGGGAAGGTTCACATAACTTCCCTTGGACTCGAATGGATTCTGTGCTCTTTTTTTGATTTGGAAGTGGTGGAAAAGGTTATGGAAGGGGTCCCTTGGTACGTTAATGAACACATTGTGGGGATTGATAAATGGTCACCTCAATTTGATCCTTCATCTTTGAAAGGACTTTCAGCTTCTATTTGGGTAAGACTACCAAATCTTCCTTTGTTGTGTTGGGATGAAGAGAATGTGGCAAGGATTGCCTCTATGGTCGAGCATCCTCTCTGGATTGATGGCAATATGTTTCAATGGAGTAAAAGGGATTATGCAAGAGTTTGTGTTAGGATGTCTCTTGACAATCAATTTCCTCTACGTGTGTGGGTGGAAAGCTCGTTTGGACATTTTTTTCAGAAGGTTGAGTATGAGAAGGTGTCTTCTTTCTGTTTCCATTGTGGAATAGTGGGCCATATGCTGGAAGAATGTAAGGAAAAAGGTAGTGTTAACAAGGAGGTCCCTTTGAATACTGGAGTGGGTACTCAACCTAAAAATAATCAAATGGCTATTATTAATGGGTAGGGCTATGGCTCTTGGACTTTAGTTAATAATGTCAGGTGGAGGAATAAAGGAAAAAGAGTAGGAAACGGTGGATTTCCAGTTGCTCCTACTATGAAACCAAAAACAGTTTTTGTTGAAATTTTTTTTTCAAAACCTTCTCAAAGAATGGGAGTTTTTGATGAAGGGAATGCTGGTATGGTTTTTGATCAAAGTGATCAGAAGGCGGAAGAGTTATAAGTATCTATAGAAGGCAAGCTAGTGAAAGTTGCAGCAGATAAGGAGGAGGAAGGTTCTAAAGGTTTAAATCCTGCATTGCTTAATCAGGATAGTGAATGTGATAAATTTGCTTCCCTTGGTTTTACTAAAAGTCAAAATAAGTTTACTTGTCTTTTTTCTAGTTCTGAAGGGGAAGATGAAGGTTTAAATAAGTTTTCAAAAGGTGGTGTAGTTGAAGATGGAGAGATAGTTGGTGAAAGTAAGGAGAAATTGGTTTCTAATGTGGATAGAGCTGAAAGTGGTTCGGTCAAAGTCAGAGTAAAGTTACAGAAAGAACTCAAATCTTTGGGTAATGGTGTGGTTCTTTCTCAAAGGAGTAAAGGTGAATCTTGGATCAAGAATAAAAGTGGGAGTAATCCCACTTTTAATCATAAATGACATCCATTGCTTTTTGGAATTGTAGGGGGGCTAGGAAGAAAGAGGCCTTTTGGTACCTTCGGGAGTTTGTTAAACAATTTGGTATTTTCTTTTTTGCTTTAGTGGAAACAAAGATTTCTAATGTGGAGAGGAAAGACATTAATGAGTTGATTGGAGATTGTTGGAATTTTTTTAAGTTCCAGCTGAGGGTCTATCAGGTGGTATTCTGGTTTGTTGGAAACGGTGTAGTGGCTCATTTTCTGTGGTTTATGCTTCTACTCAATTGGTGGTTGGCAAGTTTAAATCTTCTTCAAGAGGTGAATGGCTTGTGGCTTCAATCTATGGGAGTAGAGATGTTAATAAGAGGTGGCAACTATGGGAAGTTTTAGAAGGTTTTTCAGAAACTAATCTTCCATTTGTCATGAGTGAAGATTTTAATTGTATCTTGTTTCAAGAAGAAAAGAGGGGTGGGAAGAAGTTTCTTTTTTCACATGGTCCTCAAGATATGAAAGCTTTAATGACTAAGTGTGATTTTCAAGATATTGGCTTTTTTGGTCCCAAATATACTTGGTGCAACAATATGAAAGGAGGTGCTCGAATTTTAGAGAGATTGGACTGTTTCCTTCTCAATTCAGTAGCATTGGACTCTATTCAACCAGCGATAATTCAACATCTTGGGAGAATTGGCTCTGACTGTTGCAAATCTGGTTTTGATGATGACAAACATTTTTCCAGTGTGTTTTGCTTGGCTAATCTGTTTCAGGCACAAAAGACCGCGAGCTACTCAAGCCAACTCAAGATCGGGTCCAAGTGTGTCAAATGTATGATTTTTCCTTTTATTGAGTCAATTGTAATGTAACTGATTCCCTAGCTAAGTAACCTTGCACACACACACTCAGGGAGAGAGATTGAGTGAATTAGAGTTTCTATTAAAATTTTGTTCAGATCATCCTGGACGATAGTAGCATCGTCCTGGACGATCCAGTTAAAACAGAAACCCTAATTAGGGCGACTAAGTTAAGAGGGTCTGATTAAGCAGATCGTCCTGGACGATCTTTGGATCGTACGGGACGATATGCTCAAATCAGAAATTCCCAGCCGCCAGATTAAGTTAGGCAAGTTTTATTTTAAGTATTTTTGTCTGATCGTCCCGGACGATACGTGTATCATCCTGGACGATGCACTACAATCATGCCTAAATTAGTCTGGTAATTAAGGAAAGTAATTAATGTTTAATTGATACGATCACATCGTCCTGGACGATCGCAGGATCGTCCTGGACGATCGTGATTGTCTTGTGCATTACAGCTGTACGACCCGAACTGTGTTCAGGACGATTTTGGGCCTTTTTGAACTAATCGTACAGGACGATGTCCAAATCGTCCTGGACGATCAAGTCATTTTTTGGTCGTCCAGCACAGATTTCTCTGGACGACCCAAACTGTCTTCTGGACGATTTTCCTCAATTTGCACTAATCGTCCCGGACGATCGTAGTATCGTACGGAACGATATGAACAACTTTTTCTACTGATCTTCCAGAAGAGCCTAATCGTCCAGACTGAATCAGCTGAATTTGAACTGATCGTACAGGATGATATATCGATCGTCATGGACAATCTAGGCCGACCAGTTGAGATTTAGGGCAAATTTTAAGCCCTCCTTTAAAAGAACTTTTTCCAATTTTTGGAAAAATCTTTTGCTACCTTCCTTCCCTGAGAAACCCTAGAGAGAAGAGAGAGTTGGGAGAGAGAGAAGAGATCTTGTGAGGGGGAGTTAGTGAGGGATTCACTAAGGTTGCTCCAAGCACGGATCAGAGTCGTCTTCTCCGCTCGTCGTCTGTCGTCTAGTTGGTGTTCTTCGTGGGAGGATCATTCGCAAGAAGATCCGGGGTTCTCTGCCCGCTTCAGGTGGAAGCAAAAGGAGTTCGAAGGTTCTCTGCCTGCTTCAGGAGGAAGTAAAAGGAGGTCAGGTTCTCTGCCGCACCGTGTGGTGAAAAGGAGGTGCTTTGTACAGGCTTCTCCGCCTTGCTGTGGGAGCAAAAGGAGAGTCACTTTTGTTTAGTGCAATACCCGGAGGGGAGGCTCCGGGGAGTGGACGTAGGTCAAGTTGACCGAACCACTATAAAATCTGGTTTGCTTTTCTGATTCAGTTTTGCACTTTACTTTTCAATATAAACTGCTTGGGTGAATATCGTTGGTTGATCTTTTCGTTATTGTTTACTTGTTTCCGCTGCTAAGTATTGAAAAGATTTTTATTGTTATCGTGAAATTTTTAAATAACCAATTCACCCTCCCTTTTGGTTAGCCTCGGGACTAGTTTAGTAGGGCTTAACATCCCTTTCGAACTTTCAAGTGGTATCAGAGAGGGATTCAAAATTTTTGTTTAAAAACTTTTGAATTTGATCCATGGCTAATTGTAACAATCGTAATACTGCTGAAGGTTATTCTATAACTAGACCACCGTTGTTTGATAATATTCCATTTGATTTTTGGAAAACACGCATGTCTACTTTTCTTCAGTCTATTGATTACCGCATGTGGATGTTAGTTAAGGATGGCTATGAAGCTCCACATAGAATTGTTAATGGTGTTAAAACTGAACTGCCCTTTGCTGATTGGACTTTTGATGATCGTGATTTAGCACAGTTAAATGCTAAATGTTTGAACTGTTTCTTTTGTGCTTTAAAATCTGAGGACTATATGCGTGTTTCTACTTGTACAACGGGAAAAGAGATTTGGGATAGATTATGTATAACATACGAAGGTACAACTGAAGTCAAACAGTCTAGATTAAACATCTTGTTACATGATTACAAACTTTTTTCACATGAAACCTAGTGAGACTATTTCAGAAATGTACACAAGGTTCACTCAGATTGTTACCTCTTTGCATGCTTTAGGTAGAGAACTTACCAACTACGAAAGAGTGAACAAGATTCTTAGATGTTTGCCTACTTCTTATGATGCTAAGATTACTACTATTACTGAATCCAAAGATTTAAATACTTACTCTATTGACAGCTTACTTGGATCACTCATTGCTTACGAGCAAGGGATGAACGAAAGGCAACTTGATGCAGGTGAACGCAAGAAAGAGAAGACAGTGGCACTAAAGGCCAAAGATTCAGATGCTAGCACTTCCGGGTCTGATAGCAATGATGTTGCCTTAATCACAAGGCAATTCAAAAGCTTTCTAAGGAAGAAACATAAGAACTATCAGAAGTGGAAAAAGGGTAAGTTCAATAAAAACTTTAAGGGTTCATCTGAATCGGTTTGTTTTGAATGCAGGAGGCCCGGACACATTAAGGCTGATTGTCCGACACTTAAAGCTCATCCAAGCAAGGAGAAGGGTGAGGAGAAACCAAAGTTCAGAAAGGACAAGAAGCGGATTCAGAAGGCGTTCTGGGCAAACTCTACATCCGACTCTTCTGAGACTGAAGCTGAAGAGGAGGAAACAAACTTGTGTTTGATGGCTGATGATCACCCTGGTCAGTCCGACTAGGAAGAGGTATGTGAGCTTACTTACGATTAGTTATTTGAAGTTTCTAAAAAGATTCATACATCGTATAGGAAGCTTAAGAAAACCCATGCTAGTTTGAAACTAGATTATCTGACTTTGCAAAAAGAGCATGAAGTGTTGATTAAGGATCATTCCACCATTGATAGCAATCACATGTCTTTACTAGATGAGTTTGATGAACTGAATAAAAAGCATTCTGATTTAATTGTTGAGCATAACTTGTTAAAAACATCGCATGGTGAATTAGAACTTGCTTTTAAGAAAGTGAATGATTTGGCATCTGAGTTAGAAAGTATTGAAAGTGTAAAAACGTTTGAAATTGGAAGTTTAAACAAACACATTGAGTTTTTGAAAGTAAAAATCAGTGCTTTTGAAAATAACAAAACACCGCCTACTTTTGAACAATTTTATGCACCGTCACCTTTTGAAAATTCTGTTGCAAGTTCATCAAAGCATGTTTCATACACTACTAGGAAGAGGCACTATCACTCACGACGTTTAGTTAATCCTTTTCCTGGTGTTAGATGTTTTTCATGTGGCATGTTAGGACACATATCACACACTTGTACTGTTCACCGTAGTACACATTGGGTGTGGAGACCCAAACTGCCTGTTGCACAGCACAGCACGCATGCATCGCATTCTTCTTTTCATAAGAAGGAACCCAAACCTGTTTGGGTTCCTAAGATTGACTTTTGATGATTTTATAGGTGTGCTCTCACACAAGATCTCGTGAGAGCATGTGGTACCTGGACAGTGGATGTTCTAGACATATGACTGGAGATGCAAATCAGTTCATTTCGCTGGAGGCCAGAGCTGGAGGCAAGGTTACACTTGGAGATAACACCACCAGGAAGGTGGTAGGCACAGGTATGATTGGTGATTCAAAGAATTTTGTGATTGATAATGTTTTGCTTGTAGATGGACTGAAACACAACTGGCTGAGCATTAGTCAACTCTGCGATAAGGGATACAGCATCAAATTCCTGCCCACTGGCTGCATTTTAAGCTTAAATGTTGAAGTTGTTTTGCAGGGGCAAAGGATCAACAATGTCTACAAGCTGGATGTAAGTAGCATTAAATCTGATAATTCAATTTGCTTAAAAACTGCTGCTGATGAGTCTTGGTTATGGCATAGGAGATTGTGTCATGCCAGTATGAAAACCCTTAGGAGAGTCACCCAAAAGGACTTAGTTAGAGGTGTGCCCAAGCTTAAGTTCACTAAGGATCACCTGTGTGATGCCTGTCAGTTGGGGAAGCAAGTCCAGTCCTCTTTTCACTCAGTTAAGGACATTAGCACCTCTAGACCTTTAGAAGTTCTTCACATGGACCTCTTTGGACCCATTAGCACTACCAGCTTAGGGGGGAGAGTCTATGGTTTTGTGATTGTTGATGATTATTCAAGGTTCACTTGGGTTAAGTTTTTGTCACACAAATCTGAGTCATTTGATGACTTTAGATCTTTCTCTACTTGGATTCAGAAGAAGTTAGGATGTGAGATTATTACCATCTATAGTGATCACGGAGGGGAGTTTGAAAATGAAAGATTTGGATGTTTTTGTGAGAATCATGGGATTAGTCACAATTTTTCAGCTCCTAGGACCCCTCAGCAGAACGGGGTAGCTGAAAGGAAGAATAGGACCTTAGTGGAAGCCGCTAGAGCCATGCTTGCCGAGTATTCACTTCCAAAGTACTTTTGGGCTGAAGCGGTGAACACTGCCTGTTATGTGCTGAATAGGGTGAATGTGAGAGTCAAACTGAACAAGACACCTTATGAGATCATTAAGGGTAGAACACCAAATCTGTCCCACCTCCATGTCTTTGGCTGTAAGGTTTTCATTCTGAACAACGGGAAGTCACCCTTAGGAAAATTTGACCCCAAATCTGATGAAGGAGTGTTCTTAGGATATTCAAGTGTGGGGAAATCCTTTAGGGTGTTCAAGAGGAGGACTTTAGTGGTGGAAGAAATAACTTATGTAGTGTTTGATGAATCTGATCCTAAGGAGTCTAGATCTGAAGTAGAAGATGAAGAGATTGTTGAGGTTACCCAAGGAGTTGGAAATACAAATTTGGAGGAAAGGGTAGAACCTCAAAACCAACTGCCTAGAGATTGGAGATATTCTTTGAGTCATCCTAAAGAACTGATCTTAGGAGACCCTTCTGAAGGTGTTAGGGCTAGGCATGGACTTAGGAAGGAAGTAAACCATTCTGCCTTTATCTCAATGACTGAACCCACCAACATCAATCAAGCCTTATCAGATGAGTTTTGGATTTTAGCTATGCAGGAAGAATTGAATCAATTTGTAAGGAATGATGTTTGGGAGTTAGTAGAAAGACCTAGAAACCAAAGTATTGTGGGAACCAAGTGGGTCTTTAAGAATAAGATGAATGATTCTGATGTGGTAGTGAGAAATAAGGTAAGATTGGTGGCTAAGGGGTATAATCCGATAGAAGGGATAGATTTTGAGGAAACTTTTGCCCCTGTAGCTAGATTGGAAGCCATTAGAGTGCTACTAGCCTTTGTCTGTTACAAGGGATTTAAGCTGTTTCAAATGGATGTCAAGAGTGCCTTTTTAAATGGGGTAATTAAAGAAGATGTTTTTGTAGAACAACCCCCAGGCTTTGAGAGTTCCCAATATCCAAGTCATGTCTATAAATTAAAAAAGGCCTTATATGGATTGAAACAGGCACCCAGAGCTTGGTATGAGAGGCTTAGCACATTCCTGTTAGAAAGAGAGTTTGTTAGGGAGCGTAGACACCACCCTTTTTCTGAGGAGAATAGGAGATGACTTACTCATTGTCCAGATTTATGTTGATGATATAATTTTTGGATCTTCTGATAAATACTTATGTGATGAGTTTTCCAAAATAATGAGTAAGGAGTTTGAGATGAGTATGATGGGAGAATTGTCCTACTTTTTGGGGTTTAGCATAAGGCAAACGGATGATGGAACCTTTCTCAATCAATCATAATACACTAAGGAGATTTTGAAGAAATATGAAATGGACAAAGCCAAGCCAATCAATACTCCCATGCCCTCCTCTGTTCAGTTAGATAAGGATTCAAATGGAAAATCTGTTGATCAGAAGAAGTATAGAGGGATAATAGGTTCACTGCTTTACCTGACTACTAGCCGACCTGATATCATGTTTAGTGTCTGTCTGTGTGCTAGGTTTCAGGCTGATCCTAAAGAGTTCCACCTGACTGCTGTTAAGAGAATTCTTAGATATCTTTTAGGGACCCCAAACCTAGGAATATGGTACCCTAGGCACAGCACCTCTTTTGAGATCATTGGATATTCTGACTCTGACTTTGCGGGGTGTAGGGTGGATAGGAAGAGTACCTCTGGGACTTGTCAATTCATAGGACAGTCGTTAGTCTCCTGGTCCAGTAGAAAACAGAACTCAGTTGCACTTTCACTGCTGAAGCTGAGTACATTGCCTTAGGAAGTTGTGTGGCCCAAGTTCTTTGGTTGAAACAACAAGTCTTGGATTTAGGAGTACCCGTTGGCACAATTTCTGTTCTGTGTGATAATACCAGTGCCATCTGTATCTCTAAGAATCCAATCCAACATTCTAGGACCAAACACATTGACATTAGGCATCACTTCATTAGGGACCATGTTACAAAAGGGGATATTGAGCTACATCATGTAGCAACTGAAAATCAGCTGGCTGACATATTCACTAAACCACTGGCCTTTGACTCATTCAGCATTTTGAGAACCAGATTAGGAGTGATTGATATAAATGCTTGATTCTGATGACTGCTGATTTCTGATTGTTCTGACTGGTAGTCTGTTTTTCTGTTAGTTAGTTTTTTGTTTGATTATTTGCTTTCAGTTATTTTTATGTCTTTTGTTGATTTTCGTTTTAGCCTTACTGTTAGTTTGATTTGAGTATTTACTCTGATGTGATTTTATACCTATTTTTATTCACTGGTTCATATCTTGCACTTACTGTTTTATGTTTTTCAAAATCTGATCACCGCTCACTACTTCTTATAATCTGAATTTCTGACTGGGAGTTTTTACCTTGTTTTGATTTGGAAGCTGGTAAGCAGTGATTGATTCCACTGAATCTGTTTAAGGGAAGAAACATTGATGATTGTTTCTCTTCCTCTAACTCCTTTACTGGTGTATGGTTTCTTTTGGATAAAAATCCTCTTCAAAATTAAAATGTTAGTTTTTTTGAAATAGAGATTATTTTATCTTCCTACAGTAATCTACCTCATATCACTAGTGTTTTTCAAAGTCTTGAGTCATTAGTTTGATTTTCTAAAACCAAGTGATTGCATTTATCATATTATGTGTGGTTTTTGTTTTGTGGATCATTCTTCCTTACCAAGGAGAGTCATCTCCTATGTCTGTAAGAAAATCTCACAGCTGAGACTCTTTAATGATCATGAAAAGGAGAAAGCTTATAAAAGATGCGCAGTGCGCCAGATAATTTGAAAAAGAGGCATAAAATGAGCCCAAAACTGAAAAGATGCGAAATTGCCAAATTGGATACACAAAGTGTATCAAAAATCAAAAGATGCGTAAAGCGCCAACCAATTTGAAAAAGAGGCACAAAATGAGCCCAAACCAAGCTTTCTTCCCTTTCAGATTGTTAAATGTCTTAGAAAAAAACTCGTGTGTCACTTAATACGTTCAAAAGCTTGAGTTTGAAAATCTTGATTTCTGATTTTTTACTTTGTAACACTATTATATCAGATATTTTTCTGGAACGAGGCTTGAAAGGATCTCTTTTCAAATCTAATGTCTTTTCTTCTGAATCGGATTTTTGTTTTGAAAGAGGTTTGCATCGATAAGGTGCCCGGGGTAGGAGTTACGAAAGTCGACTTTTCAACCTTTTCTGGATTTCAGCGCTGTCAATCGTTCTCTTATGTAGTTGTTCTATGTTATGTTTTATTTCAGTGTTCTGTTTTTTCCTCCTCCTTTTTGTGATGTCAAAAGGAGGTGTCAGTTGTAGTCGTGTCTGTTTCTATTTTCTGAGTCATGTTTTCTGTATTGTTTGAGCTGTTAAATGAAAATTTAAAAAATGTTTGTTTTATTTGATCTCTTAGTTTCATTTTATTTTCAGACTACTTTATAAATGTTTGCCATCATCAAAAAGGGGGAGATTGTTGCAAATCTGGTTTTGATGATGACAAATATGTTTCCAGTGTGTTTTGCTTGGCGAATCTGTTTCAGGCACAAAAGACTGCGAGCTACTCAAGCCAACTCAAGATCGGGTCCAAGTGTGTCAAATGTATGATTTTTCCTTTTATTGAGTCAATTGTAATGTAACTGATTCCCTAGCTAAGTAACCTTGCACACACACACTCAGGGAGGGAGATTGAGTGAATTAGAGTTTCTATTAAAATTTTGTTCAGATCATCCTGGATGATAGTAGCATCGTCCTGGATGATCCAGTTAAAATAGAAACCCTAATTAGGGCGACTAAGTTAAGAGGGTCTGATTAAGCAGATCGTCCTGGACGATCTTTGGATCGTACGGGACGATATGCTCAAATCAGAAATTCCCAGCCGCCAGATTAAGTTAGGCAAGTTTTATTTTAAGTATTTTGGTCGGATCGTCCCGGACAATACGTGTATCGTCCTGGACGATGCACTACAATCATGCCTAAATTAGTCTGGTAATTAAGGAAAGCAATTAATGTTTAATTGATACGATCACATCGTCCTGGACGATCGCAGGATCATCCTGGACGATCGTGATCGTCTTGTGCATTACAGCTGTACGACCCGAACTGTGTTCAGGACGATTTTGGGCCTTTTTGAACTAATCGTACAGGACGATGTCCAAATCGTCTTGGACGATCAAGTCATTTTTTGGTCGTCCAGCACAGATTTCTCTGGACGACCCGAACTGTCTTCTGGACGATTTTCCTCAATTTGCACTGATCGTCCCGGAAGATTGTAGTATCGTATGGGACGATATGAACAACTTTTTCTATTGATCGTCCAGAAGAGCCTAATCGTCCAGACTGAATCAGCTGAATTTGAACTGATCGTACAAGACGATATATCGATCATCCTGGACGATCTAGGCCGACCAGTTGAGATTTAGGGCAAATTTTAAGCCCTCCTTTAAAAGAACTTTTTCCAATTTTTGGAAAAATCTTTTGCTACCTTCCTTCCCTGAGAAACCCTAGAGAGAAGAGAGAGTTGGGAGAGAGAGAAGAGATCTTGTGAGGGGGAGTTAGTGAGGGATTCACTAAGGTTGCTCCAATCACGGATCAGAGTCATCTTCTCCGCTCGTCGTCTGTCGTCTAGTCGGTGTTCTTCGTGGGAGGATCGTTCACAAGAAGATCTGGGGTTCTCTGCCCGCTTCAGGTGGAAGCAAAAGGAGTTCGAAGGTTCTCTGCCTGCTTCAGGAGGAAGCGAAAGGAGGTCAGGTTCTCTGCCTCACCGTGTGGTGAAAAGGAGGTGCTTTGTATAGGCTTCTCCACCTTGCTGTGGGAGCAAAAGGAGAGTCACTTTTGTTTAGTGCAATACCCGGAGGGGAGGCTCCGGGGAGTGGACGTAGGTCAAGTTGACCGAACCACTATAAAATCTGGTTTTCTTTTCTGATTCAGTTTTGCACTTTACTTCTCAATATAAACTGCTTGGGTGAATATCGTTGGTTGATCTTTTCGTTATTGTTTACTTGTTTCTGCTGCTAAGTATCGAAAAGATTTTTGTTGTTATCGTGAAATTTTTAAATAACCAATTCACCCCCCCTCTTGGTTAGCCTCGGGACTAGTTCAGTAGGGCTTAACATCCCTTTCGAACTTTCACTGACCACTGTCCTATTGTACTGAAATTGTTTTCTTCTAGATTCGAGAAGACGAAGCAGCTGCAGTTTGAAGAAGTTTGGTCTTCTTTTCCAGCTTCTTATTCCATTGTGGCAACTTCTTGGAGAAAACAAGCTGGAGGGAATGATGTGCAGGTACTGAATTTGAAGTTTAAGAGAGCATTGAAGGCTTTGTATCACTGTAGTAAAGCTAAGCATGAAATTTTGGACATGCTAAAGGATCAGCTACTGAAAGAGATTTTGTTGTTGCCAGAAAAAGAAGCCAATGAAAGTACGAGATGTGCCAAGAGGGGGGGTGAATTGGTATTTTAAAAAATTCAACGCTAAACAAGAGTTCTATTTTTTTTTGTATTTTTAAATGATAACTCAACGAATAACGTGCGGAAGCAAGTACAACAATCACAACGAAGATATTGGTAATTCAATTTCAACTTTCACAATACAAGATTCAAATTATGATTTTTCACCAAGCAATTTAACGTACTAATTAAGAGCATGAAAAGTAAAGTACGATAAAATGGAAAAAATACACCAGAGATTTTATAGTGGTTCGGTCACTTGACCTACGTCCACTCCCCGGAGTCCTCTACTCTGGGATTTGCACTAGTAAAAGTTGACTCTCCTTTTGCCCCCATAGCAAGGCAGAGAAGCCTTTACAATACTCACTTTCACCTCCCTCGGTGCGGAGGAATACGAAACGCCATGTCACCCTCCTGGTGATGGCAGCGGACCTTCTCCTTTTTCTCCCTCCTGGAGATGGCAGAGTACCTTGACGATGTTGATATTGAAGTGACTCTTCCCTCGAGAACTTTCCTGAAGCTTTCCAAAGCCACAAGAGGAGCAAAGCATGCAGCTAGCTTGGAGCTACCGTGTGATCCCGTCACACTACTTCTCCCTCACGCTCAGGCTCACCTTCACCTTCCTCTCTCAAGCCCTAGATCTCTCCAAAAAAAACTTCTCTCTAACGAATCCCCTTCTTTCCTCAAAGCCTCTCACAGCAAGAGGATAGATCAACCACCCTCTAAAGAAAATTTTAAGTTATTTTTATATCAGGCTTCAGAAAACCCTAAAAGTTTCAACTTTTGTGTTTCTATTCGTACAGTACGATCTATAATCGTACAGTACGATCAGTTCAATTTCAGCTCCATCCAGTACGAGTACATATGAATAGTTATCAAATTTTATACATATCGTAATGTACGATATGTATATCGTACAGGACAATACTATTGATTTGTACTGTTCGTACAGGATGATCTGTGGGACAATCCCTGGGACGAAAGAATTCATCTCTGCCAGTCGTCCAGCACTCCTTTAGTCGTACAGTATGATTAGTGTTTTTCAGGATATCATCCTGTACGATACGAATATCATCCAGGATAAATAGAACAAAAATTCTTGGTTTCGTCTGGTACGATCGATGGGACGAATAAAATCATCTCTGTCGGTCGTCTAGCACTCCACTAGTCGTACAGTACGATTAGTTCATTTGTGGATATCATCCTGTACGATATGAATATCATCCAGGACGAACAGAATAAAAAACCTTGGTTTCGTCTGGTACGAATGATGGGACAAATGAAATCGTCTCTGTCAGTCGTACGGTGCGATATATGATCGTATAGTACGATCGACTTTTAAATTAGAAACTAATATTTATTTCCTGATTAGGGAGATAATTTTGGTAAGTATTAATTAATCGTACAGTACGATACGCATCGTACAGTATGATCAGTTCAGGAAATCAAAATTAAGAACTTACCAAACTTATTCTGGCAGCTAGGGTTTCTCAATTGTATCTTATCGTACAGTATGATAGGTATCATACAATATGATTAGATTATAAATTTAATCATCTGAAAATTAGCCTCTTCATCATCAAACTCGGGATCGGCGTGAGCGGCCCCCCGATGGAACAAGATACAAAAGAGGCATCTGAGTAGAAGATATGAAGATTATCTGGAGGTAGCAGATAATGAAGTTGGTACTTGGTATCTAAGATGTATCCTATGATATGCCCTAAAGCAAGGTTCAGTTTGCGGCGGGCACCGGGATATCGGTAGGCAGACAGGGTATGGATATAGTCAAAAACCATTTGGGCTTCATTGAATTTTGTTCCAGACATGATTAGATATGCGACGACAGAAAGCAGTGGAGTAATATGGATGCGTTCTCCAGCTTTGGGTATAATGGACGTGCGAAGGACATGCTGGATAACGCTGGCATTCTGATTCAGGGTTTGGACCAGGGGTAGGTGTTGATTGGAGCGGACACCCTTAAGGGTCATATTTACTGATGTCCAATCCTAGTCATGGGAGATCATAGATTGGGGACGAGGGCCGTCAGTGGATAGCTCGAAGTGTGCAGCAATGTCGTTGACGGTGATAACGACATTCTGTTTGCAGCTATAGGAAGTGAAAGTGGTGTTTTCTAGGTCGATTCTGATATTGGCAAGAAACTCAAAAAAAAGTTCGGAGTGAAAAGGAAAGGCAAGAGTCAAAAGGAATTGAAGGGTGGTGGATGCGAAAAGGTTCATCACCTCGAAATTTAGGGCGGCTTGATTCAGCATACGAGATGGAGTGATTTTTGCTTCCTTGATTTTAATGTATGCTTTCTCATCTGCGGCAGAGAGAAAACGATCATTGAATCGCCGAGAGGAGGAAGAACTCCCGACGACCATTCGGCCACGCTTACTGGCACCAGACATGACTGAAGAAGGGATTTGAGAGAGAGGAGAAAATTTAGAGCGAGTCAGAGTGAGTGAGGCTATGCAAAGAATCCCTCCATTTTATAGAATTTGGGACCTATCATACAGTACGATTGAGGTTCGTACAGTATGATATGTGCATTAATGTCGTCTGGATGACTGTTCTAAAAAGCGAGTCAAATCGTACAGTACGATAGGAAATAATGTTCGTACCGGCCGAGTTTAAATTCATCCTAATCCAATCCACCCACCTGGTCTTGCTCCTCCCGACTACCCTCACGACGACATCATTCAACGCATTGAACGCCTGGAGACTAGGTTGGATTCCCACATTGCTCAGCAACGTCAGGAGCATGAAACTGATATGAAATGGTTTAGAGAGTGCTTCACATCTATCGATCACCAGTTTGCGTCCCTCCATCAGTACCACTAACTGTTTCCACAACCTCCACCACCACCTCCGGATCAGGATCCAGATTTTTGAGTTATTGTAGTTATTTATGTTTTTGTTTCTTGTCATTGTAGTTGTTTCCTTATTATTCCCTTTTTGGTGCTGTCAAAAGGGGGAGACATTTCTGTGTTCTGTGTTGTTCTGCTTTTGCTTACTATTAATGATATTGGTTATTTATATTTACTCTTCTGTTTTCACTACATGTTTTTCTCTCTTGTTATATTTTTTTCTATATGTTATAATAAAAAAAAAATAATTTGGTTCTTCTCCTCCTATTTAAAAATTAATAAGTTATTCTTCTGAGGGGGAGCTAAGGAAGTCAGAACAACTGTGGCCATCAAAAAATATTATTTGACACCATCAAAAAGGGGGAGATTATTGAAATCCAGGATCCCGAGCACTTAATTTTGATGGTGATAACTAATACTTTTTGAATTCATATAGACTTCCTTTAGATTATAGATGCTTAATCCTTGTATATGAGCACTAACATTTCAGGTCAGATGCACACTGCTCAAGGTTACTGGAGACTTAAACCGGGTAGAATAGGATGTTGAAAAGTCTGTAATTTTTATTTCTTTATTTTTATTTTCTTGAGTCTGCCACAGAAGCATGCATGTGAAAAAAGCAACCATGCACACACACAGGGGGAGAATTATTTTAAATGTTTAAATTTTTTTTTAAAGAATATCATACTGTACAATTTAATATCGTACTGTACGATTAATTAATAATACTCAGGCTAACGGCTAATTTTTAGATGATTAAATTTATAATGATCTGAATTCAACTATGGCTCGATTAAATACATGGTGGAGATAGCGAGCTAAGGTCAAATGGATGGTTGAGGGGGATTACAATTCAAGATTTTTTAATCTTTTTCTAGTGCAAGAAGGAACTCAAATTGTATTTTCAAAATCAAAGATAAAAATGAAGTGCTTGTGGACGATCAAAGCCAAATTGAAGTTGTGCTATTTCATTTCTACAGAGAAAATTGGAAACACAAGAGCTGTGATCTTGGATGTTGGCCTACTCCGTGGAGGTATCTGGATGATGAAGATAAAAAGTGTTGAACAAGGAATTCACCTTGGAGGAAGTGGATTTAGTAATTAAGTAAATTGAAGGTAATATTGCATCGGGAAAAGATGGTATTTCTTATTCCTTCATTAAAGCTTATTGAGATATCATTAAAGTAGATTTTTGGAATGCTATTAAACATTTTTTGTTATGGAGAAATTAATGATGTATGGAAAGAGATGTTAATTGTGCTTATTCCCAAGATAAGCAATCCATTGTATCCCTCAAATTATAGGCCAATTAGCCTTTGCAATTTTGTCTACAAAGTGGTGGCGAAGGTGCTTTTGAATAGGTTATTATCCATTATTCCTAAAGTTATATCATATAAACAAGTGGCTTTTCTAAAAGTAAGGTTGATGTCGGATCATGTGTTGATAGCCCAGGAAGTGTTCCACAAGTTCAGGTGTTCTAAATCATTAAAAGGGTTAGTCGCTTTCAAAGTTGATATGGAGTAAGTGTATGACTCTATGAGTTGGTCTACTCTGGAGAAAGTTTTAGATTATTTTGGGTTTCCTACTATGTTTTCAAACCTGATTATGGAATGTATAAAAATCCAAGGTTTTCTTTGATGATTAACGGCAACTTCTCAAATTGGATCAATGCTAGGAGTGCATTCCATCAAGGCTGTCCTTCGTCTCCTCTTCTATTTATCCTTTGCTCCCAACTTCTATCTAATGCTTTTTTCCAAAGAGGAGATTTTATTAGAGTTAGTATTTGTCCAAATGGGCTAAGAATTTCTCATTTGCTTCGTGCAGATGATGTTATCATATTTTCTGAAGCTAACACAAAGGTTGTGAAGGAAATCAAGGGGATTTTAAATGATTTTTGTGATTGGACTGGACAACGTATAAACATCAACAAATTAGTTATGAGTTTTGGCAAATCTGTCAAAAAGAGGAAGAAGAAGACTATTTCACGTATCATGGGATTCAAAATAGTTAAGGAATTCTATTATCTTGTTGTCAAAATCGCATTGAGGAGGCTAGTTGGAGCTGATTTTTAGTTTTGTTATTGATAAAGCAATGAGGATGCTGAATGTTTGGGGTAGTAAGTTTATCTCTTTAGCCGGTAAATTTACTCTTGTTAAATCTGTAATGCTTTCCTATCCTACATTCCATTGTACTCATTCACTTGTTCTAAAAGGTGTGCTGTATGAACTTGATAAAATGTGCAGAAATTTCATTTGGAATAGACCACAGGGAAGGTTGGGGATTCATGTGCAAGCCATTGAAATGGGGAGGTTGTGGACTACATTCCTGTTCATCTAAAGTTGCTGCTCTAAGGACCAAGCTAGCTTGGAATTTTGTTCATGATAAAGATTCGTTGCTGTACATGACTTTTTTTCCAAAATATGGCTATCTGATGGACGTTGGTTCTACAAAGAAGGGATGTTCATCTTCCTAGAAAATAATCTCTGATGGTGGAAGTTTACTCAAGTTGAGTGTTAGGTGGGTCATTATAAATGGTGGTTCTATTGATGCTATTAAAGATACTTGGATAATGGATAAATGCAATAACAGATGGACAAGGTTTGTGCTTTTTACATAGAGTGATGGAGTTTCAGTGGACATGTTTATTGCAGACAGAAGATGGAATGTAGATGAACTCAGTAAATTCTTTAGTAAGGAGTTGGTGGATGTGATCTGCCAAATAAGTATCAAATCGGATTTGAATGTGGATATGATGGAACTTATTTCTCAAAATTCATGTAGAACAATTGCTGCATTGGCCTTTGAAGCTTCAATTACTGAACAATATGAGGTTCAATTTTGGAGATGGATCAAGAAGGCGAAGCTAAACCCTTGTGTAGAAGTTTTCTGGTGGAGGATGTTTAACAATGCTATACCCAAAAGTCAGTTCTTGTCATATAGAAGATTGAAGGATGACAACTCCTGTCCCAGGAGTTGTAATGTGATGGAGGATATTGAACATGTTGCGATTAAATGCAGCAAGCTGAATGATGTTTTCCAACAATTAAACTGGTGGGGCTTTTATATTCCAGATTTTGATACTTTTGAAGAATGTTGTAAGTGGATGGAAACTATGGCTGGAAATAATAGTATGCTAGTAAATCTGTATTGCAATTCTATTTATTTCTCTTGGAAGGCAAGGAACAAATTAATACATGAAGGCATTGAAGAGAGTTTGGTTGTGATTGTTACTAATTTGTTGACCAATGCTTATGTTTCTACATCTTTGGGTAATTTCAAATCAGTTCACTGGGGTGCTAATCAGTCGGTAAGACTATTGTTTAATTATTGACATCCTCCTCCTCCCGACTGGATTAAGGTTTATGTTGATGATTTGCTTTTACCTTCATATAGAGCAGGGATTGATGGTGTATTCTGGGATCATAAAGGTATATTTCTTTTGGCATTTGGACATTCTTGTGTTCATTGGGATGTATCTCGTTTGGAGCTACTAGCTATTCAATCTATAAAGGAAGTCATTAAAGATTGGATGTTCAATTAAAAAGAATTATCATCGAATGTGATAACTCCAACATTATCAAATTTATTCAAGGTACAATAAGCAAAGGTGGGAAGGAGCTGGAAGATCTTGCATTCATGAAAAACTTCAACCATGTCATCATTAATTGTATAGATAGAAATTATAATAAGTTAGCTGATTTGTGTGCTAACTATGCTATCTTTAGTAATTTTCTTTTGGAAGATTTTAGTTTGAATAAGGTTCCTTCTTTGTTTTATAATTTGTTGATGAAGGAATCATCTTTGTAGTTTGTAATTATTTTTTTAGCAATTCATGCAATTATGCTTCTTCAAAAAAAAAAAACTAACTATACTGGAGGACCACTGGGCTGAGCACTAGCTAGCTTCTTTCCTTTATCCACTATTGAGACTGTAGTTGGCCTTTTCTCAAAAGACTTCAATGCTTTGCTGGCCTTCTTCTCATCATGAATCCTTCAAGAATGGAATTCGAGAAGCCTCTTCCCATAGAATTTTCACTTTATTGAGAAGTTTTTCAAAGGCTTTAATTATAAACCCCTTTAGAAGAAAGTAATAGGCCCGTGGATATTTTTTAAAAGAATCTTCTCTATATATTGCTCCTATAGCTGGGGTTCACACTTCATTGAGAGGATTCTCCACCTCACTATTTATTCACCAAAGACTCTCCCTATTTTTTATTTTCCAAGATGAGATTACCCACGGTTATATGCTGCTGAACTCAAGAGAATCTCTTTAAGAATAGACCCTCTAGCTCAGTGAATTTCTCGCCGAACCATTTGGCAGATCTATGTACCACTCAAAAGTAATATTGGACAGACTACTAACAAACTGGTGAAATAATAAAGCGTCTGATTTTCCTGAATTGCAAAAGCTCACTTGGAAGTGGGTTAGATGCTGTCTTGGATTTTCAAGACCACTACAAACTTTAAAAGAAGGTGACTTGAAGCTCATTAGATGAGGAACTAAATCAAATTCTTTGGGGTAGGACCTACCCTTCAGAATAGATGTAGTTCCTTGAGAATGGGCAAGGGCCTCCCTTACCTGAGTTTCTATCATCTGTCTGATATCTTTATCTACTTGTGTTGGAGAAATCACTAGTGTTGAGTTTGGAATTCTTGGATTAGAATCTGACTTCTTACTTTATTCACCCACTATATGAACTACAGGTTGTAACTACTCAGCTTCTGACTGCCTTGCCTAAAAAAGCTGGCTTTTCATCTGTTCCACCCTTATCATCATATCTTTGTCTTTCCTTTCGAGATTCTTGATATACTTATCTTTCTCTCTTAATTTGGCTGAGCTATTCAAATATGAATCAACTACTGCTTACTCTTCTTCTTTACCAGATTAGTCTTTTGAAGGTTTAGAATCTTTAGTTGATGCTCTAGTCTCAACCATACAAATATTGCTAGTTGAATCTTGATCCATCAAAAGGTCGTCTAAATCTAAATTACAGGCTTCTATGGCCTTATTCTTAAGGATATCCAAGATCTCATGGACTAACTCATTGACTATCAATTGATTTGGAGTTGATTGGTAAGTATCCCTTGTAATCTGATATTTCATTAAATTCCTTTTCCTCTAATTGGGAAAGGACATCCTGGATCTTGAGATCTTCATTTGTAAGCTGCTCTACTACAAACTACTCTAACATTTCTTCATTAGTGTCTGGAATAATCCCTTCACCTTCGACTGTCCCGAATTCAGTAATCATGAGGGTGACATCCTCCATAAGCTAAGGAAGGACATCCACCTTGATAGGTGATCAATGAGCTTGATGGGAAGTAACTTCTACATCAGGTGGGGTGAAGTCCTCACATCCCTAAATGGGGAGTTTAGGGACATCTACTGGTGGTTGAATTGAATTGTCTCAAATATGAATTCCTTTATATCTATTAAAGTTCTTTGTTACATAGTGCTTTTGAGGTGACATGGGCCTCTTACCCTTAATATCTATCAATCTTTTATTTTAACAACCTCCTTTGACTTGGCTATCACTAGGGCCAGCTTTGACAATCCTGAAGGAGGGATTAGCATCCTATGATTATGAAGGAGACCCTTTCTAGATCAGGTTAAAACTATCTCCTCCATCTTTACAGATGGGAGGTCAAGCACATAGTGGTATCTGTCAACTACAATAGAGGTGACCAACTGCTTAACAAATTTCTAATTCTTCCTTACTCGATGAGGAGTCAAGTTGTTAGCTTCAGTCCTCTCTTCCTTTTGAACCTCTTTCTCCAACTTGTATGAGCTCACCCCCTTCAGGTGTCTCATCTATTATTCCTTGGTCTCACCTGTTTAAGCAGTACAGATGTGGATGATATTACTTAATATCCTAGTTCTAAAAACTTGATTCTCCTTACTGGTCCTACAGATATTATAGTCCATCGGGCATGGAAGAGAGCTGGTGATCCTGAAATTCTCTCCTCCCCTGCAGTAGTTACGAGGGGTTAAAATGACTCCACTTTAGGATTAGAGAAGGGGAAGGGATGGGCAGCTCCTCAGTAGCCTCATGCTCAACTATGCTAAAGGCCTTCAACTTAGCCATCTTCTTGGACTTTGTAATCCTTTCCTTACCCTCCTCAAGTAATTCTTCATTTGATTTTTATTAGTGATGGGGATTTCAGAATTGGACCCTTCTTAAATATAGACATGATTTTAATGTAAACTGCATACTTTAGTTCCTCATCCTCACTAGTGGAAAAAGTAGGTATAGGGGTGACAGCAACCTCCATCTTAGGAATGGGGGAGTCAGTGCATGCCCTAATTACTATATAAACTAGGGGGATGTCCTTATCACCCTCAGTGGCGAGGCTGACAATTATCCCACCATTAACATACAGCTTGAGTGTTCTAAAACCCTTTCTGAATTGGATAGAATTATTACTGATCAACTCCTAAACATACAAATCATGATCAATCAAGAAAATTAGCTTTTTGGCCATTATTTTGGAATTTGATTGTCTATAATCTGAAGAGAAAAGTTTAAATTAGAATTTTGAAATAGAATTTGAAAAAGATCTTACATTTTATCACATATAGTGAATTATAGAAACTATAGTTCAGTATAGTATGATAAAATATACAGATCGATTATGATTTAAAGAAAATTAAATTTTTATTGCATATATTAGGCTACAAGGGGATATCATAGAAAAATATATGATAATGATAATTGAGTTTGATTTGAATGATTTTAAAAAGAATTTTGAGTTTTAAAAAATTGAACGATTTTCTTTGAATTTTGAAATTCAACTTCACTCAACATGAGGGTTTACAAAATTTGATTGTGAAAATTTAGGGAATTTGGCTTGACACTTTCATCCCACCAATTGACTTGGAGGTAAAATGTCAAAGCCCAAACTTCATTGAAAAACTTGAGTCTTGAATTTGAAATTGAAGGATCTTCTGTGAATTATGAAACTCAACATATTGAAATTTGTTTGAATAAGCAAGTTTAAAATATTTACACAAAGATCTTAAAATATTTGGTTTGACTCTTTTGCTCCACAAAGTGACTTAGAGGAAAAATGTGAAAGGCCTACTTTGATAGAGGTTTCCTCACTCACCTCTCTTTTTGACATAGCTTTTTCTGTTGGCCACACTTACCCAAGGAAAAAATGGGCAGAGGTACCAACAGAAGAAAGGTAGTCAAAACTACTGAAACAATAAAATTTTTATATTTATTAAAGATGGAGGAGAGATTTATCCCTAGTGGAGATGCCATTTTTTATTTATTGAAAAAGTTGAGTTTGAAAAGATTAATTTTCTTTAGGAAAATTTAATTATTTTGAATTTTAGTTTAAAATTGAATACATTATTATGAAAGATATATCATTATAGGAGATGAAGATATCATTCCCAAATGGGTTCAAATTATTAAATTGCAAGTTCATCCTTATTATCATAGTCAAACTCAGGGAAGGACCATATATGACCCTGGAGGGTCAAAATGTTATTTGATTGAGTGTTTGTCTTTAATAATCTTAGCAAGAGATCATTAGTTTCATAATTAAAGTTGTGATAATAGAATGATATATCTTCCTAAGGAAAGAAGATATCATTTATTATCAATCATTTGAATATGATGACAATGATCGTCGGCTTTGATTTTTCTAAAGATAATTAATTAAAATTTAAAAACATAATTTTGAAAATTAATCTGGGTTCTAAATCTCCTACGAGCACAAGCCCTTGTAATTAATTATATCATAGGAAACTAGAGATTTCTATGAAAACTCCCGATTAAAATAATGGTGCAAATTTTATCTCAAAGTTGTGAAGGATTAGTATCAAAGTATTAAAGTTTGAATTTCAAATGGGAATGGATAAAATAGGGGCACTTGATCTGAAGGTCAAAGGATCAAAGGTAGGAGGTGTTTTGAGATTCTGAAACACTTTAGAAACTCCTCAGCCTATCCTATATGTTGGGCTTTAAGTTTTGGATTGAAGAGAAATTTTAGTTTGAATTAAAAATTTATTAGAATATTGGGACAATATCACTAAAAGGTGGGGTTTTATGATTTGAGGTCCACCCTTGATCCTAAGTCTAAATTGGGCACTAGGTGACAGTAGCCCAAACATAGTTAATGCAATGCAAAACCTAGACATACCCTGGCCTTGATTGTGAAGCTAGCTAACCACCTAAGCGCTTTAAAACCATGTATCAGCTCTCTTTTATAAAAGATTCATAAAACTATTGAGTAAATTTTTTAGGAGTTGGGGCTGACATCTAGAGCAGATCCTAATTGGCCCCTTACTATATGCAGGGTAATTTGATGCTTGAAATAAAATGCAATTAGAATTTTAACTCTTTTTTAATTAGTTTCTAATGCAATGCATGCTAATTGATTCTTTAAATGCATAAATTGAAAATGAAGCTGTTTTAGAAAGGCATAAAAATAAGTTTTATCCTAAGGATTGCACAACTTCCCCTTAATAGGATTGTACCCTAGTTGGTCTTGTGGCCTACAAGAACCTACAAGCAGACATGGGCCAAATAAGGAAGAGAAAGTTTAATATGATGCATGAGACTGTCGGTGAACCCTAGCCAAATTCTTAAAATTCTTAGAATTTTTATGTTGGCTTTAAAAAATTTTATATTAATTAAAGTTAAAAAATTTTGAATCATACCCTCAAGGGCCTCCGATCATTCCAGGCTAAAATAAAAGCAGCATGCAATCAAAAAAGTTGAAAAAGACATGCAATTTTAGCTATTTAAATAAATTAAATAAATTAATTAAATAAATTTGAAGTCCATGTGGCAAGTGCCACTTAATATTACAATCAAGGGTCTTAAGAAATTAAAAGTGTTTGGGAACCACTGACAAGAACCTGGATTGTACTCCTAGGACTAACATAAGTGATTTTGAGATTGGGATTCTTCTCGACCTTCACTTCTCCACCTTCTACGAGCATCTTGGATTTGTCGGGTCTGGATATCCAAGTGAAAATAAACTCTTCCCCAAAGGAGGGTTTTCTTTTCTCCTTGGATACTTAAAATCATCCAAATTTGGATCTCTAAATGAAAAGGAACTCTCCCCTAAGTGATGTCCTTCTGTTTGGATTCTAAATTGGATGTATAACATCCAATCTAAAAAGGACACTCTTATATTACAATTCTTAACCCAAATCAAATTAAATTAATAATTAAAAGAAAAGACTAGAGTCAAGTACAACCTGCAAGGCTATGCTAAGTAATTATATTTAAAATTAACATCACAATGGCTTATATACATTAAAATATTTAAATCTCAATCGCAGCCATGCTTAGCCATGCTCTTTTCATTTTAAGGGGGACTTAGCATGCTTAACACCTCTAGAAAACTCCTTAATTTAAAGCTTAATTATGCCCCCTCAATTGCATGACCACTTACAAAAGATCTTGTGAGTAAATATATCATTCATAGCCTAAGGGTAATCTAATGCCCATATAATTAATTCACATATTGCATAAAATTTTAATAAACAAGCATATTAAGAAATTATACCAACTAGCATGCAATGAAAACTCCAAAAACTTGGCACTCAATAGCAAGAAAGTAAAACACCGGCCTAGCCTTGAACTAGAATTAGTTATCCTAACAAATCATGTAAAGTGTGTAAAGTAAGCTATATGGTTTGGATATGTCCTATATCGGGCAATATGTTAAAGGGAGATTTTAATTTGAGTTTAAGTATTAATATCTTAAGGTTGATTTTAAAAATTTATTTTAAATGTTAATTGATTACTATCTTTGTTTACACTAGGGCCATAAAGTTTATTTCACCTTCCTTGGGGATAAGTTAATAGTCTCAAAGGCCTGAGTTACCTAGTAGTAATAAGTATAACTTAACTGATTTAATTTGTTAAGCTTAAGAGGGTTGATTATTTTTAATTAAATTTGATTGGTTATTGATTTTAAAGATTCAATTTAACTAAGTTTACCATTAACCAGTTCGTGGCATTATCATAGTAAGCACTAGGAACCAAGCCTCCTTATGACACGTAGCCCCACAGCCCAGTATAGTTCAAAAACCTAGTTAATGTAGTTAAATTAAAGAATTTAATTTAGTTAAGTAATTATTAATCAATTAAGTTCCAAGTTTTACACTCCATTGAATCTGTTCTTGGCATTATCATAGTGGGCTCAAGAAACTCGGCCTCCTTAGGGCACTTAGCCCCGCATCTCAAGGTAGTCCATCCTAAAAAATTTCATCTTTGGAGTGCTTCTTGTGTACTAATGGGTTGGTTGATCAATTTTATTAATCAAGTTATATTTTTCTAGATTTTTAGTTTATTATTTAATTTTTGGAATTTTGGAATTAATTAATATATTAAATTAATGGATCAAAATTTTCTTTTCAAATTAGAATGAATTTTGGAGTTTTAAGATTTTTCCTAAATACTAAACCTTAAGATCAGTAATTAGATACTAAGTTTGCTAGAATTACATTTTTCTACGCATAGTTATAAATTTTTGAAGTTTTGACTTAAATTTGACTTAAGATAGACCAAAAAGTTGGCCTTTTGACTATGAGTAGTTTATGTAGATTTGACATTTTTAATAAATATTAGTCCTTAAATGGAGTTGAATGGTTTTGAGTTTTCTTAATTAATAATTATCTGAAATTAGTTGTGAATTTTCAAAGTTTTGGTATTTAATTGATTTATTTAATTGATTTAATTAAAATGTTTTTAATAATCTGAATCTAAACTGATTCCAAACTTCTTGAAATCACTCCCAAAGGTCCGTAATGACCCAAGGGAGTGTTCTCAAGTGTTTTAAAATTTTCTAGAATTTTAATTTATTTTTAATTCATTAAATTAATTAAATATTAATTTTCACTTACAATTAAATTAAACTTAAAATTGAAGTCCACTCAAGGGCTTTAAATTTTGAATAATTAAGGGTTGAATTCTAGTCAGTTTAATGTATTATTTATAATTTTTGGATTTAATTTAAAATTATTATAATTTTTAGAAATTTTAAGCTTAATTAAGGGTTTTGTTTTAAATTAATTAAATAATTAGCTTAATAATTTTTAAAATCAGTGGGGATTTTCCTTAAGGTAGGGGATGCCACTATGTTTAAATTTTTTCAGTTTCATCCCTAATGGGAATACATTTTATTTTCTAGGAATTTCCTAAATTACTAAAATAAAGTCCTTAATTTTGTTTCCTTAAGTGACACTAGGTTACATAGGTTGCAATCATTATTCCACTAACCCTTGAACATACATAAATAAAATACAATCACACCAATCAAGAATCCTAGAACTAGGAGAAACCTAGGGTAGGTGCATATGCAATTCCTAGAAATGAAAATCATGTGGGTATGATTATCTAGTATTTAATATATCATATTATAAAATTGTATTCTTTTTGTAATTTCAAGCATGCAACAGCTCTTTCTCTTGTTGGCGATTTCAGGGCGATTCAGATTTCTACTATTTTCTCATGGTTTATACTCTAGATTGCAATCACTTTGTATTTCGATTAGTGTTTGATTTATGAGTAGCAAGTTTTTATCATCTCCTAAGGCCAGGTAGCCTTTGGCCATTTTCTTTCCATTTTATGCCAGGTGATCCATCCTCTTCGATCACAGGCCCTTGGGGCATTCCCCCTTTGGCTTCAGTTGCCTCTTTGAAAGGTTTTTTGAGTAACGATGGTTGTGAAAATAGATCTCGCTCTTTTTGTGATGTTCTTGTTGGGTCTTCCTCTATGAAGGAGCATATCTTCTCCTTCATGAAATTGATAGTAAAAGATTTTCCTGCTCTTATAATGCCTGATGATGATATTCTCAAAGTTGCTACAACTTTTCAATTCACTCTTGTTGGAAAGTTTTTTGTTTGAGGCCAAATCTAAATGCGATTCTTATTTTTTTTGGAAGTTGAAATTATCTAGCAATTTTTCTATCAGTATGCTTGATGCTAGACATGTTGCGATTCAATTATCCAATGACCTTGATTACAGTAAGGTTTTTACTAGAAGAACATACTATATTCTAAAC
This sequence comes from Dendrobium chrysotoxum, assembly GCA_019925795.1. Lineage (NCBI taxonomy): Eukaryota > Viridiplantae > Streptophyta > Magnoliopsida > Asparagales > Orchidaceae > Dendrobium > Dendrobium chrysotoxum. The sequence continues at coordinate 44,650,797 of CM034315.1, forward strand.
TTTCAAATGAGATTATTAAAATGGACACCTTTTTTTAAGTCAAAGAGGAATCATCCATTGTTCCTATTTGGATCTTTTTTTCCTAATTTAGGTTTGCATTTTAATTCTCATGTTCTTCATGCTTTGGGATCTATTTTTGGTAGACCTCTTCAAATGGATCAAACCACCAACTCTCAAATGAGGTCTCCGGTGGCTAGGATTCTTGTGTAAATGGACATCACTAATAAGCATCCTAAAGACATCTGGTTTGGATCAAAAATTTTTGGGTATTTATAAAAAGTTGAGTTTAAAAATGTTTCAGATTTTTATTTGCATTGAATGGTTCATAGACATTTGATAAATGATTATTTTGTTGCCCATCCTTAACTTAGAAAGAATAATATGGCCACTAAAACTTTGGTTGGACCAATTAATGGAGAACCTAGTGTACTTGGAGGCCATACTATTTTTAAGGAAAATACTCAAAACATAAATTTTGAGGAACCAAAAGCTTCTGGGGATGACATAGAAAATGACCCTTTAGATAATTCCATATGGAGTGAAGGTTTTTTGGATAAGGATGACAAAGATGATCAATTGAATATTAATACTGTAGATTTTGTTGAGGAACAAGCTTTAGTGGATTTGGATGCTAATGGTGTAGGGAGAAAGTTAGTGATGATCAAAATCAAATTATTACGTGTTCCTTGGTTAATCAATGAATGGAGGAGAATAATATGGGTAAGAAAGAAGTGTCACATTGTTAATATAATGACCAAAATAGTTGTGCTTTAAATCAAGTCAAAGAGGATGAGTGTGAAAGTGGATCTGATCATCCCTATAAAAATAATCAGATGACCGATGGGGATAAGCTTGATGATATGAAGGAAGGGGAAATTGAATCTCATGATACTTTCACTTGCAAGGATTATCTTAAGGGTTCCACTGTTAACTCTTTTTGTTATCTTCTATTGGTAAGGCTAACATTAATGAGGAAGGTTATACTTCAATTTCAAAAAAGAAGGGAAAGAACAATAAGAATACGTCTGGCATCACCCCAAGGGTCACTAAGTTCTAACCCATCTATTAATGGTTAAAGATCGCATGTGGAATATTAGGGGTGTGGGTGGTTCTCTATCTAAGGATAGAGTTAAGAATTTATGTAGGATTTATGATATTCATTTTCTTATTTTAATTGAGCCTTTAGTTTCTGCTTCTAAATTAGATTCTATTTGCAATAAGTCGGGTTTTGATTTATCTTTTGGCAATTATACGAATAAAATTTGGGTTTTTAGGAAACACTTTATTTCTTTAGATATTATCATAGATTTTACTCAACTAATTCATACTAACATTACATTTAATCAAGTCTCTTGTTATGCTTCCTTTATTTATGCTTCCTGCTCTAGATTAGGTAGGAAAACTCTTTGGAATTAACTTACCGATATCTCCACTTCTATTAATGCTCCCTGGTTTGTTGGTGGGGATTTTAACTGTGTTTCTAATGCTTCTGAAAGATTATGATGTGACCCTCCTAATTATCATGCTATGGAGGACTTTAATATTATGATAATGAATTGTAACCTTCATGACATTGGTTTTTCTGGTAGTTTTCACTTGGAATAAGGGTATTATATGGCAAAGAATAGATTGAATTCTTTTTAATGATTCTTGGATTTCTACTTTCAATCAACTCATATTGATCATTTAACCAGAACTTTATTCGATCATTCTCCTTTGATGTTAAGTATTACTAAGAATAGTATAAATACTTCTCAACCCTTTAGATTCCAAAATATGTGGCTTCTTGATGAAATTTTTTTAAATATTGTGCAAAGTAACTGGAAAACTCCTCTTTTCCCTTTTGATAATATTTTTGGTATGACTCAGCTTTGGTTTAAACTTAAAAGGCTTAAACAAAAATTATCCTTGTGGAATAAATAACTTTTTAAGAATATATTTGCTAGTATTTTGATGGCTGAAAAAGATATTGAAGCTTATCATTTTAGAGAGAAGCTCCTGGTTTTTAGAGAGAGAAGCTCCCGGTTTTTAGAGAGAGAAGCTCGTTTTTTTTTCAAATTCCAGGTTTCCCAATTTTTAAGCCTACTCTTATGGAGGCGGAGGTAGATGGCGGCGAACGTTCCCCGGCCATCTCTGCCCTTGGAAAGGAGGAGTTCTTCTTCTGATTATGGTAATCTAGGGTTTAAACAGGGTGAAAGCGGTAAAGAAGGATATGCTGATAGTAAAGAAGAAGAAGTTTGAAGAAGAAGACAGAAAGGTCAGCTTATCATTTCAGAGAATGTCGGCGGTTCTATCAAAAGATTGGCTTCAGTCGCAGGTAAAGGTAAAGATGTTTCAATTTTTTAAGATTACAAGACACCTGGATTGGTTAGGGGGAAAAGAATTTCTCCTGGCAAGTCTTTTGATCCGGTGCTTCATCGTCTGGTATGAAAATCTTTGTTAACAGGTATGTGAATTCAAATGCAATCCCTGTCCTTGACAGTAAGATATATGCGAATTCTGCATCACCTGTTAATAATCTTCTTCATACTGTTAAGTTTTTTAATTCTAACATTGAAAGACCTGCTGCCAAGTTCGGTGAGCCTATCCTGTTCGATGATTTAGCTAAGGGGAAGGTTTTTGATGGTGTTGTTAATTCTTCGGAGCCTAATTTTAAAGAGGTAGTTGTTCAAGGTATTTCTAATGCTAAGGGGATAGGTTCTGTAGCAGATGAAGGAAATTTGGCTGGAGAAAGTAATGAAGGTTGTACATTGTTCCCTCCTGATAAGATTAATTACAATGGTGATGGGAATGTATGGAGGAGAAAATCTAACATTAATGTTGCCAATCTAGATTTTGGAAAAGATTTTGTTGGTGAAGATGAAGTAGTCAAGCTTCATCAGGGAATGGAGTTGGAAAATGCTAAATTACTGAGTAAAGCTCTGGTTATTAAAGTTTTTTGGGGAAAGTACTTCATTCCAAGTGATTAGTATGGAACTTAGGAGGCAATGGGCAGCTTTTAGAAATTTTCACTTAACAATGCTAGGCTCAGGATGGGTTCTTTGTTCTTTTAATGATCAGGAATCTATTGATTTGGTTTATTCTAATGGGCCTTGGTATGTAAAAGGAAATATAATAGGAATGGACAAGTGGTCTCTGCTTTTTCACCCTCATCTTTGAAGGGTCTTTCAGCTCCTGTCTGGATTAGAATGCCAAATTTACCTCTACAATGTTGGGATAACGTCAATATTTGCAGGATTGCTTCTAAGGTTGGAAAACCTTTCATGATAGTTGGGAACATGTATCAGTGGAGTAGAAGGGAGTTTGCAAGAATTTGTGTGTGGATTGACTTAGATAATAAGCTTCCTGTGGGTGTTTGGGTGGATGGCTATGGAGGTAAATTCTTCCAAAAAATTATTTATGAAAAACTCCCAAACTTGTGTTTTAGTTGTGGTAAGATTGGACATTTAGATAATAAATGTCCTCTAACAAATATTGATCCTTCTGCTAAGGAAAAGGTTCGGGTTTCTGAAGGTAATTCAGTAAATGTGAAAGCAGATGCTAGTTCAGAAGGTGAGTATGGGCCTTGGATGCATGTTAATTTCAGGAGGAACAGGTACTCAAAATTTCAGAAGGCAAATCAAGAGATGGGCATAGGGACTTTGAAACCAATTTCTTCAAATTATAGGAAATTGGTGAAGTCTGCTGTAGGAGATGGGATAGAAAATGAGATGGAAGAAAGATTGGCTAATGAGCAAGTTACTTCTCCTGGGGAAGCAGGGAAGAGGAAATCTGTGGAGGAAAATGTGGATAAAGGTATAGTGTTGAAGGATGACACCAAATTTGATCCTGGAAGAATGGAAGGGGTTACTCCTAGAGAAAAAATTAGAAGTCTGTGTTGGGACTAATAATAGAGATGGAGGCATTAAGGCAGATTCCGCAGATGTGGGTCTCTTTACGCAGAAGGAAATTGGATTAGAAGATGGAGAAATAATTCAAGAAAAGATATCTAATTGAGTTTTTGTAAATAATAATTTTAATGTTCTTCTATCCGAAGATGGTGTTGGTAATAACAAGGTCATGGAAGACAATCAATGTGAGGCTGAGAAGGTGGAGGAGATTGAGTATAGCGTGATGGAGCTAGATAATCAGCAGGAGTTGTCGTATGGGAAGAATTTGGTAGGGAACAGAGTCAAGTTGAGTAAAGAACTACGGTCATTGGGGAATGTGATGTTAAAAGGGAAAACTAGGAAGGGTGATATGAGTAAAGATTTTTGCGGTGGGTCTAATCCCACTTCAAGGAAAAAATGAGTTCTATAATATTTTGGAATTGTAGGGGGGCTAAGAAGGTTGAAGCCTCCAGGTATCTACAAGAGATAGTGAAGGATAATGATGCTCTTTTTGTGGGCCTAGTTGAAACTAAGATTTCAACTTTTGATAAAGTGGATTGTAAAAAATTGATTGGTGAAGAGTGGGATTTTTTTATGTATCCTGCAGTGGGCTTCTCGGGAGGTATTATTGTTTGTTGGAAAGTTGGTCTAGCTTCCTTTGAGGTTGTTGTAGATGAAGAGCAATTGGTGCTCGAGGAGTTGAAAACAAAAATTCTAATAGTTGGTTGGTTGCAACGGTGTATGGGAGAAGAAATTCTAGTGACAGGAAGAATTTATGGAGCAAGTTAAACAGGTTTTTAGAAGAGAAGCTTCCTATGGTTATTGGGGGAGACTTCAATGTTATTTTATCTCAAAATGAGAAAAGAGGGGGGAAGAAATTCACTGTCAACCAAGGCTCCCTTGACATGCTTTCCTTTATGAGGGAATGTGATTTTCATGAAATTGGGTTTGCAGGGCCTAAGTATACTTGGTGCAATAACAAAACAGGAGGAGGTCGTATTTTAGAAAGGCTAGATCGGTGTCTTCTAAATTGCATAGCTTTGGAACAGCTTCAGGAGGTTGTTGTCAAGCACTTGGCTAGAGTGGCCTCAGACCATTGTCCAATCTTACTTAAGATCGGTTCTTCTAAACTCAAGAGGAGAAGGATTTTTATGTTTGAAGACGTTTGGTCGTCGTACCCAGCTTCTCATTCCATTGTTAATGCGGTGTGGAAAAAGCATGTGACAGGAAGTAATGCTGAAATTTTGAATTTGAAGTTTAGAAGAACTTTAAGATCCTTATTCTTTTGGAGTAAGGATAAGCACAAGTCTCTTGTGGATCCAAAGGAAAAATTAAAAATAGAAATTTTGAATTTGCAAATTGAGGAAGTTGAATCGGGTGGCCTTTCTGATCTTAAGATTTGTTATTTAAGATCGAAAGTGATGGAGCTCAATGCTACTCTAGGCCGTCTAAGCTTATGGTGGAAGCAAAGGGCCAAAGTGCAATGGTTAAAAGAAGGAGATTCAAATTCTAAATTCTACCATATGTTTGCAACGGGTAGAAGAAATGGGAACAGGATTACTAGCATTAAAGACAGTGCTGGCAGAATGCGTGAAGATTAACATGGGATTGAAGAGGTTCATATGGAATACTTTTCGAAGAAATGGAGCTCTAGGAAATGTAGATTGTCTAGATGGCCTACTATGTCCAAGGTGATTGACGGTGAGGATTGTAGATATCTTAGCAAAGAATTTGTCAAAGAGGATTTGGAGGAGGTGGTTAATAATTTGGGAGCTTATAAATCTCCAGGTATAGACGGCATTACTTATTCTTTTATTAAGACTTATTGGTCTATTATTCATGTTGAGGTGTGGGCTGCTATTAAAGATTTTTTTATAACCGGTGCTCTTTGTCCTGCTTGGAAAGATACCAATGTGTTGTTGATACCAAAAATTACCAATCCTCGTGTGCCATCTAATTTTCGTCTATTAGTTTATGTAATGCAATCTACAAAATAATTGCAAGGATGATTCTCAATAGGATGAACTTTATTTTTCCAAAAATTATCTCTGAAGTGCAGTTTGCCTTTGTAAAAGGGAGATCAATGTCTAACCAAGTTTTGATGGCTCAAGAAATATTTAGCAAATTCAGATATTCCAAAGCTAAAAAGGGTATGGTGGCTATTAAAGTAGATATGGAACAAGCTTATGATAGTATGAGTTGGTCTACTTTGACTCAGGTGCTTGATTTGTTTGGCTTCCCTAAATGGTTTGCAAATTTGATTTTGGAATGTGTTTTGAACCAAAGTTTTCAATTATTGTGAATGGGATTAATTCAAAGTGGATTGAGCCTAAATGTGGGTTCAGACAAGGATGTCCTTTGTCTCCTTATCTCTTTATTTTGTGCTCTCAGTTATTGTCTGAAGAGTTTGCTTGTAGAGGCAAAGAAGTTGGAATAAAAATATCTCCTTCAGCTCCTATGATTTCTTATCTGATTTATGCGGATGATATTATTATTTTCTCTGAAGCAAATTTCAAGAAAGTAAAGAAGGTAGATAAGATCCTGAAGAGGTATTGCAAGTGGACTGGTCAAAAGATCAATATATTGAAGTCGACTATGATGTTTGGTAACTCAGTTAAAAGAGGGACAGCAAGATCTTTGGCTAAAATTCTAAAAATGAAAGTTGTTACGGAGATGGATTATTTGGGAGTTAAGATTGCTTTGAGGAGATTGGTGAAATCTGATTTTAGTAAACTTATTGCTAAAACATCAGATAGAATGAACCTTTGGGGTTCTAAATTCATTTCTATGGCAGGTAGAATCACTTTAATCAATGCATCTATTATCTCTATGCCAGTTTTCCTTTCGATGCTTTCTCTGATTCCAAAAGGAATCTTGAAGATGCTGGAGAAAATGTGCCAGAATTTCCTATGGAATAAGAAGGATGGGAGCTTTGGTTTACATTTTGTAGCTTGGGAAAATTTATGTAAACCGCGGAAGTATGGAGGATGTGGAATGCAGTTGCTGGAGGATAAATTGGGTCCTTTAAGAGTTAAATTTGCTCTTAACTTTTTCACTAATCCAACATCTAATCTAAATAGATTGTTAAGATCGAAATATGGGAATGACCTTTGGAGTGAGGCTAACACAAGGAGCTCTTCGTCTACTAGGAAGATTGTTCTGCACGGTGCAGAATTCCTGAAGCCAATTTCTAGGTGGAGAATTGGTAATGGAGACAAAGTGGATACCTTCAATGATCATTGGATCCTGGATAAATGCATTAACAGGTGGCCAACCTTTGTTGTGGTTTTGAGTCCAGAATTTCAACATGTACTTGCTTTTATTAGTGAGGGTAGGTGGGACTTGAACAAGTTAAAACTTTATTTCGGTCTACCTCTGATTGAGATAATTACAGATATTCCTATACTACAAGATAAAGGTGAAGATCAGTTGGAACTATCCAAAAAATTATCTGGGAAATCAGTAGCAGCTATTGCTTATGAAAAAAAATTTGAAGAAGATTGTCAAGATGAAACGTAGAGCTGGAGAAAAAAGCTAAAGCTGAGACCACAGGTGGGTATTTTCTGGTGGCGTTTGTGCAGGAATGCCATTCCTTCTTTTGGGTTCTTGCTGTTTTGGAGGTTGGTGGAGAATGGAGGGTGTCCAAGAGGATGCGGAGGTGTGGAAGACGTTGAGCATGTGGTTGTACATTGTTGCAAAGTAAAGGATCTTATAAAATTGTTATCTGATTGGAATTTTCATATTCCTACTATTTTTTCTCTAGAAGATTGTTATAAGAAGATGAAAATGATGGTTGAAATGAATCCTTTCTTGGGAAATCTATTATGCTCGGTTGTTTTTCTTTGCTGGAAAAGTAGGAATAAGCTGGTCCATGGAGGTGTAGAAGACACCATTTCTACAATAGCTACCAATTCGATTATATTGGCGGTTGCTTCATTTGATACCTATTTTATTCAGGAAAACTGGGATGCTAATCAGCTTTACAAGCTGTCCCAATTGTCTTGGCATCCTCCTCCTCCTGGATGGATTAAGGTGAACGTTGATGCTTCAGTACAACCAAATAAAAAGGCTGGTATAGGGGGAGTATTTAGAGATAGTCAAGGACGGTTTTTGGCTGCTTTTGGTTTCGGATGTTTGCACTGGGACTGCTCTCAGACAGAGTTATTGGCAGTTATTGCTTTGAGGAATTATATTCAAGATTGGATGTTGGAAGCAAATGGATTGGTGATTGAAGGAGATAATTCAAATGTTATAAACATTTTTCAAAGATCCATGAAGAAGCATTTTATTTCGGATGAGTTTCTCAAGCCTATGGACTTAGATTTTCTTTCTAATTTTAAGCATAATATTTTTTCTTGCACTAAGAGAGAATGTAATAAGTTAGCTGATTTATGTGCTAACTATGCTTTGGATTCTTCCTTTTTTTGGGATGTTGCCTATTGTAATAAAAGTCCTCCTTCATTTTTAGCTTTGTTGAAGGAGGAATGTAGTACTGTGTAGCGATTTTAATAAAATTTTGCTAATTGCACTTTCAAAAAAAAAAAAAAAAAAAAGATATTGAAAATGTTGATATGGCTTATATACAGGATTCTACTTTTGAGAATTTGTCCATTCTTAATGAAACTAAGACTATTTTATTCAAACTCTAAGAAAAAGAAGAAGCTTATTGGAGGCAAAAAGCTTCATCAAATTCCTTGTGGAAGGCGATCGTAATACTACCTTTTCTCATAATATTGCAAACCACAACAAAGTGAGTAGGCAAATTCATAAGAACATTTGCCCTAATGGTTATGTTATTGAAAACCCTAATTTGATTTTTGCTTCGAGAATTGAGTACTTTGAGAAAGATTTTAACAAAGATTTTAGTCTAGATTTTAATAATGATTTCTTGTTTATTCCTTATCTTATTTCAGAGGAGGATAATTTATTGTTGACTAAGAATCTTCCTCGAAGAAAATTTGGTAGACTTTGAAAGATATGATCATTGATTCTTTCGTTGGCTCTGATGGTTTCACTACTTAATTTTTTCATAATACTTAGGAAATTATTAAAGAAGACCTTGTTAATTAAATTATAGATTTCTTTATGGGCAATATTTTACCTAAATTTTTTACTTCTACTTCTATAGCTTTAATTCCTAAATCTAGTGCCATTAATTTTTTGAATGATTATCGTCTCATCAGTTTATGTACTTTTTTCATTAAACTTATCGCCAAAATTATTATGGGGAGGCTTGCTTTGAGTCTTCCTAAAATTATTTCTTTTGAACAAATGGGCTTTGTTAAAGGTAGATCTATTTTCAATAATGTTTTACTCACTCAAGAATAAGTTTATTATTTGCATCCTGAGGTTAGTGGTTGCAATATGATTTTTAATGTTGATATTACTAAAGCTTATGACAATCTTAATTGATAATTTCTTTATACAAGGTGAATCTTTTTACTGAAAAATATTATGTGATATTAAGTGGGAAGCTGAACCGTTTATTCAATGGGGTTTGGGAGCTGGCAACATTTTCTTTTGGCAAGATAAATGGTTGGGTGATTTTTCTATTGACAATCTTTTACACACTCGCTGCACTTCTACTTACAAAGTCAAAGATTTTATTATTAATGGTTGTTGGGATATTGCTTTACTTACTAAATTTGTGCTTGATTTTATTATCCAATTAATTCTCAAGATTTTCAATCATTTGGATAATGAGGATTACATTTTGTTTCGTATTTCTAATGATGGTAAGTTTGCAATTAAGTTAGTCTGGAACTCTATTAGGCAAATGCTTCCTAAAGATTCTCTTTATTTAGCTTTTTGGCATGCTAGCATACCTCCCTCTTACTCTTTTCTCTTATGGAGAATTTTACATAATTACTTGCCTTTGGACTCTATTCTATTACATAAAGGTTTTAACATTTTCTCCAAATGTCAATGTTGTTATCATATTGAGAATATGACTCTAGTGTTCATTCAGGGTCCGATTGCCATGAAAGTTTGGTTACACTTTGACAACATGTATAATATGCATGCTACTACTCAGTACAACTCTGTTGTCAATCTTCTTAAGGAGTGGTTCATTCTTACTAAAGGTCATATTAGGAATATCCTCACTGTCATTAACTATTGGTTTTTATGGAGTTGTAGGAATAATTCTATGTATGAGGAAATTAAAATGAATGCTTTAAGTGTTATTTCAAAAGTTTAGAATAAAATTAATCATCTATATGTTGCTAATTTAGTTAAGGCTAACTCTTTTAAAGGTTGTCTCTATGTTACTTTTGAGTTTGGTTTAAATTTTAGGTCTAGTTCCTACGGTTTAAAAGATAGAATTATTTATTCGAGGAAACCTTTGGAGGGATGTTTAAAGCTTAATACTGATGGCTCTTGGAATAATTTGAATGCTTGTTGCGGTGGTACTATTAAAGATTCTAATGGTTTTGTGATTGTTGCCTTTGCGGATCTTTTTACTACTAAAACTGCTATTAAATCTGAATTTGAGAGTCTTCTTTATGGTATTCAACTTTGCATTTCCTTCGGCATCACTAATATTTTGATTAAGGTGGATGCTATGCTCTTGATTCATTATATTGATGGAAACCATTCTTCCAATTCTGATAATTTTTATATATTAAGAAATATTAAGCATTGGCTATCCTTTATTACTTATTCAATTACTCATTTTTTATTGGAAGGTAATATTGTTGCTGATTTCTTTGCTAAAATGGGTTGTTCTTTATCTGGTTTCATTGAATTATCTGAGCTTTCTTTACCTGGGGAGATAGATTAGATCACTTTGGCCTCCCTTAAATTTGTTTTAATTAGCTTGGTTTTTTTATGGGTGTTGTTGTGTTGATTTCCTGTCTTCTATTTTCTGTTGTTGTGTTGATCTTTATTTTCTTAATTTTTTTGTTGTGGCTTTTGGCGACTGGTACTAATTTGCTTTACCTACTTTTCATTTGGCAGTGTTTTTTGCCTGATGTTTTCTACTGCCATACTGTTCGTTTGTATGAATTCCTTATGTTTATCATTGGCTATGGTTGGAAGGGTTTCTATTTTGGTAGAAACAAGCTCTTCTTTGTTGGGATCCATTTAATTAGCCCTTTTATCCATTATGATAAAGGTTTTTTTGGTTGTTCAGTCTCTTTTCAAGTGCATTGGTCAGCTATGTTAAGATGTTATTTATATATTGGTTTTGGTTTTAGTGAAACATAGTTATGTCTTTTTCTCCATGTGTTGAATTTTAGAATTACTGTCGGTAATAATCTTTTTGGGCTTGATTTATGATTTGATCTATTGGTATCCTGATTTGAACCTTAACTGTTGCTCTTTTTCTCCTACGATTTACCTAATTTGAAAGATTTGTTTGATCCATATCCTTCTATTAAAGTCTGTTGGCTCTATAGATGATAAAACTATTTTGGATTGTGAGTGGTCTCTTTGGTGTGGTAGGAATTTCCTGCTAATTAATAAACCTTGGATTCTAAATTTTGGTTTTTCCTTATTTCTGGGTGGGTGGCCTGGAATTCACAGTACTGTTATTGCTATCAGGGATGTTCTCACTTTTTGTTGGTATGTTGCTTCTACTTCTGTCATCCTTTGCTTGTTTTGGGAGTGCAAGAGTACATTTGGGATGAGAATGGAGTGGCATTTAGGTTCTCCTCATGATAATGCTATAGTTACTACCTTCCTGAGCTCTATTAACCCAACTATTTTCATATCCGATTTTCTGGATTGGTTTTCCTCCTTAATTTGGCGTACTTATACTATTTTGAGAGATGATTTTATTGAAGATTGTTGTTGGTGTGTTGATTTCCCCTTGAATGATGGTTATTTCAATATTTATTTAACTGTTAGGGTGAGGTATATTGATATTAATAGAACCTTTGGTTGGTGGGACTGGAAACCATGGCTGGTTGTCTGTTGGTTTTGTTTCGGTTGCTTGTTGTGGAGGCATGCTATTGGTTACCTTCCATCCATTCCAGGTACTGCTTATGCCGGTGTTTTTGTAGCCCAAATTGAATTTTAAGTCATGGTTTAACTCAAGTTTTGGGTCCCTGCTCTTAGTCCTGATGCTTTAATGTGTTGTATTTTCCATGTTCCTCTCAGTTATAGTTATTATTTGAGCATTAGGTATTCTAATTACTTGTTTTGTAATGGGAGCTTACAGATGGCCATTTCAATGCTACTGAAGGGGTATCATACACTTATATTTTGTTTAAGTCTAATTGGATTCAAATTTTATATAGTTACAATCCTCTATGTTATTTCCATGTTTTACTTTGCTTGTCCTATCTTTGAAGTCCTTATTTCTTGCAAGTTATTTGGGCTGATGTTTTTTTGGATAAGTTGATTAATTTTTGCTGGAAGTGCATGCTAAAAGTCAACTTTATGAACTTCCTTTTTTGGGTGCTGTCTACTTGCAGGCCTAGAATATTATTAGCTAGTTTTGTAACTTGTAGTTTAGGGGGCCATCTGCTCCTAAGTTTTTCTTTAACTTTTTTTGTAGCTCATTTAAGCAGTAGTCAGCTGAAGGTCTCCTTTAAGGAACTTGTAATCTTTCTTTTTATTAATGCATAGGCCCCATAGCAGGATTCCCCTAAAAAAAAGATTAAAAATAAAGATATAGAAATCCAGACATAACTTAATTAACTAAAGGATTAATCAATGAACAATTAGGATAAGTAAGTTGTCATTTATTAATCACCACTCCCCACAAATTTCTCAAAAAAATATTAAAACATGAGCTTGAAATTTATAAATTTAAAATAATATATGAATAAAATTCAAATAATTTTGAAAAAATTACAAAAGATCAGAAATGATTAAAATGTTTTTTCAAATATAACTTTTTAAAGTCAAAAGTTTGAAAGAGTCATCTTTCAAACACATAATTTTTACTAATAACTTCTCTTATAACAAATGAGTCGAAAAACTATTACAAGCAAAGCCTTAATTTAAAAGTTTTGAAGAATTGCATGATTTAGTGAGCAAAAGCATTCAAAAATGATATACAAAGAAGAGTTTTATCGTCACCAACACACTCCCATCACAACTTTCTCACTTCCTTCTCATTAATGGCTTTGTCGCAATGAGCGTTTCGAGAATTTGGGTGTGATAGACTTATTTTTTATTAAATAATAATTAAAATGCCAAATATTAAGTGTTTAAAATTATTTAAAATAGATAAATATTTTAAAGTTATTTTAATTTTAAATTAAAGAGGTTTAAAATGAGAGCAATTTGATATATTATACTTAATTTTTTGATTAATATTGAAATTTAATGATTTATTAAATTTTTAGGATTTATAAAATATTTAAATTAATTTAAGAATATTTAAATGAAAAGGCTGAGCCGGCGTCGGGAGGACATGCGGCGTGGTCCTATTGGCGGGTCAAAACTATGGCCAATAATAAGCTGGCGGCACATTGATATGTCGCCAGAAATCATTGCTAATAAATGAATCGCATACGCAATATCAATAATCTGAGTCGACATCGCTTGGATGATGTTCAATCATCTGTGATTTAGAATGAACGGCTAAGATCGAGCTAAGTGATGAAATAGAATAGAGGATGCATACACGTGATCGAATTAAAAGTATAATGGTGGAATCTGAACCATTGATCATGAGATGAATGGTCCAAATATTGTGCACTACATAATAGCATAAACTGACACCCTAATTAAAAAAATAGCTCAAACTCGAGATCAGATTAATCAAATCAGTTGAAATTTTAAACATAGATTATAGTGATGAACAAAAATCATGCGGAGCTTATTTTATAGTTTAAAAAGCTCATATTAAAAAGTTATTTCATCCTAACTATCCTAAGTTAGGGTTTGAGATTGCTTAATATAACCATTGGATTTAAGTGATTTTGGATTCTCTGAAACTATAGTTTGTCTACGTAACTTTTCCTAATTTAAGTCTCAGTCTGAAATGTGCTTGATCGAGATATCTCAACCTTGGATGGTCTTAGCCTTTAGTTCACAAGAGAGCTTGTAGCCAGTGGGGTTTTGACGATGGATTTAAACTCAGGAAATAGATAGAGGAATGTGGGAAGCTCAAACAAACTAAGAACTGGCTCTGGGATGGCTTGAAAGGAGAGATAAGGGTAGGGTAGTGAAAGAGATCATTTTGAGTGATTTATCTAATTCAAACTTCCCCGGTGGTTTGGACGGCCAAGATGCTTTCGACAGCTTCCTCAGATGCGTGCCAAGTGTCCTAAATAATTAGGAAGGGCAGGAGAAAGGACCCAAGGACATATGAAGTGTAAAGGGATAATTGTCCCTATATGCACATGGGAGTAATTTAGTTTAGCTTAAGCCTAATATAAGGATTAAGAATGGCTTAAGATCCTTCTTGAGTAGGCTTTAATGGCTGGTGTGCTTTTTGAGTAGAAAGGGCTAAATGTTTGAGTCAATTTGAGCATTTTAAAATGCCATATAACTACTCATTGATTGTTTGACCAGTCAATGAGTTAGTGGCAACTGAGGTGGCATATGGGAGGTCTTAAGTGCTGGTGGAATGGTTTGGAGGGGTCTTAAGGATAAGGGGTGGGAGTTTGAATGCATATATATGAATAGAAAGGGGTTTAACTATGGGTTAAGGGTTTACTTAATCAAAGCAAATGTAATTTGAATCTAAATGAATTTGGATGCATTTGAGTTATGTGTTGGAATGGGATTGGAAGCTTGATGATTTTAAATTGATTAAATGGGTCGAATTGATCCTTATGATGACTAGATTTGGCCAGACATGCATTGAATTGATCCTTATGTTGATTGGGTTGGAGTGATCATTCATGTCCAAATCACCAGGAGTATGTTCAAGGTAGTTTGAATGAGATTTGAATACATTTGAAGTTCATTTCTAGGTGAATTAAGCTTAATGGTTGATTTTTTTGACCATGGTTGACTTGGTCAACTAGCTCAAACCAGGGTCTGGGTTGAGTTTAACGGATTTGGTTTGATTAATGGAAACCAATGCAAATGTTTTCTAGAGCTAGAGGAGTCATTTTAATCAAATTAATTATTTGGACCCTTAAGGGATTATTTGGACAACCAAGTTATCCTAGAGTCTAGGTTTGGTCTCAATAGGTTTGGTTTAATATTTAGAGTCGAATAAAAGTGATCTCATGCAAAGATGGGGCCACTTCGATTGAAATGGTTGTTCAAACCCCTAAGGGGCATTTTGGTTGAAATTGGTTTACCTTAGTCAACCAGAGTCTAGGCTTGAGTCTAATACACTCCTAATGGTGTTTAGGATGTATTAGAGAAAGTATCATGGTTTGATTTGACCTGGGCCATGTTGAAGTTTAAAGGAAACTTCAATTTTACCCTTAAAGGGCATTTTGGTCATTTTAACCCCAAGCAAACTGGGAGTCAAACTGGGCCCACCAAAATATATTTTAAAGCTTAATATATCATAATCATAGGTCTGGACATGATCAATTATCTTGGGAAGGGTCCTAAGGTCAAAATCTACATGGTGGAGGGTCAAAATTTGAATTGCTTGAATTTGAATTATTCGTATCAATAACAATCATATGGATGATTATAATTGACTAGATAAGATCAAAATTTTATGGAAGGCTAGATTGACTGAAGTTTTGGTTGATTGAGGTTTGAATGGTTGAAGTCTTGGCTAATTTTGAGTTGACTGAAGTCTGAACTTGATATTTGAACTGATTGAAGTCTTGATTAATTTGGGGTCTAGATTGATCTAAAGTCTATACTGATATAGGGTCTGGATTGATTTAGATTGTAGAATGATCTAGGGTCTGGATTGATCTAGAGTCTAGATTGATCTGGGGTTTGGATTGATCTGGAGTATAGAGTGGTCCTAGTTATCTCATACAAAAATGAGGTTAACAGTGGTCCTATGTGCAAAAATATTATGCTCAATTCCAACTCCTTACAAAAAGATTCAAATCTCTCATTTTAAAATTCCCCACCATGGTGATTATAAATTATAGAAATCATTCCACCTAGATTTCTTTGAATAAATGTGGAGAGTACATTAAATTCATCAAAAAACTGACTTTTGTTTGCAAAAAATTTTATCCAAGTAAATCTAGAATAATTATCAACAATAATATATAAAAATATTTTTGACCTAAGCTGCTTGTACTAGCAGGACCACATAAATCCATATGTAAGATTTCTAGTGGTCTAGTGGTGGTGATATCCTTAATGGAATGAAAATAAGACCTAGTTTATTTTCCTAATTGGCAGGCATCACAGAGATGGTTTTAAAAAAGTCTAGCTTGGGTATGCCTCTAACTAGGTCTTTTTGAGTAATCTTCCTAATGGTTATTATTCTTGCAATGCATAGTCACCTATGTCGTAGCCATGATTCATCAATAATAGCTTTAAAATAAATAGTAATTAAATTATCAATACAAGATAGATCACGCATATAAATATTATTTAACATTTTTGTTAAAAAAACTAATTTGTCATTTAAACTTGTCATGCATTTAGTAGATAGAAATTTGATGTCAATATCCTTATCATAAAGTTGGCTAATACAAAGTAAATTATTTTTAACCAATCTACTAAAAGAACATTTTCAATAATAAAACTATTTGACTTGTCAATCATACGTGAGCCCACTACTTTCCTAGTGGAGTTATCACCCAGTGTTTCCTTTCCTCTTGCCTTGGCCTCCAGCTTGATGAATTGCTTCAAATCTCCCATAATATGTCTTAAACACCTGCTATCCAGGTACCACATCTCTCACTAGGCCTTTTGTGAGAGCGTCCCTACAAAATAAGTTAGTGGTTACATTTAGGTACATAAGTTAGTTTGGGTTCCACCTTATGCTTTAATGAATGAGTGAAATGCTTTCTATATTGTGATGAAAATGATTTAGGACTCCATATAATATGTGGACTAAGGTGTATAGTGTAAATCTTTTCAAAGTGTCCTACCATGCCACAAGAATAACACCTAACAATTGGTAATGGTTTCACTAACCTATATGAGTTGTTGTGCTTCTTCCAAGGTATATGTGATGCATGTTGTATCTTTGGCTGTGGCTTTTATGCTAGTATAGGTTAAGGATTTGGTGCTAAATACTATTTTATTTAGAAGTGCATACACTTTCTTTTCAAAATGTTCATTTTCACTCTTGTAACTTTCAATTTAAAATATTAACACATGCTCACTAGAGTACATTTCTAGTGCAACTGTCTCTAGTTCTGTGGATGCTTCTTCTTGCTCAAGATGGTCAAATTTCATGGATTCATGTGACTAGTTTAATTCAGTATGCTTCTTATTTATTTCATTACATTGATCCACTAGAGAAGCATACTCCTTATCTAAAGTAGAATGTTATGCTTGGAGACTATCATGCTCCCTAACTACAAAGTCATGCTCTCTTCCTAAAATAGAAATTCTATTTTCAGATTAGAATACTTTTTTTTAGTCTTCCTATATGAGTCATGGTTTTTTTTTTAGAAATAGTAAATAGATCATCATTGGATAATTATCCCACCTTATCTTCATCGAAGTTAATAATTTAATCATTAACCTTTAAATATAAGTTTGTTACATCCTCTTCAAGTTATTTCTTAGATGAGTCTAAAGCTAAGTTCACCTAGAAACCATTCCCTCTTCTTGCCCTTTTTGAAGTTAGAGTTTTGTTCACCCTTCTCTTTACAGGGTTAGTTTTTGAGGTTTGGGTAATCAAACTTTAAGTACCTTGGCTTCTTGCACTCAAAACAGATAATATCATATGAACTTTTATGAAATTTGCCTTTTTTACTTTTGCCCTTCTGAAAGTGACACCTTTGCTTTCACCTTA
Organism: Dendrobium chrysotoxum; assembly: GCA_019925795.1. Lineage (NCBI taxonomy): Eukaryota > Viridiplantae > Streptophyta > Magnoliopsida > Asparagales > Orchidaceae > Dendrobium > Dendrobium chrysotoxum. The sequence continues at coordinate 44,668,473 of CM034315.1, forward strand.
CGAGCAATGAAACTTTTGAATAAAGTACCAATAAATTGTCAATAAAGTAAAAATCTAGAAGTTTTGGTTCAGTAATGATGGTAACTTTTGAATCATAACTATTCAGAAAATAATAAAGTATTTTATTAACCTTCCTTTAGTTTAATAATTCTCTTCTTAGAGCATACAAGGAAGTCACTATTTTTTTGAACCTAGCATACATGTTATAAATGTATTAGCTAGGTTTTGTGGGGATGAGTTTATTTTCAAGTAGTAAAAGGTTTAATTGAGATTATTTGACTTCATTGGTTCTTTTGTAAGTAATGCACAAACTATCTCAAAAATTCTTCCCAATTGTATAAGTAGAGACTCTTATGTAAAACTCTGATTTAAGTGAACAAAACATAATAATTCAAACATTTGGCCTTATGTTGTGCTAACTCTCATTCTTCTATACTCCATTCAATGAAAGGAATATTTTTGTGAACCACTTTAACTATTCGTGACTGTACAGAATAACTAGATTGAATCAAGTGCCACATTTTGAAATTAATAGACTGTAAAAAAATTTAACTTTCTTATTTACCAAAATCAAATAAAATATTATTGAATAATGATGGACGAGTAAAAGTGGTTTATGAAAAGAAATAAGGACACTATAAATTTTATAGTGGTTTGATCAATCTTGAATTATGTCCATTCCAAGGAGTCCTCCTTTCTAGATATTGCACTAAACCTTTTAGTTATTCTCCTTTAGCTCCCACAGTAAGGCGTAGAAGCCATTACAACATCACTTCTACCCTTCCAGAGTGCGGCTAAGAACCTTAATTCTTTTCACCCCCCTCGTGAGGCAGAGAACCTAGAATTTTTTTCACCTTCCTAGTGAGACGGAGAACCTAGAATCCCTTCCACCAACCCTGTGCGGTGGAGTAGCTAGATCCTTTGACACCACGAGCCTTTTCCTAGAGTTTCCATCAAGCCAAATAATGACTCATGGAGGAAGATGGTGAATGTTAATGGAGTAACCCTGTGTAGATTCCCTATCACACACTACCTTAATCACAAATAGCTCTTCCCTCCCAAAACATCTGCTCTCACTCCTAAGATCAAAGCACCCTCTTCTTACAGAAAACCCTCAGTGGAAATTTGATAAAAGACCTTCTTTAATAAATTAATAGGTGTTTATGTACAAAAGGATAAAAAAATAATGTTTTAACTCAGCCGACACTATTCGCATAGTACGATCTTGGATTGTATAATATGATTAGTTTAAATAGCCCTATTAATTCAATATGATAAAAAAACTCTAGTATAATTAATTCAAGATTCTTGAATAGAACACACATTATAAATTATAGATCCTACACTATGATTAGTTCAGAAACTAACGTCATCCATGATGCTCTCTAGGATGATCAAATAATATCTCTGCGGATCATATAGTATTATTAGTATCATATAATATGAATAGTTTAATCCTATCAAGGTTCATCAAATATGATCCCTAGTATGATTAAATATTATGTCTATTGATCATTCAATATATTCAAGATTGAATCATCCAATGAACTTTTATGAATTAACCTTGATTTCATTAACAAATCACAGCAATTATTTTAGTTATGATTTCAAACTTCATACAAAACAAACCAATTCATACATTATGATTAGTTTAGAAATAAAAATTCAAACTCTTGCCTAAATTTAATTGGCGATTGGGGGTTATGATTTAAATTGATCGACCTGTATGATCTTGCTCATATAGTATGATTAATTTAATAATTTTAATTTCTCAATTATTCATTTTAATTTATTTTTGAATCTACAAATCATACAGTACTATCTTTATCATATAGTATAAACTTCAAAAAAATTGAAATTTAAATTCTCACTCCCTCGTGCTTGTGTGCACGATTACTATGCTAGCATACTCCATTTACAAAATATTTGACTGAAGAAAGATACAAAAAATATGTAAAATATTGACTCTTAAAAATCATCAAACCTATTTTATCCTATCTTGAGTCCTGATCCTTTCTTGATGCATGGTGTATGATGTGTCTAAAATATTAGCGTGTATAAGACAAATATGCAATAGTAATATTAAGAAACTAAAGTAGAAATCTAATAATTTTTGTTATCATCAAAACTATAAGCTCAGGCTAAAAGAATGCAATAATTTCCATTATTTAGAATTCATCTTCTTCCAGATCTTGATCATTGAAATCTCATTTTATTCTATTTATTGTTCGATCAATGCCAACACATGTGATTTACCTTTTAATTCATCACAATTATTAGGGTCTATTTGTTGACTTCATTTTTAAATGAGGTCAATTCCTTCCTCAAACATTCATCCTTCATACATAAACCATTGAATTATAGTTTAACCTATAAATCAAACTCATCACTATGTTTTGGCATGGTGACAGGACAATTTACCCATAAAACCATCACTTGATGGTCACCCTTGATTATCATATGATCTTCTAATTTATCAATTCACAATCACCAAATGATCATCAGTGATATGATCATTATGAAGCTATAATTTCTCCAATCATCAACCTGCATTGATCAATTCAAATAGAAATATAAATCAAATAATAATTCCTTCATTTGATAGTACCTAGTGACACTAAACTAATCACATATTTTATCATTAAAAATCGTCGATGATTATCAATGTTTTGATCATTTAAAACTCTAAAGGCTCTTAAATCATTAACTAGACCAAATCTAAATCAAGAACATTGATCAAACTCATTGACAATTCAAAATATAAAAATCTAGTGTTAAGGCCAAACATAAAACCCCTTGGTATATAACCTATTTTTGGAGAAATTTTCATCACCCTGAAACCTGACTAGATGACCTTGGGTTCATGATCTATCATTTGCATATTGATTAGACTTATCCTTTGGATCAACCATATCAATTTGGTGACATTTTAAAACCCTTAACCCTAAAACTAAAAGGATTTTCATAGGCACCCTAAAACTTGAAGGATTTTCATAGGTCATAAAAACATAAAAAATTTATGTCATATGCTACTGAACATAACATATTTTGATTTTGACCTTGAAAGCCTCTTCAAACTCATTAATTATTATCATCATCATTAGCATGATACATTAAACTAGTATTTAACCTTGGTTGACTATGGTTTATCAAAAGACCCTAAAACCCTAAACTAGTAAATCTAAATTTTTCTTAAACCTCAATATGGCTTAGTCAAACCAATCCATGCAAACTCCTCCATCATATCAAAAATATGATTTAGAGTGCATTAAATCAAATCTTAAGATTTGGTTAACTTGGTTTACCAAGTTAACTTAAATTAACCAAGCTACCCTTTTAACCCTATTAACCACATTACATGCATGGAGACACCACAATTCGTGGGACCACCTCTAACAAATTATAAACATCATTTATAATTCATCGAACCAAGTTCAAACCCATGGTTGACCAAGTCAACCAAGGTTGACCAAATGGCCCTTTTTAGCCTTTAAACATGTATTTTATACTAAATGATTGTTTCACTGGATGGGAAGATTTCTAATATATCAAAATTATTATGTTAAACTAGATGGATCCACCATCGACTCCTAGTCAAACCTAGTTAACCAAAATATACCCTATACACTTTAAGAGTTTAAAACACATAATTTTGACCTTACCATTGAACCAAACACTGAGGGACAGCTCATTTAATCCCCATTAGTCATCCGAAAAGGATTGAGCCCTTGGGCTAACCTAGCTTAGCCATTTAGGTTAAACCAAGTGGATCAAAAGGGATTTTTATGAGCTCAAACCCAACTTTTGCAAAAATAAATTCCTTAAATGTCTACTGCAGTAGGTGTGTATTTGCCCAATATACATTCCCATGTGGCCCAACCTTTAGTTTGACATGCGTTAACCATTTAGGTTGAACCAAGCCACCAAAAACCCATTTTCTTGGGCCCAATCCTTACCCAACCCAAATTGGACCCAACTATTCACTTGCATAGACTCTAGAATATTCCTCATATAGCTTATGTCAAGCTCATGGCACCTCATCTATAATTGTGGCAAGATTCTATAAGACTACCTCTCTGATCATTAGTATAACCATAACTTTCTTGATAATAACCCATATGCTCTCAAACTCTCCAGAACCTTCCTTTGGATCCCATTAGTCAATCCTTAACTAAAATTGTTACTGGCCATGGCTTAGGTGGCAAGATGCAAGCTCTGTATTACTTTTTTTATCTTATAAGTACCCCCTCTTCCCTTGGGAAAGGGTTGATCAAATTGACTCCCCAGCTCCATTGCCAACTCCCTAGCTTTTCCATAGTTTCCTCTGTATTCCCACAGTTTAAAAAAACTCCAAACCATCAAGAGTGATAGGAAAGGAGAGACCAAGGATAATCTAAAGACAAAATCTGATCCAGTAAAATCTAGCTCTTAAGGTTTTTTAGGAACTTGAAGAGGGTGCTTTATGCAATCCATAAAGTCCAAGATCTTATAGATCCACTCATAGTTAGTGAGAAGTTTTAGTTTGAAGTATAAATTTAAATTTCTATTTTCTCCTAAATCTCAATGTACGGAGCCCTCAAACTCCAAGTACCAAAAGCTTAAGGTGTCTTGATCCTATGTTTCATATTTCAGCAAATTTGGAAGGTTGGATCAAAATTTATAAGCAATTAAAAATTTAAGTTCAAATTGAACTAAATCTGGTCAGGCTTGAATAGAGCTATCCAATAGCTCATTCAGTATATTCAAACAACCCATATAGAGCCACAACATCCCAATAGAACCACAAAAAGAGCCTATGGTTCAAATATGTGGGGTATAGGATTGATTTAGGTGACATGGCTTAATCATATCCCTTGATTTTGTGCATTTGGAATTAATGGTCGAATTAAAGCATCGATGTGGATAATTTATCCAAACGATGATCATCACATATCCCATGCCATGGTGGACCATAACCATCTTCAATCATTGCCAGTCATTGGCAATCATTGCACATTGTTTAAAATTGAACTAAAATTAATATAATTTACTTTAAAATTTAAAATTTCATTAAAAGTTCAAACCTACTTTAAATTGAGTGTTCTTTGGATCATTAAAAAGGGCATTATCCCTACTAATTCCTAAAAATATTTCCAACAATGTTTCACCAATAGCTGTTGAGAAAATTAGAGATGAAGTTTTTTATGTTTTCTTGATTTTCTCAACATCTAATGATCCAATTGAGCTCAAATTAAATTCAATTTAAATTTTTATATATATCACTGCTCACAGTTCACCATTTCATATGTGCTTTTTATATAATCATTCTTTTATATTCCTATAAAGTAGAATATAACTAGGAAATGATGTAAAAGAAAATATAAAAGTAATGATGTAAATGTAAATGTTCTAAATCTTAGTATAAACATATTGAGTTGTACAATATTAAGAGTTATTTTAGATTAAAAATTATTATTTCTATACAATTATAAGTTCCAAAAGGAAATACTTCATATTCTTTTTAAGATCATTATATTTTGGAATACTATAGAAGATCCAACATTAAAAAGATTGATGATCAAAAATAAATAATAATATTCAAATCTATATTAATAAATAATAATATTCAAATCTATATTAGATAGGTGTAAAAATCCAAGCTTATTATTAGTGGAGCTTAGCCACCTTTTCATTTCAGCAAACCCAGGGTTGTACTATTAAATTATAAATGGACAAAAAATCTTTTTTTTACAAAGATTGTATACATCCGTCAGTCACTACACATTCTTATTCTATTATGTTCTTTTAAAATGCTAAATCTAAATTCTAAATGCAACTCTAGAAATTGTAATCTAGGGCCTATAAATTGACATCTTTTTATCCCAATCATTTCTTTAAATTTATATGTTTAAAAATCCTTACTCTTCACTTTCATGAAGACTGTTCTCTTAAAAGATATAATTAACTATAGCGCCTTGTTTAGAACATATAATAAAATAAACCCTATCTTAGTTTCATTCTATAGTTAGAGAAAAATCTACAGATGCATACCAAAGCTTAAAAATTGGTATAATGTCATAATCAAAAGATAAGCAAATATTACTTTTACCCTTAGGAGTAATTTGAATATTCTTTATATATTTGATTATTAAAACAAATAGGTGACTTTAATTTAATGATTAAATGACAAGTGAATATTCCTTTTATCCTTAGGGATGAATTGAATATTCCTTATATAGATTTATTATGAAAATAAATTCGTTGATATACTTTCATGATTAAAATGGTATGTTAATATTCCTTTTATCCTTTGGGATGAATTGAATAATCCTTATGCAGTTTGATTATGAAAATATATTTATTGATTTAATTTCTTGATAAAAATGATAGGTGAATATTCCTTTTATCCTCTAGGCTGAACTGAATTTTGCTTATGTTGTGTTTTGCCAGGAAAATATATTGAATGTTTCTCTTATCAAATTGATAGTGAGACATTATTCTGTCCTTCGGGATCATGTAATGTTAATCTATTTTGATTTGACAAAAAGAAACCTAAAAATATAGTATAAAGCTACTCTTTTGTTGCATCATGGGAAATTTGTCCAATGATTTTTATAGAGACTTCACTAGGGATAGAATTCTCTCTCCATCTTTAGTGAAGAATAAAATTTTCAAACATATATAGAATTGATTAAATTTTTGCATTATTAAATTTCTTGTAAATGTATCTTTCTTTAATTTTTAATCATGTACATGTATGTTTAGTTCAGTCTTGAGAGTTCGTGCTTTATTTATATATCCTTATTATGTCTACCCAGTTTAACATTATATATTAATGCTTTGTTCAATCTTTCATACTTGCATGTTCATTTACATTTAAGTCCATACTTACATGATTAAACATATCCCATGGTTACTTAGTTTCATCCTAAAAGATAAGCGAACTAGGCCAACCAAAATACTAAATTGATCCCATGTCTAGTAAGGGTTATGCCTATTTATAGTCTTACATTTACATTTTCATTTATATGTTTATTTAAATTTCAAGTTTTTAGTCTATTGTTATGCATGTAAGAATATCACTTGGTTACTTGGTTTCATCCTAAAAATTGAGCGTACTAGTCCAATTAGAATACTAATTTGACCTAAGGTCTGGTAGGAGTACTACCCATTTATAGTCTTACATTTGTATTTGCATTTGTATGTTTATTTAAATTTCAAGCATTTAGTATATACTTCTATGACTAAGCATATCCCATGGTTAATTGCTCTTTTCCTAAAAATTAAGTGAACTAGTCCAACCAAAAACTTATTTAGTCCTCGGTCTAGCAAGGGAGCTGCCCATTTATAGTCATATATTTGCAATTACATTTGGATGTTTAGTTAAATTTCAAGTATTGATTCTATACATACGCGAGTAAGCATATCCCATGGTTACTTGGTTTCATCCTAAAAACCAAGTGGACTAGTCCAATCAGAAAACTAATTTGGCCCTAAGTCAAGTAGGGTTTTTGCCAATTATGGTCTTGCATTTTTGCATATTTTATAGTTTTACATTTTTGCATATGTATAGTCTTACATGGGTATGTTAAATCCAGGCTTTAGATTATAAATTTCAATGTTTTTCCTCTCTCTTGTGTAAAGTTCTTTCTCCTATGTCACCGTCTAAATTTAAATTCAAATCTAATCATGTCTCCTTTTATCATCTAAACTAAAATTCTTTGGATAATGGTCATTGTTCAATCCTTTTCTAAAATCTAAATTCAAATCAAACTTCAATCATTCCCTCTCCAACTCAACTTCATTTAGACTGAATTCATCCAAAGCCATCTAAATCAAATATAAATTTTAATTCCAAACATTTTTTTAGTCTATGTTTCTAGATCTATAGTCAGTGGGAATTTAAAGGCATAAGAAAAAATAATTCTGAGTAGCTTTAGTTTAATCATGTCTTAGAGATTCAAAAATTTTATTCAGAGTATAATTCAGATTTATGTCCTACATAAGGGTCATTGAATTTTTAAGATAAATATGTAGTTTTGGTCAATTACATAACAATATATCAAAAGTTGATATTCTCTTTCTCCAACAACATGAACATGATTTTTAAACAAGGTTCATCTGTTGATGCAATACTGATCTAGTTTTGATCGATGAGTGATATTATGTTCACCTTTATTTGACCACATTCTGATGTGGTCAAGGCTGAATATGTGGCTATTATAGTTGTTAAGACTGTACTTGAGGGTGGGTCTACAGTTATCCTGATAGCTACTAAACCCTCAGTATTTTCTCATCTAACATTCTCAAGGCCGTCTATTATCTAGAAGAGAAAATCTACCATCATTGGATTCTTTTATTCAAGTAAGTTCAAGATGGTATCATCTTCTACTATTCTAAAAATGACTAAATCTTAGAGAATAAACAAGAATGGTTGTTTGAGGTGAATGGCCCAGAAAGCTAAAATGATTGAAAAGAATAACCTAATGAATGCTGTAACTAAATAAGATAAAGTCTGGAATTATGTATAAGTCTCCTATGGTAAGTCTGAATCACTTTCATCCACTATCTCTTGCTACTAGGGAAGAGAATCCAGTTAGGATAAAAAAATTTCATTAGAATCTTATTTTTTTATTTCTTATCTGAAAGGAAAAGGAAGTAAAAAACTTTGCTGAATGAGTTGATCCATGACATTGCCACTTGTTATGGGCAATCAAAGACTAAATTTTTGAATAGTATAAAGGATGTTATATCCAATAGATTACAAACTCACTCCAAAAGAAGGCAAGAAATGTCTCCTCCTATCATGAAAAGAGTACAGTAATAAGAAGTGGGTCCTAGTCAACCAGTTGTTATAACAAATCACCATAAAAAATCTAAAAGATTTTCACATATCAATCAACGAGGATTTTAGGAAATGATCAAGATCAGCATACATCCATAAAATCTTTTGGATATGGAGCATTAGCCTCTCGTCGATATAATCCCATTTCCCCTCTAACTTCAATCCAATAGAGAAATATTCTAGCTAGAATCTTTCTTCAGTCTTCAAATCAGCATTTATTAAGAGCTGATCGATATCAGCCACAAGGTCAAGATTCATCTCCACATCTTTATAGAAGGAGGTCAAAATTGCTAAGTCAATGAGGTCTATTAATTGATGGAGAAAAGGTTTGGCATCCAAAAATGGTTGCCACAAAAATTATACTATTTATTCACAAGAATTATTTTGCTGAAGAAAAAAGCAAGAAAGGAAAAATATGTTGAGGAATCATCAATTGTTAGGGAATACAATCTTGAAGATCCACATAATGTAGCAATGAAATCCATGGAAGAGGTTATGGATCATCTAATGGAGAGTATGTGGGAAAATGATGAACACGATGTTACAAAAAATATAGAAACAAATATGCAAGATGAAGATATGGATGAGAGTGTATTCATGGTGGATGATCATCTATACAAAAAAAGAAGAGAAAAAAAAAAGAATCCAGTAGAAGCTGAGAATGAAAAGAAGAAGATGATGATGAGAAGTATGTTCCAAATTTGACTTGCAATCTTTTAGATCAGCTAAGCTAGAAAGATGAAAAATAGCTAGGATGGAAAAGAAAATGGAAGAGCTAATGGCTTATATGGTGGCCCTCCAAAGCAAAAAGGTCCCTTTAGCTAAGTCTCAAAATGATCCTATTCAAGTTAAATCTGTCCAGCATTATAAAAATCCTAAAGATGTTATAAAAGGAAATCTGTAGTTGTTTACTCATAACTCTAATGTAAGATATGTTGACTTCTGGATTGTGCCCATCCATTTATTATGGAGTTTGCTTCTTAATTGGTGTAAGAGGATGAGGCTATTTGTTTGTTTTTATTGGCAGCAAGTTTTATGTATCAGGGCTAGTTTGACTGTGGGTTATGGTTCCTTTTTTCTGCACTTAACTATGTTTCCTGATAGTATCATGTTTAGTAATGAGCTGGCTTCATTTTACAATTCTATTGTTTGCCTCTGCATTTTATCTTTTCTTCCTCACTTTATTTTGTAGGATTTAATTTTTGCTGATTGGCTAGTTCTTTATTTTTTTTTTGGAGAGATGGTTATTATTACATATGAGATGATCTTTCCTATTTTTTTGGGTGTTGACTGCTTTCCATCCTAGAATGTACCTAAGTTTTTTTTTTGTACTCATGCTTAGTAGGTAACTTGAGCTTGTAGGTTTTTCTTACAATTTTCTAGTAGCTCTTTTGAGGAATAATTAGCTCCAGCTCCCTTTTAAGAAACTTGTAATTTTAATTTTAATCAATGTGTAGGCCCTTATGTGCCCCCCCCCCCCCCCCCCCCCCCCCCCGCAAAAAAAAAAAAAACAAAAATTGAGGCTTTAAATCATAAAAAGAAATAGTGCAAGCTTACATAAAACAAATGGTAGAATAACAAGTCAAGGAGGCTTTAGTATAGTATAACGATAACTCATCTATTCTGAAGGATAGACTATATCCGAAAGAATATGACTTGGTTCCTTATCCTAAAGGGTTTGTTCCACCATCATTTAAAAGTTCTGATGGAATAGGGAAGCTGAAGCAACATCTAACACATTTTAGGGCCAGTTGTTGTAATGCAGAGGTATCGATGCTTTACTTTTTAGATAGATTGTAAATAGTTTATCAAGCATGGCATTTGAATGGTATGTTGAGATACCTAATGGGATAGTGCACACATTTTTAATACTAGAATATGTGTTGACAAAAATGTTTGTTGGAGCACATCACTATATATTGATGGGGGATCTAGTTGTTGAAAATAGAAACCCAATTCATTTAAAAGAGAGGCTACTAAAAAGATCTTTAAGTGCCTTCTAAAGAAATCAGAATTTAGTCTTCCTAAACCAAAAAAAGCCAAAAGTTGTGGGTAAATAAGGATAGCCAAGATATTACTCATATTATCAGGTGATTAGTCACGAGTTAGAGGATTGTATAACTTTCAAGAAATAGCTTGAATGAAATATCAAAGATGGATTAGTTGTGATAACTAATGAGTATTTAGCTTATTCTTGTTATGGATCTACAAAATGCATGATTGGTGAGGCTTCTGTATCTATTTTAAATTCAAAACCTAATAATAACTTTGATATAGCTTTATCCTAATATTCTAAGAAAATTTTAAATGAATTTTATCATTTATCTACTTAGGTATCTCAAGGAGTACAGAGTCCCCTCTAGGTTGATCTAGTAGCTCCTAAAGAGGAAGTCTTGAATAAAGTTCCCACTAAAGATTTGAAGAAGATATCATCTAGCCAGTCTTCAGTAGTTCAAAAAGTGGAACACAAAAATAAAAATAACAATGTAAATAATAAAGTTCTTGTTTCTTCCAATGGCAAAGCAAAGAACCTTGTACCTATTTCTCTGTATGAATTATATTTTGTCCTGCCAGGGGCTAAAAAAATAATTAAGAAAGATTTAGTGTATATTTTATCTATATCTGGTGATGTTCAAAAAAATGATGTAACATAAAATAATTCTATAGAACATGAAATAAACTTAAATGAGTTTACAGAGTATCTTTAATATTTCTCTAATAGTGATTCTCCTATCTTTGATATTCAAGGTGATCCTATTTGTATAGAAATTGAGATGTATAATTCTAATACTTCATCTAATGAAGCACTAAAGATAAATAAACATTCAAAATCAAAGGAATCAACTATCTCTTCCCCAGAAGGGATAGTCCAAGTAAATCTGCGCATTATTAAAGTGTTACCACCATCAGTATCTACAACTAGTAAAGGAAAGAAAGTTGTTGATAATTCAAAAATCTCAACACCAGTTCAACTAAATTCAGATGTAGCTAATCTAGATATTCTTAAAGTTGATTATAATATGTTTGCACATCTTAAAAAAACTACTTGTAAAATTGAGTATCTAAGATGCTTCAGTTCTTTCCAAGGAAATGGCGGAAGCTTTAATCAAAGATTTACTCGATCTAGAGATCTGTATAGCTTAGTTAACATCAACACAGTCCAAAGAAACATTGAGTTGCAAAGAAGTCCTAGAAGTTATATTCTCATATAACAATTTTTTGTTGGGAACTCAAAATTGGCTGGAGAAGAAGCAAAAGAAAGAAAAGAAAAAGAAAAAGAAAAAGAAAAGGAAAATGTAAAGCTATCTGATCTCAAACATAATATTCATTGGTCACCTACTCCTCCCTCAATAAGAGGTGGTAGAATGGCTCAACAATCTAAAGGAATAGGTCAATTATGGCAAAATTGAGTAACAAAACAAAATGAATCTAGTTCGAAGGAGGAATCATATGTGATTGATAAAAAGCCATAGGCTATTGAATATATGAATAATATAAAGAAGAAAAAGTTTGAGATTTTAATAGAAGCTGATAGAAATAAGGATGGGGTCTAACTCACTAGGGAAGCTGATTCAAATCTATTAACTATAGAGAAGTTAAAGAAGTGTGTTGAAAATAGTACCTTTACTCCACTCTCCTAAATCCATGTGAAAGGCTCTCTTCTTTTAAACCTAGATACCAAAACGAGCATCTTTCCACCTTCTACTAGTAAAACCACTAAAATCGATGTACCCTTTAATGATCCATTTATGGATGAAATAGTGGAACTTACTTTTGATTGTTCCTCTTATAGTGTAAGTTATTTTGCTAAGTAAGGTTTAACACCATAAAGTTAGACTAGAGGTAAAGCTTAGCAACACAAATATTTGTGGAGTATAAAAAAATATAAAAATATGTCAAGATAAGGCATCGACTTCATTACTTCATATAAATTTGTTGATGATCAATATTGCTTAGTTATATTAAATAATCTAGAGAATTATGTCCCTTTTCAGCTAATGTTAAAACCATTAATGAACTCTATTTAGAAACTTCAAATGATCTTGACGACTCTCAAGCACCTTCGAAACTTAAAGAGCAGATTAAATCTATTAGTCATAATTTAAAAGAAAAAAATTTGGGAATTGATGAAAATCCTCATTCAATTTTTATAAGATCTTTAATGAATGAGGACGATGAAAAGAAAATTATTGAATTATGAAAAGAATTCAAAGACTATTTTACTTGGACTTATGAAGAAATACCTAGATTATTTCTAGACATAGTAGCTCATAAACTTGAAATTCAATTAGAAATAAATCAAGTGAAATAAGTACCTCAACAAATGAGACTTGATATCGTACAACAAATAATATCTAAAGTTAAAAAGATAATCGATGTAGGCTGTATTATAGAGTAGAAATATCCATCCTAGTTAGCTAGAATTATTCTAGTCAAAAAGAAGAATGATAAAATTTGTGTCTGCATTGATTTTAGAGATCTAAATAAAGCTTGTCTTAAAGGTGAGTTTCCACTTCCTATACTAGAACATATAGCTGATATTGTTTCCTTTCATGCAATATTTTCCTTTATGGATGTCTCATCTTAATACAACCAAATTAAAATGGCTTTTGAGGAGAAAAGTATATAGCTTATAGAACACAGAATGGTGTTTATTGTTAAAATGTTGTGCCATTTGGATTAAAGAATGCTGGGGCAACATACCAGCAAGCAATGATGAGCTTATTTATGAACTAATACAACATCAAATGGAATGTTATGTCTATTATTTAGTTGTTAAAAGTTTTGAAAGAGATGATTATTTATATGATCCAAGAATCATTTTCCAAAGATTACGTCAGTATTACTTTAAAATAAATCCATTGGAGTGTGCTTTTGGTGTCACTTCAAGAAAAATTTTAAGTTTTATTTTTCAACATTGAAGGATTATGATAAACCGAAGTAAAATTCAAGTTATTATAGAAAATCCACCGCTAAAAGCTCTTACTGAGTTAAGATCTTTCCAAGGTCGACAGACATACCTTAAAAGATTTATATCAAATTTTTTAGGCAGAGTAAGCCATTTGTAGTTTTATGTAAGAAAGATGCTCATTACAAGTGGGATGAAAATTTTTAGTAAGCTTTTGTTAATATAAAATAGTATTGTTAAATCCTCCCATACTAGTTACTCTCATTTCAAGGAAATCATTAATTTTATATGCCACAGGTTAAAGTTAATCTCTTAGCACATATTATCTTAGGTTAATGGGGAAGGGAAAGAGAATAAACTATAATATTTGAGCAATTGTTTTCTTCCAACTGAAGTGAATTATCCTTTGATAGAGAAATGTTACTTAGCTTTAATCTTTGTCGCCCTAAAGTTAATACATTATATGCTCTCTCATAACAAGAATATAATATCAGAGTAAATCCAATACATTATCAGATGACTAATCCAATGCTATCAGGAAGATTACTTATATGGTTAAGGATTTTGTCACAATTTGAAATCATGTTCTTTTCTTTAGAGGAGTAAATGGGCAAGTACTTAAAATTAGTTCTAGTGGTTCATTCAATATAACATGATTGACTAATCAATAATGAGTTATCAGACAAATAAATCATGAATCTGGAATCAAATGAAAACCACAACTAGGAATTCTATTTTCATTGTGCTTCTTCTAATCAACATGAAAACATTAATGATATTTTCCTAAGAAAAATTTAGAATCAGTATAGTGTTCGTTACATTAGAAATGGGTTTAACGTATTACTCTTACCATTTGTCAGAATCTCACACGAATAATGAAGTTCTGTATGAGGTACTAATAAATAGGTTAGAATTGATGATCCTGAATAAATTCAATAGATCAAAATTTTTTGAGATTCACAGCTAATGATTAATTAGTTAGTTGAACCTTATCAAGTGCTAAAAAAATATGATTCTTTATCATTGATATATGATGCATCTTAGTGAATAAATCTTGAAAGTAACCTTATATATGATTCTTCATGGACATCATTCTATAGTAGATTCCTTAGAAAAAATAGCTAAAACTATAGCTTGTCCTAAAAAAGATTCAATTTTAATAGAAGTACAAAGGTTGCCAGGTTTTATCGCCTATAGAGGTTAAATATATAATAAAAAAATCTCTTACCATGATGAAAATTATTTTAGCAGTAGAAGATTAAGTGGTGGAATGGACGAAACCCATCATCAAATGCTTGCGAGAAAATAAGCTCCCTCGTGATAACTCAATAGCTAATCAAATTAAAAGATCTTTATCTTATACATTGATTGATGACACCTTCCATAGAAGATCACTAGATAAGATGTGGTTAATATGTTTGAGTAAATTAGAAGTATTAAAGATTATAGAAGAAGTACATACCAAATTATGTTGTACACATCAATCAGGTCTGAAGATGAAAAGAAATTAAAAGAATGGGTTATTATTGGCAATCCATTATTGATGACTATGTGAAAGTTCCACATTATTATCATCACTGCCAAGTACATGATGTGGTTCTACATTAACTACCAAATAAATTACACCCAACAATTGCTTCATAGCCTTTTGAAAGTTGGGGAACATATATTGTTAGTCCAATTGGTTTATAATCTTTTAGAGGTCATAGGTTAATCCATTTATTTTAGGGGAAACTTGCAGAGGGTTATAAGGTCCTTAAAGGAAACCTTCAACACATTAATGCTCAACAGATCAAAGAAAAAAAGTTTAAATAAGAACTAAGAGCCAATGACTCCCTATACTAAGATAAACAAAATATCCTAGTAACATTCTAGGGCTACAAGTAGCAAGCACCTAAAAAAGGAAGAAAAGATAAAGCATAATCAGCTCAGACTTCCTGCAAAAAATATTCAACTCAACCACAAAATCCCTAGTCCTTAGAACATGCAAAAAATAAGGACTACAAAAGAAAAGCAAGCAAAGAAGAGCATAGTAATAACAAAATAGTATAGAAAAAGTTAGGACTTGTAGCCCATAAAAATAATTGAAGAAAACATTAACCCTTCACCATCTAGCACAAAATGGCCTTCCTTTAAATGTAGCAGATCCACTGTGAACTTTCCAATATAGCTCAATAATAGCTTTAACTTGACAACACCTTAGATAAGATAATCAAGCAAAAAATGCAATTGGCCCATAGTAACATTACAGAGAAAACTCAAGACCAAGAAAACACAACAACATATCTACAATCACCACAGGAAACCCAAAGGGTGAAATGAAGAGTAGCTGTTAAGCTCAAGGTTGAGTATTTATACAACCATCATAAAAGCTGTAAATGCCACTCAAATCTAATCATGATCCCACCACAAGGTGGACTCAAGTAAAGGAAAAATAAGAGAAGACTATAAGTATAAATCATGAAGACCACACAGCTGCAGTTCGAACCCCATAAGCTAAAGGGGATATACAAAATTGCCCAGATGAAACTACAGCAAGCCAAAAAAACATTCAGTAAGACCCAAAGAAATCCATAACCAACCTACTCATACTAAAGAGATACAATATACATCAACAAGCCCCAGAAAATCACCCATAGAACTCCTCACCAGAGAAAGATGAGTAACACTTAGGGGTTAGATCAGGAATGAAATTAGTTTAATTATAACTTAAGCATCGACCCCCATTATAGGTGAAAGAAAAGAACAACAAGAATAACTTATGTATAAGAACATGAAGAGGAAGAAAATCCTAGAGACTAAACACAACAGGATATAAAATAGAAAAGTTCACTGAGTCCAAACCATTAATTGCAGCAATCATAAAATAGATGGAGTTGGTGCCCTTTAACGAGAAATAACAAAAAGTAAATCCAAAGCTAAACTAACAATAGCTGGTAATGGCCCCATAAGAATAAGAGCAAATGAAAAAAATTCGAATCAAGCATTAAGTAAATAAAGATAAACCAAAACAAATAGAACAACCATAAATTAGTAGATTCTGACATAAGGAAGGCCCATACGGTCAAGTTTAGCCAATCCCACAAGCTTGGTAGGAAGAGAGGATCCCATATATTCCACAAAATCCATTAAATTGCAACCCATGTCAGCTAAAAAATCAGTTGCCAAATTGCCTTCCTTGTAAATATGAGTAATAGAATAATTGATGAGTGAAAGCCACTGTTTAATTTCCCTGATAGTATAAAAATAAGAGGGGCTAGCATTAATTTTGTCATTAATCTAATAAATCACAAGCTTAGCATCAACTTCAATTCAAACACTAGTAATCCCTATGGAAATACATAATTGAACACTATACGTTAAATCCTAAAGTTCAGCCATAATGGCAGTCTTGATAAGTGACTGACCTACAAAAGCCACAAGAATTTGACCATTATAATCACAGATCAGCCCACCATAACCAGCTTCCAAATTTTCAAAGGAGCCATTAGTATTGAGTTTATATAAACCAAGGGGAGGTTTAATCCATCTAATAATAATGTCTTTATGGTTATGGATATTAGAAGAAATATTAATATAAAAAAACTTAGCAATTTGAAAACAACCATTAAAACTACTCTCATTGACCAAATTGGCCAAATTTAACTATCTCACTTTATCCTTTATTTTAAAAATAATGCTCAAGGCATTCATTGTAATGCTATCATGTTTCGACCCATTTATACTCTTCCAAAGAAACTAATAATTAATAATAGGAAAAATATTATGAATATGACCTTTAGGAAACACACACCAATCATGCATGATAGGAAAAATATTTTGCATTCAGTTGTGCTAACTATCAATCATTAAACATCCATTCAGTTTTAACAATGTTAATAGGTCTAAAAGGTGCATCATAACCATCTTTAACAAGCATCCACATGTGATAATCGATAGATTGTAAAAAAGTGGACATATGAGTTCTCCAAAAATCAAAAGGTATGCTATCAAACAAGGGTGGTCAACTAATGGAATGCCCTTCTGCGGTGTTTCTATTACCAGAGTTAGCCATGGATCAAATTCAAAAGTTTTTTAAAACATGATTTTATGAATCCTACTCTGATACCACTTGAAAGTTCGTTAGGGATGTTAAGCCCTTGAACTAGCCCGAGGCTAACCAAGAGGGGGGTGAATTGGTAGTTTTAAAAATTCTTAAGCAAAACTGATGCTAAAAACCTTTTTGAATGTTTTAAAATAATTACAACTTTGTAATGATGTGTAGATGTTTAACGAAATGAATAATAACTTCAATCACTTGATCATCAAAAAAAAATTAAATTGCAGAAAATAATCAGAAAGAACGCACCATATTTTATAGTGGTTCAATCAACTTAACCTACGTCCACTCCCGGAGCCCCCCTCCAAGTATTGCACTAAAACTAAGTGACTCACCTTCTGCTCCTACAGCAAGGTGGAGAAGCCTTTACAAAATACCTTTCACCAACCCGGTGAGGTAAAGAACCCAGACTCCTTTTACTTCCTCTTGAAGCAAGTCGAGAACCTTACCTCCTTTCGCTTCCTCCTGAAGCAGGATGAGAACCTTGATCTTCTTACTGATGATCCTTCCTTTAGAGCACCAAGTAACAAGGGACGATAACTTGAATCCTTGCTTGGAGTAACCTTTGTGAACACCTCACAAACTTCCCCTCACAAGATTCTCTCTCTCTCTCCCAAGAGCTCCCTCTCTCCCTCAAGGACTCTCTCAGGAAAGGACTACGGCAAAAGATTTCGACAATAGCAAGAAAAAGATTTTAAATAAAAGGGCTCAAAAATTTCCCTAAATTTCAACTTGCTGTTAAAGTTTGTCTAGGATGATCCTTCGATCGTCTTGTACGATTAGTGTAAATCAGCCCCTTCTAGTCTGGACGATCTAGTTTCTCTGGATGATTAGAAGACATAGTTTGTTCAGATCATCTAGGATGATTCTATGATTATCCTGGATGATTAATGTAAATTAGGAATATCATTTAGCAGACAGTTATGGTCATCTAGGATAAAAGCCTAGATGATCTAAAGAAAATGACTTGATCATCGAGGATGATATGTATATCATCCTGTATGATTCATTCAAAAAAGCCTAAAATTATCTGTCACACAGTTTGGGTCATCAAGGACAACTATACTAGATGATTTTAAAATGACTTAATCGTCTAGAATGATCTATCCATCATCTTTTATGATTAGTTCAAAAATGGCAGTATCATCCAGCCAATAGTTCAGGTCGTCCAGGTGAAATCCATTGGACGATGAAGATTTCTAATTGATCATCTAGGATGATGTGATTGATCCATCAGGCCTTAATTACTATCCTTAATCACTGGACTAATTTAGGCTTGATTGTAATGAATCGTCCAGGATGATACACACAACGTACTGGACGATTAGACAAAAATTCTAAAAATAAAAACTTGCCTAACTTAGTCTGGTAACTGAGAATTTTTTATTTGATCATATCATCCTACATGATGTGTGTATCATCCAAGATGATCTGCTTAATCAGACCGACCTAACATGGCTACCCTAATTAGGGTTTCTATTTTCAATGAATTATCTAGGATGATATGGCTATCATCCAAGATGATATAAATAAAACTGAACATAAACTCTAACTCACTAAATAGCTCCCCTTGAGTGTGTGTGTGCATGGTTACTTAGCTTGGGGATCTATTATGTTACACTTGACTCAAGAAAGGTGAAAATTCACATTGATCCTAAACACAAACAGACTGACTCGATCTTGAGCTAGCTTGAATTGCGATTGATCTTGTGAACCTGAAAGATTAGGCACTCAACTAGAAATAAAAATATTTGCTATCATCAAAATCATAATCCTGGAATTCATATTAGCAACAGCAAGTTCTTTTATTGTCTTTATTATTTAGGAATTCCTTAGTAACATAAAGGATGCCTAGAATAATAAGTATTATGTTTTTTTTTTTTGAAGAAATGCCAATTGCATTAAAATGGAAAGAAAGAGACCTAGTTACAAGCCACTATAACATAGGCAATCTATCACATTCCTTCTTCAACAAAAGAACAAAGGAAGGAGGAATATTATTATCACTAATATCTTCCCAAAAGAAATCATACTCACAAGCTAAGTTAGCACAATAATTAGCTAACTTGTAACAATTTCTATTCACAAACTTGAATAAAATCTTATTTAAATCCTTCATGAATAAAAGATCTTCACTAGCTAGCTCTTCCAAATTCTTATTCGGGTTGCTGTACAAGTTGTGGAGAAATTTGATGACATTGAGATTATCCCCTTAAATGATGATGCCATTAGCTTCAAGCATCCAATCTTGTAAAAAGCTCCTTAAAGATTTAAAAGCCAATAGCTCGACATGCGCAATATCCCATTGAACATATCCACAACCAAAAGCCATTAAAAACCTCCCTTTCCAATCACGAATTACTCCTCCTACACCAGCTTTGTAAGAGTTTTTAAGGAGCCATCAATATTAATCTTCAACCAATTGGGTGGAGGGGGATGCCAAAGTTTAGACAGCCTAGGTGGCTAATTGATATCCCAGTTGCCCAAGTTATCAAAGATGATCTTGTCCTTGTGCAAGGTAGCCATGTAACTAATGAATTTAGCAGTAGTAACTGTAGCAGATATGTTCACGCTGCCATGCTTGATGGAGTTCCTAGTATTCTAGGAATGGAAAACCAATACAAAATACATTTGCACCATGAATAGATTCTTGATAGAGATTAGCTTAAGCCTCTTCATACAATCAGCAAAGGAAATGAATTCTAGAAGAAGGAATCCCCAAGAAATCAACACTTGAATGATCTGTTTCAGCTTCATGCAAGTAGCAGCACAATGGTAATATTTTCTACTCCAATACAGCATCTAGGACAAAGATTGTTAGAAGACAGCCTTCTATGAAACAGGAAATCGTTGGCAGGAATAGCATTCATAGGTAGCCTCCAAATGAAAAGTTCTACTCGAGGGTTGAGCTTAATCTTGAAGAACCAATTTTCTGCTTCATCCTGCATAAAAAATTTGAAATTTCTTGCAGAACAAAGGCCTGGGATAGTTTTACCAGACAACCTTGAAATGAGGTTCAACTTATCTTCTCCAAGTTTTGCAATATCTGAACTTGGGAAATCAAATTTACGAGATCTTCCCCAAAGAGATGGGATAGTTTGGGAACATCCCAAGCTCCATTTTAAATGAGATTATTGAGAGTAGAAGGCTCCTCTCCCAATTGGTAACAAATGTTGGCCATTTTTCAAGACTCTTATCAAGGATCCAAACATCTTTCCTTATATCAATCATAGAGCCGGAAGCAATGCTCCATCTAAGTACTCCCTTGAGGTTATTCCAACGATCCATGATAATTTTCCAGGTAGAAGAAGGCCTTGTGATCCCATTGTTATCCCACCAGTTCCTACCGTATTTAGTTACCAAGACTTTGTTGAGAAAAGAATTTGGATTATCGAAAAGGTTCAAGCAAATCTAGCTCTAAGAGGGCCCACTCTAGAGACAGTAGAAAAAATTCCTAAGCCACCATAATTCTTTGGTTTGCACATTAACTCCCATGCCACAAAATGGAGGCCATGAGCTCCGTCATTTTTTTTCCAAATATAATTTCTGCAATTCTTGTCAAACTCATACAAGATACTCAAGGGAACCAAGGAATGAGAGGAGATGAATAAAGGTAAAGAAAGAAACACTGACTTTATTAAAGTAATTCTGCCAGCCATATATATGAATCTATTCCCCCAAGCATTAAGTTTCTTTGAAGCTTTATCCAAAAGGGATTGGAAATCAGATTTCTTCAACCTTCTCAAAACCAGTTTAATGCCCAAGTAATCCATTTCCTCAACTATTTTAATGTTAAGCAATTTGGAAATTTGCTTTTTCTTCCTTCTCCCAATACTCTTTCCCATAAGAATAGAGGGTTTAAGATAATTCACCTTTTGCCTGGTCCAATTGCAGTAATCAAGAATTAACCTTTTCAACAATTTGATGCTTTCCACCTTTGCATTGGAGAAAAGTAGAATGTCATCGGCATACAAAGGATGAGAAATCTTCTTAGCTTTACTAGAGACCTTAATGCCAATATCGATCCCTTTTTCCAAGAACGAGTTGGACAGTAGTTGTGAGGTAAGAATAAATAAGTAGGGAGAGAGTGGGCAACCTTGCCGAAATCCACAACATCCTTTGATCCATCTTCAATTGTTTCCGTTGACCATGATAGAGAAAACTGGATTTTTGACACATTCCATCACTAGAGCCGAGAACTTGGTTGGGAAACCCAAAACCGACAGCATTTGCTCCAAGGTAGCCCAACACATGCTATCAAAAGCTTGCTCCATATCAATCTTGATTGACAAAAAGCCTTCTTTAGAATTAGAGAATCTAATTTTGTAGCAAACCTATTGGGCCAAGAGTAAATAATCGGAAATACATCTACCTTTTACAAAAGCAACTTGCTCTTCAGATATTACCTTATTAGCCACCAAGAGCAATCTATTTACAAGAATTTTGGGTGCTATCTTATATATAGAATTGCAAAGGCTAATCGACCTGTAACCTGTAGGAGAAACCGGATCTTGAACCTATGGAATAAGAACAACTAAGGTCTCTTTCCAATCTTCACACAAATTACCCTAGGAGAGGAAGCAGTTAATAGCTTTACAAACGTCTTCACCAACAATGTTCCAATAAGTTTTAAAGAAGGAATAAATTATTCCATCACTTCCAGGCGATTTGTTCTCACCAAAACTTTTAATAACATGAAGAATTTCTAAATTAGAAAAATCTACTTCTAAACTTCTTTTGTCATCTTCCTCCAACACCTTCGAAGGAGCCAGCCAATTGAGTAATGAATAGCCTCTCTCACCCCATTTTGTCTAGAAATAATCAAGTAAGACTTCCTCAATTTCACTCGAACTATCAACCATAACCCCATTAGGCCTCTTGATACGTTTGATCCAATTGGAGTTCTTTCTTGCATTTACAAAGGCATGAAAAAATTTGGAATTGGCATCCCCTTCCTCCATCCATTTAGCTTTAGCTCTTTGTTTCCACCATGTATTAAGTCTAGCTATGTGAACGTTGAGCTCACCCACCTTGTTTCGTAAGAGTAACAATTTGTCATCATCAAGCCAGCCGCAACTAGCTTCCTCTTCTTGGAGCAGTAAAATATCTTTTTTTAAACTTTCTTTGAGTGACATGAAATCCTTCAATTTGGCTTTTCTCCAATAAAATAAATCCTTCAATGAATTCTTACATTTTTTGTTTAATACCTGCATATCATCACCTTTGAAGGATTTCCTCCAAACATTTTTAATAATACCTACAGAAGCATGAAAAGAGGTGCAAACATCTTCAAACTTTAGAGAGCTCTTAATTTTGATGGGAGAATCAAAAATTTTCAAAATGATAGGACAATGATCGGATGCAATACGAGAAATATGCCTCTCCACCGCCATATGAATCTTACACAAAGCAAAAGTATTTAGGAGGCATCTATCCAATCTTTCCAAAATCCTCCCTCCACCACTTTTGTTGTTACACCAAGTGTAAATTGGACCAACCACCCCAATGTCATGGAAATCATATAGATTCATGAATTCAATCATGTCTTTGGACACTTGAGAAAAAACAAATCTCTTGCCTCCCCTTTTGTCTCCTTGAGATAAAATACAATTAAAATCTCCTCCAATAATAGAAGGAAGTTTTCTATGAGAAACTTCACTAAGATAGATCCACAAAAGCATCCACTTAGTTACCTCCTTACTACCATAAGCAGTAGAAATCATCCATGTACCTTTATTGAAAACTTCAAGATCGCCAATAATACATTGACCTGAAGCTTTTAAAACAGAAAAGTCATCCATATCAGCTCTCCACATGATTAATATGCCACCAGATTGACCGGCTGATGGGAAGATGAAAAAATCCCAATCATTGCCAACCAGATTATGAAACATTGTTTTGTCTAATAAAGAAATCTTGGTCTCAACCAAGCCAACAAAGAAAACTTTATGATCTTTAATAAACTCTTTCAAATAGAGAAAGGCTTCTTTCTTATTGGCACCTCTACAATTGCAAAAAGCAACATATTCCATTAATCAACTAAGGGGGAAAAGCCCCCACTTCTAGTTTTAACATTTCCCTTCATACCTCTTGCACGAGAAGCCCCTTTAACCAGACCGAGAGACCTCAATTCCTTGGCAAGCTTGATTTTAGCTGAATCATTAGTAAAATCAGATTTCTTTTTCACAGCCCCTTTGTTGCTACCAATTTTAACATATGTAGTATTTTCCTTACTAGCATTATTTTTTGCTTCACTTTCAATTTCAATCACAAGAATTGTAGTGATAGTTTGTATATCCAAAGTTTCCTCTAAATTATCACTTAAAGATTGAAATTTATTGGCTGCAATAATAGAATTAGGAATATGTGAAGGGACTAAAACCTTGACTGCAACCTGATCTATCAACAGGCTATCAACTGAGACGCTATCAACCTCATCTACAAATTTCAAACCAATATTTCCAGTCTGAAGTATTTCCCCCTCTTTAAGAGAGCTTTGATTATTCTTGTCCGCATCACCTGAATTATCAGCTGTCATCTTCACTATGATTAAAGGAGCATCTGTTAAAACAATAGGACTAGAATTGTTGAATGGTGCTGATCTCACAATCTTCCTATCTCTAAAAGATTTATTGTTTTTGTGATAGTTTACATGTATCCAAGGGTCGTATGCTTCATTAACTTGCAATTCCTTCTCTGACTTTGAATGATCAGTTTCATTTTGACTAATTGAAGATTTCATAATGACCTTGGACTCCTTAATTTTGTTATTGCAACCACTGCTATCATGCCCAACATGCCACATTCATAGTAGAAAGAAGAAATTTTTTCATATTCCACCTTTTGAAAAAATCTACCCGCCATTCCTTCCACCCAAACACCTAAGGGAAGAGGTTTGCCAAGATCAACCTGAACACAAACTCTCGCAAACTCTTTCCTCCCCCAATGGAACATATTCCCATCCAACATCAAGGGGGCTCCAACCATGGAGGCAATCAAAGCCACATTCTCTTCGTCCGAACACTACAGAGGAAAATGCGGCATTCTGATCCAAATGGGAAAAGTAAGACCTTTCATAGAGTCTTGAGAAAATCAGGTGACCACCTCTCCATACCCACTATGTGGTTATTTACAAACCAAGGGCCACCCGGTACGACTCCTTCCATGCTTTCCAATGATTTGAAAGAACACAAGTACCATCCCTTTCCTAAGGATGTAAAATGGAACTGACCAAAGGGAGACCACTGTCTTCTTAATTCCCCCGCTACAACATGAGGAGGAAGAATGCTGCCAAAGACCTTAGCTACTAGAGATAATTCAAGCCTTTTAGCATTCAGAACTTCAGTAGATTCTATTAGTTTAACTGCTTTTCCATCATCTGTAAGAGTCACCATGTTATTATTGAAATTTAGCTTAATATGATGTGGTTTCCTCCATGGATTAATCTCGTTGCTAACCGATGAAGTGTTCTCAGGCATTTTAACATTCACAAAATCAGCAATGTTGACCTTGTCAATAATGGATCCATTCAAAGATTTTAAAGGCAATTTGGAAGACTGGAGAATATCTTTATTTATAGAATTCAGGGATTTCGCATTTATCTTACTGTCAAGGATAGGGATTGCATTTGAAATCCCATTTCTATTAACAAAGATATTCATCCCAGAAGAAGATGCATCAGGATCCACGTATTTGACACGGGAAAAATCAGGATATTTTAGCAACCGAGGAGTTTTACAATCCATCTCTAAAGAAAATTCTTTCCCCTTTCGTTCAACATGATGTACCATGTTCAATTTTGAACAAATATGATCTGAAATGACTAGTTCACCTTTATATTTCTGTCTTCGAATGTCTTCAGCATCGCAGCCAATGCAATTTCCAATAGCGGTCAGGTTCTCATCAAAATTAGAATTCTGATGATCCAATCTAGAAGGAGAAGAATGGTATGATAATGAGGATGATGGTGGCCGGAGTTCGGCCTACGCCATGCCCAAACCTCCCCACTGGAGAAACTGGCAGTAGCGGGAACGGAGGAATTTGAAAAAAAAACATAATAAGTATTATGTTAGGGGAATGTGGGTCCTCATTTATTCAGTTAGTTTTAATAAATTCCATACCACAATAAATAAAAGCACTTGACTACAAGTTTTGGATTGATTGAATAAATTTGGTAAAAGGTAATGTTCAAATTATTTTTAAAATTCTTTAAAAAACTATAAGTATGGAATTTTGAATCCTTGCAAACAACCTTAATTAAATCAATCTTAGGTTACTTGAAGAGAAAATGCAACTAGATATTGAATATCATTTCTAGGTTACTATAAAAGAGTAAAGGTAAAAGAGGAAAAGAAGATAAGTGAAAAACTAAAAAAAAAAGAATACTAAAATATCAAAATAATTTTACCTGAAAAGACTAACTCTTAAAGGACCTAAGAATAATTTAAGAAAAGGGGAAGTGTAAGCATTCTAATACATATTGATACTTGTAACTAAATTGCAAAATTAACTGAAGTATAAAAATATCCTAAATGATAAATCATTCAATCTTACTAAGTAGTTAACCTATACACCTGCACATGTCGAAGATAAGATTTGTGTGAATATCAATGAAATTGATTAATTAGGATGTTTGTTAATGATTGATTTAATAGAGATTATCAACATTTGAGTTATTACAATTAACATCAAGTTGTGAAGTATTATTCTACTTTGAATCATTCTAACGTGAAATTTCATAAAGTGAAGATGATATAATCATAAGTTCGTTTGAATTTCTTGAGAATAAGCAATACCTTAAACTGGGAGGAATTGCTAAATAAAAATAATGTTAATATTTTCTTGCATATTTTCTAGATAAAATATTTGTTTTAGTTGATGTTGTATAGGAATTTATCAAAAAAAAGCTTAAAATTATGAAATTGACCACAACATTATGGTGCCAAATCAAGCAGTACTGTAGTGCAATAAGCACCATTTTGTTTTGGACTTATGATGTGAGATAATATTTATTTTCCCTAAGCAGACACTTAAGCTTAAATAGATAAATATTATTTTATAGTACTCTCATACTTCATTAAGTTAATGTAATGACCATGCTCTAATTTAAAACATAATATGATTCATTTCCTCGATAGAGGAATGCATCGAGCTCATACCCAACTGAGGTCATTCAAACCCTAAATCCTTAAATACATCAGTTTGGATCTAATGACTACTCTATATGCCGTAGACCTAGCCATTGAACCCTCAGATCCCTTAACAAAAGTCAAACACCACTAAACCAGCTTGAAAACCTATTCTACATTTAACCTACCTAGTTAGTTGCACCTTGAATGACATTTACCCATTGAACTCAAACCTTGCATGTACATCTACCATAAGAACTTAAAACACTAAACTCATCAACCTTAACTTCCCAAGCAACATGTTGACCCATTTTGACCAAATTGAGAAGCCCAAGTAGGCTAAATTGATCATCCCCTAAATTAAAATAATATAAACTCCATATCCTTCAAACTTCATCAAATCAAATTAAACAAAGCTACATTAGATTGCACGTGCCTTGCCCAACTACCCTGGTTAAAGAGCGACTTAGTCAACCTAGCCTATGAATGGTAAACCTAGTCCAAATTTGAATAAATCCTTGCATATTATTAATTAAACCTCATACAATACTCAAAATCAATCCAATTGAACTCTTAAATGTGCTTATGTAATATCCTAGCCAACCCATGGTGAGTTTACTTGGTCAAGTATAATGGATTAGTCAAATTTATGAAAGATTGTTATCATTCATTGAAAGCTCAAATCCATCCATTAAAACTCCTTGGACTATACCCAAACATAAACTTAAGCTCCACTAAGCTTTATCCTTCTCAGCTTTACCAGCTTTGACAAGTAAAATTGGTCATAACCACATGGAATATTAAAATGGTTATGCCTACTTAAACTCATACTCTTAGCCTTTACCAACAAATTTGTTGATTTAAATTCACTCTAGAAGATTCTGAACATATCCCTAGACACAACCAATGGCATGGGATAGCCTATACTCGGACCAAGTGGTCCTCCCTTTTTTTTGAAGAAATTTCAAATTTCATTAAAACCATAAAAAATATAGTAGCTTAAGTTATAGAAAGACTATCATACTCTTCGAAAACCATCCTAACAAATGAAGGATAAATATTAAAACTATTAGAACCATTTTAATGCAAATTATGCTTTTTGGCTTACATTTTGACCACCACCAATTTAGGCTACATAGCCATCACCTTGCCCAAAGGATTCTTCCTAATGACCTATGCTACTTAGCAATCATCCAAGAGAACTCTATGATCAATCACAACCCTTGGCGAAAGCTTCAAGGCTTAGAATTAGCTAAACCTAGAAAAGTTTCCATTAACACATTATTCATTTCCCAATGCCGCTCTAGTCAATCTCTTTTTTTTCCTTTTTTTGTTCTTTCAAGAGTTCTCATACACTTCCCCATCATTTTCTAGTCAGTTGGAGGGCACCAACAATGAGATATAGAGATAAATATGGCCAACTCCATCCCAATCTTTTAAAATTCCAACCCATCTTCTCTTGATGCTCAAGTTCTTTAGCAAACATGTTCCATAAGATCCAAGGAACAAAATAAACCCAAGTGCTCCCTATAGCTCCCTTTGAGACACTTCCTACAGAGGTAAAACTCAAAACTTAGCACCAAGTCTATGTGTTAAAATAACCTCTAAGACTCCTTATATGAAGGTTCCATACTTCATAACAAAAATCATCAAATTCTTATGAACCTCTATGGATAAATAATAGCTTGGTATTCCCTTTTTATTCAATTTAAATAAAACTAAAGTTTCCTTTGCTCGAATGACTTAAGAAGGAAGATAAAATCATAGCCATTCAACTTGGTCTATTTGATCCCAATGGATTTGATTTGGTTGTTATAACTACACGATCTGACTCCTCCAAATCTCAAATTGAGCCCTTTCATCTAAGTTGTTCATTCCATTAGCATGGGAATGAATGGATGAATGGGAAGTTTAAGTTGATTTCTAGTTTGACCTCCACCATCTTATGTAGTCACTCTTATGCCACAACATGAAAAGTTATACCCTGGTAGTGTCACTATTCTTAGTTTGATTTAAATTAATATTAAATGTGTACTAAAATTCCTCAACTTTGTAAAATCATAATAAATAGCACACATAACCATTATATGCATACAAGAGTTCTATGGAACCAGTGAGTAGAGCTCTTTTATTTAAAAATAAAATCTTGTAATATACTATGTGTGTAGATAGTAATTTCATTTTTAAAGTGCTTAAATTCTCCCTAATTTCTCCTAAAATATTCATCCATTTTTGCTATAATTTGGCTAAGTAACAAAATGGGATATCCTGTCTATCCAACAATTTTCTAATGCAACTTTGATGACCCCACTTCTCTGACTTAAATTTTTAAATGTATAGGTCAGATTTTGACTAAAATATTTGGTAATTCATGGTGGCCAATCTATTGAGAATTAAAATCTAATTTTTGTGTGGTTTGTTTACTCTTATGTAAGAGTTAGATACACATGATGGTAAACCTATATGAATAGTAGAGCCACCTATATAAATAAACTTAAGGTTGTGTCACGCAAACATAAAAAAATTCTAGGAAATTCTTTTTTAATTCCATTAAGGATAAAACTTAATCTAGTATACTTAATGACACCATAAACCTTGGGAATTAATTTGATAATAATTAGGGTTCATTACTTCACTTAAATCACAAACTCTAAAATTAGCCCTTATTTTGGGGGAAAATTTTTCAAAATTCATAATAAATCAAAGAAAAATCCTAAAAACATAACCTAAATTGCATTACAAACTAAATCAACTCTACAATAGAGGAAAATTGAAAGCTACTTCAAGTTTTAATTAAAATAAGCCTAATTAAAGATTAATCATTAACTAAAATTTACTTAAATAAAATAATATAAATTAATCTTTTATCCAATTGACCCCAAATATTCAATGACTGGCCTTTACATTATCCCTAATCTATGGCCTCTATCATTTGATTATGTAAGATCAATTGGTCATTCAATCACATATGCTAAGCTACTTGTTTAGGGGAGGAATTTAAAAATTAATTTAATTAAATATAATTAAATAAACTTTATATAAACCAAATTAAATAAATAATAAAAAAGTAAAGATTAAAAGTAAAAAATAAATAAATATATATTAAGTTAAAGTAAATTAACTAATTTAAATCAATAAAAGAAGTTAATTAAAAATGATTAAAAATGTAAATGAATTCTAAAATATTTAAATTAAATAAAATAAAGAAAAATATTAGAAAAAATTAAAATATATTAAATCATCTAAATTAAATTAAATTTCAATTAAATTAAAAAATATTTTAATAGTAAATAATTAATCAAATCCAATGCCTATATACAAATGCTTCCTATCGGAGGGCACAAATGCATTAAATTAATAAACCTAAGATGTTTTGATTGAATACTCCAAAGCAATTTGGAGTGTTTTATTAATATATTCTTTAAAATAACTATTAATAAAACACTAAATAAAACTCAAAGGCTCAAAAATAAATGTAAAGAGTCAAATATAAATATAAAAGTCTAAATTATGAAACTAAATTGAGTTATATGAAGTGAAAGAGTTATAAAAGATATAAAAATGATTGCTTATATACACTTGTAGATTCCAAATGGTAATGTTCTCAATTCCTTTGAGAAATATTCTCTTTCAAAATTTTATATAAGATTCAAAGGAAAAAAGAATAGAAAACTAAAGTAAAAAATTCTATTTAATTTTAAATTATATTGGAGTGAAAATTTAAGATTTTTATGGTGGAACATGGCCACATTACTTGTCAGTAGACCTGGGTTTACTTCCATTATTTTATATAAACAAAAATTCTAGTTTTCATTTACAATTCTTCATACATTGTACAATACACTATTTAGGCGCATTTGAATATTAAAATCTTGATTAAATTAGGAATTAAAAATGCATTGATTCTAGTCAAACAAGTCCTACTTATCCTACATTCATAAGGCCTTGACTGGAGTATAAGATGTTAGCTGGCAGTCCACTCTATGTAGACATAAGCCCAATTTTGTTTATGCACCTTCATTATCTTATTTTCGAGAAGGGGAAGGGGTCTTCTAAATTATAAATAAATCATAAACTAAAACTAAATATAAACCACCTACTAAAATAGTAAAGTAAATCAATCGTCAGGTTTTATTCATTCATATTTGGTAGTATTACATTACTTTTTAGCAAACCTTGCGTTTACTTACATTATTTTATATAAATAAAATTCTAGTTTTCATTTGCAATTCTTCGTACATCATGCAATAGACTAGTTTGGTGCATTTGAATATTAAAAATCCTAAATAATTTGTGAATTAAAAATCCCTTGACTCTAGTCAAATAAATATATCATAAATTTTAAATATATCATAAACTAAAACTAAATATAAACCCTCTCCAAAATTAGTAAAGTAAATAGATCATCAAGTTTTATTCATTCACATTAAATATAGAGGCTTGCTTCTATAAGGAATTTAAAACCCTGTTAAAAAAAATTAAATCCAACTCTAGTTCTAAACTAGGGGGAAAATCTTTGGACATATACTAGCATTTTATTCCTTAGGTAGTTTCATTTTCAAAGTTATAGGTGAATGTTACTTTAACTTTAAGATGAATATTACATTTTCAATGGTTAGTTTGATTATAAAAGTAAATATCATTCCTATTTTCAATCAATAATAAAGCAGTGTTAACCTCCTTTTTGTGTGAGGTCAAAACCTCAAAATTAATGTTTCAATCATGGTATTTTGATCCTTGAGTTCCATTTCAAAACTAAGATCCAATTCCACATTATGCTTTACAATAGTGTTCAATCATTAAAACTCTAAATTACTCCTTTGATAATCACTATAGATTATCATCTGATCAATCACTCAATTACTGATAAACATTCAATAATTCTTTTTATTTCAAGCATCTTAAAATCATAAATGTTCCCTCGATATTTTGTTAATCAATCCTAAATTTAATGCCAAAATAGATTCCAATAAAAAAATTCTAATATTCAAATGCAAACCCTAAAGCTTGGACTTTTTCCTTTTCTAGGAGAATTTTTAATTGATTCAAAATCCTACATATATTCTTTGGAATGATATTAGATCATTTGAATATCTATTAGGAATTTCTCTAGAGTCAACCTAACCATTTTGGATGCCTTCATATCCTCCTAAAGTGTGGTACTCAAAGCTTATCTGGAGCATACTAAACTTTCAAATATTTATCACCCATGCCACTGAACATGGAATCATTATGTAAATCACCTTGAGAGCCTTTGGATATTTATTGAACAAATTCATAATCATCATTACAATGATTTATGAAAGTTTGTTAGGGATGTTAAGCCCTTATGAACTAGCCCGAGGCTAACCAAGAGGGGAGGGGGTGAATTGGTAGTGTTAAAAATTCTTAAGCAAAAATGATTTTGAAAATCTTTTTGAATGTTTTAAAATAATTACAAGTATACGATGATGTGTTGATGTTTAACAAAATAAGACAATCACTTCAATCACCTGATCATCAATTAGAAAAGTAAAGTACAGTAAATAATCAGAAAGAACACACCAGATTTTATAGTGGTTTGGTCAACTTGACCTACGTCCACTCCCCGGAGCCTCCCCTCTAGGTATTGCACTAAAACTAAGTGACTCTCCTTCTACTCCCCTAGAAATGTAGAGAAGCCTTTACAAAAACTCCTTTTCACCAACCCGGTGAGGTAGAGAACCCTGACTCCTTTTGCTTCCTCTTAAAGTAGGCAAAGAACCTTACCTAGTTTTGCTTCCTCCTAAAGCAGGCAGAGAACCTTACTTCCTTCCACTTCATCCTAAAGCAGGTAGAGAACCTTACCTCCTTTCGCTTCCTCCAGAAGCATGTAGAGAACCTTGATCTTTATATAGACTATCCTTCATCAGAGCACCAAGGAATAAGGAATGATGACTGGAGACGATGACTTGAATCCTTGCTTGGAGTAACCTTTGTAAACACCTCACAAACTCCCCCTAATAAGATTCTCTCTCTCTCCCAAGCTCTCCCTCTCTCTCTTAAGGACTCTCTCAGGAAAAGACTATGATAAAAGATTTCTACAGTAGCAAGAAAAAGATGTTAAATAGAAGGGCTCAAAAATTGCCCTAAATTTCAACTTGCCGTCAATGATCATCCTGGATATCCTTCGATCGTCCTGTACGATTAGTGTAAATTAGCCCCTTCTGGTCTGGATGATCTGGTTTCTCTGGACGATTACAAGACATATTTTGTTCAGATCATTTAGGATGATTCTGCTATCATCCCGGACAATTAGTGTAAATCAGGAATATCGTCTAGCTGACAGTTCGGGTCATCCAAGAGAAAAGTCTGGATGATCTAAAGAAATGACTTGATCATCCATGATGATATCTCTATTATCCTATACAATTAGTTTAAAAATGGCCAATATCATCGGCACATAGTTCGGGTCATCCAGGACAACTTATACTGGATGATTTCAAAAGAATTGATTGTCTCAGATGATATGTCTATCGTCCTATACGATTAGTTCAAAAATGGTAGTATCATCTGGCAGATAGTTCAGGTCGTCCAGGTGAAATACACTAGATGGTCAAGATTTCTAATTGATCATCCAGGATGATATGATCAAATCAATCAAACCTTAATTACTTTTCTTAATTACTGACCAATTTAGGCATGATTGTAATGAATCATTCAGGATGATAAATGCATCATCCAGGACAATCAAACCAAAATACTAAAAATAAAAACTTGCCTAACTTAGTCTAGTGGCTAAGAATTTTTGATTTGAGTATATCTCCAATATCTTTCCAAAAAATTTCAAATACCATTTGGAGTGGATTGTACCTATGCCAAAGCCTTAATCAAGCTTGGTTGACTTAGTCAACCTATTTGACTAAATAAACCCTTAAGTACCTAAACATGCATTTCATACATATAGACCATGATATGACTTAAAACCTTATCCTAAAAGTTTTAGATGACACTAGGAATGAGGTTGACCCAACCATAATCCATGGTCAAGTCTAGTTAACCAAATCAACCATGGTTGTACCTAAATTTGAAATTCCTTAATCTAGGTGGAACCAAGATACCCAAACTCATTAGGACTATCCATTGTGTCTCTAAGGGTTAGCCCCATGAAACTCATCCCTTGGGCCAACCTGTGTGAGCTATATGGCCTAATCTAAGTGAACCTAAAGTAGGATTCTTGAACCATTTCTAAACCCTTATAAAATTAAAATCTCTAAGAACTTGCATTAGGTGTTTATGGACCCATTGGACAAAATCCAACTAGCCAAATAATAAAAAAATTGAATTCTTGAACCCATTTATAGTGAAGATCAAATCAATCCATATAAACCCTTAAATTATAATACAAAATGTTTTAGCCATCTATCTAAATCAACTCAAGCCATAAGGTGGCCTAAGGTGGAAAGAAATAAAATAAAACTAACCCATGTGCAATAGGTTTAACCTTTACTTCCCAAACAATAAATCACATGGGCTCTAACTAGATGGGTGAGCTAGTTAGCTCCTATTGGATAGTATATAATAGACATAGTGGCAAGATAGATATTGAGCTGAAATGATTTCAAAGCGTTTAACGTAATTTTAAAATCCTATAAATCTCCCAATTTTTTTTTTTTGTGAACAAGGGTTAGTTATTTTGCTTACATTACACTCATAGATATCCTTACACTCTCCCCACTCATTCCTAGCACTTGGAAGCTTGTTGGTGAGAGATATGGATGTGTATGATAGATATTATTCTTGAAAGTCTCCAAACTCTTCATATAATGCCTCTCCAACCTTGATTCCTTTAGTGGGATTATTCCCTAGGAGCTAGAGAGGAGAATAAGCCTAAAATGCCTCCCTATGATCCTTCATAAGGATCTAAATATATGGGAAATTTATACATTTAGAAGCCACTATGAGTGATTTCGTGAAGCTTGGTATACTAAATAATCCAAATAATTATAAATAAATTTGGCTCTTCTTTGTGATTAAGAGGAAGAAGATGAAATTAGGACCAAACAAATAATGTGTATTCACCTGGATGGTCCATATTATGTTAGATTAAACATCCTTTCTGTGTTTGGAGTGGCTAGCTAAAAATTAATCTCAATCTTTAATCTGAAAGCACGGGAGCAATGAGCTTTTATATAAGATGATGTGGATAAGTTTTGACCACCACCTTTCACTTTAAACATCCAAAGTGCCTAAGTGTAAGGACCTTGCCTTATTAGCACCGCTGTTGTAATTATCAATTTAAATGGACTATTTAATGAATTTTGAGAAAAAAAACTTATAAAAATCATAATAAACCACACACATAACCATGTTTTTGCATATAATGGCTCTACAGAACCAAAGTTATAACCTCTTCATTTTAAAAATAATTTTAGAGCCATTTGATGCATGGTCATGGAGTAATTTACACTTGAATCTCCACTTTTTTAATTAATACTCCCTAATCATGAGTCATCTTTGGCTAAACTTTGGACTGGAAAATTTGGTTATGTTCGCTACATCCCTTAATTGTCTTTGGACAAGTTGATGACCCTATGCTCTATTAAACAATTTTAAACATATAGGTTATTATTTGACCTAAATGTTTAGAAATTTGTCACATCCAATACACATAAAATTAGGTCACCATCTTTAGGATGAATGTTTATGTACTTGCAAGGGTAGACATACTTAATTGTGAACCTAACTAATTAGTATAGACACTTGGGGAAAATAACTTAAGACTATGTCTAGTGAACTTTGAAAATATATAGGAAATTCTCTTGAAATAGAATAGGGCTTAAACAAAAACTAAGATTATTTAGTGATAAAATAAACCCTAGGATTTAATTTTACCCTCATTCGAATACATTAGCCTATCCAAAACCCAAACCATAAAAATAAGCCTTCAACTAAAATACAAATTCACCAAATAAATGCTTAAACTAAACTTAAAATCCTTTGAAGCATTTACTTGATTCCATTTGGAAGGCATACATGCATTAGATTAACGATGCTTAGATGTGAGGATGAGAATTTCAAAGAAATTTGAAGTATTTTAATTAACACATTATTATAATAACTATATATAAATCATTAATTAAACAACTTAAATAAAGATAAAGACTATATGCATTATATTTGATCCCTAATGTGAAATCAAATGAGTTAAAATATGACCATAGAACTTGCTAATCAATGACTTCTTTAACTTAGGAGTTATTGAGCACTATATTCTTTAAAGATTTAAGTAAACAATTCAAATCTTTAAAATATATTCTTTAAATAAATCATTAAATTCTAAAACATTAAAACTTAAATTAAATAAAATCTTTTGATCGTAAAATAAATTTAAAAAAATATTTTGATAGGTTTGTTATTTCTATTGGTGCACCTTAAGATCTCAAGGTTGCATTAGGCGCTTATGCCATGTTATACTTTATGCACTTGCATTTCACTTCAACATTTTTTATATATTGCTCTTTTATTTTCCAATAGAAAGAGGAATCTACCTAGGTGCAAATATAAATGTAAATTTATAAATATATGGTTGTAAACTTCTTGTATGGATAGATTAAGTTATAAATTATAAAGAGATGTAAAAAGATTTAAAGATGATTGCTTATATTAATTTAGAGATTTCAAAAGAAAGTGATTCTTCTTCCTTTGAAGATCATAATCCTTTGGAATCTTATAGAAGATCCAAGAATAAAAAAATTTAAAGAAAAAATTTACAAATTATATTTAAATCTATATTGCATTAAAATAGTTACTTAAGCTTATTATGATGGAGCCTGACCACATTTACTTTATAAAAGACCGTGTGTTAGACATTGCTTAAATTACAAAGGGATAAAGTTTAATTTATACATTGCTTTAAGATATTATTGCATTGTGCTATATTGAAGCATTTGTATATTAAAGAAGTCATAATTAAAGTTTTTGAATTAAATCTCCTTGATTCTTTGGGTATAGAGCTATCTTATCATGCATTCATAAAGTATTGGTTAGCGCTTAGGATGTTAGTTGGCAGTTCACTCTAAGTAGACATAAGTCTAGATTATATGTACCCCTCAATTTCTCCTGTCCTGAAGAGGGTTACCCATTAATCTAAAACCTAAAGTTCAAAATTTTCTAAATCTAAATGTATAAATCATTTCTTTAGTTCATTTAAACCAAAACACCTCTTTGAATATTTATAATTGTAAAAAGTGTAGTCTTCGCTTTAATCAATAACTAGCTCAAGAATTGTCTTAAGATGTAATTAACTATATGGGATTTCCTCCAAAGGGAGTATAGAACCCAGTAAAAAAGTAAACCATATCTTAGTTCTCAATGGTAAGAGAAGAATCTTGTGTAATAAGACATTGCTTTATACATTGGTTAGTTTCATATCCAAAATGATAGGTGAACATTTCTTTTATCCTTTTGAATGAAGTTAGCATTCCTTATGTTGTGTTTGAATATAAAACTAAAACCTTTTTATATTTTTAAATTCATAATTAAGTATTAATTTGTCTTTCAAAGCAATAGATATTATGCTAAATAGAATTGAATAAGGAAACTCTAAAAACAAAAATTCTTGTGTGCCCATAAAATTTTTCCACAGGGTTTTATAGTGACTCCCTTAGGGATAGACTCATATCTTCATATTTAGTGAAGACTAAACTTTATAGATATGTAAAGATTTTACAAAGAGTTTTGGATAACTAGATCTTTCATTTATATATACCCTATCAATAATTATAGATGTCCAACATAGTGATTTGGCTCTAGGTTGGGTAGTAACCCATGTCGATGTCATTGAATGTAAAGTCTAAATTCTGGTTTCATTTATAAACCCAACCATAACTATAGATGTCCAACATATTGTTTTGTCCAAGGATAGGTAGGAACCCTTGTCAATGTCATTACATGTAAAGTCTAAATTCTAAATTCTTTTGTAAACCCCACCAACAAGTATAGATGCCCAATGTACTAAGTTGGTCCGATGTCAGGTAGGAACCTTTGTCTGTCTCATTGTATATGAAGTCTAAATTATTGTTTCATTTGTATACCACATCAATACCTATAGATGTCTAACATACAAATTTTGTCCTATGTTAGGTAGGAACTCCTGTATGTGCAATTTCATGTAAAGTCTATATTTCAATTTTATTCATAAACCTCAACAACAATTATAGATACCCAATATAATGATTTGTTTCTAGGTAAGATAGGAACCATTATCATTGTTGTTGCGTGTAAAGTAAAAATTATAGTTTCAGTTGTGAACCCAACAACAACTATAGATGCTAATACTGATTTGTTCCTAGCTTAGGTAAGGACCCTTATCAAAGTTATTATATATAAACTCTAAATTCTAGTTTCATTTATAAACCCCAAAAAATTTATGCATGTTCAACATACTGATCGGTCCTATGTCAGGTAGGAAATCCTTGTCGATTATCATTTAAACCTACATCTAAACTTTGTTTAAAAAGTAAACACTCCCCTAAGTTTGAAATCTTTAGACTGGGTCCAGGTCTAAATAAAAATGTTATTAAATTATTTCCCCCAAGTTGGAAGTTTTCAGACTGGGTCTTAAAATAAATCTAAAATTAAATCCAATTAAGATCATCTTCCCCAATTAGATGTCTATAGATAGGGATCAAGTCTATGTCTAAATCAAATCTTAACAAAATCATCTTCCCTTACCATAGCCTTCAAACTGGGTCCTCATTTGAATCTAAATTTAAATCCTATCAAAATCAATTCTTCCTCCGTCTAAAGTCTTTAGACCATGTCTTGGCCAAAATCTAAATCTAAATCATGTAAAAATTAATTCTCCATGATCTGAAGTCTTAGGACTGGGTCCCGGTTAAAATCCACGTTTAAATTCTTATCTTAATTATTGCTCTTAATTAAGATCTTTCAAACCAAATTTAGATCTAAAGCTCCATAAAGTCAAAGTAAAAAAAGCTTTCCAACTCTATTCTTATTTAAATTCTTTTTGTGGATTTAGTAAATTCAGCTCAGTATTTCTACGAGATTTAAATTTCTTGTCTAAAACTTGTGAGTTTAAAAACTAATTATGAATTCTGGTTTATATATAAAAAGTTAGGAAAGTTGATCTTCAACTTTTGAAATAATGTTATTGTTACTATCAATCAGACAGAATATGTAGAGGACTCACTAACTAATTTCTGTTCTTGATTTGACCACTTCCAATTCTACCTTGTTAGACCATAGCTTCAAGTAACAAGG
Source organism: Dendrobium chrysotoxum (assembly GCA_019925795.1). Classification (NCBI taxonomy): domain Eukaryota; kingdom Viridiplantae; phylum Streptophyta; class Magnoliopsida; order Asparagales; family Orchidaceae; genus Dendrobium; species Dendrobium chrysotoxum. The sequence goes on from CM034315.1 coordinate 44,707,676, forward strand.
CTGAATCCCTTTCAAGATTGTTGTCATTTGTGATTACTACTAAGAGAGGGTATGCAATTGTTCTCTTGATTATTAAACCCTTAGTCTTTTCATCTCTCACTTTCTAAAAGTACATTACTTTCCAAAATGATAAGTCAATTTTGAAATATGAGTTCCCTTATTATACCAAATTTGATCTTAGTTCATCTATATTATCCATGAGATGACCAAGTCTGAGAGGAGGAATTAGAATCATCATTTGTGGTGGAGTGCTAAGAAGGCTAAACTCTTAAATGAAGAGAGTCTGATTAAAGCTGCAGTTAATACAACCATAAAGAAATTGCTTGAAGTACCTAATGAATGAAAATTCCTGTAGATCCCCAAAAGTTAGGTGGAAGCCACTTTCACCTATTGCCAACCACTACTAGAGAAGAAAATGTTCTCCAAATAACTAATTCCCCAACTCCTGCAGCTATAAGACTCTTGTCTTTCCTTCCTTGGAAAAGGAAGTTTAAAACTTTGTTAAATGGATTGATTCATGATTGTGCAACTAGTTATGGAAATTAAAAAATTGAAATTTTGGAATCTATTAAGGATGCCATCTCTACTCGAGCTGAGTTAGAGCTACATAGAGAAAGAATTATTCCCTCGCCTGCTAAGATAAAAGTGTAGTTTAAAGATGTACAACTAGTTGTCGTTTCAAACTATTAAAGATAACTGAAAAGTTCTCTATGTCTAAAGGTAATTCAATCCCTATCGACAATCAAAATTACAGGAATCTGTTGAAGTCAATCAGTTAAGGAGCTTTTGCTTGAAGTGGGTACAACCCAATAACTCTATCAGCTTCTTGTAAATCAACAAATAAATCATTTTGAATCTCCCCTTGCTCTTTGGTATATAAATTGCCAAGGGTTGATTGTCACCATTGTGAGGGTAGCCAATCATTATCTTGTTTTGATATAAGGAGGTTGAAACCCAAAAATTAATAAGCCTTAATATCTAATGGAAGGATGGTTTGGTGACCTAAGATGGGTGCTACTTTAACTGCATTGGTTACCAATAAAGATCATGTAGTGAAGGAAAGGAGAGAAAAGGGTAAAGTGTCGATGCAATCCTCTCCAGTAAAAGTATACACTCCGGTCAACCGACATTATATGGAAGAAAGATCAATAGAGGAGATCATGAATCATCTAAAGGATAGTATGAAGATTGTATATGAAGAAGAAGCTATTGAAATGGCTAAAATGAAATGCATCGATGAAGAAATGTCAAAATGTGTTTTTAAGGTAGACACCTAAGCATCTACCCAAAAGTGAAAGATAAAGATAAAATAAATCCTAAAGGTAGATTTATAAGAAGAAGATACACTGGATTTGACTCAGTAATTTTAGATCAGTTGAGTTCTAAAGATGAACAAATAGGAAAAATGGATGGAGGAATTAATTGCCGACATGGCAGTATTCAAATTAAAGAAACTCCATCATCTAAAGCACAAATAGAATCATTTCTAGTAGAATATGTTCAGCACTATAGTAAGAAAAAAGAAATACATAAAAAAAATGAAACCAAAGTCATAAAATTATAGAAAGAGTCATCTCAATCTATAGCCATAAAGAAATTGGTAGAGAAATAGGTAAAAAAGGCTTTGGCACAATCTCATGGTTCTTTGTCTACTCTAAGGGGTTGGCCCTACCCAAGAAGATTATGACTTGCTCCCTTATCCTAAAGGATCTATGCCACCTCTATTCAAAAACTTTGATGGTACAGGAAATCATAAAGAACATTTAATGCACTTCTAGGCTATTTATTATAATTGAAGAGGCAACAATCTATTTTTGTTCAGGTAGTTCATAAGTTTCTTATATGGGGTAACTTTTGATTTATACATAGACTTTATATAATGGGTTAGTTCATACCGTTAATGAGTTTGAAAATTTATTTGTTAAAAGGTTTGTTGGAGCATGCCTTCATGTCACAATTAGGGATTTGGTGATTAAGAAATAGAAAATTGATGAAAATCTAGTAGTCATATTTTATGATGGTAGAACCTAGCATAAAGTGTGAGCCGCTTCTTCAAGAAAAACACATTATAGAAATATTCCTTAAAAAATATACATGGTTCTGGGGCCTTCCAGTTGAAAGGATTTACTCTAAAGACATTGAAGAATCTGTTAAGCAAAGCTTGCAACCTTCAAGCAGATGTTTCTCAATTTCCTTACCTTAGAAGATCAGTTGGAAATAGAAATAAAGATATCAAAATTCAAGTCATCCTTCTTAGTACAACCAATACACTAAATCTCAAAATGAATAGTTCAAGCCTCTTTTTAATCTCACTCCTTAGGAGAATAGGGAAACATTTGAAACACTTAAAAATAAGTCATAGTCCTTCAAAAGGAAAGCAATTAAAATAATTTAAAAGAGTCTCTTAAAGAATTATGAGTTCAAATTTCTTAAACTAAAAAGATAAGAGGCATGGGTAAATCAAGGAAACACAATTAGCACCCATATAAGTGGTTGTTAGGTTATGTACTCAAGGATTAAAAAACCTCCAAAGAATGGGCTAAAAAGAATATTAAATTCAAGGCAGTTGTGTTACCCAAAGAATATTTTGCTGACTCAACTAAGTATCCGCTAAAAGCATGACTGGTGAGCCTTCTATAACCCCTCAATTTTAAAACCTATTAATGCTTGGAATATTTCCTTATCCTAATCTTCTAAAAGATTCTAAACAATTTATATCGTTCATCTGCTTAGGTATCTTTAGGAGTTCAAAATACCATCTAGGTTGTGAAAGTTCAGGCAGGTTGTAAGGCCTCGCTTAACTATACGTAGGTGCACCAAGATTTGGGGGGGGGGGGGGCGAAATTTGTACTTTTAAAAAAGACTACAACAAAAACCCTTCTTTTTGTTTTATGCATGATAAGAACTTAAAAAAAATCTAGATGAGTAACTAACACAAGCAAAAGTAACTCAAAACTTGATAATAATTTTTTTTATTTATTTTTAAGCACAAATAAATCAAGCAGAATATAAAGTTACTTGCTAATAAAAATTAAACTATCTACAACTTACATTGAGAAATAAAATTCATGTAGGAAATTTAAAGTGCAGAAACAAAAAATATAAAAAAGACAAAATTAGAAAGAGCACACTAAAATTTTATATTTATTCAGTCAACCTTAATCTACGTCCACTTCCCGTAGTCCTCCTCTCCAAGAATTGCACTAACACTATAGAGACTCTCCTTTTGCCATCCCAGCTAAGCAGAGAAGCCCTTACAAAAATTACTTTTACCAAATATGGTGCGGTGGAGAATCAAAAGCAATGTCACCCCCCTTGTGACGGTAGCGAACCTTCAATCATTTTTCAACCTCCTATTGAAGGCAGAGCACCCACTAAATCTTTCTCACCCTCCTAGTAAAGGCAGAGAGCCCAAAAAATCTTTCTCAACTTCCTGGTGATAGCAGAGAGTCATCAATACTTTTTCACCCTCCCGGTGAAGGCAGAGAACCCCAAACCCTGACTTTGAAGCTTCTCTCTTAAGAGTAACTCCAAGAACTCACTAAGGCCACTGGAGGAAGAAAGGAGTAAGCATTCCAAGAGCAACTGTATGAACACCCCTCACTATCCTTCTCCCTCACACACAACCTCACCTTCTCCCTCTCTAAGCTCATATCTCTCTCAAGAATTCTCCATCAAAGTTCCTTCAACTGAAAGTTCGTGAGGGGCGTTAAACCCTAAAGAACTAGTCTTGAGGCTAACCAAGAGGGGGGGGGGGGTGAATTAGATATTTAAAAAAACTTCTTTAACAAAAAGAAATATCATTTTGTATGTTACAGCAGAAATGAATTAATTCAATAATAAAAAGAATAATCACAAATTTCAGCCAAGCTGTTAATCGAAGTAAAATAAAGTGCGAAAATTAATCAGAAAGAACCCACCATATTTATAGTCATTCTGTCCAACTTCACCTACATCCACTCCTAGGAGGCACCCTCTTGGTATTGCACTAAACTTTTAGTGACTCTCCTTTAGCCCCCACAGCTAGGCTGATAAGCCCATTCAAAATCAATTCCACCTTCCCCGATGCAGCAGAGTAGCTGGGTCCTTCGACACTAATGATATCTTCTTCTTCCCAAAACTTTCCTCGAGACAACCCTTCAATCTGATGGTACTTTGAAAGCTTTCTAGAGCAATCATTTAAACCCCCTCACACTCCATTGAAAATCCCCCTTCCAAGGCTCTTCTCCCTCTCAAACTCCACCCTTTCCTCTCTCCCTTTCAAGCTCTGTCTTTAAATTTTCTCTAGAACAAATCACGCCTAAATGGTTTCCAAAGACACATTCAAAGTCTTTTCAAGCCTTAAATAAAGGGCTTTAAAAATCCTTCCAAATTAGTTCTAGCGACAAAGATCATCCAGGACGATCGTAGGATCATCCAGGATGATGTGCTCAAAAGACGGCTTCAGAAAACCCTAAAAACTTAATTCTATCACATAAGATCATCCAGGATGATGTGTAAAATTTTACCTGATAGTCCTGGAGGATCTCAGGATAGTCCAGGATGATCAGTAAAAATTTTGAGAAAATCATCTCGAACGATATACATATCATCTAGGACACAATTTTCTTTTTTTTATTTTAATTTTAAAATAAAAAAACTATATAAATACAATACAAATAAACTTCACAAATACAGCAGTATAAATACAATACAAATAAACTTCACAAATACAACAGTACGCTCTCCCCCTTTGACATTATCAAAAAGAAGAGGAGCAACGAAAAATAACATAAAAAAGCACTAAAAGATCAAAAATGGTCACTAATCGGGTGAAAATTTTTTTTGAAAAATTATTTTGAAATATCAAGAATTTTCTTGTAATGAGAAAGTTACCTCTTGATTTTATTCAAATGCTTAGTATGGTATGTATTGACTACTCATAACCCAAAAAGGTTCAAAATTCAAAAATTGTTAATCCAAGCTCAGATTTAAAAAAGGCAAATAAACTTTTTAGGCCAATATCTAAATCAAGAATCAAATTAGATAAGAAAATAAAAATCTTTTCAAAACTCCTTTCATGAAATATATCTAATAGAAGATTAATGAAAAGTAATGAATCATAAATCATAATTTTCAAACTCAAGTAATGAATTTATCAAAAAGACATGGGTTTTCTAAACTTTAGAGATTTACAAGAAGGGAAGCTAACTTTTTTTGGGCTCATTTGGTTCCTCTTTTCATTTTGGCGCTCTTTGCGCATCTTTTAAATTTTGATACACTTTGTGTATCTTTTCAATTTGGCGATATTGCGCATATTTTTAGCTTTGGGCTCATTTGGTGCCTCTTTTAATTTTTGTAATTTGCCTCCTTTCTAAATCTTTAAAATTAGCAACCCCTATTCTTATGATAAAGGCGAATAACCTGATTAAGATAATCTTTGAACCCGGTTCATTAACTTAGAAAAGATCCCTATGAGATAAATAAAATGTAGGGAGATGAAAAATATTCAATTTCAAAAGCCAATTTATAATATGAAATATATTTCGAATCAAAAGTGAAATAGCCTTATATAAAGAAATGAGAAAGAGAGACAAAATCATGAGTTTTCTTCCTTTGCCTAATCTTAGGAAAATCAACCACAACTTACATAGAATTTTTAGAAAAATAGAAGGTAAATTTTCCATTTTTAGAAAACATGATCTTTGAAAAATAATTTTGATTTTCTAAAATATAAATAAAACAAAAAGTGATATGTGGGTGCTGATCAGAGAAATAACACAAACAACAGAGAAACTAATTTAGAAATTTTAAAAGAAAAATAATAAAAAAATACTAAAAAAATGAAACATAAAAATAACACCTAAAATAAAAAAAAACACCATGAATAAAAAATAACAATAAAAAAATTAAAAATCAAACACAAACACACAAGCAAAATTTTAATTCACATCATCTCGCTCCTGGTCTGATGATTCAAAAGCTAGGTCTGCCTAGGAGATTTTTTATTTTACATTATTTTCCCTTATTACAATTTGGTTAGCTGTACCCTTTTCCTTTTCAGGAAGGATTTTTAAGTTTGGGCACTGATTTTTCATATGTTCAGGTTTCCTACATCGAAAGCAAATAGCATCAGAAGAAATCTTAACATTCTTACCTTTTTTACATTGTTCCACTTTTGTTGATGTTGATGCTTGTGCTTTAGTAGACTTTTTAATTTAGTTGTTATTGATGCTAACTCTTCACTTTCATCATCTACTAAGCCACCTTTTCCAATGTCTTCAGTTTTCATCACTATAGTTTCACCTGCATTTAAAAGTTGTTGATCCAAACTTTGTGCGTAGGAAATGAGTGAGCCGATCAAATTATCAATAGGATATTCATTTAAATTTTTAGATTAAAAAATTACAACAACTTTGGCATCAAATTTATCAAGTAGAAAATGTAGGAGTTTATTGACTTTTTCAAAGTTTAAAAGTTCTTTTCCTAATGCTTGTAATGATGTCACAATTTGAGTAAATCTAGTATACATGTCCAAGATCATCTCATAAGGTTTCATGCTAAAAAGTTTATAATCATGTATTAAAATATTTAATCTAGATTGCTTAATTTCAAAAGTACCTTCATACATAGTGCATAATTTATCCCAAAGTTCCTTACCAGTAGTGCATGCAAATACTAACATATAATCATCAGAATTCAAAGCATAAAAAAAATAATTTAAACATTTAGCATTCAATTGAGCATTAATTTGTTCTGTTCTACTCCATTTTGAAAAGGAATATCAATTTTAATTTCATCTATAATACGTGGTTATACAGAATAGCCAGTTTGAATCATATGCCATAATTGATAATCAATAGATTGCAAGAAAGTAGACATGCAAATTTTCCAAAAATCAAATGTAATATTTTCAAATAAAGGTAGCTGTGTGATTGAATATACTTCCGCAATATTATGATTTCCAAAACTATCCATGGATCAAAATTCAAAAGTTTTCCAAAACTTGATTTTATGAATCCTGCTCTGATACCACTTGAAAGATCAATAAGGGTGTTAAACCCTAAAGAACTAGTCCTGAGGCTAACCAAGAGGGGGGTGAATTGGATATTTAAAAAGACTTCTTTAATAAAAAAAATATATTTTTATATCTTGCAGTATAAACAAATTAAATCAATAATAAAAAGATCAATCACATATTTCACCCAAGCAGTTAATAGCAGTAAAATAAAGTGTGAAAAATAATCAGAAAGAACACACCAGATTTATAGTGGTTCGATCCAACTTGACCTACGTCCACTCCCCGGAGGCACCCTACAAGTATTGCACTAAACCTTTAGTGACTCTCCTTTAGCCACCACAGCTAGGCGGAGAAGCCCTTACAAAATCACATCCATCTTGCCCGGTGCGACGTAATAGCCTTGTCATTTAACACCAAAGAGATCTTCTTCTTTCAAAAACTTCCCTCAGACGACCCTTGAATCAGATGGTACTTAGGTGCAAGCTTGCTGGAGTAACCATTTGAACCCCCTCACACTCCCTCAAAAATCCCGTTTCGAAGGCTCTTCTCCCTCTCAAACTCAACCCTTTCCTCTCTCCCTTTCAAGCTCTCTCTTCAAGTTTTTTCCAGAAGAAATAAAGCCTCAATGGCTGCCAAAGACACTTTCACAGTTTTTAATCAGCGTTAAATAAAGGGCTTTAAAAACCCTTCCAAATTGGTTCTAGTGGCAAAGATCATCCAGGACGATCATAGGATCATCCAGAACGATGTGCTCAAAAAGACAGCTTCAGAAAATCCTAAAAACTTCATTCTATCGACAAAGATCATTCAGGATGATCGCAGGATCATCCAAGATGATGTGCAAAATTTGACCTAATAGTCCTGGATGATCTCAAGATAGTCCAGGATGATTAGTACAAATTTTGAGCAAATCATCTCGTACGATATACAGATCATTCAAGACAATCAGAATATCAAATTATGCATATTTCATTGAATAATCACAAGATTAATTTAGGCAAGATTTTTATAGATCATCTAGGATGATGATCTAGACAATCCATGATGATTAGAACAAAATTTGAATCTTAAAGCCTTGCCTAAATTGTCATGGCGGCTTGGTTTTGAGATCGTAATGGATCGTCCAAGATGATATAAATATCATCCAGGATGATTAGTTCAATGAACAGATCATCCTGGATGATCTACATCATCCAATATGACTTATTCAAAAGTTGACTTTTGGTTTTTCCTGGATCTCACTCCCCCTGAGTGTGTGTGTACATGGTCACAAGCAAGCATACACCCTTACAGGACTTGACTCAAGAAATCAAAAAGTACATCAATAAAAATTATAAATATCATCACATTATTCTCTATTCTACCCATTCTTGAGCCTTGAATCTTTGTTGGAAGGTGCATGATGTTCCTGAAATGTTAGTATACACACAAACAAATATACATTGTAAATACTAGGAGATGTGAGTCATAATGTTTGTTATCAACAACAACAACAACAACAACAACATCAAGCTTTTGTCCCACAATGTGGGGTCTGCAACATGAATCCTTTTTCTCTATTGTGTCTGGTTCAAAGTCAAAATCTCATTTAAATCTAATAAAGAAAGATCATTTCTAATATTTTCTAACCAAGTCTTTTGTGGTCTACCTCTACCTTTCTTAACATAAGTCAAATCTAATACCTCTACTTTCCTAACTGGATCATCGGAAGGCCGCCGTTTTATGTGACAAAACCATCTAAGGCGACTCTCTCTAATCTTATCCTCCACTGGAGCTACTCCAACCTTTTCACGTATATGCTCATTCCGTATCCTGTCTCTAAGAGTAAATCCACTCATCCACTTGAGCATCCTCATCTCCGCAACACATAACTTAGTATTGTGCTTTTCTTTTAATGGCCAACATTCTGCACCATAAAGCATTGCAGGTCTCACCACCATCTTATAGAATTTTCCCTTAAGTTTGCAGGGAAATTTTCTATCACACAACAAGCCTTGTGCATTCCTCCACTTCAACCATCCAACTTGAATTCTACTGATAACATCCCCATCTATTTCACCATCACTATGAACAATCGATCCAAGATATCTAAAATGTGTACTCTTATTAATGACTTGATCGCCCAAAGTCACAATCCCCTCACTAGGTCTATTACTGCTAAAATTACACTCCATATATTCAGTTTTAGATCTACTCAAGCGAAAACCTTTAGACTCTAAGGTTGATCTCCGGACTTCAAGTTTACCTTCAACTCCCTCTCTAGTCATGTCAACAAGAAGAATATCATCAGCAAAAAGCATACACCAGGGTACATCCTCTTGTAAATGTCTAGTGAGAACATCCATGACTAACGCGAAAAGATATGGGCTTAAAGCCGATCCTTGATGTAATCCAATCAAAATAGGGAAATGCTTGGTAAAACCACCTTGTGTTTGAACACAAGTAATAGCTCCTTCATACATATCTTTAATGATTTGAATATTAGCATTATTAACTCTTTTCTTTTCAAGAACTCTCCATAGCACTTCTCTTGGAACTTTATCATATGCTTTCTCTAAATCAACAAATATCATATATAGATCCTCCTTATTCTCCCTATATTTCTCCATCAAACCTCTCAATAAATGTATGGCTTCCATAGTAGACCTACCAGGCATGAATCCAAATTGATTTTGAGAAATATTAGTATCACGCCGCAACCTATGCTCCATAACTTGCTCCCATAGTTTTAAAGTGTGACACATTAACTTAATTCCTCTATAATTCATACAACCTTGTGAATCACCTTTATTCTTATAAATAGGAATCAATACACTCATTCTCCATGCATCTGGCATCTTTTAGTCTTCAAAATAGTATTAAAAAGTTTAGTTAGCCAAGAAATTCCTTTATCTCCCAAGCAATTCCACATCTCTATTGGGATATCATCAGGTCCAACAACTTTTCCACCCTTCATTTTCTTTAAAGCCTCTCTAACTTCGGTTTTACTAATACGCCGATAAAAACAAAAATCTTTATTTTCATTTAGGGTGCTAAGGTCACTAAAGTTAATTGTATTCTTACAATCTTCAATAAAAAGTTTATCAAAATATCTCGTCCACCTTTGTTGAATATCATCTTCTAAGAAAAGTACTTTTTGATCTTCATCCTTAATACACTTCACTTGAATTAAATCCTTACTACTCCTATCTCTTTGTTTGGCTAGCTTATACATATATCTTTCTCCCTCCTTAGTATCTAATCTATTATATAAATCATTAAAAGCTAAGATCTTTGCATCACATATTGCTTTCTTAGAATCCTTACATGCCTCTTTATATCTTTCCCAATTATCAGAATTTTTATATCTAAACCAATTTTTATAACAAATCTTCTTATTTTTTATCTTTTCTTGCACAATTGGATTCCACCACCAGCTATTTTTACTATTAGGGGCTTTTCCCTTTGATACTCCAAACACATCTTTTGCAATATTTTTAATATCACTAGCCACTTTTTCCCATCATAATGTTTGTTATCATTAAAATAAAAACTCGTGAGCCTTAGTCGCAACATCAACAAGCAAAATTCTTTTTCAAAGTGTTCATTGAGTTGCTTAAGAACAAGGCTTCAAAAAAGTCTAAATTTTAAAATAGGCCATTTCTGCTCATACAGAACCATTTGGGTTCGTATAGTACGTTTAGCTAAAAAATAGATGTTCATCTAGTACGATAAACTGTCATTCAAACAAACTACTCAAATTTTGCATAGTTATTATATTGTCTGATCGTAAGTTCTTATAGTATGATTAGCTCAATTTTATATGATTTATCCGTAATGATTATTGGGATAAAAGGAAATAATCTCTATCAATCAGCCAGTATGTCTAATATCATATAGTACAATTGGTTCAAATATCAAGCATTCGTATAATATGATAGATAATGTACTATATGATTATTTCAAAACTTAAGGTTTTCATCCAGTATAAAATTTGGGACCACCAAATATCATCTCTATCAATCGTAAGGTATAATCTTTTCTATACATATGATTAGCCATATTTATTAAACCTTTATTTAATTGACTAATCACAAGAGATAATTTAAGTAAGATTTAAAATATCATATAGTATGATTAAGATCGCATAGTATGATTAGTTCAAAATATAATTTTGAAAATATTTACTTAAATTATCTGGTAGCTACAGTTTGCTGATAGAAACAAATCATACAATATGATTAACATTATATAGTACGATTAATTCATTAGCATTAATGATACAATTAGTCATTAACCTTATTTTATCATATAACTGATCATACATTATGATTGTAATCGTACAGTATGAATAGTTCAAAAAATTTTAGCTTAATTATTCTCACTTACGTATATCTATGTGCATGGTCACCAATATAGCATACACCCTTACATGGCCAAACTTAAGAAATATAAAATGTGGGAAAATAAAAAAAACAAAATCCTTTGAAAGGTATCCTATTCTATCAAAACTTGAGTCTTAATAAATCCTGAGTAGTGTATTATGTACTTAAAATATTAGCATAAACAAAAAAAGTATTATCAAATAGATATTATTTGACAACTAAAAACTTCTATCAATAAAATTTTTTATCATCAAAATCATAGGCTAGGGATTGTGGATTGTAATAATCTCCCCTTTTTTTATGATGGCAAATATTTTTGGTTGAAATAGTTAGTATTATTCTCCTAATCTCCCCCTCACTTGGTGATAGATTTAAAAATAGGGGTATCATTATTTTTAATTTAAAGGTTTTTTTAATTTAATGTTAAATCAAAAAATCAAAGGAAAGAAAAGAACATTATAAACAAAAAAATGCATAAGATGACTATCTAATAAAGATGAATAGGTATACGAACAACTACTACTACTCCCCCTTCTGACATCACCAAAAAAATAGGATCAAACATAAACCAAAAAAGAACTACAGTGGATGAAAAAACATAAAAAAGACATAAAACACAGCACACAAATCATAAAAGTAGGAAGGCCCCTAATCAGGTGGTGGTGGTGGTGGCTGGAAATATTTGTTAATGAGAGAAAATTATTCCCCAAATCATGCTATATCCGCCTTATGTTATTATTGCTACTACAACTTAATATGAGTATCTAGGTGGGACTATAATTGATCAAATCATTAAATCAGCTCCCCGTAAGGGTAACACTTATATATTGGTATAGGTGGTGGCACTGGTGTTGGTGCAAGTTCTAGTGCAGGTACACCTATAGGACCAGCTCCCCCATCCTCATCAAAATCAAGTTCTTCTTGTTGTTACCCCCAGTGATGACAGAAAAAAATGTGGAAGGAACCATTAATGTAGAAAATTTGAAGATAATCAAAAGTTGCAGGTAGGCAGCTCATACTTTTTGTCCAGAATATAAGCAATGACATGTCCAAGAGTAATGTTTTGCTTCCTCCAGGTGGAAGGAAGGTGAATGGGAGTTTGATTTTAAATATACTTAATGATATTTGGGCTTCATTAAATTAGGTTTCAGACATAATAAAGTAGGTGACCAAGGAAGGAAGTTGAGTAATATTTATCTGATCTCCAGTTTTAAAAATAATTGAGGTTCGAAGGACAAACTGGATAATACACATATTATATTTTAAGGAGTGAACAAGGGCTTGATGTTGATTTAGGGTGACATTTCTTATGGTTAGATTGATCGCACTCCAACAAAAGTCACCCCTAGAGTCCATTGATTGTGGTTGTGGTCGTTCTATGGAAAAGTTGAGGTATTCGCTTAAATCTTCTTTTGTAATTTTATGGGATGTCAGCAGATATAGGATCTCATGGTAGGGACAGTAGCTCTAATCTTAAGGTTGGAAAAGAATTCATAAAGAAGCTCGAAGTTGAAGGGAAAAGCAACCGATGAATTAAAATTGTATGGAAATCCTTCCATAGCTTTTGACACAATTTATATTAGAAATCCTTCCATTTTGTTGAGTTTTCAGTCGACTGTACAGTAAGATTTGAGATCATATAATACGACTAGACAAATTTAAATCATCTAGAAGACTTGTTAGAAAACCAAGTCAAATTGTATAGTATTATCAATATTATAGTTGGCGATGTTAAGTAAATGTGTTCGTCTCGAGGAGTCAATTGTATGAATAGGTGTTAGTACAGTATGATAGGTTAATTATTATCTTACCGACCAATTTGAATTTATCCAATAGCTTTTGACACATGTAGCACACATTATAAAGAGGTGTTCAGATGGTATGTATAAAGAGGTGTTCAGACGGTACGATTACTAATAATTAAATAGATCTAGATCATTTATTTAGCTAAGGGTAGAGATTTGTACAGAGAAGTGTAGCTCATATAATACAAAAGAAATCATAAAGTATGACGTGGAAAAATTATAATTTTCAATTTTTTTTTTAACTTAAGGGTGTGTGATGATCAAAACATCAACCAAATAAAAAAATTAAAATAAGAAAAGTAGAAAAAAACAACAATAAATAATATTCACAAAAATTGAAAATAGTGACACACATTTAAAACATACCAAAATGAATGGTTGATTTCAAATGATAAAGCAATTTAGATTCATCCTTAATCAAGCGTGAATGTCTATAACACCTAGCCTTGTCCTCAAAGTGCTAAAGGTGTCATAGGAAAGCATTTTGGTAAAGATGTCTGCCAAATGATCTCTAGTAGCTATATGATGTAATTCTATGTCTCCATTGGCAACATGATCTCATATGAAATGATGCCTATTATTTATATGATTAGTTCGGGAGTGTTGAATTCGATTTTTAGAAATGCAAATGGCACTAATGTTGTGAAATATAATAGGAATGGTGCCTACAGGCAGTCTAAGATCTAAGATTTATTTCTTTATCCATAATACTTAACCAGCACAGCTTTTTATGATAATGTATTCCAACTCAGCGGGGGATAGGGCCATTAAATTCTGCTTTCTACTAGACTAGGAAACTAATGATTGGCCTATAAACTAATAAGTTCCTAAGGTGTTTTTCCTATATACCCTACATCCTATAAAGTCACAGTCTAAATTTCCTATGATTTTAAAGGATTAGCTATGTCTAGAGTACTAGATACCTAGGTTTTGGGTGCTTAATAGGTATCTAAGGATTCTCTTAATGGCATTTATAGGGGACTCTTTGGGATCAAACTAAAATCTAGCATAGAGATATACACTAAATATTATATGAGGTCTGCTGGTAGTGAAAAAAAGGAGTAATCCAATTATCCTTCTATATTTCTTCTAATCAACTGATTTTCTATTGTGATCCTTGTCGAATTGAATAGTGGAGTTCATGGGATTATTGATTGCCTTAGCATTATAAATCATATATTTCTAAAGCATATCTTTGATATATTTTCATTAGATAAGGAAGTTTTTGTCATCCCTTTGTTTCACACTAAATCCATAGAAATAGTTAACCTCTCCCATCATGCTCATCCCATACTCTTCATTCATTATCTTTAATTATTCATCACATAGATTTTTATTTACGGGTCTCGACAGTATATCATCAACATAAATCTAAACAATGAGTAGAAATTCTCCTACTTTCTTGAGGAATAGGATTGTCTTCATACTACCCATAAAAAAGTTCTATCTAGGAGAAATGTGCTTAACCTCTCATACTAAGTTCTACATTCTAGCTTTAATCCATATAATTCCTTCTTCAATTTGAATAAATGATTGGGAAATTAAGAATTCTCAAAGCTTGGGGGTTGCTCAACATATACATCTTCTAAACACCCTATTTAGAAAAGCACTCTAAATATGTATCTGATATAAATTGAATCCTTTAAAGCAAGCAAAGGCAAGTAGCACTCTAATGGCTTCTAGTCTAGCTACAGGGGCAAAGGTCTCCTCAAAATTAATTCCTTCAAACTGATTATACCCTTAAGCTACTAATCTAGCCTTACTCCTATCCACAATGCTCGAGTTATTCATTTTATTATTAAAAACCCACTTAGTCACTATAATACTCTGGTCCTTAGTTCTTCTAACTAGTTTCCATACATCATTCCTAATAAATTAATTTAATTATTCTTGCATTACTAGGGCCTAAAATTCATAGGATAAGGTTTGATCTATGTTGGTGGGTTCTACCATTGAGATGAATGCTGAATAACAAACCTCCTTTTTATGTATATGACTAGTTTTAACAACATTAGATGGATCTCCTAGGATAAGTTCCCTAGGGTGACTAGATGAGTATCTCCATTCTCTAGGCAAAGGCTCTTCATGTTCTACTATATCTCCTAAGTTAATGGATTTGTTCCCTTGGGGAATATCTACTTCTTCTTCCTCTAACCTAGCCTCAGAGATTTTATCAGATTCATCAAACACGATATGAGTAGAATCTTCTACTAAGGCCCTCTTATTGAAAATCCTCTAGGATTTACATATAGATGAATATCCTAAGAAGACTCATTCATCAAATTTTGGATCAAACTTCTCTAGAGGTTATTTTCCATTAGTCAGGATAAAATATCTAAAACAAAATACATGCAAGTGAGATAGCTTGGGTGTCCTACCCTTAAGGAGCTCATAGGGCATCTTATTTAACTTGGATCTAACATTGACCCTGTTCAAAATATAACAAGTAGTATTTACTTCTTTTGCCCAAAATTATCTAGGGAGAGAATATTTAGCTAATATGGCCCTAGCAGCTTTTACTAAATTTTCATTCTTCCTTTCAGCTATTCCATTTTGCTGAGGGGTCCTAGGGGAAAAAAGTATTGCTCTATCTTTACCTTCTAACATCAGGATTTAAACTTATCATTTTAAACTCTTCACCATGATCACTATGAATAGTTAAGATCTCACATCCTCTTTCATTTGTATCTAGGAGGAGAAGGTTCTAAATTCCTTAAAAGATTATTTCTTTTATGCTAGAAAATCTAACCTAGGTGAATCTAGAATAATCATCAACTATCATAAAACCATATGATTTCCCTCCTAGGCTGGCTATACTAATGGGTCCAAAATAGATCCATATTAAGAATTTCTAGTGGCCTATAGGTGATGATGTCCTTGATTGAATGAAATGAAGACTTAATTTACTTTCCTAGTTGGTAGGCATTACATAGGTGGTCCTTAGTGAATTCTAACTTGGGTATACCTCTAACTATGTCTTTTTGCATAATTTTCCTAAGGGTCTTCATGATTACAAGACATGGTCTCTTATGCCATAGATAAGATTCATCAATAGCGATTTTCAAACATAGAGAATTAAAGTATTCAATACAATTTAAATCAAGCATATAAATATTGTTGACTCTTTTTCCTTCTAAAATAAATTTACCATTCAAACTAAATATGCAATTTGTGGATGGAAATTTAATATCAAACCCTTTGTCACACAACTAACTAATTCTAAGTGGATTATGCTTTAAACATCTATAAGTAAGACATTCTCAATGATAAAATTTATTGAGTTTCAAATTATACCTAATCCCACCACTTTTCTGGTGGCTGTCTCATAGTGTGAGCTTGTCTCTTGATTTGGCCTCCAGTTTGATGAATTGTTTCAAATCTCTAGTCATGTATCTTGAGCATCTCCTATTCAGGTACCACATGCTCTCGCTAGGCCTTTTATGAGAGCACTCCTGCAAAGTCAATCAGATATTAGATTTGGGAACCCAAATAAGTTTGGGTTCCACCGTATGCCTTAATGAATGATTTTCATGCATGCTATGTTATGGTGCATGTGATTTGGGCCTCCACACTAGATGTTTCCAATGGTGTATTATGCAAGTGAGGGATATGTGACCTAGCATGCCACAACAGTGACACCTAACCCTAGGGAATATATTTACTAGTTTATGTTGAGGATTGTGCCTCTTCCTAAGGGTATATGATGCATGCAGTGTTGTGGGGTTATACATTTATGTTAGTGTAGTTGGTATTCTATTTTATTTAAGTGCATGGATTTTTGCTTTTATGAACTGATTCGCACTTTCAAGACTTATAACTTCCAATTTTAATGTATGATCATTACTATCATGTTCAGATGCAAACATTTCTACTTAGTTCTATGAATTTTCTATCTCAAGAGGCTTTGATTTCAAGGATTCATATACATTAGTTAGATCAATATGTTTTTTTATTTAATGCATCAAACTAATTAAGTAAAGACATGTGATTACTATCTAAATTAGAATACTTAGATATATGATAATTGTGCCCTTTTTTTAAAGTAGAAAAATAAGTATTTAAACTAACTTACATCTTTTTGAGCTTTCTATATAAATTATGATTTTTTTTAGAAATAATAAATAGTTCATCATATGATAGTTAATATACCTCATCTTGATCTGGCAGATCAAGATTATCATTAGCCATGAGACATAGATTTGTTACCTCCTCCTCTACTTCTTTCTTAGATCATTTTGAGGATGGAGTTAGCCCAAAATGATTTATGTGTCCATTTCTTCCCCTTTTTGAACTTTGCCTTCTCCTCACCCTTCTCCTTGATAGGATGAGTTTTCAGGTTGGGGCATTCTATTTGTAGGTGGCCTGATTTCCTGTATTTGAGGCAAATTATCTTAGATTATGCTTTAAATTTTTTATTATTTTTACCTTTGCTCCATTGTTATTGATGATGCTTCTGTTTTCTCTTCAGGAAATTTTTGAATTGATGGGTCATCAATTTAGTGTTGTCATCCTCCATAGCTATAAAGCTTTGACTATATGAGTCATTATATTTCAAGGCCACAGTCTTTTCCTTTTCCTATCACTTATATTATGTAATCTATGACTCATGACATGCTCATAGGTTATGAGTGAGCTAACCAAATTATTAATCAAATGCACATTCAAACCTTTGGATTCAAAAACAACATAGACCTTAGCATCATAAACACTAGGTAGGCAACATAAAATCTTATTTATTTTTTTAGAATTAGAAAGTTCTCAACTTAATGCATGTAGGGATATCACTATATGAGTAAATCTAGTATACATTTTAGATATAGCCTCACTAGGTTTCATGCGAAATAGTTCGTAGAATGAAGTAGAATGTTCAACCTAGACTGTTTGACTTCACTAATTTCCACATATGTGATGCACAGTTTATCCCATATTTCCTTTCCCATAGTACGATGTGGACACTCACATATAATCTTCATATTTCAAAGCATAAAAAAACAATTCATACATTTTGCATTCAATTGAGCGAGCTCTCTATCCTTATGTCTATATTCAGTAAATAGAATATTAGTTTTGACTCCATTAACTATTCATGATAGAAGTTAATAAACTGTTTGAATCATATGCCAAATTTTAAAATCAAAAGATTACATAAATGTAGACATAAAAGGAATATTTTTGAATAGATGTGAACAAGTTATATAATAACCATTCTTAGTATTTCTATTACCAAAATGCACCATAATATCATTACTAGAAGATTTTAAAATTATGAATTCTGAGTACCACTCTAATACCACTTAAAAGTTTTGGGAGGTTGTAAGACCGTGCAGAACTATCCCTAGATGCACCAAGAGGGGGGCGTTGAGTTGGTAGTTTAAAAAAAACTACAATAAAAACCTTTCATTTTATTTTATGTAAGATAACAACTTTAAAAAATCTTGATGAGTAACTAACACAAGCGAAAGCAATTTAAAACTTGATAATAATTTTAATTTTTATTATTTAATTTTGAAGCATAAATAAATTAAGCAGACTATGAAGTTACTTACTAACATAAATTAAACTATCTATAGCTTACAGTGAGAAATAAAATTTGTTCAAGAAATCCAAAGTACAAAAATTAAAAATGTAGAAAAGAGAAAATCAGAAAGAGCAAGCCAAAAACTTTTTAGTGGTTCGATAAACCTTAACCTACATCCACTCATCGAAGTCCTCCTCGCCGGGAATTGCACTACCACCATAGTGACTCTCCTTTTGCCCCCATAATATGGTCGAGAAGCCCTTACAAAAATCACTTCCATCAAACCCAGTATGGTGGACAACTGAAAGCAATGTCAACCTTTTGGTAATGGAAGTGAACCTTTAATCCTTTTTCACCCTCCTAGTGAAGGAAAAGTACTCACAAAATCTTTCTCACCCACCTGGTGATGGAAGAGATACATTAATCCTTTTTTACTCTCTTAGTAATTCTAAAGAACCCTAGACCCTGACTTTGAAGCTTCTCTCCAAAGATCAACTCCATGAACTCACCAAGGATACTAGAGAAAGCAAGGAGCAAGCTTGCTTGGAGTAACCATATGAACACCCCTCACACTCCTTCTCCCTCACCCACAACATTAACTTCTCCCTCTCTAAGGCCAAAGATCTCTCAATAATTCTCCCTCAAAGTTCCTTCAATAAGAAAAACTCTTTTTAAACGACTTCATTTAGTTAAAACTAAAAATTTTCAATTAGGCCATCTCAATTCGTACAGTATGATCGCAGTTTGTAAAGCACAATTAGTTTAAAAATAAATTTTCTTCCAGTACGATGGAATAGTCATTCAGTTAAACTATTTAATTTTTGCATATTAATTATGTAGTTTGATTATAAGTTTATATGGTACAATTCATTTAATTTCATGTGGTTGATACATGAAGATTACTGGGATAATTAGAAATCATCTCTATCGATCGCTCGGTATGATTAACATTGTGCAATACATTTTATTCAAATATCAAGCATTCATACTATTCAATAGACATTGTACTATATGATTAGTTCAAAAATCTAGGTTTTCATCCAATATAATATTTGGGACTACCAAATATCATCTCTATCATTCATATGGTATGATCTTCATCATATAGTATGATTAGCCACATTTATTAAACCTTGATTTAATTGACTATTCATGGGTGATAATTTAAGTAAAATTTTAAATATTGTATAATATGGTTATGACCATATAATATGATTAATTCAAAATATGATTTTGAAAATACTTAAATTACTTGGCAGGTAAAGTTTGCTAATGGAAACAAATCGTATAATATGATCGACATCATACAATACAATTATTTCATTAGCATTAACGACAAAATTAGCCAAAAACCTTATTTTATCATATAATTGATCCTATAGTATGATCTTAAATCATATGATATGATTAGCTAAAAAACATTTAGCTCAATTTTTCTCACTCCCCTATGTGTATATACCCAATCACCAATTTAGCATACACCCTTACATCGCCAGAATTAAGAAATATATATATATATATATATGGGGAAACCCCATAGGGGGGCCTATGAGTTAATTCAAGAAAAAAAGTACACTATCCTTAAAGAGGCCTCAAGCTCGCTACTGCTCGAAAGAGCTACAAAAACAAAGGAAAACAAAAAACCTAAGAGCTCGAGGCCTCTACTAACCAAAAGAATAATATACCCTAGGTACATCCTATGGTGCATAAGACTAAGCACCCAAAAATAAGAAGGGAAATAAAAAGTGGCAAGTAAAACCATAATCTTCTCACGAGCGAGCTCTCCATAAAATGAGGAAAATTTAAAAATATACACTCTTTTGAAAGACACCCTATTCTACTGAAACTTGAGTCTTGATAAAACTTGAGCAGTGTATGATGTACCTGAAATGTTAGTACATATAAAAAATAATATCCAATATATGTGAAAAGAGAAGTAAAAAATTTCGATCAGTAATATTTTTTATAATGAAAATCACAAGCTAGGGATCTTAGAATGCAATAGATTAATCTGGTAACTCCCAATAAAGATGTCCAAAATAAGATTCTAATTGAAGAACTCAGGAGGAGGCTTACTCATATGTCTTTAATAGTTCAGAAGAAGTAATATATAAATAAAAGTGAAAATTTAAACAATAAAGTTATAATTTTTGTGGATAGGGGATCAAAATCTCTAATACCTCTTACACTTTATGTTTTTTATTTTACCCTTCTAGGGGTTAAGAAAGAAATGAAGAAAGATTCAGTGTATATTCTATCAATATCTTATGATGATGGTACAATAAGTTGCTTAAACAATTCATCAAAAATTAATTATCAAAAATCTAAATTAAAATTAAACGAATTAAAAGAATCTCATCAATGCTTTCCCAATAGTGATTCCATTATTCTCGATGTAGAGATTGAGCTATTCGATTTAGATAAAACTTTGGATAAAAGTTTAAAGATAAGAAATGATAATAAAGTAAATAAGTGATTGACTTATTACGAGTAAGAGGAAATACAAGTAAATCTCCATAGTGGTAAAGTTCTACCAACTTAAATTTTTGTGTCGAAGGAAGGAAAAATAGGTTGTTGATTATCTAGAAGCTTCAACACTAACTTAACTAGATCAAGAAGTAGCTAACTAAAGCATTCATAAAGTTTAGCATAATATTTTTGCTCATCTCAAAATATTGCCTATGAAACTGAGTATTTATGATGCCTTGGTCCCTTCAAAAGAAATGAGGTAGACTTTGATCAAAACTTTACTCAATCTAGACATTTGTATTATTTAGTTAGCCTCAACTGTTGCAAATCTGGTTTTGATGATGACAAACATGTTTCTATTGTGTTTTGCTTAGCTAACCCGTTTCAGGCACCAAAGATCACAAACAACTCAAGCGAACTCAAGATCGGGTCCAAGTGTGTCCAATGTACTATTTTTCTTTTTCTTGAGTCAATTATAATGTAACTGATCTTCTAGCTAAGTAGCCTTGCACACACACACTCAGGGGAAGAGCATGAGTGAGTTAGAGTTTCTGTTTATTTTTTGTTCAGATCATCCTGGACGATGCTCACATCATCCTGGATGATCCAGTAAAAATAAAAACCCTAATTAGCGCGACCAAGTTAAGAGGGTCTGATTAAGCAGATCGTCCTAGACGATCTTTGGATCATACGGGACGATATGCTCAAATCAGAAATTCTCAGCCGCTAGATCAAGTTAGGCAAGTTTTTATTTTAAGATATTTGGTCTGATCGTCCCGGATGATACGTGTATCATCCTGGACGATCCAGTACAATCATCCCTAAATTAATCTGGTAATTAAGAAAAGTAATTTATATTGATTGATACGATCATATCATCCTAGACGATCGCAGGATCATCCCAAACGATCATGATCGTCTAATGCATTTCAGCTGTACGACCCGAGCTGTCTTCTGGATGATATTCCTCGATTTACACTAATCGTCCTGGATGATCACAGGATCGTACGGGATGATATGAACAACTTTTTGTACTGATCGTCCAGAAGAGCCAAATCGTCCAGGTTGAAACAACTGATTTTGAACTGATCGCACAGGATGATCTTTCGATCATCCTGGACGATCTTGGCCGACCAATTGAGATTTAGGAAAAATTTTAAGCCCTCCTATAAAAGAACTTTTTCTTGGAACAAGGAAAATCTTTTTCCACTTTCCTTCCAAGAAAAATTCCAGAGAGAGAGTTGGGAGAGAGAGAGAGGATCTTGTGAGGGGGAGTTAGTGAGGGATTCACTAAGGTTGCTCCAAGCAAGGATTAGAGTCGTCTTCTCCGCTCGTCGTCTTCCGTCTAGTTGGTGTTCATTGTGGGAGGATCATTCGCAAGAAGATCCGGGGTTCTCTGCCCGCTTTAGGTGGAAGCAAAAGGAGTCTGAAGGTTCTCTGCCTGCTTCAGGAGGAAGCAAAAGGAGGTTAGGTTCTCTGCCTCACCTGGTGGTGGAAAGGAGGTTTTGTACAGGCTTCTCCGCCTTGCCGTGGGAGTAAAAGGAGAGTCACTTTTCATTTAGTACAATACCCGGAGGGGAGGCTCCGGGGAGTGGACGTAGGTCAAGTTGACCAAACCACTATAAAATCTGGTTTGTTTTTTTGATTCTATTTTACACTTTACTTTTCTGATATTAGCTGCTTGGGTGAATATCTGTGATTGATCTTTTTGTTCTTGTTTACTTGTTTCCACTGCTAAGTATTGAAAAGATTTTTTCTGTTGCTCATGAAATTGTTAAATAACCAATTCACCCCCCCCTCTTGGTTAGCCTCAGGACTAGTTCGCTAGGGCTTAACATCCCTATCAAACTTTCAAGTGGTATCAGAGCGGGATTCATAAAATCTAGTTTTGAAAAACTTTTGAATTTGATCCATGGCTAATTATGGTAATCGTAATACTGCTGAAGGTTATTCAATCACACGACCATTATTGTTTGACAATATTCCTTTTGATTTTTGGAAAATATGCATGTCCACTTTTCTTCAATCTATTGATTATCGTATATGGATGTTACTTAAGGATGGCTATGAAGCACCACATAGAATTGTTAATGGTATTAAAACTTAACTGCCCTTTACAGATTGGACTTTTGATGATCGTGATTTAGCACAGTTAAATGCAAAATGTTTGAACTGTTTCTTTTATGCTTTAAAATCTGAAGACTATATGCATGTTTCTACTTGTATAATGATTAAAGAAATCTGGGATGGATTGTGTATAACATATGAAGGTATAACTGAAATAAAACAGTCTAGGTTAAATATCTTGTTACATGATTACGAACATTTTTGCATGAAATCTTATGAGACGATTTCAGAAATGTACACAAGGTTCACTCAAATCGTTACCTCTTTGCATGCTCTAGGAAGAGAACTAACTAATTACGAAAGAGTGAACAAAATTCTTAAATGTCTACCTTCTTCATACGATGCTAAGATTACTGCAATCACTGAATCTAAAGATTTAAATACTTACTCTATTGACAGCTTACTTGGATCACTCATTGCTTATGAGTAAGGGGTAAACCAATGACAACTTGATGCAGGTGAACGAAAGAAGGAGAAGACAGTGGCGCTAAAGGCCAATGATTCAGATGCTAGCACTTCCGGGTCTGATAGCGGTAATATTGCCTTAATCACAAGGTAATTCAAGATCTTTCTAAGGAAGAAGAATAAGAATTTTCAAAAGTGGAACAAAGGTAAGACCAATAGAAACTTTAAAGGTTCATCTGAATCTGTTTGTTTTGAATGCAGGAAGCCTGGACACATAAAGGACGATTGTCCTACACTTAAGGCTCACCTAAGCAAGGAGAAGGGTGAGGAGAAACTAAAGTTCAGAAAGGATATGAAGCGGATACAAAAGGCATTCTGGGCCGATTCTGCATCCGACTCCTCAGAAACTGAAGATGAAGAGGAGGAAACAAACTTGTCTGATGGCTAATTATCACCCTGGTCAGTCTGACCAGGCAGAGGTATGTGAGCTTACTTACGATCAGTTATTTGAAATATCTAAAAAAATTTATGGATCGTATAGGAAGCTTAAGAAAACCCATGCTAGCTTGAAATTGGATTATTTGACTTTGCAAAAATAGCATGATTCTGTAGTTAAAATCATTCCACACTTGACAATAATCACATGTATTTACTTGATGAGTTTGATGGATTAAATAAAAAATATTCTGATTTAGTTACTGTGCATGATTCATTGAAAACCACTCAAGTTGATTGGGAGAGAGCTTTTAAAGAATTAGATTCCATGGCAATTGAAGTAGAAAGTAGCAATGGTGCTTTAAAATTTGAAATTACAAGTTTAAAGAAAGAGAATGAATTTTTGAAAGTGAAAATCAGTGCTTTTGAGAAAAACCAAACACCTCCTACTTTTGCTGAATTTTATGCACCTCCACCTTTTGTAGACTCAGATTTAAAATCATCAATGCATGCTTCATATAAACCTAGGAAGAGGAACTATCACTCACGTAGATTAATTAACCCTTTTCCTGGTGTTAGATGTTATTCATGTGGCATGTTAGGATACATTTCCCACACCTGTACTGTTCACCGTAGTACACATTGGGTGTGGAGGCCCAAACTGCCTGTTTCACAGCACAGCACGCATGCATTGCATTCTTCTTGTTTGGGTTCCTAAGACTGACGTTTGATAATTTTGTAGGTGTGCTCTCACACAAAACCTCGTGAGAGCATATGGTACCTAGACAGTGGATGTTCTAGACATATGACTGGAGATGTAAATAAGTTCATTTCACTGGAGGCCAGAGCTGAAGGCAAGGTTACACTTGGAGATAACACCACCAGGAAGGTGGTAGGCTCAGGTATAATTGGTGATTCAAAGAATTTTATGATTGACAATATTTTTCTTATAGATGGACTGAAACACAACTTGTTGAGCATCAGTCAACTTTATGACAAAGGATACAACATCAAATTCCTTCCCACTGGCTGCATTTTAAGCTTAAATGATAAAGTTGTTTTGCAGGGGCAAAGGATCAACAACATCTACAAGCTGGATGTAAGTTGCATTAAATCTAAAAATTCAATTTGCTTAAAAACTGCTGCTGATGAGTCTTGGTTATAGCATAGGAGATTGTGTCATGCCAGTATGAAAACCCTTAGGAGAGTCACCCAAAAGGACTTAGTTAGAGGTGTGCCCAAGCTTAAGTTCACTAAGGATCACCTGTGTGATGCCTATTAGTTAGGGAAGCAAGTCCAGTCCTCCTTTCACTCTGTTAAGGACATTAGCACCTCTAGACCTTTAGAAGTTCTTCACATGGACCCCTTTGGACCCATTAGCACTACCAACTTAGGGGGGAGACTCTATGGGTTTATGATTGTAAATGATTATTCGAGGTTCACTTGGGTTAAATTTTTGTCACATAAATCTGAGTCATTTGATGAGTTTAGATCTTTCTCTACTTGGATCCAGAAGAAGTTAGGATGTGAGATTGTTACCATCCAGAGTGATTTCGGAGGGGAGTTTGAAAATGAAAGATTTGGAAGTTTTTGTGAGGAGCAAGGGATTAGTCACAATTTTTCAGCTCCTAGGACCCCTCAGCAGAACGGGGTAGCTGAAAGGAAGAACAGGACCTTAGTGGAAGCCGCTAGAGCCATGCTCGCCGAGTATTCACTTCCAAAATACTTTTGGGCTGAAGCGGTGAACACTGCCTGTTATGTGCTGAATAGGGTGAATGTGAGAGTCAATCTGAATAAGACACCTATGAGATCATTAAGGGTAGAACTCCAAATCTGTCCCACCTCTATGTCTCTGGCTGTAAGGTTTTCATTCTGAACAATGGGAAGTCACCCTTAGGAAAATTTGACCCCAAATCTGATGAAGGAGTGTTCTTAGGATATTCATCCTTTAGGGTGTTTAATAAAAGGACTTTGGTGGATGAAGAAACAACCCATGTAGTGTTTGATGAATCTGATTCTAAGGAGTCTAGATCTGAAGTAGAAGATGAAGAGATTGTTGAGGTTACCCAAGGGATTAGAAATGCAAATCTGGAGGAGAGGGTAGAACCTCAAACCATACTGCCTACAGATTGGAGATATTCTTCGAGTCATCCTAAAGAACTGATCTTAGGAGACCCTTCTAAAGGTGTTAAGACTAGGCACGGACTTAGGAAGGATGTAAACCATTCTTCCTTTATCTCAATGACTGAACCCACCAACATCAACCAAGCCCTTTCGGATGAGTTTTGGATCTTAGCTATGCAGAAACAATTGAATCAATTTGTAAGGAATGATATTTGGGAGTTAGTAGAAAGACCTAGAAATTAAAGTATTGTGGGAACCAAGTGGGTCTTTAAGAATAAGATGAATGATTCTGGTGTGGTGGTTAGGAATAAGGCAAGATTGGTGGCTAAGGGGTATAATCAGATAGAAGGGATTGATTTTGAGGAGACTTTTACCCCTGTAGCTAGATTGGAAGCCATTAGGGTGCTACTAGCCTTTGCCTGTTATAAGGGATTTAAGCTGTTTCAAATGGATGTCAAGAGTACCTTTTTAAATGGGGTAATAAAAGAGGATGTTCCTTGTAGAACAATCCCCAGGTTTTGAGAGTTCCCAATCTCCAAATCATGTTTATAAATTAAAACGGCCTTATATGGATTGAAACAGGCACCCAGAGCTTGGTATGAGAAACTTAGCACATTCATGTTAGAAAGAGAGTTTGTTAAGGGGAGCGTAGACACCACCCTTTTTCTGAGGAGATTAGGGGATGACTTACTCATTGTTCAAATTTATGTTGATGATATAATTTTTGGATCTTCTGATAAATATTTATGTGATGAGTTTTCTAAAATAATGAGTAAGGAGTTTGAGATGAATATGATGGGAGAATTCTCCTACTTTTTGGGGTTTAGCATAAGGCAGATGGATGATGGAACCTTTCTCAATCAATCTAAATACACTAGAAAATTTTGAAGAAATATGAAATGGAAAAAGCCAAGCCAATCAATACTCCCATGAGCTCCTCTGTTCAGTTAGATAAGGATTCAAGTGGAAAATCTATTGATCAGAAGAAGTATAGGGGAATAATAGGATCACTGCTTTACCAGACTGCTAGCCGACCTGATATCATGTTTAGTGTATGTCTTTGTGCTAGGTTTCAGGCTGATCCTAAAGAGTCCCACCTGACTGCTGTTAAGAGAATTCTTAGATATCTTTTAGGGACCCCAAACCCAGGAATCTGGTACCCTAGGCATAGCACCTCTTTTGAGATTATTGGATATTCTGATTCTGACTTTGTAGGGTATAGGGTGGATAGAAAGAGCACTTCTGGAACTTGTCAATTCATAGGACAGTCGTTAATCTCCTAGTCCAGAAAATAGAACTCAGTTGCACTTTCTATTGCTGAAGCTGAGTACATTGCCTTAGGGAGTTGTGTGGCCCAAGTTCTTTGGTTAAAGCAATAAGTCTTGGATTTTGGATTACCTGTGGGCACAATTTCTGTTCTGTGTGATAATACTAATGCCATCTGCATCTCTAAGAATCCAATCTAACATTCTAGGACCAAACATATAGATATAAGGCATCACTTCATTAAGGACCATGTTACAAAAAAGGACATTGAGCTACATCATGTAGCAACTGAAAATCAGCTGGCTGACATATTCACTAAACCACTGGCCTTTGACTCATTCAGCATTTTGAGAACCAGATTAGGAGTGATTGACATAAATGATTAATTCTGATGACTGCTGATTTCTGATTGGTCCGATTGTTATTCTGTTTCTTTTAGTTATCTTTTTGATTTGATTAGTTGCTTTTAGTTAGTTTTTATGTTTTCCTCTTCTACTGATTTATGTGTTAGCTTTGATGTTGGTTTGATTTGAGTATTTACTTTGATGTGATTTTCTACCTATTTTTGTTCACTGGTTCATCTTTTTTTATTTACTATTTTATGCTTTCAAAATCAGATCACTGCTCACTACTTCTAATAAACGGAATTTCTGACTAAGAGTTTTACCTTATTTTTATTTGGAAGCTGGTAAGCAGTGATTGATTCCACTGGATCTGTTAAAGGAAAGAAACATTGATGATTGTTTCTCTTCCTCTAACTCCTTTGCTGGTGTATTATTTCTTTTGGATAACAATCCTCTTCAAAATTAAAATCTTAGTTTTTGAAATAGAGATTTATTTTATCTTCCTACAATAATCTACCTCATATCAATAGTATTTTCAAAGTCTTGAGTCATTATTTTGATTTTCTAAACCAAGCGATTGCACTTATCATATGACGTCTAGCTTTTATTTTGTGAATTACTCATCCTTATTGGGGAGAGCATCTCCTATGTCTGGAAGGTAATTTTATAGCTGAGATCCTTTAATAATTTTGAAAGGAAGAAAGCTTACAAAAGATGCGCAGTGAGCCAAATAAAGTGAAAAAGAGGCACAAAATGAGCCCAAAGCCAAAAAGATACGAAATGTCGCCAAATAAAAAGATACACAAAGTGTATCAAAAATCAAAAGATGCGCAAAGCGCCAAACAAATTGAGAAAGAGGCACAAAATGAGCCCAACCAAGTTTTCTTTCCTTTCCGATCGTTAAATGTCTTAGAAAAATTCGCGCGCCACTCAATATTTTCAAAAGCTTGAGTTGAAAATCCTGATTTCTGATTTTTTACTTTGTAACACTATTATATCAGATATTTTTCTAGAAAGAGGCTTGAAAGGATCTCTTTTTGAATCTAATTTCTTTTCTTCTAAATTGGATTTTTATTTTAAGAGAGATTTGCATCGATAAGGTGCCCGAGGTGGGAGTTACAAAAGTCAATTTTTCTAACTTTTTCTGGTTTGCAGCACTGTCAATCGTCTCCTTGTTGGTTTTTGAATCTGAAATCAAAGAAAAATTCTAATTTACTGGAGTAGTTTAATAAAAAAAAACGTTGTTTTTATGTTTTGTTTGCACTATTTTTGTTTTGTACTGATTGGTTTTGTTGGTTTTGTTTACCTTTCTCCTTTTTGTGATGTCAAAAGGGGGAGTTAGTACTAGTTTTGTTCCTGTTATGTTTCAGTTGTAGTAGCTTTGTTCCTGTTATATTTTTTCCTTGTGTTTGTACTGCTTTGATTGTTCAATGCAAATTAAAAAAAAAAAAAAATTTCGATCTCCTAATTCTTATATTTTTAAACTACTAAACATAGATTTGCCATCATCAAAAAGGAGAAGATTGTTGCAAATCTGGTTTTGATAATGACAAACATGTTTCTATTATATTTTGCTTGGCTAACCCATTTGAGGCATAAAAGATCACGAACAACTCAAGCCAACTCAAGATCGGGTCCAAGTGAGTCCAATGTACTATTTTCCTTTTTCTTGAGTCAATTGTAATGTAACTGATCCTCTAGCTAAGTAACCTTGCACACACACACTCAGGGGGAGAGCTTGAGTGAGTTAGAGTTTCTGTTCATTTTATATTCAAATCATCCTGAACGATGCTCATATTATCCTGGACGATCCAGTAAAAATAGAAACCCTAATTAGGGCGACCAAGTTAGGAGGATTTGATTAAGCAGATCGTCCTGGACGATCTTTGGATCGTATGGGATGATATGCTCAAATCAAAAATTCTCAGCTGTTAGATCAAGTTAGGCAATTTTTTATTTTAAGATATTTGGTCTGATCGTCCCGGACGATACGTGTATCGTCCTGGACGATCCAGTAAGATCATGCCTAAATTAATCTGATAATTAAGGAAAGCAATTTATATTTGATTGATATGATCATATCATCCTGGACGATCACAGGATCGTCCCGGACGATCATGATCGTCTAGTGCATTTCAGCTGTACGACCCGAACTGTGTACAGGATGATTTGGGCACTTTTTGAACTAATTGTACAGGACGATATCCTTATCATCTTGGATAATCAAGTCATTTTTTGGTCATCCAACACAACTCTCTCTGGACGACCCGAGCTGTCTTCTGGACGATATTCCTCGATTTACACTAATCATCCCGGACGATCGCAAGATCATACGGGACGATATAACAACTTTTTGTACTGATCGTCCAGAAGAGCCAGATCATCCAGGTTGAAAATGCTAATTTTGAACTGATCGTATAGGATGATCTCTCGATCATCCTGGACGATCTTGGTCGACCAGTTGAGATTTAGGGTAAATTTTAAGCCCTCCTATAAAAGAACTTTTTCTTGGAACAAGAAAAATTTTTTGCCACTTTCCTTCCCAGAAAAACCCTAGAGAGAGAGAGTTGGGAGAGAGAGAGAGGATCTTGTGAGGGGGAGTTAGTGAGGGATTCACTAAGGTTGCTCCAAGCAAGGATCAGAGTCATCTTCTCCGCTCGTCGTCTTCCGTCTAGTTGGTGTTCGGTGTGGGAGGATCATTCGCAAGAAGATCCGGGGTTCTCTGCCCGCTTCAAGTGGAAGCAAAAGGAGTCTGAAGGTTCTCTTCCTGCTTCAGGAGGAAGCAAAAGGAGGTTAGGTTCTCTGCCTCACCTGGTGGTGGAAAGGAGGTTTTGTACAGGCTTCTCCGCCTTGCTGTGGGAGCAAAAGGAGAGTCACTTTTTGTTCAGTGCAATACCCAGAGGGGAGGCTCCGGAGAGTGGATGTAGGTCAAGTTGACCGAACCACTATAAAATCTGGTTTGTTTTTCTGATTCTGTTTTGCACTTTACTTTTCTGATATTAACAGCTTGGGTGAATATCTGTGATTGATCTTTTCGTTCTTATTTACTTGTTTTCGCTACTAAGTATCAAAAAGATTTTTTCTGTTGCTCGTAAAATTTTTAAATATTCAATTCACCCCCCCTCTTGGTTAGTCTCGGGACTAGTTCACTAGGGCTTAACATCCCTATCGAACTTTCATCAACGTTATCTTAAGAAGCTCTATACTTTAAAACTATCCCCTGTGTAACATTCTCATATGAGGACTTGTTATTGGGAACCGCAAAGCACAATTGCACATTGTATATTTTTTTAAATATAGAAAACTTCAATTTTTCTCATGTCATGGTTGATCTAGGTCCATTGTTCAACTTAACTCTTGAACTATTTAAAAGTAGACAATTACCAACTCAATTCTGATAAAATATTGTTATGAGGATTAAATGGGTAAGGCAAGAGCGCTTTGGGTTCTATAAACTTACTATTAGACATTGACATCCTTAAACCTGAAGCCATGTTTGATATAATAGACTCAAAGGATTTATTTAATGCTCTTATAGGTGGACCCTAGCTTTATAAATACATAATGGTGCCTTCCTACCTATATTATTGTATTAAATATTCCCAGGAGGGTAATGAGTACTATATTAAGGGGGACTTTTAAACATTTTCAATTAATGAAGTCAGAATGTATGAAGATGCAAACTATTATCTACCTAAAAAGCAGCTGAACCTCTCAAAAAATCTTAAAATGGGTAAAAAAAAAGGAAAAAGAATCTAAAATTTTTGAGATAATGCAAGAAGGAAATGAAAAAGAAATGTATTCTGACCTTGAACACAATATTCGTTGGTCCCCTACCCCTCCCTCAAATAGAGTTGGTAGAATGTCTTAATAATCTATAGAGAGAGGTTGAGGATAGAAAGTGAGAAAAATAAAAATAAAGAAAAAGGATATATATTAATAAAATTTCTTAAAATAAATATTGATTTGGAATCCATTTTAGAGGATGAATCATGTGTTTAAGAAAAATAAAAAGGCTTAAGTATATATGATTGTTTTAGAATAATAAAAGTTTAAAATTTCTATAAGAAAAATAGTGATGATGATTGGGTCCATGTTGTTGAGAAAAAAATACAATAATATCTACCCTAGAAATATTGAAGAAGTATGTAAAGAACACAACTTTGATCCCATTATCTCAAAATTTTATAGCTGGGTTGGAAGCTATGGCTTCTCCCACTCTAAATGAAGAATCTAAAACTAATGCATTTATATCTTCTACCAGTAAAAGTGTAAATATCGATGTAACACTTGATGATCCATTTATGGATGAAATAATAGAGCTAATTTTTGACTGGTGTACTAACTATATCAATAGATTTACTAAGTAAGATTTCACACTATCAACTTGTACTAGAGGTTAAGCTCAATAGTTTGAAATCATCTATAATACAAAATTATACAAATATAAATCCTTCGAGGTATAAAGCAGATGGCCATTACCATTCTGGTAAACCTATGGAATACTATTACATGTGAAAGCTCCATTATGTCCCCTAAATCCTATTATAATATTCATTAAATTTAATTTTAATTACTAGAACTTAAAAAATTCATAACTATTTCATTTTTTCACCAAAATTGACAAATACGACCTTATGGATTTGGATTTTTAAGCTCTACATTTAAAAATTTGTCAATATAAAGATGATGAATATTTAGAGAGTAGTTTAGCTTTTATTAATTATTGAATTTCTCTTATAACTCTCTAAATATTTATAAAATCATGCTTAAACTTAAATGTGATAAATTAGGGGACATTCCTTATATCCCGTAATTTTCTTAGAATTATTTAAGATTAATATTGTTCTTACATGAATTTACAATATCCTATGTCATGATCTAACCTATATTTTTAAAAATTCATAGTAAACTTAATTCTGATCCAATCTCTACATGCTAAGGTCTACGGAACCATTGAAATGAACTCTTTCATTTAAAATTATATGTAGGGTTATACCTTGCATACTTTTAGAGCAATAAATTTTTCATTATTCACCAATTTTTGTGAATTGATCTCAAAATATGCATGTGTGAGACTCCAATTTTGGACATGATTGGATTGGGGATGTGTATTGTATTTCCCAATTGATCTTACCCAATTCATGGTATAAATTAATTACACTTGAACTATCAAGTTTAAAGGTTATCATTTAGCCTATAACCTTGATAATTCACTATAATTATTCCATATAGCATTAGGAGACTATTTTGCTGTGGATTTTTTTATATTTTACAAGGGTTAGATACATTGAATTTCAAGTTCATTTGAGCCTAGTGACACCTAAGGACAATAATTAAATTTTACATCTAGCTAACATAAAAAATTCCTAGGAAATTATACACACACCCAATAAGGGTGAAACTTCAAACACTAAAACGTAGTATCAGCACACAACAACAACAATAACAACAACAACAAGCTTTGTCCCACTATGTGGGGTTGGCTACATGAATCTTTTTTCTCCATTGTGTCCTACTAAAAATCAATTGTTCATTTTAATATAGTAAAGAAAGATCATTTCTAATAATTTCTAACCAAGTCTTTTTTTGTCTACCTCTACCTTTCTTAATATAAGTCAAATCTAATACCTCTACTTTCCTTACCGGGTCATCGAAAGGCCATCGTTTTATATGAGCAAACCATCAAAGGTGACTGTCTCTAATCTTATCTTCCACCAGAACTACTCAAACCATTTCACGTATATGCTCATTTTGTATCCAATCTCTAAAGGTAAAGCCACTCATCCAACTAAGCATCATCATCTCTATAACACTTAACTTAGTATGATGCTTCTCTTTTAATTGCCAACATTCTACACTATAAAGCATTGCAGGTCTCACCACCATCTTGTAAAATTTTGCCTTAAGTTTGACACAACAAGCCCAATGAATTCCTCCGCTTCAATCACCCAACTTGAATTCTACTGATAATATCCCCATCTATTTTACCATCACTCTAAACAATAGATCCAAGATATCTAAAACATGTACTCTTATTAATGAATTGATTGTCCAAAGTCACAATCCCCCCACTAGGTCTACTACTACTAAAATTACACTCCATATATTCAATTTTAGATCTACTCAAGAAAAAACCTTTTGACTCTAAGGTTTCCCTCCTTAATTCAAGTTCACCTTCAACTCTCTCTCTAGTCTTATTAATAAGAAGAATAACATCAACAAAAACCATACACCAAGGTAAATACTCTTACATTTTCTATTTAAAACATCCATGACTAAAGCAAAAAAGATATGGACGTAAGGCTGATGCTTGATGTAATCCAACCAAAATAGGAAAATACTTGGTCAAACCACCTTGAATTTCAATACAAGTAATAGCTCTTGCATATATTTCTTTAATGGCTTGAATATAAGCATTATTAACTCCTTTTTTTTTCAAGAAATCTCCATAGCACTTCTCTTGGAACTTTATCATATGCTTTCTCTAAATCAATAAATATCATATGTAGATCCTCCTTATTCTCTCTATATTTCTCCATCAATAAATGTATGGATTCCATAGTAGACCTATCCGACATGAATCCAAATTGATTTTGATAAACATTAGTATCACGCCGCAACCTATGCTCTATAACTCGCTGCCATAGTTTTAAAGTATGACACATTTATTTAATTCATCTATAACTCACACAATCTTGTGCATAACCTTTATTCTTAAAAATAGGAATCAACACACTCATTCTCCACCCGTCCAAAAACTTTTTAGTCTTTAAAATAATATTAAATAGTTTAATAAGCAAATAAATTCCTTCATCTCCTAAGCATTTCCATAGCTTTATTGAAATAACATCAGGTCTAACAGCTTTTGCACACTTCATTTTCTTTAAAGCCTCTCTAACTTTAGTTTTACTAATATGCCAAGAAAAATAAAAATCTTTATTTTCATTTAGGGTGCTAAGGTCACTAAAGTCAATCATATTCTCAGAATCTTCATTAAAAAGTTTAGCAAAATGTCTAATCCACCTTTGTTGAATATAATCTTCTAAGAAAAGTACAATTTGATCTTCATCTTTAATACATTTCACTTGAACTAAATCCTTACTACTCCCTATCTCTTTGTTAGGCTAGCTTATACATATATCTTTATCCCTCATTCATATTTAATCTATTATATAAATCATTAAAAGCTAAGACCTTTGCATCGCATATTGCTTTCTTAGATTCCTTATGTGCATCTTTATATCTTTCCCAATTATTAAAATTTTTAAATCAAAACCAATTTTTATAACAAATTTTCTTATTTTTTTATCTTTTCTAGCATATTTGGATTCCACCACCAACTATTTTTATTATTAGGAGCTTTTTCCTTTGATACTATAAGTACATTTTTTGCAGTATTCTTAATATCACTAACCACTTTTTCCCACATAATATTAGCATCCTCACGCATAGACAAATTCTTAAGATCTAAAATCTTACTCTAAAAAATATTTTTGTTAATATTCTTTAAATGCCCCCATCTAATCCTAGAATATCGTTTTAATTTATTTTTTATTTTTTTTCCTTCATCTTAAAGTCCAAAACTAATAAGCGATGTGGGATACATAAATATTCACTCAAAACTTTATAATTTTTACAATCTAAGCAATCAATCTGAGATTTACTATATCAATTCTTATAAGTGATAAGATGCTCATCACTTCTTTTAAATAAGATATTAATAATTAAAAAATCATAAGCTAAAGAAAAATCTAATATGGTCTTACCACCTTTATTAGTCGTTTCAAACCCATGGCCACCATTAATGCTTTTAAAATCATATACCTCTCTACCAACATATCCATTTAAATCTCCCCCAATAAAAACACATTCTTTAAGAGGTATCTTTGTATTAATTCTTCGAAGTCATTCCAATATTTTTATTTTGAACACATCCAATTCTACTTAAGGTGCAAAAACACTTATAATATTAATAATCTTAGCATCAACAACAATCTTTAAATCTATAAATCTATCTCTAATTCTATTAATTTTTATAATATTATCCTTCAAACTCTTATCTTTAATCATTCTTACACTATTTCTAGTATGACTCCTACGTGATTAAAATAGTTTAAATCCTAAACTACCAATTTACTTAGCCATCTCTCCAACCCATTTATTTTCCTGAATGCACAGAATACTTATCTTCCTATGAATGATAATATCTATTAATTCCATTAATTTTCTTGTAAGGGAACCTATATTCCAAGTTCCTATCCTTATTTAGTTTCATGGACTAGTTTCTTTGTCACATCCATCCTTGATGTGGGAACCCTTACCTATTTAACACTACACCAGGGCACAGGTGCAGCGGCCCTTGTACACTTGTCGTTATATTCATGCTATACAGCATGTTGCTTTCAAGGAATGCCCTAGCATTAAATTAATATTTTAAATGATTCATGTCATGATTATTTGACAAGTTTTATGCTGGATATCGACTAACTAACACATTCCTCCACTTTTCTCATCCATGACTTGGGACCTAGCAATGGCAGTGTTAAACATAGCATTAGTATACACCCTAAATATTAAACTCATCAAGCGATTTTCTTTCTGGAGCGAGAAGCTCTGGTTTTCTAGAGAGAGAAATGAAAGGTTTTTTTTTCAAATTCTTGTTGAAGATAATCTGGCGGGCAAATAGGGAGGTGGTGGCTACCTCCGATCATCCCCGGTAAGTGGCTGGATGGACTCTCATCGTCCATCCTCTGGTGGGATGATTAATAAAGTAGTCAGTATCATATGGCATCCTGATTCAAAATGCGAATGTAATGATTCGCGGGAGAAGAGTTCTAATGGAGCATTAGTTATTAAGAAAGGTGGTTTTGTTGAAAAGGAAAAGGTTAATTTCGTTGAAGGTAAGGGTAAATCCATTACTTTTGCTTCTAGTTGTAAAAAACCGCAGGATTTCTCCCCTCCTGGTTTTTCTCCATTAAACGACTGCGAAGCTTCTTCCTCAGGCATGAAAATATTTGTTAACTGTTTTGGTATTTCAAATGCAATCCTTGTCAACAGTGACAGCGTGATAAATGTGATTGCCATTAATTCGGTTAACAAAGATGCTTGTGTTATTGAGAAGAATCTATTGGATGGAGAATCATCTAAGTTAATGAGAGATCAAATCTCTGTTGGTAATACAGCAATGGGTTCTTCGCCTACTGGAGAAACTGTTTCTGATCTAGTTAAAGTTCGTACTTGTTTGGAAGGAGAACTTTGTAGTAATGGTGCTGAAGGTGCTGTCTTTCTG
Organism: Dendrobium chrysotoxum; assembly: GCA_019925795.1. NCBI lineage: Eukaryota > Viridiplantae > Streptophyta > Magnoliopsida > Asparagales > Orchidaceae > Dendrobium > Dendrobium chrysotoxum. The sequence goes on from CM034315.1 coordinate 44,744,825, forward strand.
TCTAAAATAAATATTAGGGCTCAGCAAAATGCTTGGAGGAAGGTCGAAAACATTAGGGTTACTGATTTGAATTTCGGAGATTATTTATGTGAAGATGGAATTACTATTAAACTCAATGTGGAAAAAGAGAAGGAGAATGCTCAAAGACTTAAAAACTCATTGGTTGTTAAGATCTTCGGGGGAGATCCTCCTCTATCTCTTATTAGTTCTGAATTAAGGAGGCAATGGTCTCACATTGGCAAATTTCATTTAACTCAACTCAGTTTGGGTTGGGTGCTTTGTACTTTTTATGAGACAGAGCATCTAGAAGCGGAGTTGTCTACTGGGCCTTGGTTTGTGAATGACTCATCATAGGAATGAGAGATGGTCTCAAAATTTCTCTCCTAACTCACTTTTTGGGTTATCTGCTCTGGTCTGGATAAGATTACCTAATCTCCCCCTGCACTGTTGGGATGAAATAAACATTTGCAGACTTGCTTCCAAGGTGTGTAAACCTTATTTGATTGATGGAAATATGTTTCAGTGGGGGAAGAGGGAGTTCAGAAGGGTCTGTGTTCGTATCAGGTTGGATGCCAAATTGCCCTTGGGTGTTTGGGTGGAAGGAAGTGAAGGGAAGTTCTTTCAGAAGGTTACTTATGAGAAAATTCATAACTTTTGTTTTACTTGTGGGAAGATAGGGCATGTCAATAAGGATTATCGTAATTCAATCTTTAAAATCATTGACTGCTCTTATAGTAGGATGGATTCAGATGTCTCGGTTGAGGTAGTTTGCTTTAAAGAAAGCTAGGAAAAGGAAGTGGCAAAGTCTATTGTTGATAATCACAATTATGGGCCTTGGATGGTGGTTAACCATAGGAAGAAAAGGGTTCTATCTAATAAGAAGAAGAAGAAGTTTATTTAACCAAAATTGTGCAGCAATGATAAGGATGTTTCTGTTAACACGGGAGAGGAAAACATTGCACCAGGCGGTACTAGGGTTGGAACCTGTTCAGGAGGTTGCTGGCAATACTCCTTAGGAAAATTTGGATGGAAGTAATCCTTCCTTGGATCCTGTAGTGATGGAAATTGAGAACCCGTTCAATCTTCTAAATGAGATTGTAGATGATGGAGATCAAAACAAACAGGTAGAGCCTGATATTGTGGCTCGGGATGGAAGAGTAGGTGATGTAGTTGAGAAGGGTAGCAGTTCTATGGCTTCTAGGAGAAAGGGATCTAAATAACTCAAAGGTTTGGGTCCTATAAATTCCACTTCTAGGAGTAGGAGATTGGAGTTGGAAGTGGCAGAGAAAGTTAAAGTTAAAGCGGGGAGCTCCTCCCCTCTTTTACAATGATGTCTTCCATTAGATGTTGGAATTGTTGAGGAGCTAGGAAGAGGAAGGCTTCTCTATACCTGAAGGAGTTTGTGAGAAACAATGGTGTGTTTTTTTTGGGCCTGTTGGAAACTAAAGTCTCCCTTGTTGATAGGAGGGAGGCTGATGCTTTAATTGGGACTGATTGGGACTATGTCCAAGTTTCTTCTGAAGGATTATCTGGTGGTCTGATGGTGATTTGGAAAACCAATATGGCTTCTTTTAAAGTATTATATTCATCTAATCAATGAATTGTAGGTGATTTGGATGTGATTAACAAGGGTAGGTGGAGAATTACATCTATTTATGGTAGCATGGATGTTTATAGAAGGAGAAGTCTATGGGAGAATTTACAGTTGTATTCTTCAAAGGAAATTCCAATGGTAATTGGAGGGGACTTCAATTGTCTGCTGGACAAAAGTGAGAAAAGGGGTGGAAAAAAATTTAGCTTTTCCTTGGGATCCAAGGAAATGAAGTGTTTTTTGACTAACAATGACTACCACGAAGTTGGGTGCATTGGTCCTAGATTCACCTGGTGTAACAACAAGTCTAGTGCTGACAGAATTCTTAAGAGATTGGACAGATGCTTTGTTAACTCTTCTATGTTTTGTTCTTCCCATCGGTTGGTAACCAGGCACTTGGCTAGAGTGGCTTCAGACCACTGTCCTATTGTTTTGAACCTTCTAGAGATAAAACCAAATGTCCAGAAGAACATCAAATTTGAGGATTTCTGGGCAGATAACCCGGCTTCCGCTGTAGTTGTAAGGAAAGTCTGGATGAGGAATTATAGAGGCGATTATGCTCAAATTATGAATACCAAGTTGAAGAAAACCTTGAAGGGCTTGTATTACTGGAGTAAAGCAAAACATGGGTCGATTTTCCTATCCAAGGAGAACTTATTGAAAGAGATTTTGGAAATCCAGAAAAAAGAATCTAATGACGGCGGTCTTTCGGTTGAGGATGGATGGATCCTCAAAACTAAAATCAGTGAATTCAATTCCAACTTGGCAAGGCTTAACACTTGGTGGAGGCAACGTGCAAAAGTTAAATGGGTGACTGTGGGTGAATGCAATGCCAAATTCTTTCAAGCTTTTTCTAGTGCGAGGAGGAACTCGAATTTCATCTTTAGTATTAATGATGAAAATGGGCTAATGATTGAAGACAAACAACAAATTGAAGACATTTTTCTTATGTTTTTTCAAGGTAAATGGAAGGAAAGGAGTTGTAAACTGGAAGAATGGCCTATAGCTTGGTAGCGTTTGGATGAAGAAGACAATGGGGTGTTAAACAAAGAATTCTCTATTGATGAAATAGAAGCCGTGGTCAAGCATACGGGCAACAATATTGCTCCTGGACTTGATGGAGTAACTTATTCCTTTCTCAAGTCCTATTGGGAAATAATTAAGGGTGACATGTGGAGAGCAGTCAATCAATTCTTCCTCTCGGCAAAGATGAATTCTAATTGGAAAGAGACTTCTATTGTGTTGATTCATAAGGTATCTAATCCCATTTCACCTTCCAATTTCAGGCCCATTAGCTTGTGTAATGTGGTTTATAAGGTGGTTGCCAAAGTTCTTTTGAACAGAATAACTCCTTATGTTGATAAACTTATCTCTGAAGAACAAGTTGCTTTTTTGAAAAATAGATCTCTTTAACAGATCATGTGATGGTGGCTCATGAAATTTTTCACAAGTTCAGATACTCTAAGTCTTCCAAGGGGTTTGTTTCCTTCAAGTTTTATTTGGAACAAGCCTATGACTCAATGGGGTGGCCTACCTTAGAGAAAGCTGTTGTTTATTTTGGATTCCCGCACACTATATCCAAGCTGATTTTGGAATGTGTAAAAAATCCGAAGTTCTCTTTGTTAATTAATGGTAAGTCTACTAATTGGATTGATGCTAAAAGCAAATTTCGTCAGGGGTGCCCCTTATCACCTTATTTGTTCATTCCTTGTGCTCAGTTATTATCGAATGCTTTTAAACAGAGAGGTGGAGCTCTTGGGGTTCGGATTCATTCCAATGGTCCTAGAATTTCTCATTTGCTTTATGCAAATGATATCATTATGTTCTCTGAGGCTAATTTAAAGATGGTAAAGGAAGTTAAAAGGCTTCTTAATAACTTCTGTAGCTGCACCAGGCAAAAGATAATTGTAAATAAATCTTGTACCTTGTTTGGCAAATTTGTTAGCAAAAGGAGGAAAAATTCTATCATTCGCATTATGGGTATTAAAACTGTGAAGGAATTTGTTTATCTTGGGATTAAGATGTCCTTATGAAGGCTAAGTGGAGCTGACTTTCAGTTCATTATTGACAAGGCCTTGAGAATGATCAATGTGTGGGGAGGGAAGTTCATTTCCTTGGTTAGAAAGATTAACTTGGTTAAAACTGCTTTGCTTTCTTTCTTTGTCTTTCACGGTACTCATTCCTGGATACCGAAAGGGATTCTCCAGGAGATTGACAAGATTAGTAGAAGTTTTATCTGGAATAAAAAGAGTGGCTGCCTTGGTCTGCACTATGTTAACTGGGATACCATGTGTCTGCCGAAGGAATATGGGGGCAGATCTCTACATTCTGTTTGTGAAAAAGTTGGTCCTCTTAGAGCAAGGATTGCATGGAGATTCAATCAATAAGAAGATTCACTATTACATAAGGTGTTTTATCCCAAATATGGTTGTTTATTTGGGAATGAAGGTTCTAAGAAGACTGGTTCTATAGCTTGGAAAATCATTCAGCAAGGCGCAAAGTTCCTGAAGCCGATTGTTAGATGGAATATCAGCAATGGAGAATCTATTAATGTATTCAGAGATATGTGGATCTTCGATAAGAGTATTTGTAGATGGCCTACCTTTGTGATTCCCCAAGTGATGGAAGAGATTTTGATTGATAAGTTCATTACAAATGGGTATTGGAATATGATGAAGCTTGGAGAGATGTTTGGAATAGATCTGGGGGATCTGATTTATAAAACTCTCATTTCACCCGAGTTACTGACGGATAAGCTGGAATTAGTCTCTTTTAATTTGGGTAAGTCTATTACTTCTCTCATTTTTTAGGCCACGTTTAAGCACAAGCTGCAGGAAAAGGATCAGTATTGGAAATGGATTAAGAAGGCAAAGCTCAATTCTCGGGTTGAAGGCTTTTGGTGGAGACTATTCAACAAAGCCATTCCTACTAAGAAAAAAAAATGCTACAGGAGATTAGATTATGACAATGTATATCCGAGAGGGTGTGGAATGGTTGAAGACATTGAGCATGTGGTTGTCTTTTGTCAAAAACTGATCAAAGTGCTGGAGCTGCTCAACAAGTGGGGGTTTGGTATTCCAGGATTCAATTCGCTGGATCATTACTATAATTAGCTGGATATGCAAAGTAATTGGATGGTCAATTTATATTGTAATGTTATTTATTTTTCTTGGAAGGCTAGGAACAAGCTCATCCATGAAGGGAGAGATGATAGTGACTTGGTAATTGCTTCGAAATCTATCAGCTATGCTGTCATTTCTTCATCCAAGATTTATACTAGCTTGGGTATATGGGTTGCTAATCAGCCTCTAAGGCTATTGAGTTCTCATTGGCATCCCCCTCCACCCAATTGGATTAAGGTTAATGTTGATGCCTCTCTTCTTCAGTCTTACAAAACTGGGATAGGAGGGGTTATCCGGGATTGTAAAGGAAGATTTTTATTAGCTTTTGGTCATTCTCACCTTCATTCGGATATCTCTCGGTTGGAGCTCATGGCCATTCAATCTATCAAAGGTTGCTTATAAGAATGGATGTTCAATTACAAGGGGATCATAATTGAAGGTGACAATGCAAATATAATAAATTTCATACATGCTTTCTCAAAGTCCAAAAAAAGGAGTCAGACCATCCTTATTCTTTCAATGAATTTCAATTTGTTCTTTTTAATTGTATAGATAGAGGTGGCAATAAGTTAGCGGATCTTTGTGCTAACTATGCAATTTTTAGTTCCTTTGTTTGGGATGATATTGGGTCTAGTAAGATTCCTCCTTCTTTCTCTTCTTTGTTAAAGGAGCAATCTGATGCCATTACCTAGTTTGTTTGTACCTTCCTTTCTTTAATAAATTCCCAGCCATCTTGGTTCTTTTAGTCAAAAAAAAAAAAATTAAATTCATCTTTATTTAACATTAGTTGATACTAAAACAAAATTAATCAAAAATTAGTCTTTAATAGGCTAAAACATCAATAAATCAAGGAAAATTCATTAAAATACAAACTCAACTTCAATCAACCCTAAATTAATCTATAATCAAGGAAAATTAAAATATAGATAGAATTTTAGAAAAATTTAATTAATAAATAATTAAATATTAATAAAATAAATTCATTAAAAATTAAATAATAATCAAAATAAATCCAAATTTATTTTTATCAGTTGATTTATTCGTTAATGACAACTAATGGTATCAATTTCATGGCAATTGGGTTTAATTTGATGCATAACTAGATAAACAAAGTTTAATGTAACAAAAACCTAATTAGATAATTCATTATAAACCTGACTTCAATTATAATTAAATAAATATAGCAAGTCTAATTCAAATATTCAAAACAAATTTAAATAAAAATAAAATAAGATCAGCGGTTATTAATTTGAATTTAAATAAAATTTTAGAATATAATTCATTAATACTTGATTAAAAATTCATTAAAATAATTAAAATTTTAATAATTGATTAAAAATTCTAAAAAATTTAATAAAATTTTAAAAAATTCAACAAACATTTAAAACAAAAAAAATTAATTTTAAAAATTATTTGATTAAAATTCATTTTTATTCAAATGAACTTGAGGAATAATGTTAACTAAATAATAAAACTTTTTATATTTAATGCTTACTTCTTTTTGGAGTTCATTTTAGCATTAATTTTTAAGGTCTTTAATATGTATTAAATTTCCAAATCATCACCTAATGTGATGCATAATTCTTTTTAGGAAGGCATTCACATAGTTGATTAGGAGATTTTAACAAAATTTAATTACCAATTAAGTGTTTTATACACTATGTTAGCCTCAACTTGTGGAAAGCATAGTTGTATTAGATTTACAACCCTTAATCAACCATTAATAAATTAATTGACCCTATACGTCATTTTTGACTCCACATGGAGAGCATGTGTATTGGATTAAAGGGTCCCTTTTTCTATCCCTCAATAAATCATCAATAAACCCTAAAGGCTTTATGTAATCATCTATCCTATCTAGGGGATAATTGCATTTTAATAATAAGCCTTAGGAATTGTAGGTTTGTAGCTTTCGCACATGGGGTTGTTAGTATATAAATTATTCAAAATTAATTGTATCAATGCTAACCATTATTAATTTAATTAAAAAAATTCAAGTTCATAGAAGGTAAATTTTAATTAAAATTCCCTTTCGACGTTAATGAACAAACATTTCAAATGCAAGCAACTTAGACATTAAGCTCCTACATGACAAACCAAAGCCACCCAGCATCCTTCACACACATAAATGGTTTCCTAGGATAACCAACTATAACCTAAATGAGCTCGGTGGTCTAAATTGCTTGGTGGGTGCTATGCTTGAAGAGCACCTAATGTTTATTTATTTTATGCAATCTAGAATGTCTTCCATTTTTATTTTTGTTGGTGCACTTAGGTTATTTAAGGACTACATTAGAAGCTTTAGGATATTACATAACTGCTTTGCACTTTTTGTGCTTCTTAAAAATGCTTTACTTTTTTTTTTTACAAAGAGTCAATATAGAATGTACTTATGAATGATGTTTATGTCTAACTCCCTATAAACTATAGATTGAGTTGTACAATATTTTGAGTTATAAAAGAGTCAAATACACCTACTTATCCATTCACATGGGTCTCCAAAACATAATATCCTTTACCTTAGAGGATACTTTCTTGTAGAATTCGATAGAAAACTTTGAGGTTAAAGACCATAAGCAGATATATTTGATTCTATATATATAGTAGGCTTATAAAACCATATTTATTATGGTGGAGCCTTGCCACCTTTCTTTTCTACAAAATTTAAGTCTATTGTAAGTTGTCAAACTAATTAATAAATAAAATTTCTTTTATACACAATTTCTTTTTATTATATTGCATTATGCATTGCATCATATGGGTAGTAGTATACATTAGTGGCAAGAATTTTTGTAACCTTTCCCCAGTGTACATATTATGCACTTTCAAGGAACATATTTTCTAGTTCTAGTATGGCACAGTATTTGGTACTATATACACCAACACCTTTACCTATTCATGCATACCTGCACACATTTTATTTCTACAACTTAAGTTAAACTAAAACACTTATACCCAACAGGGGCATGGTAGCGGAGTCTTCAAGTGCTTGGAGCATGCTATCACTTTTCCATCAGTATAGGGTCGTTATGCTACCAACATTTCTTAAAAATTTTAGGAGTTAGAAAATTTTGTTACGATAATTAAATAAGATAACATATAGAGTTTTTAGCGAGTCATCTCATTAGTGTCATTTTAATATAAAGTCAAAATTACTCATCGTGAGTCACTGATTTAGAGTCTGATTCACACCTTTGATGTATAAGGTTGTTAGCTAGCAACGCATTTCAAGCAAGCATAAGCTCATAGGTATTTGCACACCTCAAACTCTATTATAAAAAGAATATTATATATTCAAAGGTATTTTCTATAAAATCTAACAATATTTTTTAGGCTGTGACTGATATTTTTAAAGTATATACAAAAATTCTTATGTATTTAAATCCAGAATGAGTCTAATCTCCACTTTAATCAAAAGTATTATCTTCAAAGATGTAATTGATTATAGGGGCTTGCCTCTATACAAACTTAAGATCCTATTATAAAATAAACTCTATCTTAGCTCACTTATATAGGAGAAAAATCTTCTAGATATAGACTAAAGCTAATCCTAGGTTAGTTTCATATTTGAAATAATAGGTGTATGTTAATATTATCCTTTAGGATGAATTTTATGTTCTCTACATTGAATTCATTTATGAAAATAAACTATTTCTTTTAGTCAATAATGTGAGTGGTAATTTATCTTTTGGGTGTAATTAATTAAAATTATACTAATTTGATTATATAAACACTAAATCCTAAACTAGTGGTCATCATCATTTAATTTTTCCATAATGGTAATCAAAGATTTAAATTACTTTAAAATCCTTAATTAATAAATATAAAGCTGATGTAGTTCTTACATGTGTTCTACCCTAAGGGATGGAGAAAATGAAAAGAAAATAAAATGTAATTTAGAGTAATTGAAAGGATAATGTAAGTGGCTAAGGAGAGGAAGAGATAATCAATCCAATAGTAGTTGAATTGGGTTGTTGTAGCATTTTATATTGGAGACTGTTATGGTAGGGGGTGGTTGCCGATCCTTTATGGCCAGTAGGGGGTCAGTGTTGGGTGGTTCTTTACGGTTTAAGATGGTGGTTGTTGGTGCTAAGGGGAGCCTATTTTGGTTTAGGAGAAGAGTTGTCATCAAAGGGGGAAGAGGTGTGTTAAGGGGGAGGGGGAGCTTTATTGCTCAAGTATGTTGGTATGGGGGTTGCACCTCCTTGAGTCAATAACTTTTCCTATCACACCTATTATGCTCAACTTCTTAGAAATTGCTACAACTTGTGTAGTCAACATTGACAAAATATCATATTCATAAATCCTACTACTCCCTTTGGATTTACCCTATCAGTAGGCTAGTAGAAAATATTAGTAACCATTTCCTCTATTAATTCATATGTATCCTCAAATGGCTTAAATATTAATGATCCTCCAGCTGCATCATCTATGATTACTCTAAGATATTCTACTAATTCATTATAAAATTTTTGAATAACCAACCAATCAGGTAAGAATGCGAGGGCATTTCCTAAGCATTTCCTTAAGTCTCTCCTAAATCTCATAAATTGATCCTTCTTCAAAATGGGTAAAAGAAGTGATATCATTTTTAAGTTAGATAATCCTTGAAGGTGGGGAATACTTAGAAAGAAACTTATGAGCCAATTGATTTCAAGTGGTTATAAAGCCTTGGGATAAAGAATTTAACCACATCTTAGCTTTATCTCTTACAGGAAATAGAAACCAACTAGGTCTAATAGCAACATCACCAACACCATTATACTTAAATTTTGTGTAAATTTCTAAAAAAATAGGCCAAGTGTAAATTGGGGTCTTCAATAGGAGTTCCCCCTAAACAGAGAATTCTAAACCATTTGAATTATGACAGGTTTTAAGTCAAAATTATTAGTTTGGATCATAGGTCCATTAATGCTTTGATAAATTCCATTTACTAAAGGGTTAGCATAATCCCTGAAAGGTCTAGAATGATCATGATCTAATACAGCTCATCCATTATCATAATCTTTTGGTTTTTCAAATTTTTGAAATGGTTCTTTCTATTTCAGAGTCAAATAACAACGGTTCCTTTCTATGTATATAAAGCATGCAACCATGAATATACAATCAACAAATAAAATAAATAAAACAAAAGATATAAGTAGGTCTAAGTATGTAATTAATACAACAGTTTAGTTAAAATTATAAATAAAATAAAATACTTCCCTAGTAGTAGCACCAAAAACTTGATGGGGGCTGTGAAGTAAAATTTTAAATTATATAAAAATCTAGTGAACTATCACCCCTAGATAGTGCTTATATTTTTTTGATATAAAAATAATAAAACCCCTCTTAATATACACAAGTATATATGTTAAATCATGTAATAAAGTGATAGAGTAGAGTATCGATCCCATGAGGAAGTATGCTTACTTGCAATAAAATACTATCATTTACTCTAATTATAATAATTATCCTACTGAAATAAAATTTATGTTTATGGAGATTCTATCAATGAATAAAATAATAAAAATATTGGATACATTATTTAATAAAAGTATATTGGATTGATGAGTGTAAATTTCATATCTTTCCTTAAGAAACCATTAATTATAGATGTGATTTAGAGCATATCCCTAGATCTCTGTTAATCTTGTAGGTGTGGAAAGGATATCTACTGACCTCCTATAGTTATGGTATCTCCTTAAGAACCTAAAATATTTTATATCCTATGTCTAGGCATGTTGTCATCATATCTCAATATTCTTGATTGTTCTTGCATTCCTTAGTAAAGGATATGCATCACACTATATTTTAACTACAAATATGGCCACAATGTGAAATAAATTAAGAATGGGATAATATTAAAAACACCATTTATCTGTATATAATAAGAATCTTCATTAGTACTTAACATGTACTTTATATCATTAATCTAAAAAAGAGACTTAGCCAAATATAGAATAAATGACAAGCAAACTCATTTTCATTAAACTCATGGATGAATGAAAATGCAAGAGTGTGATATCACTAGATAGGATAAAAGTATCTCCCCTACACTCCTCCCTTAACTTATAGAGGTTTTTCAAGAAACACAGGCTAAATACTTCAGATGATTATATCTTGTACTTCACTAGTCTCCTTTAGATTTTAGTCTAAGAGTGAACTGAATAAGTACTCTAAAAAGAAGTATTAAATTCTTCCTGAGTGACTAAACTTTCTTACAAACATAACATCACAACTTTTTATAGGATAACATAAAAAGGTATTTAACACTACAATGCTTGAAATAGTGGCATCACAAAGCCATTGAAGTAAACTAACACCTCAGCATTAAAACTTTTACACTACCATGGTGCTTACTGACCTGGATTAGTTACTTAGTGAACATTCATGTCTCTTCATTGGGAGAATGTGGCCCTTAGAAGTTACAACTGCAACACTATGGAACTATTGACATTCAAGTGATGCGGCACCTGAGTGACAAATAATAGTGCCAAAGCTTGAGAAATTATGGAACTGTGACATTTAAAAATAGAGAATCCAACACTGCCAAGCTAAATTTTTGTCACTACAGCACTGGTAATGTTTTGGCGCTAGTTGTGTTATCTCCACAGCACTTATAAATAAAGAACTCTGCATCGCAATGTCCGATTTTTGGCACCTCGGTGGTATTGAAGGTGTGCGCTGCAGTATTGTTTGGTCCAAAATCTAAAATAACACATTTTAAATAAAAGTAAAACATGTAAAACACTACTTAATTTATACTTATTAGCAAACCATAATTTGATGAAGCAATAGGTGGTGGTTAGTGACTTATCCACATCTGCATATCCCTTATCTATTTTATCCCAAGCTCGATTGATTGGATTGTTGGGATTTATCTCGCTTAGCATCACAATCTAGGGGTTCTTATACATGATTTATGAAACATGATATGGACTATCAAAATAAACTCAAGATCAATACAATAAATCGCTTACAGAGCCTAGTATATACCTAATCTTCCATTGTATGAAGCTTGAATACTTCATATAATAGATTGAATGCAAACTAATGAAGCCTATGTCTAAGACTACTTTTAACTTAACATGAATGATATTTGAGTACGTAAATGATTGGATATTCATCCATAACTCTAGGAGAAGAATCTTATTAATGTCAAGCAAGTTGGAGGTGGTCAAGATAGGAAGTTTGAATGCTTGGGATAGATAGGTGCTAAGAGATTGAAAGAGTGTTTTAGCATATTTTGCTCTATTATAATTCTCTAACTTATCTTGGATGGATAGGATCAACTAAGGAGACTCTCTAGGATATCCATAAGTGTTATAGATAGTTAGGGAGTAGGAACTTCAATTGGGGACTAGATGATAATGGTTAAAAATACTTGGGGTTATTTTATATGGTGGGACCATTGGGTCAAGTCTTGGTTGGTTTGAATAGTTGGTGGGGTTCAAAGGAATGTTTTAAGGTAATTTGACCATATGAGTGCTCGTTGACCACTTAATGTGTGATTTGACTAATCAAAGCTAATCAATATGCCTAGAATAGATTTAGGGAGTCTTGAGCAATCAATTGGAACAAATAGAAGGGTTTAGGTTCAAAGAATTTAGTGTTAGAATACATGAAAACAAACTTAGCCTAGGTTTGACCACTTCATATGGTTTAATCTAGTCTACTCACCATTAGGTGACTAGGCTAAGGTTTAGAGGTGTTTAAGAGGTGAATTGAATTGAATTTGAATAATGGGGGCTGGCAAATTAATTATATGCAGGGGATTGAATCAAACTAGGTTGGTTTGACCAGTTTTGATTAAGATGACCAAGCTAACCTTTAAGATAGGAATGTGGGCTAGGTGAATAGTATCCTTTCAGAGCTTTCATGAATTTAATTAATTGGGTATAATGGGGTTGAATGGGGTATTGATGGTCAATATAAAGGTTGACCTATAATGAGCTAGTTTAACCTAGCCTTGGTAAGCTGACAGGGTCATCCCCTAGCTTTGGGGACCTAAGGTTAATGAGTTTAGTGAATGAGGATCATAATGTGGAAGTTTAGATAGAGTTTGATGTCAACAAACCTAAGTCAGCTGTGATGTAGTTTACTAGACATGCATAGTGTATAACAAGGTTTTTTCTTAGCTCTTTACTTAACCAGAGCACGATTTATCGTTTAGACTAGTTTAAAGGTGTTCAGATATACTTTAGGAATCTTGAAGTTTAATAGCTAATCTAGGTGACTTAGACTAGTCATCATATTTAAGGCAAGATGTCTTAGGCATGAAAGAGTATATGGTGTCATCCTATGGTTATGAAGGATCAGCTAGGATTCAGTTTAGGGTCTTGGGTTCCCTAGACTGACTTAGTTATGATCCTAAACTAATCTAGTTTGATCATAAAGACTTAAATATATAATTGAACAGACATATATAGATGATTAACAAGTTTAGGCAGAAGACCAAGGGTGGGTTTTCGTGTAGAAATCTTCAGATTAATAGTACTATTTGGATTTTTCAGTTGGATGGCTCCTTTTGCCTCTATTGTTTTTTGTTCGCATGACTTTCTAATGCTAGCTCTTCTGTAATTTTTTTTGAGGTTTTGCCTAAGAATTTAGTTATTTCCTATGGCTTTTACATAATTCTGAATCTGGGGTTGCTTCTTAATATTTCTTGTAGCTTCATTTTCTATTGGTGCTAGTTATATCCTGATCTATCCCCCTCGGCTGCTATTTATTTAGCTGTATCTTCTTCTTTTTTGAATAGTGGTAGTGACATTTGTATTCTGCATTACATTATTAATGAGATCACTTTCATGAATTCTATAGATCCCATTTATCTTTGCTGGTCTTATGTTTGGTTTTGCAGTTTCTCTTGTGTTGTTCTTATTATTTTGATAGGTTCCTTCTAGTATCTTCTTGTAGGTTCCTAATTTTTTTGATCGAGAGATTATGCTTACTGTTTATTAGAGGATCTCTCCTATTTTTTGGGTGTTGGCTTCTTGCCACACTTGTAGAATGTACCTAGGCTAATTTATAATTTTCTTTAGGAGGGTTCTTGAGTATATATATATATATATATATATATATATATATATATATATGCACACTTCATAAGATTCATTTTAAGATTTTATTATTGAGGTCATTGGAAAGAAATTCCCAGGTCATTTAAATGGTCTTTCCATTCATAACTTTTAATGACTAGAACATCAACATAACATTCCACTTTTTGGTGGATAAGTTGGTCAAAAATCTGCATCATTGCTCCCAGTTATGTTTCCCCACTTCTTTTAGTCCAATGGGTATAACCTTATAGCAATAATCTCTTATAGATGTTTAAAATGTCGTATATTTTTATCTTTAGGAGCAATTTTTATTTGATTGTAACTGGATGAGACATCTATAAAGGATAATATTGTATGTGAGGAAGTAGTATCTACCATATGTTTCAGTATGGGAAATGAAAACTCATCTTTAGGGCAGTCTTTATTTAAGTCTCAATAGTCAATGAAGACATAATTCTATCCACTCTTTTTCTTTGCTAGAATAATGTTGGCTAACCATGTTAGATATTTCTCTTCACTAAAAAAGCCAGCTTTAATTAATTTCTTAACTTGAGTAATTACTTTTTGTTCTATTTGAAGTCACATACAGCAAGGTACTTATTTTACATCAACCATGTTAGGTTGTATTTATAGTTTATGGACTACAATATCTGAGATAATCCTGGCATTTCCTCCTAACTCTAAGTAAAATAGTCTTTGAACTCTAAAAGCAACTTTAACATTTTATTTTCTCCATCCTCATTCATTATAAAACTTATAAAGATTAAATGGGAGTCTTCTTCATTGCTTGGTTTAATTTCATTTAATTCAACTACAATTGTAATCTCCTCTTCTAATTTGATGGGTGCATCCCTATCCTAAGAGTCAACTAGTTCATCGAAAATTTCTAAATAAAGTTTGTTAAAAGATTTAACATCCATTGTAAAGCGACTATCAAACTCTTAATTATTGGTTATAACTAAGCAGTATTCATCATCATCATCGAAAGGAAAAAGAGTATAGAAGTTAACGTCTACTTTTGATTTTAGTTTATAAAATTGTGTATTCCATAGATTTTTAAATTATTGAGCTTCACCTCTAGTCTAAGTTGATGCTGTTAATCCTTGCTTAGCAAAAATTATTTACACAAGTGGAGTACAAGTCCAAATCTAGTTCCTCTATTTTTTTTATGAATGGATCATTGAGGAATACATTGGCTTCTAAATTTTTACTAATAGAGGGAAAAAAGGTATTAGCTTTAAATTTTGGATTCAAATTAAGCAGGAGAGACCATAATTGCTAACTCAACTATACCTTTTTGAGATAATGGGATTAAAGTCACATTATCTATCTACTCCTTTAATCTTTCAAAGGAATACTTTTATATAATTTCTTGTTAATCAATTTGGACACTACCCTTATCGTTATCTTCTACTAAGTAAATTTCAAATTGTGTCTGTTCAATAATATTTATATATTTCCCTAGCATATTAATTTTTCTCAAACACGTATGATTCATCTTCTGAACGAGATTTCAACTCAATATGTATTACAAGCATCTTATATTCCATTTATTTTCATTTACTCTTTTCATTTTTACATCCTCTACCTTTCCCTCTAGATTGCTAAGCAATTCTATCACCTCTTTGTGAAGGAGGGGAAAGGAAACAACAAACATCATGTTCAAGTTTAGGATGATTTTTTTTCTTTTTGTTTTTCTTTCCCTTTTTTACTTCTCTTTCTTTTTCTTTTTCTATTTCCTCCATAGCTAGTTTGAAATTTCTAGAGATGACTATCTAAATTTTTGGTAAATAATATGTGTAGTCTTCGCATACACCTACTTTATGAATTAAGAATAGTTATAAATCACCTTTAATATAGTGTGCAACACCCTCACGAGAGTATTTGATACACTGATGTTGGGTGGAAGGCAACTTTTCTATATTCATGAAGCCAGGGTCTACTCAAGAGAGGATTAAAAGATGCCTTTTAATCTATTATGTGAAACTTGGCATCAATTTTAAGAATATTTATTTCTAACGATAAGGTTATAGAGCACAAATCCCTCTCACCTTTTTTATTGAATCCTCACAGCATCATTTTATCGGAGTTAAGTTTTCGAGTATCTACGTTTAGGTAGGTAAGATTACTAAGAGTCATGATGCTGACTGATGCACCTTGATCAACAAAAACATGAGATAACTTATAGTTTTCCATATTTATAAAGATGCATAAAGGGAGATTGTGGTTGACGATTCCTAATAACAAGTCTTCATTTGAGAATATTACTCCCAAAACCATTAAAGTATAAAGCTTCCTCCAGCGAGCTTAATGCTAGCTGAGCCATCTAGATCTCAAGATCAAGAAAAGCTTTGCTTAAAGCCTTTGTAATTTCTTCAGAAAGAACCAAAGAAACATTTATAATCAATTTCACAGGTAGTTTTTTTAGATGAGCTAAGGCATTATAGTCTACTCAGGAATTTCTAGATTAGCATAATCCATTAAATATATTGGCTGAGATTATTTACAGATCTCTAGATTGAGAAAAGCTTTGTTTAAAGCCTCTGTAATTTCTTCAAAAGAGCCAAAGCAACATTTATAATAAGTTTCACAGATAGTTTTTTTAGATGAGCTAAGGCATTATAGTCTACTCTAGGAATTTCTAGATTAGCATAATCTATTAAATATATTGGCTGAGATTGTTTTAAAGCTTCAAGATTATATATGACTTACTTTCCTTTATTTATAGCTAAAGTTTGTGATGGTAAAATTTTATCGGTATGAAGATTTACTTGAACCACCTCTTTAAAGGAAGATCCTAGAGTATTTTTTAGTTGACCAGCATTCTAATAATTATTTACACCATTAATATTATTCCAACTAAAGTTATGGTGGTTCCTCCAACCTAGATTATATATATTTGAATAAGGATTATTTTTTCTTCCAATTAAATTTATAGTTTTAATCCCTTGAGCACTATTCTCACTAAATAGATTAAAATCATGCTCATCCAAATGCATAGTTGATCCTCAAGTAGAGCTAACTCCAGTATTGTCCAACATCATAGATATGGATGTTATATGAGCTATCAAAATTGATAAAGTATCCAACTCATAAGTAATTCCTACTCTCTTAGGATTCTCCAATCAGACGGCTACTAGAATTTGTTTGTTTTTAATTCTTCTATCAAGGCATTAGCCTCTTTTAAAAGCTTTGAGATCAAAGAACCACCAAATAAAACATCAATAATTGACCTAATTGAATCTACAAGCACATTATAAAAGGCCTGAATAACCAACCTATTTGATAAGCATAATAAGGGCACTTTCTATGCATCTCCTTAAATATTTCCTAACTCTTATAAATTGACTCTCCTTCAAACTAGAAAAAAAGTTATATCATTCCTAAGCTTGATAATTTTTGAAGGTGGAAATTCTTAGCTAAAAACTTATGTGCCAACTTATTCCATGCTGTTATACTAAGTATGGTCAAGGAATTCAACCACATCTTAGTTTTGACCATTAGCAAAAATAGAAAAAAATTAATCTTAACAAAATCTTCCCTGACACCATTATACATAGATAGTGTATAGATTTCTAGGAAGCTAGCTAAGTGTAGGTTGGGATCGTCAACATGAGTTCCCCCAAACTGAGAATTTTAAACAATCTAAATAATGGTAAGTTTCAAGTCAAAGTTATTGTCTTAGATAGTAGGTTAGTTGATGCTCTAATGAATTCTATAAACTACATGATTGGCATACTCCCTAAGAGGTCTAGGATGGTCCTTATCAAGATTTGGTTCAGCCATTCCTAATGATACAGTCTTTTTAGATTTTCTAATTTTTTTGTAAGGGTCCATTTAATTTCTAAGTCAAATGGCTACTTATTAGCTCTACTGCACATACACCAATAAATCAAACACTAAATAATAAGAAAAAAATTCAAATAAAACTTTTGACAATAATAAAAATTTTACTTTTTTTCAAAATTTAAAAACAAAAAAAAACAAATACTAGATATAGGTAGAATTAAATATGCAGTCTTTTCAAATAATATAGAAAATAATTACAATAATGCATGTACTTCCTCAACAATGGTGTAATTATAAAGGGGGTATGAGGTGTAATTATGCTTATTATTGGTTGAAATATGCTTAGGTTTTCTTTGATATAAATCCACACTAAAAATATAAGTGTATGTTTGAATCAAGTGATAAAATGATATGAGACAGTGTCGATCCCACAAGGAAGTGTTCTGCTCATATGTAATTTTTATGTTGTCCAAAATGCGAATTACATAGGAACTGTAAATATACTAATAAATAAAGTATTTTGGACTAATTATAAAAAAATCTTCTAAGTTTTCCTAACTGGACTTTCATAAATTAGTTGAATTAGAGAATATGCATCCTTAAATCTTTATCAAGCTTGTAAGGATGTAAATAATGGTTTATGGCCTTATTACAGTTGTTTTATCTCCATTAAACCTAGAACACTAAACATCATATGTCTAAGCATGCATGAATTCCATTCCACTACTACTATTTATTCCAATATACCTTTTTTTTGTTAAAACCCATAGAGGGGCCTACGTGTTAAATAAAAAATAGTTACAAGGTCCTTAAGGGGGACCTTCAGGTCTCTAATGCTTGAATTAGCTACAAACCAAATCAAAAGAAAACCTACGAGCTGAAAGTCCCCACTAAGCCTAAAAACAAAATGACCTAGTAACATTCTAAGGATGTTATAGGCTAGCACCCAAAAAAGAAAGATACTGATGAGAACATGAAGCACAATCTTTCTACAAAAATTAATGGCCACAGCCAGATTCAAATCCACCAAAAATTCAAACTGGCTGCAAGACAAAAGGCTATTGCACAAAATATCATAGCAATATAACTTAGAAGTGCTTAAATTAAAAACAGAATAAAAAGAAGAGATAGTACCAATATAGATTACCCGAGTTAAATACCACCTACAGTTGAGTAAGATATGATCCCACACAGTATTAAAATAGATATTAAGAGCTTTATAACAGAGATCCCAAAAATACTTACCATAATGTAGATGACACAAAAGCAAGAATGTTAAGTAGTCAGACACATCATGCCTATAATCAAGACATACAAATAAGCAATGAATTAAAGAAGGACCATTAATCCTGTCCAAGAAATAATGAACAACAAATAACAACTTAATATTAAAATTCCACAGTTACAGCCAAGCCAAAGTAACCCAGCCCCCCAAGGTATCCACCAAATTAAACTCCCCAACCATAGAGCAGCAAAGCAATAAACCAGTTAAATCACAATACTCCATCCAAGAATACTAATCAACATCGAGCCTAGAAAGAGGCCCAAGCATACAACCAACATGCCATAACAAGCAACCAACCAAGAACTGAAAAAAATAGGCCACGAATTCTAATTCCATGCTGCAAGAGTTTCATAGATAGCATTTAAGTAAGAAATGAAATAATCCTCATACAAAGATCAATCAACACACAAGCCAACATTCTGAATAATATTAACATTCCAAATAGCAAAGATACAGTTGTTGGAGTGAGAAAACCAAACCAAAAAATCAAAAAGATAATATTTGGGTTGGTAAAGCTCAGGAATGTAGGAACTATGTTGTTGTCATGAGTAGAATCAAATTGCCACTCCATTCTCCTCCCAAACGCATGCTTGCACACCCAAAATATGCAAAAGACATTAGAAGTAGAAATAGTATACCTACAAAAGATGTTAAGTTCCTTGATCGCAGTAGCAGTTAAAGAAATTCCATACCATCCACCCAAAAATAGAGAATTCCCAGTAAACTAAATCCAGAGGTCGTTAATCAACAAGAAGTTCCAGCCACACCAACCTTTCCAAATAGACCCCTTACCGTCCATAAAGGCAATACAAATTAACATCAAGACATTGGTATAACTAAACAACCCAATAAAGTAAACCCAGGGAGGAGAAGAGAAGCACAAAAGGTTCAAATCATAATACCAAAGAATCCAATAATAGCTAAAACCCAAACTATTTTTCCCGCTAAGTCTAAATTCCAAAGTAGTAAAATAGGGAAAAAAGTGCGCAGCCTTAGAAATAAAACCAATACATAAATCACACCTAACCACTACCGACCACACATTGTGGAAAGATAAGAAGCAAATAATAAATCCTTGCACAGGAAGAAGAAAGGAGCCATCCCAATGACACACAATGAAGAAAAGATAGAAATTAATTAGACAATGATCATTCCAACCACACCCAACAGCAAGGAAGGGAAATTGCCAAAGAAAAAGCAAGTAACTCCTATTGACACCACACACCAAAAGCCACATAGAAAGGTTCAAGAAGAAAATCATCAAACCCACCAATAAATAAAAGAAGTTATAGAAGCAAAGCAAAAACGCCCATAACAAAACCATGCTAATAAACATGAAAATAAAGGAGACCACAATAATCTAATCTTTCTAAACCTCTAACCTCCCTAGGTAAAGGCAGTTGAGTGAATTCAGTAAAACCTAATAAAGAACAGCCCATTTTAGCAAGGACATCAGCAACAGCATTACCTTCACGCAAAATATGAGTAATCAAATAAGTAATAAAGGAAAGCCAATGTTTAATATTTTTTAACATATAGAAATTATTAGCTTTGACAAAATTATTACCATTAAAATAATGAATCAAGAGCATAAAATCCACTTCAATCCAAATATTAGTAATGCCTAATGAAATACAAAGTTGAATACCATACAAAAGACTCTCAATTTCAACTTTAATAGCATTGTTAATAGTGGAAGGACCCACAAAAGAAACAATCACAAAACCATCAGAATCCCTAATAGTGCCACCACAACCTGCTTCCAAATTTTTTGAGGAGCTGTCAGTGTTAAGCTTTAAACAACCCTCCAAAGGTTTCTTCCAGTAAATCACTCTATCTTTTATCTCAACAGAGTGGGACCAAAAATACAGTCCAAACTCACAAGCAACATGATGATAACCTTTAATGGAATTGGCATTAAGTAAATTAGCAACAAATAATTGATAAATTTTGTTCTTAATTTTAGAAATAATAGTTAAAGCACTCATCCTAATTTCCTCATGTTTAGATTCATTTCTAATGCTCCATAAAAACCAACAAATCAAGACAAGGAGAATATTCCTAACATGACCTTTAGTAGGAATGAACCAATCCCTAAGATGATTGGCAACCGAGCTATACCTAGTAGTAGAAAGCACATTAAACATGTTATCAAAGTGGAACCAAACCTTCATGGCAATCGGACCCTGAATGAACACATGATTCATATTCTCAATATGGTAATAACATTGACATTTGGAAACAAAGTAAAAACCTTTACAAATTAAAATAGAGTCAAAGGGCATATAATTGTGCAAAATTCTCCATAAGAGAAAAGAGTAAGAGGGAGGAATACTAGCATTCCAAAAAGCAGAATAAATCAAATCTTTAGTAAACCTTTGCCTAATGGAATTCCAAACCTGTTTAATAAAAAATTTACCATCATTAGAATGATTAAACAAAATAGAATCCTCATTCTCCAAATGAATAGAGATATTAAGAAATAAAGGTATAATAAATTTAGGCACATTATTAAAAGGTAAAACAATATCCCAATTTCCATTAGTAATGTAATCTTTAACTTTGCAAGCAGACGTAGAGTGAGTGTGTAAAAGATTGTTAATAGAAAAATTACCCAACCAATTATCTTACCAAAAGAATATATTACTAGCTCCAAAACCCCATTGAATGAATTATTTGGCTTCCCACTTAATATCACATAATATTTTCCAATTAAAAGAGTCTCCTCGTTTGAAAGCACAAACCAGAGGATGATTCCCAACACAATACATAAAGACAATGAACTTGGCCAACAAACTCTTCTTAGCTCTAAAGGCAAACCCCAATTTATGAGAAATGGTAGTGACTATATCCTTGAAAGTTTTAAAATCTAATCTCCCCTCATCAATAGCCCCCGAGCAATTAGTCCAAGAACCCCATAAAATAGTTTTTTTGTCATTTTTGGTGCCCCAAAAGAATTTATTAAATAAAATCTCCATTCTATTACAAACATTAAAAGTAGGGCAAATAGTATGAAGCAAATAAATTGGAATGGAATAGAGAACACGTTTAATAAGAACAAGCCTACCACCAAAAGAAAGAAAATTAAAAGCCCACAAAGAAAGTTTTTTTCTGAATAGTGTTAAAGATATCATTAAATAAATGAGAGCACTTTTTGCCCTTGAAAAGAGGGGACCCCAAATAATTCATCAATAAATTTCTTTTAGTTAAACCAAACTTCCTCTCTATACTATTAATTCTGGTAGAAGATATAGAATTAGTAGGGATAAAACTACTTTTAATAGGATTGAAAATCAAACCACTTGCAAGCTAAAACTTCTTGAGAAGGGTAAAAAGAATATGAAGCAATATAAAAGAGCCATTAAAGAAAACAATAAAATCATCAGCAAAGTTCAAATGGGTAATCGAAAAGCCACCAATAGTTCTAAAATGAAGGTTAGGATGCATCCTAAATAAATTGTTAATACCCCTCGATAAGAACTCAATAGCAATAATGAAAAGTGCAGGAGATAAAGGATCCCCTTGTCTAAGACCATGAGAAGACTTGAAATACCCATGGGCCTTACCATTAATCATAACAAAAAAAAGGTAATGCTCAATGCTATTCTTAATCAGAGTAATAAATTGCATACTAAAACCAAACTTCTTTAAAAAAGTATAAAGAAACTCCCATTTAATTATCATAAGCTTTAGCAATATCAACTTTAAAAATAATATTACCACCAATAACCTTAGCCTGTAGATCATGAACTAATTCTTGAGTGAGTAAAACATTATCAAATATCGATCTACCTTTAATGAGCCCCGTTTGTTCCATCAAAATAATTTTAGGAAGAATCAAAGCAAGCCTCCCCATATTAATCTTGGCAATCAGCTTATTAAAGAAAGTACATAAACTAATAGGACGGTAATCTGTCAAAAATTTAATAGCATTAGATTTAGGAATTAAAGCAATAGAAGTAAAAAAAATTTAGGTATAGGATTTCCCATAAAGAAATCCATAATAGCATTAATATGGTCATCTTTAATAATCTCCCAAGTTTTCTGAAAAAATTCAGTAGTGAAGCCATCAAGACCAGCAACAGAATCAGAGTTCATATCTTTCAAAGTACCCCAAATTTCCTTCTCAGAAGGAATTTGAGTCAACAACAAATTTTTATCCTCTGAAATAAGAGAAGGAATAACCAAGAAATCAATGTTTAGGTCAGGACTAAAATCTTTGTTAAAAGCTTCTTCAAAATACTCAATACCAGAAGTATAAATTAAATTAGGGTTTTCAATATTAGAAACATCGGGGGAAATGATCTTATGAATTTGCCTACTCACTTTATTATGATTAGCAAGATTATGAAAAAAGGAAGTATTCTGGTCACCTTCCACAAGGAACTTCGAAGAAGCTTTTTGCCTCCAATAAGCTTCTTCTTTTTCCTGGAGTTTAAATAAAGTCATCTTAGCATCATTTAAAATAGATAAATTCTTAAAAGAAGTGTCCTGCATATAAGCCAAGTCAGCATTGTCAACATCTCTTTTAGCAATCAGAATACTTGTAAAAATATTCTTGAAAATACACTTATTCCACCAAGCAAGCTTTTGTTTAAGGCATTTAAGTTTAAACCAAAGCCGAATCATACCAATAGCATTATCATAAGGGAAAAGGGGAGCTTTCCAGTTAGTTTGAACAATATTTAAAAAAGTGTCATCCAAAAGCCACATGTTTTGGAATCTAAATGGTTGAAAATTATTAACACTATTCCTAGATATACTTAATAACAAAAGAGAATGATCAGAAAGAGTTCTAGTAAAATGATCAATGTGAGTTGATTGGAAAGTAGGGATCCAAGAATTATTAAAAAGAATACAATCGAGCCTCTACCACATAATACCCTTATTCCAAGTGAAAGCATTGCCAAAATAACAAATGTCATGAAGGTTATAATTCATGATCATATCATTAAAGTGCTCCATAGCTTGATAGTTAGGAGGATTACCTCCGACTCTTTCAGAAACATTAGTAATACAGTTAAAATTCCCCCCAACTAACCAAGGGGCATTAACAGAAGAAGAAAAGTCAGTAAGTTGATCCCAAAGAGTTTTCCTACCAAATCTATAGTAAGAAGAACAAACAAAGGAAGCGTAATAGGAGACTTGATTGAAATTAATGTAAGCATGGATCAATTGCGGCAAATCCATGATAATATCTAAAGACATAGAGCATTTCCAAAGTATCCAAATTTTATTCGTATAATTGCCAAAAGAAATATCAAAACCCAATCTAATGCTAACAGAATCTAATTTAACAACAAAAATTAAAGGTTCAATTAAAACAAGAATCTGGATATCATTAATCCTACATAAATTCTTAACTCTTTCCTTTGATAGAGAATAATCCACACCCTTAATATTCCACACAAGATCTTTAACCATTAATAGATTGATTAGATGCTCTAGTGACCCTAGGGGTAAAGCCAGACATATTCTTAGAATTCTTACCCTTCTTTTTTGAGACAGAAGTATAACCTTCTTGATTAATATTAGTTTTGCTAGAAGGAGTAGACATAGAGTTAATATTGGACCCCTGAAGATCAACCTTTGGAGTAGAAGTATCCTGACATGCAATTTCCCCTTCCTCCATATCCCCATCTATCATCTGAATATTTTTAGTAGGGGGATCGGAGCCACTTTCACACTTCTTCTCACTAACTAAGTTGACAACACAATCATTTTGATCATTTTCTTGACAATGTGATATTTCTTTCTCATCCATGTTATTTTCTTCCATTTCTTGGTTCAACAAAGAGCCTGTAGTAAAAAGGATTTGCTCATCCAAAATTTTCTCCCCCCCCCCCCCCTCCCCCATCATTCTCACCCACATCTACTAAAACTTGTCCCTCAATAGAATTCACAAAATTATCTTTGTCTTCTTTATCCGACAAACCTTCACTCCTAATGGAGTTATCTAAAGGGCCAACCTCTATGTCATCCTACAAAGCTTTTGGTTCCTCCATATTAACTTTTTGAACTTTTTCCTTATAAAATGAACTCCACCCACATCTAGTTCTCCATTAATTGGACTAACCACAGTTTTATGGGCCTCTTTTTTTTTTTAAAGTTGGGGATGGGCAACAAAGCAATCATTTATCGAATGACCAAGAACTTTACAATGCAAACAAAAATCTGAAACTATTTCAAAATCAAAATTTTGCAAATACCAAAAATTTTTAGAACCAAGCCAAATGTATTTAGGATGCTTCTTTGTGATATCCAATTCCACAAGAATCCTAGCCACCAAAGATCTCGAACGAGAGGTGGTGGCTTGATCCATTTGAAGGGATCTACCAAAAATAGATCCAAAATCATGAAGGACATGAGAATTAAAAAAATGTAATCGTAAATTCAGAAAAGAGATCCAAATAGGAACAATGGGAGATTCCTCTTCGACATTAAAAAATGGTGTCCATTTCAATAATCTCATTTGATAATTAATAATACAATAAGTTCTTCTAGCAAAAACCCTATTGTAATCAAGATCATTGGATAACTGAATCACCACATGTCTTGGATCAAGCAAACTGATAGAAAAATAACAAAAAAGTTTCAGTTTTCTGAAAAAAATTTGCATTGCGTCAAGATTAGGTCGATGGACCGAGAACTTCCCAACAAGCATAAACTAGTAAGGGATAGCAAGTTTGAGAATATCATCATCAGACATAAGAAAAGTAGGAAAACCTTTTACCATAGATTTCATGAAGGAGAAACTAGGATCCTTCGAGCAGCTAGATCCAGCAAGAACATCCCGAAAGGATCTAGATTTAGAGTCAGAACCATCATTGCTTACAAAACCTTTTGAAGAAGCAATCGGAGCAGTAGGAGGAAAGACCCACGGCCTCGAAAAGCTGAAGATGGAGCATCCGCAATAAAATGAAAAATAAAAAGCCCTAAGGCCAAGAGGCCTTAGAATAGAAAATAAAAAAGAACTCAATGCCCGATCACAAAATGAAAAACAAAATCAACACCAATCTATAGTAGAAACCACGAAAGTGCATAGTAGAGAACCAAGTCACCTTAAAATTGCCAGACAAAAAGAGCCGTTGAAGAGCATGAAAATGATTTTTTGAGTGGTAAGACTAACTGATTATTCCAATATTCCTCTATCAAGGCTATATATCACATTAGGTTTTGATTCTACACATGGCCACTACATAGATTAAATTAAGAGCTGGAGATAATGAAAATAGCCATTAATAATTTAAAGCATAAGAGTCTACATTAGTAATTATTTTTGTTTTCATAACATTAGCCCAAAATTATGAGTTTAGCTAGTCATAGAATAAAAATAGAACAACACAATTTCCATTACTTGCTCAAGAAAGATAGTACAAGTAGAAAAGAGTAACAAGATATTACACAAAATGAAAGATCCCAAATTGAGCCAATAGATGAACACTTCACAAAGTAAATCTCCTCTTATAACTTTGTTCTCTACACTTCTTTCCTCTCTCAATGTTTTCTTACTCACTACAATGTTAGCCGGCCACTCTAAAGTATATACCTTACTTTCCCCTAGCCTCTCCTCTAAGAATTCTCAATCAAAACTATAATACACACTCATAGAAAAATAAAAAATCTTTTTATACTTATTACAAAACAACTTAGGCACCATGGCACTCGACATGGTGGCACCACAATATTACAATATGAACTAGCACATCAATGCTGCTATGTAGCCTACGATGCGGAGCTAGAATGATTTGGCTTAGCTATTGATGAACCAACACTTTGCTTGGTTGATTCGGTGTGTATTCACATTGTTAATTGCTCCATCATGGAACTACAAAAGTTTTGCACAATGATGCTTGATTGTGTAATCTGGTGCTACTGTGTTATATAATTTTGTGCTCTAGTGCTCAAATTATTGAGACTCTTATGCTGTGATGTCCTGTTCTAGAGCTATAACATATTGAAGCACTATGGCACTAACCATTGTTCCACTAGGGAACAAAATTAATTAATATTTTTTTAGAGCTCTATCATTGTAATATCTTGGTCCAGTACTAGAGCATTGATAATGCCATGATGCTAATTATTTGGGTGTAAAGATATAAATAATGGTTTATGGCCCTGTTACAGTTATTTTTTCTCCATGATGTTAATTAATCATTATCGAGCTTCTAAGGATGTAAATAATGGTTTATGGCCTTATTACAGTTGTTTTATCTCCATTGAACCTAGAACATTAAACATCATATGTCTAAGCATGCAAGAGTTCTATTCCACTACTACTATTTATTCCAATATTCTTCTGTCAAGGCAATATATCACATTAGGTTATAATTCTACACATGGTCACTACATAGATTAAATTAAGAGCTGGCGATAATGAAAATAGCCATTAATAATTTAAAGCATAAGAGTCTACTGTAGTAATTATTTTTGTTTCCATAGTATTAGTCCAAAATTATGAGTTTAGCTAGTCATAAAATAAAAATAGAATAACTCAATTTCCATTACTTGCTCAAGAAACATAGTACAAGTAGAAAAGAGTAACAGATATTACACAAAATGAAAGATCCCAAATCGATCCAATAGATGAACCCTTCACAAAGTAAATCTCCTCTTACAACTTTGCTCTCTACACATCTTTCCTCTCTCAATGCTTGCTTACTCACTATAATGTTAGCCAGCCACTCTAAAGCGTATACCTTACTCTCCCCTGGCCTCTCCTCTAAGAATTCTTAATCAAAACTATAGTACACCCTCATAGTAAAAGAAAAAATCTTTTTATACTTATTACAAAATGACTTAGGCATGTGGCACTCAACATGGTGGCACCATAATGTTATAATATGAACTAACACCTCAGTGCTACTATGTAGCCTACAATGTAGAGCTAGAATGATTTGGCATAGCTATTAATGAACCAACACTTTGCTTGGTTGATTCAGTGTGTATTCACATTTTGTTAATTTCTCCATCGTGGAACTATAAAAGTTTTACACAATGATGCTTGATTATGTAATCTGGTGCTACAGTGTTATATAATTCAGCATTCTGGTGCTCAAATTAATGAGACTCCTATGCTATGATGTCCTATTCTAGTGCTATAACATTCTGCTGCACTATGGCACTGACCATTTTTCCACCAAGGAACAAAATTAATTAATATTTTTGTTTAGTGCTCTGGTAGTGTAATATCTTGTTCCAGCGCTAGAGCATTGATAACACCATGATGCTAATTATTTGGGTGCTATGGTGCTAGACCAAAACTTGTGATATTTTCTCCATTTCTTAAGTCTTTCCTGCAAATATAAACTAAAAATAATATTTTTACCAGAATTTAAGATAATAAAATACTATATACTTTTTACTTAATAGTAGTTTAATGTATCAATTGAATGCTACACCAAATAAATTTCTTTTGAACTATCTGAATGGCATTACATTAGTACCCCTGTATTATATAATTAGCTTAGAAATGCATTAGATTATGTTTTTGACTACCCGTGCCATCAAAATTCTTGAATAAATTTATCATAAGTCTTTTAGGAGATGGAACCAAGTGTTATTCCTCTAAGCATGGTTTACCCTTTAGAGAAGATAAAGTACCCTAGGATTATGGTAGAGGCCCTTTAACTTATTCCTCTATCATCTTCTTTATATCAACATGTTGAATAGATTATCATTCAAACTTTTTTTCCTTATCCTCATTTTGTTTAAACACTTCTTTATATTTACTAACATGCATGGTAGATTCTACCAGAAATTATTCTTTTGGGGCTCTAGATAAATAAGATTCTATACTCTATAAAGTGGCCATGGAGACCATGAACTCTACCATCTTCTTTTCCATTTTGGATTTTTCTTCATCTTTTTTACTTAACTGATCTAATACATGTTGAGTTAAGCTCAGTGTACCACCCTCCTTGACCTCCAAAGGTAAAAGATTTTCTTAACCTATACCATTTTCTTTTTTCATAGATGCTCAGGTATCTTCCATGCAGATATTTTGAGAATTTCCTCATCTTGATATATCATTATGGAAATTTTAATGGCCGCCTCTTTATCTAGATTTTTCATACTTTCTTTTGACTCATTCATCATGTCTTCTATCAATTTTCCTAACACAGATTGTGGGTCGACAAATGTATACTCCCTAAGTGGAGAAGATTCAATTGAAGCCTTTTCATTCCTTCTCCTCGACTCCACTGCTACATGATCTTTAGTAGTCATCTATGCAATCAAAGTGGCAACCATATTAGGCAACCAAACCTTCTTCCTATTAGATACCATGGTTGGCTAATTTACAAGCTTCAGCTTCCTTATAGTAGGATAAGAAGATGATTAGCTACCCTCTAAAAGGTGCTATTTACTCTTAAAAATTGATGAACTAAAGAATGATAAGAGACTTTCATTAGATTATTATTCGAATGATAGGATGCAATTGGAGTTAATGGAGTGTAACCTCCAAGGGACAAATTTCCAAACTTAGAAGACTTTAATAGTAAGTGTTTTTATTAATGACTAGCCGATGTGGACGTTACCTTTATATATCTATGCAAATGCATGTGTCAATTAAGTAATAAAGTGATGCTTTTAGAGAGAGAAGCTCCACATTTTTAGAGAGAGAAAGTTGCCAATTTTCAAATTTTCTTCTTGTCATTTTCCATCAGTTTTTTTGGCTGAGGTTACGTTCATGGCGGCAGATGGCCGCCGGCCATCTTCTTATTTAAATTTGTAGGACTCTTCCTTCAACATATTAGATCTGATAAACAAGGTGTTTCAAAGGAATATGGGTGGTATTCGTAATGGTGATGTTCGTGGTTCTGACGTTATGCGTAGACAAAAGTCTAATGGTGGAATAGTCATTTCTAATTTTGTTGATTGTCATCCTAGCCCGATAAAACATGTGGAGGGTAAGGGTAAATAAATTTCTTTGAATTTTGATTGTAAAACCCAACATTTATTGAAAAATTCAAGCTTTTCTCTGGCTAAAACACTAGATCTTAAGGCTTCATCTTCTAGTATAAATATTTTTGTTAATTGGTTCGGACATTCAAATGCAATCCCTGTCCAAGACAGTAAAATAAATGCAAATGTCCTAAATATGGTTAACCAAAATAATCATAATCTTATTGGGATGCCTTTTGGTTCTTTAGGGAAAGCTAATGTGAGTTTTGGCGGTAATGTCGTTCCAGTGCCCGCAGTTTTGCCTGAGAACAAAGCTGCAGATGGCATTGTGGCTAATCCATGGAAAAAAATTTCATATATCAAGTTAAATTTTGATAAGGTTAATGTGGTTCTATCGGAGGATGGGAAAGCTGTAATATTGATTGAAGCTTCTGAAGTTATGAATGCTATGAAACTTGAATTTTCTTTGGTTGCTAAGGTGTTTGGAAGTAAATCACCTTCCCATGTTGTAGCTTGGGATTTGGGACGTCAATGGACTACTTTTGGTCAGTTTCACTTTACAACCCTAGGGTAGGGATGGTATTTGTGCTCTTTCAAGACTATTGAGGTGATGGAAGGTGTTCTAACAGGTGGCCCATGGTTTGTCAATAATCACATTGTTGGAATGGAGAGGCAGACTACTGATTTTTCTCCAAATACTTTGAAAGGTTTGACTTCGCCTATTTGGATTAGAATGCCTCATTTGCCTTTGTAATGTTGGGATATAGATAATGTGGCTTTGATAGCTTCTATGGTAGGAGCTCCTTTGATGATGGATGGGAATATGTTTAATTGGGAGAGGAGGGAATTTGCGAGGGTTTGTGTTCGAGTGGAATTGGACAAACCTCTTCCCTTGTGAGTTTGGGTGGAAGGGATGGCTGGTAGGTTCTTTCACAAAATCAAATATGAAAGAATTTCTTCCTTTTGCTATGACTGTGATTTGATTGGCCATGTTAATAGTGGTTGTGGAAAAAAGAGGGTGGAGGAGAAGAATAAAGGTAATGCTTCAAGTAACCTAGTTGTGGAGGATCAAACTTTGGGAGTACGAGAGCTCGATGCTAAAGAATCCTATGGCACTTGGATTCATGTGAACTATAGAAGGAATAAGAGAGTGAACAATCAAGTGAACGTGAAGAGACGGCCTCTGAACAAGCAAGATGCAGCTGCTGGTGTTCTTAACACTTTATTGGAAAGAGGTCTGGTTAAGGCTGTGAACAAGGAAGGAGAGGTGGTTAGGGAAGACTTTATGTTGAGTAAAGAAGGTGCTTTATCTAGTGCTTGTGGGAATTGTTTGGAGTCTGTTGCTGGACTGCTTTCTCAATCATTTGGTGATTTAGGGAAGATGTTTGTGCTTCCAAGGTAATAAATTCTAATCCAAAGCCCACTACTTTTAGTATGGATAACAAATTACAAATTTTATGTGATCAAATGGAGGAGGATCGAGGCACTGTTACAACCAGGAAGCTTAGTGGAAGCATTGGGAGGATTGAAAACAAAAGTTTTGGTTGTGATATGGAAGTGGAGGAGGGAGAAGTTGTCTTGGGTATTCCTCCTAAGTCGGTTGAGGATGCCTTGGTTCTTCAGGATGTTGAGAAAGGCTCTCATAAAGAATCTGTTGTAGGGGATGAGGCATTGGAATTGGGTATTGATCCTCTGTTTATGTCTGATTATGATGGAGATGTTAATGCCATTGATTGTGGTGAGATTCCGGTTCCTAGCTCTCGCAAGCTAGAACTTATCAAGGAAGGGTTGCCTTCTTCTTCAATTGACAAAGTTGGGAAGGGTTGCTTGCGAACTCAGGTAAGTCCTTCTGGATTACCTGCGAACGTAAGTATTCCCTATCATAAGTCAGATTTTAAGCTACATAAGGAATTGAAATCCTTGGGAAAGGATAATATTATTAACCATGGTAGGAAGGTTGGTAGTAGTTTTAAGGATAGGAAAGGGAGAAATCCCAATTCTTATCAATAATGTCGTCCATTGCTTTTTGGAATTGCAGGGGGGATAGGAAGAGTGTAGCCTCTCACTACTTGAAGGAATTTGTGAAGGAGCATGAAGTGATGTTTATTGGTCTTCTTGAGACTAAGATCTCTTCTTTTGATAGACATGAGTGTGATAGGTTCATTGGTATCAATTGGGATTTTTTCATTCATCCTGCTGATGGATTATCAGGAGGTATTATGGTTTACTGGAGAAAGGACTTGGTTTCTTTTTCTGTCTTATGTGATTCGTCTCAAGTTGTTGGGGGGGAATTAAATTGTGCTACTATAGGGAAGTGGATCATTGCTTCAGCTTATGGCAATAATGACCATTTGAAAAGGAGAACCTTGTGGAGCAATCTCGAAGGGATTTCAAAATTTAATCTCCCTTGTATCATAGGTGACTTTAATTGTATTTTGTCTTAGGAGGATAATAAAGGAGGAAAGAAATTCATTTTGTCTCAGGGAGTGCAAGATATGAGTTATTTTATGAACAATATTGATCTACATGATGTGAGAGTTATTGGACCTAAATTCACATGGTGTAACAATAAGAAAGGTGGTGCTCAGATTCTTGAAAGATTGGATAGGTGTCTTCTAAACTTAGCTGCCTTGGATGTTCTTCAATTGCCAGTAGTGTGTCATCTTCCTCATATAGCTTCTGATCATTGTCCAATTCTCATCAAGCTGCTCTTTTTTGGTTTTCAGAAGAAACATCATTTAAGATTTGAAGATGTTTGGTCTTCATACCCTGCCTCGGCTGCTATTATTTCTAAGGCTTGGGATAAGAGGGTGAATAAAGATGAAGCAACGTCTCTCAATATGAGGTTCAGGAGAGCATTGAATGCTCTCTTTTACTGGAGTAGATCAAAGCATAAGAATTTGACAGAATTGAAAGAGAAGCTGAAGAAGGAGATTTTGAATCTCCAATTTGAAGAAGTTGAATTAGGAGGGCTTATCGAAGATAGACTGCTGTTGCTGCAATCGAAGGTTCACGAGATGAACATTACTCTTGGCTGTCTCAACACTTGGTGGAGGCAGAGAGCTAAAGCTCATTGGTTAACTGATGGAGATTCCAACTCAAAGTATTTTCATACTTTTGCGTCGGGAAGGAGGAATGCTAATTGGATTCATCAGGTTAAAAATAATAATGGGGATTTGGTGGAGGATCAACATCAGATAGAAGGGATCTTTAATGAATATTTTGGAAATAAATGGAAGGAGAGAAATTGCAAGTTGAAGGGATGGCCGAAACATGTTCATGTGCTGGACGAACATGACATAATTTGTCTTCTTGCTGATTTTAAGAAGGAGCTGGATAGGGTGGTTGATTAGTTGGAATCTAATATCTCTCCTGGTATAGATGGTATTTCCTATTATTTCATTAAAACCTATTGGCAAATTATTCGAGAAGAGGTGTGGAAGGCCATTGATCATTTTTTTAGGATAGGTTTTTTGAGTCCTAGTTGGATGGAAACTTTGGTTGTTCTTATCCCTATAGTTGAGAATTCATTGACCCCTTCTAATTACCGACCTATCAGCCTTTATTTGTCGGTTTATAAGTTAGCAGCTAAGTTACTTTTAAAGAGAATGATTTGTATTAATCCTAAGTTGATTTCGGAGGAACAAGTTGCTTTTGTCAAAGGCCGTTCTATTTCTGATCATATTCTCTTAACCCAAGAAGTATGTAACAAGTTCAGATATTCTAAGTCCAGGAAAGATCTTATGGCGATTAAAATTGATATGGAGCAAGCTTATGATAGCATGGGTTGGTCTACTCTTAGACAAGTATTGGAAAATTTTGGTTTCCCACATATGTTTGCTAATCTTCTTCTTTAATGTGTCTCAGACCCAAAATTTTCTATTTTGATTAATGGAAATGAGTCTAGTTGGATTGAAGCCAAGAGTGGGTTTAGGCAAGGTTGTCCCTTGTCATCTTATCTATTCATTCTATGCTCCCAACTCCTGTCAGATGCTATTGCTCAGAGAGGGAGAGCTTTGGGTATTAAAGTGGCGCCTAATGTTGAGATTGTTTATCATCTGTTATATGCTGATGATATTGTTTTGTTTTTGGAAGCAAATGGTAGTAAGGTGAAGAAGGAAAATAATATCTTATTGGAGTATTGTAGGTGGACTGGTCATAAGGTCAACGTTCAGAAATCTTCAATTTTTTTTGGGAGATTAGTCAGGAAGTCTAGAAGGAGGTCTCTTGCCAAGATATTGGGTTTCAAAGTGGTGAAAGAGTTTATGTACCTTGGTGTAAAGATTTCTTTGAAAAGGGAAACAGCTATTGATTATAGTAATCTATTGGGGAAGCCATCTAAGTATTTGAATGTTTGGGGCAATCGTTTCATTTCTCTTGCAGGGAAGGTGCTTCTGGCTAAAACTATCTTTTCTTCCCTCTCTATTTTTCTTGCTACTCATTCTCTGATTTCGATGGGAGTTCTTGATGCTTTGGATGGAATGTGTAGGGACTTTTTATGGAACAAACAAGATGGGAGTAAGGGGCTACATTATGTTTCTTGGGATGTTCTTGGCAGGCCGAGGAGGTTGGGTTGCCAAGGAGTTCACTCCATTGCTTCCAAGGTGGGCTGTCTGCGGAAAAGTTTGCGTGGAATTTAATCTCCAATTATTCTTCTTTTTTATACAGATTTCTAAGAACAAAGTACGGGCATCAGCTCTGGGATTTTCAGTTGAGAAGGTATAGCTCTCCTACAATTAAAATTATTGTTAATGGCTTTAAGTCTTTAAGAAATGTGGTTAGGTGGAGAGTGTATGATGGTGTTTCTATTCACACTTTAAATGATATTTGGTTGTTTGATAAGCCTTTAGCTAAATGGCCAACATTTATGGTAAATTTGGATGATCCCATGCTTCGGCTAGACAGTTTTATTTCCAATGGTGTTTGGGATGAAGGTAAGCTACAGACTTTTTTTTGCCAACAACTGGTGGAGGCTATAAAATAGATTCCTATT
Source organism: Dendrobium chrysotoxum (assembly GCA_019925795.1). Taxonomy (NCBI): domain Eukaryota; kingdom Viridiplantae; phylum Streptophyta; class Magnoliopsida; order Asparagales; family Orchidaceae; genus Dendrobium; species Dendrobium chrysotoxum. Next base: position 44,779,551 of record CM034315.1, read on the forward strand.
ATTCAAGAGGATGGTGGTGATCAGCTGAAGCTTTTGTCTATGTGCTCAGGAGAATCTTGATCTTCTTTGATTTCCTATAGAAGTAGTGGGAATGGTGCTGAAGACTAGTATTGGCGATGGAGAAGAGATTTGAAGCTGATTCCTCGGGTTGACTTGTTTTGGTGGCGTTTAGGCCTTAATGCTATACCTACAAATGAGTTTTTGCTGCATAGGAGGTTAGGTATGAATGCAGGGTGTCCCAGAGGTTGTGAGGCAATGGAAAATGTGGAGCATATAGTGGATAATTGTTTTAAGCTTTTACAAGTTCTTAATGTTCTGCAGAGTTGGGGTGTCTCTATCCCTATTTTCTCCTCTCTTAAAGACTGTTGGTTGTGCTTGAAAAGATTTGCTATTGCTGGCCCTTTCATTGGGAATGTCTAATTCTCTGTTGTATTCTTCAATTGGTTGAGTATGAACAAAGTTACTCAAGGTGGAAAGGAGGACAGCTGCATAGTCATTGCTACTACTGCAGTTTGTATGGCTGTGGCATTCTTCAAAGGAAATTTGTAATACTGGAGTACTAACTAGCTCTTTGAGCTGTCTTCTCTTTGGCACCCTCCTCCTCCCAAATGGATTAAACTTAACATTGATGCGTCTCATGGGAATAATTACATTGCTAGAGTTGGGGGAGTTTTCAGGGATCATCAAGGCTGATTTTTATGTGCCTTTGGAAAGAAATGAGTGCATTGGGATTCTTCTCACTTGGAGCTTTTTGCTATCTTGTCGGCTAAGAGGTTTATTCAAGAATGGATGTATGAGTACAAGGGGATCATCATTAAATGAGACAATAAGAATGTTATTGATTTGGTTAAGAAGATTATGAATAAGCTGCCCGTCAATGCAGGGTATCCGAAGATCCAAGAGTTTTCTTTTCTTGATGGATTTCATCAAGTTTTATTTCATAGTGTGAATAGGACGAGTAATAAGTTAGCCAATTTTGGTGCTAACTATGCTCATTCTTTTGATTTCTTTTTGGATGACTTTAGTAGTAATAATGTTCCTCCTTCTTTTATTTCATTACTCAAGGAGGATTATGATTGTGGAGCAATCCACTGTTAGTTTTTTTTCTTTGATTATTAATAAAATTGCTTCATGCATTCCCTCAAAAAAGATCATGTAATAAAGTGAAGAGAAGAGTGTCGATCCCATAAGAGAAATTATAACCTGTGAAAGCCCCTAATACTATCTACTTTAAGTAGCAAAGTTTAACCTACTGAATCATGGTGAAAGTTGGTGTTATAAACAATTACTACAAATGATAAATAAAAAAGAGAATTCAATTAATATTAAAATGTTCTAAACTTATGATTAAGAATGTTGCAGTGCTTTCCTAGGTAGACCCTTCTAGGATTTATTATAAATCAGAGCATATGTACCCATAGATCTCTGTCAAGCTTATAAGGGTGCAAAGTAAGGCTTTCACCTCACTATAAATATTTTATCTCCATAAACCCCAAAAACCACTTCATCCTATGCCTATGTATGAAAGGTCTCTAATCTAATTCTCCTATTTATTTCATCATTCCTCCATCGAGGCAAAAAATCACAATAAGTTTTAATTTCAAACAAGATCATTACATGAATTAAACTAAGATCAAGAGGGATTAAATCAACATTAAGCATTTCACGTGCTAAAGTCTACATAAGGAATAGCATGCTTCATTCACATCATAAGCCTAAAACAAGTTAATTAGCTAGCCATGAAGAGATTTCACTCAAAATTGTTATCATTATATGAATCACAACAAGATACAAGGGTTTAAGTAAAAAAAAAATATCGCCTAGAGTAGTATTTACTATAAGTTAAATATAGAGATGATACCTAGATCAATTACTATTAAGAAGGGTCACTCTCTACACTAAACTCCACACTCACTTACTATGTTGAATAATAAATAGAGGACAAGTCCTGAATACTTCAAAAAGAAAATTATTTATACTAAGTATAGAAACTACTTAGACACTTTAGCACTCAAATGTTGCCACTATGGCATTATAATAATGAACTAGTTCTTTTGTTTTCTATATTTTAGCTCATATATGGTGTTAGGTTGATTTAACATGATGCTTCACAATGAACCACTTTAACTCTGTCGCCAAAGCACTACATGTGATATGGCATTGTAGTGCTACAACAGTGCTTAGGTATGGAACAAAGATGTTCTATATGACACTCAGGTAGCTGAATTGTTATTGTGGTACTCCAGATATCTACATTAGGGCATTGAATTATTCACAAAATGATAAAATGTTTAGTGTAGCGGCATTTCCAAATGTGGCACTTAGGCGCTACTAACATTATGGTGCTGAAAGATTTGGCATTACAGTATTAAATTAAGTTGTAAAAGTTTGAACCCATAGCATCGCATTGTTCTAGAGCGATGTTACAACATTTATGGTGCTGCGACATTATTAATCGGGGCGTTGTGGTGCTAGGGTAGATTTTGATATTTGTGACTTTTTTCTTGAGATTTTCATCCAAAACATAAGCTAAAACAAATATGTTCACAAGAATTTATAAATAGAACATTAACCTAATTTTCTTTAAAGAAATTCCCCCAGCTTAAGCTTTTGCTTATCCTTAGGCAATGTGATTGCACTTTTGATTAATTCATACTTCTTAATGAAATTACATGTTAAAATAATTCAATATAGGAAAATGCTTCACTACTTTGATGCTAATTATACTAAGTCAAAGGTTGGTAATTATAATTAAAATAATTAGTAATAAACATCCAAATTAATTATTTTCATTAATAACTTTACTAAGCATATCTACTACATGTATATGTGTGATTATTGACTACTTAGTTAGGTTGATTGATTTATCATTTAGATGTTCCGATACTTCAGTTAGCTCAGCAATTCTTTTATAAACATTAATATGTTCTAGGATTCTTACACTTCCCTTGTTTAATTTAGTATTAGGTTCATCATAAATTTTGAGCTTTATCTGGTGCTAATTTTTTAAGTTTCGATACTCATATTATTTTTTATTTTCTAATCTTCTTTTCTTCTATTTCTCTTTTAGTTTTACTTTTTGAATACTTTGTATAAAAGTTTAGTACCTGATTGCTTTATCCACTCAGTAACCTAAGTTAGAGTTAATTAAGGGTTATTATAATGCTTCCAAATTCCATGCTTAATTTATGCATCATTTTTAAATTAATCTAAGCATTACCTTTTCTAAACATATTCAATCAATCTAGAACAAGTAGTCAAGTGCTTTTATGTTATAGTAGTTAAATTTAGTATAAAGTACTAACTTAAATTATTTTATTAGTTGTTGTTATTGTTGTTTAAATTATTAATTGTTGTCCATTGCTCATTCAACTAAGCACCTATAGTTTGGTTTTGAACCAATTATAATTAATTCTAATTTGTAAATTTCATAATGATTAAATGAATATCAAAGACTACAAATGAATAATAAGGAGCAATTAATTCTTGAAGCAGGTATAAATTATAAACAAAAATTAAAACTTAAAGTAAAAAATTATAACAAAGTAGAAAACTACAAAAACATAATAGGGTATAAAATGTCATGTGCATCACATAACAAGGGCCCAAAGCTATTGGAATACAGAACAAACACATAACATCAATACATCCATATTACATTAAGTTATGCTCATTGTAATCATTATTTTCAAACATAACAAGTTTAACCATACAACATTAAAACCAATAAACAATGAGCTATGATAACTATTTTAAACAACTCTAATATCACCATACAAATACAAACATCACTCATCAACTGGCTTTGAGAAACAACATAAAAGCAAATAAAGCATAAAATCAAGAACAAAGAAACAAACATCACCCATCCTCCTCCTCCTCATCATCATCATCGTCATCTCCTACTATCACTATTACTACTCCTACTAGTGGAAATGGTGGTGGGGGATCCTTCCAACATATGGATCAAAAGTGGGGGCTATTAGGAAGAAGTGCTAGTCGACGTTCTTGAACAAGTGGTTACTCCTGGCCATACCAACTAATGCTTCATTGAACTATGAAGCAAATGTGTACTGATGCTACTAAATACCCATTATATAATCCATTTAGTGTATCCCTTATTACTATGACTATAGTTTTCATCATAATATGTGTGCATGCCAGCCATTTGCCTTGAAACCAGCAACCTGATATTCTAATATCCTATGGGTATGAGTCTTGGGCTGAGTGGGCTGATTGGGTTAACTGAGCTAACTGGGCTCCTTTCTTTTATCTATATTTAATTTTTATTTTTTATATAGAGAGAGCATAAATCAGAAATAGCTACTCCTCCCCAAGATCTATTAAAACACTAGTAGATACACATAAAGAATAAACTAAAGAATGGTGAGGCTTATACCTATTAAAGTTGAACCCTTAATCATGTACATCAAAGAGGATTGAATGAGATTTCCTACATCAATAGTATGACCCATCTAAATGGCATAATCAATAGTGTATGGTCTTGGGTCACCTTACTAATATTTGTACTAGGAAAAAAGCAAGAAGATATGAAATAGTGCCAAGCCTTAAACACCTAAGTTAATGTGGATGCAAAAACGTTGATTAGTTTGCCCTCTCTCTCTTTCAAAACTGCCCCATGGTTAGTCCTAATGTAGACACTTAGAATTTCTTGCAGGTTAATGTGAGAGTAGACAAAAGTGGTATACTTGTTAAACTCAAAAGCATAGGTTTTATGTAGTTTTATTATACTCATTTGATCAAATTGAACACACTTACCCTTAATATAGAACCAATTCTTTTGGGCTTCCCTTAAAATCATAACTAAATCCCAAACAACACCCACCATACATACTATATGTTCCTCACAAAGTATATCCTAGCACCTTTGTATGATAGTATAAGCAATGACCCCCCCCCCCCCCCCCCCCCCCCCCAAATGCCCTCAGACTAAGGAAACCTGCTCAGGAATTAACTAATTTTGGCAAAAAAAGTTATGCATACCTCCTATTTATGGCCAATGTATAGATTAAATTAAAAATGGGGGATATTAAAAGCATCCACTAATTCATTAAAGCATAATAATATACATTAGTAATTATTAAGGCTTCATATTATTAGACTAAAACTAGGAGTTTAGCTTGATGTTGAATAAAATTAAAATAAAATAAATTCCATTGACTACTCTAAAAAGAAAGTACAAGGAGGAAAGTGTAAATAGATATCATCAGGATAGTAAAACTTTATTCTCCAAACTCCTTTCTCCTTTAATTTCTTTCTTTCTCAAAATAAGGTTGTCCAACCACTCCAATTACTATATCTTTGTCTCCTCTAACCCCCCTTAAACTTGAATCTAAGATGGCACTACAATTAAGCTCTCAAGTCTCACTAAAAATGAAAGGACTCCCCTCTCAAAAAGACTAAAAAACTATTTATATTGAGTACATAAATAGACTTGCACTGTGGCTCTTGACATGGTGGCAGTGCAGAGTTATAATATGAATTTGCACCTCAAAGCTACTAAGTAGGATATGCTATGGAGCTAGCATGATTCGGCATGGTTATGGGATGAATTTGTGCATCATTTGGCTAATTTAGAATGCCTCTAATTTCAACATGTCACAACCTAACCTAATAAGATTCCTATCGTGTTGAGCTATGATAGGAAAAACATTCCCATGATCAAGTATTAGAATGTTTTAAATTCTCTTCAAAATATCACTTTAAATAAATAAAAGACTATAAAGCTAGTAAAACATTCAAGTACTAAAAATAAGCTCATCCATAAGATGTCTTTCTTTTCATCAAAATGTATCTAAAATATATTACATGGTTACAAAAAGAAGCTACATAATTGAATCATGAACTAGCCATTACAGTACAAAAATTAAAATTGAGAAATACCTATCAACTTCTTTTAAATCCTAAACTACTAATCAACAAGCTCATTTTTGGTACAAGATGATATTACTTAATATGATTTCTGAAGATCTATTGAAGATAATTTTGGATATCACATTATGTCCTGAAGATGGAGAAGATACATTGGAGCTGATGGCTAGTAATTCTAGGAATTCCATTACGTCTTTGGCTTATCAAGAAATAGTTGAACATATGTCTGGGGGCATTAATGTAATCTGGATAAGGAAGCTAAAAGCATCTCCTAAGTAGTCCTTATTTTGGTGGAGATTGATTAATAACTTGATACCAACTTAAAGTTGGCTGAATAATAGAAGACTTTGCAATTCATGGAGGTGTTTGTGGGGTTGCTTGGAGATAAAGGACATAAATCATATTGTTGTACAGTGCACAAAGCTAAAAGAAATTTTTGGTACGTTTGTTAAGTGGGGAATTTACCTTCCTAAGTTTAATAATTTTTCTCATTGTGTGAATAATTTCGAGAAGTTATCTAAAAATAAGCCTAGAGCTGCTAGATTGTATATATTGATGATATACAATAACTAGAAAGTAAGAAATCATTTTACACATGGATGTAAGGAGTGTAGTCTTGTTACTATTACTGCTCGGATACCGGTTGAGTCTATTTATCCGATCATTATTCCAATTTGCAAGAACTGGTAACTAACCAGCATATGCTATCTAAAATTTGGTTTCCCCCACCTACAAATTGGATCTAATTGAATGTGGATGCATCTTAATATTGCTAGAGTCCTAAGGGATCATAAAGGTAGATTTTTAATGGCTTATGGAAAGAAAATAGTGCATTGGGATATCTCTTTGCTAGAGTTAATTTCTATTTTTTACTTCAAAGAGATAATTAAAGATTGGATGATAGAGAATATCAATGTTATCAAACTATTGCACAAGTCGGTATTGAGGAATGGTCAGAATATCAAGCTTCATAATATGAATTTGTCTTTTCTTGATGTCTTTAAAAATGTAAACTTTCAATTTGTTTCTATAGAAAGTAATAGTGTGGTGGATGCTTGTGCCCACGATGCTCTTTTGGGTGATTTTTTTGGGAAGATTTTCTTTTGGATGAACTTACTTCAAGTGTTTGTAACTTGATAAGGAAGGATTGTGATAGAATAGCTATCACTTAGGGTCTTTGTATTTCTTTCTCTTTTCTTCTTTAATGCTATTTGCAAATTCTCAAAAAAAAAAAAAAAAAAAAACAAGCTCATTCCCTTTCTCAAATCCTAAAAATCAAAAGTAATATATAAAGCCATAATGAGCTATAACAGCTCAACAGGCCACACAAATTGATCTAAATTTCCAAATACTTTTATAAAACAATTTTTTAAAATATTTAGAAGTAGTTAAGTGAAGTATAATAAATCAATTTGTTGAGCAAAGTAATAAGCGAATAGTAGTTACCCAATCATTCAAATAATAATACTAAATAGATAAATAAACTGAATTTCATATCAGAGAGTAGTTCATATCACAAAATAGTTCATATCACATTTTTTGATCCTAGATAGAATCTCAAAGGATTATGGCCCCTTACACTCCCTTTGTGCTTATTGCACCAGAACATGTTTGTAGGCACAATAACATGGCATATTTGCCACCAAAACATGTCTTATAGGCACCACATTCCTTGACACATATAGAATTTGAAGGAATTATAGCATTTTATATCTCCTAGCAGCCATAAATTAGTCACAAATATACATATTTTATAACATTATAGCAATTAAAGCTTAATTTGGCATGTGCCAGCATTGCATAGTTTTCTAATGGTAGGGAACAGAAAGTCCTACTATGTAAAAGTTAATTATTTCAAAATTTAACCATAGCAAGGATTGTGTAAAATGTTATTTTAAGACATTAATTATACTACAACACAATTTTTTAGTATCTACATTATCTTTTATTCGATAAAATTTTCATAATTTTCAGAATATTAGATAAAATTTTTCAAAACATATTGAGAATGTCCATAATCTCAGTCACTATGACATATAAAAGTTATGCTGTAAAAGTTTTTTATTGCAAAGTTATTCTCATTTGTTGGTAACAAAAATATAAATTTAATCAAAAAATTTAGAAACTTCATATTTATAAAAATTGAGATTGACATAAAGCAATTTACCTCAATCCTAACAACTTTTCCAATTAGGTTGACAACTAAAAATGGCCTGAAGTAGCTCAAAAATCAACTTTCAGTATTAAAACCTCTCTTTTTCTCTCTTATTTAGCCAGTAGCTCAATCAATAGGAAATAGAATATTAGTTTTAATATATATATATAGTGTTATTAGTGGCCTAATGCTACAGCACTACCACCCAACACTATAGTGTTAGTTCAAAATTTTAATTTTCAGAGCCGAGAGCGCTAAAATGTCTCTATTTGGCACTTGGTACTATAGCAATGTCGGGCACTCGAACACCCATCATTGGGGAGCTCCAATAGTGATATTTCTTAGGTCTTACTAAAATTTTCTCGAGACCCTTAAGACTTATTCTAGAACATTTACAAAAACTTTCATGCACTTAAATGCTCCCAAAGACATGCAAATGGGTTCAAAACTCCAAAGTTCAAAACCTTATCTTTTCTCAATCAGATCAAAATTAGTAGAACCAAATATTGAATATGGAGGTGTCACACAACTTCTCCACCACAATGCTATGAAAGTTAAGCACTACGATGCTTGAATGTGTAACATAGTGCTATAGTATTATACAATTGTGTGCTCTAGTGCTCAAATTCCTAAGACTCTGTTGTTGAAATGTTAATTTCTAGTGCTGTGAGATTATAAAGCATGACAGCATTGACTTTGGCTTCACCTGGGTGCCAAATAAATAAATATTATTCTTGAGCTTTTATATTACGATGACCATTTCTAATATTAGGTTGTTATAGATGTTACAGTGCTGATAGTTTGAGTGTTGTTGTGCTGGTTTGGCCCTTATAAAATTTTCTCCTTTTCCTATGACATTCCTGGAGAACATCAACTAAAGATAAAATTTTCACTACAATTTAAGATAATAAAACACTTCATAATTTTCACTTAACATAAATCATGTTGAAAGTAATAATGCTTTGAACATATGATTATGAATGCTACAGTATTTTTCTAGGTAGACCCATCTATGATTTATTATGAATTAGAGCATATGCATCCTCAGATCTCTATCAAGCTTATAAGGGTGTAATGTAAGGCCTTCACCTGACCATAGCAATTTTATCTCCATAGACCCCAAAAATTTCATCATCTTATGTCTAGATATGAAAGCTTTTCATTCTATTCCTCTTATTTGTTCCATCATTCCTTCATCAAGGCAATAAATCACACTAAGTTTTAAAATTAAACATGGACATCTATAAATTAAATTAAGATCATGAGAGAATGAAAGTAATATTAAGCACTACATTAACTAATGGCTACTTACAGAAAAATATGCTTCACTAACATCATAAGCCTAAAACAAGTCAATTAACCAGCCCCGGAAATGATTTCACATAAAATAGATATTATTAAAGGAACCACAATAAGATACAAGAGTTTATGGAGAAAATATCATCTGGAATAGTGTTTACAATCAATTCCTAATAATAGTTGGTTATGGAATTGATTTCCCTTAAGAACAATTACTATCCACACTAAACTCCACACTCCCTAACTACTTTGTACAATAAATAGACAATTACCCATAATACTTTAAAAAGAAAACCATTTATACTAAGTAAGAACTGACTCAAGCACCACGACGCTCAAGGTGTTGGCATCGTGGAATTAAAATAATGAACTAGTGCTATATTGCTCTATATTTAGGCTCCGCCATGACATTAGGTTGAATCAACTGATGCTTCATATTGACTCTCTCTAACTCCCTCACCATGGTGCTAAAGGCAATTTGGTGCTCTGGTGCTACCATGGAACTTAGGTGTTTAACAAAGAAAAATGATGTGGCTCTCAAGAAAGCAAATTAGCTCTATGATGCTCTAGATATAGGCATCGAGGCATTAACTTATTTATAAAATGATAGAAATTACACAATGATGTCTCCAAAAAAGGCGATATGGTTCTAAATGATTTAGAACTACAATGCTAAATTAAATTATAAAATTTCTAAACTAAAAGCACTATAGTGTTCTAAACATATGAGGGGACATTCATGGTAGTGTTGCATTGTTAGTAGAGGAGTTACATCACTAATGTAGACTTTAACATTTGTGGCTCTTTCTAAGATTTTCTTATCAAACACAAACTAAAATAAAACTTTTTATAAGAATTTTTTTATAAAACATTAACCTCATTTTCACTTAAGAACTCCTTTAGCTTCTATAATGATTTGCAACAACAGCTAGCTTGTTATTTTTACTTTAAAGTGTTCCTTTCTCCTAGTAGGCATAGTGATGAGTGTATTGACCTCATTTTTGTCATTATTTTCCCTCGTGTGCATCCAATTGAGTTAATCGAGCCTCATCGAACTCAACTTGACTCAAATTGGTGTCAATTTAGGTTTGATTTTTGTTAATTTAATTTGGTTGAGACGAGTTGAGCCAAAACTAACCCTGATTGAGATGAATTGGGTTTGATTTGAACTTTATTTCAGGCCAATTGGTTCAGCCTAATTCCAATTGAGGCTTCATTGACTTTCTAAACCCATTTGAATATAGTACTATATGAGGAAATGGAGCCAATGGTCCCAATTTCCCTTGAGATTTAAAATCTGTCATTTCCAGTGCCTTAACTGTGTAATACCCTCATTTTGGAAGGATGTTCAGATGCTTTCTTTATGAAACAAGGTGGATATAACCTATTTCCATGTTCAGAAGGAGCAGAAGATTGTCCCTCGAGCTAAAAAAGTGGATATCTCTTGCCTTTTGCCTTGGTCGGTCCACCTTAGAGAGGGGATTAAAGAGACCCTATGCGAGAAGACTTCGACATTGGCATACTCTCCCCATTCAGCCTGCCTCCCTCAGTCTCTCCCTCTTTCAAACCCTCTTTTGTTCATAGATGCCAGGAGCCAAAGTCTTGATCCTCTCCATCTCTCCTATTTGGAACTAGGGAAACCGATCCAAAGTCCCCTATTTGCTGTCAAGCTTATTCGTTCCTGCCCTTGCTATCGGCCTTCTCGTATACAGGCAACCCCCCACCCAAATTTCCTCTACTTCTCCCTCTCATTTCCTTCTCTTCTTCTTCTTCTTCTTCTTCTTCTTCTTCTTCTTCTTCTTCTTCTTCTTCTTCTTCTTCTTCTTCCTGATCTTCTTTATTTTCTTATTCTTCTTCTTGAGTTTCTTCTTAATTTTCTTCTTCATTCTTTTTCTTCTCCTTCTTCTCCTTCTTCTTCTTCTTCTTCTTCTTCTTCTTCTTCTTCTTCTTTTTCTTCTTCTTATTTTTCTTCTTCTTCTTACAATAACAATCTAAACCATTTAAAAAAAAAGCTCTAAACAAAGCATTGGGATGCTCTTAGGTTTTCATGATGTTGGACTTTTTCTTTACTCATTTGAGTTTTACGTGGAAAGTCATGATGGCACTTGTGTTGAAATGTTACCATGGCGTCTTGCATTTCAAATAAGAATTTTGTTTAAGATCAATTCAATATTACTTTGTAAAAAAGTTTAGTGTTATGAGGGGGGTTTTAATAACACATGCTTTACTCACTCTAGTCTATAGTAGTATAGAGTTGTATTGAGGTTGGAAGGTTTATATCCTTTGTCTCTTCATGCTCGACTGAGAAGTCGGTGATGTGCTTTGAATAGCATCATTATAAAACATATTGCATTTACATTCCATAAATCCAAAATATTTTACCCAAATAATATTTCATTTAATTTGTTTTGATTTAAATTTAGTGATTAAATCTCCACCAAAACTTCTTTTTATTCATAGGGTAATTATTATAATTATAATAGACAGTATTAGTATTTGCAAGTAATCATTCTTCCTTGTGGGATCGATACTCTACTCTATCATTATATTACTTAATTTAGAATGTATACTTGTGTATATTAAGTGGGGTTTTTATAATTTTTACAATAAAGAAAACCTAAGCATTATTTAGGATTGATAGAGCCCTAAATCATTTTCATAATTCTTTAGGTTACTCCACCGCCCCCATCAAGTTTTTGGTATCATTGTCGGGGAAGAATTTATTTTATTTGAAAATTTTACTATATTTATGAATCAATTGCAAAATTATTCCTACTATATTCTTTTATTTTATTTTACTGAATGCATAATTATGGATGCATGCTTAAAAGCCATAGAAAGGAACTTTTGATAGATTTTGATTTGGAAATTATGAGAACCCTTTCCAAAAGTAGAAGCACTAAAAATATTTTGAAAATAATTGACCCTATTCAAGACTTAGATCATTCTAGTCCTCTTAAGGATTTTGCAAACCCTATGGTAGATAGAATTCATTAGAGCATAAATAGACCTAACATCCATGTTAATAACTTTGAATTAAAACATGCAATCATTCAATTGGTATAGAATTCTCAATTTAGGAAAACTCTTATTAAAGATACTAACTTATTTTTAGCAATTTTTTAAGAAATTTTTGTAACATTTAAGTATAATAGTGTTAGTGATGGAACACTTAGATTATTCCCATTTTCTCTATGAGACATGGCAAAAATATGGTTAATTTTTTTACCCCTGGCTCTATTACCATATGGAATGAGTTGGCTAACAAATTCTTAGAAAAGTATTCCCCACCTTCTACGACTGTCAAAACTAGAAATGATATTACTTCTTTTACTTAGTTAGAAGGACAATCTATTTATGAGAGTTAGGAGAGATTCAAGGAGATGCTTAGAATGTGCCCTCACCATGCCTTATGTGATTGGTAGATAATTTAAACTTTTTACAATAGCTTGCTAGGACCCCTTAGAGCAGTAATTGATGTTGCAGCTGGAGGTACTGCAACTCGAGGTTTTTTTATGTCAAAGCCTTTTAATTATACTTATGAATTAATTGAGGAAATGATAATAAATAATTTCCAGTGGCCTACTGATAGGGTAAATCTTAAGAGGTGGTGGGGGTCTATAAAATTATTCCTTATCAATTTTGACAGCTCAAGTTGCTGTTATTTCTAAGAAATTAGATGAATTGAAGTTTAATAGTGATTTTAAGAGATATAGCATCATTGTGCAAAGATGTATAGCTCCGTAATGCTACCCCATAGAATTTGAATAAATATATCATGAAAGGACTAGGAAGGAATCCTTAAAAAATATTTTTCTATAGTTATGAATGCAAATGAATAATCAATCTAAGGCTCTTTAAAAAATTAAAAATCAAATAGGGAAATTGGCTAGGTTGGTTCATTATCAAAACTTGGTAGAATAATGACATAGTATCCAACCCCAAAGTGGCAAAGGTTTTGGAAACCCTTATAAAGAAAAAGACCAACAACATGATAATGATAATATAGAGGAACAACAAGAAAATATGACCCCTTTTAAACAACCTGAACCTTTTAAAGAACCTAAAAAGGTTTATAAAAAAGTTTTTGAGAGACCAATATCCCCTTTCCGTGAGATGTTGATCAAAAGAAATCTTAACAAACTGTTCTCAAAGTTCTTAAAAGTGTTTAAAACTTTAACTATTAATATCCCCTTCTCTAAAGCCTTAGAACAAATGCCCACTTATACTAAATTCATGAAGGATATTTTTAGTAAAAAAGGAAGATTTTTTATTATGAAATAGTTGCATTAACTAAAGAATGTAGTGCCATTTTATAAAATAAAATTCTTGAAATATTTATGGATCTTAGGAGTTTTACCATTCCATTAACTATTGGAGATAAATTATGTGGGAGAGCTTTATGTGACTTAGGATCCGGTATTAACCTCATGCCTCCATCCATCTTTAAGAGGATAGATATAGAAGAGATTCAACCTACTTTTGTTACTCTTTAATTAGCTGATAGATCTTTTACTTACCCAAAAGAAGTAATAGAGAATGTTCTGATCAAGGTTGATAAGTTCATTTTCCCTATTAATTTTATTGATTTATACATGGAAGAAGATTGTGAAATACCTTATATTTTAGGAAGACCTTCCTTATTAATAGGGAAAGCTATGATTGATATTTAAAAAAAGAATTTACTATGAGAGTTCGAGACCTGAAGTTAACAATATAAATTTATAAAATTCCCTCAAGAAAGGAATGAAGATTCCTTTAGGGTGGATTTAGAGGTCGTATCAGCAGAAGATCTCAAGGAAAATTTGTTAGAAGGAGAAGTGATTGAGGAAGAAGAAAATGAGAAAAAAAAAATACACATCTAATGAGCCCATTGAAATAAAATCTAAAGAAGAATGTTGGAACAAAGAACATTTTGAATTGTTAGAAACTTCATCTTTAGTTTAAATAAAACCATCTATTGAAGATGCCCAACTTTAGAACTTAAAGCTTTACCTTGTTATCTTAAGTATGCATATTTGGGAAAAAAATCCACTCTTCCTATAATCATTTCATCTAATATAGAACAACTTTAAGAGACTGAATTGATTAAGGTTTTATGTAACTATAAAAAAGCTTTTGGGTGAACTATAACTGAAATTAAAGGAATTAATCCTCCCATTTGTATGCATAGAATCTTAATGGAAACAAATTATATACCAAAAACCGATCTTCAAAGATTACTTAATCCTTCCATGAAAGATATTATTAAAATAGATATTCTTAAATGGTTAGATACTAGGATTATCTACCCAATTTCTGATAGTGCTTGAGTTAGTCTCATTCATTGTGTTCTTTAGAAGGGAGGATTGACTATTATATCCAATGAACATAATGACTAAATATCCATAAGAATTTTCAAAGGCTGGAGGATTTATATTGACTATAGGAAACTAAATAAGGCAACCAAAAAGATCATTTTCCTTTGCAATTTCTTGATCAAATGCTTGATAGGTTGCCAAGGCATCCATTTTATTACTTTTTAGATGGATATTGTAGTTATCATCAAATTCCTATTGCACCTGAAGGCCAAGAAAATAGTACTTTCACCCATCCCTATGAGACTTTTTCTTTTAGCAGAATGTCTTTTGGTTTATGTATTGCTCATGTTACCTTTCAAAGATGCATGATGTATATCTTTTCAAACTTAATTGAGCAGGGTATTAAAATATTTATGGATGATTTCTCTATAGTTGGCACTACATTTAATTCATGTCTAGAACACTTAACTGTTATTTAAAAAAGATGTGTTGAAACCAATTTAGTGTTAAATTGGAAGAAATGTCAATTCATGGTAACTAAAGGCATTATCTTAAGGCATAAGATATCTAGGAAAGGATTGAAAGTAGACATTAAAAAAATTTAGGTGGTTGAGAAACTTCCTCTATATAATTATATTAAGTGAATTAGATGCTTCTTACAACATGTTGGTTTTTATAAAAGATTTATAAAGCATTTTACTAAAATTTCTAAGCCTTTATGTCATTTCTTAGAGAAAGGTATTTCCATTTATATTTTAAATACTTTAAAGCATCATTTGACTATTGCTTCTATTATTATTACATCTGATTGGTCTTTATCTTTTATAGTTATGTGTGATACCAGTGATGTTGTTTTTGGTGCAATTCTTGGGTAAATGATAGATAAGAAATTCCACGTTATCTTTTATGCTAACAAAACTTAGAATGCTGCACAATATAATTATACAAACACTGAAAAAGAATTGTTATCTTTTTTTTTCTTTTGATAAGTTCAGATCTTATTGATTGGGATCAAGGCTATTATTTACACTAATCATGCTTCCATAAAATATCTTATGGCAAAGAAAGATACCAAACCAAGACTGGTTAGGTGAATTTTGTCATAACAAGAATTTGTTGTAGAAATTTTTTATAGAAAGGGTAATAAAAATCAAATTACTAATCATCTATCTAGACTTGAACAACATGCATTAGTTGATGTTGAAATTAATCAAAATATTCCTTGATGAGCAATTATTTGCTCTCCAGTTAAAAAAATATCCATGGTATACTAACATTATAAATTTCATTGTAAGTGGAACTCTTCCTCATGATTTATCTACATCTCAAAAAAGGAAGTTTATGTGTGATACCAAATATTACTTTTGGGATGAACCCTATTTATTTAAATATTATAATGATCAAATCATAAGATGATGTGTTCCTGATAAGGAAATAAATTCCATTATTAGTGAGTGTCATGACTCAAACTATAGGGGATATTTTGGAGGATTTATAACTGCTTCTAAAATCCTTCAAGATGGATTTTATTGGCCTACCCTATTCAAGGATGTGAAGGAAAATGTAGAATGATGTGATTAGTGCCAAAGGCTAGGCAATATAACTAAAAGAAATGAAATGTTAATGAATTTTATTTTTGAAATAGAAATATTTGATGTTTGGGGAATATATTTTATGGGACCTTTTGTATTTTTGCATAGAAACCAATATATTCTCATTGATATGATTATGTTTCTAAATGGATTGAAGGTGTGATAACCTCTAAAAATAAAGCTCAAATTATAATTAATTTCTTAAGGAAACATATTTTTTCTAGATTTGGGATGCAAAGAGTTTTAATCACTGATGGAGGAATTTATTTTTATAATAAAAGAAAAAAAAACTATCCTTAAGAATTTTAGCATTTTCCATAGGATAGCTACTGCTTACCATACCCAAACTAGTGGGCAAGCTAAAATTACTAAAAGAGAAATAAAGAGGATATTGGAAAATGCTATCAATTTTAATAAAAAAGATTATGCAATTAAATTGGATGATGCATTATAGGCCTATAGAACTGCATTTAAAACTCTAATTGGTATGACACCTTATAAATTAGTTTTTGGGAAAGCTTGTCATCTTTATGTGGAATTAGAGCATAAAGTATTTTTGATAGCCAAAGTATTAAATTAAAATTTTAGAAGTGTTAAAGAGAAAAGACTACTAAAATTGAGTGAATTAGAAAAATTAGAAATGAAGCTTATAAAAAAGATAGAATTTATAAGGAAAGAGTTAAAAAAGGCATGATAAAAACTTCTTAAAAAAGAATTCACTCCTGGTCAGGATGTTTTACTTTTTAATTATATACATAAGTTATTCCCAAGAAATTTAAAATCCAAGTGGTCAGAACTATTCTTTGTCATAAAAATATTTCTTTATGGGACTGTGGAAATACAAGATAAGAAAAGATTACAACTCTTTAAAGTAAATGGGCATAGATTAAAACCTTATTTAGGAAAAGATATTGATCGATTGCAAGAAATAACAAAATTGGCTCATTCTAAAAAGCAATGATTGGTATAGTCTGGCTGGAGACTTAAAACTAAGCACTTCTAAAAGGCAACCCATGTACGTGTTATGCTAGTACATGTTATGTTATGAATATTATGTCATGTTTTGTGTTCAAAATATATTTTATGCTCCTTTTATCATTTTTATGAAATCATGTGCTTGTAGTATATATTTATATATTTTATTTACATATTAACAAATTCCCTTCTTACTTAAATTGTTATTGTCCTCTAATTATTTTTATATTCTAATTATTTATACAAATAATAATTAAAAATTATAAAAAATTAGGATAATAATAAAACCCTAGATCCTAGTTTGAATGATGTTTGTTTATACTTCATAGGTTGGAAAAACTAATAGTTAAATCATTTAGCCACTGGAGCTATTATCCTAATTTGAATTTATAAGCTACACATTTATGAAATTAACTTTTAAAATAATAAGATGAATAATTAGTATTAAAAATTAGATATAAAAAGATTAAAATTTGAAATCATAACTAACTTGAAGATGGATTAGTATTCTCATCATGTCTATACATTAAAATCATTAATATTTTATGAAGGTCTAAAGTAGAAGCTGATATTCAAAATCATTATTTATATACTCCATAAAAGAAAAAGAAAAAGAACTATAAAATTGGTTTCAAAGAAAAGAAAATGAAAAAAAGAATCAAAAGAAAAGATGAGTACATTCAAAAATTAGTATCAGTGAAAGCTTAAGATTGGAAATACAATCTTATATATAAACTAAAAGGATAAGATGGGAGAGCTAATATAAGGGATGGTGAACTAGTGAAAGTCCAATTAACCTACCATCTCATCTATTCGTTAAAACTTAATTATTCACTTCAACAATTAAATGGTAATGATTGAATCAATAACTTATAATTTCAATTTGGGCAATAATTAGAATGATTGATTAGTTTAATTATTAGTATTTTTCAAAACTTAAAGTGTAGCCTTGTTAATTTTTACTAATCCTAGATGCTGATGTATTATCCTATATTTTCTAATTTTATATTATCACTTTTTATTTTTGTTAATCACTTAATCAAAATTACAAAATTTTATTTGCTTGAAGACAAATAAGAGTTTAAGCTGGGGAGTATTTGATGAGTGTAAGTAATGTTATATTTTATATGTTAAATTTACAATGAAACCATGTTATTTTAGTATATTATGCAGGAAAAATACAGGAAAGACATTAAATTTCAAGTATCATCTAGCACTGCAATGTTGGACACTATACCACCGCAACACCCACATTGACACCGTCAGAGCACCCAATATGGACATGGCGGCACCTAGTCTCTATTTAACAGCACCGCAGCATCGAAGGAGTCTATATTATAAGGTCCAGTCTCTATCTATGCAACGCTGCTAAGCTGAGGGGAGTTCCACGTGGATGTTGTAGTGTTCAATCATCAATAGCGCCATAGTGTTATAGCTATAATTGACTAGGGCATTATCTGCCAATGAAGCAATATGTCAATTCATTAAACAACGGGTCCATATTAGGAAGCACTTTAGAGGAAGAAATTCTTCAACATTGCGGTGTTAATTTATTTTATGGGCACCACAGCACAAGTGACTAGATTACCATGGTGCGAGAGTCTATTTTTTATATTTTTTTATAAATAGTCTTTTTTTAATGTTAGTAAGAGAGTTCGGTTACTTAGTTAATTTATGTCTTCTTAATGCTTCTCTAAAATTTTCTTAAGAGTGACAACTAAGAGAATTCAGGGAGCACTAAATCCACTTCAAAAGAGTGTTTGGTAAATATTTGTAGAAGCAATTCTGTAAGTTCAAGGAGGAGTGTATTGGAGTTCATTGAACCCATCCGATGATATCTTTTCTTTCGTACTTTTTTTCTTTTATGTAATTAATAAAAATGAGTTTGCTTCACATGTTCTTCATATGTGTAGTTAATATCAAGTGTAAATGGAATATAGAGTACTATTGAACTCTCTTCATCAATTATTTTTTGATGTTTTCAGTATAATATGTCTTATTTAATGAACATAGTAGCCATATATGTAGTTAATATCAAATGTAATGTGGAGCCTAAGAATAGGAAAGCAAGCACAATCTGATATATTGGATTGGTATAATGCAAGCATAAGCATAGTGCTTGACATATACCAAATTTATAGAGATGAATTATAATGAGAGGGTTTTAGTAGTACATGTTTTACTTACTCTTCTAAGATTTTCATAGGGTGATAGACTATGAGGGTTTAGAGAGGTATTGAGGTTGGAAGGTTTAATATGTCCTTTATCTCTTCATGATAGATTGAGCAGTCGGTGATGCATATGCTTTGAATAGCATCAATATATAAGTGAATCATTAGGAAATATATTGTATTTATATTCATCAATCCAGAATATTTTATCAAAATAGGGTTTTATTTAAATTTTTTTATTTTAAATTAAGTAATTGAATTTTCACCAAAACTTTTTTTTATTAAGTAGGATAATTATTGTAATTATAGTAGATAACACTAGTATTTGTAAGTAAATATTCTTCCTTGTGGGATTGATACCCTACTCTATCACTAGAGTGCTTGATATAGTATATATATTTGCATATATTAAGTGGGGTGTTTATAATTTTTATATCAAGGAAAACTTAAGTATTATTTAGGGATTGATAGAGCCCTAAATCATTTTCATAATTTTTTAGGTTACTCCACCACCCCCATCACCTGCCACAAGTTTCTTTATAAACATCTCTAATTCTACCCTTTTAGTAATCACAGCCATCATACATCAGAGAAATTTTTCCTTTGATTACCCTTAAACTAGTTACGTGACTTCCCAAAACTAATTGTACAGTCACATAGCAATCTTTTCAACAATGATTTAAACTTTCTCTTCCTCTGAAATAAAGAAGGAACTACGGGTTCTCTATAGAACACTGGGTGTCTATAGTTTACAATCCTAATAACATTCTCTTCTTCTATTACAATAAATGGAGGATAGAAGCAACTTCCACCTATTAACCTCATTTCTAGCTACGATCATTTAAACTTTAGAAACCCTATACGACAATCAGCTGAACACCAATAAATCATGAACTACAGTCAATTGCCATAATATACTATCCATTACATTACATTAATCCCTTGACATCAATTACTATTCAAATCATTTCATCTAGAGCTTCATATATCAAAATCATCATCATGGTTCCTTGAGCCAGACACAAACCAATTAAACCCAACTAAGCAATCCCAATCTATCCTAATTGATCAAGCACCCGATTCACCTATAATCAAACTTCAATTTTCTTTTGAACTTTACCAAATCTCTTTAAACTCAGCTCTTAATGAATAGAACATAATTGGTCACCCTAATCCACATAATAGCAGACTTGGCCAACTAAACCCAAATTTGGTCAAAGTAGAATGTTTTGGATCAGATCATTCATTTCATTCAAATTAACCCTTCCAATCCCTCAAGCTCACTCCATTTCATTCCTTGAGTGAACGAAAACCCTATATGAGTTAATTAATGGTGAGTTGATATGGTCAACTCACCAATTTCATTCAAACTTCCTTACACATAAAATCCCTTCATTAAAATATTAATTGCATGGCTTTAAACTCCTTCGACATGACCTAATCAACACTTTAGGACTTCTTAGGGTCTAACTTGGTTAGCTTGGATTGTGTTAATTAGTCAACATGGTCAATTTTATTAAAATGCTTAAATGGTCAAATCTAATCAAACATGGCCAAATTCAAAATTCCCTCCATTATAACCCATGTGGCCTGCTCTAATGGATTTTAGAAGCTTTGTAATTATCCTTTAACCCATTATAATGTATGAATTTAATCCAAATTAGTCCAAATCAACCTAGGGCAGGAAGCAAGGTGACACTTGGAGATAACACCATGAGGAGAGTGGTAGACTCAGATATACTTGGCAACTCAAAAAAATTTCTCATTAAAAATGTGTTACTGGTAAATAGCTTAAAATATAACCTGCTCAGCATAAGCCAGCTCTATGATAAAGGCTTCAGTATCAAATTTTTATCTACCAATTGCATTATAAGCTTAAATGGGAACACTGTACTATAAATAAAAAGAATCAATAATATTTACATACTTAATTTAAGCTGTGTTAAACTTGCTAACTCTCTTTGCCTAAAAACTATTGCAGATGAATCATGGTTATAGAATAGCAGATTGTATTATGCAAGCATGAAAAATCTTAAAATAATCAGCCAAAAAGACTTAGTGAGAGGTATACCTAAACTAGATTTTACTTAGGACCACCTGTGTGATACCTGTCAGTTAGGAAAGTAAGTCAAATCCTCCTTCCACTCAATCAAGGACATTAACACTAGCAAACTTTTAAAAGTCCTTCACATCGATCTCTTTAGACCTGTTAGCACTGTAAGCCTAGGAGGGAAAGTCTTTGGGTAGGTGATTGTTGATGATTACTCAAGGTTTACTTGGGTAAGATTCCTATCTCATAAAAGTGAATGATTCCAAGAATTTAGATCATTCTCCACTTGGATTTAGAGGAAGCTAGGTTATAAAATTCTGATAATTCATGGTGATCATGGTGGAGAGTTTGAAAATAAAAAATTTGAATGTTACTATAACAAGTAAGAGATAAATCATAATTTTTAATCTCTTATGACCCCTTAACAGAACGGGATAGCTGAAAGAAAGAACAAGACCCTGATAGAAACTGCTAGGGTCATGCTAGCTGAATACTCACTTTCGAAATACTTCTAGATAGAAGCGGTGAATACAGCCTGTTATGTTATGAATAAGGTTAATGCTAGATCCAAGTTGAATAAGACACCGTATGAGTGTTTATTCTAAATAATGAGAAATCTTTACTAAGAAATTTTGACCCCAAATCTAATGAAGGAGTGTTCCTAGGCTATTCAAATGTTGGGAAATCTTATAGAGTTTCCAATAAAAGTAAACTGGTGGTAGAGGAGACCACTCATGTTGTATTTGATGAATTTGATAATTCTAGAGGGTATAGAGTAGAAGAAGAAGAGGTTGTATAGATCACCCATGGAGTAGAATCTGTAAATCTTAAGGAAATGGTAAAACCTAAAAAATTCACTGCCAAGAGAATGGAGATATTCTTCAAGTCATCCTAAAGAAGAGATCTTAGGAGACCCATCTAAAGATGTTAGAACTAGGCATGCACTTGGAAAAGAAGTAAACCACTTTGCCTTCATCTCATTGACTGAACCCACCAATATAAATCAAGTCCTATCTGATGAATTCTGGATCCTAGTCATGCAAGAATAATTAAATCAATTTGTGAGGAATGATATTTGGGAATTAGTTGAAAGACCTAAGGACCAAAGTGTTGTTGGAAAAAAATGTGTTTTCAAAAACAAAATGAATGATTCTAATGTAGTGGTGAGCAATAAAGTAAGGTTAGTGGCTATGATATATAACCAGATAGAAGGGATTGACTTTAAAGAAACCTTTGCCCCTGTAGCTAAATCAGAAGAAATTAGGGTGCTACTATCTTTTGCCTGCTTTAAGGGATTCAAATTATACCGAATGGATGTCAAAAATGCCTTTCTAAATGGGGTAATAAAAGAACATGTGTGTGTTGACAACCCCTAGGCTTTAAAAATTCATAATTTTGTAATCATGTGTTCAAATTAAAAAAGGCATTATATGGACTAAAACAAGTACCTAGAACATGGTATGAAAGGCTAAGCACATTCCTACTAGAGAGAATCTTTATTAAGGGGAGCATGGACACTACCCTTTTCTTGAAAAAGGTAGGAGATGAACTACTAATTTTCCAAATTTATGTTGATGATATTCTATTTGGATCCTCTGATAAAAGCCTTTGTGATGAATTTTCAAAAATAATGAGTAAGGAGTTTGAGATGAGTATGATAGGAGAACTGACCTACTTTCTTGGATTTAGTATAAGGCAAAAGGATGATGGAATTTTTCTTAGTCAATCAAAATACATTAAGGATATCCTTTAAAAATATGAAATGGATAAAGCTAAACCAATAAATACTCCCATGAATTCTACTATTTAGCTAGATAAGGATTCAAATGAAAATCAATTGATCAAAAGAAATATAGTGGAATAATTAGATCACTTCTTTAATTGACTGCTAGCAGACTTGATATTATATTTAGAGTTTATCTCTGTGCTAGATATTAGGCTAATCCAAAAAAATCTCACTTGATTGTTATAAAAAGAATCCTTAGATATCTCTTAGGTGTTGCAATCCAGGATCCCAAGCACTTGATTTTGATGATGACAAATAATACTGACAGAATTAATATATTCTTCCTTGAAAATTATAAATATTTATTTTTATCTGTGAGCACTAATATTTTAGGTAAGATACACATCGTTCAAGACTGCTGAAGACTCAAGACTGGGTAGACTAAGATGTGCAAAAAATTGTATTTTTATTTTCTTTATTTTTTTTTATTTTTTGAGTCTGCCACAAAATTATGTATGCAAAATGGGTGACCAAGCACACACACAAGGGGAGAGTTAAATTTTTTAACTAAAATTTAAAGTTTTTAAAACACATCGTACTGTATGATTTTGTATCGTACTGTACGATATGGCATATTAAATCAGGCTTAACAGCTAATTCTGGATGATTAGTTTTGTAAACTAATCATACTATACGATCGTGATCGTACTGTATGATTTATTTCAACCTGAAAACCCTAGCCGCTGGACAGTTTTGGTAAGTTTTTTAAATTTAAATTTTGAACTAATCATACCATACGATTACAATCGTATTGTACAAAAATTTGAAATCTTGCCAAAGTTATCCCCCATAATCAGGCAATTAAATCATGGTTCTTAATTACATTTGATCGTACTATATGATACCAATCATATTGTACGATGAACAGAGATGATTTTATTCATCCCATATATCATACCAGATGAAACCATGATTTTTTGTACTGATCATCTCGGACTATATGTATATCGTACAAGATGATGTTCTAAAAATTTACTAATCGTAAATATAAAGGGTATAGTGTGGGATGATGAATAGAGATGATATCATTCATCCCATAGATCGTACCGTACGAACAGTTGAAAATAAGAGGATTGTCCAGTACAATCTATGGATCGTACTATACGATATTCATAAATTTTGTGAACTGTTCGTCTGCATTCGTACTGGATGAAACTATTTTTGAACTAATCATACTGTAAGATATTGGATCATACTGTACGAATAGAATTATCAAATTAGAATTTTTAGGATTTTTCTGAAGCCTAATTTAAAAAAGACTTTTTATTATTCAATTAGTAGTTATTGAGGCCGTGGTTGACAGAGGAAAAAACTCTTGAGAGAGAACTTATGGAGAGATCTAAGGTTTGTGAGAGGAAGGAGAAGGTGAGCTTGAGCGTGAGGGAGAAGGAGTGTGAGGGGATCACACAGTTGCTCCAAGCTAGCTGCACACTTGCTCCTCCTGTGGCTTCGGTGAGTCTCAAGAAGGTTCTCTAGGAAGAGAGGCTCCAAGGTCAACATCCTCAAGGTACTCTTTCATCTCTAGGAGGGATAAAGAGGAGAAGGTTCACTTCCGTTGCCAAAAGGGTATAGCATCTGGTATTTTGTCGCACCGGGGAAGGTGAAAGTGAGTCTTGTAAAGGCTTCTCCACCTTACTGTGGGAGAAGAAGGAGAATCAAATTTTAGTAGTGCTATTCTCGGAGTGGAGGACTCCGTGGAGTGGATGTAGCTCAAGTGACCGAACCACTATAAAAATTTCTTGTGTGCTTTTTTCATTTTTACTACACTTTATTTTTCATGCTTTTATTTACTGTTTAAATTGCTTCGTGAAAAATCTAATTTTAATTTTGTATTATGAGATTAGCAATTATGTCACAAATATCGTAGTTGTGAATGAATCATTAGCTTCTGCATTCTACTTGTTAAGTTGTTATTTTAAAAAAAAAAAAAATTAGAACTCCTGTTTAGGATTAATTTTTTTAAAAATACCAATTCACACCCCCCCCCCTTCTTGGCGCATCTCATACTTTCATTAAGAATTCAAGACTTAGGAATCAAGTATCTTAGACATAGCACTTTCTTTGAAATTATAGAATATTCTAATTTAGATTTTGTAGTTGATAGAAAAAGTACTTCTAGAATATGTCAATTTATAGAATAGTCTTTAGTCTCCTGGTGCAGTAGAAAACAAAATTCAATTGCCCTGTCCACTACTGAAGCTGAATACATAGCCATAAGAAGTTGTGTGGCCCAAACTCTTTAGTTAAAATAATAAATATTGGATTTAGGATTACCTGTTGGCACCATTTCAATCTTATGTGATAACATTTGTGCCATTTGTTTTTCAAATAATTCAATCCAACACTCCAGGACTAAACACATAGACATAAGGCATCATTTCATTAAGGGCCATATTACCAAAGGAGATAGAGTTATACGATGTAGCCACTAAAAATTAACTTGCTGATATCTTTACAAGACCACTGGCTTTTGAAACCTTTAACACCTTAAAAACTAGATTAGGTGTGATAGATATTCATGCTTGAAATTGATGCTTTATATTTCTACCTTTTTCTATTTTATTTGTATGCTTATTTCTATTTATGAATTTTTGTTTTATGCTTTTAATTTTTTGTTATTTTCCTTTAGTATTTTAAGAATCAGATCACTACTAACTTATGTTGTTAAATTTGTTTTAAAATGACATTTTTGCCTTATTTTTATGTAGAAGCATATAAGTAGTGATTAACTCCTCCAAAATAGTTAAAGAAAGACACATTCATAATTGTTTCTCTTTCTATAACTCCTTTAGTGGTGTATCTCCTTTTTGAATCAAAATCTATTTCAAATTAAATTAGAATTTGAAATAGAGATCTATTTTATCCTTCCTATAGTAATCTATCTCATATGAATAATGTTCAAGTCAATGAATCTCTTTCAAATTTTCTCAATCAAGTTGTTCACATTTATCATATGTACAAGAATCTATTTTGTGGTTTACCCTTCCTTATATAAGAGAGTAAGTTTATCTTCTCTCATATCTGAAAGATAATCTCACAATTGAGAAATTTCTTTTAAAGATTTAGAAAGGAAGCAAGAATGCAAAAATAAAAAGAGGTACAAAATGAGCCTAAAATTAAAAAGATGTGCAATGACTGCTAAATAGTTGTAAGATGAACAAAGTGCATTAAAAATCAAAAGATGTGCAATGTTTGCTAAAAGATGATAAAGAGGCACAAAATGAGCCCACTATGAGTTAGCTTGCCTTTCTTTCAAATCCTTAAAATCTTAGAAGACACCCTATATAAATTAATATCTTCTACACTTGAATTTAAAAATTATGATTTCTAATTAATTACTTTGCAATATTATTCTAGTAGATATTTTGCTGAAATGAAGGATGAAAAGACAACGTTTCTTATCTAATTTCTTTTCTTATTTAAGTTTTTGTTTAAAAAGGATTTTGACTAGTTAGGAATTTGAGCAATGGTTAACAAGATCGATTTTCTAACCTTTCTAAACTTTAGCATTGCCTATTAATTTCATACTAGTTTTTTAAATATAATAATGAGATAAATATATCATCAACTAGGAGCTAATCAATTTAAAAAAACTTTGATTCTGTCTTATGCTTATTTTTGTCATATTTTTTGATCTATTTTTATTATTTTTGAATGATTTTTGTTTTGAACCCTTCATGATTGTCACATTCCATTCTCTAAGTTCTTAAATGTTTATGCATATCATCCAATATAATCCATATCATACTGTATAATCTAAACAAAACACCACTTCTCTAATCACATCACTTCCAATGATTGATATTGATCAATTATTGGTAATCGTACTGTACTAATTTCTCTTTGTACTGTACAATCCATA
This sequence comes from Dendrobium chrysotoxum, assembly GCA_019925795.1. Classification (NCBI taxonomy): domain Eukaryota; kingdom Viridiplantae; phylum Streptophyta; class Magnoliopsida; order Asparagales; family Orchidaceae; genus Dendrobium; species Dendrobium chrysotoxum. The sequence continues at coordinate 44,806,633 of CM034315.1, forward strand.
TGGCAGTAACCATTATATGAATTGAATTCAGCCAGTACAATCTTTAATACCCTATCATATAGTATAATCCACCTGTTCATACTATACGAACAAAAAAGTCAATAGTCGTATAAGCTGACTCTTCGGGATGATCTCCCTATCTCTAATCATTCAGTACAATGTCTTATTATACCTTACGATCAGACAACCTTTTTGACTAATCATCTGGCAAAATAGATTGCCCAGATCATGTAGTACGATCACACATTCATACTGTATGATATTACAAAATTTTATTTAAATAGTAGAATTCATTCAATCTCTTCACACAAACATTTTTCTTACAATTTCATTCCTTGCAATGGTTGGTGGTGGAAAATGTAGTCGCCAAACCCAGGGTGGTTCTTCCACTCGCGGCCCCATCGATGAATGCTTTTTGACAACTTCTGATGAAGAAGCTTACTACAAATTCAAAGAGTCCAAAATCACTCCCTATAGGCTTCTCAACCAACAAGCATTAAACTTTTTGGTAATGAATCTGTTCAACTCCACCGCACTCCAATTCTGTCTCACCTTAGCCTAATCTTTTAATTCTGAAATCCTCTATGAGTTCCTAGCTAATCTAAGAATCAGTGGGGATGCCACTATCATGACCTCTCATGTCTATTGTCAAAATATTAAAATTAGCAAAGAGGACATAGGGATTCAACTACAATTAAACACCCAAGGTAATAGACCACTTGTTATGGCCTTCAGTTCTAATTTTGACTAGAGTGCTGTAAATCTCACCCTTAAAAATACTGCTCTGAACTATCACTAACCCTTAGTTCATACCCTTAATTAAAATGCTACGGTTATCCAGCATATTCTCAAAATATTAATCATCCCTAAAGTTGGAGACCGGATATATGTTACCCCCTTACTTTCCATTGTCACATATTTCATCATGTTAAATAACCAAATGGATGAAGCTCAAATGTTGATCGATTACACCAAAATTTTTACTTCTATTCAACTCACATCCACTAGAAGAAAACAAAACATTACTCTAGGACATGTCATTGGGTACATCCTGGATAAAAAATATAATCTCACATATTCTACTCCTCCTAACAACCACCCAATCTTCTTCACGGATGCCTATTTCTGTATGCTCTTTCATAAGTAACAGGAGCCAAAAGAACTAATGTTTGATGAAGAAGGAGATGCTGCCCCTACAATTGATCTTGCACATGAACGACCTCCTCATCACTACCCACATGAGGAGCTAATTCAACATTTTTTGATAGGCTCAAGACACACCTAAATCAACAACAAGTCCAACATGAAAATGAAATGCATTGGTTCAGAGATCAATTTGACACGATCCACCAGTAGTACTCCTCCATTGAATAGTTCGTCCAATAATTTTCACATCCACAACCACCACTTAATCAAGATCCACCTATGTTTTAGACTTTGTCTTTTTTTTCTATGTTTGTAGTTATTGTGTTTATTTTTCTTTCTTTCAAGTTGTATTAAAAATTTTATGACATTATCATTATTATATAAGTGTTTTTATGTTATATTTTATGCATACTTCTTGTATTTTGTTGATTAGTTTTTTTTCCTCTTTTTTGTGATGTCAAAAGGGGGAGTAGTGTGCTGTTTGCATCCTTTGTTTTAGTGAAACTAGTTTTCTGCTTAATTATTCTAATTTTACTTATGTCTCGTATTTTCCTAAAAATAAAAAAGGAGAAGAATTGTTTTTTTTACTTTACTTTTCTTACTTTCAAATTTAAACAATAATATTTATCATCATCAAAAAGGGGGAGATTGTTGCAAATCTGGGCCCAAGTACTATAATTTTGATGATAATAAATATTATTGATTTCTTATCACTCTTATTATTACATATATATATTGTTGCCCTGCTCACTAAACATTTCAAGTCCACTATTCACATGCAACTTTGATCAGCTCGAGATTGGGTAGAGTAGGGTTACAGTCTATATTTTTAGTCATTTATGTATTTTTTACCTCTCTTGAGTTGAATCATGTAATCTGGTGGATATTCTTGCTGAGTAACCATGTATACATACAAGGGGAGAGAGAAAAATGTAAAGTTAATTTTTTATTTTTTATATTGTACAATCCTAAATCGTACTATACGATTTTAATTCGTACTGTGCGAGTTAAATCAGAGGTTATGCATAGATTTGCAAAGAATACCCTAAGGAGTTCAGTGCTGAATGGAAAGGCCAGAGTAAGAATGAAAGTGAGGGAGGTGTGAGCAAATAAATCAAGTACCAGATATGTCAGGGTCTGTGGGTTCACCATTTTTGAGATAGTGATCCAAGCATCAGAATATCTTTAAAGGCAGCTTGATCAACTGCATCAAGAAAGCGGGGATCGGTATTTCCCCGGGAGGAACTGGTACCGTGTTGCCTTGATCTTTTTCCACCAGCCATGAGGAACATAATTCAAGTAAGGAAAGGGAAGAGTGGAGTGAAAAACTTGGAAGAAAATGGCTATTTAAATAGAAATCATCTAGATTATCCCGTACGATCGCAGAATCATACCGGATTATAGGTGCAATAATGACATCCAAGATGATTGGTCAAAAAGGCAGTCGGATCGTCGAGGATGATAAAAGATAGACGATCGTCCCAAGGAGATAGCTGGATGACTTTTGACAAAAAGGTATCGTCCTGTACGATTATGCGGATCATCCAGCATAATAGGTAATAAATGAATCGGCCGGGGCCAAATTTAAATCATCCAACAACTGCCACATGGATCGTCCAGGACGATAAGGTGGATCGTCAAGGATGATGCATGGATCCTCCAGGATGAAGAGGATCATCCAGGATGATTTGTGGATCGTCCAGGATGATGTGAAGAAAAAGTGAAAAAGATGAGGATGGAGAGGAAAGATCAGGAATCCAAAAAAAATACACAAAAAGGAAAATCCAAAATCACATCAAATAAAAATAGAAATGAGGAAAAATAATATTGAAAATAATAATTTTTTTTTTAAGATCAGCTCCAATAAATCAGAATTTTCCCTTGATTTGTAATCCAAAAACCAATAAGAAGAAGATCGACAATACTAAAATTCAAAAAAGTTATAAAATTGACTTTCGTAACTCCTACCTCAGACACCTTACAGGTTCAAATTCCTTTCAAACAAAAATCGAATTCAAAAGAAAAAAAAATAGATTCGAGAAGAGATCCTTTCAAGCCTCATTCTAGAAAAATATATGATAAAATAGTATTACGAAGTAAGGAATTAGCAATCATGATTTTCAATCTCAAGCTTTTAAAAGTATTAAGTGGCTCATGGATTTTTCTAAGACATATAAAGATCTGAAAGGGAAGAAAGCTTGGTTTGGGCACATTTTTTGCCTCTTTTTCAATTTATTTGGGCGCACTGCGCATCTTTTGATTTTTTATATAGTTTGTGTATTTTTCAATTTGGCAAAATTTTGCATCTTTTCAGCTTTGGGCTCATTTTGTGCCTCTTTTTTAATTTGTTTGGCGCAGTGTGCATCTTTTGTAAGCTTGCTTCCTTTCATAATCGTTAAATAAACTCAGTTGTGAAATTACCTTTCAGATATAAGAGAGGAAAAAATGCACTCTCTATAATAAGGAGGAGTAATTCATAGAACAAAAACCATACATCATATGATAAGTGCAATTACTTGATTAAGAAAATATAATAATTATCCAAAACTTTGAAAATACTATTTATATGAGAAGATTATTATAGGAAGATAAAATAAATCTTTATTTCAAAAACAAATTTTTTAATTTTGAAAAAGATTTTTATCCAAAAGAAATAATACACCATTAAAGGGAGTTAGAGGAAAAGAAACAATCATCAACGTTTCTTCCCTTTAACAGATTCAGAGTAGTTAATCACTGCTTACAAGCTTCCAAACAAGACAAGGCAAAACTCTCAGTCAGAAATCCAGTTTATCAGCAGTAGTGAGCAGTGATCTGATTTTAAAAGGAATAAAATAGTAAATCAAGAATAAGTAGGAAATCGCATAAAAAAATACTCAAATCAAAAAAACACCTGACAATAAAAGGAAATCAGTAGTGAATGAAAATAAAATAAGAAATAGATAATCAAATCAAAAGACTAACAGAAACAAAAGAAAAATAGAAAACACTCAGAAATTATCAGTCATTAGAATCATGCATTTATGTCAATCACACCCAATCTGATCCTCAAAATGCTGAATGAGTCAAAGGCCATTGGTTTAGTAAAGATGTCAGCTAGTTGATTTTCAGTTGCTACATGGTTGTAACTCAATATCCCCTTATGTAACATGGTCCCTAATGAAGTGATGCCTTATATCAACGTGTTTGGTTCTAAAATATTGAATTGGATTCTTAGAAATACAGATAGCACTGGTGTTATCACATAGAACTGAAATTGTGTCAATAGGTAATCCTAAATCCAAAACTTGTTGCTTCAACCAAAGAACTTGGGCCACATAACTTCCTAAGGCAATGTACTCCGTTTCAGCAGTAAAAAGTGCAACTGAGTTCTATTTTCTACTGGACCATGAGACTAAAGACTGTCCAATAAATTGACAAGTTATAGAAGTGCTCTTTCTATCCACTCTATACCTTCTAAAGTCAGAATCAGAATATCCAATAATCTCAAAAGAAGTGTTGTACCTAGGGTACCAGATTCCTAAGTATGGGGACCCTAAAAGAAATCTAAGAATTCTCTTAACAGCAATCAGGAGGGACTCTTTAGGATCAGCTTGAAACCTAGTACGAAGATAAACACTAAATATAATATCAGGTCGGCTAGCAGTTAGGCAAAGTAGTGATCCAATTATTCCCCTAAACTTCTTTTGATCAACAGATTTTCTATTTGAATCCTTATCTAACTAAACATTGGAACTAATGGGAGTATTGATTGGCTTGGCTTTATCTATTTTATATTTCTTCAAGATGTCCTTAGTATTTTAACTGATTCAGAAAGGTTCCATCATCCATTTGCCTAATGCTAAACCCCATAAAATAGGATAATTCTCCCATCATACTCATCTCAAACTCCTAACTCATTATCTTAGAAAAATCATCACATAAATTTTTATCAGAAGATCTAAAAAGTATATCATCAACATAAATCTAGACAATGAGTAGATCATCTCCTAGTTTCCTAAAGGAAAAGGGCGGTGTCTACGCTCCCTTTAACAAACTCTCTTTCTAGTAGGAATGTGCTAAGCCTCTCATACCAAGCTTTGGGTGCCTGTTTCAATCCATATAAGCATTTTTTAATTTATAAACATGATTTAGATATTGAGAACTCTCAAAACCTGTGGGTTGCTCTACAAAGACATCCTCTTTTATTATCCCATTTAAAAAGGCACTCTTGACATACATTTGAAACAGCTTAAATCCCTTATAACAAGCAAAGGCCAGTAGCACTCTAATGCCTTCCAATCTAGCTACAGGGGCAAAGGTCTCCTCAAAATCAATCCCTTCAATTTGATTGTACCCTTAGCCACCAATATTACCTTATTCCTAACCACCACACCAGAATCATTCATCTTATTCTTAAAGACCCACTTGGTTCCCACTACACTTTGATTTCTAGGTCTTTCTACTAACTCCCAAACATCGTTCCTTACAAATTGATTCAATTCCTCTTGCATAGCTAAGATCTAAAACTCATTAGAAAGGGCTTAATTGATGTTAGTGGGTTTAGTCATTGAGATAAAGGCAGAATGGTTCACTTCCTTCCTAAGTTCATGCCTAGTTCTAACACCTTCAGAAAAGTCTCCTAAGATTAGTTCTTTAGGATGACTCGAAGCATATCTCCAATCTCTAGGCAAAGTGTTTTTAGGTTCTACCCTTTCCTCCAAATTTATATTTTTAACTCCTTGGGTAATCTCTCCTACATCTTCTTCTTCCTTAATTCTCGTCCCCTTAGGATCAGATTCATCAAACACCATATGAGTTGTCTCCTCCACCACTAATGTCCTCTTATTAAACACCCACACTAAAATAGCCTAAGAATACTCCTTCATCAGATTTGGGGTCAAATTTTCCTAAGGATGATTTCCCATTATTCAGAATGAAAACCTTATAGCCAAACACATGAAGGTGGGACATGTTTGGAGTTCTACCCTTAATGATCTCATAAGGTGTCTTATTCAGATTTGATCTAACATTCACGCTATTCAGCACATAACAGGCAGTATTCACCGCTTCAGTCCAAAAGTATTTTGGAAGTGAATACTCAGCAAGCATGGCTCTAGCAGCTTCCACTAAGGTCCTGTTCTTCCTTTCAGCTACCACATTCTGCTGAGGGATCCTAGGAGCTAAAAAGTTATGAAAAATCCCTTGCTCCTCACAGAATATTCTAAACCTTATATTTTTAAACTCTCCACCATGATCATTATGAATATTCAAGATCTCATGACCTAACTTCCTCTAAATCCAAGTGGAGAAAGACTTAAATTCATCAAATGACTCAGATTTATGTGATAGAAATTTAATCCAAGTGAACCTCGAGTAATCATCAACAATCATAATCCATAGACTTTCCCGCCTAAGCTGGCACTGCTAATGAGTCCAAACAAATCCATTTGAATGACTTCTAAAGGTCTAGAGGTATTGATATCCTTAATTGAGTGGAAAGAGGAGTGGACTTGCTTCCCTAATTGACAGGCATCACACAGGTGGTCCTTAGTGAACTTAAGCTTTGGGACACCTCTAACTAAGTCCTTTTGCATGTCTCATCTAAGGGTTTTCATATTGGCATGAAATAATCTCTTATGCCACAACCAAGACTCATCAGCAGCAGTTTTTAAGCAAATTGAAACATCAATTTTAAAATAGCTTACATCCAACATGTAGACATTATTGATCCTTTGTCCCTGCAAAACAATTTTGTCATTTAAGCTTATAATGAAGTAAGTGGGAAGGAACTTGATGTTGTATCCTTTATCACAAAGTTGATTGATGCTCAGCAAGTTGTGTTTCAATCCATCTACAAGTAAAACTCTGTCAATAATGAAATTTTGTGAATCACCAATTATACCTGCTCCTACCTTCCTGGTGGTGTTGTCTCCAAGTGTAACCTTACCTCCAGCTCTGGTCTCTAGCAAAATAAACTAATTTGGATCCCTGTCATATGTCTTGAACATCCATTATCCAGGTACCACATGCTCTCACGAGGCCTTTTATGAAAGAACACCTATAAAATCATCAAATATCAGATTTAGGAACCCAAACAGGTTTGTGTTCCTTCTTATGAAAAGAAGAATACAATGCATGTGTGCTGTGCTGTAAAGCATGAAATTTGGGCCTCCACACCCAATGTGTACTACGGTGAACAGTGCAGGTGTTGGAGATGTGTCCTAAAATGCCACAAGAAAAACATCTAACATCAGGAAAAGGGTTAACTAATCTACATGGGTGATAGTGTCTCTTCCTAGGTTTGATTGAAACATGCTTTGATGATTTTGAAATAGATTCTTCAAAAGGTAGAGGTGCATAAAATTGTGCAAAAGTAGGAGGTGTTTCATTTTTCTCAAAAGTAGTAATTTTTACTCTTAAAAATTCATTCTCCTTGTTAAGACTTGCATTTTCAAATTTCAATGCTCCATTACTACTCTCTACTTCACATGCCATGTTGTCTAATTCTTTAAAAGCTTTTTCTAAATCAACATGTAAGATTTTTAATGAATCATGCTTAGTAATCAATTCAGAATACTTTTTGATCAATTTATCAAATTCATCAAGTAAATACATGTGATTGCTATCAAGTGTAGAATGATCTTTAAACAAAATTTCATGCTCTTTTTATAAATTTAGAAATTTTAATTTCAGGCTAGCATGAGTTTTCTTAAGTTTCTATATGATGAATGAATTTTTTTAGAAATATCAAATAACTAGTCATAAGTAAGCTCACATACCTCTTCTTGATCAGACTAACCAGGATGATCATCAGCCATTAGACACAAATTTGTAGTCTCCTCTTCAGCTTCAGTCTCAGAGGAGTCAGATGCAGAATCTGCCCAGAATATCTTTTGAATCTGCTTCTTGTCCTTCCTGAACTTAAGTTTCTCCTCACCCTTCTACTTGCTTGGGTGAGCCTTAAGTGTAAGATAATCAGCCTTTATATGTCCAGGCTTCCTGTATTCAAAACAAACAGTATCATATGAACCTTTAAAATTTTTACTAGACTTACCCTTATTCCACTTCTGAAATTTTTTATATTTCTTCCTTAGAAAGCTTTTAAATTGCCTAGTGATTAAGGCAACATCATCGTTATTAGACCTAGAAGAGTCAGTGTCAGTATCTTTGGCCTTCACCGCCATAATTTTCTCCTTCTTCTCACCTGCATCAAGCTGTCTTTGGTTACCCCTTGCTCGTAAGTAATGAGTGATCCAAGTAAGCTATCAATAAAATAAGTATTCAAATCTTTAGATTCAATAAACACAGTTATCTAAGCATCATATGAAGAAGGCAAACATCAAAAAATTTTGTTCACTCTTTTATAGTTAGTGAGTTCTCTTCCTAAAGCATATAGAGAAGTGATAATTTGAGTGAACCAAGTATACATTTTAGAAATTGATTCACTAGGTTTCATACAAAAGAGTTCATAGTCATGAAGTAAGATATTCAATCTAGATTGCTTAACCTCAGATGTACCTTCATAAGTAATGCACAATCAATCCCAAATTTTCTTTACCAGTTGTACAAGTAGAGACACGAACGTAATCCTCAGATTTTAAGGCACAGAAAAATAGTTCAAACATTTGGCATTCAGTTGGGCTAAGTCTCAATCATCAAAAGTCCATTCAGTGAAAGTTAGTTCAGTTTTAACATTATTAACCATTTTAAAAGGTGCTTCATAGTCATCCTTAACAAGCACCCACATGTAATAATCAATTAATTATAAAAAGGTGGACATGCGAGTTTTCCAAAAATTAAAATGTATGTTATCAAATAATAGTGGTCATGTAATTGAATAACCTTCAGCAGTATTGCGATTACCAAAGTTAGCCATTGATCAAATTCAAAAGTTTTTAAACTTAATTTTTGAATCACGCTTTAATACCACTTGAAAGTTTGATAGGATGTTAAGCCCTTATGAACTAGTCCCGAGGCTAACCAAGAGGGGGGTGAATTGGTAGTTTTAAAAATTTGAGAGCAAAATGATAATTACAAAAATATTTTTAATGTTTTAAAACTTTTACAGTCATGTGATGTTGTGCAAATATTTAATGATAATAGAATAATAAGAACAATCACACAATCACCAACAGAAAATAAGTGTGGAAAGTAATTGAAAAGAACACACCAGATTTTATAGTAGTTCAGTCAACTTGACCTGCGTCCACTCCCTGGAGCCTCTCCTCCGGGTATTACACTAACACAAAGTGACTCTCCTTTTGCTCCCACAGCAAGGCGGAGAAGCTTATACAAGAACTCCTTTCCACCAACCCGATGAGGCAGAGAACCTAAACTCCTTTTGCTTCCTCTTGAAGCAGGCAGAGAACCCGGATCTTCTTGCGAATGATCCCACCAAGAACAACCAGTAAGATAATAGATGACGACTGGAGAAGATGACTCTGATCCTCACTTGGAGTAACCTTTGTGAATCCCTCACAAACTCCCCCTCACAAGATCCTCTCTCTCTCCCAAGCTCTCTCTCTCTCTCTCTCTAGGTTTTCTCTGGTAAGGAAAGTGGCAAAAGATGATTCTTAAAGAAGGGCTCAAAAATTACCCTAAATCTCAACTGGCCGTCAAAGATCATCTAGGATGATTGACAGATCATCCTGTATGATTAGTACAAAATCTTATATTTCAGCCTGGATGATCTGGTTTCTTTAGACGATCAGAAGAAAAGTTTGTTCAGATCATCCTATACGATTCTACGATCATCCTGGATGATTAGTGTAAATTAGGAATTTCATTCAGGGAATAGTTCTATTTGTCTAGGATAACTTAGGTTGGATGATCTAAAAATGACTTGATTATCCAGGATGATATTTATATTGTTCTGTACGATTAGTTCAAAACAGCCAAAATCATCCTGAGCATCGTTCTAATCGGACTGCACAAAATATGCTGTATGATTTAAAATGACTTGATCATTTGGGATGATATCTATATTGTCCCGTATAATTAGCTCAAAAATAGGAATATCATACAAGGATAGTTCTGTTCGGCCAGGTGAAATGCTTTGGACGGTCAAGATTTTAGATGTATCATCCCGTACGATATTGCGATCGTCCAGGATGATATGATTGTATCAATAAGGTATTAATTACTTACCTTAATTACCAGGTTAATTTAGGCATGATTATCAAGGATCGTCTAGGATGATACATGTATCGTCTGGGATGATCAGACCAAATCTCTAAAAATAAAATCTTACTTAACTTGATCTAGCGGCTGAGAATTTCTTATTTGAGCCTATCATTATGTACGATCGATGGATCATCCAGGACGATCTGCTTAATCAAATAGACTTAACTTGGTCACCCTAATTAGGGTTTCTATTTTCACTAGATCATCCAAGATGATGTGAATATCATCCAAGATGATCACAACAAAAAATGAACAGAAACTCTAATTCACTAAAACTCTCCCCCTGAGTGTGTGTGTGCAAGGTTACTTAGTTAGGGCATCAATTACATTAAATTTGACTCAATAAAGATGAAAAGAGTATATTGGACCCAAATTACAAAACAGACTGACTCGATCTTGGGCTGGCTTGAACTTGAAATTGATCCTGCGGACCTAAAAGATTAGACAATCAACCCGAAACAGAAATATTTACAATCATCAAAATCATAGTCCTTGAAACCCAGATTTGCAACATTATAGGTTCACTTTTATATCTTCCTACTAGTAGGCTTGATATTATATTTATTGTATATTTATGTGTAAGATTTCAAGCTAATCTTATGTAATCACCCTAAATAACAATTAAGCAAATATTTTGCTATTTGATAGGAACTCCTAGGTTAGGCTTATGATATCCCAAAATTTATTATCATGTAATTTAGTTGCATATTATAATGCAGGCTATGCTGGTTATAAATTTCATAAAAAAAGTACATCTAGAACCTATCAATTTTTAGGATCATCACTTATTTCTTGGTCTTCTAGAAAATAAAATTATGTAGCTTTATCCACTGCTAAAACTGAGTACATAGCTGTAGGTAACTATGTTACTCAAGCTCTATGGCTAAAGCAATAAAGATTTTAGAGTTAAGCTTAAAAATATTCTTATTAAATGTGACAACATAAGTGCTATTAGTTTAACAAAAAAATTTTATACAATACTCATGAACCAAACACATAAATATTAGATATCATTTTATTAGAGATCATGTTAATAAGGGTGATGTGGATATAGATTTTGTATAACCAGATTCTCAAATAGTTAATATTTTTGCAAAATAATTAGCTGAAGAGAGATTTTGTATGTTAAGATGTATGCTTGGGATGATAGATCCTAATATTTAAACTTCTTATATATTTTTATTATTCTTTGTAATGTTGTTAAGAGGAAAGAAGAATTATATGTTAGTCATAATTCTTCTCACATGCATATATTTAGGGGGAGAATTATTTTTTAGCAATAACATTAAAAAATATTACTTAATTATTATATATTTATTTCCTTAATTCTTAAAATTTATGATAAAAGATCAATTTGTACCTTTGTTATAACTATATCCAACAGAAATTTATCATCATTAAAAAAGGAGAGATTTTTGATATTATCTACCTCATGACCTATTCTAATGATTTTGATGATAATAAATATATGCTTAAATATTCTAATTTGTGTGCTAAGTATTTTAGGTGTAATAGTTTGATTGATGTACATGATAATTATATATATGAGATGTACATTACCCAACTCAAGTTCAATCTAATATTGAGCTAAAAGAACTCAAGATGGACCAAGATGGATAGCTTGAAGGTTTTTATGTTATAATAAGAATTTCTTAGAGGTCCATTGATATTTACTTGTATAGTTTGATTTACTCACAATCTAAATATCTATTAAAATGATTTACATATTATTAACAAATGATAATAAGCTTGATGTAAAAATCTATAAGATTTTTTTATTAAATAAAATTTATATGCCTCGCAGAATATGTAAATGTATGTAAATTTTATCAAATATGAAAAGATATTTAATTAAGAAAATTAAAAGTAATAAGCATGTATGGAAAAAATTTTATTATGTGTTTATTTTGAATTGAACTTGTTTCATATAAATTTACTGATATATAATTAAATTTATCTAAATTACATAATATTACTGTATGAATATTTAAAATATCTTTAAATACATTAAAATATACATAAGCTATTATTTTGATGTATATGATATTATTTTGATTGGACTATTGCTTAATTTTTATTTCCTTAGATTCTTTGGATTCTGTAGATAAAACTTCATAGGTTACATGACCCACTTTTAAACAACATTAAATTTATAATAATTTTCTAAATATTATCCAACTGTTATGTTATATGTTGGGAGGCCGTTTTTGCCTTATTTTCTATGTGAAGACTTTTTAACTTTTCCATGTGACTAGCCATTTAATAGCCATTTAGAACTTATATTTATTTAATATAAATGAATTATTTATCAAATATTATATAATTAGTTGATAAAATAATGTTAGATTATTAGTTCTAATCAAAATTGGCTTTACATGCCCTTTCCCTTTAAATACCCCGCTTGCTCTTCTTGTGAGGGCTGTTCAAAACATAAAACTTCAACATTTTCATTATTCCTCTTTCCTTCTTTACATACTAAATCTTGAGTGGAGAAACTTTGATCTTCATTCCAAGAGCTCTTTACATTTGCAAGATCAAATTCTTAGTTTGAAAGCTTCAACACACTAAATCGTGTAATATCTCAAGAGTTCTTGAGTTTGTTTTCTTTCTCTAAATATTTACTTGCTATTTTTTTAATTTTACCATTTTTTTAAACAATTATTATTTGGTGAAATACTAATTGAGAATCATCTATTAAGCTTTCTATGTTAAATCTCATAAATACATAAAGATAGAATTCTTTTTTTTGGCATATAGTTTTCTTTCAAATCTAACTCATTTTTAAAAGTATTATATGATTTGAGCAGTTATATTTTAAATCAGCAAGAAAAATATTTTTATTTAAAATATTATTCAAATTTATATCAAGATATAAATCTATCTTAAAGTGAGCAAATTTAATATTCAATTTGCAAGTAGTGAGATAATTAAAATTAAATTATAAAAATTAGGTCAAATATTTTGTTTATTTTATTACAAGATAATTTGAGCTTATATTATTTACATCAAATTATATATTTTTTCTTAATCTAATTCATTTAGTATAGTGAAATTTAAATTATAATTAGATTGAGTTGTACTCACCTATATAAGAGAGTACTTAGGTTGTAAACAACTTTTTTGGTTTAAAGAAGTGAGGTTTGAAAGGCAAACCTGGGATTAGTAAATTCTAGCCCAAGAGTTAGCCAATCTGGAAGTAGGCCGGATTGAAATACGGGTTAAGCGATATAAAAATATTGTGCCATTTTTTTTACATCTATTTTTCTTTATTAATTTCATAAAAAATTATGTAAATATTTATTCTTTGCAAAATAGCATCAAAATTATTTTAATTATCTTTTTTAATTAAAAATTTTTTAAACCCCAATTCACCCCCCCCCCCCCTTCTTTGGGTGAATTAGAAAGAATCTCTAGGAAAATTTGATAGCAAATCAAATGATGATATTTTCTTAAGTTATTCAACTTTTGGAAGGGCATATAGAGTTCTCAATAAGAGGAATTTGATTGTAGAATAATGAGTTCATGTTATATTTAATGAAAAGTTTGTTAATTCTATTAAAATTGATGCTATTAAAGATGACTTGGATGATTTTAAGAAGATAAGTTTGGAAAAAAAGGATATTGATTCTTTTCCTAAGGAAAGAAACTATTATAAGAATCATCCTAAGGAATTAATTATTGGAGATACATCCCAAGGAATTGTGGCTACACGACATCATAGTGATGTTATAAATTATTTAATTTTTTATCTAAATTTAAGCCTAAGAATGTTGATGAAGCTCTGAAAGATAAATTTTGGCTCATTTATAGACAAAGAATTGAATTAGTTTGTTAAAAATAATGTGTGGAAATTAGTCCTCAGAACACATAATTAGAATGTAATTGGAAAAAAAATGGGTCTATGGGAATAAGTTAGATGACTCAAATGTATTTTTAGAAGTAAGGCTAGGCTAGTTGATAAGGTGTGGGCTCCAAAAATTCCATATGAGTGTATTCCTGGCCTCTCCTCTGTCATCGGTCTATTTTCTTTATTTGATGATGATGACGGCAAAGAGTTTTAACGAGATTAGGTTCCGGGTGAATTTTTAGAAGGCAGATTAGGTTTGTAGATAAGACACTACCCAGAGATTTCGCCCTCATTTTGTGAGGACTTTATGATCTGAGTTCTGGTTTCCTATAGGCGCAAGCCCCTATAGTTAATTACCCCTCCTGATAACAAGAGAGAACTTTCGATTAAGACTAGTTATTAAAGCGATCATATAGGTTATGAACCTATTGTATAATAGCAACAATTTTAGGGTTTGAATTTGAGATTTGAATTTATCATCATGATTTAGAAATTATCACCACGAATTTAAAATTAGTGGTGGGGGGAATAAAGACGAGCCCGATCAAGATCCCATGGTTTCGCCGTCCCGGGCTGTCATGATCCCTGGTCTACTTAGTCAGAGGAGGTAGTCGACCCAACCTTACATAAGGTACCTTATCGACAGCCATGGGTTGCTTCGTCCAAGAATACCTTGTAGACCTGGGTTGGTGTTTGTCTAAGGGGATATATATGAATCCACCTTAGCTGACAGAGGGCTTTGTGCCTATCAGATATACCCTATGATTCACAACTCAAGGGTTTGACGCCGTTAGGGAACATACGGGCTTTGGCCGTGATCGTAATATAATGGTGCCATTTTGCGACAAAACCACCCGATCAGAGGGCACGTGCCACGTCCCTGCTGGCAAGAGACTATTTGAGGATGAATCATAGTGATACACCCGACACGCATTCGCTCTTTGTGAGCTGAGGTTAATTTCAAATTTATCACCCCCAACAAACGGTTGCGGGAGGTGGATGGTTTTTTAGTTTTAAATTGTTAAGTGATAGATTTCATTTCAGAGATTTAGAATTTTATTTGATTTGAGATTTGACCCCTCCGGTTGAGATTTTCTATCAACACGGCCATCATCGGGCTGACTTTAGAGTCACTTATTATTTTCGTAGGTATTTGGGAGGAATTTTATGATTCAAGTCAGGTCAACTCCGGTCCCTTTCGTGGAGGAGGATAGACTTGAATATTTGACCCACGCAGCATTCTCGAATCATTAGATTTGGGACTTAGATGTGACGATTGGAGCACATGCGGGTTGTAGCATTTGACCCTGCGCAACATTCTTGGACGTTAGCATTTGTAATTTTACATATTGACCGGAGCACATGCAGGGGTTTGTTGTACTTTAATTTAAGGGATCATATTTAATACATAAGAGAAGATTTTAAAATATTTAAATATGATCAATTCGTGCAAGTGATTTTATTTAGAAGATGCCCGAAATTTCTTTTAAGGGCCTATGAACGCCTTCTGTCCGCTCATACACGTGTTGCGGATCAGGTGGCATTTGAGTGCATTAGCTTTTAGCTATATACATAAAAGATATTATTTAGTTTTGTCTCCTTTAAGTGTCATTTAACATAACTCGCCGAGGATATTTGTCTAATTGGTGCTAGGAGATCGTGCTCATGTTCGTAGGAGAATTATCTTGCTTGCTACAAGTTCCCCTATTCTCTCCCTATGTGGTCTAATTTGTTTGATACAAGCCCCTTGTTCATGCTCAAAGAGTTGTTAGAGAGCTGCTCAGCTGGAGAGCTTTTTAGAGAGCTTTGAGATTGTTTATTGGAGAGAGTTTCATTATTTGGGGAGCTTTGGAGACCCGCCTTCGTCATCAGTAATCTTATTTTAGAAATCCCCTTCCTATTAACTTGGCAAGTGCAAAATTTCATCTTCATCATTAGTATGAGAATCATCATGTTCTTCCTGTGTATATCATTTCTCACGATTATTCAACTACTTTCATTAGAATCCTCAAATACAAGACTCTAAAGAATCTCCTTAAACTTAGTCTCACTCTCATTGCAATAGGTCTAAGGTTTGTAAGCCTTATGAGTAGTTTAGTGTATTTGAGTCAAAAGGGACATTCTTAAAAAAATTGGAGATATCATTATGATCTTGGTTAAGTTGCTCAAATTAACCATTCAATTTGTTAAATTTAATAAATCAATGGATTGAACACTTACTTTATCTTAATTAGAATTAATCAATTTAATTAAAATTATTAATTCTAATTTAAATTAATCAGCTGAATGTTCCTCCAATTTTTCAAAATTCGTATAAGTCCAAAAATCTTCTAAGTCCCAAATATTTGAGAAAATTTTGGCAGCCTTCCGGCGTCCCCTCCCCGGCGCCGGGAGGTAAGGAGGGCATTTGCCCTTTCAAATACGCCCGGCCGGAAAGATAGTCAACGGCCGGGGGCTTCAGGGCGTTGTAAGCCCGGGATTGATCTTCAGAAGCTTTGGTTGACGACGAATGGTTGCAGACGATTGTCGATTGCCGGTGATTTGTTGCCGATCCCTTTTTTTATCATTTAATTTACAAATTAATTAATATTTTAATTATTTTTAAATTAAATAATCAATTAAGCACTTTCCAATTTTCTCCAAAATTTTGGTTAAGTCCCGAATTTTTGAGGAAATTTCGGCAGCCTTCCGGCGTCCCCTCCCCGGCGCCGGGAGGTAAGGAGGGCATTTGCCCTTTCAAATCCGCCTGGCCAAAAAGATAGTCAACGGCCAGGGGCTTCAGGGCGTTGTCGGGCCCGGGATTGATCGTCGGAAGGTACTTGTGACGATTGTTGGTTGCATATCGTAGTTGTCGACGAATAGTTGAATATCCCCTTTCCCCCCTTTTTTTATTTTATTTTAATATAATAATAATAATAATAATATATTTTTTATAGTATAACTCAATATAATATAATATAATATATATTATTATTATATAAAAATAATGATAATATATATTATAATATAAAATGTATATTATAATATAATATATATATTATTATATATATAATATATATTATTATTATATATAATAATATATCAATTATATAGAAAGAGGGAGGCGGGACAGAGCGGGGACGAACGCCAGGCTAGGGCTCGGAGGTCGCGGGCGCCAGGTTTGCCGGCGGCGTCGGTTCAGGCGGGAGATCGGCGGGCTTCGGGTCGGCCGGAGACGGAGGGTCCCTGGTTGGCGTCCTTGGCGAGGGCAGTAGTCGGAGGTGGAGATGGAGGCTGGTTGGACTAGAGGTAGGGAGGTACAGTAGCCTTTGGCGGCTTGCTCGACTGCAGCAGAGTCGATGTCGGAGGTCAGGCGGCCAGAGTTGGATCCAACCGGTAGCTTCAGTGTCGGACCGGCAAGTTCGACGATGCAGGCTGGAGCAGACGAAGTCGACATCTGAGAGATCGAGAGGTAAGCTCTGAAAACTTCCTTGCGTGCCTCTGGATTCCTCCGTTTCTGTGTGTCTGAGCATGCGAACGAGAGAGGGCGAGTATTTTGTGTCGTGAGAGATCGTGGGTGAGGTTGATTTGCGATGTAGGATCGTGGGCTTGCGTGCCTGGTTTCGGTTGGCTGGCCGTTAGGGGTCAACAAATGCCCCCCAACAAATATAATTTGCGCCTTGTAGCAGATCATATTTGTTGTAAGTTATTTGACCCTATAGATCTCTAAAATTTGATTTTAGATGTCACGTAGTGGGTCTTTTAGATATCCCCAATTTATCTTCTTGATTTGTCAGGAATTAACATTTTCTTCTGCCCTAGCTTTATACTTTTACGGGCTTAATGAAGAATCCATATCGGTGACCTAGACTCTTTAGATTTGTATTAGGTCAGTGGCAAATAGTCATCAGTCCAGGACGTTATACATGATAGACTTTGATGATAACAATGTTCCCTTAGTTCAGCATATGTCTTTATGAGAACTGCGGGATGGCTTCTTCGGTCCTAAGCTTTATGCTTTATCGGATATGTCGAAGAAAAGAAGCTCCTTCGATCTTAGCTTTGTGCTTGACAGATTTATTGATGGATAATACCTTTAACTTGATAACAATTTTCGTTGTGGCTTGGTGCCTTTTGGTTGATTGAGAATCTTCTTCTGGACTTTGCCTCAATCCACTTATAAGTTGAGAAAATCTTCTGAATCTGAATTACTTTGATTTGTATCAAACTTGATAGTATTTGTCATCGGGCTAACAAGACAGGTGCTTTCCTACTACGGCCTCTTATCATGGCTTGTTGAGTAGGTAAAGCTGTCAGTGGCTCGGCTGCATATAGGCTTGTTGAGACTAATATTATGCATGTTTAAGCACTGGACTTACACTACAACAGCTTGTACTTGTTGAATTTGATTTGTTGAGTTATCAGACCAAAAGTCTCTTAATTTGAACTTCAAGATTTTAGCAACTTTGAAGATGCATCTTCAACTTTTGTGATGATCGTATATTTATTTGCTTGAAAGAACCACATTCTGCCCTGTATTTATACAGTAATAGCATTCTAAATAATTTTAAATATTTATTTGGGGATCAATGTTAACCCAAATAAATATTTAAAATGCCCCTTGTCTTGAAGGAAACTTTCAACTGTCATCAGATTTTTGGCATTTTTAAACTTAAAAATGCCCCCTATCTTGCGGGAGAATTTCTAAGATAACTTAGAAATGTATTCTTTCTTTGTGAGGGAGTGATCTTTAGCTTGCTTTCTCTAAGAATGATATTTCTTCAAATATCTCTCATTGATCGGAGGCATAGGTCGTCGACCTTCCATATCAATGAGTTGATAGGCTCCTCCCTGGTACACCTTCTCGATGACAAAAGGGCCTTCCCAATTTGGTTCAAATTTGCCACCAATTCTTCGGTGTGGGATAATTGGTCTTCTCAGCACCATGACCAATTCTCCTTCTTGAAATGCTCGAGGGCGTACCATACGGTC
Organism: Dendrobium chrysotoxum; assembly: GCA_019925795.1. Lineage (NCBI taxonomy): Eukaryota > Viridiplantae > Streptophyta > Magnoliopsida > Asparagales > Orchidaceae > Dendrobium > Dendrobium chrysotoxum. Next base: position 44,825,762 of record CM034315.1, read on the forward strand.
GAATGATTTTATCATTCTTGCTCGTTAAATTTCTAAATTTTATTGAGCTTGGAGCCGGACTTCATCTAGTGCGTCAAGTTCTTCCATCCGTAGGCGAGCATTTTGTTCTTCTGTGAAATCGTACTGAACAGCTACCCGAAGTGACGGCAATTCAACTTCAAGAGGCAACACAGCTTCAGCCCCAAATACCAGCGCATAAGGAGTTGCTTTTGTTGGTGTCTTGCACGTAGTACAATATGCCCATAATGCTTCTGCCATCTTAGTATGCCATTCTCTTTTATTCTTAGTGAGGATTTTCTTGATCAGCTTTACGAGCATCTTATTGAAGACTTCTGCTAATCCATTTGCTCTTGGATTATAGATCGATGAATATCGCCAATCGATTTTATGCTGCTCGATAAATTTGTATATCTTAGTACTTTTGAAAGCTGGACCGTTGTGTGATATTATGCGGCGTGGTACACCAAATCTATATACAACATTATGAGTAAAAAAATTGATCACATGATGAGCAGTGACTTCTCTAAAAGGAACTGCTTCAGCCCATTTAGAAAAATAGTCTGTAGCAGCTAATATAAAATGATGTCCAGCAGATGACGGTGGATCAATTGGCCCTATTACATCTGTCCCCCAACATTTAAAAGGCCAAGATGCTATAGTGGGATGTAAAGGATTTGGAGGTTGATGTATAATATTGCCATGAATTTGACATTCATGACATATCTCTGCATGATTTGTGCAGTCCTTTACCATTGATGGCCAATAATAACCCATTCTTTTAATTTTAATGGCCATTTTAGGGCCCGATTGATGTGCGCCACATAGTCCTTCATGAACTTCAGAGATAACTTTATCAGCTTCATCTCTCCCTAAACATCGTAGCCACATTTGATCGAACGATCTTCGATATAACGTGTTATTGACAAACGCATATCGTAGTGCTCTCTTTTTTATCTGCGTAGCGAATGATTTATCTGCAGAAAGTTTGTTCTCTCTGAAGTAATCGATGAAAGGTTGTCTCCAATCATTTTGCTCTTCAACTTCTAGGCATTCAAGCCAGGATTCAGAGGATCCATCAAATCTTCTTCCTATAAATATTGGAGGTTTATCTATTTGATTTTTGGGGATAATTTATTGGGGAGGTTGAGGAACAATCGAAGTTGTATCCTGCTGGCTTAAATTTGGTGACCTCTCTGCCTGCGGGGAACACAGAATTGCTGGCTCTAGTACTCGACGAGTGTTGACACTGATTAGCACTGGCTCGTCATTTATGCTCGCCATTTCTTTAGCAAGCTTTGCTAAAGAATCTTCTTTACTATTATGGGATCGAGATACTTGAATCAATGTAATATTTATAATTTGCTTCAAGAGTTCGAGGACTCGTTTATGATAGTAAATTAACCCGACTCTACCAATTTTATAGATACCCAGTACTTGATTTATAATGAGCTGAGAATCACCAAAAATTTTGAGGTTTTGAATTTTCATTGAAATAGCGATCTTGAAACCCGCTATTAAAGCTTCATATTCTGCTTCGTTGTTGGTTCTGGGTTCAGTTAAACCAAATGAGAATCTCATTATCCCTCCATTAGGTGCTATGAAGATAAGACCGACACCAGCTCGAGCTTTTGGGAGGTTTGGGGGTTGGGCAGGTTTAATTGACGATGCACCATCAAAATACATTTCCCATATTTGTGATTCTTCTCCTTCTAGAACAAATAGGATTTGTTCATCGGGAAGATCATCATTGAGCGGCGAGTCTGCAGGAACAGGATGCACGGCAAGAAAATCTGCTAAGACTTGCCCTTTCACTGTCTTTTGTGGAAGATATGTGATATCAAACTGTAGAAGTATCACTGCCCACCTGGCAAGTCGACCTTTCAACGCTGGTCTTATCATCAAGAACTTCAGCGGATCGATCTTTGATATCAGTATAATTTTATGGGACAGCATATAATGGCGGAGTTTTTGAACAGCAAATATCAGCGCCAAACAATGCTTCTCAATTGGAGAGTAACGTATCTCTGCTCCAATCAATCTTCGACTGATGTAGTAGAGTGCATTTTCTTTGCCTTCTTCATTGTGTTGAGCTAGCAATGCTCCAAGAGACTCTTCCAACGCTGCGATGTATAGAATAAGAGGCTTCCCTGAAATTGGTGCTGTAAGAATAGGCGGGCTTAACAGATTTCTTTTGATACTGTCAAAAGCTTCTTGACATTCATCATCCCATTTGAAATGAACATCTTTCTTCATCATCTTTGCAAATGGTTGACATCTACCGGATAGATTTGAAATGAACCGCCGTATGAATGCAAGTTTTCCTTGTAAAGAACGAACTTGATGAAGACTTTTTGGAGGAGGCATTTCTATGATTGCCTTGACTTTGTTGGGATCAACCTCAATCCCACTATGTCGTACCACGTACCCAAGAAATTTTCCTGAGGAAACTCCGAAGGCACATTTGAGCGGGTTCATTTTGAGATTGAATTTTCTGATCCTCTTAAATATAATTCTCAAATCTTCAAAATGGTCTTTTCGGTCTTTACTTTTGACAACAAGATCATCCACATAACATTCAACTTTCTGGTGGATGAGATCGTCAAATATATGTGTCATAGCTCTTTGGTATGTAGCTCCAGCATTCTTCAAGCCAAAGGGCATAACTGTGTAGCAGACTATGCCGATGGGAGTCCTAAAAGATGTATGTTTCTCATCTTTAGGTGCCATTCTGATTTGGTTGTAGCCCAACGATCCATCCATAAATGAGAATATGTCGTAGTTGGACGTATTGTCAATCAGCAATTCTGATATTGGAAGTGGAAAGTCATCTTTTGGACACGCCTTATTCAGGTCTCGATAGTCAATACATATACGAATTTGTCTGTTCTTCTTTTTCACTGGGACAATATTGGCTATCCAATCAGCATACTTCTCTTCTCGAATAAAACCTGCTTTGATGAGCTTCTTGGTTTCTGTAATTACCTGCTCTTCGATTTCAAGTCTCATCCGCCTTGGAGCTTGTTTAACAGGTATTGTACCTGGTTTAATGGCTAGTTTATGAACAGCTATATCAGGGGATAAGCCTGGCATTTCATCGTATGTCCAAGCAAAGCAGTCCCTGAATTCTCTGAGTAATGCTTTCATCTTTTCAACTTTATTCTTTGAAAGAAGAGCACTGATAAAGGTCGGGCGAGGGTCCTCGTTAGTTCCCAAGTTTATTTCTTTCAGTTCATCCATGGTAGCGGCCTGTCCACCATCTTCAAGTTCTTCTGGTGCAGGTTTAGCTTCCATATCTTTCTCTTCATTCGTATCTTTGTCTTCAGTAGTTAGATGTTCATCTTTTACCGCATAACATGTGTTTTTCTAAGCATGTTCTGCTACGATAAATCCGAGGCCTTTTGTATCATGACAACCCATCTTTGATAGTTCCTGACACCACATTCTTTGAAAGAAACGTGCTCGTCGCCAAGTAACCATATTATGAATTCCAGCTTTTTGTATCATCTGCTGAATTCTTTTGGGACAATATTTAAGCATTTCTGTAGGAATTATCTCTACATCTTCATTGAAGTTCCCATGCTCATTGAGATTCTCTTCTTGATATTCTCCAAATTTATAAAATAAGCTTCCCGGTCCTCTACTTCCATGTAGGGGAGGTACATAAAATGTTTTAAACTCTTCAACATTATGAACCTCACGGGATACTATTTCTCTGAAGTGTTGTGGAGGGATCAAAGTAACTACAAAAGTATTTTCCTTTGATTTTCTTTAATCAAAGGCTTGTAGGTTTTAGAGACATCATCATCTTCCTCCGTGTGACTTCCCAAATGGAGTACAACTTTATTTAATTTAGGAAGAGTATTAACTCTTTTAGGAAGATTTGATATCATGCTCTTTCTTCCTGTCTCCTTTTTCTCAACTTCTTTAGGTTGTTTTATACTCCTTGATGTCGATGCTTTAGCTTCAGAAGATTTTGTCAGCTTTACTTCATTTGGAATGAAGTATTTTGCATCATCATAAATTTTCACTTCGTGGACTGCGATGGGTTGTATATCTCCAGAGATCCAAAACTCTTCTCCATCCTTTAGATATTTCATGCATTGGTGCATAGTTGATGGAACCAGACCATTCTCGTGGAGCCAAGGTCTACCCAAGAGTGCCTTGAATGAAGTGTCTGCATCAATAATATGAAACTTGGCTTCGGTGCATAGCTCTTCAAATTTTAGGGGAAGAATAAACGACCCGATAATTTTTTTCCCTTTCTCGTTGAAACCGTGCACCATAATTTTATCTGGCCCGAGATGTTGAATATCTAGAGATAGTGATCTTAGTATGCGCAAGCTCATGAGATTTATTGAAGACCATGAGATCTTCTTGAGAGAACGTGACAACAGGTTTATTTCTGGCATGAAGAACTTCGCTCAAACATCTTTTTGCGAAATACGCCTCATATCTCTCTGGATTTTTCGGAGCCTGTATCAAGGTTTCTCGAAGATCTTTTGACATTAGGAGAGGTTCATAGATACTGAGCTGTGCTGGGATTTTTCTTAAATGGGAAATGGTATTATATTCTATCCCCTTATTTGTATCATATTTCTTCTTATGATCTTTAGGGATAATTTCTTCATTGATGATTATATCTTTTCCCTTGTCTTTGCCTGATAACCCCTTTTTTAATGGCGGTGGCAGTACTTTGCCACTTCTCAGCTACACTTGAGCCACTTCATTTGACTCAGCCTCTTTTGATGAAGATTTTATTGAATATTCAGAGTCTTCATTCAGCTTTACACGCTCCATTTGTGAAGCCATTTGTTGATCTGACTCATCGTAACTTGGAAAACACAACTCTTCTTCTGAGTTACAATCTGTCTGTAGCACCATCAGACAAGACTCCGATGTCCTTTTATCAGTCATTTTTGTAGAAGACATTTCTATCTGACCCCCATCATGACCTTTAAAAGAGTCTCGTTGGCATGCAGTCGATGCTACTGAGATGACTCGGCATGTTTCTACATTGAATGATTGTTCATCTTCTTGTTCATCATCTTTCATTTCTGATCGGTCTATTTGAAGCCCAGACATAAAATCTGCAAGTGTTATAGGCCGCCTTATTGGTTGATGATAATCCTCCAAATTATTGATGATCTTTTGAAGCACGGTCCTCTTCTTCTTTAGCTTGTTACGTTTATTTGAGCTGTCAGACTTCTTGGAGGATGCCTTATAAAACCGCTTTGTATTAGAACGCCTCCAAGTTGATGACCTGGAAGTGAATACACTTGAATTTGGATTTTCTTTTAATTCAAGTATTGGTTCAGTAGAGGATTTTCATTTTACACCAGGAACTCCTTCCAGTTGTTTGATCATCTTCTTTGTCTTCTTGGAGATTGCAGTCTGCCATTCTTCTTTTTCTGACATCATTTTTTCTTTCATTTTATCTCCTTCCTTAGCTGGGGATATAGGAGTAGACACAATCACTTTTACAGATTCCTTTTTTGGGTGAACTAAAATGCTATTTGATAGCGTGAATTCACCATCTCTGTATTTCTTTTCGAGCCAGTCTTTGAAGACATAACAATCTTCAATAGGATGGCTGATAACTCGATGATACGGGCAATAACTTGGATTATCTTTCTGATCAACTTCTTCTAGTCTTTTACATTCAGGTAATTCAAGACCGGCATTGAGCGCTTGCTTGAATAGTTTTGCCACACTTTTCCTCTTAAAAGAATATTCTCTATTCATTTTCTCTTTAAGGGATGTGATTCGATCATCGGTTCTTGGCCTCGAACGTTCTCCTCCATCACGAAAAGTTTGAGACCTGTCGTTCCCTCCCAATACTAGTTTTGGCTGAGGTTTAGAATACTGTCTTCCTTTATCATCTTTAGGAGTAGATTGTTTTTCTTTATCGATCCTTAAAGATGATGCAGAATAGATCTCATCCCTTCTAGTATCTGCAGCTTTACTTCTTTGGGGTCTATCTGAATAATTTTTGGACTTAGACAAATTTAACTTTTCAAATTTAGCTACTCTATCCAGTAGCTCCTAATAGGTGCTGATGGAGGCCATGCATAAAAATGGTAACATCTTATCATCGATGTTTCCCATTAGCAGTTGAACATCGTGCTCCTCTTCCAACTGTTGTTCGTATTTCATACTCATATTACGCCAACGAGTGATGTACTTCGTCACTGACTCACCCTTTTTTTGTTTCTATAAGGCAAGGTCAGTGATAGTAGTCTTCTCCGTAGCACTGGCAAACCTTTTCACGAACATATTCTCTAGTTCTGAAAATGTCTTAACAGAATCATTGGGCAGCTCAGTGTACCATTCAAAAGCAGTTACAGTCAAACTACTAATGAATTGGCGGAAGAGCAGAGCATCAACGCCCCCAGTATTTCCACATGTTGCTTTAAACTGAGCCAAGTGTTGTTTAGGATTGTTGGTGCCATTAAAAGTATTAAACTTAGGCACTGAATAGCCTTTAGGGTAGGGCACCTGATCATACTCGGCCGGATACGGGCGACCCTTGCTCACAAACTTCTCTACCTGCTCTGAGGTAATAACAGCCTTAATCTTTTCACTGATGATTGATTCTAATTGGGGAGTCATCATCGGCTCAGATGTACTTGTAACATTTTGGTGAGCTTATAGATGAACAGGTTGATCAGCCTCATTTCCTTCTTCATGTGCGGTTCGTATTCCAGACACCTGGGGTATTGGGTCGGTTGGCAAATTAGTAGGAATACTACTGGATATTTGCTAATTAACAGGCTGACCCGATGTATGATGATCAGTTGGTTGAGCAAGTGCAGGAGTAGTAATGATGTTCTTCTGCATTAACTGCATCATTGCAGTCATCTGTGCCATCATTTCTGTCATCTTGCTGTTCAGATCGAATATCTCCTTATCTTTTTCTTTCATTTGGAGTTTCAAACTTCTTTGTGCTTGTGCTAATGTCTCAGCAAGCACTTCTTCATCTTGATCATCATTTTGTTCATCGTCTGAGGGAACTCCTTCTTCTGACTGCTCGTGCTGAGCTTGATCTTCTTGAGAGGTTGTTGTTTTAGAAGAGGTAGGTCCTGCTTCGTTGCGTCGTCGATAGCCACGTGTTTGATATGGCTCATCACCATGCCCCACCATGTAGACTACCTCAACCTCCATGGTGTCTTCATCTTCATCATTTTCTCGCACTCGAATCTCAGAGCGACGCTTCCAGTAGATCTCTGGCTCTACATGCAGCACAGGAACCTCTTCAATTGGAGGAGTACGGTCAAAATTGACCTTCTTCTGTAGAGATAGAGCTGACTTGCAATAGGATTCCTTGGAAGACTCCCCAAGGTGTTGACTATTACAAACATCAGTAATATGTACCTTCTTCTAAGGTACCCATTGTTGACAATTCTTGTTAAAGGCGGATCTCTGGGAGGCTGCACCAGATGTCACACCTATATTAATTTTCTTTTGTGGTAATCTTCTTTCAGGAGGTCTCGGCCTCCAAATTTCTTTTCCCTTCCACCGGGATCTTTTGTCAACAGATTCCTGAACACGAGGTCCAGGTTTCACGCTCCAATATTCACCGCGTGGAGCTGATTTTGATTTCTCTTGAGTTACCGTGGCAACTGGTAACTCTCTTGGTGGGATCCTTGTAGTCTTGTTTGTCAATGGCCTTTGATGTCTTTTCTTTATCAGGCCATTCTCCCTTGCAACTTTCAGAACTCTATGTATCCTGGAGGACAGAGTTTCGTACTTGTTCTTATGAGGAGACAGGGTTTGGGGTTGTCGTTCCCAAAAAGACTGCTTCAACTCACCAGTATGACTATTCTTTTTAACCCACTTTAGATTTGCATATCTATTATTGGTGGGAACGTTAACCTCTGGTTCCAAGGCTGGGAGTGTTGAAGGATGCACTGGTAGTGGCTGTTGAGCTCGTAGTTTTGCATTCAACTTTCTCCTTTGTCTTCATGTGAGCCTTCCTCCAGATGAGGAGGCTTCAGCATCATCCTTCCCAGGTGCAGATAACCTGGTTGGCAGAGTGGTGGCCCTAGTAGGTACCACAGATATTCTTCCTTCAGTTACGACCCTCTCTGTGGTTGGGGCCTCGGGCTGCGATAATCTTTCGAAGATAGAGGTTCTATTTTGTTGAACTACTTTAGCAGTAGCAGTTCTAGCAGCTCGTGGTGGTTGCACAGAATAGGCACGTCGTGCATAAGTATCAGCAGAATCAGGCCTCGCAGAATGGCCTTGAACAGTCATGCCGTGAACAGGTACGGCGGCAGCCATTGTAGTAGCTGCAGAGAACTCTAAGCTTCCAAATTGAATGGTGGCTTCAGAGTCTCCAGTGTTAATGACAGCATTCGCTAGCTGGATGCTAGAGCCTCGTCCTAGTTGGACGGTAAAGGGAGTATTCTGTAGTTCCATTCTGCACAAAAGAAAGGTAAGGGTTAGTAGTCAAAAATTGATACATCACCCCACACTTTCAAAGTGCAGAGACTAGATAGAATGAAATATTATATATATATATAAATATATATATAATAAATTTTATTTGATTGCATTATTTCAAAACCCTAATTTTAATTAATTCATTAGAATTTTAATAATTTCATCGCTATTATAGTTTATGTTAACTAGCCAAAGATGGAAAGAGAAACCAGTCCCCAGCGGAGTCGCGAGAAATCTGTGGGCTCCGAAAATTCCATATGAGTGTATTCCCGGCCTCTCCTCTGTCATCGATCTATTTTCTTTATTTGATGATGATGATGATGGCAAAGAGTTTTAACGAGATTAGGTTCCGGGAGAATTTTTAGAAGGCAGATTAAGTTTGTAGATAAGACACTACCCAGAGATTTCTCCCTCATTTTGTGAGGACTTTATGATCTGAGTTCTGGTTTCCTATAGGCGCAAGCCCCTATAGTTAATTACCCCTCCTGATAACAAGAGAGAACTTTCGATTAAGACTAATTATTAAAGAGATCATATAGGTTATGAACCTATTGTATAATAGCAACAATTTTAGGGTTTGAATTTGAGATTTGAATTTATCATCATGATTTAGAAATTATCACCATGAATTTAAAATTAGTGGTGGGGGGAATGAAGACGAGACCGATCAAGATCCCATGGTTCCATCGTCCCGGGCTGTCATGATCCCTGGTCTACTTAGTCAGAGGAGGTAGTCGACCCAACCTGACAGAAGGTACCTTATCGACAGCCATGGGTTGCTTCGTCCAAGAATACCTTGTAGACCTGGGTTGGTGTTTGTCTAAGGGGATATATCTGAATCCACCTTAGCTGACAGAGGGCTTTGTGCCTATCAGATATACCCTATGATTCATAACTCAAGGGTTTGACGCCGTTAGGGAACATACGGGCTTTGGCCGTGATCGTAATATAATGGTGCCATTTTGCTGCAAAACCACCCGATCAGAGGGCATGTGCCACGTCCCTGCTGGCAAGAGACTATTTGAGGAAGAATCATAGTGATACACCCGACACGCATTCGCTCTTTGTGAGCTGAGGTTAATTTCAAATTTATCACCCCCCACAAACGGTTGCGGGAGGTGGATGATTTTTTAGTTTTAAATTTTTAAGTGATAGATTTCATTTCAGAGATTTGGAATTTTGTTTGATTTTAGATTTGACCCCTCCGGTTGAGATTTTCTATCAACACGGCCATCATCGGGGTGACTTTAGAGTCACTTATTATTTTCGTAGGTATTTAGGAGGTATTTTATGATTCAAGTCAGGTCAACTCCGGTCCCTTTCGTGCAGGAGGATGAGACTTGAATATTTGACCCGCGCAGCATTCTCGAATCATTGGATTTGGGACTTAGATGTGACGATTGGAGCACATTCGGGTTGTAGCATTTGACCCTGCCCAACATTCTTGGATGTTTGCATTTGTAATTTTACATATTGATCGGAGCACATGCAGGGGTTTGTTGTACTTTAATTTAAGGGATCATATTTAATACATAAGAGAAGATTTTAAAATATTTAAATAAGATCAATTCGTGTAAGTGATTTTATTTAGAAAATGCTCGAAATTTCTTTTAAGGGCCTATGAACGCCTTCTGTCCGCTCATACACGTGTTGCGGATCCGGTGGCGTTTGAGTGCATTAGCTTTTAGCTATATACATAAAAGATATTATTTAGTTTTGTCTCCTTTAAGTGTCATTTAACATAACTCGCAGAGGATATTTGTCTAATTGGTACTAGGAGATCATGCTCGTGTTCGTAGGAGAATTATCTTGCTTGCTACAAGTTCCCCTATTCTCTCCCTATGTGGTCTAATTTGCTTGATACAAGCCCCTTGTTTGTGCTCAAAGAGTTCTTAGAGAGCTGCTCAGCTGGAGAGCTTTTTAGAGAGCTTTCAGATTGTTTATTGGAGAGAGTTTCATTATTTGGGGAGCTTTGGAGAGCCGCCTTCGTCATCAGTAATCTTATTTTAGAAATCCCCTTCCTATTAACTTGGCAAGTGCAAAATTTCATCTTCATCATTAGTATGAGAATCATCATGTTCTTCCTGTGTACATCATTTCTCACGATTATTCAACTACTTTCATTAGAATCCTCAAATACAAGACTCTAAAGAATCTCCTTAAACTTAGTCTCACTCTCATTGTAATAGGTCTAAGGTTTGTAAGCCTTAGGAGTAGTTTAGTGTATTTGAGTCAAAAGGGACATTCTTAAAAAAATTGGAGATATCATTATGATCTTGGTTAAGTTGCTCAGATTAATCATTCAATTTGTTAAATTTAATAAATCAATGGATTGAACACTTACTTTTTCTTAATTAGAATTAATTAATTTAATTAAATTATTAATTCTAATTTAAATTAAACAGCTGAATGTTCCTCCAATTTTTCAAAATTCGTATAAGTCCAAAAATCTTCTAAGTCCCAAATATTTGAGAAAATTTCGGCAGCCTTCCGGCGTCCCCTCCCTGGCGCCGGGAGGTAAGGAGGGCATTTGCCCTTTGAAATCCGCCCGGCCGGAAAGATAGTCAACGGCCGGGGGCTTCATGGCGTTGTAAGCCCGGGATTGATCTTCAGAAGCTTTGGTTGACGACGAATGGTTGCAGACGATTGTCGATTGCTGGTGATTTGTTGCCGATCCCTTTTTTTATCATTTAATTTGCAAATTAATTAATATTTTAATTATTTTTAAATTAAATAATCAATTAAGCACTTTCCAATTTTCTCCAAAATTTTGGTTAAGTCCCGAATTTTTGAGGAAATTTCGGCAGCCTTCCGGCGTCCCCTCCCCGGCGCCGGGAGGTAAGGAGGGCATTTGCCCTTTCAAATCCGCCCGGCCGCAAAGATAGTCAACGGCCGGGGGCTTCAGGGCGTTGTCAGGCCCGGGATTGATCTTCGGAAGGTACTTGTGATGATTCTTGGTTGCATATCGTAGTTGTCGACGAATAGTTGAATATCCCCTTTCCCCCCTTTTTTTATTTTATTTTAATATAATAATAATAATAATAATAATAATAATATATTTATTATAGTATAACTCAATATAATATAATATAATATATATTATTATTATATAAAAATAATGATAATATATATTATAATATAAAATGTATATTATAATATAATATAATATATATTATTATTATATATAATAATATATCAATTATATAGAAAGAGGGAGGCGGGACAGAGCGGGGACGAACGCCAGGCTAGGGCTCGGAGGTCGCGGGCGCCAGGTTTGCCGGCAGTGTCAGTTCAGGCGGGAGATCGGCGGGCTTCGGGTCGGCCGGAGACGGAGGGTCCCTGGTTGGCGTCCTTGGCGAGGGCAGCAGTCGGAGGTGGAGATGGAGGCTGGTTGGACCAGAGGTAGGGAGGTACATTAGCCTTTGGCAGCTTGCTCGACTGCAACAAAGTCGCAGTCGGAGGTCAGGCGGCCGGAGTTGGATCCAACCAGTAGCTTCAGTGTCGGACTGGCAAGTTCGATGATGCAGGCTGGAGCAGACGAAGTCGACGTCTGAGAGATCGAGAGGTAAGCTCTGAAAACTTCCTTGCGTGCCTCTGGATTCCTCCGTTTCTGTGTGTCTGAGCGTGCGAACGAGAGAGGGCAAGTATTTTGTGTCGTGAGAGATCGTGGGTGAGGTCGGTTTGCGATGTGGGATCGTGGGCTTACGTGCCTGGTTTCGGTTGGCTGGCCGTTAGAGGTCAACATAAGGGTACTTACTAGTTGATGGTATAGATTTTGAGAAATCTTTTATACTCATTATAATACTAGAGGCTATCAGGTTGCTCATTTCTTAGGCCTATTATAAGAATTTCAAATTCATTCAGATGGATGTCAAAAGTGTATTCCTAAATGGGTTTATTGACCAAGATTTTTTATAGAGCAACCCTCTGGATTTAAGAGTTTGGATTTTCCTGATTATGTTTATTAATTAAAGAAAGGCTTGGTATGATAGGCTTTGTAATTCTTAATTTACCATTGGTTTACAAAGGTTAATGTAGATACCACCTTATTCCTAAAGAACTTCAATAATGATTTTATTATTATATAAGTGTACATAAATGATATGTTATTTAGAAGTGTAAATGAATATTTATGCCTTGAGCTTTCATCCTTAATATCCAAAGAATTTGAAATGAATATGATGGGAGAACTCAACTTTTTCTTAGTTCTTCATGTGAAGTAATAAAAAAATTATACCATCATTTGTTAAACCAAGAATACAAATGAATTAATTAAAAGGTTTAACATGAAGAGATCCAAATCAAGTAAATCCCTCATGAGCTCATCTATAAAATTTTATTTACATGAATCAGGTAAATTTGTTGATCAAAAACTTTATAGGACTATGATATGATCACTTTTTTACCTTGTTGCTAGCTGGCATGATATTATGCTTATTATTTATTTGTATGCTTGTTTTTAGGCCAAACATTAAAAAACCTAATCTTATAACATTCAAGCATCTATTTTATAATTTGATAGGAACATTTAGGTTAGGTTTGTGGTGTACAAAAATTTAATTTCATGTGATTTGGTTGCTTATTTTGATGTTAATTATGCAGGTTATAAAATTAACAAAATGAAACCCCATCAAGCACATGCCAGTTTTTACGATCATCATTTGTGTCTTGGTCCTCTAAGAAGCAGAATTATGTGCTTTATACATTGTTGAATCTAAATACATAATTATTGGTAGTTGTGTCGCTCAGGTTCTTTAGTTAAAGCAACAGTTAGAAGAATTTGGAGCTAGACAAGCACACATTCTTATTATATGTGTGTGATAATACTAATAACTTAAGAACTCAATTCAGAACTCATAGTTCAAACATATAGAAATTAGACACCATTTCATTAGGGAACATGTTTGTAAGGGTGATGTTAATACAGAATTTTTAAGTACTTATTTTCAAAATGCTGAAACTTTTACTAAACCTTTATCTAAAGAATATTTTTATAATTTGAAGTGAATGCATGGCATGTTAGAACTAGAAATTTATTTCAATATTTTTATTATCACTTACTTTAAAATTATGTTTATATCCTTTTGATGTTATCAAAGGGGAGAAATAAGTGTGTCAATATTTTTACTTTTTTTTTCATGCATACATTTACGGGGAACCATTTGTAATACCTCATTTTAATAAAACAAAAACAAAGGATGATGTATGGTTATTTTGCACCTTCATCTATAATTAATACTAACTTAAGTTGGTCATCATAAAAAAGGGAGAAATTATTAAACCCATAAACCATCTGGCTCTATTTTAGATTTTGGTGATAAAAATATATAATTGAAAGTTATTAATATTTGAAATTTTTAAGTATTTCAGGAAAAATAACAAACCCGGTGACTTGATCAACTCGCTCAACAAGATCAAAGTAAGGATAGGTTGGGCCTTCTTGGGTGAATTGTTTCATGTTACATAAAATGACAATTACTTGCTCACAATCAAATTAAATGCAATATATATGATTTCATTTATCAAAAATAATTTAAGGTACTTTCCAATAACTATTTGCACATTATTTACAAAATTATTTTTTTGGTAACTTTACACACTTGCATTAAAAAGAACATATATGTATAAGCATTTTAATAAAAATCTATTTAATTCCAGTCTCATTGATTAATTGCTTGATATCCATATTGATATATATATATATATATATATATATATATATATATATATATATATATATATATATATATATAGCTCATGATAAATCAAATAATTTTCAAATTATTGCAATTAATCATTTATTCTCTCCTATATTTTTTTATTTTTCTGTCTCATCCATCATTTCCATCACTTTAATGTTTATTTGACCAAATTTTTATTATATATTTTAATTTGATTTAAATTAACTCCATTATTTTAAAATTTCAAATTTTAAAGATGTTTGAAAACATTCCTAAAAACACATAATGTATCAATCACCTTAAATCAAGCTTGGGCCTGCCATTTGAATGATTATTTACATATTTTTAGTTTTAGAGTATTTATTTCATAATATTAATGTTGCCATAATTTGTAGATCTTATACTTTATATTAATGAATTGATATTCAAATATTTCCAAATCCAATTAACTCTATTTTGGAATGTCTTGGCTGCCCCCCTTTTCTTCCCTTGATTCATGGTTAATTAAGTTGAATTGATTATAATCAAATTAAAAAGATTTATTACATCTTCATGATTAATGTCTTTTATTAATTACAATGTTGATTTATTTCCAAACCTTGCATGGCTAAAATTTTCATATTAAGAACTACTCCAAAATTTTCAATTTTAAAATTTTTAAGATCCCTCCAAATCTCTTCTAGTTGAATTTTGCTTTGCTTTAATCCCACTCTTGTAAAAATTGATACAACATTTGTATTATAGAAAATTCCTAAGTAAAGTTCTTTTAGCATAATTCTTCGAAAGCTCTTAGGAGATTGTGTGGGGACTCCTCTCATCATCTTTCATATTTCCAAGAAGTGGAAATTGAGTAAGATCTGTCCTAGTATATTCTTGAGTAGGCAATATTAATTTTCACAGTTTGTTGATACCAAAATTCTTCATTGCTTATTCATGAAAATATTTTCTATTTGATAAAACCATCTTGTATGCATATAGTATTTAATCATCATTACATTATGCATATTTCATGTTAAAATGGTAAAATAGATTTTCAATATATAGATAAATTATTGTGAGCAAAGCTTTAGAATTGTCATCATATTGCATGTTTAAGTGTATGTAAGAAAAAACTAATTTTGAGAAAGATTGAGAGATGAATTATTTTAATCTTTATTTTTTTTTGTATCTAAAAATTATTAAATTATACTCAACTGTTATAAAAGAGTATGTATTTTATTTATATAAGAGGTTGTACTCATCTTATTGTAGTAGAGTACAAATGTCTTATAATCTTGTGAGATTATTAGTGGAATCCTAGCTAGGGTTGGCTAGATGTGGTTGTAGGACAGTTTTGGGGTTCGACTGAACCATCTGAAAAGGTTGTGCATATTATTTCTATTTTATTCTCTTGCACTAGTGTTTTGTTGTGATCTTAATTAGTTTTTTAATTTCATAAAATCAAAATTAAAATCAAAATTAATGTTTTTTATAACTAAAATTTTAAGGATCACTCAACAGTTAAAGTACATATTTTCATTTTCCTTAATCTTTGTTTTGATAAATGATTGAAGGCACCAAAAATAGATCAAAATGAACCTTACTCCAGCACTCCTTTGATCTAAGTTAAAACATCACAAAGAATTTCAAAGCCTATTAACTATTATTCTCATTCCCTATAATTTTTAGTACCAATAGATGTTGGTCAACATTAATTATGTAAAGAAACTATGCAAGTTAAAGATCATCAAAGCAAAAATATAAAATAAAGGAAGATGGAAATTCTCCTGTTGAAAATTACACATTGATATTACTTATACATTGACCAAAAGCTTGCTCCCTAAACCCTTGAAGAGCGTAACCCTAGCCGCTCTTCATTTTCCACTCTACGATTCCGCTTTCCAGATCTAGCTCCGGCGTTCGCCGGTGCCCAACACTCCTTCTTCCCCTCATGGATCCCCCTCTTTCCTATCATGACTTCCCCCCTTACCTTCGTCCACATCTTCACCCACTCCTACGGTTTTTGACCGGCTATGGTCCAATATTGTGGCCACACATGAAACCACCTCCTCCTCCCTTCCTATCTCCTTCTTGGATACTCCCAAAGAGATAGTGCCTTTCAACAAGGAAAAGATAGCTGTGGCTACTCCCGAATGTGACCTTTGTCTGGTTGGATACTCTCTTGGTAAGAGGCCTTACTATGAATCTCTTCTCTCTGCAGCAAAAAGAGTTTGGATACTCAAAGGTACATTTCAACTCATAGCTCTCAATGATGGTTTTTTCCTGTTTAAATTCTCTATTGTGGAAGATCTCGACATGGTTTGGTCGAAAGGAGCCTGGTATTTCTTAGGTAAACCATTTGTGTTACAGAAATGGTCCCTCTTTTTTAACAGACTAGGGAGAATTTTTCATTAGTTCCTATTTGGGTTAAGATCTTCGACCTACCTCTCATTTTCTGGAACTTAGAAGGTATTTTATGGATTGCTTCTAAAATTGGTATCCCTATTATGGTTGATGCTCTAACTGCTGCCAAAACTAGATTGACCTATGCCAGCATTTGCATTCAAGTGTCTGCGACTTCAAAATTCCTAGATTTCATCCCTATATCCCTATAAGAAAAAGTGATTCACCTTAAGGTGTAATATGAGTGGAAACCGGACATTTGTTCTCACTATAATTCTCTAACACATTCTACAGCAGCGAGTCCATCAAATCCTAACCCAAAACCCCCTCCTGAGCCTCCTACTCATGGGCGCAGCTCCTCCCGTCAGCCACGGAATAGGTTCCAATCTCTCCACCTAGCTCCTAAAGGCACTAACTTGCATCACTCTTGCCAGCTCCCAACCTTACAAGCCATTAAAACCACCAACCAAATTCCTCCTTCCACCCAGCCTAATGCTAACTCCGCTCAGAGCTTAGCTATCACTCATTCCCCTTCCTTCACCACCTTCACCCCTCCTCAAGTTATTTTGAACCCCCCTCCCATCCACCCATCTCCACAAATAATCCTCCCCCCAATCCCAATTCTTCATCCAACCCTCCCACAACAGCAACCTCCACAAACCTTTTATCTGACCTAGTGGTTCAGCCTTCCCATAACAACCCCACCATCCCAAACCTTAACTCCCCCACTAATTTATCTCTGGGGCAGCAGGAGGAGGTGCCTTGTTTTTTATTGGTTTCCACAATAGGATCCTCTAAAAATAAATTTAATGTTCTCCAGAATTGTACCACCGAGTAAGACACGCTCTCCTCAGATACTTCCTCATTCTCTAATGGTGAGTTCCAAGACAACTCATCTAGCAAAACTGCCACTTCTACACAAACAAAATCCTCTAGAGGGAGAGCCAAAAAACCCCCAAATGCCAAAAATAAATGATAAGTCCATCCATTGCAGCTTGGAATGCCAGAGGATTTTCATCCTCTAATAAGGTTTTTTGCTGCCGGAGACTTGCCCAATCTTTGAGACTTGATATGTTATGTATTCTGGAGAATAGGATTCACCTCTCAGCTTTGTCTGATTGTCTTTTCTTCAACAACCACTTGGTTTGACCAGGAAGAAAGTTGCAACAACTTCCATTGTTCCAATTCTGGAAGAATTTGGATTAAGTGGTCCCGTGACAGGATTACCTTCAATCCCTCTTTCATCTCTTCTCAGATGATCTTTGGTATGGTTATTTTTGGTTCTTCTAAGCCTTTTCTCTTATCTATGATCTATGCCTCCAACAATTATGAAGAGAGGAAAGTGCTCTGGGAGGATATTAACTCTATTGACCCGTTGGAGGATTACCCTTGGATTTTAATAGGGGATTTCAACTGCTGTAGATTTTCGACTGACAAGCTTGGGGGTAATGCCTTAATTCAAAGCCAACTTCATGATTTCAATTCTACTATCTTTAATATGAAGCTTAAATAATTGCTTCTGTGGGAAATCCTTATACTTGGTTTAATCAGAGGCTGGATAAGCCTATTCATATCAAGCTAGATCGAATGTTGGTGAATGATGAGTGGTTAGCTTCCTTTCCCAACTCACACTATGTGATTAAAAGCCCCACTTGCTCTGATCATTGTCCTATTGTGCTTCATCCTGGTGAAAAAAACTTCTTCCCCTCACAGATTTCTTTATAAGAACTATTGGGCAAAAATTAATCAATTTTGGTTGGCCTTGATGTCCGTCTTCTCTACTAAGTGTATTGGGCATCCTTTGGTAGATTTCTGTAATAAGCTTAAGCATCTGAAGCTCTCCATCAAGGGGAATAATTTGGCCAATTCCAATTTGTTAGGCAGGCACTTGGATATTCTTTATCAAAAGCAAGAAAATTTACTTAATATACTGAGTAGAGATTGTAACAATCCAGATATCTCTCTTGCCCTCAAAAATATCAGTAACCAACTTGTGGTTGCCACTTCTAATTGGACTTCTTGGGCTATGCAAAGGGCAAAAATGAAATAGTTGTCTCATGGTGAAGAAGATTTAAAGTTTCTCTTCTCCAAAATTCAGATAAGGAGGAATTACAAAAAAAATCGCTCTATCCCTCACCATGTCGACTGCCTCTTCTTCTTATACTGATGCTATTGAGGCCACCATCAATCATTTCCAAACCCTTTACAACCCCCAACCCCATCAACCTGTTGATATCAGTGTGTTTCCTCAAGGGAACTATATTCTGCGTCATCTTATTGATAACCTTACTATGCCCATCATTGATCAAGAAATAAAGAAGGTGATTTTCTCTGGAGCCTCTTGCTCCACTCCTGGACCTGATGGTTTCAACTTTGAATTTTATAAGAACTCATGGCTTATCACTGGCCCTACCATTTGCAAAGCTATCGAGGCATTTTTCCATAGTGCTTATATGCCTCGGGTTGTCAAGAATACTGCTATCACTCTCATTCCTAAGAGCAGTCACGCTTGTCCATTATCGGATTTCAGACATATCTCGCTTTGCAACACCATCTACAAAATCATAGCAAAAATTTGGGCTTCCCGCCTCAAACCCATTATGTCTATTATTATTAAAGGGAATCAAACTGGGTTTATTCAAAAGAGAGTCTCCATTAACAACATTATTCTAGCTAAAGAATTGTTATTTCACTCAAGAATTTCCTCCAAATATAGAATCATGCGTGTCAAGCTTGATATTAAAAAGGCCTTTGACAGTGTCTCTAGAGAATTTATCTCTGCTAGGCTTTTGCAAAAGGGTTTCCCTAGCTTGTTTATAAAATGGGTGGAATCTTGCATTAATGATGTCAAGTTTTCTCTTTGTATTGATGGTGCTTTAGAGGGATACTTTCCCTCTACTATTGCAATTAGACAAGGCTGACCTTTAAGTCCTTAACTTTTCAGTGTGGTTATGAATGTTTTCTCATGCCTTTTGTATGAAGATACTAGATTTTAAGTTCCCCAGTTGGTTGATATTCGCATTTTGCATCTTTTATATGCGGACGATCTTCTCATCTTCGGTAAGGCTAATGTTGATAACTGCAAAACTCTGGTTCAGATTTTGGATATTTTTTCTGCCACCACTTGCCTTTATATTAATTATAGCAAGAGCTCTATCATCCTTCCATCTAACTGCCTCAATGCTGATTCCATTTGTATCACTCTTAAAATCCCCATTCCCTATAAGTGCATTAATTATCTTGGTATTCCTATATCACTCTACAACCTAAAAGTTACTGAGTTTTAGGGTTTGTTGGAAGTTATTTGCCACAAATTATCTGGATGGAAAGAAAAATGTTTATATTTTGCTAGGAGGTTACAGTACCTTCACTTTACTATTTGGAATACCATTGCTTACTGGATTAGAAGCTCAATTTTACCAAAATCTATTATGAAGCAAATTGATAAACTTTGTTCCAAGTTCCTCTACTTGGGTAACATTTCCATTAGAAAATTGCATATGATTTCTTGGAAAAATACTTGCACACCCAAACACCATGGGGGCCTTGAACTACCTTCTTTACAAGCTCTACACTTCAGCTATCACTGTGCTCTTATTCTCAGGATCTATAACAACAAAAATTTCCTGTCCAATTGGCTTCTGTCTAAGTACATTTCTCCATGGAAATCTCCTTCATCAAGAGCAACTCCTTTTTGGAAGTCTCTTTGTAATCATGCGGCTATTGCTAGATAGAAGTTCAATTTTAATGTTTGTCATACTTTTCCAATATCCCTTTATTGGGATTATTGGATTGACGGTAAAAGGATTGAGGAGGTGCCTGGGTTGTCACATCTACAGGGGATTTTCCCATTAATTTCTCTATTGATGTTTTATTAAAAGATGATGGGTGGGCGGTCCCCATTATTCTCCCCCAGCTGCTCTTCATATTCTTAATCTACTTCCTGTAGATAATTCAATTTGCTTATATTGGAGTGATGGTAAAGCCTCGGGTCTCAAAAAGTTTATAAATTACTTTTATAGGCAGCTTCCCACGGTTAATTGGCACCATTTTGTTTGGTACAAAAGACATGCTTTACGTTTCTCTACCTACTTTTGGATGGCGATCTTGAATGGCTTAAAAACTGCAGACAATCTCATTCATAGGGGGATTTCTATTAATCCGCAATGTGTTCTTTGTAGTTCTTGTGTTGAATCTTCTACCCATTTATTTTTTGAGTGTGACTTTACCTTTGCTATCATTATGAATTTTCTTCCCTCTCTTAATAACCATCTACTAAGGCCAAATTTACTTTAAGTGTTTGATAGCATATCTGTGGCTAATGTTAAGATTCGGCCTTTATATTACCTCTTGGCTTGTTGCTCTGTTTACATGATTTGGAAAGAAAGAAATGAGAGGAAGTTTGGTAACTCTCAAGCCTCTATGGTCACGCTTTCTCACATGATTCATAGACCTGCTTTCTTGAAAATTTCTAAATGGAGAAATTCGAAAATACTGTTAGACTCGTGTAATGTATTCGACTTGATTTTGTGACATACCCAGCCGAATCTTGGCTGTTCTGAAATAGTTTGATACCTTTTTCTGATCCAATTGGCTGGTGGGTTCATTTTTTGTGGGCGATGATGTTCGAATTGCCCTTCTCCCCTTGGACGGCAACTTTTTGATCCTCCTTGATACTACAGCTGCTATCATATTTGCAACCATGGGAATTTTTTCCTTCGGCAACTACTTTTGGCTGAGCCCGTCTAACCTCGAGTTAGAATGTTCTATCTCACTTTTGAGTTTATATGATTTTTGTTTGTGTTAGCTCTTTCACATGACCATTTTAGATTTTTTGCTGCTCTTTAGTGTAATTGTGTTTCTCTTTTTTCTCTTACACATGTAACTAGTTCCTAATTAATGGAAAAGGGCTCTGCCCTCATTTTTTCCCAAAAAAAAAAGGTATTACTTATACTACCTAAAGTAAAGAATGTTTTATAAAAATAAATGAATCTATAAAATTAAAGAGTAGAATGGCTATAAAAGGTATAACGGAAGGTTAGTAGTTAAAGGAAGAGAATGCTTTATAAAAATAAATTAATCTATAAAATCAAAGAATAGTAGAGGCTAGTAGTTAAATGCCCTAAATCGAAGGAAGGTATTAAATTTATTAAAATTCTCTCTCCTATGCTTCAACTAACAACAATATAATTAGTATTGAGTTTGTAGATGTAGAAGACTTTTTCTCCATGGCAATGTGATGCAAGACATCTATATGGCTAAATTTGAAGGCTTTAATTTATGAGGATAAGAAAATCTAATCTACAAGCTCAACAAAAGCCTAATATGATTTGAAGCAAGCTACATACCAAAGGCATTAAAAGTTTGATGAATTCATTCATAGGATTGACTTTCATTCATGCCATGTTAATCCTTGTTGCTATTTGACATACTCCAGTTTTAATGCTTGGTGTAATATTTGATCTCCATGCATCTGTAGATGTAGCTAAATATTGCTAAACCACATAAACTTATATGCCCTATGATTAGAATTTTTATTGTATTCACTCTTCGTCTTTAGTGATTCTGCTTGAAATTTTATCACTATCATAACAATTGGACCTGACAACAATACACATTATGATGCTAAGGAACATTTTATATATTTTAGATGCAAATGAAACTAAAAGAAGTTACATTCTTCGTTAACTCAGAATATGCAAACTCTAAAAAATCTACTAAAAAATATAGGGATCTCCCTCAGCCAATGATACTTCAAAATTAACAACTCATTCAAAAGTGAGTGAAGGCTTTATAAAAATCCAAAAATGGGGAAATATAGAGGGCTTTTACTTAATAGAGGATCACTGAGGGATTGAATGGTCCATACCTTTAAATATTAGCTTAAAAAATGATCTTAGCCTTATGCTGGTCAAGTATCCTAGGTCGGCTTTGACTATCTGTTATAATGCTAGATAAATTTTGTTGGCCATTTTAGATACCTGGGATAACTAGAATTTGCCTCAAGATTCATATTATTCATGATATGCATGCCATTGGCAGTTTTTTTTCGAAACAAACATAATAAGATATTTTAAACCTTTTGGGAGAAGTCTATAGATTAGATTATGTTAAATGTTATCCCACAACTTATTTTCGTTATTAAATTACTGATGGCTTCATAATTACCTTCAGTTTACTTTCTGCATGCATGCTTCAAATTGATGGCCTATATCCTATAATTCTACTAAATTATGAGCTTCATACATCATTGCTATGCTCAGTTGATAAAGTTCAAAATAAAAAGCTGAAGTCAGATCACCTTCAAAAGCCACCAAGATTACACAGTTAAAATTTTCAAACACAATACAATAAAAAGTATACGTAGAAATGTTTCATTGTAGATGGCAATATGTAGGCTGCGGGTTGACCCACAACATTATTTAGTCCCCCAGATGGGGCATTTATCTATAACAGACCATAGGACTTTGAAAGAATATATGAATCAAATAACTTGCATTTGAATCCATATTAATTTTGGGAAGAAGAGAGAAATGCTCTATTTGTTGCGGTGATATGGCAAGCAGTGTTTAGTGTTTGTTGCCTGAAACGGCAGTGTCCTTTTCTTTTGACCACCACTTACCAGCAAAAAAGGTTCTGCATGTCAGAAAGAACGCTTGGGTGAGACTAAAAATGTTAAATAAATAAAACAAGTTGTATTACTTCTACATGATTTTGGGGTAATGCATACAGGCTATCGATTTAGCAATATTTCATCAATTAATTTTACCAACCTATTCTTCTTTTTCTTCTTTTCGATGTAAGCAGAAAGTTCGACTTGGTGAGAAACTGCATCTTCCAGAGCCTGAAAGAGAGATTTTAGTGGTTACATAAAAGATCTGGATGACTTGGGAGAATAAAAAATTTTATTATTTTGATATCGTTTAAGTTAGTACAATGAAAAAAAAAAGTAGATAATAGAAGGCTTAAAATTAGTAGGCTGCATACTGAGTATATAATATATAAATTTAGTGTTGTAATATTAAAAATTATCAATCAATGATATTATAAGCTAAATTAATATCTAAGTATGATAGGTTAAAGTATTTTGGATCTGTTATATAAAAATAAGGATGTACATGAGCATATAATTTCTAGATTTAAGTTTGTGGTTAACCTGGAGAGAAATGTCTTAGTAATATTATTATATAGCATACAAAATTAATGACAAATTTTATAAAAAAAAACAATCAGCTAGATGAGACAATGGTATAGTATCGATCGAAATATGGCATGATAAAGAAGTTGATGCCATCAAGTTGAGGGATGGAAATGAGAAAATGAAGGATAGAAGAATGAATGATATTATTTTATAGAATGATTAGAGCAATATCTATTAAAAAATGATAATTGAAATAGACTTGAGTGATTTAGATATATACAATTAAAGGTAGAAAATGAGTACTATAATAATAACATCAAGTCTTTATCCCTCTATGTGGGGTCGGTTACATGAATTCTTTTTCTTCATTGTGTCGTACTAAGAGTCAAATTCTCATTTAAATTTAATAAAAAAAAGTCATTTTCTAATATTTTCAAACCAACTCTTTTTTGGTCTACCTCTAACTTTCTTAACATAAGTCAAATCTAATACATTTAAAGTTAAAAAGTTAGAAAGTTACCAAGAATGGGAAGAACAAAGGTAACATCAACAGAGTTTGATAAAAAAATGTTTACAAAGAATGGGTTTAACTTATATTTGTTTTAGTATAATAGAACTTTAAAGTAAACCAAATGCAAGGGTTTTGAAATCAAATTAAACGTAAGGGTTTTGAAGTTTAGGGTAATTGATTAGATGAAAATAATCTAAATTAATTTTTTAATGCATTTATAATCTCGTCTTAGTTCATTTTGAGTGTCATTGTAATTTGCCTAGAATAGACGAATTTCAAATATGTTCTCCCCCAAGAGGGAATTCCAAATTTGCAAGTCATTAGAACACCTACCTTCCCGACCACGACCACACAACATGACAATGACCTCCAAGATGCCTCAGTCTTTGTGATCAATGTCACATCTACCTCTGAGAGGTTGATCGTTACTCAAAGTTACAATCGCTGATGTCCCCTTCACCTCTATGATACCAATGCAAATGACTTTCGTCTCCGCACCCGCAACCTCCTATCATGAAACCCTCAATGGCATCATGCACAACTACACTAATGCTAGTCCTCAACCACCCCATCTGATCATGATCTCCCTCCATAGTCATAGGTTTGTTTTTTTTTTTTTTTAATTTGATTTATTTTATTGAAACTAAACACAAAAAAAAATAATCTCTTGAATTTGTTTAGTAGTACACCAAATAATTTTAAATATTTTAAATCTATTGCATTTGCTTTATAATGCATTTAATACTCCCAAATTCTAAATTCTTCCAACCAAGCAAAACCTTAGGAAACCATCATCAAGTTCTAATAGAAAATAACAGCCACTCACCTCCTGAAAATGTTTTAAACTGACCTACTACCAGTTGAGAAGAAGCATGGATCACTGAAAAAGAGCCAAAACTACGCTTCCAACAAACCAAAATGCCTTTTTCTGGTCAAGGAAGAGAGAGAAGGTGCGGTTTTTAAATTTTTTTCCTTCGCGGTTCTTCTATCTTTTTTAGCGGCAGATTAATCGGGCATGGCGGCGGGGGGCCGCCGGCCGTCTCTGTCTTCGTCAGAGTCTTCTGGATTGGATCCTGAAGTGGCACGTGTTCGTCGACGGAGAGCTAGAGGTGAGTTGATCATCTCAGAGAGGTCTGTAATTCAACAAGTTAAGGCTTCTCCTGTTGAAGGTAAGGGGAAGGAGATTGCTTCTGTTGATGTTTGTGATGTTACTGGATCTAACAATTGCAATTTCTCGCCTGATCCGGGGGCTTCTTCTTCGGGTATGAAGATCTTTGTGAATCGGTTTGGGAATTCAAATGCAATCTCTGTCCCTGATAGCAAGATAAATGCGAATTCTCTTAGTCCGGTGAGCAAAGGTTTTCATAATCCATTTAAGTCGTCGGATGTTTCAGAGAGGTGCGGTGTTTCATCCGTTATCTTAGCTGATCCAGTTAATATGGAAGTTCCAGGTAATAATAGTTCGGATTTTTTGAAAGTTAGGAATTGTGTTTCAGTTGAGTTGGGCAATTGTGGGGATTTTCCTGCCATTTCTGATCGGGTAGAGGTAAATCCAGAGAGGTTTAATGGTGTTCTGGGTAGTAATGCTGGAACGTTTGCGGACAAGGTGTCTGTTGGTTTGCCTAAGGAGAATAACTTGGGATTGAAGGCTAATCCTTGGAACACTAAACCTTATATTAAGTTAAACTTCAAGGAGGAAGATGGGGTTTTTTCTGAGGATTGTAAAGCAGTTAAGTTATGCGAAGACTTGGAAATCCTAAATGCTAACAGGTTAGTAAACTCCTTGGTGTTCAAATTTTTTGTAAAAGAAATGCCATCTCATTTGGTTGCGTGGGAGGTAAGGCGACAATGGAGTTAGTTTGGTAAATTCCATTTCACTACTTTGGGTAAAGGCTGATTTTTGTGTTCTTTCAACTCTACCGAATTGATGGAGGCTGTTTTATCGGGTGGACCATGGTTTGTGAATGGGAACATTATAGGTATAGAAAAATGGAAGCCGGATTTCTCTCCTATATCTATGAAGGGCTTGACGTCGCCAATTTGGATTAGAATGTCAAACCTTCCACTTCATTGTTGGGACGAACATAATATAGCAAGGATTGCATCTATGATTGGTACACCTCTTATGTTGGATGGAAATTTGTTTCAATGGAGTAGGCGGGAGTTCGCAAGAGTTTGTGTTAGGGTGAAGATTGATCATTGTCTACCTTTAGGAGTTTGGATGGACAGCATTTTAGGGAGATTTTTTCCAAACAGTGGAATATGAAAAAATCTCATTGTTTTGTTTCCAATGTGGGATGATTGGGCATGTGAAATCCGATTGTAGGAAGAATGGTGCTCTTCCTAAGGAGGTGGTGGAAGCAAGTCATGATGATGAAGTGGGAGTTGTTGGGAGGGTTGAGGAGGAGGCATTAGATTTAGCCTCTTATGGACCATGGGTTTTGGTTAATCATAGAAAAGGGAGAAGTGTGGGTCAACGTAGAGAGGTGATGAAGAATCCTAATCCTAAGTTTGTGAAGAAAATGGGTTTCCATGACCAGGGATTACAGTAGGCCCAAAAGGTTGGTAATCTTACTCCTATGAAGGTTCATGCTGTCAAGGATAAAGACGTCCTGAATAAGCTGGATGGTGTAAAGGTTGTGTTGAATAACAGTGAGGAGGAGGCTGGTGTGGAGGTGAATTTAATCCAACCAGCAATTATTGGGGAAAGTCTGGAAGCAAATGAGGTGTCTATGCTGACCATTGAACGTCGGAATGAGGTGGTAGTTCAGGCCTCTTCAGCGGTTGAAAATATAAGTTATGTAATCTTGGGTTGTGATTCAGTCAAGGAGGGTAAGAAAGATCTTGGGAATGGATGCTTGCGAACTCAAGCAGGTCCTTTGGGATTTGCTTGCGAACTCAGGTACTCCAATTCCTGAATCTGATGAGAAA
The DNA here is from genome assembly GCA_019925795.1 of Dendrobium chrysotoxum. NCBI lineage: Eukaryota > Viridiplantae > Streptophyta > Magnoliopsida > Asparagales > Orchidaceae > Dendrobium > Dendrobium chrysotoxum. The sequence continues at coordinate 44,852,850 of CM034315.1, forward strand.
CTTGTCAAGGATGTTAATTCCTTGGATAATGGTATTGTTGCTTTTTTGGAAGGTGTTGAGGATAGGTTGGTTGAGGAGGGGGAAATTGTTGGAGAGAATTTGGCCTATAAAGGTAGCTTGAAATCTCCTTGTTTGGAGAAGCCAGAAATTACGGGAAAGGGCATTTCTACATTGAATGTGGCAGGGGTGGAAAGTTCCTCAGCTGGGAAAAAAGTTAAATTATTGAAAGAGCTTAGGTCCTTAGGCTCAGGTAACTCTATGGCTTGTAATAGGGAGTTAGAAGGTGGGAGAGCTAAGAGGAATGGGGGTTTCACCCTCACTCTAAATCAATGACTTCCATGGTTTTTTGGAATTGTATAGGAGCCAAGAAAGTGGAGGCTGCTCTATATTTGAAGGAGGTGGTTAAAGATTGTAATGTCTTGTTTGTGGGTTTAATGGAAACTAAGATAAGCTCTTTAGAAAATATCCAAATTGTGAAGTTTTTGGGTAATAATTGGGATTCGTATTTGGTCCCTTCTGAGGGTCTCTCTGGCGGTTTGATGGTGTTATGGAGGAAGGACTTAGTATCTTTCTCAGTGATTGATTATTCATCACAATGGATTGTTGGCAATTCGACAATCTGTAATAAGGGTTGTTGGAAGGTGGCTACGGTCTATGGGAGTCCTAATGCGCTCACTAGGAAGCTCTTATGGGATGGCTTAGAGAGGCATTGCTCTGATGAATGGCCGATGGTGGTGGGTGGGGATTTCAATTGTCTGCTTTCTCAAGAAGAAAAAAGAGGTGGGAAAAAATTCACCTTGTCTCAAGGCTCAAGGGATTTGAAGAATTTGATGATCTTAAATGATCTTCATGAGGTGGCATCTATGGGTCCCAAGTTCACTTGGTGTAATAATAAATCCGGAGGTGCCCGAATTTTAGAGAAATTGGATAGATGTCTAATTAATTCTACTGCTTTGAATTCTATTCATCTAGCCTTGGTGAAACATCTTTCTCGGATAGCTTCGGACCATTGTCCTATACTTTTGAAGATTTTAAGGCCTTTGAAGGTTAGTAGTAGGGAAATTCGGTATGAAGATGTTTGGGCATCTTATCATGGGGCTGCTGCTATTGTGGAGAACTCTTGGAAGAAATTTAGTGGGAATGACCCGGCAACTTCATTGAATTTGAAATTCAGAAGAACCCTTAGAGCTCTTTTCTTTTGGAGCAAAGCTAAGTTTAGGAATCTAAATGTTTTGCGGGACAAACTAAAGGAGGACATTTTGGGAATCCAATTGGAGGAAGCCGAAGGTTGGATATCTATTGAACGGCTGCAGCTTCTCAGATTTAAAATCTATGAGCTCAATGTGACTCTTGCTCAGCTCAATGCATGGTGGAAGCAAAGAGCAAAAGCCAAATGGTTGGAAGAAGGGGATACAAATTCTGCATTTTTTCATGCGTTTGCCAATGCTAGGAGAAACCTTAACTGGATTAGTTATATTAAAAATCAAGCAGGGGTGATTACGGAAGATGTTATGGAAATTCAAGATACTTTCACTGATTTTTTCAAGCATAAATGGCAACATAGGGAGTGCTTATTAGAAGGCTGGCCAAAGCCTTCTGCTGTGCTTGGAGATGAGGACTGGCGTATCCTGGATGCAGGTTTTACTGTGGAGGAAATGCAGGTGGTGGTAAATAAGGCTGGGTCGAATATATCACCCGGTTTGGATGGGATTACCTTCTCTTTTGTTAAAGATTTTTGGAAAATTATTAAAAATGATGTGTGGCAAGCAGTTAGTCAATTTCTGTCTTCAGGTGTAATGCATCATTCGTGGAAGGAAACTTTGATTATCTTAAGATCAAAAATCCTCAGGTGGCTTCTAACTTCCGACCTATTAGTCTTTTTTTGACTATTTACAAGATCATTGCTAAGATGTTACTGAATAGAATGGAGAAGGTTATACACAAGCTCATTTCGGGAGAGCAAGCTGCATTCATCAAGGGTCGTTCCATGTCAGAACATGTTTTACTTACTCAAGAGGTTTTCAATAAGTTCCGGTATTCAAAATCAAAAAAGGTCTTCTGGCTATCAAATTGGACATGGAGCAAGCTTATGATAGTATGGGGTGGCAAGCTCTAAGGCAAGTTCTAACTCATTTTAATTTCCCTAACAAGTTTATGGAATTACTAATGGGTTGTATCTATGAGCCTATGTATTGCATTTTGATTAATGGGAAGAAATTTGACTGGATTGAAGGAAAGAGTGGTTTTAGACAAGATTGCCCTTTGTCACCACTTCTGTTCATTTTGTGTTCACAACTTTTTTCTGATGCTTTGAATCAAGAGCATAGTTATTTTGGGATTTCTATCACCCCTAATGCTCCTAGAGTATCTCATTTACTCTATGCTGACGATGTATTAATTTTCTCGGAAGCTAATGTTAAGAAGGTAAAGGAGTTGAAGACCATTATTTTCAAGTACTGTAAGTGGTCGGGACAGATGGTTAATCATTCCAAATCCATGATTCTTTTTGGAAAACATACTAGCCTCAGCAAGAAGAAGAAGATTAAAAGAATCCTCAGGTATAAACTGGTAAATGAGTTTACTTATCTTGGTGTGAAGATGACATTGAGAAGGATGGTGGCTAATGACTTTCAAAGTCTGTTGGAGATAGCTTCCAATAAATTGAACACTTGGGGAAAAAATTGTATTTCATTGGAAGGTAAGATAGTTTTGATAAAATCTGCATTTCTCTCTCTACCAATGTTTTTATCTTCTCTTTCTTTAGTACCTTTGGGTATTCTTAAAGAGTTTGACAAGATGAGGTTTCTTGTGGAATAAGAAGAATGGAAATGTTGGTTTGCATTATGTTTCTTGGGAGTTGCTTTGCAAACCGAAGAATGAAGGGGGTCGTGGTTTGTTCTCGGCAGTATCTAAGGTAGGACCTCTTCGAGCAAAATTTGCTTGGGACTTCTATATGAAGAATAATTCTTTGCTTTACCAGATTCTTAGATGTAAATATGGAAGTGACATTTGGAATTATCCGGTCAGAGGTGTTTGCTCTCCAACTTGGAAGATTATTACTATGGCCGCTTTGTATCTTAGAAACATTGTAAGGTGGAATGTTTCTAATGGTAATTCCATTAATTGGGTATAGGATTCCTGGATACTAGACAGATGTATTTCAAAGTGGCCTACGTTTGTGAACAACCTGGTGGACGTTAAAGTCATGTTAAACTCTTTCATTTTGGATGGAGAGTGGAATTTGAATCATCTTCAGATTTTTTTTGGGAAGGACCTGATCGAGCTGATTACTCAAATTCCGATTGCTGCAGGTTGAGATACAGATCTTATGGAGCTGAAGTCTAAGAATTCAGGCAAAACGATAGCGGCATTGGCTTTCGAGGCGCTTATGGATCATAACACAGAGGTTGTTCACTGGTCTTGGATGAAGAAGCTGAATCTGAGACCGAGAGTTGAGCTGTTTTGGTGGAGACTTTATAATGATGCAATTCCTTCGAAAGCCTTTTTGATGAAAAGAAGATTATGCAGCTTTTCTTGTTGCCCGAGAGGTTGCAATGAGGAAGAAAACAACTGCCACATTGCTGGAAGATGTACTAAACTTCGGAATGTGATACAACTTCTAAATTGTTGGGGCTTCCAAATTTCGGAGTTTCAAGATTTCAGATCTTGCTTGAAATGGTTGCAGTTGTGCGTTGGTATGACATCTTTTGTTGCCATTATCTATTGTACATCTGTGTTTCTTGTTTGAAAAAGTAGGTGTAAGCTGCTACATGGTGGTGTGGAGGATTCGGACTATACTATAGCAGCCAACGTGGTGTCTATGGCTTCGGTGAGCAAAGTTATTAGTCTTAACCCGGACAACTGGGATGTCAACCAGCACAAGCTGTCTTCTTCTTGGCATCCTCCTCCACCCGGGTGGATTAAGATTAATGTTGATGCTTCACTTACATGTAATAACATGGCTGGAATTGGTGGAGTAATAAGGGACGACAAAGGTAGATTTTTGTTAGACTTTGGTGCTCACTACTTGCATTGGGATATAGCTCAAGTGGAGTTGAAGGCTGTGTATTTTTTAAAGAATGTGGTGCAAGACTGGATGTGTGAAGCTCAAGGAGTGATTATCGAAGGTGACAACTTCAATATTATAAAAAGTCTTCAATTAGCTTTGAAGAATTGGAAGAGCAGTGGAAGAATTGATGAGAAATTTGGCTTTTTACAGGATTTCCACCAAGTCTTGTTTTCTTACTGTAATAGAGTCTGTAACAAATTAGCGGATGTTTGTGCTAATTTGGCTATGGTTAGAGATTTTATTTGGTATGATCTTAGTGTTGATGATATTCCTCCTTCTTTTCTATGTTGCTTGAAGGAGGAATGTGACTCATTAGGTTTTTTTTTATTTCCTTGTATGAGGCTTTTGTTTGATTTTTAATGCAAGATCGCATTCCCCTTCAAAAAAAAAATTTCTAATAGAAAATGAACTTGATAAAATTGACCCCAAAAAGTTGAACAACTACCATAAATTTTATCAAGAACATTATTTAAAAGAAACAGTTAAAAATTTATGTCGTTCACGTTAATTAATTACTTTCCTCAAATTGAGAAGTTTATATTTTAGTACATTGACTTGATAAAGAACAAGCTCATATCAGTTAATATGGATGATATGACGAGTATGCTATTCTTAGTCTTACCTTTCTGGTGGCAGCAAGCTCAGACTCCAATGTTGCCACACGATACATAGCAGACTTGAGCATCTCCTCTTTCTCTGGAGAGGGCTCAGCCTTCTTGCTTAGAACATTCACCTTTTGCTCGAGCTCCTCAAGCCGCTTCATAACTGCAGAGTACTCTGACATGGAGACTGTAGGCTTGGCCGCCAGGCACTGCTTCTTTTCCATTTCATTCGAGTAGCATACATCCCGTTCATCCATAATCTTCCTCCGTAGATTCTTGGACATCTTTGCCATGGTGATTACACCCATGACAAAGGCCATGAAACCAGTGAAGACGCCACCATTCAATTTATCATCCTTACAATTGTTCGCAATGTCATACACTCCTGCACAAAACAACAATTCAGTGTTTTAGAGTTACCTTCTATGCATTCAAGTTAGGCTTCAAATAAAATTCAACATCACCAACATCATTATATTCAACATGTTCATTCCATTAGCAGGAGCTAGTACAAGAGAAGAATTCTCAAAGAGTGGGCATGAGCTAGCACATGCGAAGGAGCAACGCTCAAAATTCAAACCAACAAAGATATCACACCAATTCGTGTGCTTTCTTGCAAGAAACACAATCCAAATTAGGACAGTTCAAATAAAATAGTTGCATTAAGAAAACAATGGAATAAAAGGAGAAAAAATTGGAAATTTTTCTTTTTAATGAAAAATAACTTTGAAAAAGAAACATGTACTTTTTTACTACAAAAAAAACAAAAATGCTAAAAGCTGTTTGACAGTTTGAATCTATGAAATTGCAAAAAGCTAATCCAGCAACACTTTTTAAGAATAAACTCGTATTATTGCATGAAGCTATAAGTTGGACAACTCAAACTGTTCAGTATAAAAAAATAAATAAGAAGAGAAGAAGAAAGAGTTATGAACAAATTGAAGGATACCTTTAGCAGTGGCAATCTTGTAATGTGACAACTCCACGTTCCAGGTGGCATCCACAGTCTTGTCAACCATAGGGACATCAAAGGACGGACAATTTTTCTGAATAATTTGGGCCATAAATTCAAAGAAAAAATAAATACAGATCTTACTTTCATTGTAAAATCAAGATTGTTATGCTGAAGAACTTAATGTCTCTAATGAGCACACAAGAAAACAGAACAAAATGTTTCCTCCCAATTAAGCAAGAAAAGCACTAAAACTGAATATATGAAACATACTTTTTGAGATCCACCTCAAGCTCCTAGAAATAACGAGTATTTATTTCTTGCTAGTGTGGACAGATGAAATTTATCAAGTTGAGAAATGAAACCAAGCACGGATTATCCCCTCAAAGGACAGGTACAAGTAAGCCATTGTAAACGTAAGAAAATGGAAAGGTATGCTTTTTAATACAAATTGCATATGACCTTTAATACAAATTACATTTGACAGTAACTATTTCATACCTTCATCTGATCACTATCCATCTCCTCTCGAATGGGTAAGAGATGTGGGTGGTCAATCATCCATCGTGAAAATTTAGAAGTTACATCGTCAGCAGTGATGACAGTCCCACTAGAAATTGAATCATTTTTCTTTATATCGAAAACAAAGAAAAGCAATTATTACTACATAATTTATATTTGTCAACTCAATATCACAATTTTGTATCAGAAGTAAAGAGATGGCTGCATTATTATGGTTGCTACCTCATGGTAAACAATTTCCTCAGAAATAATCTTCTCATCAGTGCTGGAAGCATAGCTTGGCTTTAGTGACTTGGCCTCGCCACTTGGAATAATCTTCAGACAACGTGTAGACAAGTTAGGCTTCAATGTACATCTATGTTTTCTTATGAAATAAGTGTAAATTAATAAATGACCACCTTCAAAATTTCAGGATCATTCCATGGGCCTTTATCAGACCGAAAACAACCTCCCTCATTAGCACATGTACATGTACCACCAAGGAATTCCGGCAATTCACTGTTTGAAATGCCCAAAGTATAATCAGTAACACTTGTAAGAGGGAATTTAATATCATGGTAAGATTCTCTTGGTGAAACCATAGATTTGATCTCACTTTGATAATTCAAGGTTGTTTGAATGATTTAAATTTCAGCCTCATGCAGGCTTACCTAGCGTCAATTACTTCAAGCAGCTTGCTCTGGTACTTGTTGCCAAGAACCTGGTGTGTAAGTCAAAGCTGATCCATTTAAATTCTCTTACCAAAGAATTTAAAATATATAATAAATAAAGTTATGAGCTCACGTGGATCTTTGAAGTAGTTTTAGGGTCAAGGAATCCCTTAACCGTGTTCCATAAGAGCCTAAATCCATGCCCAGCATTAATGATAAACATGCGGTTCAGGGTCTGAAAAAAAAAGTTAGTTTTATTTAATTATATAAACATTACCACAAATTCAATCAGGAGGGAAAAATTTTAACCTCAGGATAGTTATCACCATCGATCTTCTGAAGACGACCAATTAGTTCTCTTGCTGTCTTGTTAAAGTTCTTGACTCCCTGCATGCAAAATCATCCTGTCATTGTATTTTGATGACACTGGAAAGGAACTATAGCCAAGCCTATGTATATGAATGTCTATCTGACAAAACATTAAACAATAGCTTACCACTCCTTGCACATCAAGAATGGTGGTGCTCTGATCAATGTGGCATTTTGCAGCAATAGAGCAAGCTGGGAACTTGACGGCAAAGATCCTCTCAAACTCCCTTACATGGTAGTTGATATAACGATCCAAGGTTGTGACTTGCATCATTTTGTTAATATCGATCTGCCCAAGCTTTTCGAAATAAATAGGTCTGCCTTCCTTGTCAACACCATGATGACATTGTGGATAGTACTCCAAGACTTGATCAATCTCTTTGTACTCGAATTCCTTGATAACATAAAGAAAACAAGAAAATACATTATGATTGTTTACTTCTCTTTAAAATGAAAACAAGAGCCAGGAGAGGTAACTACAAAATACTAAAGAAGTTAATAGCACAATATAACTTGTATGATCTTAGTACGATCCCTTGATTTGTTTTTCTTTATCATGGATTTCTCTTTTAACCCAACTTCCACTACCGTTATTTTCATAATTGTGAATGCTTGATTAACACTGCAGAAAGTAACAGGTCATGTTCTGGTATAGCGATTGAAGAAAAAAGACTTAGTTATATATCCTTCAATAAAATTCAAGGCCTTGAGGGATAATAATTACCTCGAGTATTGTGTCAGCACCAAATTCCTTCCTCCATTGAAGCATATCAGCCCACATTTGCTTTGTCCTCTCAATATCAAACTTTCTGGCCTTAAGAAATCTGCACAATGTAATGGTAAATATACTAGTTCCAAGATATATAATAAGCCATACAATTAAAGTATTCATCTAATGCATGGCAAAAGAAATGCTTTTTCACTTTAAGATTAACGGTTTGCTGCACTTTTAAGCTTGACAAAAAACTCTATTTTTAATTAAAGGACAAAATATTTTAAAATAAAGAAAGCTATGATGAATAACATATCAATTTTGATGCAATGTCACATCTACAATCTGCACATGCAAGAAAAGGCTAAGAAAATGTTTGATTTCTTGTTTAGGATTAACCTGAGCATCATATGATAGTCATCATGTCTTGAGGGCAGAAGCTCCTCTAAGATGAGGGTCTGTCTAAAGGCATCCACAATTTGCATTTCCTCCACATCACGGTTATCCTCGATGGAGACAGACATGACCCGGCTACTTCTCCTTCCCTTTTTATTCATTGAATGCCTGAATTTGTTTGAGTTACTCATCCCCTTCTTCCTAAAGGATCCCAGTTTTGTCTCTTCAAGTCCTTTATTCTCCTGCATGAAATCAAGCCCTGCGAAAAAACAAATTACATAGCATTTTCAATGAGCTCTCATGGGAAGTTCATGAATTTTGAAATAATATCAGTAAAGAATAAGTGATTAGTTTGTCAAGCAATGATAACAGTCTAGTTACAAGAATAATTTATTATGGGCTTCGAAATGCTCTCCCAACTCTAATTCACACTGGGTGAACAATATTAAGAAGGTCATGTGCTTTCAAGAGACACTCACTACCTTGAGTTTTTCACCCTTTTGAAAAGCTTAGGAAATGTGACCCAAGGAATCCAACGTATCAATGGCTTGAAGCTGCCCTTTGGATTAAAAATAATTTGTTGGGTTTAGAGCAGCAAATGGGGTTGCTAGACTGGCAAATGCTGATTCAAAGACAGCCATGTGATCTGAACTTGATTCCATGTGGAGTAATTTTGATTAGATGGGAAAATAAGCCTTGAATTAACTTAGATTTAATGGAAGTTAACAGGTATTGTTTGCTCGAGTTTGAGTTTAGCTTGTTTTTCTCCTATTTCACTGACGCTTTGTTGTGGCGAGTTATGCACAAGATTGTGCGAATTATAGAGGAATTAAGTTAATGTGTCATACTTTAAAACTATGGGAGCGAGTTATGGAGCATAGGTTGCGACGTGATACTAATGTTTCTCAAAATCAATTTGGATTCATGCCGGATAGGTCTACTATGGAAGCCATACATTTATTAAGAGGTTTGATGGAGAAATATAGAGAGAATAAGGAGGATTTACATATGATATTTATTGATTTAGAAAAAGCATATGATAAAGTTTCAAGAGAAGTGCTATGGAGAGTTCTTGAAAAGAAAGGAGTTAATAATGCTTATATTCAAATCATTAAAGATATGTATGCAGGAGATATTACTTGTGTTCAAACACAAGGTGGTTTGACCAAGTATTTCCCTATTTCGGTTGGATTACATCAAGGATCAGCCTTAAGCCCATATCTTTTTGCTTTAGTCATGGATGTTCTCACTATACATTTGCAAGAGGATGTAATTTGGTGTATGCTTTTTGCTGATGATATTCTTCTTGTTGATAAGACTAGAGAGGAAGTTGAAGGTAATCTTGAATTGTGAAGGTCAACCTTAGAGTCCAAAGGTTTTCACTTGAGTAGATCTAAAACGGAATATAAGTAGTGTAATTTTAGGAATAATAAACCTTGTGAGGGGATTGTGACTTTGGACGATCAAGTCATTAATAAGAGTACACATTTTAAATATCTTGGATCTATTGTCCAGAGTGATGGAAAAATAGATGAGGATATTATCAACAGAATTCAAGTTGGATAGTTGAAGTGGAGGAATGCATCGGGCTTGTTGTGTGATAGAAAAGTACCCCTCAAACTTAAGGGAAAATTCTATAAGATGGTGGTGAGACCTGCTATGCTTTATGGTGCCGGATGTTGGCCATTAAAAGAGAAGCATAATACTAAGTTAAAGTGTTGCAGAGATGAGGATGCTCAGGTGGATGAGTGGCTTTACCCTTAGAGATAGGATACGAAATGAGCATATACGTGAAAAGGTTGGAGTAGCTCCAATGGAAGATAAGATTAGAGAGTCGCCTTAGATGGTTTTGTCACATAAAACGGCGGCCTCCCGATGACCCGGTTAGGAAAGTAGATGTATTAGATTTGACTTATGTTAAGAAAGGTAAAGGTAGACCTAAAAAGACTTGGTTAGAAAATATTAGAAATGATCTTTTTTTTATTAGATTTAAATGAGAATTTGACTTTTAACAGGACACAATGGAGAAAAAGGATTCATGTAGCCGACCCCACATAGTGGGATAAAGGCTTGATGTTATTGTTGTTGCTGTTGTTACTGACCCTTTGTTACATCGATTATGAAGTATTTCTTCCAATTATTTAAGTTCATTCTTGATTATGGAGTGATTTCCGCCACTGATTCACAGAGCCCATAGTTTATTCCATCTAGAATGTTCATACTCAACCTAAAATATGTTTAAAGCCCATTGCCGTAAGCTACGAGTTTGTTTCAGATTTTTTCATACATTTTGTTTCATCTTTTCTATTAAACAGAACAGAATTTAGTACAATTTCGCTTCATCTTAATTCTATAATGATAAGGCAGTGTGTGGATGAGAATCCAATGGATTTTCACTAAAGAAAATCTCTGTACAACCAAAAAATCTTTATAGGGCTTCCTTTTCACCCGAGTTAGCAGCAGCAAGAAACATCTAGCCCTTGCTCAATGTGTATAAAAGGAACAATGGGCGGTGCTTAGCGCTAAGGAAATTTTGACAACTTGCCCTCTACAATGTCAATAGTAAGTTCTACCCTTGGCTGTACTAGGTCTCAAGAAAAAAGTTGAGCTTGCGGTCAGCATATTAATATCACTGACATGAGGACCAATGCGAAGAGTGGGAGAGGCATAATACGAGTTTGAATTAAGGACCTTTACTACAATGCTAGGCCGACAACAAGCTGCTACTTGACGTCTAAAAATTGAGTGGAGTAGCATATCTGACCTGTTGGAATGGTTTTGGGTTTTATAGAGTGGGGGAGGCTCCTCTTTCACTTTGAGGATGATAGATTAAGATCTTCAATCTTATGTCATTTTAAAGGATTTCTACATGATTCCTAGTTCAATTACCTCAAACACAAAAAAGTGGTTAAAGTTGGCCTCGATTTGGTTAAAAGTGTCCACCCAACAAGTTATTAGAATGAGAGTACCCATCACATATGAGATAGGCTCGTACTGTGCAGCCCAGTCACATATGAGATAGGCTCGTAATGTGCAGCCCAGTGTGCCAAGTCTTTGCAATAATGGATGGGAATGTGTATAAAATCGGCTTATATTTTCCAAATTTGATGTGTTTGTTTGGAGCTCTTATCATATGCAAACTTATGGGGACCGCAAACCTTAGGATTAGTAATTTAGGTTCCAACTTGGACACAAAATTCATCTCATGTTTCTCCCACGTTGAAAGTTAAGGGTATCATGGGTGATGGAAGAATCACTTACTGCAAAAATATTGTCAAGGATTATAATGTGGACCTAATTTGTTTGATGGAAATCAAGTTGAATGTTTCATCTTTGGATGACCCTTTCTCTATAGGAAATACTAGTTTTTTCCTGTAGAGTAAAGTTGCAATAATTTTGAATTACCTGGTAATGTCCATTTATAGCTTAAATAGCTTGCTTCTTCTATCTCTTTCACCACTCCGATTACTCATCCCCAATTCATTCATAGTTACCTCAGATATTCTCAATAATTTAAATATCTCGTTACTTTTGTCTATGCTAAAAATGGTTGCAATAAGAGTAAAGATTCCTTAGGATGCTATTTTTGAGATCTCTGCAACCATACCTGAACCTTGGAATGTTATGGGGGATTTCAACTATATTAGGAAAATTGAGGAGAAAATGGGTGGAAAATCTCCTCGTTGAATCCAAATTTATCAGGTGGATGATACCCGCTTTACTAGCAAATCTGGCAGGTGAGCTTGAGAACCTGTACATGAGAATGGAAAATAGAGAACAGAGAATAGAGGAGAATTGGCTAGAAACATCTTCACTATCTCAGTCAAGAATAAATGAACACGCTTAGAGTCCAAAAAGTCCAAAATTCTTAAAATAATCCCCCCCAAACTATTTCTCATCACCCCTTATTTGTAGGAATTTGAAGGCTACAAGAAAAGGCAACATACAACAACAACAACAACAACATCAAGCCTTTATCCCACTACGTGGGATCGGCTACATGAATCCTTTTTCTCCATTGTGTCATGTTAAAAGTCAAATTCTCGTTTAAATCTAATAAAGAAAGATCATTTCTAATATTTTCTAACCAAGTCTTTTTAGGTCTATCTCTACCTGTCGAATAATAATGACAAGAAAAGGCAATATAGAGAAAAATAAAAATGTGGGCAACACAAAAATACCTATATAACTCTACAAGATAATCTAGGACATATGACGCCTTTTAATGGATTGTTGGAGGATGAAGTCAATGATTTGGTGAGCTATCTGTCATCGGGCGAGCTCATGAGAGAGCAAGTAGGAGTGGATCAATACATTCCTCACTGACAAGTGGATGGTGCCAACCGACCACTTTCTCTTAGGAATGTGATTCCCTTCATGTGCTAAGCTCGAAAAAGAGTTAAATTAATGTCATCCATATCCAACTATTGTCGAAATTTATAGCGATGGTGATTTCCTTCATTTCATACCTCCACGAGCACAATTCTGATGGTCACTCAACTTGTTCAAGAATGTCTACATGATAAAGGCATTCCAAGATGGCTGCATGCAATTCTCGCCAACCGTAATGAAGGTAGTTGGCCTGGCAAACAAGGTGCGAGATTGGAAGGTTAAATTTGTTATCATCCAGAGTGTTGTTGGCAGGATTGTGCCTCCTCATCACCTAATTTCATTCACCCAAAAAGAAAGCGACGATCCCCGCCTTGTCCGCAATGGAGCACATGATGGTCGCCATTAAGGGTAAGTTATTTTATTTCATTTTTAATAAAAGATTTTTCTAAGTCTTGAACTTGCCTAATGTTGTTCTTTTTTTTGCAGAAAAAATAGAGCAGTGAAAATTCTCCAAGGACTTACAAATCTTGAGAGTGGTCTCCGAGTCCCCAGTTAAGCTCGATTAAAAGAAGAAAATTGTGTCTATTGGAACTGCGAGAGGGACGGTGCCCTCTCCTATGAAGATGAATAGAGTCTCCAACAGCAGAGCGAGGTCCAAGGAGCTTGTGGCCAAGGCACCAAAAACTCGCAAGGAGTTGGGACCACCCACAGCAAAAGAAATCACCATTGATAAAACGGTGATAGCAGCGAGAATCGAGAAGAAGAAAATTGACACTATGGTCGGCAAGGGAAAGGAGCCCACCGAGTCGTCCACTTCTGTAGAATCAGAAAGCTATTCGACGAGCTAAGATAAGTCAAACATGCCTAGAAGTGACAAGGTAGAAGGGGTCAATGTAGAGAAGGAAGAGGAGGATGAGGAGGCGTGAGTGCCCAAGTAGTGCTATGACCAGGGCAAATACTTTTTTAATGAAAAAAATGGACTCGATTCTCAAAAAGCTCACTCCCAAGGAGGTCAGCTTCTCCACAATGAATGCAATGGGGCAAGCTTGATAGATTATATACTTTCCTACTTGCCACCAGTTTCACCATGTAGGGCGAGCCGACTCCTTAACAAGGATCTACACAGAGGTCCAAGGGCACTTGGAGAATGAGAGAGCCAAGAAGCTAAAAGTGGCGAAAAGGGCGAGCGTATTGGAGGATGAGCTAGCCAAAGCCAAAGAGCAGCACAAATTCGAGTTGGATTTGATCAACCCTCACGCATAGTCGATATTGGAGGCTAAAGAAGAAGCTGAGGCGAAACTAAACGAACCAGCTACAAAGCTAAATTAAATCGACTAGTTGATGAACCAAGGCCAGCTTGATGAGGTCCCAGCTAAATGTTATCATTAAGGGATCGAATTCTGCATGCGCAAGCTCACGGTTAAAGGCGAGGTCACTCCTTGATTCAAGGACCCTTTACAATTCTTGGAAGAATTTAGTGATCATGATAAGAGTTATGGCGTGAGTTCGACTGGCAAATGAGTCGCTTTTGCCCATCAAAAACTTCTTTTTTCTTAAATTTCTTTTTTGAAATTTTTTGCCAAGTGGCCAAATGTATCTGTAATCACAATTGAATGAGATGAAAAAGTTTTTCTTTCTTACTCACGTGCTTGTTTTATTTTCATTTTTCAGTTTTTGCTTAAGTACCGAACTCGCATTAGTATATACTCGCTCAAGTGTTTATGAACTCGCATTTTGAATGACGAGTTAATATTCATGGGAATTCGCCCTTAGCTTATCTAGCAAGTTGTGTATCAAACTAGCACGAATTTTACTGAGGTGGCTAATAGTGAGCAAATAGCGAGGCTTGCCATGTTTATGGATTTGGGTAAGTTTTTAGCCCATCACTTATGGTTGAAATTTATTCCCGGATGCACGAGTTTGTTACGACTCTAAGAAGAGTGAGCTCATTACTTATATATGAAATCGCCTTAGGAGAGCCGCACCTTGTGCCAGACATGTGGTCTTCGCTAGGTTATCCACCAAGACTTGCCTGCTATAGGGGACTCACGTGCTACTCAATCGCAGATCTTCTCGCAAAAGAGGGGAGCTGCCCCATAGGGTTATTCGCTAGGGCACTCGCCATTGCCTATAGTGTTGGAACTCTTAAGACTTGTTATTTACAAGGGAAAAGCGCACTACTCAATAGCAATTCTTATCGCGAGAGGGGGGAGTCAGCATGTAGTGACTAGGTAGTTTGATTGAGAGATCATGACAACCAGTACGATTTAATAAGAGTACACATTAAGAGGCGAGTGCGCGCATTAATCTGTTTTGCGTGATTTGTTTGTTGTTTGTTCTGAATTTTCTTTTTCTCTCTTTCTCTTATATCTTTTTTGTTTTGCTTTTCTTGATTTGGGGGAGCTAGTTAGAAAAAAAATTTAGATTGAAATGTGACTCGCCATAGCTACTCAACAAAGAATAAGGAGTTGACCTCGCTTGAGTGGTCACCTTCCTTCACCAATGAGTTTTGGCGCAACTATAGATCTTTGTGCTTGGGGGCCTCAGCTCTCTTATAGGGAGTAGTTCGACTCGCTCTTTAGATTGAACCTAAGTGGAACTCAGAGATTCTTGCCCCTATTGGTTGCACTTTGTTATTACGAAGTCACATATCTAGGGCTTAGCGAGTTCTTTCCTTGAATTTTACTAGGAGTTTGCCGAATTGATAGAGAGTCGTCGGCATGCTTGACTTTGCATCTCAAGTTCCCTGAGTGTTTGGGTGACTTTCTTGCATGGGTGAATCCTTCCAACGCTTAATGCATTGAGGGGGCGCGAAATCCTCGAGTGTTTTTCAAAACTTTTCTTAAGATGTATTCATTTTGTTCATGAAGGACCCACTCATGCAAAAAAGATAAAAGAGAGGGAGGAAGAACTTTTCAATGGACTTTTTGAAAAAGTAAAGTAATGATACAAGTAATAAGAGCTTCCTATACTATGGATAAAAGATTTTGAGATCGTCAACACTCCATGTTCATAGTAATTCCATCCGATTGTGTTGTTTTTAGCTGGTATGCGCCTAGGCCGACCTGTACTTTGGTGATATAAGGACCCTCCGACATCCTCGCCAAATTGTCGAGTACAAAGTGGCAAACAGTTGGGTCCGCCTTCTTCAAAATGAGGTTGCCAGGTCGATAAGTCTTTTCTCTAACATGCAAGTTGTAATACTTGGTCATTCTTTTCTTCACTTCTTATTGCCTAAAGATTGCTTACACTTTGAATTCCTCTAATAGAATAGTCATCGTCTACGGGCCAATGAGTTTTGGCGCAACTATAGATCTTTGTGCTTGGGGGCCTCAGCTCTCTTATAAGGAGTAGTTCGACTCGCTCTTTAGATTGAACCTAAGTGGAACTCGGAGATTCTTGCCCCTATTGGTTGCACTTTGTTATTACGAAGTCACATATCTAGGGCTTAGCGAGTTCTTTCCTTGAATTTTACTAGGAGCTTGCCGAATTGATAGAGAGTCGTCAGTATGCTTGACTTTGCATCTCGAGTTCCCAGAGTGTTTAGGTGACTTTCTTGCATGGGTGAATCCTTCCAACGCTTAATGCATCGAGGGGGCACGAGATCCTCGAGTGTTTTTCAAAACTTTTCTTAAGATGTACTCATTTTGTTCATGAAGGACCCACTCATGCAAAAAAGATAAAAGGTAGGGAGGAAGAACTTTTCAATGCTTTCTATGAAAAAGTAAAGTAATGATACAAGTAATAAGAGCTTCCCATACTATGGATAAAAGATTTTGAGATCGTCAACACTCCATATTCATAGTAATTCCATCTCATTGTGTTGTTTCTAGCTGGTATGCGCCTAGGCCGGCTTGTACTTTGGTGATATAAGGACCCTCCAACATCCTCGCCAAATTGCCGAGTACAAAGTGGCAAACAGTTGAGTCTGCCTTCTTCAAAATGAGGTTGCCAGGTCGAAAAGTCTTTTCTCCAACATGCAAGTTGTAATACTAGGTCATTCTTTTCTTCACTTCTTATTGCCTAAAGATGGCTTACACTTTGAATTCCTCTAATAGAATAGTCATCGTCTACAACCCTTCTTGCTTGGTCACCTCCAATTCATCGAACTTGACACCTTCACTATTGACAACAGTGACTAACCATTGGCTTTGCAAATGGAGCTCGATCTGTAGCACAACCTCGACATTGTGGAATAGCGAGTAGGGTATTTGTCCGGTTGCTAAAGAAGGGGTTGTCCTCAAAGCCAAGAGTATTGAGGGGAGGGCGTCAACCCATTTTCCTTAGGCGCCTTCCACTTTCTATGAAAAGAGACTTAGACTGAGCTTGTTGACAAACTCAACTTAGCCATTAGTCTGGGATGATGGATGAAGGTGAACTTGACACAAATCCCATACGAGTTGCAAAACTCCTTTTAGTTCTAATCGGAGAATTGAGGCCCATTGTTAGTGATGATGGTGAAAGGAACACCATATTGACAGATGATATCAATCCAAATGAAGTTCTTCACGATGGTGGAGGTTGTCCGAACTAGTTTCTTATCCTCTATCAACGTTTTGAAGTAGTAGACCATCACTTTGGAATTTCCTTTGCCCTATAGATGAAGGAAATTGTCCCAACAATCCCATCCCCTAAACTGCAAATGGACATGGGCTACAAATGGACTACAATTTGTGTGAAGGTTAAAGCTACATGAGAGCAGAATTCTGACATTGTAAGCATTTCTTATAGAACTCTTCTGCACCATTTATCATGATTGATTAGAAATAACCTTGACTAAGGACTCAGTGGGAGAGTGTTCTTCCTCCAGAATGACTTCCGCACTCGCCCGAGTGAATTTCCTTTAGTACTGCATCTTTTTCTTTTTCTCGCATATATCTCAAATTGAGTGAGGTCATTGATCTTCTCAATAACTCACCATCCAAGAGTAAATAGTTCATCGCTTTAACCTTGAATTGCCTTAGGTTGCCGACTTCAACATCAATGAGTTCAATGTCGACAACTCCAGTCTTCAAGTAGTCGATGTAGTGATCGACCCAACACCTTGGGCAATTTTCTTTAATTTGCATGATCTCTTCTTATTCAATAGTTAGCCTTGTGATTTTTAATGTTGGTCACCCATCAAAATTCCCATGTTTGGAGAGATCGGCAAGTTAGTTTTGGTCTCTTGGGATCTGAGAGATTTGGAAGTATTGGAGTTTGTCGATCGCTACCTTTACTTTGAACAAGTACTTTAGTAATAGCTCATCTCTTATCTAGTTATCTTATACTCATCATTGATTTAACTGACCATCAATTACGAGTCAAAGTATCCTTACAACTAGGCTACCCCTATCCAAAGGCAAGTCGTTGACTGGAGAGTAAAGCTTCAAACTCAGCCTAATTGTTGGTAGCTTTAAATTCTATGCTCATAGCCTAAGAAATGATAATTCCTGTCGAGCTCTTTAGAACCATAACTATGTCGACTCCCTGTTCTCTTGTGGTGCCACCAACATATAAGATCCAATGCTGTTGCGATACCATCTCCTCCAACTCGGCGCCTGGGCAGTTAAAGTCAACAATAAAATTGACAAGTGCTTGAGCTTTGATAGTTGTCCATGGCAAGTAATAGATTTTAAACTAGCTGAGCTCCACTAAACATGTGAGCAAACTGCCAGAGTGATTCAGTTTTGTGGGCACAATTTTAAGAAGGTGGTCAGTCACTATTTAAATAGAATAATAGACCTAAAAGTATAGTCGTAACCTTCTTGTAGAGCATACTAGTGCTCATATAAGTTTCTCCATAGTAGGGTATCGCTGCTCTACGCCTCTAAGCATTTTGCCCATAAAGTAAACTAGTTATTGCTTTCTTCTTTATTCTCTGAAAAGCAAGGAATCCAAACCCCAAGTATAATAGTAGGTTCTATCCTTGTCGGGAATTTGGAGAAGGGGTGGCGAGGTGAGAAGGAGATTCAACTATTGGAACGCAGCTTCACAATCTTTGTCCCAAGAGAACTTTGCATTCCTGAGAACTTAAAAAGAATGGTGAGCACCTCTCGTCGAGTCTAGAGATGACGTGATTGAGCCCAACGATTTACCTGATGAGTCGTTGTACCTCTTTGGCCGTCTTAGGCGACTTTATTTCAATGATGGCCCTCACTTTATCAAGATTGAACTTGATGCCTTCTGGCGTGAGGAGAAAGCCTATGAAATTTCCTGAGCCTACACCAAAAATACGTTCTAATGGGTTCAATCGCATGTTGTACCTTTTTAGAGTGGCCAATGTCTCTTTGAAATCTTCAATATAGTGTCTAGGCGACTTCCTCTTCACGATGAGGTCTTCTATATATACTTCAATGTTTCTCAACTTCTGGTCTTCGAAAACCTAGTCCATCATTCTCTGATACGTCGCCCCTACATTCTTCAGCCCAAAGGGCATGACCTTGTAATGATACAAGTACTCAGCTGTGTTAAACGCTACCTTTTCAGTCATCTGGGTGCTTTTTTATTTGTTGTTAGCCTAAAAAGGCATTAAAAAAACTCATCACAAAATTGCCCAGTGCCGAATTGACCAAAGCATCAATTATGGGTAATGGGTCAGTCTTTGGGGTATGTTGAATTCAGATTTATGACGTTCACACACATCCTCCACTTACATGTCGCCTTCTTTACCATTACAATATTAGAGATCCAGTATGGATACTAAAACTCTCAAATGAACTCAGCAACTATAAGCTTCTCCACTGCTTCTTTAATGGGCCCACCGAGTAAGACAGTTGTCTTCTAATCTTCTACTTGATAGGGTAAGCATCCCTCATTACATTAAGTTGATAGTAGGTGACTTCTTCACTTATGCTTAGCATCTTTATAGTCGTCCACGCGAATATATTGAGGTCGCCCCTGAGTGCTTTATGGCGCAGAATGTTGGCCATTAAAAGAGAAGCATAATATTAAGTTAAGTGTTGCTTAAATGAGGATGCTCTGGTGGATGAGTAGATTTACTCTTATAGACAGGATACAAAATAAGCATATCCATGAAAAGGTTTGAGTAGCTCTCCAGTGATAGATAAAATTAGAGAGAGTCACCTTAGATGGTTTGATCTTGTAAAACGGCAGTCTTCCAATGACCTTGTTAGGAGAGTAGATGTATTAGATTTGACCTATGTTAAGAAAGGTAGAGGTAGACCTAAAAAGACTTGGTTAGAAATATTAGAAATGATCTTTCTTTATTGGATTTAAATGAGAATTTGACTCTTAACAGTAAACAATGGAGAAAAAGGATTCATGTAGCCACCCCCACGTAGTGGGATAAAGGCTTGATGTTGTTGTTGTTGCTGTTGTTGTTGTTGTTGTTGCCCCTGAGTGCTAGAATTATTTCGCCCCTATACTCCTCACTGAAAGAAGTACAAATTCTAAGGGTTCTACCCAACTCACCCTCCATGAGGGAAACTCTTCTACTATCTTAATGGTTTTCAAGCCTGACCTTTTCTCCACACCCAGTTTGAAGACTTCTTCTGTTGTGGTCACCATTTTGCCAACCACTCTTAAGTAGCTAGTGCGCGACTGGGTGAGATCTCCTCTTATAGTGATCACCTTGCACATTGCCCTAAACTAATTCAGCAGATGCCTGCCGAATATAGTGTTGTAAATTGTTGGCATGTCTACTATAATGAAGTCGACCATCACAGTGTATTGGTGGCCACCCTCGCCCTAGATAATTGGTAAGATGAGTACTTCTTCGGTGTCACATTGTTGGCCGAAGAAACCATAAAGAGGTCCTCTAATAGGGGTGTGCTGGGAAGCAAACAAATTTATTTTATCAAAGACAAATTTAAAAATAATATTTACTGAACTCCCCATGTCTATCAGAATGCTGCCAATCAAATAGTTGGCAACCAGTGTAGTGACAAGCACAACATCATTGGGTGGTTTCCCTCCTACTGGCTTATCTTCTTCGATGAGGATATGGAGGCAATACCCATCGCGATAATTTGCGACAGGACATCGAGTTGACTTCTCATGTTCGCAACCTCTTTGAACTCACAGGTGAGTCTGCACATTCTCCGCCCATGATGGCCAGCACCACTCCTGCTATGCGCACTAAGCAAGCAAGCATTTGCTCATTTGCACTGCCCTCAGCAAGTTCATTTCATAATCATCAACATGGATCGATAAGCATAAACTCCCTCAATTTTCTTATTGTTTAGTCTTCTAGAGACTATAGAGGTTACAGAAATCCTCCATATCATGATCATAGTCGTTGTGGAAAGCGTAATACCTAGAGGTATCACGAGTGTTGGAAGTGGCCTTCGTTGGTGGCGAACGCTTGAAGAACTCCTTGTTCTAAATAGCCTCTATAAGCTCGACCATTAACACTCTCAACGTAGTGTAAGTTAGGTTAGTGAAAGATCGAAGGGCAACCACTTCATGATATAGGTGAGTAGCGCGAGGAGGTTCCTCAGCCCTCAGCGCTGGTGGCCCTGCTATCCTCAAAGGCCTTTGCTGCACAAATGCCCTCTACTACTCAGGAACGCTGGAAATAATTCGATGATTTTTGTCTCTCGTTCCTCTTATCGCTAAGATTCTTTCTCTTTCGCTTTCTCTTCCTCGATGGGGCTCCTGCCTAGAGGCTATCTCACGATGGCAATTAGCTATAGAAGACTCAGCTACTCGGCTACACTCTTTAGCATTTACATGATTATTGGCCAGCTTCAATAGTTCGGCAAGGGTCCTTGGCTATTGTAAGCCAAGCATCTATCTGAAAGGATATTCCTAAGTCCTTGAGTCAAGGCAGTATGGGTGACGACAGGCTCCAGATCTTTGACGTCAAACATCTCTCTGTGGAACCTCACTTTGAGGTTCCTAAGCGATTTGCCAAGCTCTTGCCTCATCTTCAGCATAGCCTGCAACCTCTTCTGAGGTCTTTGGGCACTACAATTGTGTAACAAACATTCGCTTGAATTTAGAAAAGTAATCACACCTAAAGACAACCGAGTGAACTACCTAAGTGCCAACTCTGAGTGTCGTGAAAAAGAGACGACACTTAAGAGCGTCGTCTATGTCCAATAAAAAGGTCATAAACTTGAAAGACACCACGTGATCGATGGGGTCTGTTTTGCCTCAATGCAATGCCAAGTGAGGCACTCTGAACTTGGGAGGCAGCCTTGCCTCGGCGATTGCCCTTGAGAAGACATTGGTCAACTTTGGTTCTTCCCTCTTAGCTCGCCTAATTAGCAGGCTATACTCTTCATCACTCATCCAAGTGTGAGTGTGGTCAGTGACAGGTGTAGAGGCGAGTGCCCTCTGTGAGCATTTATGGCGAGTTGCCGAATCAAATGATTTTTCAAGTACATTTTCAACTTGTGCTCTTCTTGCATGGTCGTCCAAGGCATCCTTGATTAGCTTTATAAGTTGCTCCATCTTCTACAAATCCCAACAAGCTTTATATTTCACGTTGTCCCAGTTCACTAATGGCTCTTACTAAGGTCGTTCATCAAGAAAAGTCTATCTTCTAGTCCTTAGCATCAATCAACGCTCACCACACCTTAAGAGGATGTTAAATTCAAACTTGTCTAGTGGAAGATGCCCTACTTTACTAGCATATCTGGCTGGTAAGATTGAGAACCTGTTCGTGAGAATGGAGAATAAAGAACCTATAATAGAGGAAAATAGGCTAGCAAAATTTTCATTATCTCAGTCCAAACTATAAAAATAAACTCAGAGTCCAGAAGGCCAAAGATCCCAAAAATTACCTCAACTTATTCCTCATCATCCCTTATTTATAGGTTTTCCAGGGCTATATGAAACTATTCCTTATGACCCCTTATTTATAGGGTTCTGAGGAATATAAAAAAGCCTACACAGAAAAAATATAGAAATATGGACTGCACAAAATGCCCGTACAATGCTACACGCTATCTAAAACATGCAGCGACTCTTGATTGGTTGTAAAAGGATGAAGTCAATGATCTAGCGAGCTGTCTGTCATCAAGCGAGCTCAAGAGGGGGTGAGTGTGGCAAGTCCTGAGAGAAGGTGATTTCGTAATTCACGAGTCTTCTCGTGAGGTCGACAAGTGACTTAGGAGGCTCAATGTTACCCTATTGAGGAAAGCAACCTGAGGTGTTAGCTGGGATGATGAATTCTTGAATCTGGTAGGTGTTGCAGCCGAATGAGCAAGCGGTCACTGAGATAGATGCTTTCTGCAAATAAGTTTGGCGATCTCAAAAAGTAAAAGCTTCACTGAAATGTGTGGTGATCCGCTTTCTTAGCAGGGAACCTCCAAGTCGCCAAGCATAGGGCAAGCTCCAAGGTAGATGCATGCAAGTAACGCCCTCTTCTTGATCAATTCTCTTTGGGGGTCAAGGGTAAGTTCCTCGAGGCATCTACTCATGAGAAGGAATGTTCTTGTCAAGACCTCATAACTAACTATGAAAACACTTGAGAAGTCAATTAGGGGTGTACACTTCTTCCAAACACATTGATATCAATACTTATATATTTAACTCTAGTCTTTTGAAGCTCTCAAATATAGGTCTTTCTTTTAGCTAGTTTAATCAACATCTTAATAAACCAATCAGATGCTTATTTGATAGAGCCTTTTGCAATACTCAATAGTTAAATCAATGCCCATTATCTCACTATAAGATTCTTGCTTCTCTACCTCTATCCACCCCCTATTATGATATCTCTTAGATATCCTCAACCACTTAGAAAGTGATTTATATTTAAGAATTATTTGAAAATTTTGTCCAAATATTATGGATATCATTCATCAAGCTTTGAATATTCCTACTTAGGAGGATCCTCTTTTTGCCTTTTTAAACAGATTATGCATGTTAAGCTTAAGCTAAAAGCTACAAACTGGAACTCTTATTTATCCAATGTGAAAACAACTCTTAAGGAAAAGCAAAAGAAAAAATTCTAGGAACTTGAGAGCCAACCATTGAACCACTCCCTTCTCAATGATGCTCTCATTAATCAAAAGACCTATTGCTGATGCTACCAATTATGAAAATAGATGGATCAAACAAAGAGCCAAATGCTCTTGGCTCAGGAAAGAGGAAAATGACTTGAAATTCCTTAATCGAAAAATTAAATGCCTAGCTAAAAGAATCACATTAACAATGCCAGTCAACTCTAGTCTCAGAATGATATTGCAAATGTTTTTTTTGTTCATTTTACTTATTTTATCAATAAGGATAGTGACAAGGAGGCCCACTACTCTAATCAATTTTCTACAAAAAATGATGAGATCAAGCCTGCCTTATTTAGTATTGGGCCTCACGAATTAACTGAGCCGATGGACTTTCTTCTAAATTCTTTAATGTTACATGGGATGTTATTGACAATTCTTTTACTAAGGCGATTTCCTGCTTCTTTGAGACTGCTACTTTACCAAAGAGGATCAAGCACTCCGCTATCATCTTAATCTCCAAAACCTCTCAAATTGAAACCTTAAATGATTACAAACCCATCTCCCTTTGTAATACTATTTATAAGATACTTCTTGTTGGCAGGTTAAAACCCCTCTTTCACCAACTTATTCATCGTGCTTATTCTACATTTATTCAAGATAGAGACATTGCAAACAATATCATCATTGTAAATGATCCACTCCATAATTTCAGTTCAAAAACTACTCCTAAATATTTCTATGTTAAAATTGACATGAGAAAGGTATTTGATAAATGTTTCTTTATGATAGACTATATAGATATGGTTTTTCCTTATAATTCATTGATTGGATCATGGCTTGTACCTCAAATGTTTATTTATCTATTACTGTTAATTGTGAAATCAAAGGTTATTTTCTCTCTTCAAATGGTTTGCGCCAAGGATGCCCTTTATCATCATTTCTCTTTACCTTCTTTATGGATAGCTTCTCTAAACTACTACATAAATATTCTGAGATGCATATCATTAAAAGTTACATGAGGAGGAGCCCTCTATTTCTCATCTTATACATTTTGATGATTTGCTTGTCTTTGGCAAAACTGAACCTACAACTGTGAATGGTTTACTCAAAATTCTGGATAACTTCAAATATTCTAATGGGCTTCATACTAACATTATCAAGTTAGATACCTGTTACTCCAAAGCAGTGGAAATAAATTCTACTGATCAAATTTGCAACATCCATGGCTTCCAACCAAAGAACCTCCCATGGGATTATCTTGATGTCACTATTTCTAACACCAAACTTAATGCAAATGATTGTTCTAAAATTAGGCAAACTCAATAATTGGCTGAGTGGCTGGAAACAAAGATTGCTCTCTTTTGTTGGCTAGTTCCAATTGATTAGATCTTGTATTTAGAACAGTCTCCTTTTATTGGTTTAGGTCCAATATTCTGCCCGAAGGCGTTCAAAAGAAAATCTCTAGTTACATAAATATTTCTTGCATAACAATGGAGAATACAAGAGGTTGAGAATTATTTCTTGGGGCAACACTACTAAACCTATTTCTTATGGTGATCTCGAAATTCCTCCATTGGTAATCCCCATTTCTTGAGCAAATGCAAACTTATTTGGAAGCTATACAACAACAAACAATTCTTACTTCTTAATGCTTTGGTGATTATGATCCTAACTGAAATAAACCTAGAAGAAATGCTACTTATTTATGCACATCCATTAGTGAGGTTGCAAGCAAAACAAGGTTTGGATTATCTTAAATGTTACTGACAATAGCAACCAGTCATTCTTTTATGACCCCTACCTACAAGGCAAATATCTTATTGAAATATTTGGTACAAAAGCTATGACATATTTAAATTGTGATATTACTGCTAAAATTAACTAGTTTATTCAAAACAATAATTGGTGTTTCCCCAATTCCTCTAAACATATTTACCAAAGTTGCTTACGTTATATTCTTATGATTGTCAATACTTCTGGTGGCTATCCTAGCAGCTGGCTGGAGAAGCCAACCTTCACTTATAAAACAACATTCTCTCAACTATTTTTTAATGATTTTAAGGCTAGTTTGAGAAAATTGATTTGGTTTAAAGGTTGCGCCATTAAATATGGCATGTTTGCCTAAAGACTCCTTATTAATGGGCACAAAACTAAGGACATTCAGCATTAATAGGAATTCATTTATATCAAAATTGTATTTTTCTGCTAAAGCAACATTGAATCTTTAACATAGTTATTCTTTGAATGTCCATGTTCATTCCAAATTCATAAATAGTGTGTGCTGAATGGAATTTTTTTCATTTACGATGTACCTTTATTCAAGTTCTTCAACATGCTAAGGATTTTAGTTGTAGCATTACCTCAAGGTTCAGTTTACTTGCTACTCATATTACAACACACTATCATTGGATTGAGAGAAATGATAAAATTTTTAAGGGCATTCATACTCTCTTTGAGCTATTAATCTTGAGAATACACTTTATAATTCGCTTAAAAAGTTAAAGGCGGATCAATACTCCAAATTTACCAATTATAATTCTGAACTTATACTTTTCTTGAGGGCTTTTTATTGTGATGTTGCATTTTAAATTAGTCTCTCTTATTATGAACTGCTATTATATTTGCGAAGATTTTATTGTGGCTCCTTATTGATTTTGGTTTGCTAGCTGATCTTCTTTTGCTGCAGGACTATTTATCATGCTTTGGCCATTTTAATCCTCTAGTTCTGATAACTGCAAGAGATCATTATAATTTTATTGCAAGCTGATGGCTCTCACGTTATCGACTAATAACAAAGTATATTTTTGGGGCAATGATGTATATGCTGGAATATTTATTTCTAGATGCAACCCAGACGTTCTGCTCCCAGACGTTCTGCTCCAGGTATTGTGAGAATTAGATCCTATTAAGACTGTGATGGCATTAATGTCATGAAAAAATTAAGATTTGTCCAACATTCTTACCCTTTCTATGCTAATATTGTGCTGCTTGTGGCATTGACAGCAACCCTTTTGCAATATTGCAACCTATTTTTTGGTGTCCTACATTATTTTATTTGCAGTTTTGTCATCTTACAAATGTAATTTTTTTTATTTCTTTTATTGCTAGTTATCTTTCTCTTACTGGCAAGTTCTATTGACCTTCATGTATACCTCAATGTAACATCTTATTAACGAAGCTGGACGTTGCATTCAAATTTCGCAAAAGAAAAAGCCTTGGACACATAAATTGAGGTCGACAGGAAAAATTAATCCTTTCAGCCTGTCCTTCTGAACAAAAACCTCATTAAGATCATACATCAATATAGAAAATTCTCTAAAACTATGTTCTTATCATAATTGATAACTCAGGTAACCATCTTATGATTGCATTTAAGAACAAATTAAAAAAGCCAGACTATTTTAAAAAGAAGAACAGATTGCAGTCTTGTTGATTCCATTTACCGGACTTGCCAAACCTTTCCAGGCTCCCCGAGTGCACCTTACTCATCATGTCTGCTTGAGAGTTTAACCTGTAAAATAGAAGGGAAAAAACAAATAAGACAAATGGTGTTGAGATCTCAGAAGAATCTAACCTGCTGAATTCTACACGATGCCGAATAAAAACACAAATTTATCAGAAAAACTGAAAGGGTTACAGAAGGATGATGAAAATCCAAACCACTGTGGATTAAATGGACAAAAGGCAAAGTTCAAATCATAATAGGGATTACAAATGAAGCTCAGAATAACAAAAAGGCCTCCTACCTCGTCTTCCTCTTTCATTCCTTCCATTCTAATGTTGTTAAAAACTAAAAAGAAGCTGGCCTTCTGCCTTCAGAAAGATGCCCAAAAAATCACAAATTTATCCAAAAAAAAATCTAAAATAGTTTCAGAAGCATGTGGAAAATCTAAAACCACTATATAATTATTAAAAGAAAGGAAAAGTTCAGATCAGAATTGGGATTAAAGAAAATTTTCAAACAAAAATTGTTTTTCTCTCTACCCTTTTTCTATTTTCTCCATTCATTCCAGTGGTGTTGAGACTCAGAATAATCTAGATTGCTGCATTCAGAACGATGCACATAAATTCAAGATTTTATTAGGAAAAAATGAACGAGCTTCAAAAGCATAGGGAGATTATAAAACTACCACAGATTTATTGGACAAAAGGAAACACTCAGATCAGATTCGAGAAGACATGTGAAACTCAAAAGAAAAAAAAAAGTTTCTTTGTCCTTCCCTTCCACTTCTCCATTTCAATTATCTTGAACGAAAATGGGCTTCCTCTCGGCAATGAAATGGAAGAAGAAAAAAACAACGGGAGATTTATGGTTACTGGTGGTGCTGAAGAGCGCGAGAAAGAAGCATTTAGACAAGGCAGAAAAACAGCATGAAAGAGGAAGGAGGAGATACCTCGGTAAGCCGACAGGAGGAGAAAGACAGAAGACGACGGGTTGTAGGCTTGAAATAACATGCGCAAGATACAACGGCGAGCGGCAGGCGACTGTACATAAGATTGCCAGATAGCGGGAGGATTATTTTCGTAGGAATTTTGACGAAGTCTCTTGCGCGTGTCGAGCGCTGCCTTGCCGAAGTGCAAGCCACTCCTTCCATTTCTCGGAAAAATTTAAATAGAAGTGGAGAAGACCGAAAAATCCGCCCGATAGGTATTGCCTAATTGTGGAACTACACTATACTCTTGGCACGTCACGTCTTTCAAGTATTTAACCCTATAAACTATAATAATAAAATAATGTCTTAAAAAAAGTTAAAACAACGGAGAAAAACTATCTTGAAAAAAAATTATCTCACATATCTAAAGTTTCATATTTTTATTTATTTTACATATATGCTCGTATATGCATTTTTTAGTATTCAGCATCTATTCGATAGATCCTCATAGAAGTGGTCGTACTTAATGGCCCCACAATGGAGCTTGCCCCTAGTATTATGGGACATGTCTCGAAATAAAGTTACCTCCCACACCAATGACCAAGGATCCTCAAAGATAATGCAACCAGCAACTCACTTTCGGGGAATTTATCATCAAAGACTACTCATAATAAATTGAAAATATGAAAAATATTTTAAAATGAATTTTAAAATTTCATTTTAAACTAGAGCGCTTCAACGTTGTGCTTGTACTTCTTTAGTAGTAGGCTTGAGAGCACAGTGACACCAGAAATCATTCTTTGTGGCGTTTGAGTCTATATTTTACAGTAATTCTGAATTCAAGATACGATATTGCGACGCTAGGCAACTAATAGTATTGTTATATATACTTTAATCTAAATCCTCTACATTAAAGTACCGTCCAACACCACCACCTGCCCCATTCTCCTGGCTTGTTGTGTAAGAAGAGAGGAAAAGGGAAGGAAGAGGAGAGAGGAAATGAGATAAAGTTAGTTTTTGGTCGTTTTCATCTATTTCAGATAGGAAAAGTATTCTGATCATTGTAAACAACATGAATGTCACTCTGATTTTCAATAGTTTTGAGTTTGATGAATTTAATATCTCCTAAATTGATAAAAATATATCTTATCTTGATTTATCGCACTATT
Source organism: Dendrobium chrysotoxum (assembly GCA_019925795.1). Classification (NCBI taxonomy): domain Eukaryota; kingdom Viridiplantae; phylum Streptophyta; class Magnoliopsida; order Asparagales; family Orchidaceae; genus Dendrobium; species Dendrobium chrysotoxum. The sequence continues at coordinate 44,881,891 of CM034315.1, forward strand.
ATCGTGTAACTTTTTATATGTGATAGATATGAATTTTATGGATATTTTGACTGTAATATTATTGATTTTTACCAGGTAAAATAAACATTGTGATTTTATGAAGTTGTAGATTAATTTATGAATTTTTCTGTATTTTATACATTTAAACATTTCATGTTGCATTTCATGCATAAACAAGAAATTAATATATATGAAATAAATATAGTATTTACATGTAAGTAAGGAAGGTTGGTTATTAATGCTATAATTAGTACGGGTTGGCTGTTAAAACATAATACCCTGCACAATAGGGTGGCCGAAGGACTTTCGTTTAAAGATGATTTGTAATGTAATCCCGATTGTAACCTTATAACTGATGATTGATTGCACCTATAGATAGAGGATGACGGCTCTAAAAGATTTATTGAAAGCCACTTATAATAATAAAGATAAAGATAATGATAACCAAGATGATATCATGATGCAATAGATACACATGAAAGAATGAAAATACCACATAAAGATCGATGTCCTCCCTTGATGAGTCATATACGATGCATTGATAGTATTGATAGATAAATAGAGAAATATGTGTGCATTATATGTAACGATTTCATATAATATAATTGATATCATAAACAAGATCAATGACATTAATGACATTAACATTGACACATATATGTTCATGTTACAACACTAATTTATTAATTACCAATGTCTTTGCATTCTCATACCTGTTGTTGATTTAGGGATTTAAGTGTGATGATTTTTATGTTTTATTATTGATCATATTAAATCGTACCAGTGAAGACTGAGCATTAATGATATTGAATATTTTTTATTGACATGAGCATGCATATTGATTTCTTAGATCTTATATTTAAAGCTTTAGTGAGTTTTAGGTTTCTGTTGGGCTTTGTAAGCTCATTATATAATTTTTATATAATTTTAGGTAAAGGTGAGGAGTTTGCAAATTAAGGTTTAGTAGAACTGATGTTTTGATTTTATTTTCAGTCATTAATTTTATGTATATTCTTTAGTAGCATGTAATGACTATTATATATATTATTTTGGACTCTAGCTGTAGAATGTTAATATTTACTATAAAAATATAATTATATTTTTTCATCATTTATTTATTTTTTTAAAGAAATTAATCAGCTCTAGATGTCAAATTGATCTAGTTGTTATTAAATAATTATTGGCTGTTAAATGAAAAAAAAATTAGTTGAAAGATAATAAAAAGAAATGAAAAGAAATTCTTCCACTTTATGTCTTGGGACATTACAAATTAGTATCAAAACAATGGTTAGTGGAATAATTTGCTTGAAACCTGAGCTATATTAATGATTACATTATTTATTGATTTGAAGAATTGTTTATAGATTTGTTTAAGTTTGAAATTTTTATTTTGTAATTATTTATTTTATTTGAAGAATTTATTTTATATTTAATATTTTTTTCTTTGTCAGGCAAATGGACCCGAAAGAGAAGAAGTCTAAATTTGATACTGAGGCATTTTTAGTGACATCTAAAAATATGATAAAACAAGCTGACATGATCTCTCTGATGGTGAGAGATAAAATGGCAAAGTAATTTGGATGGAGTTATAAGAAAATAGGGGAGAGTAGTAAGAAAAGGGCTAGCAAGATTGTCAGAGCACAAGCCACTCTATAATACATTCAGTACAGAAGGAGATATGTAGGACCTTTGCTATAGGGTGATAAGATAATATTTTAGGTGTGGTGATTATGGAAATTGAATAGTAGAATGCCCATCGCCTAGACATGGTCAGGGATATGCTCAGATTGAAGGTAGAAATTAGAGTGAGTAAAGGAGGTCTCTAAAGTTCTTGAAGATGTGACTAGTATTATTATTTTATTCTTTTTATTTTGAGTTTTTGTTGATTTCATAATTGAATCATATTTAGCATAGATTTTTTATTTTCAAATCAATTTTGATTTGGCATATTATATATTTGGTTTTGTTTTAAGTATACTCTCTCTTTTAAATAATATAAAAATATCAAGGATGATATTTTTCTAAGGTAAACAGATTATAATAACCCAAAAATATATAAATATTTTAAAATAAATTTTTAAATTTCCTATTGAACTAAAGCACTTTGGTACGGTGCTTGGTAGTGCTTCAGCACTAGACTTGAGAGCATAACCACACTAAAAATTGCTACCATGGTATTTGAGTCTCTATTCTATAATAATTTTAAATTCAATAGGTGGTGTTGCGACACTAGATCAGAGCACTATGGCGTTAGGCCACTAATAGTACTTTCATATATATTTTAATTTAAATCCTAAGCACTAAAGTACCCTCAACACCGCCACCTCCCCCATTCTCTTGGCTTGCTGGTAAGTATAAATAATATATTATTTTATGTGTTATATTTTTAGTGAAAATATATTATTTTAGTTATATTGTGCAGAAAAAATATAAAAGGGCACAAAATTTTAAGTATAATCTAGCACTACAGCATTGGACGAATAAATGCTGCAGTGCCATTAAGGATACCACCGAAGAGCCACACTTGGACATGGCAGCGCCATGTTCACTATCTGAAAGAACTGCAGTGTCAAAATGGTCAGCTTGGTAACATCACATTAACTATTTTTAAGCACCACGGTATCACAATCTTTTACACCTCAGCGCTAAAATTGCCACTCAGGCACCGTAGCATTCAAAAGTCAGCAGCACCGTGGTATAGCATTTGTAATTTCTAAAGGACATGATCTACCAGTGAAGCAACATGATTGCTTACTAAGTAACTATTCCACATCAGTAAGTGTTGCAAAAGTGCAGAAGTTCCAGCGTCGTGGTGCTAATTCATTTCATTGGTGTCGTGGTGCCTCTCTTTCAAGCATTGCAGTGCCACTTGTTATTTTTGTGTTTTCTTATAAATAGTGGTGATGTTATATTTGTAAGGGAGTTCAGCCACTTATCTAATTTCAGTATTTTTAAGAATACTTCTTTAGATCTTTCTTAGAGTTAATTATAAGGGAGACTAAAAAAGTGCTAGATACAAGTGTTATAGTCAGTATTTGTTCTAGCAACTCTATACATTAAGGAATGAGTGTAGAGGAGATACATTGATCCTTCCTGGTGATATCATTCTCATATATTTTTGTTCCTCTATGATTTTTAATGAAAACAAGTTTTCTTATCTTTTATAACATGTCTAGCTAATTCTATAGTTTTAGATTAATGATGTAGAAATTATATTAAATACTAATGAAGTTTCTTTTGCTCTAAAGTTAAATGATGTTTTTAATTTTTTTTACTACTTATTTAATATATAGAGTGGCTATATATATAGTTAAAACTTAGTGTGATGTATAGCCTCGAATGAGGAATACAAGAAAAACCAAGAATACTATAATAGTATATTTGTATACCTAGACATAGGATATAAAATATGCTAAGTTCTAAAGGAGATGATATAGCTATAGGAGGTCAATAGATATCTTTTTTACCCCTATAAGTTTGACAGAGATTTAGGAATGTAAATGCCTGAAACACATTACAAATAAGAGTTTCATTAGGAAAGATCTGTAATTTAAATTCATCAATCCAAAATATTTTATTTAAATATTATATTCATTAATTTTACCATTTTTATTCAGTAATTGAATCATCATAACCAATATTTTTATTTTAGTAGGATAATTTTACAATCAGTGTAAATAATAATAGTTTATTTATAGAAAGCATACTTCCTTATTGGTTTGACACTCTACTCTATTATTTTATTACTTTATTTTAACATATACTTATATATATTAAGTCAGATTTGTTATTATATATATATATATATTTGAACTTAAGCATTGTTTGAAGGATATAGAGCCTTAAATATTTTTATAATTCAAGAGTACACTCCACAACCCCCATCAAGTCTTTGGCGCCATTATTGGGGAAGTATTTCACTTTTTTGTAAATTTTCACTATATTATTGAATTAATTGCATAATTAGATTTACTTATATCCTTTATTTTATTTTATTTGTTCGTGATTGCAAATTCATTGTTATATTTATTATTGTCATGAATATTTATACATTTTATTTATGGTAATAATTAAAGTTATGATCTAAAAAATCTTTTCTTGAAAAAAAGGGAGAGAATAAGCACTACAACACTGATTGCTTGAGTGCCACAATGCTCAGTCATTCAAATCATAAAGGCATGCCTCTGCCAAAAGTCAAAAGTATATTGTACAGTCATAACTTTAATTATAAAATTAGGTGAACAGCGCAGCATCAGTACACATCATAATTATTTCATTTATAGTGCCACAACAGTTCTCTACCATAAGAATCACAGTATTGATGCTTATCAAATGTCACAGTGGTGGTCCTTTCGAAAGAGATGCTCCAATTTCCAAAAATTAACATTATTACGCCACGTCAGCTGAACTTCTACAGCGCTTGTTAGTTGACCATTATATTATTTTTTACATACATTGAGCACCGTAGCGTCGTATCTTATTTCACCGCATCACTTCATTGTGTTATAAGTAGGAGATTCATTTTCATTTCATTCACACTTTCCATTTCCTTCAAACTCTTCCCTTTTCTTAAATTCTCTTTAGAATAATGGCTCCAAAGATGTTTAGCAAGAAGAGGCCTTCAACTTTTTTTGATAAGAGTAGATTCATCTCTCCTAATATTAAATCTAGAGTCATTGACATAGTCGTAAACAAGCAACTGATTCTAGAATAAGGTTTTCATTTTCCTACTCAACCCATTATGCAAATCATATCGAGTGGTGGATGGGAAAGTTTCTGTGAAGAGCCATATACTATTACTATTAATGTTGTTTGAGAATTTTTTACAAATGAAAAAGAGGAAGTGGATAATAGATGTTATGTTCGGGGTGACTGGGTCCCTTTCGATTCAGTAGTCATTAACAAAATTTATAAACTTAGGAATTTTTGAATTTGATGAATACAACGCTTTTATTAATAATACACCTATAAATCCTGAAGAAATCCTAAATATTTTGTGTTAACCTAATAGTGGAGCCCATTGAAAAGAAAAAGGAAAATAAAATCATCAATTTCCTTGCCTCTTATATGACTCAAAGTTCTAAAGCCTAGCATTATTTTATTTCTTCCCATTTGTTACCTAGTCAAAATATCAGTGAAGTCACCCATGCTCTTTTGAACTATTCAATTCAAATGGGGTATTTCATTAATGCAGGAAAGCTTATTTTTTCATCTCTTATATATATCATTAGAGGTATCACATCTATTAGGTTAGGGCACCTTTCTCCTGTATATACTTTGTTTGTAGTAGTGGGTGTCAGGGGGGAACATAATGAAGAACAATTATTTCCCATTCAAGCTCTCACAAAAAAGAAAAATAATGGGTTTTAAGCAAGCAAGAAAGGATGAGGAAGAGGGTGATTTCAGTGAGCCTAAATTATCTCGTAGAACTGGAAGTAGCAATATTAGTATGAGTGCTAGAGCTCTAAAATATTAGGAGAATATGTCGCTGATTTGAGAGGAAAATGGAAGAGGTGACTCCCTTTTATGAGGAAACCAAGAACTGGTACTTTGAGATGAGAATGAGGATGGCTCATAGTATGGACTAACAGGATAAGTATTATAGATACACCTTAGACTTTAATGATAGACTTGTTGGTATGTTTAAGAGTAGCCCCTTCGTGGAGCATCCTAAATAGCTTGAGTTCCCCTATGCACCTACCTACAATCCCTTTTTTGGTAGCCTCAAGAGAAAGGGCATAATGATGATGGTGATGAGGAGGAGGAGGAGGAGGAAGACCCTAATTCAGAGAGTTATTTGTTGATTTTCTTTTGCTTAAGAGAGAGAGAGAGAGAGAGAGAGAGAGAGAGAGAGAGAGAGAGAGAGAGAGAGAGAGAGAGAGAGAGAGAGAGAGAGAGAGAGAGAGAGAGAGAGTTTGGAGGCTACTTTGGTTGGGCAACATGTTTTTATTTTTAATTGAAGGGATACTATATGTGATGAATAATCAGGTTCAAGACTTAAAACTTAGTGCTTATAGGAGACAACTAAGATGTGATGATATGTATGATGCCTTGTACACTACTTATCTTCTAACCTGTGTTACGTTCATGTTATATTATCACATTTTTAATGCACCTTATATCATTCATACGAAAGCATGTGCAGTGTTAATTAATATTTGTATTTTTATTTATATTTTATTAAAATTTCCCTCATGCTTATAATTATTTTCATTATCTCTTACATTCTTATTATTTAATTAACCTTAGTAAAATGATAATTAAAGTTTATATAAAATTAGGATAATACTAAAACCCAAGATCATAGTTCAAATGAACGCTATTTATACTTTATAGAGTGAAAAAACTAATATTAACTAACTTAGATCATTTAAATTATTATTTTAATATCAAATTATATGTTATACAAATTAATTTTTAAATGAAGATGAATAATTAGGATTAAAGATTAGATATGAATAGATTAAAATAAAAAAACATAAGCATTCTGAATTTAGAATTGATAATCTTTTTAAATCCTTACATAAAATTTATTAAGATTGTAAAAGGGTTTGAAGCAAACACTTATATTCAAAATTATTAACTATGTACTCCATAAAACAAAAATAAAAAAAAAACTATAAAAATAGTTCTAAAAAGAAAAAAATAGAAGAAAAAGAAAAGATTAGTACATTTAAAAATTGATATAAATTAAAAGCTTAGAATCAGATTACAATCTTATACTTAAATTTATAAAGGATAAAATAAAAAAAATAGTACAAATATTGGTGAACTAATGAAGTTTCAATTTTAACTACTAACAAATCTAATTATCAAGCTATATTATTTACTTTAAAATTCTAAAGTTAATAATTAAATCTATACCTTGTGAATTCAAATTAAGCAATAATAAGGATGTCAGATTAGTGTAATTATTAGCTTTTTTTCAAACTAGAATTATAACTTTGTTCATTTTTACTACTTCTAGACTGTGATGTATTACCCTATATTTTAGTAGTTTTAAATTATTAATTTTTATTTTGGCTAATCATTTAATCAGAATTATAAAATTTTTACTTTCTTAAGGATAAGCAAGAGTTTAAGCAGGGGAGAATTAGATAAGCATAAATAATATATTATTTTATATATTATATTTTCAATGAATATGTGTTATTTTAGTTGTATCAGATAAAAATAAAAAAAGGGTATAAAATTTTAAGTATCATCAAACGACGCAGTGTTAGATGAATCAACGCTACAGCACCATCAAGGACACCACTGGAACGCCACAGTTGGACATGGCAGTGTTTTTTTGACTACCTTTAAGCACTGCAGTGTCAAAATGGTCAGCTTGGAAGTACTATGTTCATTGTCTTGAAGCACTATGGAATCATACTCTATCATGCCTTAGCACTAAAATTGCCACTTTAGTGCTATAACATTTGAAAGTTAGCATCACCACAAAGTAGTAATTATAACTTCCAAAAGACACGATCTGCTAGCAAAGTGACATGACTGTTTACTAAGTAACTATTCCACATCAGCAAGCACCATGATGGTATAGAAGTTCTAGCACCGTGGCACTAATACATTTCGTGGGCGTAGCGACACTCCGTACACAACTCTTTCAAGTGATAAAGAGCCATTTGCTATTTTTGTATTTGTCTATAAATAATAGTGATGTTATATTTATAAGGGAGTTCAATCACTTATCTAATTTTAATATTTTTTCAGAGTACTTCTTTAGATCTATTAGAGTTAATTCTTAGGGAGATTAGAGAGTGCTAAATATAATCATTTGAGTGTTTAACCAATATTTGTTTGAGCAATATTGCATGGTAAGGAATGAGGAGTGTATAGGAGATACATTGATTCTGCCTGGTGATATCACTCTCTTGTATTTTTATTCTTCCATGATTTCAATGAAAATGAGTTGCTTATCTTTTCTTCAACATTTGGCTAGTTTTCTAGTTTTAAATTGATGATATAAAAACATATTAAGTACTAATGAAGATTTCTATGCTCAAAAGTTAAATGATGTTTTAAGTATTTTTTAGCTCTTTATTTAATGCACATAGTGGTTATATATGTAGTTAAAATCTAGTGTGATATATATGCTCAATGGAGGAAAATAAGAACAACTAGGAATATTAAAATAATATATTTACATACCTAGATATATGATGTAAAATATGTTAGGTTCTTAAAGAGATGATATAATTGAAGGAGTTTGATAGATATAATTTTCATCACTATAAGCTCGTTAGAGATCTAGGAATGCATATGCTCTGAATCACATTACAAATAAGAATTTCATTAAGAAAGATATGTAATTTACATTCATCAATCTAAAAAAATTTATTTAAATATTATATCCATTATTTTTACTATTTTTATTCTATGATTCAATATCCACAACCAACATTTTTATTTTAGTAGGATAATTTTACAATTAGAGTAAATAGTAGTAGTTTATTGCTAAAAAGCATACTTCCTTATGGTTTTGACACTCTACTCTTTTACTTTATTACTTGATTCATCATATATACTTACATATATTAAGTAGGGGTTATTATTATTTATATATTCAAAAAAACTCTAAGCATTATTTAGGGGAGATAGAGCCTTAAATATTTTTATAATTCAAATGTACACTCCACAGCCCCCATCACTTGTCATGGAAGAAAGAGAAAGGGAGAGGAAGCAGAGAGAGGGAAGAGAGAGAAATTTAGTTTTTGGTTAGTTTTATTAATTATTTTAGGTTGGAAAAATCTGTTAATCATTGTAAGTAACCCGAATCTCACTCCAATGTTCAATGATTTTAAGTTTGATGAATTTAATCTTTCTTAAATTGATAAAAATATTTTTTCTCATAATTTATTACACTTTTATCATGTAACTTTTTGCATATGATATATATGAATTTTATGGATATTCTGACTGTAATATTATTTAATTTTACTAGGTAAAATAAAAGTTATGATTTTTTAAAATTATAGATTAATTTATGAATTTTCCTATATTTTATAAATTTAAGCATTTCATGTTGCCTTCCATGCTTGAAAGAGAAATTGATACTAATATGAAATAAATGTAATATTGCATTTAAGCAAGGACTACTGATTGTTAGCACTGTAATTAAGGTGGGTCAGTTGTTAAAATATAATACGCTGCACAGGAGGGTCGACTGATAGGCTTTTCTTTAAAATTAATTTGTGGTGTTATCTCGATTATAGCTTATAACTTATAATCGATTATACTAACAGACAGAGGGTGTCGACTCTTAATGATTTATTAGAAGTCACCTATAATATTAATGATAAAGATAATAATAATGATATAATAATACAATGAATATAGATGAAAGAATAAAAGCAACACATTAATGTTGGATGCCCTATCTTATAAAATTATATATTGATGGGTTGATAGCATTGATAGCACTAATAGATATATAGAGAATTATGTGTGTATTATATGTACTAATTTCATATAATATAATTAATAAGGTAGACAAGACTGATAACATTGACATTAACACCTATATATTTATGCTACAACACTGATTTTGTTGATTACTAATTTATTTACTGCCAATGTATTTATATTCTTGCACCTTTTGTTGATTTAGGGGTTTAGGTGTGATGTTCTATTATTAATCATAATGAATCATACCAAAGATGACTGAGCATTGATAATATTGACTATTATTAATTAAGATGAGCATGTATATTGATTTCTTAGATTTTGTATTGAAAGCTTTAGCGAGTTTTGGGTTTCTACTAGGCGTTATAAGCTCATTATGTAGTTTTTACATGATTACAGGTGAAGTTAAGGAGCCTGTGGATAAAGGCTTAACAAAAATGATGTTTTAGTTTAATTTTTAGTCCTTTGATTTTATGTATATTTTTTGTAACTTATAATGGAACTTATACATATTATTTTTAGCTCTAACTATAGAATATAAATATTGATTATAGAAATGTAATTATATATTTCTTATAATTAATTTATTTTATTTAAGGTAATTAATCATCTCTAGATGTCTAATTGATCTAGTTGTAAATGAATAATTGTTGGTAGTGAACTAAAAGAATAAAATGAATAAAATGAGTTAAAAAGATAAAAATGAGAAAAGAAATTCTTCAACTTTATATCTTGGGATGTTACACTTGCCCCCATCCGCACATTAGTATCATTTGATTATGCTCTCTGCTTCAACTACTAGAAAGCACGTACCAATAGGCTCTTAATATAATACCAAATTGAAACAATAATTGGTCTCACTAATTTTGACCTGGTATGTTAAATGTAACTCATTAAATTTTTATGATTAATACCTCTTGCATGTGTATACGAGTGTTATGAATCCATCTAAATATTTGAATCTCTTCTGAAGTTGGTTTCAAGGTTTTGTGTGCATCATTTAGAAACTATTTTTTTCCCATGGAGTATCCCATCACCGAGGTAGGTGGCGTTGCGCCATTTAAATCTCTATCTTTTGCCTAAAAAAATTCAAAGCTGTGTCGCTGAGGCGATGCTATTGCATTATGTTCTTTAATTGAGAGTGATGCGTATAGTAGAGCCAAGCACCATAATGAAATGCCTGAATTTTATAAAAATTTCTATTTCCACCAAATCCTTTTCTAATCATTGCCATTTCCTTCCCCTTAGGTAGTAGGCTTGAGAGAGAATGATTTCTAGTGAGAGAAAGCTAGGGTTATGGTGATTTTAATTTATTTTTTATTATCAGCCTAGTGCTAAATGTTATCAAGATTAAGGTAGGTTATGTTCTGCCTATCAATTTTCAAAATAATAATTTTAAAACTTTTTTGATTAAATTTATAATTTTGTATTGTGAAATGAGAATAACTTTTTGTCTATGGTAGTGATAGTCATCATGGACATTTAGGTATTTTTCCAAAAAAAAAAATCCATTAGGTTGTTTGAGAAGTGTGCTATTTCATTTATTTAAAAAATAATTTTAATCCCAAATAATATTGTTGTTGTATAATTATTGAACAATCATTAGTAATCTAGTGACATTCTAGAACTATGAAATTTTGCTCAGTAGTTAATTTTGGTTCTTACCAATAGTGCATTTTCTGGAATTTTAAAACTGATTTATTTAAATTTATTTTACTACAATACAATGATATATATGATATCTGCCTAAAATGTGATTCTATGGAGATCTGATATATAATGGGAGTTCTAGTGCTGAATGCATTCAACATACAAATTCATAAGGTCCTAAATTTTTGATTATCTGATATATATTAAGATTTGGGAGTCATAAGGGCCTATTTTCTGAAATGCTAGCATGGGGAGTCATAACGGAATAAATTCTTACATCTATTTTTGATGGTAGGTATAAGGGTCTAAGAAAGATCTATTACTTTCTATTCTAATATATGAAGTACTTATTTATTTATTTTTAGTGCATAATGAATTTTATTTTAGTCACAATAAATTTTATTTTAGTTACTTGCAATTTACTTTATGCTTAGTATGATACATATCTAATAAACTACCTTTAAATTTGGTTATGTGCATAATATATGAAATTATTAAAATTTAGATTAGTGGTTATGACCTACTGAGCGATGTTGACTTACATGTATTCTACATTTTGTTTCAAGTTCATGGAAAGAGAAACAAAAGTCCATTGAGTAGCTGAGTATTCAAGATGTGATCTATTTTGAGTTGGTGAGTTATTTTCTTAAATTTTAACAATCATGACTAGTTATTTAATTATTTTATTTTAATTTTTAGCCATGTATTGTTGTGTATAAATACTATATATTGTTATAATAAATAGAATAAAAAAAATTTATGGATGAGTTTATTTTATTCTGCTCAAGGGAAGTAAATTAGTAGCTCTATAGTATATGTAATTTAGATGAATTTTAACAAGCCCCCAAAATATAGATCTTAGGCTCGATCTATCTCAATTCAACACAATATGACATGTTATGTCATTGGGTTATATTGGTTGGGTTGTGATAGGTCTATTTTGGTACCAAGCAGTAGTTTTAGGGGACCGATTATGAAAAAGAACTATAAGAAATGATATGTTGTTGAGTAAAATAGTTTTAGGTAGTATTTGGACATTCATTTCTACTTATTTTCATATGTATGTCTGTTCAATAATGAGTTATGTATGGTTTTTTGATGGATTTGTAAGACCTAAATATGATAGATGGGCAGAGTGTTAGTTAGAAAGCACTAGTACAAGTACCACTCTTACTATCAGTTCTAATAATACTTCTCAAATATCTACTATGGTAGCCAAGCTAAGGGGTGAGGCTTAGAGCAAGATTTTTCTATCACGTTGATGGGGGATGTGGAGTGCACTTTTAAATCATAAAAATGATTAAGGCTCTATCTCTCCTAAATAATACATGGATTTTCTTTGATATATAAAAAATAATAAACCCCACTTAACACAAGTATATGTATCAAATCAAGTGATAAAGTGATAGAATAAAGTGACGAACCTACGAGAAAGTATGTTTTCTAGCAATCAACTACTACTATTTACTTTAATTGCAAAATTTTTCTATATAAATATAAATATTGGTTGTGGAGATTTAATACAGACTAAAAATAGTAAAAATAATAGATATAATATTTAAATAAAGTATTTTGGATTGATGAATATAAATTGCATATCTTTCCTAACGAAACTATTATTTCTAATCTGATTCAGAGCATATGCATCCCTAGATGTCTGTCGAGCTTGTAGGGGTGAAAAGGATATTTGCTTACATCCTTCTGTTATATCATCTCCTTAAGAACCTAACATATTTTGCATCCTATGTCTAGATATGCAAACATATTATTTTAATATTCCTGGTTATTCTTGCATTCTTTCGTCGAGGCTATACATCACACTAGATTTTAACTATACATATGGCCACTATATGCTTTAAAAAAGAGAAAAAAAATATTGATAACATCATTAAATTTAGTGCACAAGAATCTTCATTAGTACTTAATATATTCTATATCATAAATTCAAAACTAGAGAATTAGTCAGACATGAAAGAAAAAGATAAGCAAACTCATTTTCATTGAAATCATGGAAGAATAAAAATATAAGAGAGTGATTTCACCAGGTAGGATCAATGTATCTCCTCTACACTCTTCTTCCTTACCATACAAAGTTGCTCAAACAAACATTGAATAAACACTCAAATGATTATATCTAGCACTTTTCTAGTCTCCCTTAGAATTGACTCTAAGAGAGACCTAGAAAAGTACTATAAAAAGTACTAAAATTAGACAAGTGACTGACCTCTCTTACAAACATGACATCACTACTATTTATTGGAAAAAATAAAAATGGTAGGTGGAACTGCGACGCTTAAAAGAGTTGCACCGTGGTGCCTGTAAAATGAATTAGAGCTTTAGCACTAGAACTTCAGCACTACTATAGTGCTTGCTAATGTGGACTAGTTACTTAGGGAATAATTGTCACTTCACTTCCAAATCATGTCCCTTGGAAGTTATAATTATAACATCACTACACTGTTAACTTTTGAATGTTGTGGAACCCGAGTGGCAGATTTAGCGCAAAGGTGTGATACATTGTGAAGCCATGGTGCTTGAAGATAGTGAATACAACACTTCCAAGCTGACCATTTTGACGCCATGATGCTTGATGATAGTTAATACGACACTGCCATGCCCAAGTGTGGCACTCTAATGGTGTCCTTGATGGCGCTGTGGCGTTGATTCATCTAACGTTGTGACACTGGATGATACTTAGAATTTTGTACCCTTTTTATATTTTTTCTTCACAACATAACTAAAATAACTCCATTTCATTAACAATATAACACATAAAATAATACATTATTTTATACTTATCAAATTCTCCCTAGCTTAAAGTCTTGCTTATCCTCAAGCAATTAAAACTTTTTGCAATTCCGATTAAATAATTAATGAAAGTAAAAATTGATAATTTAAAATTACTAAAAATATAGAATAATATAATATAATCTATAAGTAGTAAAAATGAATAAAGTTATAATTCTATTTTGAAAAAATACTATTAATTACACTAATTAGACATCCTTGTTATTACTTAATTCGAATTCATAAGTTATAGATTTAATTATTAACTTCTAAATTTTAAATTGAATAATATAGCTTAATGATTAGATATGCTAGTAGTTAAAATAGAAACTTCATTAGTTCACCATCATTTGTACTAGTTTTTTTATTTTATCCTTTATGATTTTTTTTTTGGAAAACTTGCAGTGGGGCCTACATGTTAATATAACCTTTATGAATTTATGTATAAGATTGTAATCAGATTCTAAGCTTTTAACTTGTACCAATTTTTAAATGAACTCCTCTTTTGGGTTAGGTTCAGGCTGGGATTTTAGGTCATGTCAAAATTTGACACCCCTACTTATAAGTAGTTCTACAGTCCTATAATTCATCATCCAACTTATTCGTCCAATCTTTCCTATTTTAATTGACCATTTTTTCTTGGATTCGCTTAAGCTCTTTATTACTAATCTCTACCTAATCACTAGTTTTGGGATGGTAAGTAGTTGCTACTCTATGATAAATCCTATATTTCATTAAGACTGTTTCTATTTTTTATTATAGAAATGACTTCCTCCATCACCTATTAAAACTCTTGGCATTCCAAATCTAAAGAAAATATTTTTCTTTAAAAACTTGATCACAATTTGAGCATAAGTTTTAGAGGTTACAACACCTTCAATCCATTTTGAAATATAATCCACAGTAATAAGAATATATTGATTTTCATAGGATGGCACAAAAGGATCCATAAAATTCAATCCCCAAACATCAAATATTTTAATTTCCAAAACATAATTTAAAGGCATTTCATTTCATTTTGAAATATTTCCTACTCTTTGATATTGATCGCATTTTTTGAAACATCCATTTACATCCTTAAATAGAGTAGGCCCAATAAAATCTAGATTGAAGGATTTTATAACCAGTTCTAAATCCTCCAAAATGTCTCCCATAATGAGAATCATGATATTCTCTAACGATCAGTTCTATTTCTTCTTCAGGAATACATCTTCACATATTTTGATTATTGCAAGATTTAAATAAATAAGGTTTATACCAAAAATTAAATTTGGTATCATGCAAGAACTTCCTTTTTTTATTAGGATTTTAATTATAAGGAAGTATACCATTAACAATAAAATTAATAATATCAGCATACCACGATGAATTATTCACATGAAGAGAAAATAATTATTAATCAGAAAAATTTCCATCAATCTCATCTTCATTTAATGCATACTTTTTAATAGAGTCTAGAAAGATGACCAGCAATTTAATTTTCATTACCCTTTCTATCAAAAATTTTTACATCAAATTCTTGTAATAGAAGAATCCATCTAACCAATATGGGTTTAGTATCTTTCTTTGTCATAAGATATTTGAATTGGTGAATGAAGGTTGATAATTTATGGAGTTTGGTTTTGAAGTGATCAAATCACTGACAATCATTTTGTTATTGTCACATGATTAGTCAGATGATCAAATGACAGTCAAGGGTTATTGTCAAGTGATGGTTTTATGGGTCAATGATCAAGTCACCATATTAAAACATAGTGATGAGTTTGATTTAAAGTTTGAAGTGTAGTTCAATAATTTATGTATAAAGATTGATGTTTGATATAGGGAAATTCACCTCACTTAAAAATGAGGTCAACAACTATGGTGCTTGACAAGGTGGCACTATAGTGGTGAAAATGAACTAGTGCCTCAGTACAATAAAGTCTGCTCCACTACAATGCTAGCTTACATGGAACAGTTACCAATTAAAATGACATGTCTTTTTACTGAATCAACATGGTTTCTCGTGTTGGTAACTACTCCATCACGATGCTCTAAAAGTTTGAGTGTTGCGGCACTCAAATGGGGAATCTGACATTGAGGCGTAAAAAGGCATGATGCTTTTATGATCACTTTCCCAAGACACCCGATGCTGTAGTGCTGAATTTTGGTGCAGTGGTGTTGTGTAACACCGTGGTGCTAACTATGGAGCCATTTCAATGTTATCAGATAGAGAACATTAGCACTGCAATATAAAAAACGTATGCCTCAGTGTGATTGAACTCAGCGCTGCGATGCTATATATGTTGGCACTACGATGCAACTTAAACACTTATAATAATGATATTTCTGAACATTTCCTATACAAATATAACTAAAAAAACATATTTTTATTGAAATTTAAATATAATAAATAATACACTATTTACACTTAACATAGCCTATGAACCAGACTAAAATAAATCATGTTTTAGTTTGCTAGAGCAGGGGAAAAATATCTCGACACGAACTAAATTTAATGCATGGTTAGTTTCTTTTTAAAAATAATAGGTAAATATGAATTTTATGTTCAAGTTGAATTTTACTTTCCCTATGGTAAGTTTGATTATGAAGATACATTTAGTTTCTCTTTTCAAGTTGATATTGAGGTTTATTCTATCTCTCAAGGTGGTATAATGTTAACTATGCAGATTTGATTAAAAAAAATATAAAGAGAATAAATGTTACACATTTATTTATCCACAAGGGTTCTTTTGGTGACTCAAGTAGGCAAGAGCATACTTTCCATCTTTAGTAGAGATTAGAATTTAAATCAATAGTATATTCTCTTTTGTATTGGCATATGCCACCTCCTCGCATTCTTTATTTTCTTCATTTCATCATTTGATGAAAGTGATTTACTTCCCAATTATCAATTTTAAATCCTCAAAATAAAATTTCAATCAATCATTCCAAAATAAAATTTCAACTAATTCAAAATCATACACTCATAGGCATTTAAGTTTAAGCTCAATTCAAAAATTTAATCAACAATCAATTTAAATCCATATTTTGGAGTCATCTAACTTATTATCCCTAGATATTACATTAATTTATATTTCTTTGAGTAGTTTATTGATGTTATCTAATCTAGGTCCATAGTCAAAAACCATGTCACCTTCCATCGTTAATCATTTAAAAGTTTTTTTGAGGAATAGATAGATTCAATTAACTATATTTTTCTAATTTAGTATTTAATTTGGAGTCAATAAGTTTAGTAAGTGATACAAAATTTTTCTTCAATTACAGGGAAGGAAATGGTGGCAAACTAATCTTTAACTATTTTGATAACCTAAATATCTCTTTTGGAAAAACCTCTAATCAAGCTAAATTTGATCAAATTTTGATCTGGGGTAGAAAACTTGGTTATGACTGTCAACAGACCACTATTTACTACTTCAAGTTTTAAGCCATACCAACTATGGAAGTCATAACTGGGAATAGAATTGTAGCCACTCTCGCAGCTATAAAACCCTCAGTCTTGGCTAGAATGATGTTCTGATAATCCACCGTTAATCAGAAAGTTAATTCTATTATTTGTTGTCCATACAACAAGCTTGAGATTGTGTCATTTTCACCTACTAATTGGATGACTAAATCTTAACTCTAAAAAGAACCATCATCTAAGATAGAAGACTAAGAAAGCCTTGTTAGAGGATGAAATGATGATGATCATTGCAAGTGAGATAAGATTAAAAATACATATTGAAAAACCTAAAATTAATGAGAATTCTCTAATGTTGGGTGGAAGTTATTTCCATGTTGTTTGCTGTAGAGGGAGAAGAAAAAATCATAAGCATTGCTAACTCACCACCCTCTCCATTCTCCAAATAACTAGTTCTTCTGTTTTTATCTGAAAGAAAAAGGAAGTTTAAATCCTTGTTAGATGGATTGATCCATAATTTTGTTATTATTTACGGACCATTAAAGACCAAATTTTCAAGGATGTTAAGGATATGAGAGTTAATAAAACTTGATTGGAACTACATCAAGAGAAAGTAGTTTAACCTCTTGCCAAGAGAAGAGTGACTTTTGAAGGTCACGAACTTGTTGTAAAAACTAACTAACCTTTTCTTTTGAATGGTTGCATAACACATTTTATAGTAGGAAAAAAGAAACTATGACAGAGATTCCAATTAGGACATCAAACCTAAGAAATGCTTCTCTCTTTAAAAAAATTAATGAGAAAGGAAACACTAGTAAGAAAGAAACTGCAAATATAATAAATCATGGAGAAAACAAAGTCCACTAACATAATTAAGGGGGCATCGTTATCTTCTTTCAAACTCTTTCTCTCATTTACCAACAATGTACAATTCTCATAGTGACTTTTAAACTCAACTATTATCTTGTTATTCAAATCAGGTTGATGGGGATGCCAATATTTAGAGAACAACCACAAAGGTTCATAGATGTCCCAATGGTTCAAATAAGATGCAATGTGAATAATAGTTAGCCTACCAAAACCAAATACTTTAATTAACACATTAGAAGTAAATGAATCCAAAATTTGACATAAGATAACATACCATCTGGCTATGCCGGCTGTGCCCTGAGCTTGAATTGCACATCAAGTGCCTTAGACCCATTTGAAGCTCCATGACAGTTTTGGCTCACACAGGATAATATAATTTAAATAAACTGGATGTGTTTCCCACCACCCGAGTGCATGATATAATTATTAATATCAACATTTATAGGAATTTACCTTAATTTTTGGATGCTTGAATACCAATGTTGTAGCCAACTATTGATGATCTACATTCATGCCAACTGTTGAAGCTGACATATCCATTCTTTGCTACCCCTTAGAGCTACCTTCTGAAATCAAATGGTGATGGAATTACTGATTTCCAATCCTATCATAATTGGATGCCTAATTTGAAGCTTTGTACACCATCCTTACTGAGATGTCTGGTATTGTTGAGTTGAGATTTGTCTTCTCCCATTTTCTAGTCACATGAGGCCATGAAGCATCTTCTTCTTCATTATCTTTAGCATTTGTTTTTCCCCAATTGAGATCTCCACATGATTTATTAGTTAACTTTCCTTCAACCTTTTGTTGGACTTCATTCTTACCCACAACATATGATGTGTTTTCCTTCATCATTTTGGGAACTGTGTTGCTTTTCCAAACAAGTTTATATTATTTCCTAGAGACAATATTCTAGTGAGAGTGAGAAAGTCCCGGTTTCCAAGAGTGAGAAAGTCCCAGATTCCTAGAATGAGAAAGTCCAATTTTATTTGAATTTCCATTCTTTTCAATTATAGCGGGGGATGATTGATGGAGATCGCCGACGATCATTCCATCTTCTACGTCGTCTCCAATTAGTAAAATGTTAACTAAATCTTCATTAATCATTAAGGATGTTTTGGAGATTTCCAATTCCTCTGGTGGTCAAAATAACAATGTATACTCTGGTAAGGGTAAAGAGATTATTGTTGTTGAGAATGTCATTCCATAAAAAAAGTTTGATTCTGATGATTTCAAACCACATTGTAATGATATGAGACATCTTCTTCATCTAGTGCTAATTTATTTGTTAATAGATTCTCTAAATTTGTTAATGGAGGTGACGATAATAGTAAGAAGTTTTCTTCTTATGTGCAAATCATTCATAAGTCTATTTCTGATATTACAAATAATTGTATGTTGGATTCTTTAAATAATAAGAATCCTATTTCTTCTTCTGTGGATATTGTTCTGTTGAATCATGTTGTGAAAAAATTTAAGAAGGATTCATCAGGGAATCTGGTTAGGGTTTATAATGTATGGAGAAGGCAAGCTAACATCAAGATTGTTAACCCAAAGAGTAATTTTTTAACGTCTTTGGATGGTGTTGCAGTTAAGTTACATATTTAAAATGAAAAATCTGACATCCATAGACTCCAAAATTTTGTGGTTATTAAAGTTTTTGGAGATTCTGTTCCCTTCTCTGTGGAAGTATTGAACTAAGGAAGCAATGGAGTCATTTGGGTACTTTACATCATACAAATTTAGGACATGACTAAATGATGTGTTTATTTCAGTCTTCTGAAGTTAAAGAAGCTATGCTTAGTGGAGGACATCGGTTCGTCGGTGGCTATATTGTTGGCACGGAAAATTGGAGTCTTGGATTCTCCCCATTAACTAGTAAAGAATTTGTTCCCTCCTGTATGGATCAGATTTCCATATCTTTCATTATTATGTTGGGATGATATTAACATTACTAGAATAGCTTCTATGGTGGGTACACCAGTGTATTTGGATGGCACGATGTTTAACTGAGGAAGAAGAGAATTTGTCGGGTTTGTGTTCACATAAAACTTGATGAGAAACTTCCTCAAGGTGTTTGGGTGGAAGGTAGCTTGGGGAGATTTTTTTCAAAAAACTCAATATGAAAAAATTGCCTCATTTTGTTATAAGTGTGGTAGAGTTGGAAATGAGCTACAAAGTTGTAATAAGATTGAGATTTCCCATAGAGATGAGTCTTCTATCCTGTGTGGGAAGGTTGTGAATGAATTTTCAATAATTAACCTACTGGAGCAAAACTTTTTTGTGGAGATGGAGTAATGAAGTCTTTTTTGCTAAGGATACTATGAAGGATTTTGAAGAGTATGGCCCCTGGATTCATGTTAATTATGGAAGGAAAATATCCTATGCAGGTTATAAATCAAGAAATGTTGGTGATACTTATGAAGGGAAATATACAGGTAAGACCAAATTGAGTTCAGTTAAACCTAAATCTATTAATAAAAATAATGAGATTGTTGTTGTATCTAATGATAATAAGTTTTCAATTATGGAAAAACCACCTATTACTTCTGATATTACTATTTCTGGTTACACAAATGTATCGAATTTTGATATGCTACAATCTATTTCCAATGAAGTAGCTATTATAGCTGTTTGTGGTACTTCGGTGAAGGAAGTTTGTTTTGATTTATTTAATGAGGTTAATGCTGATGTTCCTGCTATTTCTGACAAGCCTTATGATATGAAATATGTTGATGAGAAAATTGAAGAGATAGCTGATCATAATAAAGAGTCTGTTGTGCATGTTATAGAGGGTTCAAAGATTGATAAAGTAAAGGAGTTACACTCTACTGCTGGGAAAGTTGATACAATTAATACAGGTATGGGTTCAGATGATGTTGAAGAAGATTTTACTACAGGCATTCAAACAGATCAGGTTTTGGCAGTCGGTGAAGATGTGCTGGGAAAACCTTTATCTCAATTGAGTTCAATTAAAGGAAATAATGTTGAAGGGAGTCCAAGTAAGTGAAGACTATTACTCATCCTCAAGTTCTGGTAATTAGAAGAATAAAATGAAGAAAGAAGCTAACAGTTTTGGTCCTATTAAAGATAGCCTTAGAGGTAGAAGAGGTGATAGTAGTCTACAAAGCATTGGGGGCTCTTTGCCATTCATTTCCTAATATCTTCAGTACTTTTTTGGAATTATAGGGGAGATAAGAAAAAAGAACCTTCCAATTACTTACAAAGTGTCGTTGATGATAATGGGTTTTTCTTTATGAATAGTAAAGAGGTTAAAAGAATTATTGGAAGTGATTGGGATTTTTTTCATGTTGATGAGAATAGGACATCAGGTGGTATTCTTGGATTATGGAGAAGTAATATTTCTTCTTTTACTCTCTTAAATTCATCCAATCAATGTATTATTGGCTGTTTAAAAGCACCTAATGGCATTTTTTGAAATTTATCCATTATATATGGTAATAAGGATAAGTTTGAGAGAAGGATGTTGTGGGAGTTGATAGATGGCTACACTTCTATTGACAAGCTTTATATTATAGGAGGTCATTTTAATTGCATTCTTTAAAAAGGGAAAAGAAAGGAGGTAAGAGATTCATGTTCTCTGAAGTGCTTCAAGAGATGAAAGAATTTTTAATTAGAAATGATTATCACGACATTGGTTCCGTTGGGACAAAATATACGTGGTGGAGTAATAAAAGTCTTACTCATATTTGGGAAAGATTAGAATTTGTCTTAATTCTAATGCTCTATGTCGATTACTTTTGTTGTTTTAAAAAATTTGCCTAGAGTTGCATCTGACCATTGTCCTCTTATCATTAATCTTCTCAATTCAATTGCTTTCAATCAAAGATCTATCAAATTGGAGAATGTTTGGTGTTCTTATGAAGCCTCATGGGGAGTGGTTAAAAATGCATGGAAGAAACATGATTTCGGTGATGCTTCAAACAGTCTCCAAAGGAAGTTAAATAGATCTCTTAAAAACCTATTCTATTTGAGCAAGAATAAATAAAAAGAATTGAATGAGTTGAAAGGTGTATTGCAAAAGGATATATTGTTGTTATAAGGAGAAGAGAGCCATAATGGTATGAACACGGTGAAACTGCTAGAACTGAGGAAGAAAGTTCATGAGATGAATGTTACTCTTGCAAGACTCTCTACTTGGTGGAAACAGCGTTCTAAGGTACATTGGTTGGAGGAAGGAGATCAAAACTCTTGATTCTTTCATGCTTATGCTTCAGCCACGAGGAATGGAAATATGATTAATCAAGTAATTGGAGTGGATGGAAGATGTGTTATAGACTCAGAAGCTATTCATTCAACTTTTGAATGTTTCTTTATGAATAAATGGAAGAATAAGCATTGCTCCCTTGATAATTAGGTTGAGTTTGATCATGAAGTCAAGTTAATTAAAGACCAAAAAAATATGTTAAATGTAAATTTTGTGAAACATGAGCTATTTTCTTTAGTTATGAAGATGAATAACAACAAATCTCCAGGCAATGATGGTGTAAATTCTTATTTTTTAAATTTTTTTGGAGCATTATTAATGTTGAATTGTGGAATGCATGGAAAACTTCTTTTTGACTAGAGTAATGCTGGATAGGTAGAAGGAAATGGTTGTTATTTTGATTCCTAAAGTTCCTAATGCATCTAAAGTGAATAAGTTTAGGCTCATTAGCTTATGTCAAACAATTTACAAAATGGTAGTTGGTATGATGTTGAATAGATTAAAGATATGTCTACCAAGATTAATTTCTGACTTTCAAGGAGCATTTGTTCCAAGTAATTCAATTTTAGATAATTGCTTACTGGCTCATGAGATTGTTAATAAGTTGAGATTCTCAAAAGCTAAGCAGGGTTTTATGTTGCTTAAACTTGATATGGAGCAAGAGTATGATAATATGTGTTGCGATTCTTTATATAAGGTCCTTATTGATTTGGGGTTCCCGATGATCTTTTTAAAGCTAATCATACAATGTATTAGCAACCCAAAATTTTCCATTATTATTAATAGGAGGAGAAGTAAATGGGTAAATGCTAAAAGTGGGTTCAGGCAAGGATGTTCGTTACCTCTGTCTTTTTATTCTCTATTCTAAGTTACTTTCAAAAGCTATCTTGAATAGAGGCAATGAACTTGGTATAAGAATTGCTCCAAACACGCCTAAGGTTACACATATGGTGTATGTAGATAATGTTATGTTAGCGTCAAAAGCTAATGGGTATAATGTTAAGATTATTATCAGAATTCTTAGTGATTATTGCAGTTGGACTTGTTAGAGGATTAACAAAGATAAATCAATGGTGTTGTATGGTAAAGCTGTTACTCAAAGAAGAAGAAGAAAATTGAATAAAATTCTTTGTTATAGAGCTGTTGATGAATTTAAGTATCTTGGTGTAAAGATGGCACTTAGAAGATTAAAAGCTACTGATTTTAACTTCATCCTTAACAAGTCTATGGATAAACTCAATTCTTGGGGTTCTCATTCGTTGTCGTTAGCAGGGAAAATTTTATTGATTAAAACTATATATTCTTCTTTTGCATCATTTAGTATGACTCACTGTTTGGTTCCAAAGAGTATTCTAAATGAATTGGATAAGTTGTGCAGGAATTTTCTATGGCAGAAAGATCAAGGAAGGAGGGGATTGCATTATATCTCTTGGGATATGATGTGTAAACCTATTTATCATGGAGGTCTTAGTATTCAAGGTGGGGCAGAGAGACATGGAACTTTAAGAGCCCAGATTTCTTGGAATTAGAATGCTCTCCTTAATAAGATCTTGGTAGCAAAACATGGTGTTGATATTTGGAATAATGAAGCTAAAAGATGGTCGTCTCCGACGTGGCGTACTATAAAGATGGAGCTTGTTTCTTAAAGCCAATTATTAGATGGCAAGTATTGAATGGGGAAAGTATTAATATTTTGAATGATAACTGGATTCTTGATAGAAATTTGAATAAGTGGCTAGCAATCTATAATGTGAGGGAGCTAGAGAATAAAACTGTTTTGTTACTTCTGAATAATGATGGGAGCTGGGATAAATCAGTTATGTAAAATCTATTTTCTAAAGATTTAGTGAACATTATTTTTGAAATACCAATTTTGTCTGCTTCTAAGGTAGATGAAGTTGATTTATTGACTAGTGATTCTGGAAGTACCATCACGACATTGGCTTGTCAGGCTTCATTTGAGTAGTTTACTGATGGTAAACAGGTAAAGTGATTAGGAAGTTAAAAGTAACTCCTAAGAAATCATTATTTTTGTGTATATTGGTTAATAACTTAATACCGACTCAATGCTGGTTACATTATAGGAAACTACAGGACTCTTATTATTGTCTGAGAGGATGTTTAGAAGATGAAGATAGTAACCATATTGTTATTCATTGTAAAAAGCTTATAGAGATCTTTGATATGATGAATAAGAGGAAAATTTACCTACATAAGTTTAATAATCTTTCTCATTGTTTGAATAAGTTAGAGAAGTTAGCTGTGACTTATCCTGGAGCTATTAGATTGTACTTATCTCTGGTATATTGGAATTGGATAGCGAGGAATCGCTTTACACATGGAACCATGTGTTCTAGTTCGATAACTATTATGTTCATGTTCTGTCTGATTCTGTGATCCATTATTTCTTCTAATTTGCAATAATTGGAAAACTAACCAGCATTCTGTGCTGTGTTTAAAAATTGATTTTCCCCTCCTATAAATTGGATTAAGTTGAATGTTGATGCTTCATTGTTGCATTCTAATGAAGCAAGTATAGCAGGAGTTTTAAGAGACCACAAGGGTAGATTTTTGCTTGCGTATGCAAGGAAGTTATTACATTGGGATGTATCACTATTGGAGCTAATTGCTAATTTCAATTTCAAAGATATAATTAAAGATTAGATGATAGAGAAGCAAGGTATCATTATTGAAGGAGATAACATCAATGTGGTCAAACTACTACATAAGTCAGTGTTGAAGAATAATCAGAAGAATAGAGTTCATAGTATAGAATTTTCATTTCTTGATGTTTCTAAAAATGTAAATTTTCATTTTGTTTATAGAGAGGGCAATAGCGTGGCGGATGCTTGTGCTCACTATGCCCTATTTGGTGATTTTCTTTGGTAGAACTTCCATCAAGCATTTTTGACTTGATTAGGAGGGATTGTGATAGACTAGCTATCACTTAGGATTCTTTGTATCTTCTTCTTTTTACATTAATGCATATTATATATCTTAAAAAAAAAAAGAAATAATATTCTAAGGCCGTAGTTATTCTATTTATACAATCCCTATCGAATTGAGTTAAAACTAGTATTTATATGTACTTATCTTTTCGAAGCTATGTCCTTTAGCTTAGCTCCAGTGATTGTATTTTCTAAATTTAAACTCCTTGCTTGGGTTGGAAATTAGGAATTCTGTGTCCCAAAATTCCACACTTGAAACATAAGGTAGATATACCTTCATATTCCATATTTTGGAAGAATTTACCATGAATGCCTTCAACCCAAACTTCTATTGGAAGCTTCTTTATTAGATTGATTCTTACACAGATTCTAGCATAAGTACTTCTTCCCCAAGTGTTGGTTTAATCATCTATTCGTAATGGGTGTCCAATCATTACGGCTATTCAAGCTATGTTCTTCTTATCTAAATAAAGAAGAGGGAGTTGGGAAAGATGAACCCAAACTGGTGTAGTTAACTATCTTATGGAATTTGGAGAGAAGGATGGAAACCATTTGTCCATTAAAATTAATTGACCCATAACGAACCATGGTCCACCCATAAAAATTATGTCCCTAGCTTCAATCGATTTGAAAATACATGTAAAACAATCATCACTTAGCATGATAACTTGAATCTCTCCTATGTGAACCCATTTATTTTTCAAATGATTATTCAAAGTCATGTAAGACACCCGATGTTCAAAGTCCTGTAAGACACTCGACATCCTAAAACTTTCCCTACAAAAGCATTGTTTAGGCTTCTAATATTGAGATCTAAATCTTCAATACTACGTAAGACCATTGCTCCAATACATATTGAAGCGATATCTTCTACATCATTAATAAGGTTAGCTTTAGGCTTTAGCCAAACATTAGTAGAATTAAAAACCTGATTAACCTAGTTTTTCTCAGTTTATGACCTAAGAGTCTTAGCCATTGAATAATTTGAACCGGGCTTTAGATCTCCTGATGCTTATTATTCATTAAAACCTAACTTTCATTAGGGATTAAATAACCTCTTGATAGTTATTCATCAAATGATATCATTTAGTAATCATAGTTAGCAAACTACTATCAAATATTTCAGATATGGTGGATTAGCCTAAGGAGGGTATAATAATGTATCTCCTTCATCTTTTAATCAATCTAGAAGTTTGCAAGTGGAACTTTTGGTTACTCTTTGGATCGTCATTCAACAAGAGTTGATTGGTGTAATTTATAAGGAAGTGAATCATCTTCCTATTTTGATACAAGTAGATTGAAATTAACAAACCAGCCAGCCTTATTATTCAATAAGAAAAAGGTTTTGCAGCCTAAAATGGTAGCTATTTTGATTGCACTCATCTCCCATAGAAATAGTTCAGTAGAAAAAAGAGGAAGAAAAGGTAAAATTGTAGTTGAATCCTCATCTATTAGAGAATATACTCGAGTTCACCTGCATATTATAGTCACAAGATCAATTAAAGAAATGATGGATAATTTAAAAGAGAGTATAAGATAGATAGATGAATAAGAAGCTATAAAGAAACCAAGAATAAATCTGCAAGATGAAGAAATGTTTGGGTGTATCTGTACGGTTGATACTCTTTCATCTTTGTAGAGAGAAAAAAGAGAAATCTATAGGTAAATGAAAATCCATAAATGTTGAGCTGGATAAAGCTAATACAACGAATTTAACTCAACAACTTATAGATCAATTAAATCGGAAGGATGAACATAGTATAAGGATGGAAAAGAAAAAAAGAGGAGATGAGCAATATGATGGCTATCATGCTGGGTAAAAGATCTCCTACATTGAATGCATAGGTTTGTTGACCTTATTTATTTATGAGGCCAAAATTCCAGATCCTATTCTACCATGTTTTGGCATAGTTATCCAATCAATAAACTCTAAATCATTCATTTGATAATTACCTTATTTTTGTCATTTGATTCTCTATTCAATCACTAACAATAACATAAATGATTGGTAGTGGTATGAGTATTTCAAAATTACAAATACCTTAAACTTCATTATCAAACCAAATATAAATTAAAAATCTAAATCAAATCCCACATCCAAATTCTAAAGTTCAAAATCCAAACCCTTAGCCCCTTTGACTTTTTCCTATTTTAGGGGAATTTTCCATTAACCTAAAACCCTATAAAAAGACCTTGGAATCATGTATGGTGAATTATGTATTGATTAAACTTGTCCCTAGAGTCTTCCATGTCATTTTGGAGGCATTCATAGCTTTTTAAACCCCATAATATAAAGCATATTCCATGCATGTAAACCTTCAAATTTTGATAGTTTATGCCACTGGACTTTACATCATGTTGAAAATAACCTCGAAAAACTTTTCCAAAATAATTGAATATGTTTATATGCATTGTCACATTGATTTGAACCTGCTTTAGCCCTTCGTGGACCATAGTTGACCAACAACACCAATAAAACCTAAACCTCTTAAAATAAACTTTTCGATAAACTTTAATATGGCTCAATTAAACTAAATCATGAAACTTTATCCAACAAACTTCAAATTTGATTTTGAGTGGGTTAGACTAAAACCTAAGCCTTTCACAGGTTTGGTTGATCAAGTCAACCTAGTTTGACCAAAGGAACCCTTCACCCTCCAAACATGCATTTCAAGTAAGGAGACCATGCAAAGTCTTGAGACCTCTTCCAGAAAGTTTTGAATGTCATTAGGAATATGTTGGACCCAACCCTAACCCTTGGTCCAACCTAGTTTACCAAGTTAACTATGGTTAACCAAACCAATTTAAACTCAAATCCCTAGATCCACGCATGCCTAAACCAAAGTAGCCCCATGAGAATATCCATTGGGTCCCTTGGAATCAATCCTAGGGGACCCAACCCTTGAGTCCTCTTAGGCTAGCCGCATGGTTTGACCTAATTGGTCAAAATGACCTTCAATGAGATAAATTTAAATCCAGATCAAATTGGCCCAAGTAAACCTTTGCATTGGTTCCCAATGACTTACCTCATCAAATCTTACTAGCCAAACCCTTGGGCTGACTTGGGTAAACTAATTGGATTGATTGAATGTCACCAAAACACCAAATCTTCAGCTATCTTGCATGTCCAACTTTAGCCTTGGCAAATTGACCCATGTATTGTGTTTGGGAACCTTCCATATACTTTACCACATCAGCTCAGGCCATGTGGTGGTCGTGGCTAGCCAAAATTCAAGTAATAGGAAACGCACTTCATGGTTTTAGTTCTAACAAACTAGCAATGTGACACCATGTTCTAAGATTCTCTTGAAACTTCCCTAGAACCATACAGGCTCATCCCCCAAACCAAATTTATGGTTGCACATGGACCAAGGTGAAAATAATTCTGTATAAATACCCTTCTAATCACTCTATCAATACATTAAAATTTTCTTTAGAAGTGTCACTTCCATTGACTCAAAATTACTCCCTAAAGTATTAAGATAAAATTTCCAGTTCTCCAGCCCCTTCAGTCACCTTCTCTAGTGCGTTCAAGCTAGCTACGATTAAACCTCTCCTGCCGAAAGGGAAGATTCGATCCATTGCACCTTTAGTCTTGATATCAGGAGCATAAATACTCCCTGAGGTCAAATTAACTTGCATAAGCTAAGGCATTGGCATTTGGACCTCCGTATCAGGTAATCTTTTATTCTCGAGCCCCTAGATTTTTTGGTTTACTCAATTATAAAAGAAACCTTCAATTAAATAAGATCTGATCATTGGATTGAAGGTTCATGATTGACTGTTACTCTCAAAGAAAATTCCACTAGATATACTATGCTGATTTATTGGATCTTACCAGAATATGCTTATGATTAAGGAGAAGCATGGTAGGTTTAAAATGAAATTAAAGCTATGATTAGATCTCATACATTCTCATGATTTAATCCTATTTAAATTATGACTGTTAGTCTGATCTTAGATTAGACAACCATGATTAATCTCGCATGAATTGGTTAGTGTGGCAATCATTGTCTGGCTAATTAAAGCATGCAACATGTAAAGGGCTCGCTGACTATGTAATTAGGGTAAAGAAAATAGTGAAATTCATTTAACTTCAAAAATTTACAACTACTCACACAATTGTCCAATTAGGATCTTCTTAGGCTCATTGGAGTTTTCTTGAGGAGCTTTACAAAAGCCTTTATTTTGAGAGAAATAAAATTTTAAGATTATCCTCTAGGGTATTCTTGGAATTATTCAATAATACACTTCACCATGGTTTGGAATTTTTAGGGATGATATTGGGAATGTTTTGCACATCTCCAAAATATTCCATGTTAATTTGTAACCATGAAGGACTTTGATTGATTGACCTAAGTTCTTATGATAAAATAATGACTTAGAACTTAAAAATTGTTATTTATGTAATTCTTGTGGGAATTAGGCCTTAGTTTTCCATCGATTGATTGTGCATTATCTATGGGTTAGATGGCCACTGATTTTATCCCCCTCCCATTTCTAGTTTGCCAAAAAAATTTCCTAAATATGTAGTTGCATTTACTTAAGGAATTTAATTAAAACCCTAAGAGGGCTTCAATTACCCTCAAAATTTTTGAGATTAGATCTTTGGTTTAGGTGAACTAATATTTTAAATTTCAAGAAAATTGAATGTCATTTGGTCTGTCAATTATGGAGGCCAAAATTGTCATACATAATTGCCTTAGAACTATCATTAATTCATAATAAATTCAAATTAGTTTCTAAAAATATAAATTAAATTTCCTTTAATCATAATTGAAATGCTCGTTCATGAAAAATTTAAAGCCCAATTGATTTCTTGAAAAATAAAAATTAATTAAAGAATCAAGAAAATGTGATAATTAAATAAACAAAATAATTAAAATAAAGTTAAATTCTTAAATCACTTTAAACACTTATAATCATCATTAGAAGTCATCAATTACTGTAATCTAGGATCTTGAGCTGATGTTTTGATGATTATAAAAATTAAGGGAGTTTGCTCAGGTTCTCCTATTTATCATTATTTCATATATTTTCTTTATATACTAACATTTCAGGTTTAGCATACACCAAACGCCGCCAAAGGATCAGGGCTCATGATGAGGTATTATAGGATTTATTTTTGCAAGACTCTATATTTTAATCTTTTCTTGAGTCAATATATTATAAAGCAGATATGTTAGCTCAGCAATAGTGCATACACAAAGGGGAGATGAAAAGAAAATATTTTAATTTTTCTGTTAATCTTACTGTACGATCTTGATCGACCTCTATGATATGTGGAAATAGAATTAAATATTTTATTTTATTTTAAATGAAAAAGAATTATTTTGAAATATAGATAATTTGATAGTACGAATACCACATCGTATTGGATGATCACATATAATCAGAAACCCCAGCGTCGAATCTAAGTTACCTAAAATAGGTAAATTTGAATTTTAAAATTTTAACTATTTGTACTATATGAAGTGTTTCGAACTATACGATATATTAATTTATTTGCTTAATTTGGTCCATTAATTAAGGGATCAAATCAACTATTGTATGATTATTGGTTGTACTGTATGACACACCTGAGGAGTCTCTGGATAATGTTTGGTTCATCCAATACAATCCAAAAATCATACTGTACGAATCACTCGATCACTCTTTGGATGATTTTTTTTCATCCAACTTGATCTAATGTTTGATTTGCACTAATCAATTTTGAAGTTTTCAATCATATTGGCAATCCTCGATTGAGTAAACTAAGCTTCTTGAGGTGAAAATAAAAGGACTACCATGAAAGGGGTAAAGGTAAAGCTATTAAATTTAACAATGTTTTTTTTTATGTTGGGTGCTCTGAGTGTAGGAAGCCTAGACACTTAAGGTTTGATTGCCCCAATCTGAAGAGACACCCTATGAAGGAGAAGGATGAAGATAAGCTAAATAAAAAAATGGGAAAATAAAGGACCTAAAAAGCCTTCTAGGAAGACTTAGATTCAGACTAATCTGAATAAGAATCGAAAAGGGAGGTAACATATCTATGTTTTATGGACAATGATATAATTGTTAATAGAGGTATGCGAGTTATCATATGATAATTTATTTTTAATTTCTGAGCAAATGTATAAGTCATATACGAAAATAAAAAATTAGCATGCATGTTTAAACAAAAAGCTTTCTAATTTGAAATATTATCATGACATGCTAGTTAGAGAGCATACTAATCATAAATTTGAATATATCACTTTAGATAAGAAGCATGCATCATTATTAGATAAGTTTAATGAGTTAAGAAGTATATTGAGTTTATCAAGTCACATAATTATTTAAAAAGTGAGCATATTGAGTTAATAAGAAGCATTCAAGGAACTAGAGTCACTTGTAATAGAACTAGATAATAGTAAGCATGCATATACATTTAAAGTGGTTAATTATAAAAGTGCCAATGATTATTTACAAGAAAAAAAATGCATTATAAAATAACACTTAAGGGCCTACACTTTCAATAAAGCCACAACTTAGGCTACAACATGTATCATATATCCCTAGGAGGAGGCGCTAGCCCCCATATAATTTAGTGAACCCATTTCCATGGGTTAGGTGTTACTCTTATGGCATGCCAGGAAATATTGCCTACACTTACAAAATTCATCTTAAAACACATCAAGTTTGGAGGCCCATGGTATCATCACAGTACAATATGCATAACATTAGTTTATTAAAGCATAAGGTCACTTGGGTTCCCAAATCTAATGTTTAATTGACTTTGGTGGGATGCTCTCACAAGAAGTCAAGTGAGAGCATATGGTACCTAGATAATGGCTACTCAAGACATCTGACAAGAGATATAAAATAGTTCATGATGCTAGAGGCCAAAAGCAAAGGCAAGGTAACTTTGGGTGACAACACCACTAGGAAAGTCATTAGCTCCAGTATAATTAGTAAGAATAATGGTTTTGGTATTGAGAACATGCTTTTAGTTGAAGGTTTAAATATAATGTACTTAGCAATAGTAAATTATATGATAAAGGACTTAATATTAAATTTTTTTTTTCTAAACATTGCTTTATTACTTTAAATGGCAAAACTATTTTGGAAAGAATAAGAAGATCAATGTCTATTTACTTAATTTGTCTTATATTTATACTTCTCATGATATCTGCTATTTGAAAACTATTTTGAATGAATCTCAGCTATGGCATAAGAGACTATGTCATGCGAGTATGAAGCCCTTAGGAAGATTACCCAGTAGGAACTGGAGAGAGGTACTTTAAGCCATATTTCTCTAAGGATCATTTGTGTGATGTCTATCAATTAAGAAATCAAGACAGGTCATCCTTTCGTTCTATTAAGGATATCACTACCACTATATCACTAGAGATCCTTCACATGGATTTGTTTGGACTGATTAGTACAACTAGTCTAGGTGTCTAGGTGGTAAGAGCTTTATTGTTTGCTCATAGATGACTTCAAGATTCACTTGGGTTAGAATTTTAGCACATAAGACTGAGACTTTTGATGAATTTAAGATTTTGTCCACTTGGATTAAGAGGAAGTTAGATTATTTAATATCTACCATTTATAGTGATCATAATGTATAATTTGAGAATGATAAATTTAAATTATTTTGGAAAGATTCTAGAATTGATCATAACTTTTTGTCTCCTAGGACCCTACACTAAATGGTATAGCTAAAAGGAAGAATATGATACTAGTGGATGGTATTAGGGCTATGTTAGCTAAGTATATTACCTAACAAGATATCCTTGGGAAGAAGTTGTAAATATTGGTTATTATCTATTATATAAGGTAAATATTAGATCCAAATTGAATAAGACACCATATGAGCTGCTTAAAGGTAAGACACCTAATCTTTTACATTTACATATCTTTGGGTGTAAGTGTTTTATGCTTATCAATAGTAAATCTTATTTAGAAAAGTTTGATTCTGAGGTAGTTGAAAAAGTATTTCTATGTTATTCATTTGTAGGCAAAGCCTATAGGATCTTTAATAAGCAGACCTTTGTAGTAGAGGAATCTACCCATATGGTTTTTAATGAGTATGATAGATTAGTTGAGCTTAGAATAGATTATCATGATGAGGCAAAAATTACACATGGATTAAATAACATTAACGTAGAAGATGGAGTAGAACCTCAAGCGCCATTGCCTAGAGAGTAAAGATATTCCTCTATCCATCCTAGGGAGCTCATGTTAGTAGATACATCAATATGAGTTAGGTTAAGGCAAGGTCTTAGAAAAGAAGTCAGTCATACAACTTTCATCTCTTTGGTAGAACCAACCAATATACATTAGGCCCTTAGTGATGAATTCTAGAGGTTAGCTATGTAGGTGGAGTTAAACCATTTTATAAGGAATGATGTATGGGAATTGGATAGTAGACCCAAGGATCAAAGTATTGCAAGCTCCAAATGGGTATTTATGAATAAGTTGAATGACTCTGGGTCAATGATTAGCAATAAAGATAAACTAGTAGCTAAAGGGTATACTCATATAGAAATAATTAATTTTGAGGGTACCTTTGCCCTTATAGCTTGATTAGAAGCCATTAGAGTCCTAACATTTACATGTTTTAGAGGATTCAAATTATATCTAATGGATGTGAAGAGTGCATTTCTCAATGAGGTGATTAAAGAAGATGTTTATATAGAACAACCCTAGTCTTTAAAAACTCATCATTTTCCAACCATGTCTATAAATTAAAGAAAGGTTTATATGGATTGAAACAAGCACCTAGAGCATGATATGAGAGACTTAGTACCTTTCACCTAGATAGATCATTTATTTAGGGTAGTATAGAAACCATGCTATTCCTTAAAAGAATGGGAGATTATTTACTTATAATTCAAATATATGTAGATGACATAGTTTTTAGATCTACCTTTGAAAAACTTTGTAATGAATTTTTAGATACTTTGAGTAGGGAGTTTGAAATGAGTATGTTGAGAGAGCTGACATATTTTTAAAGATTTAGCATAAAACATAGAGTGGATGGAACCTTCCTTAGTCAGACTAAATATATTAAGGAGATCTTGAAAAAAATTGATATGAAAGATTAAAAAAGTATAAATACACCAATTAGCTCAACCTTCCAACTTAATTAAGATGTAGTAAGAAAATTCATTAATTTGAAGAGGTATACATGAATCATAAGATCAGTATTATGTTTAATTACTCGAGAACTTAATATTATTCTTAGTGTATGTCTATGTGCTAGATTTTAAGTTGATCCAAAGAATTCCATATGAATGTTGTGAAAAGAATTCTTAGGTATCTCATAGCCACCCAAAACTTAGGCATATAGTATTCAAGATATAGCACCACATTTAAAATTGTAGGATATTCAAATTCAGACTTTAAAGGGTGTATAGTAGACAGGAGAAGCACTTTTGGAAACTTATCAATTCATAAGACAATCCTTAGTTTTCTAGTCTAGTAGAAAATAAAATTTTGTAGCCTCCACTACTGAAGCAGAATACATAGCTGTAGGAAGTTGTGTTGCTCAAGTCTTATGGCTAAAGTAACACATTCTTGACCTTATACTTTTTTAGCCACTAGCTCTGTCACGTGTGATAACACTAGTACAATTTGCATCTCAAAGAATCCAAACCAATATTCTTGTGTAAAGTATATCTACATTAGATATTATTTTACAAGGGATAATATAGCCAAGGGCGACATAGAATTACATCATGTAAGCACTAAAAATTAATTGGTAGACATCTTTACCAAGCCCATCATTTATGAAACTCTCATTATACTTAGAACTATACTAGGTATCTTTGATATTCATGCATAAAAATTAGGGCATAGGTAAATTATCTGAGTTTGTTTGCTTGTTTTATTTTTGTATCATGATTGTGTTTGGTTATTTTATGGTATGTGTTTTGTTTTTGTCAAATATATTTATCTCTGTTATGAATGGTGATTATTGTGTATATTTTTAGCATTTTCTCTGACCATCACACACAAACACTAAAATTTTGTTCACATCATATTGTAAGATACATGCATCATACTATATAATCCATGTATAATTCATTAGTGCTAATCATACTGTATAAATGACTCATCATACTTTATGATCCATTTTGGACAAGAGTCATACCGATGACTCCTCGAGATGATGAATTTTACACTAATTGTCCAGTAAGATACCCAATTGTACAGTATGGTACTCGATCATACTATATAATTTGAAAAAGATGAAGATGCATATGCCTGATATAGAGGAGCCTCAAGCACTGATTCAAAAATTCAAGAAGCTCTCTAATACTAGGTACTCAAATTATTTGCTACTTTCACACTCTAATTCATCATCTACCTTGCCTTTCCTTTCCACACTAAGCTATTATTTGAGTTTCTTTCAAATTTTTGCATCATTACAGAATGTAATGCATTCCAATCATGATTCTATCAATGCTAAGTCACCATTTCCTTACATGCCGATCATGAGCTTCTTCACATTTTTAATGTTGATCCTTCTTCTAATTTTTTTCTTAGTCTTTAGATTATAACTAGACAAAAGTCAACACTCTTATTAGGAATTATCATATACCTTATCACCAACTCTTAGTGAGTTCCTTATAACTCAATGCATGTTTCATTCAGCATGTTTGTTGGAATTATGTCATATCCAAAATTGGTGACCTTATTAACATCACTCCTCTTTTATCCCTAATCACGTACTACTAGATGTCCAACACCCAATTCAATGCCTATGACTTAATATTTAGATACATTAAAAACCTCACATCCATTAGGAATCGATGACCCTGATGAAAGAAAAACCTAGCCTTATGACACATCATTGGATACATCCTAGAAATAAAATATAACTTGACCTATCCTGCATAACCTAACCATATCCCTATATTCTTAAATGATAACTCCTTTCATATCATTAATAGTGAACATCATAGGGCCCTCACAAACATTTTTGAGTTAGAAGATGTAGAAGAAGCAGGGGGAGCACCACCACAAGCAAACCCTCATCTCAAATACAACTATCTATAGAACGCATGGATGGAGCATTTTGCTCTACTAGAGTTGAAAGTTGATTCTTATATCGAGCAGCCTATAAATCATTAGGAGCAGCTTCAATAGTAACAGCAAGAGCATCACCTGTGCTTTAGCCATCAATTTGTTGCACTCTACCTTTATTTTTAGCAACCACCACCATCACCACCATCCTTTGAGTAGCTGTATTTTTTGCTTGTTGTTTATTCCTTATAGTTTTCTTTTACTTTTTATGCTTTTTTCCTTGTAGTGTATGGTTCTTGTAGTATTCAATCACAGTATCTCCCTTGTTACTGATATCAAAGGGGAGTAGAAAGTTGTTGGTTTGTACTCTTTTTTATCATTAGTGCAGTTTATCTTATTTCAAGTTTTTTATGTTAAAATAATTTCCATGTTATTATGAATCAAAAAAATCTCCCTATGATTTTAAAGATATCACTTAAAAAGGAGGAGAACATAGGAGAAAAATATAATTAACTCGTAATTCAACCAACAAAATTTTTCATCATTAAAAAGGGGGAGATTGTTATAATCCAAGATCCCGAGCATATGTTTTTATGATTACAAATATTATAGGAGTTTGCTTAGTTTTCCTACTTTTCATTATTGTATATATTTTTTGTGTGTACTAATATTTTGGGTACAGCATACACCAAATATTTTATAGGTAAATTTTTAGGGGCAAAACCAAACTTATTTTCAATACTAGTATATCTCCTTTGGGATATTGATTTAACTGTAATGAAACAACTCTTGGAAGGGTTAAAAATTAAACCACTAGTAAGTTGAATTTTTTTTAGAAATCTAAAAAGAGTGTAAAGAATTTTGATAGAGCTATTAGAAAAAATAATGAAATCATCAACAAAGCTCTAGTGGGTAATAAGAAAGCTACCAACTATTTTGAACTGAAATAACCATGAAACCTACCGTTGATAATAACAAAAAAGAAGCAATTCTAAATAATATTCTTGATTAGATTAATAAAATGCATACTGAAACCAAAAAGCCTTAACATAGTGTAAAGAAACTCTCAATTTAAATTGTCATATGCTTTGGTAATATCAACTTTGAAGATAATATTTCCCCCATAATATTAGCCTGTAAATCATGAACTAATTCCATGGCAAGCAGAACATTATGAAAGATAGACCTACCTTTAACAAACCTCACTTGCTTCAGACAAATAATTTTAGCTATGAATAAATCTAGCCTTCCCATGAGTAATTTGACATTGAGCTTATTAAAAATAAAACAAAAACTGATGGGACAAAAACTATTCCAAAAATTAATGACATTGTTATGATTTGGGTGAATCAGTTTGTTCATGAGAATTCTAATCCAAGTTTATGTTTTTGATGATTACAAAAGCTTATTGTTTGTCTAATTCATCTTCTAACATATATTTGAGCTTTTGTTGTGTGTACTAAAGTATTTTTCAGGAAATTCACACTCAAGATTATTGAAGACTTCAAGTTCATTTGTCCACTGTAAATGAAGTCTATAAATTTTTCTTTTTCTTGAGTTTGAGAGAGTGTGATTGTAAGTTGGATAACTGTACACACACACACAATGGGGGAGTAAAAATTTTAAATTTTTAAACTGATCGTACAGTATGATTTGATATCGTACGGGATGATCTGTAGAATATGTCCTCCAAAAGGAACCCACATGCCAAGAAAATTTTTCTAAGGCATGTTCGTACAGTACGAAAACTATTCGTACATGAGTTTATGCTGTACGAACTGCTCAAAATAGGGTTCATCCATATGTTCATACGGGACGAACAGTTCGGATGAAGCACTCTGTTTGATTCGTCCAAGGGTTCATACGAGACGAATGATTCGTACGAAGCTCACTGACTTGATCGTCCAAGGGTTCGTACGGGACAAACGGTTCATACGAAGCTCACTGACTTGATCGTCCAAGGATTCGTACGGGACAAATGGTTCGTACGACGCTCACTGACTTGATCGTCCAAGGGTTCGTGCGGGATAAAATGTTCATACGAATGGCTCTGATTTGTTCGTCTGATGAGTCATACGGAACGGATTATTCAATTTTTTGAACTATTCGTACAATACGATCTTAGATCGTACGGGACGATCGGTACGGACTTAACTTGAAAATTTAGTTTTTGGACAGTTTTTTCTATCCCAAGTATAAAAATGACACAAAACTAACTGAAGGAAATATCCTTCTGCGAAAATTCTTTTGGGAAGTGAAAGGAGAGTGATTGGGAGAGTGTTTGGGAGTGAGTTTTGAGAGATCTTTCAAGAGAGAATTGTGAGGAGAATCACAAGGTTATCCAATTGAGAGGATTTCTTTTACTTGTTCTTCAAGCATCTTCCTAGTTCCTTGGAGACTTTTGCAAGAGCATTATTTAAGAGGATTTCGGTTCTCTGCCACACTTGGAGAGTGAAAAGGACGACGGTTCTCTGCCACACTTGGAGGGTGAAAAGGATGACGGTTCTCTGCCACACTTAGAGGGTGAAAAGGACGATGATTCTCTGCCATACTTGGAGGGGTGAAAAGGATGACGGTTCTCTGCCGCACTTGGAGGGTGAAAAGGACGACGGTTCTCTACCGCACCGGGGTTGGTGGAAGAGAGTTTATAAAGGCTTCTCCGCCTTGCTGTGGGAGAAAAAGGAGAGTCACTTGGTTTTAGTACAATACCTAGAGAAGGAGTCTTTAGGGAGTGGATGTAGGTCGTGTTTAACCGAACCACTATAAATTCTGGTGTTTTCTATTCACTGTTTATTTTCTGCATTTTTATTTTTCCACTGTTTATTTTCTTTGTGGTTGAATTTATGTGTTTGAAGAAAGAGCAAAAAATTATCTCTGTTCGTATAGTACGAAAATAGATCGTACTGTACGATTAGCTTTTAAATTTTCCAAAATATCAAGAGTAATTTTTAGAAGGACCAATTCACCCCCCCTCTTGGTTAGCCTAGGGACGTGACCAATAGGTCTAACAACCTATTCATACTTTCAAGCGGTATCAGAGCCAATTTCAAAAATAACTATTTTAAATACTTTTTGAAATTTTGATCATGGCTAATTTTGGAAATAGAAATACTATGGAAGGGTACTCGATCACTAGACCACCGTTGTTTGATAATATCCCTTTTGATTTTTGGAAAACTCGTATGTCTACTTTTTTGCAATCTCTTGACTATTGCATGTGGATGTTAGTTCAGGATGGTTATACTGAACCTACTAGGATTATAGAAGGAATAAGAGTTCAAACACCTTTTGCAAACTGGACTATAGAAGAACGTGAATTGGCTTAACTGAATGCTAAGTGGTTGAATAGTTTCTTTTATGCTATAAAGTCAGAAGATTACATGCGTGTGTCTACCTGTAAATCAAGAAAGAAAATTTGGGATAGACTTTGCATCGCATATGATGGTACGAATGAAGTGAAACAAACTAGATTGAATATTCTCTTGCACGACTATGAACTTTTTCACATGAAACAGAATGAATCAATCTCTGACATTTACACTCGTTTTACACACATAGCCACTTCATTGTATGCTTTAGGTAGGGAGTTAATGAATGTTGAGAAAGTTAACAAGATATTACGTTGTTTACCTCCTGTATATGATGCAAAGATAACTGCAATAACAGAATATAAAGATTTGAATGTTTATTCTATTGATAATCTTCTTGGATCACTAATTGCTTACGAGCAATCGGTGACTCAAAGATAGATTGATGTAGGTGAGAAGCGAAAGGAGAAGAACATTGCTTTAAAGGTGGATGACTCTGACAGTGATCAATCACTACCTGAGGACGAAGAGGATATTGCGCTGATGATGAGGCAATTTAGAAGTTTCCTAAAAAGGAAGCAGAGAAGACGCCAGTATTGGAATAAAGGTAAGTTCCAGAAGAATGTTAAGGCTTCAAATGAAGTCATTTGCTATGAGTGCAGGAAGCCAGGACACATCAAGACAGATTGCCCTAATCTCAAAGGAAATCCTAGCAAGGAGAAGACTGAGGAGAAACCAAAGGATAGAAGGGGTAAAAAGAGAGTACAACAAGCTTTCTGGGCGGACTCAGCTTCAGATTCGTCAGAAATAGCACCAGAAGAGGAAGTTACAAATTTGTGCTAATGGCTGATAATCTCGACCATTCAGAGGAGGATGAGGTGTGTGATTTAAGCTATGAAGAATTATTTGAAGTTTCTGAACACATACACTCTGCATATAAGAAACTTAAAAAATTGCACGCTAAGTTAAATTTGGATTATATAGAGTTGCAGAAAGATTATGAGATCCTTAGAAAAGATCATGCATTAATTGACAACAACCACATGACTTTGTTGGATGAGTATGATGATTTAAATAAACAGCATAATCTTTTAAAATCATCAAATGCTGAACTTGAAAAAGATTTTAAGACCTTTATGGATGAATCGGATTCTAGAGAGCATAAGTTGAAAATTGACAATTCGATTTTAGAAAGTGCTAATGCTTATCTTAAAGTATAGATTAAAGCACTTAAGAAAAATAAAATACCACCTAAACTTGAAGAGTTTCATGAATCTTACCACAAGATCATTGACTTAAGATCTAAAAAGAAAATTTTTAGGAAGAATAGATTGGTTAATCCCTTTCCAGGGATAAAGTATTTTTCTTGTGGTAGTTTAGGATATATTTCCCACACCTGTACTTTGAAGTATAGAACACATTTAGTATGGAGACCTAAGGTGCATAAATCACAGCATATCACACATGCATCCGTTTTAAAATTGTCAAGAGGTGAACCCAAACTTGTTTGGATTCCCAAGACTAACATTTGATCATTTTACAGGATCGCTCTCACATAAGACCTCGTGAGAGTATTTGGCACCTGGATAGCGGATGCTCAAAGCATATGACAAGAGATACGAATCAATTTATATCGCTGGAAGCCAGGAATGGAGGTA
Organism: Dendrobium chrysotoxum; assembly: GCA_019925795.1. Taxonomy (NCBI): domain Eukaryota; kingdom Viridiplantae; phylum Streptophyta; class Magnoliopsida; order Asparagales; family Orchidaceae; genus Dendrobium; species Dendrobium chrysotoxum. The sequence continues at coordinate 44,923,143 of CM034315.1, forward strand.
AGGTGATGCTTGCAGATAATACCACCAAGAGAGTGGTAGGTACAGGTATAATTAGAAATTCAAAAAATTTTGTTATTGAGAATGCACTGTTGGTTGAAGGTTTAAAACACAATCTGTTGAGTATTAGTCAATTATGTGACAAGGGCTATCATATAAAATTTTTACCTACAAGTTGTGTTATTAGTCTAAATGAACTGTTGTTTTGAATGGTGATAGGGTGAACAATGTTTACAGGCTAGATTTTAATTCTGTTAAACCATCTACTGCCTTGTGTTTGAAAACTGTATCAGATGAATCATGGTTGTGGCATAGACGGCTTTGTCATGCTAGCATGAAAATCTTAGGAAAATCACTCAAAAGAAACTAGTTAGAGGAGTACCCAAATTAGATTTTACTAAAGATCACTTGTGTGATGCATGTCAACTAGGAAAATAAGTGAGATCCTCTTTCAATTCGATCAAGGAAATTAGGACTAGCAAGCCCTTAGAAATTCTTCACATGGATTTATTTGGACCTGTTAGTACCTTAAGTTTAGGAGGAAAAAGATTTGGGTATGTTATTATGGATGACTATACTAGATTCACCTGGATTAGATTTTTGAATCATAGGAGTGAATCATTTGAAGAGTTTAGAGATTTTTCCACTTGGATTTAGAGGAAACTTGGTTTTAAAATAATTAGTATCCAAAGTGATCATGGGGGAGAATTTGAAAATAAAATGTTTAATAATTTTTACAAATCTCTTGGAATTAAACACAACTTCTCAGCTCCTAGGACACCTCAACAGAATGGAGTTGTAGAAAGAAAGAACAGGAGATTAGTTGAAACTGCTAGGGCCATGTTGGCAGAATTTTCACTTCCTAAATACTTTTGGGCTGAAGCAGTTAGTACTACATGTTATGTGTTGAATAGGGTGTACATAAGGTCTAAATTGAATAAGACACCCTATGAACTTCTTAAAGGTAGAAGTCCCAACCTCTCGCATCTACATATTTTTGGATGTAAAGGGTTCATACATAATAATGATAAAACTCTTCTAGGAAAATTTGATCCGAAATCACATGAAGGAATCTTTCTAGGATATTCAAGTGTTGGAAAATCATATAAAGTTTTTAATAAGATATTATTGGTAGTTGAAGAGACCATACATGTTATTTTTGATGAATCCTATGATAGTAAAGGGTCTAAGTTGGATGAAGATGAGGTTGAGGTGATAACCCAAAAACTTGAAAATAAAAAAGTTGAAGAAAGGGTTGAAAAAGAAGAGGAAAACCAATTGCCTAGAGAATGGAAATTTGTAAGGAGTCATCCTAAAGAGTTGATTTTAGGTGAGCCAAGTGAAGGAGTTAGGACTAGGCATGGTTTGAGGAAAGAAGTGAATCATTCAGCATTTATTTCAATGATAGAACCCATGAACACAGAACAAGCACTTTTGGATGAATTTTAGATTTTGGTCATGCAAGAGGAGTTGTTTGGGAGTTAATTGAAAGGCTAAAAGATCAAAGTGTAGTTGTGACTAAGTGGGTGTTCAAAAATAAGATGAATGATTCAGGAGTAGTTGTAAGAAATAAGGTTAGATTAGTAGCTAAGGGGTATAATCAAATTGAAGGAATTGATTTTGAGGAGACATTTACCCCTGTAGCAAGACTTGAAGCAATAAGAGTTTTGTTAGCCTTTGCCTGTTTTAAAGATTTTAAATTATATCAGATGGATGTCAAGAGTGCCTTTCTAAACGGGGTGATATATAAGGATGTTTATGTTGAGCAACCTCCTGGCTTTGAAAATCCTAAATACCCTAATTATCTTTTCAAATTAAAAAAGGTATTATATGGATTAAAACAGGCACCTAGAGCATGGTATGAGAGGTTAAGCACTTTCTTATTAAATGGATCATTTGTTAAAGGAAGTGTAGACACCACTCTATTTTTGAAAAGACTTGGAAATAAAATACTCATTGTACAAATATATGTGGATGATATTATTTTTGGATCAACTGATAAAACTCTATGTGATGAATTTTCAAAAATAATTAGTAGTGAATTTGAGATGAGTTTAATGGGTGATTTGAGTTATTTTCTTGGCTTTAGCATTAAGCAAAATGAGGAAGGAACCTTTCTTTGTCAATCTAAATATGTGAAGGAAATCCTCAAAAAGTATGAAATGGATAATGCTAAACCAGTCACTACACCCATGAGTTCCTCAGTCCTATTAGATAAGGATCCTAAGGGAAAATCTATTGATCAAAAGAAGTTTAGAGGAATAATTGGATCTTTGCTTTATTTGACTGCTAGCAGACCTGACATTATGTTTAGTGTTTGCTTATGTGCTAGATTTCAAGCTGATCCAAAAGAATCACATTTGACAGCAGTAAAAAGGATCTTAAGATATCTTTTGGAAACTCAAAATTTAGGAATTTGATATCCTAAGAACAGTTCTTCTTTCGAAATTATTGGATACTCAGATTCAAATTTTGCAGGCTGTAGGGTGGATAGGAAAAGCACTTCTGGAACAGGTCAATTCATTGGAAATTCATTAGTATCTTGGTCTAGTAGAAAATAAAATTCAGTAGCACTTTCTACAGCTGAAGCATAATACATTACCTTAGGGAGTTGTGTAGCACAGGTGCTTTGGTTGAAACAACAATTGAGTGACTTAGGATTTGTAGTTGGCACCATTCCAATATTTTGTGACAACACAAGTGCCATTTGTATTTCAGAGAATCCTACTCAACATTCTAGAACCAAGCATATTGACATAAGGAATCATTTTATAAGAGATCATGTAGTGAAAAGAGAAATTGAACTACATCATGTCGCTACTAAATATCAGCTTGCAGATATTTTCACTAAACCCTTAGCCTTTGACACGTTTAGCATGTTGAGGATAAGGCTAAGTGTGATATATCTTAATGCTTGATTGAAACTTTGTGCAAATTTTTTTTTTTTTTGCATTTGTTAGTTTTTTCATTGGATGATTTTGTTATATATTTTTTTTAAAAAAAAGAAAAAAAAGAAAAGGAGGGAAAAATCAAAAATTTCTATTATGTTTTTTGTTCCTTAATTGAATGTTGCAAAGCATGCAAGTTTTGAAGTGATGGTAGTTTATAGTGTCTATTCGTACTGTACGATATCATATTATACTATACGATTGCATCATCGTACCTATACTTCGTCTGTACGATTTGGGAGGAAACACGGTTAGCATCAGTTATTATTGGTGATCGTACGTATGAATACATCATTCGTCTGTACGATCCACGTATTGTTTCACGTGAGGGATGAACCTAACCGTCGCTTGAATGATCTTAAATTTTCTGATCATCCCGGACGAATATGTCATCGTCTGTACGATTAAGAAGTCAAAAAGCCTGTACGAAAGGACGCCTCAGGACGAGCAGTTTACGAAAAACCATTTCATTTTGACTGCTTTCGTTCATCCCGGATGAACTTTTTATTCGTCCCGGACGAAGTCAAGTTCGTCTTGTACGAACTGGATTCGTACAGTACGATCACAGGTTTTTTTTATATAAAGGTGGGTCATTTTCTTTCATTTCACTTTCTATCTAGAACCTTTTGGAGCCTTGAGAGAAGATGTCGGGCAGTGAAAAAAGAGCACGGGTTGCTAGGGGTCCTGCGTCTAGAAGGAATTGGGATGAGAACTTCCTTAGTGAAGAGAATGAGGAAGCATACCTTAGGTATGCTGCATCTAATGTTACTCCTTCCCGCATACTACTGCAGAAAAATATTCATTTTATAGTTATGCCCCTCTTTGACTCGACCCACTTTTCTTTTCTCTTGACCTTGATCTATGCTTTCAATAAGGATTTATTTCATGTGTTCCTGGCCAACATGACCTTTAACCAGGATCACACAGTCATTTCTTCTTTTATCCTTAAACAAAAAGTTGTGATAACTAAGGAGGATTTAGGAGAATATGTTCATCTTAGAACTCAAGGGACTAGAGCTCATACCTTCTCCACTAGACCTGAAAATGGTTGGTCGGAAATTAACTGAGTTCTTAGAGGTGCAAGCACACCCACACATGTCTCCCGGGTAGATACATTGAATCAAAATGCTAGGATAATTCAACATGTGCTTAGGACATCAATCATTCCTAAAGTAGGAGATCAGGTTAATATGACTCCACTTCTTTCTTCAACCACAGTTCTTATCATGACTTGTCAACCTATAGATGAAGCCCAATTGATCTTAGACTACATCTACTATCTGTCTGATATTGGTTTGGCTAGTGTGAATAGGAAGAAAAATATTGCTTTAGGATATATTGTGTGTTACATCCTAGAGAGAAAATACAACCTAGTTCATCCTTCTGGTCCTTCTGAACTCCCATTGTACTTCACTAACGCTTCCTTTAGAGCGTTATTTGGGAAAGAGGGTACAGCTGACAGCTCAGATGATGAGCCTCCTTATACTTCTGCTCCTTCAGGTGCACCCTCAACTGCATCTGTACCATCACAAGATTTCTATCAAAACATGGTCCAACGTTTTGATAGAATGGACCAAAGTTTTGATGACATGGAGGCTCATTTGAAGAAACAGGATGATCAATTTGATGCTGTAAACACTAATATTGCTACTCTTAATAGCTATTTTTTGTTGTTCGGTGGTATACCACCTCCTCCTCCAGTTCAGGGTCCTTCTCAGTTCTAGCTCGATTTGTTATGGTTTAGTTTGAATGTGATTTTATTTCTCTTTATCTATTTTTAGGCGATTTTTATGTTTTGTCAAGTTTTTGTTTGGAAATATTAGCAAGTTTTTTTATGATGAGATGGTGCCTCAATAGAAAACTTTCTATGTTGTATATTTTAAAATGATTAGTAATGAAATGGTCTAGTGTTTCTGTGCTTATCCTTTTTGTGTTAGTTACTAGCCTTATTGTATTTTTCTTTAATTCTTTTGACTATAGTTGATTATTGATCTAGAATGTTAATTGAGTTCATATTACAATAAAAAATACTATGCATAACTTTAAATTTTCAAATTTTTTAGATTTCGTTATGTTTTGGTGTGGATTAGAAGATCTTACTTAATCTTATTTAGACATGTATTATTTAGTCTAAATTTGTGTATGTTTGATGTTTTAATATTATTCTCACATTCTATATCTTTGTGTTTATTATTGTATTTGTGACTAAGAGATAATATTCTTGGAAAGAATCTTACATTCAAAGAAAACCTTGAAAAGATACACAAAATGTGCCATACAAGAAAAAGATGCGCAATGTCGCCAAATGTGGAAAGACACACAAAGTGTGTCATCCAATAAAAGATGCGCAATGTCGCCAAATGTTAATAAGGTACAAAATTAGCCTAGATTTTGAAAAGACGCGCAAAGTCGCCAAATGTTCTTTCCTTTAGCATTTTTATTCTCTATTTTCACTAATCAATAATTGTCACTTTAGACTTAGAATTTTGGTAATGTTATCTCACCTTCTATACAAAAATTGAGACAACTAATATGTCTAATATATTACTACTTTAGATCAACTTTTCTTTTCCTTAATATACTTTGAAATCTAACACTTTTGAGTCTTTAGTTTTTGCATCACAATTGAATATTATAGTTAAACTGCATTTAACATGATTCCACTTCTAAACTATTTTATCCTTTTTGTTGTTGGCAAAAGGGGGAGAGTTTTATTGTTTGACTTATGTTATGTGCTTGTATGTTTGTATGTGCTTGTATGTTTGTATTGTATGTGCTTATATGTTTGTATGTGCTTGTGCTTGTATGTTTGTATGTGCTTGTATGTTTGTATGTGCTTGTGTTCATTCCTACACTCTTTCCTTCCCTTCCCTTATGTATTCCATTCTCTATCCTCATATATCTTGATTAGTCTTTAGGGGGAGCTTAGGGATAGGATAAGTCAATCTTTAGGGGAACTTTAGGGATCTTTTATTTAGGGGGAGTGTAAAACTTTTATTTAAGGGAGTACGTTTAGTGGATGTTAGAAGATCTATTTTTGTATATTTCATTTCAAACAATAGTTGTTTTGCCATCATCAAAAAGGGGGAGATTGTTATGATTTGGGTGAATCGGTTTGTTCATGAGAATTCTAATCCAAGTTTATATTTTTGATGATTACAAAAGCTTATTGTTTGTCTAATTCATCTTCTAACATATATTTGAGCTTTTGTTGTGTGTACTAAAGTATTTTTCAGGAAATTCACACTCAAGATTGTTGAAGACTTCAAGTTCATTTGTCCACTATAAATGAAGTCTGTAAATTTTTCTTTTTCTTGAGTCTGAGAGAGTGTGATTGTAAGTTGGATAACTATTCACACACACACAATGGGGGAGTAAAAAGTCTAAATTTTCAAACTGATCATACAGTACGATTTGATATCATACGTGACGATCTGTAGAATATGTCCTCCAAAAAGAACCCACATGCCAAGAAAATTTTTCTAAGGCATGTTCGTACAGTACGAAAACTATTCGTACATGAGTTTTTGCTGTATGAACTGCTCAAAATAGGGTTCATCCATATGTTCGTACAGGACGAACAGTTCGTACAAAGCGCTCTGTTCGATTCGTCCAAGGGTTCGTACGGGATGAACGATTCGTACGAAGCTCATTGACTTGATTGTCCAAGGGTTCGTATGGGACAAACGGTTCGTACGAAGCTCATTGACTTGATCGTCCAAGGGTTCGTACGGGACGAACGGTTCATACGATGCTCACTGACTTGATCATCCAAGGGTTCATACAGGATGAAATGTTCGAACGAACGGCTCTGAGTTTTTCGTCTGATGAGTCGTACGGGACAGATTGTTTAATTTTTTGAACTATTCATACAGTACGATCTTAGATCGTACGGGACGATCGGCACAGACTTAACTTGAAAATTCAGTTTTTGGACTGTTTTTTTTGTCCCAAGTATAAAAATGACACAAAACTGACTGAAGGAAATATCCTTCTGCAAAAATTCTTTTGGGAAGTGAATGGAGAGTGATTGGGAGAGTGTTTGGGAGTGAGTTTTGGGAGATCTTGCAAGAGAGAATTGTGAGGAGATTCACAAGGTTATCCAATTGAGAGGATTTCTTTTACTTGTTCTTCAAGTATCTTCCTAGTTCCTTGGAGACTTTTGCAAGAGCATTGTTCGAGAGGATTCTAGTTCTCTGTCGCACTTGGAGAGTGAAAATGATGACGGTTCTCTGCCGCACTTGGAGGGTGAAAAGGACAACAGTTCTTTGCCGCACTTGGAGGGTGAAAAGGATGACGGTTTCTGCCGCACTTGGAGGGTGAAAAGGACGAAGGTTCTCTGCCGCACTTGGAGGGTGAAAAGGATGACAAGTCTTTGCCGCACCGGGGTTGGTGGAAGAGAGTTTGTAAAGGCTTCTCCGCCTTGCTGTGGGGGTAAAAGGAAAGTCACTTGGTTTTAGTGCAATACCTAGAGAAGGAGTCTCTAGGGAGTGGATGTAGGTCGTGTTTGACCAAACCACTATATATTCTGGTGTTTTCTGTTCACTGTTTATTTTCTACATTTTTATTTTTCCGCTGTTTATTTTCTTTGTGGTTGAATTTCTGTGTTTGAAGAAAGAGAAAAAAATTATCTCCGTTCGCACAGTACAAAAATAGATCGTACTGTATGATTAGCTTTTAAATTTTCCAAAATATCAAGAGTAATTTTTAAAAGGACCAATTCACCCCCCCCTCTTGGTTAGCCTAGGGATGTGACCAATAGGTCTAACAACCTATCACACTTTTAGACATTATGTTTAGGAATAAGAGAAATAGAGGTTGAAGTGAAAAATTTAGGGTAAGGATTACCCAAAAAGAAATATACAACCACATTGACATGATCACCTTTAATAATAGGCTACGACTTTTGAACGAATTTAGTGGTGAGCCCATCAGGGCAAACCAAAAAATCAGAGTTCATACCTTTAATGGTCTGCAGAATTTCCTCTTCAGAAGGAACCTTAGTCAGGAATAAATTATCCTCCTCAGAAATAATAGTATGAATAAAAGAAAAGTCAATGTCCAAATCAGGACCAAAAACTTTATTGAAGGTAGTTTTAAAATAATCAAGGCCAGAATCAAAAATAAAAGTAGGATCGTCAATGAAAGAACAACAGGAGAAGTGATTTTGTGAATATGACTAATCACCATTTTGTGGTTAGTAATATTATGAAAAATATTGGTATTACGATCACCCTCCATAAGAAATTTAGAAAAGACCTTTTGTCTCCAATAAGTCTTTTCTTTTTCCTGAAGTTTAAATAAAATAGTTTTAGCTTCATTGAGAGGAGGAAAATTCTCAACGGAAGAGTCATGCATATAAGTATTATCAGTATTCTCTACATTCTTTCTAGCTTGCAAAATGCTAGTGAAGATATTTTTAAAAATACATTTATTCCATCAAGATAATTTTTTGTTTAAGTCTCTTAAGTTTAAACCATAATCTTGTCAAACCCCTAACATTATCAAATGTAAAGAGAGGAGCATGCTAGTTACTTTGTAAAAGATTGAAAAAAGTATCACCGAGGATCCACATATTTTGAAATCTAAAAGGTTGATAAATATTTCTACTATTCATAGAAATACTTAACAATAAAGGAGAATGATTAGACAATATTCTGGTTAAATGATTAATATGAGTCATCTGGTAAGAAGAAATCCAAAAATCTTTAAAAAAAATGCAATCCAATCTTTGCCACATAGTACCCTTATTCCAAGTAAAAGCATTTTCATAAAAACTAATGTCATGTATGCCCTGCTCTGGTGGATTTTATGGTGTTACTGTTGGGGTTTTTTGGAGATCCTGTGTTTCTGATTATGCTATGTGGTACTGGTCTATTTTCTAAAGCTTTTTGCCTTTCGATGGTTTTTAGTTTTGTGGCTCTCAGCCTTTATGCTTTGGCTCCTTAGACTTGGATGCCATGACCCTCTTGAAGTGTTATGCTTGGACTTTAATGCTTATTTCTTGCTTTGATGAGCTGGGGCTGTGTTGCCTTGCTGTTGGATTATTCTGTTACTGTCACTGATAATTTTTTCCTTCCTTATTATGGCTGGCTGTTCTAGTACATCTGTTGTTGTTTGGTTAGTTTTCTGGTGATGTGTAATATCTGGATGGGATTCCTTAGAACTTGTTGGAATCATAACTGTTGGATCCCTCCTTTTGCTAGAATTTACTTTTATCTTTGCTATGTCTATTTTGCAAGTTATCCTATTTTGCAGAATCTTTTTAATGCAGGTGCTCATAGTGATCTAATTTTGGAAGGGAAGCTGGATCAGGTTGCAAATTTTTTGTCCTTTTATCATTTTGGGTTCTCATTCTTGTGCACCATAGAAAGTACCTATGTTATTTTATATTTTTGCTTAGTAGGGACCTCGAGCTCTTAGTTTTTTTTTATTTCTTTTTGTAGCTCGTTCGAGCATTAGTGAGCTTGAGGGCCCTTTAAGGACCCTATACTAATTTTTCTAAATTAACGCGTAGGCCTCTATGTGGGTTTCCCCTAGAAAAAAATAAAAATAAAAATAAAAACTAATGTCATGTATGTTACAATTAAAAATGATATCATTAAAGCCTTTTATAGCTTGAAAGTTAGGGGAATTACCTTCACTCTTTCAGTATCATTGGAAATAGTGTTAAAATCACTACCAACTAATTAAGGGGCCTTAGTAGTGGAGGGGAAATCAATGAGTTGTTTCCATAAGGCCTTCCTACCAAATCTAAAATAGGATGCATAAACGAAATAAGCATAACAAGATAACTGAAGAAGCTTAATGTTAGTATACACAGTTTGGGGTAGATCCATAATAATATCTAAACAAATAAAATGCTTCTAGAAAATCCAAACTTTATTATTGCAATTAATAAATGCCAAATCAAAACTGTGTTTTTTACGAATAGAATCAAGCTTAGTAGCAAATATTAAAGGATCAAAAATAAGTAATTTGATATCATGAATCCTTCATAAATTCTTAACACTGTCCTTGGACAAAGAATCCCCCGCACCCCTAATATTTCACATAAGAGCCTTAACCATTAATAGATGATGAGGCATTTGAAGCTCGAGTGAACCTAGGGGTATAACCTGCCTGATTCTTATTAATCTTTTTTTTTCTTTTTGCAAACTTTTATAAAACCTTCCTCAATATTTTCAGCATTTTTATTTGGAGATGACATAGAGATATTATTATTACCCTTGAGAATATCCTGTGGAGAGAAAGTATCATGAGAAACAATTTCCCCCTCCTCCATAACATCATCCCTAACCCCAAGAGACAAAGGTTGATTTTTTGTAACATGATCTATAATAGATCCAAAATTATCCCCATTAATTTGGTTTAAAGCACAATACTATGATTTTATCATATGATCACTATTGTATTGATGAGTCAAATCCCCCTCAATCTTATTGTTATCCTCATTATCATGATTAATCATAGTGCCACCTATATACCGATTATTTTCCTCAACAATTCTTCACTCCAATAATTGCCCAACCGAATCAACTAAAGTAGGACCCTCGATCGATTCCATGAAATCATCAAGATTATCAAATTCATTGTTGCCCTCATTTAGATTCTATTATACCTTAATGAATTTATTAGAAGAGTCATTCTCTATGTCATCACCACTTGCCTTAAGCTCATCCATATCCACATTTTGGGCATCCTCAAGAATAATAATATGATCTCCTTTATCAGATGGTTCCCCAATATTTGGCACAATGAGAAGTTTAGATATCTGATTGTTCTTTTTAAGATGAGGATGGGACATAAAATATTCATTAATTAAACGTCCATGAACTTTATAATGAATACAAAAATCTGGAACATTTGAAAATTCCACTTTATGTAAATAACTAGATTTTTTAGAACCAAGCCAAATATCTTTTGGATGCTTCATAGTGCTATCCAATTCCACAAGAATCTAAGCCACAGAAGGCCTCGATCGAGAGGTTGTGGCTTGATTCGTCTGAAGTGGTCTACCCAAGATAGATCCCAAAGCATGTAAAACATGAGGATTATAAAAAATGTAAGTGTAGATTTGGGAAGGAAATCCAAATTTGTACTATTGGTGATTCTTCCTTAATGTCAAAAATAAGGAGTCCACTTTAATAATCACATTTGACAGTTATTGATAAAGTACATCCTTCAAGCAAAAACATGGCTATAATCCAAATTATTGCTAAGTTGAATCACAATATGTCTAGCATTAAGCAAGCCAATAAAAAAAAACACCAATCAATTTCAAGTTCCCAAAGAAGAGCTAGATCATATTCAAATTAGGTCTGCGAATCAAAATTTTCCCAACCAAATTAAATTGATAAGGGGTAGCAAGTTTCTCAATATCTTCACCAGAAAATAATAAAGATGAAAAACCCCTAACCAAAGCTTTCCAAAATGAGAAAGCCTGATTAACCGAACAGGAGGCACCCACAAGCACATCTTAAAAAGATATAGTTTTTGGGGTAGAACAGTTACCATTACCAAAAAAAAGCCAATCTTTTAAGCAATTGAGACTCAAGGACGATTACCCCATGAATTTGACGTAGAGGCTGATGGACCTAAAGCAACCAAAGAGAAATAAGAACACTAAGGCCAGATGGCCCTTGGAATAAAATAAATGAACTAAGAACCAAAATCATGAATTAAAAGAGTTCAAGCTAAAGATTGCACCCGCTGAACAGAAGAAACCATAATTGCTAGAGCAAAAGAAGCAAAGGGGATAGAGAAGAGAGACATTAGAATGAGGCTTTTTGATTTATTAAAGTTCCTATTTATTTATTTATTATTATTTTGGGGAAACCCACAGAGGGACCTACGTGTTAATTAAAATCATAAATTACAAGGTTTTTGAAGGAGACCTTCAGCTCACTAATGCTCATAAGAGCTACAAAACAAAGTAAAAGAGAACCTACAAGCCAAAAGTCCCCTCTAAAAAAAAATACATAATAACATGTGCACAATCTTGGGCGTCTAGGAGCGAGCACCCAAAAAAGAAATAACAAAATATCTACATTCAACAAATTCTTTCTACTAATAATAGGCAACCTGCATACAACAGCAATAAACAGATCGACCTGCAAAAAATATAGAATGCAACATAGAGTAATAAAGTAAGAAATAAAAGGGTAATTGAACAACACATAATAAAATTTTATAGCAAAATGTTAAATATATTGGATATAATAAAACAGGCAGGATCAGCAGTACCATAGATGATAATCTCAATAGCAATCAAATTAAACTTACAACACCTTATAAAGATACTATCAATAACCCAACAAACATTTAAAGTATGAACAATTATCAGATTACTAAAGAGAAAGGAAGGAGAAGCCCAGCTAGGAGTAGTGAATAAAATAAGATAGCAACACTTCCCATGAACCATATAGCTATTAAAGTAGTTAAGGAAGAAAATCAAATTACTACGGGAAAAACCAAGCCAAACAACAGTCCAAAAATTGTCCTAATGGGAAGAAATCACCACAAAGATCATCATCAACCATTGGGGTAACAAATAAGAGGTGTAGGGAATTAGAAATAGTAAAATCACAAAAAAGCTGCAGGAAGGGACCCATAAATAGCACGACAAATAATAGAACTAAAGGCATCCCCATACCAATAACGACTGAATAGACAGAACAACATACGATACACCTGAGAAAACCCCTCAAACTGCATGAAAGCCCAAAGGCTCCATTCAATAAAACTAACAGAAGTTTTTAGATCATGAAGGGTCAATATGCAATTGAGAAACTGGCTCAAGTGTATAGTATCAAAATTGTCATTAATTCCAATATTCACTTGCTACTCGAATCCAATCCATCACCCACCCCACAAATGGTGCGAGCAATTAAAATAGAGATGATTCTAGTTAATAAGACAAAACTTCACCAACTGCACTTGACCAGTCAGCCAAGAAATATAAGCCTAAACACCAAATGATTGAAATAAACAATCAAGTGTAAAGTGAGAAGCTTCCATAACACAAGAAAACCAATCAACCTGCCAGCACAGATTATAACACACCTAAATTAAAACCACCACTTTTCTAACTCCTAAATAAGATCAGTGAAAGATAAGATGAGCAACATTGATGAATAAAGCCATACTCCAGAGGATGTACAATCATTGCCAAAAAATACCCAAGTAATATATTTAGAAAACCAAAATCAAAGAAAACCCACATAAAAAATTGCCAACAACTACCTAGAAAAACCATATGAGATAAGGAAAGTAGAACAATAACCTTGACCATAAAACACACCAAGTAAATGATCCAACCACAAAATTTAGAAACAGAATAAAAGATATTAGGTAGACCAAATATAAGGCAACCCATAACGGTCTAATCTCACTAGACCCTTCAAATTATCAGATAAAGAAGAACTAACATATTCAGTAAAATCACTTAAATTACTACAAATCTTAGCTAGGCATATAATCCTTCACATAAAATATGGATGATAGAGAAAGAAATGAGAGAACACCACATCATATTTCCATCAATATAATAAATAAGAATCTTGGCATCAACTTCAACCCAAATTTGAGTGATACCTAAGGAAATACATAATTATAAACCATATTGAAGAGCTTGAATTTCAGTCATAATCGCAGTAGTAGAAGAACTAGGATTTGCAAAAGCTATAATAACATGGTCATTAGAATCCCTAATTAGACCACCAAAACTCACATTAGAGTTATTTAGAGAGCCATCAGTGTTGAGTATAAACCAACTGTTCATAGTTTTAAGCCATCTCACAATCCTATCACTAGTAACATTAGAAACTAAATGAGAAGAACACCGAAATTTATAGCAGAATGATAATAATCTTTGAAAGCATTATCTTTAATCAAGTTGGCCAAAGATAACTACAAAACTGCATCTTTAATTTTACCAATAATACTAATCACATTCATACAATTATCTTCATGCTTAGCTTAATTTCTACTGCTCCATAGAAACCAACAAATAAGAACAGGTAAAATATTATGATTATGACCTTTAGTAGTAGTAAACCATGCTTGTAAAATAGTTGTTATGGATGAATAATTATTGAAAAATTGAGCATTGAAAATGTTATCAAAATATAACAAAACTGTTAGAGAAATAGGGCCATTAGCAAAAACATGATTAAGATTTTCAATGTGATAGAAAAACTGACAATGGAGACAATATGAAAACCTTTTTTTTCCATAAGAATAGAGTCCATAGGTAAGCAATTATGTAAGATAATCCAAACTAAAATGGAATGAGAGGATGGAATAGCATGGTGCCAAATAACCAAATAAAGCAAAGACTTAGGAAAGGATCACCTAATAGAATTCCAAACTTGTTTCAAAGAAAACTTATCATCATATACATTCGTAAACATAATGGAATCATCTTTATCCAACTGAAGAGCGACTTTGAGAATGAGAGTAATAATAAGGAACATTATGACTAAGTAAATCAACATTCCAAACACCATCATGAATAAAATAATTAATTTTATAAGCAGTGGTAGAATGAGTATTCAATAAACTATCAATAAAAAAAATACCCAACCACTTATCTTGCCAAAAAATAATGTTGCTAATCCCATACCCCATTGGATAAACTATTCAGCCTCCCATTTGATGGAACATAGCCTCATCCAATTTAAAGAGTCTACATGTTTAAAGTGACAGATAAGAGGATGATGACCAGCACATTATTTATAAGTCATAAACTTAGCCCACACATATTTCTTGGATCCTAAAGGAAAACAGAGTTTGTAAGAGAATCCATTACCATGCAAACCATAATCTTAAAACCAAGACTTCCTTCCTCTATAACCCTAGAGGACAGTCCAAGAAGCCCACATGATAGCTGATTTGCTTTCCATAGCTTCCATAAAAATTTATTAAATAACCTTTCCATTATAGTGAAAACATTCATCGTGGCACCTAAAGTATGAAAGAGATAAATAGGAATAAAGCAAAGCACATATTTAATTAAAACCAACCTTCTACCAAATGAAAGAAAATTAAAAGCCCAGGTCGAAAGCGTATTCTGGATGGTAGTGAAAACACCTCCAAATAAGTGGGATCTCTTCTTACCTCTAAAGGAGGAGTGCATAAATACTTTAAAGGTAAATTATTTGGGAAAAACCAAACTTATTATGAATAACATTGATTCTCTAAACAGAAATAGATTTGGAAGTAATAAAATAACTCTTGTGGGGGGTTAAAGATAAGACCACTAGCTCTTGAAATCGACCAAGAAATTTAAAAAGAATATAGAGCATTTTGATAGAACCATTGTTGAAATTTAAGTAAAGCGAGGCAATGCAAAACACATTTTACTAACACAAGTAAACGATACAGTACTAAACTAACACTGCTCCCCCTTTTGACATCACAAAAAGGAGAAAAAATACAAAGCAGAATACATATATGAAAACTAACAATACAAACATCAAACAACAAATAAAAATAAAGTTTTTTTTAAATCGATCAACTTCAGCAAATCAAAAATTTTCCTTAATTTTTGATTCAAAAACCGACAAGAAGAAATTGACGAGTTGAAATCCAGAAAAGTTAAAAATTCAATTTTTGTAAACTACCTAAGACACCTTACAGGTTCAAATTCTTTTCAAACAAAAATCTAATTTAGAAGAAAAGAAATTAGATAAGAAAAGTGATCCTTTCAAACTTCATTCCAAAAAATATTCAATAAAATAGTTTTACAAAGTAAAGAATAAGAAATTATGATTTTCAATCTCAAGTGTTTGAATATATTAAGTGGCATATGAATTCTTCTAAGATTTTTAAAGATTTGTAAGAGGAGGAAGTTTATTTCTTTATGGGCTCATTTTATGCCTCTTTTTTAATTATTTGGCGCACTTATGCATCTTTTAATTTTTGATATACTTTATGTATCTTTTCAATTTATTGGCAAAAATTGCACATCTTTTCTGTATTGGGCTCATTTTATGCCTCTTTTTCAGTTGATTGGCGCACTTTGCACATCTTTTGCTAGCTTCCTTTCTTTCAAAAACTCTAAAAGACTCTCAGTTGTGAGATTATCTTCCAGATATAAGAGAAGAAAAACTCACTCTCTTCAATAAGGAAAAGTAATCCACAAAACAGAACCATTCTCATATGATAAATGCAACCACTGATTAAGAAAACATGAAGGTGGTTCAATGATTTGGAACACTACTCATATGAGATAGATCACTGTAGGAAGATAAAATAGGTCTCTATTTCAAAGTCCAACTTTTTATTTTTAAAAAGATTTTTATTCAAAAAGAAAAATATGCCATTAAAGGAGTTAGAGGAAGAGAAATAATCATCAATGTTTCATCCTTTAACTATTTTAGAGAAGTTATTCACTGCTTATAAGCTTCTAAACAAAATAAGGTAAAAATCTCATTTAGAAATCAAGTTTATCAGCAATAGTGAGCAGTGATTTAATTCTAAAGAAAATAAATAGGAAATAAAGAACAAAAGGAAAGCACATAAAAAGAAATAACCAAATCAAACAAAATAGCAACAACAAATGAGAAAAATCAACAGGAAATCAAAAAACACATAAAAAGAAAGAGAAAAACAAATCAAACAAAAACTAAGTGCTGAAACATAAACAGAGAGTATCAATTTCAAACATGAATATCTATCACACCTAATCCGCTTCTTAAGGTGGTAAAGGTTTCAAAGGCCAATGGTTTTGTGAAAATATCTACTAGTTGGTTTTCAGTGGCTACGTGATGTAGCTCTATATCTCTTTTGGTAACATGATCCCTAATGAAGTGGTGCATGATGTCGATGTGTTTGGTCCAGAATATTGGATTGGGTTCTTTGAAATATAGATGACACTAGTGTTATCACATAGGATAGAAATTGTGCCTACATAAAGTCCTAAATTTAAAATTTGTTATTTTAATCAAAGGACCTGGGCTACACAACTTCCTAAGGTAATGTATTCAGCTTCCACAGTGGACAGTGCAACTGAGTTCTATGTTCTACTTGACTAGGAGATTAAGGATTGTCCTATGAATTAACATGTTTTAGTGGTGCTCTTTTTATCCACCCAACATCCTACAAAGTCAGAATTGTAATATCCTACAATTTCAAAGAAGGTGTTGTGCATAGGATATCAGATTCATAAGTTTTGGGTTCCTAAGAGATATCTAAGAATTCTCTTAATAGCAGTCAGGTGGGACTCCTTTGGATTTTCCTGAAATCTAGTACAAAGATAAACACTAATATAATATCAGGTCTGCTAGTAGTCAGGCAAAAAAGTGATCCAATTATTCCTCTATACATCTTCTAATCAATAGATTTTTTATTTAAATCCTTATCTATCTGGACACTGGAACTCATGGGAGTGTTGATTGGCTTGGCTTTATCCATTTCATATTTCATTAGGATGTCCTTAATGTGTTTTGATTGGTTAAGAAACATTCCATCATCCATTTTCCTTTTGCTAAATCGCATAAAGTAGGGCAATTCTGCCATTATACTCATCTCAAATTCCTTACTCATTATTTAAAAAAAATCATCACATAAATTTTTATCAGAAGATCCAAAAAGTATATCATCAACATAGATCTGGACAATGAGTAATTTATCTCCTACTCTCCTCAGAAAAAGGGTGGTGTCTACGCTCCCTTTAACAAACTCTCTTTCCAGTAGGAATATGCTAAGCCTCTCATACCATACTTTAGGTGCCTGTTTTAATCCATATAAAGCCTTTTTTAATTTGAAAACATGATTTGGAAATTAGAAATTCTTAAAACCAAGGGGTTGCTCTACAAACACATCTTCTTTTATTATCTCATTTAAAAAGGAACTCTTGAAATCCATTTGGAAAAGCTTAAATCCCTTATAACAGGCAAAGGCTAGTAGCACTCTAATGGCTTCTAAATAGGCTACTGGGGCAAGGTTTCCTCAAAATTAATCCCTTATATTTGGTCGTACCCCTTAGCCACTAATCTTTCCTTATTCTTAACCATTACACCAGAATCATTCATTTTATTTTTAAAGACCTATTTGGTTCCTAATATACTCTGGTCCTTATGTTTTTCTACCAACTCCCAAACATTATTCCTAACAAATTGGTTTAGTTCCTCCTACATGGCTAGGATCCAAAATTCATCAGAAAGGGCTTGATTGATGTTGGTAGGTTCAATCATTAAAATTAAGGCAGAAAGGTTCACTTCTTTTCTAAGTCCATGCCTAATTTTAACACCTTCAAAAGGGTCACCTAAGATCAGTTCTTTAGGATGACTTGAAGAATATCTCCATTCCATAGGTAGTGAAACTTCAAGTTCTACCCTTTCCTTCTGATTTGTAGATTCTACTCCTTGGGTGACTTCTACAACCTCCTCTTCTTCAACCCTAGACCCTCCAAAATTATTAGATTCATCATACACAGTATGAGTGGTCTCCTCAATAATTAGTGATCTTTTATTGAAGACTCTATAAGATTTCCCAACACTTGAGTAACCTAGGAACATTCCTTCATCAGATTTTGGGTCAAACTTTCCTAGTTGAGACTTTACATTATTCAGAATGAACACTTTACATCCAAAGATACGAAGGTGAGAGAGATTGGGTGTCCTACCCTTAAGAATTTATATGGTGTGTTATTTAGCTTAGATCTAAGATTTACCCTATTCAGAATATAATAAGCTATATTCACCGCTTCTGTCCAAAAGTATTTAAAAAGTGAGTACTCAGCTAATATGGCTTTAGCAACTTCTACTAAGGTCTTATTCTTCTTTTTAGCTACCCCATTCTGTTGAGGGGTCCAAGGAACTGAAAAATTATGATCTATCCCTTGCTCCTTACAGTAGGTTTCAAACTTCTCATTTTCAAATTCTCTACTATGATCACTATGAATAGTCACATTCTCACAACCTAGTTTCCTCTGAATCCAAGTGGAAAAAGATCTAAACTCCTCAAATGATTCATTTTTATGAGATAGGAATCTAACCCAGGTGAACCTCAAATAATCATCAATAATCACATACCCAAAGACTTTCCCTCCTAAGCTTGAAGTGCTGATAGGTCCAAAGAGATCCATGTGTAGGACTTTTAATGGTTTGCTAGTGTTTATGTTTTTGATTGAGAGAAAGGAGGATTTAACTTGCTTCTCTAATTGACAGGCATCACAGAAGTGATCCTTAGTGAACTCTAGCTTGCAGATACCTCTCACTATGTCTTTTTGGGTGATCTTCCTAAGGCTTTTCATGCTTGCATGACATAATCTCCTATGCAACAGCCATGATTTATTCGTAATTGGATTTAAGTAAATAGCAATATCAGCTTTAAAGTAATTCAGATCCAGCATGTAAATATTATTGATCCTTTTTTCCTATAAAATAATTTTATTATAGGGAAAAGCTCCTAATAGTAAAAATAGTTGGTGGTGGAATCCAAATGTGCAAGAAAAGATTAAAAATAAGAAGATTTATTATAAAAATTGGTTTAATTGTAAAAATTCTGATAATTGGAAAATATATAAAGAGGCACGTAAGGAATCTAAGAAAGCAAAATGCGATGCAAAGAGTTTAGCTTTTAGTGATTTATATAATAGATTAGATACTAAGGAGGGAGAAAGATATATGTATAAGCTAGCCAAACAAAGAGATAGGAGTAGTAAGGATTTAGTTCAAGTGAAGTGTATTAAGGATGAAGATCAAAAAGTACTTTTTTTAGAAGATGATATTCAACAAAGGTGGATGAGATATTTTGCTAAACTTTTTAATGAAGAATGTGAAAATAAAATTGACTGTAGTGATCTTAGCACCCTAAATGAAAATAAAGATTTATGTTTTTATCGGCGTATTAGTAAAACCGAAGTTAGAGAGGCTTTGAAGAAAATGAAGGGTGGAAAAGCTGTTGGACCTGATGATATTCCAATAGAGGTGTGGAAATGCTTAGGAGATGAAGGAATTTCTTGGCTTACTAAACTTTTTAATACTATTTTGAAGACTAAAAAGATGCCAGATGAGTGGAGAATGAGTGTGTTAATCCCTATTTTTAAGAATAAAGGTGATGCACAAGATTGTGCGAATTATAGAGGAATTAAGTTAATGTGTCATACTTTAAAACTATGGGAACGAGTTATGGAGCATAGGTTGCGGCGTGATACTAATGTTTCTCAAAATCAATTTGGATTCATGCCGGGTAGGTCTACTATGGAAGCCATACATTTATTAAGAGGTTTGATGGAGAAATATAGAGAGAATAAGGAGGATTTACATATGATATTTATTGATTTAGAAAAAGCATATGATAAAGTTCCAAGAGAAGTGCTATGGAGAGTTCTTGAAAAGAAAAGAGTTAATAACGCTTATATTCAAATCATTAAAGATATGTATGCAGGAGCTATTACTTGTGTTCAAACACAAGGTGGTTTGACCAAGTATTTCCCTATTTCGGTTGGATTACATCAAGGATCAGCCTTAAGCCCATATCTTTTTGCTTTAGTCATGGATGTTCTCACTAGACATTTGCAAGAGGATGTACCTTGGTGTATGCTTTTTGCTGATGATATTCTTCTTGTTGATAAGACTAGAGGGGGAGTTGAAGGTAAACTAGAATTGTGGAGGTCAACTTTAGAGTCTAAAGGTTTTCTCTTGAGTAGATCTAAAACGGAATATATGGAGTGTAATTTTAGTAATAATAGACCTAGTGAGGGCATTGTGACTTTGGCCGATCAAGTCATTAATAAGAGTACACGTTTTAGATATCTTGGATCTATTGTTCAGAGTGATGGTGATATAGATGGGGATATTATCAGCAGAATCCAAGTTGGATGGTTGAAGTGGAGGAATGCATCAGGCTTATTGTGTGATAGAAAAGTACCTCTCAAACTTAAGGGAAAATTCTATAAGATGGTGGTGAGACCTGCAATGCTTTATGGTGCCGAATGTTGGCCATTAAAAGAGAAGCATAATTCTAAGTTAAGTGTTGCAGAGATGAGGATGCTCAGGTGGATGAGTGGCTTTACCCTTAGAGATAGGATACGAAATGAGCATATTCGTGAAAAGGTTGGAGTAGCTCCAGTGGAAGATAAGATTAGAGAGAGTCGCCTTAGATGGTTTGGTCACGTAAAACGGCGGCCTCCCGATGACCCGGTTAGGAAAGTAGAGGTCTTAGATTTGACTTATGTTAAGAAAGGTAGAGGTAGACCTAAAAAGACTTGGTTAGAAAATATTAAAAATGATCTTTCTTTATTAGATTTAAACGAGAATTTGACTTTTAATAGGACACAATGGAGAAAAAGGATTCATGTAGCCGACCCCATGTAGTGGGATAAAGGCTTGATGTTGTTGTTGTTGTTGTAAGCTTATAAGGCCGTAAGTTGGCAAAAATTTTATGCTGAAGCCTTTATTACAGAGTTGGTTGATGCTGACCAGATTATGTTTTAGTCCATCTATAAGTAAAACATTATCAATGACTAAATTTTTTGAATTACCAATTATACATGATCCCACCACTCTCCTGGTGGTGTTGTCTCTAAGTGTTACCTTTCCTCCTACCCTGGCCTCCAACGAAATAAATTGATTTGCATCTTCAGTCATATTCCATGAACATCCACTGTCCAAGTATCACATGCTCTCATGGGGCCTTTTATGAGAGCACTCCTATAAAATCATCAGATGTCAGATTTGGTAACCCAAACAGCTTCAGGTCCCTTATGAAGGAAAGAAGAATGCGATGCATGCATGCTATGCTGTGAATTTTATAATTTTGGTCTCCACACCAAATGTGTTCTATGGTGAATGGTGCAAATGTGGGAGATATGTCCTAGCATGCCACAAGAATAACATTTAACTCTAGGAAAAGGTTTTACTAATCTTCATGGGGTATAGTGCCTCTTCCTAGGTTTAAATGATGCATGCTGATGTGATGGTTTATGAAAATTTTTAAGTGCAAGGGGGGTTTTTATTTTCCTTGAGGGCTATTAATTCAGCTTTTAAAAACTTATTTGCACTTTCAACAATTCAATTATCCATTTCTAAGACATGCTCCCTACTGTCTAATTCTGATGCAAGAGTTTCTAATTCTTTGAAAGCTTTTTCTAAATTAACATGCAATGTTTTCAAGGAATAATGCTTAGCAATTAAATCAAGATGATTTTTGTTTAAAGAGTCAAAATTCATCTAGTAAGGCCATGTGGTTGCTATCCAGAGTTGAATGATCTTTTATTAAAATTTTATGCTCTTTTTGTAAATTTAAAAATTTAATGTTCAGGCTTGCATGAGCTTTCTTGAGCTTCTTATATGAAGTTTGAATTCTTTCAGACACTTTAAATAATTGATCATAAGTAAGCTCACATATCTCTTCTTGATCAGTGTGATCAAGATGATCTACCATCAAACACAAGTTGGTTACCTCCTCTTCAGCTTCAATTTCAGAGGAGTCAGATGTTGAAATAGCCAAGAAAGCCTTTTGGATCTTCTTCTTATCCTTCTTAAACTTAGGCTTTTCCTTACCCTTCTTCTTACTTAGGTGAGCCTTCAATATTGGGCATTCAGACTTAACTTGCCCTGGCTTCCTGCATTCAAAATAGATAACGTCTGAATGAAACTTTAGAATACTTACTATTCTTATATTTATTCCATTTCTGATGATGCTTTTATTTCTTCTTCAAGAAGCTCTTAAATTTCCTTATGATTAAGGCCATGTCATCATCATTAAAACCTAAAGAGCTAGAGTCAGAATCATCAACCTTCAAAGTATGGCTTTCTCCTTCTTTTTCCCACCCGCATCAAGCTGCCGTTTGTTCACTCATTGCTCGTAAGTAATTAGTGATCCAAGTAAGTTATCAATTGAATAATTATTCAGATCCTTAGACTTAGTAATGGCAATAATTTTATCATCAAAAGAAGAAGGTAAACATCGCAAAATCTTATTCACTTTTTCATAATTAGTGAGTTCTCTTCCTAAGGCATGTAACGAGATAATAATCTGTGTAAATCTAGTGTATATCTCAAAAATTAATTCATTAGGTTTCATGCAAAGAGTTCAAGTCATGTAAAAGAATGTTCGGCCTAAATTGTTTAATCTCATTCGTTCCTTCATAGGTAATGCATAATCTATCCCAAATTTCTTTCCCAGTTGCACAAGTTAAAAACATGCATATAATCTTCAGATTTTAATGCAAAAAAAAAGTTTAATTATTTAGCATTAAATTGAGCAAGATCTCTATCATCAATTATCCATTCAGTAAAAGGAATTTCAGTTTTAACACCATTAGCATGCTATTAGGTGTAGTATAATCTTCTTTAACAAGCATCCACATACAATAATCGATCGATTGTAAAAAGGTGGACATGTGAGTTTTCCAAAAATCAAAAGCAATATTATCAAATAAAGGTGGTCATATGATTGAATAACCTTCCATAAAATTATAATTTCTAAAGTTAGCCATAGATCTAAAAGTTTGATAGGGATGTTAAGCCCTAGTGAACTAGTCCCGAGGCTAACCAAGAGGGGGGGTGAATTGGTTATTTAAAAATTTATGAGCAACACAGAAATCTTTTTGATACTTTGCAGCGGAAACAAGTAAACAAGTATGAAAAGATCAACTACAGATATTCACCCAAGCAGTTAATATCAGTAAAGTAAAGTGCAAAATGTAATTAGAAAAAGCAAACCAGATTTTATAGTGGTTCGGTCAACTTGACCTACGTCCACTCCCCGGAGCCTCCCCTTCGGGTATTGCACTAAACAGAAAGTGACTCTCCTTTAGCTCCCTCAGCAAGGCGGAGAAGCCTATACAAAAACCTCCTTTCCGCCACCCGGTGAGGCAGAGAACCTGAACTCCTTTTGCTTCCTCCTGAAGCGGGTAGAGAACCCAGACTCCTTTTGCTTCCACCTGAAGCGAGCAGAGAACCCATACTCCTTTTGCTTCCACCTGAAGCGGGCAGAGAACCCGGATCTTCTTGCGACGATCCTTCCAAGAACACCCACAAAGACAAGAGACGAAGAACGGAGAAGACGACTCTGATCCGTGCTTGGAGCAACCTTTGTGAATCCCTCACAAACTCCCCCTCATTAGATCCTCTCTCTCTCTCCCAAACTCTCTCTCTCTAGGGTTTCTCTAGATAGGAATGTGGCAAAAGATCTTTTCTATTCAAAGAAAAAGATCTTTTATATGAGGGCTCAAAAATAGCCCTAAATCTCAACTAGTCGGCCAAGATCGTCCATGACGATTGATAGATCATCCTGTACGATCAGTTCAAAATCAGCTATTTCAGCCTGGACGATCTGGCTCTTCTGGACGATCAGTGGAAAAAGTTGTTCATATCATCCCGTACGATTCTGCGATCGTTCAGGACGATTAGTGTAAATCGAGGAATATCATCCAGAAGATAGTTCGGGTCGTCCAGAGAAAATTATGTTGGACAATCAAAAAATGACTTGATCGTCCAGGACGATACGTGCATCATCCTGTACGATTAGTCTAAGAAGTGCCCAAATCATCCTGAACACAGTTCAGGACGTACAGCTGAAACACACTAGATGATCATTTTCATCCAGGACGATCCTGCGATCATCCGGGATGATATGATCGTATCAATCAAGTCTTAATTGCTTTCCTTAATTACATGACTAATTTAGGCATGATTGTACTGGATTGTCCAGGACGATACATGTATCGTCCGGGATGATCAGGCCAAATATCTTAAAATAAAAACTTGCCTAACTTGATCTAGCGGTTGAGAATTTCTGATTTGAGCCTATCGTCCCGTACGATCCAAGGATCGTCCAGGAAGATCGGCTTAATCAGACCAACTTAACTTTGTCGCCCTAATTAGGGTTTTTATTTTTACTGGATCGTCCAGGATGATCTGAACAAAAAAAAGAACAGAAACTCTAATTCACTCAAGCTCTCCCCCTGAGTGTGTGTGTGCAAGGTTACTTAGCTAGGGGATCAGTTACATTACAATGACTCAATAAAAATAAAAATAGTACATTTGACTTGAGTTACAACATAGTCTGATTCGATCTTGGATTGACTTGAACTTGCAATTGATCCTTCAAACCTGAACAATTAGATAGTCAACAAGAAATAGAATCATTTTCTATCATTTGAAAGTTCGAAAGGGATGTTAAGCCCTAGTGAACTAGTCCCGAGGCTAACCAAGAGGGGGGGCTGAATTGGTTATTTAAAAATTTCATGACAACAATGATAATCTTTTCGATACTTAGCAGCAGAAACAAGTAAACAAGAACAAAAAGATCAATCACAAATATTCACCCAAGCAGTTAATACAAGAAAAGTAAAATGCAAAACTGAATCAGAAAAGCAAACCAGATTTTATAGTGGTTCGATCAACTTGACCTACGTCCACTCCCCGGAGCCTCCCTCCGGGTATTGCACTAAACAAAAGTGTCTCTCCTTTTGCTCCCACAGCAAGGCGGAGAAGCCTGTACAAAACCTCCTTTTCACCACACGGTGAGGCAGAGAACCCGACGTCCTTTTGCTTCCTCCTGAAGCAGGCTGAGAACCTTCGACCTTCTTTTTTCTTCCACCTGAAGCGGGCAGAGAACCCGAATCTTCTTGCGACGATCCTTCCAAGACGAACACCAACTAGACGACAGACGACGAGCGAAGAAGACGACTCTGATCCGTGCTTGAAGCAACCTTAATGAATCCCTCACTAACTCCCCCTCACAAGATCCTCTCTCTCTCTCTCCCAAACTCTCTCTCTCTCTCTCTAGGGTTTCTTTGAACAGGAAAGTGGCAAAATATTTTTTCTAAATAAATAAAAAGATCTTTTATATGAGGGCTCAAAACCAACCCTAAATCTCAACTGGTCGGCCTAGATCGTCTAGGACGATCGATAAATCATCCTGTACGATTAGAGCAAAATCAACTGATTCAGTCTGGATGATTTGGCTCTTCTGGACGATTAGTTCAAAAAGTTGTTCATATCGTCCCGTACGATCCTGCGATCGTCCGGGATGATTGGTGTAAATCGAGGAGTATCGTCCAGGAGACAGTTCGGGTCGTCCAGAGAAACTTGTGCTGGACGACTAAAAAATGACTTGATCGTCCAGGACGATAGGGTTATCATCTTATACGATTAGTTCAAAAAGTGTCCAAATCGTCCTGAACACAGTTCGGGTCATACTGCTGAAATGTACTAGACGATCATGATCGTCCAGGACGATCCTGCGATCGTCCAGGATGATATGATCGTATCAATCAACAATAACTTGCTTTCCTTAATTACCAGGTTAAATTAGGCATGATTGTACTTGATCGTCCAGGATGATACACGGATCGTCCAGGACGATACACATATCGTCCGGGACGATCAAACCAAGTATCTAAAAATAAGAACTTGCCTTACTTGATCTGGCGGCTGAGAATTGCTGATTTGAGCATATCGTCCCATACGATCCAAAGATCATCCAGGATGATCTGCTTAATCAGACCCTCTTAACTTGGTCGCCCTAATTAGGGTTTTTATTTTTACCTGATCGTCCAGGACGATCTGAACAAAAAATGAAACAGAAACTCTAATTCACTCAAGCTCTCCCTCTGAATGTGTGTGTGCAAGGTTACTTAGCTAGGGGATCAGTTACATTACAATTGACTCAAGAAAAAGAAAATATTACATTGGACACACTTGGACCCGATCTTGAGTTGGCTTGAGTTGCTTGTGATCTTTGGTTCCTGAAATGGATTAGCCAAGAAAAACACAATAGACACATGTTTGTCATCATCAAAACCAGATTTGTAACAATCTCCCCCTTTTTGATGATGGCAAACATTTATACAGTAGTTTGAAAATAGAAATGACTAGGAAATCGAAAAACAAATATTTTTTTTTCAAATTTTTATTTAACAATCAAACTAACACAGGAAACATAACACATAACATAAATTGAAACGACTACAAACTAAGAAACGACTACAAACTGACTCCCCCTTTTGACATCACAAAAAGGAGGAGGGTAAAATAGAACACAGAGATCTAAGTACAAAGCATAAAAGAAAATAATTATAAAAATAGAAAACTAGAACACAGGAGGATCCTGATCGAAAGGAGGAGGTGGCGGTGGTGGGTTGAAGTAGGTGTGAATCGCCTGAAAGTGGGCTCCGATCCAGGCAATGTCCTGGTCATGCTGCAATTGCTGCTGCGCAGTATAGTACGTGAAGCGCTGGAAGTCCACGGCATGTCGCTGCTCCTGGGTGGCCACATAGGAGTCAAATCTGTCCTCCCACTGATCGAAGCGCTGCACCGAGTGGTCAAAGGGAGAGGCAATGCAAAGGGGAGCAAGTGCCTCTGGTGCAGCAGGAACTGGAATAGCCTCTTCCTCTTCTTCCTCAACATCCGGGGCGGGCTCCGGATGTAGTAGGGTACTGTGTAGGACGTGGAATGAGTTATTTGTGAAGAAGGAAGGAGGGACATCAGGAGGGACATGATACTGAAGGTCATATTTTGTCTCTAAGGCATAATGAATAAGATGACCTAAAGCTAGATTTGGGCGACGCCTGTGACCCGGATCTGTAATGGTGGTTAGGTGTTCTATGTATCGGATAATCAGATCAGAGACATTAAACTCTCGACGGGCCATGATGTAGTAGGTGGTCAAGGACAGTAGCGGGGTAATGTGAATTCGATCCCCCGCCTTTAGAATGACGGAGGAACGAAGGACGTGCTGAATGGTCCGTGCGTCCTTGAGAAGGGAAGTGCAAGCGTTGTCATGATAGGGTGCGTTTGTATTGCAAAGCAAGTGATTGGCGACACTTTAATCATAGTCAGGATCGGTGATAAGCGTGTGGAGTTTGTCTCCAGTGACAGACAGGTTAAGAATATTATGAATATCATGGGTAGTTAATTCCACGGGACGTTGATTGATGTATGAGCGAAGAGTGGAATAGTCCGCAGAAATGCGCAAATTTGCAAAGAAAATCTGAAGGAGTTCAAGATTGAAAGGAAAGGCTAAGGTCAGGATGAAGGTGAGAGAGGTGTGTGCGAACAGATCTAGAATGGGATAAGTGAGAGTACGGGGATTTACAATTTTAGAGTGCGTGATCCCCACGTCACGATAGCATTCGAAAGCAGCCTGATCAGCTGCATTTGGCAAGCGAGGATCGACATGTCCCCGGGAAGAACTGACACCCTTTTGACAGAAACGTTTGTTACCAGCCATCAGAAATTAGAAGGGTAAGGAAGTAGAAGGAGAGTGGGAGAAAAGGTGTGGAAAATCCTTAAGAAAACTGCTATTTTTATAGAAAACGGCCTGATCATCTCTTACGATCGCGACATCATCCGGGACGATATGGGCATTTATGACGTCCTAGATGATTGGTCAAAAAAGAGGTCTGATCGTCCAGGACGATCAGAAATGGTCCAGGACGATTAGACACAGGCGATCATCCGAGGAGTCAGACTGGACGAGCGTTGATAAAAAGGTATCATCCAGGACGATTAGGTGGATCGTCCCGGATGATATATAATAAGTGTGTCAGACGGGCCGAATTTTAATCGTCCAGCGGCGGACACGTGGATCATCTAGGACGATGAAGTGGATCATCCAGGATGATGGAAAATAATTGGTGCAATGCCAGCCGTTTGATCAGATCAGGAAGATATGGATCATATCGTCCAGGACGATGTTGGGATCGTCCAGGACGATCACCAATAATTGGAGTTTTTCAGCAGCAGGAGCTGTGCGAGGATGGTTTTAAATGAATCGTTTAGGACGATGTTTGGATCGTCCAGGATGAAGAAGATCGTCCAGGATGATCAAGGTATCATCCAGGACGATGTGAAGAAAATAGAAAAAGATGGAGGATGGAGGTGACAGATCAGGATAAAAAAAAATATAATCTCAAAATAAAAACAAAATAAAAACAAATAAAACTCACAGTAAAAACACATAAATCCAAAACATTATTTTTTTTTAAATCAAGATGCTCGAGGAAATCAAAAATTTTCCTTGATTTTAGATAAAAAAAATCAATAAGAAGACGATTGACAACGCTTAAATCAAGAAAAAGTTGGGAAAAATTGACTTTCGTAACTCCCACCTCGGGCACCTTATCGATGCAAATCTCTTTCAAAATAAACATCTAATTTAGAAGAAAAGAAATTAGATTCGAAAAGAGATCTTTTCAAGCCTCGTTCCAGAAAAATATCTGATATAATAGTGTTACAAGGTAAAAAAATCAGAAATTAGGATTTTCAAACACAAGCTTTTAAACGTATTAAGTTGCACACGGATTTTTCTAAGACATTTAAAGATCTGAAAGAGAAGAAACCTTAGGTTGGGCTCATTTTGTGCCTCTTTTTCAATTTATTTGGCGTACTGCACATCTTTTGATTTTTGATACACTTTGTGTATTTGGCATTTTCGTATCTTTTCAGTTTTTGGCTCATTTTATGCCTCTTTTTCAATTTGGTTGGCGCACTGCGCATCTTTTGTAAGCTTTCTTCTTTTCATACTAGTTAAATAGTCTCAGCTGTGAGATTACCTTCTAGATATAGGAGATGCTCTCCATGATAAGGAAGAGTAATTCACAAAACAAAAACCATACTTCATATGATAACTGCAATCACTTGGTTTAGAAAATCAAAATAATGACTCAAGACTTTGAGAACACTATTGATATGAGGTAGATTACTGTAGGAAGATAAAATAAATCTCTATTTTAAAAACCAACTTTTTAATTTTGAAAAAGATTTTTATCCAAAAGAGATAATACACCAGTAAAGGGGTTAGAGGAAGAGAAATAATCATCAATGTTTCTTCCCTTTAACGAATCCAGTGAGTCAATCACTACTTACGAGCTTCCAATACAAAACCAAGGTAAAACTCCCAGTCAGAAATTTAGATTTTCAGAAGTAGTGAGCAGTGATTAGACTTTGAAAAGCATCAAACAGTAAGTGCAAGAGATGAACTAGTGAATAAAGACAGGTAGAAAATCAAATCAAAGTAAATACTCAAATCAAACTAACAGTAAGGCTAAAAACAAAAATCAGTAGAGGAAATAAAATCAACTGAAAGCAAATAATCAAACTAAAAACTAAAAACTAACTAACAGAAAACAGAATACCAATCAGAATAATCAGAAATCAGTAGTCATCTGAATCAAGCATTTATATCAATCACTCCTAATCTGGTCCTCAGAATGCTGAATGAGTCAAAGGCCAGTGGTTTAGTGAATATTTTAGCCAGCTGATTTTCAGTTGCTACGTGATGTAGCTCAATGTCCCCTTTTGTAACATGGTCCCTAATGAAGTGATGCCTTATATCAATGTGTTTGGTCCTAGAATGTTGGATTGGATTCTTAGCGATGCAGATGGCATTAGTATTATCACACAGAACAGAAATTGTGCCCACAGGTAATCCTAAATCCAAGACTTGTTGCTTCAACCATAGAACTTGGGCCACACAACTCCCTAAGGCAATGTACTCAGCTTCAGTAGTGGAAAGTGCAACTGAGTTCTGTTTTCTACTGGACCAGGAGACTAAAGACTGTCCTATAAATTGACATGTACCAGAAGTGCTCTTTCTATCCACCCTACACCCCGCAAAGTCAGAATCAGAATATCCAATAATTTCAAAAGAGGTGTTGTGCCTAGGGTACCAGATTCCTAGGTTTGGGGTCCCTAA
The DNA here is from genome assembly GCA_019925795.1 of Dendrobium chrysotoxum. Lineage (NCBI taxonomy): Eukaryota > Viridiplantae > Streptophyta > Magnoliopsida > Asparagales > Orchidaceae > Dendrobium > Dendrobium chrysotoxum. The sequence continues at coordinate 44,953,748 of CM034315.1, forward strand.
AAGATATCTAAGAATTCTCTTAACAGCAGTCAGGTGGGACTCTTTAGGATTAGCCTGAAACCTAGCACAAAGATAGACACTAAACATAATATCAGGTCGGCTAGCAGTCAGGTAAAGCAGTGATCCTATTATTCCTCTATACTTCTTCTGATCAACAGATTTTCCACTTGAATCCTTATCTAACTGACCAGAGGAGCTCATGGGAGTATTGATTGGCTTGGCTTTATCCATTTCATATTTCTTCAAAATATCCTTAGTGTATTTAGATTGATTGAGAAAGGTTCCATCATCCATTTTCCTTATGCTAAACCCTAAAAAGTAGGATAATTCTCCCATCATACTCATCTCAAACTCCTTACTCATTATTTTAGAAAACTCATCACATAAATACTTATCAGAAGATCCAAAAAGTATATCATCAACATAGATATGGACAATGAGTAAGTCATCCCCTAATCTCCTCAGAAAAAGGGTGGTGTCTACACTCCCCTTAACAAACTCTCTTTCTAACAGAAATGTGCTAAGCCTCTCATACCAAGCTCTGGGTTCCTGTTTCAATCCATATAAGGCCTTTTTTAATTTATAAACATGATTTGGATATTAGAAACTCTCAAAACCTGGGGGTTGCTCTACAAAAACATCCTCTTTTATCACCCCATTCAAAAGGGCACACTTGACATCCATTTGAAACAGCTTAAATCCCTTATAATAGGCAAAGGCTAGTAGCACCCTAATGGCTTCCAATCTAGCTACAGGGGCAAAAGTCTCCTCAAAATCAATCCCTTCTATCTGATTATACCCCTTAGCCACCAATCTTGCCTTGTTCCTAACCACCACACCAGAATCATTCATCTTATTCTTAAAGACCCACTTGGTTCCCACAATACTTTGATTTCTAGGTCTTTCTATTAACTCCCAAACATCATTCCTTACAAACTGATTCAATTCTTCTTGCATCGCTAAGATCCAAAACTCATCTGAAAGGGCTTGATTGATGTTAGTGGGTTCAGTCATTGAAATAAAGGCAGAATGGTTCACTTCCTTCCTAAGTCCGTGCCTAGTCCTAACACCTTCAGAAGGGTCTCCTAAGATCAATTCTTTCAGATGACTCGCAGAATATCTCCAATCTTTAGGCAGTGTTATTTGAGGTTCTACCCTCTCCTCCAGATTTGTATTTCCAATCCCTTGGGTAACCTCAACAATCTCTTCATCTTCTACTTTAGATTTAGACTCCTTAGGATCAGATTCATCAAACACAACATGGGTTGTCTCTTCCACCACCAAAGTCCTCTTATTGAACACCCTAAAAGATTTTCCACACTAGAATATCCTAAGAACACTCCTTCATCAGATTTGGGGTCAAACTTTCCTAAGGGTGACTTCCCGTTGTTCAGTATGAAAACCTTACAGCCAAAAACATGGAGGTGGGATAGAGTTGGAGTTCTACTCTTAATAATCTCATAAGGTGTCTTGTTCAGTTTGACTCTCACATTCACCCTATTCAGCACATAACAGGCAGTGTTCACCGCTTCAGCCCAAAAGTATTTTGGAAGTGAATTCTCGGCAAGCATGGCTCTAGCGGCTTCCATTAAGGTCCAGTTCTTCCTTTCAGCTACCCCGTTCTGCTGAGGGGTCCTATGAGCTGAAAAATTGTGACTAATCCCTTGATCCTCACAAAAACTTCCAAATCTTTCATTTTCAAATTCCCTCCGTGATCACTATGGATGGTAATAATCTCACATCCTAACTTCTTCTGAATCCAAGTAGAGAAGGATCTAAACTCATCAAATGACTCAGATTTATGTGACAGAAACTTCACCCAAGTGAACCTCGAATAATCATCTACAATCACAAAACCATAGACTCTCCCCCCTAAGCTGGCAGTGCTAATGGGTCCAAAGAGGTCCATGTGAAGAACTTCTAAAGGTCTAGAGGTGCTAATATCCTTAACAGAGTGAAAGGATGACTGGACTTGCTTCCCTAACTGACAGGCATCACACAAGTGATCCTTAGTGAACTCAAGCTTGGGCACACCTCTAACTAAGTCCTTTTGGGTGACTCTCCTAAAGGTTTTCATACTGGCATGACACAATCTCCTATGCCACAACCAAGACTCATCAACAGCAGTTTTTAAGCAAATTGAATTCTCAGATTTAATGCTACTTACATCCAACTTGTAGACATTGTTGATCCTTTGCCCCTGTAAGAGAACTTTATCATTTAAGCTCAAAATGCAGCCAGTGGGCAGGAATTTGATGCTGTATCCTTTGTCACAGAGTTGACTGATGCTCAGCAAGTTGTGTTTCAGTCCATCTACAAGCAAAACATTATTAATCATAAAATTCTTTGAATCACCAATTATACCTGAGCATACCACCTTCCTGGTGGTGTTATCTTCAAGTGTAACCTTGCCTCCAGCTCTGGCCTCCAACGAAATGAACTGATTTGCATCTCCAGTCATATGTCTAGAACAACCACTGTCCAGGTACCACATGCTCTCACAAGGTCTTGTGTGAGAGAACACCTATGAAATCATCAAATGTCAGTCTTAGGAACCCAAACAAGTTTGGGTTCCTTCTTATGAAAAGAAGAATGCAATGTATGTGTGCTGTGCTGTGAAACAGGCAATTTGGGTCTCCACACACAGTGTGCACTATGGTGAACAATGCAAGTGTGTGAGATGTGTCCTAACATGCCACATGAAAACATCTAACACCAGGGAAAGGATTAACTAAACGTCATGAGTGATAGTGCCTCTTCCTAGAAGTGTATGAAACATGCTGTGATGAACTTGCAACAGATTTTTCAAAAGGTGGCGGTGCATAAAACTGTTCAAAAGAAGGGGGTGTTTTGTTCTTTTCAAAAGCACTGATTTTTACTTTCAAAAACTCAACATATTTATTTAAACTTGCAATTTCAAAAGTTCTTGCACTTTCATTACTTTCTAACTCATATGCCATATCGTTCAATTTCTTAAAAGCAACTTCTAATTCAACATGCGATGTTTTTAACAAATCATGCTCAACAGTTAAATCAGAATACTTTTTATTCAATTCATCAAACTCATCAAGCAAAGACTTGTGATTGCTATCAACAGTGGAATGATCCTTAATCAGAATATCATACTCTTTTTGCAAAGTCAAGTAATCCAATTTCAAACTAGCATGGGTTTTCTTAAGCTTCCTATATGATGTATGAATCTTTTCAAAAACTTCAAATAACTGATCATAAGTAAGCTCACATACCTCTTCCTGGTCGGATTGACCAGGGTGATCATCAGCCATCAGACACAAGTTTGTTTCCTCCTCTTCAGCTTCAGTCTCAGAAGAGTCAGATGCAGAGTCTGCCCAGAACGCCTTCTGAATCCGCTTCTTGTCCCTTCTGAACTTTGGTTTCTCCTTACCCTTCTCCTTGCTTGGATGAGCTTTAAGTGTAGGACAATCAGCCTTAATGTGTCCAGGCTTCCTGCATTCAAAACAAACAGTATCAGATGAACCCTTAAAATTTTTACTAGACTTACCCTTGTTCCACTTCTGATAGTTCTTATGTTTCTTCCTTAGAAAGCTTTTGAATTGCCTAGTGATTAAGGCAACATCATCGCTATCAGACCCGGAAGAGCTAGAATCACTCTCGTTGGCCTTCAGTGCCACTATTTTCTCCTTCTTTCGTTCACCTGCATCAAGTTGCCTTTGGTTCACCCCTTGCTCGTAAGCAATGAGTGACCCAAGTAAGCTGTCAATAGAGTAAGTATTTAAATCTTTAGATTCAGTGATTGCAGTAATCTTAGCATCGCATGAAGAAGGCAAACATCTAAGAATTTTGTTCACTCTTTCGTAGTTAGTAAGTTATCTACCTAAAGCATGCAAAGAGGTGACGATTTGAGTGAACCTTGTGTACATTTCGGAAATAGTCTCACTAGGTTTTATGCGAAAAAGTTCGTAATCATGTAACAGGATGTTTAACCTAGACTGTTTGACCTCAATTGTACCTTCATTTGTTATACACAATCTATCCCAGATTTCTTTTCCCGTTGTACAAGTAGAAACACGCATATAGTCTTCAAATTTTAAAGCACAAAAGAAACAGTTCAAACATTTTACATTTAACTGTGCTAAGTCACGATCATCAAAAGTCCAATCTGCAAATGGGAGTTCCATTTTAATGCCATTAACAAGTCTATGTGGTGCTTCATAACCATCCTTAACTAACATCCACATACGATAATCAATAGATTGCAGAAAGTAGACATGCGTGTTTCCCAAAAATCAAAAGGAATATTATCAAACAACGGTGTTCTAGTGATTGACTAACCTTTAGCAGTATTACGATTGTTACAGTTAGCCATGGATCAAATTCAAAAGCTTTTAAACAGAAATTTTGAATCCCGCTCTGATACCACTTGAAAGTTCAATAGGGATGTTAAGCCCTAGTGAACTAGTCCCGAGGCTAACTAAGAGGGGGGGTGAATTGGTTATTTAAAAAGTTCACGACAACAATGACAATATTTTCGATACTTAGCAGCGGAAATAAGTAAACAAGAATGAAAAGATCAATCACAGATATTCACCCAAGCAGTTAATATTAGAAAAGTAAAATGTAAAACTGAATCAGAAAATCAAACCAGATTTTATAGTGGTTCGGTCAACTTGACCTACGTCCACTCCCCGGAGCCTCCCCTCTGGGTATTGAACAAAAGTGTCTCTCATTTTGCTCCCACAGCAAGGCGGAGAAGCCTGTACAAAACTTCCTTTTCACCACACGGTGAGGCAGAGAACCCGACGTCCTTTTGCTTCCTCCTGAAGCAGGCAGAGAACCTTCGACCTCCATTTGCTTCCACTTGAAGCGGGCAGAGAACCTGAATCTTCTTACGACGATCCTTCCAAGACAAACACCAACTAGACAACAGACGACGAGCGGAGAAGACGACTCTGATCCGTGCTTGGAGCAACTTTAGTGAATCCCTCACTAACTCCCCCTCATAAGATCCTCTCTCTCTCTCCCAAACTCTCTCTCTCTCTAGGGTTTCTCTGAACAGGAAAGTGGCAAAAGATTTTTTCTAAACAAAGAAAAAGATCTTTTATATGAGGGCTCAAAACCAGCCCTAAATCTCAAATGGTCGGCCTAGATCATCCAGGACGATCGATAAATCATCCTGTACGATTAGTGCAAAATCAGCTGATTCAGTCTGGACGATTTGGCTCTTCTGGACGATTAGTTCAAAAAGTTGTTCATATCGTCCCGTACGATCCTGCGATCGTCCAGGACGATTAATGTAAATCGAGGAATATCGTCCAGGAGATAGTTCAGGTCGTCCAGAGAAACTTGTGCTGGACGACTCAAAAATGACTTGATTGTCCAGGACGATAGGGTTATCATCCTGTATGATTAGTTCAAAAAGTGCCCAAATCGTCCTGAACACAATTCAGGTCGTACAACTGAAATGCACTAGACGATCATGATCGTCCGGGACGATCCTGCGATCGTCCAGGATGATATGATCATATCAATCAATAATAACTTGCTTTCCTTAATTACCAGGTTAAATTAGGCATGATTGTACTTGATCGTCCAGGATGTACACGTATCATCCAGGACGATCAGACCAAGTATCTAAAAATAAGAACTTGCCTTACTTGATCTGGCGGCTGAGAATTGTTGATTTGAGCATATCATCCTGTACGATCCAAAGATCGTCCAGGACGATCTGCTTAATCAGACCCTCTTAACTTGGTCGCCCTAATTAGGGTTCCTATTTTTACCTGATCGTCCAGGATGATGTGACTATCATCTAGGTCGATCTGAACAAAAAATAAAACAGAAACTCTAATTCACTCAAGCTCTCCCCCTAAATGTGTTTGTGCAAGGTTACTTAGCTAGGGGATCAGTTACATTACAATTGACTCAAGAAAAAGAAAATATTATATTGGACACACTTGGAGCCGATCTTGAGTTGGCTTGAGTTGCTTGTGATCTTTTGTGCCTGAAACAGATTAGCCAAACAAAACACAATAGACACATGTTTGTCATTATCAAAACCAGATTTGCAACATCATTAAAATCGTAGTCCTTGAAACCAGATTCGCAAAAATCTCACCCTTTTTGATGATAGCAAACACTTGTTAATAATTTAAAAAAAAAACAGTAATTGAACAAATGATACTTCAAAAACCATTCAAAAACCAAATACTTAATCTAAACAATAACAACTAAAAACAACACCTCCTCCCCCTTTTGACATATCAAAAAGGGAAGACAAAAGAAAACGACATAAAACACAATAATACAAAAAATAGTGAAAAAGATTGAAACAGAAAACACAATTTTTTTTTAAACGATCTGCTCCAGTAAATAGAAGTTTTCCTTATGTTTTTAATTCAAAAAGCAATAAAAAGACAATAGACAACGCTGAAATCCAGAAAAGTTTGGAAAAATCAACTTTCATCACTCCGACCTCGTACACCCTACAGGCTCAAATCCCTTTCAAACCAAAATCAAGTTCAGAAAAGAAGAAATTAGATTCGAAAAGAGATCCTTTCAAGCCTCATTCTAGAAAAATAACTGATAAAATAGTATTACGAAGTAAGGAATCATAAATCATGATTTTCAATCTCAAGCTTTTGAACATATTAAGTGGCACATGAATTTTTCTAAGACATTTAAAGATTTGAAAGAGAAGAAAGCTTAGGTTGGGCTCATTTTGTGCCTCTTTTTTAATTTGTTTGGCGCACTGCGCATCTTTTGATTTTTGATACACTTTGTGTATTTTGCATTTTCGCATCTTTTTAGTTTTGGGCTCATTTTATGCCTCTTTTTCAATTTGGTTGGCGCACTGCGCATCTTTTGTAAGCTTGCTTGCTTTCATAATCGTTAAAGAATCTCAGCTATGAAAATACTGTCCAAACTTAAGAGAAGGCAAAAAACACATTTTCTACAATAGGGAAGATAATTCACAAAACAAAAACCATAAGTCATATGATAAGTGCAATCACTTGATTAAGAAAACCTAACACTGATTCAAACTTTGAAAACACTACTCATATGAGGTAGATTACTATAGGAGGATAGAATAAATCTCCATTTCAAAAATTAACTTTTTAATTTTGAAAAAGATTTTTATCGAAAAGAGATCATACACACCAAAGGAGTTAGAGGAAGAGAAATATTTATCAATGTTTCTTCTCTTTAACAGATACAGAGGAGTCGATTACTGTTTACAAGCTTTCAAACAAAAATAAGGTAAAAACTTACAGTAAGAGATTCAGTGTATCAGCAAGTGAGCAGTGATCGAATTTCTTAACATAAAAAATTGTAAATAAAAACAAGTAGTAAATCAAATCAGAATAAATATTCAAAACAAAAACTAACAACATGAGTAAAATAAAAATAGTAAAAATAATAACAAACAGAAAATAGATAATCAAATCACACAACTAACTAATAGAAACAAATCAGTTAAATGAGTCAAATCAAAAATTAGAATGCATCAGAATCAAGTGTTTAAGTCAATCACACCAAGTCTGGTCCTTAGTGAACTTAAGCTTATTATGCAGCAAGCGGGAAGGAACTTGATGTTGTATCCTTTGTCACAGAGTTAACTGATGCTCAGTAAGTTGTGCTTCAATCCATCTACAAGAAACACATTGTCAATCATAAAATTATTTGAATCACCAATTATACCTTGTCCTACCACCTTCCTGGTGGTGTTGTCTCCAAGAGTAACCTTGCCTCCAGCTCTGGTCTCCAGTGAAATGAACTGATTCGGATCTCCGGTCATGTGTCTTGAATATCCGCTGTCTAGGTACCACATGCTCTCATATGGCCTTTTATGAGAGCACGCCTATAAAATCATCAATTGTCAGTCTTAGGAACCCAAATAGGTTTGGGTTCCTTCTTATGAAAAAAAGAATGTAATGCATGCGTGCTGTGCTGTGAAACAGGCAGTTTGGGCCTCCACACCCAATGTGTACTACGGTGAACAGTGCAAGTGTAGGAAATGTGTCCTAACATGCCACATGAATAACATCTAACACCAGGAAAAGGGTTAACTAATCTACATGAATGATAGTGCCTCTTTTTAGGTTTATACAAAACATGCTTTGATGATTTTAAATCTGAATCTACAAAAGGCGGAGGTGCATAAAACTATGCAAAAGTAGGAGGTGTTTGGTTTTTTTTCAAAAGCACTGATTTTCACTTTCAAAAACTCATTCTCTTTATTTAAACTTGCAATTTCAAATTTTAAAGTGCCATTGCTACTTTCTACTTCACATGCCATGGAATCTAATTCTTTAAAAGCTCTCTCCAAACCAACATGCGTGGTTTTCAAAGAATCATGCTCAGTAACTAAATTAGAATATTTTTTGTTCAAATTTTCAAATTCATCAAGTAGAGACATATGATTGGAATCAACAGTGGAATGATCTTTAATTAAAACATCATGCTCTTTTTGCAAAGTCAAATAATCTAATTTCAAACTAGCATGAGTTTTCTTAAGCTTCCTATACGATGTATGAATTTTTTTAGAAACTTCAAATAATTGATCGTTTGTAAGCTCACATACCTCTTCTTGGTCAGACTGACCAAGGTGCTCATCGGCCATCAAACATAGGTTTGTAACCTCCTCTTCAGCTTCAGTTTCTAAGGAGTCGGATGCAGAATCAGCCCAGAACACCTTTTGTATCCGCTTCTTGTCCTTTAGAAACTTTGGTTTCTCCTCACCCTTCTCCTTGCTTGGGTGAGCCTTGAGTGTAGGACAATCCACCTTTATTTGTCCAGGCTTCCTGCATTCAAAACAAACATATTCAGATGACCTTTAAAGTTTCTACTGGTCTTACCTTTGTTCCACTTTTGAAAATTCTTATTCTTCTTCCTTAGAAAGCTCTTGAATTGCCTTATGATTAAGGTAATATCATCGCTATCAGACCCGAAAGTGCTAGCATCTGAATCATTGGCCTTTAGCGCCACTGTCTTCTCCTTCTTTCGTTCACCTACATCAAGTTATCTTTGGTTCACCCCTTGCTCGTAAGCAATGAGTGATCCAAGTAAGCTATCAATAGAGTAAGTATTTAAATCTTTAGATTACGTGATCACAGTAATCTTAGTATCGTATGAAGAAGGTAAACATCTAAGAATTTTGTTCACTCTTTCGTAATTAGTTAGTTCTCTTCTTAGAGCATGCAAAGAGGTAACGATTTGAGTGAACCTTGTGTACATTTCTAAAATTGTCTCACTAGGTTTCATGCAAAAAAGTTTGTAATCTTGTAACAAGATGTTTAACCTAGACTTTTTGACTTCAGTTGTACCTTCATATGTTATACACAATCTATCCCAGATTTCTTTACCCGTTGTACAAGTAGAAACACGCATATAGTCTTCAGATTTTAAAGCACAAAAGAAATAGTTCAAATATTTTGCATTTAACTTTGCTAAATCACGATCATCAAAAGTCCAATTTGCAAATGGGAGTTCAGCTTTAATACCGTTAACAAGTCTATGTGGTGCTTCATAACCATCTTTAACTAACATCCACATACGATAATCGATTGATTGAAGAAAAGTAGACATGCATTTTCCAAAAATCAAAAGGAATGTTATCAAACAACGGTGGTCTTGTAATATAATAACCTTCAGCAGTATTACGATTATTATAATTAGCCATGGATCAAATTCAAAAGTTTTTAAACTGAAATTTTTAATCCCGCTCTGATACCACTTGAAAGTTCTATAGGGATGTTAAGCCCTAGTGAACTGGTCTCGAGGCTAACCAAGAGGGGAGGTGAATTGGTTATTTAAAAATTTACGAGCAACACAAAAATCTTTTTGATACTTTGCAGCAGAAACAAGTAAACAAGTATGAAAAGATCAACAACAGATATTCACCAAAGCAGTTAATATCAGTAAAGTAAAGTGTAAAATGTAATCAGAAAAAGCAAACTAGATTTTATAGTGGTTCGATCAACTTGACCTATGTCCACTCCCCGGAGCCTCCCCTTCGGGTATTGCACTAAACAGAAAGTGACTATCCTTTAGCTCCCTCAGCAAGGCGGAGAAGCCTGTACAAAAACCTCCTTACCACCACCTAGTGAGGCAGAGAACCTGAACTCCTTTTGCTTCCTCCTGAAGCGGGCAGAGAACCCAGACTCCTTTTGCTTCCACCTGAAGCGGGCAGAGAACCCGGACTCCTTTTGCTTCTACCGGAAGCGGGTAGAGAACCCGGATCTTCTTGCGATGATCCTTCCAAGAACACCCACAAAGACAAGAGATGAAGAACGGAGAAGACGACTCTAATCCGTGCTTGGAGCAACCTTTGTGAATCCCTCACAAACTCCCCCTCACTAGATCCTCTCTCTCTCTCCCAAACTCTCTCTCTCTCTAGGATTTCTCTAGACAGGAAAGTGGCAAAAGATCTTTTCTATTTAAAGAAAAAGATCTTTTATATGAGGGCTCAAAAACAGCGCTAAATCTCAACTAGTCGGCCAAGATCGTCCTGTACGATCAGTTCAAAATCAGCTATTTCAGCCTGGACGATCTGTCTCTTCCAGACGACCAGTGGAAAAAGTTGTTCATATCGTCCCGTACGATTCTGCGATCGTCCGGGATGATTAGTGTAAATCAAGGAATATCGTCCAAAAGATAGTTCGGGTCGTCCAGAGAAAATTGTGCTGGATGATCAAAAAATGACTTGATCGTCCAGGATGATACGGATATCATCTTGTATGATTAGTCCAAAAAGTTCCCAAATCATCCTGAACATAGTTCGGGACGTACAGCTGAAACACACTAGATGATCCTTTTCATCCAGGATGATCCTGCGATCGTCCGGGACGATATGATCATATCAATCAAGTCTTAATTCCTTTCCTTAATTACCAGACTGATTTAGGCATGATTGTACTGGATCATCCAGGAAGATACACGTATCATCCGGGACGATCAGACAAAATATCTTAAAATAAAAACTTGCCTAACTTGATCTAACGGTTGAGAATTTTTGATTTGAGCCTATCATCCTGTACGATCCAAGGATCGTCCAGAACGATCGGCTTAATCAGACCAACTTAACTTCATCACCCTTATTAGGGTTTCTATTTTTACTGGATCGTCCAGGATGATGTGAATATCGTCCAGGACGATCTGAACAAAAAAAGAATAGAAACTCTAATTCACTCAAGCTCTCCCCCTGAGTATGTGTGTGTGCAAGGTTACTTAGCTAGGGGATCAGTTACATTACAATGACTCAATAAAAATAAAAATAATACATTTGACTTGAGTTACAATATAGTCTGATTCGATCTTGGATTGACTTGAACTTTCAATTGATCCTTTGAACCTGAACAATTAGATAGTCAACAAGAAACAGAATCGTTTGCTATCATCAAAATCGTAGTCCTTGAAACCAGATTCGTAATAGGATCAAAATTTAAAAGTTTACCAAAATTTAATTTTATGAATTCTACTCTGATACCACATAAAAGTTTGTTAGGGTTGTTATGCCCTTATGAACTAGTATCAAGGCTAACCAAGAGAGAGGGGGGGGAGGGGGGGGGGGGGTAAATTGGTATTTTAAAATTTTTTACACAAAACAAAAATTATTTTTATCTTTTTGATTATTTAAAACACAAATAATATAAGTGAAAGTAGATAACCAAAATAAGTTTTTTAACCACAGATCAGATCACAAAAATATGTACAAATTTAAATATAGAAAAATAAATGAAAATAGTACGCCAGATTTATAGTGGTTTGGTCAGCTTGACCTACGTCCACTCCTCAGAGCCTCCCCTCCTGGTATTGCACTTAACTACAGTGACTCTCCTTCTACTCCCACAGCAAGGTGGAGAAACCCTTATAAAATCTTTCCATTGACACCGATGAGGCAGAGAACCTAGACTCATTTTGCTTCCTTATGAAGCAGGCATAGAACCCCAAAGTCCTTTTGCTTCCTCCTGAAGCAGGCAGAGTACCCAGAATCCTTTTGCTTCCTCCTGAAGTAGGTAGAGAACCTAGATCTGATGCTGATGATAGTCTCCCTAGAGCCACCACGAAACCAAGGATGAGGAAGGAAGACGATGATCGAATCCTTGCTTAGAGCAATCTTTGTGAAACCCCTCATAAACTCCCTCTCACGTCCTCTCTTTCTCCCAAACTCTCCCTCTCCTCTAAGCTCCCTTGGGGTGGAATACAGTAAAAGATCTCTTTTACAAGTCAAAATAATTTTCTTAAATAATAGGCTTCAAAAACCCTAGTTTTCCAATTTTGCGCAACTGATCATCCAGGATGATCATCCTGTACGATTAGTACAAAACTAACTAAATCATCCAGAATATAGTTTGGGTCATCTAGGCGATAAATCGGGATCATTTATAGAAATATAACTGATCATCTAGGACAAATTTTAGATCATCCTGTACGATTAGTTCAACATAAGACATTACCATGCAGCAGATAGTTCAGGACATCCAGTAGATGAACCGAGACGACTTCAAATATAATTGATCATCAAGGATAATGTCTATATCATCAAGGAGATAGTTCGGGATGTCCAGGAGAAAGAGTGAGAGTTAGGGAAATAAATAAAGGAGTGATGGGATAGATAAGTGAGAATTAGGGAAAGAGGGAAAGAGAGTGGGGAGAGGTAGATGAAAAGAGAGCAAGAGGGAGGGGAGAGATGTTTTTTTAATGATAGAAAGGGATAGGAAGGGGTGAGAACTAGGGGGAGAGAGGGAGGGAGGAAGAGAGAGAGAGAGAGAGAGAGAGAGAGAGAGAGAGAGAGAGAGAGAGAGAGAGAGAGAGAGAAGAGATGGAAGAGAGCAAGAGCTTAAGTGATAGAGAGATGGAGAAAGAGAGTGGGAAAGAGAGGTTAAGAGAGAGTGTGTGATACAGATGTGTAGCAGAGCAAGAGAGAAAATAGAGAGTAAGAGAGAGTGAGGATAATTAAGGTTAGAAAGAGCAATATAGTGAGAGAATCAGGGATGGCGAGAGCAAGAGAGAGAGAGATCGAAGATGGGGAGAAAGAGTATGAGGGGGGATATAGAGAGAAAGGCTAAGGATGAGAGAAAGAGAGAGAGATGAGATAAAGTATGGGTGAGGGATTGGTGGAGGGAAAGAATATGAGGGGGATTTAGAGAGAAAGTTAGAGGATGAGAGAAAGATAGAGAGAGCCGAGATAAAGTATGAGCAAGGGATTGGTGGGATGAAAGAGTAAGAGTACGAGAGAGCGAGAGATGGAAATAAATAAAGGAGTGAGTGGGATAGAAATGTGAGAATTAGGGAAAGAGGGAAAGAGAATAGGGAGAGGAAGAGGAAACGAGAGCATGAAAGAGGGGGAAGATATATTTTTAAAGATAGAAAGGGAGAGGGAGGGGTGAGAACTAGGGAGATAGAGATAGAGGGAGAGAGATTAAGTGATAGAGAGAGAGGGAGAAAGAGAGTGGGAGAGAGTGGCTAAGAGAGAGAGAGTGTGATATAGATGTGTAGGAGAGGGAGAGAGAAAAATTGAGAGTAAGAGAGAGTGAGGAGAATTAAGGTGAGAAAGAGCAAAATAGTGAGAGAATCATCGATGAAGTGAGCAACAGAGAGAGATAGAAAAGGGGAGAAAGAGTAAGAGGGGGATATAAAGAGAAAGTGAAAGGATGAGAGAAAGGGAGAGAAAAGAGATAAAGTATGAGTGAGGGATTGGTGAGAATGAAAAGTTAGAGTACAAGAGAGCGAGAGAGGGAAATAAATGTTGGAGTGAGTGGAAGAGAAAGAGGAAAAGAGAGCAAGAGAGAGGGGAGATATGTGTTTTTAATGATAGTAAGGGAGAGGGTGGGTTAAGAACTAGGGGGTGAACAAGAGAGAGAGAGAGAGAGAGAGAGAGAGAGAGAGAGAGAGAGAGAGAGAGAGAGAGGAGAGAGAGAGAGAGAAAGAGATTGGGAGAGAGAGAGAAAGGGATAAAGAGAGTGGGAGAGAGAGGTTAAGAGAGAGTGTGTGATACAAATGTGCAAGAGAGGGTGAGAGAAAAATAGAAAGTAAGAGAGAGTGAGGAGAATTAAGGCGAGAAAGTGCAATATAGTGAGGGAATCTGGGATGAAGAGAGCAAGAGAGAGAGAGAGAGATTGAAGATGGAGAGAAAGAGTATGATGGGGGATATAGAGATAAAGTTAGAGGATGAGAGAATGATAGAGAGAAGAGATAAAGTATGCACGAGGAAATGGTGGGGAAAAGAGTGAGAGTAAAAGAGAGCGAGACAAGGAAATAAATAAAGGAGTGAGTGGGATAAATAAGTGAAAATTAGGGAAAGAGGGAAATAGAGCGGGGGGAGGAAGAGGAAAAGAGAGGAAGAGAGAGGGGAGAGATATATTTTCAATGATAGAAAGGGAGAGGGAGGGGTGAGAACTAGGGGGCAAAATAGAGAAAGAGAAAGAGAGAAAGAGAGAGAGAGAGAGAGAGAGAGAGAGAGAGAGAGAGAGAGAGAGAGAGAGAGAGAGAGAGAGGGAGAGGGAGGGAGAGAGAGATGGGAGAGAGCAACTATTTGGTTGATAGAGAGAGGGATAAAGAGAGTGGGAGAGAGAGGTTATGAGAGAGTTTGTGATATATATGCGTAAGAGAGGGAGAGAGAAAAATAGAGAGAAAGAGAGAGTGAGGAGAATTAAGGTGAGAAAGTGCAATATAGTGAGAAAATCAGGGATGGAGAGAGCAAGAGAGAGAGTTTGAAGATGGAGAGAAAGAGTATGAGGGGGGATATATAAAGAAAGTCAGAGGATGAGAGAAAGAGAGAGAGAAGAGGTAAAGTATGAGGAATGGATTGGTGGGGGGAAAGAGTGAGAGTACGAGAGAGCGAGATAGGGAATTAAATAAAGGAGTGAGAGGGATAGATAAGTGAGAATTAGGGAAAGAGAGTGGGGAGAGGAAGAGAAAAAAAGATCAAAAGAGAGCGGAGAGATGTATTTTTAATGATAGAAAGGAAAAGGGAGGGGTGAGAATTAGGGAGATAGAGATAGAGAGAGAGCAAGAGATTGAGTGATAGAGAGAATGGGAGAAAGAGAGTGAGAGAGAGAGAGGTTAAGAGAGAGTGTGTGATATAGATGTCTAGGAGAGGGAGAGAGAAAATTTAGATTAAGAGAGAGTGAGGAGAATTTAGGTGAGAAAGACTAATATAGTGAGAGAATCAGGGATGGAGAGCGCAAGAGAGAGAGGGAGAGAGAGATTGAAGATGGGGAGAAAGAGTATGATGGGCGATATAAAAAGAAAGTCAGAGGATAAGAGAATGAGAGAGAGAAGAGGTAAAGTATGAGCGAGGGATTGGTGGGGGGAAAGAGTGAGAGTACGAGAGGGCGAGAGTGGAAAATAAATAAAGGAGTGAGTGGGATAGATAAGTGGGAATTAGGGAAAGAGAGTGGGGAGAGGAAGAGGAAAGGAGAGAAAGAGAGAGGGGAGAGATGTATTTTTAATGATAGAAAGGAAGAGGGAGGGGTGAGAACTAGGGGGAGAAATAAGGAGAGAAAGAGAGAGAGAGAGAGAGAGAGAGAGAGAGAGAGAGAGAGAGAGAGAGAGAGAGAGAGAGAGAGAGAGATGGGAGAGAGCAAGAGATTGGGTGATAGAGAGAGAGAGGTATAAAGAGAGTGAGAGAGAAAGGTTAAGAGACACTATGTGATAAAGATATGTAAGAGAGGGAGAGAGAAAAATAGAGAGTAAGAGAGAGTGAGGAGAATTAAGGTAAGAAAAAGCTATTTAGTGGGAGAATCAGGGTTGGAGGGAGCAAGAGAGAGAGAGAGAGAGAGAGAGAGAGAGAGAGAGAGAGAGAGAGAGAGAGAGAGAGAGAGAGAGAGAGAGAGAGAGAGAGAGAGAGATTGAATAGCCATGAGTTCCAATCAAGATATATTGCAATGGACACAAGTATGTCCAAAAGCCAATAGAAATCTTCCTTTGAAATCGCCAAATATCCCGCCAATCCTAGCTTTATAAGATTGAAGTAATGATGCATCAACATTAAATTTGATCCAATCAAATGAAGGGGGATGTCAATGATTATCCAATAGCTCATGAAGCTAATTAGCATCCCATTTACCCGAGCTAAGAGAAACCTTTGAAGCTGAAATAGAAGCGTAGCTGATAGCTTTCGAAGTAATGAACAAGGAACTATCATCTCTCCCTTCATGAACAAGATTGTTTCTTGCCTTCTAAGAAAAGTAAATAACGTTGCAATACAAATTAACCAACCAAAAGTTTTGCAAGGCCATCCAGTTAAAGCACTCCTCCAACGAATGAAACGTTGGAATACCAAATCCCCACATGTTAAGATGCTGAACTACATCTAACAGTTTTATAAATTTTACAACCACATGCTCAATATCTTATAGCGTATTACATTTTCTAGGACATCCGCTATTTTTTTGCAATCTTCTATAACATAGAAAATGATTTGTTGGATTGCTTTTGTTGACAACTCTCCACCAAAAACCTTCAACCCGAGGGCTAAGTTTTGCTTTCTTAATCCAATTCCAATATTGTTCCTGCAAAATATTTTTTGAAACTAAGCCTCATATGCTAAAGCCAAAATTGATTTCCCAAATTTTTTAGAAAATAATTCAATTCGATCCTTTAACAATTCAGAAGAAATGGGGATTTGGCTAATTAGGTTCAGGAGATCATAACCAAAAAACTTACTAAGTTCATCTGTATTCCAACATCCGCTTGATATGAATCTGTCAAGTGTAAGGTCTTCAGAACCTTGGGGAAGCACATACTAAAGCCATTTGTTAAGACTCTTGTCCAAGATCTATATATCCTTAAAAACATCTATCAATTCACCATTAGCAATGCTCCATCTTACAATAGGCTTAAGAAATATTCCCCCGTCAAGAATGATTTTCCAGACTGTGGCCCATCCTCTTTGATACATGATTTCCATATAAATAACCATATCTAGGATTCAATGCCTTATGCAACAAAGATTCTTCCTCTTGAATGTATCTCCACGCAAGTTTCGCTCTAAGTGTCCCGACTTTACCATTTCAAAGGCAGGCACATAACATTCCAATTTACGTAATGGAAAGCACAATTTCCATTCATTTTGTTCCAAGTAAAACTTCTACAAAGTTTTTCAATCTCATCAAGGACACCTTTTGGGATCAAGAAATGAGTGCAATGAAAAATAGTATAAGAAAGCAAGATTGTTTTCACCAAATTAATTTTCCCCACCAAGGAAATAAACTTTCCTCCCCAAATGTTGATCATTTTCAAAATCCTTGTCTATAATAAATTGGAAATCTGCTCCAACTAACCTCCTTAAGGTTATCTTGATCCCTAGATAATGAAATTCTTTGACTCCTTTAATACCTATAATGCTTGAAATTGCTTTTTTCTTCCTTCTTCTTACTGAATTTCCAAATAGAATATAAGACTTTTTCAATTGACTCTTTGTCAAGTCCAACCATAGAAATCATCAACTATACCTTTGATCTCCTTCACAACCTTTAAATTGGATTTTGAGAAAATAATGATGTCATCTGCATATAGCAAATGAGAGATTCTGGGGCCTCTTGGGCTTAACCATACACCATAATTATCACCTTTTTGTTCAAATGCATTGGATAAAAGCTGAGTACAAAGAATAAACAAAAAAAGGTGATAAGGGACATCCTTGACGGAATCCGCTTCTAGCATCAATCCATCTAGAAGAATTCCCATTAATTACCCAAGAGAATTTTGGATCTTTAACACACTCCAAAATTAGTTTAGAAAATGTAGAGGGAAATCTGAAATACTTTAGTGCTTTCTCCAATGTAGGACATCCCATAGAGTCGTAGGCTTGCTCCAAATCTAATTTAAAAGAAACAAAGCCTTCTGAAGACTTTAAATATCAGAATTTGTGGAATATTTCATGAGCCACCAAAATATGATCCGATAAGGATCTACCTTTCAAAAAAGCCACTTATTTTTCAGAGATCAATTTAGGAATGATCGGAGATAATCTATTCAAAATGACCTTGGCAGCCACCTTATAAACAACATTGCATAAACTAATGGGTCTAAAATTGGAAGGAGATATTGGATTAGGTACTATTGGAATCAGAACAATAAAAGTTTCTTTCCACATGGAATTCATCTTTGCTGAATGAAAAAACTGATTTAGAGCATTCCAAAAGTCTTCTTTAATGATGTCCCAATAACATTTAAGAAAGGAATAAGTAACTCCATCATACCCTAGAGCAATGTTGTTGCCAGTTTGTTTGATTATTATTTCCACTTCTTAAATCGAGAATTCTTTGTTTAACAAACTGATATCAACTTCATCCAGATGGTTCCATGCTTCAGGCCAGCCTTCCAAGTTGCATTCTTGTCACTCCATTTTTCCTGAAAAAAATGAATTAAGATGTCTTCAATCTGGTGTTGATATTCTACCATTAATCCATTAGCATCTTTCATTTTAAAAATAAAATTGGAATTCCTCCTTGCAATTGCAAAAGCTTGGAAGAATTTAGAGTTGCAATCACCCTCTGTCACCCATTTAACATTTGCATACTGTCTCCACCAAGTACTTAGCCGAGCCAAGTTGGAATTCAATTCAGCCACTTTGGCTTTGAGTATCGAACTATCATCATCCTAGAGCCCTCCCTCATTGACTTCTTTTTCATGTAGTCCAAATATCTCCTTTAGTAAATAGTCTTTTGTCTGTATAAGAGACTGATGTTTACCTTTGCTCCAATAGTATAAGGCCTTCAACAATCTCTTCATTTTAGAATTCAGGATTAGGGCATAATCACCCACCGATTTCTTCAATTAAATATTCCTAATCACAGCAGTTGAAGCCGGATTAGAGGCCCAAATGTCTTCAAATTTAATATTGTTTTTAAAATTTGAATTTAAATCCAGAAGGTTTAAAATAATTGGGTAGTGATCCGATGCAACTCTAGCCAAATGCTTGACCACCAACCGATGAGGAGAGCTTAATGCCGTTTAGTTTACAAAGCATCTTTCCAATCTCTCAAGAATTCTTTCTACTCCAGTCTTATTGTTACACCAGGTGAATATTGGCCCAATACAACCCACTTCATGTAAGTCATTGCTTGTTAAAAAAAATTTCATCTCCTTGGGTCCAAGGGAAAAAATGAATCTTTTTCCACCCCTCTTATCTTCCTTATCAAGAAGGCAATTAAAATCTCCCCCAATCACCAAAGGCACTTCCTTTGAAGAGTAATGTTGTAACTTCTCCCAAAGAATTCTTTTATTATACACTTTCTTTCTTCCATAAATAGAAGCAATTTTCCATCTTCCACTATTGAGAACATCTAACTCACCAATGATAAATTAATGAGAAGATTCCAAAACTTTAAAGGA
This sequence comes from Dendrobium chrysotoxum, assembly GCA_019925795.1. NCBI lineage: Eukaryota > Viridiplantae > Streptophyta > Magnoliopsida > Asparagales > Orchidaceae > Dendrobium > Dendrobium chrysotoxum. The sequence continues at coordinate 44,973,068 of CM034315.1, forward strand.
AGCCATAATAGATTTCCATACCACCATCATTCCACCAGACAAACCTTCTGAAGGAACTTGGAAATAATCCCAATCCCCACTAATTAACAAGTCTACCTCCCTTTAATCAACCAAGGAAATCTTGGTTTCAAGCAATCCCAGAAAAAACACCCCATTATCTTTCACAAACTTCTTAAGGTATAGAGAAGCTTTCCTCTTCCTAGCACCTCTACAATTCCAAAAACCAATGGATGACATCATTGTAAAAGAGGGGATGAATTCCCCACTTTTCTTTTATGTCTCCTTTCACCAACAAGTCTAGTCTTATGCTCCTAGTGGTCGATTTAATCGGACCCAAGCATTTAAGTTGTTTTTATCCCTTCTTTTTAGCTAGTTGAGAGCCACCTACTTAATTTCCCACTTCGGCAACTCCTCCATCTAGAGGAATAGCTTCTGATCCCCTAGAATAATCATTTACTTCAATGGCCATAACCTCATCCAACTTTTATTGAATGATCTCACTTTCTTCTATAAGATCCATTAGAGCTTTGAAGCAGTTGTTATATTTAAGATCAATAGGCTTGGTTATTTCAGGTTCTAGTGCTTGTATAGAATTGCTGTTACTATACATATTATGTGGAGGGGAGCATTCAGAAACCACCTGAACAAGGAGATTGACTTCCTCAGTTCCTTTATCCTTTTTTCCCATTACTTCAGAGTCCTTCCTCCCTCCAGCCGCCAAAGGACATGTAAGGAACTTCTTATTACTAGGATTGTTAAACCTTTTCTTCCCATTATTTACTAACATCCATGGACCATATCCAACTTTGTCGATACCAATTTTTGTTGCAAATCTTGGTTTCAAGAACTATGATTTTGATGATAGAAAATATTTCTGTTTCTAGTTGATTGTCTAATCCTTCAGGTCCGTAGGATCAATTGCAAGTTCAAGCCAGCCCAAGATTGAGTCATTTTATTTTGTAATTCAAGTCCAATGTACTATTTTCATCTTTATTAAGTCAAATATAATGTAAAGGATCCCCTAGCTAAGTAACCTTGCACACATACACTCAGGGGGAGAGTTTTAGTGAATTAGAGTTTATATTCATTTTTCTTGTTCATATCATCCTGGATGGTATTCCCATCGTCCTGAATAATCTAGTGAAAATAGAAACCCTAATTAGGGAAACCAAGTTAAGTCGATCTGATTAAGCAGATTATCCTAGATGATCTTTGTATCGTACATGATGATAGGCTTAAATCAGAAATTCTCAATCGTTAGATTAAGTTTGGCAAGTTTTTATTTTTAAAGATTTGGTCTAATCATCCCGGATGATACGTGTATCATCATGGACGATCCATTACAATTATGCCTAAATTAGTCTAGTGATTAAGGAAAGTAATTAATGTTTAATTAATTCGATCATATCATCCTAGACGATCGAGAGATCATACGGGACGATATGTTAAAAATCCTGACCGTCTAATGCATATTACCTGTACGTCCAGAGCTGTATGCAGGATGATTTTGTCATTTTTGAACTTTTCATATCAGATGATAGATATATCGTCCAGGATGATCAAGTCATTTTAAAAGTGTCCAGCATGTTCTGACCTGTACGTCCAGAGCTGTGTGCAGGACAATTTTATCATTTTTGAACTAATCGTACATGACGATAGGTGTATCATCCTCAACGATCAAGTCATTTTGAGATCATCTATCCCAAGTTCTCCTGGACGACCAAAGCAGTCTTCTGGATGAAATTCCTGATTTACCCTAATCATCCCAGACGATCGAAGAATCGTACGGGACGATCAGAATAAATTTTTCTTCTAATCATCCAGAGAAGTGTAGTGGGAACCAAATGGGTCTTTAAGAATAAGATGAATGATTTTGGTGTGGTGGTTAGGAATAAGGAAAAATTGGTGGCTAAGGGGTACAATCAAATAGAAGGGATTGATTTTGAGGAGACCTTTGCCCCTGTAGCTAGATTGGAAGCCATTAGAGTGCTACATGCCTTTGCCTGTTATAAGGGATTTAAGCTTTTTCAAATGCAGTTCAAGAGTGCCTTTTTAAATGGGTAATAAAGGAAGATGTCTTTGCAGAGCAACCCCAAGGTTTTAAGAGTTTCGAATTTCCAAATTATGTTTACAAATTAAAAAAGGCCTTATATGGATTGAAATAGGCACCCAAAGCTTAGTATGAGAGGCTTAGCACATTCCTTCTAGAAAGAGAGTTTGTTAAGGGGAGCATAGACACCACCCTTTTTCTTGGGAAAGTAGGAGATGATCTACTCATTATCCAGATCTATATTGATGATATACTTTTTGGATCTTCTAATAAAAAGTTGTGTGATGATTTCTCTAAGATAATGAGCAAGGAGTTTGAGATGAGTATGATGGGAGAATTATCCTACTTTTTGGGATTTAGCATAAGGCAAATAGATGATGAAACCTTTATTAATCAATAAAAATATATTAAGGATATCTTGAAGAAATATGACATGGAAAAAGCCAAGCCAATAAACACTCTAATGAGTTCTAGTGTCCAGTTAGACAAGGATTCAAATAGAAAATCTGTTGATTAGAAGAAGTTCAGAGGAATAATTGGATCATTGCTTTACCTGACTGCTAGCCGACCTGATATCATGTTTAGTGTTTGTCTTTTTGCTAGGTTTCAAGCTAATCCTAAAGAATCCCACGTGACTGCTGTTAAGAGAATTCTTAGATATCTCTTGGGGACACCAAACTTAGGAATCTGGTATCCTAGACACAACACTACTTTTGAGATTATTAGATATTCTGATTCTGATTTTGTAGGGTGTAGGGTGGATAGAAAGAGCACTTCTGGAACTTATGAATTCATAGGATAGTCCTTAGTCTCCTGGTCTAGTAGAAAACAAAATTTTATAGCACTTTTCACTGCAGAAGCTGAGTATATTGCCTTAAGAAGTTATGTGGCCCAAGTCCTTTGGTTGAAGCAATAAGTTCTAGATCTTGGATTACATGTTGGAATAATTTTAGTTCTATGTGATAGCACTAGTGCCATCTACATATCTAAGAATCCTATCTAATATTCATAACCAAACACATTGATATAAGGCATCACTTCATTATAAACCATATTACAAAAGGGGACATTGAGCTATATCAAGTAGCAGCTGAAGACCAACTGGCTGACATCTTTATTAAACCACTGGCCTTTGACTCATTCAGTATTTTGAGGACCAAATTGGGTGTAATTGACATAAATGGATGAATTTGATGATTACTAATTTCTAATGTTTCTGTTTTTTATTTTGCTTTTAGCTTCTTTTTGTTTTGATTGACTGTTTCACTTTAGAAATTTTCTTTTCCTGATGATTTTCATTGTTTGATTTGCTTATCGAATTTGATTATTTTCTGCTGATTTTCATTTGCTGATTTTCATTTATTGATTTTCACGTATTTGTTTTTCTTCTTGTTTACTTTTATTTACTGTTTACTCTTTAGAATCAGATCACTGCTCATTACTACTGATAAACTAGATTTCTGACTAAGTGTTTTTCCTTGTTGTGTTTGTTTGAAAGCTTGTAAGCAGTAATTGACTCCTCTGAATCTGTTGAAGGGAATAAACATTGATGATTATTTCTCTTCCTCTAACTCATTTAGTAGTGTATTATTTCTTTTGGATAAAATCTTCTTCAAAATTAAAAAATTTGTTTTTGAAATAGAGATCTATTTTATCTTCCTACAGTAATCTACCTCATATGAATAGTATTTTCAAAGCTTTGAATCAACATTATATTTTCTTAATTAGGTGATTGCACTTATCATATGATGTATAGTTTTTATTTTGTGAATTAATCCTCCTTACTGTAGAGAGTGAGTTTTTGTCTTCTCTTATGTTTGGAAGGTAATTTCACAACTAAGATTCTTTAACAATTATGAAAGGAAGCATGCTTATAAAAGATGCACAAAGAGCACCAAAATGAAAAGAGGCACAAAATGAGCCCAAAGCTAAAAAGATGTGCAATGTTGCCAAAATTTAAACGATACACAAAGTATATCAAAAAAATAAAAAGATGCACAGTGTGCCAAAGAAATGGAAAAAGTGGCATAAAATGAGCCCACAAAGAAATAAGCTTTCTTCCCTTTCAGATCGTTAAATGTCTTAGAAAAATCCATGCACCACTTAATATTTTCAAATGCTTGAGATTGAAAATCATGATTTTTGATTCCTTCCTTCGTAATACTATTTTATCAGATATTTTTCTGGAACGAGGCTTGAAAGGAACTCTTTTCAAATCTAATTTCTTTTCTTTTGGAGTAGACTTTTGTTTGAAAGGAATTTGAGCCTGTAAGGTGTCCGAGGTAGGAGTTATGAAAGTCAATTTTCCAACTTTTATGGATTTTAGCGTTGTCGATTTTCTTCTTATTAGCTTTTGAATTCAAAATTAAGGCAAACTCTAATTTATTGGACCAGATCGATTCCAAAAAAAAAAAATTTGCTTTAGTTTGTGTTGTTTTATCGTTTTTGTTCTTCCTCCTTTTTGTGATGTCAAAAGGGGGAGTTATTTTTGTGTTACGAATAGTTTCATTTGTTATTTTTTGTGTTGTAGTAGGTTCTTTTGTTGTATTTAGTGTCACTATTTATCAATGATTCTGCTTGATTTGAAACTACTAAATAAATGTTTGCCATCAATACAAAGGGGGAGATTGTTGCAAATCTGGATTTAAGGACTATAATTTTGATGATAGCAAACCTTTTTGTTTTTATTTGATTGGCTAACATTTCAGGTACAAAAGATCAAATGCAATTCAAGCCAACTCAAGATCGGGTCCGCGTGTCTTTTAATGTAATTTTTCCCTTTCTTGAGTCAAATATAATGTAATTGATTTCATAGCTAAGTAGCCTTACACACACACTCAAGAGGAAATTTTTTATGAGTTAGAGTTTCTACTCTATTTTTGATGACACATCCTGGATGATTGACATACCATCCTGGACGATCAGTGAAAATAGAAACCCTAATTAGGGCAACCATGTTAAGTCAGTTTGATTAAGCAAATAGTCCTGGATGATAGACCCATCGTACAAGACGATATGCTTAAATGAGAAATTCTCAGCCGCCAGATTAAGTTAGGAAAGTTTTTATTTTTAGAGATTTGGTCTGATCGTCACGGACGATACATGTATCATCCTGGATGATCCTTTACAATCATGCCTAAATTAGTCTGGTGATTAATGAAAGCAATTAATATTTGATTGATGCAATCATATCATCCTAGATAATCACAATATCATCCTGAATGAAACATGCAAAATCCTGAATGTCCAGAGCATTTCACCTGGACAACCTGAACAATCCTCTGGATGATATGCCCAAGTTTAAACTAATCGTACGGAATGATAGAGATATCGGCCCAGACGATCAAGTCATTTTCAATTATACAGCATATTTTGTGCAGGACTATCTGAACAATGTGCAGGATGATTTTGGTCATTTTTGAACTGATCGTATGGGATGTTAGGCATATCATCCTGGCTGATCAAGTCTTTTCTTCAGATCATCCAGCATTTTCTCCTGGACAACCTGAATAATTCTCATGACGATTTTTCTGAGTTGAACTAATCATCCGGGACGATTGCAGGATCATCCCGGATGACTCTGAATAAAATATGTCTTCTAATCATCCAGAGAAGTCAGATCATCCAGGCCAATTGGTGAAGATTTACATTGATCGTACATGATGATCCTTCGATCATCATGGATGATCTTAAACGACCAGTTGAAATTTAGGATAATTTTTGAGCCCTACTATTTAAGATCTTTTTCTTCCAACAAGAAAATCTTTTGCCACTTTCCTTACTAGAGAAAACCTTGAGAGAGAGAGAGAGAGAGAGAGAGAGAGAGAGAGAGAGAGAGATCTTGGGAGAGGGAGAGAGGATCTTATGAGGGGGATTTTGTGAGGTGTTCATAAAGGTTGCTCCATGCAAGGATCTGAGTCATCTTCTCCGATCATCGTCTCTTTCTTGTTGTTGTCTCTCTTGTAGGATCGTCCGCAAGAAGATCCAGGTTCTCTACCTACTTCAGGAGGAAGCGAAAGGAGTTCAGGTTCTCTGCCTGCTTCAAGAGGAAGAGAAAGGAGTCCAGGTTCTCTACTTGTTTCAGGAGGAAGCAAAAGGAGTCCAGGTTCTCTGCCTGCTTTAAGAGGAAGCGAAAGGAGTTCAGGTTCTCTGCCTCACCGGGTTGGTGGAAAGGAGTTTTGTACAGGCTTCTTTGCCTTGCTATGGGAGCAGAAGTAGAGTCACTTACTGTTAGTGCGATACCTGGAGGGGAGGCTCCAGTGAGTGGACGTAGGTCAAGTTGAGCGAACCACTATAAAATCTGGTGTGTTCTTTCTGATTATTTTCCGCACGTATTTTTCTATTGATGATTGTGTGATTGTGATTATTATTCTTTTATTGTTGAACATCTGGACGTCATCGTGAAACTATAATTATTTTAAAACAATCAAAAAGATTTTCAAAATCGTTGTATGCTCACGAATTTTTAAAATTACCAATTCACCCCCCCTCTTGGTTAGCCTCGGGACTAGTTCATAAGGGCTTAACATCCCTAATGAACTTTCAATAATAAATCATCATAGTCATTGTTAAGTGGAAGGTTCATAATTTTTTGAATAATAGAATCAGGAATAACATTAATAAGTTTATCATAATCCCAATAGTTCTCAGTAATGAAATAATTTACCTTAACCGCCGTGGTGGAAGAGGTGTTAATGATGGAGTCAATGGAATCAGTTCCAAACTAATGATCCTACCAAAAGTAGATGTTCCCAGCAGCAAGCCCCTAGTAAATATGGGGCTCAACAATCCATTTAATATTACAAAGTCTCTGCCACACTTTAGAGTCACCCTTATTAAAACATCAAATAGTAGGGTGCTTACCCACACAATATTTAGCAAACATAAACTTAACCCAAAGACTCACTTTAGCATGAAAAGAGTATCACAACTTAAAGGAAAATGTATAAGCCAAATCATACATACTCTTACAACCCAAGCCACCTTCATTCAAGACACCACAGCATTTGTCCCAAGAGGACCAGATAATCTAAGAAGTACAATTGGTCCCTTTCCAAAAAACATTATTGATAAGTTTATCAGTTCTATTGCACACCGCACGAGTAAGTTGAAGAGTTTGAAAGGTATAAATAGGGAGAGAACAAAGAACACTTCTAATGAGAGTTAATTCACCCCCAAAACTCAAGAAATTAGAATCCTAGGATGAAAGCTTATTGTACACAGAAGTAATCAAGTCATCAAAAAGAAAAGTTCTCTTCCAACCTTTAAAAAGAGGAACTCCAAGGTACTTAATAGGTAAGTGACCTTGCATAAAACCAGTGAGTCCTTTAATAGCCAAAATACGGTCATTAGGTACTTTATTGGAAGCAATAAAATAACTCTTATATTTATTCAGAGAAAGCCAACTAACATTTTCAAACTTATGAAAGAAATCCATAAGTCTGTTAATCTTATTTAAAGAAGCATTAGTAAAAATGATAAAATCATCAATAAAACATAAATGAGAAATAGGAAAATCACCCAACATTCCAAAATAGAGGCTAGGGTGATTCTCAAAGAGATGGGAAAGGCCTCTAGATAAGTACTCAAAAGCAATAATAAAAAGGGCAGGAGAGATAGGATCACCCTGTCTTAAGCCATGAGAGGATTTAAAAAAATCGGAGCTTTTTCCATTCACAATAATAGAGAAATAGAATCCTTCAATGCAGTTCGTGATGAGACTAATAAAAATTGAATTAAAACCAAATAAATACAAAATATTTTAAAGAAAGTTCCAATCAATGTTTTCATAGGCCTTAAAGATATCAAGTTTCAAAATGATGTGGCCACCTCTCACCCTAACATCATGATCATGACAAAATTCCTGAGCCAAAAGGATATTATCAGAAATAGTCCGACCTTTAGCAAAACTCATTTGATAAGGAGAAATAATTTTAGGGAGGAGAACATTTAACGATTCATAAGAATTTTAGAAATTAACTTAATAAAGAAAGTACAAAGTCTAATAGATCTAAAATCATTCCAATTACTAACAAAATTTCTTTTAGGAATAAGAATAATAGAGGTGGAAGAAAAGAATTTAGAAATAATGTGACCAGCCAAAAAATTCAGGACAGTAGAATAGAGATCATTACTAATAATATTCAAAACTTTCTGAAAGAACTTAGTGGTAGAACCATCCGGCCAATCCACAGAATCAACATTCATATTATAGACAATCTCTTTGATTTCCTCAAGAGTGGGGTTTTTAGAGAGAAATTCATTATCATCTTGAGATATGATATTAGGAATAACACAAGGGTTATCAATTGGTTCAGGAGTAAAGCCCTTGTTGAGGCTGTTATGAAAATGCTGAACTGCCAAATTAGAATTTTCCTCAACATCCTCAGTAACGAAACCATAATCATGAGTGATTTTATTAATGGAGTTTTTGGTACGATTCCTCTTAACCAACTTACTGTCACCTTCAATAAGGTGCTTACCAGCCACTTTTTGTTTGCAAAAGGCTTCCTCCTGAGCTTGTAATTTAAAAATGCAATCTTTAGCATTCTTAAGCAAACTGAAATTATCATCAGAAGGAAACAATTGACAGTTAAGCACAAGAGTGTTCACTTTAACTTCAGCATTCAAGATATTGGTGAAAATATATTTAAAGACATTTTTATTCCACCAATTAGTTTTTTTCTTAAGTCTTTTCAATTTAAACAAAAATATATTCATGCCAAAGATAGAATTATCAGGATGCAAAGGGGCTAGCCAATTTTCCTGAACCAAGTCAAGAAAAGAATCATGAAGTGACCACATATTTTGAAATCTAAAATGAGGTGAAGGACCCATATGCGTCGACTTGAGGGTAACTAAAATAGGCGAATGATCAGAAAGAGTTATGCTAAGATGATCAATAGAAATAGAATTAAAGGAGCTATGGTAGCTATCATTAAACAACACACGGTCCAACCTTTACCATAAATGACCACGGTTACAAGTGAATTTATTACCAGAAAAACCAATGTCCACTAAGTTACAATCTAGAATCATATTATGAAAATCCTTCATAGAATGATAAATAGGAGTAGCTCCCTAAATACGCTTAGAGGGATTAGTCATAGTGTTAAAATTACCACCAATAAGCCAAGGAAAGTTATAAATACTATGGAAGTTAGTGAGTTGCTCCCATAAAACTTTTCTGGTGCTATGAGAACAGGAAGCATACACAAATGAAGCACAATAGTTCAAATTTAGAAATTCAATATTGAATTGTAAAACTTGAGTAAAGTCTCTAATAACATCTATCCAAATAGGATCTTTCCAAAAAACCCATATCTTATTGGAATTTGCAACAGAATGCTTAAACCCCAAATATCTAGCAGTAGTAAGTAATTTAGCAGACGTAATGAGAGGTTCAAGAAAAACAAGAATAAAAACATTGTGAATACGACATAAATTATTAACCCTCAACCTAGAAGAGGGGCAACCAATGCCCCTAACATTCCAAATAAGAGATTTAAACATAAGAAAGGGGCTAATTACTAGTTTGTGAACATGTGGTCCTAGGTGATTGTAAAAAGAAGTTTTTATTTTTCCTACTCTTCCTATTTTTTTACTTTGCATAAGTAGTGCCATTATCATCTTTAGAAAAACATTTAGCCACAACATCCATATCCTCTGTATCTGTCATATCAGTAAAGACATTAAAATGATGCTGAGAGTTAGTAAAATGCTTACTACCATTATGCATACCCTCCTGCCTTACCACCTTCGCCAGTTCTCCATCCTCAGAGTTATAACCTTCTTCCATATTATCCTTACTACCCATATCAATGGTAGTATTATCTAATTATCCCTCCTCCAAATTGAGTTTCCTGTCGTCGTGATCAATCACAACAAGCTGAGAGGATAAAGTTTTAGCCCAAATATTATTAATCATCCTAAAGTCCATATTAGGCAAATTTTTATTAATAACACAAGGACTGAAATGAAATGAAGAAACATTATTTTGATTAGTAGTAATAGCCAATATTTGCTCATCCACATTTTTAGAACCATTAGCTAAGGAAGAGATGGAGTTATTAAAAACTCCCTGAGAACTAATAGGATCCTCGATAATGGTAGAAGGCAAATCATTATTAACGATGGAATTCTATATTTATAAAGGGTCCTTAGTATTAATAGCCACATTTTCATGCTATTTTACCAAAGTTTCCTCAACCAATCCTTGAGAAGGAATCTTATTATCGGGAGATGCCAAAGAAGCTAAAATAGTATTCTCCTGCGATTGTTTGGAAGAATCCTTCTCCTTACGAAGTTGAGGGTGTAACATATAACATTCATTAATGGCATGACCATGCATTTTATAATGAGAATAAAAAATAGGCAGGTTTTCAAAATCAACTTTTGGAAATAGCCATTTAATCGTAACCCAACTCAGATCACATTAGGATGTTTCTTAGAAATTTTCAACTCAACTAAAACATGAGCCACTAACGGATAGGAAATCGAAGCAGTAGCTTGGCCCATTTGCAAATGCCTACCAAAAATAAAAGCAAGGCCAAACAAAATTTGGGAATTAAAGAAGAGAAGTCTTAGATTTGGAAACGAAATCCATACAGGAGCTATAGGAAACTCCTCATTAATATCAAAATTTAGAGTCCATTTGAGTAACCACATTTGGAATGCTTGAATATAATATGATCTCCTAGAAAATATTCGACTATAATCAAGATCAGTAGAGAGTTGAATTGCAATGTGTCTTTGATATAGCAAACCAATGTGAAACAAGCTGGAAAGCTTCAGATTAGCAAAATATTTGTGAATCACATCCATATTCGGTAGGCGCAAGACAAATTTTCCAACCAAAGTTAACACAAAAGGTGCGACCAACTGAGAAACAACGGAATCATCAAACATGAGAGCAAGGAAACCTTTAAAAGTGGTTTGAATAAAATGTAGTTAAGGAGCTAGACAAAGAACCAACCAAAGTTTCTTTGAAAGAACGACACTTTCCATCAGGAAAAGATGAAGAGGAGGGGATCAATGATGACGCCATCTATAATGCCCAAAGCCACAAGAACCAAGATGAAAATTAAAAGAACATACAAAATAACTCAGATATACATGAAGGAAATAAAATAAGTCAAAACAAGTGAAAAAACCATGCCAGAAGGAGCAAAAATGGAGAACGAGCGAAAAAAAACCTAGATCTCCAAGAAGTCACCAGAGAGCACAAGAGCAAAGAGGATTGTTACGATTTTTTTTAGGGGAAACCCATAGATGGCGTACACATTAATTCAGGAAAAATAGTACACGGTCCTTAAAGGGTCTATATGCTCACTAATGCTCAAAAGAGCTACGAAAAAAAAAAAACCTAAGAGTTGGTGGTCCCTTCTCATCAAAATTACAAAAAAAAACTTAGGTACATTCTACGATGCACAAGAATGAGCACCCAAAAATGATAAAATGACCAAAAATTGGCAACCTGATCCAGCTTTCCTTCCAAAAAGAGAGCACTACAAGCACCTGCATTAAAAGTATTCTACAAAATAGGATAAAGTGCAAAATATACATAGCATAAATAAAAGTAAATTCTAGCAAGAAGATAGATCTAGTAGTTATGAGTCCAACAAGTTCTAAAGAACCCCATCCAGATCTTGCACATCACCAGAACACTAACCAAACAACAACAGACATACCATAACAGCCAGACACGATATGAAAGGAAATAATTACCAGTGGTAGTAAAGAAAATATCTAACAGGCAAAACCTTATAGCAAGGCAACACAAATCCTGCTTAGTAGAACCAGAAAAATTGATTTTTTTGAGTAGTTTAGAACCAGAATTCACATTCCTTAACAAATTTTGAAGGAGAAGAAGCTGAAACTTTTGGAAAAGAGAACTTCCCGTTAGATTCAAACTTTCAATTTTCTGATTGTCTTCCATTCTCGTCACCACATTCGGCGATGGCAGCAGATAGCCACCGACCATTTGTAACACCGGCTTCATCTGCATTCTGTCAACCTGGTGGATAGACCAGACATTCTAGGAAAGACGATCAACAATGCCCTAGGAACCTGGGGCTTGAAGCAGATGATGCGCATTTGAAGATGATGAATCGCCCTTTGGTTATTAAGGATGTTTTGGATTCTGGTCTTAAGAAGGTGGACATTATAGAAGGAAAAGGCAAAGGTATTTTGACTGCTCTTGTGTGTTGTACTCCTTTGCTTGTGAAGTCTGCTAATGTTTCTCCTTTGAAATCCAATGATTGCGAAGCTTCTTCGTCGAATATGAAAATCCATGTTAACAAATTCAGAATTTCAAATACAATCTCTAACCATTGGCCAGGGATAAATGTGAAGCTCTTGAATGAAGTTAACAATGATTTTCATGATTCTGTGAATAAGTTATCGGGTTGCAAAAATCTGGACTCACTGGCTAAGGTTATTCCTAGTTCTGCTCCAATTTTTGGTAATGTAACGATTGATGATAGAATTTTGGAAAATGTGGTTCCTAAAGTAAGTCTAAATCCTCCTATTGTACCGAAGGGTGACTTGAAGATTGGAAATGATCTTCCTTTAAATGTTATTGGTAATGGTCTAAAAGGAAATTTTATGAATGCGTGGCAGAAGACTCAACACATTAAGCTAAACTTTGATATGAATTCTACTTTGATGACTGATTATGGGATTGCAGTGATTATGAATTCTGAAATTGAAAGTATAAATTTAAATGTTTTGATAAGCTCGCTCGTGATTAAGGTCCTTGGTGGAAACATCCCTTATCCAACTTGTAGCATGGAACTCAGGAGGCAGTGGAATAAGTTTGGGAATTTCCACCTAACAACATTGGGTTTCAATTGGATTCTTTGTTCCTTTAAAAATCTTGATGCTTTGGAAGAAGTTTTAAGTGGCAGTCCTTGGTTCATTGGGGGTCACATTATTGGATTAGATAAATGGTCCCCTTCCTTCTCTTCTGAGTCATTTAAAGGCCTCACATCACCGGTTTGGATATGTTTACCTTGCCTACCACTAAATTGTTGGGATGAACATAACATAGCAAGAATTGCATCTATGATAGGAGTGCCTTTGTATCTTGATGGAAATTCATTAAGATGGGGTAAGAGGGACTATGCCCGTGTTTGTGTTCAAATTGATTTAGACAAGAAACTCCCAAATGGTGTTTGGATTGAAGGACTACGTGGAAGATCTTTCCAAAAGGTGGAGTATGAAAAACTTCCATCTCTTTGTTATCAATGTGGTAAAATTGGACATTTGAAGTCCATGTGTCCGACCAACAAAAGTTTACCTTTCAAAGATGTTGAAATTTTGCCATCTGAAGTAATCAAGTCAAGGAATATCCAAGATAATGCTAATTCTAATAAACTTGATGAATATTGACCTTAGTTACATGTTAAGTTTAGAAATAATCGAATCAAGAATTTCAAAAAGAAGGAAGGACCTGTGGTTCAACCAAAGAAGAATTTTGTTATTCAGCATTCCAATATTTAAGATGGGGAAATTATGGAAACTTTAACAAAGGAGATCAATGATGAAGGATTTAATCCAAGAACTAGTCCTTTTGTTGATAAGAGTTTGAAGAGCCCAAAAGGTTTGCTGCAATCTTCCAACATCTCTGGCATTTGTTTGAACAACAAATTCAGCATTTTGGAAGATGATAACAGAGAACCTGGACTGAATGAAGTTACAGAGGCTGATTGCTCTCAATTGCCGATGGAAGGTAACTTACTTTCTTCGAATGGTAAAGTAGATAGAGGGAATTGTGTTTCACCAATTGAATCTACTAAACATGCTTTAGTTCAGTCAAGAAAATCAGGGACTAGTGGTATGGTAGTGTTACTTCAACTTCTGCTAAAATCAAGCTAGGCAAAGAAATTCAATCTTTAGGTCCTATGGATGTTACTTGCAAGAATAGAAGAGGTGGAAGTAAGGGTAGAAAGAGAGGTGGGGACCTCTCCCCTTCTTGCACTTAATATCTTCCTTTTTATTTTGGAATTGTAGGGGGGGGAAAGAAAAAGGAGGCGTCCCTATATCTTAGAGAGATAGTTAAAGATTATGGAGGTTGTTTTATTGGTCTCACCAAGACTAAGCTCTTTATTATTGAAAGGACTGATATTGATAAGGCTTTTGGGAGTGAGTGGGATTTCTTTCATCATCCTGCCGAAGGTACCTCTAGTGGTATCTTGGTACTCTGGGATAGAAACAAGGTATCTTTTGATGTTATTGAGCATTCTCCTCAAGTTTTCATTGGAGTTCTTGAATTTCCTCTGATAGGATCTTGGAATATGGCCATGGTATATGCTAACAAGGACTTTCGGGTGAGGAGAGGTTTATGGGAGATGCTTCAGAAATATGTTGTGGGTAATAAACCATCAGTTATTGGTGGAGATTTCAATTGTATCTTATCCAAAGATGATAAGAAAGGTGGCAAGAGGTTCCTTTTCTCCAAAGGGCCTCAAGAGATGAAGATGTTTATGACTAGAAATGATTTTCATGATGTAGGTATTATCGGGCCCAGATTTACTTGGTGCAATAACAAAGAAGGTTATAGCAGAATTTGGGAAAGGCTTGATAGGTGTTTGTTAAATGCAGCTGCTCTTCAAAAGGTTCCCTTGGCATGTGTTCGGCATTTAGCAAGGGTGACATCTGATCATAGTCCGATTGCTTTCAAGGTGTTGGAGGATCAAAACAAGTATATATTTATCAGATTTGAGGAGACTTGGAAATCTTATCCTACGGCCTTGAGTATTGTCTTAAATTCCTGGAGGAAATTGGATCATGGAAATGATATGGATGTTTTACGAAGGAAGATTAGAAGATCTTTGAGAGCCTTTATTGAATCTACTTAAAGAAGATTTAAAAAAAGACATTTTGGAGCTACAGTTGGAGGAAGCGTCTGAAGGTGGACTGACGGTGGATAAACTAAACTTACTTAGAAGTAAAGTTCATGAACTTAACATTACTTTGCGTTGTTTATCAACTTGGTGGAACCAAAGAGCCAAGGTAAAATGGCATGAAGAAGGAGACATTAACTCAAATTTCTTCCACAAGTATGCTTCAGCTAAGAAGAACGGGAACCTTATAAGGTAAATTAGGAATGAGGATAATGCCTTAGTGGAAAATTTTCAGCAGATTTCAGCTGCCTTTCTGAGATTCTTCTAAAATAAATGGAGGTCAAGATCATCCATCTTGATGGGTTGGCCTTTTTTCCTGTGAACTAGAAGCTGAATTCGAAGGATTTGAAATTCTTAAGTGGGAATTTTACTCAGGATGAATTGGAAGTTACAATTTTCCAGCAAAGCAGGAATAAGTCTCCCGGGTTGGATGGAATTTCATCTTCTTTTTTTCAAATCTATTGGAGCATTGTGCGAGAATCTACTTGGAAAGCTGTTGACATGTTCTTTAAGACCGGTTCCATGAAAGAGGAATGGAAAGATACATTGCTTGTATTAATTCCAAAGGTTAAGAATCCTACTGTGCCTTCAAATTTCAGGCCTATTAGCCTTTGTCAAACTACCTATAAGATAATCACAATAGTGTTGGCTATTAGGATTAAAGTTTGTATCTTGAAGATCATTTCGAAAGAGCAAGCTGCTTTTATCCTGGGTAGATTAATGTCTGATCATTCTTTACTTGCTCAAGAGATCTTTAACAAATTTGGGATCTCAAAGAATAAGAAAGGGCTAATGGCAGTTAAATTAGATATGGAGCAAGCTTTGGATTACATAAGTTGGGAAACCTTGTATCAAGTGCTTCAAATGATTGGATTCCTGATATAATTTTGTGAGCTCATTATGGAATGTGTCAAGAATGTTAAGTTCTCTTTCATTCTAAATGGGAGACTCTCTAATTGGATTGAAGCTGGAAGTGGTCTTCGCCAAGGCTGCTCGTTATCACCTTATTTATTCATCATGTGTTCTCAGCTTCTGTCGCATGCTATTAATCAAAGAGGGCTACATTTGGGTGTTCAGATTTCTCCAAAGACTCAGAAAATTACACATCTTCTATATGCTGGTGATGTGTTGATCTTTGCTCATGCTTCCATAAGATTGGCTCAAGAGGTGAAGACCATTGTGACAGATTTTTGTAAGTGGACTGGACTTAATGTTAATGCTTACAAATCTCTAATTCTTTTTGGTAAAAGTGTTAATCATCCAACAAATAATCTGATAAGAAAGAAATTGGGCTTTACTATTGTTAAGGAGCTATTTTATTTTGGTGTTAAAATAGCTTTAAGAAGATTAAAAAGGCAAGATTTTCAAAGCATGATTGACCACATTTTTGAGAGGCTTAATGCTTGGGGAATTAAGCATTTATCTTTTGCTGGTAAGTTTACTTTAGCTAGATCCTCTCTGTTGACACTTCCAAGCTTCTTATCAACACATTCCCTTGTTCCAAAGAAAGTATTGTATCAAGTAGATCAATTTTGTAAAGAGTTTATTTGACACAAGAGTTGTGGTAAAAAGGGGTTACATTATGTTGCTTGGGAAGTTCTTTGCAAACCGAAAGATATTGGGGGCTTGGGTTTGCATTCAACTGTTCATCGTATAGGACCTCTTAGATCGAGGCTAGCTTGGAGATGTATTCAGCAACCAGGAAATCTATTACACAAGTTTATTTTTACTAAATATGGTGATAATATCTTAAATGGAGAAAAGAAAGATGGGGCTTCTATTGCTTGGCGGATTCTGTTAGATGGTGGGATGTCCCTCAAGCCAATTGTGAGATGGCGAGTTACTGATGGAAGGAAAATCAATGTTATGAATGATATCAGGTTATTGGATAGATGCTACAGTACATGGCCTACTATGGCAGATTGTGTGGGACTAGAAGATTTGAGCTTAAATCAGTTCATGCTGCCAAATTAAAATTGGAATATGCAGCTGTCACAACAGTTTTTTAATAAAGATCTTATTTTTTTGATTTTATAGATCCCTATTGATCATGAGGTTGATATGGATCATTTAGAAACATTGTATCATCACAGTGGGAAGACTATCACGTCCATGGCTTATGAGGAATCAATGAAGCAGTGGTCCAAGGAGGATAATTATGAATTTGCAAATTGGTTAAGAAGTCTAAAGTTAAACCCAAGAGTGGAGCTATTTTGGTGGAGAATGAGTAAGTTTGCTATTCCTACTTTTAAATTCCTAAAGTATAGAAGATTGGCCCTTAATGACGAATATCCTAGAGGTTGCAAAGAAGTAGACAGCTATGTTCATATTGTGGTACATTGCAAATTCATCAAGGAGATTATTCTCCGGTTAAGAGCATGGGGAATCTACATTCCAATTTTTCAGTCATTGTAGCATTGTTTGGAAGAGGTTAAAAGATGCTCTTCTCAATTTCCTAACATGGTTAAAATCTACTTTACAACAATTTTTCTTTCATGGAAGAATAGAAATGATCTAGTTCTTTGGTGGCTGCCAATGTTCTGTTTTTAACAAACACAAAATTGTATCCATATCTAGACAACTGGGGTGCTAATCTCCTAAGGGAGTCTTCTAATTCTTGGCACCCTCAGCTACTAGGATGGATCAAAATTAATGTTGATGCTGCTTTGTTAGATTCCAATCAAGCTGGTATTGGAGGCATGCTTAGAGGCCATAGAGGAAGGATTTTATTGGCATTTGGAAGGATGAAACTACATTGGGATGTCTCACAACTTGAGTTAGAGGCTATTTTGGCTATTAAAGATTTCATACAACCATGGATGTTAGAGAGTAAAGGGGTGATTATTGAAGGAGACAACATAAATATCATCAATTTTATTCAAAATTCTTTGAAGAAAATGAAGTGCCATTTCAATAATAGGATTAAGAAGGATTTTTCTTTCTCAATGATTTCAATAAAGTTAGAAACTCCAGGTTTCTAGTAAGAGAAACTAATTGTTTTTTTTTAAATTCCTTCATTCCCACTACTGCCGGTTTCTCCGGCGGGGAGGTTTGGGCATGGAGGCGGCTGATCTCCGGCCACCATCCTCATCCTCATTACCGTCCCATTCTTCTCCTTCAAGATTGGATCACGAGAATTCGAAGATTATTGAGAACCTGACCACTGTTGGAGATTACATAAGCTGCGATGCTGAAGACATTCAAAGATGGAAATCTAAAGGAGAATTTGTCATTTCTGATCATGTTTGTTCTAAATTGAACTTGGTACATCATGTTGAAGGTAAGGGGAAATAAATTTCTTTAGAGATTGACTGTAAAACTCCTCAGTTACTAAAATCTCCCGATTTTTCCTGTGTCAAATACGTGGATCCTGATGCTTTTTCTTCTGAGATGAATATCTTTGTTAATAGAAATGGGATTTAAAATGAAATCCCTATCCTTGACAGTAAGACAAATGCGAAATCCCTGAATTCTATAAATAAAGATATTCTCCAGTCTTCCAAATTGCCTTTAAATTCTATGAATGGATCCGTTATTGACAAATTCAATTCTGCTGATTCTGTGAATGTTAAAATGCCTGAGAATACTTCTTTGGTTAGCAACGAGGATAATCGTGGAGGAAACCACAGTATATTAAGCTTAATTTCAACAATAACAAGGTGACTCTTACAGAGGATGGAAAAGTAGTTAAACTAATAGATTCTTCTGAAGTTCTGAATGCTAAAAGGCTTGAATTATCTCTGGTAGCTAAGGTCTTTGGCAACATTCCTCCCCCTCATGTTGTAGCGGGGGAATTAAAAAGACAATGGTCTCCCTTCAGTCAGTTTCATTTTACATCCTTAGGAAAGGGATTGTACTTGTGTTCTTTCAAATCTTTGGAAAGCATGGAAGGAGTCTTATCTGGTGGCGCTTGGTTTGTAAATAACCACATAGTGGGTATGGAGAGGTGGGCAGCTGATTTTTCCCAAGACTCTATGAAAGGTCTTACTTCTCCTCTATGGATCAGAATGCCACATTTGCCTATGCAGTGTTGGGACGAAGAGAATGTGGCTTTGATTGCCTCCATGGTTGGAGTCCCTTGATGTTGGATGGGAATATGTTCCATTGGGGGAGGAGAGAGTTTGCGAGAGTTTGTGTTCGGGTTGATCTTGGAAAACTTCTGCCATTAGGAGTTTGGCTGGAAGGAATGACGGGTAGATTTTTTCAAAAGGTGGAATATGAAAGAATTTCATCATTCTGTTATGAATGTGGCATGTTGGGGCATGATAACAGTGGCTGAAGTAACAAAATTAAGGAGGCCAAGGACATTGAGAAATCTTCAATTAGTCAAAATGAAACTGATCATTAAAAGTCAGAAAAGGGATTGCAAGTTAATGAAGCATATTGCCCTTGGATACATGTAAACTATCATAAAAACAATAAGTCTTTTAGAGATAAGAAGATTGTGAGATCAGCACCTATCGGCAATGCTAATCCTACTTTTTTACTAAATGCTCCTTTAACCAATTTGAAGATGACAGCTGACAATTCAGTAGATGAGGACAAGAACGATCAAAGCTCTCTTGAAGAGGGGGAAATACTTCAGATAGGAAATATTGGGTTGAAACCTACAGATGAGGTAGCTAGCATCCCGGTTGATAGCCTGCAGATTGATCAGGTTGCAGTCAAGGTTTTAGTTCCTTCACAGATTCCTAATTCTATTATTTCAGGCAATAAATTTCAATCTTTAAGTGATAATTTGGAGGAAACTTTGGATATACAAACTATCACTACAATTCCAATGATTGAAATTGAAGGTGAAGTCAAAAATAATACTAGCAAAGAAAATGCTGCGGATGTTAAAATTGGTAGCAACAAAGTGGCTGCGAAGAAGAAATCTGAGTTTACTAATGATTCAGCTAAAATCAAGCTTGCCAAGGAATTGAGGTCTCTCGGTCCGGTTAAAGGGGCTTCTCGAGCAAGAGGTATGGAGGGAAATGTTAAAACTAGAAGTGGGGGCTTTTCACCCTTAATTGATTAATGGAATCTGTTGCATTTTGGAATTGTAGAGGGGCCAATAAGAAAGAGGCCTCCTCTATTTGAAAGAGTTTATTAAAGATCATAAAGTTTTCTTTGTTGGCTTGGTTGAGACCAAGATTTCTTTATTAGACAAAATAATGTTTCATAAGCTGGTTGGCAATGATTGGGATTTTTTCATTTTCCCATCAACCAGCCAATCAGGTGGTATATTAATTATGTGGAGAGCTGATATGGATGACTTTTCTGTTTTAAAAGCTTCAGATCAATGTGTCATTGGCGATCTTGAAGTTTTCAATAAAGGTGCATGGATGATTTCTACTGTTTATGGAAGTAAGGAGGTAACTAAGAGGAAGCTTTTGTGGAACTATCTTAGTGAAGTTTCTCATAGAAAACTTCCTTCTATTATTGGAGGAGATTTTAATTGTATTTTATCTCAAGGAGACAAAAGGGGAGGCAAGAGATTTGTTTTTTCTCAAGGGTCCAAAGACATGATTGAATTCATGAATCTATATGATTTCCATGACATTGGGGTGGTTGGTCAAATCTACACTTGGTGTAATAACAAAAGTGGTGGAGGGCGGATTTTGGAAAGATTTGATAGATGCCTCCTAAATACTTTTGCTTTGTGTAAGATTGATATGGCGGTGGAGAGGCATATTTCTCGAATTGCATCCGATCATTGTCCTATCATTTTGAAAATATTTGATTCTCCCATCAACATTAAGAGCTCTCTTAAGTTTGAAGATGTCTGGACCTCTTTTCATGCCTCTGCAGGTATTATAAAAAATGTTTGGAGGAAATCCTTCAAAGGTGATGATATACAAATTTTAAACAAAAAATGTAAGAAGTCATTGAAGGATTTATTTTATTGGAGCAAAGCCAAATTGAAGGATTTCATGTCACTTAAAGAAAGCTTAAAAAAAGATATTTTACTGCTTCAAGAAGAGGAAGCTAGTTGTGGCTAGCTCGATGATGACAAATTGTTACTCTTACGGAAGAAGGTGGGTGAGCTCAACGTTCACCTAGCTAGACTTAATACATGGTGGAAACAAAGAGCTAAAGAAAAATGGATGGAGGAAGGGGATGCAAATTCCAAATTTTTCCATGCCTTTGCAAATGCAAGAAAAAACTCCAACTGGATCAAACGCATCAAGAGGCCTGACGGGATTATGGTTGACAATCCGAGTGAAATTGAGGAAGTCTTACTTGACTATTTCCAGACTAAATGGGGCGAGAGAGACTATTCTTTATTCAATTGGACGGCTCCTTGGAAGGTGTTGGAGGAAGATGACAAAAGAAGGTTAGAAGCAATTTTTTTGAATTTGGAAATTCTTCATGTTAGTAAGAGTTTGGGTGAGAATATATAGCCTGGTAGCGATGGAATAACTTATTCCTTCTTCAAAACTTATTGGAACATTGTTGGTGAAGACATTTGTAAAGATATTAACTGTTTCCTATCCTCGTGGAAATTGTGTGATGATTGGAAAGAGACATTAGTTGTACTTATTCCTGAGGTTCAAGATCCGGTTTCTCCATCAGGTTTCCGGCCAATTAGCCTTTGCAATTCTATATATAAGATAGCAGCCAAAATTCTTGTTAATAGATTGCTCGTGGTGATTAACAAGGTAATATCAGAAGAGCAAGTTGCTTTTATTAAAGGTAGGTGTATTTCTAATCATTTACTCTTGGCCCAAGAGGTTCGTAACAAGATTAGATTCTCTAATTCCAAAGAAGGATTTTTGACAATCAAGATTGATATGGAATAGGCTTATGATAGCATGTGTTGGGCTACCTTGGAGCAAATGATGTCGGTTTTGGGTTTCCCAACAAAGTTCTCGGCTCTAGTGATGGAATGTGTCAAAAATCCAGCTTTTTCTATCATGGTTAATGGAAGCAATTCAAGATGGATCAAAGGATGCTGCGGCAAGGTTGTCCACTCTCTCCCTACTTATTTATTCTTACTTCTCAACTGCTGTCCAACTTGTTTTTGGAAAAAGGGATATATATTGGAATCAAGGTCTCTAGTAAAGCTAAGAAGATTTCTCATCTTCTGTATGCCGATGACATTCTACTTTTCTCCAATGTAAAGGTGGAAAGTAACAAATTGTTGAAAAGGTTAATTCTTGATTACTGTAATTGGACCGGGCAAAAGGTGAATTATCTCAAATCCTCTATTCTTATGGGAAAGAGTATTGGGAGAAGGAAGAAAAAGAAAATTTCCAAATTGCTTAATGTTAAAATAGTGGAGGAAATGGACTACTTGGGCACCAAATTAGTTTTGAGAAGGTTGAAGAAATCTGATTTTCAATTCCTCTTGGATAAAGCTTCAAAGAAACTTAATGCTTTGGGGAATAGATTCATATCTATGGCTGGCAGAATTACTTTAATCAAGTCGGTGTTTCTTTCTTTACCTTTATTCATCTCCTCTCATTCCTTGGTTCCCTTGAGTATCTTGTATGAATTTGATAAGAATTGTAGAAATTATATTTGGAATAAAAATAATGGAGCTCATGGCCTCCACTTTTTGGCATGGGAGTTAATGTGCAAACCAAAGAATTATGGTGGCTTAGGCATCTTTTCTGCTATCTCTAGAGTGGGCCCTCTTAGAGCTAGATTTGCTTGGAACCTTTTGGATAATCCAAATTCTCTGCTCAACAAAGTCTTGCTAGCTAAATACGATAGGAACTGGTGGGACAACATTGGGATCAAGAGGTCATCTTCTACCTGGAAAATTATCATGGATGGTTGGAATAACCTCAAGGGAGTACTTAGATGGAGCATAACTACCGGCTCTATGATTGATATAAGAAAAGATATTTGGATCCTTGATAAGAGTCTTGAAAAATGGCCAACATTTGTTACCAATTGGGAGGAGGAGCCTTCTACTATCAATAATCTCATTTCAAATGGAGCTTGGGATATTCCCAAACTATCTCATCTCTTTGGGGAGGATCTTGTAAATTTGATCTCCCAAGTTCAGATATTGTAAAGCTTGGAAGAAGATAAGTTGAACCTCATTTCTATGATGTCTGGTAAAACTATCCCAGGTCTTTATTCCTCAAAGAAGTTCAATTTTTTAATGCAAGATGAAGCAGAAAATTGGTTCTTCAAGATCAAGCTCAACCCACGAGTAGAACTTTTCATTTGGAGGTTATCTATGAATGCTATTCGTACCAACGATTTCCTGTTTCATAGAAGGTTGTCTTCTAACAATCTTTGTCCTAGATACTGTATTGGAGTAGAAAATGTTGACCATTGTGCTGCTACTTGCCCGAAGCTAAAATAGGTCATTCAAGTGTTGATTTATTGGGGATTTCTTCTTCTAGAATTCTCTTCCTTTGCTGATTGTATGAAGAGTCTAAGCAAATATCTACCAAGAATTTATTCATGGTGCAAATGTATTTTGTTTTGGTTTTCAATTCCTGTAATACTAGGAACTCCGTCAAGCATGGCAAGGGGAACAAAACTGCCATAATTACTGCTGCTAAAGTCATTAGTTACATGGCTACCTGCATAAGGATAGGATCATCTTTGACAACTTGGGCAACTGGAATATCAATCAGCCACCTAGGCTGTCTAAACTTTGGCATCCCCCTCCTCCCAATTGGTTGAAGGTTAATATTGATGGCTCCCTTCAAAACTCTTACAAAGCTGGTGTAGGAGGAGTAATGTGTGATTGGAAAGGGAGGTTTTTAATGGCTTTTGGTTGTGGTTATGTTCAATGGGATATTGCGCATGTCGAGCTATTGGCTTTTAAATCTTTATGGAGCTTCTTAAAAGATTGGATGCTTGAAGCTAATGGCATCATCATTGAAGGGGATAATCTACATGTCATCAAATTTCTCCACAACTTGTACAGCAAATCGAATAAGGATTTGGAAGAGCTAGCTGGTGAAGATCTCTTATTCATGAAGGATTTAAATAAGATTTTATTCAAGTTTGTGAATAGAAATTGTAACAAGTTAGCTAATTTTTGTGCTAACTTAGCTTGTGAGTATGATTTCTTTTGGGAAGATATTAGTGATAATAATATTCCTCCTTCCTTTGTTCTTTTGTTGAAGGAGGAATGTGATAGTTTGCCTATGTTATAGTAGCTTGTAACTAGGAATCTTTCTTTCTTTCCATTTTATTGCATTTGGCATTTCTTCAAAAAAAAAAAATGATTTCAATAAAGTTTTCTTTAATCATGTTCATAGAGGCTGTAATAAGGTAGCCTATGTTTTAGGCTTTGCATGAAAGTTTTTCTTTTGATAGTTTCTCCTTTGCCGATATTCCTTCTAAATTGTCTAGTTTGTTAAAGAAGGAATGTGAGGCTTATATTTCTTGTACTTAGTTCTTTCTTCAATGCAATTTGTAATTCCCTCAAAAAAAAAAAAAAAAAATAGAACCAAAAATTACAATCAAAGTCCAAGCATAACACTCCGAGAAGGCCACGGCCCCCAAACACAAGAGGCTAAAGAAACAAAGCTTAGATCCACCAAAACCAGTTACATCAAAGATCAAAATGCTCCAGAAAATAGACGAGCACCACTTAGTAAGATCAAAAACACAAAGCTCCAGAAAACCCACACCAGCATCACCTGAAAACCCTCTAGAGCAGGGCAAAAAAGGGCCACCAAGCAGCAAAAAGGGTAAATGACAGCTAATAAAAAACCCAACTGGCAAACCCTAACATCAAAATTACCATAATAGAAGAGTGTTAGATAGCACAACCTAATAGATAGGCAAAATAACTTATAAAGAATAAGATCCCCAGACAGCTGAAGACCACAACAACAAAAAAATAAAGCCAAAAGACACAGCAAAATTAGAAATCGAGAGGCACCAGGACACCCCTAGCCGTAAAAGGCCCAAGACATCCAGGAAATGCATATAGGAGTTCACAGACACACAGAACAACCTGACACCCAAAGAGAAATAAAGCAGAAAGTAGAACCAATCCAGGAGAGAAAACCACTAGCAGAGTGAAAACGAACCAACCCCCAGGCCAAACAAGACCAACAAAATGACCACCTTAAGGCCTAACATAAGGAATACCAATTTTATCTAATCTTAAAAGCCCTTTTAAAGGGACAGGTAGGTTAGCAGCAGAAATATCAATAAAGAAATCCAAATCACGGCATAAATTGGCAATTCAATCAGCACAGGCATTCCCCTCCATATACATATGAGAAAAGGAAAAATTAATAAAGCTCAACAATTATTTAATCTCCCTGAAAAGATAAAAAAGCACAAGATTACACACAGAATCCTCAATAATATTTAAACATTGTAAACTTAAGGTACAATAAAATTCAATCCAAAAGTTAGGAATA
Source organism: Dendrobium chrysotoxum (assembly GCA_019925795.1). Taxonomy (NCBI): domain Eukaryota; kingdom Viridiplantae; phylum Streptophyta; class Magnoliopsida; order Asparagales; family Orchidaceae; genus Dendrobium; species Dendrobium chrysotoxum. Next base: position 44,998,357 of record CM034315.1, read on the forward strand.
TCAAGAGAAAACAAAGTCTAATCCCATAAAGAAGAGACAAGAGCTCAGTAATGTTCACAACGTAAATCTGAATTGGGACCGCAAAGTCCATGACAATGCTCCCATGACTATCCCTAATAATCCCACCACACCCAAAGGTGGAACCTTTAATAACACCACCCACATTCAATTTATAAGAATTATTAATGGGCTTGATCTACTAAACATACCTAGGTTAAAAAGTTGAATGATCAACTTCCAACCTAAGTCCTAAATCAAAAGCAACAAAAAATTAATTCTTAAAATTCTTGATAGAAAGAAAATTAGCATAAAAAAGTCTCAAAACTTTGTCTTTCACATTATTGATAATCTTGTGGTGATTCATACGAACACCATTGAAAAGGGAATTATTCCTATCCATCTAAAGATACCACAAAATGAGGAAGGGAATAACATTTCTAATATGGCCCTTAGACTTGATAAACCAATAGTTGAGCATAGCATTAATAGACATATTAGCATTAAAGTAATTTAATTTGATAATATCATCAAAGTAAGTCCAAGTTCTAACAGCCAAAGGACCAGAAAGATAAACATGAAGCATATTCTCCACATGATAACAACATTGGCATTTGGATGGCAAAATAAAACCTGATCCCATAAAGAAGAGCTGAGAGCTCAGTAATGTTCACAATGCAAATCTGAATAGGGCCCGCACAGTCCATGACAATGCTCCCATGACTATCCCTGATAATCCCACCACACCGATAGGTGGAGCCTTTAATAACACCATCCACATTCAGTTTAAAAGCATTATTAAAGGGCTTGATCTAGTAAACATACCTAGGTTCAAAATTCAAATGATCAACTTCCAACCGAAGTCCTAAATCAGTAGCAATAAAAAAATAATTCATAAAATTCTTGATAGAAAGCAAATTAGCATAAAAAAAGGTCTCAAAACTTTGTCTTTGACATTATTGATAATCCTATGGTGATTCATATGAACACCATTGAAAATGGAATTATTCCTATCCATCTAAAGCTACCACAAAATGTGGGAGGGAATAACATTTCTAATATGGCTCTCAAACTTGATAAACCAATAGTTGAGCATAGCATTAATAGACATATTAGCATTAAAGAAATTTAATTTGATAATATCATAAAAGTTAGTCTAAGTTCTAACATCCAAAGGACCAAAAAGAAAAACATGATGCATATTCTCCACATGATAACAACATTGGCATTTGGATGGCAAAATAAAATCTCTTTTAATTAAGTTATCATCAGTAGGAATAAACTTATGTAAAATACGCTTGACAAAATTATCAATAGTAGAAGGAATACCTTTATGCTAGATTATGGAAAAAATATTAGTAACAACATTCTTGTTTCTAAAGGCATGCCAAGCAACGTTAAGTCTAAATGCCCCATCTTTGGACAAATTTCATAATAAAAAATTCTCCGAATCAGTGTTTAAAGGGAGGTTAAGAATTTGTTGGATAATAGAATCAGGAATCACATAAGCAAGTTTATCAAAATCCCAATAGTTATCAGTCATGAAAAAATTTACCTTAACCACAGCAGTAGAAGAAGTATTAATAATGGAATCAATAGATTGATTACCTAACCAATGATCTTTCCAAAAGAAAATATTGCCACCACCAAGCCCCCAAGAATGATGAGGCTCAACAGTCCATTTAACCTTACACAGTCTCTGCCACACTTTAGAATCACCTTGGTTAAAAAAATAAATAATATGATGTTTACCCACACAATATTTGGAAAACACAAGCTTAGCCCAAAGACTCACTTTAGCTCGAAAGTTGTACCACAATTTGAAAGAAAAGGCATAGGCCAAATCAAGCATACTCTTACAACCCAAGGCACCCTCACCCAACACACCACAATACTTGTCCCAAATGGACCATATAATTTTAGCATTACTATTGGTCCCTTTCCAAAAAAACTTATTGATAAGCTTATCAATTCTATTACAAACAATCTGAGTAGGCTAGAGAGTTTGGAAAGAATAAATAGGGAGAGAGCAAAGAACGCTTCTAATGAGAATAAGCCTATCACCAAAACTCAAAAACTTAGAGTCACAGAATAGAAGTTTATTCTGCACTAAAGTAAGCAAATCATAAAAAAGAAACGATTTCTTCCTACCTTTTAAAAGTGGAATCTCGAGATACTTAATAGGCAAATTAGCTTGCACAAAATGAGTTAGGGCTTTGATAGCCACAATCAGAGCATTAGGCACTTTTTTGAAAGCAATAAAACAACACTTATGATTGTTCGAAGAAAGCCCACTAACAATTTTAAAGTTATGTAAGAACCCCTAAAGTTTATTAATCCTATTAAAAGAAGCACTCATAAAAATAATAAAATTATCTCAAAAAAAAATGAGAACTAGGAAATCCACCCCAGGTTCTAAAGTAGAGGCTAGGGTGATTCACAAAGAGGTTGGCAAGGCCTCTAGATAAATACTCAGCCATAATAATAAAAAGGGTAGGAGACATAGGGCCACAGTCTTAAGCCATGAGAGGATTTAAAAAAACCAGTATTTTGCCATTAATAATAATCGAGAAATAGGTTCCTTCAATGCAATTCTTGATAAGACTGATAAAAATAGAATTAAAACCAAATAAATGAAAAATATTATACAGAATATTTCATTCAATGTTATCATAAGCCTTAGAAATGTCAAGCTTCATGATAATGTTGCAACCTCTCACCCTAACATCTAGGTCATGACAGAATTCTTGGGCCAACAAAATATTATCAGTAATAGCCCGACCTTTAACAAAACCCATTTGATAGAGAGAGATAATTTTAGGATGAATAAGAGTTAAGCGACTCATAAAAATTTTAGAAATAAACTTACTAAAGAAAGTACAAAGGCTAATAGGTCTAAAGTCATTCCAATTACTAACAGCTTTATTTTTGCGTTTAAGAATAATAGAAGTAGAAGTAATAATTTTAGGCATAGTGTGACCAGCGAAAAACTCCAAAACAGTAGAATAAAGATCAGTACTAATAATGTGCCAAGCTTTCTAAAAAGAACTTAGTGGTAAAACCATCTGGACCAGCCACAGAGTTAGCATTCATGCCATGAAAATCCCTTTTATTTCCTCTAAGGAAGGGGGTTTAGTAAGGAAGTCATTATCCTCGAGAGAAATAAGATTAGGGATAATAATGGGATTATCAATATGGTCAGGATTAAAATCTTTATTAAGATGATTTTGAAAATGCTGAACTGCCAAGTTAGTAATTTCCTCAACATCCTCAGTAACGGAACCATCCTTACGGTTGATTTTATGAATAGAGTTTTTGGAATGTTTTATCTTAAACAACGCATGAAAGTACTTGGTGTTATTATCACCTTCAACAAGGTGCTTCATCACCACTTTTTGTTTCCAAAAGACTTCCTCCTGAGCTTATAATTTAAATAAGTAGGCTGAAATTATCATTAGAAGGAATTAATTGACAGTTAAGCTCACAAGTATTCACTCTGTCTTCCGCATTCAAGATATTGGCAAAAATATTTTTTAAAACATTGTGATTCCACCAATTGATAATTTGCTTAAGTCTTTTTAGTTTAAAGCAAAATCTTTTCATGCCAAGAATAGAATTATCAGGATACAAGGGGGCATGCCAATTTTCCTGAACCACGTCCATAAACGAGTCATGAAGTAACCATATGTTTTAAAATCAAAACTGAAGCAAAGAACTCATACAGCTAGTCTTAAAAGTAATTAACATAGGAGAATGATCAAAAAGAGTTCTGCTAAGATGCTCAATAGAAGTATAATTAAAAGAGTTTAGCTTATTATTATTAAGTAAAACCCGATCCAACTATTGCCATAAATGACCACGGTTCCAAGTGGATTTGTCACCAGAGAAGCCAATGTCAACTAAATTATAATCCATAATCATATTATTAAAGTCCTCCATAGAATGGTGGATAGGGATAGATCCCCCATGCTGCTCAAAGGGGTTAGAGAAAGTGTTAAAATAACCACCCACAAGCCAAGGAAAAATACAAATACTCTGAAAAAGTAGTGAGTTGCTCCCATAAAACATTTCGAATAATACGAGAAGAAGTAGTATAGATAAAAGAGGCGCAACAATTCAAAATAAAAAATTAAATATTATAATGCAAGACTTGAGTAAAATCACCAATAATGTCAATCCGAACTGAATCATTACATAGGACCCAAATCTTATTTACAAAATTTGAGGTAGAATGTTGAAGGCCCAAAAATCTAGCAGTACTCAGAATTTTAGAAGCATTAATAAGAGGTTCAAGCAACACAAGAATAGAAACATTTTAAATATGACATAAATTCTTAACCCTCAACCTAAAGGAGGAGCAACCAATGCCCCTAACATTCCAAATAATAGATTTACACATAAAAAGGATCTAATGATGCGTTTGTGAGCGGGTAACCCTAGGGGATTGTAAAATAAAATTCTTGTTTTTCCTTCCTCTCATATTTTGATACTTATTATAGCTAATATCATTATCATCTTTGGAAAAACATTTAGAACTAATATCCAAATCCTCCGTGTCAACAAAAACATCTCTATGATAATGAGAGTTAGAGGGGAGTTTACTAACATTGTTTCAGCCCACCTGCCTTACCATTTGTGGCCCATCATCCTCATCAAATGTAAATCCATCCTCTAAATTTTCTTTACTACTCAAAAAAATCCTTGCATTTCCTTTCACGTTGCCCTGGCCATCCACCTCCTGAGCCATTTCACCCTCCTCCAGGGCATAGCCATCTCCCATAATTCCTTTACTACTCATGATAATGCAAGCATTAACTTCCACCACCGTCTCCTGTTCATTCCCAACAGGAAGATAAATAATAGTATTACTGCAATTATTAGAGAGCATCTTAAAATCCATATTAAGCAAATTTCTGTTAATAACACACGGAATAATAGAAGATGAGACATCATTATTTTGATAAGAAGTAATAGCCAACATTTTCTCATCCTATTTCCACAATCAATAGCTAAGATATAGTTAGAGTTAATATTATCTCCTTGTAGATGAATAGGAACATCAACATTAGAGGGGGACGGTTCAGTGTGAACACTAGAGGAATGAATTTGATCCTCAAAATTATCATGTGTTTTTAGAATATTTCCCTCAAACGCTGTAGTAATAATTTGAGGATCATGAGCGGCTGACATATAGCATTTCCTTGTGGTTGTTTGGTAGAATCCTTCTCCTTACGAATATGTTGATGCAACCTATAACACTCATTTATACCATGGCCATGAATTTCATAAAAATCTACCTCAAAAAATAGGAAGGATTTTAAAATTAACTTTTTGGAAATATTCGTTTAACTCTGACCCAATCCAGATTTCATTCGGGTGTTTCTTAGATATATCCAACTCAACTAAAACTTAAGCCATGGATAGATGAGAAATTGAAGACGTAGCTTGGTCCGTTTGCAAAGGCCTGCCAAAAATCAATGCCAGCCCAAATAAAACTTGGGAATTAAAAAAATAAAATCTCAAATTCAAAAATAAGATCCATGTTGACCTCATTTTTGTATGAGGTCACTAGGGCTAATCCAAACCCTAGGATCTACCTAAACCCTAGATTAATCAAGACCTTAGGATCTACATAGATCTTAGATCAATCTAGATCAAATCTAGATTTCCAGACCAAAATCCAAGTTTGAAAGGCCCTCTGCTGAAAACATTTTTTAGTGATTTTCTGAATACTTTAAACCCTAGTCAAATGACCCCTGATTCATGATCTATGGATTGCATATTTATTAGGCAAGTCCCTAGGGTTGACCCTCCAAATTTGAGCTCATTTTGAGGTCTCGAACCCTAGAAATTGAATTAAATTCGAAGGTTGTAAAACCCTTAAATATTTATGGCATGTGCCATCAGACTGGCTACCAAGTAGATTTTGACTTTGGAGCCATCTACAAACCTTTTGATCACATCCAAACCCTTGGTTATTATATGTTGAATATTAAACTGCATTTTGTGGACCCACTTTGACCCCTAATTTTCCAGGGGTCAAAATGACCAAAATACCCCTTAAGGGCAATTTTGGAGTTTTCATGAAATTCCAATATAATATTTTCAAACCAATCCTAGGAATCTACTCCAATACATCATAAATATCATTAGGAGTGCATTGGACCCAAACACTGGCTCTAGGTCAACCTAGTTGACCAAGTCAACCTAGGTTGACCCAATTAACCCTTAAGCTCTCAAACATCTAATAAAGCCTTAAATCTTTTCAAACATCCACATACAATCAAATCAAACTCAAAACCACTCAATGGTGTATCTTGAATAAACTCAAACCAAGCTTAAGTCATATCAAGGTGGGTTTCACTAAGTTAACATTTTGGACTTAGTCAAACTTCCCTTCTTGGGTCAAATCCTTTAATCTAATCAAATCAACATCTTTAAACTCAAATCCATTTATTTAATCAAACCAACATCTTTAAACCCTCAATCTCATTCCAAGCTTTGGTTCAAACATATAGAAAACAATTTTGAAAAAAAACCTTGGTTCATTTGGCCAAGTCAATTCATTTTAACTTGGCCAAACGCACTTAACCCAATGAAAACCATCTTTAAAATCAAACTCTAATTCCATAGCTTGATAACCATTCCAAATCATCTCACCAAGTCTTCCCCCATGCCACATCATCCCATTGACTAGTTTGACTAGTCAAAGTGGTCAAATAGATCATTTTGTATGCTTAGGTGGATTTGCCACCTTGGCAAATCAAATTCTCCTAATAACTCCATATCCTCATGCATTTGGGAGGCTAGGAGGGATACTTTGAAGTAGCCTAGAGCTTATCCCTTTCCTTAATCGAAGTTATCAATCATTAGGAGGAATGGAATGAGCCTACTCTTCACTCAAAGCTTTGGTTTTATTAACTCTCTTCTAAAATCTTCAATTCTAGCAACCTCCAGCTCATATCAAAGATAACTTAGATTCCCCATCTATAAATAAGGTCCCTCCAGCCATTTGAAAGTTTATTGCAAGCCCTAGAACCCAATTTGAGAAGAGAAAAAGAGAAAAAGAGAAGAAGGAGAATTTAAATAACATATTTAAATATGCCCATTAAAAGTTCTTGAGGTCTTCATTAGAGTTGTAGAGCACTTCTTCAGCTTTCCAACAAGCTTAAGAATATCAAAATCTGACATCGAGATTGCAAGTTATCTTCCTTTTAAGTTATATGATCAAACCGTGATTTCTCCCAAATCTCACTACATGGAGCCTTGAAATTCCATGGGTCTAAAGATTAGGGTATCAAGATCCTACATTTAAATTTCATCAAATTTGGACGATTGGAGAAAGTTATGGGCAATTGAATTTTTAGTTCATTTTGAACTGAGTTTGGATCGGACGGCCCAGATCGCACCATATGTCTCCATCACCCGCGTCGCCGCCATTTCTACTCAAATTGAATAAAAAAATTCAATTAAATACTCAGAACTTCCAAAATTCATAGAAATCTAATGTTTCACTAAATTGAGTTTTCCTGGACTTGTTGGAAAGATCCTAAGCCCTACTATTTACTAAAATTAAAATCAAAGTATTTTAATCACTGGATTGTGAGTTATTGAAGATTATTTGAAATTCATTTTTAGTAATTTTCTCACAATCCAGAGGTCAAATTGAGCCCAAATGTTGGTGAAATGTTTTTGAGCATCTTGGGCATTTCTTGCATGTTTTTTAGGTCCAGATGCTCAAAGGATTACTATGGGATGAATTTACAAAGTAATGGGTCTATTTTTGACCCAAAACTTTGAAAATTCATAACTTTCCAAATTGGTAGAATTAAGTTATCTAATTATTGTGGTATGTTTGCATATCCCCCAGGGTTAGGTGACCAAAATATCAAACCTTTTTGAACACAAGAGACACCTATAGAAAATAATTAAGGAAAAGGTCTAGTTAACTTAGAAAAAATTATAGGAAATTGTACACACTTCCAATAGAGATGAAACTTCAGAACATTGAACCTAGAGACATTTTATACCTTAGGACCAAATTTCACTAGATTTGGAGGTCATTAGATTCAAAAATTAAGTAAGTTAAAATTCAGCTCTTTTAGGATCCAGAAACTTCAAAAAATGTAATAAATCAAAATTAAATCCAAAAATTATAAACAATATCTCAAATTAACCATAATTTGATCCTCTGTTTAGGAAAATTAAAAGTCCCATCACTAGACTTTTTATTTAACTTTTAGTAAAAATCAATAATTAATTAAATAAATTAATTAAAAATTATAAAAATCCAAAATCAATTCTAAACACTTAAAAACACACCAATAGGTCATTCCTGATCGGTCGGAGTGATTCTGAGAAGTTTAGAATAAGTTTGGATCAAAACAATCAAAACCTCCATAATTAAGTAATTAAAAAATATATTAATTAACCAAACTTTGAAAAATCATAATTAATTCAAATTAAATCCAAAAATTTCAAATAATATATCACATTAACCAGAATTCAATCCTTAATAAAAAAAAAATTAAAATCACTTTAATTTGACTTAAATTTTGAGGATAATTTTATTTTAAGTAAAAAATGAATATTTAATTAATTTAATTATTTAAACATAATTAAAAATTCCATAAAATTCCCAAACCCTTGGGAATATATTTTTAGGTCATTCCTTACCTTTGGAGTTGATTTCAAGGAGTTGGGAGTTTATTTGGAGCAAAATCACAAAAATACCCTTGATTAAACAAATTAAATAATTCAAATAAATACAAAAACATTGAAAAATCATAACTAATTATAGAAAACTCCAAATTGAGCAAACTCAAAGGCATAGTACTCCATGTAAGGTATAATATTTTTTACAAATATCATATCATCAAAAATCACTTAAAATCAAAGTCAACTTTTTGGTCAACTTTAGTTTAAATTTCAATTGAAACTTCAAAAAATCATAACTTTCTATAAAAAACTCCAAATCCAGCAAACTCAAAGTCTAATTACTTATTGAAAGAACTAATATTTAAAAAAAATATCAAAACTCTAGAAATATCTTTGAATATAAAAGTCTTATTTTAACCCCTTAATTAATACATTAAAATAATCTAAAAAATTTCAAAATTTGATAATGAATTTTAAATTCCAGAAAATGTTAAGTCAATGTTAAAATCATTCAACAAACCCCTTAATACACAACAACCACTCCAAAGATGAAGTTTTTAGAAAGGACTACACCAAGCTGCGGGGTTACATGTCTTAAGGGGGCTTTGTTCCTCGAGCTTCATGGCATAACGCCACAAATAGATTCAATGGAGTGTTAAAACGTAAAATCAATTGACTATTAGTTATCCAATCAAACTTAAAATCATTAATCTAATTATTTTAACCAAGTTTTTATGATGGATAACTTTGGGCTGCAGGGCTATATCTCCTAAGGAGGCTTTATTCCTCGAGCCTGGTGGCACAACATCACGAACTGGTTGATAGCAAACTTAAATTAATTAAAGTTTCAAAATCAACAACTAACCCAATTATTAGAATATATTGATCTTTTAATTTCTAACTACTTAAATTTCATTTAATTAATTAATAATTAAAATGTATTTTAAAATAAACCTTAACACATTAATATTTGAACTTTAACCAAATTTCCCCTCCAAACTTCAACAGACCTAAACCTTAGTCAACTTAAATCAATTACCCGATTTAGGACCTACCCAAACCACACTACCTGCTACACACACTTACATGGTTTGATAGGGCACCACTTCTAGATTAAGGCTAGGCTAGTGTTTACTTTTTAACTATATGCCCGAATATTTAAGCTTTCACTGCATGCTGATTGTTAATATTGTTGTGATTGTTTATTTAATTTCTATACTCTATGATGCGATTGATGGGCATTAGATTTACACTTAGAATATGGGCGATTTAAATGCTAATACAATCTTATGCAGGTGGCTATGCTCATATAGAGCACTGAAATTAAAGGAGGCAAACTTAAATTTAAATTAATTAAATTTATGCAAGTACTCCAGAATGCTATGTCCCCCCTTTAAAAATCAAAAGAGCATAGCCAAGTGTGTCTGATTTGAGCATGTTAAATTTTATTATATTAACTATTTGGGATGATTTAAATATAATAGCTTAAGATAACCCTGCAGGATATTTTGAGTCTAGATTTATCTCTTTTAACAAATATAATTTGAGATATTTTTGAGTTATAAAAGTGATTTGAGATGGGATATAAACATATCCTACTTAGATTCCAAAGAGGAGAGGACATCCCTTAAGGGAGAGTCCTCCACCATTTGGAAGCCTAAGTTAGAATACTTTGAGTATCCAAGGAGAAAAGATAACAACCCCTTTCGAGGGGTTTATTTTAATTGGATATATGAACTAGATGGATCCAAGGAACCTGTAGAAGGAAGAAGAAGTGAAGACTGAGAAGAATCCCAGTTCTCATAGTCACTTGAGTCTTAGGAGTAGAATTCAGATTGTTGTTAGTGGTACCTAACCACTTTACTTTCTACAGACCCTGGGTTATAATATTAAGTGGCACTTGCCACATGAACTTTCAATTTGATTATTAATTTAATTAATTTGATTAATGATTAATGTTTTGATAGTGATATAGGATTGCATATTTTTAGTTATTTTTTGGCAACTTTATATGTCGATCTTTGATTTTGTCTTGAACCCGATCGGAGGATCGTGAGGGATCACTGAAACTTTTTTTATTTTAATTAAAATTAAAATTTTTAAGACAATATAGAAACTCTAACGCTTTTAAGAAGTAAGCTCGGGATCGCTAGTGTTAACCTTGCTTTCCACCAAGTCCCTTTCCACTGAGTATAGTGTGTAAAGCCTAGTCTGTTTAGCCCAGACTCAGGCCCTAGGTCAACCTGGTTGACCAAGTCAACCCAGGTGGGCCCAAATTCACATAAATCCCCTACTTTTGATTTCAAATCAAATTCAAACCTCCTGGGCTCAAACGTCCACCTCCCTTGGGTTCCAGGGGTCAAACCAAGTCTGTAGGACCTAGATCCATGCCCTGGGTCAACCTAGTTGACCAGGTCAACCCAGGTTGACCTATTAAGCCCAAATGAGCCCAAATCAAATTCCAATCCATTATAAACCCTTATTGGCTCAATCCCCCACCTCCTTAGACTTATTTGACTTAGTTGGCCAAGTCAACCGATGGCTTGGTCAACCCAAGCCAGGAGAGGTCAACTTTGACTTATTTTTAGTCAAATCAAACCCTATTTAATGCATTTAAAGCTCTCTTAATGCCCCTGGGTTCAAATCCTGGCCAAATCACTCAATTTTCCCTCCTAATTAGCCCTAGGGTCGATCGTAATCATCCATCAAGTGCTTAGGACTATGAATAGGAGAGTTAGGGCTTCATGTAGAGGACTTTTGGCTTTTACTCTCTACCAAGATCTCTCATGTGTGAGCTCCCCTACTCTCCATCCACCTTTCCCAAGCTAGATCCGCTGGTCAAACCTTGCCGGTGGCGAGATCTCTGGAGAACCAAACCTAAAACATTTCCAAGATGTTTTGCGCTTGATCTAGGCATTAGGAGTTCGTGGGGCCTTCTATAATTAGGAGCGTGGATAGTCTATAAGTATAATAAGCCCAAGATCAACCGGATCCATCATGTATTTCGGGTAAAATCACAAACCCTAGTCTAAAACACTTAGGGTTAATTGCTTTGTATTAAGTGCATTTTAGAACGTGATATTAGTCCCCCATGAATGCTCTTCATGTGTGTATACTATATTTCAAATTTTATTTGATTTGATCCACTCTATCATGAGAATGAGATTGATTATCTTTCTAGGGCTCGGTCCCCATATGTTATTCGCTAGGGGAAGATCAGAACCATCGATCCGAGCTACTAATTCAAAACTATGGAAGATCCAATGGACGGGAGCCCGTGCCTACGTGGTTAAGTGGATCGACACCCATTCCCACGCAGCGGTAATCATTACCAATGATTGTGTAGTGGGGTAATCATTGGCAATGACTGACGCGGCCTGCCATGTATCTAACCACCGTCAATTTCATTTCTTTTAATTAGTTTTAATTCCTTTTTAAATAAGATTTTCTTTAACTAATCATTAAAAACTATTTTTAAATCCAAAAAAATTACAAATTATATATCAAAAGTTTTAGAATTTTATTTCCTTTAATTTAAAATTAAAGTTATTTTAAAATTTATTATATTTTTAATCATTTTAAAAATGATTATTTTAACAATTTAATTAATATTTAAAATAATATTATATTAAATATTATTTAAAATTTAACATTTTACATTAAAATACTTTAAATAATTTACTGATTATTTTAAATTTATAATTTAAAATTAAATTATTTTTAGGATATATTTTGTCTTCTTTTTTTTTTATTTTTTAATCATTTAAATACTTTAAAAATATAGAATTAATATTTATCAGTATTAATTACTTTTATAATAATTAAAAAAATATTCTTATTTTATATTTTAAAATATGAGATTATTTTAAATTACTTAATTTTAAAATTATGTTGAATATTATTATTTTAAGTAAGGTTTAATTAGTTAAATACTTAAATACTTAAGTATTAATTAATTAAATATAAATTCAAAATATTTTCTAATAAATTTATAATTATTATTATTTTTTAAATTATTTTAAAATTTTGGAGGACTTTTGATCCTTAATTTAATTTAATTAAATAATTATTTTTAAATACTAATTTTTTAAAATTATTTTAAAATCTCTTTTAAATACATTAAACTTTAAAAATTCATAACAAACTCATTTTAAATCCATAAAATGTGCATAATACCTTAAAATTTTTAGAAAATTATGTTCTTTCATTTTGAAATTCATCTTAGATTTTAAAAATTAACTTCTATTAATTATTTTTCTATCTTTTTATTTCTTAACTATTTAGATATTATTTTAAAAATTAATATATTCATTATTTTCAAATTTAAAAATTATTTTGAAATCCTTTTGAATCATATCTTTCATGACTAGTGGATCTCCCTTATATTTATATAATTTCATAAATTGAACTATTTTTAACTACATTATTTTCTAAAACTTATATTTATTTATTATATGTATTTTTAAATTTATTTTAAAATTACAAATATTTAAATCCCCTAAATTTTGGAGATATATTTATCAAATTTTAAACATAGGCTATGCATGTGAGTAGCATTCATGGGGGAAGGATTAGTGGGTGGTTGAACTTCAATCATTCACTAATCATATCATTAATCTCATTTAATTAGTATTTATTAGTCCTTCTTGCATGTGTAGGTTGCACAACCACCTAGTATAGGCTTTCCTAGCTCTAAGGACATGGTGTGTTATATTTTTTATATATTTCCCCTTTATGTTCCCCCAAGGGTTAGACATTAACAGTTGATTTAAACCTATTTAACTTACTGGCACTCTAATGACAATAATTAAGGACCTGTATAGCAGACTTACAGAATTTTTAGGAGCTAGGGTAGATCCCCGATTGACATTAAACTTTAAACACTTAAACTTAGTGACATCTTAAACTCCTTGTAATTTTCTAGGAATTTTTAGGACCCTTTGAACCCCTTAATTAACAAACCCTAATATCCCTTTTAATTAAGACCTGATAAGAAGGTTAGGTTTCAAAACTTTGATGGATATGGCCAAAGCTTTTTCCCATAAATTATGGTTTGCCTTCAGATCTAAGAAATGTTTATGGTTCAATTTAATGATTCATAAATATTGTGTTGGGAAGTATCCTCTCAATTATTTTTTCAAACAAGGGGATTGTTTCAATTGGAAAATATTATGCTCTATTAAATGGGAGGCGGAAGAGTATATCCAATGGGGCATGGGAGCTAGTAACATTTTTTATGGCAAGATAAATGGTTGGGTAACTTCTCTATTAATACTCTCTTAAATACTCATTCCACTTCTGCTTGTAAAGTCAAGGATTTTTTTAATAATGGTAGTTGGGATATTGACTTGCTTGCCGATTATGTTCTAGATTTTATTATCAATATCATTCTTATGATTCCCATTCATTTGGATGTTGAGGATATGATTTTGTTTAATCTTTCTAATGATGGTAAATTTGCTACTAAACATGTTTGGAATTCTATTAGGAAAGTTCATCCTAAAAGTTTGATTCACTATACTTTTTGGCATGCTAATATTCCCTCCTCTTATTCTATCATAAATGTCAATGCTGTTATCATATTGAAGACATTAACTATGTTTTTATATAGGTCTGATTACTATGAAAGTTTGGTTATTTTTTGACAATTTGTTCAATGTGCATTCTTCTACTTGCTATAATTCCATTTTTGAGCTTCTTAATGATTGGTTTATTAATACCAAAGGTCATATTAGGAACACCTTACAGGTTCTTATCTGTTGGTTTTTATGGAGAAGCAGGAATGAATCCAAGCATGAGGGTATTAAGTGTAATGTGACTGACATTATTTTAAAAATTAAGGATAAAATTCTATAGTTATCTGCTACTAATCACTTAAATAGTTCTTCTTCTAAAGGCTTTCAACATGTTTCTTCTAAGTTGGGTTTATATTTTCAATCCTTTTCTATTGCTCCCAAAGACAGGGCCGTTATTTGGAGAAACCCTCATGATGGTTCTTATAAACTTAATACAGATGGGTCGATGAATAATTTGAATGCCGGGTGTAGTGGGATTATAAGGTATTCTAATGGTTATGTTATTGTTGCTTTTGTGGGGCCGAATAATGCTAACATTGCTATTAAAGAATAGATAGAGGCTCTTTTGTTTGGTCTTCAATTGTGTATTTCCTTAGGTATTACTAATGTCGGGATCGAAGTCAATACTTTGCTTTTGATTCATTATATCATCGGGGATTCTATCTCTAACCCTACTAATTTTTATATGTTAAGAGATATTAAGTAGTGGCTTTCTTGTATAACCCTCATAATTTCTAATAATTTAAGAGAAGGTAATGTGGTGGCTAATTCCTTTGCTAAAATTGGCTGTAACGGAATTGGTTTTACCGAATTCACTGAATTTTCTCTTCCCAAAGAGACTAGAGGGTTGGTTAGATTAGATCATTCTGGTCAGCCTTATACTTATTTCTTTAGCTCTTCATCTGGGTCTCTTCTGCTTAGTGGGTTTGACGTTGTTTTTAGGGTTTTCATGTCTATTTTTAATTTCTTTTTTTGTATTGATTTTGGGTTTTTGGGCCTTGTTTTCTTTCTGGGGCTTGATTTCTTGCTATGATGGTAATCTGTTGGATATTAACTCTTGGTTTCTTTGCTGCTCATCTGATCCTACTCTCCAGTTGGTTGGTCTATATGATTGGATTTATATATTGGTTGGTTTTAATCTCATTAGTGTTGTTCTTTGTTAGTTTGTTTATGGAGGGTGTAGTGTTGTAGATTTGTCCTATGTTATTTCTAAGGTGTTTATTTGGCCTCTCAATCAGTTGAAGGATGTTAATTTGAATTGGTTATTCATTATTTGTGGTTTGTTAGCATTCTTTTAATTAACATTATTATTGGTTATGTGACTTCTGGTATTACTCCCTTATCCAGCGGGCGCTATGTGTACTGGAGATGGATTAGATTTGAGCAGTAGGCGTTCATAAATAGTAATGATTATCCTACTATTTATTTCCTGATCCAAATTGATGGGTTTAATACCTGTAGTGGCCACTCAGTTTATTACATGTGGGGCCTGAATACTAGTACTAATATGGTTCTTTTGCTTGCTGCTATTAATAGGCATAGTTTTATTGTGTTTGGGTTAAAGTTCATCATTTTACTGCTTTTATTTCCCCTATTTTTGAATTTCATTCTTGACCTGATGCCACAGACTTTTAATTTTAATATTCAGCTTCTTCTTTATTGGTATTTATGGTTTATTGGCCATATTCTTATTGCTTCTGTGTCTGATAATCCATTTAGCTGCTCCCTTGGCTTGAATTTTATTTGACGGATGTCTAGGGGGAATGGATTAATTTTATCTGGGTTTTACTATGGATTTCTGTTATGAGCATGTATGGGTTGTACAAGTATTGCGGTAAGTATTTCATGGATCAATATTATAGAGTTCTTAACATCTTCTTGGATATTATGTGGGAGTAGTTTTTGCTCAAATGTAGGTGGTTTTTGCTCAGAAGATCTATATTGGTAATATCTCTCTTTATTATTCTACTTTTAATTTAGTCATTTTCCATTTATATTTGTGTAATAGTCTCTTGTTTTGTAGTCTTCTTGATTCTCTAGTGGATTTGCCTATGGCGGTGGTCAAGATTTTTTGCAGAAAGATTGTGCTTCATGTTCTTATAAGTAACTTTCTTTTTTGGATGCTTATCTATAGCATCGCTAGCACGTTACTAGGTCATTTTGTTTTTTGGCTTAGTGGGGACTATCGGCTCATAGGTTTTCTTTTATTTTGTTTTATAGCTCATTCGAGCATTAGAGAGCTGAAGGTCCCCCTTAAGGACCTTGTAACCATTTTTTTTAATTAACGTATAGGCCCCTCTAAGGGTTTTAAAACAAAAAAAAAAGATAACTTTAGAAAATTCTAATAAATCCAAATTAAATCCAAAAATTATCCATAATATATCAAACTCTTCAAAATTTAACTTTTAATCTCAAAAATTTAAAACCCCCTTAATTGGACTTCAATCTGAACCTTAATTTAATTTTAACTAAACAACACTCTTTTAACTAAATTAAATAATTAAAAATCATTAAAAATTCTAAATTTTCCCTAAATACTTGGGAACCCTTCTTTGGGTCATTCCTAACCTTTGGAGGTGATCCCAAGAGGTTTGGAGTTGATTTGGATCAAAATCCATAAAATATTCCTTAGTTAAACAACTTTAATAATTCATTAATTGCCCATAACTTTTAAAAATCATAACTTTGCCTAGAAAACTCCAAATCTAGCAAACTCAAAGTCTAATTACTCCTTGCAAGGTCTAATAATTAATAAAAATGCTAAACCCCCAAACCTAGCCTATTTCTAGAAGAGACCTTTTGGACCACTTAACTTAGCAGGTAGGGTGACCATGGATCTTCTAAAATCCATTAGATTAATTTAACTTCAGAAGATCATTACCCCAAGTATTAAAATCAACCAACCAATTAAATTAATATAATAAAATTGGTTACTACTGGGTAACACAGACCTACGAGGCTATTAGGTCAGCCTCATGGAGGGTGAAATAAACCTTACGGCCTCAGTGAGTAACAAATGTAGTAATCAACTAAATACTGAAAATAAAACTTTTAAAATAAATTATAAAATATCTATACTTAAATTTAAACCAAAATTTCTCCTCTTGATCTTCAACCAACTAGATCACAAGCAACTTTAGCTAAACCACCTATATAAGACACATCCAAACCACATAGCCTTGTTACACGCACATAGAATTGTTTGCTAGAGCACCACTTCTAGCTTTAGGCTAGGCCGATGTTTACTTTACTGCTGTGTGCTGGGTTTTCAAGATTTTATTACATGTTGTGATTAAAAATTTATTTGTATGTTTGTTTACTTTAACTGCACTCACAGAATTGATGTGATGGGCGATCGATTACCCATAGGTTAGGAACGATCTTTGATACTAACAATATCTTCTATAGGTGACCATGCTCATACAAAGCTAATAAAGGGGGGCTAAATTTCATAAATAAATGTCATATAAATGCTTGCTACAGGTGTTTGAGCTGCTTAGCCCCCAAGATAAATGAGGGCTAAAAATAAGTAAATCATAATTGCTACAATGCTTCAATCGCCTAGCCCTCTAATAAATAAGAGTATGGCCAAGTGTGGCTGGCATGAGTATTCTACTTTTCATATATATAGAACTACTTGGGATTGATCTGATATTTAAATACTTAAGATAATCTTACAGGAGAGTCTAGAATTTACATTTTTTGTATTAATGTAATTTATTTGTAATATTGAGTTGTGAAGGTACACATTTGAGTTGGGATACACAAGTAAAAATCTCGGATTCCAAAGTGGAAAGGATATCTCTTAGGGGGATAGTCCTTTTCCCTTTGGAAATCCAAATTTGGACCCTTTTACTATCCAAAGTGGAAAGAATAACCTTCCCCTTTAGGAGAAAGAGTTTTCTTTGCCATTTGGGTATCCAGCCACGATAAATATAAGGAGCCTAAAGAAGAGAAGATCGAGGAGTTAAAGATAAAGAGTACCCCACTCAAAGTCACTTGCGTCAGGGCTAGGATTAGAATCCGGGTTATTGTCAGCAGTGCCCGGCCACTTTACTTTTCTGCAGACCTTGGATTATAATAAAAGGCAGTTGGCCTATGGACATTTACTTGATTAATTTATTTATTTAATGTGCTTAATTTGAATTGATTACAATTAGATTTTGCTTTCTTTTCTTAATTTTTTTTGGCATTTGTGTGCCATATTTGTTTTTGCTTGGATTCGATCGAAAGCTCGTTAGGGTACGCCCAAAATTTTTTTATAAAATTTTTCCACTTAAACTTAATTAAAATTGTTAAGAAAACATAGAAACTCTAACGCTCTTAAGATGTAAGCCTGGGACTGCCGGGAGTTTGCATAGCATATTTGTTACATTATTATTTCCCTTTTGGTAGGCCACTTCCCACCTCCGGGTTCTGGGAGACCACCTAGCTAATGTGGGTGCAGATCTATCAAAGGGAGCCTGAGCACTCTAAGATAAAATCTATTTTTAAGCCTTTTTAAAACTGCTTCATATACATTTCAAGCATTTAATCGAGTCAATCAGTATGCATTGCATTATAAAATCAATTTAAAAATGAGTCTAAAACTTTAATTACATTCACTCTAGAACTTTTCACCCAACATAAGTTAAGGGACCACTTAGGACAATCTCTAGATATCAGTCCCACTTCTTAAAAACTTTAATCTACCCTACCACTCTTTTATAAAAATGACTAGACTCATGGTTTTAAATCGACTAGGTGGTTAGCTAGCTCCCCAATCTAGGCGAAGGTAAGTCCAGGCTTTGCATTACATTTGCAAGGGCACACCTGTTAGTGTTGTGTGTAGAATACTAAACCCACTCCAAATTTGGTGTTCAAGACTACTACTATCGGTGTCTCGTAGTATGCCTCACCGGTGGGTAAGTCTACTATCCTTCAGAGGCTATAAATCCTGCCTATCTGCATTACATGGATGACACCACCTCAATTCTTCTCTCTTATATTCTCTGAGTGAGTTGTTTATTTCTTTTTTCTAGTTTCTTCTCATTATCCTAGTCCCTTCGGATGATGATGAGATCCGTGTATGTTGACTAAGCTAAGTTGAACCCTTTCCTTCCACTTTGAGTAAAAACTTCCTAGTCTCCTCCCTATGTGCTAATCCCATTTGAGAGTATAATGTAGGATTCTTAATAGAGAGTTTTCATAGGCCCCAGCCTGAGATCTAATAAACCATGGGGGCTTGCGCCTATTGGAAATTGAATCCCCCAATCAAATAAACATCACTCAAGATGATGTATCAGGTGGGGGAAACCCCGTAACTCTGATCAGGTCATGCATGTTATTACCCATCGAGGTGCATAGATGAGAGCCGCTATCCTCAATAGTTAATCGTATATATGATCTAATTTTCCCTATAATTAGCTTGCTTGCAAAGAGCACAAAGGCCTGTGATAGTTTCATCCTCCAGGATAGCGCAGTCGTACCCTTTGCATTCTATCCCCACACGGCTGTGTTCCTTTTGGAGGTCCACAACCGGGAGTTTGCATTGCATTTTGTTGCATTCCCTTTCCTTTGTTAGGCACCTCCCCACCTAAGGGTTCTAGTAGAGCACCTAGCCTATGAGGGTGCAATTCTGTCAAGTGGAATCTGTGCAATCTCTAAGGAAAAACCTATTTTTAAGCCTATTTAAAATTACTTCTTATATGATTTAAGCATTCATTGAGTCAACTAGCATGCACTACATTTGAAACAAATTAAAATAAGTTAAAAAAATTTAATTGCATTAAATTTAAATTTCATTTTACCCAACATAAGTCACATGGCCAATTAAGGACTGCTTTGGATATCGGCCCTATTCTCAATAGCTTATCTTAATCAAATATCCCTACCACTCTAACATAAAAGATCAAACTCATGATTTTGAAGCGTTTAGGTGGTTTAGCTGGCTCCCCAATCTTGGCCGGGTAAGTCCAAATTTGCACTACATTAGTTAGTTTTAGGTTACTAATTTTTTAGTGCCCAATCTAGAGTTTGGTTCTGAGGCAAGCTCAGGCTATAAAACCTCAACCTCTGGGAATGTAATCCCAATCTTCTAATAAAACTGACAACTTAAACGTAAATCTCTTTCAATCAAATTCAAGCCCAACTTATAGGATAGGCTGGGGTGCATCTGAAATATTTCAAAATCATAAAGCACCTCCTAGCATTCCTCATTTGACTGCCAGAAATAAGTGTTCAACTTTGATCTAATGCCATTTAAATTTTAATGCTCGCTCCCTCGATATCAAACTTTGAATTCTAAATGAAATTTCTACCGCTATTTTAATTGAGAGTATTCATAGGAAATTTCTATTTCCTATGATGTAATTAACTATGAGGGCTTACGCTCGTAGAAGATTTAGAAACCTAGATCAATTTTTAAAATTAATTTTTCAAAACCTTAATTTATTATCTTTGGGAAAATTTAAAACAAAATTAATAATCATTATTATTATTTTTGAATGATCAATAGTAATTGATATTTTGGGTCCTTAGAAAGATATATCAACTATTATCTAACTTTGATTATGAAATTAATGATAATTTATCCAAATTATTATAGTTAAATACTTAATTGAATAATCATTTTGACCCCTCAGGGTCATATGTAGTTCTTTACTCAAATTTGACTACGATAATCAGGATAAATTTTTATTCCTGTAAATAGAACTCATTAGAGAATGATATGCTCATCTCCTGAGATGATATATCATATATAATAATGCATTTAATTTTAAAATTAAAATTTAAAAAATTAAATTGCCCAAAGATAATTAATCTTTTCAAAAACTCAACACTTTTTAATCAATAATCCTCACTGGAGCAATAGGGGATTCCTCTCGAACACTAAAATCCAGTGTCTATTTGAGTAAATGCATATAACAACCATGAATATAGTAAGATCACCTTGAGAAAATTTAGCTGAAATCAAGTTCATTTGAAAGTTGGATCGAAATATGCCTCTGATCTAACAAACTGATATGAAAGGAGCCTGAAAGCTTCAAGTTAACATAAAATTTGTGAATGATATCAATATTAGTTTGCCGAAGAAGAAATTTGCCAACCAACATGAATATAAATGGAGAAGCCAGCTGAGAAACCCTGGAATCATCGAACATAAAAGCAGGACAACCTTTAAATGATGTTTGAACAAAGTTAAGTTTAGCAGCTGAGGAAGAAGTGAAAGTATGAGATGCGCTAAGAGGGGGGGGGGGGGTGAATTGGTATTTTAAAAATTAATCCTAAACAGGAGTTTTAATTTTTTTTTGTATTTTTAAAATAACAACTTAACAAGTAGAATGTTGAAGCTAATGATTCATTCACAACTACAATATTGGTGACATAATTGCAAATCTCACAATACAAGATAAAAATCATATTTTTCACCAAGAAATTAAAATAGTAAATAAATGCATGAAAAATAAAGTGTGATAAAAATGGAAAAAGCACACTAGAAATTTTTATAGTGGTTTGGTCACTTGACCTATGTCCACTCCCCAGAGTCCACCACTCTGAGAATTACACTACTAAAAATTGACTCTCCTTCTGCTCCACAACAAGGTGGAGAAGCCTTTACAAGACTCACTTTCACCTTCCCTGGTGTGGTGGAGTACCAGACGCTACGTCACCCTCCCGGTGACAGCAGTGGACCTTTTCCTTTTTCTCCTTCCTGGAGATGGTAGAGTACCTTGAGGATGTTGACCTCAAAGCCTCTCTTCCTAGAAAACCTTCTTGAGACTCACCAAGGCCACAAGAGGAGCAAGCATGGAGCTAGCTCAGAGCAACCATGTGATCCCCACACACTCCTTCTCCCTCATGCTCAAGCTCACCTTCTCCTTCCTCTCAAAAACCCTGGATCTCTCCAAAAGCTCCCTCTCAAGAGTACCTTCCTCTGTCAACCACGGCCTCAACTACTTCTCAATGAATAATTAAAGGTCCTTTTGAATCAGGATTTAGTAAACCCTAAAAATTCTAATTTGATGGTTCTATTCATATAGTACGATCCAATATCGTATAGTATAATTAGTTCAAAAATAGTTCCATCCAATACGAATCCAGACAAATAGTTCACAAATTTTACAAACATAGTACAGTACGATCCAGAGATCATATTGGATGATTATTTTGTTTTCTACTGTTCTTACAGGATGATCTATGGGACGAATAAAATTCATCTCTGCCCATTATCCCGCATTGTACCATTCATACAGTATGATTAGTTCATTTCAGTCCATCATCTGATATGATATAAATATCAGCCTTGACAATTAGTATAAAAATCATGGTTTCGTTTGGTATGATGTACGGGATGATTCAAAATCATCTCTAACCATTGTACAGTACGATTGACATCGTACAGTATGATAAAATGTAATTAAGAAACCAAGATTTAATTGCCTGATTATGGGAGATAATTTTGGCAAGATTTTAAATGATCGTACAGTATGATTGACATCGTATAGTACGATTAGGTTAAAATCAAATTTTAAACTCTTACCAAACTTATGCTGGCGGCTAGGGTTTTTAGGGTGAAATAAATTGTACACTACGATGAAAATCATACAGTACGATAAGTTTACAAAACTAATCATCCAGAATTAGCCGTTAAGCCTGAATTTAAATGATATATCGTATAGTACGATACAAAATCATATAGTATGATGGGTTTTAAAAACTTTAAATTCTAATTAAAAATTTTAACTCTCCCCCTGTGTGTGTGTGCTTGGTCACCCCTATTGCATACATACTTTTGTGGCAAACACAAAAATAAAAAATAAAGAAAATTAAAATACAAATTTTTGCACATCCTATTCTACCCAGGCTTGAGTCTTTAGCAGTCTTGAGCTATGTGTATCTTACCTGAAATGTTAGTGCTCACAGACAAAAATAATCATTTATAATTATCAAGGAAGAATATATTAATTCAGTCAGTATTATTTGTCATCATCAAAATCAAGTGCTTGGGGTCCTGGATTGCAACAACCTCCCCCTTTTTGATGGTGTCAAATAATATTTTCTGATAGCCATAATAAATGTTATTTCTTCCTTAGCTCCCCCTCACTAGATGATAGATTTTAAAAAAATTGGAGGATTTTCAATTTTTTTTTAATTTTAATTATAACAGAATGAGATTAACAGAATATAATAAGAATGACAAATAATAATAATTTTAAGAACATAACAAGGAACATAATATTACAGAACTTCTCCCCCTTTTGACAGTAGCAAAAAGAGAAGAACACTCAAATTAGTACAAACAAAAAAAAATAGTAAAATAACTAATACAAGAAAAGGATAGTACAAAAGAGGGAACTACAAAACAAACAAAAAGACAAACAACTAATAGTCGGATGAAGGGACGCCAAATTTTGATCGATTGAGGTAAATCGTGCACCAAACCATTGCATATCCTCCTCATGCTAGTGGTGTTGTCGGTTAATGTGTAGACCCAGTCGAGTTTCTAGTTGATCAAGCCGTTGAAGCACATCATCCTGAGGGTAGGCAGGTCCAGGTGGTGGAATGGGAGGTGGTGGAGGTCCTCTCACTGGAGCAGCTTCCTCTTCTTCATCAAAGTCAGGATCAACATGTGCGTGCCCCTGATGGAAAAGGATGTGAAAGGAAGCGTCCGTATAGAAAATAGGTAGATTATCTGGAGGGAGAGGATAGTGGAGTTGATATTTGGCATTAAGGATGTAGCCTATGACATGGCCTAAGGCAAGATTTTATTTTCTTCAAGCCCTGGGATATCGAATAGCAGCCAAGGTAAGAATATAGTCTAAGATCATTTGAGCTTCATTGAATTTGGTGGCTGACATGATTAAATAAGTGACCACAGACAGAAGTGGGGTAATGCGTATGCGATCTCTAGCTTTGGGTATTATGGATGTGCGAAGAACATGCTGGATAACGTGGGCATTTTGATTGAGACTTTGGACAAGGCGTAGGTATTGATTAGTGGGTAGATTTCTATGTAGCATGTTGATGGAGGTCCAATCATAATCACTAGTGAGTAGGGACTAGGGACGAGGACCTTCAGTGGAGAGTCCAATGTGTTCAGCTATGTCATCTTTAGTGATAACAATATTGTGTTTGCAGATAATGGAAGTCAGTATTGTGCATTCTAGATCAATCATAAGGTTAGCTAGGAATTCATAGAGAAGTTCAGAGTGAAATGGAAAGGCTAGTGTAAGAAGGAATTGGAGAGTCGTGGAGGCAAAGAGATTCATTACCTCGAAGTTGAGAGTAGCTTGATTAAGCATGCGGGAAGGAGTGATATTTGCCTCTTTAAATTTGTTATAAGCTTTTTCGTCCGTGGCAGAGAGAAAATGATCGTCAAACCACTGAGAGGAGGAAGATCTCCCCTCAAACAGTCATCCTTGCTTGCTTCCACTATCCATAGAGTAAAGAATGTTTAAAGGGTTGAAGGATTTGGAAGAGGTGTGAGTGAAATGAACAAAGGAATCCTATAAATGTAAATAATTTCAAAGGTATCATACAGTACGATATAAGTTTGTACTGTATGATATGGTGATTTATTTCATCTGGATGACATGTCAAAAAAAAAAAGAGAAATCATACAGTATGATCAGAGTTAAACTGGATGATTGATAGAGCGGTCGTTCATCCCGAGGAGTCATCTGAATGACTTTTTACAAAATTGTTCGTACAGTACGAACAGGTGGTCGTACAGTACCAATAATAATAATTTTCATACTAGCCGAGTTTAAATTCATTCCAATCCAAATTGACATGTGGATTGTATAGTATGGGTGGTGTATGGTACAATACGATGATTAATAAAGTGTATCGTACAGTACGATATGGGTCGTACAGTACGATGAAGACAATATCAGACAGATCTGAACTGTGGATGGACTTGAAGGCTGTGATTTGTGTATTAGTAATGATCGTATAGTATGATATTGAATCGTACAGTACGATAGGCATAGAAATCTAAGGTTTGGGTATCAGTAAGATGAGTGGGAGAAGATCAGGAAACCCCCTTTTTTGTTTTATTTTTTTCTTGTCTGTTTGTTTTTTTTTTAATTAAGTATGAATGTCTATGACACCTAATTTTGTTCTCAATGTACTAAAGGTGTCATAAGCTAGTGGTTTTGTGAGAATGTCAGCTAATTGATCTCCAGTAGTAATATGGTGCAGTTTAATATCTCCTTTGGCTACATGATCTCTTATGAAGTGATGTCTAATATCTATATGCTTTGTTCATGAGTGCTGAATTGGATTTTTAGATATGTAAATTGTACTAGTGTTGTCGTACATTATTGTGATGGTTCCTACAAGTAGTCAAAGATCTAGAAGCTGTTGTTTTAATCATAGAACTTGAGCGATAAAGCTTCCTACTGCTATATATTCTGCTTCAGCTATTAAGAGGGCTACCGAATTCTATTTTCTATTGGACCATGAAACTAAGGATTGTCCAATGAATTGATAGGTGCTAGAGGTGTTTTTTCTATCTTCCCTACATCCTATAAAATCTAAATATTAGTACCCTAAGATTTCAAAAGTAGTGCTGTGTCTAGGATACCAAATTCATAAGTTTAGGGTGCCTAGTAGATATCTAAGAATTCTTTTGACAGCAGTCATGTGAGATTCTTTTGCGTCAGCTTGAAATCAAGCCCAGAGAGATACACTAAACATTATATCCGATCTACTGATACTTAAGTAGAGAAGTGATCCAATTATTCCCCTATATTTTTTCCGTTATACTAACTTTCCATTTGAATCTTTATCTAGTTGAACGTTAGAACTCATGGGAGTATTCATGGCCTTAGCATTTTCCATTTCATACTTTTTTAGAATATCCTTGATGTACTTAGATTGGCTAAGGAATGTTCCACCTTTCATCTATTTTACACTGAATCCAAGGAAGTAATTAAGTTCTCCCATCATACTCATTTTGAACTCATTACTCATTATTTTTGAAAATTCATCACATAAGGTTTTCTCCGAAGATCCAAACAAGATGCCATCCACATCAATCTGAATAATGAGAATCTCATCTCCTACCTTTTTTAAGAAGAGGGTGGTGTCCACACTACCCTTAACAAAGTCTCTATCTAGTAGGAATGTACTAAGTCTTTCATACCAGGCTCTTGGTGCTTGCTTTAATCCATATAGTGCCTTTTTCAACTTAAACACATAATTTGGAAATTATGAGTTTTCAAATCCGGGGGGTTGTATAACATAAACATCTTCTTTGATTACCTCATTTAGGAAGGCACTCCTAACATCCATTTGATATAATTTGAAACCCTTTAAGCAGGTAAAAGCTAAGAGTACTCTTATGGCTTCTAGTCTGGCTATAGGTGCAAAGGTTTCTTCAAAATCTATTCCCTCAATTTGGTTATATCCCTTTGCCACTAATCTAGCCTTATTCCTCACTAGTATTCCAGAGTCATTCATCTTATTTTTAATGACCTACTTAGTTCCATCCACACTTTATTCTTTAGGTCTCTTGACTAATTCCCACACATCATTCCTAACAAATTGATTTAGCTCTTCTTACATTGCTAGAATCCAGAATTCATCTCCTAAGGCTTGATCTATGTTGGTGGGTTTAATCATGGAGATAAATGCAGAATGACTAACTTCTTTCCTAAGTCCATGCCAAGTTTTACACCTTCTAATGGGTCTCCTAGGATCAATTCTTTAGGATGACTACAAGAATATTTCCTATCTCTAGGCAAATGCTCCTGAGGTTCTACTCTATTCTCTATGGCAATGGTTTCTACCCCCTAATGATCTCAACTTCTTCGTCTTCATGATTAGGTTTAGAGATCTTATCTGATTCATCAAATACCACATGGGTAGACTCTTCTACTACAAGTGTCCTTTTATTAAAGATTTTATTGGCTTTACCTACAGATGAATAGCCTCAGAAGATACCTTCATCAGATTTAGGATCAAATTTTCCTAAGGGTGACTTACCATTAATTAAGATAAAGTATTTGCATCCAAAACATGTAAGTGAGAAAGATTGGGTGTGCTACCCTTAAGCAATTCATAGGGTATCTTATTAAGTTTGGATCTAACATTCTCCCTATTTAGAACATAACAAGCAGTATTCACTGCTTTTGCCCAAAAATATCTAGGAAGAGTGTATTAAGCTAATATTGCCCTAGTAGCTTCAACTAAAGTTCTATTCTTTCTTTCCACTGTTCCATTTTTCTGAGGAGTTCTAGGGGCAAAGAAATTATGTTCTATCCCTATCTCTTGACAAAATGATTCAAACTTATCATTCTCAAATTCTCCACCGTAATCACTATGGATTGTTGAAATTTCACATCCTAATTTTCTTTGAATCCAAGTGGAGAAAGTTCTAAACTCTTCAAATGACTCACTCTTGTGTGCTAAAAATTTTACCCAATTAAACTTAGAGTAGTCATCCACTATTACAAATCCATAAGATTTCCCTCCTAGGCTAGCTATACTAACGAGTCCAAATAGGTCCATGTGTAAAATTTCTAGTGGCCTAGTGGTGTTGATATCCTTGATTGAACGAAATGATGATTTCACTTATTTTCCTAATTGGCAGGCAACGCATAGATGGTCCTTTTTTTTTTTGAAGAGAAGCTAGAATTCATTAATAGCTAAGAAATAAAACTAAGTACAAAGAGTTGATTCCTTCTTCAACAATTCAACAATTGAAGAAGGAATGTTATTGAAAGAAATGTCTTCCCAAGAGAAAGAAGAAAAAATTGTAATGTTAGCACAAAGGTCCGCTAACTTACTACAATTCCTATTTACAACATTGAAAATCACAAAATTAAAATCCTTTACAAAAGCCAATTCTACAATTCCCTGACCGCCGGATCTCAAGAATTTTTGGATGAAATTGATATTGTTAACATTATCACCTTCAATGATAATACCTTTGTATTCCAACATCCAATCCTTAATAGAACTTTGAATAGGTAAAATAGATTGGAACTCCAATTGGGAAGCATCCTAGTGCATGCAAGAATGACCAAATGCTAAAAGAATCCTTCCTTTATGATCATGAAAAATACCACCAATTCCTGCTTTATAAGAAGAAAGGAAAGTTTCATCCACATTTACCTTGATCCAATTGGGTGGTGGAGGACGCCAACATTCTTCCAACAGTGGTAGCTAATTAACGTCCAATCATTCTGAGGAGAATTTAATAAAAATAGGAGAAGTAGACACATATGAAACTGTTTCAGCTGCAATCCTCAATGAGCTTTCTTTCGATTTTCCATGAACCAATTTATTTTGCTGTTTCCAAGTTAGATAAACAGCAGTACAGAAAAGATTAATCATTGCAGGATTTTGTTTGGAAAGCTAAAGGCAGGAATGATCAAAAGATTCCCCAAGTTTAACATCAAAGCCCCACTCGTTTAGATGTAGAACAACCTCCTTTAACTTACTGCATTTGGATACCATATGATCTAAGTTCTCAACCTCATGACAGCCTCAAGGACAATGGTTACAGTCAATCAATCTTCTATAAGCTAAAAAATGATTAGTAGGAATTGCATTATGAATCAATCTCCACCAAAAACATTCAACTCGAGGTCTAAGTTTGGCCATCTTCATCCAACTCCAATTTTAAAAATTGGAAAGTCCTGTTCCATCACCTCTGCCGCCAAGGATGCTATGGATCTTCCAGAAATCTGATATAATAGTTCTAGCTTATCTTCAGATGAAGAATTCTTGATTGGAATCTTCCTAATCAACGCTACCAGATCATAGCCAAATAGATTTCTTAATACATTAAGATTTCATTTCCCACAGAAATAAGATTGTCCACTGTTAAACCAATGCAGTCAGCTGACGCTACAAAGGTTGGCCATTTGTTAAGACTTTTATCAAGAATCCAAGTATCCATTAGGACATCCACAGATTCTCCTGTCATAATACCCCACCTGACAATTGGCTTCAAATATTTTGCACCATTGAATATCAATCTCCAAGCCTCGGAACCAGATTTATTCCCATCTTCTTTCTCCCAAGGAAATCCATATTTCGGAAAGAAGGCTTTATGCAAAAGAGGATACGTATCATTCACATACTTCCAAGCCAATTTAGCTCGCAATGGACCAACTTTGCTGGAACAAGAATGCAATCCTCTACCTCCATATCTCATTGGCTTACACAAGGTGTCCCAACTCACATAATGCACACCAGCACCTCCATTTAGTTTATTCCAAATAAACCCCCTCCAAAGCTTATCAATTTCATCTATAATTCCTTTAGGAATCAAGGAATGATAGGAATGAAAGGTAGGATAAGATAGTGCCACCGTTTTAACAAGAGCAATCCTTCCAGCCAACGAAATCAATTAACTTCCCCAAGAGTTCAACATCCTCAGCACCTTGTCAATAATGAATTAAAAATCTGATTTCACAAGCCTCCTCAAAGCCACTTTGACTCCAAGGTAGTTGAATTCCTTAACTGATTTGAAACTTATAGTTTGCAAAATGGATTTTCTAAGCTTCCTTTTAACAGATTTCCCAATCAACATGGCAGATTTTGAATCATTAATTCGTTGGCCGGTCAATTCCTTAACCACCTTAAGATTGGCTTCAGAGAAAATGACGATGTCATCTGCATAGAGCAAGTGAGATATCCTGGGTCCCTTAGAACTTACTTTAACCCCAATAGATTACTTCCATAAAAATGCATTAGAGAGTAACTGTGAGCAAATGATAAAAAGATAGGGGGAGAGTGGACACCCTTGACGAAATCCACTACTAGCATCTATCCAACAAGAAAGGTTACCATTAATAATTAGTGAGAAAGATGGATTTTTCACATATTCCATAATTAATTTAGAGAAAAGAGGAGGAAATCCAAAATAAGTCAAGGTCTTTTCCAAGGTAAGCCAACCCATTGAATCATATGCCTGCACCATGTCGATTTTAAAGGAAACTAAACTCTTAGAGAATTTAGAATATCTGAACTTGTGGAAAATATCTTGTGCAATCAAAATGTGATCTGATAGTGATCTTCCTTTAAGGAAAGCCACTTGTTCATTTGTAATCATCTTAGGAATAATAGAAGCCATCCTATTTAATAGAATCTTTGCCACAATCTTGTAAATGGTATTACACAAGCTATTAGGTCTATAGTTGGAAGGAGTTAATGGATTACTCACCTTAGGGATCAATACCACAATTGTTTTTTCCCAATCTTCACACATCACAGCAGAATTAATGAATTGAGCCAAAGCATTCCAAAGATCTTCCTTGATGATGGACCAATAGCATTTAAAAAAGGAATAAGACATACCATCTTTCCCAGGAGCAACATATCCACCACCTTGTCTGATAACCATCTCCACTTCTGCTAATACAAAATCTTTGTTCAGCTACCTGACATCCTCCTCATCTAGCATTCTACATGGAGGTGGCCAACCTTCCATAGAACAATTTCATTTCCGCCATTTATCCTTGAAGAATTGAACCAAGACTTGTTCAATTTGTTTTGGATCCTCCACCAAGCATCCATTGACATCTTTTATGCTAAATATGGAATTAGAATTCCTTCTAGCACTCGCATAAGATTGAAAAAATCTGGAATTACAGTCCCCTTCATTCATCCACTGAACCTTAGCTCGTTGTCTCCACCAAGTGCTTAAACGAGCGAAAGTAGCATTTAGCTCATTAATTTTTGTTTTAAGTATCCAGAATTCATCAGCTGAGAGTCCCCCATTCTCAGATTCCTTCGTTTGGAGGAGCATAATTTCCTCCTTAAGTTTTTCCTTTAACTGGTTTAGATTTTGAAGCTTCGACCTACTCCAGAAAAATAAGGCCCTTAAAGTTCTGTTCAGTTTTTTATTGAGAATTTGAGAAGCACCACCCGTAGCATTCTTACTCCAAGCGTTTTTAACAACTGCAGCAGCTGCCGGATAGGAAGTCCATACATTTTTGAATTTTAACAGTCTCTTGGTTGTAGGAATGAAATCCATGAGGTTTAATAGAATTGGATAGTGGTCTGAGGCCACCCTCTGAAGATGTCTGACCACCATACGATGTCCCGAATTGATGGTAGAAGAATTCAAAAAGCACCTGTCCAATCTTTCAAGGATTCTATCAGCTCCTGATTCATTATTAGACCAAGTATACTTCGGACCAATGCAGCCCACCTCATGAAGATCATTTGAATTCAAGAAAGATTTCATCTCTCTAGGACCTATAGAAAATGAAAATCTCCTTCCCCCTCTTTTATCTTCTCTAGAAAGTAAGCAATTGAAGTCTCCTCCTATTATCATAGGATAATCAATACCAGAAAAAGTGCCAAGTTTTTCCCACAGAAGCCTTCAAACATAAACATCTTTACTACCATAGATAGTAGCAATCCTCCATCTACCCTTGTTTACAACATCCAACTCTCCAATGATGAATTGAGAAGAGGAATCCAGCACAGTGACCGAAGCCTCACTACTCTCCCAATAAACTAGAATCCCTCCAGCCAACCCAACAGAAGGAACATGGAAAAAATCCCAACCACCACCTAGCAAAGAAGAAACATCCCTCTTATCAATAAAAGACAGCTTAGTCTCCAATAACCCAACAAAGAAAACTTTATGTTCTTTCACAATCTCCTTGAGATAAAGAGAAGCTTTCCTCTTCCTAGCTCCTCTACAATTCCAGAAAACTATGGAATCCATTAGTGGATAAGAGGGAAGATATCCCCACTTTCTCCCTAGCATCTCCTTCCATTCTTCTGCTCCTATTAGCCAAATTAATGGGTCCCAAACTTTTTAACTGCTTGGCACCTTTCCTTTTACTGGTAGAAGAAACCATCTTCTTAACATCCACCACCTCAGCTAAACCCAATTTGCTTATACATTTAGTACCATCCCCTATTTCTTCTTTAGGATTAGAAGACTTAGGAGATAATAACACCTCCCCTTGCTCCAACCCTTCATTCAGGACTTCAAATTTATTAGCATTTATAAGAAGAGAGGAATTATCTAGTACCATACCTTCTATAGAATTCTTGGCCGAGATTTCCACCACATTATGATGGCTTCCCTTCAACTCATCAATATCTTCACAACCAAAATTCAACTCCTCAGGTCTAGCAACATCAACTACCTTTAATTTAGCACCTTCATTAACTGCCATAGGATCCTTGACAGCTATTAAGTTCACTGAAGCATCCAAAACTTGCACAGAATTCTTTCCTGTCCCAGATACATTATTTGTTGATTGAGAATTTTTATTCTTCTTATTTTCATATTTTACTTGGGTCCAAGCTCCATCTTCGACCTCCTTACCAGGAACTCCCCTCTCTACCACAGTATGCTCTACCTTAGATCGTACATTCTCCTTAGAATTACCCAAAGTGATAGGAGCATTATCAGGTTCAAAACTTACCAGACAATTCTCCTTTAAGTGCCCAACTCTGCCGCAACTAAGACATAATGTAGGCAGCCTCTCGTATTCAATGTTTTGAAAGAATTTGCCTAAGGAACCTTCCACCCAAACACCCAATGGTAGATTGCTATCAAGCTAGACCCGCACACAAATCCTCGCAAATTCTCTTCTGCCCCACTGGAACATGTTCCCATCAATAAGATATGGAGTGCCTACCATTGAAACGATCCTACATACGTTAATTTCATCCCAGCAATGTAACGGAAGATTCGACATTCGAATCCAAATAGGAGCAGTCAATCCTTTCAATGAAGTAGGAGAGAAGGAAGGCGACCATCTATCCAATCCAATGATATGTCCATTGACATACCATGGCCCCTCCTCTAAGACCTTTTCCAAAGCCATAGAGTCTTGAAATGCACACAGCACCCAGCCCATACCAAGCAAAGTCAAGTAAAATTTACCAATAGAAGACCATTGTCTTCTCAGTTCAGAGCTAATGATGTGAACATGGATGTTATCCCCAAAGACCTTGACTATGAAGGCTTTGTTAAGTTTATTGGTGTTCTCCAATTCCTTTTCAACATGTAGCATTACCACCGAGTCTTCCCAAATAAAATTTTCACCCAGTTGTAAATCAGATACTTTAATATTTGCTTTCTTAATCCACACATTTGATCGCTCACTGTTAAGCTTATGTTTGGAAGTCTCCAGCAGAACTTTAGTTGAGTTACAGTTACCCAATTCTCTAGAAACACAGTTACGAACTACCTGCAGATCAGAAATCTCCTGATTAAGGGAAACTCCCTTAACCATATTAGCGGTAATTGAACCTCCACCATTTTCTGTTGAATCTTGAGGATTAAGGCTACTCGAATCTCTTGAAACTTAGGAAACCCTACGATCGCCATCTGGGACTCCCATATTACCATCGTTAGTCTTTCCATCTTTCTCTGACAGAGAATCCGCTCCACAAGAAGATGAAGATTCAATACTAGACTTACGAACAACCAGCACATCTTGAATTTTTCCAGTACCTTTTGGGGTTTTAATAGAGCAATCAATTAAAACATCTTTACCTTTTCCTTGAACTTCAGATTGTTTTTTTGTAATAAGAAGACCACCTTTATTGATGATCAGAGGACGATTTGGTTTGAATTTCAGCGAATCAAAATTCGAATCCCCAAAACTCGGAGTAGACAATCTGCTTTTCAATTGAGAAAATGGACGAACAGAAGAAGAAGATGAATGGCAAACATCAAATGAGCCACCGACAGTAGAAGACCGATGACTATCCACTGCCATCGGAGTTGAATTTGCTTCTTGCCAATTTGAATTTTTGAAATTCAGGAGTTTCTCTCTCTAAAATCTAGGAGTTTCTCTCTTGATTTCTGAGTCTAATTTTCTTCGGCCTTACATAGATGATCCTTAGTGAAGTCTAACTTAGGTATGCCTCTAACTAGGTCTTTTTTAGTGATATTCCTAAGTGTTTTCGTGCTAGTATGGCATAATCTCCTATGCCATAGCCAAGAGTCATCAGTTATTATTTTTAAACATGAAGGGTTTGAGTTTTCAATGCAATTTAAATCTAATATATAGATATTGTTTATATGTTTTACTTCTAGCATAAGTTTATTATTTAGGCTAATCATGCATTTGTTAGAAAGAAACTTTATGTCACATAATTGACTAATACTTAACAAGTTATGCTTTAAACCATGAACTAAAAGAACATTTTCAATTACCAAATTTTTAGAATTTCCAATGATACCTGAGCCCACCACTTTCCTGGTGGTGTTGTCTCCCAAAGTCACCTTGCCTCCTGACCTGGCCCTAGTGTCATTAACTGCTTCATGTCTCCAGTCATGTGTCTCGAGTAGCCACTATCCAGGTACCACATACTTTCACTAGGTCTTTTGTGAGAGCATCCCTATAATGCCAATCAAAGGTTAGTTTTGGAAACCCAAGTGAGTTTGGGTTCCACCTTATGCTTGTATGAATAAAATGTATGCATGTTATGCTGTGATGAATGCATCTTAGGTCTCCACACTAGATGTGTCCTATGGTGAATTATGCAAGTGTGGGCTATGTGACCTAGCATGCCACAAGAATAACACCTAACACCAGGAAATGGGTTCACTAATCTACGGGGGTGATAGTGCCTATTCCTAGGTTTGGATGGAACATGCTTTGATGATTTTGAGTGAGATGGTTCACATGGTGGAGGTTTATAAAACTCAGCAAATGTGGGAGGTGTTTTATATTCTCAAATGCATGAATTTTTACATTTAGAAATTAATTTTCTTTATTAAGACTTACAATTTCAAATTTTAATGTATGCTCACTCCTATCTAACTCAGATGTAAGTTCCTCGAATTCCTTAAATGCATTCTCTAGTTTAACATGTGATGATGTCTAGGAATCATGTGCAGTAGTTAATTCGATACGCTTCTTGTTTAATGCATCAAATTCATCAAGCAGGGAAATGTGATATCTATCCAAGTTAGAAAATTCTTTAACTACACTAGCATGCTCTTTTTGTAAAGTACTAAAATCAATGTTAAGACTAGCATGCATTTTTTTCAACATTCTATATGAGTCATGAATCTTTGAAGAAATAACTAACA
The DNA here is from genome assembly GCA_019925795.1 of Dendrobium chrysotoxum. Taxonomy (NCBI): domain Eukaryota; kingdom Viridiplantae; phylum Streptophyta; class Magnoliopsida; order Asparagales; family Orchidaceae; genus Dendrobium; species Dendrobium chrysotoxum. The sequence goes on from CM034315.1 coordinate 45,033,604, forward strand.
GTTCATCATAAGAAATTTGACATACCTCATCTTCATCTGATTGATCAAGGTTATCATTAGCCATAACATATAAATTTGTTACCTCATCTTCTGCTTCTTCTTCTGATGATTCTGAAGCAGAGTTGGCCGAAAAGGCTTTTTATGTCTTAAATTTGCCCTTTTTGAATTTTGACCTTTCCTCGCCCTTCTCCTTGGTTTGAGGAATCTTAACGTTGGGGCAATCAGCTCGGAGATGACCGAGTTTCTTGCACTCAAAGAAAATTATGTCATATGCAACTTAAGTATTCTTTGATAATGTCGTTTCTTTCTTTTTAGAAAATTTTTAAACTGATGAGTCATCAAGGATATGTCGTCATCTTCCTCTGCTACAGAACTATCACTTTCATAATTATTTTCTTTTAGAGCCACAGTTTGCTCCTTCTTCTTTTCACCTACATCACTTTGCCTTTGACTCATTCCTTGCTCGTAGGCAATGAGCGACCTAAGCAAATTGTCAATTGAATAAATATTTAAATCATTGGACTCAGTTATTGTAGTAATTTTTGCATCATAAGAACTAGGTAAACATCTCAATATTTTGTTAACTTTTTCAGAATTCAATAACTCTCTTCCTAAAGCGTACAAGGATGTCACTATCTGGGTGAATCTAGTGTACATTTCAGATATAGTCTCGCTAGGTTTCATGTGAAAAAGTTCATAATCATGTAGAAGTATGTTTAGCCTAGACTGTTTTACCTCATTGGTTCCTTCGTACGTGATACACAATCTATCCCAGATCTCCTTACCAGTACTACAAGTAGATACTCACATATAATCTTCTGATTTCAATGCATAAAAGAAACAATTTAACCACTTAGCATTTAATTGTATGAATTCTCTATCCTCATTACTCCATTCATTAAATGAAAACTTAATTTTAATTCCATTCAAGACATGAAACTGTGCAGAGTAACCTTTTTGAACCAACATCCACATGCGATAGTCTATAGACTATAAAAATGTAGACATGCAAATTTTCCAGAAATCAAACAGTATATTATCAAATAAAGGTGGACGGGTAATAGAATAACTCTCCGTTGTGTTACGGTTACCAAAATGTGCCATGGATCTTATGTTTCTAGGTTTTCTAAAACGCTATTTTGAAACCCCGCTTTGATACCACCTAAAGTACGAGATGCACCAGGAGGGGGGGCGGGGTGAATTGGTATTTTAAAAATTAATCCTAAACAAGAGTTCTAATTTTTTTATATTTTTAAAATAACAACTTCACAAGTAGAATGCGGAAGCTAATGATTCATTCACAACTATGATGTTGGACACACAATTGCAAATCTCACAATACAAGATCAAAATCAAATATTTCACCAAGCAATTAAAATAGTAAATAAATGCATGAAAAATAAAGTGAGGTAAAAATAGAAAAAGTACAAGAGAAATTTTTATAGTGGTTCAGTCACTTGACCTATATCCACTCCCCGGAGTCCTCCACTCTGGCAATTGCACTACTAAAAGATGACTCTCCTTCTACTCCCATAGCAAGGCAGAGAAGCCTTTATAAGACTCACTTTCACCTTCCCCGATGTGGCGGAGTACCAGACACTATGTCACCCTCCCGATGATAGCAGTGGACCTTCTCCTTTTTCTCCCTCTTGGAGATGGTAGAGTATCTTGAGGATGTTGACCTTGAAGCCTCTCTTCCTAGAGAACATTCTTGAGACTCACCAAGGCCACAGGAGAAGCAAGCGTACTACTAGCTCGGAGCAACCGTGTGATCCCCTCATACTCCTCCCTCACGCTCAAGCTCACCTTCTCCTTCCTCTCAAAACTGTGAATCTCTCCAAAAGCTCCCTCTCAAGAGTTCCTTCCTCTGTCAACCACGGCCTCAACTACTTCTCAATGAATAATTAAAAATCCTTTTGAATTAGGCTTCAGAAAACCCTAAAAATTCCAATTTGATGGTTCTGTTCATACAGTACGATCCAATATCAGAAAGTATGATCAGTTCAAAAATAGTTCCATCCAGTACGAATGAAAATGAATAGTTCATAAATTTTATAAAAATTATACGGTACGATCCAGAGATCGTACTGGATGATCATTTATTTTCAACTGTTCGTACAGGATAATCTATGGGACGAATGAAATTTATCTCTATCCATCATCCTGTACTTTACCATTCATACAATATGATTAGTTCATTTCAGTCCATCGTCCATTACGATATAAATATCATTTGGAACGAGCAGTATAAAAATTGTGGTTTCGTCTGGTATGATCTACGGGATGATCCAAAATCGTCTCTGTCCATCGTATAGTATGATTGACATCGTACAGTACTATCAAATATAATTAAGAAACTAAGATTTGATTTTCTGATTACAGGGGATAATTTTGGCAATATTTTAAATGATTGTACAATACAATTAGTTTAAAATCAAATTTTAAACTCTTACCAAACTTATGCTGGCTAAAGACACTATTCTAAAAGAAATCTTGGTTCTATAGGAATAGGAATACAATGTTGGTCCCTTATCCGATGAAGACTCCTGGCTTCTTAAAATTAAGGATGTGGAATACAATTCAAATTTAGCTCAGATCAATACGTGGTGGAGACATCGAGCTAAAATTAAATGGGTTTCTAAGGGGATAGCAACACGAATTTCTTTCACATCTACACTAGTGCAGGAAGGAATGCTAACTTCAATGGCTCAATCACCAATAAAGATGGACTGTTGGTTGAAGATCAACATCAAATTGAAGACACTATTATAAGATTCTTTGAGAACAAATGGAATGCCAGGAATTTCAAATTGGATGGCTGGCCCAAGCCAATCAATCAACTGAATGAGGAGGATATCTGCTGCTTAAATAAAGCCTTTAACATTGAAGAAATGGAAATGGTTTTCAAGAAATCAGGGAACTTCACTGCTCTTGGGATTGATTGAATGACTTACTCTTTCTTTAAGGGGTATTGAGACATTATTAAGGAGGACTTATGGAATGCACTGAACCAATTCTTTATCTCTGGCATCATGAATTCAAAGTGGAAAGAAACAATTATTGTTCTGATCTCTAAGGTTCAAAATCCCAAATCTCCTTCTAACGTCAGACCCATAATCCTATGCAATGTGGTTTATAAGGTGGCTGTAAAGATGATTGTCAATAGGCTTTCTTTAATAATGCCTAAAATTATCTCAGTAGAACAAGAGGCTTTTTTGAAAGGTAGATCTATGTCTGATCATATCTTGGTAGCACATGGAATTTTTCATAAATTCAGGTTCTCCAAAGCCTCCAAAGGATTATTTTCTGTCAAATTTGACTTGGAACAGGTATTTGATTCAATGGGTTGGCCTACTATGGAAAAGGCCTTACAATATTTCGATTTTCCTTATTCCATTTCCAATCTGATCTTAGAATGTGTAAGGAACCCCATCTTTTCAGTGATTATTAATGGGAACTACTCCAGATGGATTGAGGCAAAATGTGGCTTCTGACAAGGATGTCCGCTATCCCATTTTATGTTCATCTTATGTGCCCAACTTCTATCCAATGCATTCAAACAAGGTGGAGTTGAGATTGGTGTTTGGCTTAGTAGAAACAGTCCAAAAATTTCTCATTTACTATTTCTGGATGACATCATAGTCTTTTAGAAGCCAATATTTCCTTCATTAAGATGATCAAAAGCATCATGGAAGAATTTTGTTCTTAGACTCGGCAACATATTAAAGCCAACAAATCTTGTATCTTGTTTAGGAAAATGGTTAGGAGGCGTAAGAAAAAAATTATCTCCCCAATTATGGGATTGAAAGGTGTCAATGAATTTCATTACCTTGGTTCCAAAATAGCTCTTCAAAGACTTGTTGGAAAGGACTTTCAAAGTATTATTGAGAAAGCTCTTAGAATGACTAACATTTGGGGATCTAAATTAATCTCTTTGCCTGGTAGAATCACTTTGGTCAGATCAGTTTTGCTTTCCTTTATGACCTTTCACTGTACTCACTCTATGGTTCCTAAAAGTATCCTTGAAGATCTTGACAAAATCTACAAAAACTTTATTTGGAACAAATCTAATGGAGGGATTGGTATTCACTACGTGAGTTGGAAGACCATGTGCTCTCCTATTGAGTATGGTGGTAGAGGACTTCATTCTTGCATTGGGAAAGTTGGGCCACTCAGAGCTAAGCTTGCTTGGAGATATTACCAAGATGATCTCTCTCTACTGCACCAAGTTATAATCCAAAATTTTGTCACCGATACGGTAACAGATTTCTAAAGAAATCTGGATCGATTACTTGGAAAATTATCAAGGATGGAGGAGCTTCTCTTAAGCCTATTATTAGATGGGAGATTAAAAATGGTAATCATATTAATGCTAACCGAGACATTTGGATTCTTGATGAAAGTATAAACAACTGGCCTACTTTTGTAAATCCTTCTCACATAAATGAATTCACGGTGGATAGATTCATCACAGGAGGCACCTGGAACATCGCTGAACTTAGAAAGAATTTTGGTGATGAACTTGTGAGATTGATTTGCAAATTCTGATTCATTATGATCTTCATAATGATAGCATGGACTTATTGTCCAAATATTCAGGGAATTCAATATGCAAGTTGGCTTCTGAAGCTGCTGTCCCAAAATCAGACCAGTTTATTTATCGAAAATGGTTAAAAAAGGCTAAGCTTCTCGCTCGGGTTGAAGGTTTTTGTTGGAGATTATTCAATAAAGCTATCCCAACTTCTAATTTTCTCTACCATAGAAGATTGCAAATGCATAACAACTGTTCTAGGAATTATAATATGCAAGAAGACATTGAGCATGTGGTAACCAAATATAAAATTCTGGAAGGTTCGTTCCAGATTCTAAAAAAGTGGGGCTTTATATTCCCTATTTTTACTTCAATGGAAGATTGGTTGACTTGGATCCCGCTTCAGAATTATTGGATGATCAATCTATTCTACATTGTTACATATTTTCGTGGAAGGGGAGAAAGAAACTAGTCCATGAAGGTATTGATGATTCTCCTCTTCTCATTGCCTCCGAAGCTCTCAGCTATGCTTCATTTTCTGTAATCAATTCTTGCTATAAATTGAGTAAATGGGTTGCTAACTAGCATCACTTGCTGTTGGATAACCATTGGCATCCCCCTCCACTCAACTGGTAAAAGGTAAATGTCGATGCTTCATTACTCAATTCCTATAGAGGTTACTTTGGTGGTGTTTTCAGGGATGACAAAGGTAGTTTCCTTTTGGCTTTTGGCTACTCTTACATTCATTGGGATATTTCTTGAACTGCATGCCATTCTATCAATCAAAGGAGTATTCAAAGATTGGATGCTCAACTATGAAGGGATTATTGTAGAAAGCGATAACATCAATATCATTAGCCTATTACAATCGACAAAATCTCCTCTCAAAGACTTTCATAGTGTCATTTTTAACTGTATAGATAGAAAGTGCAATAAATTAGTGGATCTTTGTGCTAATTATGTAACTTTTAGTTCTTTCATTTGGGAAGACTTAGTGCTTCATAAGGTTCCTCCTTACTTTATTTCCATATTAAAGAAGGAATCTAACGGTAGTGGATAATTTCCTGCTTTCGTTCTTTTTAATAAATTAATGCAAAAGTTGCATTTTCCTCAAAAAAAAAAAAAACTTATGCTAGCGGCTAGGGTTTTCAGGTTGAAACAAATCATACAGTATGATTAGTTTACAAAACTAATCATCCAGAATTAGCCAGTAAGCCTGAATTTAAATGATATATCGTATAGTATGATACAAAATCGTACAATACGATGGGTTTTAAAAACTTTAAATTTTAATTAAAAATTTTAACTCTCCCCTTGTGTGTGTGTGCTTGGTTACCCCTTTTGCATTCATACTTTTATGGTAGACTCAAAAATGAAAAATAAAGAAAATAAAAATACAAATTTTTTGTACATCCTAGTCTACCCAGTCTTGAGTCTTCAGAAGTCTTGAGCTGTGTGTATCTTACCTGAAATGTTAGTGCTCATAGACAAAAATAAACATTTATAATTATCAATTTAGAACATATTTATTGAGCCAGTATTATTTGTCATCATTAAAAACAAGTGCATGAGATCCTTGATTGCAACAAGAAGAACCAGTCAAAACATCCTTAAAAGATCAAGATTTTCCATCAGGAAATGAAGGAGTAAACGAGATGGATGAAGATGGAGTCATCATCTCCCAAAGCCAAAAACACTAAAAGGAACCTGAGAATAATACACAAAAGGAACAGAGAAAGGAACATGCACATAAATCTAATAGAAAACTATAAAGAATCAAAGCCAAGAGTTTGGAAAAAGAAGCACGCGAATGGAAACCCTAAATCGCCAACGAGTCTCCATAGAGCACAGGACACGACTCTATACTGACCGTTGTGAAAAAATGGATAACTTTTTACGGTGATTTAAAGGTTTGCTAGATAACTAATTAAATGAACTCTAATTGGCTTTAAATTTAGACCTCCATTTAGTAGAGACACATGGTTTAAACTTTACTAATTTGAGACCATGAAAGTCTTCCCTAGGGTTTAATATGAATTTTTAAAATAAATGCATCTATACTTTGAAAAAAATCATAATAAGGTATATAGACCTATGATTGGATCACATTTATTGGCTAACTAGCCCTTGAACAATCTTCCGACAATCTACATAAGTACTCTCTAAGATTCTCTATGGATCCATATTTATTGGAATTTGAATTTTTAGGTCAAATTGTTGCTGATTTTTATGGACGGATAGGTCAAAGGTTTAATACAAACAAATCTCAGATTTTGTTTGGCAAGATTGTTAAACAAGCCACCAAGCAAAAAGTTTCCAAAAAATTGGGATTTAAAGTGGTGAAAGAAATGCAATACTTGGGGATTATGATCATCATGAGAAGATTACGGATGCATGATTTCCAAGAGATGATTAGCCGGATACTGGACAAAATCAATGCTTGGGGGACTAAGACTTTGTCTTTGGCTAGTAGGATTTTGTTGGTAAAGACTTCCTTGATGACTATGCCTAGCTTTTTGATTACACATTCCTTGGTTCCCAAAAGAATTTTGAAAGAGCTAGACAAGTTTTGTAGAGATTTCATATGGCACAAACAAAATGGGGAGAGAGGTATGCATTATGTGGCATGGGAGAAAATATGCAAACAGGTGAAGAAAGGTGGTTTGGGCATCAAATCACTTGTTAATAGAGCTGGGCCTCTTAGAGCACGATTGGCGTGAAGATTTGTTCAAACTCTGGATTCTCTATTTCACAAAAACATGATTTCAAGATATGGTGATAATATCTTCAAGAGATATTATAGAAATACTGCCTCTTGTGCTTGGCAGATCCTTATTGATGGTGGCAATCATCTCCAGCCAATTATTAGATGGATAGTGGGCAATGGGAAGAAAATTAAAGTGCTGAATGACATCTGGTTGCTAGACAAAAGCTTTGCTTCTTGGCCTACCTTTGTGGATGTGGTAGGATTGGAAGGGAAAATGCTTCATCATTTTATCATGGATGGAACCTGGAATGTTGGTGAGCTTCAAAGCTGCTTCCATAGTGAGCTTATAACTCTTATATTGCAGATTCCAATCAGAGCAACCTTGGAGGAGGATCTAATAGAGATCGTTTGCAAACTTTCGGGCAAAACAATTTCTGCTCTAGCCTATAAGGAAAAGGTTAAGCACAGCAGCTTGGAAGATGATGGTGGTTACTCGGTTTGGCTAAAAAAATTGACACTAAACACAAGAGTTGAATTATTTTGGTAGAGGTTGAGTAAGTTTGCCATTCCAACTAATCAATTCCTTAATTATAGAAGAATGGGTCGTGATGTTTTTTGTGCTAGAGGGTGCCAAGAAATTGAAGATTATGAGCACATTATGGTCTGATGTAAATTCCTGACGGAGATAATTCTGAAATTGAGAGAGTGGGGGTTTGCAATCCCTATTTTCAACTCTTTGGAGACTTGTTTGGAAGGTCTTAAAGATCTTTCTTTGAGACATGGTAGCATTGTCAAGATGTATTGCTCAGTTGTATTTCTCTCTTGGAAGAATAGGAATGAGGTAAAGCATGGTAAATCTGTTATATCATGCTCGGTTGTGGCTGTAAATGTCCTTTCTCTGGTTTCGGTCATGAAGAATCCTTTGCTAGCTAGCTGGGGTGTTAATCTCCGTTGGGAGTGCAACAAGGCTTGTCACCCTCCACCTCTAGATTGGATTAAATGTAATGTGGATGCCTCGGTCTTAACTTCTGGATCAGCTGGAATTGGAGGGGTCCTTAGAGACCACAAAGGTAGACTTCTTATTGCTTTTGTAAGAAAGAAAATCCATTGGGATGTGGCTCAAATGGAATTATAAGCTATTATATAATAAAGGAGGTTATTCAAGATTGGATGACGCATTGCAAAGGTTTGATTATTGAAGGTGACAATCTTAATTTCATAAGCTTCATTTAAGTATCCATGAAGAATTGGCAAGTGGATAATTGGCTGCACAAAGAGCTTTCATTTATTCATTCATTTAATAAGGTTATTTTTAACCATGTCCATAGAAATTGTAATAAAGTAGTAGATTTGTATGCTACTTTAGCTTTAGATCATAGCTTTATTTTTGATAGCTTTTCATTTGGTAGGATTCGACCCTCTTTGGTCCGTTTGTTAAAAGAGGAGTGTGATCCTTTTATGGCTTGTAACTAGTTTCCTTTGTCTTTCTTAATGCCAATTTCATCTTTCAAAAAAAAAAGTTAAGGTTTCATGTGAATTTAAATGGCCATGAATAAATTTGTGCATGTGTATAACAACACCATGAATCACCTTCAAAAAATTGAGCATTGTTTGAGTTGTTAATGCAAAGTAATTTAATAAATATAGTTTATAGCATTTTTAAATTAATTCTACTCTATTGAGAATTAAATCTTAATTCTATAGAACATTTGTAGATCTCTTTTAGCTAAATCCATAAAGATCTTAATCATAAAAATGGTGAAGTGTGTGTGAAGAGATTAATTTTCTAAAATTTTAGCAAATTTTATGTTTAAATCTATGGATTTTTGGTTTACATAATTAGATGGATGACTTTTCATGTGCTTTAACATATGTCACCATCAAATTGAAAACTTAAATAATGATAACACCATCATACAGTGTGGTGATGTGTGTTGGACTAGGTTGCCTAAGAGTGTGTGATAGGAAGTATGAAATATGCTTAAGTTTTTTTTATATAAAAGCCCACTAAACAATGCAAGTGTATATGTTGATCAACTAATAAAAGTGATATGATAGAGTGTAAATCCCAAGAGGAACTATTTGTTATAATGCAAATGTTCTAGTACTGTCAACTCTAACTATAATATTTATCCTAACAATAAAAAAAAAATCTTATTTTGGATTTTATCTCTAATGAAATTTGCAAGAGAGAAGATAAGATGCATGTTTATAAAATGATTTTGACTATTTATCATCAAGTTTCAATTCTTTCCTAAATAGAATCTTATAAATATCATATGGATAAAAGAGAAAGTACAAGAGCCAAAGTAAAAATAAATATCACATGAATTGTAAAAGTTCACTCTCCACACTCCTTCCTTACTCCAAAAGTTTGCTTGCTCATAATAAGATGGGCTAATGATCTCCAAATGATGTACTTTCTCTCTCTTAGCCTCCCTTAGACTTTATTCAAAGGTGGAACTTAACTTAAGCTCTCAGGACTCACTGACATTGAAATGATTAAACACCTCTGGAAAGATAGAACCCATAAAATAAAAGATTGAAAAAATATTTATGTTAGTTATATAAATAGTCTCATGCACTCCAGTGCTTGACATTGTTAAACCATGGTGTTATACAATAAATTAGAACCTTGGTATTGTTAAGTGGGCATTGTTGTGTGGCTAGATTGATGATAAGTATAAATTATATAATGTTTATTTGGTTTAAATTTTAGTGAAAATATATTATTTTAGTTATTGTTTTATAGGAAAAACTCAAAAATGGAGAAAAATATAAAGGAACAGGAAACACCATGGCATTAGAGGAAGCACTGCGTTCGTGCTCCATTCAACACGGTCAAATTATCACTTTTGAACATTATAGCACCATACACTCTATTTGTGAGTGTTCCAGTGGCATCACAGTCAATGCCGTAGCATTTGAGGTGCTTCTATTTGGAAAATCATCTTGGTGGTGTAGGGTTCTCAAAAAAATGAATGCTATAGTGCCACACATTTCAACTCCTTAGTGCCATTTTATCCATTCTGGCGCCGCAGTGCTCTAATTTCCATAGCATTATGGTGATGCAGTAATAAATTCCAAGAGATATATCACTAAAGTGATAAGAAGTATCTATACACTTGATAATCGTTCCATTTCATCAAGCATAATGGCGAAGTAAACATTTCAGCACTGAGGTGCTAGTTTACTTTCAAGCGCCGCAGCGCCAGACACCTTTCTTTATTTTCCCATAAATTGATGTTCTATTCTGTTTGTGAGGGAGTTCAACAACTTGTATAAAACTTTGTACATTTTAGTGTGCTTCTCTTGAAACCTATTAGAATAAAATCTAAGGCAGGCTAGGGCAGTAACAAATACAATCTACTGCAATGTTTAGCTTGTGTTTGTTGAAGCAACTCTATAAGTGAAGGAAGGAGTTTAGAGGAGATACTTTGATCTGACCTGGTGATAAAATTACACTAATTCTCTTATATTTTGATTCTTCCACAAATATAATGAAAATGAGTTTACTTATTATTTATTCTATGTCTGACTAGATCTATTTTTGATTCATAATGTAAAGAGCATATTAAGTACTAATGAAGACCCTTAACTTTGAAGATTTAATAATGTTATCAATTATTACCAATTCATCATTCAATGCAAATAGTTTCCATATGTGTAGTTAAAATCTAGTGTAATGTATTGTCTCGACGGAGGAATGCAAGAATAATATGGAATATTGAGATAGAATATTGGCATTGCTAAACATAGGATTTTTTAATATTCTAGGTTCTAAAGAAGATATTATAACTGTAAAAGGTTAGTAGAATTTTTTTTTTACATCTACAAGCTCACAATGATCTAGAGATGGACATGCTCATAAGTACATCCACAATTAAGAGTTTCATTAGGAAAAATAAGATATTTTACATTCATCACCATAAAACATTTTATTAAGCATTGTATCAACAATTCTACTTTTTTTATACAGTGATAGGAACTCCAAAAATAACATTTTTATTTCAGTAGGATAATTTATGCATTTAGAGTAATTAGTACTAGTTTTTATTGTAAGTAGAACTGTTTAACTAGTGTTTAACACTCCTCAAGCATTTGACACTTTACTTTATTATTTTATTTGGCATGTATACTTACATACATTTAAGTGCGCTTATGTTATTGATATATCAAATAAAACCTAAGCATTACTTAGCTTTGACTGAATAAGCATTTATTGGACAGTCTGTAATAATGCCTTGCTTGTCTACACGCATAAGTCCACCACATCAATTAACCCGTCATGGCTATTAGTTGAACTAGTGTTTCTTTTGGCTGCATCAACACTACTCATCATTTTGGTAATTATTCCATCATGATGCTAAAAATGTTGAGCACTATGACACTAGAATTTGTAGTCGCCCGTTATGATCTTATGCAGTTTGACACTCTGGTAATTAAATTATCGAGGCTATGGCATTGCGATATTGATTTTGTATTGTATAATTCAATTAATAATGTAGTTCCAATTAAAATTAGATAAATGAACCTTTTGTTTTTTTTTTTTTTTGTTAAAACCCATAAAGGAGCCTACACATTAATAAAAAAGGGTGATTATAAGGTCCTTAAGGTGACCTTCTGCTCACTAATACTATTACGAGCTACAAAACAAATCATAAGAAAAACTAAGAGCCAAAAAATCCCACTAAATCAAAATATAAAATGACCTAGTAACATTCTAGTGCTACTAGAAGCCATCACCAAAAAAAGAAAGACACTGAAGAGAACATTAGGCACAATCTTCCTGCAAAAAATGATGACCACAGCTAGAAGCAAACCCACTTAAATAAGAAAAAGGCTGTAGAATAAAAAACTATTGCATAAAATATTATAGAAATATAAAGGAGAAGTATCTAAATTAAAGGCAAAATAGAAGGAAGAATTAGCATTAAAATAAGATATCTGAGCCAGACACCACCTATGCTTGAGCAAAACCTGAACCCACATATTATCAAGGCAGATATTTTAAATTTGATAGCATTGTTCTGGGATATAATTAATAAAGTACACTAGGGGCAGAAGTAGCAAAGGTAAGTCATCGGACATAACATGGTAGGAATTGATGCAGAACAAGGAGAAATGGAATAATGAATAAACATGGAACCAATCCATGAAATTGTGAACATCAGTTAACTATCTAATCCCAAGACTCCACACATACATCTAAGCAAAGATATCCCCACAAACCAAATTAGCTTCAAGATAAATGCTCCAAATAATAAAGGAGATGACAAACCAAAATAGAGTAATAAATAATCGAGAGCACGAAATGCTCCAGCCAAACAATGAAGCAGCCAAGCTATAATAATTTATCCAAAAGGACCAATCCCCCCAAAGCCTGCAGATATGACAAGAAATAAACCCAGGATACTACAAAACCTAGGGAAAAAACCCAAAACAAAATAATAGATTAGTAGCACCAAATCCAAAACAAACTATAAGGCCAATTGAATAACTTGAGAAGACACCAGCTTACAATCAACAACAAAATGATTTATATCCTAAAGACATCGATCATAACATAAAGAGCCCCAATCCAAATAAAAAACATGCCTTGGATAAGATATATCAAAATAACGAAACTCATGTTGATCAAACTCAAAGCACCTCCAGTAAAAAAAAGGCATGCAAACTAATAAAATGGAGATAATCAACCGAACAACATCATAACCATGCCAAATGAGTAGGGCAGCAAATAGGTGGCAATGACAAGAATAAACATAATTACACCAATTTTCCAGCCCCATATAGAAGAATGAATTAGCTCAGAAAAGAAGTAGTAGGATAATCATTACAATTGAAGAACACCTACTACTCAAATCTGATCCATCTCTAATACAAAAAACACCCACTGGCTAAGGGAATAAAACCAAAAGCCACATAGCCAACCAAAAGCTCGTTAAAAAAGGATGGTAGCATAGCACAAAAAACCAAAAAGCTATTAAAATTTAAATCCTCATATTAATTAAGAGAACAGAATAACTTCTTAGAGATCAAATGGGAATAATCCATAAAATTAAAATACCCAAAAATGATACAACAATAATCGGACCCCTCTTGATTAAAACCATTTAAGTCACCCACCCAACCACATAATCCTGTAAGTAGTAGAGGAGGATTAGATGAGCAACAAAGGAGCCAAAAGTTAATATCAATTAGATTGCAATAATAGCCAGACCTTAGGAATTGTTTGATCACCAGGGCCAGTAGGCCAAACACTCCATTAAAAAAAGCACCAATCATAAAAAAGCCAATAGAACAAGCAGGAAAAAGATCATCTACCATATACCAATGCCAAAAAATAACCACCCACATAAATAAAATATCCTAGTATCAAGCAGCAACAAAGTAGCAAAATAAAAAATGCTAAAGAAAGCAGATCTTAATTAAATTGAATATAAGGCTGACTAGATCGATCCAATCAAACTGACCCTCTCGGTTCTTTAGTTTAAGAAAACTCAAAAAATTTAGTGAAACCATCCAAATTACACCTAATTTTAGCAAGATAATCTGCCACCACATTGCCTTCCCTAAGAATGTGAGAAATATTGAATGTTATGCAAGAAAGCTAAAACTTAATATCTCTTAACATATAAAAATTAGCAGGATTAAAACTAGATTTCCCCTTAATATATTAAACCAAAAGCAAAGCGTCCACTTTTATGTAGACATTAGTAATACCTTTAGAAATACATAATTGATGACCAAGTAGAAGAGTCTCAATCTAAGCTTTAATAGCAATGTTAGCATTACTAGGACCCTCAAAGGAAATATAACATGACCATTATAATCCCTTATAATAAACCACAACCAACAATTAAATTATTCTTTGACCCATCAGTATTATTTTAAAGAAAACATCAAGAGGCTTTCTCCAATTAATAACCTTATCTTTGAAGATAAAATAAGAGGGTTGAATCGCTAAACCCAACTCAGAAGCAACATGCTGAAAGACTTTAAAAGAATCACTGTTTAAAAAATTAGCCACAAATAACTTCAAGATTTTATCCTTAATTTTTAAAATACTGCTAGTGGCACTCAACTTTATCCCCTCATACTTAAAATCATTCCTGCTCCACCAAAGAAACTGACAAATAGGGACTGGAAGAATGTTCCTAATATGGCCTTTATTAGTAATGAACCAATCATTAAGAAGATGAGAAATGGAATTATAACAAGAAGCTAAACATGCTTTCTTGTGGTGGTCTTGGAAAAATTATGCTGGGATGAAGGGACACTATGAATTAAAACTTTGACGGATATGTCTAAAGGTTTTTCCCATAAACTTTGGTTTGCTTTTAGATCTAAGAAAATTTTGTTGTCCAATTTTATGGCCTCTAAGTACTTGCATTGGGAAACATCCTCTTAATTGTTATTTCAAATTAAGGCAATTATTTCAATTGGAAAAGGTTATGCTCTGTTAAATGGGAGGCTAAAGATTTTTTACAATGAAGTATGGGAACTTGCACTATTTTTTTTCTTGAAAGACAAATGTTTGGGTAATTTTTTCATTGATAGCCTTTTAAATACTCATTCGACTTCTGCTTATAAAGTCAAGGATTTTATTATTAATGGTAATTGGAATAATTATTTACTTCCCGATTATGTGCCGAATTTTATTATCAATATCATTCTCAATATTCCCATTGATTTGGATACTAAGGATATCATTTGATATCTTAATCTTTCTAAAGCTTGTGAATTTGCTACAAAAGTGGTTTGGAATTCTATTAGGTAGGTGTATCCTAATGGTTTGATTTACTATGCTATTTGGCATGCCCGTATTTTCTCTATAACCTCTTGTATAGGGTTTCATCAATTCATAAGTAACTACATGATATAGTGAGTCCAATCGATAATAATTTTTGAAAATTATCGCAGAGGATCATGTGACTAATATATTCATTGTAATGGCTGGATAGCCATTGATTTGAAGTTATCCTCTCATTTGACCAAATTAGGCTCTAGGTGGCATTAGATTTGAAATTATCTATGTATAGAGGGTAATTGAAAGGGCTTTTATTTCCTTCATACTCAATTGGATCTAAAGAACACTTCTTCTTAAGAGCTTAATAGCTATGAAGTAATTGATGTATAGATGGATATATGGCTCGAGAAGCTTGTCAAGGTTGATTTGAATTTTACTAGGTAGGGATTTGGTTATTAATGGAAGTAGGGGTTTGAATCGATGGTACTTAATAAAAAGGTTGAAAACAATGAGCATAATCATTATTCTCCAAAATTTAGAGTATTTATTAGTTATTTCAAACTATATCTAACTTAAATTAAGGCTTGGTGAAGTTATGCCAGGTATCCAATTAAATTAGGGAAAGGCGAATGGGATGCCAATAAGTGTTCTGGAAGGGTGGAGCCCATTACATTTATTGTAGAATTTTTTATGGGTGAACCAATGTTTTTTTTTTTTGCTATTGCCTCTTAGAATTTTGGCCACCTTATGAAGCCACATGGTTTATGGTGAGTTGGGCACATGTCTAGGTCCTATAATAAAGAAATTCATGGGCTAATTTTTGATTAATTACTTCTAAATTAGAGAAGGGGTTAAGGGTGATTTACTTATAGAATTGGGTTAGCCAAATAGATATCCGGGTTAGCCTAAAGGGATAACCCATGTTAGTCCATAGGCTAGGCATGCTTATGTAGATGCTTAGGGTCTCTAAGCACCTAATAGAGGCAATGATTGGGTTTAATTTTACATGGGATTTGTCTTGAATCACAGGAAGGTGTTTAGGTTTACTTGGGTTAGCAAAAATGGCTATGCTAAGTGGGCTTATGGGCTAGGCTGGCTTAGTCTGAACCTTAAGAAAGAAATGCACTTGTTTGAGGGTTTGAAGGTTTTGAATTCACCTAGGTTATTTTTATTAATAAAGGAAACCAATATATATTATTTGGTCAATCTAGGTTGAGCAAACCGAAGGATTGAGTCCAATGTGTTTTAAATGACCAATAGATTTTATTGGAAGTGGTTTTGGGTGAAGCCAAGGCCTACATCCAATTAATTATAGGAATGAGCTCTTTATGTAAATTTGGTTGAGGGTCTTTGTTAGCCATGGTCAATCATTTCTAAGAATGGGTCCATTTGGGTATAACCAGGTATGAATTGATGTCTGGAATGTCTAGGAGGCTTTGGCATGATTTAATTTAACATATAACTTGGGTTGAGGGTTTATGTTAAATGGGTCATTTTTGGCCAATGTGACCAGTCATAGTCAAACAAGTTCAGTCAAGGGTCCATTAAAGTCTAGGCATGATCAAGAATTAGGATGTCTAGAAGATAAACCTAGGGCTTGAATTTAAGTTTAGAATATGCTTCATCCAAATGAAAGGGTTTAGGGTTTAAGGTCCCATTTGGTCAATCTTGTTATACCTAGGTCAAAAATGATCATCTATGGACCCGTATGGATCCAAATCATTATCATGAAAATTATGAACATGTTTAAAACTTTTCCAATATTCACTAGGCAGTTTTAATGAGGAATCCATATTGAGTGGCATGGATTTTAAATATTTAAAGGTTTTGGATGTATGGTGGATACTTTAATTTTGAAGGAAGTTTAAACATTGAATGGAATTTTAATGATTTAATTGAATTGAATGATTGAATGGAGTTTGATGATTGAAAACCATGCTTGAAAGTTATTGAAGGATTAAAATCATACAAAAATTAGGTCAATAATAATCTTGGCCAATGCATTTAAATCAACAAGAACACATAATAATCTTAAATTATTCATAGTTAAAGATATATAATGTTGATGATTACTATTCATCTATCACTAAGAATAAAACTTCATTATAGAACATCAATTCAGAGGTATTTTCAATGTAATAGGCCTCCTTAGGCTAAGCCATGAAATATATGAATCAAGAAATGCTATGACAAAAACTTCCATGATTTTTCCATTAAAAATTTGGATAAATAAATGTGCCACTGATTAACTTTATGTTTCCTTAATCAAATTCTCATTGCTAACATTACTATCTTATGAGATAGACTAATGCTTTACCATTGACTTGAAAAGAGAAACAAATTTTATTCTCATAATCAAACTCAATGTAGGGAATAATAAATTCATCTTCAAGGATTAAAGAAACATTCACCTCTTATTTTGAAAATGAAATTAACCAAGGATATATGCTTTAGTCTACAACCAAAAGAATTTTTCCCCTACTCTAGTGAACTAAACAAGGTTTATTTTTGACTAGGTTCTTGGGCACCTATAGAGGCAAGCCTTTATAGTTAATTATATCTTTAAAGAGAAAATGTTTGATTAAAGTACAAATTAGGCATATTTTACATTTAAATTTTTTAAAAAATTATTAAAAAATTTAAAGGCTTCAACTAGTCATATCTAAAAGATTTAAAAATTTATATATTTTTTTTCAAGATCTAGAAAATACTTCCAAAAGAAAATACATTTGGGCTTATGCTCATTTGGATTGCACTGAAGCTAACCACCATAGTTCATAATTTTTAAACCATGATTTTTAGGTCTAATACACGCATGGAAGAAATTTATTTCTAGTAGTAGAATCAAGGATTCTGGTTAAGATCTTAAATTAGAGTTTAAAAATTTGAGTTAGGTCAGAAGCACCTAACTAATGCAGTTTTGACAAAAAGACACCAAAACTCTAAATTTCTAAAATTTTCTAAGTCTAGATTTTCTAGGAGAATCTAATAATATAATGACCTTAAATGCATAGGAAAAGTAGAGTAATTATGCAATATAATGGGTCACCACTATCTATTGCCATAGGTTTATGTGCTTTAGTCTGTTATACTATGTAGAAATTTAAAATGCATATATGTTTACATGTCAAGGTAAATGTTTTCACGTATATGGTAACACTATCGTATCATCCTTAAACTAGAATACATAGTCCTTTAAAGTCTGAATCTGAAAATTCGATAGGGATGTTAAGCCCTGATGAACTAGTCCTGAGGCTAACTAAGTGGGGGTGTGAATTGGTTATTTAAAAAATTTGAGAACAACAGGAAAAAATCTTTTCGATGATTTGCAGCGGAAATAAGTAAACACATAAACGAAGAGATCAACCACAGATTTCACCCAAGTAGATAATCACAGAAAACTAAAGTGCAGAAAATAATCAGAAAGAACACACAAAATTTTATAGTGGTTCGGTCAACTTGACCTATATCCACTCCCTGGAGCCTCCCCTCCAGGTATTGCACTAAACCAAAGTGACTCTCCTTCTGCTCCAACAGCATGGTGGAGAAGCCTGTAAAAAAACTCCTTTCCACTGACACGGTGAGGAAGAGAACCTGACCTCCTTTCACTTCCTCCTGAAGAAGGCAGAGAACCTCGGTCTCCTTTCACTTCATCCTGAAGCAGGTAAAGAACCTCGGACTCCTTTCGCTTCCTCCTGAAGCAGGCAGAGAACCTGAACTCATTTCGCTTCCTCCTGAAGCAGGCAAATAACCCGGATATTCTTGTGAATGATCCTCCCACAGAGAACACCGACAGTACGAGAGATGATGAATGGATAAGATCACTCTGATCCTTACTTGGAGCAACCTTTGTGAATCCCTCATAAACTCCCCCTCATAAGATCTTCTCTCTCTCTCCCAAACTCTCTCTCTCTCTAGGGTTTCTCTATAAAGGAAAGTGACAAAAGATTTTTCTTGTTGGAAGAAAAAGGTCTTTTATTGGAGGGCTCAAAATTTTCCCTAAATCTCAACTGGTTGGCCTATTTCGTCCAGGACGATCGATAGATCATCCTGTATGATCAGTTTAAAATCTCCTATTTTAGCCTGGACGATCTGGCTCTTCTGGACGATCAGTGGAAAAAGTTGTTCATATCGTCCCGTACGATTCTGTGATCGTCTGGGATGATTAGTATAAATTCAGGAATTCCATCTAGAAGACCACTCTGGTCATCTAGAGGAACTTGTGCTGGACGACCTAAAAATTACTTGATCGTCTAGGACGATACTGATATCATCCGGTATGATTAGAACAAAAAGTGCCAAAATTGTCCTGAGCACCGCTTTGGACGTACAGCTGAAACACACTAGACGATCATGATCGTCCTGGACGATCTTGTGATCATCCCGGACGATGTGATCGTATCAATTTAATATTAACTATTTTTCTTAATCACCAGACTAATTTAGGCATGATTGTGCTGGATCGCCTAGGGTGATACACGTATCATACAGGATGATCAGATCAAATCTCTAAAAATAAAAACTTGCCTAACTTGATCTGCCAGCTGAAGTCCTGGTGGGCCATGATGTAATATGTGGTCAGAGATAATAAAGGGGTGATGTGAATGCAATCCCCAACCTTTGGGATGACGGAGGAAGGAAGGGCATGTTGAATGGTGCGGGCATCCTTAAGGAGGGAAGTACAAAAGTTATCATGGTAGGGTGCATTTGTATTTCTAAGGAAGTGATTGGCGACTCTCCAATCATAGTCAGGATCAAAAATAAGGGTGTGTATTTTATTGTCAATCACAGAGAGATGAAGGATATTATGAAAGTCCTGGGCTGTGAGTTCTACTGGACGTTGATTAACATAGGAGCGAAGGGTGGAGTAGTCAGCGGAGATGCGAAGATTTGCGAAGAAAACTTGGAGAAGTTCAAGGCTAAATGGGAAGGCGAGGGTGAGGATGAAAGTGAGAGAGGTATGCACAAAAAGATCACAGACAGGGTAGGTAAGGGTATGGGGGTTTATGATTTTGGACTGTGTGATGCCCACTTCAAGATAACGTTCGAAGGCAGCCTGATCGGCTGCATTTGGAAAGCGGGGATAGACATTTCCCTGCCAGGAGATCGCACCCTTTTGCCTAGATCGCTTCCCACCAGCAATTAAAAAATACAAGTGAGGGAGAATGGAAGGAGATGTATGGAGAAAGCTGAAGAAATTGGCTGTTTAAATAGAAATCGGTAGGATTGTCCTGTACGATTGCAGGATCATCCAAGACGATATGAGCATTTATGACAGCCAGGACGATTGGTCAAAAAGCTGGCCGAATTATCCAGGATGATCAGAGATCGTCCAAGATGACTTGAGACCGGCGATCATCCCAAGGAGTCAAGCTGGACGACCGTTGACAAAAAGTATCATCCAGGATAATTAGGTGGATCGTCCAAGATGATATGCAATAAATGTGTCGGACGGGCTGAATTTGAATCGTCCAACTGCTGACACGTAGATTATCCAGGATGATGAGGTGGATCGTCCAGGACGATGAATAATAATTGGTGCATTCTCAGCCATTCGATCAGGATCAGGAAATATGAATCATATCATCCAGGACGATGTAAGGATCATCCAAGATGATCACCAATAATTGGTGTATCTTAGCAGTATGATTAGAGTGGGGATGATTTGAATGGATCATCCAGGATGATATGTGGATCATCTAGTACGAAGAAAATCATCCAGGATGATGTGGGGATCGTCTATGATGATGTGAAGAAAAAGTGAAAAAGTGAAAAAGATGGAGGATGGAGATGAATGATCAGGTATCCAAAAAATAGAAACAGTAAAATAGAAAACAAAACCAAAGTAAATAAAACTTGAAACGAGAACATAAAAAACAATAATTTTTTTTAATTAATCTGCTCCAGTAATTCAGAATTTTCCCTTAATTTTAAATCCAAAAACCAATAAGAAGACGATCGACAGCACTGAAATCCAAAAAAAATTAGAAAATTGACTTTCGTAACTCCACCTCGGACACCTTGTAGATGTAAATTCCTTTGAAAATAAAAATCCAATTCAGAAGAAAAGAAATTAGATTCAAAAAGAGATCCTTTCAAGCCTCATTCCAAAAAATATCTGATATAATAGTATTACAAAGTAAGAAATCAGAAATCATGATTTTCATCTCAAGCTTTTGAAAATATTAAGTGGCGCACAGATTTTTTTAAGACATTTAACGATCTGAAAGGGAAGAAAGCTTGTTTTGGGCTCATTTTGTGCCTCTTTTTCAATTTATTTAACACTTTACGCATCTTTTAATTTTTGATACACTTTGTGTATCTTTTGGTTTGGCGACATTACGCACCTTTTCAACTTTGGGCTCATTTTGTGCCTCTTTTTCAATTTATTTGGCGCAGTGCGCATCTTTTGTATGCTTTCTTCTTTTCATAATTGTTAAAAAGTCTCTGCTGTGTAATTATCTTCCAGACATAGGACACGACAAAACTTACTCTCCACAATAAGGAAGAGTAATTCACAAAATAAAAGCCATGCATCATATGATAAGTGCAATCACTTGGTTCAGAAAATCATAACAATGACTCAAGACTTTAAAAATACTATTCATATGAGGTAGATAACTGTAGGAAGATAAAATATATCTCTATTTCAAAAACTAATTTTTTAATTTTGAAGAAGATTTTTATCCAAAAGAAACAATACACCATTAAAGGAGTTAGAGGAAGAGAAACAATCATCGATGTTTCTTCCGTTTAACAGATCCAGTGGAATCAATCACTGCTTACCAGCTTCCAAATAAAAACAAGGCAAAACTCTCAGTCAAGAATCCAGTTTATCTGCAGTAGTGAGTAGTGATCTGATTTTGAAAGATATAAAACAGTAAATAAAAGAGATGAAACAGTAAATAAAAATAAGTAGGAAATCGCATCAAAATAAATACTCAAATCAAACTGACACCAAGGCTAAAATAGAGATCAGCAGAAAAATAAAAACAACAGAAAATAGAAAATCAAATCAAACAGCTAACTAACAGAAATAGAATGAAAAATAGATAAATCAAAAATCAGTAGTCATCAGAATTAAACAATTATGTTAATCACACCTAATCTCATCCTCAAAATGCTTAATAAGTCAAAGGACAATGGTTTAGTAAATACGTTAGCAAGCTGATTTTTAGTTGCTACATGATGTAGCTCAATGTCCCCTTTTGTAACATGGTTCCTAATGAAGTGATGCCTTATATCTATGTGTTTGGTTCTAGAATATTGGATTGGATTCTTAGAAATGTAGATGACACTAATACTATCACACAAAATAGAAATAGTGCCCACAGATAATCATAAATCTAAGACTTATTGCTTCAACCAAAGAACTTGGGCCACACAACTTCCTAAGGCAATGTACTCAGCTTCAGCATTAGAAAGTGCAACTGAGTTCTATGTTCTACTGGACTAGGAAACTAAAGACTGTCCTATGAATCGACAAGTTCCAGAAGTGCTCTTTCTATCCACCCTACACCCTCCAAAGTCAGAGTCAGAATATCCAATAATCTCAAAAGAGGTGCTGTGCCTAGGGTACCAGATTCCTAGGTTTGGGGTCCCTAAAAGATATCTAAGAATTCTCTTAGGATCAGCGTGAAACCTAGCACAAAGACAATCACTAAACATAATATCAAGTCGGCTAGCAGTCAGGTAAAGTAGTGATCCAATTATTCCTCTATACTTCTTCTGATCAACAGATTTTCCACTAGAATCCTTATCTAACTGAACAGAGGAGCTCGTGATAGTGTTGATTGGCTTGGCTTTGTCCATTTCATATTTCTTCAAAATTTCCTAAGTATATTTAGATTGATTGAGATAGGTTTCATCATCCATTTGCTTATGCTAAACCCCAAAAAGTAGGACAACTCTCCCATCATACTCATCTCAAACTCCTTACTCATTATTTTAGAAAACTTATCACATAAATATTTATCAGAATATCCAAAAATTATATCATAAACATAGATCTGGACAATGAGTAAATCATCCCCTACTCTCCTCAGAAAAAGGGTGGTGTCAACGCTCCCCTTAACAAACTCTCTTTCTAACAGGAATGTCCTAAGCCTCTCATACCAAGCTCTAGGTGGTTATTTCAATCCATATAAGGCCTTTTTTAATTTGAAAACATGATTTGGATATTGGTAACTCTCAAAACCTAGGGGTTGTTTTACAGAAATATCCTCTTTTATTACCCCATTTAAAAAGGCACTCTTGACATCCATTTGAAGCAGCTTAAATCCCTTATAACAGGCAAAGGCTAGTAGCACCTTAATGGCTTCCAATCTAGCTACAGGGGAAAATGTCTCCTCAAAATCAATCCCTTCAATCTGATTATAAAACTTAGCCACCAATCTTTCCTTATTCCTAACCACCACACCAGATTCATTCATCTTATTCTTAAAGGCCCACTTGGTTCCCACTATACTTTGATTTCTAGGTCTTTCTACTAGCTCCTAAACATCATTTCTTACAAATTGATTCAATTTCTCTTGCATAAGTAAGATCTAAAACTCATCAGAAAGGGCTTGATTGATGTTGGTGGGTTTAGTCATTGAGATAAATATAGAGTGGTTTACTTCCTTCCTAAGTCCATGCCTAGTCCTAACACCTTCAAAAGGGTCTCCTAAGATAAGTTCTTTAGGATGACTCAAAGAATATCTCCAATCTCTAGGAAAAGTGGTTTGAGGTTCTACCCTTTACTCCAGATTTGCATTTTCAACCCCTTGGGTAATCTCCCCTACCTCTTCTTCTTCCTCAACTCTAGTCACCTTAGGATCAGATTCATTAAACACCACATGAGTTGTCTCTTCCACCACCAAAGTCCTCTTATTAAACACCCTAAAGGATTTTCCCACACTAGAATAACCTAAGAATACTCCTTCATCATATTTGGGGTCAAACTTTCCTAAGGATGATTTTTTGATGTTCAGAATGAAAACCTTACAGCCAAAGACATGGAGGTGGGACAGGTTTGGAGTTCTACCCTTAATGATCTCATAAGGTGTCTTGTTCAGATTAAATCTAACATTCACCCTATTCAGCACATAACAGGCAGTGTTCACCGCTTCAGCCCAAAAGTATTTTGGAAGAGAATACTCGATAAGCATGGCTCTAGTGGCTTCCACTAAGGTCATGTTCTTCCTTTCAGCTATCTTGTTCTGCTGAGGGGTCCTAGGAGCTGAAAAATTATGATTAATCCCTTGTTCCTCACAAAAACCTCCAAACTTCACATTTTTAAACTCTCCATCATGATTATTATGTATAATCAAGATCTCACAACCTAACTTTCTTTGAATCCAAGTGGAGAAGGACTTAAATTCATGAAATGACTCAGATTTATGTGATAGGAATTTAATCCAAGTGAACCTCGAGTAATCATCAATAATCACAAAACCATAGACTTTCCCCCCTAAGCTGGCAGTGCTAATGGGTCCAAAAAGATCCATGTGAAGGACTTCGAAAGGTCTAGAGGTGCTAATATCTTTAACAGAGTGAAAGGAGGACTGGACCTGCTTCCCTAATTGACAGGCATCACACAGGTGGTCCTTAGTGAACTTAAGCTTGGGGATACCTCTAACTAAGTCCTTTTGGGTGACTCTCCTAAGGGTTTTCATATTGGCATGACACAATCTCCTATGCCACAACTAAGACTCATCAGCAGCAGTTTTTAAGAAAATTGAATTATCAACTGTAATGCAACTTACATCCAGCTTGTAGACATTATTGATCATTTGTCCGTGCAAAACAATTTTGTCATTTAAGCTTAAAATGCAGCAAGTGGGTAGGAATTTGATGTTGTATCCTTTGTCACAGAGTTGACTGATGCTCAGCAAGTTGTGTTTCAGTCCATCTACAAGCAAAACATTATTAATCATAAAATTCTTTGAATCACTAATTATACCTGAGCCTACCACCCTCCAGGTGGTGTTATCTCCAAGTGTAACCTTACCTCCAGCCCTGGCCTCCAGCAAAATGAACTGATTTGCATCTCCAGTCATGTGTCTTGAACATCCGCTATCCAGGTACCACATGCTCTGATGAGGTCTTGTGCGAGAGCACACCTACAAAATCATCGAACATTAGATTTAAGAACCCAAACAGGTTTGGGTTCCTTCTTATGAAAAGAAGAATGCAATGTATGTGTGCTATACTGTGAAATAGGCAATTTGGGCCTCCACACCCAATGTGTACTATGGTGTACTGTGTAGCTGTGGGAGATGTGTCATAACATGCCACAGGAAAAATATTTAACACCAGGAAACGGGTTAACTAATCTACGTGGGTGATAGTGCCTCTTCCTAGGTTTGAATGAAACATGCTTTGACAATTTTGAAATAGATTCTTCAAAAGGTGGAGGTGCATACAACTGTACAAAAGTAGGAGGTGTTTCATTTCTCTCAAAAGTACTAATTTGTACTCTTAAAAATTCATTCTCCTTATTAAGACTTGAAATTTCAAATTTTAATGCGCCATTGCTACTCTCCACTTCACATGCCAGATTGTCTAATTCTTTGAAAGCTTTCTCTGAATCAACATGCTAGGTTTTTAGTAAATCATGTTCAGCAATTAAATTAGAATGCTTTTTGTTCAGCTCATCAAATTCATCAAGTAAAGACATGTGATTACCGTCAAGAGTGGAATGATCTTTAACTACAACATGATGCTCTTTTTGTAAGGTTAAGAAATCTAATTTCAGACTAGCATGTAATTTCTTAAGTTTCCTATAAGATGTGTGAATTCTTTCTGATACTTTAAATAATTAATCGTAAGTAAGCTCACATACCTCTTCCTGGTCAGACTTACTAGGATGATCATCAGCCATCAGACACAAGTTGGTTTCCTCCTCTTCAGCTTCAGTCTTAGAGGAGTCGGATGCAGAATCAGCCCAGAATGCCTTTTAAATCCTCTTCTTGTCCTTTCTGAATTTGGGTTTCTCCTCACCCTTCTCCTTGCTTGGGTGAGCTTTAAGTGTAGCACAATCAACCTTAACATGTCCAGGCTTCTTGCACTAAAAATAAACAGTATCAGATGAACCTTTAAAATTTTTGCTGGACTTACCCTTATTCCACTTCTGAAAGTTCTAGTGTTTCTTCCTTAGAAAGCTTTTGAATTGCCTAGTAATTAAGCCAACATCATCGCTATTAGACCCGAAAGAACTAGTATCACTCTCGTTGGCCTTCAGTGCCACTATTTTCTCCTTCTTCTTTTCACCTGTATCAAGTTGTCTTTGGTTCACCCCTTACTCGTAAGCAATGAGTGATCCAAGTAGGCTATCAATAGAGTAAGTATTTAAATCTTTAGATTCAGTGATTGCAGTAATCTTAGTATCATACGAAGGAGGCAAACATCTAAGAATTTTGTTCACTCTTTCATAGTTTGTAAGTTCTCTTCGAAAGGCATGCAAAGAAGTGACAATTTGAGTGAACCTTGTGTACATTTCAGAAATGGATTCAGTATGTTTCATGTGAAAAAGTTTGTAGTCATGAAGTAATATGTTTAACCTAGACTATTTGACTTCAGTTGTACCTTCATAAGTGATGCACAATCTATCCCAAATTTCTTTGCCAGTTGTACAAGTAGAAACACGCATGTAGTCTTCAAATTTTAAGGCACAGAAAAAATAATTCAAATATTTGGCATTTAGTTGGGCTAAGTCACGATCATCAAAAGTCCAATCAGTGAAAGGCATTTCAGTTTTAACATTGTTAATCATTCTAAAACGTGGCTCATAGCCATCCTTAACAAGCATCCATATGCGATAATCTATAGATTGAAGAAAAGTGGACATGGGAGTTTTCCAAAAATCGAAAGGTATGTTATCAAATAATGGCGGTCATGTAATTGAATAACCTTCAGCAGTATTATGATTACCAAAGTTAGCCATGGATCAAATTTAAAAGTTTTTTCAAAACTAGATTTTATGAATCCCGCTCTGATACCACTTGAAAGTTTGATGGGGATGTTAAGCCCTGATGAACTAGTCCCGAGGCTAACCAAGAGAGGGGGTGAATTGGTTATTTAAAAAATTTAAGAATAACAGGAAAAATCTTTTTGATGATTTGCAGCAGAAATAAGTAAACACATAAATGAAAAGATCAACCACATATTTCACCCAAACAGATAATCACAGAAAACTAAAGTGCAAAAAATAATCAGAAAGAACACACCAGATTTTATAGTGGTTCGGTCAACTTGACCTACGTCCACTCCCCGGAGCCTCCCCTCTGGGTATTATACTAAACCAAAGTGATTCTCCTTCTGCTCCCATAGTAAGGCGGAGAAGCCTGTACAAAAACTCCTTTCCACCGACACGGTGAGGCAGAGAACCTAACCTCCTTTCGCTTCCTCCTGAAGCAGGCAGAGAACCTCAGACTCCTTTCGCTTCCTCCTGAAGTAGGTAGAGAACCTCATACTCCTTTTGCTTCCTCTTGACGTAGGTAGAGAACCTTAACTCATTTCGCTTCCTCCTGAAGCGGGTAGAGAACCCACATCTTCTTGCAAATGATCCTTCCACAGAGAACACCGACAATATGAGAGACGACGAACGGAGAAGACGACTCTGATCCTTGCTTGGAGCAACCTTTATGAATCCCTCACAAACTCCCCCTCACAAGATCCTCTCTCTCTCTCCCATACTCTCTCTCTCTAGGGTTTCTCTGTAAAGGAATGTGGCAAAATATTTTTCTTATTAGAAGAAAAAGATCTTTTATAGGAGGGCTCAAAATTTACCCTAAATCTCAAATGGTCAGCATATATCATCCAGGACGATCGATAGATCATCCTATACAATTAGTTCAAAATCTCATGTTTCAGCCTGGACAATCTGGCTCTTCTGGACGATCAGTGGAAAAAGTTTTTCATATCGTCCCGTACGATTCTGCGATCGTCCGGGATGATTAGTGTAAATTTAGGAATTTCATCCTGAAGATCGCTCTGGTCGTCCAGAGGAACTTGTGCTGGATGACCTAAAAATTACTTGATCGTCTAGGATGATACTGATATCGTCCTGTACGATTAGAACAAAAAGTGCCAAAATCATCCTGAGCACCACTCTGGACTTACAGCTGAAACATAGTTGACGATCATGATCATCTTGGATGATCTTGCGATCATCCCGGATGATGTGATCGTATCAATTCAATATTAACTGCTTTCCGTAATCACCAGACTAATTTAGGCATGATTGTACTGGATCGTCTAGGATGATTAGATCAAATCTCTAAAAATAAAAACTTGCCTAACTTAATCTGGCGACTGAGAATTTTTAATTTGAGCATATCGTCCCATATGATGTGTGGATCATCCAGGATGATCGGCTAAATCAGACAGCCTTAACTTGGTCGACCTAATTAGGGTTTTTATTTTTACTTGATCGTCCAGGACGATGTGAATATCGTCCAGGACAATCTGAACAAAAATTAAACAAAAACTCTAATTCACTCAAGCTCTCCCCCTGAGTGTGTGTGTGCAAGGTTACTTAGCTAGGGGATCAGTTACATTACAATTGACTCAAAAAAAAGAAAACAGTACATTTAGACACACTTGAACCCGATCTTGAGTTGGCTTGAATTGCTTCTCATCTTTTTTACCTGAAATGGATTAGCCAAGCAAAATAGAATACAAACATGTTTGTCATCATCAAAACTATACTATTTGAAACTAGATTTGCAACAGAAACATATAGTATAAAGGAAACCTGTGAAAGGCTGCCCTCTATTATAAATTTATAACCCATATGAATGTTATGTATGTAGCATGAAGTAGTAATAAATATTAGTGCATAAATAAAAATTTTATTAATTTTATTTAATGTGAAATATAAACTAGGGTCTGCTGAAAAATAAGGAGGCCAAGCTCCAACACAATAGGCTTGGATTTCTACTCTTATGAAGGTAGGTTTAAATGATTTTCAAATTATCTTTTGAATACATGTCTCCTATAGGATTCTAAAAGATAAAGATTCTTAAAAGATGAGAAAGAATTTCCTTTTTGAGTCCTATGGCTATAAGAAAAAACCTTTAATCTTTTACAACTCTTTGAACAACTCAATCTAGATACATTCTAGACACATTATATTCGATATTCGACTTTATATTTGCATTGAAAGCCTAAGTATATTCTAAAGATTTTATATTGAAAGAAGAAAGTATAAGTAGGAAATAAAAGTCTAGTGCATTCTTAATTTTAATGTATTTGTGTCCTCCAATGGGATCAAACCCAATGCATAGATGCCTTCCTAATATAGTTTAAGTACTTAATAAGTAAATTGATGTATTAGATTTAAGTTTGTGTTATTTTGTTTAATTAACTTCAATTTAAGTGAGGTAATTTGAGCATTTTGGCTTGATTTTAATATTTTAAATTTGATTTAATTTTCTCTAAATTTAGTTTACTTTATTTAATTTATTAATGTTTTATTATTTTTTATTTAATCATTTAATTATTTATTTAATTCATTCCTTACAGATGGAACTTGGTTAAGATTTTAATTAATCAAATCAATCTTAAATTTTAACATGATTGATACAATTGGTTTTGAATAACCTATGGATGAATCTCTATAATTTTAGGTTTGATTAGATGAATACTTAATTTTACTAGGATATTTTAATAATTTTTAATTAAGGTTTAATTTTAAATTTATTTAATCTTAATTAAAATTATCTTTTGATTTTAATTTTACTTGATTATAGGTTTAATTTAGAGTTGTCTGAAATTTAATTTTGATTTTTTAAATTTTCTTTAATTATTATGCATTTTAGAAATTTTAGCCCAAAATTTAGGGCTAATTTTAGGGTTTATTATTTAAGTGACCTAATGAACTTCAATTAAGGTGATATTAATTCCTAGGGTTTATTATGTCACTATGTTTGCTATGTTTTAGTTTAATCAATATTAGATGAAAGGAGAATTTTGTAAAAATTTTCTAAGTTCACTAGATCATATCGTAAGTTATTTTCCCGTGGTGTGTCTAGTATTCAAATAGGTTTGCAATTAGTTATGTCTAACCCTTACATGATTGTAAACATAACACACAAAGTTGGTATCCTAATGCTCTAGGGATTGTCCACAATGAATTTCCATATATTTAAGTGCAAAAATGACCCATGTATTTAAAAAATTCAACTCAGGATTACTGAGACTTAAAACAGAGCTAAGAAAATTATGGAATTGAGGGTATATCCCATAGTTTAACAGCCAAATTACAAGTCAAATAGAAATGTATTTAGATAGTAATTAAGAAAAATA
This sequence comes from Dendrobium chrysotoxum, assembly GCA_019925795.1. Lineage (NCBI taxonomy): Eukaryota > Viridiplantae > Streptophyta > Magnoliopsida > Asparagales > Orchidaceae > Dendrobium > Dendrobium chrysotoxum. Next base: position 45,063,886 of record CM034315.1, read on the forward strand.
ATTGGGAACTCAAACCTAAATTATTCATTAAATATTTATCAAATTTACTTAATTTTTTTTAAATAAAGAGCACTCTTTCATAAATCCGTATAGCCCTTTTATGCAAACTTTGGCTCTAAAATAGATTTATGGTGAAGATTTGAAGTTTCTAACCTTTTAATTCAATTTAAATCCATTTTATTCATTGACAGGAAATTATTTATGTGGCAAAAGTGATGATGCAATCATTGGTACGGCACTGATGATGGCACAATCATTAGCATGTTTGGTAGTACATGTCACGTGTTAATTGGCAAGCCAAAATGGTGGCGATCTAACCTAATCATGATAGCTTCAAATCCTTGCAGTTTATCATGTGTGGTTTGCAATTGATGGCTCAGATCTGGTCGGATGAATCACCATCTGTCCCCCTGCTTGAAATAGGCATATTGGATGATCCGTTTGATGAAATCTGGACATCTGCACAAAATGGATGGTTTAGCTATCACCTTCTTTTGCAGTATATATTATATGAAGGAATTTTTATTTCTGTTGTATGGATTGTATATTGAACCAAACATCATGAAATTTCAAGGACTATTTCTAATCATATAAACTTCCATTGTATGAAGTTACAGAGCTTCATATACCATATTTTGAAAGTTATTTAAAACCCTAGTTAACAAATTCCCAATAAAACCCAGCAACATCATACATGAATCCAGCCCACATAGAGCAAAACTGATACCAAGCATCTTGGGAATAGATGAGTGACATATGGGAGAAATGCTGGCACCAAGGCTGAACCAAAACAACCAAGATATGCAGCAAATATGGGAGACCCTCCAACACATAAAGTAAAATGCAACACCTAAAACAAAATAGAAATGAAACCCAAGCTCCAGCCCAAAATAACCACTAAAATCTAACATAGGGAAGACCAATTTTGTCTAATCTTAGAAGCCCTTTTAAAGGAGCAGGAAAGTTAGGCGCAGAAAAATTAGTAAAATAGTCCAAGTATTATGGCACAAGCATTCCCCTCCCTATACATATGAGAGAGGGAGTAATAACAAAAATCAACAATTTCTTAAAATCCCTAACAAGATAAAAAAAGAGCCGGGTTGCACATTGTATCATCAATATTGTTTAAACAATGAATACTGTAAGTAGAATCAACTTCAATCCAATTATTAGAAATGCCAAGAGAAATGCATAATCTAAGCCCATGAAGAATAGAGAAAGCTCAGCAAAATTCACAGAAAAATTATGTAAGGAGCCCACAAAAGCCATAATAATATTCCCATAACCATCCCTAATAATCCCACCACAACTTGAGATGGAACCTTTGAAAGCACCATCCATATTCAGCTTATATGTATTATTAGGAGGTTTAATCCAGTAAATAATCCTAGGATTTATAGAGGGGTAAACACCCTCCAAAGTGATACCCAATTCAGAAACCACAAAGACATAATTCTTAGAATTCTTGATAGAGAGCAGATTAATAGAAAAAAGCTGCAGGACCTAGTCTTTCACACTCTTAATAATCATATGGTGGTTCATACCAGTACCATTAAAAAGTGAATTATTTCTATCCAGCCATAAATATCACAAAATGAGAGAGGGAATAACATTTCTAATGTGACCTTTTGACTTAATAAACCAAGAGTTGTGCAATACATTAAAAGACAACTTAGCATTAAAGCAATTTAATCATGTCTTTCTTTCAGGCCCCTTAGCTGTTCCTTAGAACCACTTTGTTGCAGCCTTTTCTGGTCTTAGTTGGTAGGGTTTCTACATTTGTGTTCTTCGTTTCCTATTGGGTGTGGCTATTATTGTATGTTTCCTTTACCTGGGCATGGTTCCTTTCTATTCAGTGGGGGCTGGGTTTAGTCTGGAGTGGCATTTGGATTGTGATTTTGCTGTCATTTATTTTGCTAATTTTCTTTGTTGGGTTGGCCAATTTTCTTGTTACCTTGATTGGTTGTGGACTCATTGTTGGTTTGGTTGGTTTGTTTGGAATTGGTATTTCATGATCTATTTGGGGTTTTGTTTTGCTGCTTTTTTCTGGAAGCTATGTCTATCTATCTTAAGTTGGATGTGAACTAGTTATATAACTCAATTATCTTGGATTCCTTTCTCTATGTCTTTGTGGAGTAGGGCTTATGTCTCTTTTTGATGGGATTGCCATCGGGTTTCATGGTTGTTTATTTGATTGTTGGATGGAGATTGTTCAATTCCTTGTGGATGATGCTGCTAAGTGCTATAATGTTGTTGGTTGGAGCCTCAATGTTTTATCTTTCATTTATACTACTTGTTTTGTGAGTAATTGCTGGGACTATCACCTGACCATATTATGGTTTTATTTGTGCAATTTCCATCTTTGTTATCAACTTTTGTTATAGGATTTCTTTAGTGCAGCTGTTCGAAGTGGTGGCACTTTGGAAGGGTAGGTGGAGTTTGTTGCAATTTTTTGGTTTGTTCCCCATTTTTGGGTGCTCTTTCTTATGCACTGCACATTGTACCTAGGTTATACTGTATTTTTGCGTAGTAGGGAACTTGAGCTCCTTGAATTTTTTTGCTTTCTTTTTATTGCTCTTATGAGCATTACCGAGCTTGAGGTCCCTATATAGACTATGTAATACTTTTCTTTATCAATGCGTAGGACCCTCTGTGGATTTCCCCTAAAAAAAATTACCACTATAAGATGAGCCTCAAAGCTTGGCCTAAGGCTTGTTTTATTCTTTAGCTCTTTGAGAAAAACTTCTATGAAGGAATAACATCAGGAGAATATCTGGATTGAAAATTTAAAACTCTTGAAGGATGAAGCTTTAGGTGACACTTAACTCTCCGATCAAGAAAGATTTCAAGTCCTTGAATGAATAGGGAAGTAAAGAGGGATTCCCCAACTATAAAATGAAAGTAAAAATAACACTTTGGAGGCTTTAGATAGGGAGTATAGCTTTTATGAAGGTTTTGGGTAGTTTTCCCTATTCCAAACCATATAGGCTAATCCAAGGGTTGGAGCGGATCTGTTCTTTTCCTTGGATAATTACCAAGTTACCTTGGTGGTTATATGAACAGGCCTTGGCCAGCCCAGTGAAGGACTATCCAAGGAGGAATGTGATTTTGAGCATTTTATTAAGGGGAACCACTTGGGGTTGGTTTAAGCTAAACCAGGGGTTTTTCTTCTATTTATTTATCTACAGGAAGGTTCTAGAGTATGTTCTAGCAAGACAAATAGGTAATTTAGGGATAAAAGTGTGGGTTTATATAAGTTTTACTAGATTGGACCATTTGAGCTTTTTTAAAGGATTCGACCAATTTGACTTATCAAATTTGGTCATGCCAGCAAGGATAGACTATTGGGAGTATCTAAGGGTTGTTTGGATTGAATGTATGAGATTTGATGCATTGCACTTTGTTTTTTAATTTAAAATTTATTTTGAATATATTTTGGTCTTTTTGAATGAGTTGACCAAGTCAACTTGGTCAAAGGAGGTCTGCCATGGTTGTGACTTATAAAAAGTATGAAGTTGTTTGTATTTGAGAGTTAGATGGATTTTATTTGTTTGAATTTTGATGTTTGACCTAAATTAGTCAAGTTTGACCAATTTTAGGTAGAGTTGATCAAGTCAACAGTTGACAAGGCCAGGTTGACTAGACATGTTCAACGCATGAGGAGCAATGTATAAGAAAATTTGGTTAATATCTGAGTAGAAATGGGGTTCATAATTAGTCAATTATGTGGTTTGATCAATTAGGCTCGGTTGAGATAGCTCAATTAGGAAAAATGGTAGGGAACCAATGTTGGTAAATGTTATGCATGAAGTTCTTAGTGGCAAGGTTTGAATAGTGATAGAATTGAATAAGTTAGTGTACTAGATGGAGCAGTGAATTGAGCACTTTGATTAGAGTTTAGGGTTATGATGTTCTATTGACCTCAGACCAAAATGAGGTCAGTAATAAATGCTTAACTTATAAGGTAGCTTTTTATGGTGAGCTAATATAATATAATTAACCTTGGGATTTCTACAATCATTTGGGTCCTAAGCAAACATAGATTGAGGTGGAAATTATGAGAAACATAATTTACCAATGGATTTTGATTTATATTTTTATAATCAATTCTGCATAGTTAACAACATACGATCTTGAAAGGTAGACATGTGTTTAACTACTAACTTGAGAAGAGAAATAAAAATTATTTTTCTAGTCAAACTTAGCATAGAGAATATACCATTAATCTTAAAGGATAAAATGATGTTCAACTATAATTTTTAAAATGATATTAACTAAGGATAAAACTTTATTTATGTCTACAGATTTTTCCTCTCATTTAGTGAACTAAAGTAGGGTTTACTTTTTTTTCTCATTTTTAAGCTGCCTATTTTGATAGGCCTCAAAAGTTAATTAAATCCTAAGATGAGTCTTGAGAAAACTCTTACTTAAAGTTATGACTAAACTTCCTTTGATTTTTAATAATATGATCAAGGATTTGGAATTTCAACCTACCAACTAGCAATGGTTCAAAGCTTGAACACTTATTTAAGAAAGTCAAAGGATGAAAGGTAGAGAGTTCCTAAAATTCAAGAAAACCTAGAAACACCCTATCCTATTCTATAGTTTTGATTTACAAAGGTTTAAGTAGATAAGTTATTAGAATATTGGACAACCCTCCTTAGGAAATTAATGCAAGAATTATGCATAAATATAATCTAGACTTGCATCTTCCTGGATTTGACAGCCATCTAACCACCTAATCGCTTTTTATAAAACCATGATTTTTTGGTCTATTGTATGCAAGAGAGATAGCTGTTGTTTAAGAAAGAATCAAGGATTTAGATTTATAATCTAAATAAAAAATTAAAGATTTCAAGGGTTTAAATGCACCTAAATAATGCAATTTAAAACCATTTTACCCTAACCTTAATTTTTTTTAAAATGCTACTATTGCATACTAAATGTTTGTCTTTCTAAGAAAAAATAAAAGCAAAATGTCTCTATTCCAATAGGAAAAATAGATTTGGCCTCGTTGCTTAGGATGTTGCTTACTTATTGTTGGCTTGTGTGCTCTAGTTTATATATATAATAGAAATTTAAAATGCATGCCATGTATGTAATTTATAGGTAAAGGAGTTAGAGTATAAAAGTATAAAAAGACCATAGCATTCTAGGAACCTAATGTGTAGGACTAGGCAAAAGTACATGCAATGCCTAAGAACTTTAAACAATCATACAATTTTTAATCACAAGTATTTGCAATCTATGAATGAATGTATATGAAGCAGTGTATAAATAATGTAATGATAGAAAAAAATGGTGAATGTGCCAATATAAAAACTACGGTTTGCTATAAAGTAAAAGTGGCTAAGCTCTATAGATAACAAGCTTGGATTTCTACACCTATATAATGTAACATGTCTTTAAAAATGTAAATTTATTATTTAAAGTCTTCACTATCTTTTAATCTTCTTTCTCCATGTATATACAAGATATATAATTCCAAAAGAAATGAACTCAAATGAAGAAAAATAGTCATTGGACTTTACTCTATATAAGTAATTTATATTTAGACTTTTACATGGGTATGAAAAAGCTGTGGTTCAAGCTCAAAAGGCTTGAATTCAAAAATAATTGGTGGAATAGAAACATTTTCAAAAATATTTTTGATAATATTCTTACCACTAAAGATAAATTTAACACTATCGAGCTCATCTGCAAATTTATCCTTCTGATGATAATTATAAGAGTCTTCAAGAAGCTAAAAACTCCCTTTTTAAACTTCAAGAATAAGAGAAAACTTACTGGAAACAAAAATCTACCTCTAAACACTTAATTGTGGGGGATAACAATACTTTGTATCTTCATGATTTAGTTAAGAAGGATAGAGCCAAAAATTTTATACATAAAATTTGTTTTCATGATAGGACCTCTATTGAGGATGAGGAGGGGCTTGGAATATTATTTGTGATGATTTATTTGTTGTGGTTTTGGATTTTTTTAATGAAAACCCTATTCCTAAACTTTTTTCTAGTACCACTATTGTGCTTATTCCTAGGAAGGTGGCTGTTAATAATTGGGATGATTTTCATGATATTAGCCTTTGCTCATGTTTTAGCAAAGTCCTTTCTAAAATTTTTATGGAATGTCTATCCCCCTTGCTCACTAAAATAATTTCTCAGAACCAAATGGGATTTGTGAGAGGGGGAACTATATCTAACAACATTTTATTAACTCAAGAGCTTACTCATGATCTGGATCTTAAAGTGAGAGGAGGTAACATTATTTTCAAATTAGATATTGCTAAAGCATATGATAACATCAACTAGAATTTTTCTGCATTCCATCTTGCAGTTATTTGGTTTAACTCTTCCTTTATTAATTTGATGAAAAATAGTATTGAAGGCTCTTTTTTGTCTATTATTGTTAATGGCAAAAGCAAGGGTTTCTTTAAAGCTTCTCATGGTATTAGGCAAGGGGATCCTATTTCTCCTACCCTTTTTATCATTACTGTTGAGAATCTTTCTAGAGGTCTTTCTCATCATTTTAAATGTCACATAAACCTTAGGTACAAAAACTTATGTGGTTTTCTTATATCTCATTTAAGCTTTGCTGATGATGTTATTATTTTTGCTAATGGTTCAATGAATATGGTCAAACTTCTTATCAGATTTTTGAACCATTTTGAGAGGATAATGATTTTGATAAAGTGTGTACTCTGTTATTTACCTATTTATATTTTTCAAACTATTCATCCTACTCCTATTATGTGTAACAAAAAAGAAAAAATTGTTCAATAAGTTTTTTGGAAAAGGTAAAAGTGGTCATTCTAAAATTAAATGGACTTCTTGGAGAAATTGTTGTGGGATTTTGGAGGAAGGTGCTTTGGGGTATAAGAATCTGGTGCATTTAGCATTTTCATTTTCTTTTAAATTATGGTTTAACATTTGCACCAAAACTAGCCTTTACTATAAGTTTATGACTGCTAAGTATTATGTTGGAAAACAATCGACTTTTTGCTCTAACAATAAGGGTGATTTGAGAGTTTGGAAAAGATTTTGCAATCTCAAATGGGAGGCTGAACATCATATTAGTTTGGGTATTGGAAGTTCTAATTTAGATTTTTGGCAAGATCATTGGTTGGGAAATTCTTCCATTGACCATATGCTCGATACTTCTTCAACCGCTGCTATCAAAATTAGCTCATTTATTGATATAATTGTTGGGAATATAATAAATTTGCTGAGGTTGTTCCTGAAACTGTCATGAGTAAGATTTTGCAAATTCATTTAAACACTGATGCTGAAGATTTCTTATTATGCAATATGGCTAGTAATGGCATTTTTAGGCTTACGGATGCCCAGACTACTATTAGAACTAGGAATACTGTTAATAAAGTTTTCAATATAATTTGGCATAAAAACATTCCTAATACTATTTCTACTTTTTTTTGGTGAATTATACAAAAATGTGTCCCTACTTATGAGAATTTATTAAAAAGATGGTTTGTTTTTCCATCTAAATGCCAATGTTGTTATCATATAAAATATATGCACCATGTGTTTATTTCTGGTCTCATTATTGCTAAAATTTTGATTTATTTTGAGGACATTCTTAAAATTAACTATTTTCATGCCAATATTACAATCAAGGATATCCTCAATTTGTGGTTCACTAATTTAAGAGGCCATATTATCGATCTCATCCCTTCTCTTATTTTTTGGTACCTTTGGATTGCTAGGAATAATTCTCTTTTTGATAATATTACTATAAACCATGAGTATATTATTAGGAACATTAAAGAGAAAGTATGTAAATTATTCGATGTGAATCTTTTGACTACTAAGAATTTTAATGGGTATTTTTTTGTTGTTAAGGATTTCGTATTGCTCTTTAGGAAAATAATAGAACTAATACTCCTAAGCTGATTTATTGGTCTAAAACTCCCCAAAAAAATTTTATGCTTAATATTTTGTTATGCTGTGAAAGATGGCTCTTGGGGTTGTGGAGGTATCACTAGAGATTCTTGTGGTAATTTTGTTATTGCTTATGCTAGTCCTTTATCTAAATGCACTATTGGTTTTGTTGAACTATCTGCTATTTAATATGGTTTGAAATTATGCCTTTCTCTTAGTATTATTAACATCTGGATCAAGGTTGATGCTATGTACATACTCTTTTGTTTAAAAGACAATGATGATAAAGTTTGTAATCCAGAAGTGTTCTACATTCATAGGGATATTAAGCAACTTTTGGTTTTGTTTAATGTTAAGTTTACTCATATTCATAGGGAAGGTAATGCTTGTGCTGATTGGTTAGCTTACCATAGTTGTCATATTGACTTTCTCATTGATATCTCTTACAACTACTTGCCTTCTTTTGTAAAAGGCCTCATTAAATTAGACAAGCTTAGTTTTCCTTATGTTATAACTTAGGTTTTATTTCAGTTGATCTTGGATTGGTTGTGCTTGTTTTTGTGGTCCCTTCTTTTTGGAAACCTTTGATGTCTAGTTGGTGTTTATTATTATTTGTTTCAGTTATGTTTTCTGTATGGATGGTGGGGTTTTTTCTAGCAATGATTAGATTTTGTTGAATTATGGCCATAGTTTCATTTGCTGCTCATCTTGCCCATCTCCTTACTTAAGTAGCAGGTGGGGTTGTCATGTTCTGCATCCTTGTTTGTTTCAGGTTATCCTGAATCTAAGTTGGCAAAGTTATGGGTTTTTTGGCGTTATATGGACTGCACTGATATTAATTAGCTTTCTTTTCCTTAGTAATGGAATTATGTTAAGGTTATTGTTCTAATGTGTGATTATATGGATACTGATTTTTTTGAAATATTGCTGGTGCTATGGTAAATTTGGAATCATGTATTGAATTATCTGCTTGAGTTGGATATGGACTAGATTTGAATGGTTGCATGACTATATGCTTCATGTTTTCTAGGATACTACACACCTAAGTCGGAATGTCTCTCTTATTTGGATTTTGAATTTTTTGTGTATTTTATATATTGTTCTGAAGTGGTTTTGGTGTTTTTGGGTGAATAGGATAGATATGGTCTGTACTAGATTATGGTTTAATTTTATCCTTTACTATTTTTATCTTGGTTTTTTATCTGGTTTGGATGTTTTGGATCATTTCTATTGGTTGAAGAATTACACTTATAATAATGATTATTGTTGGTTATCCATGTTCAATGTTGGTGGTTGGAATATTATTACTGATGGCTTTCATTTCTATTTTATTTATAGTATGATTAAGTTGTCTAGCCAAAGCTTACTGCCACTTCCACCTATGCTAGTCTGATCTCTGTGTTTCTACGTTAGAGTCATTCTGAAGGATAAATATTTTGGTTTTGGTATTGGTCTCTTCAAGTACATGGATAGAAATGTGGGGTTAGCCTGTATTTTTCCTAGCTACTCATATTTGATTCCTGATAATTTGGGTATGTAGTTTTAGATTTCTCATTATCCCTGCAAGATTGGTAGCATGTATTTCATTATGCTGTTAGTGAATAGATGTTTGATTGCTATTTTTGAGAAGATCAAACATCCTTTGTGCTGGCAGGTTCTCTCGAATATCTTTGTTTGCAAGGCTTACATTCAGTTTCCTCTTATTTACTGGTTTCTCGTGAGATACACTGAGTTAAATGATTTTTGTATTGTCTCTTTCAACTGGATGGATTTTTGGGTTGGAGCCTTATGTATTACTACTTCTCGAGTTGGATTTGGTAGCGGATTTAGTGGAAAGGTGGCATGTATCGTATGGTTCGAATTGTTGGATGATGTTAATTGTTTGCGGCTGGTGCTTTCTTATCGCTATGATATTTGGACCAATCGTTATGCTTTTATTTTGGGATTTTGGGTTCTTAAGGCTTTCATGTATTTGTTGATTGGTATTTTGGTTCTTTCATTGATGTGTTCTCTTGGTTCCAGCTCTTTCCTATTCAGTTATATGTCTATTCTGTTTATGCTATCTATGGAAACCATCCATGAGCCTTTCAATATATATATATATATATATATCCATGATCTTTCAATAATTGCAAGGGTAATGTTTGGGTTAATGTTTTAATTAATGACATAGGTTTTTTTTTGTTGAAAGTGCAATAAGCAATTTATTACGACCACAACTTATAACTAGATACCTCCTTTAACAAAGCTAAAAAGAAGGAGGAATATTATTCTTAGAGACATCATCCCAAAAGAAGGAAGAAATAAGAGCATAGTTAGCACATAAATCAGCTAACTTAATACATTCTCTCTTAGAGATAGAAAAAATAAATTTCTTAAAGTTAGAAAGAAAATCTAAATCCTTAGGCTTTAGAAATTCATCAGCAAGAATCGGTCTCCTTATAGAATTTTGAAAGATATTGATGACATTGGGATTATTACCTTCAACCACTAAGCCTATTGCATCAAACATCCATTCTTGAATATAATTTCTCAAAGTAAGAATGGTTAAGAACTGCACCCGAGAGCAATCCCAATGAAGGCAGCCAAAACCAAACGTAGCTAAGAAGCGACCTTTGCAATCTCTGAAAACACCCCCAATGCCATCCATGTAGTTAGATTGCACCGAGGCATCAACATTAACCTTGATCCAACCAAGAGGAGGAGGATGCCAAGAAGATTGAGACAACTTATACAACATATTAGCATCCCAGTTATCCTGAATCAGACAAGTACTAAACAAAGCAACAACCTAGATAATAGAATTTGTAGCAATGATTGAACAGCTATCTTCTGATCCTCCATGGACTACCTTATTCTTGCTTTTCCAGCAAAAGAATACCACCGAACAGAATAAATTTTCAAGGAATGGATTCATATCAGTGAGCTTACTCATTAATTGATAGCAATCATCCAGAGAATCAACAATCGGAATAAGGAAATTCAAGCAAGCACGTTGATCACTTTCTTAAACATAAAGCATTGAACAACCACATATTCTACAGTTTCCATCACCACACATCCTCTCGGACATCCTCCAAACTCACCCAATCTCCTATATAGCAGGAAACCAAAAGTAGGAATAGCATCCCTACACAAATGCCACCAAAATAATTCAATCTGCGGCATTAGCTTTAGCTTCTTCCTCCAGCGCCAATTCTTATCTTCCCTGTCTTCTTCAAACTTCTTTCCATAGGCAATAGCTGCTACAGAATTCCCAGAATATTTACTTGAAAGCTCCAACTGATCTTTACCTATTCCTGACTAAATAGGAACCCCACTAATGGTCTCAACCAGTTGCTAGCCAAAACAAAGTTTAAGCTAATTCATATCCCACCTTCCATCAGAAATAAAAGCTGATATATGAAGGAATTCAGAACTTAAATTAGCTCCAAAGGTAGGCCATTTATTGATGCTCTTATAAAGGATCCAAATGTATTTAAAGGTATTAACTTTCTCACCATTAGAGATTCTCCATCTCATGATAGGATGTAGAAATTCTGCTCCATGCATAATGATCTTCCAAGTTGAAGAAAAGCACCTTTTACTTACAACACTCCATAAATCGTTACCATATTTGCACTGCAATATTCTATTAAGAAGAGAGTAAGGATTTTTAATAAAGTTAAGAGCAAATTTAGCTCTCAATGGACCCATTTTCTCCACCAGCGACTACAAGCCATGGCCTCCAATTTTCTTTGGCTTGCACATGATATCCCATGCAGCATAGTGAACTCCAACACTACCATCCCTCTTATTCCAAAGAAAATTTCTACACATTTTCTCCATTTCATTCAAGACCCCCAATGGAATCAATGAATGATTAGAAAGAAAAATAGGTAGGGAGAGAACTGAAGCACTGATTAGCGTAATTCTACCTGCCAGTGAATGGATTTGAATCCCCAAAGATTCATTCTACCAGCCATTTTTACAATGAGATTGCTAAAATCATATTTAATTAATCTTCTTAATGCAATCTTAACTCCCAGATATTCCATCTCAATCACCACTTCCATATTGTGAATTTTGGCAAGAGATCTACCTTTCCTCCTTTTGATGGATTTAGAAAAAAACATAGCTGACTTAAGCAAGTTAATTTTCTGGCTGGTCCAATTACAATAATTCTTCAAAATCTTGTCAACCTTCTTCAAGCTCTTTTTGTTAGCCTCGGAGAAGATCAGAATGTCGTCTGCATAAATAAGATGAGAAACCATAGGAGCAGCCAGAGTAACCTTAACCCCAACCCATTTCCCTCTTCGAGCAAATTCTTCAGACAATAATTGGGAGCACAAGATAAAGGGGTATGGGGACAATAGGCAACCTTGTCTAAACCCACATTTGGCCTCAATCCACTTGGAATTTTTCCCATTAATCGTAATAAAAAATTTTTGGTCAATAACACATTCCAGAATATGATTCGAAAATCTCTTAGGGAAACTGAACCAATCAAGCACTTGAGTCAATGTGGACCAACTCATACTGTCATAGGCTTGTTCCATGTCAACCTTGATAGCCACCAAACCCTTCTTAGATTTTGAAAATCAAAATTTACTAAACACCACTTGAGCAAGAAAAACTTGATCAGACATGGACCGACCCTTTACAAAGGCATACTGAACTTCAGAAATGTTTTTAGGAAACAAAAAACTCATAATGTTTAATACCATTCTTGCAAAAATTTTGTAAACGACATTACACAAACTTATAGGACGTTATTATAACTATTTCTGTTATTTGACTTTTAATTTGTTTATGTTAATGTTCTAGTCATATGCTTTCCTATGCAATAGTATTTTATTTTGCAGCCTTTTAGTTGAGTAGGTGGATTGTCTTGTGGATGTGAGTATCACTTTTTAGAAGAAGATTGCGTGCATTATTTATGTTTTTATCATTCTTTTTTAGGTGTTGGCTTCTCGCCGCCCTATATTGTTACTAGGATATTTTATACTTTTGTTTAGAATGGACTTTTAGCACATAGGTTTCCTTTTGATTTATTTTGTAGCTCTTCCTTTTTTCTATTAAGATGTAGGCCCCTCCGTGGGTTTTAATCTAAAAAAAAATACTTATACTTTCAGAACTCTTTACACCTTCTAACTCTTTACTATTTACATTTGCAATTTTATTTAAAAGAATGACTCAAATCCATATAAGGGTTAGTATAAAATATGCGCATGTACAATGTAATGTATAATAATCTATATGGAAACATAGAGGGTAATGAAAGTAAACAATCACATCATCACACATCCATCAAAATATTCTCAAACTATGATATAAGAAAGTAAACAGATTGCCCTTTCCTAGGCTTAGTGGGTGGTCCTGTCAAGTAATTCTAAAGTGTGTGCTAAGCTATGTGGTTTTGATATAGCCTAGTAGATTAGTGATTCAATGTTGTTAACAAGTTGAATTGATTTGTTTTTAGTCTAAAAGTTTTAATATTATAATGATTTATAATTTATTACTATATTTTATTTATTAATTTTAATTGTTTAAGTTGATTTACATTCTATTTAAAGAGCCATGTTAATTAATAACTCAAAAGTTCTTGAATTCATTAACCACAAGTCCTAGGCTTCTAATGAATGAATTTGTATCATCTTTAAGTCTAAAGAAAACATATAAAGCCTCTATTTAAACCTTAATGATTTGTTTAATGTTGGTTTTAAGGAAATATGTTAATTATTAACTTCAGCATATTTGAAGCTATTAATTAACAAGTTTTAGGCTTACAAATTAATGCATTTATTTATCCCCTAAGGGATAAAAGAAATTATGTTTATGACTTCTTGAATAAATATCCTTTCGATTTGCCAAAGTTTTCCATCCAATTTTTGAATTGAGGGTTTGCGGGTCTTTTGTGAGATAGCTATTTTTTTGAGGGTTGCCCGTGAGCACTTGGTGGTTGGTGGTGAATTAGAGCGATAAAGTTAGACGTGTGGCTTGGTTGTTGTAGCGCATTCCATTTGGGAGAAGTTGGTGGTATCTTGAAGGGAGAATATGTTTGATTGGGGTGAATTTGGTGATAAGAATGTTGCATTTGAATGTTTTATGGTGGAGTAATTTATTTCTCTTAAATGAAGATGGATTTTCTTTGTCTGCGATCTACGATTTGTTCGTAGGCCTGGGGCATTACAAAGGTTTCTTGATCATTCAAGGTGTAGATTTCGTTTTGGGTTCTAGCCAAAATGTTCATTATTTGATCCTAGATGTTTATGAAGATCCTTCCTTGACTTATCATTGGGGTGGAAAGAAGATTTGGGAGGGCGCAAGGAAGAACCTCTTCCTTATATTAGTGTAAAGATAAAGCGATTCTTTCCTTTTATGGCTGAATTCTTTTTCTATGATGTGAATTTATTTAAAGTAAAACATGGGTGTGGAGGTCACTATTTTGAGGAAATTCATTTTTGGTTAAATTATTCTTTTGAACTCCCTTTGATTCACCCTAAATGTGTTTTACCAATTATTTGCATAGATATGGGATTGGTATGGTATGTGGAGGTATTGGGGATGGCTAGTTGTGGTGGTTATAGTTGCTTTGGTGGCTCTACAGTTTAAGGGGATGGAAATGCTCCTGGTTCTATAAGGATAGATAACTTTGATAAGATACATGAGGTTTTAAGCATGGTTGCTTCTCTTATTGAAGGAGCTGCTCAGGTCCAAGGTGGGATTACAATTATTATATTTCCATGACACTGGTGCTTCATCCTTTGAATTTTAATGCAAGATTATAGCAGATTCAAAATTGTTGTATGTTGGATTTTTTTCTTGAGGTGATTGATGGTATTCTGATAGATTTTGGTGATGTCTCGAATATGAAAAAAATTTAAGTGAATTATCTAAGTTAGGGATCTACATTTGATATGAATAAATTGGATTTAAATTATCAGATAATTTGAGTTGTTACTCTTGAAGGGTTATTGGTTTCTAGACTGAAAATGGAGGACTTGGAGTGTCATCCCAAATATTATGCTACTGGATGTGTCAAGGCTTAGAATTATAAAGAAGTGGGATCATCAATAGAGAAGCCAAATGTAGGGGTTGGTGGAGTCAATTCTTCATGTTGAGTATGAACATTTGTTAGGGATGTTAAGCCCTTATGAACTAGCCTGAGGCTAGCCAAGAGGGGGGTGAATTGGTATTTTTAAAAAATTCTTAAGCAAAAATGATTTAGAAAATCTTCTTGAATGTTTTAAAATAATTACAATTTTGTGATGCAGTGCAGATGTTTAACAATAACAAAATAATTACAACAGTCACACGATTATCAACAGAAAAGTAAAGCGTAGAAGATAATCAGAAAGAGCACATAAGATTTTATAGTGATTCAGTTAACTTGACCTACGTCCATTCCTCAGAGCCTCCCCTCAGGGTATTGCACTAACACTAAGTGACTCCCCTTCTGCTCCCACTGCAGCGGAGAAGCCTTTACAAAAACTCCTTTTGATGAAACCTAGTGAGGCAAAGAACCCATACTCCTTTCGCTTCCTCCTGAAGTAGGCCGAGAACCTTGATCTTCTTACAGACGAGCCTTCCATGGAGACAAAAGGACAAGAGACGATGACCAAAGAAGACGACTCATATCCTTTCTTAGAGCAACCGTTGTGAACACCTCACAAACTCCCCCTCACAAGATCCTCTCTCTCTCCCAAGCTCTCTCTCTCTCCTTCTCAAGGCTCTCACAGGAAAGGACAGTGGCAAAAGTTCTTAATAGTAGAACAAAAGAGATCTTAAATAAGAGTGCTAAAAAATTGCCCTAAATTTTAACTAGTCGTTAAATATCTTCCAGGATGATCCTTAGATCATCTTGTACGATCAGTGTAAATTAGACCCTTTTGGCCTGGACGATCTGGTTCTTCTAGATGATTAGAAGACAAATTCTGTTCATATCATCTGGGATGATTCTCTGATCAACCGGGATGATTAATTCAATTTAGGAATATCATCCAGAAGACTGTTCGGGTCGCCCATGAGAACTTGTGCTGGACGATCTCAAAAAGACATGATCGCCCAGGATGATACATATATCATCCTATATGATTAGTTCAAAAAGACCAAATTTGTCTGACACATTGTTCGGGTCATACAGGTAAATTATATTGGACAATTTCAAAATGACTTGATCGTCTAGGATGATATTTCTATCAGGAATATCATATGACAGACTGTTCAGGTCGTCTCGGTGAAATGCACTAGATGGTCAGGTTTTCTAATTGATCGTCCAGGATGATCTTTTGATCATCCAGTATGATATGATCGAATCAATCAAGCCTGAATTACTTTTCTTAATCACTTGACTAATTTAGGCATGATTGTAATGGATCATCCAGGAATACACGTATCGTCCGGGATGATTAGACCAAATTACTAAAAAATAAAATTTGTCAAATTTAGTCTAACGGCTAAGAATTTCTGATTTGAGCATATTATCATGTATGTTGTGTGTATTGTCCAAGATGATCTGCTTAATTAGACCAACTTAATATGGTTGCCCTAATTAGGGTTTCAATTTTCAATTGTTCGTCAAGGACGATATGAATATCTTCCAAGATGATTTGAATAAAATTTGATTAGAAACTCTAACTCACTAAAACTCTCCCCCTGAGTGTGTGTGTACAAGGTTACTTAGCTTGGGGATCCATTATATTACATTTAACTCAAGAAAGATGAAAAAATACATTGAACCTGAAAATGTAAACGGACTGAGTCAATCTTGTGCTGGCTTGAATTGTAGTCGATCTTGTAAACCTGAAAGATTAGGCACTCAAATAGAAACATAAATATTTGTTATCATCAAAATCATAATCATTGAATCCAGATTTATAATAATCTCTCCCTTTTTTATGATGGTAAATATTTGTTAGTAATTCCAAATTCAGTA
This sequence comes from Dendrobium chrysotoxum, assembly GCA_019925795.1. Lineage (NCBI taxonomy): Eukaryota > Viridiplantae > Streptophyta > Magnoliopsida > Asparagales > Orchidaceae > Dendrobium > Dendrobium chrysotoxum. The sequence goes on from CM034315.1 coordinate 45,080,701, forward strand.
CAAAAACAACAAAGCCATAAAACCAAGGAGTGTAATTTCTGTTAGCTAGGTGAATATCACAAAAACACTGAACATCGATAAAATACTGAATATTAAGAATTTAGCTAGTACACTAACTACAAACTATCATAACACAAACTACAAACTACTCCCCCTTTTGACATCTCAAAAAGGGGAAAACATCACAAAGACACATAAGAAAAAAAAACATTACAAAACCAACACAAGACATTAGTAAAAGCAAACAGACTAGTAAAAAGAGGGATCCTGATCAGATGGAGGAGTCGATGGTGGCTAAAATAGTGTGTCAAGAGTAGCAAATTGATATCTAAATAAGGTCATGTCCTGGTCATGCTGCTGCTGCTGCTAGGCTACATAGGCATTGAATCAATCGACATCCTCAGTATGCTGTTGCTCCTAGGCAACCATGTAGGAGTCAAAGCGTGCCTCCCACCTGTCAAACTTGTGCACTTGGTGATCTAGCGGTGATTCAATACATTAAGGAGCAGGTGCAGCAGGTTCAAGAGCAGCTCCTTCAAGAGCGTAGGCAATGAGATGTCCTAAGGCTATATTTAGGCATCTCCTATGACCCAGATCCCTAATTCTAGTGAGGTGTTTGATGTAGCGAAAGATGAGATCAGTTACATTGAAATCACGATGGGCCATAATGTAATAAGTAGTCATAGAGAGCAAAGGGCTAATGTGGATGCGGTCACCAACCTTTGGAATGTTACAGGAGCGAAGGACATCCTGGATTATCTTAGCATCCTTGACTAAGGAAGAGAAGGCATTATCATGGTATGTCGCATTTGTCTTCCTAAGAAAGTGATTGGAGACACTCCAATTAAAGTTAGGGTCAGAGGACACAATATGGAGTTTATCACCAGTAATTGACAAGTGAAGAATATCATGAAGGTCTTGGGTGGTTAATTCGACGGGGTGGTGATTAACATAAGAGTGAAGAGAGATGTAAGAAGAATCGAGGCAAAGATTTATGAAGAAAATAAGGAGAAGCACTGAGCTAAATGGGAAAACTAGTGTTAGAATAAAAGTGAGGGAAGTGTGAGAGAAAATGTTCAATACTGGATATGTGAGATTATGGGGATTGATGATTTTGGATTGAGTGATCCCCACATCAAGATAGCAAACGAAGGTAGGTTGATCGGCTGCATCAAGAAAGCGGGGAGGAACTAGCACCGTGTTGCCTAGATCATTTGCAACCAGCCATGAAAATAAGAGTGAGTAAAGATTGAGAGAAGGTGTGGTGAAGCAATGGTGAAAATTGGCAGTTTAAATAGAAATTACACATATTGACCAGGATGATTGAAGGATCGTCTAGGCTGATAAGAGCAATAATGGTGTCCGGGATGATTGGTCAAAATGGCAGTTGGATCGTCCTAGACAACCAGACATCATCCAGGATGATTAGATACAGGAGATCATCATGAGGGGTCAAGCTGGACGACCATTGACAAAAAGTATCATCTAGGATGATTAGGTGGATCTTATATGATGATATGCAATAAATGAATTGGACGGGCCAAATTTGAATAATCCAACTGTTGCCACTTGGATCTTCTAGGACGATGAGGTGTATCATCTAGGATGATCACCAATAATTGGTGCTTATCAGCCATTAAATCATGATGGTGATGATTTGAACTAATCGTCTAAGATGATGTAAGGATTGTCTAGGACAATGTGAAAAAAAATTAGAAAAAGATGAAGGATTGAGAAGAATGATTAGAGAATCCCAAAACATAAAAAAAATATTAAAATTAAATTAAATCAAAGAAAAAAATTGAAATGAGGAATTTTTTTTAATCGATCCGCTCCAATAAATCAAAATTTTTCCTTAATTTTCAATTCAAAAAGCTAATAAGAAGAAAATTAATAATGCTGAGATCCAAAAAAATTAGAAAATCAAATTTCATACCCTGACGTCGGACACCTTACAGGTTCAAATTCCTTTCAAATAAAAGTCTAATTTAGAAGAAAGCAAATAGATTTGAAAATAGATCCTTTCAAGCCTCATTCTAGAAAAATATCTAATAAAATAGTATTACAAAGTAAGGAATTAGAAATCATGATTTTTAATCTCAAGCTTTTGAAAGTATGAAGTGGCGCTTGGATTTCTCTAAGATTGTGAAAGATCTAAAAGGGTAGAAAGCTAACTTCTTGGTGGGTTCATTTTGTGCCTCTTTTTCAATTTATTTGGCGCACTTTGTGCATCTTTTACTATTTAATATACTTTGTGTGTGTTTTTAATTTTTGGTGTCATTGCACATCTTTTGATTTCTGGGCCCATTTTGTGCCGCTTTTTATTTCTGTTGTAAGCTTACTTCCTATCATAATCTCTAAATAGTCTCAGTTGTGAAATTGCCTTCCAGACATAAGAGAAGAAAAAACTCACTCTCTATAGTAAGGAGGAGTAATTCATAGAACAAAATCATACTCCATATGATAAGTGCAATCACTTGATTAAGAAAAACATAACATGATTCAAAGCTTTGAAAATACTATTCATATGAGGTTGATTACAGTAGGAGGAAAAAATAGATCTCTATTTCAAAACTAACTTTTTAATTTTGAAGAAGATTTTTATCCAAAAGAAACAATATAGCATTAAAGGAGTTAGAGGAAGAGAAACAATCATCAATGTTTCTTCCCTTTAACAGATTCAGACAAGTAAATCACTGTTTACAAGCATTCAAACAAAAATAAGGAAAAAATTCTCAGTCTTAAATCAAGTTTATCAACAATAGTGAGCAGTGATATAATTCTGAACAAAAATAAGCAATCAATCAAAAACCAAGAGAAAAGCATATAAAAATAAGGAACCAAATCCGATAAGCAAAAAAAAAAAATCAACAGGAAAATAGACGATCTAAAAGGAACAGATAATCAAATCAAACAAAAACTATAAGAAAAATGGAAAAAATAGAAAATTCAAAAATTAGCAATTATCAAATTCATGCATTTATGTCAATCACACCCAAGCTGGTCCTTAAAATACTGAATGAGTCAAAGGCTAGTGGTTTAGTAAAGATGTCAGCCAGTTGGTTTTTATTTGCTACATGGTGTAGCTTAATGTCTTCTTTTGTAACACGGTCCCTAATGAAGTGATGCCTTATGTCAATGTGTTTGGTTCTTGAATATTGGAAAGGATTCTTGGAGTTGCAGATTGCACTAGTGTTATGACGTAGAACTAAAATTAACTAATAGGTAATCTTAAATCTAGAACTTATTATTTCAACCAAAGGACTTGGGCCACACAACTTCCTAAGGCAATGTACTCATCTTCAACATTGGAAAGTGCTATAGAGTTTTATTTTCTACTGGACCAGGAGACTAAAGACTGACCTATGAATTGGTAAGTTCTAGAAGTGCTCTTTTTATCCACCCTACACCCTACAAAATTAGAATCAGAATATCTAATAATCTCAAAAGAAGTAGTATGCCTAGGATACCATATTCACAAGTTTGGGGTTCCTAAGAGATATCTGAGGATTCTCTTAACTACAGTCAAGTGGGATTCCTTAAAATTAGCTTGAAATCTTGCACAAAGATAAACACTAAACATGATATAAGGTCAGCTAGCAGTTAGGTAAAGCAATGATCCAATTATTCCTCTGAACTTCTTTTGACCAATAGATTTTCCATCTGAATCCTTATCTAACTGGATAGTAGAGCTCATGGGAGTATTTATTAGCTTGGCTTTACCCATTTAATATTTCTTCAAGATGTCCTCAATATACTTTCATTGATTGATAAAGTTTCAATTATCCATTTGCCTTATACTAAAACCCAAAAAGTAGGATAATTCTCCCATCATACTCATCTCAAATGCCTTACTCATTATTTTAGAAAAATTATCACATAGCATTTGATCAGAAGATCTAAATAGTATATCATCAATATAGATATGGAAAATGAGTAAATCCTCTCCTACTTTCCTCAGGAAAAGGGTGGTGTCTATGCTGTTGTGAATCTGGATTCAAGGACTATGATTTTGGTCATAGCAAACCTTTTTATTTCTGGTTCAGTGTCTAACCTTTCAAGTACAAAAGATCAGATGTAATTCAATGCAACTCAAGATCAGGTTAGCATGAGTTTAAATATATATTTTTTTTCTTGAGTCAAATGTAATATAATTGATCCCCTAGCTAAGTAACCTAACACACACACACTTAGGGGGAGAGTTTTAGTGAATTAGAGTTTCTGTTTATTTTTTATTCAGATCATCCTGGATGATCCAGTGAACATAAAAACCCTAATTATGGTGACCAAGTAAAGTCAGTCTGATTAAGCAGATCATCCTGGACGATCCTCGGATCGTATAGGATGATAGGCTTAAAACAAAAATTCTTTGTCGCTAGATTAAGTTAGGCAAATTTTTATTTTTAGAGACTTGGTCTGATCATCCTGGATGACATGTGTATCATTCTGGATGATTCTTTACAATCATGCCTAAATTAGTCTAGTAATTAAGTAAAGCAATTAATACCTGATTGATACGATCATATCATCCCGGACGATCGCATTATCGTACGGACAATACATGCAAACTCATGACCATCCAAAGCATTCCACCTGGCCAAATTGAACTATCCTCTGGATGATATGACAATTTTGAACTAATCATATAGGATGATAGAGATATCATCCTAGATGATAAAGTCATTTTTTAATCGTATAGCACATTTTGTGTAGGCTGATCAGAACTATGCTTAGGATGATTTTGGCTTTTTTGAACTGATCGTACACGACAATAAAAATAACATCCTGGACCATCAAGTCATTATGAGATCGTCTAGCATAAGTTGCCCTGGATGAATAGAACTATTCTCTGGATGAAATTCCTAATTTACACTAATCATCCCGGACGATCGCAGAATCATACGGAACAATCTGAACAACTTTATCTTCTAATTGTCCAGAGAAACCAGATCGTCCAAGCTGAAAAATGAGATTTTGCACTAATCATACAGGATGATCCTTTGATCGTCATGGATGATATTTGTCGACCAATTGAGATTTAGGGTAATTTTTAAGCCCTCCTTAAAAGATCTTTTTCTTCCAACAAGAAAAATCTCTTTCCACTTTCCCTTCCAGAGAAAACCTAGAGAGAGATCTTGGGAGAGAGAGAGGATCTTATGAGGGGGGAGTTTGTGAGGGATTCACAAAGGTTTTCCAAGTAAGGATCTAAGTTGTCTTCTATATTCATCGTCTCTTGTCTTGTTAGTGTCTCTATGGGAGGATCGTTCACAAGAAGATCCGGGTTCTCTGCTTGCTTCAGGAGGAAGCGAAAGGAGTCCAAGTTCTCTGCCTGCGTAAGGTTCTCTGCCTACTTCAGGAGGAAGCAAAAGGAGTTCAGGTTCTTTACCTCACCAGGTTGGTGGAAAGGAGTTTTTATACAAGCTTCTCCACCTTGCTGTGGGAGCAAAAGGAGAGTCACTTAGTGTTAGTGCAATACCTGGAGGGGAGATTCCGGGGAGTGGATGTACGTCAAGTTGACCAAATCACTATAAAATCTGGTGTGTTCTTTTCAATTATTTTTCACATTTATTTTCTTGTTGATGATTGTGTAATTGTGAGTATTATTCTGTTATTGTTAAACATCTGCACAACATCACATAACTATAAAAATTTTAAAATAATCAAAAAGTTTTTTTAAATTATTATTTTGCTCTCAAATTTTTAAAACTACCAATTCACCCCACTCTTGGTTAGCCTCAGGACTAGTTCACAAAGCTTAACAGTTACAATTTGGATTCAAAAAGTATAGTTTTAATGATGACAAACATGTTTGTATTCTGTTATGCTTGGCTAACCCATTTCAGGTACAAAAGATCAAATACAATTTAAGCCAACTGAAGATTGGGTCCAAGTGTGTCTAAATGTAATTTTTTCCCTTTCTTGAGTCAAATGTAATATAATTGATCTCCTAGCTTGGTAACCTTACACACACACACTCAGGGGGAGAGTTTTAGTGAATTAGAGATTCTATTCAATTTTTTTTCTGATCATCCCGGATGATATCCACATCATCCTAGACGATCCAATGAAAATAGAAATCATAATTAGGGTGACCAAGTTAAGTCTGTCTGATTAAGCTGATCATCCTGGATGATCCATCGATCGTACTGGATGATAGTCTCAAATCAGAAATTCTCAGCTGCTCGATCAAGTTAGGCAAGTTTTTTTTAGAGATTTGATCTGATCGTTCCGGACGATACGTGTATCATCCTGGATGATCCATTACAATCATGCCTAAATTAGTCTGGTGATTAAATAAAGTAATTAAGGTTTGGTTGATTTGATCATATCATCCCAGATGATCACAGGATCATACAGGATGATGTGTTAAAAATCCTGACCATCCAGTGCGTTTCACCTGTACGTCCAGAGCTGTGTGTAGGATGATAATCCCAATTTTGAACTAATCATACGGGATGATACCCATATCATCCTGGATGATCAAGTCATTTTGATATCTTCCTACATGTCTCACATGTACGTCCAGAGCGGTGCTCAGGACAAAATTCTTGATTTATACTAATCGTCCTGGATGATAGCAGAATAGTACGGGACGATCTGAATAACTTTTTTCTACTAATCATCCAGAAGAACCAAATAATCCAGGCTAAAACAGGTGATTTTGAACTGATAGTACAGGATGATCTATTGGCCGACCGGTTAAGATTTAGGGAAAATTTTGAGCCCTCCTATAAAAGATCTTTTTCTTCCAATAAGAAAAATCTTTTGCCATTTTCCTTTCCAGAGAAACCTTGAGAGAGAGAGAGCTTGGGAGAGAGAGAGGATCTTGTGAGGGAGAGTTTATGAGGGATTCATAAAGGTTTCTCCAAGCAAGGATCAAAGTCGTCTTCTTCATTCGTCATCTCTCATCTTGTCAGTGTTTTTTATGGGAGGATCGTTCGCAAGAAGATCTAGGTTCTTTGCCCGCTTCAAGAGGAAGCGAAAAGAGTTCAGGTTCTCTGCCTGCTTCAGGAGGAAGCGAAAGGAGTCTGGGTTCTTTACTTGCTTCAGGAGGAAGTGAAAGGAGTTCAGGTTCTCTGCCTCACCGGGTTGGTGGAAACGAGTTTTGTACAGGCTTTTTTGCCTTACTATGGGAGCAGAAGGAGAGTCACTTTTGTGTTAGTGTAATACCCAGAGGGGAGGCTCTGGGGAGTGGACGTAGGTCAAGTTGAACTATTTTTTCTGTGCCTTATAATCTGAGGATTACATGCATTTTTCTATTTTACAACTGGTAAAGAAATTTGGGATAGATTGTTCATCTCTTATGAAGGTACAACTGAAGTTAAATAGTCTAGGTTAAATATATTACTTCATAACTATGAACTTTTTTGCATGAAACCTACTGAATCTATTTCTGAAATGTATACGAGGTTCATTCAAATTGTCACTTCTTTGCATGCTTTAGGAAGAGAACTTATAAACTATAAAAAAGTCAATAAGATTTTGAGATGTTTGCCTTCTTCGTTTGATGTTAAGATAACTGCAATTACTAAATCGAAAGATTTGAACAATTATTCTATTGACAACTTACTTGGGTCACTCATTGCTTACGAGCAAGGGGTGAACCAAAGACAGCTTGATGCAGGTGAGAAGAAGAAGGAGAAAACTATGGCGCTGAAGGCCAACGATACTGACACTGATTCTTCCAAGTCTGATAGCGATGATGTTGCCTTAATCACTAGGCAATTCAAAAGCTTTCTAAGGAAGAAACATAAGAACTTTCAGAAGTGGAATAAGGGTAAGTCCAGTAAAAATTTTAAAGGCTCATCTGATACTATTTATTTTGAATGCAGGAAGCCTGGACACATTAAGGTTGATTATCCTACACTTAAAGCTCACCTAAGCAAGGAAAAGGGTGAGGAGAAACCCAAATTCAGGAAGGTCAAGAAGCAAATTCAAAAGGCATTCTAGGCAGATTCTGTATCTGACTCTTCTGAGACTGAAGCTGAAGAGGAGGAAACCAACTTGTGTCTAATGGCTGATGATCATCCTGGTCAGTCTGACTAGGAAGAGGTATATGAGCTTACTTACGATCAATTATTTGAAGTGTCTGAAAGGATTCATGCATCTTATAAGAAACTTAAATTGCATGCTAGTCTAAAATTGGATTTTTTAACCTTGTAAAAAGAGCATGATTCTATAGTTAAATATCATTACAAACTTGATAGTAATCATATATCTTTACTTGATGAATTTGATGAGCTGAACAAAAAGCATTCTGATTTAATTATTGAGCATGATTTATTAAAAACCTCGCATGTTGATTTAGAAAGAGCTTTTAAAGAATTAGACAATATGGCATGTGAAGTGGAGAGTAGTAAGGGAGCATTAAAATTTGAAATTGTAAGTTTGAATAAAGAAAATGAATTTCTAAAAGTAAAAATTAGTGCTTTTGAGAAAAATGAAACACCTCCTACTTTTGCACAGTTTTATGCACCTCCACCTTTTGATGAATCTATTTCAAAATCATTAAAGCATATTTCATACAAACCTAGGAAGAAGCACTATCACCCACGTAGATTAGTTAACCCTTTTCCTGGTGTTAGATGTTTTTCTTGTGGCATGTTAGGATACATCTCCCACACCTATACTGTTCACCATAGTACATATTAGGTCTGGAGGCCCAAATTGCCTGTTTCACAGTACAACACACATGCATTGCATTCTTCTTTTCATAAGAAGGAACCCAAACCTATTTGGGTTCCTAAATCTGGCATTTGATGATTTTGTAGGTGTGCTCTCACACAAGACCTCGTGAGAGCTTGTGGTACCTGGACAGCAGATGTTCAAGACACATGACTGGAGATATAAATCAGTTCATTTTGCTAGAGGCCAGGGCTGGAGGCAAGGTTACACTTGGAGACAATACCACCAGGAGGGAGGTAGGATCAGGTATAATTGGTGATTAAAAGAATTTTATGATTGATAATATTTTTCTTATAGATGTATTGAAACACAACCTACTGAGCATCAGCTAACTCTATGACAAATGATACAACATCAAATTCCTACCCAGTTGCTACATTTTAAGCTTAAATGACAAAATTATTTTACAGGAACAAAGGATCAACAATGTCTACAAGTTGGATTTAAGTTGATTTAAAGCTGATGTTTCAATTTGCTTAAAAACTACTGTTGATGAGTCTTGGTTGTTGCACAGGAGATTATGTCATGCCAGTATGAAAACCCTTAGGAGAGTCACCCAAAAGGACTTAATTAGAGGTGCCCTAAGCTTAAGTTCACTAAGGACCACCTGTGTGATGCCTGCCAATTATGAAGGCAAGTCCAGTCCTGCTTTCACTCTGTTATGGACATTAGCACCTCTAGACCTTTAGAAGTTCTTCATATAGATCTCTTTGGACCCATTAGCATTGCCAGCTTAGGGGGGAAATTCTATGGTTTTGTGATTATTGATGATTACTCGAGGTTCACTTGGATTAAATTTCTATCACATAAATATGAGTCATTTGATGAATTTAAGCCTTTCTCTACTTGGATTCAGAGGAAGTTAGGTTGTGAGATCTTGACTATTCATAGTGATCGTGGTGGAGAGTTTGAAAATATGAAGTTTGGAATTTTCTATGAGGAGCAAGGGATTAGTCATAATTTTTCAGCTCCTAGGACCCCTCAACAGAACGGGGTAACTGAAAGGAAGAATAGGACCTTAGTGGAAGCCGCTAGAGCCATGCTTGCTAAGTATTCACATCCAAAATACTTTTGGGCTGAAGCGATGAACACTACCTGTTATGTGCTGAATAGGGTGAATGTTAGATCCAATCTGAACAAGACATCTTATGAGATCATTAAGGGTATAACTCCAAACCTGTCCCACCTCCATATCTTTGGAAGTAAAGTTTTCATTCTGAACAACAACAAATTATCCTTAGGAAAGTTTGACCCCAAATCTGATGAAGGAGTATTCTTAGGCTATTCTAGTGTGGAGAAATCATTTAGGGTGTTTAATAAGTGGACTTTGATGGTGGAAGAGACACCTCATATGGTGTTTGATGAATCTGATCCTAAGGTGACTAGAGTTGAGGAAGAAGAAGAGGTAGGGGAAATTACCCATGGGGTTGAAAATGCAAATCTGGAGGAAAGGGTAGAACCTCAAAACACTTTGCCTAGAGATTTGATATATTCTTTGAGTCATCCTAAAGAACTGATATTAGGAGACCCTTCTGAAGGTGTTGAACTAGGCATGGACTTAGGAAGGTGTTACGATTTGAGTAAATCTGTTCATTCAAGTGAATTCTAATGCAGGTTATTTTTGATGATTATAAAAGCTTATTATTTATTTTATTCTTCTCCTAATAAATATTTGAGTTTTGTAGTTGTGTGTACTAAAGTATTTTTCAGGAAATTCATACTCTAGATTGCTGAAGACTTCAAGTTCATTTATTCACTGTGAATGAAGTCTGTATTTTTATTTTTCTTGAGTCTGAGAGAGTGTGATTGTAAGTTGGATAACTGTGCACACAAACACATTGGGGGAGTAAAAAACTTAATTTTTTAAACTGGTCGTACAGTACAATTGAATATCATACGGGATGATCTGTAGTACATGTCCTCCATATCGAACCCATATACCAAGAAAATTTTCTAAGTTATATTCATACAGTATGAAATACTATTCATACATGAGGTTTTGCTGTACGAACTACACTGAATTGGGTTTGTATTTGTTCATACGGGACAAATCATTCATTTTTTGAACTATTCATATAGTCTAAATTTATTTCGTACACTATATTTTTCTGTATGAAGGGCACTGAATTGGGTTCGTATTGGTTTTTACAGGATGAATCGTTTAATTTTAGAACTATTCATATAGTATGAAATTTATTTCGTACATTATATTTTATTGTATGAAGGGCACTGAATTGGGTTCATCTGGTTCGTACGGGATGAATCATTCATTTTTGAACTATTCATACAGTACGAAATATAATTCATACAGAAGTTTTTGTGGTACGAACGACTCTGATTTAGGTTCATATGGAATCATACGAGACGATTTATTCAATGATTTGAACTATTCATACAGTACAAAGATCGATCGTACTAAATGATCGGGACGCGTGAAACTTGAAAAATTCAATTTTTGGACGGTTTATATAAGGATCTTTAAATTGACTTGTAGAGAGATCCTTCTGCGAAAATTCTTTTGAAGAGTCAAAAGAGAGTAATTGGGAGTGAGTATTGAGAGATCTTTCAAGAGAGAATTGTGAGAGAATTCACAAGGTTATCCAATTTTGAGGATTTCTTTTACTTATTCTTGAAGCATCTTCCTAGTTCCTTGGAGACTTTTGTAAGAGTGTTATTCGAGAGGATTTCGGTTATCGCCGCACAGGGAAGGTGAAAAGGATAACAGTTCTCTGCCGCACTTGGAGGGTGAAAATGATGACAGTTCTCTGCCACACTTGGAGGGTGAAAAGGATGACGGTTCTCTACCACACTTGGAGGGTGAAAAGGATGACAGTTCTCTGTCGCACTTGGAGGGTGAAAAGGACAACAGTTCTCTACCGCACCAGGTTGGTGGAAGAGATTTTGTAAAGGCTTCACCGCCTTGCTGTGGGGGCAAAAGGAGAGTCACTTGAGTTTAGTGCAATACTTAGAGAAGGAGTCTCTAGGGAGTGGATGTAGGTCGTGTTTGACCGAACCACTATAAATTCTGGTGTTTTCTGTTCACTATTTATTTTTTTGCATTTTATTTTTCTGCAGTTTATTTTCTTTGTGGTAGAATTTCTATGTTTAAAGAAAGAGCAAAAATTAATTCTGTTCATACTGTCTGAAGTAAGATCGTCTGTACGATTCATTTTAAAATTTTCCAAAATCCCAAGAGTAAATTCTTGAAAGGACCAATTCACCCCCCCTAATGGTAAGCCTAGGGATGTGAGCAATAGATCTAACAACCTATTTACACTTTCAAGTGGTATCAGAGCTAATTTCAAAAATAACTGTTTTAAATACTTTTGGAAATAGAAATACTATGGAAGGTTACTCGATCACTAGATTACCTTTGTTTGACAATATTCCATTTGATTTTTGGAAAACTCGTATGTCCACATTTCTACAATCTCTAGATTATCGCATGTTGATGTTAGTTCAGGATGGTTATACAGAACCTACTAGAATTGTAGAAGGAATAAGAGTTCAAACACCTTCTGTAAGCTGGACTGTAGAAGAACGTGAGTTAGCTTAACTAAATGCTAAGTGTTTGAATAGTTTCTTTTGTGCTTTTAATTCAGAACACTACATTCGTGTTTCAACATGTAAATCAGGAAAGGAAATTTGGGATAGGCTTTGCATTACTTATGAAAGTACAAATGAAGTGAAGCAAACTAGATTGAACATTCTCTTGCACGACTATGAACTATTTTGCATGAAAGCGAATGAATCAATCTCAGACATGTACACACGTTTTACACACATAGCCACTTCATTGCATGCTTTAGGTAGGGAGTTGACAAATACAAAAAAAGTTAACAGGATACTTTGTTATTTACCTACTGCATATGATGCAAAGATAACTGCAATAACAGAATCTAAAAATTTGAATGTTTATTCTATTGACAATCTTCTTGGATCACTAATTGCTTACGAGCAATATGTGACTCAAAAATAGATTGATACAGGTGAGAAGCGAAAGGAGAAGAATATTACTTTGAAGGTGGACGATTTTGAAAGTGATCAGTCACTACCTGAGGATGAAGAGGATATTGCTTTGATGACAAGGCAATTTAGAAGTTTTCTAAAAAGAAAGCAGAGAAGACGCCAACGGTGGAACAAAGATAGGTTCCAAAAGAATGTTAAGGCTTCTAATGAAGTTATTTACTATGAGTGCAGGAAGCCAGGACACATAAAGAAAGATTGTCCCAATCTCAAAGTAAATCCTAGCGAGGAGAAACCAAAGGGCAGAAGGGGTAAAAAGAGAGTACAACGAGCTTTCTGGGTATACTCAGCTTCGGATTCTTCAGAAACTCTACCAAAAGAGGAATTCACAAATTTGTGCTTAATGGATGACAATCTTGATCAATCAGATCAAGAAGAGGTATGTGACTTAAGCTATGAAGAATTGTTTGAAGTTTCCGAACGTATATATACTGCATATAGGAAACTAAAAAAATAGCATGCTAAATGAAATTTGGATTATTTAGAGCTGCAGAAAGAATACGAGATCCTTAGGAAAGAACATGCACTAATTGATAGAAACCACATGACTTTGTTGGATGAGTTTGATGATTTAAACAAATAACATAATCTTTTAAAATCATCGCACACTGAACTTGAAAATAATTTTAAGACTTATATAGATGAATCGGATACTAGAGAGCATGATTTGAAGACTGACAATTTGATTCTAGAAAGTGCTAATGCTTATCTTAAAGTTCAGTTAAAAGCACTTAAAGAAAATAGAAATCCACCTAAACTTGAAGATTTTCATGAATCCTACTACAAGACCACTGGTTCAAAATCTAAGAAGAAAATTTTTAGGATAAATAGATTGGTGAATCCTTTTCTATGAATAAAGTGTTTTTCTTGTGGTAGTTTAGGACATATTTCCCACACTTGTACACTTAAATATAGAACACATTTAGTGTGGAGACCTAAGGTGCATAAATTACAGCATATCATACATGCATCTGGTTTAAAATTGTCAAGAGGAGAACCCAAACTTATTTGGATTCCCAAGACTAACGTTTGATAATTTTGCAGAAACGCTCTCACACAAGACCTCATGAGAGTATTTGGTACCTGGACAGTGGCTTTTCAAAGTATATGACTGGAGATACGAATCAATTTATATCGCTGGAAGCTAGGAATGGAGGCAAGGTTACACTTGGAGATAATACTACCAAGAGAGTGGTAGGTACAGGTATAATTGGAAACTCTAGAAACTTTATGATTAAAAATGTGCTATTGGTTGAAGGTTTGAAATACAATCTATTGAGTATAAGTCAATTGTGTGATAAGGGCTATCATATAAAGTTTTTGCCTACTAGTTGTGTTATTAGTCTGAATGGAACTATTATTTTGAATAGTGATAGAATTAATAATGTTTACATGCTAGATTTGAATTCTATTAAACCTTCTACTACTCTGTGTTTGAAAATTATATCTGATGAATCATGGTTATGACATATAAAGGATTGGTCATGATAGTATGAGAAATCTTAGGAAAATCACCCAAAAGCAACTAGTTAGAGGAGTATCCAAATTAGACTTAACTAAAGATCACTTTTGTGATGCATGTTAATTAGGAAAACAAGTGAGATCCTCTTTCAATTCAATCAAGGAAGTTAGGACTAGCAAGCCCTTAAAAATTTTTCACAAATTAGACTTCACTAAAGATCACTGTTGGTACCTTAAGTCTAGGAGGAAAAAGATTTGGGTATGTTATTATGGATGACTATTCTAGATTCACCTGGATTAGATTTTTGAATCATAAGAGTGAATCATTTAAAGAGTTTAGAGATTTTGCCACTTGGATTCAGAGGAAATTAGGTTTTGAAATAGTTACTAACCAAAGTGATCTTCGGGGAGAATTTGAAAATGAAATGTTTAATGATTTTTGCAAATCTCTTGGAATTGAACTCAACTTCTCAGCTTCTAGGACACCTCAATAGAATGGAGTTGTAGAAAGAAAGAACAGGACATTAGTTCAAACTGCTAGGGCCATGTTGGCAGAGTATTCACTTCTAAAATATTTTTGGCCTGAAGCAGTTAGCACAGCGTGCTATGTGTTGAATATGGTCTACATAAGGTCTAAATTAAATAAGACACCCTATGAACTTCTTAAAGGTAAAAGTCCCAACCTCTCACATCTACATATTTTTGGATGTAAAGTGTTCATTCATAATAATGATAAAACTCTCTTAGGAAAATTTGATCCAAAATCTTACGAAGGAATCTTTCTAGGTTATTTAAGTATTGAAAAATCCTTTAGGGTGTTTAATAAGAGGACTTTGGTGGTGGAAGAGACACCTCATGTGGTGTTTGATGAATCTGATCCTAAGGTGACTAGAGTTGAGGAAGAAGAAGAGGTAGGGGAAATTACCCGTGGGGTTGAAAATGCAAATCTGGAGGAAAGGGTAGAACCTCAAAACACTTTGCCTAGAGATTGGATATATTCTTCGAGTCATCCTAAAGAACTGATCTTACGAGACCCTTCTGAAGGTGTTAGAACTACGCATGAACTTAGGAAATTATTATGATTTGAGTAAATCTGTTCATTCAAGTGAATTCTAGTACAAGTTATTTTTGATGATTACAAAAGCTTATTGTTTGTTTTATTCTTCTCCTAAAAAATATTTGAGTTTTGTTGTTGTGTGTACTAAAGTATTTTTTAAGAAACTCACACTCCAAATTACTGAAGACTTCAAGTTCATTTATTCACTATAAATGAAGTCTGTATTTTTATTTTTCTTG
The DNA here is from genome assembly GCA_019925795.1 of Dendrobium chrysotoxum. Classification (NCBI taxonomy): domain Eukaryota; kingdom Viridiplantae; phylum Streptophyta; class Magnoliopsida; order Asparagales; family Orchidaceae; genus Dendrobium; species Dendrobium chrysotoxum. The sequence goes on from CM034315.1 coordinate 45,096,169, forward strand.
AGTCTGAGAGAGTATGATTGTAAGTTGGATAACTATGCACACACATACAATGGGGGAGTAAAAAACTTATTTTTTTAAACTGATCGTACAGTACGATTGAATATCATACGGGATGATCTGTAGTATATGTCATCCATATCAAACCCATATACCAAGAAAATTTTTCTAAGTTACCTTCGTATAGTAAGAAATACTATTCATACATTAGGTTTTACTATACGAACTGCACTACATTGGGTTCATATTAGTTCATACGGGATGAATCATTCATTTTTAGAACTATTCGTACAGTACAAAATTTATTTTGTACACTATATTTTGAGGTACGAAGGGCACTGAATGGGGTTCGTATTGGTTCATACGAGATGAATCGTTTAATTTTTGAACTATTCGTACAGTACAAAATTTATTTCATACACTATATTTTACTGTACGAAGGGCACTGAATTGGGTTCGTATTAGTTCGTACGGGATGAATCATTCATTTTTGAGTTATTCATACAGTATGAAATATAATTCATACAGGAGTTTTTGCGGTACGAACGAATCTAATTTAGGTTCGTATGGAATCGTACGAGACGATTCGTTCAATGATTTGAACTATTCGTACAGTACGAAGATCGATCGTACGGGACGATCGAGACATGTGAAACTTCAAAAATTCAATTTTTGGACAGTTTTTCTTGCCTTTAGTATATAAGGATCTTTAAATTAACTTGTAGAGAGATCCTTCTACGAAAATTCTTTTGAAGAGTCAAAGGAGAGTGATTGGGAAAGTATTTGGGAGTGAGTATTGAGAGATCTTTCAAGAGAGAATTGTAAGGGAATTCACAAGGTTATCCAATTGTGAGGATTTCTTTTACTTGTTCTTCAAGCATCTTCCTAGTTCCTTGGAGACTTTTGCAAGAGTGTTGTTTGAGAGGATTCTGGTTCTCTACCGCAGTTGAAAGGTGAAAAGGATGACGGTTCTCTAGCGCACTTGGAGGGTGAAAATGACGATGGTTCTCTATAGTACTTAGAGGGTGAAAAGGACGACGGTTCTCTGCCGTACTTGGTGGGTGAAACGGATGATGGTTCTCTATCGCACTTAGAGGGTGAAAAGGACAACGGTTCTCTGCCGCAACGGGTTGGTGGAAGAGATTTTGTAATGGCTTCTCCGCCTTGCTGTGGGGGCAAAAGGAGAGTCACTTGAGTTTAGTGCAATACCTAGAGAAGGAGTCTCTAGGGAGTGGATGTAGATCGTGTTTGACCGAACCACTATAAATTCTGATGTTTTTTGTTCATTGTTTATTTTTCTGCATTTTATTTTTCTACAGTTTATTTTCTTTGGGGTTGAATTTCTGTGTTTAAAGAAAGAGCAAAAATTAATTTTGTTCGTACTGTATGAAGTAAGATCATACTGTACAATTTGTTTTAAAATTTTCCAAAATCCCAAGAGTAAATTCTTGAATGGACCAATTCACCCCCCCCTCTTGGTTAGCCTAGGGACGTGAGCAATAGGTCTAGCAACCTATTCGCACTTTCAGAAGGAAGTAATCCCCTCTGCCTTTATTTCAATGGCTGAACCCACCAACATCAATCAAGCCCTTTCTGATGAATATTGGATCTTATCTATGCATGAGGAACTGAATTAATTTGTAATGAATAATGTTTGGGAGTTAGTAAAAAGACCTAGGAATCAAAGTATAGTGGGAACCAAGTGGGTCTTTAAGAACAAGATGAATGATTCTGGTGTGGTGGTTAAGAATAAGGCAACATTGGTGGCTAAGGGGTATAATCAGATAGAAGGGATTAATTTTTAGAAGACCTTTTCCCCTGTAGCTAGATTGGAAGCCATTAGGGTGCTACTAGCCTTTACTTGTTATAAGAGATTTAAGTTGTTTCAAATGGATGTCAAGAGTGCCTTTTTAAATGGGGTAATAAGAGAGGATGTTTTCATAAAACAACCCCTATGTTTTGAGAGTTCCCAATATCCAAATCATGTTTACAAATTAAAAAAGGCCTTATATGGATTGAAATAGGCACCCAGAGCTTGGCATGAGAGGCTTAGCACATTTCTGTTAGATAGAGAGTTTGTTAAGGGGAGCGTAGACTCCACCCTTTTTCTGAGGAGAGTAAGGGATGATTTACTCATTGTCAGATCTATATTGAGGATATAATGTTTGGATCTTCTGATAAATAATTATGTGATAAATTTTCTAAAATAATGAGTAAGGACTTTGAGATGAGTATGATGGGAGAATTGTCCTACTTTTTGGGGTTTAGCATAATACAAATGGATGATGGAACCTTTCTGAATAAATTTAAATACAATAAGGACATTTTGAAGAAATATGAAATGGATAAAGCCAAGCCAATTAACACTCCCATGAGCTCCTCTATTCAGTTAGTTAAGGATTCAAGTGGAGAATCTGTTAATCAGAAGAAGTATAGAGGAATAATTGGATCACTGCTTTACCTGACTTCTAGCTGACTTGATATTATGTTTAGTGCTTATCTTTGTTCTAGGTTTGAAGCTGATCCTAAAGAGTCCCACTTGACTGATTTTAATAGAATTCTTAGATATCTTTTAGGGACCCCAAACCTAGGAATCTAGTACCCTAGGCACAGCACCACTTTTGAGATTATTGGATATTATGATTCTAACTTTGTAGGGTGTAGGGTCGATAGAAAGAGCACTTCTGGAACTTGCCAATTTATAAGATAGTCTTTATTCTCCTGGTCTAGTAGAAAATAGAACTCAATTGCACTTTCCACTACTGAAGCTAAGTACATTGCCTTAGGAAGTTGTGTGGCACAAGTCCTTTGGTTGAGGCAATAAGTTTTGGATTTAGGATTACCTGTTGGCACAATTTCTATTCTGTATGATAATACTAGTGCCATCTACATTTCTAAGAATCCAATCTAACATTCTAGAACTAAACACATTGATATAAGGCATCAGTTCATTAGGGACCATGTTATAAAAGGGAACATTGAGCTACATCATGTAGCAACTAAAAATTAGCTGGCTGATATATTTACTAAACCATTGGCCTTTGACTCATTTAGTATTTTGAGGACCAGATTGGGTGTGATCGACATAAATGCATGATTCTGATGACTACTGATTTCTGATTTGTCTATTTTTCATTCTGTTTCTGTTAGTTAGTTGTTTGATTTGATTATCTATTTTCTATTGGTTTTTATTTTTCTACTGATTTTTATTTTAATCTTTTTATTTGTATGATTTGGGCATTTATTTTGATGAGATTTCCTATTTATTTTTTGATTCACTGTTTTATTCCCTTAAAAAAAAACCAGATCACTGCTCACTACTGCTGATAAACTAAATTTCTGACTGAAAATTTTGCCTTGTTCTTGGTTTGGAAGCTTATAAGCAGTGATTGATTCCACTGGATCTGTTAAAAGGAAGAAACATGATGATTATTTCTCATCCTCTAACTCCTTTAATGGTATATTATTTCTTTTGGATAAAAATCTTCTTCAAAATTAAAAAGTTAGTTTTTGAAATAGAGATTTATTTTATCTTCCTACAGTAATCAACCTCATATGAATAGTGTTTTCAAAGTATTGAGTCATTATTATGATTTTCTAAACCAAGTAATTGCACTTATCATATGATGTATGATTTTTGCTTTGAGAATTACTCTTCCTTATTGTAAAGAGTGAGCTTTGTCGTCTCTTATATCTGGAAGGTAATTTTATAGCTGAGATTCTTTAACATTTTTGAAAGGGAGAAAGCTTACAAAAGATGTGCAAAGAGCGCCAAAATAAAAAGAGGCACAAAATTAGCCCAAACTGAAAAGATACGCAATGTCGCCAAAAATTGAAAAGATACACAAAGTGTATCAAAAATCAAAAGATACGCAAAGAGACAAACAAATTGAAAAAGAGGCACAAAATGAGCCCACAAAGAAATAGGCTTTCTTCTCTTTCAGATCTTTAAATGCCTTAGAAAAATTCATGCACCACTTAATATTTTCAAAAGCTTGAGATGAAAAGTCATGATTTCTGATTTCTTACTTTATAATACTATTATATTAGATATTTTTCAGGAATGAGGCTTGAAAGGATCTCTTTTTAAATCTAATTTCTTTTCTTCTGAATTAGATTTTTGTTTTGAAAGGAATTTGCACCTATAAGGTGTCCGAGGTAGGAGTTACGAAAGTCAATTTTCTAACTTTTTTGGATTTCAGCGCTGTCGGTCGTCTTCTTATTGGTTTTGGATTCAAAATTAAGGGAAAATTTTGATTTATTGGAGCGGATCGATTAAAAAAAAATAACCTCGTTGTTTTGTATTTTTGTGTTTATCATTTCTAGTTTTATTTCCTCTATTTTTTATTTTTGTTTTTGTTAAATATATCTTTGGGATCCCTAATCTTTCCTCTCCATCCTTCATCTTTTTTACTTTTTCTTCACATCGTCCTGGACGATCCCCACATCATCCCAGATGCTCATCTTCATCCTGGATGATACATAAATCATCTTGGATGATCCATTCATATTATCCCCTCTCTAATCAAACGGCTGATATACATCAATTATTGGTGATCATTAGGGATGATCCCTACATCGTCTTGGATGATATGATCTAGTCTTCCTGATCCTGATCAAATGGTTGAGAATGCACTAATTATTAGTCATCATCCCGGATGATCCACATGTTAGTAGTTGGATGATTCAAATTTGGCCCGTCCTATACATTTATTTCATATCGTCCCGGACGATCCACCTCATCATCCTGGATGATACTTTTTGTCAACGGTCATCCAGCTGGACACCTCGGGATGATCACCTGTCTCTAATCATCCCGAATGATCTCTGATCATCCTGGACGATCCAACCACCTTTTTGACCAATCATCCTGGCCATCATTATTACTGATATCGCCCTAGGTGATCCTGTAATCGAACGAGATGATCTGGCCGATTTCTACTTAAACAGCCATTTTGCTTCAGATTTCTTCACACCTCTTCCTTCCCTACTTTCTCTCTTGTGATTCTAATGGCTGGTGGAAAGAGATCTAGGCATCAAGGTATGAGCTCCTCATGGAGAAATGTCGATCCTCGCTTCCTTGATGTAGCTGATCGGGCTGCCTTCCAACGCTACCGTGAGGTTGTAATCACTCACTCCAGGATAGTAAACCCCCACACTGTTACCTACACAGTCCTTGATTTGTTTGTCCATACCTCCCTGACCTTCATTCTCACCTCAGCCTTCCCTTTTAGTTTTGAGCTCCTTATGGTCTTTTTCGCAAATCTTCGCACCACTGCTGACTACTCTACCCTTCACTCCTTCATTAATCAACACCCTGTAGAACTCACCGCCCAGGATTTTTACCATATCCTTCAACTCTCCATCACTGGTGACAAGATCCACACCCTCATTACTGATCCAGATTTTGATTGGAGTGTCGTGAATCATTTCCTTCGAAACACCAATATTAATTACTACGATAATATATGTTCCTTCCTCCTTAAAGATGTCCGCACTATTAAATTTTTCCTTCGCTGCTCAATTATCCCCAAGGCTGGGGACCGCATCCACATCACACCCTTACTTTCCATGAACACCTACTATATCATGGCCCACCGAGATTTCAATGCTACTGATCTTCTCTTTCGATACATCGAGCATCTTTCTAGCATTAGGGATCCGGGCCATAAACGACGCCCAAATCTAGCTCTAGGACACATCATTGCATATGCTTTGGAGACCAAATATAATATGTAATATCCAGTCCCTATCGATGTCCCTCCTTCCTTCTTCAAAAACAACTCCTTCCATGCCCTCCACAGCACCCGACTTCATTCGAAGCCCGCAACGGATGTTGAGGAGGAAGCAGAAGAAGATGATCCTATTCCTCCTACACCTGATACACCTTCTCCCCTTCATATTGCATCTCCTTTTGATCATCTGGTGCAGCAGTTCGACCAGTGGGAGGCCCAGTTTGATTCTTATGTGGCTGCCCAAGAGGAGCAGCATACTACGGATCTACAGCACTTCAATGACTATGTTGCTCAGTAGCAACAACAGCACGACAAGGACATGGCCTGGTTTGGAGCCCATTTCACCACCATTCACAGCTACTTTTAACCACCACCTCCTCAGCCATATGATCTGGATCCGCCTCCTTTTTAGCTTTGTGATTTGTGATGTTTTATGCTTCTATTATTGTGTCCCTCTTTTTTGTAATATCAAAAGGGGGAGTTAGTGTTTTGAGTGATTAGTAGTTTTTTATACTGTTCTAGTTATTTCATGTATTGCTCTTGTTTTTTTGTTGTTTATTTTGTTTGTAGTTATTTTCCTTATTGTATGTTATGTTTAGTGAAATTTGAAATGATATTTGTCTTTCATGTGTACGTTGAGTACTCTTATTTGTGTTATTTGAAACTACTATATTAATGTTTTCCATCATCAAAAAGGGGGATATTGTTGCAAATCTGGATCCAAAAAGTATAGTTTTGATGATGACAAACATGTTTGTATTCTATTTTTCTTGGCTAACCCATTTTACGTACAAAAGATCAAATGCAATTCAAGCCAACTCAAGATCGGGTCTAAGTGTGTCTAAATGTAGTTTTTTCCCTTTCTTGAGTCAAATGTAATGTAATTTATCCCCTAGCTAAGTAACCTATCACACACACACTTAGGGGGAGAGTTTTAGTGAATTAGAGTTTCTGTTTAATTTTTGTTCTGATCATCCAGGATGATATCCACATCATAGTGAACGATCAATGAAAACAGAAACCCTAATTAGGTTGACCAAGTTAAGTCTTTCTGATTAAGCCGATCGTCCTGGATGATCTATCGATCATATGGGATGATAGGCTCAAATCAGAAATTCTCAACTGCCAGATCAAGTTAGGCAAGTTTTATTTTTAAAGATTTGATCTGATCGTTCCGGATGATACGTGTATCGTCTTGGACGATCCTTTACAATCATGCCTAAATTAGTCTGGTGATTAAGGAAAGTAATTAAGGTCTGATTGATTCGATCATATCATCCCGGATGATCGCAGGATCGTACAGGATGATGTGTTAAAAATCCTGACCGTCCACTGCTTTTCACCTATACGTCCAGAGTTGTGTGAAGGACAATAATCCCGATTTTGAACTAATTATACGGGATGATACCCATATCATCACGGACGATCAAGTCATTTTGAAATCATCTTGCATGTCTCACTTGTACGTCCACAACAGTGCTCAGGATGATTTTGGCACTTTTTGAACTAATCGTATAGGACGTTAGGCGAGTCTTAGACGATCAAGTCATTTTGAGATCATCCAGCATAAGTTCCTCTGGATGACCAAAGCAGTCTTCTGGACAAAATTCCTGATTTACACTAATCATCCTGGACGATCGCAGAATCATACAGGACGATCTGAACAACTTTTTTCTACTAATCGTCCAGAAGAACCAGATAATCCAGGTTAAAAATAGGTGATTTTGAACTAATTGTATAGGATGATCTAGCGATCGTCCTAGATGATATTGGCTGACCAGTTCAGATTTAGGGCAAATTTTGAGCCCTCCTATAAAAGATCTTTTTCTTCTAATAAGAAAAATCTTTTGCCACTTTCGTTTCTAGAGAAACCTTGAGAGAGAGAGAGCTTGGGAGAGAGAGAGAGAGAGAGGATCTTGTGAGGGGGAGTTTGTGAGGGATTCATAAAGGTTGCTCCAAGTAAGGATTAGATTCATCTTCTTCGTTCATCATCTCTCATCTTGTCGGTGTTTTCTGTGGAGGATTATTCACAATAAGATCCAGGTTCTCTGCCTGCTTCAAGAGGAAGCGGAAAGAGTTCAAGTTCTCTGCCTGCTTTAGGAGGAAGTGAAAGGAGTCCGATTCTCTACCTGCTTCAGGAGGAAGTGAAAGGAGTTCAGGTTCTCTGCCTCACCGGGTTGGTGGAAAGGTGTTTTGTATAGGCTTCTTTGCCTTGCTGTGGGAGCAGAAGGAGAGTCACTTTTGTGTTAGTGCAATACCCAGAGGGGAGGCTCCAGGGAGTGGACGTAGGTCAAGTTGACCAAACCACCATAAAATTTGGTGTGCTCTTTCTGATAATTTTTTGCACTTTAATTTTCTATTATTAACTGCTTGGGTGAAATCTATGGTTGATCTTTTCATTTATGTGTTTACTTATTTTCGCAACAAATTATTGAAAAGATTTTTCCTGTTGCTCATGAATTTTTAAATAACCAATTCACCCCCCTCTTGGTTAGCCTTGGGACTAGTTCATCAGGGCTTAACATCCCTATCGAACTTTCATTAACATCCCTATTGAACTTTCAAGTGGTATCAAAGAGGGATTCAAAAATTAAGTTTAAAAACTTTTGAATTTTGATCCATGGCTAACTTTGGTAATCATAATACTGCTAAAGGTTTTTTAATTACACGACCACGATTATTTGATAGCATACCTTTTGATTTTTAGAAAACTCGCATGTCCACCTTTTTACAATCAATTGATTATCACATGTGGATGTTTGTTAAGGATGGCTATGAAGTACTTTTTAGAATGGTTAATAATGTTAAAACTGAACTACCTTTCACTGATTGGATATTTAATGATCGTGATTTAGCACAACTGAATGCAAAATATTTCAACTATTTTTTCTGTGCTTTAAAATCTGAAGATTACATGCGTGTTTTCACTTGTACGACTGGTAAAGAAATCTGGGATAGATTATGCATTTCTTATGAAAGTACATCTGACATTAAGTAATCTAGATTGAATATCTTACTTCATGACTATGAACTCTTTCACATAAAACCTAGTGAATTGATTTCTAAAAAGTATACTAGGTTCACCCAAATTGTCACTTCTTTACATGCTTTAGGAAGAGAACTTACAAAGTATGAAAAAGTAAAAAAAATTTTGAGATGTTTGCCTTCTTCTTTTGATGCCAAGATAACTGTAATTACTGAATCCAAAGATTTGAACACTTATTCTATTGATAACTTACTTGGGACACTTATTGCTTATGAGCATGGAGTGAACCAATGACAAATTAATGCAGGTGAGAAGAAGAGGGAGAAAATTATGGTGCTGAAGGCAAATGATACTGACACTGACTCTGCCAGGTCTAATAGCAATGATGTTGCCGTAATCACTAGGCAATTCAAAAGCTTTCTAAGAAAAAAACATAAGAACTTTCAGAAATAGAACAAAGGTAAGAGTAGCAAAATTTTAAAGGTTCATAAGATATTATTTGCTTTGAATGCAGTAAGCTTGGACATATAAAGGCTGATTGTCCTATACTTAAAGCTCACCCAAGCAAGGAGAAGGGTGAGGATAAATCCAAGTTCAGGAAGGACAAGAAGAAAATTTAGAAGGCATTCAGGGTAGATTCTGCATTCGTCTCCTCTGAGATTGAAGTCTGATGATTGATGGTCATCTTGGTCAGTCTGATCAAGAAGAGGTATGTGAGCTAACCTATGATCAATTGCTAGATGTTTCTTTGAAAATTCATTCATCATATAGGAAACTTAAGAAAACTCATGCAAGTCTGAAATTAAAATTTCTGAATTTATAAAAAGGGCATGAAATTTTGATTAAGGATCATTCTACTCTTGATTGCAATCACATATCACTACTTGATGAATTTGATGAATTGAATAAAAAGTATTCTGATTTGATTACTTAGCATGATTCATTGAGAACATCGCATGTTGGTTGAGAAAGAGTTTTTAAAGAATTAGACACCATGGCATGTGACTTAGATCATAGTAAGGGTGCATTGATATTTGAAATTGCAAGTCTTAAAAAGAAAAATGATTTTCTAAGAGTAAAAATTAATGCTTTTGATAAAAATGAAATACCTCTTACTTTTGCATAATTTTATGCACCTCCACCTTTTGAATAATCTATTTCAAAATCATCAAAGCATGTTTCATTCAAATATAGGAAGAGGCACTATCACTCACGTAGATTAGTAAACATTTTTCTTGGTGTTAGATATTTTTCTTGTGGCATGCTTGGACATATCTCTCACACCTATACTATTCACCGTAGTACACATTGGGTATATAGACCCAAATTGCATGTTTCACAGCACAGCATACAGGCAGTGCATTCTTCTTGTCATAAGAAGGAACCAAAACCTGTTTGGGTTTCTAAATCTGATGTTTGATGATTTTATAGGTGTGCTCTCACACAAGACCTCGTGAGAGCATGTGGTACCTGGACAACGAATGCTCAAGACATATGACTGGAGATACAAATCAATTCATTTGGTTGGCGGACAGGGTGGAGGTAAGGTTATACTTGGAGATAACACCACCAGGAGGGTGATAGGAGCAGGTATAATTGGTGATTCAAAAAATTTCATTATTAACAATTTTTTTCTTGTAGATGAATTGAAACACAACTTGATGAGCATCAGTCAACTCTGTGATAAAGGATAGAACATCAATTTTCTATCCACTTACTGCATTATAAGCTTAAATGATAAAATTATTTTGCATGGATAAAGGATCAATATTGTCTACATGCTGGATGTAAGTTGCTTTAAAACTAATGTTTCAATTTGCTTAAAAACTATTACTAATGAGTCTTCATTGTGGCACAGAAGATTATGTTATGCCAGTATGAAAATCCTTAGGAGAGTCACCCAAAAGGACTTAGTTATAGGTGTCCCCAAGCTTAAGTTCACTAAGGACCACCTATGTGATGCCTGTCAATTAGGGAAGCAAGTCCACTCATCTTTCCACTCAATTAAGGACATCAACACCTCTAGACCTTTAGAAATCCTTCACATGGATTTGTTTGGACCCATTAGCACTGCCAGTTTATGGGAGAAAGTTTATGAATTTGTAATTATTGATGATTACTCGAGGTTCACTTGGATTAAATTTCTGTCATATAAATCTGAGTCATTTGATGAATTTAAATTTTTCTCCACTATGATTTAGAGGAAGTTAGGTTATGATATCTTGACTATTCATAGTGATCATTGTGGAGAGTTTGAAAATATGAGATTTGGAACATTCTGTGAAGAGCAAGGGATTACCCTAATTTTTTAGCTCCTAGGACGCTCAACAGAACGGGGTAGCTGAAAGGAAGAAAAGGACCTTAGTGGAAGCTGCTAGAGCTATGCTTACTGAGTATTCACTTCCAAAATACTTTTGGGTTGAAGCGGTGAACACTACCTGTTATGTGCTAAATAGGGTGAATGCTAGATCAAATCTGAATAAGACACCTTATGAGATCATTAGGGTAGAACTCCAAACCTGTCCCACTTCCATGTCTTTGGTTGTAAGGTTTTCATTCTGAATAATGGGAAATCATCCTTAGGAAAATTTGACCCCAAATATGATAAAGGGGTGTTCTTAGGCTATTCTAGTGTGGGGAAATCCTTTGGGATGTTTAATATGAGGACTTTGGTGGTGGAGGAGACAATTCATGTGGGGTTTGATGAATCTGATCCTAAGGAGAGTAGAGTTAAGGAATAAGAAGAAGTAGGAGAGATTACCCAAGGAGTTGAAAATGTAAATCTGTAGGAAAAGGTAGAGCCTCAAAACACCTTGCCTAGAGACTGGAGATATTCTTCGAGTCATCCTAAAGAACTGATCTTAGGAGACCCTTCTGAAGGTGTTAGAACTAGGCATGGACTTAGGAAGGAAGCAAACCATTCTTCCTTTATCTCAATGACTGATCCCACCAACATCAATCAAGCCCTTTCTGATGAGTTTAGAATCTTAGCTATGCAAGAGGAATTGAATTAATTTGTAAGGAAAGATGTTTGGGAGTTAGTAGAAAGACGTAGGAATCCAAGTGTAGTGGGAACAAAGTGGGTCTTTAAGAATAAAATGAATGATTCTGGTGTGGTGGTTAGGAATAAGGTAAGGTTGGTTGCTAAGGGGAATAATCAAATTGAAGGGATTGATTTTGAGGAGACCTTAGCCCCTGTAGCTTGATTGGAAGCCATTAGGGTGCTACTAGCGTTTGCCTATTATAAGGGATTTAAGCTATTTCAAATAGATATCAGGAGTGCCTTTTTAAGTGGGGTAATAAAAGAGAATGTCTTTTTAGAGCAACCCCCAGGTTTTGAGAGTTCCCAATATCCAAATCATGTCTACAAATTAAAAAAGGCCTTATATGGATTGAAACAGGCACCCAGAGCTTAATATAAGAGGCTTAACACATTCCTACTAGAAAGAGAGTTTGTTAAGGGGAGCAGAAAGTAGGAGATGATCTACTCATTGTCCAAATTTATGTTGATGATATACTTTTTGTACCTTTTGATAGAAATTTATGTGATAGATTTTCTAAGACAATGACTGAGGAGTTTGAGATGAGTATGATGAATGAATTGTCCTACTTTTTGGGGTTTAGCATAAGAAAAATGGATGATGGAACCTTTCTAAATTAATTAAAATACACTAAGGATATCATAAAAAAATATGAAATGGGCAAATCTAAGCCAATCAACACTCCCATGAGTTCCACTATTCAGTTAGATAAGGATTCAACTGGAAAATCTACTAATCAGAAGAAGTTTAGTGGAATAATTAGATCACTGCTTTACTTGACTGCTAACTGACCTGATCTTTAAATGTCCTAAAAAAATCTATACACCACTCAATTTTTTCAAAAGCTTGTGATGAAAAATCATGATTTCTGATTCCTTACTTTGTAATACTACTATATCAGATATTTTTTTGGAACGAGGCTTAAAAGGATCTCTTTTCAAATCAATATTTTTTTCTTTTGAATTAGACTTTTATTTGAAAGGAATTTGAACCTATAAGGTGTCCGAGGTAGGAGTTTTGAAAATTGATTTTCCAACTTTTTTGGATTTCAGCGTCATCAATTTTTCTTCTTATTGGCTTCTAAATTGAAACTCAAGGGACAATTCTGATTTACTGGAGCTGTTCTATTAAAAAAAAACTTTTCATGTTACTGAATTTTATCCTTTTGATTTTTTTCGTGTGTTGGGTCTGTACTATTCTTTTATGTTTCTCTATTTTATTTTCCCTTTTTGGTGATTTCAAAAGGGGGAGTTATTTTTGTGTTACTAGTAGTTTCATTTATTATTTTTAGTGGTTCTTTTGTTGTATTTAATGTTATCGTTTGTCAATGATTCTGCTTGATTTGAAACTACAAAATAAATGTTTGCCATCCTCAAGAAGGGGGAGATTGTTGTGAATCTAGATTCAAGGACTATAATTTTGATGATAGAAAACCTTTTTGTTTCTAATTCAGTGTAACCTTTCAGGTACAAAAGATCAGATGCAATTCAATGTAACTCAAGATCGGGTCAGCGTGTGTTAAATGTATTTTTTTTCTTTCTTGTGTTAAATGTAATGTAATTAATCCCCTAGCTAAGTAACCTTGCACACACACATTTAGGGGAAGAGTTTTAGTGAATTAGAGTATCTGTTCATTTTTTGTTTAGATCATCATAGACAATCCAGTGAACACAGAAACCTTAATAAGGGCGACCATGTTAAGTTGGTCTGATTAAGTAGATCATCCTGGATGATCCTCTAATCGTACAAGATAATAGGCTCAAATCAAGAATTCTCAGCCGCCAGATTAAGTTAGGCATGTTTTTATTTTTAGAGACTTAGTGTGATCATCCTGAACAATACGTGTATCATCCTGGATCATCTTTTATAATCATTCCAAAATTAGTTTGATAATTAAGGAAAGTAATTAATACCTGATTGATATGATCATATCATCTCGGATGATTGTAATATCGTGCGGGATGATACATGCAAACTCCTGATTGTCTAAAGCATTTCACCTGGCCGTATCGAACTATCCTTTGGACGATATGTTCAGTTTTGAACTAATCGTACGGGATGATAGAGTTATCATCCCGGACAATCAAGTCATTTTTAATCGTACAACATATTTTATGCAGACCGATTAGAACTATGCTTAGGACGATTTTGGCTATTTTAAACTAATTGTACAGGATGATAGAAATATCATCCTGAATGATCAAGTCATTGTGAGATCGTCTAGCATATGTTACCCTGGAAAAATAAAACTATTCTTTAGATGAAATTCTTGATTTACACTAATCATCCTAAACAATCGCTGAATCGTACGGGATGATCTAAACAACTTTGTCTTCTAATCGTCCAGAGAAACCAAATCATCCAGGCTGAAAAATGAGATTTTACACTAATCATACAGGATGATCCTTCGATCCTCCTGGATGATATTGTTGACCAGTTGAGATTTAGGGTAATTTCTAAGCCATCCTATAAAAGATCTTTTTCTTCCAACAAGAAAAATCTTTTGCCATTTTCCTTTCCAGAGAAAACCTTGAGAGAGAGAGAGTGAGAGAGTTTGGGAAAGAGAGAGAGAGGATCTTGTGAGGGGGAGTTTGTGAGGGATTCAAAAAGGTTGCTCCAATCAAGAATCTGAGTCATCTTCTCCATTCGTCGTCTCTTGTCTTATCGGTGTCTCTGTGGAAGGATTATTCGTAAGAAGATCCGGGTTCTCTGCCTGCTTCAGGAGGAAGCGAAAGGAGTCCAGGTTCTTTGCCTACTTCAGGAGGAAACAAAAGGAGTCTAAGTTGTCTGCCTGCTTCAGGAGGAAGTGAAAGGAGTTCAGGTTCTCTGCCTCACCAGGTTGGTGAAAAAGAGTTTTTATACAGGCTTCTCCGCCTTGCTGTGGGAGTAGAAGGAGAGTCACTTAGTGTTTGTGCAATACCCGGAGGGGAGGCCCTAGGGAGTGGGCATTGGTCAAGTTAACTGAACCACTATAAAATCTGGTGTGTTCTTTCCAATTATTTTTTACATTTATTTTGTTATTGATGATTATGTGATTGTGAGTATTATTTTATTATTGTTAAACATCAGCACAATATCGCATAATTATATAAGTTTTAAAACAATCAAAAATATTTTCTAAATCATTATTTTGCTCTCAAAATTTTAAAACTACCAATTCACCCTTCCCCTCTCTTGGTTAGGCTCGAGACTAGTTCCCAGGGCTTAACATCCCTATTGAACTTTCATATGCTCCCCTTAACAAACTCTCTTTCTAGTAGGAATATGCTAAGCCTCTCATACCAAGCTCTGGGTGCCCGTTTCAATCCATATAAGGCCTTTTTTAATTTCTAAACATGATTTGGATATTGGAAACTCTCAAAACATGGGGGTTTCTCTACAAAGACATCTTCCTTTATTACCCCATTTAAAAAGGCACTCTTAACATCCATTTGAAAAAGCTTAAATTCCTTATAACGTGTAAAGGCTAGTTACACTCTAATGGCTTCCAATCTAGCAACAGGGGCAAAGGTTTCCTAAAAATCAATCCCTTCTATTTGGTTGTACCCCTTAGCCACTAATCTTACCTTATTTCTAACCACCACACCAGAATCATTCATTTTATTCTTAAAGACCCACTTGGTTCCTACTACACTTTGATCATTAGGTCTTTCTACCAACTCTCAAACATCATTTCTCACAAATTTGTTAAGTTCTTCTTGTATAGCTAGGATCTAAAATTCATCAGAAAGGGCTTAATTTATGTTGGTGGGTTAGGTCATTGAGATAAAGGCAGAATGGTTTACTTCCTTCCTAGGTCCATACCTAGTTCTAACACCTTCAGAAGGGTCTCCTAAGATCTGTTCTTTAGGATGATTTGAAGAATATCTACAATCTCTAGGATAGTTATTTTGAGGCTATACCCTCTCCTCTAGATTTACATTTCCTACTTCTTGGGTAATCTCTCCTACTTCCTCTTCTTCATTAGCTCTAACCTCCTTAGGATCAGATTCATCAAACACTACATGAGTAGTCTCTTCCACCACCAATGTACTCTTGTTAAACACCCTAAATCATTTCCCCACTCTTGAATATCCTAAGAACACTACTTCATCAGATTTTGGGTCAAATTTTCCTAAGGATGATTTCCTATTGTTAAGAATGAATACCTTATAGCCAAAGATATGGAGGTGGGACAGGTTTGGAGTTCTTCCCTTAATGATCTCATAGGGTGCTTTATTCAGAAGGGATATAACATTCACCCTATTCAACACATAACAGACTGTATTTACTTCTTCTGCCCGAAAGTATTTTGGAAGTGAATACTCAATAAGCATGGCTCTAGTGGCTTCCACTAAGGTCCTATTCTTCCATTCAGCTACCCCATTCTATTGTGGGGTCCTAGGAGCTGAAAAGTTATGGCTAATCCCTTTCTCCTCACAGAAAGCTCTAAATCTCACATTTTTAAACTCTCCACCATGATCACTGTGGATAGTCAAGATCTCACATCCTAACTTCTTTTGAATCCAACTGAAGAAAGATTTAAATTCATCAAATGACTCAGATTTATGTGACAGAAATCTAATCCAAGTGAACCTTGAGTAATCATCTACAATCACAAATCCATACACTCTTCCCCCTAAGCTGGTAGTGCTAATGGGTCCAAAGAGGTCCATGTGAAGGACTTCTAAAGGTCTAGAGGTGTTGATGTCCTTAATGGAGTGGAAAGAGGATTAGACTTGCTTCCCGAGTTGATAGGCATCACATAGGTGGTCCTTAGTGAACTTAAGTTTTGGGGCACCTTTAACTAAGTCCTTTTCGGTGACTCTTCTCAGGCTTTTCATACTGGCATGACATGACCTCCTGTGCCATAGGCAAGACTCATCAACAGTAATTTTTAAGCAAAATGAAGCAGCACATGCAATATTATTTAAATGAAGCATGTAGACGTTGCTGATCCTCTTGCCATGCAAAATAGTGTTATCATTTAAGCTTATAATGCATGTATTTTCCTGGGACTTTATGCTGAACCCTTCGTCAAAGAGTTGACTGAGGCTGAGTAGGTTATGTTTTAATCCATCTACAAGCAAACTATTTTCAATCAATAAGTTCTTGAAGATTTCGATTATACCTGCGCCCACCACTTTCCTGGTGGTGTTGTCTCCAACAGTGACCTTGCCTCAATCCATAGACTCCAGTGGAATGAATTAATTTGCATCTCCAGTCATATGTCTTGAGCATCCACTATCTAAGTACCACATACTCTCACGAGGTCTTGTGTGAGAGCATCCCTACAAAAATATCAAACGTCAGATTTAGGAACCCAAACCTTCTTATAAAAAAAAAATGCAATGCATGTGTGCTATGAACTGAAACATCCAATTTGGGCCTCCACACCCAATGTGTGCTATGGTGAATAGTACAGGTGTGATAGATATGTCCTAACATGCCACATGAGAAACATCTAACACTAAGAAAAGGATTAACTAATCTATGGGGGTGATAGTGCCTCTTCCTAAGTTTAAATGATGCATGTTTTGATGATTTTAAATGTGATCCTTCAAGTGATAGAGTTTTGTAAAATTTTGCAAATATAGGAGGTGTTTTATTATTCTCAAATGCACTAATTTTTACACTTAGAAATTTATTTTTCTTTTTGAGACTTTTAATTTCAAATTTCAAATAATGCTCACTACTATTTATATTAGATACATGAATTTTTAATTCTTTAAATGCAGCTTCTAATTCAAAATGCGATGCTTTTAATGAATCATGCTCAATTATCAATTCATAATGCTTTTTATTCAACTCATCAAATTCATCAAGTAATGACATGTGATTTCTATCAAGTGTATGATCCTTAAGCAACACTTCATGCTCTTTTTGTAGATTCAAGAATTCCAATTTCAAACTAGAATAAGTTTTCTTAAGTTTTCTATATGATGAATGAATTTTTTTAGAA
Source organism: Dendrobium chrysotoxum (assembly GCA_019925795.1). Lineage (NCBI taxonomy): Eukaryota > Viridiplantae > Streptophyta > Magnoliopsida > Asparagales > Orchidaceae > Dendrobium > Dendrobium chrysotoxum. The sequence continues at coordinate 45,113,869 of CM034315.1, forward strand.
ACATCAAGTAATTAATCGTTGGTTTGTTCACGTACATCTTCTTGATCAGACTAACCACGATGTTCATCTACCATCATACACAAGTTTATAGTCTCTTCTTTAGCTTCAGTCTCAAAGGAGTCAGATATAAAATCCGCCTAAAAAGCCTTTTGGATCTTCTTCTTATCCTTTCTGAACATGGGCTTCTTCTCACCCTTCTCCTTGCTTGGGTGAGTCTTAAGTGTAGGAAAATTAGCCTTTATATATCCAGGCTTCCTGCATTCAAAACAAACTGTATCAGAAGAACCTTTAAAATTTTTGCTACTCTTACCTTTGTTACATTTTTTATAGTTCTTGTGTTTCTTCCTTAGAAAGCTTTTGAATTTCCTAGTGATTAAGGCAACATCATTGCTATGAAACCCGGAAGTGTCAGTATCCATATTGTTGGCCTTCAATGCCATAGTTTTATCTTTCTTCTTCTCGCCTACATCAAGCTGTCTTTGTTTCACTCCTTGCTTGTAAGCAATTAGTGATCCAAGTAAGTTATCAATTGAATAATTGTTTAAGTCTTTTGATTCAGTGATATCAGTTATCTTGGCATTATAGAAAGAGGGCAAACATCTCAAAATTTTGTTAACTTTCTCGTAGTTAGTGAGTTCTCTTCTTAAAGCATACAGGGAGGTGACTATTTGAGTGAACCTAGTGTACATTTCAGATATTGTCTCACTAGGTTTCATGCGAAAGAGTTCATAGTTATGAAGTAAGATGTTCAATCTAGACTATTTAACTTCATGTACCCTCATAAGTGATACACAATTTATCCTAAATTTCATTGCCAGTTGTACGGGTTGACACACTTATGTTATCTTCAAATTTCAATGCACAGAAAAAATAGTTCAAGCTTTTTGAATTCAATTATGCAAAATCTTGATCACCAAAAGTCTATTCAGTAAAAGGAAGTTCAGTTTTAATACCATTGACAAGTCTAAAAGGTGCTACATAACCATCTTTAACATGCATCCACATGCGATAACCAATTGATTGTAAGAAGGTAAACATGCAAGTTTTTAATAAATCAAATGGTATGTTATCAAATAAGGGTGGAAGAGTAATAAAATAACCTTCAGTAGTATTTCTATTACGAAAGTAGCCATGGATCAAATTCGAATGTTTTCAAAACTTGATTTTATGAATCCCGCCCTGATACCACTTCAAAGTTTGTTAAGGATGTTAAGCCCTTATGAACTAGTCTGAGGCGAACCAAGAGGGGGGTGAATTTGTATCTTTTAAAAATTCTTAAGCAAAAATGATTTCAAAAATCTTTTTGATTATTTTAAAATAATTATAATTTTGCGATGATGTGTAGATGATTAACAATAATAAAATAATAACTACAATCACATGATCATCAACAAAAAAATAAAGCGTAGAAGATAATCAGAAAGAATAAACCAGATTTTATAGTGGTTCGGTTAACTTGACCTATGTCCACTCCCCGTAGCCTCCCCTTTGGGTATTGCACTAACACTAAGTGACTCTCCTTCTACTCCCACAGCAAGGTGGAGAAGCCTTTACAAAAACTCCTTTCCTCCAACTCAGTGAGGTAGAAAACCTATACTCCTTTTGCTTCCTCCAGAAGCAAGCAAAGAACTTTGATCTTCTTGTAGATGATCCTTCCATGGACACACCAAGGACAAGAGACAACGACCGAAGAAGATGACTCAGATCCTTATTTTAGCAACCTTTGTGAACACCTTACAAACTCCCCCTCATAAGATCCTCTCCTCTCTCCCAAGCTCTCTCTCTCCTTCTCAAGGCTCTCATAAGAAAGCACAGCGGCAAAAGATCTCGACAGTAGAGCAAAAGAGATCTTAAATAGGAGGGCTCAAAAATTATCCTAAATTTTAACTAGTCGTCAAATATTGTTTAGACGATCCTTAGATCGTTCTGTATGATCAGTGTAAATCAAACACTTTTAGCCTGGATCATCTGGTTCTTCTGGACGATTAGAAGACAAATTATATTCATATCGTCTCGGACAATTTTCTGATTATCTGGGATGATTAATTCAATTCAGAATATCATCTAGAAGACTTTTTGGGTCATCCTAGAGAACTTGTACTGGGCGATCTCAAAATGACTTGATCGCCTAGGATGATATGTATATCGTTCTGTACAATTAGTTCAAAAAGACCAAAATTGTCTGGCACATTATTCGGGCCATACAGGTAAATCTTACTGGATGATTTTAAAATGACTTGATCATCCAGGATGATATTTCTACCATCCCATATAATTAGTTCAAAATTGAGAATATCGTCTGGCAGACTGTTCAGGTCATCCAGGTAAAATGCACTAGACGGTCAGGTTTTCTAATTGATCATCTAGGATGATATTTCTATCATCTAGGATGATATGATCAAATCACTCAAACCTTAATTACTTTCCTTAATCACCTGACTAATTTAGGCATGATTCTAATTGATTGTCCAGGATGATACATGTATTGTCCGAGATGATGAGACAAAATTACTAAAAAATTAAATTTTCCTAACTTAGTCTGGGGGCTAAGAATTTTTTATTTGAGCATATTATCCTTTACAATGTGTGTATCATCCAGGATGATCTGCTTAATTAGACTAATTTAATATGGTTGCCCTCATTACAATTTCTATTTTTAATTGATCGTCCCATCCAGGATGATTTGAATAAAATTTGAACAGAAACTCCAACTCACTAAAACTCTCCCCCTAAATATGTGTGTGCAAGGTTACTTAGCTTGGGGATCCGTTACATTACACTTGACTCAAGAAAGATGAAAAAATACATTGAACCTGAAAGCTCAAACGGACTGACATGATCTTGAGCTTGCTTGAATTGCAATTGATCTAGTGAACTTGAAAGATTAGGCACTCAAACAGAAATAGAAATATTTGGTATCATCAAAATCATAATCCTTGAATCTAGATTTGTAAAAGTATAAAGGAAGTGAAGGTTATGTTTCAAACATATTTAGTTTCATAGAATGTAAGAGTTATTGCAACTACTGGGCTTCTTTTATTTGTATCATCTGAGGAAGATAGTTTAGATCTTCATAGATAATTTGTTGACTGCTTGAAGTGGGATCACATCCCATTGAGGGTAAGGAATGGTGGTGTTCTGTTATTCGAAAATCAAGGCTTGTTTGGTGTAGGTTCAAAGGGAGAGAAATTTTTTTTTTCAAGTTCAATAAAAGCAGGGAAGTTTATGTGTATTCAAATAGTTGTTGAATTAGACTTTGATGTTACTCTATAGAGAGTTTTTAGACTTCTTTGAGAAATGAATGTTAAGCCAATGGAAGGGCTATTTTACCCAATTGTAAGGAAGTTATTCATCAAATCGAATGGATGATAATGAAGGTAGAAAAATGATTTTAGTTTATTGGATACTAAATAAGGAGGATTTATATTTAGGCTTTGTAACGAGTTCAATCTACTAAGGGCTTGTTGACACTAATCTAGGATTGGTGGTAAAGTAGAAATTGGGGTCACTATCAACTTAATCATAGTAATGACTATGATGGTGTGTAACAAATGTTTAGGGCCTAGTAGGGATGAGGTGGTGATATGGCCTCATGGTTTTCATATTTTCAAAATGACTTTGTTTCATTATGAAATTAGAGTAATATAATTTGGGACTCTTCCTATTTCTCATTTTTTAACTTGATTAGGAGTTCTGGGATACTAACAAACTAATTTGGTTGCTTTCATAGTTTTGGTGTCCTCAACACCCCAATTGGTTCAAGGTGAGGAGTAGTGGATCTTTTTTTCATTTTGAATTATTTTATTTGCAAATAAACTTTCCATTTTGCTTAGTTTATTATTCAATAAACCTTCCATTCCTAATGTTGTGAAAGGTAAGGGTATTAGCTCTATTTCCATTTTTGCTAGTAGGTTTCATTTTCCCTATTCTTAGCACAATTTACAATACTTCAAAAAAAAAAAGAGTGGGAGGGTGGGTGGGGGGCATAAAGCAAATGTTTTATTATTTCAAGGCAAAGTGCATTTTTCAAAAAAGGGATAAATCAAACACATGCAGCCTTTAATTTTTTTATTTATGTTAATTTAAATGACTTTATTTAATTATATTGAATTTTATTTAATTCATTTTTTAATTTCATTTAATTTAAATTATTTAATTTTGAGCTCTTATTATTATTTTATTTACTTAATTTTGAATTTTAGTGTTTAATTTGGATTTTTATTTAGTTTTAAATAAGATATTTATTTATCAAAGTTAAATTATTTTTATTCAATTTTTAGTGTTATTACTTTAAATTATTTAATTTTAATTTATTTGACTTTATAGAATTTCATCAAATTTTTAAATAATTTCATTTATTTATTTAAATTTGATTCTTTTATTATATTTATGTATAATTTTGTAATGTTAAATTTTTATTTATTTATTTCTTTTACTAATTTTAATTTTCTTTAATTTTAATTAATTCTTTTCTTATTTCTATTTATTTATTTGTATAATTATTATTCTTTATTTTTTTATTAATATGTTTGACGAAAATTTGACTTCTTCTTTTTAAATTAAATTTTATATGTTATTATTTGTATTAAATTCTTTATTTTATTTTGAAGTTTATAGAGATTTATTTTGTATTTCTATAATTTTTATTTAATTAGGTATGATTTATTAAAAATTAGCCCAATTAAATTAATTTTTTATTTGTGAACTAAATAAACTCCAACCAACTTGAAATACTCACCAATGGCCTTTGGATAACTAAAATGATGTTTACAAGAGTTTGAAGTCATTTGGGATTTTTTTTTTGCAATTTTTATTATTTCTTATTTATTCATTAAATTTTATTTATTTCAAAATAATTTTTATTTTGATATTTTATGATGGACCTTTTATTTTTTCTTGATTATATATTTGATTTAGACTTGAATGAAACTTATTTTATTTATCATTTTAATTTTTATTTAATTTGTAATGACTTATTAAATTTCTTAGGTCATTGATGTGTTGAAATTTATTATTTTCTAATTCATAACCAACTAAACTCTAATTTGCCTCTTTTCAGTTTGGCTAACATTACGAATCTTTTTTTAAACTTATGGCACATTTTGTGCATATTTTCAAGCCTGGCTCGCTTTGTGCATCTTTTTATATTTTTGGTCTTTCCAATATCAATAAATCTTAAAAAAAATTACAATAATAAACAAAAATATGCACATTTGAAAGGAAATGAAATAAAAATAAAACATCTATTTTAGAACAATTATAGCAAAATAATATTTGTCTATAAGAACATGAACATGATCTTCTAATTAACATCCAACCATAATTTAATTTAAAATTTTGAGAAATTAAATTTTGTAAGGAAATTAATTTATTGAGCAAAATATTTTAAAATTTCATACTAGAGATCAACTACATTTGATTTGATAATAAAAACTTAAGATAATTCAAGAAGAATATTTTCAACATAAGACAAAACATCATTTCATTGAGCACATATTGAAAGTTCGATAGGGATGTTAAGCCCTAGTGAACTAGTCCCGAGGCTAACCAAGAGGGGTGGTGAATTAGTTATTTAAAAATTTACGAGCAACAGAAAAATCTTTTTGATACTTTACAGCGGAAACAAGTAAACAAGAACGAAAAGATCGATCACAGACATTCACCCAAGCAGTTAATGTCAAAAAAGTGAAGTGCAAAATAGAATCAGAAAAAGCAAACTAGATTTTATAGTGGTTCGGTCAACTTGACCTACGTCCACTCCCCGGAGCCTCCCCTCCGGGTATTGCACTAAACAGAAATTGACTCTCCTTTTGCTCCCACAGCAAGGCGGAGAAGCCTGTACAAAAACCTCCTTTCCACCACCCGGTGAGGCAGAGAACTTGAACTCCTTTTGCTTCTTCCTGAAGTGGGCAGAGAACCCGGACTCCTTTTGCTTTCACCTGAAGTGGGCAGAGAACCCGGATCTTCTTGCGACGATCCTTCCAAGACGAACACCAACTAGAAGAAAGACGACGAGCGGAGAAGACGACTCTGATCTGTGCTTGGAGCAACCTTAGTGAATCCCTCACTAACTCCCCCTCACAATATCCTCTCTCTCTCCCCCAAACTCTCTCTCTCTAGGGTTTCTCTGGACAGGAAAGAGGCAAAAGATTTTTTCTAAAACAAAGAAAAAGATCTTTTATATGAGGGCTCAAAAATAGCCCTACATCTCAACTGGTCGGCCAAGATCGTCCTGTACGATCAGTTCAAACTCAGCTGTTTCAGCCGGGATGATCTGGCTCTTCTGGATGATCAGTACAAATAGTTGTTCATATCATCCCGTACGATCCTGCGATCGTCCGGGATAATTAGTGTAAATCGAGGAATATCGTCCAGAAGATAGTTTGGGTCGTCCAGAGAAACTTATGTTGGACGACCAAAAAATGACTTGATCGTCCAGGACGATATGGGTATCGTCATGTATGATTAGTTCAAAAAGTGCCAAAATCATCCTGAATACAGTTCGGGTCGTATAGCTAAAATGCACTAGATGATCATGATCATCCAAGATAATCCTGCGATCGTCCAGGACGATATGATCGTATCAATCAAGTATTAATTGCTTTCCTTAATTACAAAATTAATTTAGGCATGATTGTACTGGATCGTCTCGTATGATACACGTATCATCCGGGACGATCAGACCAAGTATCTAAAAATAAGAACTTTCCTAACTTGATCTAGCGGCTGAAAATTTTTGATTTGAGCCTATCGTCCCGTACGATCCAATGATCATCCAGGACGATCAGCTTAATCAGACATAGTTCACTTGGTCTCCCTAATTAGGATTTCTATTTTTACTGGATCGTCCAGGATGATGTAAATATCATCCAGGATGATCTGAACAAAAAAATAAATAGAAACTCTAATTCACTCACGCTCTTCTCTGAGTGTGTGTATGCAAGGTTACTTAGCTAGTGGATCAGTTACATTATAATTGACTCAAGAAAAAGGAAAATAGTACATTGGATACACTTGGACCCGATCTTGAGTTGGCTTGAGTTGCTTGTGATCTTTTGTGCCTGAAATGGGTTAGCCAAGCAAAACATAATAGAAACATATTTGTCATCATCAAAACTAGATTTGCAATAATCTCTCCCTTTTTGATGATGGCAGACATATGTGTAGTAGTTTCAAAATTAAAATAACTAGGAGATCAAAAAGCAAATTTTTTTTTTAATTTTCATTTAACAACCAAAGCAATACAGGAAATACAATATAGGAAACACAAAGCAAGAACAGAAACTACTACAACTGACTCCCCCTTTTGACATCACAAAAAGGAGGAGGATAAACAGTAAACACAATATTATTTTTTATTTTTTATTTATTTAAACAATCTACTCTAGTAGATAGAAGTTTTCCTTAAGTTTTTAGTTCAAAAACCAATAAGAAGATAATAGACAACGTTGAAATCCAGAAAAGTTTGGAAAAATTAACTTTCGTAACTCCGACCTCGTATACCCTACAGGCTCAAATCCCTTTCAAACAAAAATCAAGTTCAGAAAAGATGAAATTAGATTCGAAAAGAGATCCTTTCAAGCCTCATTCCAGAAAAATAACTGATAAAATAGTATTACGAAGTAAGGAATCAGAAATCATGATTTTCAATCTCAAGCTTTTGAACTTATTAAGTGGCACACAAATTTTTCTAAGACATTTAAAGATCTGAAAGAGAAGAAAGCTTAGGTTGGGCTCATTTTGTGCCTCTTTCTGAATTTATTTGGCGCACTGCGCATCTTTTGATTTTCGATACACTTTGTGTATTTGGCATTTTCGCATCTTTTCAGTTTTGGGCTCATTTTATGCATCTTTTTCAATTTGGTTGGCGCACTACGCATCTTTTGTAAGCTTGCTTCCTTTCATAATCGTTAAAGAATCTCAGCTGTGAAAATACCGTCCAAACTTAAAAGAAGGCAAAAAAAATATTCTCTACAGTAGGGAAGATAATTCACAAAACAAAAACCATAAGTCATATGATAAGTGCAATCACTTGATTACGAAAACTAACACTGATTCAAACTTTGAAAACACTACTCATATGTGGAAGATTACTGTAGGAGGATAAAATAAATCTCAATTTCAAAAAACTAACTTTTTAATTTTGAAAAAGATTTTTATCCAAAAGAGACAATACACCAGTAAAGGAGTTAGAGGAAGAGAAACAATCATCAATGTTTCTTCCCTTTAACAGATTCAGTGGAATCAATCACTGCTTACCAGCTTCCAAATAAAAACAAGGTAATACTCTTAGTCAGAAATTCAGTTTAGTATAAGTAGTGAGCAGTGATCTGATTTTAAAAAGTATAAGACAGTAAATAAAAGAGATGAACCAGTGAATAAAGAATAGGTAGAAAATCACATCAAGGTAAATACTCAAATCAAACTAACAACAAGGCTAATACAGAAATCAACAGAAAAAATAAAACCAACTGAAAGCAAATAATCAAATCAAAAACTAACTAACAGAAAACAGAATAACAATCAGAACAATCAAAAATCAGCAGTCATCAGAATCAAGCATTTATATCAATCACTCCTAATCTAGTTCTCAAAATGCTGAATGAGTCAAAGGCCAGTGGTTTAGTGAATATGTCAGCCAGCTAATTTTCAGTTGCTATGTGATGTAGCTCAATGTCGCCTTTTGTAACATGGTCCCTAATGAAGTGATGCCTTATATCAATGTGTTTGGTCCTAGAATGTTGGACTGGATTCTTAGAGATGCAGATGGCACTAGTATTATCACACAGAACAGAAATTATGCCCACAGGTAATCCTAAATCAAAGACTTGTTACTTCAACCAAAGAACTTGGGCCACACAACTCCCTAAGACAATGTACTCAGCTTCAGCAGTGGAAAGTGCAACTGAGTTCTATTTTCTATTGGACCAGGAGACTAACGACTGTCCTATAAATTGACAAGTTCCTAAAGTGCTCTTTCTATCAACTCAACACCCGGCAAAATCAGAATTAGTATATCCAATAATCTCAAAAGAAGTGTTGTGCCTAGGGTACCAAATTCTAGGTTTGGGGTCCCTAAAAGATATCTAAGAATTCTCTTAATAGCAGTCAGGTGGGACTCTTTAGGATCAGCTTGAAACCTAGCACAAAGATAAACACTAAACATGATATCAGGTCGGCTAGCAGTCGGTAAAGTAGTGACCCTATTATTCCCCTAAACTTCTTTTGATCAACATATTTGCCATTTGGGTCCTTGTCCAACTGAACACTAGAACTCATGGGAGTATTGATTGGCTTGGCTTTATCCATTTCATATTTCTTCAAGATGTCCTTAGTATATTTTGATTGATTCAAAAAGGTTCCATCATCCAATTGTCTTATGCTAAAACCTAAAAATAGGATAATTCTCCCATCATACTCATCTCAAACTCCTCACTCATTATCTTAGAAAAATCATCACACAACTTTATATCAGTCAATCCAAACAGTATATCATCAACATAAATTTGGACAATGAGTAGATCATCTCCTACTTTCCTAAGAAAAAGGGTGGTGTCTACGCTCCCCTTAACAAACTCTCTTTATAACAGGAATGTGCTAAGCCTCACATACCAAGCTCTGGGTGCCTGTTTCAATCCATATAAGGCCTTTTTTGATTTATAAACATGATTTGGATATTAGGAACTCTCAAAACCTTGGGGTTGTTCTACAAAAACATCCTCTTTTATCACCCTATTTAAAAAGGCACTCCAAACATCCATTTGAAATAGCTTAAATCCCTTATAACAGGCAAAGGCTATTAGCACCCTAATGGCTTCCAATCTTGCTACAGGGGAAAAAGCCTCGTCAAAATCAATCCCTTCTATCTGATTATACCCCTTAGCCACCAATCTTGCCTTATTCCTAACCACCACACCAGAATCATTCATCTTATTCTTAAAGACCCACTTGGTTCCCACAATACTTTGATTTCTAGGCCTTTCTATTAACTCCCAAACCTCATTCCTTACAAATTGATTCAATTCTTCCTGCATAGCTAAGATCCAAAACTCATCTGACAAGGCTTGATTGATGTTTGTGGGTTTAGTCATTGAGATAAAGGCAGAATGGTTTACTTTCTTCCTAAGTTCGTGCGTAGTCCTAAAACCTTCATAAGGGTCTCCTAAGATCAGTTCTTTAGGAAGACTCAAAGAATATCTCCAATCTCTAGGCAGTGTGGTTTGAGGTTCTACCCTTTCCTCCAGACTTGCATTTCCAACCCCTTGGGTAACCTCAATAATCTCTTCATCTTCTACTTCAGATCTAGACTCCTTAGGATCAGATTCGTCAAACACAATATGGGTTGTCTCCTCCACCACCAAAGTCCAATTATTGAACACCCTAAAAGATTTCCCCACACTAGAATATCCTAAGAGCACTCCTTCATCAGATTTGGGGTTAAACTTCCCTAAGGGTGACTTCCCGTTGTTAAGAATGAAAACCTTACAGCCAAAGATATGGAAGTGGGACAGGTTTGGAGTTCTACCCTTAATGATCTCATAAGGTGTCTTGTTCAGATTTGATCTCACATTCACCCAATTCAGCACATAACAGGCAGTGTTCACCGCTTCAGCCCAAAAGTATTTAGGAATTGAATACTCAGCAAGCATGGCTTTAGCGGCATCCACTAAGGTCCTGTTCTTCCTTTCAGCTACCTCGTTCTGCTGAGGGGTCCTAGGAGCTAAAAAATTGTGACTAATCCCTTGCTCCTCATAAAAACTTCCAAATCTTTCATTTTCAAACTCCCCTCCATGATCACTATGGATGGTAATAATCTCATATCCTAACTTCTTCTGAATCCAAGTAGAGAAAGATCTAAACTCATCAAATGACTCAGATTTATGTGACAAAAATTTAACCCAAGTGAACCTCGAATAATCATCTACAATCACAAACCCATAGACTCTCCCCCCTAAGCTGGCAGTGCTAATGGGTCCAAAGAGGTCCATGTGAAGAACTTCTAAAGGTCTAGAGGTGCTTATGTCCTTAACAGAGTGAAAGGAGGACTGGACTTGCTTCCCTAACTGACAGACATCATACAGGTGATCCTTAGTGAACTTACGCTTTGGTACACCTCTAACTAAGTCCTTTTGGGTGACTCTCCTAAGGGTTTTCATACTGGCATGACACAATCTCCTATGCCATAACCAAGACTCATCAGCAGTAGTTTTTAAGCAAATTAAATTCTCAGATTTAATGCAACTTACATCCAGCTTGTAGACGTTGTTGATCCTTTGCCCTTGCAAAATAACTTTATCATTTAAGCTTAAAATACAGCCAGTGGGCAGGAATTTGATGCTGTATCCTTTGTTACAAAGTTGACTGATGCTCAGCAAGTTGTGTTTACAGTCCATCTACAAGCAAAACATTATCAATCATAAATTTCTTTGAATCACCAGTTATACCTGAGCCTACCACCTTCCTGGTGGTGTTATCTCCAAGTGTAACCTTGCCTCTAGCTCTGGCCTCCAGCGAAATGAACTAATTTGCATCTCCAGTCGTGTGTCTAGAACATCCGCTGTCCATGTACCACATGCTCTCACGAGGTCTTGTTTGAGAGCACACCTACAAAATCATCAAATGTCAGTCTTAGGAACCCAAACAGGTTTAGGTTCCTTCTTATGAAAAGAAAAATGTAATGCATGTGTGCTGTGCTGTGAAACAGGCAATTTGGGCCTCCACACCCAATGTGTACTATGGTGAACAGTGCAAGTGTGTGAGATGTGCCCTAACATGCCACATAAATAACATTTCACACTAGGAAAAGGATTAACTAAACGTCGTGAGTGATAGTGTCTCTTCCTAGATGTGTATGAAACATGCTTTGATGATTTTAAATCTGAATCTATAAAAGGTGGAGGTGCATAAAACTGTTCAAAAGTAGGCGGTGTTTTATTCTTTTCAAAAGCAGCAATCTTTTCTCTCAAAAATTCATTTTCCTTGTTCAAACTAGCAATTTCAAAAGTTCTTGCACTTTCATTACTTTCTAGGTCACATGCCATATCATTCAATTTCTTAAAAGCAATTCCTAACTCAACATGCGATATTTTTAACAAATCATGCTCAACAACTAAATCAGAATATTTTTTGTTCAATTCATCAAACTCATCAAGCAAAGACATATGATTGGAATCAAGTGTGGAATGATCTTTAACTACTGAATCATGCTCTTTTTGCAAAGTCAAATAATCTAATTTCAAACTAGCATGAGTTTTCTTAAGCTTCCTATACGATGTATGAATTTTTTCAGAAACTTCAAATAACTGATCGTAAGTAAGCTCACATACCTCTTCCTGGTTCGACTAACTAGGGTGATCATCAGCCATCAGACACAAATTTGTTTCCTCCTCTTCAGCTTCAGTCTCAGAGGAGTCATATGCAGAGTCTGCCCAGAACATCTTCTGAATCCGCTTCTTGTCCTTTCTGAACTTGTGGTTCTCCTCACCCTTCTCCTTGATTGGATGAGCTTTAAGTGTAGGACAATTAGCCTTAATGTGTCTAGGCTTCCTGCATTCAAAACAAACAGATTCATATGAACCTTTAAAGTTTCTACTGGTCTTACCTTTGTTCCACTTTTGAAAATTCTTATTCTTCTTTCTTAGAAAGCTCTTGAATTGCCTTGTGATTAAGGCAACATCATCGCTATCAGATCTAGAAGTGCTAGCATCTGAATCATTGGCCTTTAGCGCCACTATCTTCTCCTTCTTTCGTTCACCTGCATCAAGTTATCTTTGGTTCACCCCTTGCTCGTAAGCAATGAGTGATCCAAGCAAGCTGTCGATGGAGTAAGTATTTAATTTTTGGATTCAGTGATCGCAGTAATCTTAGCATCGTATGAAGAAGGCAAACATCTAAGAATTTTGTTCACTCTTTCGTAGTTAGTAAGTTCTCTACCTAAAGCATGCAAAGAGGTAACTATCTAAGTGAACCTTATGTACATTTCTGAAATCGTCTCACTAGGTTTCATGCAAAAAAGTTCATAATCATGTAACAAGATGTTTAACCTAGACTATTTAACTTCAGTTGTACCTTCATATGTTATACACAATCTATCCCAGATTTCTTTACCCGTTGAACAAGTAGAAACACGCATATAGTCTTCAAATTTTAAAGCACAAAAGAAACAGTTCAAACATTTTGCATTTACCTTTGCTAAATCACGATCATCAAAAGTCCAATCTGCAAAGGGAAGTTTAGTTTTAACACCATTAACAATTCTATGTGGTACTTCATAGCCATCCTTAACTAACATCCACATACGATAATCAATAGACTGAAGAAAAGTAGACATGCGTATTTTCCAAAAATTAAAAGGAATGTTATCAAACAACAGTGGTCTTGTATTAGAATAACCTTCAGCAGTATTACGATTGTTATAGTTAGCCATGGATCAAATTCAAAAGTTTTTAAACTAAAATTTTGAATCTCGCTCTGATACCACATGAAAGTTTGATAGTGATGTTAAGCCCTAGTGAACTAGTCCCGAGGCTAACCAAGAGGGGGGGTGAATTGGTTATTTAAAAACTTACGAGCAACAAAAAAATCTTTTCGATACTTTGCAGCGGAAACAAGTAAACAAGAACGAAAAGATCAATCACAGATATTCACCCAAGTAGTTAATGTCAGAAAAGTAAAGTGCAAAAAAGAATCAGAAAAAGCAAACCAGATTTTATAGTGGTTCGGTCAACTTGACCTACGTCCACTCCCCGGAGCCTCCCCTCCGGGTATTGCACTAAACAGAAAGTGACTCTCCTTTTGCTCCCACAGCAAGGTGGAGAAGCCTGTACAAAAACCTCCTTTCCACCACCCGGTGAGGCAGAGAACCTGAACTCCTTTTGCTTCCTCCTAAGCGGGCAGAGAACCCAGACTCCTTTTGCTTCCACCTGAAGCGGGCAGAGAACCCGGATCTTCTTGCGATGATCCTTCCAAGACGAACACCAACTAACAAAAGAGGACGAGCGGAGAAGAAGACTCTGATCCGTACTTAGAGCAACCTTAGTGAATCTCTCACTAACTCCCCCTCATAAGATCCTCTCTCTCTCCAAACTCTCTCTCTCTCTCTAGGGTTTCTATGGACAAGAAAGTGCCAAAAGATTTTTTCTAAAACAAAGAAAAAGATCTTTTATATGAGGGCTCAAAAATAGCTCTAAATCTCAACTGGTCGGCCAAGATCGTCCAGGACGATCGATAGATCATCCTGTACGATCAGTTCAAAATCAGCTGTTTCAGCTTGGACGATCTGGCTCTTCTGGACGATCAGTATAAAATGTTGTTTATATCATCCCGTACGATCCTGCGATCGTCCGGGATGATTAGTGTAAATCGAGGAATATCGTCCAGAAGACAGTTCAGGTCGTCCATAGAAACTTGTGTTGGACGACCAAAAAATGACTTGATCGTCCAGGACGATACGGGTATTGTCCTGTATGATTAGTTCAAAAAGTGCCAAAATCATCCTGAACACAGTTCGGGTCGTACAGCTAAAATGCATTAGACGATCATGATCGTCCGGGACGATCCTACGATCGTCCAGGATGATATGATCGTATCAATCAAGTATTAATTACTTTCCTTAATTACCAGATTAATTTAGGCATGATTGTACTAGATCGTCCAGGACGATACACGTATCATCCGGGATGATCAGACCAAGTATCTAAAAATAAGAACTTGCCTAACTTGATCTGGCGGCTAAAAATTTCTGATTTGAGCCTATCATCCCGTACGATCCAATGATCATCCAGGATGATCAGCTTAATCAGACACAGTTAACTTGGTCGCCCTAATTAGGGTTTCTATTTTTACTGGATCATCCAGGACGATGTGAATATCGTCCAGGACGATCTGAACAAAAAAATGAACAAAAACTCTAATTCACTCAAGCTCTCCCCCTGAGTGTGTGTGTGCAAGGTTACTTAGCTTGGGGATCAGGTACATTATAATTGACTCAAGAAAAAGGAAAATAGTACATTGGACACACTTGGACCCGATCTTGAGTTGGCTTGAGTTGCTTGTGATCTTTTGTGCCTGAAACGGGTTAGCCAAGCAAAACACAATAGAAACATGTTTGTCATCATCAAAACCAGATTTGCAACACATATAACACATACAACATACATATAACGAAGCTAAGCCTTTTTCGTCGAACGTACAATCAGCAAATGGTGTTTCAATTCTAATTCCATCAACAAGTCTAGTAGGAGCAGTAAAGCCATGCTGTACTAACATCCACACGGAATAATCAAGTAATTGCAGAAAAGTCGACATACGAGTTTTCCAAAAATCAAATGAATGTTATCAAATAATGATAGTCTAGTTATCAAATATCTTTCAGGAGTATTATGGTTTTCAAAATTAGCCATAATCATTTTTGAAAAAGTAATCTACACTTTAATTTTTTAAATTGGCTCTTATACCGCTCGAAAGTTCATGTAGGTTGTAAGACATCATAAAGTAGCTATTGATCATAGCTACTTGCGTGTTAACAAATCGAACTAGTCCTGTAATCCACCGCATGTCTATAATATACCTCGCATCCTTCTAGTTTAGGTGTGTCTTAATTTGATCAATATGTTGATCAAAATGAGATTCTAGTCTATCAAAATGCTGGATCATTTCATGATAGAAATGCAAATCGGGTCCAAGAGCAGGTGTAGGTCCTAGAGCATGTGCTCCTTCTTCTTCAGATTTATTTCTCTCATCTCCTTGGTCTTGGTTAAAAAGAGAATGGAAAGATGTATTGGTAAAGTAGACAGGAAGATGAGTAGGTGGATAAGGATGAATCAAGTTGTATTTCTTGTGTAGAATATAGGCCACCAAATATCTTAAAGCCACATTTTTTCTTTCTCCTACTGTGAGGAAATCTAATATTATTAAGCTTGTAGATGTAGTCCATAATCAATTGGGCTTCATCTATAGGAGTGTTTTTCATGATGAGATATGTGACTGTAGAAAGTAGAGGAGTAAGGTTGATATGATCACCAGCTTTAGGTATTATAAAGGTCCTTAATATAAGCTGGATGTTCCTAGCATTTTTGTTCAGGTGTACACACAAGGTAGATGACTGACCTAAGAAATAACTCTAAGGGTTTGATTAATTTCAAACCAATCAAAATCAGACCTAGAAGTCATTGTGTGTGCCCTAACCCCATCAGTTCTAAGGTGTAAGAAGGTGCCTATATTTTCCTTAGTAATCTCTACTCACTGTTTAAAAACATATGAAGACATCCTAGTGTAACCTTCATTTATTCTCAGGTTTGTAAGGAAGTGGTGGAATGTGTCATGATGGTAAGCATAAATCAGAGTGACAATGAATGAGAATTTAGTCAAATAAAAAAGAGGCATTCCTGAGAAGTTAATGTCCCTTTGGATCAGGAGATGAGATGGAGTTATTTTCATCTGAAGAAATGAGTGTAGGCCTCCTCATTTTCTTTGAGAGAAAGTTCTTGTCATGTTGATCATAATGAGAGGAAGAAGCCTTGGAAGTTCGTGCACACTTGCTACTGCAAGCCATTCCTAGAGTTAGAATAAGAGATGGTTTGAGATTGAAGAGATTTTGAAGAATCAAAATACTTTCAATTTAAAAAAAAAATATCATGATCGTACAGTGCAAAAATGATTTCGTACGTACAATTTTAGAATAGTACGGGTAAAAACAAATTTCATACATACGAATGAAAACTTTTAAAAATAAAATGACTTTTTATAAACTACCATTCCCGAGGAGTGATTTCGTACAGGCTTTTTGACCATACAATCGTACAGACAAACGTGTGTTCGTCCGGGATGATCAGAATAATAATGATCGTTTCTGGCGGTTGGGTTAATCCATATGAAAAACTGACAACAAGATCATATAGACGAAATGACATTTTATACATACGATCTTTGAAATAAACTGTCATTTGGAAAACCAGTCCCATTCGTACAGACAAAAATTTCCTATTCATACAATACGAAGATGTCATCGTACAGTACGATTGGCTTAAAAAATCTAAATTTTGGTCTATTTAATTTAGGAAAAATATCATGTATAGTTTAATGAATTTGTACAATATGAAAGTGGTTTGTACAATAAGAATGGAAATGAACTTAAGGCATGATAAACCAGACTCTTTTATCAAAAATAATTCTAAAAAACAAATCACACAAGATTCATGAAATGCAAAAATGAAAGCAAAAATAATACAAATAGTAAACAAACACAATACACAGAAGAAAAATTAACACTTTAAAAGCATTAACAAAATATCAACAAATAAAGAATTAAAGACAAACAACAAACATCAATATACATGAAATACATTACAAATCCAATTTGCAGAATTACAATTTTAAGCATTAGTATCAATCACACCTAATCTAGTTCTTGAGGTGCTAAATATTTCAAAAGCTAGTAGTTTTGTGAAAATATGTGCAAGTTTATTCTTAGAGGCAATATCGTGTAATTCAATATCTCCTTTAGCCACACAATCTATAATAATGTGATGCCTTATAAAAATATACTTGGTCCTAGAATGTAGAATAGGATTCTTTGAAATGCATATGGCACTTATATTATTATAGAAAATTAGAATAGTGCTAATAGGAGATCCTAAATCAATTAGTTATTGTTTTAACCAAAGAACCTATGTCACATACCTACCTAAGGTAATATATTCTACTTCAGCAGTAAAAAGGGCTACTGAATTTAATTTTTTGCTACACCAAGAAAGTAAAGAGTTCCCTATAAATTAATAAGTTCTAGAAGTACTTTTCCAATCAACCCTACATCTAGTAAAATCTGAATCAGAATATCTAATGATTTCAAATATAGAGCTATTCTTAGGATACCAAATCCCTAAGTTTTGAGTTCACAGAAGATATCTCAGAATTCTTTTAGCAGCAGTTAGATGTGATTTCTTTTTATTAGCTTAAAATCTAGCACACAAATAAACACTAAACATGATATTTAGTCTACTAGCAGTTAAGTAAAGTAATGATCTTATTATTCCTCTAAATTTCTTTTGATCAACAGATTTTCCCTTAGAGTCCTTATCTAACTACACTAAAGAACTCATTGGTGTACTAATTGGTTTAGCTTTAACCATTTCATACTTCTTGAGGATGTCCTTAATATATTTTGACTAACTCAAAAATGTGCCATCCTCATATTGCTTAATGCTAAAACCAAGAAAGTAACTCAAATCTCCCATCATGCTCATTTCAAATATGCTAGTCATTATTTTTGAAATATCTTCACAAAGATTTTTATTGGTTAATCCAAATAAGATATTATCAACATATATTTGAATAATGAGTAAGTTTTCTCCAACCTTTTTTTTAAAAAGAGAGTGGTGTCCACACATCCTTTAAAAAATGATCTTTCTAGTAGGAAAGTGCTTAGCCTCTCATACCAAGCCTTAGGTGCCTATTTTAGTCCATATAATGCCTTTTTCAATTTAAACACATGATTAGGAAATTTTTAATTTTTAAAAGTTGGAGGTTGCTCAACATAAACACACTCTTGTATCACCCCATTAAGAAATACACTTTTAACTTCCTTTTGAAATAATTTAAAACCTTTTAAATAGGCAAAGGCTAGCAATACCCGCATCGCTTCAAGTCTAGTTATAGGGGAAAAAGTTTCTTCAAAATTAATTTCTTTTATTTGATTATACCCCTTGGCCACCAATCTAGCCTTATTTCTAACCACTACACCTGAATCATTCATTTTATTTTTGAACAGTCACTTAGTTTCAACAACACTTTGATTATTAGCCTTTCAATCAATTCAAACATATAATTTCCAACAAATTGATTAAATTCTGCCTACATAGCCAAAATCCAAAATTCATATGAAAGTGCTTGATTTATATTAGTGGGTTTAATCGTTGAATTAAAAGCTGAGTGGTTTACTTCTTTGATAAGTCCATGCCTAGTTCTTACACCTTCACTTGGTTCTCCTAAAATCCTCCTTACTAGGATTAACTTTGAGATTTTTGCATTCAGTCTTAATATGTCCAGGTTTCCTACATTCATAATAAATGATATCATTTAAAACTTTTGCATTACTATTGAATTTACCTTTATTCCAATGCTGATGTCTTTGTTGCTTCCTTCTAAGAAATTTTTTTGAATTGCCTCATCATGAATGTAATATCTTCTTCATCCTAAGGCATTAATTGATTAACTTCTGAATCATCAGCTTTCAATACAATATTCTTTTATTTTTCTTATCACCTGCATCAATCTATCTTTGAGTCACTCCTTGCTCATAAGTAATAAGTGATCCAAGCTGATTATTAATAGAATATATGTTCAATTCCTTAGACTCGATTATGGAAGTTATCTTTGCATGATAAACAGTAGGTAGACAACATAGGATTTTATTAAATTTTTTTTAGAATTCATTAGTTCCCAACCTAAACCATGTACTGAGGTAACTATCTGTAAAAAATAAGTGTACATGTCACAAATTGACTCATTCTATTTCATGTGTAAAAGTACATAGTCGTATAAAAGAATATTCAATCTAGATTATTTCATCTCATTAGTTCCTTCATATGTAATGCAAATCCTATCTAAAATTTCTTTTCCACATTTATAGGTTGAAATATACATGTAGTCGTCAGATTTAAGAGCACAGAAAAAACTATTTAAACATTTTGCGTTTAACTGAGCTAAGACTTTTTCCCCTAATGTCTAATCAACAAATGGTGTTTCAATTCTATTTCCATCAACCAGTCTAGTAGGAGCCATATAGCCATGTTGTACTAACATCTACATGCAATAGTCAAGTAATTATAGAAAAGTTGACATACGAATTTTCCAAAATCAAATCGATGTTATCAAATAAAGGCGGTCTAGTGATCGAATATCCTTCAGGAGTATTATAGTTTCCCAAATTAGCCATAATCATTTTTGAAAAAGTAATCTACACTTTAATTTTTGAAATTGGCTCTCATACTACTTGAAAGTTCATGTAGATTGTTAGACCTAAAAGAATTGTCCCAATGCTAACCAAGAGGGGGGTGAATTGGCAATTTTAAAAACTCTTGGATTATAAAAAATCATTATTAGAAAATTTAATCAATAATTCTCACAATTTGTTGTTGATTAGATTTACACAAAATATTTTTTAACCACAAAAATTTACTATACAAAAAAAAATAAAATGCAGTAAAAAGGTAAAGGAATAAAAGGCACCAAATTTTATAGTGGTTCGGTCCAACTAGACCTACGTCCATTCCCTGGAGACTCCTTCTCCAGATATTGCACTAAACAATAGTGGCTCTCCTTTTGCCCCCACAGCAAGGTTAAGAAACCTTTACAAACTCTCTTCCACCAACCTGGTGTGGCTGAGAACAGATGCCTTTTACACCGTCGAAGTGATGGCAGCATACCAACTCATATTTTTTCACCCTCCTGGTGAAGAAAGAGAACCCAACATCCTTTTTCACCCTTCTGGTCATGAAAGAGAACCAAACGTCCTTTTTCACCGTCCTAGTGATGGTAGAGAACCCGATCTCCTTTAAAAAAGTTCTCTCTAGAATCTTCAAGGAAGTAGGGCATAGTTTTAAAGGAGCAACCAAGAGATCATCACCTTTGGGCAACCTTGTGTATCCCCTCATAATTTCTTCTATTAAGATCTCTCACTCTCAACTCCCAAAACACTCTGCCAGACCCTCTCCTTTCCCACTCTCAAGAGATATTTGAAGCAAGATCAATGGAGTGTTAGTTTTTAGGACACTTATATATGAAAGACAAGAAAAAACATCTAAAAAATTAAAATTTCAACTTGAACGTAGTCAGATTGTACGGTACGATCGAATATCATCTGTACAATCAGTTTAAAAATCTTTTTACGATCCTGTACAAACCTGATTTCATATTATGTGAATCATCCGTACGAACCAACATTATTTTGTATGAAAAGTTCAAAACTGAACTCATTCATCTAGAATGATCATGTATGAACCTCATTTCATACTCTATCAGTCGTTTGTACGAGCTAATATTATATAGTACGAACATTTAAAATAAATCATGTTTCTCTTCGTACAAAAGTGGACGACCCCATTTCATAGTTTGTAAAGTGTCCGTATGAACATACATGTACCATATGAACCTACATCGTACAGTATGAATGGATCAAAAAATGATAAGTTCATCTGGGATTATCTGGTACGCACCCATTTCATACTCTATGAGTCATCTATACGAACCATAATTGTATATTATAAATAGTACAAAAAAATTCAGCCATGATTTGCTTAACTTCATTTTGGGAGGAAATACCATTACAAATCATCAAGTATGTTTTAAAATTATAGAGTACAATTAGTTTTAAAACATTTAAGTTTTTAATCCCTCCCCCAGTGTGTGTGTGCAAGATTACCCAATTACAATCACACTCTCTCAGACTCAAGAAAAATAGAAATTTTATAGACTTTATTACATGAAACTGTAGTCTAATCTATCATAAAGTCTTTAGCAGTCTGAAGTATGATTTTCCTGAAATGTTAGTACACATAACCAAACAAATAAAATATATCCAATGAATGTTAGGACAAACAGTAATCATAACAATAATATTTTGGTATCATAAAAAAATCACATGATATAAAACTTAATCTTAAAATATAAGTTGCAACAACCTTTATTCCATTTTTTATGATGCTTTTGCTTTTTCCTCAAGAAGCTTTTGAGTTTTCTAGTTATTAAAGCAATTTCATCATCTTCAGAACCAAAAACATCAGTGTCAGAATCATTAGCCTTCAAGGTTATAGTTTTCTCCTTCTTTTAACCTGCATCAAGCTACCTTTGATTCACTCAATACTTATAAGAAATTAGTGATCCAAGTGAGTTATCAATTGAATAAACATTCAAAACCTTAGATTTAGTAATGTCAATAATTTTGGCATTATAGGAAGAAGGTAAATATCTTAGAATATTGTTCACTTTTTCATAATTTATTAGTTCTCTTCCTAAGGCATGCAGGGATGTAATAATTTGTGTAAACCTAGTATACATTTCAAAAATTATTTCACTAACTTTCATACAAAAATATTTATAGTAATGAAGTAAGATGTTCAACCTAGATTGTTTAACTTCATTTGTTCCTTCATAAGTAATGCAAAGTTTATCCTAAATTTCTTTACCAGTAGAACAAGTGGAAACACGCACATAATCTTCTAATTTTAATGCACAAAAAAAATAATTCAAACACTTAGCATTCAATTATGTTAAGCCTCTATCGTCAGTTGTCCATTCAGCAAAAGGAATTTTTGTTTTAATACCATTAACAAGTTAAAAGGTATTGAATATCCATCCTTAACTAACATCCACATGCGATAATCTATTGACTGTAAAAAGGCGGACATGCAAGTTTTCCAAAAATTAATAGGAATATTATCAAATAGAGGTGGTTAACTAATTGAATAGCCTTTTACAGTGTTGCGATTACCAAAGTTAGACATTGATCAAAATTCAAAGTTTTCTAAAACTTATTTTATGAATCCCACTCTAATACCACTTGAAAGTTTTGAAGGGTGTTTAAACCCTATAGAACTTGCCCGAGGCTAACCAAGAGGGGGGAGGGTGAATTGGTGTTCCAAAAGATTCTTAAATAAATAAAAATATCCTTTTTTATCTTTTTGAATATTTTAAAACCAAAAAACATAAGCGGAAGTAGTATCAAAATTAGAGATTTTAACCACAAAAAAATCACAGAAAAGGCCGGAAATGAAATGCAAAAAAATAATAAGAAACAGTATATAGAATTTTATAGTGGTTCAGTCAAATCTGACCTACGTCCACTCCCCAAAACCTCTCATTCTAGGTATTGCACTAATCAGTTAGTGTCTCTCCTTTTCCCCCATAGCAAGGCGGAGAAGCCCTTACAAAATCTTTCTATTGACCCAGTGAGGCAGAGAGCCTAGAGTCATTTTTCACCTCATGGTGAAGGTAGAGAACCCAGAATCCTTTTACTCCCACCTGGAGATGGCAGAGAATCACAAGAATCCTTTTACTCCCTCCTCGAGTAGGCAGAAAACCTAACAATCCTTTTATTCCCTCCTAAAGTAGGCAGTGAACTTGGATCTGATTATAATGATCGTCTCCCTAGAGCCACCAAGGAACCAAGGATGAAGAAGGTAGAAGATGATCGAATCCTTGCTTGGAGCATCCTTTGTGAATCCCCTCATAAACTCCCCCTCAAAAAGTTCTCTATCTCTCTCTTCCAAGCTCTCCTTCTCCTTATATAAGCTCTCTCAAGTTAGAACAATAGCAAAAAATTAGATAAAGAGCCAATAAGAAAACTTAAATAGGAGACCTTCAAAAAAGCCCTAATTTTCAATTTTGTGTCAAAGATCGTCCTATACGATTAGTACAAAATTGCCCTTTCAGCTAGGATGATCACCTTTACTCTATACAATCAGAAGAAATATATTGTGCAAATCATCCTGTATGATTATTTGATCATCAAGGATGATTAGTTCAATATAGTTGGCAATCAACAGATCATCCTGTAATAGTTTCGGTGCTTCCAACATGATCCACTAGACGATTAGTTCAAGATGGGTAGAAATTGACAAATCGTCTAATAAACCACTCGGGATGTCCAGGATGATCCCTTGGATGATCAAGAGAAAATTATGGTTTTCATCATGAATGATAGGAGATCATCCTTCAAAATTAAAAGGATCATCTGAGACAATCCAAATAGATCATCCTGTACGATGTGATTGATCAATCTAACTATAATTAGTCTCCTAATCAAGAGATCATTTTAGGCACGGTTATCATGAATTATCTAGGATGATATGGATTATCTTACACGATAAGAATAAATTTTGAATTATAAAATCTTGCCTAAATTGTGATTGGCGACTGTTTGTTTCAATCTGTACTAATCATCCTATACGATACAAATTGTCCATGACGATTAGTTAAGCAAACTTAATTATCAAGATGCCCTAATTAGGGTTTCTATTTTTAATTGATCATTCAAGGTAATTTAGAATCATCCTATATAATATGATAAAAAACCAGAACCCTCTCTAACTCACCAAATATCTCCCCTTGAGTGTGTGTGTGAAGGTTACTTAGCTTCAGGATCCATCACAATACATTTGACTCAAGAAAATGTAAAAGATGCATTGGAATAGAAATTATAGACTGACTCAGTCCTAGTCTACTTGATGTTAAGCTGATCAATGTTCCAAGTGAACTTGTGGACCTAAAAGGTTAGTAAGCAGGGCTAACAAAATAGATAAGCAAGAATAACAATAGTAAAGAACCAGTAATATTTGTTATCATCAAAATCACTATAGTTGGGCCCAGATTTACAACACTCACAAGGTTTATATAAAATTATATGTATATGCAATCCATATTTATAATCATCTTGAGCCATCATAGAGTGCAATTAAAAGTAAACAATCACATCATCACACAACAACAAGTATAGTTTTAGACCACAACAAGTGTAAGATAGTAAACATGCTACTCTAGCATTAACTTGAGTTGGTAGTCATATCAAATAATTCTAAAGTTTGTTTTATGATTTGAGGTTTAAATATATCCTATATAGATTAGTATTTGAATAATTTATAAGTTGAATTAATTTTTAATTGCCCAAGGGGTTTAATTTAAGTTTAATTTTTAATGTTGTAATAATTTATATTTCATTAGTGTGTTTTAATTGTTTAAATTATTTAGTTTAGGTTTAAAAGGAACTTAATAATTAAAAACTCTAATGTGTTTTTAATTTATCAACCAACAAGTCCTAGGCGTCTAAATGAAAGCATTTGATGAGGCCCAAAGGTTAAAACAAACACATAAAGCCACCATTTAATTAGGGATTATTTGCTTTGGGTTTTAACGAATCATGTTAATTAATAACATCAAAGTGCTTGAAGTTATTTATTAACAAATCCTAGGCTTCCAATTAAATGTGTGTATTCTCACCCTAATAGACAAGGAAAACACATAAAGCCTTACTTGATTTAATGATTTATTAATGCTTATTTGATTAGTTGAACTCATTTTAATTATTTTATTTAAATAATTTGAATTAAATATGATTTATTTTTTAAATTTATATAATTTGAAACATTAAATTTTTATTTATTGATCACTAGTTTTTATTTTATTTATTTAATTTAAAATTTTAGAACATTAATTGAATTTTATTTGATTTTTAAATAATTCTTTTATTTCCTTATGTTGGAATATTTAAATTTTGTTATATATATATATATATATATATATATATTTAATTTTTTTCATTCTAATTTTAAATTTTTTAATTTTTATAATATTGATTAATTAAACTTTTATTCAATTTTTTATTTTACTTAAATTCTTTTATTTATTAAATATATTTACTGAATTTATTTATGTTTATTTATTTACTTTAATTTTTAAAATTAAATTTTAATTTATTTCTTTTAGTTTAGTGATTATATTTTTATTATTTTTGTTTTTTTATTATTTCTATTTGATTTTTTATTGATTTATTATTCTTTTATTCATTTATTAAAGGGTTTGACCATAGTTGAGTTTTAATTTTTAATCAATATTTTGGAGGTTTATGGTTTTTTTTAAATTATATATATTATTTTGAATATCATGCTATTTACTTTATATTTAAATGTTTTTTATCTATTTATTTATGATTTATTGAAAATTGGCCCATATTTTTATTTTTATTTTTAGGGGAAATCCACCAACGGGCCTACGCGTTAATATAAGGTAAAAGGTACAAGGTCCTTAAAGGGAACTCAGCTCACTAATGCTCAAAAGAACTACAAAAAGAAACAAAAAAGATCCTAGGAGCTCGAGTTCCCTACTATTCAAAATAATACAAATTCGTAGGTACATTCTACGGTGCACAAGAAAGGGCACCCAAAAAGTGGAAAAAAGCCAAAAACCTACAGCAAGCTTCATCTTTCCATCCAACTAAACAGGACAACGAACACCAACACAAAAGAGTCCCTACAAAAAAAGATGGTAGCCAAAGTGGAAGGTGCACAAATAAAAGCCAAAACAACTATGATAATTGTCCAAGCAATTAACCAACTGATAAATGCCAACATTAGCAGAGTACTCTTTCAAAATCCAAATTCTCCTAATATCAATTAAGCAGACAACATACCAACTCATAGCATGACAACAACCATAAATGGACTAGAATAAGCCAAACTTCTAACCCAAATAGGGAGAGAACAAGCCAGTTAGAAAGCACAAATAAGATGTCTACCAGCTGAAATAAAAATCATTGCTCAATTCCCCAACAAACACACACAGCAGCTGTCACAGGAAGAAACCAAATGCCACAAAACACAACAATAATCCATTAACCAATAGAAGACCAACAATAGAGCCAACTAAAGCATTGAAGAAAAAGAACAGGCAAATAGCCACAATCACAACAATACCCAATGAGCAAATACAAATACAACAAAGGAAACAAATACTAATGATCCCAAAATACCTAGCCGTTAGGTAGGTACAGCAAAAACCAATACCCAACCATATTGTAAAACTCAAACAGGTAGAGCTCCAGAACAAATAAACCACCAGGCCAAGAGGACACAACAGAAAAACCAAGCAACACAAAGAAGAATTGCCAAACCCCCATGCAGCCAGGAAAACCCAGTAAATGAAAACACTGCCCAGACAACCACTCACCTGGAGGTTATTACAACCAAACCAAGGACCAGGAAACACACGGCTCCAACAAAACCCAACTAGAAAAACTCGCAAGAAATCCAAAACCAAGGAGAGCAGAAAGAGAAAAATAAGAACCAACGTCCCGAACAAATTAAATTCTAAGATAAGGGATACCAATTTAATCTAAACGAATAAGCCCTTTTAACTGAGCAGGTAAATTATTAGCAGCAAAATCAGTGAGATGCTCCAAATTACAACCCTAATTAGCCAGCCAAGCCACACAGAAATTCCCCTCCCCATACTCATGAGAGAAGGAGGCATTAATAATTATCATTAACAATTTAATATCCCTCAACAAATAAAAAAGATTAGCTTTGCAAACTGAATCCTCCAAATAATTTAAGTATTAAATAATATAAGTAGAATCAACTTCAATACAGACAGTGACAATATCCAAAGAAATACATAATTTAATCCCATAGAGAATAGCTAAGAGCTCAACAAAATTCTCATCACTCAAAGGTAAGGGACCAGCAAAAGCCATAACAATGTTACCATCATTTTCGCTGAGAATCTTTCCGCATCCTGAGAAATGCTAATTAAAAATGCCCTTCACATTCAGTTTATGAGTGTTAATGGGAGGCTTAATCCTGTAAGCAATCCTAGAACCAGCAGGATGCCGATCACCATCCAACTTAATGCCTAAATCATCAGCCACAAAGCCATTATTTTAAAAATTATTATAAGAAAGCTGGTTAACAGAAAATAGCCCCAAGAATTTGTCTTTCACATTATTGATAATCCTAAGATGGTTCATGCCAACACCATTAAAATAATAATTGTTCTGTTCCAACCATAAATACCAAAGAATGAGGGAAGGAATAACATTTCTAATATGCCCATTAGACTTGACAAAAACTACAAATTAAGCTTACTGTTAATAGAAAGTTTGGCATTAAAATAATTTAATTTGAAAATATCATCAAAATAAGTCCAAGTTTTAACATCTAAAGGACCAGAAAGGAAAACATGATGCATATTCTCCACATGGAAACAACATTGGCATTTTGAAGGCATAATAAAACCCCTTTTAATTAAATTATCTTCAGTAGGAATGAGCTAGTGCAAAATTCTCCAAATGAAAATAGCAATAGTGGAAGGAATGCTTTTATGCCAATTCATAGAGAAAATAAAAGAGATATCATTCTTGGTTCTAAAATATTCCTAGCATCCCTTAATTTAAAAGTATCATCCTTGGACCAATTACATAAAAGTAAATCCTCATAATCAGTATTCAGGAGAAGATTAAAAATTTGATGAATATTAGAGTTAGGAATCCCATTCGCAAGTTTATCATAATCCCAACAGTTATCAGTAATAAAAAAATTCACCTTAACCGCCATAGTAGAAGAGGTATTAGTGATAGAATCAATAGGATGTTGACTTGAACAATGATCTTGCTAAAAGAAAATATTACCCCAACCAAGACACCCAAGAAAGATACGGTTCAACCATCCATTTAACCTTACAAAGTCTCTTCCAAACTTTAGAATCACCTTGGTTAAAAGAACAAACAGTAGGATGTTTACCCACACAATAGTTAGCCACCATAAACTTAGCCCAATGGAACCTATTCGCATGAAAGGTATACCACAACTTGCAAGAAAATGCATAGGGTAAATTAGACATGCTCTTATAACCCAAAGCACCCTCATTCAACACACCCCAATATTTATCCCAGGAGGACCAGGTGATCTTAGAATTAATGTTAGCCCCTTTCCAAAAAGACCTATTGATAAGTTTTTCAATCCTATTGCAAATCGTTTGGGTAGGTTGAAGAGTTTGAAAAGTATAAACTAGAAGCAAACAAAGAACACTTCTAATGAGAGTAAGCCTACCACCAAAGCTCATAAAGATAGAATCCCAGGACAAAAGCTTTCCCTAAATCGAAGTAATTAAATCATAAAAAAGAATAAACTTCTTACAACCTTTAGAAAGAGGGACCCCAGGAAACTTAATTGGCATATGAGCTTGCAAAAAGCCAGACATGGCTTTGATAGCCTCACTACGATTATTTGGCATTTTGTTAGGGACAATAAAGCAACATTTACTTTTTGTTTAAAGAAAGCCCACCAACATTCTCAAAATAATGAAAAAACTCTAAAAGTTTATTGATCCGATTTAAAGAACCATTCATAAAAACAATAAAGTCATCAGCAAAACATAAATGACAGATAGGGAATCCACCCAAGGTTCTAAAATAGAGGCTAGGGTGATTCTAAAAGAGGTTAGCATTGCCTCTAGATAAATAATCTGTAGCAATAATAAAAAGGGCGGGAGATATAGGGTCTCCCTATCTAAGTCCATGAGAGGATTTAAAAAAACTAGTACTCTTGCCATTGATAATAATGGAAAAATACGATCCTTCAATGCAATTCCTAATAAGATTGATAAAAACCAACTTAAAACTAAATAAAGGTAAGAACTTATAAAGAAAGCTCCAATCAATGTTTTCATAAGCTTTGGCAATATCAAGCTTCAAAATAATGTTGTTACCTCTCACCCTAACATCCAGGTCATGACAAAATTCTTGAGCCAAAAGAATAATATCTGCAATAGCTCGGCCCTTATCAAACCCCATTTAATAATGATTTATAATTTTCAGCAAAATAGAGTTTAACCTACTCATAAAAAATTTAGAAATCAACTTACTAAAAAAGGTACAAAGACTAATAGTTCTAAAATCATTCTAACTACTAATCATGTTAATCTTGGGGATAAGTATAATAGAACTGCAAGTAAAAATTTTAGGTATAGAGTTCCCAGCAAAAAAATCTAAGACATCCAACAAAAGATTATAGCTAATAATATTCCAAGCTTTTTGAAAGAATTTAGTAGTAAAACCATCGGGACCAGCCACAGAATCCCCATTCATGTAACAAGCAATCTCTTTTAATTCCTCCAAAGAGGGCGGTTTAGAAAGTAAGTCATTATCTTCTTGAGAAATAAGATTAGGAATAATATCAAGGTTATCAATATTAAGAGGAGAATGCTTAAAACCCAAGATTCTAGTAGTGGAATGTAGTTTATAGACATTAATTAGCGGCTCAAGCAAAATAAGAATAGAAACATTAAAAATACGACATAAATTCTTAACTCTCAACCTAGAAGAGGGGCAACCAATACCCCTAACATTCTAAATAATAGTTATAAATATAAGAAATAGATTAATAACTAGTATGCGAGCGATGAGTGGTTCAAAGAGATTGTAAAATGATGTTTTGCTTTTCCTGCCTCTCCTATTCTGAAATTTAGTAAAACTAGTGTCAAGATCATCTTTAGCAAAACATTTAGCAGCAATATTCATATCCTCTGTATCAATAAAATCATCACTATTAAGAAGAGAGGTTGAAGGAAGCTTACTATCATTTTGTTGGGCTAATTGACTTACCTGCTAAGGACAATCATCCACCATAAACATATCATCATCCACCACATTACCTTTGCTCCACAAAGCAAGCTCATCATTGCCTTCCCCAAGAAAAGGGCTATCTTCCACCCTAGCCAATTCACCCTCCTCAAACGTGTTACCATTCCCAATAATGCCTTTACTAAGTAATTCACTACCCGTATTAACTTCCACCACTTTCTCCTATTAATTCAAAACCAATGGATTTATGGGCATATTAGATAAAGGCAAAACATTCATCTCAGATAAATTTTTGTTAATAATACAAGGAATAATAGAATTGGTACTAGCACTGTTTTGGTTGGAATTATTAGTCAAATTTTGCTCATCCATATTTTCACAACCAGAAGATGGATACAAGTAGATTTAACATTTACACCCTGATCATGATTCTCACAAACCACATTTGTAATAGTTGGTTCAAGATCAACACAAGCTAATTGCAGAGGATCCTCATAATTTTTAGTCGATTTAGGGGTATTGCCCTCAAAGTTTCCATGATCAGGAATACTAATTTCATGAGAATCCAAATTCATATTGTTCCCTTATGGTTGTTTGGAAGAATCCTTCTCCTTACGAAGGTGAGGATGCTTCCTAAAACATTCATTTATACCATGACCATGCATTTTGCAATGAGAACAATAGATGGGCAAGTTTTCAAAATCCACTTTATGGAAGTAACCCTTCAACTCTGACCTAATCCAAATTTTTTTGGATGTTTGTTACAAATATCCAGCTCAACCAAAACCTGAGCCACATATAGTCAGTAAACAGAAGCACTGGCTTGTTCCATTTGTAACGGACTGCCAAAAATTAAAGCCAATCCAAATAAGATTTGTGAATTAAAGAAGTGACGTCTGAGATTCGAAAAGTAAATCCACATAGGAGTAATAGGGATTCCTCCCTAACATCAAAATATGGTGTCCATTTGAGCAAACACATTTGACGTGCTTGGACATAGTAAGATCTCCTAGCAAAAATTTGGCTATAATAAAGATCAGTAGAAAGTTGAATCGTAACATGTCTTTGATCAAGTAAACTGATATGGAAAGAGCTCAATAGTTTTAGGTTAACAAAAATTTTTTTTATAACATTAATGTTTCGACATCTCAAGAGAAACTTGCCCACTAGCACAAAAGTAAATGGAGCAACCAACTGAGCAACCATGGACTCCTCAAACATCAAAGCCGAACAACCCTTAAATGAAGTATGAACAAACTACAGTTTAGATGATGATGAAGAGGAAACAGCCAAAACATCTTTGAAGGAAAGAGATTTACCCTCAATAAGAGAGGAAGTAAGAGGGAAGGAAGTCAATGGAGTCATCATCTCCCAAAACCCGAAAATCACAAAGAAACCTCAAAACCAACATAAAAAATGAATAGTAAGAAACAATGGAAAAGAAACAAGTAAAAGATCGCAAGAAATCCACACCATGAGTGTAAAACTAGCAGCACGAAGATGGAACACTAGATCACCACCAAATCGCCAGAGCAACAAATCATACATTTCCTTTTTTGAAAATTAGCCCATATTTGATTTATTTAATAAAGGTAATTAGGGCATTTCATAATTTTTGAACCAAATCAGGTCCAATAAATTTCAAATCATCATCATAGGCCAAAGATGTCTTAAAATTAGATCTGTGAGAGTTCAAAGTCATTTGGAATTTTATTTATATTTTTAGTTATTTTATTTATTTAATAATTAAATTTTCTTTAGTGTCAAATTACTTTTTACTTTAATGTTTTATGATGAGGCTTTTATTTTTCCGCGATTATGTTTATTATTTATGAGTGATTGAAATTTCTTTTATATTTTTTTAATTTTTAATTTAATTTTAAATGATTTATTGAATTTATAATGTTAATTTTATAGGTGATTTTTGGGTTTGCTAAATGTTAGAGGAAATGGGCTATAATTGACAAGAATTATAAACCATAAGTTAATGCTAAATAAAAGACTAAACAAAACAAATTTAACACCATCAATGTCTCCATAGGTTTTGTAATACATTTTCAATTTAAATACATCTATAATTTAAAAAATTAACATTAGGCTATTTAGACAAGAGATTGGGGACAAGATCAATAGCTAAAAACCCTTTGACACTAAGGTTAACAATCAACATTGAAAGAATACTAAGGTTCTCCATGGATCCATAGTTATTGAATTTTTGATTTTCCACACTAAATTCTAGCCTAGGAATTTAAAATTTCAATTAAAATTTCTCCAAGATTGAAATCGACATGAAAATTTTTGGGAATGTGTAAAATGTCACTAAGAAACATCCTTGAAAATTTAAGATAAATTGGAATTGCATATAGGAAGTAATTTAAAAATTGCAGTGGAAAATATTTCTTAAATTACATAAAATCTATTTAAAATAAAACTTCAATTTCAAGAAGCTGTTATAAACACATCTAGTTGAATCCGCAGAGTGCTTGAAAACATATTTTGTTAATCAAATGAAGTGACATGTTTTTCTAATGTTTGAGTTATTTTTTATGGATCAAAGGAATTACAAAGTTAACTGGCTGACCATGCAGGTGCTTTATACATAACTCCATGTAACTGTTGACTCATAGGATATCAAGCTACCTCATATAGTGCAGCATGATCTTAATAATTTAATAATAGATTGAGTAGCGAGGATCTTCCAAATTTAAACTATTGGATAGTAACACAATTTTTTATATGATGAAATTAGAGTCACTCCTTTAACTCAAATCAAATGGAGGAACCTAATTACTTCTTCAACCTTCCTACTTATCTTCTCATATGTATACACATTTCTGTGTGATCCAAGGAATCTAACCGACAAAACATACTCAAAATGATTCTAAAGGATCATCTAACCAAGGGCTTCAAAAATAATGGATTTATAGCAATGGATTGGAAGCTACTTTTCATAATTAACTATATATATATATATATATATATATATATATATATATATATATATATATATGTTTTTTTTATTTTTTGAATAATTGACCATATATAAGCTAAGATAGGTCTAAATTTTAGGGTTTAACTTAAAAAAAAAACACTTGAATCGACCTAAAACACACCTCTTATTTAGACTCCAATAACTAAAGAGTAATGGATGAAGAATTGGATCTTTGGTCAGATGTTGCTTGTCAGCATTTAGTTGAACTCACTTAGGACTAGCTATGGAGCTCTTGGAAGTTGGGTATTCAATGTAAAGCTTTTGGGACTGATTTGGATTGATAAAATATAATCCTTCATCATTGAAATTTAAAGTATTTATAATGTGATTCAATATGAATTTAGATGGAATTCCAACCAGTGGAAGCATACTAAGAAATTAAGATTGTTAGGGATGGCCTAATAGGTGTTTAGTAACTCACTAGAGAGTTTTGAAACCATGTAGTGAGTTAGAGAGTTTGATGGATTTGTGCCAATAATTTAGAGTATATTCTTCAAAATTTTGGCCACTTTGAGCAACCTCATTATCTGAGATTAGTTGGCCTTATATCTAGGAGACATGGGAATGCAATACACTGATTTACTTGGGCTAATTCAATTTTGATTGGAAAATTATCCATGGAAGATTATTTACAGTGACTTATGTTAGCCCAAATGTTAACCCAAGTTATCCCATAGATTAGGCTAATTGGATTAATGCATGAGGTCTATATGCACTAGATGGATGCTTTGGCTTAGTTTAACTTTACATGGTTTGGCTCACTTTAACCCATTAGGTTCACTTGGGTTAGCCCAAATTGTTAATTTAAGTGGGATGAAGGGCTGGGCTAACTTGCATATACCCTAAGGTACCTAATGGATTGGTTTGAGAGGTGTGGAAGCCAAGGATTCACCATGGCTAGTTGAATTAAAGAGTGAAGCCATATGGTTAGTTTTATTAACGTAGGTTGACTTAGTTAACCAGGGTTGACTAGGCCTAAGGATTGTGTCAAATGGCTTGCAAATTTTGAATAGAGTTTGTTGGTTGTGGTTTTGGGTCAAGCTAAGGTCCATATGTAATGAATTGATCGAATGGGTCATTTTGGTCAAATGGGGTTCAATAGTTTCTTTAATCAATAATGGTCAGCCATGGTTCACCATGGGTCGAATTACATTCAATTATGTATGAATTGATGTTTAGGATGTTTTCAGAGCTTTGGAATGAATTGGATTAGCAGTTCTATATGTATGCAGGTTTACGTTCAATTTGATCCTTTATGGTCAAAGTGACCAATCATGGTCAACTAAGATCAATCAAGGGTCCTTTGGGTTTTAGTTTTATCATAATTGACCATAACAGGCCTAAGGGTGAAACCTAGGGCTTGAATTACAATTTAAAAATGTTTGATGAATATGTGGTTATTTTAGGGTTTAAGGGCTCATTTAGTTAACCTAGGTCAACCAAGGTTCAAAATGAGTTTAAATCATTATAATAATGATTAACCTGTTTAAACATATTTTAAGGGCTTAAAAAAGGTTTAAAGAAAGATTCCATATTGAGTGGCATGGGTTATAAATATTTTAAGGTTTTAAATGCATGAGTGAATTTTTAGGTTTTAGTGTTTGAAAGGGCATGGGGCTTCCAAAATGATTAGGGATGCACTTATAATTTCACTAAAAGACCAAAGGCCATTCTAGAGGTTTCACTTGAGTTTTGAGAAAGCTAATGGATCTCCTTAGGAATGGGAAAATCCAAAGCTTTAAAGTTTATGTTTTGAATTTGATTTTGAAGGATTAATCATTGAAGAAGCTTGAATGGTTTAATATGATCAAAGGATTGAATTGAGATTGATTGGATGTGTTTGGAAAATTTAACATGACTGAATACCATGATCAAAGTTTAACTATTGAATTATTGATGATAATTGAAGATTACTAAACTTGATTGAAAATGATTGAATGATTATTTTATTTAACATGATTGAATTTAATGATTGATTTAATGTGATTGAATGATGATTTAATTTGGTTGAAGTAGAATGAATGAAATTATTGAATGAACGGAGGACTGATTCTAATTTAATGTTTGAATGGGATTTAATTATTGAATGAATCATTATGGGAAAAACAACCTTATACAAAAATAATGTTTAACATTTTGAATTTATCTATGGGGTTTTTTTGTGATTTCTCTGCCATGGAAGTTGGAGATCGTTAGACTTCCCAGGTTGTAGGTACTGCTCTTGGTAGTATTTTTGATGGTAGTAGGTCTGTGATTTTTGGTTCTAGAGGATTGTCATTGAATGTTGGTTATCAAGTTTCAGGATCTAAAAAATCTAAATGCTCATTATTGTTTGGTGGAGATAGAGGTGGTTTTAGATGAAGTTCATAAAGAAATACTTTAGCTAATAGGGATGGTCCTATCAAGATCACATCTTCTTGTGCTAATGAGGTCTCTTATTCGGGTAAAAGCAAGGAAGTTTTGAAGGATGAAGTGTTATTGATGGATCATTTTCCTCACTTCATGGGAGAGATACGGAAGGTTGA
This sequence comes from Dendrobium chrysotoxum, assembly GCA_019925795.1. Classification (NCBI taxonomy): domain Eukaryota; kingdom Viridiplantae; phylum Streptophyta; class Magnoliopsida; order Asparagales; family Orchidaceae; genus Dendrobium; species Dendrobium chrysotoxum. The sequence continues at coordinate 45,149,513 of CM034315.1, forward strand.
TGGAAGAGAAGCATCATCATCTAAGGATCATATTGAGATTGATTCATTATTACCTCAAAAGGTCAGCTCTGTTATTGATTAAATAGATAAGAAGGTTAATCCAAATTGTGAGAATGTTAATAATCGAAAAGGTGAAGGTTACAATATGGAAGCTAACTATAACGTTGATAGAAATAATGATGTTGTTCATGATAATCTTTGGAAGAGGCTGATTCATCATAAGCTTGTGAATCCTAAAGAGTGTTTGCAAACGTCTGAGGATGGTATTGATGTTAAGATGAGTGTGTATGCTAACTTATCCAATATTAAATGATTTTATAAGGCCCTTATTAATGTTTTTGGCAGGATCCTTCCTATTCCTATCATCAATAATGAGTTAAAGGTTATGGGGCCAGTTTGGAGGTTTTAAGATGACAATATTTGGAATGAATTAGATGTTATTTTCATCCCAATCAATTAATGCTATGGAGGTTGTCTAAAGTGGAGGCCCTTGGTTTGTGGGAGGACATATAATTACAACTTATAAATGGCCACCTTGGTTCTCTACATTACCAATGAAATGTTTAACATCTCCAGTTTGGATTCAATTGCCTCATCTACCCTTGTAGTGTTGGGATGAAATGAATATAATTAGTATTGCCTCAAGAATTGGAGTTTCTATTCTACTGGATATGTGAATGTTCAACTGGGAGGAAGAGAATTTGCTAGGGTATGTGTCCGCTTGAATGTAGAAAGTCAACTGCCAACTAGAGTTTGTGTGGATGGTTTTTTAGGTAGATCTTTTCAGGAAGTAGGATATTAAAATATTTAAGGTAGATATTTTCAAGAAGTTGAATATTAGAATATTTTTAATTTTTATTTCACTATGGAAGGATTAGACACTTGAAGAGTAATTATTCTAAACTTCCTCTTGATGGATCTAATTTTAAACCTACCAATTTAAATCCCCAAACTATTATTGAGAAGGTAGTAGATAATGTTGGAAGGGATGTCGATTCATATGGTCGACTGTTTCATGTTAAATATGGAAGGAGAACTTTTAAATCTATTTCTAAAAGTAGAATTTGGGGGGGGGGGGGGGGGGGGGGGGGGAGGGGGGGGGGGGGAGGGGTAACTTCAAATCTCATGGGAAAGAAAAAAATTTTGGTTAAGAAAGATAATCCTGAGAAAGTTGATATATCTAATATGGAGAGGGAATTTGGTCTACTCCTAAAGAGGTGTTACAAAGGAAAATTTTTAGAGACATTCATAAGGTGGGTGCTATTGAAATAGATTATATCTATCATGATGCATATCTATTTGATATGAAGGCTGATAGTGTTACTATTATAATGAATTCTCAAGTTCATATTATTCTCAATGATGTGACTTCTACTTCTCATCTAGGGGATGCTATAGAATGTAATGAAGAGGCTATTAGGAGAGAATATTTGCATGCTTCGAGTGAGGAAGTTCGTAAGAGTTTGAATGAAGTTACTATTTATTCAGACCAAAGTATTATACTAAAGAATGTTTTTTGTCCTATAATTTACATGCATGTCAAATGAAGGTTCTGATGTTCGAACATATACGAAGATTCCTGTGACTTCCATGCTAGAAAATAACATATCTATTGAGTAGTTTCAACATGGTAATGATAACTTTGATAAAGCGCACATTCTAGCTAGGGATTTAGTGGAATGAGAATAATTAATATTAAAATATGACTCAATAAAAAATGAAAAAGATTGTGACCTGTTGAATAAACCATAGGAATAGTAAATTGATTGGAGGAGGGAAAAATTTTATTGGAAATGTTTCCCTTTAATTTTATTAATGATGTGAATTACCTTTTTGAATTGAAAGACGGCTCGAAAGAAGGAGGTTGCCCTATTTTCAAAGGGGTTGTGAAGATATATGATATTTTTTGTATTGGTATTATGGAGACTAAGTTGTCTTCTATTGATAGTGGAAAGGTTAAAATAATTATTGGAGATGAATGGGATTTTCATCAACATCCAGCTAATGGCACATTTAGAGGCATTTTAGCCCTCTAGAAGACGTTTGTTACTTCTTTACTATTATTAATTCTTTTAATTAGTGCATTATAGGTAAGTTAAATAATCCTAAGTTGGGTGAGTGGATCATTGCCTTTGTCTATGGGAATAAGAATGTGCATTTGAGAAGATCATTGTGGGAGAGGATCAAAACATTAAACCTCAAAAATATTCTAGCAGTTGTTGATGGGGATTTCAATTGCATAATCCATAAAGATGATAAGAATGAATGGAAAAGATTATATTATCTCAAGATCCTCAAGAGATGAGATACTTCATGGCTAGAAATGATTTCCATGATGTAAGTTGTATTGGTGCACTGTTTACTTGGTGCAATAACAAAAAAGGTTCAGCTCACATTTGGAAGAGACTGGATAGATGCCTATTGGATTTGAAAGCTCTAAAGTGTATTCATTTATTATGGTTTGACATGTAACTAGAGTTTTATATGATCATTGTTCGGTTGTGCTCAAACAGAAAAATTCGGATAGTACTCAAAGTAGAATGTTTCATTTTGAGAACATTTGGACATCATATCTAGCTTCATCAGAATTGTTTAAAAACCTTGGGAGAAAAAGGATTACAGTGATTCTGTTGATATCATTCAAAGGAAATTTAGAAGATCTCTTTATACTTTTGATTTTTGGAGCAAAAATAAGCTCAAGAAATTAATAAAGCATAAAGTTGATCTGCAAATCAAAAATTTGCAATTACAGGATGAGGAAAGTTTGGTTGGGTGCCTTAGTCCTGAAAAGTTACTTTAATTAAGATGTAAAGTTCATGAGCTTAACATTACCCTAGCTAGGATTGCTACTTGGTGGAGGCAAAGAGCTAAGGCTAGGTTGTTCGAAGAGGGTGATTCCAACACTAACTTTTTCAAGCATATTTAATGACAAGGACGAATGGTAATAGAATATTACAAGTTAAAGATGTGGATGGAAATATGGTTGATCTATCTTTAGATTTGATGGTCATTTTCTATAATTTTGTTTTTAGCAGATGGAGTGAAAATTTATTCTTTGAGGATTGGCCAACTTTTAATTTGGAACATCCGGTGGAGCAGGATATGAAGCCTTTGTTTGAGTCAAATTTCATAAGGAAAGAAATGTGGGAGGCTGTTAAGTGCTTAGAGGTCAACAAATCTCCAAGTGTTGATGGTGTCACCCATTTTATTATCAAGGATTTTTGGAGAATGATGAAGGAGGATTTTTGGGAATCTATAATGGGATTTTTGAAATTTGTTGTATGCCTTTTAGTTGGAAAGATACCTTGATTGTTCTCATTCCAAATATTTAGAAAGCTATTGAACCATCAAAATTTAGACCTATTTGCTTGGGTCAAACTATTTATAAAGTGACTGTAATTATGATTCTTAACATATTGAAGTGTTATATTCCAAAACTTATTTTAGGAGAATAGGTTAAGTTTGTGCCTAGAAGATCTATGTTGAAGCATTATTTGTTAGCTTAAGAAGTTTTATTCAAATTCAAATACTTTCCAGCCAAGAGAGGTTTAATGGCTTTAAAGCTTGATATGGAGTAAACATATGATAGCATGGGATGGCCTAACTTATCTCAAGTGCTCGAATATATGAGAATGCCTTCTAAAATTTATAATTAGATTATACAATGTATGGCCAATCCAAGATTTTCTATTCTTATAAATGGCATTAGAATTGATTGGATAGTAGCAAAGAGTGGATTTAGGAAGTGATGCCCTTATCACCATACAAGTTCATTATATGTGCTGAATTGCTATCCAAATCATTTCATCAAAACGACAGAAAATTAGGTATCAAAGTAAATCCTAAAGCTGAACCTATATCCCACCTTCTTTGTACAGATGATGTGTAGGTATTTGTCAAAGCTTCTTCTAGATCTATTTCTAAGATTAAGAGAATCTTGTTTGATTAATGTTCTTGGATAGGTCAAAGAATCAATAACAATAAATTGGCTATGATTTGTGGCAAGTCTTTATTTATTAGTAGGAAAGGATAATTGACTGCTTTGTTAGGATATAGATGTGTGGAGAAGATTATATATCTGGGTGTGAATATAGTTTCAAGATGAATGGTTGTTGTCGATTTTCAATGTATTTCATCTCATGCATTAGATAGATTGAATGCTTTGGGCAACTTATTTTTATCTTTGACAAGAAGAATTGCTCTTATTAAGTCCTCCTTTCTTGCTATTCATCCTTTTTTTCTAACTCACTCTTTGATTCCTAAGGGTGTATTGAATGATTTAGATGAAATGTGTAGAAATTTTTTGTGGCGTAAAGATAAAGGTAGCCAGGATATTAGTTTTGTAGCTCGGAACCAACTGTGCCATCTAATGATGAATGGGGCATTGGGCCGATTCCTAGCAAGAGCGAGGCAAGGGCCATTGTAGGAAAGATTGGCACAGAGTTTTTTACAGAATTCCAATTCATTGCTTCATAGGAATATTATTGCGAAGTATGGTAGTGATGTTTGGACTTGAGAGATTAGGAAGTATTCTTTTGCAGTATGGAGAATTTTGTAGAAGGAGCTTAACTTCTTAGGCCTTTAATTAGATGAAAGGTTTCTAATGTGAAAGGTATTAACATATTAAATGATATCTTGATATGAGATAGAAATTTACAAAGATTGCCTAATATGATTGATATTCAAAGTTTAAAAAAATTAATGGTGAATTTCCTTCTTTAGGAGAATAGAGAATAGAAAATAGATACACTTCATTAGTTATTTAGTGATCAATTACTAAATTGTATTCAGTATATTCATGTGGGCCTGAATCTGCTGGAATGCCAACCAGAGCTTTTTAATTTCCATGTCAGGTAAAAATATTATCGCATTCACATTTTAGAAAATTTTAAGTCATGTGAATGTAATTGAAGATTGGGATTTTAAGTGGATGAGATGCATGAATTTAACTCCTAGAGTAAGAGTGTTCTGGTGGAGATTATTTAGGAATGCTTTAACTACAAATGTCTTGTTAGTTTACAAAAGATTGTAAGAGGGAAATGGATGTCCTAGAGGATGTAATGCTATTAAAAACATTGAACATGTGGCTGTAAAGTGTACAAATTTACAAGAAACTATTTCCAAATTATATCAGTGGGCCATTCAAATTCCTATTTTTAGTTCCCTATCTGAATTTATTAATGAATTAGAGAGCAAGTTGCATCAAAATGTCGGAAAGGTTAGAGTTTAATGTAGTGCAGTTTTTTAATTATAGGGACCAGAAATTTGCATAAACATGGGCATAAAGTTCTTACTGCTAATATAACTACGAAAAATGACCTAACTTCTTTAACAAATCCTTATCGTAATATGATTATGGAATATTGGATTGCTAAACAACTTCCACAACTGAATCAATCATATTGGCATCCCCCTCCTCCTAGTTGGATTATGATTAATGTTGATACAACTCATCTTAATAATAATCAAGCTAGAGTTGTAGATGTCATTTGTAGGAAGGTTTTTTCTAGCTTATAGAAAGAAAATGTTGAAATGGGATAAAGCTTAGTTGGAGCTGATGGCTATTTATGCAATCTGTGAAATATTGCAAGAATGGAAGAATGATTATCAAGGTATTATTATTAGAGGGGTTAATGTGAATTCTATTAGAACTTGCCACAACTCATTGAACAAGGTCCTCGTTCATGACTTGGACAATTTGAATGATAACTTTTTTTTCTTAGAGAATTTAATAATGTTGTTTTTCATTATATTAATAGGCATTGTAATGAGTTGGCAGATTATTAAGGAAATTTCCTTTAGGAATTTTCTTGTTTTAATAATCTTCCTCCATCATTTTTTATGATGGTTAGTGAACATTGTGATAGACTTTTTTATCACTTAGGTTTAGTTGTATTCACCATTTTTAGTTTTAATGCTAATTGCAATTTTCAAAAAAAAAAGAAAAGAATAGGTGTGATGAACTCATGAAGAGTAAATCATATTTGTTGGTTTTGACCAAGATAATCAAAAGAATCCAAATAAATTTAGTTAAAAAATATCAAAAAAGAAAATATTCTTAACAAGCTAAAATAGTCAGGAAATATATGGTAGGGAAATCAACCTAATTGAATAAATTTTTGCTAATAAGATGCTTGTAATGGTGTTATATCCCAGACAAGAAAATAAGATGGATGTTTGAATGGAAGGAAGCAAAGACTAGCCTTCACTTGACCATATTGAAACATCAAAGACTTAATGCTCACCTAACAATATCAAAATAGTCTAAAAAAATTTAGTAACATTTAATGTCTTCCTGACCATATCAAAATAGTGAGATAAAAGATGGAAAAGGAGTTTAATGTTTACTTGACCATATCAAAATGGTAAAAGAGGACATTCGGTTACTCACCATACCATATCGAAATAGTGAGAAAGAAAATTAGTAAAAATTAATATTTACCTTAACATATCAAAATAGTTGGGTAAAATATGTAAAATGATTCAAATATTAATTTGACCATTTTAAAATGATGAAAGATGACTTCGTGATACTCACCTGACCATATCAGAATGGTGAGAAAGATATTTATACCTGAATGGAAGGTCGCTCCAAAACAAACTGAGGGTTGCATTTGAAAAATACCTGAGAGCATATTAATTAATTAACCTTGGCTTTAGATGCTCAAAAGGGAGATCTACACCTAATAAGGGGATTTAGGTGAATGTTTAAAAATGAGATATATTCCAACCAATGAATTTATGGTGGATGCTCAATTGGGAGGTTTTTGCCTGATAAAATTTTTTAAAATTATCAGATCAAGAAAAAATACCAGTGATCTTGTTACTGAATCAAGCTAATGTTCAAAAAGTAAAGGATGCCACTAGGGAAACTTTAGAATCCTTTAGGAATAGAAAGGTTTAAAATAAGCACTAGGGAATTAAAAATTTGCTAGTTCTAGTATAATTCTCCAAACCTAGCCTTAATATAAGAACCATATTCATTAAAAAATCTTTAAGAAAATGGAGCAATTTAAATCTAGAATTTATTTTAAAACATCGTTCACAAAGTTCATCCATTATAGTGTTTCTTGAGATATCAAACATTAATATGCAACTTGGGATGATTTCCTTTACAATTTACTAGATAGTATGATCCTTCTTGATTGACCTTCTCCACCATGAATGGACCTTCCCACAAGGGACCAAATTTACCTCCCAAGTTTTGATGGGAAAAAATGGGTCTTTGTAGAACTTGGACCAAGTCCCCTACTTGAAAAGTTCTTCAAGAAACCATTTTGTTATGTTTTTGAATTATGCATGCTTTATACAACTCAAGGTTCCGTTGAGCCACCAACCACTTCTCTTCTTAACCATTGAGCTCTTTTAATTGAAGTTTCACATTGCATTTTAAAGTTATATTGTCATTTATTATAATTCACATGGAAGGAAGATGTACCTCTAGAGGTAGAACAAGCTCTACTCTAGAGAATTAAGAAAATGGTGTAGATTGAGTTAGATTTATGTATGTAGTTCGACATGCCCATAAAGCATCTCCTAACTTTTCATGTCGTGGATACTTATTATTATAAAACATTTTATTTTGAATTTGCACTATGGATTTATTGAAGGCCTCAATCAATCCATTTGCTTGAGGGTAAAAGATGGATGTGAAAGTTCGATAGGGATGTTAAGCCCAGATGAACTAGTCCCGAGGCTAACCAAGAGGGGGGGGGTGAATTGGTTATTTAAAAATTTGAGAGCAACAGTAAAAACTTTTTCGATGATTTGCAGCGGAAATAATTAAAACAATCAAATGAAAAGATCAAACACAAATTTCACCCAAGCAGATAATCACAGAAAACTAAAGTGTAGAAAGTAATCAGAATGAACACACCAGAATTTTATAGTGGTTCGGTCAACTTGACCTACGTCCACTCCCCGGAGCCTCCCCTCATGGTATTGCACTAAACCAAAAGTGACTCTCCTTCTGCTCCCACAGTAAGGCGGAGAAGCCTATACAAAAACTCCTTTTCACCGACACGGTGAGGCAGAGAACCTAACCTCCTTTCGCTTCCTCCTGAAGCAGGAAGAGAACCTCGGACTCCTTTCGCTTCCTCCTAAAGCAGGCAGAGAATCTCGAACTCCTTTCGCTTCCTCCTGAAGCGGGTAGAGAACCCTGATCTTCTTGTGAACGATCCTCTCACAAAGAACACGAACACGACGAAAGACGACGAGTGGAGAAGACGACTCTGATCCTTTTTTGGAGCAATCTTTGTGAATCGCTCATGAACACCCCCTCACAAGATCCTCTCTCTCTCTCTCCCAAACTCTCTCTCTCTAGGTTTTCTTAGGAAAGGAAAGTGGAAAAAGATTTTTCTTATTGGAAGAAAAATATCTTTTATAGGAGGGCTCAAAATTTGCCCTAAATCTCAACTAGTCGGCCAAGATCATCCAGGATGATTGACAGATCGTCCTGTACGATCTGTTCAAAATCAGCTATTTCAGCCTGGATGATCTGGCTCTTCTGGACGATCAGTAGAAAAAGTTATTCATATCGTCCCGTACGATTCTGCGATTGTCCGGGATGATTAGTGTAAATCGAGGAATATCGTCCAGAAGACAGCTCGATTCGTCCAGAGAAAATTTTGTTGGATGACCAAAATGACTTGAACGTCCAGGATGATACGGATATCGTCCTATATGATTAGCTCAAAAAGTGCCCAAATCATCATGAGCACAGTTCGGGTCGTACAGCTGAAATGCACTAGACGATCATGATCGTCCGGGACGATCCTGCGATCATCCAGGATGATATGATCGTATCAATCAATTATTAATTGCTTTCCTTAAATACCAGATTAATTTAAGCATGATTGTACTGGATCATCCAAGATGACACACGTATCATCCGGGACGATCAGACCAAATATCTTAAAATAAAACCTTGCCTAACTTGATCTGGCGGCTAAGAATTTTAGATTTGAACATACTATCCCATACGATGCAAAGATCATCCAGGACGATCTGCTTAATCAGACACACTTAACTTGGTCTCCCTAATTAGGGTTTCTATTTTTACTTGATCGTCCAGGATGATGTGACTATCATCCAAGACGATCTGAATAAAAACTTAAACAGAAACTCTAATTCACTCAAGCTCTCCCCCAGAGTGTGTCTGTGCAAGGTTACTTAGCTAGGGGATCAGTTACGTTACAATTGACTCAAGAAAAAAAATAGTACATTGGACACACTTGGACCCGATCTTGAGTTAGCTTGAGTTGGTCGTGATTTTTTGTGCCTGAAATGGGTTAACCAACCAAAGCATAATAGAAAACATGTTTGTCATCATCAAAACTAGATTAGTAATAATCTCCCCCTTTTTGATGATAGCAAACATTTATATAGTAGTTTGAAAAATAAAATAACTAGGAGATCGAAAAACAAAATTTTCAATTTTCATTTAACAACCAAAGCAATACAGGAAACACAACTATAAAAACATAACAAGAACAGAAACTACTACAACTGACTCCCCCTTTTGACATCACAAAAATAAGGAGGGTAAACAGAAACACTGAAACATCAGTACAAACAGAAAAGAAAACAGCTACGAAACATAACACTAAAACGAAAGTGGATCCTAATCGGAAGGAGGTGGCGGTGGTGGGTTGAAGTAACTGTGAATGGCTGTAAAGTGGGCTCCAATCCAGGCAATGTTCTTGTCATGCTGATGTTGCTGCTGAGCAGCATAGTCAGTGAAGTGCTGAAGGTCCTCAGCGTGCCGCTGCTCCTGCGCAGCAATATAGGAGTCGAATCTTGCCTCCCACTGATTGAAGCGCTGCACCAGATGGTCAAAAGGAGAAGTGATGCGAAGGGGAGCAGCTGCATCGGGTGCAGCAGGAATGGGAATAACCTCTTCCTCTTCATCCTCAACATTTGGGGCGGGCTCCGGATATAGTCGGGTGCTGTGTAGGACGTTGAAAGAATTGTTTGTGAAGAAGGAAGGAGGGACATTAGGATGGACTGGATACTGCAGGTCATATTTGGTTTCTAAGGCATATGCAATGATATGACCTAAAGCTAGATTTGGGCGACGCCTATGACCCGGATCCCTAATAGTTGTGAGGTGCTCGATGTATCGGATAATAAGGTCAGTGGCATTAAACTCCCGGTGGGCCAAGATGTAGTATGTGGTCAAGGACAGTAAACGGGGTGATGTGAATTCGATCCCCCACCTTTAGAAAGACGGAGGAACGAAGGACGTGCTGAATGGTCCGAGCATCCTTAAGAAGTGAAGTGCAAGCATTGTCAGAGTAGGGTGCATTCGTATTGCGAAGGAAGTGATTGGAGACACTCCAATCAGAGTCAGGGTCAGTAATAAGAGTGTGGAGTTTGTCGCTAGTGACAGAAAGTTGAAGAATATTGTGAAAGTCTTGGGTAGTGAGTTCCACGGGATGTTGATTGACATACGAGCAAAGAGTGGAATAGTCAGCAGAAATGCGTAGATTGGCGAAGAAAATCTGAAGAAGTTCAAGAATAAATGTAAAGGCTAGGGTAAGGATGAAGGTGAGGGATGTGTGTGTGAAAAGATTAAGAATAGGATAGGTAAGGGTGAGGGGGTTTACTATTTTTGAATGCGTGATCCCCACCTCACGATAGCACTCGAAGGCAGCCTGATAGGCTGCATTGGGAAAGCGGGGATCAACATTCCCCCGCGAGGAACTTGCACCCTTTTGTCTAGAGCATTTTTTGCCAGCCATGAGAAAGTACAAGTGAGGGAGAGTGGAAGGAGAAGTGTGAAAAACCTTGATGAAATCGACTGTTTAAATTGAACTTGGCCGGATCATCCCGTACAATCACGAGATCGTCCAGGACGATATGTGCATTTATGACAGCGAGGACGATTGGTCAAAAATGAGGTCCGATCGTTCAGGATGATCAGAGATCATCCAGGATGATTAGACACAGGCGATCATCCCGAGGAGTCAGGCCGAACGACCGTTGACGAAAAGTATCATCCAGGACGATTAGGTGGATCATCCCAGACGATGTGCAATAAGTGTGACGGACAGGACGAATTTGAATCATCCAGCGGCTGACACGTGGATCGTCCAGGATGATAAGGTGGATCATCCAGGATGATGGATAATAAATTGGTGCAATCTCAGCCATTTGATCAGATCAGGAAGATATGGATCATATCGTCCAGGATGATGTAGGTATCTTCCAGGATGATCACCAATAATTGGAGTTACTTAGCAGCTTGATTAGAGTTATGATGATTTTGAATTGATCGTCTAGGATGATGTTTTAATCATCCAGGACAAAGATTATCATCCAGGACGATGTGTGGATCGTTCAGGATGATATGAAGAAAATAGAAAAAGATGGAGGATGGAGATGACATATCAGGATCCCAAAAACACAATCAGTAAAATGAAAAAACAAAATAGAAATGAATAAAACTCGAAGCGAGAACACATAAAAGCAACAATTTTTTTTATCAGTCTCCTCTAGTAAAACAGAATTCTCCCTTAATTTTAAATACAAAAGCCAATAAGAAGATGATTGGCAGCGCTGAAATCCAGAAAAAGTTGGAAAAATCGACTTTCGTAACTCCCACCTCGGGCACCTTATAGATGCAAATCTCTTTCAAAATAAAAATCCAATTCAGAAGAAAAGAAATTAGATTCGAAAAGAGATCTTTTCAAGCCTCGTTCCAGATATAATAATGTTACAAAGTAAAAAATCAGAAATCAGGATTTTCAAAACTCAAGCTTTTGAAAATATTAAGTGGCGCACGGATTTTTCTAAGACATCTAACGATCTGAAAGGGAAGAAAGCTTGGTTTGGGCTCATTTTGTGCCTCTTTTTCCATTTGTTTAGCGCTTTGTGCATCTTTTGATTTTTGATACACCTTTTAGTTTGGCGACATTTCGTATCTTTTAGCTTTGGGCTCATTTTGTGCCTCTTTTTCAATTTATATGGCGCACTGTGCATCTTTTGTAAGCTTTCTCCCTCTCAAAATCGTTAAAGGATCTCAACTGTAAAATTACCTTTCATACATAGGAGATGCTCTCCATAATAAGGAAGAGTAATTCACAAAACAAAAGCCATATATCGTATGATAAGTGCAATCACTTGGTTTAGAAAATCAAAATAATGACTTAGGACTTTGAAAACACTATTGATATGCGGTAGATTACTGTAGGAAGATAAAATAAATCTATATTTCAAAAGCGAAAATTTTAATTTTGAAGAAGATTTTTATCCAAAAGAAATAATACACCAGTAAAGGAGTTAGAGGAAGAGAAAAAATCATCAATATTTCTTCCCTTTAACAGATCTACTGGAATCAATCATTGCTTACCAGCTTCCAATTAAAAACAAGGTAAAACTCTCAGTCAGAAATTCAATTTATCAGAAGTAGTGAGCAGTTGATCGAATTTTGAAAGGCATAAAATAGTAAATAAAAGAGATGAACCTGTGAATAAAAAATAGGTAGAAAATCACGTCAAAGTAAATACTCAAATCAAACTAACAACAAGGTTAACATAGAAATTAGTAGAAGAAGAAAAAATAAAAACAACTGAAAGTAAATAATTAAATCAAAAAACTAACTAACAGAAACAGAATAAAAATCAGAAAAATCAGAAATCAACAGTCATCAGAATCAAGCATTTATATCAATCACTCATAATCTAGTTCTCAAAATGCTGAATGAGTCAAAGGCTAGTGGTTTAGTGAATATGTTAGCCAGTTGATTTCTAGTCGCTACATGATGTAGCTCAATGTCCCCTTTTGTAACATGGTCCCTAATGAAGTGATGCCTTATATCAATGTGTTAGGTCCTAGAATGTTGGATTGGATTCTTAGAGATGCAGATGGCACTAATATTATCACATAGAACAGAAAATTGTGCCCACAGGTAATCCTAAATCCAAGACTTGTTGCTTCAACCAAAGAACTTGGGCCACACAACTCTCCAAGGTAATATACTCAGCTTCAGCAAGGGAAAGTGCAACTGAGTTCTATTTTCTACTGGACCAGGAGACTAAAGACTGTCCTATGAATTGACAAGTTCCAGAAGTGCTCTTTCTATCCACCCTACACCCTGCAAAGTCAGAATCAGAATATCCAATAATCTCAAAAGAGGTACTGTGCCTAGGGTACCAGATTCCTAGGTTTGGGGTCCCTAAAAGATATCTAAGAATTCTCTAAATAGCAGTCAGGTGGAACTCTGTAGGATCAGCCTGAAACCTAGCACAAAGACAGACACTAAACATGATATCAGGTCAGCTAGCTGTCAGGTAAAGCAGTGATCCAATTATTCCTCTACACTTCTTCTGATCAATATATTTTCCACTTGAATCCTTATCTAACTGAATAGAGGAGCTCATGGGAGTATTGATTGGCTTGGCTTTGTCCATTTCATATTTCTTCAAAATGTCCTTTGTTTAGTTAGATTGATTTAGAAAAGTTCCATCATCCATTTGTCTTATGCTAAACCCCCAAAAGTAGGACAATTCTCCCATCATACTCATCTCAAACTCCTTACTCATTATTTTAGATAACTCATCACATAAATATTTATCAGAAGATCCAAAAATTATATCATCAACATAGATCTAGACAATGAGTAAGTCATCTCCTATTCTCCTCAGAAAAAGGGTGGTGTCTACGCTCCCCTTAACAAACTCTCTTTCTAATAGGAATGTGCTAAGCCTCTCATACGAAGCACTGGGTGCCTGTTTCAATCCATATAAGGCATTTTTAATTTGTTAACATGATTTGGATATTGGGAACTCTCAAAACCTGGGGGTTGTTCTACGAAAACATCCTCTTTTATTACCCCATTTAAAAAGGCACTCTTGATTTACATTTGAAATAGCTTAAATCCCTTATGACAGGCAAAGGCTAATAGCACTCTAATGGCTTCCAATCTAGCTACAGGGGCAAAGGTCTCCTCAAAATCAATCCCTTCAATCTGATTATACCCCTTAGCCACCAATCTTGCCTTATTCTTAACCACCACATCAGAATCATTCATCTTATTCTTAAAGACCTACTTGGTTCCCATAATACTTTGATTTTTAGGTCTTTCTACTAACTCCCAAACATCATTCCTTACAAATTGATTCAATTCTTCTTGCATAGCCAAGATCTAAAACTCATCCGAAAGGGCTTGATTGATGTTGGTAGGTTCAGTCATTGATATAAAGGCAGAGTGGTTTACTTCCTTCCTAAGTCCATGCCTAGTCCTAACACCTTTATAAGGGTCTCCTAAGATCAGTTCTTTAGGATGGCTCGAAGAATATCTCCAATCTCTAGGCAGTGTGGTTTGAGGTTCAACCCTCTCCTCCAGATTTGCATTTTTAGCCCCTTGGGTAATCTCCTCTACTTCTTCTTCTTCCTCAACTCTATTCACCTTAGGATCAGATTCATCAAACACAACATGAGTTGTCTCTTCCACCACCAAAGTCCTCTTATTGAACACCCTAAAGGATCTCCCCACACTACAATAGCCTAAGAGCACTCCTTCATCAGATTTGGGGTCAAACTTTCCTAAGGATGATTTCCCGTTGTTCAGAATGAAAACCTTACAAACAAAGATATGGAGGGGGGACAGGTTTGAGTTCTACCCTTAATGATCTCATAAGGTGTCTTGTTCAGTTTTGATCTCACATTCACCATATTCAGCACATAACAGGCAGTGTTCACCGCTTCAGTCCAAAAGTATTTTGGAAGTGAATACTCAGCAAGCATGGCTCTAGCGGCTTCCACTAAGGTCCTGTTCTTCCTTTCAGCTACCCCATTCTGCTGAGGGGTCCTAGGAGCTTAAAAATTATGACTAATCCCTTGCTCCTCACAAAAACTTCCAAACTTCACATTTTCAAACTCTCAACCATGATCACTATGAATAGTCAAGATCTCACAGCCTAACTTCCTCTAAATCCAAGTGGAAAATGATTTAAATTCATCAAATGACTCAGATTTATGTGACAGAAATTTAATCCAAGTGAACCTCGAGTAGTCATCAATAATTACAAAACCATAGACTTTTCCCCCTAAGCTGGCAGTGCTAATGGGTCCAAAGAGGTCCATGTGAAGAACTTCTAAAGGTCTATAGGTGCTAATATTCTTAACAGAGTGAAAGGAGGACTGGACTTGCTTCCCTAACTGACAGGCATCACATAGGTGGTCCGTAGTGAACTTAAGCTTGGGCACACCTCTAACTAAGTCCTTTTGGGTGACTCTCCTAAGGGTTTTCATACTTGCATGACACAATCTCCTATGCCACAACCAAGACTCATCAGAAGCAATTTTTAAGCAAATTAAATTTTCAGATTTAATGCAACTTACATCCAGCTTGTAGACAATGTTGATCCTTTGTCCCTACAACACAACTTTGTCATTTAAGCTTAAAATACAGCCAGTGGGCTGGAATTTGATGTTGTATCCTTTGTCACAAAGTTGACTGATGCGCAGCAAGTTGTGTTTCAGTCCATCTACAAGAAAAACATTATCAATCATAAAATTCTTTGAATCACCAATAATACCTAAACCTACCACCTTCCTGGTGGTGTTATCTCTAAGTGTAACCTTGCCTCTAGCTCTGGCCTCCAGCGAAATGAACTAATTTGCATCTCTAGTTATGTGTCTAAAACATCCGCTGTCCAGGTACCACATGCTCTCACGAGGTCTTATGTGAGAGCACACCTACAAGATTATCAAACATCAGATTTAGGAACCCAAACAGGTTTGGGTTCCTTCTTATGAAAAGAAGAATGCAATGCATGCGTGCTGTGCTATGAAACAGGCAGTTTGGGCCTCCACACCCAATGTGTACTATGGTGAACAGTGCAGGTGTGGGAAATGTGTCCTAACATGCCACATGAAAAACATCTAATACCAGGAAAAGGAATAACAAATCTACATGAGTGATAGTGCCTCTTCCTAGGTTTATATGAAATATGCTTTGATGATTTTGAACTTGATTCTATAAAAGGTGGAGGTGCATAAAACTTTGCATAAGTATGAGGTGTTTGGTTTTTCTCAAAAGCACTAATTTTAACTTTCAAAAATTCATTTTCTTTATTTAAACTTGCAATTTCAAATTTCAAAGCACCATTGCTACTCTCCACTTCACATGCCATGTTATCTAATTCCTTAAAAGCTCTTTCTAAATCAACTTAAGTGGTTTTCGATTAATCATGCTTAGTAACTAAATCAGAATATTTTTTGTTCTATTCATGAAACTCATCAAGTAAAGACATGTGATTGTAATCAACAGTTGAATGATCTTTATTCAAAACATCATGCTCTTTTTGCAAAGTCAAGTAATCCAATTTCAAGCTAGCATGGGTTTTCTTAAGCTTCCTATACGATGAATGAATTTTTTCAGAAACTTTAAGTAATTGATCGTAAGTAAGCTCACATACCTCTTCCTGGTCAGACTGACCAGGGTGATCATCAGCCATCAGACACAAATTTGTTTCCTCCTCTTCATCTTCAGTCTCAGAAGTGTCGGATGCAGAATCTGCCCTGAATGCCTTCTGAATCTGCTTCTTACCCTTCCTGAACTTATGCTTCTCCTCACCTTTCTCCTTGCTTGGGTGAGCTTTAAGTGTCGGACAATCAGCCTTAATGTGTCCAGGCTTCCTGCATTCAAAACATACAGTGTCAGATGAACCCTTAAGATTTTTGCTGGACTTACTCTTGTTCCACTTCTGAAAGTTCTTATGTTTCTTCCTTAGAAAGCTTTTGAATTGCCTAGTGATCAAGGCAACATCATCGCTATCAGACCTGGAATAGCTAGTATCATTATTGTTGGCCTTCAGTGCCACTATTTTCTCCTTCTTCTTCTCACCTGCATCAAGCTATCTTTGGTTCACCCCTTGCTCGTACGTAATGAGTGATCCAAGTAAGCTATCAATAGAGTAAGTATTCAAATCTTTAGATTCAGTGATTGCAGTAATCTGAGTGTCATATAAAGAAGGAAAACATCTAAGAATTATGTTCACTCTTTCGTAGTTTATTAGTTCTCTACCTAAGGCATGCAAAGAGGTGACAATTTGAGTGAACCTTGTATACATTTCAGAAATGGTTTCAGTAGGTTTCATGCAAAAAAGTTCGTAGTCATGAAGCAAAATATTTAACCTAGACTGTTTGACTTCAGTTGTACCTTCATACGTTATGCACAATCTATCTCAAATTTCTTTTCTAGTTGTATAAGTAGAGACACACATGTAATCATCAGATTTTAAAGCACAAAAAAATAATTCAAACATTTAGCATTCAATTGTGCTAAGTCACGATCATCAAAAGTCCAATCAGCAAAGGGCAGCTTAGTTTACACATTATTAATCATTCTAAAAGGTGGTTCGTATCCATCCTTAACAAGCATCCACATACGATAATCAATTGATTGAAAAAAAGTAGACATGCGAGTTTTCCAAAAATCAAAAGGAATGTTATCAAATAATAGCAGTCGTCTGATTGAATAAGCTTCAACAGTATTACATTTACCAAAGTTAGCCATGGATCAAATTCAAATGTTTTTCAAACTAGATTTTATGAATCCCGCTCTGATACTACTTGAAAGTTCGATAGGGATGTTAAGCCCTGATGAACTAGTCCCGAGGCTAACCAAGAGGGGGGGGGGGTGAATTGGTTATTTAAAAATTTGAGAGCAATAGTAAAAACCTTTTTGATGATTTGCAGCCTAAATAATTAAAACAATCAAACAAAAGCATCAAATACAAATTTCACCCAAGCAGATAATCACAGAAAACTAAAGTGCAGAAAGTAATCGGAAAGAACACACCAGAATTTTATAGTGGTTCGGTCAACTTGACCTACGTCCACTCCCCGGAGCCTCCCCTCCGGGTATTGCACCAAACCAATAGTGACACTCCTTCTACTCCCACAACAAGGCGGAGAAGCCTGTACAAAAACTCCTTTTCACCGACACGGTGAGGCAGAGAACCTAACCTACTTTCGCTTCCTCCTGAAGCAAGCAGAGAACCTCAGACTCCTTTCGCTTCCTGCTGAAGCAGGCAGAGAACCTCGAACTCCTTTCACTTCCTCCTGAAGCGGACAGAGAACCCGGATCTTCTTACGAATGATCCTCTCCCAAAGAACACCAACACGATGAAAGACGACGAGCGGAGAAGATGACTCTGATCCTTGCTTGGAGGAACCTTCGAGAACCCCTCACAAACTCCCCCTCACAAGATCCTCTCTCTTCCTCCCAAACTCTCTCTCTCTAGGGTTTCTTAGGAAAGAAAAGTGGCAAAAGATTTTTGTTGTTGGAAGAAAAATATCTTTTATAGGAGGGCTCAAAATTTTCCCTAAATCTCAGGCCAAGATCATCCGGGACGATCGACAGATCGTCCTGTACGATCAGTTCAAAATCAACTGTTTCAGCTTGGACGAATCGGCTCTTCTGGATGATCAGTAGAAAAAGTTGTTCATATCGTCCCGTATGATTCTACGATCGTCTGGGATGATTAGTATAAATAGAGGAATATCGTCTAGAAGACAGCTCGGGTCATCTAGAGAAAATTATGTTGGATGGACAAAAAATGACTTGAACGTCCAGGATGATACAGATATCGTCCTGTACGATTAGTTCAAAAAGTGCCCAAATCGTCCTGAGCACAGTTCGGGTCGTACAGCTGAAATGCACTAGACGATCATGATCGTCCGGGATGATCCTGCTATCGTCCAGGATGATATGATCATATCAATCAATTATTAATTTCTTTCCTTAAATACCAGATTAATTTAGGCATGATTCTATTGGATCGTCCAGGATGATACACGTATCGTCCCGGACGATCAGACCAAATATCTTAAAATAAAAACTTGCCTAACTTGATCTGGCGATTGAGAATTTCTGATTTGAATATATCATCCCGTATGATGCAAAGATCATCCAGGACGATCTGTTTAATCAGACACACTTAACTTGGTCGCCCTAATTAGGGTTTCTATTTTTACTTGATCATCCAGGGTGATGTGACTATCGTCCAGGATGATCTGAATAAAAACTTGAACTGAAACTCTAATTCACTCAAGCTCTCCCCCTGAGTGTGTATGTGCAAGGTTACTTAGCTAGGGGATCAGTTACATTACAATTGACTCAAGAAAAAGAAAACAGTACATTGGACACACTTGGATCCGATCTTGAGTTGGCTTGAGCTGCTCATGATCTTTTGTGCCTGAAACGGGTTAGCCAAGCAAAACACAATAAAAATATATTTGTCATCATCAAAACCAAATTTGTAATAGGATGAGCATCTCCAATCAATCTTATGACATCTAGCAAAATTATGATATGTTCTTTAATTTTTTTTTGTATATAATATGCATTAATATCTATTAGTAGGATTATTTATAGCCCATTTTAAAAGTAATCTATTGGTGCTGGTATAAACTTCTGACCTCTGGATGATAGAGCATCAATGAAACTGATGATATCCGTACATTAACTTTAAGAGGACACAAGTAATGGTTAGATCTAAAAAATTTTTGTGGTTTATGTAAAACTACAATGTGTACCTAACACTAATTTCCTTGATGTGGAGCATTCATGCAGTCTTCCATTATTAATGACCAATAATATCCTATTCATTTCATTTTCATTTTCATTATACGTCCAGACTGGTCATCACCACACAGTCCTATATGTACTTCTACATTTTTTTATCTTCAGCTTTATTAAGAAATGTAACCATATCTAATCAGAAGTTCTTTGATATAAGGTATCCTTTACTAAGGTATATAATTGATATTTTCTTTTAATATGGTTTATAATAGATTTAACATAAGGAGCTTGCTTTCTCATAACCCAATTCAACATTTCATTATCCATGATAAGAATAAACTCAACCTCTTCTGGAATTTTTTATTTATGTATTCCTAATTTATGGGTGATTAATTCTTGTAACCTTGTTTCTTGATAAGAATGGAACCTTCTTCGAAACAAGCAAATTTCTTAATGAGCTTTACCAGGGAATGTGCCATAAATTTTCTTCCATGAGGAATCTGATACAAATTCACATTCAAAATTTGCTCAAGAAGCTTCATCATACCATGATAATAATGTATAAGGTTTTCTTTTAACACTTTATAGATTCCTATAAACTAATTGATGACTAGTTATGAATCTTTGAAGATTTTAATTTCTTTAATTTTGTTCAAGATGGTTAACACTAAATCAATTATAAATGCCTTATACTGAGCTTTATTATTGATGTAGGGTTCTAGCATATGTAAAGAGTAATATAACAGTTTATTATTTAGAGTTATGACTTTTATACAAATTCTAGCTTTCCCTAAAGAATTATTTTGTTCCTTATCTTCCTAACAAGATGCAACACCAATCAAATAAAACTCCCAGGTATGGCCATTTTTTACTTATAATTTTATTATCAGATACTTGTTAATTAATCATTTAATGGAAAGTCGGTTTGAATTATATTTTTTTCTAAGAAATTTACTAGGAATTATTTTTTTAGAACACATAGGGGAATAAATGAAATATTGAATTATAACAAAATCTTCAACCATCAGAATAAAATTCTTGATATAATCATATGAGTCATTAGATACTACAAACAATTTACTCTTGAAATTAGATTGAGTTTATGAGAAAATATGTAGAGCCTTAGCTTATGAGTAGTGAAGATTAAGGCCAAATATTTTTTCCTCAATAAATAGATAATTCATTTTTATAGGAAGTAACCATTTTCTTTGGTAATATCACGCATTAACATTTTCTTCCTCAGTAACTTGGGCTAACATGGCACCAAGAGATTCACTAAAATTTGCTATACATAAAATTAATGTTTTCTTAGGTATAGGAGTAACCAAAATTAGAGTACTCATCAAGTATTATTTGATACTTTTGAAAGCTTTCTAACACTTTCAGCCCATTAGAAATGTTCAACTTATTTGCACAATATTATGGAGACAAATTTTAAATAAATCTTCTTAAATATGTTGACCGACCTTGGAAAGATCTCTGTTAGATGAGGCTTCTAAGTGGTGGCATATCTAAGATTATCTTAATTTTAGTAGGATCAATTTTGAAAATATAATTTCTTGCCATGAACCCTAGAAACTTCCTTGAAGTAACACCAAAGGGACACTTTAGAGGGTTCAATTTAAGAGAACAATGGTGTAGTCATTTAAAAATAATTCTCAGGTCATTTAGATGGTCTTTCCTTTCATAGCTTTTAACAATTAGATAATCATTGTAACATTTTACTTATTGATGGGTAAGTTTGTCAAAGATAATCCGCCGTTATGTTGCTCCAGTGTTCTTTTGTCAGAACGACATAACCATATAATAGTAGACTCCTATTGGTGTTCTAAATGTTGTTTAATTTTTATCTTTTGGAGCCATTTTATTTTGATTAAATATGGATGAGCCATTCATAATGGTGAATATTGTATATGATGAAGGAATATTTATCATGAGTTTTGGTATGAGTAATAAGAACTCATCTTTAGGACATGCTTTATTTAAGTCTCTACAATGAATATAGATATGAATGTGACCAATCTTCTTCTTGGAAAGTAGATCTTGATCTCATTATTTTATGAGTTCAACTCATCAATCCTTAAACTTTCAATAATGATTCAATAATTAATTATTGAAGCCTAATCAATCATTTTATGATTTTAAATCGTTCATTATTTGTCAATAAGTTAGTCATGTCCAATCAACTTCAATTAATCAATCATATTCAATTTTTAATCAATAATTAAATTCAAATTCAATCACATTAACTTAATCTCAATTCAATCACTAAAAGGCGTCTAATCATCCTAATTCTTTTAATCATCTTTAGCAATCAAACATTCAAAATCTAGTTCAAAACCTAAACCCTAAAAAGCCTTGATTTTCCCATTTAAATGAAATCTTTAGCTCATTGAAAACCCTATGTGAGGTCCCTAGAATGGATTTAAGTAATTTATATATAGATTAGCCACATGTTTAGAGTCTCCTCATCTATTTTAAAAGCCTCTATGCCCTTATAAACGATAAAAACTAAAGTCTACACCTTGGATTTCAAACCTTTAAATATTTATATTGCTTGTCACTCAACCTGGCATTTTAGCTTAAACTCCTTGTAAACTAATGTAGATGGCTTGCAAATGTTCATAGTAAACATCATAGTGATTTGGACTTATTAGGGTCCATGGTTGACCATGGTTTAGTTAAGTTGACTTAGTTTGACTAAATGTACCCTTAAACCTAAAAATCCCTTTATATGCATGAAATATGCTATAAACATCAACCCAATCCCTAGGTTTGACTACTAGGCATTTTAGAATCATCCTTGATTATGCCTAGACCCAAATGGACCCTTCTTGAGCTAGGTTCACCATCATTGATCACTTTAACCATAAATGACTTGTTTGGCCCATTCACCTTAAAATATGCTTATGAGCTAAACTAAACCAAGCCAAATCATCCAAAACCTCCTAAACATTAAAACATATATGATTAAATTGAATTAGACCTTTAATGGGCCATAGCTAACCATGGTTGACCATGTTGTAAATCTGGTTTCAAAATTTTGATGATAACAAACATTTCTGTGTCTAGTTGATTGTCTAATATTTCAGGTCTGTAGGATCAATTACAAATTCAAGCCAGCCCAGGATCGAGTAGTCGGTTTTGTAATTTAGATCCAATGTACTCTTTTTCATCTTTATTGAGTCAAATGTAATGTAAAAGATCTTTTAGCTAAGTAACCTTGCACATACACACTTAGGGGGAGAGTTTTAGTGAATTAGAGTTTTTATTCATTTTTTTGTTTAAATCATGTTGGATGATATTCACATTATCCTGGATGATCCACTGGAAATAGAAACCCTAATTAGGGTGACCATGTTAAGTTAGTTTGATTAAGCAGATCATCCTGGACGATCAAAGGATCGTCCAGGACTATGGTCTCAAATCAAAAATACTCAGCCGCTAAAGTAAGTTAGGCAAGTTTTTATTTTTAGAGATTTGGTCTGATCATCCTAGATG
The DNA here is from genome assembly GCA_019925795.1 of Dendrobium chrysotoxum. Taxonomy (NCBI): domain Eukaryota; kingdom Viridiplantae; phylum Streptophyta; class Magnoliopsida; order Asparagales; family Orchidaceae; genus Dendrobium; species Dendrobium chrysotoxum. The sequence goes on from CM034315.1 coordinate 45,172,548, forward strand.
ATACGTGTATCATCCTGGATGATCCATGACAATCATTCCTAAATTAGTCTGATGATTAAGAAAAGTAATTAAGATTTGATTGATTCGATCATATCATCCGAGATGATCGTAAGATCATACAGGATGATATGTTAAAAATCCTGACCATCTAGTTCCTTTCACCAGTACATCCAGAGCTATACATAGGATGATTTTGGGCAATTTTTGACTAATCGTACAGCACGATACCAATATCATCCCAGACGATCAAGTCATTTTGAAATCATCCAGCATGTTATGATCAGTACGTCCAGAGCTATGTACGAGAAAATTTTGGGCAATTTTGAACTAATCATATGGGACGATAGGCATATCATCCTGAACGATCAAGTCATTTTGAAATCATCCAGCACAAGTTCCCCTCGACGACCAGAGCTATCTTCTGGACAAAATTCCTATTTTACACTAATCATACCGGATGATAGCAGAATCGTACGGGATGATATGAATAAATTTTGTCTACTAATCGTCCAGAGGAACCATATCATCCCGGCTGATACATGTGATTTTGAACTGATCATACAGGATGATCGATCGATCGTCCTGGATGATATTTGACAACCAGTTGAGATTTAGGAAAATTTTTGAGCCCTCCTATAAAAGTCTTTTTCTTCCAGCAAGAAAAATATTTTACCACTTTTCTTTCCAGAGAAAACCTTGAGAGAGAGAGGGAGAGCTTGGGTGAGAGAGAGAGGATCTTATAAGGGGGAGTTTGTGAGGGATTCACAAAGGTTATCCCATGCAAGGATCTGAGTCATCTTCTCCATTCTTCATCTCTTATCCTGTCGGTGTCTCTATGGGAGGATCATTCACAAGAAGATCCAAGTTCTCTGCCAGCTCGAGGAGGAAGCAAAAGGAGTCCTGGTTCTCTGCCTGCTTCAGGAGAAAGCGAAAGGAGTTGAGGTTCTCTGCCTTCTTTAGGAGGAAGCGAAAGGAGTTCAGGTTCTCTGCCTCACCAGGTTGGTGGAAAGGAGTTTTTGTACAGGCTTCTCCACCTTACTGTGGGAGCAGAAGGAGAGTCACTTAGTGTTAGTGCAATACCCGGAGGGGAGGCTCCGGGGAGTGGACGTAGGTCAAGTTGATCGAACCACTATAAAATCTAGTGTGTTCTTTCGAATTATTTTCCACGTTTATTTTCCTGTTGATGATTGTGTGATTGTGAGTATTATTCTGTTATTGCTAAACATCTGCACAACATCGCATAACTGTAAAATTTTTAAAACAGTCAAAAAGATTTTCTAAATCATTATTTTTCTCTCGAATTTTTAAAACTACCAATTCACCCCCCCCCCCTCTTGGTTAGCCTCTGGACTAGTTCACAAGGGCTTAACATCCCTATCGAACTTTTAGACCAAACCCACTACTAAACCTAAACTTGACCAAAAAGACCCCTACATCAATTCATGGTATTTTGGGACCTAATCCATATAAAATTAAACCAAACTAATGCATGTATTAGCTATTTTGGGACCCTATGCATTAACTCTAGTAAGCCCAACCCATATTCTGACTTGGGTTAGCCTAATCGGCTAACCTAAGTATCCAAATTAAAGTTCCTTGAAACATTTTCAAAATAAGCTTAAATCAAGCTAAGGCAATCCATCCATTATACTTAAGAACCATCTAGCCACTTAACCGGCTAACCTAAAGCCAAGTAGTTGCATGAGGCAAACACAATTGAGAAAAATAACTTTAATTTTCCATTGGTTAAACCATAGGAGCTAGCCCAACTAGCTACATGGCCATTAACTACATCAGGGAGTTACCAAGTTCCTATTGGCCTATCCCCAACTAGTTGTTTAGCATGACAAGATCGTGGCTAGTCAGAAATGTGAATTATAAGTAGTAAACTTCTACCTATAAATTCTTTAAAATTCAAAGAATAGAAGTTCTATTTTTTTTAAATCCTTTCTATAACATTCCCAATGCATCCCTAAGCACCTCAATCCTCTAACCTACTTCTTGTGAAATTCAACCAAACTCAAACAAGCTTCTTTTGCTAAATACCAATCTTCTAAACTAAAGCCCTTCTACCTCTTCCTTTTGAAGAAAGTTTCTCAATAGATCTTTTCAAGTGTGATGCAATATAGACCCCCATAAATTAGACATCAGTCATAGGTAATTAACAATCTCAAGCTCATTGTAGCCTATGTTTGGACAAGTGTGAAGTGAACCTCCAATCCATTGTTTTCTTATTATAATAAATAAAATGTTCAGATGATCAATTGAGATCAAATTGAGCGATATATTTTGGTTGAATTCATTGGATCAAGGATAATTTTATTTATGATTGAGAAATAGGGAATGAGATTAAAGATGAATTTAGGGTCTACATTCTAATTTGAATTTGAAAAATGGGGCAAATTAAGTAAGATCATATTCCATTCTTTTACCCAAAGTTTTGAGCTAGGTTATCCCGAGCATTTGATATCTGATTATGTTAAATAAGTAAAAATTATGTAGTTTGTTATTATCTTAAATTCTAGTAAAAATATTTATTTCTAGTTGATGTTGTAAAAAAATTTCTCAGGAAATGGAATAAAATTCACAAGTTTTGGTCCATCACGACAGTTTTAGAATGATCAATATCATAGCACTATCAATGCTCCAGCATTAAAATAAGAAATTGCAATCTCAAAGCTACATAAAAAGTATCAATTAATTTAGTACCTTAGTGAAGCCATGGTTAGCATCGAACTGCTTCACAACATAGCAGCACAAAAAATAACATCACAATGCTTAAGTATCTAAATTTGAGCATTAAAGCGCCAAACTATACAACACCATCATACAGGACAACACATTAAAGCGCCTCAGAATTCAACATTTATAGCACCGTGGTAATGTAACTGATGAAATACAAAGCCATGCAAAATCATCCAAGTGATGTGCCAGTTCTGCAAATAGCCATGTTGGTTGATTTCAACACCATAGAAGAGATTATTTAATAGAGTCAAGGGACTAGTTCTCATTGTTATAGTGTGGTGCCAACATTTTGAGCAACGTGATGGCACCGTGTGTGTAATGTAACATTTATGTAATTAGTATAAATAACTATTATATTTTTTTGTTAGAGAATGTTATAGTTTTGAATAAACATTTATAGGAGAGGATAGGGGAGAGTTCGGTACATACTTTAAAGTGGCTAACAAATATTGTAGTGAGTAAGAAAGCAGTGAGAGAGGATGTTTGGAGAGAAAAGTTATAAGGGGGGATTCACATTGAGAAGGATTCATTTTCCGGCTCAATTAGGCATATTTTTTAAAGGTGATATCATATTACACTTTTTTAGTTGCTCAATCTTTCATGAGTAAGTAATAGAAATTATGTTATTCTTTTTTTTATTTTATGCAAGGCTAAACTCGTATTTTTGGACTAATGTTGTAAAACCATAAATAATTACTAATGTAAACTCTTGTGTTTTCAATTATAAATGATTATTTCAAATATCTCTAACTCTTAATTTAGTTTATGTAGTGGCCATGTATAGAATTAAACCTTCGTGTGATATATTGCCTCAATGGGGAAATATTGGAACAAATAGGACAACTAGAATGAAATACTTGCATATCAAGATATAGGATATTTAGTATTCTAGGGTCTATGTGTTAAAATAATTATAAGAAGGACGTAAACCTTTCTTTGTAACCTTACAGGCTTAATAGAGATCTAAGGATGCATATGCTCTAATTCATAGCTAATTCAAGGGAGACTACTTAGGAAAGCTTAAGAGATTTCACTTTTAGTCTAAAATACTTTATTTATTTGTATCTTTACATTTCTCTTCAAATTTCATTCTAGACAACATGCAAACATTATTTTTGTTTATAGGATAGATTATGTAGATGGAGTAGATAGTATTAGAATAATTACAAATAAGCAAACTCTTTCTCTTGTGATCGTCACTTTCATATCACTTTTATCACTTGATCTACATGTGCATTTAATGTTTTTAGTAGGATTTCTATCAAAAAAATCCCTAATAATAATTTAACCCATGACAAACATACTTACACAACCCTGTATATTATGTTTTTGGTGCCTTTACCATGGATGTAATGTATGCTGTTGCTATTGCTTCAATATTGTTTGAAGAAAGCTACATAATAAATCCTACCTCTTTCTTGTTTCTTATTTGTTTATTTGTTTAAATTTTAAAAAGAAGTAATTTTTTATTATTACTACAAGTTTTATATGAACTATATTCTTTTATTTAATTATTGTAAGAATGTTGTATGTGGAGCATAACTAGTAAGGAGCCCTTATTATTTAAATTAGAAATTGAAAATCCCCTTATAAAAAATTAGAAAAACTATAAAAGACTTTATCATTAGGAATGGCTAAACCAAATCTAGATTAGGACCAACTTAGACCTCTTTGGGAATATGATAATCCTTTAGTAGATATAATTCATCAGATTATCAATCAACCTACTATTTAAGAAAATTACTTTCTGCTAAAACCTGCCACTAATTAGAAGGTTCGAAATTCTCAGTTAGGAGGAACTCCTATTTAGAATCCCAACTCATAGTTAGCTAGTTTCTTTAAATTTTGCACAACATTCAAGTGTAATAGACTTACTAATGATGCTATTAGGCTTAATTTGTTTCTACTTTCTCTGAGGGACAAAGCCATTATGTAGTTGAATTCCTTATCCATAGGCTCCATAACTACTTAGAATGAGTTAACTCATAGGTTCCTAGCAAAGTATTTCTCACCTTCTAAAATTGTTTAGGTTGGGAATGAAACAAGTTCTTTTTCCAAATTTAATGGAGACTCAATAAATAAGAGTTGGGAAAGATTTAAGGGGATAATTAAAAAGTTCCCTGATCATGGTTTGCTAGATTGGTTGGTTATTTAGAGTTTTTATAAAGGGCTTATGGATCCATTAGGTCAATTGTTGATGTTGAAATTAGAAGTTCTTTAATGTCAAATCATTTTGAAGAGGCTAATGATAGGCATAAATAATTTTTAGTGGCCTTATAATAGGGTGAATATTAAGAGAGTAATAAATACTTATGAGTTAGATGCACTATCAATTTTGATAGCTCAAATAGCTACCATATCTATTAAGTTAGATAATTTTTGAGTTAGTTCAAGTTCATGATATGCTATACATTTGGATGAACATGATTTAAATTTTGCTAGTGAGTTAAGCACTCAAGGGATTAAAAATGTGAATTTGATGTGAAGACAAAATAATCCTTATTCCAATACTTATAATACATATTGGAGAAACCACCTTAATTATAGTTGGAAAAATACTAATGGTTGAGATAATTACTGGAATGCAGATCAATCTAATTCTTAGGGAAATTAGAGTAATTCTAAAAAAATACAATAAACCCTAAACCTTCTTATCCCCCAGGATTTAATTAGAATACTTAATTCAGAGATAGGATGATACCTTAAAAGACTTAGTGATTCAAATAGGAAACAAATTACAAAGCCAAGCTACTTTAATTTAGAAATTGGATAACTAAGTAGGATAGGCTGTAATATCCTTTTGTAGTAGGCCCTGGGACCTTACCCAATACTACTGAAGTTATTCAAAAGAAAAGGGAAAGATCATAGCGTGGAGTGTTTGAGGAGCAGTACTGTTACCACCAAGCCAAAATTAAATATCTAGTAAGTCATACTAACTGTTATAAACTTAGTGTTGCTTGGGAGGCAAAATAATTTTGTTCATGTTAAGTCTTATTTTTATTCTTAAAGTATGTTTTTTTCTTATGTAATTTAGTTATTTTGATTTTTATTTCATAATTATGAAAATTATTATGTGTATGTTTTCTTTTTTTATTAAGTATGGTTATGACTAAAATAATTATATCTGAATTTTCCAAATAAATTATATAATTTGTAAATCTGAGATAGCCCCAGAGCGTTTGGTCATGAACTACCATAGTGTTTGATTGCCAGGCACTGCAACATATAAATCTAGTATAAATGCACCAAAGTCTCTAGAAATGGGTACAATGCAATGCCACGGCATTTTATATTTAAGCATCATAGAAGTAGCATACAATACTTCAGCACTAATCTATGTGGCACCGATATGCCAAATCTTTTATTATTATAAAACTGATGCATTGTATTCAACACTATTGTATGGCACTCTTATCTTTATTATGAATCTTTATTGAGTGTCATAGAGCTACTAGTAGCACCCTAGCATTAGGTCAAAATAATAATTATTAGTTATAGTATTGCGACAGAAGTTTTTCCTCAGTTTTGTAATTCTAGTACGTATCAAATGCTATGGTTTCCATTTGGTCAAAAAGTGGCACATCAATTTCCAAATCTTGCACCACTATACCACATGTTTCATATAACTACAACATTCTGTCAGTTGGATTATTTATGGTTTAGTATTTTTACTAGTGTTGGATTACATCAAGGATCAGCCTTAAGCCCATATCTTTTTGCTTTAGTCATGGATGTTCTCACTAGACATTTGCAAGAGGATGTACCTTGGTGTATGCTTTTTGCTGATGATATTCTTCTTGTTGATAAGACTAGAGAGGGAGTTGAAGGTAAACTAGAATTGTGGAGGTCAACTTTAGAGTCTAAAGGTTTTCGCTTGAGTAGATCTAAAACGGAATATATGGAGTGTAATTTTAGTAATAATAGACCTAGTGAGGGCATTGTGACTTTGGCCGATCAAGTCATTAATAAGAGTACACGTTTTCGATATCTTGGATCTATTGTTCAGAGTGATGGTGATATAGATGGGGATATTATCAGCAGAATCCAAGTTGGATGGTTGAAGTGGAGGAATGCATAGGGCTTATTGTGTGATAGAAAAGTACCTCTCAAACTTAAGGGAAAATTCTATAAGATGGTGGTGAGACTTGCAATGCTTTATGGTGCCGAATGTTGGCCATTAAAAGAGAAGCATAATTCTAAGTTAAGTGTTGCAGAGATGAGGATGCTCAGGTGGATGAGTGGCTTTACCCTTAGAGATAGGATACGAAATGAGCATATTCGTGAAAAGGTTGGAGTAGCTCCAGTGGAAGATAAGATTAGAGAGAGTCTCCTTAGATGGTTTGGTCACGTAAAACGGCGGCCTCCCGATGACCCGGTTAGGAAAGTAGAGGTCTTAGATTTGACTTATGTTAAGAAAGGTAGAGGTAGACCTAAAAAGACTTGGTTAGAAAATATTAAAAATGATCTTTCTTTATTAGATTTAAACGAGAATTTGACTTTTAACAGGACACAATGGAGAAAAAGGATTCATGTAGCCGACCCCACGTAGTGGGATAAAGGCGTGATGTTGTTGTTGTTGTTGTTGTAGTATTTTTACTAGTGTTGCCATATTATCCATTGTTGTGCTGCAGCCCTCATTGGATTTATAAATAGAAGTGGTTGGTTTCATCATTTTCATTATGCTTTTATTCTCTTGAGTTCTAATTTCTTGATTTCCTATTCTCCAACAAAAATTATTTTGAAATGGCTCATAAGATGCAAGCTAGCAAGAAAATGGCTTCCTCCATTTGGATAGGAGGAGATTCATTTTTGCTGAGCTAGAAGAACAATATGCATAACTGTTTCTAAGCAAATAGTTTATTCCACAGTTGGTATTTTAAAATCCTAGAGGAGCAATAGTGCAAGTTATAATAAATAGGGGTTGGGAAACACTTTGTGAGGAACCTAATGCCTTTGTGGTGAATATGTTGAAGGATTTCTTCACAAATGCAGAAGAAGCTCAAGATAACAAAAATTTTGTTAAGGTAAGTGGGTGTCATTCAATTCCTCTAGTATTAATCAAGCCTATTGGTTTATGGATAAAGACTTTGATGATTACTTTGCCTTTAGCAATGCACCTATTGATCTTTAAGAGTTATTGAGAGTTCTTTGTGAGCATAAAAGTTGAGCCATCAAGAAGGAGAATGATTGTAATGTGATCAATTTCCTTCATCCTGTGACTACATATTGAGCCATTTTAAGCTATTCTATTTAGGTTTGTCACTCCATAGATGTGTTCATTTTGAATATTAAGAAGTAATATTTATTATGATGATTGCCAATGATTATTAAAATTAAAATTGTAATGCTTTGATTATTCCAATTTACATCTAAATGGTAGTTGATTATATTATATTTTACTTAATTTTGAATTGGTAATATTTTTTCATGTGGTTAATAAAGTGGATTAATAGGTGAACACACCATTTCTTGAAGATAAGGAAGATACTAAGCTTGGGAGATTTGTTAAATGAAAATTATGTAGTGTTTTATAGTCTTAAATTCTAATAAAAAATTTTATTTTTAGTTGATGTTGAGAAATAATTTCTTAAGAAATGGAGGAAAATTGATGAGTATTAGACCAACACAACAATGCTAGAATTATTAGTACCATTGGTGTTATCAGTTCCCGAATAACAGATCAAGACATTATAGTTCCAAGGCCTAAAAAATTTTCAATTAATTAAGAGCCATAGTGATGCCAAGGTCAGCACCATATTACTTCATAATGCCACTTCTCTTGGAAACAACATTGTAGTGTTGAAGTCTCAACAATTTGAAAATCATAGCACTGAACTATACAACATCACAGCATCAAATTACACATTCAAGTGTTGTAATGCTAAACTTTTATAGCACTATGGTAGAGTAGTTAACAATTTAAGGAGCCATATTAAATCTGCCAAGAAATGCATCAGTTCATTTAATAGCCACATCAGGTCACACCAGCACTCAAACTGAGCCTACATAATATCATCGAGGTATTAGTTCATTTTGTACTGCCATGGTGTAACCATATTGAGCGCTACGGTGCTAAAGTTATTCTAGAATAAGTATAAAAAAATTTTATATTTCTTGTAAGAGAGTGCTATAGTTTTGAATAAATTTCTTATGGGAGAGGCTAGGAGAGAGTATGGTACATAGTTTATAGTGGTTGGATAATATTATAGTGAGAAAGCAAGTACTAAGAGGGAAAGAAGTTTGGAGAGCAAAGTTGCAAGGGGAGATTCACATTGGGAAGGATTCATCTACCAACTAAGTTTATGTTTGTTAGTTTTGAGTGATATCTTGTTACTCTTTTCCATTTATACTATATTTCTTGAGAAAGCAATGGAAATTCTTTTATTCTATTTTTATTTTTTGACCAGCTAAAGTTATAGTTTTAGATTAAATTTATTACTAATGTAGACTCTTATGCTTTTAATTATTAATAGTTATTTTCAATATACCTTGCTCTTAATTTAATATATATAGTGGTCATGTGTAAAATTAAAACTAGTGGGTATATTTCCTCGATGGAGGAATATTAGAACAAATAGAAAACTTAAAATGGAATACTTTCAAGCTTAGAAATAAGATGTTTAGTCCTTTAGGGTTTATAACACTGTTGTTGCCAGGTCCCAAGTCCTGGATGAGAAAAGTGGAGGGTTGTGTTAGGTAGTCGACAGCCAGCATAAAACTTGTCAAATAATAATGACATGAATCATTTAAAAAATTGTGTTATTGCTAGGGCACCCCCTAGAAACGATGCACTGTATGGCCTGAATACAGCGATAAGTGTGCAAGGGCCGCTACACCGTCGCCTGGGTGCAGTGTTAAATAGGCAAGGGTTCCCACATCAAGGATGGATGTGGGCAAAGAAGCTAGTCCATGAAACTAAAATTAGGATAGGAACTGGAATATAGGTTCTCTTACAGGAAAATTAATGGAATTAATAGATATTATGATTCATAGGAAGATAAATATTCTGTGCATTCAGGAAACTAAATGGGTTGGAGAGAAGGCTAAGGAGATTGATAGTTTAGGATTTAAACTTTGGTATTCGGGTAGGAGTCGTACTAGAAATGGTGTAGGCGTGATTTTAGATAAGAGTTTGAAAGATAATGCAATAAATATTAATAGAATTGGAGATAAAATTATAGCTTTAAAGATTGTTGTTGATGCTAAGATTATTAACATTACAAGTGCTTAGCTCCTCATATGGGTTTGGATATGGATTCAAAATTAAAATTTTGGAATGACTTAGAAGAATTAATACAAAAGATACCTCTTGAAGAAAGAGTTTTTAATGAAGGAGATTTAAATGGACATGTTGGTAGAGAGGTAGATGATTTTAAAATCATTCATGGTGGCCATGGGTTTGGAACGACAAATAAAGGTGGTAAGTCCATATTAGATTTTTGTTTAGCTTATGATTTTTAATTGCTAATACCTTTTTTAAGAAATGGAATGAGCATCTCATTACTTATAAAAATGGATATAGCACAACTCAGATTGATTATTTTCTTATAAGAAAACTAGATTGTTTAGATTGTAAAGATTGTAAAGTTATTCCGAGTGAAAACTTATGTACCCAACATCATTTATTAGTTTTAGCCTTGAAGATAATGGGCCAGAAAATAAAAAATAAAGTAAAATGATATTCTAGGATTAGATGGGGATATTTAAAAAATATTAATAAAAATATTTTTGAGAGTAAAATTTTAGATCTTAAGATGTTGTCTGTGTATGAGGATGCTAATGTTATGTGGGAAAAGTTGCTAGTGATATTAAGAATATTGCAAAAGAATTTCTTGGAGTTTCAAAGGAAAAAACTCCTAATAGTAAAAATAGTTGGCGGTGGAATCCAAACGTGCAAGAAAAGATTAAAAATAAGAAGATTTATTATAAAAATTGGTTTAATTATAAAAATTCTGATAATTGGAAAATATATAAAGAGGCACATAAGGAATCTAAGAAAGCAATATGCGATGCAATGAGTTTAGCTTTTAGTGATTTATATAATATATTAGATACTAAGGAGGGAGAAAGATATATGTATAAGTTAGCCAAATAAAGAGATAGGAGTTGTAAGGATTTAGTTCAAGTGAAGTGTATTAAGGATGAATATCAAAAAGTACTTTTTTTAGAAGATGATATTCAAGAAAGGTGGATGAGATATTTTGCTAAACTTTTTAATGAAGAATGTGAAAATAAAATTGACTGTATTGGCCTTAGCAACCTAAATAAAAATAAAGATTTTTGTTTTTATCGGCGTATTAGTAAAACTGAAGTTAGAGAGGCTTTAAAGAAAATGAAGGGTGGAAAAGCTATTCGACCTGATGATATTCCAATAGAGGTGTGGAAATGCTTAGGAGAAGAAGGAATTTCTTAGCTTACTAAACTTTTTAATACTATTTTGAAGACTAAAAAGATTCAAAATGAGTGGAGAATGAGTGTGTTAATCCCTAGTTTTAAGAGTAAAGGTGATGCATAAGATTGTGCGAATTATAAAGGAATTAAGTTAATGTGTCATACTTTAAAATTATTGGAATGAGTTATGGAGCATAGGTTGTGGCGTGATACTAATGTTTCTCAAAATCAATTTTGATTCATGCCGGGTAGGTCTACTATGGAAGCCATACATTTATTAAGAGGTTTGATGGAGAAATATAGAGAGAATAAGGAGGATTTACATATGATATTTATTGATTTAGAAAAAGCATATGATAAAGTTCCAAGAGAAGTGCTATGGAGAGTTCTTGAAAAGAAAGGAGTTATTACTTGTGTTCAAACTCAAGGTGGTTTGACCAAGTATTTCCCTATTTTGGTTGGATTACACCAAGGATCAACCTTAAGCCCATATTTTTTTGCTTTAGTCATGAATGTTCTCACTAGACATTTGCAAGAGGATGTACCTTGGTGTATGCTTTTTGCTGATGATATTCTTCTTGTTGATAAGACTAGAGAAGGAGTTGAAGTTAAACTAGAATTGTGGAGGTTAACCTTAGAGTCTAAAGGTTTTTGCTTGAGTAGATCTAAATAGAATATATGGAGTGTAATTTTAGTAAAAATAGACCTAGTGAGGGGATTGTGACTTTGGGCGATCAAGTCATTAATAAGAGTACACGTTTTAGATATCTTGGATCTATTACTCAGAGTGATGGTGAAATAGATGTGGATATTATCAGCAGAATCCATGTTGGATGGTTAAAATGGAGGAATGCATCAGGCTTATTGTGTGATAGAAAAGCACCCCTCAAACTTAAGGGAAAATTCTATAAGATGGTGGTGAGACCTGCAATGCTTTATGGTGCCGAATGTTGTCCATTAAAAGAGAAGCATAATTCTAAGTTAAGTGTTTTAGAGATGAGTATGCTTAGGTGGATGAGTGGCTTTACCTTTAGAGATAGAATACGAAATGAGCATATTCGTGAAAAGGTTGGAGTAGCTCCAGTGGAAGATAAGATTAGAGAGAGTCGCCTTAGATGGTTTGGTCACATAAAACGGTGGCCTCCCGATGACCCAATTAGGAAAGTAGAGGTCTTAGATTTGACTTATATTAAGAAAGGTAGAGGTAGACCTAAAAAGACTTAGTTAGAAAATATTAGAAATGATCTTTCTTTATAAGATTTAAATGAGAATTTGACTTTTAACAGGACACAATGGAGAAAAAGGATTCATGTAGCTGACCCAACATAGTGGGATAAAGGCTTGTTGTTGTTGTTGTTGTAGTCTTTTAGGGTTTATGGTGATAAAATAATTGTAGGAAGGCCATAAACCATTCTTTACATCCTTACATGCTTGTCATATATCTAAGGATGCATATGCTCTGATTCATAGTTAATTAAAGAGCATTTATATATGAATACTTTATAGATTTCACTGTCATTAGTCCAAAATATATTATAAATTGGTATATTAATATTTCTTCTATTATACTCATTCTAAATAGCATATAAACATAATTTTTTATATTGTAGGATAAATCATGTTACTAGAGTATGCAATACTAGAATAATTACATTGAAGTAGAACACTTTCTCATGGGATCGACACTCTCTTATAACATTACCTTTATTAATTGATTGAAATGTACACTTACATTTATAGTGGGGATTTATATCAAAAAAAAAAAAAAACCTAAGTGCAATTTAACCCATAACAAAAATAATACATAACAAAAAAGTATAAATACTGTGTTATTTTATGTGTTATATTTTCAATGATATATGGTATTTTAGCTGTCTGCAGCATTGCAAAAAATAATTCCACAACGCCATAAAAGAAGTTATCGGAGCACAAGAATATCAACATTGTAGCACCAACTTCTCTATCGAATAACACTGCGATAGTCAAAAATCAACTTCACAGCACTGAGAGTTATGTTATCCAGCATCGTGACATCACAATTAATAACTCCTCGATGCCCAAATTTCCTTTCTGGCACTGCAACATCCAAAAGTTAGCAGCACCACAGTATAACATTGTAACTTCCCAAGGACATGATCTGTTCGTAAAGTGTTGCGACTTTTCACTAAAGTAACTAATCCACATCAGCAAGCAACATGGTGGAATAAGAAAAATAGTGCAGTGATGTTAGTTCATTTATTAGGCATAGCGGTGCAAATTTTTATAGCACTATAATGCCAAATGCCCATTTATGTTTTTTTATAATAGTCTTTGTGTTATATTTACAAGGGAGTTCAATCACATAGATAATTTAAGTATAATTCAGAGTGCTTTTCTGAATTTCCTTAGGGTGAAAACTAAGATAATTTGGAGAAGTACTTGATACCATCATTGGATTGTTTCGCTTATTTTTGTGGAATAAATTCTATAAGTAAAAAGGAGTGTATACGAGATCCATTAAACCTATCTTGAAATCTATCTCTTGTATTTTCATTCTATAATTCTATTAATGAAAATAAGTTTGCTTCAACATTTCTCCATGTCTAGCTAAAATCTTTAGCTTTAGATTGATGATGTAAATATCATATGAAGTACTAACTAGTTCTTATATTTCATAAATGATAAAAATGATGTTTTCAATATTACCTGATCTTAATTTAATGCACATAATGGCCAGATGTGTAGTTAAAATTATGTGTAATGTGTAGCCTCGATAAAGGGAAGCAGACATAACCAAGAATATTAAATTATTATGCGTCATGCTAAGGCATAGGGTATGAAACATACAAAATTCATAAGGAGATGAAATAACTATAGGATGTCGATAAACATCATTTTTTCTTACAAGCTTGATAGAGATCTAGGAAAGAATAGGCTTTGAATAGCATCACAATTAAAAGAGATTCATTAAAAAATATGTTATTTACATTAATCAATCCAAAACATTATATCCATATAGTGTATTCATTATCTTTATCTAATTTTATTTAAGTGAGTGAATCTCCATGACAACTATTTTTATTTGAGTAGGATAAATATTTTAATTTTAATAAACAATACTAGTGAATTCCAAGTAGGAATATCTTCCTCATGGGATCGATACTCTACTCTATCACAATATTACTTAATTCGACACAAATGCTTGTGTATATTAAGTGAGGTTTTTTATAATTTTGATATCAAAGAAAACCTATTCTTTGTTATCGATTAATAGAGCCTAAAGCACTTGAAAATTCTATAGGTTACTCCACAGCCCCCCATTAATAACCTTGCACATCAATCTATTAATACAATGTGTGAGGGTCAACTACCCTTTAAGTTGTTAATCAGTTGGCATTGGGTAAAAAAGTACATGCCTAGTCATCTAACTAATTGGATAAATCAAGATTGAGTGAATTTCAATAATAGAATGTTTTTAAATATTTAAAAGTTAATAACTCCTCAACCACTTGACCAAATTAGACGATTAAAGATTCTATGGATTTAGCTTGAGGAGTAATATAGAAGCCATAAAGAATTGAGGTTCAATTTGCACTAGATTCAAAGTTATATCATAAATACTCACCACTTTATTTCTAAAATTTCTTTGTATAGATAACTCTAGTTGATCTCCAATTTTAAGATATACTTCTTGGAAATGTTTTACACTTCTCAAAAATTATTCATGGATGTTTAAGTTCTCATGAAGCCTCAATTGTAATTTAAATTTTTGTGGATAGATTTTGACCATGGAATTCCAAATTCAATGATATGAATTTATAGGGTATTTAGGGATTTATTTTAGTAGGTTTTTAGATAAATGGTAAAGGACTAGTTAGCAAAATATTTTTAACCAATCACTGGTCTAGATAGCCATTTATGAATTTTTCAATGTTATGTTATATTTACATTGAAAACTCATATTATACTCTAGGAGGGCCATGACATTCTCAAATTAGTATGATCTGATTCATTGGTTAGTAATAACTCATGGTTTAAATTTCTAGCCAATTGGAGTTTATTTGGTTTGACATTTAGTAAACCTTAAATTTCAATGCATAAATGACCTAGGAATTTTAATAAATCATTAAAAATAAAATTAAAATTATAAAAATTAAAAGAAAAATGTAATTTACATTAAATGAACAACATAAAATATGAAAAATAAAATCCTCTTAGAAAATTCATAAAAAATAACTAAAACTTAAAGAAAATTTAATAAATAAATAAGTAAAATATTTAAAATATAAAAATATTTAGAATGATTTCAAACTCTTGTAAGCATCATTATTTGTCACTTACGACCTTCAGTATTGATTTTCGGTTAATTAAAATTTAATAGGATCAAAAATTTAAATGCCTTAATTAACTTAATTAAATAATTCATTAATAGAACTAATTTGCAATAGATTAACATTAACTAAACAAAAACCATAAATATACAGACTAAATTGCATTAAACTCCTAACAAAATATAGATTTAATAAAATAGCATACATTTGACAATTCAATTAAACAAATGTCACACTAGTCAAACCCTTTAGAAATGAATGAAAGACTAATAAATAAATAAATATAAATTAATTAATTATTTAATAAAAAATAAAAAGTAAAATAAAATTAGTGAACATAAACAAATAAAATATAAAATTAATAATTAAATCTAAATAAATTAAATAAATTAAATTTTAATAAATAAAAAAATTAATTTTAAAAGGAATAAAATAAAAAAATACAATATAAATTAATAAACTAAAAAGAGAATAATGAAATAAGAATTTTTTTAAATTAAATTAACTTTAATAATAAATCAAATTCAATTTATTTTAATGAAATAAACTAACTTAAATGAATTCAAATAATTAAATAAATCTTCAATAAATAATTATAGAAAATGTAGGCTTTATATGTTTGCTTTATCCTATGGGGGAAACAAATATATCTCATTTGAGAGCCTAGTACTTTTGATTAAAACCATTAATACTTTTTTGTTGTTAATTAATGTAGTTTTTTTTATAACCTAAATAAAATAAATTATTAAGGATTAATTGCAGGCTTAAATTGTTTGCTTTATATATATGGATGAAACAAATATGTCCATTACAACCCTAGGACCTTTTTATGAATAACTTCAAGCAATTTAAAGTTATTAATTACTATGGTTCTTTAAAATATAAACTAAACAACTTGAATAATAAAATACATCAATAAAATTTTGATAATTAAGTCATTACAAGTTAAACTTAAATAATATCACTTAGATGAACAAATAATAAATTTAACTTATAAATCATTGAATCACTAATCAACTTAGGATATATCTTAAACATATAGATTAGCACACACACTAGAATTGCTTGATAAGATAACTAACTCTACTCTAAGCTAGGGATGTGTATTTACTTTGTTACACTTGTAATAGTTTGATACTATTCTTGTGGATGTGTGATAATGTGATTGCTTACTTTGGTTGTACTCTATAATATGATGTAGATGTTTATATAAACATTGCACACTACATACACTTAATTTTATACTAACTGATGCAAGGTTTATAGTAAATGTAAATGTAAATATAAATTGCAAAGAGCTGTGAATTTTAAAGAGTTGTGAAAGTCTAAATATAAATTTCTTATAGTATGTAGAAGGCCAAAATAATATTGTTCTTCCTTCAAAGATCATTTCTATTGGAGTTCTATATCTTGTACAAGGATCGAGCCAGACGGTTAGAAGATCTAAATATATTAAATAAGCAGTTTATATTTGTAAGGACTTGGACCATTACATAGGTGTAGAATTCTAAGCATATTATAGGTGGAACTTAGCAACCTTTCATTTATACCAAAGCCTATTTTGTATATTATGGCTTTTGCCTCCATTATTTACACTGCTTTAGATTTTTAGTACACATGCTTCATATACATCATGTATAGATTAGAAATTATTACAATTAGAAACAAAATACTTTTTATAGGTTTCTTAGTATTGCACTTACTTTTTCCATGAAAAACACAATAAGCTCATATGAAGCTTTAGTTTTTATACTTTTACACCCCAACTCCTTTACCTAAATTTCAAACATGGCATTCAATTTAATTTTTTACTACATATACAAACCAATGTATATAAGCCCTTAGCAAACAAGCGACAACCTAAGCGATGGTGCTGAGTATACAATTCCAATTTGTATACGTCCCTTATGCTACGAGATTTTTCTTAAAAATCCAATCAAATTAGTAGCATTTAAAGAAAATCTTAGAGTTATGGTTAGATTCATTTTAAACTACAGCTATCTACCTTGCATACATTAGACATGAAAAAGTACATATTTTATAAAATGCCAATTATGTTGTTAGTTGGTTGTCCACTTAATGAAGATTTAGTACATGTTGCACTTGTGCATAGTTCTTGAATTACTTCCCTGGGAGGGTTGTCCAATCTTCTGATAAATTATAAATTTAAACCCAAACCCAACCCAAATCTAAATTGATAAATTCCAAATATAGAATAGCTTGAAGTATTTTTTTGTATTCCCAGAAATCTTAAGCACTCTCTACCTATCATCCTTTGACTATATAGAGAAGTGTTTAGGCTTTGAACCATTCCCACTTAGTAGGTTAAATTTTGAATCATTGATCAAAATCTCTAAAAATATAAACAAGTTTATGTTAACCTCTTTTTTAGCTATGTTTATTAATATCTAACTCTATAAAATTCACTTCAACCTAATATGGAATGATTTAATGTCCAAAACGCAAACGGTCACATAAGGTTTGCTTTAAATTCACAATTTGGGTTGCGTTAATAAAATATGTATAGAATGACATTATACAATCCCTAAGGACAGACTAATGATTCCTTATCGATTTGAGAAGGGAAGCTTTCCATTCATGATTGAACATTACATAGGGAATATTCAATTAGCTTCGAATTATAAAAGAAATATTTACCTACCGTTTCAATTATGAAATTAATCCAATGTTTAAAGCTTAGGACTGTGTTCCACAAATATTTCCCCTACCATAAAAATAAACTAAGATTGGTTTTAATTTATTATAGGTTATAGACTCTATATAGGGGCAAGCCCCTATAGTTAATAGCATATCCTATGAGAATATTCTCGACTGAAGTGAAGGCTAAATATTTCCAAATACATATGGATCTAAAAAAATATTTTTGCTAACAAGATTTAATTTATAAGCTTTCAATTTTAAATTTTCTAGTTATCCTCAAAATTTAGAATTTAGATTTTAAATTTTAAAAGAATTGAATTTGAATATACAAAGACTAGAGAGGTGTTTAAAATTAGGACTTAAATTTGCTTGGAGTGAGTTGCTAGCTAATAATCCTAATGTATAATAAATTGCCTTAGATGTAATGCAGGATAAAGTAGGCTCTATCCTAAGAGATCAAAGGATGAACAAGACTCTAAAACTTATGACTCAAGATAAGTAATTTTAACTTTAAGTTCAAATGACACTAGTGAGAAGACTCACTAAGAACACTAAAATTTATCTTATTTAATTTACTTAATTGAAATTTCTAATCACCATTCTTAGATATTGGCAATATAATGTCCGTAAACTTTAGGAAAAGAGTAGCATCCTCTGAGCTCAACGAGGATCCTATTACCTTGCCCATGTTGGGCAAAAGTGTTTAGCATAACATATATTATACAAAATAAAATTTGTGCATGTATGTATTTAAAGGTAAAGTGGTTAGTATATAGGGTATCCTGTACTATATCATCCTTGAACTAGTATATATGTTCTGAAAAATTTTGGAACATATACACTAAGTGAAATTTTAAAAAATTTCAACCCCCTAATGTAAACTACCACCCATATGAATGCAATACATGAAGCAATGTAATGAATGAAAGACTAAATCTAAAAAATAATTTTTTATTCAAGGAATTGATAATTTATAATAGACTCAAACTCTGTAAAAAAGAAAGGTGGCCAGGCTCCACCACAACAAACTTGGATTTCTAATCCTATCATATATGTAGATTCAAGTATACTTAATTATGGTATTCAAGCTCCAAGTCTTCAATGGAATTCTAGAAAAGTGTGTTCTCCAAAGGAAATGATATCATCTTTCAGAGCCCTATTTGAATATGAATAAATAGGCATTTTTAAATTATTAATAACTCACTATATTATACAACTCGGTCTATATACATTTTACTTTACAATATATGTATACATCATTCTTAGGTGCATTCTACTTTAACTACTGCACAAATTTAAAGTAATATAAAATAATATAAAAGCATATGAAAGTGTAAAGCAATTGTATAATAACCTAATACTTCTAATGTAGTCCTTAAAGAACCTAAGCACACCAATAGAAATTTAAAGTGTATAGTATCCAAATTACTAAAAATAAATAAATATACCTAGAAGTTGTAATAAGGTGGCAGATTGGTTGCCACATATGCTTTAAGTAGAGACTTTATTTGGGATAGTTTTGATTTTAGTAACATTCCTTCTTTATGTGCTTTGTTAAAGAGGGAATGTAATAGTTTTCATAAGTAGTTTGTAATAGTTTATTTCCTTTAAAACAAATTGTATCTTTAAAAAAAAGTGTCTGATAAGTAATTCAAACTATCGGCCTAGCCGAGACAAATGTTGGTTTTCCTAGCAAATCATCTTAGTGTATACAGGAAGACAGCGTGGCTTGGATAGTTCCTACGCTTTATTGGTATAAAATTATCTATAAATGAATTTATTTGTTCAAGGTTTTTAAAGGATATTTTGAATTTAAGTTTTAATGATTTAGAGGTCTTAAATTTCTTTTAAGGATATTCTAACAATTGAAGTTATTTAACTTTAGTAAAGAACATAGCGTTGAATAACTCTTAAGTGCTAGAAGTTATTGATCAGCAAGTCCCAGACTCAAAAATGTAATGCCACTAATCCCAAAAGATTGGGGTAGATTAATAGCATGAAGTCTTCAATTTTAATTATATATTTTTTTCCTAGAAGCTTTATCAATCCAATACTCCTTTACCCTCCTAAAAGGATTCAAGCACAAGGGTAAAAAAAGCAATAATGTATGTATATTTTATTAATAATTTTTATTTGAATTTAATTTATTATTTAATCATTTATTTATGCTTATATTGTAGTGTTTACATTCTATTAAATTTGTTTGTGGCATTGTCACAATGAGCACGAGGACCTAGGGCCTCCTTAGCAGGCGTAGCCCAAGGTAGTCCAACATAAAAACTTTATTAACAGGAAAGTTTATTATTTAATCATTGTTTTCCTATTTAATTTCATTGGTGATTTACTAAAATGTTTTTGATTTATTGATTTTTTATTTTTAATGAATATTTTAATGCATTTAATATAGGGTCCATTTCATGACTTCTTTATTTACATTAGTTTCTAAAATTTTTATAATTTTTATAAATACTAGACATTGAGATGGGTAAAATGCCTTTGAATTTACTGAGTTTAGATTTTTTTTTTTGGAATTTGATATGGATTTTACATGTTTAGTGAATTTTATTTGTTAAGTTTAATCGAATTGTAGACTTTTTGATTTATAGTGAATTTCAAGTTTTTATATTTTTCATAAAAATTACTCCTAGAGATGAGTCTAATGTCTTTGAGTTTGCTTCAATTTGAGTTTTTCTAGAATTAGTTATAAATTATTGAAGTTAATGCATTTCTGTATTTATTTAATTGCTTAATTAAACACATTTTCTTATTTTTATACTAAATTAACCCAAACCTCTTGAAATCTTTCCCAAATGTCAGAAATGACTTCTAAGGATGATTTCAAATGTTTAAAATTATTTTAGAAAGTTTTATATAATTTTAATCATTTAATTAACTAATTAATTATTTTTTTTATTTTGAAATTAATTTTAATTTTAGTTCAATATGATTGGGCTTTATTTATCCTGCATTAAGCTCTTAATTTTGAGAAGTTTGCTTGAAGATACACTTTTTTTTTTGGGGGGGGGGGGGGGACCACATAGATGGGCTACAAGTTGATAAAATTAAAAATTATAAGATCCTTAAAAGGGACCTCGAGCTCACTACGCTTAAAAGACCTACAAAAAATGCCAAAAAAAATCCTACGAGCTCAAGGTCCCTTCTAAGCACTTGCACAAAAAATCCTTGGTACATTCTAGGGGTGGCAAGCAGCCAAAACACAAAAAAGAGGAAAGATCCACTGATTTTTTTAAGCCCCATTTTTCCACCAAAAAATTTAGAAGCCAAAATACCTGCACTAATAAAATCCTGCAAAATAAAGAGAGCAACAAGAGAGGACATGAACAAGCAAGAGAAAAATTTGTAACATTCAAATCAAAGCAATGATTAAATTTATAAAATTCCATTAGGTAGATGTGAAGGGCAATAGTGTAATAGATAATGAAGCTTATGAACACAACATAAGCAATAAGATAATAAGAACTAATGTAAACAGAATAATAGTAAAATTTAACAAGCTCATAGCAACACAGCTGGTAGTTAATAAGAAGAAGCCAATAGCTAACCAAAACCATACACAACCAAGGCCCATACACCACCAAATAAGGAAGAAATATCTACCCAGCCCAACATAAGTTATAACCATGATTCCAAGAAAACAACCACCAAGAGGGATACCTTAGTATAGCATCTGAAAAGGACAACAAAAACTAGTCACCATAAGTTAATCATAGCATTCTGCTAGGATAACAGTGAAAATGAACAAAATAAGCCTACTAGAATATATAAAAAAACATTCTCAGATTAACCTCATTGCTCAGGTTGAGAAAGATCAAGAAGGGCCAAAGACAAAATCCACTATAAATAGGCAAAACCCTCAGCCAATAATATAGAAAGTGAAACAGCAAAGTTAAAATAGGCTAAATGATGTGGGTTATCAAACCATTCTGAACAATACAACAGACCCAACATTGATCAACTAGCCAGCCGAAATGTAGCAAAATGATAATTACAGATATTAATAATGATAATCCCACAAGTTACATAGGAATTCCCATTCATGTTCACTAAAACAACCGAAAGGAGAATAAAGTATACATCACAACTATGCAAGAAAGCACAAAGCCAAGTAGGAGATAAATTCATGCTCAAGTGTGTAGTATCCCATTTATCGTGAAGCCAAAATTACAGATGCCACTCTAATATGATCCAAATCAAACCCATACTAGGTTAAATCTCAAACCAAACTAGCTGACATAGCCTAATGCAAATATAACAACACAAGATGAAGTTTAAAATTTTTGCACCCATACTACTAAAAAAATTACAAAACAAGATAATAGTAATCTGAATATGAATCGAAGACCGAAGTAAAGGGATGAAAAGAAGATTAATGAACTCCATATTAGGCCATAACAACTAATGACTATGTAAACACAGATAATACCAATGCTAAAGCATGCCAAATAATACAATCTGACAACTTCCACTCCCTCTGAGGAAAAAAGATAGACAAGATAAGTAGTAGTTGTCAATATGGCCACAATTCAAGAGGTTATAATCATTGCCAGAAAAAACCCTACTAATACAACCACAATCCATAAATAAAGCATAGCTGAGCATAAGACTAGAACTTATAAAATGGGGACCATAAGCCACCATATAACCAAAAAAAGCAAAAAAAAACTCCAAAACATGAACATAGGAGGAGAGGTGAAAAACCATGTATTATGTTCTAAGATAAGAGAAACCAAGTTTGCCTAATCTGATGAGGAATTTTAAGAAAGAAAAAAAATTTAATATTAGAGAAATTAGTATGAAACGCAAGATTACAACCATGATTAGCGAACCAATCATCAAAGGCATTACCTTCCCTTTGAACATGAGATATCTTAACAAAATAGAGCCAAGAGCTACTTAATTTCCCTAACAAGATAGAACAATTATGTGCTAAAAATCCTATCATAATTTCCTTAGAAAAAAGGCTGTACATAGCATCGACCTCAATCCAAATATTAAAGTACCAAGTGAAAGGCATAATTTCAATCCATACAAAATAACAAAAATCTCAACAAAAATAATAGAACATCTTTCTAATAGACCAGCATAAGCCATAATGAAATTACCATGAAGATCTCTAATGATACTACCACAAACATAAGAACTTTCTTTAACAGAACCATCACTATTAAGTTTAAACATGTTGTGAGGAAGTTTAGACCAAAAATATCAATTTAGGGCCATCATTGTAATATTTACCCTGAAGGGCAATACAAAACTCCTGGGAAACAAAGGAATACCCTTTAAAGTTCTTAGAAGTCAAAAGAGTAGCATTAAATAAATTTAGAATTTTATCTTTAATATTCCTAATAATTTGATGGTGGTTCTTGATAATATTGTTAAATAAGAAATTATTCTTAGCAAGCCAGAGATACCACAGAATAAGAGATGGAACGAGGTTCCTAATATGACCTTTATATTTAGTAAACAAAATTTAGGATGGCATTAACACTAATATTGCCACAAAAATAGTTAATGTTGAAAATATCATAAAAAAATACAAATTATGGCAATAATAGGACCAGAAATCAACACATGGTCCATATTCTCCACATGATAGCAATAATGGCATTTGGAAGGTAAAACAAAACCTCTTTTTAATAAATTCTCATTAGTAGGGACATATTTATGCATAATTCTATAAATAAAAGTAGCAATAGTAGTTGGAATAATTTTATGCCAAATCATGGAAAAAACTTTAATGGTAGTATTTATAGTTCTGATTGTAGTCCAAGCATCTGAAGTCTAAAGATGCCATTACTAGCCAAGTTACATAATAAAAAGTCATCAACATCAATATTTAAAAGATTTTGTAAAATATGACTAATATTGTATTTAGGAGCAACCTCAGAAAGTTTATTATAATCCCAACAATAATCAGAAATAAAAGGGTTCACCTTGGAGCCATTGTAGAGAAAATATTGAGCATATGATAATTAGAAGTCTAACCTAACCAATAATCTTACCAAAAATATATATTAGAACATCAATTACCCTATTTAATATGAGGCTTCACTTCCCATTTAATGTTACAAACTCTTTTCCAAACTCTCGAATCACCCGTATTGTAGGATCAAATAGTGGGGTGCTTGCCTACATAAGACTTGGCAGTATTGACATGGCCCAAAGACTAGATTTAGCATAAAAATTAAACCATAATTTAAAAGAAAATGCATAAGCTAAATAAGCCATATTCCTACACCCCAAAGCTCCTTCCTCCCAAATGCCACAACAATTTTTCTATAAACTGTTAACTTTCCAAAAAAAAATTATTGAACAATTTTTAAGTCTATTACACACAGCAAGAGTAAGTTAAATAGTTTAAAACATATAAACCCGTAAGGAGCATAAGACACTCTTGATAAAAACCAATCTCCCACCAAAACTTAAGAAGTTAAACTCCTAATAGTTGAGCCCTTTTTACATAGAAGTAATAAGATCATCAAAAAGAAAAGATTTTTTATGACCTTTAAAGAGGGGGCGCCAAGATACTCTAAAGGTAAAGAACCTTGCATAAAACCAGTAAGGTCCTTAATGACATTAATGTGATATGTAGGAAAACTTTTAGAAATAATAAAACAACACTTATTTTTATTAAGCGTAAGACCACTTAGAATCTCAAAATTATGCAGAAATCAAATAAGAATATTAATCATCTTCAAGGAGCCATTGGTGAAAATAATGACATCATCAAGTAAACATAACTGGGAGATAGGAAAACCACCTAAAGTTCTACAATTATAGTTAGGATGACTTTCATAAAGGCTGTAAGACCTCTCAAAAGGTACTCAACTTTAATAATGAAAAGGGAAGAGGAAATAGGATCACTTTGCCTTAGACCATGAGAGGACTTAAAGAAGCCATTTCTTTTAACATTAAAAATAATAAAAAAAGTGCCTACAATATAATTTTTTAACAACTTAATAAAAGATGAGTTAAAGCTAAATAATTGTAAAATGGAATATCAAAAAATATAGTTTATTTTATCATAAGCTTTAGCAATGTCTAATTTTAAAATAATGTTCCCACCTCTCATTCTAAGATCAAGGTCATGAATGAGTTCTTTGGCAAGTAAAATGTTATCAAAAATAGCTTTCCCTTTGACAAAACCATTTTGATTGTAAGAAATTAATTTAGGGAGCAAGGGAGATATTCGATTGAGAAGAATTTTAGAAATAATCTTTTTAAAAAAGGAGTAGAGACTAATAGAATGAAAATCATCCCACTTATTAACGGCCACATTCCTAGGAATAAGCAACAATAAATGTATTAGAGAAATAATGTTGGAATAATTCTACAAGCAAAAAAGTCCAAATACCAGCATATAAGTCATCACTTATAATGTTCCAAGACTTTTGAAAGAATATAGTAGTAAAACTATCAGGGCCAGCCACATAATCAACATTCGTATTATGAGCAATCACTTAACTTTCTCAAAGGAAGGAATTTTGGTAAGGGCAGTGTTATCATCCATATTAATGATATAAGGAATGGGGTCAGGATAATCAATAGAAGTAGGCTCAAAATTTTTATTAAGCAAATAGGTGGAATAGTCCATTATAGACATAGCAATTTCCCCACATCCTTAATATGAGACCCATCAAGAAGAAGTAGATTTTTTTTTTTGGGGGGGGGGGGGGGGGGGTGGAACCAATGGAGGGGCCTATGAGTTGATATAAAATCATATTACAAGGTCCTTTAAGGGAACCTTCAGCTCACTACTGCTCGAAAGAGCTACAAAACAAATAAAAAGAAAACCCGAGAGCCGATGGTTCTCTATTCTATAATGTACAAAAATACCTAATAACATTCTAGGTCTGCCAGAGGATCGAACACAAAAAAGGAAGGAAAAATTGGGCAAATTCAGCACAATCTTCCTATCAAAAATACCAATCTTTTTCCCAAAATTCTTGACTTCTTCAATTTGCAAAAAAATCAAACTGCAACACTAGAACAAGTATAACGGGAAAAATACCGGTTTAGAGCTAATCAAAATAAAAAGCCAATGGATACCATCCATTTGTAGCCTATCATCCCTAAAGATCATCAAGTAATTAGTCATGTTATAAATATCAGCCAAGTGGATAATAATAATGATGCAAGAATAAGTAAAAACCAAATACAGACAAACCGAAGACAACAGGGAAGGATAATGAAGAAGATGGCCAATTGCCAACTCATAAAGATACACAAAGATACAAACAGTCATAGTAGTCGAGGTCACCCAAACCATAGAAACCATTCTTCAGAATAAGCATACAAAGGTACAACCAAGACAGTGCAAGAAAGCTTCCAACATATCATAGTAAAATAAGGATGGCAACACCATAGAGTCACCTAGGCATATAGAAACTAAGAGAAAAACCAGGCATAGAGCCACATGCACACCAACACCCAGCAAATAGATATAATGATGAAAAATAAAATCAATACATATGAAAACATAAAACCTAGTCGTTCGGCAGGTACAGCAGACCCCAATACCCAACCACAACGCCAAGCTCGAGCAAGAAAAACTCGAGAATTAAACCAATGACCCAAAATCATTAAATTCTAACATAGGGGGTACCAACTTTATCCAGCCCAATGAGCCCTTTTAAATGAGTAGGTAAGTTATTAGCATCCAAATCAGTGAGCTGCTCCAAATTACAACCCCAATTAGCTAGCCAAGCCATGCATGAATTCCCCTCCTTATACACAAGAGGGAACGAGGCATTAATTAATATCATTGATAGTTTAATATCCCTCAATGAATAAAATATATTAGCATTACAAACAGACTCCTCCAGATAACTTAAGCATTAAATAATATAAGTATAATCAACTTCAATACTTATAGTGATAATACCCAAAGAAATACATAATTTAATCCCATAGAGACTAGTCGAGAGCTCAGCAAAATTCTCATCATGCAAAGGTAAGGGACCAGCAAAAGCCATAACTATGTTACCATAATTGTCCCTGAGAATCCCACCACATCCTAAATGTTGTTCATTAAGAATACCCTTCACATTCAGTTTATAAGTGTTAATGGGAGGCTTAATCTAGTAAACAATTCTAAGACCAGCCGGATTCAGATCACCATCCAACTTAATGCCTAAGTCATCAGCCTCAACATAATAATTTTTAAAATTGTTATAGGAAAGCAGGTTAATAGAAAACATTCTCAAGA
This sequence comes from Dendrobium chrysotoxum, assembly GCA_019925795.1. NCBI lineage: Eukaryota > Viridiplantae > Streptophyta > Magnoliopsida > Asparagales > Orchidaceae > Dendrobium > Dendrobium chrysotoxum. Next base: position 45,199,884 of record CM034315.1, read on the forward strand.
CTTTGTTATTCATATTATTGATAATCCGATGATGGTTCATGCCAACACCGTTAAAATAAGAATTGTTCTGTTCCAACCAAAAATACCAAAGAATGAGGGAGGGAATAACATTTTTAATACCTTTAGACTTGACAAACAAAATTTAAGATTAGCATTAATAGAAAGGTTAACATTAAAATCATTTAATTTGAAAATATCATCAAAATAAGTCTAAGTTTTAACAACTAAAGGACCAGAAAGGAAAACATGATGCATATTCTCCACATGATAACAACATTGGCATTTGGAAGGCATAATAAAGCCCTTTTCAATTAAATTATCTTCAGTAGGAATGAGCTTATGCAAAATTCTCCAAATGAAAATAGCAATAGTATAAGGAATGCTTTTATGCAAATCATTGAGAAAATATAAGAGATATCTTTCTTGTTTCTAAAAGCATTCCAAGCATCCTCTAATTTAAAAGTACCATCTTTGGACAAACTACATAAGAGTAAATCTTCAGATTCAATGTTTAGAGGAAGATTAAAAATTTGATGAGTAATAGAGTCAGCAATCACATTCGCAAGTTTATCATAATCCCAACAATTATCTGTAATGAAAAAGTTCACCTTAATCTCCACAATAGAAGAGGTATTAGTGATAGAATCAATAGAATACTGACCTAACCAATGATCTTGCCAAAAGAAAATATTACCACCACCAAGCCCCCAACAAAGATACAGTTCAACCATCCATTTAACCTTATAAAGTCTCTTCCAAACGTTAGAATCCCCTTGGTTAAAAGAGCAAATAGTAGGATGCTTACCCACACAATATTTACCCACCACAAACTTAGCCCAAAGGCTCCTATTAGTATGAAAGGTATACCAAAACTTGAATGAAAAAGCATAGGATAAATCAGACATGCTCTTACAACCCAAAGCGCCCTCATTTAACACCACAACATTTATCCCAAGAGGTCAAGGTGATTTTAGAATTAATGTTAACCCCTTTCCAAAAAAAATGTATTAATAAGTTTATTAATCCTATTACAAACAGTTTGAGTAAGTTGAGGAGTTTGAAAAGTATAAACCGAAAGCGAATGAGAGTAATCCTACCACCAAAGCTCATAAAATTAGAATCCTAGGATGAAAGCTTGCTCTGAATCGAAGTAAATAATTCATAAAGAAGAAACGACTTCTTGCAGCCTTTAAATAGAGGAACCCTAAGATATCTAATATGCATAGGAGCTTGCACAAAGCCAGACATAACTTTGATAGCCAGAATATGATCATTAGGCATTTTGATAGGGGCAATAAAGCAACATTTCTTTTTGTTTAAAGAAAGCCCACTAACATTCTCAAAATAATTAAAAAAATCAAAAATTTATTGATCCGATTTAAAGAACCATTCGTAAAAAGAATAAAGTCATCAACAAAATATAAATGAGAAATAGGGAATCCACCCAAGGTTCTAAAGTGGAGGCTAGGGTTATTCTTAAAGAGGTTAGCAATGCCTCAAGACAAATAATCTGCCACAATAATGAAAAGGCCAGGACATATTGGGTCTGCCTGTCTAAGGACATGGGATCATTTAAAAAAACCAGTACTCTTGCAATTGACAATAATGCAAAAATAGGACCCTTCAATGCAATTCCTAATAATATTGATAAAAACTGAATTAAAACCAAATAAATGTAAAATCTTATAAAGAAATCTCCAATCAATGTTGTCATAAGATTTGGCAATTTCAAGCTTTAAAATAATGTTGTTACCTCTCACCCTAACATCGAGGTCGTGACAAAATTCTTGAGCCAAAAGAATATTATCGGCAATAGCCCAGCCCTTAACAAAACCCATTTGATAGGGACATATAATTTTAGGCAAAATAGAGTTTAACCTACTCATAAAAATTTTAGAAATCAACTTACTAAAAAAGGTACAAAGACTAATAAGTCTAAAATCATTCCAACAACTAATCGAGTTGATCTTGGGAATAAGCACCATAGAAGTGGAGGTAAAGAATTTAGGGATAGTGCTTCCCACATAAAAATCAAAACATCCAAAAAAAGATCAGAGCTAATGATATTCTAAGCTTTCTGAAAAAACTTAGCAGTAAAACCATCGAGACCAGCCACAGAATGAGTGTCACAAAAAATCTCTTTTAATTCCTCCAAAGAGGGGGGGGGGAGGGTTTAAAAATTAAGTCATTATCCTCCTGAGATATAAGATTAGGGATAATATCAGGCTTGTTAATATTAAAAGGATTAAAAACTTTATTAAAATTATTTTGAAAATGTCGAATAGATAAATTAGTAATTTCCTCCCCATCTTCAGTAATAGAACCATCATCGCGAATTATTTTATTAATGGAATTTTTGGTTCTTTTTCTCTTAACCAAAGAATGAAGATGTTTGGTGTTATTATCACCATCAACCAGATGTTTAGTAGCAGCTTTTTGCTTCCAAAAGGCTTCCTCCTGAGCTAGTAATTTAAACAAACAAACTTTAACCTCTTTAAGCAAGTTAAAATTAGCATCAAATGGAACAACATGACAGTTAGCCTCAAAAGAATTAACTTTGTCATAAGCAATCAGAATATTAGTGAAAATATTTTTAAAAACATTGTGATTCCACCAATTAAGGACTTGTTTCAGTCTTTTCAGCTTGAACCAAAACCTCTTCATGCCATGAACAGAATTATCAGGGTGCACAGGGGCATGCTAATTTTCCTGCACCACCTCCAGGAAAGACTCTGGAAGCAACCACATATTTTGAAATCTAAATTGAGGCAAAGAGTTCATCTATCTAGCTTTAAGTGTAATTAAAAAAAGAGAATGGTCAGAAAGAGTTCTACTATGATGCCCAACAGAAATAGTGTTAAAAGAATTAAGCCAATTATCATTAAACAAAACACGATCTTGACATTGCCATAAATGACTACAATTCCAAGTGAATTAATTACCAGAAAAACCATTTTCAATCAAATTATAATCCATAATCATATTATTAAAATCCTCCATCAAATGATAGCTAGGAGTAGAACCCCCCAAACACTCAGAATAATTAGAAATCGTATTAAAATCGCCACCAACAAGCCAGGATAAGTTGCAAATCCTATGAAAGTTATTAAGTTGCTCCCATAAAAGTTTTCTAGTATTACTAGTAGAAGCAGCATAGATAGAGGAAGCATAATAATTCAAATTTAAAAAATTAATACTATAACGTAAAACTTGAGTAAAGTCACCAATAACATCTTTCCTAATAGGCTCCTTCCAAAAAACCCAAATTTTATTGGCATAGTTAGCAACACAATGCTTAAAACCCAAGATTCTAGAAGTAGAAGGAAATTTAGAGACACTAATAAGTGGCTTAAGCATAATAAGAATAGAGACATTATAAATGCAGCATAAATTCTTAACTCTCAACCTAGAAGAGGGGCAACCAATACCCCTAACAATCTAAATAATAGTTTTAAACATAAGAAACAGGTTAATGACTAGTATGCGAGTGACGAGTTGTTCTAAGAGATCATAAAATGATGTTTTTGCTTTTCCTACCTTTTGAAAGTTTGATAGGGATGTTAAGCCCTGATGAACTAGTCTCGAGGCTAACCAAGAGGGGGGGTGAATTGGTTATTTTAAAATTTTGTGAGCAACAGGAAAGATCTTTTCTATAATTTGCAGTGAAAATAAGTAAACACAAAAGTGAAAAGATCAACCACAGATTTCACCCAAGAAGATAATAATAGAAAAATAAAGTGTAGAAAATAATCAAAAAGAGCACACCAAATTTTATAGTGGTTCGATCAACATGACCTACGTCCACTCCCCAGAGCCTCCCCTCCGGGTATTGCATTAACACAAAAGTGACTCTCCTTCTGCTCCCACAGCAAGACAGAGAAGCCTGTACAAAACTCCTTTTCACCAACCCGGTGAGGCAGAGAACCGGAAATCCTTTCGCTTCCTCCTGAAGTGGGAAGAGAACCCGAACTCCTTTCGCTTCCTCCTGAAGTAGGTAGAGAACTTGAACTCCTTTCTCTTTCTCCTGAAGCGGGTAGAGAACCAGGATCTTCTTGCGAATGATCCTCCCACAGAAAACACCTATAAGATGAGAGATGATGAATGGAGAAGATGACTCTGATCCTTACATGGAGCAACCTTTGTGAATCCCTCACAAACTCCCTCTCACAAGATCCTCTCTCTCTCTCTCTCCAAAGCTCACTCTTTCAAGGTTTCTCTGGAAAGGAAAGTGGCAAAAGATTTGCTTGTTGGAAGAATAAGATCTTTTATGCGAGGGGTCAAAATTTGCCCTAAATCTCAACTGGTCGGCCAATATCGTCAATCAGTTCAAAATCACATGTATCAGCCTGACGATCTGGTTCTTCTAGACTATTAGAAGAAAAATTTGTTCTGATCGTCCCATACCAGACCGCGATCGTCCGGGATGATTAGTGTAATTCAGGAATTTCATCCAGGAGACAGCTCTGGATGTCCAGGGGAACTTGTGCTGGACGATCTCAAAATGACTTGATCGTCCAGGACGATATACTTATCGTCTTTTATGATTAGTTCAAAACCACACAAAATTGTCCTGAGCATCGCTCTGGACGTACAGGTGAAACATGCAGGACAATCTCAAAATGACCTGATCATCCAGGATGATATGGGTATCTTCCCGTATAATTAGTTCAAAAATAACCAAAATCATCCTGATCACTGCTCTGGACGTATAGGTGAAATGCACTGGACGGTCTGATCGTCCCGGACGATATTATGATCATCCCGGATGATATGATCATATCAATTAAATATTAATTACTTTCCTTAATTACCAGACTAATTTTGGCATAATTATGACAAATCATCCTGGATGATACACGTATCATCCTGGATGATCAGACTAAATGTCTTAAAATAAAAACTTGCCTAACTTGGTCTAGCGACTGAGAATTTTTTATTTTAGCATATCGTCCTGTATGATATTAGGATCATCTAGGAAGATTAACTTAATCAAACTGAGTTAACATGATCATCCTAATTAGGGTTTCTAATTTTACTTTATCATCCAGAATGATGTTAATATCGTCCAGGATGATCAAAACAAAATTTGAACAGAAACTCTAATTCACTAAAACTCTCCCCCTGAGTGTGTGTGTGCAAGGTTACTTAGCTAGGGGATCAGTTACATTACATTTGACTCAAGAAGGGGAAAAAATTACATTTAGACACACTTGGACTCGATCTTGAGTTGGCTTGAATTGCATTTGATCTTTTGTACCTGAAATGGGTTAGCCAATCAAAATAGAATACAAACATATTTGTCATCATCAAAACTATACTTTTTGAATCCAGATTTGCGACAATCTTCCCCTTTTTGATGATGGCAAATATTAATGCAATAGTTTCAAATAAAATAAACATGAGTACTCAACGTACACATGAAAGATAAATATCATTTCAAATTTCACTAAACACATAATATAATAAGGAAAATAACTATAGAATAAGAGCAATCCAAGAAATAACTAGAACAGTACAAGAAACTATTAGTTACTCAAAACACTAACTCCCCCTTTTGACATCAAAAAAAGGAGGAAAAACAGACAACACAATACGAACAGAAAAAAAAATATACAACAAAATGAAAATAAAAGCAGAGTAAATAAAACTAGAAATGAGAAACACAAAAACACAAGAAAAACAATGATTTTTTTTATTGATCAGCTCTAGTAAATATGAATTTTCCCTTGATTTTGAATCCAAAAACCAATAAGAAGACGATCGACAGCACTGAAATCCAGAAACGTAGAAAATCAAATTTTGTAACTCCCACCTCGGACACCTTATAGGTTCAAATTCCTTTCAAACAAAAATCTAATTCAGAAGAAAAGAAATTAGATTTGAAAGGAGATCCTTTCAAGCCTCATTCCAAAAAAATATCTGATATAATAGTAATACAAAGTAAGGAATCAGACATCATGATTTTTCTTCTCAAGATTTTGCAAATATTAAGTAGTGTATGGATTTTTCTAAGACATTTAAAGATCTGAAAGGGAAGAAAGCCTATTTTTTTGTGGGCTCATTTTGTGCCTCCTTTCCAATTTATTTGGCACTTTACACATTTTTTGATTTTTGATACACATTGTGTATCCTTTCAATTTTTTGGCGACATTACGCATCTTTTTAGTTTGGGCTAATTTTGTGCCTCTTTTCATTGTGGTGCTCTTTGCGCATCTTTTGTAAAGTTTCTCCCTTTCAAAATCGTTAATGATTCTTAGCTGTGAAATTACCTTCCAGACATAAGAGATGATAAAACTCACTCTCTACAGTAAGGAAGAGTAATTCACAAAATAAAAACTATACATCATATGATAAGTGTAATCACTTGGTTTAAAAAATTATAACAATGACTCAAAACTTTGAAAACACTATTTATATAAGGTAGATTACTATAGGAAGAAAAAATAGATCACTATTTCAAAAACTAACTTTTTAATTTTGAAGAAGATTTTATCCAAAAGAAATAATACACCATTAAAGGGAGTTAGAGGAAGAGAAACAATCATCAATGTTTCTTCCCTTTAACAGTTTCAGAGGAGTCAATCACTGCTTACCAGCTTTCAAATTAAAATGAGGCAAAACTCACAGTCAGGAATCCAGTTTATCAGCAGTAGTGAGCAGTGATCTAATTTTAAAAGGAATAAAATAGTATATCAAAAAACAAGTAGGAAAACACATCAAATTAAATTCTTAAATCAAACTAACAATAAGACTAAAACGAAAATCAACAGAAAAATAAAAACCAACAGAAAATAGATAATCAAATCAAACAACTAACTAACAGAAATAAAATGAAAATTTGACAAATCAGAAATCAGTAGCAATCAGAATCATGCATTTATATCAATTACACCCAATTTGGTCCTCAAAATGCTAAATGAGTCAAAGGCCAATGGTTTAGTAAATATGTCAGCCAGCTGATTTTCAGTTGCTACATATTGTAGCTCAATGTCCCCTTTTGTAATATAGTCCCTAATGAAGTGATGCCTTATATAAATGTGTTTGGTTCTAGAATATTGGATTGGATTCTTAGAAATGTAGATGGCACTAGTATTATCACACAAAATAGAAATTGTGCTAGCAGGTAATCCTAAATCCAAAACTTGTTCCTTCAACCAAAGAACTTGGGCCACACAACTTCTTAAGGCAATGTACTCAGCTTTAGTAGTGGAAAGTGCAACTGAGTTCTATTTTTTACTTGACTAAGAGACTAAAGACTGTCCTATGAATTGGCAAGTTCCAGAAGTGATCTTTCTATCCACCCTATACCCTACAAAGTCAAAATCAGAATATCTAATAATCTCAAAAGAAGTGTTGTGCCTAGGGTACCAAATTCCTTAGTTTGGGGTCCCTAAAAGATATTTAAGAATTCTCTTAACAGCAGTCATGTGGGACTCTTTAGGATCAGCTTGAAACCTAGCACAAAGACAAAAACTAAATATAATATCAGGTCGACTTGCAGTCATGTAAAGCAGTGATCCATTTATTCCTCTATACTTCTTCTGATCAATAGATTTTCCACTTGGATCCTTATCTAACTGAACAGAGGAGCTCATGGGAGTGTTGATTGAATTAGCTTTGTCCATTTCATATTTCTTCTAAATGTCCTTAGTGTATTTTGATTGATTGAAAAATGTTCCAACATCCATTTGCCTTATGCTAAACCCCATAAAGTAGGACAATTCTCCCATCATACTCATCTCAAACTCCTTACACATTATTTCAGAAAAATCATCACATAGATGTTTATCAGAAGATCCAAAAATTATATCATCAATATAGATCTAGACAATGAGTAAATCATCCTCTACTCTCCTCAGAAAAAGGGTGGTGTCTACACTCCCCTTAACAAACTCTCTTTCTAACAGGTATATGCTAAGTCTCTGATACCAAGCTCTGGGCGTCTGTTTCAATCCATATAAGGACTTTTTTAATTTGTAAATATGATTTGGATATTGGGAACTCTCAAAACTTGGGGGTTGTTCTACAAAAATATCTTCTTTTATTACCCCATTTAAAAAGGCACTCTTGACATCCATTTGAAATAACTTAAATCCTTTATAACAGGAAAAGGCTAGTAGCACTCTAATGTCTTCCAATCTAGCTACAGGGGCAAAGGTCTCCTCAAAATCAATCCCTTTATTCTGATTGCACCCCTTAGCCACCAATCTTGCGTTATTCCTAACCACCACACTAGAATCATTCATCTTATTCTTAAAGACCCACTTGGTTCCTACTATACTTTGATTCCTAGGTCTTTCTACTAACTTCCAAACATTGTTCCTTACAAATTGATTCAGTTCCTCTTGCATAGCTAAGATCTAAAATTCATCAGAAAGGGCTTGATTGATGTTAGCGGGTTCAGTCGTTGACATAAAGGCAGAGTGGTTTACTTCCTTTCTAATTCCATGCCTAGTCCTAACACCTTCAGAAGGGTCTCCTAAGATCAGTTCTTTAGGATGACTCAAAGAATATCTCCAATCTCTAAGCAAAGTATTTTGAGGTCCTACCCTATCCTCAAGATTTGCATTTTTAACCCCTTGGGTAATCTCTCTTACCTCTTCTTCTTCCTCAACTCTAGTCTCCTTAGAATCAGATTTATCAGACACCACATAAGTTGTCTCTTCCACCACCAAAGTCCTCTTATTAAACACCCTAAAGGATTTCCCCACACTAGAATAGCCTAAGAGCACTCCTTCATCAGATTTGGGGTCAAATTTTCCTAAGGATGATTTCCCATGGTTCAGAATGAAATCCTTACAGCCAATGATATGGAGGTTGGACAGATTGGATTTCTACCCTTAATGATCTCATAAGGTGTCTTATTTAGATTGGATCTAACATTCACCCTATTCAGCACATAATAGGCAGTGTTCACCGCTTCAGCCCAAAAAAAATTTTGAAGTGAATACTCAGCAAGCATGGCTCTAGTGGCTTCCACTAAGGTCTTGTTCTTCCTTTCAGCTACCCCGTTCCGCTGAGGGGTCCTAGGAGCTAAAAAATTATGACTAATCCCTTACTCCTTACAGAAAGTTTCGAACATCACTTTTTTAAACTCTCCACCATTATCACTATGAATAGTCAAGATCTTATAACCTAACTTCTTCTGAATCTAAGTGGAGAAGGACTTAAATTCATCAAATGAATTAGATTTATGTGACAAAAATTTAATCCAAATCAACCTCGAGTAATCATCAATAATCACAAAACCATAGACTTTCCCCCCTAAGCTGGCAACGCTAATGGGCCCAAAGAGATCCATGTGAAGGACTTCCAAAGGTCTAGAGGTGTTGATGTCCTTAATGGAGTGAAAGGAGGACTGGACATTCTTCCCTAATTGACAGGCATCACACAGGTGGTCCTTAGTGAACTTAAGCTTGGGGACACATCTAACTAAGTCCTTTTGGGTGACCCTCCTAAAGGTTTTCATACTAGCATAACATAATCTCCTGTGCCACAACCAAGACTCATCAGTAATAGCTTTTAAGCAAATTGAATTATCATCTTTTAAGAAACTTACATCAAGCATGTAGACATTATTGATCCTTTGTCCCTGCAAAATAATTTTATCAGTAAAGCTTAAAATGCAGCAAGTGGGCAGAATTTGATGTTATATCCTTTATCACAGAGTTGACTGATGCTCAGTAGGTTATGTTTCAATCCATCTACAAGCAAAACATTGTCAATCATGAAATTCTTTAAATCACTAATTATACCTGATCCTATTACCCTCCTAGTGGTATTGCCTCCAAGTGTAACCTTGCCTCCAGCACTGGCCTCCAGCGAAATGAACTGATTTGCATCTCCAATCATGTGTCTTAAACATCGCTGTCCAGGTACCACATGCTCTCACGAGGCCTTTTGTGAGAGCACTCCTACAAAATTATCAAATGTCAGATTTAGGAACCCAAACAGGTTTGGGTTCCTTCTTATGAAAACAAGAATGCAATGCATGTGTGTTGTGCTGTGAAACAGGCAATTTGAGCCTCCACACCCAATGTGTACTATGATGAGTAGTGCAGGTGTGGGAGATATATCCTAAATGCCACAAGAAAAACATCTAACACCATGAAAAGGGTTAACAAAGCTACGTGGGTGATAGTGTCTCTTCCTAGGTTTGTATAAAACATGTTTTTATAATTTTGAAATAGATTCTTCAAAAGGTGAAGGTGCATAAAATTGTGCAAAAGTAGGAGGTGTTTTATTTTTCTCAAAAGCACAAATTTTTACACTCAAAAATTCATTTTCCTTTTTCAAACATGCAATTTCAAATTTTAGATGGTGTTCACTACTATATAAATCAGATACATGAGTTTCTAATTCTTTAAATGCAGCTTTTAATTCGACATGAGATATTTTTAATAAATCATGCTAAACAATTAAATCAGAATGCTTTTTGTTTAACTCATCGAATTCATCAAGTAGTGACATGTGATTACAATCAACAGTAGAATGATCTTTAATCAAAATTTCATGCTCTTTTTGCAAATTCAGAAATTCTAGTTTTAGGCTAGCATGATTTTCTTAAGCTTTCTATACGATGAATGAATTCTTTTAGACACTTCAAATAATTGATCGTAAGTAAGCTCACATACCTCTTCCTAGTCAGATGGCCAGGATGATCATCTGCCACCAAACAAAAGTTAGTTTCCTCCTCTTCAGCTTCAGTCTCAGAGGAATCAGATGCAGAATCTGCACAAAATGTCTTTTAAATCTGCTTCTTTTCCTTCCTGAACTTGGGTTTCTCCTCACCATTCCCTTTTCTTGGGTGAGCTTTAAGCATAGGACAATCAGCCTTAATGTGTCCAGGCTTCCTGCATTCAAAATAAACAGTATCATATGAACCTTTAAAATTTTTACTCGACTTACCCTTGTTCCACTTCTGAAAGTTCTTATGTTTTTTCCTTAGAAAGATTTTCAATTGCCTAGTGATTAAGGCAACATCATCGCTATCAGTCCCAGAAGAATTAGTGTCAGTATCGTTAGCCTTCAACGCCACAGTTTTCTCCTTCTTTTTCTCACCTGCATCAAGCTGTCTTTGGTTCACCCCTTGCTCGTAAGCAATGAGTGACCCAAGTAAGTTATTAATAGAATAATTATTCAAATCTTCCGATTCAGTAATTACAGCTATCTTAGCATCAAACGAAGAAGGCAAACATCTCAAAATATTGTTCACTTTTTCATAGTTTTAAGTTCTCTTCCTAAAGCATGCAATAAAGTGATAATTTGAGTGAACCTCATATATATTTCAGAAATAGAATCAGTAGGTTTCATGCAAAAAAGTTCATAGTCATGAAGCAATATGTTTAACCTAGACTGTTTGACTTCAATTGTACATTCATAAGTGATGCACAATTTATCCCAAATTTCTTTACCAATTATACAAGTAGAAACATGCATGTAATCCTCAGATTTTAAGGCACAGAAAGAACAGTTCAAACATTTGGCATTCTGTTGGGTTAAGTCCCGATCATTAAGAGTCCATTCAGTGAAAGGCAGTTCAGTTTTAACATTGTTAATCATTCTAAAAGGTGGTTCATAGCCATCCTTAACAAGCATCCACATTCGATAATGTATAGATTGAAGAAAAGTAGACATACGAGTTTTCCAAAAATCAAAAGGTATATTATCAAACAAAGGTGGTCGTGTAATTGAATAACCATCAGCAGTATTACGATTACCAAAGTTAGCCATGTATTAAATTCAAAAGTTTTTAAACTTAATTTTTGAATCCTGCTCTGATACCACTTGAATGTTTGATAAAGATGTTAAGCCCTGATGAACTAGTCCCGAGGCCAACCAAGAGGGGGGTGAATTGGTTATTTTAAAAATTCATGAGCAACAGGAAAGATCTTTTCGATAATTTACAGTGGAAATAAGTAAACATAGAAATGAAAAGATCAACTATAGATTTCACCCAAGCAGATAATAACAAAAAAATAAAGTGCAAAAAATAATCAGAAAGAGCACACCATATTTTATAGTGGTCCGGTCAACTTGACCTACGTCCACTGCCCGGAGCCTCCCCTCCGGGTATTGCACTAACACAAAAGTGACTCTCTTTCTGCTCCCACAGTAAGGCGGAGAAGCCTATACAAAACTCCATTCCACCAACTCGATCAGGTAGAGAGCCTGAACTCCTTTCTCTTCCTCCTGAAGCGGGCAGAGAACCCGGACTCCATTCACTTCCTCTTGAAGTAGGAAGAGAACCTGAACTCCTTTCACTTCCTCCTAAAGTGAGCAGAGAACCCGGATCTTCTTTCGAATGATCCTCCCACAGAAAACACCGATAAGATAAGAGAAGATGAATAGAGAAGATGACTCTGATCCTTGCTTGGAGAAACCTTTCTGAATCCCTCATAAGCTCCCCCTCACAAGATCCTCTCTCTCTCTCTCCCAAGCTCTCTCTCTCTCAAGATTTCTCTGGAAAGAAAAGTGGCAAAAGATTTTTTTTGTTCGAAGAAAAAGATCTTTTATAGGAGGGCACAAAATTATTTGCCTTAAATCTTAACCGGTCAGCCAATATCGTCCAGGACAATCGCTAGATCATCCTGTACGATCAGTTCAAAATCACATGTATCATCCTCGACGATCTGGTTATTCTAGATGATTAAAAGAAAAATTCGTTCTGATTGTCCCATATGATTCTGCGATCATCCGGGATGATTAGTGTAATTCAGGAATTTCATCTAGGATACAGCTCTGGAACTTTATGGGAACTTGTGCTGGATGATCTCAAAATGACTTGATAGTCCAGGACGATATACCTATCATCCTGTACGGTTAGTTCAAAACCACACAAAATCATCCTGAGCACCCCTCTAGATGTATAGGTGAAACATGTAGGATGATCTCAAAATGACCTGATCGTCCGGGATGATATGGGTATCGTCCCATACGATTAGTTCAAAAACAACCAAAATTATCCTGATCACCGCTCTGGACGTATAGGTGAAATGCACTGGATGGTCATGATCATCCCAGATGATATTACGATCATCCCGGATGATATGATCGTATCAATTAAATCCTTAATTATCAGACTAATTTAGGCATGATTGTGACAAATCATCCTGGACGATACACGTATCGTCCTGGATGATACACGTATCGTCCTGGACGATACACGTATCATCCTGGACGATCAGACCAAATATCTTAAAATAAAAACTTACCTAACTTAATCTGGCGGCTGAGAATTTCTAATTTTAGCATATTATCCTGTACGATATTAGGATCGTCCAAGATGATTAGCTTAATCAAACTGACTTAACATGATCGTCCTAATTAGAGTTTCTATTTTCACTTTATCGTCCAGGACGATTAGAACAAAATTTGAACAGAAACTCTAATTCACTAAAACTCTCCCCCTGAGAGTGTGTGTGCATGGTTACTTAGCTAGGGGATCAATTACATTACATTTGACTCAAGAAGGGGAAAAAATTACATTTAGGCACACATGGACCCGATCTTAAGTTGGCTTGATTTGCATTTGATCTTTTGTACCTGAAATGGGTTAGTCAAGAAAAATAGAATACAAATATGTTTGTCATCATCAAAACTATACTTTTTGAATCCAGATTTACAACACCTTTCATATTCTAAAATTTAGAAAAAACTAGTGTCAATATGATCTTTAGCAAAACATATAGCAACAATTTCCATATCCTTTGTGTAATTAAAAGCATCACTATTATGATGAGAGGTTAAAGGAAGCTTATTATTATTTTGTTAGGCCACCTGATTTACCTGTTGAGAACATTCATCCTCTATAAACATACCATCCTCCTCCACATTACCTTTGCTCCTCAAGGCAAGCTCATGATTACATTCCCCAAGAGAAAGGCTATCCTCCAACCTAGCCAACTCACCCTCCTCCAACGTGTTACCATTCCAAGTAATGTCTTTACTAAGTAATTCACTACCTGTATTAACTTCCACCACTTTCTCATGTTCATTCAAAATCAATGGATTAGTAGGTGTATTAGATAGGAGCATAATATTCATCTCAGACAAATTTTTGTTAATTAGACAAGGAATAATGGAGTCAGGACTAGCAATATTTTGGTTAGAAGTATTAGCCAAAATTTGTTCATCCATATTTTCACAACCAGAAGATAAGATCAAGGTAGAGTTAACCTTTACTCCCTGATAACGACTTGAACAATAAACTTTAGTAACTGTTGGTTCAAGATCAAATCTAGCTAATTGCATAAGATCCACAGTATTTTCAGTCGGTTGAAGGTTATTGCCCATCGAGTTCCCAGGATCAGGAATAATATTTTCATGAGAAGCCAAATCCATAACATTCCCTTATGATTGTTTGGAAGAATCCTTCTCCTTATGAAGGTGAGGATGCTTCCTAGAACATTCATTTATACCATGACCATGCATTTAGTAATGAGAACAAAAAATAGGCAAGTTTTCAAATTCCACTATTTTGAAGTAACCCTTCAATTTCAACCCAATCCATATTTCATTTGGATGTTTCTTAAAAATATCCAACTCCTCCAAAGCCCAAGCCACGGACGGCTGAGAAATAGAAGCATTGGCTTGGTTCATTTATAAAGGCCTTCCAAAGATCGAAGCCAATCCAAATAAGATTTGAGAATTATAGAAGTGAAGTCTCAGATTCAAAAAAGAAATCCAAACCGGCGCAATAGTGGATTCCTCCCTAACATCAAAATTTGGTGTCCATTTGAGCAAACGCATTTGACATGCTTTGTTAAAGTAAGATCTCCTAGCTAATATATGGCTATAATCAAGATCATTAGAAAGTTGGATCGTAACATACCTTTGATTAAGTAAACTGATATGGAAATAGCCCGATAGTTTTAGGTTAATAAAAAATTTTCGTATAACTTCAAGGTTGGGACATCTCAAGAGAAACTTGCCCACCAGCGTTAAAGCAAATGGAGCAGCCCACTGAGCAACCACAGAGTCCACAAACATCAAAGCCGGATAACCCTTAAATGAAGTATGAATAAAATGCAGCTTAGATGAAGAAGAAGATGAACCATCCAAAACATCCTTGAACGAATGAGATTTACCCTCATCAAGAGAGGGAGCCAAAGGGAAGGATGACGATGGAGTCGTCATCTCCCAAAGCCAAAAAGACCCAAAGAAACCATAAAATCAACACCGAAAAAGAACAAGAAGAAATAATGGAAATGAAAACAATCGAAAACTATAAGAGATCCATGCTAGGAGGGAAAAATCAGCAGCACGTAAGTGGAACCCTAGTACGCCTCCAAATCGCCATAGCTTTCAATCAAGAAGTAGATTTTATGAAGAAGTAGATTATTCTTAACTAGGGCATGAAAGTACTTAGTATTATTAGTCCCCTCAATATGATGATTAGAGAAGCTTTCTATTTCCGATAGACTTCCTCCGAATCTTGAATCTTAAAAAGATAGTTTTTAACTTCTTGAAGAATTTCTCATCAGAAGGATTATGTTGGAAAATATGCTCAATAGAATTAACTTAATCCTTAGCATCTAAAATATTTATAAAAACATTTCTATTCCACCAAATAATTCTATACTGAAGTCTTTAAGCTTAAACCAAAATCTATTCATGCCCACAATAAAATTATCAAGATGCAGAGGAGCCTGCCAATTATCCTTGACCATATTTAAAAAAGAATTGTTGAAAAGCCACCTATTTCGGAATATGAAATTAAAGGAAATACAATCCTGCCTATATATAATACCAATAAGGATAGTGGAATGATCAGAGAAAGTTTTACTATGATGCTCCACAAAGGTGTTTTTACTAGAATTAATTAAAACATCATTAATAAGTACACGATCAAAATATTGCCACATATTTCCATGATTCTAAGTAGAATAATTTCCAAAAAACTTAATGTCGATAAGCTTACAATCCAAAATTATATTATTGAAATCCTTCATAGCTTGGTAAATAGGGTTAGAGCAACCAAGTCTTTTAGTGGGATTAGAAATGATATCGAAATCACCACCCACTAACCAAGGAAAATTAATTAAACCATGAAATACAGTAAGCTGATTCCATAATTCTTTTCTAATAAAATGAGAGGTTAAATTGCATGAACTCAATATTACAATGCATAACTTGAGAGAAATTGCTAATAACATTAATGACAATCGAATATTTCCAAAAGATCCAAAATGTTTTTGAAACATTAGCCAAATTATGATTAAAACCTAAATTTTGAGCAGTCTCATCAAATCTAGTAGTAGAAATAAGAGGCTCAAGTAAAACAAAAAATAAATTATTATGAATACGACTTAAATTCCTCACCCTTGTTCTAGAGGAAGGGCGTCTAATACCCTTAACATTCCAAATAATAGAATTAATCATTAAGATGCAATTTAATGTAAGTTTGAGAGTGGGTACTTTTAGGAGAATGCACATTCAAATTTTTAGATTTCTTATTTTTTTTCCTTTAAATAAAGTGAAATCAAGATCATTATACAAAATACTATTTTCATTTGCTAAACTGTTAGAAACCCCATCAATAGAACTTGCATCATGAATGAGAATTGAAGAATCCTTACAACCAATATCATTACCCTCTACTTCTTACTAAATAGGATCACAATCCTCCATGTTATCCTAAAGAAGCCCCCCCTCTTCCATGTTATTTTGAAGTAATTCTACCTCTTCCACATTAACCTTTCAGTCAAAGAATGCCCCATACTACCTTGAATCACATTTTGATCACTATTAGTAATATATTCAAATTAAGATAGGTTTTTTTAATACAACAAGGTAATTATAGAGAGTTAAACTATTATTATGGTCAGAGAAAATCACAACCATTTGTTCCCCTGTAAATTTTCAACATTTGAAGCATTGCCTTGCTTAAAGGCATTAATAACTTCCTTTTCCATAGAATTCTCAAGAATACCATTTTAAGTTTTAGCATGAACCAAATCAGAAGCTCCACCAATTTTACTATCAGTACGTAAAATAGATTGAGGATCATGAATTAGTGGCTTAACAATAGGATTACTCTCAATTGGAATATTTTCTTGCAAAGGAACATTATCAGAACTAAAAAACGATGAAACCACTAACTCTTTTTCTTTACCATCTTAAGAAAAATCTTTTTTCTTGCGAAGAAAAGGATATAAAATAAAACATTATGTGATACTACGCCCATGCGTACGATAATGGCTGCAAAAAATGTGGAAATTTTCAAATTTAACTTTTTAAAGGAAACCACCACTCTCTGAACCAAGCCATATCTCCTTAGGATGCTTCTTAGAAACATCCATTTCAACCAATATCCTAGCCATAGAGGGACAATAAATAGAAGCCTTAGCTAGATCTGTTTGGAGTGCTCTACCAAAAATCAAAGCAAGAGCAAAAATGATATGAGCATTAAACATATGAAACCAAAGGTTCTCAAAAGAAACCCACATAGGAGCAATAGGTGATTCTTCTTTGATGTGAAAAAAAGGTGTCCATTTCAACAACCGTATTTGAGAATAATTAATGTAATAAACTCTTCGAGCAAATATACGACTATAATCTAAATCGTTTATCAGCTGAATAATAATATGCCACAGATCTAGTAAGTTGATAAAAAATGATCCAGAATGTTTTAGGTTAGTAAACATTGGATCATGAGAAATTCAAGAAAACTGGAAAATAAACATCTCAAATTATCTCAAGATCCACTAGTCAAAGCTCATGAAAATATTTTTAATAAATAGTAGTGGTCAAGAGCTTTCCAATAAGTTCAAAAACACTCAATTTTGATAAAAATGCTTTTTTTACCATTTTTGGAAGTTATAAGAAATTATTTGATTTTCTTTAATTAATTTAAATGAATTAGCTGTGAGCACCCAATCATTGCCAATAGCAATAGTACGAATGCTGCGACATGCAACTACATTCACATATTCAAGTCAGCAATGTTAAGGACTATCAAATTGCAAATAGATTGGATGGAGGGCTTGGATACGACAATAGTGCTTGCCACTGGAATTACGCATATGGTTTGAATTCTATAGGATGAATTTTTTTTCTGACGTGATATTTATTGTCCTATTAGTCAATCAAATGACTTAGTTTGATTTAAGAACATTAGTTCATTTTGAACTAGAACAATAATTACTTATAATGTTTGATCCAACCATCCAAACTTAATGAAAATTTAAATGTAGGACCATGGCAATCTAATCTTACAATGCCTAGAGTTCGGGAGCTCCATGCACTGAGACCCAAGAGAAAAAAAATCAAGATATCTCACTAACCCGTGATTATAATTTCTTGATCATGGACTCTATGAAAAGTTGGAGAGATCCTCTTCAGCTTCCTATAAGGCCCTAAGGGCTAGATTCCTCTGGATCTAATGTTGGATTTGAGTTATCCTTTCTCCCTTTTTCTTTCTCTCACTTACTAGTTTGGGGTTTTCTAGAACTAAGGAAAGGTTGGAGAGGCTATAAGAAAGTTGTGGAGGTTCTTAGGAGGCTAGAGAATCAAATTGATCAACCTCAAACTCTTGGGAAGTGGTGCTAGCAACCATTTAAGTTAGGGACTGACCAATCGGTTCAATGGGAAGGTTCTGGTGAGTTTGAAAGCATATAGGGTGTTGGGGAAGTTATTATTAAACCAATCATTGGAGAGAGGTAGTTTTATGGATCATGCCACCTCAACAGCTTACATGGAAAGAGCTTGATATGGATTGATGTAGGAATGTTCTAGAGTCTATTTGATGCATTGGTTAGGTCCAAGTTAGGTTGGGTTGGTCTTGAACAAAAAAATATGGGTTTAGAGAGCTAGGTTCAGCCGATACTTTTAACTAGGTGAAACCGTAGGTTTTAGTTTCTAGGGTCTTTGCAAAGGTTTAATACACACCTGCTATAATAATTTTCAAATTTTATTTTGATAATTGTAGAGATTTAAATAAAGAATACCCTATTTTTAACACTTGGTTTGACCTTGTTGGCTAAACCATGTGGACCCAAGGCATGTGTGGGCTCTAAAAATTTGGCTCCGGCCTCCGCCCGCTTTTGTTTTCTTCAGGGGGAGTTTTAACGAACTAAGTTCCGGGGTAAATTTTGGAAGGCAGATCAGATAGTAGATAAGACACTACCTAGAGATTTTGCCCTCATTTTGTGAGGTCTTTATGATCTGAGTTCTAGTTTCCTATAGGCGCAAGCCCCTATAGTTAATTACCCCTCCCGATAACGAGAGAGAACTTTCGATTAAGGCTAGTTGTCAATCAGATACGTAGAGATACGTGGGTCTGGCATATAGTAGAAGCAATGGGTTTGGGTATTGAGTGGTTGGAGATTGAAAAGGGTTAATATTTAAAATTAGAAATATTCACCATCTCGTACTTAAAATAGATGGTGGGGGAATGGATGATGGACCCGATCAAGATCCCATGGTTCCGTCATCCCAGGCCATCGTGGTCCCTGGTCTAAGGGGAGGAATTTGAATCCGCCTTAGCTAATAGAGGGCTTTGTGCCCTATCGATCATATCCTATTGATTCATATCTCAAGGATTTGATGCCATTGGGGAGCATACGGGCTCTGGCCATAACCATAATATAATGGTACCATTTGGCGGCGACCACCTGGTTTAGAGGGCCCTGAGTCATAACCGTTTATCCTGCAGTGCCATTTGACGGTGAAACTGTCGGTTAGAGGACTCGTACCACATCCTTGCTGGCAGGAGATTGTTTGAGAATGGATCCTAGTGATATTTTTGACTAGGCATTAGCTCTATGTGAGCTGAAGTAATTTTCAGATTTGTCCACCTCGGCAAACTGTTGCGGAGGGTGGATATGTTTTGCTTTAAGTGTTTTGATAGTTGGATTTCAATTTTTAAATATTTTCAGAGTTTGGGATTTTGGAAATTTTTGGAGATTTTGGATTTTACGGGAAATTTGGGAAGTTGGGAGGCATTTTGAAATATTTGGAATGGACCCCTCCGGTTGAGATCCACATTCAACACGACCATCATCGGGGTGACCTTGAAGTCACTTGAAAATTATCTGAATTTTGTGAAAATTTAAGGATATTTTAAATGGCTGAAGTTAACCCCTCCGGTTGAGAACTTCTATCAACACGGCCATCATCAGGGTAGAAAGAGGTTATTTCATTTATGGATTGAACCCTGTCAACTCTATCAGACTTCTGACAGAGGATCGAATTTCGTAGGCTTCATGCTTTTATTAGTGAATTCTCTTGACTATAGGCCTTGAAGGCCTAATATGAATGTATAAAATAAATATCCCGGTCGAACTCGCACCGTATATTTATTTAATGGTTCGAGCCGTGTCGACTTCTATCTACCCGTATAGGAGGATCGGGCTCAAACTAGAATTCACTTATTGACCCGCGCAGCATCCCTAGACATCACGTGTGTACCAATAACACGCTCGTCGGGGCCCATGCGGGTTATTATTATATTTTCCCCTTTTAGTGTACCTATGTGTATACAAATTAAAGTGCACACGTACGGGGGTATTCTTCGAATATTTGTACATGCCTTCTGTCTGCTTGCATGAAAGTTGTGGATCCGATGGTGTGGGTGATGTCTTCTCTTAGACAAAAGGCAAAGAAGAAACATTGGAACATCAGGAAGTTTAGTTCGAATTTGCTCAAACATCTCTCCCAATTTTACAGGAGATGTCATTCTTGCGAGACGATTCTATCCGAGTAGATACTTATATTCCTTGGTTGAGCAACATCAACAGAGCTGATACTGTAGCATCCTTGGTGAGCATGGTATGTCATGTTGCAATGACAAACCTTGAAGATTATATGCACTTCTAAGGCCTAACGTGCTTGCAGCATCTCAATCACCGCTGCTGTAGGCATATTCGTCCTGCGTACTTATTCGTTGTCCTCGGTAGATGGATTACTACATGTGGCACATCTCCTCAGATTATTTATAGATGTGTGCATTTGTATCCAGGGGATTCGATATACCTGCGGTTATTATCCAAGAATATGCAATATCGTCCATCCTTGCTCATAGGGAATGATCGTATTCATTATAATCTCCTAGGCATACTTGTAGAAGGGTCATCACACTGGCGTCATGTCCATCTTCATCATTCGTTGGCGGTCGTTGATTAGACTTATTTGCGAAGGGAGTAGTCTTTTACTATCAACTGATGATTATATCATCTTCAATCTACAGGCGAACTGGTGCTTGTATTATGGATTTCAATGATGTATATCGGAGTGCATTCTATAACTATTCGTTGTTCTTAGCATTTGAGTTCCCTTGCTATTTGATTGAAAAATGTAGTTTTGAAAATGTTTAATTTTCTTTGGGAAATGCTTAATTTCTAAAATTTTTAATATTTGAGATCAAACGCTTATTATGAATAATATATCACCTCGAAAGGTAAAAATATCGTTCCCTAATAGGTTCAGATTACAAATCTTCAAATTTATTCAGATTATCATAATGAAACTCAAGGAGAAACATCATATGATCTCAAAGGATCAAAATGATGTTTAATCAACTGTTTGACTATGCTAATCTAAATAGATAGACCATTAATTTCATAATCAAAATTATGATTGTAATTGACATATCTATCCGAGGAAAGAAAATATCAATCACTATCAATAGTTTGAATATGACGATAATGATCGTTAGGTTTGAATTTCCCAAAGATAATTAATCGAAGGTTTTAAAAACTTGATTTTTGAAAATCAGGTCTGGGTTTCTAAATCTTCTATGAGCGCAAGCCCTCGTAGTTAATTACATCGTAGGAAAACCAGAAATCTTCCTACGAATACTCTCGATTAAAATAGCGATATGAATTTCATTAAAGAATTCAAAGCTTGATATCAAGGAAGGTTAAGGGACTGGAAATTCAACAGGGATTGGTTCGAGGTTGAACACTTATTTCTGGAGTCAAAGGAAGAAGAGTAGGAGGAGTTTTGAGATTCTGAATTACTTCAGAAACACCTCAAACTATCCTAAGTGTTGGGCTTGAATTTGATTGAAAGATATTTTTAATGTTTGAGTGATCAATTTTATTAGAAGGTGAGAATCAGATTCCCGGAAAATTGAGGTCTTAAGATTAAAGACATGCCTCAGAACCTAAGTCTAAAATGGGTACTGAGAACTAGTGACCCGAAACCTAACTAATGCAATGCAATCCTGGACTTACCCCGGCCTGGATTGGGGAGCCAGCTAAATCACCTAAACGCTTTTAAAAACCATGAATCAAAGTCTTTTAAATGTAGAGTGATTAGGGACATTGATTAAGATTGGTTTAAAGAATAGGGGTCGACATCTAGAGCAGATCCTAATTGACCCCTTGACATATGTTGGGTTAAATGCTTAAGCTAGAAATGCAATTAAAGATTTAGACTCAATTTTTAATTTGTATCTAATGCAATGCATGCTAGTTGACTCGATGAAATGCTTAAATCAAAATGTAGCAGTTTTAAAATCAGGCTTAAAAATAGATTTTATCCTAGAGATTGCACAACATCCTCTTGGACAGAACTGCACCCTAATAGGTCAGGTGGTCTTCCAGAACCCGCAGGCGGGGATGTGCCTGACAAGGTAGAGAAAAGTTCAATATGATGCATGAAAAACTCCCGGCGAGTCCGGGCTTACTTCTTAAGAGCGTTAGAGTTTCTATCTGAGCTTAAAATTTTAAATTTTATTTAAGTAGAAAAGGTTAATGACCGTACCCTCACGAGCCTCCGATCGGATTCCAGGCTAAATCAAAATCGACATGCAATAAGCGCCAAATAAACTATTAAAAGCATGCGGGTCCTTAATCTCAATCAATATATCAATCAAATCAATTAAATAATTAAATTAATTAAATAAATAGTCAAAATGAAAGTCCATAGGCAAGTGCCTTTAAATTATACAACCCAGGGTCTGCAGTAAAGTAAAGTGGCCGGGTACCACTGACTACAACCCGGATTCCACTCCTAAGACTCAAGTGACTTTGAGATTTGAGATTCTTCTCGTTCTTCACTTCTTCATCTCCTTAGAACTCCTTGGATCGTCGGGTCTGGATATCCAAATGAAAAGAAACTCCCCCTGAATAGGGGTGTTATCTTTTCTCTTTGGATATTTGAAATTTTTCCTAATTTGGATCTCCAAATGGATAGGAACTCTCCCCTAAGGGATGTTCCTTCCTCTTTGGATTCCAAATTGGATTTTTTAAGCATCTCAATCTCAAATCACTTTAAATTTACAACTCAATTTACATCTCAAATTACATCAATAAAAATTTAAAAAAATCTAGACTCAATATCCTGCAGGGTTATCCTAATAATCAGCAGTTTATATCTGACATCCCAAGCAATTAATATATTGAAATTAAAATACTCAATCACAGCCACGCTTGGCCATGCTCTTTTTGATTTAAAGGGGGACTTAAGTAATTTTCTGGAGCACCTATGCAATTTAATAATTATAATTTTGCCCCCTTTAATTTATGCCCTGTATGAGCATGGCCACCTGCATAAGATTGAATTAGTACAAATCATCCCTAGCCTAGGGGTAGATCTAATCGTACAATCAATCCAATCACAGAGTGCAGTAAATAAATAAACAAACACATCAATTCTACTATTAGCAAATAGCATGCAGTAAAAGCTCGAAAAACCTGGCAGACAGCAGAAAAGTAAACACCGGCCTAGCCTAAGACTAGAGTTGGTTGTCCTAGCAAACCATCTAGAGTGTGTGAGGTAGGCTGTGTGGCTTTGATATGTCTTAAATAGGCACTTGATTGAAGTTGTTTGAGGTTCAAGTTGGTTGAAGGTTTAAGGGAAGATTTAATTTGAATTTAAATATTAATGACTTGAAATTGATTTTAAACTTGATTTTAATTGTCTGTTGGATACCACCTTTGTTTCACACCGAGGCCGTGAAGTTTATTTCACCTTCATTGGGGCTAATTTAATAGCCTCGTAGGCCTGGGTTACCTAGTGGTACCCGATATAATTAAGTGATTTGAGTTTGATTAAGGTTTAAAGGTTGATTAATTTTAATTAGAATTGGTTGTTTGCTGGTTTTAATGTTGATTTAAGATTTTCTGGAATTTTTGATAATTTATTGGATTTTGGAATTTTCTGGATTATTTTAATCATTTAATTAAGGGGTTAAAAATTGACTTTTTGCTTTAAAAAGTTTTCTGGAAAGTTAATATTTTATTAAAATACTAGACCTTAATACAATCGGTTAGACAGTAAGTACACTGAAATTAGATTTTTCTACATTTATTTATGAAGGTTTGAAGTTTTGACTTGATTTTAAACTAAGTTTGACCAAAAGTTGACTTTTTCAAAATTAATTGATTTCTGGAAACTTAACATTTTTAATAAATATTAGACCTTGAGATGAGTTGTATGCCTTTGAGTTTGTTCAACTTGGAGTTTATTTGAATTAGTTATGAATTTTTGAAGTTTTGAGTATTTATTGAATTTTTAAAATTGTTTAATTAAAGCCCTTTTTATGATTTGAATCCAAATAACCTCCAAACTTCTTGAAATCAACTCCAAAGGTCAGGAATGACCTAAGGAGTGATCTCCAAGTGTTTGAGAAATTTTTGGAATTTTTAATTATTTTTAATTAATTAAATTTATTAAAAATTGAATTTCAATTAAACTCAAATTAAACTTAATTTTAAAGTCCAGTTAAGGGGCTTTTATTTTTCATTGATTAAGGGTTTAATTCTGGTCAGTTTGAGGGGTTAATTGTAATTTTTGGATTTAATCTTGATTTATTATAATTTTTGGAAGGTTTTAAGGCTTAAAGAAGGTTTAATTTTAAGATATTTGATTAAGGGATTTAAAGGGATCAAATTTTAGTGAGACTTTTCCCTAGGGCAGGGAATGTCACTAAGCTTAAGAGATTTAAGTTGAAGGTTATTTGGATTTAAGTTTGATTTGTTAGAATTTTCAAAAGTTTTAAAGTTTGATTAAAAAAAAATTAACATTGATTTAATTGATTAAGTGGTTTAATGATTCTTAAAGTTGCTGGAAATTTTCCTATGGGCTTGAGATGTCATTAAGTTCAAGTGTTTAAAGTTTCAAGTCAATTTGAAATATATCCTAATTATTGGAGATTTTCTAAATTCTCTAAATGAGTCCTTAATTATTGTCCTTAGATGTCACTAGGTTAAGTAGGTTCAAATTGAAGTCACTAACCCTTGAACACTAATTACAATCACACCAAAACAATCATCAAAGGAGAAAGAAGATGTCCTAATGCTCTATGGAAGGATCATGATGAATTATTAAGATCATAGGTTACCTAATAACCTATGAACTTAAGAGTTCAATTATGAAACAATAAGTGTAATAAATTGAATTGAGGGTATTAGAGAATGTAGGATACATCCTCAAATAAGACCTCATTCAATTTAAAGGTATAATCATGTGTAATTCAAAGCTTATTTAAAAAGATTATAAAATGACTAAAGTTAGAGCTCTTTTGAATCATACATGATTATAACCTACATCTATTTTCCAATGAAAGGTAACCTTTCAGTAGTTCCATAGAGTACTAACATGCAATTATTGGAATTAGATTAAATTAGTTATGAATTTCCAAAAGCCTAAGTCAAACTTTAACTTAGATTTTTTTATAAATTCATAAACTAATAAAATATACATCATATAGACTTAGGAAAATTAAGGGAGATCAAGCTTATGCCCTAGAATACCTCTACCAAATTTCAAATTAAAATAATTTGTATATTTTGATTTAAAATTAAAATTAAGTTTTCTAAATTTTTGAAATGATTACTAAACTAATAATCAAAATAGCTTGATTTTATTTTTAAAATAAAATAGATTGAAATATGAACAAAACGAGCCTAAGAACTCTAAAAATGATGGAGAAATGGATTTTCTATCATTTTTTTGAAGTTCTGGACAATTTTGGATTTAATTTAAAGTTTTAATTATACAGTCAGCCGGCGGCGCTGACTGTACGGCGTCTTTCCACGCGGTGGCAGCGGGTTTGATAGCGCGGATGGCGGCGGTCAGGCGGGCCCCATCTACTTATCCAGCGCAGCATTGTATCGAGCCGTTGGATCTAACAAAGCACCGATCCGACGGCTGAGATCAAAACTGCGGCAGATCTCAATCCAGAATGATCGGACGGTCCGGATTCAGCCCGCGGTTTAGACGAACGGCCTGGATCCGGTCGGATGAAGATCTGGCTAATTCGCGATCTTAATATACAAAAACAGATCGCTGATCCAACTAAATCACAGCCGTTGATCTAAACATAATAGATCGAACGGCTACTGGATCGTCTTCCTCCTAATGCCCAACCGTGAACCCTAGACTCAAATTTTGGTTTCATTTTCATAATATGCTGAACCAAATGAATTTAAAATTTGTACAGAGGTGAATCAAGGTCTAAGAATGAATGTGGAAGTGTTTCTAAGCCATTTGATGCAATCCCCAATAAATTAATTAGAAATCTAGATAAATTCCTAGGGTTAGAGTTTTACCGTAGTAGGTTTGATGGAATCAGTTGATTCAGGATTCTCTAAATTTGTGGATTGTCCACGCTCAAATTTGTAGAAGACTCCAGGTCCAGAGGAAGCTCCTACAGAAAGTTGGGATGGCTTGGATGGAGCTAGCTTCGATTCACCGTCGAATTCATCGCCGGCGGCCACCAAATGCCAGGAAATGCTCTAGGAGGAGTATAGGGAGCTCTGGGAACTCAGAACGAAAACTCAGAGCATCTGGAACTGGACTGGAATGAGAGATGGCTTCCCTTCTGCTTTCCCGTCTCTCCTCCCCCTATTCAGCTGCTGGAGATGCTTTGGACCGTCCAGATGCATTAGGTAGAGTCCTTAGATGTTTGACATCTGGCACAGGCCGTTAGGGGACAGAGGGGAGAATCGTACGAGCTAGAATGACTAGGAGGTTGTCTTCACGTGGGGAGGACCACCTGGGTTGGTCAGGTCCGGTTGGAGGCACTCCAGCAATTGGGTTGGGTCTGGTTAGCTCCAAAGAAACTTTTGGAGTCCTTAGGGTGAACTGGACAGGTCTGGTTTGGGCTGGCTAAGTCAGATGGCTCAATTTGACTAGGTAGAGCTCATTGAGCCATTAGGTTGAGCTAGGAAGCATGCTAAGCATTGGGCTGGATTGGGTTGAATCCCTGGGAGCTCCTGGAATTGATCCCATAGGCTGGAAAGTCCTGGATCCAACTTGGCAAAGCTTAATGGGTCAGATTGACCATGGTTAGAGTCACTTAAGCCACCTTGTTGACTGTTTGACTGGTCAAACAGTCAATCTAGGCTTAGGTGGACATGGGGAGGGTCTTGAGTGTTAGTTGAAAAAGGCTTGATGATTAAGGATTGGGTTTTGAGTATTTTAGAAGGGGATTTGAAATGGTTTGACCAAGCATAGTTGAGTTGACTTGGTCAACTTTGCTTATAGATTTGATTAGCTCATGGATAAGATACCCTTAAGCTATGGTTAGAAATTGATTTGGAGCTTGATGAGGGTTGAAGGGTTTGAGGATTTGGAGAGCTTGAATTGAAGGATTAAGGTGATTTTGACTCAAATGGGGCAAGTTTGACTAGACTTAGAATTAGTTAACCAAGTCAAGTAATGATTGGGTCAAAAAGTCCAATCAAGTCTAAATCATTGAAGGGTATGATCAGGGGAGTTTGATTGAGTTTTGAGTATGCTTGAAGTTTGATTTAAGTTGAAAGGGCTTAAAGGTTGATCTGGTCAACCTAGGTTGACTTGGTCAACTAGGTTGACCCTGAGCCAGGGTTTGGGTTGGATTAATCTCAAATGGTATTTGAAGTCTGGTAGGAGTGGTTTGAGGGTTTAAATAGGTCACTTGGGGCAAATCACCTATTTGGGCCTTTAATGGGCTTAATGGGTCAACTGGGTTGACTTGGTCAACCAAGTTGACCCAGGACCAGGGACTGGGTCCAACCAGTTCAGAATGACATTCTGAGTCTGCTGGTGGTGGTCTCAAGGTCTGGAGAGGTCATTTGGTCAAAATGACCTATTTGGGCCCTTAATGGGCCTTTTAGGTCAACCCTGGTTGACTTTGTCAACCAGGTGGGTCCAAGATCTAGAAATGAGTTCAACAGATTTGAAATAACATTTGGAGACCAATGGAGGTGGTCCCAAGGTCAGAGGAGGTCATTTGGTCAAAATGACCTGTTTTGACCCTAAAGGGGCCTTCTAGGTCAACTAGGTTGACTTGGTCAACCAGGTTGACCCAAGGGTTGGTTCTGGGTTCAATGGATTTGGTTTGACATTTAAAATTTGCTGGAAGTGACTGCATTTGATTTGGAGCTCATTTGGTTCAAGTGACCAGTTACACCCCATAGGGGTATTTTGGTCATTTTGACCCCTGATCAACTGGGGGTCAAACT
This sequence comes from Dendrobium chrysotoxum, assembly GCA_019925795.1. Taxonomy (NCBI): domain Eukaryota; kingdom Viridiplantae; phylum Streptophyta; class Magnoliopsida; order Asparagales; family Orchidaceae; genus Dendrobium; species Dendrobium chrysotoxum. The sequence continues at coordinate 45,228,281 of CM034315.1, forward strand.
GAGTCCAACAAAGTGCATTTTATTGCTCAATGAGTCATAATCAAGGGTCTGGAAGTGATTGGAGGCTTTGGAGAAAGTTTCAGGGTCAAAATCCACTGGGTTGTAGGTTCAGTGGCATAGATTATAAATATTTGAAGGTTTTACAGTCTTTGGATTTCAATTCAGTTTCTGGGGTTAGAGATCTCAGAATGAGCTCAAATTTGGAGGGTTGCCTCTAGGGACATGTCATATCAGTGTGGAACTAACAGACCTTGAATCAGAGGTCATTTGATAGGGTTTTGAAATATTCAAAGATTGTCTGGAAAAGGCTTTTAGGACTTAGACCTTTGGCCTTGGATTTGAATCTGGAAATCTTGTTTTGAATTGGATTTTGAGTTTGAATGATTGGATTTGAATTAAGACTAGATTGAATTGAAGCTTAGATTGATCTAGAAGAATCCTAGGGTTTAGAATAGGTCCTAGGGTCCAAATCAACTTAAGGGAATCCTAGGGTCTAGAATAGATCCTAGGGACTGGAGTCTGAGAAAATCTTAGAATCTAGAAGTCCTAGGGAAATCTTTGGATCTGGGGTCTGAAAGAATCCTATAATCTAAAAGAATCATAAGATCTAGGAATCCTAAGATTCAAGATCTAGAAGGATCTTAGGATCTAGAGTAGATCCTAAAGTTTGATTTCTAAAAAAAAATAAAAATAAAAATCTTAGGGTTTGGAAGTCCTAGGGCCTGGGATCTAGAATAGTCTTAGGATCTAGAAGAATCATAAGCTCTAGATAGATCTAGGAGAATCCTAAGTTCTAAGAGGATCATATGATCTAGAATCCAGTAGAATCCTAGGGTCTAGAATAGATCCTAGGGTCTGAAGTCTAGGAGAATCCTAGAATTTAGATTTGTCTTAAATTGTATTGATCTGGGGTCAGGATTGATTTGAATTTGGATTGATCTTAAAGTTTGGATTGATCTAAGATTAGATTGATCCTAGGGTTAAGATTGATCATAAGGATTGGAAAGATCCTAAGGTCTGGATTGGTCCTACTGAGCTCATACAAAAATGAGGTCAACAAATGGACCCCCAATATGTGTAATAGAATGTAGTTCTATTACACATATTGGTGTTGACCGAATAGAATGGTCGAGTCTGGAGTTTTGATCCTAAGGGAAAAATAAATTTATCCCTGGGGAATCGGGGTTTGAACAGATACTAGGGTAGTGCTAGGAAAAGCGTACTCTACTACTAATGGGTCTGGTCCTAAAGGGAAGGAAGAATCTATCCCTAAAGGAGAAGGCAGTCTGGGTGATCCTATAGGAAGGAAGAACTCCTAACTATAAAGGATTGAATCTGGATTTGATTGTAAGGGAAAGGAAATCCTAATCATAGAAAATTAAATTTGAAATATTACTAGGGTAGTGTTGGAGATAGAGTATTCTACCATTAGTGGATCTAATCCTAAAGGAAGGGAAGTTCTAACCCTAAAGGAAAAGAAGGCTTGATTGAGATTGATTCCAAGACGGTGCCATTGAGGACTTACTCCATCACTAGGAAGTCTAATCCCAAGGGAAGGGAAAAAAAAACCTACCCTAAGGAAGAGAGAACTGGATTTTGAAATTAAACCCAAGACGGTGCCATAGAGGACTTACTCCATCACTGGGGAGTCTAATCCTAAAGGAAGGGGAAAAGCCTAACCTTGAGGAGAAGAGAGTTTGATTTTGGAATTTGAAATTGATTCCAGGACGGTGCCACAGGGGACTTATTCCATCACTGGGGAATCTAATCTTAAGAGAAGGAGAATACTTACTCTGAAGAAAAGAGAATTGGATGATCTCATAGGAAGATAGTATTGCTTTCTGTAGGAGATCAGACTTAAAGATTTGAATTTTGAAACTAGAATGGTGCCTTAAAGGGAGTTATCCATCACTAGTAAATCTAATCCTAAGGAAAGAAAGCACGATGACTCACATCTATCCTTAACGAAAAGAAGACTGGAGGACCCTGAGGGAAGGAAGCATTACTTCCCACAGAAGGTCGGATCTGGATTTTGAACCTAGGATGGTGCCACAGAGGGCGTGCTCCATCACTAGAAAATCTAATCCTAAGGAAAGAAAGCACGATGACTCACATCTGACCTTAAGGAAGAGAAAACTGGAAGAAGCTAGGATGGTGCCACGAAGGGCGTACTCCACCACTAGCGGATCTAATCCTAAGGATAGAAAGCACGATGACTCACATCTAACCTTAAGAAAAAGAAAACTGGACGATCCTATGAGAAGGAAGCATTGCTTCACACAGAATCGGGTCTGGAGTGATCGTATGTAAAGGAAACTTGCTTTATACAGAGGATCCGGTCTGGATGATCATGTATAGAGGAAACTTACTCTATACAAAAGATCGAGTCTGGATGATCATGTATAGAGGAAACTTGCTCTATACAGAGGATCGAGTTTGGATTGATCGTATGTGAAGGAAACTTGCTTCACACAGAGGATTGAGTCTGGATGATCATGTATAGAGGAAACTTGCTCTATACAAAAGATCGGGTCTGGATTCTGGAATTTAAGATTCGAAATATTTTTGAATTTGAATTGATTGAGTTTTAAATTTAAAAATGTTTTGATTTGAAATTTGATTCGATAAATTTGAATTTGAAGAGTTTTAAAACTGTGATGTGTTTTGAATTTGATTTGAATTGTTTTTGAATTTGAAAATTTTGAATTTATTTTGAATTTGAGGAATTTGAATTTGAAAGTTATTTGATTTTGATTCATCTTGAATTTGATTTCGGATTTTGAAAAACTTAAACAGAATTGAGCTGAATAGATTCAAAATTTGAAAATTTTATTGATTCAAAATTCGAGCTACATCAAGCATAGTATTTTTTCAGAAATCGCCCGTTTATAGGAAGCTTTGGGTGATCTCCTTTACAATCCACTAGCTGATACGAGCCTCCTTCGTAGACTGTTTCCACTACAAAGGGTCCTTCCCAGGTTGGTTCAAACTTCCCGCCGAGCTTTCGGTGGGCTAAGATAGGCCTCCGAAGAATCAAAACCAAGTCGCCTACTCGGAAGGTTCTAGGTCGCACTAACTTATCATAAGCTTGAACCATTCTGGCTTTATAGAGTTCTAGATTTTGCTGGGCTTGGAGATGACGTTCTTCAAGACCCTCAGGTTCTTCAAGTCGAAGTTGTGCATTCTGTTCTGTTGTGATTTGATTCTGGACTGCAGTTCTGAGTGAAGGGATTTGAATTTCCAGAGAGAGTACGGCCTCGGACCCATACACTAGTGCAAACGGTGTGGATTGGGTCGGGGTTCGATATGTGGCCCTGTAGGCCCACAAAGCTTCCACCAACCTCTCATCCCACTGACGTTTATTGTCATCCAGGGTCTTTTTGATGATTTGTACCAGGGTTTTATTGAAGGCCTCAGCCAATCCATTAGCCCGTGGGTAATAGATCGTTGAGTATCTCCAATCAATACCATGGCGACTTGCAAAGTTATTTATTTTTGTATACTTGAAAGCGGACCCATTATCAGATATGATTCTGCGAGGCACGCCGAATCGATATACGATATGGTCACGAAAGAATTTCATTACATGGTGTGATGTCACATTTCTTAGTGGGACTGTTTTTGCCCACTTTGAAAAGTAATCAGTCGCTGCTAAGATGAAGCGATGACCCCTTGAAGAAGGAGGGTCAATTGGCCCGATGATATCTGTGCCCCAACTTTCGAAGGGCCACGAGGCTATCGTAGGATGCAACACATTAGGCGGCTGATGTAAAACCGCACCATGAACTTGGCATTGATGACAACATTTTGCAATTTTCATGCAATCGTCAATCATCGTAGGCCAGTAATAACCAAGTCTTTTGATTTTCATTTTCATCTTAGGACCCGATTGATGAGCACCGTATAGTCCAGCATGGACTTCGTTAATGATCTTCAGGGCCTCTCGTTTGTCTAAACAACGGAGCCACATCTGATCGAACGATCGTCGGTACAACGTATCGTTGACTAGTGCATATGATAGGGCACGTTTCTTAATTTGATTGGCAAGAGACCTGTCGTGGGGAAGCTTGTCTTCTTGCAAATACTTGATTATTGGTTGTCTTCAATCTTGTTCTTCATCGACTGCTAAAGATGTAGAAAGGACCTGGGAGGATTGATTGTTGAGGTATTCCATGTCTACAGGGGACAGGACTTGACGACCCTGAACTTCTATAGGGATGAAATCTTCTTCTGGGCAAGCAAATTCCTTTACAAGCTTCGCTAGGGCATCCGCCGAGGAATTGCTTCCACGAGGAACCCTATACATAGCTACAATGGGAATTTTCTCGAGTAGGTGCATTGTGTATTGGTGGTATTTCAGGAGTTTAGGATTCAAAACCTTATAGGTCCCTGCAACTTGGTTGATCACCAGTTGAGAGTCACCATAGATCTTAATCTCTTTAATCTCCATTAGGATTGCAAGTTCCAGACCAGTTATCAAAGCTTCGTACTCAGCTTTGTTGTTCGTGCAAGATTCTGATAAATGGTAGGAAAAGTGCATCATTCCCTTATCCGGTGTTATGAAAACCAGACCGACTCCGGCTTTCCCAGGAATAGTGGATTGAGGTGTTTTGCCCCGTTGAGAGGACGCTGCACCATCAAAATACATTTCCCAGGTTTGAGTATTGGATTCCTCGAAACTCATGATTTGCTCGTCAGATAAATCATCATTTAGAGGAGATTCTGCCGGTAGCGGGTGTGCCGCATGGAAGTCGGCGACGGCCTGCCCTTTCACAGCATGCAGAGGAATGAAAGTGATTTCAAAATATAACAATATCATAGACCATCGAGCAAGACGTCCTGACAACGTGGGCCGGGTCATAAGATATTGCAAGGGGTTAACATTAGAAATTAGACTGACCTGATGAGAAAGCATGTAATGCCTTAGTTTTTGTGCTGCAAAGACTAAGGCAAGACAATGTTTCTTAATTGTAGGATAGAGAATTTCTGTTGGAAGTAATCTCCGACTCAAGTAGTAGAGGGCATTCTCTTTCCCATCGTCATTGATTTGAGCTAGAAGAGCCCCGAGAGATTCGTCAAGGGCTGTAGTGTAAAGGATTAAAGGTCTCCCCGGAATGGGGGCTGCCAAAACTGGCAGATTTGTTAGGTATTGTTTGATATTTTCGAAAGCATTTTGACATTTCTCATCCCAAATGAATTTGGTGTCCTTTTTAGCTAGGACAGAGAATGGTTGACATCTTTCGGAAAGATTAGAAATGAATCTTCTTATATACGCCAGCCTGCCCTGGAGAGATCTCAGTTGGGTGAGACTCTTAGGAGGCGGCATATTTAAGATAGCTTCAATTTTAGCAGGATCAATTTCGATTCCACGGTGCCTGACTACGAAACCTAAGAATTTTCCTGATGTGACGCCGAAAGCGCACTTCAAGGGATTCATTTTGAGGTCATAGCGGCGCAACCGCTCGAATACAGTTCTTAAATCATAAAGATGAGCCTCTTTTACTCTACTCTTGACAACTAAATCGTCGATGTAACATTCAACTTGATTATGTATTAAGTCATCAAAGATATGAGTCATGGCCCGCTGGTAGGTAGCACCAGCATTTTTGAGGCCAAAGGGCATCACTTTATAATAAAAGATCCCTATAGGACTTCTGAATGCAGTGTTTCTCTCATCTTCTGGGGCCATCTTGATTTGATTATAACCAGACGAGCCATCCATAAAGGAGAAAATAATGTGCGAGGAGGCAATGTCCACCATGAGTTCTGGGATTGGCAAAGGAAATTCATCCTTAAAATATGCCTTGTTCAGGTCTCTATAGTCAACACAGACTCGAATTTGACCGTTCTTCTTTCGAACTGGCACGACGCTGGCTACCCAAGAAGGATATTGTTCTTCTCGAATAAATCCAGCCTCTGCCAACTTCTTGACTTCGGAAATGACTTGTTGTTCGATCTCCAGAGGCATTCATCGCGGAGCTTGTTTGACAGGAATGGCATCGTGCCGGATTCCAAGTTTATGGACTGCTACATCAGCGGACAACCCAGGCATTTCGTCGTATGTCCAGGCGAAGCAATCTTTAAACTCGGATAGAAGTTGAATTAGATCCTTAGACTCATCCTCACTCAAAAAATAACTTATGAAAGTGGGGCGAGGGTCATCCTCTGTTCCAAGGTTGATTTCTTTAAGTTCATCGACTGTTGATTTAATTTCTTCCTCGAATTCAGGGGGTGCATCCCAAACCTGGAGTTCATTAGAATCATCTAAAGTCTCCAAACAAAGTCCATCGAATGAATCAATGACTTCAGTAGGGACATTTTTAAATTCAGGATGACTAGTTATCATTAAACAAAATTCGTCATCGTCAAATGATCTAACGGTACTAAAGCCGATACCACTAGTCCAATGTTTATTAAATTTTGAATTCCAAAGACTTTCGTGGTATATAGCCTGACCCTTAGTCCATTGACTCGGAGCAAAACCTTTAGAGATAAGAGATTTAACACCAGCAGGAAAGTAGCCAAAAGGTAATTCCATTAATTCATTGAAATTTACCTCTTCAAGGATTACATCATCTTCATTCCTTGAAGAGGAAGAGCCAGGGAAGAACTTTTTAACTTTTCTTACTTCTCCATCTAAGTTCGGAGCATCCTTAATTACTAACCGTGAGACCCTGTCAGCAGACAGTGGGGTTAAGGTTAAGGATTCAACCGTTCTATTAAGCTTTTCATACAAACTCAATTCAGGCTCGTCACTTTGAATATTTAATTTTGTATCCTCCTGGTCGCTATCCGATTCTAAAGTGAGATCAAACTTCAGAGGAGGATTAATTTTTGTATAGTCAAAAGCAAATCTGGCACCCCTTTTTCTTGAATCTTCATCAGAACTTGTTTCAAGTTCGACATAGATCGGGAAATTTCTTTTTTCAATTGAAGGGCGACCTCGACCGCGTGCTCTTTGGGCCATCCTCCCACCTCTTTGAGGTATAATGTTTGGAGGCCTGAAGATTACCCGCTCGACGTCATCTTCACTACTTGAGTTTTGTCTCTTTTGATTTTTGACTTTTTCTTTTCTCAATCTTTGAATTGCTTTTGAACTTTGATTTTCTACTTTTTCCTCCTTGACATTGATCTCTACCTTAGAACAGGTATTGGACCCTTTAGGTATGTAGTACGCTGCATCCTCATAGATCCCGATATCGTGAATAGAGAATGGTTGCAGATCACCCTTAATTTCAAACTCGATGCCATCTCGTTGGTACTTGATGCATTGATGTAGGGTAGAAGGAACCATCCTATACTCATGGATCCAGGGCCTTCCTAGGAGCACATTAAAGGACATTGCCGAATCAATTATATGAAATTTCGCTTCAGTTTTCAATTCTCCTATCTTTAGAAGAAGGGTAACTGAACCTAAATCCTTCTCACCCTTTTCCTTGAACCCACGAAGCACTAACTTGTCAGTTGAGAGCTTGCTAGTATCAATTCTAAGGTATGCGAGAGTCTTTATGTTCATCACGTTGACCGATGCACCCGGGTCGACTAGAACTCTTGATAACTTAAACTTGCCCACATTTACTGTGATGTAAAGTGGACGATTGTGGTCGGCAGTTCCAAGGAGTAAATCTTCGTCAGAGAAGGTAACCCCAGGGATTTCCTTAAAGTACAAAGCTTCTTCCTCGGAAGTTGAGGCTAATTGAGCTAAGCAAATCTCTGGGTCGAGAAGTGCTTTAATCAGAGTCTCCCTCATCTCTTTTGAAAGGACAAGGGCATCATAAATGCTCAATTTGGCGGGCAACTTCCTAAGGTGAGCTAAGACATTGTAATCAACACTTGGAACATTAACGTTGGGACCCGGTGGATTTCAAAGAATTGGAGTTGATTAATGAGCGGGGATTTGAATTGGATCATCAGAAACAACTTGTTTTCCTTTATCCTGAAGAGGTAGCCTAGGGGGTAAGACCTTCCCACCACGTAGTTGTACTTGCACGACTTCATCGGAAGAACAAACTACAGGGGAGTCTACGCTCTCCTTAGGCGATTGATTGTCGTTATCTGAGCGAGATTCCGAATCTGAAAAGTCTATCACGATAGGACTCCCTTGAAAGTTAATTTCAGGGGTTTCACTATCTCATAAGACATCAGATTCGTCTCTCTCTTGAAGAGTCAAATCTAGAGAGTTGAGTGTTTGAATTTCTTGATTGATCTCAACTTGTTCTTGATTATTTTCAACAGAAGAGTCATTTACATCTTCATTCTCAACATTAATCATCAAGATATAAGCAGAAGGATCAAACTTTTTATTTAATTTTTGACCCTTTGCCTTTGATGGGGCAAAGTAAAAGTCAGATAATTTCAGTGGTGACAGAGGTTTTGAGCCACCATCAACCACTTGTACAGATCTATCATCAACAAATTTCCTCTCTACAGAAAGTTCACTCTTTTCATTTTTATTCAGTACAGTAGTTCCTAAGACTACTAGAGAGGAAACTGTCCCAACGTCCTCCTGCGAAGCCTCGAGGTCAACCTCCCAGATCGGGTCCCGGGCTCTCGTCGGTAACTGTTGAGAAAGATGAAAAGATTTATTAATTGACTTTTTAAATGCCCGGGATAGTGCTATATCGCAACCATCTTCAATGGACAGAGAAGAGTTAGAATTCATACTTGAGATGGATTTGACAGACCCCTGATCCGGATCGACCAGGTACTCCTTTGGAATTATAATATTACCTTGACGGGAGTTCTTTTCTAGCCAATATTTGAAGACGATGCAGTCTTCGATTGTGTGGCCTAACATGCGATGGTAGGGGCAAAAAGTTGGATCATCCTTCTTATTTGCCTCTTCCGGCTTCTTGGCCTCCGGCAATCAAAAATCTGGCTTCTTTTGAAGACTTTTAGAGATCTTTCTCATCGACTCCCTTTTAAATGGATATGTACGAACCAATCTCTCTTTAAAAGAAATCAGGTGAGAATCTCTTGTAGGTTGGGAAGTTACCTAAAAAGGTGGAGATTTCTGAGTTTGTTGTGTCGGAGAATTACTGGACTGAACATTCATTAGTTTCTTCCCATTATCGACAGCTGAAACCATTGTTGTTCTCTTTTCAAAGGACTTCAATGGTTTACTAACTTTCTTTTCCTAAGTAGAATCCTTCAGGAATGGCATTTTGGAAGCCTCTTCCTGTAGATTACTAGCCTTATTCAAAAGATTTTCGAAGGTTTTGATAGTGAAACCCTTCAGGAGAAAAGCAATAGGCCCGTGGATGTTCTTTAAAAGAATCTCCACTGCATGTTGCTCTTGCAACTGGGGTTCACACTTCATCGAGAGATTTCGCCATCTCAAGATGTACTCAACCAAAGACTCTCCCAGTTTTTGTTTTTCGATGACGAGATCACCAACGGTTACACGCTGCTGAGCTCTTGAGAACCTCTTTAAGAATAGACTCTCAAGCTCTGTGATGTTTTTACTGAACCATTAGGTAGATCTGCGTACCACTCAAAAGCAATACCGGATAGACTACTCACAAACTAGCGAAAGAGTAGAGCATCTGACCCTCCTGCGTTGCAACAGCTCGCTCGGAAGTGGGCCAGGTGCTGTCTTGGGTTTTCTAAACCACTAAAAACTTTTAATGAAGGTGGCACAAAGCCTTTAGGATAAGAAACTGAATCATATTCTTCAGGGTAGGGTCTACCCTTTGGAATAGATACAGTCCCTTGAGAATGGGCTAAGGCCTCCCTTACCTGGGTTTCGATCATCTGGCGAATATCTTTGTCGGCTGGAGAGGTTGGGGAAGCAACCTCTGGAGTTCTCGGACTTGATTCTGTTTTCCTGCTGTGCTCACCTACTGTGTGTGTTGTAGGTTGTAACTGCTCGGATTGAGATTGTTGTGCTTTGATCATCTGATTCTGTATTTGTTCCATTCTGAGCATCATCTGTTCAATTTTATTTTCCAGACTCTTGATGTATTCATCTTTCTCATTCAATTTAATTGATCCATCGGAGTCTGAATCTACTGCTGTAGAGGCTTCTTCTTTACCAGATCGGTGTCTTGAAGGCTCAACATCTTTATTTGATGCTCTGGTCTCAACCATACAAATGTTCCCAGCTGAATCTTCTTCCATCAGATCATCTGCTTCTGGATCAAAGGCTTCAATTGCCTTGTTTTTAAGTATGTCCCTTATTTCTTGTACCACCTCATCGACCGGTCTACCCTCAATTGATTCGAGGTCGATTGGTAGGTACCCTTTATAATTAATCATCTCTTTAAATTCCTCATCTCTGAACTGGGTGAGGACCTCTTGAATTTTCAAGTCATCAGTAGTAGGTTCCGCCACTAACTGATCTAACATCTCTTGATCGTCCTCAAGTTCCGTCCCCTCTCCTCCGACTGTCCCGGGGTTGGTAGTCACGAGGGTGACATCCTCAACAGGGTGAGGGATATCTAACTTAACAGGTGACGAAGGAGTTTGACTTGTAGGAACTCCAACATCAATCTGAGGAGAATCCTCACATCCCTGAATAAGAAGTCGGGGGACCTTAACAGGTGACTGGACTGGTAACTGAACTGGTGACTGAACTGGTGTATCTCTAATCTGAATCCCAACAGTTCTGTTTATCTTCATTGGCACATAAGGTTCATCTAAAGGTATGGGCCTCTTGTCCTTAACATCAACTGGCTGTAAGTCTTTGACGATTTCTTTTGATTTGGCTATCACAGGGGCCAACTTTGAAAGACTTGAAGGGGGAACTGGGGGTCTACCACTGAGAGGGTGACTCCTACCAGACCCAGTTAAAACTATCTCCTCAGTTTTGGCAGTTGGGAGACGAGGCACCCAGTGATATCCATCCACTAAGACTGAGGCAACTGGTTGCTTAACAAACTTTTTATTTCTCCTCACTGGCTGAGGAGTCAAGTTTCTTGCTTCAGATTTTTCTTCCTTTAAAACTTCTTTCTCAAGCTTGTGTGAGATCACCCCCTTCAGGTGTCTCACATATTGTTCTTTGGTCTGACCTGTCTCAGCAGCACAGGAATGATGTTCCTCAACATCCTGGTTCTTAAAGTATTCTTCTCCTTAGTTGTTTTCTTAACAGTATAGTCGACTGGGCTAGGTGGAGAGCTAGAAATCCGCGTGACTCTCTCCTCCCCTGCAGCAGCTGTGAGGGGGTGAAAACGACTCCCTTTCAGAAGTGGAGAAGAGGCAGGGATAGGCAGCTCCTCCGCAGCCTCAGGCTCAACTAAACTCAGGGCTTTCTGTTCAGCTATCTTCCTTGACTTAGTGATTTTCTTTCTTATCCTTCTCAGGTAGTTCTTCCTAGCACTCTTAGTGCCAAACAGTGCTGTAGAACTAGAAGACCCTTTCTCAACAGTAGATTTCACTTCAATTTTCTTGTCCTCACTTTGGACTGAGGGTACAGAAGGTGTAAAGGTAGCACCTGCTGCCAGTTCCATCACTGGGGGAAGGTCACTCGTAGCTCCCACAGCTAGTTCCACTACTGGACCACTCTCGCCCTCAGCAGCGAGATTAATGATTATTCCACCATTAACAGACAGTTTCAAAGTCTTGAAACCCATTCCAAACTGTATTGCACTGCTATGAATTAACTCTTCGACTTGGAGGTCTCGATCAACAGAGAACAGAAGTTTCCCAGCCATTGCAGAAGATTTGATTGTCTGAAATTTGGAAGAGAAGATTTGAATCAAACTTTTGAATTTGAATTTTGACAAGAAATTTTCTATATTTTATCACATAAATTGAACTATAGGAATTATAATCCGATATATAGTGATAAAGTATAGATATCAATTTTGACTTGAAGAAAATTTGAATTTTTTTTTTGTTGTATATATTCAACTACAAGAGGATGTTGTAGAGAACGTATAACAATAATGGTCTGGATTTGATTTGAAAGGATTTGACGGGGGTTTGAAATTTTGAAGATTGAAAGATTTTCTTTGACTATTTGAAACCAATAAGTCGGATTTGATTCCAACTTAATAGTTAACAAAATATCAAAGAAAGTCAAGGAGTTTTGACTCGACTCTCTTATCCCACTGATTAGGCTAGGGATAAGATGTCAGAGGTATGACTTGATGGAAAAATTAGATGATTAAATTTGAATCTGGAAATGATACATGTTATACTACAAGAGAATGTTGTAGTAGTACATGTGATAGTGAAAATTGATTTCGAATTGAAAGAGATGTTGCAAATCTGGTTTTGATGATGACAAACATGTTTCCAGTGTGTTTTTCTTGGCTAATCAGTTTCAGGCACAAAAGACCGCAAGCTACTCAAGCCAACTCAAGATCGGGTCCAAGTGTGTCAAATGTATGATTTTTCCTTTTATTGAGTCAATTGTAATGTAACTGATTCCCTAGCTAAGTAACCTTGCACACACACACTCAGGGAGAGAGATTGAGTGAATTAGAGTTTCTGTTAAAATTTTGTTCAGATCGTCCTGGACGATAGTTCCATCGTCCTGGACGATCCAGTTAAAACAGAAACCCTAATTAGGGCGACTAAGTTAAGAAGGACTGATTGAGCCGATCGTCCTGGACGATCTATGGATCGTACGGGACGATATGCCCAAATCAGAAATTCTCAGCCGCCAGATTAAGTTAGGCAAGTTTTATTTTAAGTATTTTGGTCTGATCGTCCCGGACGATACGTGTATCGTCCTGGACGATTTACTACAATCATGCCTAAATTAGTCTGGTAATTAAGGAAAGCAATTAATGTTTAATTGATACGATCACATCGTCCTGGACGATCGCAGGATCGTCCCGGACGATCGTGATCGTCTTGTGCATTTCAGCTGTACGTCCAGAACTATGTACAGGACGATTTGGGGCCTTTTTGAACTAATCGTACCGGACGATTACCATATCGGCCGGGACGATCAAGTCATTTTTTGGTCGTCCAGCGCAGTTTTCTTTGGACGACCCGAACTGTCTTCTGGACGATTTCCTTCAATTTGAACTAATCGTCCCGGACGATCGCAGGATCGTACGGGACGATATGAACAACTTTTTCTACTGATCGTCCAGAAGAGCCAGATCGTCCAGGCTGAAACAGCTGAATTTGAACTGATCGTACAGGACGATCTACCGATCGTCCTGGACGATCTTGGCCAACAAGTTGAGATTTAGGGCAAATTTTAAGCCCTCCTTTAAAAGAACTTTTTCCTAGATTTGGAAAAATCTTTTGCTGCCTTCCTTCCCTGAGAAATCCTAGAGAGAGAGAGAGTTGGGAGAGAGAGAAGAGATCTTGTGAGGGGGAGTTAGTGAGGGATTCACTAAGGTTGCTCCAAGCACGGATCAGAGTCGTCTTCTCCGCTCGTCGTCTGTCGTCTAGTCGGTGTTCTTCGTGGGAGGATCGTTCGCAAGAAGATCCGGGTTCTCTGCCCGCTTCAGGAGGAAGCGAAAGGAGTTCGTGGGTTCTCTGCCCGCTTCAGGTGGAAGCAAAAGGAGTTCGAAGGTTCTCTGCCTGCTTCAGGAGGAAGCGAAAGGAGGTCGGGTTCTCTGCCTCACCGTGTGGTGAAAAGGAGGTGTTTTGTACAGGCTTCTCCGCCTTGCTGTGGGAGCAAAAGGAGAGTCACATTCGTTTAGTGCAATACCCGGAGGGGAGGCTCCGGGGAGTGGACGTAGGTCAAGTTGACCGAACCACTATAAAATCTGGTTTGCTTTTCTGATTCAGTTTTGCATTTTACTTTTCAATATAAACTGCTTGGGTGATTATCGTTGGTTGATCTTTTCGTTATTGTTTACTTGTTTCCGCTGCTAAGTATCGAAAAGATTTTTGTTGTTATCGTGAAATTTTTAAATAACCAATTCACCCCCCCTCTTGGTTAGCCTCGGGACTAGTTCAGTAGGGCTTAACATCCCTTTCGAACTTTCAAGTGGTATCAGAGCGGGATTCAAAATTTCTGTTTAAAAACTTTTGAATTTGATCCAATGGCTAACTGTAACAATCGTAATACTGCTGAAGGTTATTCTATAACGAGACCACCGTTGTTTGATAACATTCCATTTGATTTTTGGAAAACACGCATGTCTACTTTTCTTCAGTCTATCGATTATCGCATGTGGATGTTAGTTAAGGACGGATACGAACCACCTTTTCGAATGATTAACAATGTGAAAACTGAATTGCCGTTTGCTGATTGGACGTTTGATGATCGTGATTTAGCACAGTTAAATGCCAAATGTTTGAACTGTTTCTTTTGTGCTTTAAAATCTGAGGACTATATGCGTGTTTCTACTTGTACAACGGGAAAAGAGATTTGGGATAGATTATGTATAACATATGAAGGTACAACTGAAGTCAAACAGTCTAGGTTAAACATCTTGTTACATGATTACGAACTTTTTCGCATGAAACCTAGTGAGACTATTTCAGAAATGTACACAAGGTTCACTCAGATTGTTACCTCTTTGCATGCTTTAGGTAGAGAACTTACCAACTACGAAAGAGTGAACAAGATTCTTAGATGTTTGCCTGCTTCTTATGATGCTAAGATTACTGCTATTACTGAATCCAAAGATTTAAATACTTACTCTATTGACAGCTTACTTGGATCACTCATTGCTTACGAGCAAGGGGTGAACCAAAGGCAACTTGATGCAGGTGAACGCAAGAAAGAGAAGACAGTGGCACTAAAGGCCAAAGATTCAGATGCTAGCACTTCCGGGTCTGATAGCGATGATGTTGCCTTAATCACAAGGCAATTCAAAAGCTTTCTAAGGAAGAAACAGAAGAACCATCAGAAGTGGAACAAGGGTAAGTTTAATAAAAACTTTAAGGGTTCATCTGAATCGGTTTGTTTTGAATGCAGGAAGCCCGGACACATTAAGGCTGATTGTCCAACACTTAAAGCTCACTCAAGCAAGGAGAAGGGTGAGGAGAAACCAAAGTTCAGAAAGGACAAGAAGCGGATTCAGAAGGCATTCTGGGCAGACTCTGCATCCGACTCTTCTGAGACTGAAGCTGAAGAGGAGGAAACAAACTTGTGTTTGATGGCTGATGATCACCCTGGTCAGTCCGACCAGGAAGAGGTATGTGAGCTTACTTACGATCAGTTATTTGAAGTTTCTGAAAAGATTCATATATCGTATAGGAAGCTTAAGAAAACTCATGCTAGTTTGAAACTAGATTATCTGACTTTGCAAAAAGAGCATGAAGTGTTGATTAAGGATCATTCCACCATTGATAGCAATCACATGTCTTTACTAGATGAGTTTGATGAACTGAATAAAAAGCATTCTGATTTAATTGTTGAGCATAACTTGTTAAAAACAGCGCATGTTGAATTAGAACTTGCTTTTAAGAAAGTGAATGATTTGGCATCTGAGTTAGAAAGTACTGATAGTGCAAAAACGTTTGAAATTGGAAGTTTAAACAAACACATTGAGTTTTTGAAAGTGAAAATCAGTTCTTTTGAAAATAACAAAACACCGCCTACTTTTGAACAATTTTATGCACCGCCACCTTTTAAAAATTCTGTTGCAAGTTCTTCAAAGCATGTTTCATACACTACTAGGAAGAGGCACTATCACTCACGACGTTTAGTTAATCCTTTTCCTGGTGTTAGATGTTTTTCATGTGGCATGTTAGGACACATATCACACACTTGTACTGTTCACCGTAGTACACATTGGGTGTGGAGACCCAAACTGCCTGTTGCACAGCACAGCACACATGCATCGCATTCTTCTTTTCATAAGAAGGAACCCAAACCTGTTTGGGTTCCTAAGACTGATATTTGATGATTTTGTAGGTGTGCTCTCACACAAGACCTCGTGAGAGCATGTGGTACCTGGACAGCGGATGTTCTAGACATATGACTGGAGATGCAAATCAGTTCATTTCGCTGGAGGCCAGAGCTGGAGGCAAGGTTACACTTGGAGATAACACCACCAGGAAGGTGGTAGGCACAGGTATAATTGGTGATTCAAAGAACTTTATGATTGATAATGTTTTGCTTGTAGATGGACTGAAACATAACCTGCTGAGCATCAGTCAACTCTGCGACAAGGGATACAGCATCAAATTCCTGCCCACTGGCTGCATTTTAAGCTTAAATGATGAAGTTGTTTTGCAGGGGCAAAGGATCAACAACGTCTACAAGCTGGATGTAAGTAGCATTAAATCTGATAATTCAATTTGCTTAAAAACTGCTACTGATGAGTCTTGGTTATGGCATAGGAGATTGTGTCATGCCAGTATGAAAACCCTTAGGAGAGTCACCCAAAAGGACTTAGTTAGAGGTGTGCCCAAGCTTAAGTTCACTAAGGATCACCTGTGTGATGCCTGTCAGTTGGGGAAGCAAGTCCAGTCCTCTTTTCACTCTGTTAAGGACATTAGCACCTCTAGACCTTTAGAAGTTCTTCACATGGACCTCTTTGGACCCATTAGCACTGCCAGCTTAGGGGGGAGAGTCTATGGTTTTGTGATTGTTGATGATTATTCAAGGTTCACTTGGGTTAAGTTTTTGTCACACAAATCTGAGTCATTTGATGAGTTTAGATCTTTCTCTACTTGGATTCAGAAGAAGTTAGGATGTGAGATTATTACCATCCATAGTGATCACGGAGGGGAGTTTGAGAATGAAAGATTTGGAAGTTTTTGTGAGAATCATGGGATTAGTCACAATTTTTCAGCTCCTAGGACCCCTCAGCAGAACGGGGTAGCTGAAAGGAAGAACAGGACCTTAGTGGAAGCCGCTAGAGCCATGCTTGCCGAGTATTCACTTCCAAAATACTTTTGGGCTGAAGCGGTGAACACTGCCTGTTATGTGCTGAATAGGGTGAATGTGAGAGTCAAACTGAACAAGACACCTTATGAGATCATTAAGGGTAGAACTCCAAATCTGTCCCACCTCCATGTCTTTGGCTGTAAGGTTTTCATTCTGAACAACGGGAAGTCACCCTTAGGAAAATTTGACCCCAAATCTGATGAAGGAGTGTTCTTAGGATATTCAAGTGTGGGGAAATCCTTTAGGGTGTTCAATAGGAGGACTTTGGTGGTGGAAGAAACAACCCATGTAGTGTTTGATGAATCTGATCCTAAGGAGTCTAGATCTGAAGTAGAAGATGAAGAGATTGTTGAGGTTACCCAAGGAGTTGGAAATACAAATTTGGAGGAAAGGGTAGAACCTCAAATCCCTTTGCCTAGAGATTGGAGATATTCTTCGAGTCATCCTAAAGAACTGATCTTAGGAGACCCTTCTGAAGGTGTTAGGACTAGGCATGGACTTAGGAAGGAAGTAAACCATTCTGCCTTTATCTCAATGACTGAACCCACCAACATCAATCAAGCCCTGTCGGATGAATTTTGGATTTTAGCTATGCAGGAAGAATTGAATCAATTTGTAAGGAATGATGTTTGGGAGTTAGTAGAAAGACCTAAAAATCAAAGTATTGTGGGAACCAAGTGGGTCTTTAAGAATAAGATGAATGATTCTGGTGTGGTGGTGAGAAATAAGGCAAGATTGGTGGCTAAGGGGTATAATCAGATAGAAGGGATAGATTTTGAGGAAACTTTTGCCCCTGTAGCTCGATTGGAAGCCATTAGAGTGCTACTAGCCTTTGCCTGTTATAAGGGATTTAAGCTGTTTCAAATGGATGTCAAGAGTGCCTTTTTAAATGGGGTAATTAAAGAAGATGTTTTTGTAGAACAACCCCCAGGTTTTGAGAGTTCCCAATATCCAAGTCATGTCTATAAATTAAAAAAGGCCTTATATGGATTGAAACAGGCACCCAGAGCTTGGTATGAGAGGCTTAGCACATTCCTGTTAGAAAGAGAGTTTGTTAAGGGGAGCGTAGACACCACCCTTTTTCTGAGGAGATTAGGAGATGACTTACTCATTGTCCAGATCTATGTTGATGATATAATTTTTGGATCTTCTGATAAATACTTATGTGAAGAGTTTTCTAAAACAATGAGTAAAGAGTTTGAGATGAGTATGATGGGAGAATTGTCCTACTTTTTGGGGTTTAGCATAAGGCAAACGGATAATGGAACCTTTCTCAATCAATCAAAATACACTAAGGACATTTTGAAGAAATATGAAATGGACAAAGCCAAGCCAATCAATACTCCCATGCCCTCCTCAGTTCAGTTAGATAAGGATTCAAATGGAAAATCTGTTGATCAGAAGAAGTATAGAGGGATAATAGGTTCACTGCTTTACCTGACTGCTAGCCGACCCGATATCATGTTTAGTGTCTGTCTTTGTGCTAGGTTTCAGGCTGATCCTAAAGAGTCCCACCTGACTGCTGTTAAGAGAATTCTTAGATATCTTTTAGGGACCCCAAACCTAGGAATTTGGTACCCTAGGCACAGCACCTCTTTTGAGATCATTGGATATTCTGACTCTGACTTTGCGGGGTGTAGGGTGGATAGGAAGAGTACCTCTGGGACTTGTCAATTCATAGGACAGTCATTAGTCTCCTGGTCCAGTAGAAAACAGAACTCAGTTGCACTTTCCACTGCTGAAGCTGAGTACATTGCCTTAGGAAGTTGTGTGGCCCAAGTTCTGTGGTTGAAACAACAAGTCTTGGATTTAGGAGTACCCGTTGGCACAATTTCTGTTCTGTGTGATAATACCAGTGCCATCTGTATCTCTAAGAATCCAATCCAATATTCTAGGACCAAACACATTGACATTAGGCATCACTTCATTAGGGACCATGTTACAAAAGGGGACATTGAGCTACATCATGTAGCAACTGAAAATCAGCTGGCTGACATATTCACTAAACCACTGGCCTTTGACTCATTCAGCATTTTGAGAACCAGATTAGGAGTGATTGATATAAATGCTTGATTCTGATGACTGCTGATTTATGATTGTTATAATTGGTATTCTGATTTCTGTTAGTTAGTCTTTGTATTGTGATTTCTGATTTCTGTTAGTTAGGTTTGGTTTGATTATTTGCTTTCAATTGATTTTATTTCTTCTGCTGATTTCTGTGTTACCTTTTTTTGTTAGTTTGATTTGAGTATTTACTTTGCTATGATTTTATACCTGTTTTTTATTCACTAGCTCATATCTTGCACTTACTGTTTTATGTTTTTCAAAATCTGATCACCGCTCACTACTTCTGATAATCTGAATTTCTGACTGGGAGTTTTTACCTTGTTTTGGTTTGGAAGCTGATAAGCAGTGATTGACTTCGCTGAATCTGTCAAAGGGAAGAAACATTGATAATTGTTTCTCTTCCTCTAACTCCTTTACTGGTGTATAGTTTCTTTTGAATAAAAATCCTTTTCAAAATTAAAATGTTAGTTTTTGAAATAGAGATTATTTTATCTTCCTACAGTAATCTGCCTCATATCAATAGTGTGTTTCAAAGTCTTGAGTCATTAGTTTGATTTTCTAAACCAAGTGATTGCATTTATCATATGTTGTATGGGTTTTGTTTTGTGAATCGTTCTTCCTTACTGCGGAGAGTCATCTCCTATGTCTGGAAGATAATCTCACAGCTGAGACTCTTTAATGATTATGAAAAGGAGAAAGCTTATAAAAGATGCGCAGTGCGCCAGTTAATTTGAAAAAGAGGCATAAAATGAGCCCAACACTGAAAAGATGCGAAATTGCCAAATTGGATACACAAAGTGTATCAAAAATCAAAAGATGCGCAAAGCGCCAACCAAGTTGCAAAAGAGGCACAAAATGAGCCCAACACAAGCTTTCTTTCCTTTCAGATTATTAAATGTCTTAGAAAAATCTGTGCGCCACTTAATATTTTCAAAAGCTTGAGTCTTGAAAATCCTGATTTCTGATTTTTTACTTTGTAACACTATTATATCAGATATTTTTCTGGAACGAGGCTTGAAATGATTTCTTTTCAAATCTAATGTCTTTTATTCTGAATCGGATTTTTGTTTTGAAAGGGGTTTGCATCGATAAGGTGCCCGGGGTCGGCGCTACGAATGTTGATTATTTCCAACCTTTTTTGGATTTCAGCGCTGTCAATCGTCCTGTCATTGGTTTTCGAATCTAAAGTCAAGGAAAAATTCTGATTTTCTAAGAGCAGTTTAATCAAAAAAAAAAAAAAAAAAAAAAAAAAAAATGCTTCTATGTGTTTTTTACGTAAGTTTTATTCGTCTTTTTGTGATTTTGATTTCATGGTTGTGTTTTTTGGACCCTGATCGATCATCTTCATCCTCCACTCTTTTCTGCTTTTCTTCACATCGTCCTGGACGATACACCTATCGTCCTGGACGATCCTCTTCGTCCTGGACGATCCAAAAAATCATCCTGGACGATTCATTCAAAATCATTCCCACTGCTCCTGCTGCTGAAACTACACCAATTATTGGTGATCGTCCGGGACGATATTTACATCGTCCTGGACGATATGAGCCATATCTTCCTGATACGATCAAACGGTTGACATTGCACCAATTATTGCCCATCGTCCTGGACGATCCACCTTATCGTCCTGGACGATCCACGTGTCAGCCACTGGACGATTGGAATTCGGCCCGTCCGACGTATTTATTGCATATCGTCCGGGACGATCCACCTAATCGTCCGGGACGATACTTTTCGTCAACGGTCGTCCAGCCTGACTCCTCGGGACGATCGCCTGTGTCTAATCGTCCTGGACGATCTCTGATCGTCCTGGACGATCGGACCACCTTTTTGACCAATCGTCCAGAACGTCATAAATGACCACATCGTCCCGGACGATCCCGCGATCGTACGGGACGATCCGCCCGTTTTCTATTTAAACAGCGGTTTTCTTCATGTTTTTCACACCGTTTTTTCTCCACTTTCCTTCTCCTTTCCTCCTCTCTGGTTTCCTAATGGCTGGTGGCAAAAGATCTCGTCAAAAGGGGGCCAGTTCGTCCCGGGGACATGTAGATCCTCGCTTCCCGAATGCCGCCGATCAGGCGGCTTTCGAATGCTATCGTAATGTAGGTATCACGCACTCCAAGATTGTCAATCCACGCACCCTCACGTATCCCGTTTTAGACTTGTTCGCACACACCTCCCTCACCTTCATTTTGACCTTAGCCTTCCCCTTCAATCTGGAACTCCTTCGCATCTTCTTTGCCAACTTACGCATTTCCGCGGACTATTCCACTCTTCGCTCCTACGTAAATCAACGCCCCGTGGAACTCACCACCCACGATTTTCACAATATCCTCAACTTGTCTATCACTGGCTACAAGATCCACACGATCATCACCGATCCTGACTATGATTGGAGTGTCGCCAATCACTTCCTTCGCAATACCAACGCACCCTATCACGACAATGCTTGCACTTCCCTTGTCAAGGACGCCCGGACCATTCAGCACGTCCTTCGTTCCTCCGTCATTCCAAAGGCGGGGGATCGGATTCACATTACCCCGCTCCTGTCCTTGACCACCTACTACATCATGGCCCGTCGAGAATTTAATGCCTCTGATCTGATCATCCGATACATAGAACATCTCACCACCATTAGAGATCCGGGCCACAGGCGTCGCCCAAATCTAGCTTTAGGTCATCTCATTCACTATGCCTTAGAGACAAAATATGACCTTCAGTATCCTGTCCCTCCTGATGTCCCTCCTTCCTTCTTCACAAACAACTCATTCCACGTCCTACACAGCACCCGCCTACATTCGGAACCTGCCCCGGATGTTGAGGAAGAAGAGGAAGAGGCTGCTCCAGTTCCTGCTGCACCAGAGGCACCTGCACCCCTTCGCATTGCCTCTCCCCTTGACCACCTGGTGCAGCGCTTCGACCAGTGGGAGGCCTGTTTTGACTCCTACGTGGTTGCCCAGGAGCAGCAGCACAACGAGGACCTCCAACGCTTCGCGGACTATGCTGCACAGCAGCAGCAGCAGCACGACCAGGACATGGCCTGGTTTGGAGCTCACTTTCAGGCCATTCACCATTACTTCTACCCTCCACCGCCACCTCCTTCCGATCAGGATCCGCCTCAGTTTTAGTTTTCTGTCGTGTTGTTGTTCTGTATTTGTTTTATTTTATATTTTATTTCCGTGTTTATGTTTCTCCCTCCTCCTTTTTGTGATGTCAAAAGGGGGAGTCAGTTGTAGTCGTGTCGTGTCTGTTTCTATGTTTCGTTTTCATGTTGTCTGTATTGTTTGAGCTGTTAAATGAAAATTTAAAAAAAATTGTTTGTTTTGTTTGATTTCTTAGTTTCATTTTATTTTCAGACTACTTTACAAATGTTTGCCATCATCAAAAAGGGGGAGATTGTTGCAAATCTGGTTTTGATGATGACAAACATGTTTCCAGTGTGTTTTTCTTGGCTAATCAGTTTCAGGCACAAAAGACCGCAAGCTACTCAAGCCAACTCAAGATCGGGTCCAAGTGTGTCAAATGTATGATTTTTCCTTTTATTGAGTCAATTGTAATGTAACTGATTCCCTAGCTAAGTAACCTTGCACACACACACTCAGGGAGAGAGATTGAGTGAATTAGAGTTTCTGTTAAAATTTTGTTCAGATCGTCCTGGACGATAGTTCCATCGTCCTGGACGATCCAGTTAAAACAGAAACCCTAATTAGGGCGACTAAGTTAAGAAGGACTGATTGAGCCGATCGTCCTGGACGATCTATGGATCGTACGGGACGATATGCCCAAATCAGAAATTCTCAGCCGCCAGATTAAGTTAGGCAAGTTTTATTTTAAGTATTTTGGTCTGATCGTCCCGGACGATACGTGTATCGTCCTGGACGATTTACTACAATCATGCCTAAATTAGTCTGGTAATTAAGGAAAGCAATTAATGTTTAATTGATACGATCACATCGTCCTGGACGATCGCAGGATCGTCCCGGACGATCGTGATCGTCTTGTGCATTTCAGCTGTACGTCCAGAACTATGTACAGGACGATTTGGGGCCTTTTTGAACTAATCGTACCGGACGATTACCATATCGGCCGGGACGATCAAGTCATTTTTTGGTCGTCCAGCGCAGTTTTCTCTGGACGACCCGAACTGTCTTCTGGACGATTTCCTTCAATTTGAACTAATCGTCCCGGACGATCGCAGGATCGTACGGGACGATATGAACAACTTTTTCTACTGATCGTCCAGAAGAGCCAGATCGTCCAGGCTGAAACAGCTGAATTTGAACTGATCGTACAGGACGATCTACCGATCGTCCTGGACGATCTTGGCCGACAAGTTGAGATTTAGGGCAAATTTTAAGCCCTCCTTTAAAAGAACTTTTTCCTAGATTTGGAAAAATCTTTTGCTGCCTTCCTTCCCTGAGAAATCCTAGAGAGAGAGAGAGTTGGGAGAGAGAGAAGAGATCTTGTGAGGGGGAGTTAGTGAGGGATTCACTAAGGTTGCTCCAAGCACGGATCAGAGTCGTCTTCTCCGCTCGTCGTCTGTCGTCTAGTCGGTGTTCTTCGTGGGAGGATCGTTCGCAAGAAGATCCGGGTTCTCTGCCCGCTTCAGGAGGAAGCGAAAGGAGTTCGTGGGTTCTCTGCCCGCTTCAGGTGGAAGCAAAAGGAGTTCGAAGGTTCTCTGCCTGCTTCAGGAGGAAGCGAAAGGAGGTCGGGTTCTCTGCCTCACCGTGTGGTGAAAAGGAGGTGTTTTGTACAGGCTTCTCCGCCTTGCTGTGGGAGCAAAAGGAGAGTCACTTTCGTTTAGTGCAATACCCGGAGGGGAGGCTCCGGGGAGTGGACGTAGGTCAAGTTGACCGAACCACTATAAAATCTGGTTTGCTTTTCTGATTCAGTTTTGCATTTTACTTTTCAATATAAACTGCTTGGGTGATTATCGTTGGTTGATCTTTTCGTTATTGTTTACTTGTTTCCGCTGCTAAGTATCGAAAAGATTTTTGTTGTTATCGTGAAATTTTTAAATAACCAATTCACCCCCCCTCTTGGTTAGCCTCGGGACTAGTTCAGTAGGGCTTAACATCCCTTTCGAACTTTCAAGAGAATTTAAATGATTCAAAAATCCGGCAGCATCTCCCCTTATTTTTGAAACTCGAGGTGTTGAATTTGCATTCAACAAGACAGTTTACAAACATTAGGGAAGATTTTACAGGAAGGAACTCGACTCTTTATATCTTATCTAAGATAAAATGTCAGAGTTTAAAGATTTGAAAGATATTGAAAATAAAATGTTGAATTTGAATTGTCAATGTTAATCTACAAGAGGTATTGTAGAAGAACATTCGACAAGTGACGATTAGAACTTGAAGAGAATTGAATGGATGTTTTTGAAAATTTGAATTTCCGGCAGCACCTCCCCTTATTTTTTTGAAACTCGAGGTGTTGAATTTGCATTCAACTCAACGGTTTACAAAAGATTTTAAATAGGGGGACGCTAAAAGAACTAACCCGACTCTTTCATTCCGACGGGTGATTCGGGGTTGAAATGTCAAAAGTTAGATAACTAGAAGATTTTAAACTTTGAATGAAAATTTAAAAGAGAGGTCTATATCCTATCACACATATTGAATTATAAGAATTACAACCCTATATGCAGTGGCAGGATATAGGAATCAATTAAGATTTGAAGTAAATGAGATTTTGCTAGACATTTGAAACTATGACTTTGAAGTTAAAGAAATCTTCTGTAAATTGTGAAACTTAGCACGCTATGATTTATTTGCATGCAAGTTTGCAACATGTACAGAAAGACCTTAAAAAGCTCAGCTTGACTCTTTCGCTCTACCAATGAACTTGGAGGCAAAATGTCAAAGCTAGACTTAGAGGGAGGTTTCCTACACTCACCTCTCTTTTCACATGTCTTAATTGAGTTGGCCACACTCACCAAAGAAAGAAATGGGAGAGGGACCAACAGAAGAAAGGTAGTCAAAACTACCGATGTAATAAAATTCGTAGCGCTATTAAAGATGGAGAGAGAGACTTTCCCCAGCGGAGTCACCATTTTTGTTTGATTGAAAAATGTAGTTTTGAAAATGTTTAATTTTCTTTAGGAAATGCTTAATTTCTGAAATTTTTAATATTTGAGATCAAACGCTTATTATGAATAATATATCACCTCGAAAGGTGAAAATATCGTTCCCTAATAGGTTCAGATTACAAATCTTCAAATTTATTCTGATTATCATAATGAAACTCAAGGAGAAATAACATATGATCTCAAAGGATCAAAATGATGTTTAATCAACTGTTTGACTATGCTAATCTAAATAGATGGACCATTAATTTCATAATCAAAATTATGATTGTAATTGACATATCTATCCGAGGAAAGAAAATATCAATCACTATCAATAGTTTGAATATGACGATAATGATCGTTAGGTTTGAATTTCCCAAAGATAATTAATCGAAGGTTTTAAAAACTTGATTTTTGAAAATCAGGTCTGGGTTTCTAAATCTCCTACGAGCGCAAGCCCTCGTAGTTAATTACATCATAGGAAAACCAGAAATCTTCCTACGAATACTCTCGATTAAAATAGCGATACGAATTTCATTAAAGAATTCAAAGCTTGATTCAAGGAAGGTTAAGGGACTGGAAATTCAACAGGGATTGGTTCGAGGTTGAACACTTATTTCTGGAGTCAAAGGAAGAAGAGTAGGAGGTGTTTTGAGATTCTGAATTACTTCAGAAACACCTCAAACTATCCTAAGTGTTGGGCTTGAATTTGATCGAAAGATATTTTTAATGTTTGAGTGATCAATTTTATTAGAAGGTGGGAATCAGATTCCCAGAAAATTGAGGTCTTAAGATTGAAGAAATGCCTCAGAACCTAAGTCTAAAATGGGTACTGAGAACCAGTGACCCGAAACCTAACTAATGCAATGCAATCCTGGACTTACCCCGGCCTGGATTGGGGAGCCAGCTAAACCACCTAAACGCTTTTAAAAACCATGAATCAAAGTCTTTTAAATGTAGAGTGATTAGGGAAATTGATTAAGATTGGTTTAAAGAATAGGGGTCGACATCTAGAGCAGATCCTAATTGACCCCTTGACATATGTTGGGTTAAATGCTTAAGCTAGAAATGCAATTAAAGATTTAGACTCAATTTTTAATTTGTATCTAATGCAATGCATGCTAGTTGACTCGATGAAATGCTTAAATCAAAATGTAGCAGTTTTAAAATCAAGCTTAAAAATAGATTTTATCCTAGAGATTGCACAACATCCCCTTGGACAGAACTGCACCCTAATAGGTCAGGTGGTCTACCAGAACCCGCAGACGGGGAGGTGCCTGACAAGGTAGAGAAAAGTTCAATATGATGCATGAAAAACTCCCGTCGAGTCCAGGCTTACTTCTTAAGAGCGTTAGAGTTTCTATCTGAGCTTAAAATTTTAAATTTTATTTAAGTAGAAAAGGTTAATGACCGTACCCTCACGAGCCTCCGATCGAATTCCAGGCTAAATCAAAATCGACATGCAATAAGCGCCAAATAAACTATTAAAAGCATGCGGGTCCTTAATCGCAATCAATATATCAATCAAATCAATTAAATAATTAAATCAATTAAATAAATAGTCAAAATGAAAGTCCATAGGCTAGTGCCTTTAAATTATACAACCCAGGGTCTGTAGTAAAGTCAAGTGGCCGGGTACCACTGACTACAACCCGGATTCTACTCCTAAGACTCAAGTGACTTTGAGATTTGAGATTCTTCTCGTTCTTCACTTCTTCGTCTCCTTAGAACTCCTTGGATCGTCGGGTCTGGATATCCAAATGAAAAGAAACTCCCCCTGAATAGGGGTGTTATCTTTTCTCTTTAGATATTTGAAATTTTTCCTAATTTGGATCTCCAAATGGATAGGAACTCTCCCCTAAGGGATGTTCCTTCCTCTTTGGATTCCAATTTGGATTTTTTAAGCATCTCAATCTCAAATTACTTTAAATTTACAACTCAATTTACATATCAAATTACATCAATAAAAATTTAAAAAAATCTAGACTCAACATCCTGCAGGGTTATCCTAATAATCAGCAGTTTATATCTGACATCCCAAGCAGTTAATATATTGAAATTAAAATACTCAATCACAGCCACGCTTGGCCATGCTCTTTTTGATTTAAAGGGGGACTTAAAGCAATTTTCTGGAGCACCTATGCAATTTAATAATTATAATTTTGCCCCCTTTAATTTATGCCCTGTATGAGCATGGCCACCTGCATAAGATTGAATTAGTACAAATCATCCCTAGCCTAGGGGTAGATCTAATCGTACAATCAATCCAATCACAGAGTGCAGTAAATAAATAAACAAACACATCAATTCTACTATTAGCAAACAACATGTAGTAAAAGCTCGAAAAACCCAGCACACAGCAGAAAAGTAAACACCGGCCTAGCCTAAGACTAGAGTTGGTTGTCCTAGCAAACCATCTAAAGTGTGTGAGGTAGGCTGCGTGGCTTTGATATATCTTAAATAGGCACTTGATTGAAGTTGTTTAAGGTTCAAGTTGGTTGAAGGTTTAAGGGAAGATTTAATTTGAATTTAAATATTAATGACTTGAAATTGATTTTAAACTTGATTTTAATTGTCTGTTGGATACCATCTTTGTTTCACACCGAGGCCGTGAAATTTATTTCACCTTCATTGGGGCTAATTTAATAGCCTCGTAGGCCTGGGTTACCTAGTGGTACCTGATATAATTAAGTGATTTGAGTTTGATTAAGGTTTAAAGGTTGATTAATTTTAAATAGAATTGGTTGGTTGCTGGTTTTAATGTTGATTTAAGATTTTCTGGAATTTTTGATAATTTATTGGATTTTGGAATTTTTTGGATTATTTTAATCATTTAATTAAGGGGTTAAAAATTAACTTTTTGATTTAAAGAGTTTTCTAGAAAGTTAATATTTTATTAAAATACTAGATCTTAATACGATCAGTTAGATAGTAAGTATACTGAAATTGGATTTTTTTATATTTTATTATGAAGGTTTGAAGTTTTGACTTGATTTTGAACTAAGTTTGACCAAAAGTTGACTTTTTCAAAATTAATTGATTTCTGGAAACTTAACATTTTTAATAAATATTAGACCTTGAGATGAGTTATATGCCTTTGAGTTTGCTCAATTTGGAGTTTATTTGAATTAGTTATGAATTTTTGAAGTTTTAAGTATTTATTGAATTTTTAAAATTGTTTAATTAAAGCCCTTTTTATGATTTGAATCCAAATAACCTCCAAACTTCTTGAAATCAACTCGAAAGGTCAGGAATGACCTAAGGAGTGATCTCCAAGTGTTTGAGAAATTTTTGAAATTTTTAATTATTTTTAATTAAATAAATTAATTAAAAATTGAATTTCAATTAAACTCAAATTAAACTTAATTTTAAAGTCCAGTTAAGGGGCTTTTATTTTTCATTGATTAAGAGTTTAATTTTGGTCAGTTTGTGGGGTTAATTGTAATTTTTAGATTTAATCTTGATTTTTTATAATTTTTGGAAGGTTTTAAGGCTTAATGAAGGTTTAATTTTAAGATATTTGATTAAGGGATTTAAAGGGCTCAAATTTTAGTGAGACTTTTCCCTAGGGCAGGGAATGTCACTAATCTTAACAGATTTAAGTTGAAGGTTATTTGGATTTAAGTTTGATTTGTTAGAATTTTCAAAAGTTTTAAAGTTTGATTAAAAAAAAATTAACATTGATTTAATTGATTAAGTGGTTTAATGATTCTTAAAGTTGCTGGAAATTTTCCTATGGGCTTGAGATGTCA
This sequence comes from Dendrobium chrysotoxum, assembly GCA_019925795.1. Classification (NCBI taxonomy): domain Eukaryota; kingdom Viridiplantae; phylum Streptophyta; class Magnoliopsida; order Asparagales; family Orchidaceae; genus Dendrobium; species Dendrobium chrysotoxum. Next base: position 45,256,926 of record CM034315.1, read on the forward strand.
TTAAGTTCAAGTGTTCAAAGTTTCAAGTCAATTTGAAATATATCCTAATTATTGGAGATTTTCTAAATTCTCTAAATGAGTCCTTAATTATTGTCCTTAGATGTCACTAGGTTAAGTAGGTTCAAATTGAAGTCACTAACCCTTGAACACTAATTACAATAACACCAAAAAAATCATCAAAGGAGAAAGAAGATGTCCTAATGCTCTATGGAAGGATCATGATGAATTATTAAGATCATAGGTTACCTAATAACCTATGAACTTAAGAGTTCAATTATGAAACAATAAGTGTAATAAATTGAATTGAGGGTATTAGAGAATGTAGGATACATCCTCAAATAAGACCTCATTCAATTTAAAGGTATAATCATGTGTAATTCAAAGCTTATTTACAAAGATTATAAAATGACTAAAGTTAGAGCTCTTTTGAATCATACATGATTATAACCTACATCTATTTTCCAATGAAAGGTAACCTTTCAGTAGTTCCATAGAGTACTAACATGCAATTATTGGAATTAGATTAAATTAGTTATGAATTTCCAAAAGTCTAAGTCAAACTTTAACTTAGATTTTTTTATAAATTCATAAACTAATAAAATGTACATCAAATAGACTTAGGAAAATTAAGGGAGATCAAGCTTATGCCCTAGAATACCTCTGCCAAATTTCAAATTAAAATAATTTGTATATTTTGATTTAAAATTAAAATTAAGTTTTCTGAATTTTTGAAATGATTACTAAACTAATAATCAGAATAGCTTGATTTTATTTTTAAAATAAAATAGATTGAAATATGAACAAAACGAGCCTAAGAACTCTAAAAATGATGGAGAAATGGATTTTCTATCATTTTTTTGAAGCTCTGGACAATTTTGGATTTAATTTAAAGGTTTAATTATACAGTCAGCCGGCGGTGCTGACTGTACGTCGTCTTTCCACGCGGCGGCAGCGGGTTTGATAGCGCGGATGGCGGCGGTCAGGCGGGCCCCATCTACTTATCCAGCGCAGCATTGTATCGAGCCGTTGGATCTAACAAAGCACCGATCCAACGGCTGAGATCAAAACTACGACAGATCTCAATCTAGAATGATCGGACGGTCCGGATTAAGCCCGCGGTTTAGACGAACGGCCTGGATCCGGTCGGATGAAGATCTAGCTAATTCGCGATCTTAATATACAAAAATGGATCGCTGATCCAACTCAATCACAACCATTGATCTAAACATAATAGATCGAACGGCTGTTGGATCGTCTTCCTCCTAATGCCCAACTGTGAACCCTAGACTCAAATTTTGGTTTCGTTTTCATAATATGCTGAACCAAATGAATTTAAAATTTGAACAGAGGTGAATCAAGGTCTAAGAATGAATGTGGAAGTGTTTCTAAGCCATTTGATGCAATCCCCATAACTTAATTAGAAATCTAGATAAATTCCTAGGGTTAGAGTTTTACCGAAGTAGGTTTGATGGAATCAGTTGATTCAGGATTCTCTAAATTTGTGGATTGTCCACGCTCAGATTTGTAGAAGACTCCAGGTCCAGAGGAAGCTCCTACAGAAAGTTGGGATGGCTTGGACGGAGCTAGCTTCGGTTCGCCGTCGAATTTGTCGCCGGCGGCCACCAAATGCCAAGAACTGCTCTAGGAGGAGTATAGGGAGCTTTGGGAACTCAGAACGAAAACTCAGAGCATCTGGAACTGGACTGGAATGAGAGATGGCTTCCCTTCTGCTTTCCCGTCTCTCCTCCCCCTATTCAGCTGCTGGAGATGCTTTGGACCGTCCAGATGCATTAGGTAGAGTCCTTAGATGTTTGACATCTGGCACAGGCCGTTAGGGGACAGAGGGGAGAATCATACGAGCTGGAATGACTAGGAGGTTGTCTGCACGTGGGGAGGACCACCTGGGTTGGTCAGGTCGGGTTGGAGGCACTCCAGCAATTGGGTTGGGTCTGGTTAGCTCCAAAGAAACTTCTGGAGTCCTTAGGGTGAACTGGACAGGTCTGGTTTGGGCTGGCTAAGTCAGATGGCTCAATTTGACTAGGTAGAGCTCATTGAGCCATTAGATTGAGCTAGGAAGCATGCTAAGCATTGGGCTGGATTGGGTTGAATCCCTGGGAGCTCCTGGAATTGATCCCATAGGCTGGAAAGTCCTGGAAACAACTTGGCAAAGCTTAATGGGTCGGATTGACCATGGTTAGAGTCACTTAAGCCACCTTGTTGACTGTTTGACTGGTCAAACAGTCAATCTAGGCTTAGGTGGACATGGGGAGGGTCTTGAGTGTTAGTTGAAAAAGGCTTGATGATTAAGGATTGGGTTTTGAGTATTTTAGAAGGGGATTTGAAATGGTTTGACCAAGCATAGTTGAGTTGACTTGGTCAACTTTGCTTATAGATTTGATTAGCTCATGGATAAGATACCCTTAAGCTATGGTTAAAAATTGATTTAGAGCTTGATGAGGGTTGAAGGGTTTGAGGATTTGGAGAGCTTGAATTGAAGGATTAAGGTGATTTTGACTCAAATGGGGCAAGTTTGACTAGACTTGGAATTAGTTAACCAAGTCAACTAATGATTGGGTCAAAAAGTCCAATCAAGTCTAAATCATTGAAGGGTATGATCAGGGGAGTTTGATTGAGTTTTGAGTATGCTTGAAGTTTGATTTAAGTTGAAAGGGCTTAAAGGTTGATCTGGTCAACCTAGGTTGACTTGGTCATCTAGGTTAACCCTGAGCCAGGGTTTAGGTTGCATTAATCTCAAATGGTATTTGAAGTCTGGTAGGAGTGGTTTGAGGGTTTAAATAGGTCACTTGGCGCAAATCACCTATTTGGGCCTTTAATGGGCTTAATGGGTCAACTGGGTTGACTTGGTCAACCAAGTTGACCCAGGACCAGGGACTGGGTCCAACCAGTTCAGAATGACATTTTGAGTCTGCTGGTGGTGGTCTCAAGGTCTGGAGAGGTCATTTGGTCAAAATGACCTATTTGGGCCCTTAATGGGCCTTTTAGGTCAACCCTGGTTGACTTGGTCAACCAGGTGGGTCCAGGGTCTGGAAATGAGTTCAACAAATTCAAAATAACATTTAGAGACCAATGGAGGTGGTCCCAAGGTCAGAGGAGGTCATTTGGTCAAAATGACCTGTTTTGACCCTAAAGGGGCCTTCTAGGTCAACTAGGTTGACTTGGTTAACCAGGTTGACCCAGGGGCTGGTTCTGGGTTCAATGGATTTGGTTTGACATTTGAAATTTGCTGGAAGTGACTGCATTTGATTTGGAGCTCATTTGGTTCAAGTGACCAGTTACACCCCATAGGGGTATTTTGGTCATTTTGACCCCTAGTCAACTGGGGGTCAAACTGAGTCCAACAAAGTGCAGTTTATTACTCAATGAGTCATAATCAAGGGTCTGGAAGTTATTGGAGGCTTTGGAGAAAGTTCTAGGGTCAAAATCCACTGGGTGGTAGGTCCAGTGGCATAGACTGTAAATATTTGAAGGTTTTACAGTCTTTGGATTTCAATTCAGTTTCTGGGGTTAGAGATCTCAGAATGAGCTTAAATTTGGAGGGTTGCCTCTAGGGACATGTCATATCAATGTGGAACTGACAGACCTTGAATCAGAGGTCATTTGATAGGGTTTTGAAATATTCAAAAATTTGCTGGAAAAGGCTTTCAGGACTTAGACCTTTGTCCTTGGATTTGAATCTGGAAATCTGGTTTTGAATTGGATTTTGAGTTTGAATGATTGGATTTGAATTAAGACTAGATTGAATTGAAGCTTGGATTGATCTAGAAGAATCCTAGGATTTAGAATAGGTCCTAGGGTCCAAATCAACTTAAGGGAATCCTAGGGTCTAGAATAGATCCTAGGGACTGGAGTCTGGGAAAATCTTAAAATCTAGAAGTCCTAGGGAAATCCTAGGATCTGGGGTCTGAAAAAATCCTATAATCTAAAAGAATCCTAAGATCTAGGAATCCTAAGATTCAAGATCTAGAAGGATCTTAGGATCTAGAGTAGATCCTAAAGTTTGATTTCAAAAAAAAAAAATCTTAGAGTTTGGAAGTCCTAGGGCCTGGGATCTAGAATAGTCTTAGGATCTAGAAGAATCATAAGCTCTAGATAGATCTAGGAGAATCCTAAGTTCTAAGAGGATCATATGATCTAGAATCCAGTAGAATCCTAGGGTCTAGAATAGATCCTAGGGTCTGAAGTCTAGGAGAATCCTAGAATTTAGATTTGTCTTAAATTGTATTGATCTGGGGTCAGGATTGATTTGAATTTGGATTGATCTTAAAGTTTGGATTGGTCTAAGATCAGATTGATCCTAGGGTTAAGATTGATCATAAGGATTGGAAAGATCCTAAGGTCTGGATTGGTCCTACTGAGCTCATACAAAAATGAGGTCAACACTCGCATATTATTCAAGTTCTATCCTTCATATAGGTTTGAGCCCAAATCTAGTCCATGCTCAAGTTCAAACCCGGTATATGTTTCCTGTATTCATTTGAACCTTTTATGACCCTTGAAGGTTTAATCTCTTGTTCAATTTATTCAAGTCCGGTTGAAGTTCCTTGCTCCTAGTTCTTTTTGAATTCATGTCAAGTTTTGTTTGTTTGATGTCAAGTACCCTGCTTGTGTAACTCATGTTCTAGTCCAGATCCTCGTCATTTGATTCGGTTTAAGACTTCTGTAAGTTTTTCTTGTTATTTTATTTAGTTCAAATCTTTGATATTCAGTTCAAATTCAAACTCTAGTTCAATCCTTGTAGCTTGAAACGAAGTCGATGTTTAGCCTGAATCCAATTTTGAATTCAGATATGGTCCTTTGAGGTCCACATTTTATCCAAGTTCAAGTTCCATTTATGTGATCTTTCTGAGTTCAAACTCAAGTCAAGTTCAAGTCAAAGTTTAAAGTCTTCTGAGGTCCCACTCAAATTCTTCGTATCCAAAGTTTTTTGTTCAAGTCTTTTGAAGTCTTAAGATTGGTTCAAGCCCTTGTGATCAATCAAGCTCGACCTTTCTTTTATTTAAGACTTTTATTAATTGATTCAACTTTGAGCTTAGTCCATTTCATGCTCAAATTCAAGTTCTAAATGAGGTCCAAGTCCTTGTTCTTGTTGCCCAAGAGTTCACATGTGTTCTTTTTTTTTAGTTTAAACAAGTCCAGGTACGGTCTCAAGTTTCACCTAAAATTTCGGCAGCCTCCCAGCGTCTCCCCTGTTTAGGGGAAAAAACGATAAGAGTCTGGGCCTTCCCACGATGCGCAATAAAGCGCGTGCATGGTAGGTGTCCTTAGACACCTCGACCGTGGTCCTCATTCCCACCACACGTAATAAAGCGCGTGCATGGGGTCTTTGACGGTACCAGTTTAAAAGAGACGGTTTGCTTTCCCCTCGCTCGAGGGTACTTATAGATAACCCTGCCTTGTCGTAGGCGCCGCACCGGGGTCCCAACCCACCACGCGCAATAAAGTGCGTGCATAGGTGTTTTCCCAGTCCACCGCAAAAGACGAAAGCAAGTTCTCAGAGATTACCCGTCTCGTCGTAGGCGCCGCACCGGGGTCCCAACCCACCATGCGCAATAAAGCGCGTGCATAGGTGTTTTCCCGGTCCGTCGCAAACGACGAAAGCAAGTTCTCGGAGTTTTTAGGGTTTAGGGGTCATACCTTTGCAATCGACGAAGTGGTGGTGTCGGCAAAGTTTGCACGCGGATTGAGGTACGAGGAGAGAGGGAAGAGCACCCTCTCCCCTTTTTTTTTAATATTAATTAATTAGAATTTATTAATAATTTATTTTTAATTAATCACTTTAATTATGATTAATTAAGATAATTAATTAAAATTTATTAAAAGTAATTAAAATCATAAGTCATAATTAATTTAAAATTAATTATAACTAATTGATATTAATTAATTTTAACAAATTAAAATTAATTGATAATAATTAATTACATTTTATGAATTATAGCCGATTAAAATTAATCTCAATTAAAATTAATTATAATTAATTAAATTAATTATAATTATTTAATTAAAATCAATTAAATTAATTATAATTAATTTAAAATACTAATTATAATTAAATAAAATAATTATAATTAAATATAATTACTTTATTTATGATATATATATATATATATATATATATATATATATATATATATATATATATATATATATATATATATACATATTAATTATAATAACTATAATACTATCTAATAACTAAAGTAAAATAATAAATAATAATAAAAAATATAAACTATCTATACCTAAAGGGGTCGGTTGCTGGAGCAGGGAGGGAGGTCTGCTGGGTAAGGATCGCAGGGAGGAGAGACTGGCCACGGGAGGCGTCGGCTGCTAGGTAAGGGTGTTTCTTCTCTCTCTCTCTCTCTCTTTCTATCTCTCTCGGTGAGATAGAGGCGACGGGAAGATCTCGGCAAGATGGGTTTATGGGTCTCGATCGACGGGAGAAAGAGAGGTCTCGGGCAGAGGAGTCGGGGTCGGGATGTGCGAATGGAAGAGGTTGTGTGGCTTACGAACAGGAGTAAAGAGGTCGGCTGCGGGAATCAGAAGATAGGGAAGAAGAGTCGGAGAGCTTGCGAGTGGTCTGCGATCGATATCCCCTGCCCCTCCCTTTGGCTTCATTTTATAAGCATGGGTGGCAGCGAATCGAGGTTCTGCGAGGGATTTTTAGGAAGCGACATAAACGGTGTTGCATTCAGCGGGATTCCTGGATTCGACGAGTCTGAGGTGCGGGATTTCAGGGATTCAACGGAGGTAATGCATTTTTTTTGCTTTCTTTTGTTTTCACAGCAGAGGTCAATAAATAGCCCCCAATAAATGTGGTTTGCGTCTAGAGCGAATCACGTTTGTTGTAAGCTGGATGACTTTGTGGATCTCCAAAAAATTTCTCTGGATGTCACACAAAGGTTTTCATTCTGTAGATCTTCAAGAGTCTATCTCTGTGTCTCTATAGATCTTTAGATGCACTTGTAGTCTTCAAGAGGATTGACATGCTGACTTTAGTTAGGTAGAGATCCAAAAGATATTGATAGAGTACTTTATACCCAGATCCCTAGAGTGTTAGTTCGTAGATTGATGATAGTATATAGCCATGCCACTTTTTGCTCTTCTTTTGACACTACTGTTTTCTTAGTTCTCAGTTCTAATTTTATAACTGTACTGATAATTCTCTGTTTCTTTTTGTGCAGGTCACTACAGAGATAAGATCCAGCCGGCTCACTGCTACAGAGGGATTTTGTTCTGGTATGGTTTTAGTTTATTTGTTCTATTCTTTTTCTTTCTTTGGCTGCTTACTAACCCTTGTTGCCCTGTGCAGGTTCCAGAAGTGTAGATTACCTGGTCCTTGGAAGGAGCAGAGCAGAGCTGTCGACTTCCTCCTCAGGCATAGCTTAGGAGACAAATTTGTAGTCCTCTGCGAAGGACATTGTACTTTTCTCTCTTTTTTTTGTTGACGTAAACTTGTAAAAGAGACATGAACTGAAAACTTGTATATGGATTCTAAATTAATAAAATGAAGCCTTTTATAAATTCAGTTGTTGACGAGCTCTCTTTTTTGCTGTTTCTTGTGATTTCTATGGTCGTACTTTGAGCTGTGTTGATGGTGTTGCAGATAATTTTAAATATTTATTTGGGGATCTCGGGACACAACGCGATGTCGACCCAAATAAATATTTAAAATGCCCCCAGTCTTTAAGGGCACTTATAGAAGCCATTCAGGATGCTTCTTTTGTAGCTCTAGATTGACTCTTGGGATCTTGATTCCTCATGCCTTATGTTTTATGCTGCGGACATTGACGGAGAATCACCTGATTTGACTTTACTGACTTGTCAGGTGATTTGTACCTTCGGCCCTTTGCTTCTAGCTTTGGCGGGCTTGATGAAGGAGTAGATGCCGGTGACCTGAATTTTTTAGGATCGTATTAGGTCGTAGGTAAAAAGTCATCAGTCCAGAGCTTTGTGCATAGCGGACTTGTTGATGACGGAATCCTCTTATTTTAGCCTTAAGATTTTCATGAACTTTGGGATAATTTCTTCGGTCCTTTTCTTTGTGCTTTGGTGGACTTGTTGAAGAAAAACTCCTTCGATCCTAGCTTTATGCTTTATGGATTTATTGAAGGATTTGCAAGTTTTGGATTCAGTTGATAGTACCAAGTATGAGTAGTATCTTTATCCTTAACCACTTGAGGAGACTTTAATCTGAGTCACTTGAGTTCATCAGATTGGGCGAGCTGGAATTTGACAGTTCTTCGTCCTCTGGTTGCTGAGATGGGGGTTCCTCTACTACGGCCTTTCTTATGGCGTGTTAAGTAGATGGAGCTGCCAGCGATCCGGCCATATTTGGGCTTATTGGATCCGACCTCTTACACCCATTCAGGCTTCACACTTGAGCTAGGGGAAGTGTGCTTCCCAATGCTGATTTTGCTGAAGTTGATAAATTTGGAGTCTTACTTCGTGGTTGAAGATTTAGAGCCTACGCAAATTTGGAAGTTGTTCGAGATTTCTTCTTCCCAATGGAACCTCGTTCTCCAGTCAATTAGGAGAATTTGGTAGACTACGATCACTTGAACTTGTCAAGTCGAATTAGCCTTCGTACTTCCTACAGTCCCTACTGACGGGTTGACGAAGTGGGGGTTCCGCTACTATGACCTTTCTTATGGCATGTTGAGTAGACGGAGCTGCCAGCGATCCGGCCATATTTGAACGTGTTGGATCCGACCTCTTACACCCACTCGAACCTTAAGCTTTAGGCTGCTAAAAGACTTCAGGTTGTTCTGGCTCAATTTGTTAGAGCGTGTAGTCAGAAAAGTCTCTTTTCTGACTTTTAAAATCTTGGTTTATTGGAGGAGGTGGTATTTCAATCTTTTGAAGCTCACCTGCATATACTTTGAAAAGAATTCGTTGTATTCTTCAATATAAAAGAATATTTGCGTTGGTGATTTTAAATATTTATTCGGGGATCTCGACATGCAGTGTGGTGTCGACTCGAATAAATATTTAAAATGCCCCCTGTCTCGCAGGGACATTTCATAATAGAATAAATTTGAGATTCTATGATTTTAAATATTTATTTGGGAATCTCAGCGTGTACCACGATGTCAACCCGAAAAAATATTTGAAATGCCCCGTGTCTCGCAGGGACACTTCAGAATAGAAAAAATTTGAAACTTTGTGATTTTAAATATTTATTTGGGGATCTCGATGAGTAGCACGATGTCAACCCAAATAAATATTTAAAATGCCCTTGTCCTGCAGGGTGATTTTGATATGCATTCTTGCAACATAAGAGAATTTCAAAAATCTAAAATATAAAGTGTATATAAATATGCGTGAAATACATAATACATTAAATATAACATTTCCTTGAGCAATTTTATGCATGGTACTTCTTCAGATGTCGACCATTGATCGGCGGCATGGGCCTCTGACCATGCAGATCGATAAGTTGGTAGGCTCCTCCTTGATACACCTTCTCGATGATGAAGGGACCCTCCCAATTGGATACGAACTTGCCACCAATTTTTCGGTGTGGGATGATTGGTCTTCTCAGCACCAGGACCAATTCCCTTCTTGAAAGGATCGGGGACGCACCATTCGATCAAATGATTACCCCATCCTTCCTCGGTAAATTTTAAGATTTTGTTGAGCTTACAACCTGACTTCGTCGAGTGCATCGAGCTCCTCCATTCTGAGGCGAGCATTCTGCTCTTGAGTAAGCTCATTCTGGATGGTGACCCGAAGAGACGGTAGTTCAACTTCTAGTGGCAAGACGGCTTCAGCCCCGAACATAAATGAGTAAGGAGTGGCTTTGGTCGGTGTTTTGTAGGTCGTACGATACGCCCACAATGCTTCTGCCATCTTTGTATGCCATTCTCTTTTGTTCTTGGTGAGGATCTTCTTCATCAACTTCACCATCGTCTTGTTGAAGGCCTCAGCCAAGCCATTGGCTCTTGGATTGTATATTGATGAGTACCACCAATCGATCTTATGACGATCAAAAACTTATAGATTTTTGTGCTTTTGAATGTTGTGCCATTTTCTGAGATCACTCGGCGTGGTACACTGAATCTGTAGATGATATTATGGGTGAAGAAGTTGATCACATGCTCGGACGTGACTTCCCTCAATGGAGCTGCTTCTGCCCATTTTAAGAAATAGTCTGTTGCTGCCAGTATAAAGCGGTGTCCTGTCGAAGATGGCGGATCTATTGGCCCAATTATATCTGTGCCCCAACATTCAAATGGCCAGGACACCATCATTGGATGCAGTGGATTTGGTGGTTGATGAATAACATCACCGTGAATCTGACATTCGTGGCACTTCTTAGCATGGTTGATACAATCTCTCACCATCATAGGCCAGTAATAACCCATTCTTTTGATTTTGGTAGTCATCTTGGGACCTAACTGATGTGCTCCGCAGAGTCCTTCATGAACTTCTGCTACCACTTTATCAGCTTCCTTGGTCCCTAGGCACCTTAGCCACATTTGATCAAAAGATCGTCGGTACAACATGTCATTGACAAACGTGTATCGTAATGATCTTTTTCTAATTTGTACGGTCAGAGATTTATCTGTTGGAAGTTTTCTTTCTTTGAAGTAGTCGACGAATGGTTGCCTCCAATTGTCTTCGACTTCAACATCTAGGCAATCCAACCACGACTCTGAGAATTTACCAGTTCTTCATCTTTTTACTGCTGGACGTTCCCCTAATTGAATTTTAATAGTGATTTGTTGGGGAGGTTGAGGATCAACCAGGGTTGCATCCTGCTGGCTTGAACCTGGTAGTTCCTCCGCCTGTGAGAATTGTAGTTTTGCTGGCTCTAAGACCTGATGATTTTCAACCGCAATGAATATAGGTGGTCTTTTGTCTTCATTTGTAAGCTCCTTGGCCAGTTTGGCTAGACAGTCTGCTTTTGCATTTTGTCCTCGAGGAACTTGAGTTAACTTGACATTTGGTATTTATTTTAGAAGCTCAAGAGCTCGTCAGTGGTAGTGGGCCAATTGAAGTTTACAGATCTTGTAAATGCCCAGGACTTGATTTATCACAAGTTGAGAATCACCAAAAATTTAGAGATCTGTGATTTGGACATCAATTGTAATCTCCAGTCCTGCTATTAGGGCTTCATATTCGGCTTCATTATTGGTCTGAGGTTCAGTTAAACTAAATGAGAATCTCATTATACCTCCCTCGAGTTCTATGAAGACGAGACCGATGCTAGCTTGAGCCTTTGCAATATTTGGGGGTCTGGGAGATTTGATAGATGATGTCCCATCAAAGTACATCTCCCAAAATGATAGCTTTTCTTCTTCATCAACCTGCATGATTTGTTCATCTGGCAAATCATCGTTGAGTGGAGAGTCTGCTGGGATTAGATGTGCGGTGAGAAAATCTGCCAAAGCTTGTCCCTTTACCTCTTTCTGTGGCATGTATACTATATCAAATTACAGTAATAGCACTGCCCACCATGCTAGACGACCTATCAATGCTGGTCTTGTCATCAAGAACTTCAGCGGATCGATCTTTGATATCAAGGTGATTTTGTGGGAGAGCATATAGTGGCGAAGTTTCTGAACTGCAAACATCAACACCAGACAATGTTTTTCAATCAGAGAATAATGTATCTTTGCTCCGATTAATCTCCGACTGATGTAGTAGAGTGCATTTTCTTTTCCTTCCTCTTTGTGCTGTGCCAGTAATGCTCCGAGGGACTCTTCTAGTGCTGCCGTATATAGTATAAGAGGCTTCCCCAGAATTGGTACTGCGAGAATGGGTGGATTTAACAGATATCTTTTGATGCTGTCAAATGCTTCCTGGCATTCTGCATCCCATTTGAAGCGGACATCTTTCTTCATTAACTTTGAAAATGGTTGGCACCAACCCGACAGATTTGATATGAATCGTCGAATGAAAGCCAGTTGCCCTTGCAAGGAGCGGAGTTAACGGAGGCTTCTTGGCGGTGGCATCTTTATAATCGCCTTGATTTTGTTGGGATCGACTTCTATGCCTCGGTGACGGACGACATACCCCAAGAATTTGCCAGAAGAGACCCCGAAAGCACATTTGAGAGGATTCATTTTCAGATCAAACTTTCTAATTCTTTCAAATACAATCCTCAAGTCATTTAGATGCTCTTTTCGGTCTATGCTCTTAACGACCAAGTCGTCTACATAGCACTCGACCGTCTGATGTATTAATTCATCAAAGATCTGGGTCATCGCCCGTTGGTAGGTGGCACCAGCGTTCTTCAAGCCAAAGGGCATGACTGTATAGCAAAAAATGCCGATGGGCGTTCTGAATGATGTATGCTTTTCATCCTCAGGAGCCATCTTGATCTGGTTGTATCCTGACGATCCATCCATAAATGAGAACATGTCATAATTTGACGTGTTGTCTACTAGGAGTTCGGATACAGGCATCGGAAAATCGTCTTTTGGACACGCCTTATTGAGGTCCCGAAAGTCAATACAGACACGTATCTAACCGTTCTTCTTCTTTACAGAGACGATATTGGCGATCCAGTCGGTGTATTTTTCTTCTCGGATAAAGCCCTCTTCTATGAGCTTCTTCGTTTCTGCAATCACCTGTTCTTCAATCTCCAATCTCATTCTTCTTGGAGCTTGTTTGATAGGCGCTGCATCTGGTTTGATGGCTAATCTGTGAACTGCTACATCAGGGGATAAGCCAGGCATTTCGGCATATGTCTAGGCAAAGCAATCCCTGAATTCACAGAGAAGTTCTTTTATCTCTTCCACTTGGTCTTCTGACAGAAGGGAACTAATGAAGGTTGGGCGAGAGTCATCCTCGGTTCCCAAGTTGACTTCTTTTAACTCATCCATAGTAGCCGCTTGTCCACCATCTTCAAGTTCTTCAGGTGCAGGCTCGGCTTCTACAGGCTGCTCATCATAGTCATCAACTTCATAAACTTCTTCATCAGAACAGTCATTGGGTTCAACTTCCCTGCAAGTAATGGCTCAGCAAGTCTCCTTCCGGATGCATTTTCGCCTGACGAATCCAATACCTTTATATGCATTCATCTCTTTGCGCCGCATTGGACGTGGATTCCTTCCATACCAGAGACTTAGACAAATACGAAGTTATCATTTGGGGGTGGGAATATTGATCCACCTTCGTAACATTCTTTGAATACCTTTGGTATTAAACCTAGGTAGCCTCGTAGGTAGTAATTCTTCATAATCGATGAAGACATGACCCCAATCTTGATTCACTTCTTCATCCTTTCCTACGGAATAAAATATATTTCCTGACTTAATCCCCTTTTTGATCGGAGGTAGATAAAGAGTCATAAGTTCTTCAACCTTATGCACATCTCATGGAATTATTTCTTTGAAATACTGTAGGGGAATGCGAGTGACTACAAGCACGCTGTCTGAGATTGACAGGCTATCTATTCTTCTAGAGAATACATCTTGCACCGTGTTCATATAGATAGAGTCGTAGTCATAATCATCATTTGAATATGCGACCTCCCTACTCCATTCGTCCATCGAAGGACATACCGTCTGGGATTTTGTATGGGTGACATCATCTTCATCTGTGTCGCTCCCAAGGTGAGGTACATATTTTCTTTCTTTAGAAGTGAAAGTGGTAGCTTCTTTGGGAAGAGTCGGCGTCACCTTCTTTCTCCCCACCTGCTTCCTCTCACCTTCTTGCTTAGGTCGCTTTGCACTCTCTGGGTTTGATGCTTGAGTCTTTAGAGAGTTTGACAGCCTCGGCTTTTTATGCATGAAATACTGTGCATCTTCATAAACTGTCGCTTTATGGACTGCAAAGGGCTGAATATCACCAGAGATCCCGAATTCTTCCCCATCCCTAAGATACTTCATTGACTGGTGTAGTGTTGATGGGACGATGCCATACTCATGCAACCAGGGGCGACCCAGGAGTGCCTTGAATGAAGTGTCCGCGTCAATCACATGAAATTTAGCTTATGTATGGAATTCTCTGAATACAAGAGGTAACATAAACGATCTAAGGGTTTTCTGCCCTTTCTTGTTAAAACCATGTACCATAAGCTTATCTGGCCCGAGGTGCTCTATGTTGAGGCACAACGAACTTAGTGCTTTTAAGCTCATAAGGTTGATGGAGGATCTAGGGTCGATCAGAATTCGACTGATTACCAAATCGTCACTCTCTGTAGAAACATACAGAGGTCGGTTGTGGTCTGCGGTCCCGAGCATCATATCCTCCTCAGTAAAAGCGATGAACGGTTCGTTACGAGCTTGCAAGACCTCAGTCAGGTTACGCTCAATGAAGTACGCCTCGTACCTTTTGGGGTCTTTGAGAGCCTGAATCAAAGTCTCCCGAAGATCCTTAGATATCACCCGAGCGTCGTATATGCTGAGCTGGGCAGGGATCTTCCTCAGATGGGATAAGATATTATAATCTATTCCCTTAACTGGAGTATGTTTCTTCTTGGGATCCTCGGAGATAATGTCTTCGTTGATAACTATCTCTTTTCCCTTATCTTTGTTGGAGGTCTGCTTCTTTGGCGGAGATGGCAGTATCTTGCCACTTCTAAACTGTACTTGAGCAATCTCTTCTGGCTCAGACTCATTTAATGGAATCTCTTCTTCAGAGTCAACCATTATTTTGTCTGGAGATTCATTCGTTGACTCAGAATCACCTCCCATATTTAGCGACGCTATGTCAGGATCTGATTCATCTGTCTTTGGAAAATACAGATCCTCCTCTGAGCTGTAGTCCATTGAGGATGTTACCGGACAAGTTTCAACGATCATCTCTCTGACATATTCTTCTTTTGTAGGAGTTATTGGCGTTGCTGAAATGACCCGACAAACCTATGTGGGAAGAGGCTCCTCATCAGCTTCCTCTGCTTCGTCAATCTTGAGCTCTGACATAAAGTAAGCAAGCTTAATAGGACGTCTTGTGATCTGGTAATATTCATCCAGACTATCTAAAACCCTCTGGGTTAATGTTTTCTTCTCCTTGGGCTTCCTCAGTTTTGTGTTCTTCTTAGAGGACTTTTTCTTTCCAGACTTTGAAGGGTCAACTTGGTTGGAGAAATGTTTAGGAGTAGGAGCTCGCACCACGGGTAGAGCCTTGGGGTCTATCACCGGCTCAGTGGGAGATTTCCATTTTACACATGAAACTTCTTCAAGCTATTTCAACATTTTCACAGTTTTCTTAGAGACCACGGTCTCCCACTGTTCTTCTTGAATCGGCTTCTTCCCTTTTCTCCTCTCTTCAATCGGGGGTACGGAAGAAGTCGTAACTACCCGAGTTGATTCTTTTCTGGGATGAGTCAGCACATTATCGGACAATGTGAGATCTCCTCTTTGATATTTTCTTTCAAGCCAATCTTTGAAGACATAGCAATCTTCGATTGGATGACTCATTACCCAATGATACGGGCAGTAGTTTGGGTCGCCACTATGCTTTGACTCCTCGGGCCTCTTGCATTCAGGCAGTTCTAATCCCGCTTTCAGTGCTTGTCGAAATAACTTGGCAAAACTTTCGCTCTTGAATGAATATTCCTTATTCATTTTGTCTTTGAGGGAGGGGAACATTTGATCACCAATTCCCATTGTTTGCCTTGGGCGTTCTCCGCCGCCCTGATAAGTTAGTGGTTTATCATTACCCCCGAGTATCAGCTTCAGCTGGGGGTTGGGGTTGTAGACTTGCTTAGGCTTTTCTTGATATTGCATCGGCTGCTTGCCTTTGTCTACATTATACGCCACATGTTTCTCCTTGTCAGTTCTGGAGAAAAATATGGAGTCAGCCTCACCTCTTCTAGCACCAGAGGCTTTAGCTTTCTTGGGCTTATCAGAATAGTTCTCTGATTTTGATAAGTTCAGTTTCTCAAACTTTGCCACTCTATCCAGCAAATCCTAAAATGTAGTGATAGTAGCCATGCATAGGAAGGGTTGCATTTTATCATCAATGTTTCCCATTAACAACTGTACGGCGTGTTCTTGTTCAAGCTGTTGCTCACATTTTATGCTCAAGTTATGCTAGCGAGTGATGTATTTGGTCACTGATTCTTTTTTCTTTCTCTTATTCAGAGCAAGGTCAGTGATCGTTATTTTCTCGGTCGCACTGGCGAACCTCTTCACGAACATATGTTCTAACTCCGCAAATGTCTTTACAGAGTCATTTGGTAGTTCAGCGTACCATTCAAAAGCAGCTGCTGTTAAACTCCTAACGAATTGTCGGAAGAGTAGAGCTTCATTTCCTCTAGTGTTCCCGTAGGTGGCTTTGAATTGTGCCAGGTGCTGTCTGGGATTTTTATTGCTATCAAAAGTGTTAAACTTTGGCACAGAATATCCGTTCGGGTATGGCACCTGATCATAATCTACCGGGTATGGGCGACCTTTACCCACTAGCTTCTCTGCCTGATCAAAAGCTATAATAGCCCTGATCCTCTCTGTAATGATCCCTTCAAGCTGTGCAGCAGTCACAGGCTCGGAGGTACTTGCGATATTCTGCGGGGTGGGCTGATGAGTGGTATTCTGAGCCTCGTGGCCACCTTCAGGAGTGTCCCGTACTCCTCAGACTTGCGGTACTTGGAAGTTTGGAGGATCAGGGGGAGGATTGGGCATAGAACCAACTGCAGCATTTCTATGTATGATCTGCATCATTGCCGTCATTTAGGTCATCATCTCTGTCATTTTCTCATGCAACTGAGAGATTTTTCAATCCTTGGCCCTCATTTGACATTTCATTTGTCTCTGCATTTCTGCGAGCGTGATGTTCTCGTCAGCAAAGGGATTCTCCTCAGCCTATTCTCGCTCTTCTTGGGAATGGCCACCTCTGCCAGTGGTGGACCCATCTTCAAGGCGGTGCTGGTATACTTGTCTAGGCGGTGGTTGCCAACGATCCTCGTCCTCACCATCGTCATAGTAGGCCTCCTCTTTGACATTGATGTGTCTCACCATGTAGACCACTTCCATGTCTAAAGTGTTATTTACATCTTCTAAATTTTCTTCGATGTATTCTTCGATATTTTCTTTTACCATAGCTTCTTCTAGATTTTCCTCCATATATTCTTCAATATTTTCTTCTCCCATATCTTCTTCCTCTTCTTCTTCTAGCACTCGGGTCTCCGAGCGGCGGCGCCACTGGATTTTCGGTTCCTGGTTCGGCAAGAAGACTTCTTCGACTCGCGGGCTGCAATCGAAGTTGGATTCATTTTTGGGAGGGGTCAGAGAATGAAGGGATCCCCTGGAGGATTCTCCAAGGTGTCTACCATTTGGAGGAGCATCATCGTAGGCCTTCTTTTGGACCCATTTCTGATGTTTACTAACGGGGGCGGATCTCCGAGAAGCAGTACCGGATGTCACGCCTGGGTTAGTCCTTCTTTCATTCTTCTCTTCTCTGCGAGGCCTTGGCCTCCAGATTTGCTTTCCCTTCCACCGGGACCTTTCGGCGGTGGATCCCTGAACGTACGGTTCAGGTGTCACACCCCGATGTTCACCGCGTGGGACTTATTTTCCTCTTCTTTCGGCTATCAAATCATAAGACAGCTCTTCCCTCAGAGGGGTCCTTCTGGTCTCGATAACCAATGGCCTTTAAAACTTCTTTTTCTTCACACCCTTATCCTTTACAGTCTTTAGTACCCTGTACACCCGAGCTGACAGGGTTTCAGGTTCTTTCCTCTTCTGAGGAGTTGGGACATCAGGTTGTCGGTCCCAGAATGATTTCTTCAGCTCCCCAGTTGAGCTGTTCCTCTTCACCCATTTTAGATTTGTAAACCCATTCTGGGTAGGAATGGTTGCTTCAGGTTCTTAGGCTGACAGGTTGGAGGGATGGGTTAAAAATTGTTGCTGAGCCTGAAGCTCAGCATTCAGTTTCCTCCTCTGCCTTCTTGTCAGTTTTCCTCCAGATGAGGAAGCTTCAGTATTGTTCTCCCTGGGTGCAGATAACCCTGTTGTCAGAGGTGTGGTGTTTACAGTCACCACGGAGATCCTTCTTCGGGCTACAACCCTCTTGGTGGCCGGGGCTTCTGGCTGTGATAGCCGTTTAAAGATAGAAATACTCCCACGAGGATTTTCAGCAGTAGGTCGTGGCACTGGCAGATGCGCACGACGGGTGGCAGCTTCAGTAAGTTGGGGCCTTCTACCATGCCCTTCAGATTCAATGCCGCGTGTAGGAGTAGTGGCAGTCCTTGCAACTATTGCAGGAAAGTCAATGCTACCAAACTGGATGGTAGCTCTAGATTTTCCAGTGTTGATTACAGTATTTGCCAGTTGAATGCTAGCTCCACGTCCTAGTTGGACAGTCATTGAAGCATTCTTTAGATCCATCTGCACGAATAAAAGGTAAGGGTTAGTAATCAGAATTTGATACATCACCCCACACTTTCAAAGCGCAGAGACTTGCACAGAATAGAAAAACAAAACAATATAGATAACGTTAGCAAGCAAATAAAATATATATATATCCTGCTAAACATGTTATCTAGATGAATTTGTTGAACGATCATTTTTAAAATATTCAAAATTTTAAATCTGAGTTGAAAATAGCTACTACTGTAGCACCGAGATGACTAGCCAAAGATGGAAAGAGAAACCAATCCCCAGCGGAGTCGCCAGAAATCTGTGGGCTCCAAAAATTCGGCTCCGGCCTCCGCCCGCTTTTGTTTTCTTCGAGGGGAGTTTTAACGAACTAAGTTTTGGGGTAAATTTTGGAAGGCCGATGAGATAGTAGATAAGACACTACCTAGAGATTTTGCCCTCATTTTGTGAGGACTTTATGATCTGAGTTCTAGTTTCCTATAGGCGCAAGCCCTATAGTTAATTACCCCTCCCGATAATGAGAGAGAACTTTCGATTAAGGCTAGTCATCAATCAGATACGTAGAGATACGTGGGTCTGGCATATAGTAGTAGCAATGGGTTTGGGTATTTAGTGGTTGGAGATTGAAAAGGGTTAATATTTAAAATTATAAATTTTCACCATCTCGCACCTAAAATGGATGGTGGGGGAATGGATGATGGACCAGATCAAGATCCCATGGTTCCGTCATCCCGGGCCATCGTGGTCCCTGGTCTACTTAGTCAGAGGAGGTAGTCGACCCAACCTGACAGAAGGATCCTTGTCGGCAGCCATGGGTTGCTTCGTCCAAGGGAACCTTGTAGACCTGGGGTGGGTATTTGCCTAAGGGGACAAATTTGAATCCGCCTTAGCTAACAGAGGGCTTTGTGCCCTATCGATCATATCCTATTGATTCATATCTTAAGGATTTGATGCCATTGGGGAGCATACGGGCTCTAGACATAACCATAATATAATGGTGCCATTTGACGGTGACCACCTGGTTCAGAGGGCCCCGAGTCATAACCGTTTATCCTGCAGTGCCATTTGACGACGAAACTGCCGGTTAGAGGACTCGTACCACATCCTTGCTGGCAGGAGATTGTTTGAGAATGGATCCTAGAGATATTTTTGACTAGGCATTAGCTCTATTTGAGCTGAAGTAATTTTCAGATTTGTCCACCTCGACAAACTGTTGCGGAGGGTGGATATATTTTTCTTTAAGTGTTTTGATAGTTGGATTTCAATTTTTAAATATTTTCAGAGTTTGGGATTTTGTAAATTTTTGGAGATTTTGGATTTTACGGGAAATTGGGGAAGTTGGGAGGCATTTTGAAATATTTGGAATGGACCCCTCCGGTTGAGATTCACATTCAACACGGCCATCATCGGGGTGACCTTAAAGTCACTTGAAAATTATCTGAATTTTGTGAAAATTTAAGGATATTTGAAATGGTTGAAGTTAACCCCTCTGGTTGAGATCTTCTATCAACATGGCCATCATCGGGGTAGAAAGAGGTTATTTCATTTATGGATTGAACCCTATCAACTCTATCAGACTGCTGACAGAGGATCGGATTTTGTAGGCTTCATGCCTTTATTAGTGAATTCTCTTGACTATAGGCCTTGAAGGCCTAATATGAATGTATAAAATAAATATCCCGGTCGAACTCGCGACTGTATATTTATTTAATGGTTCGAGCCGTGTCGACTTCTATCTAACCGTATAGGAGGATCGCGCTCAAACTGGAATTCACTTATTGACCCGCGCAGCATCCCTAGACGTCATGTGTGTACCAATAACACGCTCGCCGGGGCCCATGCGGATTATGATTATATTTTCCCCTTTTAGTGTACCTATATGTATACAAATTAAAGTGCACACGTGCGGGGGTATTCCTGGAATATTTTTACACGCCTTCTTTCCGCTTGCATGAAAGTTGGGAATCCGGTGGCGTGGGTGATGTCTTCTCTCAGACAAAAGGCAAAGAAGAAACTTTGGAACATCAGGAAGTTTAGTTCGAATTTGCTCAAACATCTCTCCCATTTTTATAGGAGATGTCATTCTTGCGAGATGATTCTATCCGAGTAGATATTTATATTCCTTGGTTGAGCAACATCAACAGAGGCGATACTGTAGCATCCTTGGTGAGCATGGTATGTCATGTTGCAATGCCAAACCTTGAAGATTATATGCACTTCTAGGGCCTAACGTGCTTGCAGCATCTCAATCACCGCTGCTATAGGCATATTCATCCTACGTACTTATTCGTTGTCCTCGGTAGATAGATTACTGCATGTGGCACATCTCCTCAGATTATTTATAGATGTGTGCATTTGTATCCAGGGGATTCGATATACCCGCAGTTATTATCCACGAATATGCAATATCGTCCATCCTTGCTCATAGGGAATGATTGTATTCATTATAATCTCCTAGGCATACTTGTAGAAGGGTCATCACACTAGCGTCATGTCCATCTTCATCATTCATTGGTGGTCATTGATTAGACTTGTTTGCGAAGGGAGTAGTCTTCTACTATCAACTGACGATGATATCATCTTCAATCTACAGGCGAACTGCTGCCTGTATTATGGATTTCAATGATGTATATCGAAGTGCATTCTGTAACTATTCGTTGTTCTTGTCATTTGAGTTCCCTTGCATATTATTCAAGTTCTATCCTTTATATAGGTTTGAGCCCAAATCTAGTCCATGCTCAAGTTCAAAACCGGTATATGTTTCCTGTATTCATTTGAACCTTTTATGACCCTTGAAGGTTTAATCTCTTGTTCAATTTATTCAAGTCCGGTTGAAGTTCCTTGCTCCTAGTTCTTTTTGAATTCATGTCAAGTTTTGTTTGTTTGATGTCAAGTACCCTGCTTGTGTAACTCATGTTCTAGTCCAGATCCACGTCATTTGATTCAGTTTAGGACTTCTGTAAGTTTTCCTTGTTATTTTATTTAGTTCAAATCTTTGATATTCGGTTCAAATTCAAACTCTAGTTCAATCCTTGTAGCTTGAAACGAAGTTGATGTTCAGCCTGAATCAAATTTTGAATTCAGATATGGTCCTTTGTGGTCCACATTTTGTCCAAGTTCGAGTTCCGTTTATGTGATCTTCCTGAGTTCAAACTCAAGTCAAGTTCAAGTAAAAGTTCAAAGTCTTCTGAGGTCCCACTCAAATTCTTCGTATCCAAAGTTTTTTGTTCAAGTCTTTTGAAGTCTTAAGATTGGTTCAAGCCCTTGTGATCAGTCAAGCTCGACCTTTCTTTTATTTAAGACTTTTGTTAATTGATTCAACTTTGAGCTTAGTCCATTTCATGTTCAAATTCAAGTTCTAAATGAGGTCCAAGTCCTTGTTCTCGTTGCCCAAGAGTTCTCATGTGTTCTTTTTTTTTAGTTTAAACAAGTCCAGGTACGGTCTCAAGTTTCACCCGAAATTTTGGCAGCCTCCCGGCGTCTCCCCTGTTTAGGGGAAAAAATGACAAGAGTCTGGGCCTTCCCACCATGCGCAATAAAGCGCGTGCATGGTAGGTGTCCTTAGACACCTCGGCCGGGGTCCTCATTCCCACCACGCGTAATAAAGCGCGTGCATAGGGTCTTTGATGGTACCTGTTTAAAAGAGACGGTTTGCTTTCCCCTCGCTCGAGGGTACTTATAGATAACCCCGCCTCATCGTAGGCGCCGCACCGAGGTCCCAACACACCACGCGCAATAAAGTGCGTGCATAGGTGTTTTCCCAGTCCACCGCAAATGACGAAAGCAAGTTCTCGGAGATTACCCGTCTCGTCATAGGCGCCGCACCGGGGTCCCAACCCACCATGCGCAATAAAGCGCGTGCATAGGTATTTTCCCGGTCCGTCGCAAATGACGAAAACAAGTTCTCAGAGTTTTTAGGGTTTAGGGGTCATACCTTTGCAACAGACAAAGTGGTGGTGTCGGCGAAGTTTGCATGCGGATCGAGGTACGAGGAGAGAAGGAAGAGCACCCTCTCCCCATTTTTTTAATATTAATTAATTATAATTTATTAATAATTTATTTTTAATTAATCACTTTAATTATGATTAATTAAGATAATTAATTAAAATTTATTAAAAGTAATTAAAATCATAAGTCATAATTTATTTAAAATTAATTATAACTAATTGATTTTAATTAATTTTAACAAATTAAAATTAATTGATAATAATTAATTACATTTTATGAATTATAGCCGATTAAAATTAATCTCAATTAAAATTAATTATAATTAATTAAATAAATTATAATTATTTAATTAAAATCAATTATAATTAATTTTAATTATAAAATTATGATTAATTAAAAATACTAATTATAATTAAATATAATTACTTTATTTATGATATATATATATATATATATTAATTATGATAACTATAATACTATCTAATAACTAAAGTAAAATAATAAATAATAATAATAATAATTATAATAACTATAATACTATTTAATAAGGGTGTTTCTTCTCTCTCTCTCTCTCTCTCTTTCTTTCTTTCTATCTCTCTCAGCGAGATAGAGGCGACGGGAAGATCTCGGTAAGCTGGGTTCGTGGGTCTCGGTCGACAGGAGAAAGAGAGGTCTCGGGCAGAGGAGTCGGGGTCGGGATGTGCGAATGGAAGAGGTCGTGTGGCTTACAAACAGGAGGGGAGGGGTCGGCTGTGGGAATCAGAAGACAGGGAAGAAGAGTCGGAGAGCTTGTGAGTGGTCTGCGATCGATATCCCCTGTCCCTCCCTTCAGCTTCGTTTTATAAGCGTGGGTGGCAGCGAATCGAGGTTCTGTGAGGGATTTTCAGGAAGCGACGTAAACGGTGCTGCATTCAGCAGGATTCCTGGATTCGATGAGTCCGAGGTGCGGGATTTCAGGGATTCGATGGAGGTAATGCATTTTTTTTTTGCTTTCTTTTATTTTCACAGCAGAGGTCAACAGCATGAAAATTTATTAGGAGACTCATGTGTCCCCATGAGCTTGGGTCAATAATGAGGTCAAAATCATGAGAAATAAATTTCTAAAGTTTATATGTTAGGTTTTGGTCAACCATGGTTGACTTGGTCGACTAGCTTTGACCAAGAGTCAAGGGTGGGTCCAACTCATTATAAATGATATTTTGGACATGTTTGGAAGTGGTCCCAAAGTTTGATGGGGTTATTTAGTTCAAAATGTAGATTTAAGTGCCAAAAGGATGTTTTGGTCAATCTAGGCTGACTTGGCTGTCCAAAATTGACTAAGGGTTAGAACATAGTTCAATGCATTCTAAATAATGTTTAAGGTTTGCTGGAAATGGTCCCAAGGTTTGGTTGGGTCTCCATGCATGTAATGTAGTTTAAAGGTGTAAAAGAGTAATTTGGTCAACCTTGGTTAACTTGGTCAACTAGGGTTTACCAAGGCAAGGAATTTGGTTTAATGGATTTCAAATCATATTCTGGATATGTTTGGAGAAGGTTAGATGGCTTGGTTTGACTGAGCCATTTTGAAGTTTAAGGAAAATTCAATTTTTAAGGTTTAGGGTTTTATAGTTTTTTTTTTTGTCAGCCTTGATCATAATCAAAGAGATTGGAGAGGCCTCCATGGTCAAAATAATAGGATGCCATGTTCAATAGCATATGCTATAAAAATTTGATGGTTTTATAGCTTATGGAAATGCTTTGAGTTTCAGTATTTAGGGACCCTGAAATGCCTTAAAATGGATGTGGATGACCCTAGTGGCATGCCTAATCAATATGCAAGTGATAGATCAGGAATCTAAGGTCACTTGGTAAGGTTTTAAGGAAAGAAAAATTTCTCCAAAAATAGGTTTTGGACTAAGGGGTTTTGGGTTTGGTTCTGACATTGCATTCTGGACTTTTGAATTAATCATTGGATTTAATCACTCAACAAGATTTAGATTTAATTTAGACAGTTATTTGGAAGGATTTATGCTTTCAAATGCTCAGATCATAGACAATAATTGTTAATCATCAGTGATTGAACAGGAGATCAGCTGACTATCACTGGAACTGTTAACTAATAGATTTAAAGATTGATTTTGATTTTGGTTTTGACTTAATTAATAGAGGTCAATGTTTGGAGGTAATTTAGCTTTATAATGACCATATTACTAACATTTAAGGGTGATTATCAAGTGCTAGATGAAATTATCAAATGAGAGTTAAGGGTGAATGTGAAGTGATGGTTTCAAGGATGAATAATGAAATCACCATGACAAAACACATTGATGAGTTTGATATAGGATTTGAAATGCGTTTTAATGATTTAGGATTAAAGATTAGTATTTTACATAGGGATATTTGACCTGAATCAAAAATAAGGCTAACACATAATACTATATTGTTATAGTGTTATATAACTTCATTAATTAGCAGGAACCAAGCCCTAGGTGTCCTACCTTACTTAGTCTACTATTCACTCATGCTCGCTCAATCATGTATTCAATTCTTTCTGATTAATCTTGATTAGTCTAGGATCATACCTAAACCTAAGACCATAGGTTCAATCCTAGTTGACCCAATTTGATCAATGGATGACACCATATACCCCTTTATGCTTGAGATACTTTGCCTTGAGTTTGGTTACTTTTCTTTGTAACCTAGACCAAGTCATTGAGCCCCAAGCTCTTCAAAGTATATCTAAATTCCCCTAAACCATTTTAAACTCCAAAACATGCCATGGTTACTGAAGGACTAATGATGAACCCTAATCCATATCCTACATACCTATTTGACTTCATCATATCTGACATTGGCCTGTTGATTTCAAACTCTGCTTAAATCCTCAACTTAGGAGCTTCATACTTTAAAATCAT
Organism: Dendrobium chrysotoxum; assembly: GCA_019925795.1. Lineage (NCBI taxonomy): Eukaryota > Viridiplantae > Streptophyta > Magnoliopsida > Asparagales > Orchidaceae > Dendrobium > Dendrobium chrysotoxum. The sequence goes on from CM034315.1 coordinate 45,282,058, forward strand.
AAACTCCAACTTCCCAAGATATGGGTTAAACCATTCAACCTACTTGAGCTAGGTTAACCTAGCTTAATGTTGGTCAGACATTTTATTAACCATAACTAGCCTATTTCACTCTATTAAAACCACTCAATTTAATCCATTAAAGACCTTGAAGTGCCACATGCATCTAACCTATCCCCTGGTTCAAAGTTTGACCATATCAACTCAAGTAGAATTTGTAAAATCAACCTAACATGAGTCAGTTACGTGCATACCACAAATTAGGCAACACTGGTGATCCAGATTTAATACAATTGACCTTTATATGAATTCTAAGCTCTAGCCTAGTTCTATAGTGAAGAGTTGACTTGGTTAACTTATATGGAATGGTTGAACTATGCAAAGCCTAGTAAATGCTTGTAAACACTAAATCCTTTGGCTCTAACCTACTAGACCTAATCCTTTTAACATTTGAAATTCCCCTAGGTTCTATCCAAGTTGTCGTACCCATGTTTGACAAGTCAAATGGTCAAATGCTCAATATGTATCATACATGGTCAAAATATGTTTGTTGAAAATGTTGACCCAAGTCTTGTGATTTTGATGATAACAAATATTATTGGATTCTCTACTATACTATCTCCTATTACTACTATTATTGCATATTTATTTCTTTTGCACTAACATTCCAGATCCATCGTACACTATGTAAATTGATCAGTGCAAGACTGGGTAGAATAGGATTAAGTGTCTTAAGGAGTCTGTGTTTTCTATTTTATTTATTTCTATGTTTCTTGAGTCAAGTCATATATTTGGTGAATGCTAAACTTGGTTGTTGTGTACACACACACTCAAGGGAGTGAGATTGAGAAAAATTAGAAGTTTGATTTTTTGAACAAATTATAGTATATAATGTATATTGGACGTACGGGATGATTAATTATTCAGATAATCATTAAAATGGATAATTATGCAATTAAAGCTATTTAAACTATCATACTAGGCAATCTCGATTGTACAGGATGATAAGTTCAAATCAAGATCTCAGCTGCCAATCATAATTTAGGCAATATTTTAAAATTCAAATTTTGTACTAATCTTATCATATGATCGGTATCATACTGTATGTTATAATTAATTTTTGCCTAAATTAATCCTATAATTAGGGAATAATTTTAGATTAATTGGTCAAATCAGATCATACAGGTTGATTGGACCCAATCATACTGTACAACCTGATCTTTGCAAGGAATGATATTTAATCGTCACCAATCATATGGGAAAATAATTTAAGTCATTTATAAAAATTGTATTAGATGATGCTCAAAATGTACTGAACGATCAAATCAATTTCTTGAACTGATCATAAAGTGCCTTACTCTTCGTACAGTACTATTAGGGCTATTTAAACTAATCATAATATAAGATCTTAAAAATAACAGTATGATAAGTGTTGATAGAATTAAAGTTAAGGGCTTTTTGTGAAGCCCTTGTATTTAAGCTCCCTTATTAGGCTTATTTCTAGTCTTTGGTTGTTCAATCTTTCTGGAGATAGAGCTTGGAGAAGAGATCTTGAAGAGCTTTAGAAAGGAGAAAGGGTGAGTTATGTGTGAGGGGTATCAGATGGTTGCTTCAAGCAAGCTTTAGCCTTGTTTCCTCCAAGTGTCTTGTCAGGTTTCTTGGGTGCATTAGGAAGAAAATCATCAGTCAAAAGATCATTATTGTTCTCTGTCTTCACCATAAGGGTTAAGAAGAGTTTGAGGTTCTATGCAATCACCAAGAGGGTGAAAAAGGAGTCGAGGTTCTCTGCCTTCACAAGGAGGGTGAAAAAGAGTTTGAGGTTTTTTGCCATCACTAAAAGTATAAAAAAGAGGTCAAGGTTCTCTACCGTATAGAATTGGTGAAAAGATTGTAAGGGCTTCTCCAACTAACTGTGGGGGCTAAAGGGGAGACACTAAAGGTTTAGTGCCGTGCTCGAAGAAGTGGACTTCTGGGAGTGGTTATAGGTCATTTTTTGATCAAACCATTATAAGATTTTGGTGAGCTTATTCTAATTTTTTTTTTTGCGCTTTACTTTTTCTACATTTTATTTCTGTGATAATTGTTTGTTAAAAACCTGTGATTGATATATCATTGTGTTGATTAGACTATCATCACCATTATTATAATATTTGATTAGTTTCATAGCTTCTATATTAGGCGAAACTATTGCTTACTTTAAAATTATAAAAAATTCCAAAAAGATAAGTTTTTTTATTTTTTAAGTTAGCTATTAGTTTTTAAAACAACCAATTCACCCCCCCCCCCCCTCTTGATGTGCCTAGGGAAAGTTCACTTAGGCGTAACATCCTACATCGAACTTTCAATTAGTATCAAAGCGGTTCTCATAAGTAGTCTTTAAGAAAACCTTAAGAAAAATGACCCATGGCAATTTTCAGCAATAAAACATCATGGATGGTTATTCTATAACTCATCCACCACTATTCAAAAATGTTCCCTTTGATTTTTGAAAAATTTGCATGTCTACATTTCTGCAATAAATAGATTTTAGAATTTGGCATATGATTCAATCTTGTTATTCACTTCCATCTCAAATTATTAATGGAGTCAAAATTGAGGTCCCTTTTACTAAATAGAGTCATGAGGATAGAGAGTTCTCTCAAATGAATGCAAAATGTTTAAATTATTTTTTCTATTCTTTGAAATCTTAAGATTATATGAGAATGTCTATATGTACTATGAAAAAAGAAATATGGGATAGGTTGTGCATCACATATGAGGGAACTAGTGAAGTAAGATATTCTAGGCCAAATATTCTACTACATGACTATGAACTCTTTGCATGAAATCTAGTAAGACCATATTTAAAATATACACTAGATTCACTCGAAAAGTGACATCCCTATATGCATTAAGTATAGAACACTCTAATTAAGAAAAGGTTAACAATATTTTATGTTGCCTACCTAGTGTTTATGATGCTAAGGTCACTACAATTTCTGAATCTCCAGATTCAAATGTGTATTCAGTTGATAACTTTCTTGGATTGCTTATTGCTTAGGAGCAAGGTGTGAGTCAAAGACTACTTGATATAGATGATAAGAAAAAGGAGAAGACTGTGGCCTTAAAGCTAATAACTTAAATAGTAATAGATCTGTAGCTGAGGAGGATTATGAAATTACACTGATTACCCATTAGTTCGAGAATTTCCTAAAAAAAGAAAAAGTGATGGAGCAACGGTAAGAATGATAAGAATTTTAAAGTGTCATTTGACATAATTTGTTTTGAAGGTAGAAAATCGGGACACCTATGAACTAAATGCATCAACTTGAAGACTCACCAAATCGAGGGGAAAGGTAAAGAGATGAAAAAGTTTAAAAAGTGGAAGAAATGGACACAAAAAGCTTCTTGGGCTAACTAATCCTCAGAATCATTTGAAGAGGAAGTAGAGGAGGAGGTAACAAATCTGTGTCTTATGGATAATGATAATCTTAATCAGTCAAATCAAGATGAGGTATATAAGCTATCTTATGATGAACTTTTTATCATATGTAAGAAAATATATGATCCATATAGAAAGCTCAAAAAAATGTATGCTAGTTTAAACATTGATTTTATTATTTTACAAAAAGAGAATAATTGTTTGATAGCTAGGCATTCTAATTTGGATAGAAATCTCATATTTTTACTCGATGAGTTTAGTGCCTTACACAAGGAATATATTGATCTAACCAATGCAATAGAATCCTTAAAATCAAAGCATCTAGAGATAGAGAACTCATACAAATAATTAGAAACATGTGCATATGAATTTAATAGTAATGAGCAAGCATTAAAATTAGAAGTAGCAAATCTTAAAAGTGTGAATTAGTTTTTAAAAGCAAAAATTCAAGTGCTATATCAAAATAGAACACCACCTACACTTACACAATGGCATAACCCCACATCATTATGTATATCATATACCCCTTCGAAGAGGCACAACCCTTAGCATAAATTTATAAATCTATTTCCTGGGATTAGGTGTCATTCTTGTGGCATGCTAGGTCACATACCCCACACTTGTACAATACACCGTAGGACACATCTAGTGTGGAGACTAAAATTACTTGCACCACAGCCTAACATGCATGAAAGTCATTCATCAAAGCATAAGGTAGAGCCCAAACTCACTTGGGTTTCCAAATCTAATGTTTGATTGACCTTGTAGGAGTGCTCTCATAGAAGGCCTAGTGGGAGCATGTGGTACATGGACAGTAGATGCTCAAGACACGTGACATGGAATATGAAGTAATTCATCACGTTGGATGATAGGTCATGAGGCAAGGTTATACTTGGAGACAATACCACTAGGAAAGTGGTAGGTACAGGTATTATTGGTAATTCTAATAATTTTATTATTAAGAATGTCTTACTAGTAGATGTCTTGAAACATAACTTGCTTAGCTTAAGTCAATTATTTGACAAAGTCTTTCATACTAAATTTTTCTCTATTAGTTGTGTGATTAGTCTAAATGGCAATATTGTTTTAGAAGGAAAGAGAATTAATAATGTTTACATGCTTGATTTGAATTATATTGATTTGTATTGAATTTACTAGTCCTCTTTGCTTGGAAACAACTACTACATATAAACATGAAAACCCTTAGAAAAATAACCCATAAGGACCTGGTTAGAGGCATACCCAAACTAGATTTCTCTAATGATAACCTATGACATGCCTATAACCTAGGAGAATAAATCAAAACTTTCATTCACTTAATTTAGGTCATTACCACCTGTTGAGCCTTAGAAATCCTTCACATGGATCTATTTGGACAAATTAGTACTTCCAGCTTAGGTGGAAAAATATGTGGGCATGTGATTATTGATGATTACTCGAGATATCCTTGGATTAGATTTCCATCATATATGAATGAATCATTCAAGGAATTTAGGACATTCTCCACATGGATTTAGAAAAAAATAGCTTTAGAACATAACTTTTCATCTCCTAAAACTCCTCTATTGAATGGGTTAGCTAAAAAAAAGAATAAAACTTTGGTATAAGTTGCTAAAGCAATGCTAGCTGAGTAATCACTTTCTAAGTATTTCTGGGTAAAAGTAGTGAATATTTCTTGCTATGATTATCAATAGGGTTAATTTTAGATTCAAATTCAATAATACACCCAATGAATTACTCAAAGAAAGGACACCTAATCTCTCTCACCTTCATGTCTTTGGATGTAAGGTGTTTATTCTAAATAATAGAAAATCCCGATATGAAAAGTTTGATCCTAAATCTGATGATGGAGTTTTCCTATGATATTCAACTATAGGTAAATCCTATAGGATTTTTAATAAGAGGATATTAGTGATATAGGAGACCACCAATATATATAAATCTATTGAACATAGGTCAGAAGAAGAAGCAGAAGTGGCTGGGGTCACCCAATGAGTAGAATCTATTGACCTAAAAAATAGAGTAGAGCTTGAGGACCCATTGCCTAGAGATTACAGATATTCATCTAGTAATCCTAAGGAGTTCATCCTAGTGGATCCATTAGTAGGACTAAGAAATAGGTGTAGGCTTAGAAAAGAGTTCAGCCACTCTGCTTTTATCTCCAAGGTAGAACCCTCAAACATAGTTCAAGCTTTATCTGATGAATTCTTGATCCTAGCCATGCAAGAAGAATTAAATGAATTTATTAGGAATGATATTTTGGAGTTGGTTAGCAAACCTAAAGTCCATAGTATTGTAGAAACTAAATTTGTTTTTAAGAATAAAATGAATAACTCTAGCATAGTAGTTAGAAAGAAGGCTAGATTTATAGTTAAGGGGTACAATCAGGTTGAAGGGATTGACTTTAAGGAGATCTTTGCCCCTGTAGTTAGACTAAAAGCCATTAGAGTTCTATTATCCCTTGCTTGCTTTAGAGGATTCAAACTACATAAGATGGACGTTAAGAGTGCCTTCCTCAATGGGTTGATTAAAGAAGATGTATATGTTAATCAACCCCCAAGTTTTGAGAGCTCTTAATTTCCCAATCATGTATTTAAACTAAAGAAGGCTTTATGCAGATTGATGCGAGCACCTAGAGCATGGTATGAAAGGCTGAGCACGTTCCTCCTAGATAGAACTTTAGTTTAGGGTAGTGTAGACACCACCCTATTCGTAAAGGAAGAAGTAGAAGAACTCCTCATTGTTTAGGTTTAAGTTGATGGTATAATATTTGGATTAACAAATCAAAATCTCTATGATGAACTTTCAAAAATAATGAGTGGTGAGTTTGAGATGAGCTTAATAGGATAGCTTACCTATTTCCTTGAATTTAGTGTGAAGTAAAGGGATGATCTAGCCTTCCTTATCTAATCAAAATATATCTATGATATTCCTAAAAAATATGAGATGGATAATGCTAAGGCAATCAATACTCCCCTCAGCTCCACCATTCAATGAAATATGGATCCAAATGAAAAGTTGATTAACTAGAAGAAATACGGAGGGATAATTGGATCACTTCTTTATTTGACTGATAGTAGATCGGTTGTCATGTTATATGTATATCTCTGTGCTAAATTTTAGGCTGATTTGAAAGAATCTCATATGAGTGTTGTTAAGAGAATTCTTAGATATCTTTTTGGAACCTAAAAATATAGGAATCTTGTATCCAAGACAAAATACTTCTTGAAAAATCATAGGATCTTTTGATTCAAACTTTATAAGATGTAGAGTTGATTGAAAAAATACCTCTGAAACATGTCAATTTGTAGGACAATCATTAGACTACTAGTCAATCAGAAAAAAGGAGTTTATAGCCCTATCTATCACTGAAGAAGAATACATAAATATAGGAAACTATGCTTTTGATTCAGTATATTATAGGGGATTCTATTTCTACCCTGATAATTATTATATGTTAAGAGATAATAAGTTTTAGCTATCCTGCATAACTTTTACCATATCTCATATTTTAAGGGAAGGCAATGCAGTGGCTGATTCTCTTGCTAAAGTTGGGTGTAATTTGAATGGTTTCACTGAATTTATTGTGTTTTCTTTATAGAAGGAGCCTAAAGGGTTAGTTAGATTGGATCGATCTGACCTTCATTATATTCATTTTAATTAAGGTCTATTTTCTTGTGGCCTTTACTATTTTGGTGTTATGTTACTTTTTGGTATGGGGTTCTTCCATTCTGTTGTTGGATGGGTTTGGGCCTGTTGTCTCCTGGATTATCTTCTTCTATTAGATTGTTTACTGGAATCATTTTTTCCTTTTGATCTTTCCTCTTCCTGTTTATTGGCCTTTCATGGTTGATGCTTTTTTTAGTCGAGTTTTTGGATTATTGGCCCTACTAAGCATGCAGTTATTATTGTATGGAAATGCTTGGAATTTAATGGATTTGAACTTTTGGCACCTTTTTTGATCATCTTTCCCTCTTCTGGTGTTTAGAGGACTTTGTTTTTGGGCGACAAGGTTGAAAGGTTTTGTTAAGGATGGGTATCTCTGCTGGATTATTTCTGGGTGTTATGTCTTTTGGATTGATTTCATTTTGATCTCTTAGAAGTTGTTCAGTTCTCTCCAATATTCAGAGGATTATATTTTTAATAGGTTTTTTGTTATTTTGTGCTATGCTATCATCCTGTTTAACAGTTTAATGGTTGGTTCTGTGTCCTCTAGTTATTCCTTATCCAGCGGGTCTCTGCTTTACTTGTATTGGAGTTGAATCAGATCTGAGTAGTAGGTGTTTTTCAGTGGTTATGATTATCCTTCTACTTTAAGCCTAAGCCAGTTTACTTTATGGAATGAGACCCTCACTAATCGCTCCTTTAACTGTAAGTGGGGCCATTTTTATCTGTTGCTTGTTATTTAATTTTACCTTTCATTGCGTCTAGTTGTCTTGATAGATTATCCATTATTTATGTATTTATTTTATGGCTACACTACTTTTATTGCCCGCTAGATTGCTGCACTTGTATTTTATTTGGGCATCTATCCTCGGGTTCTTATTGTTGTCCGATCCAGCTGTGTTGTTTGAAATATTATCATTATTCTTTGTTAAATGATGGGTCTTGGTTGAATTAGATGGTTTTCTCTAAAGCAATGCAGCCTGTCTTGACTTACTTAAATTTCACTATTTGGTTTAGGAGTTGCTTTTCCAAGGGCCTTTTTTGGATTTTTCTTAATAATGGTTGCTTTGATCATCATCTTAGTTGGAAATTTTGGATTAGAATTTCTTTATTTGGGACCCTTCACATTTTATCCCTAGGTGATGTTTTGATTCCCTGTACTATGTATTTGAATGAGAGATCTATTATTCATTTTTCTAGTTTGGTTGGGCTCTTTACGATTTGGTGTACTTAGAAGTTACAGCATTTTATTGGTTTAGATAGGGTTTCCCTTCCTATTAATCTATTGTGTTACGTACCCTTTGCGGATAATTATTACTTTAATTCATTCTCTGGTCTCCTTTACTATGCTGATTGGGACATCTTGTTGGGTTACCCTCATTCCATGATATTCTTAATGCTTATGAAATTCAGCTAGTCCTTGTATTATTATCTTTTGGTGTAGCCATTTTTTTGTGGAAGTCAAGTGCTATTTTTCCTTGGTTATCATGCTCCTCTTCTTTTGCAGAGAGTCCATACTTAGTGAGATTATTTTGTTCTCTCTTTTTTTGGGTGCTAGCTTCTTACTGCCCTAGAATGTTACTTGGTATTTTTGTAAACTTGTTCAGAAAGGACCTTTGGCTCGTAGGTTTTCTTTTTGTAGTTTTGGTAGCTCATATATGCAGTAGTGAACTGAAGGTTCCCCTTAAAGACTTTATAATTTTTTTATTTTTTTTAAATTAATGCATAGGCCCCTCAGAGGGATTTAACAAATCATAATAATAATAATAATAATGTAGGAAGCTGTGTTGCTCAAGTTCTATGGCTTAAAAAAAATCCTTGACCTTAGACTCCCTATCAGAATTATTATAATCATGAGTGATAACACTAGTGCCACCTATATCTCAAAAAAGCCAATCTAACACTCCTAGACTAAACACATAGACAGTTGGCACCATTTTATTATACATCATGTAACTAAGGAGATATAGAATTACATCATATAGCTACATAAATCAACTAGCAGATATCTTTACAAAACCCTTGCCTTTGAAACCTTTAGCACCTTGAGAACTATACTAGAGGTTATAGACATTCATGCTTGAAACAGGAAGAATTAGAAATTAAAAATGTTGATGCCTTTTTTGTGTTTTTTTTGTAATTTGCTTTGTGATTATTTGTGTTTTGTTATTTATGTTTGTGATCTATTTTTGTGTGAATTTTGCTTTCTTTTTTTTTTTTGGTTATGAAGTCTTCAAGATCATCACACACAAACTAAAAAATGTAAATAATGTACTACATGATCCAACATCATCCTGTGTGATTTTCATAAAATTTCACATCACTGCTCACATAACATCTAAGGCCTCTGATTGATCAATTTTTGGCAATCATATTATACAAACACCCAATTCATACTATATGATACACGTGACACACATGCTTTGTAGAATTGAATTTGGCTGGTATGATATTAAATATCATATCATACTATATGAACACCGATTCATACTGTACGACATGACCAATCAGCGATCGTCTATTGTGACACCTCAGATTGAACATCTTTACATAAATCCTTTTCATCCTTTTTCCTTCATACACAAGCTCCTAATCCTTGCAATGGCCAGTAGAAAGCATTCAAGAGCTCTCATAGGAAGTTCTTACAGACACCCTATTAATCCCTGCTTCCTTGAAGCAACTGATGAAGGGGCTTATCTTTGTTATAAGGCCGTCTGGATTACCACTTCAAAAATCCTAAATCAGGAAATCCTGAACTTCTAGGTAAATAATCTATTTGATCACACTACTATGCAATTCATTTCCTTCTCACTCTTGCATTTGTTTTTAATTCCGAGCTCCTTTTTATATTTTTTGCTAGCCTTCATGTTAATAGTGAGGGTACCACCCTTCAACCCTATGCCAAAAGAAGGCCTATAGAAATCACCTATCAAGACTTCAACCAAATCCTACACCTTTCTACCATTGGTGAAAAAGTCTATTCATTTATCTTTTTTCCCTGACTATAATTGGATTCCCATCAAGACCACCATTAGGAAGTCATCCAAGAATTATCATATTCCTTTTGTCAATACGTTAGTATAAGATGCCCAAATTACTCAAATATCCTTCACAATACAGTAATATCAAAAGTTGGGGATCGGATCAGTATCATGCCCCTTCTATCCCTCCCTACCTATTTTTTAATGAAGTAAATTGATTTCAATGTAGCTGATCTAACTATCATAAACCTTAAAAATCTTACATGTATTCAAGATCCTAGAACTAAAAGAAAGCCAAATCTTGGCTGAGGTCACACAATTACCTTCATCCTTAAATCCAAATATAATCTTCAATTCCTTACACCACAAGACCATCTTCCTATTTTTTATTCAAACAGCCCCTTCCACATCCTTTATAGTGCTCATCACCAAAATGTTTACTATGTTGACCCTGAGCTAGAGGAGGCAGAGGGAGGTCCAGCACTAGCACCAGCTTCAACACCAGCACCTATCCACCAGCCTTCTCAGTATGAGGCACTGCTTCAGAGATTTGATTTGTGGGAGAATCAATTTAACACTTACATTGCAGGGCAGTACCAACAACATAAGTTTGATATAAAGTGACTTGGAGAGCAGTTCGTGTTCGTTCATTGATATTTCCAACCTCAACCACTACCAACACCAACTGATCATGGACCTTCTTATTTTTTGTTTGCCTTATTTTTAGTGTTTATCTTTGTCATTTTTCATTGTGATGTGTGTGTTTATTTTTGATCTTATGCTTAGTCATTCCACTTTTTTGGTGATGTCAAAAAGGTTAGTAGATTGTTGGTTGGTTGTAATCTGCTTTATAATATTTAGTTCATGAGTTTGTTTTTCTTTCTAATTGAAGTTTTTGTGTTCTTTTAATTATTTCTTTAAACATAAAAATAAAAAAAGGTCTCCCTATTTTAAAACTCAACTAGTAAGGGGGAGCTTAGGACATAGCTAAAATAAATTTGAAATTATTACCAATAATATTTGCCATCTTCAAAAAGCTGGAGATTCTTACAAATCTTGACTTAGGTCTTGTGATTTTAATAATAACAATCATTACTGGATTCTCTACTATGCTATGTCTTATTACTGTTATTATTGCATATTTGTTTCTGGTGCTTTAACATTCTAGCTCCACCATGCATTGTATAAATTTTTTAGTGCAAGATTGAGTAGAATAGAATTAAGTGTCTTTAAGAGTCTATGTTTTCTATTTTTATTTATTTCTATATTTCTTGAGTCTATGTTTTCTATTTTTATTTATTTATATATTTCTTGAGTCAAGTCATATATTTAGTGGATGATAAACTTGGTGACTATACACACATAAAGGGTAGTGAGGTAGAGAGAAAATTAATAGTGTGATTTTCTGAAATAATCTTACTATATGATGTATATCATACTAGACGATCATTTATTTAGATAATCATTAAAAAAGCTAATTATGTAATTAAAGCTATCTAAACTAATCATATTAGATGATCTCGACCGTACAGAACCATCAGTTAAAATCAAGATCTCATTTGCTAATCTTAATTTAGGCAATATTTTAAAACTTAAATTTTGTACTAATTATACAGTACGATAGATATCGTACTATGATATAATTATGTCTTGCCTAAATTAATCTTGTAATTATGTAATGATTTTGGATTAATTAATCAAATCAGATCACATAGGATGATTAGACCCAATCATATATTATGACACAATCATTGCATTGGATGATATTTAATTATTGTAAATTACAAATGATGATAATCCAAGTCATTTGAACTGATCATACTGGATGATGCACAAATCAATCTAAATGATTGGCTTAATTTCTTGAGCTGATTTTACAGTACCTTAGTCTTCAAACAATACTAACAGGACTATTTGAACAAATCATGCTATATAATCTTCGATCGTACTGTACAATAAGTGTAGATAAAATTGGAGTTTAGGGCTTTTTGTGAAGCCTTGTATATAAGCGCTCCCATTAGACTTATTTAAAGCCTTTGGACATTTTAGTTTTCTTGAGAGAGAGCTTGGAGAAGTGATCTTGGGGAAATTTGGGAAGTAAAAAGGGGAAGTTGTTTGTGAGGGAGGAGTGTGAGGGGTTTCACACGGTTGCTCCAAGCAAGCTTCAGTGTTTCTTGGTTGGCTCCAGGAAGAATATGTTAAGTTCAAAGATTGTTGATGTTCTTTTGCTTCACCAAGAGGGTAAAAATGAATTTGAGGTTCTTTGCCTTCCCCTAGAGGGTAAAAAAGGAGTTGAGGTTCTCTTCCTTCACCAGTAGGGTGAAAAAGAGTTTGAGGTTCTCTTCTTTCACCAGAAGAGTGAAAAAGAGGTCAAGGTTCTCTGTCGTACGGGGTTGGTGAAAAGATTATAAGGCATTCTCTGCCTAGCTATGTGGGCTAAAGGAGAGACGGAGAGACACTAAAGGTTTAGTGAATACTCTGAGAGGAGGAGTTCGGGGAGTGGACGTAGGTCATTATTTGATCAATCTACTATAAATTTTTGGTGTGCCGATTCTGATTTTTATTTTCTTGCACATTAATTTTTTTGTATTTTATTTGTGTGATAATTTATTGTTGAAAATCTGTGATTGATATATCATGGGGTTGATTAGACTATCATCACCACTTTTATCACCTTTAATTAGTTTCTGAGCTTTCGCATCAAGTGAAAGTATTTATTGGTTTTTAATTTTGGAAGAATTCAAAAATATAAGCTTAGTGTTTTAAAGTTAGCAGTTAATTTTTAATACTGCCAATTAACCCCCCGCGCCCCCCCCCCCCCCCCCCCCCCCACCGCCTTTTGGTGTACATAGGGACAATTCACTTAGGATTAACATCCTACATTGAACTTTCAACTCTTCCATCGTAAGTTTTAAAACTTCCTCATTATTATTCATCTAGCTATCATTTCTTCAACAAATATTATTGTTTAGAACTAAGCAAACTAGCTTAAAAGCTTGCCAAAATATCCCATATATAAAGGTGAAATCCAAAAATTATCTCTATGCATAGAGTTATAAAAATTATATTCAATTCATTACATGAAGCTCCCAAATTTTTTATGATGAGAGATTAGGTTTTTATAGATCTTAGTAAATAATTTCATGATTTGATATTCATTGAATGAATCATATTATATTAAATTAAATTCCCCTTCCCAACTATCTAGAGAAAGAAGACAAAACGTTAAACATCGAACTTGCCTATATTTACTTTGACAATTTAGATTTTACTAAATCGAGCATTTGTGTGGTTGTAGAATCATAAATTTATGGGGAGTATTCATAGTCATTTTATTCATATGATTGAATAGCTACTAAGCAATTTAACTTGTTTAAGAATTGACTACTGCCATTCCTAGCTAGCTACTATGGTGTGCCACCTATAAATCGTAGTCTAGTCATCATAACCAAAATTTTAATTTAATTTAAATGATTTATAAAATGAATTTTAGTATAGAAAATTTTAATAATTCATAGAAAATTATTTATTATGAAAAATTTAGTGATTTAGGGTTTATGGATTTAGAATTACTTACTATTTCCAGGTGGAAGAATATGTAGTAGATGGAAATCTCTGTCACCTCACTTATATTAGGTGGAAGTCATTTCATCCTCTCTCTACTACTATTGGAGAGGAAAACATTAGAATAAATGTAAAATCTCCACCACCCACATTATATACTAAACCTATGATCCCTTCCTTGACTGAGACAAAGAGAAAGTTCAAATCCTTGTTAAATGGTCTTATCTAGTTATGTGCACCTAATTTTGGACAATCTAAAGAAGAGTTCATACAAAAGTATAATGGGTGTCATTTCTGGTAAAAAATATTTGGAATTGCTTTAGATGGAAGTTATTTTAGTCCCTGCAAGAAGAAGAGTAAATTTTAAAGAAATTAATTAAGGTATGTTTGTGATTATTTCAAATTGTCATAGAAAACCAAAGAAACTTTTGAGTATCAATTATTATGTAGCTTTAGTTAGTGATCAAAATTGAAGAAATCTATTAAAACTAGTTAAATTTTGGTGTTTAACTTATCATGTTTATACCCCTTCATCTCCACCTTAATCAACACATCAAAATAATCAACCTCTTAAATTCCCCCATCACTATTTCATTCAATAAATCACCAAGAGTTGTTAGACACCCTTTTGAAGGTAGCTGATGGTGGGGAGTTACCTAAAGAATTGTGAAATAATTTAAAACTCTATCAATCCTTAAATAATGCTTAGGTTTTCTTTGATATAAAAATTATAATAACCCCACTTAATATACATAAGTATGTGTGCTGAATTAAGTAATATAGTGATAGAGTAGAGTATTGATCCCATGAGGAAGAATGATTATTACAAATACAAGTAATGTCTACTTCAACTATAATAATTATCTTACTCAATAAAAATAAGTTTTAGTGGGGAATTAATAACTTAATTTAAAAGCAAAAAATAATTAAATGAAATACTATTAGGTTCAATTATTTTGGATTGTTGTAATATAAATCCTATATGTTTCCTAATGATTATCTTTTATGTTGCTGTTATTTAGAGCATTTGTGTCACCGAACGCTCAGTCAAGCATGAGGAGACAAAGGATAGATTAAACTCTTTCAACCTCAATACCACTCTAAACTCATATAGTTTGTCCCCAATGAAAATCTTAGAAGAGTAAGAAAAGCGTGTACTGCTAAAACCCCCTCATGACAATTAATCTCTATAAACTTGCTACATGACAAGAACTATGCCTATACTTGCATCATACCAATCAAACATACTTAATTTTGCTTTCTTTCTAATTCCTAGGCTCCACATTACACCTGATATTAATGACATATATGGCCACTATGTGCATTAAGTGAAGACCTGGTATATTACAAACATCATGAAGTTATTGATGAAGAGAACTCATTAGTACTCCATATTTCATTTACACCATCAATCCAAAACTAGAGAATTTAGCCATATATAAAGAACAAGTGAAGCATATTCACTTTTATTAATTACACAAATAAAGAAACTATAGAAGAAAATATATCACTGGATGGATCACCAATCGCCTCTACACTCGTCCTTGAATTTATATAATTGCTTCCATAAACACAAGCCAAACACTCTAATGGAATGTATCTAATACTTCTCTAAAATCTCTTAGTTGTGACTCCTATGGAAAAATTAGAGTAGCACTATAAAGACTAAAATTTAAAGAAGTGATTGAACTCCTCTACAAATGTTAAAGAAATACTATTTCTAAAAAATACAAAAAAAGAATTTGAGTGCTACGGCACTCGAGACACATGTGTCATGGCTTCGATAAAATGAATTAATGTCACAGCGCTAAAGGTTTCCTCCGTTATGGAGCTTGCTGACATGGGCTGCTATTTATTGAATCGATGCATCACTTCGCTAGCTAATCGTGTCCTAAATATTTATAATTGTAGCATCATGGTGCTCCTGATGGTTGAGCACTGCGATGTCTACATGTATTTCAACACTGCTAAGTCAAGGGAGTGCCATGTAGTCTTTTCTCAACATTTTAGGTGAGAAAAAGAAGGAGAAAACTATGGCACTGAAGGTGAATGATATGTATATTAGAACTTCCGAGTCTGAAAGTGATGATGTTGCCTTAATCACTAGGCAATTCAAAAGCTTTCTAAGGAAGAAACACATGAACTATCAGAAATGGAACAAAGGTAAGTCTGGCGAAAATTCTAAAGGTTCTTCTGATACAATTTTTTTTGAATACAGGAAGAAAATATATATAAAAGCTGATTGTCCTACACTTAAGGCTCTCCTAAGCAAGGAGAAGGGTGAGGAGAAACCCAAGTTAAAGAAGGACAAGAAGAGGATCCAAAAGGCTTTCAGGGTAGATTCTACATCTGACTCCTCTGAGATAGAAGCTGAAGAGGAAGCTACAAACTTATGTTTGATGGTGGATGAACATCATGGTCAGTCTGACCAAGAAGAGGTATGTGAACTGACCTACAATTATTTCTTGATGTTTCTGAGAAAATTCATTCATCATATAGGAAACATAAGAAAATGCATGCTAACCTAAAATTGGAACTTCTAAACTTGCAAAAAGAGCATGAAGTTTTACTTAAAGATCATTCTACACTTAATAGCAATCACATGTCATTACTTGATGAATTTGATGAGTTAAACAAAAAATATTCTGAATTAATTATTGAGCATGATTCATTGAAAGCATCACATGTTGATTTAGAAAGAGCTTTTAAAGAACAGGACACAATGGCATGTAATTTAGATAGTAGTGAGCATGAATTGAAATTTGAAATTACAAGCCTTAAAAAGGAAAATAAATTTCTAAGTGTAAAAATCAGTGCATTTGAGAATAATGAAACACCTTCTACATTTGCAAAATTTTATAAATCACCACAGTATGCAACCAAACCTAGGAAGAGGCACTATCACTCACATAGATTAATTAACCCTTTTCCTTGAGTTAGATATTTTTCTTGTGGCATGCTAGGGCACATCTCCCACACCTGCACTATCCATCGTAGTACACATTGGGTGTGGAGACCCAAACAGCATGATTCATAGCATAACATTCATGCATTGTGTTCTTCTTTTCATAAGAAGAAACTTAAACTTAATTGGGTTCCTAAATCTGATGTTTGATGATTTTGAAGGGATGCTCTCACAGAAGACCTCGTGAGAGCATGTGGTACTTGGACAACGGATGCTCAAGGCATATGACTAGAGATGTAAATCAATTCATTTTGCTGGAGGCCAAGGATGGAGGCAAGGTCACACTTGGAGACAACACCACCATGAAAGTGGTGGGTGCAGGTAGAATCAAAAACTCCAAGAAACTTTTAATTGAATATATTTTACTTGTAGATGGACTAAAACACAACTTGCTTAACAATGTTGTCTTCCCCCAAGATCATCTAGCTCTCTTTTCTTAGGGTAGGTATATTCCTTCCCTTAGGATTAGACTCCCTAGTGATGGAATAAGTCCTCTGTGGCACGGTCCTGGATTCAATTTCCAATCCCAAAATCATGTTTTCTTTTCCTTAAGGTTAGGCTTGTTACGACTCGGGCTCACAAGTTTCTGTTTTGATGATAACAAACATTATGGCTCACATCTTCTAATATTTGGAATGTATATTTATTTGTGTGTGTACTAACATTTCAGGAATAGCATGAATCAATACAAGAAAGATTCAAGACTCAAGAATGAGTAGAAAAGGCTTTATTGTATTTCTCATTGATGTACTTTTTAATTCCTTGAGTCAAGTCCTGTAATGGTATATGTTTATTTATGACCATGTGTACACATACTCAGGGGGAGTGAGATCCTGCCAAAACCAGAAGTTCAACTTTTGAACAAATCATACTGGATGATTTCTAATCATCCATGATGATATGTTCATTGAACTAATCATCCTGGACGATCCAATATGATCTCAAAACCCTAGCCGTCATGATAATTTAGGCAAGGATTTAAGAGTCAAAATTTGTTCTAATCGTCCTGGACGATTTATATATCGTCCGAGATGATTTGTGAAAAATTTGTACTAATTATTCTAGACTATCCTGAGATCGTCCAGGACTATCAGGTCAAATTTAGCACATCATCCTGGACGATCCTGCGATCGTCCTGGACTATCTTTGGCGGCAAATATAAGTTATTAGGGTTTTTTGAAGCCATCTTTTGGAGCACATCGTCCTGGACGATCTTGAGATCGTCCTGGATGATCTTTGCCTCCTGAAATGATTTGTAAGGGTTTTTGAAGCTCTCTTTTTAAGCTTTCCCAAGGCACTTGATAGGTGTCTTTGGCAGCCATTGAGGCTTCGTTCTTTTGGAGAAAACTTGAAGAGAGAGCTTGAAATGGAGGGAGGAAAGGGTGGAGTTTGAGAGGGAGAAGAGCCTGGGAAGGGGGATTCTTGAGGGAGTGTGAGGGGGTTCACACGGTTGCTCTGGCAAGCTTGCACCTGAGCACCTGACTACTCTGCCACACCGGGGAAGGTGGAAGTGATTTTGTAAGGGCTTCTCCGCCTAGCTTTGGGGGCTGAAGGAGAGACACTTTTGGTTTAGTACAATACTTCGAGGGTGCCTCCGAGGAGTGGACGTAGGTCAGGTTGGACCGAACCACTATAAATCTGGCGTGTTCTTTCTTATTATTTTTTGCACTTTATTTTGTTGCGATTATCTGCTTGGGTGAAATCTGTGATTGATCTTTTTATCATTATTTTAATTCATTTTCGCTGCAAGTTATAAAAAGATTTTTATTTTGTTTCAAATATCCAATTCACCCCCCTCTTGGTTAGCCTCGGGACTAGTTCTTAACGGCTTAACATCCCTATCATACTTTCAAGGCTTTTCTTCTTTCCCTTAGGATTAGATCCACTAGTTGTAGAGTATCCCCTTCATAGCACTACCCTAGTATCAAAATTTAACTTTGATCTTATGTAGTTAGGAGTTCTTCATTCCTATATGATCGTCTACACTTCTTCTCCTTAAGGACAGGAAATGCCTTCTCTCAGGATTAGACCCACTGGTGGTAGAGTATGCCCTTCGGAACACAGCACTAGTATTTTTTCAAAATTCAATCTTCTAGGGTTAGGTTTTCCCATCCTTGGAATCAAAACTCAAGCTCGACCCTCTATAGTTAGGAATTCATCCTTCCTATATAGTGGCTGAGGTCTTCTTTTCTTTAGGGATAAACTTTCCCTACCCCTAGGAATAGATTCATTAGTGGTAGAATACACTTTCCCCAGCACTACCCTAATGTTAATTCAAACCTCGATTCCCTAGGGATAAACTTTTCTTTCCCTTAGGATCAAAATTTGAAACATGACCTTTTAATTCGATCAATGCTAATATGTGCAATAGAATTTTATTCTATTACACATATTGGGGGTCCATTTGTTGACCTCATTGCTGTATGAGGTCATCAGGACCCAATCCAGACTCCAGATCAATCCAGACCCTATAATCAACTATGAGCTTAGATCAACTTAATCTAGACCCTTGGTTCTATCTAGATCTTAGGATCCTTTTAAACCCCAGACCCTAGGATCTCTAGAACCTAGGATACTCCTAAACTTTAAACCTTAGGATACTCCTAGACTTCAAACTCTAGAGTAATCCAGACATTGGGATCTGCCCTGACCCTAGATCTATCTAGAATTTTGAATTTACTCACATCTTAAATCAATCCAAGTTGCAAATCAAAACCTAACTTCAAGTAAATCTTGATCTCAATTTCATTTGGTTATCAAACCTATTCAAGCTTCAAATTAATCCTCACCTTAAGCCAATCAAGACTTTGATTCAATTCAAACCTCAATGAAAATCAAGACTTCAGTCCAGTTCAAAATCCAAACTCTAATTCAAACCTTGAGCCTGCCTTTGAGCTAAGTTCAACCTTTTCTAGTCACTTATGATCATCTAAATGATCATAAATGATTTGGATAATTCAAATTCAAATTCAAATCAACTCAAGCTTCAAATCCCAGTAAAAATCCAATCCAATCCTCATCAAACTCAATTCCACTTTCCAATTCAATCTTCATTCCAATATTCAGATTCCAAACTGCAGTCCAACCTTCAATCACTTTCAGTCTTCTAACTTCCAATCATCGTCAATTATTCTAGCATGTCGACCACCATCAGTCAATGATCCATGACCAATCAACCACCGATCAATCATATTTTGTTCTTCTAACTTCCAACCTCAAATCTTTAACCAAATAATCATTATCAAGTCAACCAATCTTTTAATTTAACTCATAATCAATCTTGTCGATCTTCCTTAAAATCAACATTGAACCGCATATGAATTAATTAAGGTCAATTAGATTTCACGCATTGCATTTGAGAATATCTAGTTCGATTCGACTCAACTTGATTTCGTTTCACCTCGACGCCATTGTTGATTGTGAATTTGAGTCAATCGAATGTTATCTTATATTGAGAAAAACTTAAGTTAATCAAAGCACATCAACCTTTGTCAAATAATTTAATCAAACGTCTTCAAGATAATTTGAATTAAATCTGACAAAATTTTCAGTTAACTCGATTTGATATGCCTTAGCTTAATCTTAAGCCCAATTAACATTAATCAATTTTGAATAATTAATTTAAAACATAAAGTCTAAAAAATATTGATGTTTAATCATCTTTTTGTTTCAATTTGATGCTCAAATATGCTTTAAGACTCAAAAAAAAATTTGAACCCTTAATCTCTTAAAAATCAAGTACTTGCTATCTACCATTAGATTGGAATGATGAAAGGGCTTGATTGCCTTTTTAAGAATTATTTTTTAGGTATTCAAGATGGGATATGGGTATGCTGCTCGGTTCCCAGGGCCTCCATTCCCATAATCAGCCACCTCTAGCTCACGGCTCCAGGGCAACCCATCTCATTCCAGTAGTAGCTGCCTCTTAGAGGGAACTCAGAGTTTATATTTTTGCTAGGGCTGGCCGTCACACAGTAATTCCTCCATTTGATGATTCTATTTCCAAATGTAGCTACTCCATATATGAGAGATCTCTTCCTTACGCTCCTAGGCAAAGGCAAGAGGAACAAGATCGAGTTGCTGTTGAATCTCACAAGAAGGCGGCTGTAGCAGCAACTTCTGGTTTAATGTATTTAGAGGAGGTCTCGGTGGTGTCCTGCTTGATGATCTCCTAGTTGTCAAAGAAAATGGCAAAAAAAGAGTCAGTGGCTTGGAGGGAAGAGGCGTATGATGAGAAATTTTTCTCAGAGTTGTTCTTCCAAATTCCCTCCAATGGCTTCTAAAAATGGGCATTCTTCTAGCGAAACTGAAGCCACACCAGCTAATGGGAATAAGGGGAGATCGTGAGGCCTAATTAGCTAGAAAAGCTCGCTGCTCTTGCTCCATCTAGTGTATTTTGCATTCGGCTACAACACCTTGTATCCACTCCATCCGGTTCCCTCATGGGAGCTTCCGCCTCTTCTACAGTCAAAAGAGAAGTGAATGGAATGCTAAGAGAGGCAATGATTCAAGATCTTACACAAGTACCACAGGAGCATGTGGATGTTAGTTCTTAGAAGAACAAGCAACAATTTATTACTCATAATACTATACTAGCATGAATTCATTTTAGTATATTGGGAATTAAAAATGATGTTATATTAGTTCACAGTATATTTTGTTATTATATATATATATATATTTTATGTCCAGTCTCTATCAGTTCATGCTATATATACTTGTAGATTCAAAAATTCTTTAGATGTTGGTCTTATGGTGTAGTTGTTTGTTCTTACTTGGGGATCAAATTACATTAACAATTGTAGTAGACTTTAGTAAGAAGTTTTAAGTGCTTTCCTGTTTTTAGCTCATGTCGTGTTATAAAATGTGTTCTTATTTGTAGGTGAAAGCATATAAACTTGACGGCAAACCATTTTTTTTTAATTTAAATTTCCGATGCATTTTATAAATCATGCATTACTTTGGTCTCTTATTGATTGTGTTTCGAATTTCATACATATCACAGATTTGGTGCGTTAGTAATCATTTCTCTTGAAGCAAATTTATCATGGAAACATTGAATTGATATTTGAAAGAGGTTCCATATGTATTTTAACCCTCCAAATTTGAGATGTGATTAAATATTTCTATGAGCCTCACTTATATATATTTTGTACAAAAGCAAACCATTATGTCGGACCACTCACACATGTTTATATTTTATTGATGTGTATACATTTAGTTATCAAAGTGTTGTGTAGAGTCAATAGAGGGTCAATCTGCTTGTTGGAACTATTACATTAATTTATTCAATGCTAGCATGTATAGTCGCATTGAACGTATGTTTTGTGCTACGGTCCCCATATGTATTTGTTTTGGGTAAGCTTGATAGCCTCTCTTTTTGTTGCTATCATAAATGTACTATTTCTCCTATCTTGCATTTATATATATATTTTGAAGATAAAGCAACAAATAGTAACTACCTTTAAATGATTCTCTTCAAACAATGAAAATGCTCCTATCTTGAATTGTCTTATTTTACATTTAATTTTGAGATAACATGTGTAGAATTTCATTAATCATTGCATTTGTTATTAGAATATTTGAGCATGTAAAAATGATAAAAATTTCTGATAAGTTTAACATCATAAGTGACATCTAGTCTACGTTAATCTCTCTTGTGTCATTATTATGTCCATACACATATGTTAATCTGTATATTTGAAAATGTCTGTTCTGAAACCTCTTTCTCTCTTCGCATTTTTGCGAGGTACCGATGGAGCTAAGTGGAGACACGAGCAAAGGAGCTATAGTTGCCCCAATTTCTTTTAAATGGGGGTGCCATAGATGGAATCACTGAAACTAACTCTCGGTGATCAGGTAAGCTTTCTAAAAACTTAGAAGACTTTAGGGCTCATAAGCTTTTTGTTGTGCATTTCCCTAGCCTCAGGTCCTCGTAGTAACCTATTATATTTAATATACATTTATTTTATTTAAAACTATAACCCATTAACCTACATATGCATGTACGTCCAAAAGAGTTAGAGACATTGATTCAAACCCATTAAACCTAGTGACATTATTAAGGATAATAATTAAGGAAATTTCTAGAAAACATAGAAAAATTCTAGAAATTAGGATATATCTCCTATTGACTTGAAATTTGAACTACCTGAACCTAGTGACACCTTAAACCTTAAGAAATCATCTCTCTAATTTTTTTGAAATCACTAAACCACTTATTTGATTTAATTAAAGTTAAACCCATAATTAAGCCTAAAAAATTCTAAAAATTCTAATAAATCAAAATTAAATCTAGAAAGTACACGCAACACCACAAATTGACCAAAATTTAATGCTTAACACATAAAAAATAAAATCAACTAGATTTCATTCCAAATTTAAGAATAGTTTAATAATAATTAAAATTCATTATTTAATTAATTTAGTTAATAAAAAAATATTAAAAATTTTAAAAATTTCCCAAACACTTGGAATCTCTTTTTAGGTTATTCCTGACCTTTGGAGTTGATTTAAAGGAGTTGGGAATTCATTTGGACTCAAATCATTAAAACAACCTTAATTAAGTAATTAAATAATTCAATAAATCCAAAATTTTTAAAACTCATAACTACTTCAAGAAAATCTCAAATTAATCAAAATCAAAGGCATTCAGCTCATATTAAGGACTAATATTTATTAAAATTATCAAATTACCTGAAATCAATCAAATTTTAAAAACTCAACTTTTGGTCAAACCTTAGTCAAATCAAGTGAAAACTTTAAACCTTCATAACTAAATGTGAAAAAATCCAAATTCAACATACTTATAGTCTAACTGATCATCTTAAGGTCTAATATTTTAATAAAATACTAATTTTTCAAAAATCATTATTAATTTAAAATTCAAATTTTAACCCCTTTAATTAAATATGTTAAATAATTCAAATAATTTCAAAAAAATTAAATACATGATTTAAAAATCCAAAAAATTTTAATCTAATTTTAAAACCAGCAATCAATCAATCTTAATTAAGATTCATTAAATTTCAAAAATTAAATTAAATCTAATTCATTTATTCATACCGGGTACCACTAGGTAACCTAGGCCTATGAGGCTATTAAATTAGCCCCAAGGAAGATGAAATAAACTTCACAGCCTCGGTGAGCAACAAAGGTGGTATTTAAAAAATAATTAATGATCGATCTTAAAATCAATTTCAAATCATTAAGACTTAAACTTTAACTAAAATCTTCCCTTAAGCCTTTCAACCAAATAGAACATTAAACAACTTTAACCAATTACCCGATACAGGACATATCTAATTCAGAAAGCGTACTACACACACCTAAATTGACTTATTAGGACACAAACTCTAGCTTAGAGTTAGGCCGGTGTTTTTTTCTCTTTTTGAGATATGTTTATATGCACACAAAATGAGACTGGCATCCTAGGTTATATAACATAGACATTGGTTCACTATCCGCAAACCTGTGCACTTTATATTTGTCAGCCTAGGATTAGGTCCCCAGCCCCTTAGCATATGAGGTCCCCTTGAATGAGGTAACCCATGGTTGCTAACATGGATCCTCTAGTTGGCACTCAACTAAGTAGGCTAAGGCCACCGATGAACCCGGGATAATGTAAAACCATGTGATCTTGACCGGGGATGTCATACCCACTTGGTAGTTTAGTCTCCACCCTCACCTCCTAGGCATTCTCCTGATCTGGTGATCGGGAATAGAAATCCCAACCTTCTAATAAAATTGACCACTCAAACCTAAATTTCATTCAATCAAATTCAAGCCAAATACTTAGGATAGGCTAAGGCGTTTCTGAAGTAATTCAAAGTCTCAAGATACCTCCTACCCTTCTTCTATTTACTTCCAGAAAGAACTGCTCAAATTTGATCCAATCCCTATTGGATTTCCAACCCTCACCATCCTTTGATATCAATCTTCAAAATCTTAAATAAAGTTTATACTGCTATTTTAATCGAGAGTATTCGTAGGAAATTTTTTTGATTTCTAACAATGTAATTAACTACGAGGGCTTGTGCTCATAGGAGATTTAGAAACCCAGACCAGATTTCAAAATTAAGCTTTTCAAAACTTTAACTAATTATATTTAGGAAATTCAAATATAATGATAATTATCATCATTTTTAAATGATTAATAATAAGCAATATTTTCTTTCTCTAGATAGATATGTCATTCTATTATTATAACTTTAATCATGAAATTAATGATCTCTTTGCTAGATTATTATAGTTGAACATTGGATTGACTTTCGTTTTGATCCTTCGGGTTCATATGTTTATTTCTTCTTGAGTTTGATTACAATAATCAGGATAAAGTCGAAGATTTGTAATCTGAACCTATTAGGAAATGATATATTCACGTTTTTAGGTGATATATTATTCATAATAAGTGTTCGATTTCAAATATTAAAATTCCAAAAATTAAAATTTTCCCAAAAAAATAAACTTTTTTGAAAACACAAAAACTATTTTTAATTAAACAAAAAAATGGTGACTCCACTGGGGATAAATCTCTCTCACTATTTTTAATAGCACTACAAGTTTTATTGCATCGATAGTTTTGACTACTTTTCTTCCGTTGGTCCCTCTACCCATTTCTCCCTTAGGTGAGTGTGACCAACCCAATTCAGATGTGTGAAAAGAGATGTGAGTGTAGGAAACCTCCCTCAATGTTTGGCTTTGACATTTTTTTTACAAGTTCATTGGCAGAGTGAAAGAGACAAGCCGAGCTTTTAAAAATCATCTAGTATATGTTGCAAACTCACATGCTCAAATAAATCTCCTTATGCTAAGTTTCACAATTTACAAAAAATCCCTCAATCTCAAAACCTAGATTCAAACCCTTAATCAAATCCAGATTTTGACATTTCACTCTAAGCTAGTCAATGTAGTGAAAGAGTCAAGATCTCTAGATTTTCCCTTAATTTTGTTAACAATTATGTTGAAAATAAAACTCAACATTCTGATTTCAATGCAAATTTAAAATTCCTGTCAAATATGGGCTTTGACATTTCACCCCCGAATCACTTGGTGGGATGAAAAGTGTCAAGCCAAATTTCTTATGATATTCAGTTTACTTTTGTAAACCTACACATCTAAATAAAAAAATTAATGTGTTGAGTTTCAAAGTTTAAAGAAGATCTGTTCAGTTCCAACCTAAATCTCAGTTAAAAATTAACCTCAACCTCAAACTCAAATCCAATTTAATCCTCAAGATTCAAATTCAAATTCAACATTAACTTTAAATTCAATTTCCACCTTGAATTCAAATTTGATTTTAACTCCAGATTAACCTTTAAATTTAATTTCAAAATCAAATCTGGGTTTTGACATTTTAACCCAAGTCAATTGGTGAAATGAATAGAGTTGAGCCTGATCCTTAGATTTTTCATATCAATTTTGTAAACCTACATGATTGAGTGAAACTTAGTGTGTTGAGTTATAAAATTTGAAGAAAGATCCAATCGGCTTAAACCTCAAGTTCAAATTCAAATCTAACTTTGAGTCCAAATATAATTTCAACCTGAAATTTAAATTTCATTTCCACTTCAAAGTCAATTCAATTTTGGATTTTAAATTCAAATCAGGGCTTTGACATTTCAACCCAAGTCAATTGGTGAATTGACAGAGTCAAGCCCAATCCTTGGGATTTTCATATGAATTTTGTAAACCTACATGATTGACTGAATGTTAACATGTTAAGTTGCAAAATTTGAAGAAAACCCATTCAACCTTAATCTCCAGTTCAAGTTCAAATTCAATTCCAACCTCAAGTTCATTCCAACCTCAACTTCAAATTCACACCTAAACTCTGACATTTCACCTCCAAATCATTCTCTACAGTGAAAGAGCCGAGCCAGGCCTCCTGGATTTTCTCCACTAATTTTTTAAACCCTCATGCTGCGTGAAAACTCAGCATGTTAGGATTCACATTTAAAAATAACCAGTCAAGTTCAAAATTTAAATTCAATTTCAAGAATCACTAATTCAAATTACCTTTCCATAATTTCAAGAAATTAAGCACTTAAATTACTGGGAAACTCATCTTCTCTATGGATAGAAACTTGAGAGTAGAAGGAATCACTTCTGGTAATTTCATCCAGTTTGAAATGGAATTCCAAAACTTCAAGTTATCAACTGACAGAGAAGAAATGATTGATCTGCCAGCTGGAATACAAAGGGATGTGCCCTTAGTTGAGATTACTTTAGGGTCATGAGTTGACTCCCTCATCTTTGAGATGGAGGTCGTTGTCGCCCCTTTACCCATTGTAACCTCTGCTTCGGTGGACAAGAACCATAAGTTAACAATGATAGAAGGGCTACCATCTCAATCTGAGATCGGGTCAAGTTCTAGAACCCCTATCTTCAGTAAAAATAAAAGGAATAACTACCTTTAAAGAGTCAGAAAGAAGGTTGTTAATACCAGAAAGACTAATAAGTCAGGAGCTTTAAAGCACATCAAATCTAAGGCTAATCAAGAGTTTATTGCTCCTTCTACGTACCACTTCCTTGGTGGAAATCATTTCCGTCCTTCTCATATTACTCAAAGGAGGGAGGTTGTAGAAACGAGAGCACGATCTTCAATAGAACTTCTTGACTACTACACCGTAAGAATCAATTAAGTCAGAACTAAGCATTCACTAGCACTAGGCCCTAGGCCCTAGGCCCCCCAGTTGAAGGTTATGACCCATCCACTCTACGAGAAGATGTTAGGTCTTATTTCTATATGTGTCCCACTACATCATCTATAAAGGAGGAGGTGTACAAATCACTTGAAGTGCCACTCTCCTAATTACTAGACCACTAAAAATAAGAGAGGGGAAATAATCTATGATTGTATCAGATTGTGATGCCGTCAAAATTTAACTTTCAACGAGGTCCTATTGTGATAAATCTTTTGATTGAAATGATGCCACTAGGATAGTGCTGATTTTATAACAGTTTCTTCCTTTAAAGGAGATCACATGAATTCAATTCCATACTGCTAGGGTCATGCCACCTAGACTTGTAACTTTTTAAGAAAAACATATCAATTCCTCAAGTGTACTGGATCCAAATTTTCAAGATAGTTTATTAATATTTTTAATGAAAATTGACCTCTACTTTAATTCTTAAGCAAGAGAAAGTTGTAGTTGACTCCATCAAATATTTAAATGCCCCTCCCTCTCACCTCTTTTATGGGATTGATTTAACTGTTAAACTAAAATCAATGTCAAGCTTAAGTTAACTTTAGAAATGAATATCTTCTTAATTTTCTCACAATTTTCTATCTTTGATAGATGTCTCTTGTGTGCTTAAAATCTGTTCAATTATTTTCAAATGACAAGCTGATACTCTTTTAAAAAAGATTGGGTCCTACCTTGAGGATTATCCATCCTTGCATACAAGAATGAGTTTTCTTCTCTTATACTTGAGATGGAATCCCGGCATTGAAATAAAGAAGGTGCAGCCTCTTCTCAAAATCAAAATAAATTCAAAAGATGTGCAAAGTGGCCAAAATAATCAAGAAATGCATAGAAGTGCACCATAAGTCAAAAGATGCGTGAATGAGCAAAAAATTCAAAAATAGTGCTAAATACATTATAAATCAAGAGATGCGCAATGTGCGCCACCGAGAAAAGAGAAGAAGAGCAAGAGGCCTCCCTTCCTTTTTAATCTTTAAATTTAAGAAGATCCAATCAACTTTAAATTACTTGATTTTGAAAATTTTGAATTTAGATTAATCATCATGCATCAATAATTTATCAAGATACAATAATCTCCCATGCAAGAGAATTAAAAAGATCAAATTTTTTTACTCAACTTAAATAGCTTTGAAATCGATTCTAATTCAAAATATTCAAGGGAGACCCCAGTTTAGTTTCTACAAAACTTGGTTTGGGTCAACTAAACCTATATCTTTTACCCTTTTTAGGTTAGTTAGAGTCACTCAACCTTTCAGTATATTTCTGAATTTGTTCCCGCTCGTCATTTCGATAGGGTCCAAATAGCTAGAGGAAGTTTTCTAATAATAAGAATGAATTTTCTACTCTTGATGAAAATTCAAATCTAGTCTTTGAGGAATATGTGTGAGTCCATCCACATAGGCATCTTTCCTTTGAGGCCTTCCCTACAAAATTACACTCTATGCTGGGTCCAAGATTAATCCCACTAGAGGAGTATTTTTTAATGCTGGAAATTGCCGTTCAAAATTAAACCACATCATGTGCTAGGTCCTAGATCATTCTAATCTAGAGGCGTAGTTTTCCTTGCTAGGACTTACTGTTCAAAATCAAACCCTAGTTGAGCAGAGTGCCCAACACTGATTAGAAGAGTTCGAGGACCACAAATAAAATCAAATTAAGCTCAGCAATATTTGAAAGTTCATAAGTCATGTTTGATGCGAGATAATGATAAGTTGTGTCACTTTAGAACTCCCTAAGTAGGAGACTTGGTCATAGTCTTTTGGAGAACACTTCTAATCCATTGTAAAAGTAATGTAAAGCTTGAATCAATATTGATTGGATCATTCATTCTAATGATGATCTCTGAGAGAATATCCAATCAATTGATCAATCTGAAGAATGCCACCTAATATTTTCAAATATTGGGGAGGCTCTTCAGGAAGTACCATGCCAGATGAGTGTCAAACATAAAATCAAATATAAAATCCTTTTAAATTCAAACTCAAATTCAAGATCAAATTTAAAAAACTTTTAAGAATTCAAAATCAATTTGAATCAAATTCAAAACATCTCCAAACTCAAAATTAAACAAAATCAAATTTAAAACCTCTTTAAACTCTAATTCAAAATACTCTAAATTCAAATTCATCAAATCAAATTTCAAATTCAAACATCTTCAAATTAAAAATTAAATCAATTCAAATTCAAAAAATCATTTAAATCTTAAATTCTAGAATCCAGACTCGGTCGACTATGTGAAGAAAGTTTCCTTTACATACGATCATTCCAGATCCGGTCCTCTGTGTAGAGCAAGTTTTCTCTACATATGATCATCCAGAAATGATCTTCTATGTGAAGCAAGTTTCCTTCACATACGATCATCCCAGATCAGATCCTCTATGTAGAGTAAGTTTCCTCTACACAAGATCTTTCCAGACTTGATCCTCTATATGAAGTAAGTTTCCTTCACGTAAGATCATTCCAGACCTAATCCTCTATATGAAGCAAGTTTCCTACACATAAGATCATTCCAAACCTAATCCTCTATATGTAGCAAGTTTCCTTCACATAAGATCATTCCAGATCTGATCCTATATGTGAAGCAAGTTTCCTTCACATATAATCATTTCAGACTCGATCCTCTATATAGAGCAAGTTTCCTTTGTAGAAGATCATCTAGACTCGATCCTCTGTATAGAGCAAGTTTCCTGTACACATTATCATTTTGATCCGATCCTCTATATAGAGCAAGTTTCCTTTATATATGATCATCCAGACTCGATCCTCTATGTGAAGCAAGTTTCCCTCATATATGATCATTCCAGATTCGATCCTCTATATGTGATCATCCTTACCTGATCCTCTATGTGAAGTAAGTTTCCTTCACATGCAATCATCGCAGATCTGATCCTTTTATAAGAGCAAGTTTCCTCCAACACATAATTAATCTAGATCCGACCTTCTATGAGAAGCAATGCTTCCTTCCCAGAGGGTCTTCCTATTTTCTTTTACATAAGGTTAGATGTGATCCATCGCGCTTTCTCCCCTTAGGAATAGATCTTTTGGTGATGGAGCACGCCCTCCGTGGCACCATCCTATATTTAAAATCAGATCCCCCCTTCTATGGGAAGCAATGCTTCCTTCCAACAGGGTCCTCTAGTTTCCTTCTTCTTAAGGATAGATGTGAGTGATTGTGCTTTCTCCCCTTAGGATTAGATTTTCTAGCGATGGATAACACCCTCTGCGGCACCATCCTAGTTTAAAAATTCAAAATTCTAGGTCTGATCTTCTAGGAGAAATAATGTTGTCTTCCCCTAAGATCATCTAGCTCTCTTTTCCTTAAGGTAAGTATTTTCCTTCCCTTAGGATTAGACTCCCCAGTGATGGAATAAGTCCTCTGTGGCACCGTCTTGGATTCAATTTCCAATTCTAAAATCAAGTTTTCTTTCCCTTAAGGTTTGGCTTTTCTTCCTTCTTTTAGTATTAGATCCACTAGTGGTCGAGTACGCCCTTCATGATACTACCCTAGTATCAAAATTCAACTTCGATCTTCTATAGTTAGGAGTTCCTCCTTCCTATATGATCATCTACTCTTCTTCACCTTAAGGACAGGCTTTGCCTTCTCTCAGGATTAGACCCATTAGTGGTAGAGTATGCCCTTTAGGGCACTACCCTAGTATTTATTCAAAATTCAATCTTCTAGGGTTAGGTTTTCCCTTCTCTTGGAATCAAAACTCAAGCCCTACCCTCTGTAGTTAGAAACTCATCCTTCCTATATAGTGGCCTAGGTCTTCTTTTTTTAGAGATAAACTTTTCCTTCCCTTAGGATTAGATTCGTTAAGGGTAGAATACAATTTCCCCAGCACTACCCTATTTCTAATTGAAACCCCGATTCCTTAGGGATAAACTTTTCTTTCCCTTAGGATCAAAATTCTAGACATGACCTTTTAATTCTATCAACACCAATATGTGCAATAGAATTTCATTCTATTACACATATTGGGGGTCCATTTGTTGACCCCATTATTGCATGAGGTCATCAGGACCTAATCTAGATTCCAAATGAATCTAGGTCTGATCTTAAATCAACTTAATCTATACCCTTAGATCTATCTAGATCTTAGGATGCTTTTAAACCCCAAACCTTAAGATCTCTAGACCCTAGGATACTCCTATACTTTAAACCTTTGGATACTCCTAAACTTTAGACTCTAGAGCAATCCAAACCATAGGATCTGCCTTGATGCAAGACCTATCTAAATTTTAGAATTAACTCAGATCTTAAATCAATCTAAGTTGCAAATCAAACGCTAACTTCATGTAAATCCAGATCTCAATTTTATTTGGTTATCAAACCTATTCAAGCTTCAAATTAATCATGACCTCAAGCCAATCCAGACCTTGATTTAATTTATACCTCAATCAAAATCTAGACTTCAGTCCAGTTCAAAATCCAAACTCTAATTCAAACTTTGAGCTTGCCTTTGACCTAGCTTCAACCTTATCCAATCACTTATGATCATCCAAATGATCATAAATGATTTGGATAATTCAAATTCAAATCAACTCAAGCTTCAAATCCCAGTCAAAATCCAATCCAATCCTCATTAAACTAAATTCCACTTTCCAATTCAATCTTCATTCCAATATTCAGATTCCAAACTCTAGTCCAACCTTTAATCACCTTCAATCTTCCAACTTCCAATCATCATCAATCAATCTAGCATGTCAACCACCATCAATTGATGATCTATGTCCAATGTTTCAATCAACCACCAATCAATCATATTTCAATCTTCTAACCTCTAGCCTCAAATCTTCAAAAAAATAATCATTATCAAGTCAATCAATCTTTCAATTTAACTCTTAATCGATCTCGTTGATCTTCCTTAAAATCAACATTGAACCACATACAGATTAATTAAGGTCGAGTAGATTACACGCATTGCATTTGAGAATATCTAGTTCGATTCGACTTAATTTTGTTTTCATTTCACCTCGACGCCATCGTTGATTGTGAATTTGAGCCAATCGATTATTATCTTATGTTGAGTGAAACTTAAGTTAATCAAAACACATCAAACCTTTGTCAAATAAATTTAATCAAACGTCTTCAAGATAATTTGAATTAATTATGATGAAAATTTTAATTAACTCGATTTGACATGCCTTGGCTTAATCTTAAGTCCAATTAACATCAATTAAAATTAATCAATTTTAAATAATTAATTTAAAACATAAAGTCTAAAAAACTTTTATGTTTTATCCATCTTTTTGTTTCAATTTGATGCTCAGATATCCTTCAAGACTCCAAAATAAATTTCTGCCCTTAATCTCTCAAAAATCAAGTACTTGCTATCTACCATAAGATTGGAATGATGAAAGGGCTTGATTATCTTTTTAAGAAATTTTTTTTTTAGGTATTCAAGAGGGGATATGGGTATGCTGCTCGGATCACAGGGCCTCCATTCCCATTAGCAACCGCCCCTAGCTTAAAGCTTAAGGACAACCCATCTCATTCCACAAGTAGCCGCCTCTTAGAGGGAACTCAGAGTTCACATTTTTACTAGGGCTGGCCGTCATGCAGTAATTCCTCCATTTCATGATTCTATTTCCACAAGCAACTGCTCCATACACGAGATATCTCTTCCTCATGCTCCTAGGCAAAGGCAAGAGGAACAAGATCGAGTTGCTGGTGAATCTCACAAGGTGGCTGCAGCAACAACTTCTGGTTTAATGTATTCAGAGGAGCTCTTAGTGGTGTCATGCCTGACGATCTGCTAGTTGCCAAAGCAAATGGAAGAAAGAGAGTCGGTGGCTTGGAGGGAAGAGGCATATGCTGAGAAAGTTTTCTCAGAATTGTTCTTCCAGATTTCCTCCAATGGCTTCTAAAAATGGACATTATTCTAGTAAAACTGAAGCCACGCCAGCTGATGAGAATAAGGGGAGATCATGCGACCTAATCAGCTAGAAAAGTTCACTGCTCTTGCTCCATCTAGTTCATTTTGCATTTGGCTACAGCACCTTGTATCCACTTTATCCGGTTCCCTCATGGGAGCTTTTACCTCTTCTACAGTCAAAAGAGAAGTGAATGGAATGCTGAGAGAGGCAATGATTTAGGATCTTGTATAAGTACCCAGGGAGCATGTGAATGTTAGTTCTTAGAAGAAAAAGCAACAGTATATTACTCATAATACTATACTAGCATTAATTTGTATTAGTATATTGGGAATTAAAAATGATGTTATATTAGTTCACAGTATATTTTTATGTCTGGTCTCTATCAATTCATGCTATATATGCTTGTAGATTCAAAAATTCTTGAGATGTTGCTCTTATGGTGTAGTTGCTTGTTCTAACATGGGGATCAAATTACATTAATAATTTTTGTAGACTTTAGTAAGAAGTTTTAAGTGCTTTCCTGTTTGAGCTCATGTCGTGTTATAAAATCTATTTTTATTTGTAGGAGAAAGCATATAAACTTGACGGCAAAACATTTTTTTTTTAATTTAAATTTCAGATGCATTTTATAAATCTTGCACTACTTTGGTCTCTTATTGCCTGTGTTTCGAATTTCATACAAATAGTAGATTTAGTGCGTTAGTAATCATTTCTGTTGAAGCAAATTTATCATGGAAACATTGAATTGATATTTGCAAGAAGTTCTATATGTATTTTAACCCTCCAAATTTGAAAGTGATTAAATATTTCTATGAGCCTCACTTATATACATTTTGTACAAAAGCAAACCATTATGTCAGACCACTCACACATATTTGTATTTTTATTGATGTGTATACATTTAGTTATCAAAGAGTTGTGTAGAGTCACTAGAGGGTCAATCTACTTGTTGGAACTATTACATTAATTTATTCAACGCAAGCATGTATAGTCACATTGAACGTATGTTTTGTGCTACAGTCCCCATATGTATATGTTTTGGGTAAACTTGATAGCCTCTCTTTTTGTTGCTATTGCAAATGTACTATTTCTCCTATCTTGCATTTATATATATTTTGAAGAAAAAACAATAAATAGTAACTACCTTTAAATGATTCTCCTCATACAATAAAAATGCTCCTATCTTGAATTGTCCTATTTTACATTTAATTTTGAGATAACATGTGTAGAATTTCATTAATCATTGCATTTGTTATTATAATATTTGAGCATTTAAAAAGGACATAAATTTCTGATAAGTTTAACATCATAAGTGACATCTAGTCAACGTTAATCTCTCTTGTGTCATTATTATGTCCATACACATATGTTAATCTGTATATTTGAATATGTCTATTCTGACACCTCTTTATCTCTTCACATTTTGACGAGGTAGCGATGGAGCTAAGTGGAGACACGAGCCAAGGAGCTTTAGTCACCCCTATTTCTTTTAAATGGGGGTGCTACGGATGGAATCATTGTTGACTAACTTTGGTGATCAGGTAAGTTTTCTTAAAACTTAGAAGACTTTAGGGCTCATAAGCCTTTTGTTGTGCGTTTCCCCATCCACAGGTCCTTCTAGAAACCTATTATATTTAATATACATTTATTTTCTTTAAACCTATATCCCATTAATGTACATATGCATATACGTCCAAAAGGGTTCGAACATTGATTCAAACCCATTAAACCTAGTGACATCATTAAGGACAATAATTAAGGACATTTCTAAAAAACTTAGAAAAATTCTAGAAATTAGGATATACCTCCTATCGACTTGAAATTTGAACTACCTGAACCTAGTGACACCTTAAACCTTAAGAAATTATCTCTCTGATTTTTTCGAAATCATTAAGCCACTTAATTTATTTAATAAAAGCTAAACCCTTAATTAAGCCTCAAAAATTCTATAAATTCTAATAAATCAAAATTAAATCTAAAAAATACACACAACACCTCAAACTGACCAGAATTTTATGCTCAACACACGAAAGATAAAATCAACTAGATTTGACTACAAATTTAAGAAAATCAATATTTAATTAATATAATTAATTAAAAATAATTAAAAATTTTAAAAATTTTCCAAACACTTGGGAATCTTTTCTTAGGTTATTCCTAACCTTTGGAGTTGATTTCAAGGAGTTGGGAATTCATTTGGACTCAAATCATTAAAACACCCTTAATAAAGTAATTAAATAATTCAATAAATCCAAAATTTTGAAAAATCATAACTACTTCCAGAAAATCTCAAATTGATCAAATTCAAAGGCATTCAACTCATATTAAGGTCTAATATTTATCAAAACTTTTCGTCAAACATAAGTCAAAATCAAGTCAAAATTCAAACCTTCATAACTAAATACAAAAAAATCCAAATTCAACATACTTACCGTCTAACTGATCATCTTAAGGTCTAATATTTTAATAAAATACTAATTTTCCAAAAATCATTCTTAATTTAAAATTCAAATTTTAACCCCTTTAATTAAATATGTTAAATAATTCAAATAAGTTCAGAAAAATTAAATAATTGATTTGAAAATATAGAAAATTTCAATCTAATTTGAAAACTAGCAATCAATCAATCTTAATTGAGATTCATCAAATGTCAAACCTTAAATCAAATCTAATTCTTTTAATCATACCGAATACCACTGGGTAACCCAAGCCTACGAGGCTATTAAATTAGCCACAAGGAAGGTGAAATAGACTTCACAGCCTCAGTGAGCAACAAAGGTGGTATCCAATAAATAATTAATATCTATCTTAAAATTAATTTTAAATCATTAAGACTTAAACTTTAACCAAAACCTTTCCTTAAGCCTTTTAACCAACCAAAATATTAAATAACTTTAACAAATTACCCGATACAGGATATATCTAAACCACAGAGCTTGCTACACACACCTAGATTGACTTATTAGGACACAAACTCTAGCTTTAGGTTAGGCTGGTGTTTCTTTCTATTTTTGAGATATGTTCATATGCACATAAAATGAGAGTGGCATCCTAGGTTAGATAACATATACATAGGTTCACTATCCACAAACCTGTGCACTTCATATTTGTGAGCCTAGGATTAGCCCCCCATCCCCATGTCTTATGAGGTCCCCATGAATGAGGTAACCCATGGTTGCTCACAAGGATCCTCTGGTCGGCACTCGACTAAGTAGTCTAAGGACACCGATAAACCCAGGATGATGGAAAATCATGGGATCTTGACCGGGGACGTCATACCCACTTTGTAGGTTAGACTCTACCCTCACCTCCTCGGCATTCTCCCGATCTGGTGATCAAGAATATAAATCCAAACCTTCTAATAAAATTGAGCACTCAAACCAAAATCTCTTTCAATCAAATTCAAGCCCAACACTTAGGATAGGCTGAGGTGTTTCTGAAGTAATTAAGAATCTCAAGACACCTCCTACCCTTCTTCTTTGACTTCTAGAAAGAAGTGCTCAAATTTAATCCAATCCCTGTTAGATTTCCAACCCTCACCTTCCTTTGATATCAATCTTTGAAATCTTAAATGAAATTCATATCGCTATTTTAATTTAGATTATTCATAGGAATTTTTTGATTTCTAAGGATGTAATTAACTACGAGGGCTTACGCTCGTAGGAGATTTAGAAACCCATACCAAATTTCAAAATTATGCTTTTCAAAACTTTAACTAATTATCTTTGGGAAAATATAATATCACAATCATTATTCTCATTTTCAAATGTTTAATAATAAGCGATATTTTCTTTCTCCGGATAGATATGTTATTCTATTATTGCAATGTTGATCATGAAATTAATGATCTCTTTGCTAAATTATTGTAGTAGAACATTAGATTGAACATCATTTTGATCCTTCGGGATCATATGTTTATTTCTCCTTGAGTTTAATTAGAATAATCAGGACAAAGTCTAAGATTTGTAGTCCAAACCTATTAGAAAATAATATATTCACCTTTCGAGGTGATATATTATTCATAATAAGTGTTCAATTTCAAAAATTAAAATTCCAAAATTTAAATATTTTCCAACGAAAATTATACCTTTTTCAAAACACAAAAACTATTTTCAATCAAACAAGGATATTCAAGTGTGGAGAAATCCTTTAAAGTGTTTAACAAGAGGACATTGGTGGTGGAGGAAACTACTCATGTGGTGATTGATAAATCTGATCCTAAAGAGTCTTGAACTAACGAACAAGATGAAATAAGAGAGATTTCTTAAGGAGTAGAAACTGCAAATCTAAAGGAAAGGGTAGAACCTAAAAATACACTGCCTAGAGATTAGAGATATTCTTCGAGTCATCCTAAAAAACTGATCTTAGGAGACCCTTTTAAAGGTGTTAGAAGTAGGCATGGACTTAGGAAGGAAGTAAACCATTCTACCTTTATGTCAATGATTGAACCGACCATCATCAATCAAGCCCTTTCTGATGAATTTTAGATCTTAGCAATACAAGAAGAACTTAACCAATTTATGAGAAATGATGTTTAGGAGTTACTAGAAAGACCTAAGAATCAAAGTGTAGTTGGAACCAGATGGGGCTTTCAAAATAAAATGAATGATTTTGGTGTGGTGGTTAGGAATAAGGCAAGATTGGTGGCTAAGGGGTACAACCAAAAAGAAGGGATTGATTTTGAGGAGACCTTTACCCGTGTAGCTAGATTGGAAGCCATTAGTGTGCTACTAGCATTTGCCTTTTATAAGGGATTTAAGCTTTTTCAAATGGATGTCAAGAGTGCCTTTTCAAATGGGATAATAAAAGAAGATATCTTTGTAGAGTAACCCCCAGATTTTGAGAGCTCCAAATATCTAAATAATGTTTTCAAACTAAAAAAGGCCTTATATGGATTGAAACAGGCACCCAGAGCTACGTATGAAAGGCTTAGAACATTCATACTAGAAAGAGAGTTTGTTAAGGGGAGCGTAGACACCACCCTTTTTCTAAGAAAGTAGAAGAGGATTACTCATTGTCCTGATCTATGTTGATGATATACTTTTTGGATCTTCTGATCAGAAGTTTTGTGATGATTTTTCTAAAATAATGAGTAAGGAGTTTGAGATGAGTATGATGGGAGAATTATCCTATTTTTTAGGGTTTAGTATAAGGTGAATAGATAATGGAACTTTTCTTAATCAATCAAAGTATACTAAGGACATCTTGAAAAATATAAAATGGACAAAGCCAAGCTAATCAATACTCCCATGATCTCTAGTGTTCAGTTAGATAAAGATTCAAATGGAAAGTCTGTTGATCAAAAGAAGTACAGAGGTGTGATTGGATAACTACTTTACTTGACTGCTAGCCTACATGATATAATGTTTAGTGTTTGTCTCTATGCTAGATTCTGAGCTGATCCTAAAGAATCCCACCTGACTGCAGTTAAGAGAATCATTACATATCTCTTAGGGACCCTAAACTTAGGAATTTGGTATCCTAGGCATAACACCTCGTTTGAAATTATTGAATATTCTGATTCTGATTTTGTAGGGTGTAGGGTGGATAGAAAGAGAACTTCTACAACTTGCCAATTCATAGGATAGTCCTTAGTCTCCTGGTCCAATAGAAAACAAAACTCTATTGCAATTTCTACTACTGAAGCTGAGTATACTGCCTTAGGAAGTTGTGTGGCCCAAGTTCTTTGGTTAAAGATATAAATCCTGGATTTAGGATTACCTATTGGCACAATTTCTGTTCTATATGATAACACTAGTCTTATCTGCATCTCTAAGAATCCTATCCAACATTCAAGAACT
The DNA here is from genome assembly GCA_019925795.1 of Dendrobium chrysotoxum. Lineage (NCBI taxonomy): Eukaryota > Viridiplantae > Streptophyta > Magnoliopsida > Asparagales > Orchidaceae > Dendrobium > Dendrobium chrysotoxum. Next base: position 45,321,039 of record CM034315.1, read on the forward strand.
AAACACATTGAAATAAGGCATCACTTCATTCGGGATCATGTTACCAAAGGGCACATTGAGCTACATCATGTAGCAACTGAAAACCAACTGGCTGAAATCTTTACCAAACCACTGGGCTTTGACTCATTCAGCATTTTAAGGTCCAGATTGGGTGTGATTGACATAAATGCATGAATATGATGAACATTGATTTCTAATGTTTCTATTTTTTAGTTTTCCTTTATTTTTATTTGATTATCTATTTTCTTTTTTATTTTTATTCTCTACAGATTCTCTTTTTGTCATTGTTATTTTCCCAATTTGATTAATTTTTTTATGCGCTTTCTTTCTTTGCTTATTATTTTACTGTTTATTTTCTTCAGAATCAGATCACTGCTCACCACTACTGATAAACTAGATTTTTAACTGAGTGTTTTGCCTTATTTTTTTTTGAAAGCTTATAAGCAGTGATTGACTCCTCTAAAATAGTTAAAGGGAAGAAACATTGATGATTGTTTCTCTTCCTCTAACTCCTTTGATGGCGTATTGTTCCTTTTTGGATAAAAATCATTTTCAAAACTAAAAAGCTAGTTTTTGAAATAGAGAGCTATTTTATCTTTCTATAGTAATCTATCTCATATGAATAGTGTTTTCAAAACATTGAATCATGGTTATGTTTTTCTTAATCAGGTGACTGCACTTATCATATGAAGTATGATTTTGTTCTGTAAATTACTCCTCCTTACTGTAGAGAGTGAGTATTTTCTTATCTTATGTATAGAAGGAAATTTCATAACTGAGATTCTTTAGAGATTATGAAAGAAAGCAAGCTTGCAAAAGAAATAAAGCGGCACAAAATGGGCCCAAAAATAAAAAGATGCGCAATGACGCCAAAAAAAGGAAAGATGAGCAATTTCCTCATTTTTTTTTTCTGTCATTGCTTTGACTTTAATTTTTTTGTGATTTTTGGGTCCCCTAATCATTCCTCTCCATCCTTCATTTCTTTCATTTTTTGTCACATCATCTTGGACGATCCCCATATCATCTTGGACTATATGATCAAATCATCCTCATCTTGATCCAACGGCTGATCTGAAATAATTATTGGTGATCATCCTAGATGACACACCTCATCATTCTGGATGATCCACATGGCAGTAGTTGGACGATTTGAATTCGGCTAGTTTGATTCATTTATTGCATATCATCTTAGACGATCCACCTAATCATCCTGGATGATATCATTAGTCAAAGGTCATCCAGCCTAACTCCTTCGGATGATCACATGTGTCTAATTATCTTGATGATATCTGATCGTACTAGATAATTCGACTACCTTTTTGACAAATCATCCTAGACGTAATTATTGCTTCCTATCTTTCTGGATGATCCTACGATTATCCTGGACGATATGGCTGATTTCTATTTAAAAGGCTGGTTTGAGCCATTATTTCACCACATTTTCCTTTCTACTCTCATTCAATCCTCTTCTTATGGCTGGTGGCAAGAGATCTGGGCAACAGGGTGTTAGTTCCTCCAGGGGAGTGTCGATCCCTGCTTTCTTGATGCAACCGATTAGGCTGCCTTCCAGCGCTATCTCGATGTGGGGATTACTCAGTCAAAAATCATGAATCCATGCATTCTGACATATTCGGTACTGGACCTTTTTTCTCACACCTCCCTCACCTTCATTCTGATACTATCTTTTCCATTTAGTACTAAGCTTCTCCGTAATTTCTTTACAAATCTTTGCATTGATTCTTCTTACACCACCCTCCACTCTTATGTCAATTGATGCCCTGTAAAATTAACCACCCAAGACATTCATGATATTCTTCAACTATCTATTACTGGCGATAAGCTCAATATTTTGTCATTTGACCCTGACTTTAACTTGAGTGTCGCCAATCACTTTCTTAGGAACACCAATGCCCCATACCACGATAATGTCTGCTCTTCCTTAGTTAAGGATGCTAGGATAGTCCAGCATGTCCTTCGCTCCTCTATCATTCGAAAGAATGGGGACTGCATCCACATTACACCCTCTCTCTCAATGACTACCTTTTACATCATGGCCCATCATGATTTCAATGCAACTGATCTCCTATTTTGCTACTTTGAATATCTAACTAGCATTAGGGATCTAGGCCACAGGAGACGTCCAAACCTAGCCTTAGGACACCTCATTGCCAATGCTCTTGAAATAAAATACATTCTGCAATATCCAATTCCAGCAAATATCCCTCCTTCCTTCTACTCCAATAACACCTTCCATGTTCTTCATAATACAAGACTTCATCCGGATCCTAACACGGATATTGAGGGAGAAGAGGAGGAAGCTTCTCCTGAACCTACTGCACCTGCTCCTCTTCGTATCGAATCACCATTAGATCACCTGGTGCACAGGTTTGACCAGTGGGAGGGACGCTTTAACTCTTACGTGGTTGCCCAGGAGCAGCAGCACATTGAGGATGTGAATCAATTCAATACCTATGTTGCCCAGCAGCAGCAGCAGCATGACCAGGACATGGCCTGGTTTGGAGAATTGTTTGCCACCCTCCACAGTTTGTTTCAACCACCACCACCTCCTCCACTACCTGATCCGGATCCCCCTTTTTACTAGTTTGATGGTTTTTCCTATTTTTGTGTTGGTTTTGTACTTTTTTTATGTGTCTGTGCTATTTTTCCCTTTTTGAGATGTCAAAAGGGGGAGTAGTTTTTGTTCTAGGTCATTATACAGTTTGAATTATCAATGTTCAGTGTTCTTATAGTATTTTCCTGGCTAATAGAAATTGCATCGCTTAGTTTTCATTGCTCTATATTTTATTTACTGAATTTGATACTATCTAACAAATGTTTGCCTTCATAAAAAAGAAGGAGATTGTTGCAAATCTGTATTCTAGGATTATGATTTTAATGATAGCAAACATTTATGTTTTTGGTTGAGTGCCTAATCTTTCAGGTTCACAAGATCAATTACAATTAAAGCGAGCTCAAGATCAAGTCAGTCTGTGTCTGTTTCAGTTTCAATGTAATTTTTCACCTTTCTGGAGTCAAATATAATGAAATGGATCACCAAGCTAAGTGACCTTACACAAACACACTTAGGGGGAGAGTTTTAGTGAGTTAGAATTTCTATTTTTATTTTGTTCATATCATCATGGATGATAGTGATATCATCCTAAATGATCCATTGAAAATAAAAACCCTAATTAGGATAGCTATGTTAAGTCGGTCTGATAAAGATGATCGTCCTAGACGATACACCCATCGTACAGGATGATATGCTCAAATCAGAAATTCTCACCCGCTAGACTAAGTTAGGCAAGTTTTTATTTTTAGTATTTTGGTTTGATTATCCTAGACGATACATGTATCATCCTGGATGATTCATTATAATCATGCCTAAATTAGTCAGGTGATTAAGGAAAGTAATTAAGGTTTGATTGATTCGATTATATCATCCAGGACAATCGCAAGATCATCCTAGACGATCAATTAGAAATCCTGATCGTCTAGTGTATTTCACCTAGATGACCCAAATTATCTGCAAGATGATACTACCATTTTTGAATGAATCATATAGGTTGATAAATATATCATCTTGGATGATCAGTTATTTTGAAATCTTCCAACATAATTTTTCCTGGATGACCCGAGCTGTGTGCAGACGATATTGGGTGTTTTTGAACTAATCGTATTGGATGATAGAGATATCATCCTGGATGATCAAGTCATTTTTTTAGATTGTCTAGACTTTTCTCCTGTGCAACTTGAACTGTCTACTGGACAATATTCCTAATTTGCACTAATCATCTAAGACGATCGTAGAATCATCCCGGATGATCTGAATAACCATGTCTTCTAATCATCCAGAGAAACCAGATCATCCAGACCAGAAGGGGCTAATTTACACTAATCGTACAAGATGAACGAAGGATTGTCTTGGATGATCTTTGACGGCAAGTTGATATTTTGGGCAATTTTTGAGCCCTTCTATTTAAGATCTTTTTTTTGCTACTGTAAAAATCTTTTACCGTAGTCTTTTCCTGAGAGAGGCTTTGAGAGATAGAGGGAGAGGTTGGGGGAGAGAGAGAGAATCTTGTGAGGGGGAGTTTATGAGGTGTTCACAAAGGTTATTCAAGAAAGGATTCAAGTTATCATCTCCAGTCGTCATCCCTTGTTCCTTGCTGCTCTGAAGGATCATCTGCAAAAACATCAAGGTTCTCTGCCTGCTTCAGGAGGAAGCGAAAGGAGGTAAGGTTCTCTACCTGTGTCAGGAGGAAGTAAAATGAGGTAAGATTCTCTGCCTGCTTCAGGAGAAAGCAAAAAGAGTCTAGGTTCTCTGCCTCACCAGGTTGGTGAAAATGAGTTTTATAAAGGTTTCTCCGCCTTGCTTTTGGAACAGAAGGAGAGTCACTTAATTTTAAAGCAATACCTAGAGGGGAGGCTCTGGGGAGTGGACATAGATCAAGTTGACTAAACCACTATAAAATCTGGTGTGTTCTTTCAGATTAGTTTTTACACTTTACTTTTCTATTTATGATCGAGTGATTGAAGTGATTATTTTATTTTGTTAAACATCAACACATCATCGCAAAATTGTAATTGTTTTAAAACATTCAAAAAGGTTCTCAAAATAATTTTTGCTTAAGAATTTTTAAAACTACCAATTCACCCCCCCCCCTCTTGGCTAGCCTCGGGCTAGTTCATAAGGGCTTAACATCCCTAACGAACTTTCACTGTGCCAACAGAACATGATCTGATAATAAACGACCTTTAACAAAGAAGCTTGGCCTTCAAAAATGATTTTAGGAATATCCATAATTAGTCTATTTTGGAACATTGTAGCAATAATTTAATAAATATACAAGAAGAGACTGATAGGACGATAGTTGGAATGAACCATTAGATTATTCACTTTAGGAATCAGAACAATAAGAGTTTCTTTCCAAGATGAACACATCTAACCTGAAGTGAAAAATGAGTTGATGGCCTTCCAGACATCTTCAGCAATGATGCTCCAATATAACTGAATGAAAGAATGAGTAATTCCATCAATGCCATGTGATTTGTTGCCCCTAAGATGCTTAATCACCTTAAAAACACTCATCTTAGAAAATTCAGAATCTAATAAACTTCTTTCATGATCATCAAGCATCCCTAAAGATGGAGGCAACCCATTAAGAACATAACTCCTCTCTCTCCATTTGTCTTTGAAGAAATTAAAAAAATTCCCTCCATACCATCTTGATCTTCTACCAACACACCATTGTTATCTTTGACATGCTTAATCAAATTCCCATGCCTTCTAGAATAAGCAAATGAATGAAAAAATTTAGAATTGGAATCCCCCACTTTCATTCACTTCACTTTTGCCCTTTGCCACCACCATGTACTTAAGCTAGAAAGCAACTTATTTAACTCACTTATCATCAATCTAAGAAAAAAAGTTTTTCTTCATATAACCCACCATTATTACTTCCTCCAATTGCAAATCCAACACCTCTTTTTAAGAGTTTCTTTTAAAATAAAAAAATTCTGAAATTTAGATTTACTACAATAGAATAAATCTCTAAGCATACTTCTAAATTTCTTATTCAAAATCGGAACCGCATCACCTCCAACTTGCTTACTCCAAGATCTGAAAATAACAACTGATGAAGCATTAAATGAAGCCCACACATCTTCATATCTTAAAATTCTCTTATGACAAAACCTGGTATTAAAAATCTTCAAGACTATAGAATAATTGTCTGAGGCCACTCTTGCTTGATGTCTAACCGCAGCTATTGGAATAGCATTCAAAGCTAGAGTATTTTATAAGGACATGTCCAATATTTTCAATATATGAACACCTCCATTTTTATTATTACACAATGTGAATTTAGGACCCAATAATACAACATCATGATAATCATTATTGCTCAAGAATAATTTCATTTCATTTGGCCCTCAAGAGAAAAAAAAATTTCCTTATTCTCATGTCTTCTTGAGGCAATATGCAATTAAAGTCCCCACCCACAACCAAAGGAATATCTCTATCAGAACACAATTTTAAATAATTCCATAAAAGTCTCCTCTTCTATACATTCTAACTTCCATACACCGTTGAAACCACCCAAACACCTTTATTATATACATTCAATACTCTAATAACTATTTGAGATGAGGCTACAATGACAGAGAAAGGAAATAGATTAGATCTCCAATAAACCAAAATTCCACCTGATAATTCCTCCTATGGCAAGAAGAAAAAGTACCAATCCTCCCTCATAAATTTGTTGAATTTCAACCTATTGATATAAGAAATCTTAGTTTCCACAATCCCAACAAAAAAATACATCACAATCTTTAACAAACTCCTTTAAGTATAGAGAGGCTTCACTTTTCATAGCCCCTCTACAATTCCAAAAGGCCATGGAAGTCATTAACATTTTAATGGGGAAGGACCCCCACCGCTATCTTTATCTAACCTCTCACTTATACTATTGTGAGTAAGAATATTACCAAAGCCCATGGATTTGAGTTCCTTCTTCAGTTTGACTTTATTCACTTCATCACTACCACTAGCTCTACCATCTAACACAACAGATACTTCCCTTCCAACACCCACATTATTTTTTAGAACAGAATAATCTCTATGAACAGCCTCCATATTTTAAACACCCTCACCACTTTCACTTAAAACATTAAACAAATTAATGGCAATAGGAATAAGATTTATACCAGCTTTCGTATGTAAAATTAAATCTTCAAGAAAAACCACCTTAGTAGTAACCAAATCCCCTAAATCTTTGCAAGGAAAATCTTCTCCTAGAACTCGAAAATGCACGTCAACCATTAACTTGATATTGTCAAAATCAACACAATCATGTTCCATTACCAATGAAACAACTTCTAATTTCTCTTCATGACATGAAATAACATTATAAGGCACCTCCACCATAACATCTTCCCCCATAGGTATGAAAACCTGCTCTTTATTAGAGTAATCAGAATTAGAACTTTTGATAGGATTATCACCTAAATGAACTATGTTGGCTTTAGCATATCCTCCATCTTAGGAATTAACCATCCTCATTAACAACATCCTTTTTTGGACCTTGAAATGGTTTCTTCTTTCTACCACAATTAACATGTACCGATGGACCGTACATTGACTCCTTATCAGCTTCAAAAGTAAAAGGAACTTCAATATCCAACATATCATGATAATATGTAGTGGCATTAGAGGGAACTTTCTTCTTAAATGGAACTACCTCACCCACTGAGGACTTCAACAAACAATATTTGCCTAAATGATGAATTTTCCCACAGTTGAAACAAAATGTTGAAATTTTTTCATATTCAATTATTTGGAAAAAATAGCCAGACAAACCTTCAACCGAAACTCTAAATGGATGATGCTTATCAAACACAATGCAAACACATGCTCTAGTATATTCTCTTCTTCCCCACTGAAACATATTTTTATCAATCATTAGAGGTTGTTCCAACCATAGAAGCAATCCTTATAACATTTATCTCATCTCTATAATGAAGATGAAAATGTGGCATTCTAGCCCAAATTAGAGATTATAATCCTGTGAACGATGTGGGTGAAAAGGTAGGAGATGACTTGTCAAGCCCTATAATATGCCTATTCATATACCAGGGTCCTCCTGTTAAAATAACTTCCATTGATTCAGATGATTGGAAGGAACACAAAACCCATCATAGTCCTAGAATTGTATGATGAAATTTCCCAAATTGTGTCCACTAACGACATAACTCATTAGAAATAAAATGAATAGGGATATCTTGACCAAAAACTTTAATTACAACAGAGAATTTTAGTTCATCCGTATTAGCAACCTCATTTGGCATAAGTAACTTAATAGCTAAACCATCTCCAGTAATAAATGATTTGTCAATTGAGAAGTTAAATTTAATATTAGGACACTTGGACTAAGCTTTATCAATAGCATTATCCACCATTTTTACATTATCATAATATCCCATCAGAGCATTTCTAGAATTATTCAGCCCTTCAGTGCCATTCACACAAACAACTGAAGCTTTCACAAATATTTCATGTTTGAAGGCTTAGAGTTACTATCATCTACTACACCACAAGAGAATTGGAATTCAACTTTATAAACCTATTTAGAAAAACTTTCATACCCAACGACGATGAGGCCTCATTGTCATTAGCTCCTTTGAGAACCTTCCTCCCCAAGAATGACGGGACTTAAAATCATATCAGAAGCTAATGATTTTTCTTTTCCAACAATAACAGAATTAATCTTCTTTTCAACAGATGATTTCTCTTTTATAATCAAAGGTACTTCCTTACTCAATCTACCAATCCGATAAAAAACTCCAAAATCCTCAACTCCTAAAGGATGAACTTCTACTGATTCACACACAGAAGAATCCAAATGATATGAAGTAGTAGTAGAAGGTGTAGCATCACCAACGGATGGCTGGAGATTACCTGCCGCCATGAATAAAAAATTCGAAAATGGGGGACTTTCTTTCACCAGAAAATGAGACTTTCTTTTACTAGAAAACTCAAAGATGAACTCACTCCTGCCAACTCAGAGTGGGGTGAATTGGTATTTTAAAATCTTTTGCTTAAAAAGATTACTTGAGATGATGCGAAAGAGAATAAGTAAACTGATTCACCAACTTAGTGTGTGTGTGTGTGTGTGTGTGTGTGTGTGTGTATATATATATATATATATATATATATATAGCTAATTTTTTAAACCAAAAATTAATCTGACTAAATAATCAAAATCCTCTTATAATCATATAATCATCGTTAAATAGGATTGCAATAAAAAATAATTTGCAAGAAAAAATAATTTGACAAAAATAAAAAAAATGCAAATTGAGATTTATAGTGGTTCAATCAAATTAATCGACATCAACTCTCTAAAGGTCCTCCTCTTTGGGTGTTGAACTAAAAAGTGACTCTCTTTAAACTCATAGTTAGGTAGAGAACTCCTCCCCTTTAACTTAGTATATTACAGTATGATCTTCAATTAATTCAGATCTCGTTTGATTACTTAATTATCAGACATAAACTAGAAAAGTATAGTTAAATATTATTGCAAACCTAGAACCAGGTCTCATAATTTTGATGATAATAAATATTAATGGGTTGTCTAACATGTCATCTCCTGTTATACTATTAAATTGTCCTTATACACTAACATTTCATGTTTGTCGTACACCGCATAGAGTGACTAGACTAGGTAGAATAGGTTTAAGTTTCTTTAGGAGCCTATATTTTTACTTTTATTTAATTCTACATTTCTTAAGTCAAAGTCTTGTATTTGGTGGATGCTAAACTTGGTGACTGTGCACACACACATAGGGGAGTGAGAAAGTGATAAAAATAGAAGTGTAATTTTTCTAAAATAATCATACTGTACGATTGATATTGTATTAGATGATTAATTATTCAAAAAATCATCATAATAACTAATAAAATATTTAAAGTTGTTTTTACTCATCATATTGTATTATCCATATTGTACAAGATGATTAGTAGAAATTATGATCTAGCTGCCAATCATCTTGTAGAAAATATTTTAAAATTTAAAATTTGTACTAATCATATCGTATGATACACATCATATTGCATTATATTATCAAATCTTGCCTAATCTAATCCTATAATTTGGGGATCAAATTTGTATTAATTATTCTAGTTTGATCATATTGTATGATTAGATCAATTATATTGTATGACCCAATCTCTGTATAGGATGATAATTAAATGCTACCAATCATATGAGATGATAATCCAATTTGATTGAACTAATCATACTAGACGATTTCTTATGTCATACTAGATAATCATCTTAATTACTTGAACTGATCATAACATCCTATTCTTAGTACAGTACTAACTGGGCTATTTGAACTAATCGTATTGTACAATTAGTGTTAATAGAATTGAATTTTTAAGATAATCCTTATTTTTAAGTTCTCTTAATTATCTTGTTTCAAGTCATTGGCTATTAGGTTTTCTAGTGAGAAATAGATAGAGGGATTTGGAAAGGAAAAAAGGTGTGTTTGTGTGTGAAGGAGATGGAGTGTGAAGTGTTTTCACATAGTTTCTCCGAGCAAGCTTCTACCTATTTACCTTCTATTGTCTTGCTTGAATTCTTGAGTAGCTTTAGGAAGAAGAATGGCAGCTCAAAGGCCATCGAGGTTCCCTGCCTTAACCAAGAGGATGAAAAAGTATTGCTATGTTCTCTGCTTTCACCAAGAGGGTGAAAAAGGATTGCTACGTTCTCTGCCTTCACTAAGACGCTGAAATAGAGGTCAAGGTTCTTAGCTGCACCAAGTTTGTCAATAAGTTGTAAGGGATTCTCTACCTAACTATGGGGACTAAAGGAGAGACAATAATATTTTAGTTCAATAATTAGAGAGGAGGACTCTAGGGAGTGGATGTAAGTTGTTACTTGATCAATCTATTATAAAGTTTTGTTGTGTTCATTCTAAGTTTTATTTTTTGTAATTAACTTTTTTGCGTTTTATGAATCAAAAGATATTAATATTTTTTCTATAGATAACTTGGTAGGCCCACATATTGCCTATAATCAAGGTGTGAGTTAGAGATTGCAGGATATAGGTCTGTAGCTAAGGAGGATGATGACATTGCACTAATGACTCGGTAGTTCAAAAGCTTTTTAAAGAGAGAGAAAAAGCAAAATTAGTAATAAAACATAGTAAAGGATTAAAAATTTTAAAGCTTCATCTGACACAATCTATTTTGAATGCAAGAAGCCAGGGCATTAGAGATCTGATAGCCCCAATCTAAAAACTCACCTGAGCAAGGTGAAGGATGATGAAAAGATAAACTTTTGAAAAAGAGAAAAATAGGACACATAAGGCATTTTGGGCTAACTCCGCCTTAGAATCATTAGAATAGGAAGTACAGGAGCAAGTAACTAATCTGTGTCTCATGGATAATGATAAGCTTGATTAGTCTAATCATGATGCGGTATGTAAGTTATTCTATGATAAACTTGTTATTATATATGAAAAAATTTATGATTCATAAAGGATGCTTAAGAAAATGTACACAAGTTTAAATTATGAATTTCAAGTTTGCAAAGGAATCATTATAACCTTAGAGTGAAACATTATGTATTAGATAAAGAGCACATGTTTTTGTTCAATGAGTATTATGCATTAAATAAGAAGTATGTTGACTTAACTAATGCATATAATTCCTTCGAATCAAAGCATCTAAAGTTAGAAGATTCGAATAAATTGTTAGGAGGATTTGTAAGTGAACTAGAATCCCCAAAACCTAAATAAAAAGCCAAAAAACTTAGTCCAAAAGCCTAAATATTAAACCTTAAACCCTAAACTATAAATCATAAAATTTAAACCCTAAACAGAAACATTAAACTTTAAACAAAAAACCTAAATCACAAATTTGAAACTTTAAAAATAAACCCTAAATTCAATGTCACAAAATATAAATGCTAAACCCTAAACCTTAAACCTTAAAAATAAACCACAAATCCTAAACCCTAATCCTTAAATTATAAACCCTAAATACAAAACCCTAAATCCTAAAAATAAAAACCTAAATCCTATCTTTTTAAACCACAAACCCTAAACTATAAAACTACAACCCAAAATCATAAACCATTGCAAATCCCAAAACCTTAAACCATTAAACCTAAATGCTAAATCCTATAAATTATAACATAAACTCTAACCCTAAACCCTAAACCTTATACTCTAAAAACCAAAAACTCTAAATTTTAAACCTTGAACCCTGAATACTAAAGAATAAAGTACAAAAGTATAAATACTGAACCCAAATCCAAAAAACGTAAATCCTATAAACAAAATTTAAATATTAAACCCAAAAACTAAAATCATAAACTCGAAACCTTAATACCAAACCCTAAATTTAAAATCATAAAGTCTAAACATTAAACCCTAAACTCTAAACCCTACAATAAAAACCTAAATCCCTTATTTTTAACAATCAATCCTAAACGATAAAACAAAAATCCTTAACCATAAACCATCTGAAATTCCAAAACCTTAAACAGTTAAACCTAAACCTTAAATCATAAACCCTAAAGCTTTAACCTTAAACCATAAAACATAAAACATAAACTTTAATCCTTAAATTCTAACCATAAAGTCTAGACCCAAAACACTATATTCTAAAAATCAAAAACTCTATACACTAAAGTCTAAACTCTAAATACAAAAACCTAATCAGAAAAACCAAAATAGTAAATAAAAATCTTAAACCTTATGATTTCTTTTTACCCTGAACCAAGAGCCCTAAACCCTACACCCTAAAACCTAAAACCCCAAACCCCAAAATCCTAAACCATAAACCCTAAACCTTAAACCCTAAACCCTTAAAACTTAAACCATAAACCTTAAACCCTAAAACCCTTAACCCTAAAAACCTGAACCCTAAACCCTAAACCCTAAACCCTAAACCTTAAACCCTAAAACCCTAAACCCTAAAACCCAGAACCCTAAACCGTAAACCCTAAACAATAAACCCTAAACTTTAAACCATTAAACCTTAAACCATAAACCTTAAACCCTAACACCTTAAACCCTTCAAACCTAAACCCTAAACCCGAACCCTTAAACCTTAAACCCTAAACCTTAAACCCTAAACCCTAAACATAAACCACAAACATAAACCTTAAACCCTAAAATCCTAAACCCTAATCTTTATACTATAAACCCTAAAAAATAAACCCTAAACCCTAAAAACAAAACCCTAAATCTTATATTTTTAAACCTAAACCCTAAACCCTAAACCCAAAACCCTATAAACCATGAATACTAAACACTAAACCCTAAAAATAAAATCCTAAATACTATAATTTTAAACCTTAAACCGTTAATCCATAACCCTAAATCCGATAACTTATAACCTAAGCTCTAATCCTAACCCCTAAACCTTATACTGCAAGATTCATAAAGTCTAAATCATAAACCTTCAACCCTAAACCCTTAACATAAATATTAAACCTTAAACCCAAAAACCTAAATAAAAAGGCAAAAAACTTAGTCCAAAATACTAAATTCTAAACCCTAAACCCTAAACCCTAAATCATAAAACCTAAGCCCTAAACACAAACATTAAACCTTAAACCCAAAAACCTAAATTGTAAATTCAAAACCTTAATACCAAACCCTAAATTTAAAATCATAAAATATAAACACTAAACCCTAAACCCAAAACCATAAACATAAACCACAAACCTTAAACCCTAATCCTTAAACTATAAATCCTAAATACTAAACCCTAAACGCCAAAAATAATTGCCCAAACACGAAACCCTAAACCTAGAACTGTATACCATAAACGTAAACCCTAAACCCTAAAACCCTAAACCCTAAGCCCTACACCCTAAACCCTAAACCCTATAACCCTAAACCCTAAACCCTAAACCCAAAAACCTAAATCCTAAATCATAAACCCTAAACCCAAAAGCCCTAAAACCTAAAAACCTAAACCATAAACCCCAAACCCTAAACCCTAAATCCTAAACCGTAAACCCCAAACCCTAAACCCTAAATCCTAAACCTCTAAACCCTAACCCTAAACCATAAACACAAACCTCAAATAATAAACCTTAAACCCAAAAACCCTTAACCCTAATCCTTACACTAAAAACCTAAAATTCTACACCCTAAACCCTAAACCCTAAATACTAAACCCAATATCTTATATTTTTTAACAATAAACCCTAAATAATAAAACCAAAACCCAAAACCCAAAACCATAAACCATCCCAAATCCTAAAACCATTAATAATTGAACATAAACCTTAAATCAAATGCCCTAAAGCCTTAACCTTTAACGATAAAACTTATAACATAAACTTTAATCGTTAAACTCTAACCATATGCTCTAGACCCTAAACACTATACTCTAAAAATCAAAATCTCAAAACACTAAAGCCTAAACTCTAAATACAAAACCCTAATCCAAAAAATCTAAAAAGTAAACATAAGTCTTAAACCTTAATCCCCAAAACCTTTATAAAAAGCTAAAAAACTTAGTCATCAACCCAAATATAAAACCGTAAACCCTAAATCCTAAATCATAAAATCTAAACCCTAAACACAAACATTAAACTTTAAACAAAAACCTAAATCATATATTTGAAACCTTAATAACAAACACTAAATTCAAAATCATAAAATATAAATGCTAAACCCTAAACCCTAAACCTCAAACACAAACCCCACCCTAAACCCTAATCCTTAAATTATAAACCCTAAATATAAAACCCTAAATCCTAAAAATTAAATCCTAAATAATATCTTTCTAAACCACAAACCCTAAACTATAATGCTACAAGCCAAAGTCATATGCCATTGTAAATCCCAAAACCTTAAACCATTAAACCTAAACGCTAAATCTTATAACTTATAACATAAAATCTAACCCTACACCCTAATCCTTATACTCTAAAAATCAAAAACTCTAAATTATAAACCTTGAACCCCGAATACCAAAGAATAAAGTACTAAACTATAAGCACTGAACCCTAATTCAAAAAAACCTAAATCCTAAACCCAAAATTTAAACATTAATCCTAGAAACTAAAATCATAAACTCGAAACCTTAATACAAAACCCTAAATTAAAAATCATAAAGTCTAAACGCTAAACCCTAAGCCCTAAAATAAAGCACTAAATCTTATATTTTTAAACCATAAACCCTAAACGACAAAATCAACACCCAAAACCATAAACCATCCCAAATTCCAAAACCTTAAACAATTAAAGCTAAACCTTAAATCATAAACCCTAAAGCTTTAACCTTAAGCCATAAAACATATAACATAAACTTTAATCCTTAAACTCTAACCATAAACTCTGGACCCTAAACACTATACTCTAAAAATAAAAAACTCTAAGCAATAAAGCCTAAACTCTTAATACGAAACCTTAATCAGAAAAACCAAAATAGTAAAAAATAATCTTAAACCTTAATCCCCAAAACTAAATAAAAAGCCAAAAAACTTAGTCCAAAACCCTAAATATTAAACCCTAAACCCTAAATCATAAAATCTAAACCCTAAACATAAATATTAAACTTAAAAAAAAAACCTAAATCATAAATTTGAAACCTTAATACCAAACCCTAAATTCAAAATCATAAAATATAAATTCTAAACCCTAAACCCTAAACCTTAAACACAAACCCCAAACCCTAAATCCTAATCCTTAAATTATAAACCCTAAATCCTAAAAATAAAATCCTAAATCCTATCTTTTTAAACCACAAACCCTAAACTATAAAACTACAACCCAAAATCATAAATCTTTACAAATCCCAAAACCTTAAATCATTAAACCAAAATGTTAAATCCTATAACTTATAACAAAAACTCTAACCTTAGACCCTAAACCTTATACTCTAAAAATCGAAAACTCTAAATTGTAAACCTTGAACCCTGAATACTAAAGAATAAAGCACTAAACTATAAATACTAAACTCTAATACAAAAAAACCTAAATCCTAAACACAAAGTTAAAACATTAAACCTAAAAACCAAAATCATAAACTCGAAAGCTTAATACCAAACCCTAAATTCAAAATCATAAAGCCTAAATACTCAACCCTAAACCCTAAACACTAAATCCTAAAATAAAGCCTTAAATCTTATATTTTTAAATCATAAACTCTAAACGATAAAACTAAAACCCAAAACCATAAACCACCCCAAATTCCAAAGCCTGAAACAATTAAACTTAAATCTTAAATCATAAACCATAAATCTTTAACCTTAAGCCATAAAAAATATAACATAAACTTTAATCCTTAAACTTTAACCATAAACTCTAGACTCTAAACTTTATACTCTAAAAATAAAAAACTCTAAACACTAATGTTTAAACTCTAAATACGAAACCCTAATCTGAAAAACCTAATCAATAAATAAAAATCTTAAACCTTAATCCCAAAAACCTAAATATAATGCCAAAAAACCTAAACCCTAAATCTTAAAACGTAAACCCTAAACACAAACATGAAAATTTTAACCAAAAGCCTACATCATAAATTCAAATCCTTAATACCAAACCCTAAATTCAAAATCATAAAATCTAAATGCTAAACCCTAAACCCTAAACCCTAAACATAAACCATAAAGCTTAAACACTAATCCATAATCTATAAACAATAAATACTAAATCCTAAACCCTAAAATAATACCCTAAACCCTAAACCCATAATTCTAAACCCGGAACTCTAAAGCCTAAACCTTAAACCCTAAACCCTAATCCCTAAAAACCTAAACCCTAAAACCCTAAACCCTAAACCTTAAACCCTTAAACCTTAAACCCTAAACCCTAAACCCTAACCCTAAACCCTAAACACAAGCCGCAAACAAAAAACATTAAACCCTAAAACCCTAAACCCTAATCCTTTTACTATAAACCCTAAATACTAAACCCTAAACCCTAGAAACAAAACCCAGAATCTTATAATTTTATACCGTAAACCCTAAATAATAAATCCAAAACCAAAAATCATAAATCATCGTAAAACCTTAAACAATTAAACCTAAACCTTAAATCATAAACCCTAAAACCTTAACCTTAAACCATAAAACTTATAACATAAACTTTAATAATTAAACTCTAACCATAAACTCTAGACCTTAAACACTATACCCTAAAAATCAAAAACTCTAAATACAAAGGCATAAACTGTAAAATTAAACACTAATCTAAAATACTTAAATAACAAACATAAATCTTAAACCTTAATCCCGAAAACCTAAATCAAAAGGCAAAAAACTTTGTCCAAAACCCTAAGTACTAAACCCTAAACCCTAAACCTTAAATCATAAAACCTAAGCCCTAAAAATAAACATTAAACTTTAAACCAAAAACTTAAATCATAAATTCAAGACCTTAATACCAAACCCTAAATTCAAAATCATAAAATCTAAACACTAAACCCTAAACATAAACCCCAAACCCTAAACCCTAATACTTAAATTAAAAGCCCTAAATACAAAATCCTAAACCTGAAATGCAATACCCTAAACCCTATACCGGAAACCTGAACACTAAACCCTAAACCCTAAACACTAAACCCTAAACCCTAAAACCTTGAACCTTAAATGCTAAACCCTGAACCCTAAACCTTAAACCCTAAAACCTTAACCCTTAAACCCTAAATACTAAACCCTAAACCCTAAAAATAATACCCTAAACCCTAAACCTCGAAACCTAAACCTAGAACCATAAACCCTAAACCTTAAACCCTGAACACAAAACCTTAAAACCCTAAACCCTAAACCCTAAACCCCAAACCCTAAACATACACCTAAACACAAACCTCAAACCATAAACATTAAATCCTAAAACCCTAAACACTAATCCTTATATTATAAACACTAAATACTAAACCCTAAATAATAAAAATAAAATCATAAATTCTATATTTTTAAACCATAAACCCTCAATGATTAAAACATAACCTAAAATCATAAACCATCCCAAATCCCGGAACCTTAAACAGTTAAACCTAAACCTTAAATCATAAACCCTAAAGCCCTAACCTTAAACCATAAAACTTATAACATAAACTTTAATCCTTAAACTCTAAACATAAACTCTAGACCATAAACACTATACTCTAAAAATCAAAAACTCTAAATACTAAATCTTAAACTCTAAATATGAAACCCAAATCAAAAAAATCTAAAGTGTAAACATAAATCTTAAACATTGAATCCAATAACCTAAATAAAAAGTTAAAAAAACATAGACTAAAATCATAAATACTAAACTTTAAATCATAATCCCTAAATCTTAAAACATAAACCCTAAAAATAAACATTAAACTTTAAACCGAAAAACCTAAATTGAAAATTCAAAATGTTAATACCAAACCCTAATTTCAAAATAATAAAATTTAAACACTAAACCCTAAACCTTAAACCCTAAACACAAAATCCTAAACCTTAAACCCTTTAATGGTAAACCATGAACCTTAAACCCTAAAACCCTAAACCCTAAAAACCTAAATCCTAAACCTTAAACCTTAAACCCTAAGCCCTAAGCCCTAAACCCTTAAACCCTATACCCTATACCCTAAATCCTAAACCCTAAATACAAACCACTGACCTTAAACCCTAAACCCTAAACCTAAACCCTAAACCCTAAAAACCTAAATCCTAAAACCCTAAGCCCTAAACTCTAAACCTTAAATCATTAAACCTGAAACCCTAAACCCTAAACCTTGAACCCTAAACATAAACCACAAACCATAAACCTTAAACCCTAAAACTCTAAACCTTACTCCTTATACTATAAACCCTAAAGTAATAAACCCTTAAAACACCCACAAAATGCTCTCGTGCTCTCTAGCGATTTGGAGGCGATCTAGGGTTTCATCTCCTAAGCTCCTCTCTCGCCACTACTGGCATGGTTTTTTGGGTTTTTCTCTTTATTTTGTTCCTTTTTTATTTTTCTTTGTTGGTTTTATGCTTTGTTTTAATTTTTTTTTGGGGTTGCTGACTTTGGGAGATGATGACTCTATCATCATTTATCCCTCTGACTGCTTCCCTTCTGAATGGCAAGTCTTGATCTTTTAAGGAGGTTTTGGTTGGTTCCTCTTCTTCTTCTATTAAGCTTCACTTTGTTCAAACTTATTTTAAAGGTTATCCAGCTTTGACGTTCGATGATTTTGTGATGCCGCAACTGGCCGCCCCTTTTGCTCTTACTTTGGTAGGCAAGTATCTTCTTAGGCATCCTAATCTTGATGTCATTCTTAAGTTTTTTAATAATCTAAAATTATCAGGATCTTTTCATATTGGCTTGCTGGATGTGAGACATTATGATTAAACTTATTAATGATCTGGACTATAGTCACATTTTTTCAAGGAGATCCTACTACATTGATGCTTGTAATATGAGATTACTAAAATGGACACTGGAATTTGATGTCTGTGAGGAATCACTTATTGCTTCTGTGTGGAATAATTCTCAAATTTTATTTGGCTTGGCTTCGATTCTTGGTAGGCCCTTGCAAATGGTTCAAGCTTTGGCCTCGATCTCTCGTATGTCTATGGCCCGTGTTTTAGTCGAGTTGGATATATCTAACAAACATCCTAATGAGATTTGGATTGGTTCAGAGTTGAAAGGCTATTTCCAGAAAGTTGAATTCAAAAATTTACCCATTTTTTGTTCTCATTGTAAGATGCAAGGTCACGGGTTAAATGAGTGTTATAGGTTACATCCCCATCATCAGAAGGAGAAGGAATCCTCCAAACAACCATCTGGAATGGATGATCCTTCAGTTGATCATAATATTGTGATTCCTAATCTGGATGTTATTGAGGGCAACGTTCCTAAAATACAGGTTAACATTGAGGAATCCATACAACTTGCCATAGCTCATACCGAACCACATTTTACTAATGTTGATGAACCTCTTCTTGGTCAGGGATAAAATATCAACTCTCTCTTATTTAGCTTATAGTTCTCAAAATGTGGATGATCAAAGGCTGGCTATCACTACTAATCTAAATATTGTTCCATCTTCAGCTATTACTCCTTGTGTTCTTAACAAAAACTTACCTGATATGGATTTTGTGTTGTTAAATAAAAGTTATACTGATAATGTGCCATCTCAATCTGTTGTGAAGGAATAGGAGGATGGCCATATCAGCTTGGTGGATGGCAATGTTGGTAGTGAATTGAGTAGTAAAATTTATGAGGAAGATGGAGCTATCTTTGAGGAGGGTAAACAACCTCAAGAGGTGAGGCTGGAAGGTTTGTTCAATGATGGTAAGCTTCCCTTAAATTCTCAATATCATAATGATGCCTTTACTGATACACAGGATATGGAAGTTATGGCTAAACTTTTTGGTGAACATGACAATGACACTAGTTACATAAAGTTCCAAAGTAGGAGAGGTAGAATAAAGAAGAACATCATTTTACAATCTCCTAGAACCACCTGCTCACATACTAATCATTAGGCCCTTTTTTATGTTTAATTCTATTATTTCGAATATTAGGGGCATTGGGTGTCCCTCTTGTAAGTTAAGAGTTAAGAACTTATGCCACATTTATAATATTTCAATTCTTATTTTACTTGAACCTCTTATTTCCTCTACTAAATTACTTAGCATTGCCGAATGTAGCCAATAAGATTAGGGTGCTTTTGAAGGATCCTGTTCGTATAGATGTTAATGGAGATTTCACTCAAGTTATACATTGAAAGATTGAGGTTTTAAATTTACATTATTCTGCATCTTTTATTTATGCTGCTTCTTCTTGTTATACTAGGAAATTGTTATGGGAGCAACTCATCAACTTTCATAGTATTTGTAACTTACCCTGACTTATTGGAGGGGATTTTAATACTATTTCTAATCCTTTTTAACATATAGGGGATTCTGTTCCTATCTATCAATCATCAATCTATGGAGCATTTTAATAATATTATAATGGAATGTAATTTAATTGATATTTGCTTCTTTGGTAATAAATCCACTTGGAACTGTGGTCACTTATGGCAAAGGATGGATCAGGATTTGTTTAATGATTGTTGGATTAACTCTATTAATTCTATTACTGTTGAGCATCTTAGCAGGACTCTTTCTAATAATTCTCCTTTATAAATTACTCTTAATCTAGGTATATTAATACTCCTTTCAATTTAGATTTCAAAAAATGTGGTGTCTTCATGACTCTTTTCTAGACTTGGTTCGAGAAAATTATCATGCCCCTTTACATCTGGATAACTCTATCATTGCCATGAGGTGATTTTGGTTTAAAATGAAAAGGCTTTAGCTAGTTTTAAACTGGTGGATTCTATATATTTTTAAAAATCATTTCTCTGATATTTTGAGAGCTGAAGAGAAAGTGAATACTTTTGAGACTCAATGTCAAATATTTCCTTCCGATGATAACTTCAGTTTACCGAGGGATGATAAAGATAGTCTTTATAAATTACAAGCTCGGAGAAAGTTTTTTAGAAACAAAAAGTGGTTGTGAAACACCTTGTTAAAGGTGATAATAATACTAAATATTTTCATACTTTGGTTAAGAGGAAATGAGCTAAAAATTATATTAATAAAGTTAATCATGATGATGGCTCTGTTACCGAGGATGGCTTGGAAATTGCTAATTTAGTAGTTCAACATTTTCAAAAGCGTCTCAATAAGGATTTTAGTCCTTCTCATATTGATAACCCTAGTATTATCCCCAACCTTATTTCTCAAGAGGATAATGAGTTTCTTTCTAAACCTCCCACTTTAATGGAAGTTAAAGATATTGTTCATAGTACGAGTGGATAGTTTGTGGCTGGGCTGGATGGCTTCACCACTAAGTTTTTCTAGAAATCCTTGCATATTATTAATAATGATCCTTTTTCTGCTATTATTGATTTTTTTGCATGTAATTCTATTCCTAAGTTTTTTACTTCTACTTCTATTATGCTTATTCCCAAAAATAATTATGTTAGTAACTGGAATGATTTTAGACTTATTAGTCTGTGCACCTTTTTTAATGAATTGCTTTCTAAAGTTCTCATGAATCATTTAACTTCTCTTTTACCTAAAATTATCTCGCCTTTTTAAATGGGTTTTATTAAAGGGTGGGGTATTGCTGATAATATTCTTTTAGCCCAAAAAATTTGTCAAGACCTGGATGTTAGGGTGAGAGGTGGTAACATGATTTTGAAATTTGATATTGCCATGGCTTATGATAACATTGATTAAAACTTTCTTTATAATATTATGTAATCTTTTGGTTTTAATTTGAATTTTATCAATCTTATTACAAATTGGTTTGAGGGTTCTCATTTTTTTATCATTGTTAATGGTAAAAGTAATGGTTTCTTTAAGTCCTAGCATGGTCTTAGATAGGGTGATCTCATATCTCTTGCTCTTTTTATTATTGTACTAAGTACTTATCTAGAGACCTTGCTAACCTCTTTGAGAATTCCCCTAGCCTCTATTTTTGAATTTTGGGTGGTTTTCCTATCTCCCAATTATGTTTTGAGGATGACTTCATCATTTTTATGAATGCTTCTGTTAATAGGATTAATAAACTTATGGTTTTATTTCTTCAATTTGAAATGGTTAGTGGTTTTGCTCTTAACAAACATAAGTGCTGTTGTATTCCCTCCAAGACTTTATCTATTGATCATACTCTGGCTATTAAAGATTTAATTGGTTTTGCACATGGCCATTTTCCTATTAAGTATCTTGGGGTGCCGCTCTTTAAAGGTAAAAAGAAAACTTTTCTTTTTAATGATTTAATTTCTACTGTGTAGGAAAAACTTCTGTCCTGGGATTCTAATTTTCTATGTTTTGGGGGTAGATTAATTCTCATCAGAAGTGTTATTTGCTCTCACCCAATTTATATTTTTAAACTCTTCTTCCGATTCTGGTGGTTTGTAACAGGATTGATGGGCTTTTTAATAAATTTTTTAGGAAAGGGGCTAGTAACAATTCTAATATTATCTTGTCCGCTTGGAAAAAGTGTTGTGGTGTCTTGGAAGAAGGTGCCTTGGGGTGTAATAGTATGAATTATTTGTCCTATGATTTTTCTTTCAAGTTATGGTACAATTTTCATGCTAAAGTTAGCCTTTGGGCTAATTTTATGTATGTTAAATAATATGTGGGTAAACATCCGACTACTTGTTGTTTTAACCAAGGTGATTCTAAAGTGTGGTAGAGACTTTGCAAAGTTAAATGGGTTGTTGAGACTTTTATCTATTGGGGGCTTGGTGGTAACATCTTCTTTTGGCAAGATTGTTGGTTGGGGGGCAATCTATTGACTCTATTACGAACACCTCTTCCACTGTGGCTATTAACGTGAATTATTTCTTTATTGATAATCATTGAGATTATGAAATACTTGCTAATGTTATTCCTGACTCTATTATTCTACAAATTTTGAACCTTCCTCTAAACACTGAATCTGATGATTTACTTTTATGTGGTTTGTCCAAAGATGGTGGTTTTAGTTTAAAGGATACTTGGCAAGCATTAAGATCTAAGAATGAGGTTAATAATATTTTTTATATGCTTTGGTATAAGTGTATTCCTTCCACGGTGGCAATTTTTGTTTGGAGAATTTTACATAAGTTCATTCCTACGGATGATAACTTTATTAAAAGAGGTTTTATATTATCGTCCAAGAACTAATGTTGTTATCATGTGGAGAATATGCATCATGTTTTTCTTTCTGGTCCTTTAACTGTTAAAATTTGGACTTATTTTGATGACATTTTTCATTTGAATTGCTTTACTGCTAAAATGTCAATTAATACTATACTTAAATCTTGGTTTATTATGTCTAAAGGCCATATCAGAAATGTTATTCCCTCACTCATTTTGTGGTATTTATGGTTGGATAGGATTAATTCTATTTTTAATGGTGTTGCTTTGAAGCACCTTCGGATTATCCAGATTGTGAAAGACAAGGATGTAGCTCTTTATTTTTTTAAGTTGCTCTCTGTCAAGAATTTTAAAAACTATTATCTATTCCGTCTGATTTAAGGATTATGTTGGAGGCTGATCATCTTCTTAAAGAACTTAGAATTTTTTATTGGACTATCATAAACCCTAAACCCTAAACATAAACATTAAACTTTAAACCAAAAATCTAAATTATAAATTCGAAACCGTAATACCAAACCCTAAATTCAAAATCATAAAATCTAAATGCTAAACCATAAACCCTAAACTCTAAACACAAACCCCAAACACTAAAGCCTAAACCTTAAATTATAAAACCTAAATACAAAACCCTAAACCCTAAAAATAGTACCCTAAGCCCTATTCCCAAAACTAAAAACCCAAAACCCTAAACCCTAAACCCTAAACACTAAACCCTAAACCCTAAAACCCTGAACCCTAAATGCTAAACTCTGAGACCTAAACCCTAAACACTAAACCCTAAACCCTAAAAACAATTAATTTCTACAGGTATTAAATTGGTGGTTGTTATTATTTGTTTAATTTGTTGGATGGAGTTGGAAGAACTTTTGGCTGTTCATCTGGAATTGCTTCATAAGGAAAGACTTTTGCAGATTTTTGAAGATTGATGGGGGCTTATGTCTTTTGTCAAGATAATTTGTTTCTTTTAGTGTTCTGTTTTTTTAGTATTTTTGATTATATTAGTAAGGGACTTTAGGCCTATTAGCTCTTCTTTTTCTCTTTATTGAAGATCTTTGGAGCATTTACTAGAGCGTTTAGTTTCATTTAAGGGCTTATTTAAAATCACTTATTTTAATAAACACGTAAGCCCCTATAAAGAGTTTTAATCAAAAAATTAAAAGAAAAAAGCCCTAAACCCTAGACCCTTAACCCTTAAACCCTTAATACTAAACCCTAAACCATAAATATAATACCCAAATCCCAAAACTTGTCCTGCTCTTTTTATTATTGCTACTGAGTACTTATCTAGAGGCCTTGCTAACCTCTTTGAGAATTCCCCTAGCCTCTATTTTAAAACTTTGGGTGGTTTTCCTATCTCCCATTTATGTTTTATGAATGACTTTATCTTTTTTACAAATTCTTCTGTTAATAGGATTAATAAACTTATGGTTTTATTTCCTAAATTTGAAATGGTTAGTGGTCTTGCTCTTAATAAACATAAGTGCTGATTTATTCCCTCCAAGACTGTATCTAATGACCTTATTCTAGCTATTAAAGATTTAATAATATTTTCACATGGCCATTTTCCTATTAAGTATCTTGGGGTGCCGCTCTTTTAAGGTAACAAGAAAACTTTTCTTTTTGATGATTTAATTTTTGTAGTGTAGAATAAACTTCTGCCCTGGGATTTTAATTTTTTGAGTTTTGAGGGTAGAATAATTCTCATCATAAATGTTCTTTATTCTCTCCCTATTTCTATTTTTCAAACTCTTATTCCTACGCAGGCTGTTTGCAATAAGATTGATAGGCTTTTAAATAAATTTTTTTGAAAAGGGGCTAGTAACAATTCAAAAATTATTTGGTCCTCATGGGAAATAGTTATGGTGTCCTGGAATAAGATGCCTTGGGGTGTAAGAGTATGAATTATTTGTCCTATACTTTTTCTTCGAAGTTATGGTACAATTTTCATGCTAAAGTAAGCCATTGGGCTAATTTATGTATGCAAAATATTGTGTGGGTAAACATCTGACTACTTATTATTCTTACCAAGGTGATTCTAAAGTGTGGTAGAGACTTTGTAAAGTTAAATGGGTTGTTGAGCCTTTTATCTTTGGGCAATTGATGGTGATGACATCTTCTTTTGGTAAGATTATTTGTTTGGGGGTCAATCTATTGACAGATAAACCTAAACGATAAATCATAAAGCCTAAAGTTTTAACCTCAAACCATAAAACATATAACATAAACTATAATCCTTAAACTCTAACCATAAACACTAGACCCTAAACCCTAAAAATAAAAACCTAAATCCTATATTTTTAAATTATAAACCCTAAATGATAAAACCAAAACCCAAAACCATAAACCAACCAAAATCCCAAAACCATTAATAGTTAAACCTAAACCTTAAATCATAAACACCAAAGCCTTAAACTTAAACAATAAATCTTATAACATAAACTTTAACCCTTAAACTCTAACCATAAACTCTAGACTCTAAACACTATACTGAAAAAATTAAAAACTCTAAACACTAAAGCCTAAACTCTAAATACAAAACCTTAATAAAAAAAACCTAAATAGTAAACATAAATATCAAACCTTATTTCCAAAAGCCTAAATAAAAAGCCAAAAAACTTAGTTCAAAACCCTAAATTCTAAACCCTAAACCCTAAACCTTAAAACATTAAACCTAAACCCTAAACACAAAAAATAAACCTTAAACCCAAAAACCTAAATCGTAAATTAAAAATCCTAATTCCAAACACTAATTTCAAAATCATAAAATCTAAACACTAAACCTAAGACCCTAAACACAAACCACAAACCTTAAACCCTAATCCTTAAACTATAAACCCTAAATCCTAAAAATAATACCCTAAACCCTAAACCTGAAAGTTTGTTAGGGATGTTAAGCCCTTATGAACTAGCCTGAGGCTAACCAAAAGGTGGGGTGAATTGGTAGTTTTAAAAATTCTTAGACAAAATCGATGTTGAAAACCTTTTTTGAAAGCTTTAAAACAATTACAACTTCACGATGATGTGTAGATGTTTCCGAAACAAATAATAACTTAAATCACATGATCATTAACAGTAAAACAAATGCGAAAAATTATCAGAAAGAACACACCAAATTTTATAGTGGTTCGATCAACTTGTCCTACATCCACTCCCCGAAGCCTCCCATCTAGGTATTGCACTAAAACAAAGTGACTCTCCTTATGCTCTCACAAGAAGGTGGAAAACCCTTTACAAAACTCTTTTTCTCCAACTCAGTGAGGCAAAGAACCCAGACTCATTTTGCTTCCTCCTGAAGGTAGCAGAGAACCTTACCTCATTTTTCTTCCTCCTAAAGCAGGCAAAGAACCTTACCTCCTTTCACTTCCTCCTAAAGCAGGCAGAGAACCTTGATCTTCTTACAGATGATCCTCCCCCCCAGAGCACCAAGGAATAAGGGATGATGACTAGAGGTGATGCCTTGAATCCTTGCTTGGAGTAACCTTTGTGAACACCTCATAAACTCCCCCTCATAAGATTATCTTTCTCTCTCTCCCAAGCTCTCCCTCTCTCTCTCAAGAAGTCTCTCAGGAAAGGATTACGATAAAAGATTTCTATAATTGCAATAAAAAGATTTTAAGTAGGAGGGCTCAAAATTTGCCCTAAATTTTTAACTTACTGTCAAAGATCATCCAGGATGATCCTTCGACCTTCTGATATAATTAGTATAAATATGTTCCTTCTGGTCTTTACAATCTAGTTTCTCTGAATGATTAGAAGACAAGGTTGTTTAGATCCTCCAGAATGATTCTGCGATTATCCTGGATGATTAGTGTAAATCAGGAATATCATCCAGCAGACAGATCGGGTCATCTAGGAAAAAAGTTTGGCCGATCTAAAGAAAATAACTTGATCATCCAGGATGATATGTCATCCTGTACGATTAGTTTAAAAATGCCTAATATTTTCCTGCACATAGTTTGGGTCATCCAAGATAACTTATGTTGGACAATTTCAAAATAACTGATCAGCCAGGATGATATGTCTATCATCCTGTATGATTAGTTTAAAAATAGTAGTATCATCCGGCAGATAGTTTGGGTCATCCAGGTGAAATACACTGGATGGTCAAGATTTCTAAATGATCATCCAAGATGATCTTGTGATTATTTTGGATGATATGATCAAATCAATAAAACCTTAATTACTTTTCTTAATCATCTATCTATTTTACACATGATTGTAATGAATCATCCAAGATGATACACGTATCATACATGACAATTAGACTAAAATTCTAAAAATAAAAACTTGCCTAACTTAGTCAGGCGGATCAAAATTTTTGATTTGAGGATATTATCCTGTACGATGGGTGTATCATCCAGGATGATCTGCTTAATCAGACCGACTTAACATAACTGCCCTAATTAGGGTTTTTATTTTCAATGGATCATTGAGGATGATATGCCTATCATCCAAGATGATATAGACAAAATTTGATTAGAAACTCCAACTCACTAAAACTCTCTACCTGAGTGTGTGTGTCCAAAGTTACTTAGCTTGGGGATCCATGAGATTACACTTGACTCAAGAAGGGTGAAAAATTATATTAAACCTAAAACACAAATAGACTGACTCAATCTTGAGCTGGCTTGAATTATAATTGATCTTATGAACCTGAAAGGTTAGGCACTCAAACAGAAATAGAAATGTTTGCTCTCACCATAATCATAATCTTGGAATCCAGATTTATAAAAATCTCCTCCTTTTTGATGATGGCAAACATTTGTTACATAATATCAAATTTAGTAAATAAAATACAGAGCAACAAAAACTAAGGTATGTAATTTCTATTAGCTAGGAAAATAGTACAAGAACACTGAACATTCATAATTCAAGTAGTACAATGACCTAGAATACAAACTACACTCTCTTTTGACATCTCAAAAAGGGGAAAATAGAACATAGATACTTAGAAAAAATTATAAAACCAACACAAAAGCAGGAAAAGCTATCAAACTAGTAAAAAGGGGGATCCAAAAATCACAAAAAAAAATCAACATCAAATCAAAGAAAAAAAGGAAAATAGAAATGAGAATATAACATTAAAAACACTAAGTTTTTTTTATTTTTATTTTTAATTTTTTATTTTTTTGAATCGATATGCACCAATAAATAAGAATTTTTCCTGAATTTTTAATTCAAAAGCCAATAAGAGGAGAATTGACAAAGCTAAATTCCAGAAAAGTTGGAAAATTGATTTTTGTAACTCCTACCTCGAACACCTTATATGTTCAAATTCCTTTCAAATAAAAATCAATTTCAGAAGAAAACAAATTAGATTTGAAAGAAAGATCCTTTCAAGACTCGTTCCAAAAAAATATCTGATAAAATAGTAATACTAATGAAGGAAATATATGTCATGATTTTCAATCCCAAGTGTTTAAAAATATTAAGTGGCACATTGATTTTTCTAGGACATTTAAAGATTTGAAAGGGAAGAAAGCTTATTTCTTTGTGTGCTCATTTTGTGCCTCATTTTCAATTTATTTGGCACCCTTTGCGCATCTTTTAATTTTTGATACAGTTTGTGTATCTTTCCATTTTTGGCATCATTATGCATCGTTTCATTTTTGGGCCCATTTTATACCGCTTTTTATTTCTTTTGTAAGCTTGCTTCCTTTAATAATATCTAAGGAATCTCAGTTGTGAAATTATCTTCCAGACATAAGAGAAGAAAACACTCACTCTCTATAGTAAGGAGGAGTAATTCACAGAATAAATTCATACTTCATATGATAAGTGCAATCACCTAATTATGAAAAAAACATAATTATGATTCAATGATTTGAAAACACTACTCATATAAGATAGATTACTGTAGAAAGATAAAATAGATCTCTATTTTAAAAAGAAACTTTTAATTTTTAAAATAATTTTTATCCCAAAGGAACAATACACAATTAAAGGAGTTAGAGGAAGAGAAATAATCATCAATGGTTCTTCCCTTTAACTGTTTCAGAGGGGTTAATCACTGCTTAAAAACTTTCAAATAAAAACACAGCAAAACTCTTAGTTAGAGATCTAGTTTATCAACAGTAGTGAGTAGTGATCTGATTATGAAGAGTGTAAGAAGTAAATCAAGAAAGAAAGAAAGAAAGTCTACATAGAAAAAAAACCAAACAGAAAATAGATAATCAAATATAAATAAAAGAAAACTGAAAAATAGAGACATCAGAAATCAGTGATCATCAGATTCATGCATTTATATCAATCACATCTAATCTGGACCTTAAAATGCTGAATGAGTAAAAGGCTAGTGGTTTAGTAAAGATGTTAGCCATTTGGTTTTCAGTTCCTACATAATGTAGCTCATTGTCCCTTTTGGTATTGTATGTAATGAAGTGATTCCTTATGTCAATGTGTTTGGTTCTTAAATTTTGGATAGGATTCTTAGAGATGAAGATGGCACTAGTGTTATCATATAGAACTGAAATTATGCCAATAGATAATCCTAAATCTAAGATTTGATGTTGGGCTACACAACTTCCTAAGGTAATGTACTCAGCTTCAGTTGTGGAAAGTGTAACAGTTTTATTTTTTATAGGACCAGGAGACTAATGATTGTCCTATGAATTGGCCAGTTCTAGAAGTGCTCTTTCAATCCACCATACACCTGGTAAAATTAAAATTAGAATATCCAATAATTTCAAAAGATGTGTTGTGCCTAGGATATTAGATTCCTAAGTTTAGGGTCCCTAAGAGATATCTAAGGATTCTCTTGACTGCTATCAGGTTGGATTCTTTAGGATTAACTTGGAATCTAGCACAGATACAAACACTAAATATTATATCAGGTCAACTAGCAGTTAAGTAATGCAATGATCCAATTATACTTCTGTACTTCTTTTGATCAACTGATTTTCTATTTGAATCCTTATCTAACTAAACACTAGAGCTCATGGGAGTATTGATTGGCTTGGCTCTATCCATCCTATATTTCTTTTTGATGTCCTTAGTATACTTTGATTTATTAAGGTAAGTTCCATCATCCATTTGCCTTATGCTAAACCCCAAAAAGTAGGAAACCTCTCCCATCATACTCATCTCAAACTCCTTACTCAATATTTTAGAAAAATTATCACATAACTTCTAATCAGAAGATCCAAAAAGTATATCATCAACAAAGATCTGGACAATGAGTAAATCCGCTCCTACTTTCTTCAGAAAAAGGGTGGCGTCTACGCTTCCCTTAAAAAACTCTCTTTCTAGTAAAAATGTGTTAAGCCTATGATACCAAGCTCTGGATGCCTGTTTCAATCCATATAAGGCCTTTTTTAATTTGAAAACCAGTTTGGATATTGGGAACTCTCAAAACCTTGGGGTTACTCTATATAGACATCTTCTTTTATTATCCCATTTAAAAAGGCACTCTTGACATCCATTTGAAAATGCCTAAATCCCTTATAACAAGCAAAGGCTAGTAGCACTCTAATGTCTTCAAATCTAGCTACAAGGGAAAAGGCCTCCTCAAAATTAATCCCTTCAATTTGGTTGTACCCCTTAGCCACCAATCTTGCCTTATTCCTAACCACCACACCAAAATAATTCCTTTTATTCTTAAAGACCCATTTGGTTCCCACTTCACTTTGATTCTTAGGTCATTCTACTAACACCCAAACATCATTTTTCATAAATTGGTTAAGTTCTTCTTGTATAGCTAAGATCCAAAATTCATCAGAAAGGGCTTGATTGATATTGGTGGGTTCAGTCTTTGATATACAGGTAGAATGGTTTACTTCCTTCCTAAGTCCATACCTAGTTCTAACACCTTCAGAAGGGTCTCCTATGATTAGTTTTTTAGGATGACTCAAAGAATATCTCTAATCTCTAGGCAATGTATTTTTAGGTTCTATCCTTTCCTCAAAATTTGCAGTCTCTTGTCCTTGGGTAATCTCTTCTATTTATCTTCTTCCTCAGTTCTAGACTCTCAAGGATCAGATTCATCAAACACCGTATGAGTAGTCTCCTCCATCATCAATGTCCTCTTGTTAAACACCCTAAAGGATTTCCCCACACTTCAATATCCTAAGAACACTCCTTCATTAGATTTTGGGTTAAATTTTCCTAAGGATGATTTCCCATTGTTAAGAATGAAAACCGTACAGCCAAAGGCATAGAGGTGGGATAGGTTTGGAGTTCTACCTTTAATGATCCTATAGGGTGACTTTATTCAAAATGGATCTAACAGTCACCCTATTCAACACATAATAGGCTATGTTCACCTCTTTTGCCCAAAAGTATTTTTGATGTGAATACTCAGCAAGCATGGCTCTAGCGGCTTCCACTAAGGTCTTGTCCTTTCTTTCAGCTACCCCGTTCTGCTGAGGGGTCCTAGGAGCTGAAAAGTTGTGGCAAATCCATTGCTTCTCACAAAAAGTTTAAATTCTCATATTTTTAAACTCTCTACCATGATCACTACAAATGGTTAAGATATCACAACCTAACTTCTTTTAAATCCAAGTGAAGAAAGATCTAAATTCATCAAATGACTCAGCTTTATGTGATAGAAATCTAATCTAAGTGAACCTGGAGTAGTCATCGACAATCATAAATCCATAGACTTTTCCCCCTAAGCTGGTTGTGCTATTGGGTCCAAAGAGATCCAAGTGAAAGACTTCTAAAGGTCTAGACATGCTGATGTCCTTAATGGAGTGGAAAGAGGATTGGACTTGCTTCCCTAGTTGACAGGCATCACACAGGTGGTCCTTAGTGAACTTAATCTTGGGAACACTTCTAACAAAGTCCTTTTGGGTGACTCTTCTAAGTGTTTTCATGCTAGCATAACATTATCTCCTATGCCATAACCGAGCCTTATCAACAGCTATTTTTAAGTAAAATGAAGCAACACATTCAACATTATGTAATTCAAACATGTAGATGTTTTTGATCCTCTTGCCCTGTAAAATAGTGTTATTATTTAAGATGATAATGCAAGTGTTCACCAAAAATTTTATACTGAATCCTTTGTACAGAGTTGACTGATGTTGAGCAGGTTGTGTTTTAGTCTATCTATAAATAAAACATTTTCAATCAAAAAGTTCTTGGAGTTTTTTAATTATACCTGTGCCCACGACTTTCCTGGTGGTGTTGCCTCCAAGAGTGACCTAGCCTCCAACACTGGCCTCAAGCAAAATGAATTAATTTTGAAAGTTTGTTATTGATGTTAAACCCTTATGAACTAGCCCGAGGCTAACCAAAAGGGGGATAAATTGGTAATTTTAAAAATTTGTGAGTAAAAATGATTTATAAAATCTTTTTAAATGTTTTCAAATATTTATAGCTTTGGGATGACGTGCACATGTTCAACAATAACACACTAATAATCACAATCACACAATCATCAACAGAAAAATTAATGCGGAAACTAATCAGAAAAAACACACCAAATTTTATAGTGGTTCGGTCAACTTGACCTACGTCCACTCCCCGGAGCCTCCCCTCCGGGTATCGCACTAACACTAAGTGACTCTCCTTCTGCTCCCACAACAAGGCGGAGAAGCCTATACAAAAACACCTTTCCACTAAGCCGATAAGGCAGAGAACCCGGACTCCTTTTGCTTCCACCTAAAGCAGGTAGAGAACCTTACCTCCTTTTGGTTCCTCCTAAAGCAGTCAGAGAACCTTTATCTTCTTACAGATGATCCTTCCACAAAGCACTAAGGATAAGAGATGATGATCGGTGAAGATGACTCAGATCCTTGCTTGGAGTAACCTTTGTGAACCTCTCACAAACTCCCCCTCACAATATCTTCTCTCTCTCTCTCCCAAGCTCTCTCTCTATCTCTCCTAATCAAAGCTCTTATAGGAAAGGACAATAAAAAAAGATCTCAACACAGAAGATAAGAGATCTTAAATAATAGGGCTCAAAAACTTCCCTAAATTTTAACGTGTCAACAAAGATCATCCAGGATGATCGGTAATCATCCTGTATAATTAGTACAAAATCAAACATATCAGCCTAGACAATCTGGTTTCTCTGGATGATTAGAAGATAAAATTTATTCAGATCGTCCTGTATAATTCTGCGATCGTCTGAGAGGATTAGTATAAATTAGGAATTTCATCCAGAGGATACCTCAGGTCATCCAGGGTAACTTATGTTGGACGATCTCAAAATGATTTTATCATCCCGGATGATATCTCTATCATCCTGTATGATTAGTTCAAAAAGGACAATATCATCCTGCTCACAGCTCGAGTCATAAAGCTAAAACTTGCTTGATGATCTCAAAATGACTTGATCATCTGAGATGATATTTTGATCGTCTCTTACGATTAGTTCAAAAATGGGAATATCATCCAGCGCATTATTCTGGTCGTCTAGAAGAAAGGCTCTAGACAGTTAGGATTTCTAATTGATAGTCTAAGATGATCATACGATCATCCAGGACGATATGATCGAATCAGTCAAACCTTAATTATTTTCTTTAATCACCAGACTAATTTAGGCATTATTATAAGGGATCATCCAGGATGATACACGTATCATCTAGGATGATTAGACTAAAATTCTAAAAATAAAAACTTGCCTAAGTTAATCTGGTGACTGAGAATTTATGATTTAAGTATATCATCCCATACGATGGGTCTATCGTCTAGGATGATCTACTTAATCAGACTGACTTAACATGGTCACCCTAATTAGAGTTTCTATTTTTATTGGATCATCTAAAACTATATGAGCAAAAATAAAATAAAAACTCTAACTCACAAAAATCTCCCCACGAGTGTGTGTATGTAAGGTTTCTTAGGTAGGGGATCTGTTACATTACACTTGACTCAATAAACATGAAAAAAAGTATATTGGACCTGAACTACAAAATAGACTGACTCGATTTTGGGTTGGCTTGAATTTGTAATTGATCTTGGGAACCTAAACGATTAGAACCTTAACCAAAAAGAAAATGGTTTACTATCATCAAAATTACAATCCTTGAAACCAGATTCGTAACAATCTCCCCATTTTTGATGATGGCAAATATTTGTTATTAATTTACAATTCAGTAAAAATATACGGTAAATATTTGGTTCAAATATTACTAAACATTTTCATTAATAATAAAAAACTTTATAATGACCTACAAACTACTCCCCCTTTTGACATCTCAAAAAGGGGAAAATATAACACAAATATTAGCAAAAATAAAAACAAATAGATAGAAAAAGAAAATAGTATAAAAAGAACACAAATATCAGAAAACACAAGCTGACTAGTAGAAATGGGATCTTGATCAGATAGAGGAGGTGGTGGCTGAAAGTGGCTATGAAGAGTGGCAAATTGCTCGCCAAACCAGGCCATGTCCTAGTCGTGTCGCTGCTATTGGGCTATATAAGTGTTGAAGCGATGCACATCCGCAACATGCTGCTCCTCCTGGGAAACTATATAGGAGTCAAAGCGTGCCTCCCACAGGTTAAACTTGTGCACTAGGTGATCTAATGATGATTAAATGTGGAGAGGAGCAGGTGCAGTAGGTTCAGGAACAACTTCTTTTGCTTCTTCTTTAATATCTGGGATAAGCTCCGAATAAAGTCGAGTGCTGTGAAGAATATGGAAGGAGTTTTTATTGAAGAAGGAAGGAGGGACATTGGCTGGAATTGGATATTATAGATTGTAATTAGTCTTAAGAGTATAGGTAATGATGTGTCCTAATGATAGATTTTGGCATCGCCTATGGCCCAGATCCCAAATGCTGGTGAGGTGTTCGATGTAACAAAAGAGGAGATCACTAGCATTAAAATCATGACAGGCAAGGATGTAGAAGGTAGTTAGGGAGAGTAAGGGGGTGATGTAGATGCGGTGTCCAGCTTTTGGAATGATAGAGGAGTGAAGGACATGCTGGATTATCCAAGCATCCTTAAGTAAGGAAGAGTACGCATTATCATGATAGTGGACATTGGTGCCCCTAAGAAAATGTTTTGCGACACTCCAGTCAAAACTAGGGTCAGAGGAGATGAGGTAGAGTTTGTCGACAGTAATTAAGAGTTGAAGAATATCATGGAAGTCTTGGGTGGTTAGCTCGATACGGAGGCGATTGATAAAAGATCGGAGAGAAGAGTAAGAGTGAGAGTTCGATAGGGATGTTAAGCCCTGATGAGCTAGTCCCGAGGCTAACCAAGAGGGGGGGTGAATTGGTTATTTAAAAATTTGAGAGTAACAGTAAAAACCTTTTCAATGATTTGCAGCGAAAATAATTAAAAAAATCAAACGAAAAGATTAAACACAATTTCACCCAAATAGTTAATCATAAAAAAATAAAAGTACAGAAAGTAATCAGAATAAACACACCAGATTTTATAGTGGTTCGATTAACTTGACCTACGTCCACTGCCTGGAGCCTCCCCTCCGGGTATTGCACTAACTCAAAGTGTCTCTCCTATTGCTCTCCACAGCAAGGCGGAG
This sequence comes from Dendrobium chrysotoxum, assembly GCA_019925795.1. NCBI lineage: Eukaryota > Viridiplantae > Streptophyta > Magnoliopsida > Asparagales > Orchidaceae > Dendrobium > Dendrobium chrysotoxum. Next base: position 45,356,628 of record CM034315.1, read on the forward strand.
AAGCCTGTACAAAAACCTCCTTTCCACCAACTCGGTGAGGCAGAGAACCTAACCTCCTTTTGCTTCCTCCTGAAGCAGGAAAAGAACCTCAGACTCCTTTTGCTTCCTCTTGAAGAGGGCATAGAACCCCGAATCTTCTTGTGAACGATCCTCTCCCAAAGAACAACATGATGAAAGACGACGAGCGGAGAAGACGATAATGATCCTTGCTTGGAGCAACCTTCGTGAACCCCTCACGAATTCCCCCTCTCAAGATCCTCTCTCTCTCTCCCAAACTCTCTCTCTCTCTTTAGGGTTTCTTAGGAAAGGAAAGTGGCAAAAGATTTTTCTTGTTAAAAGAAAAAGATCTTTTATAGGAGGGCTCAAAATTTGCCCTAAATCTCAACTGGTTGGCCAAGATCGTCTAGGATGATCTATATATCATCCTGTACGATCAGTTCAAAATTAGTTGTTTCAGCCTGGACAATCTAGCTCTTTTGGACGATCAGTAGAAAAAGTTATTCATATCGTCCCGTACGATTCTGCGATCGTCTGGGATGATTAATGTAAATCGAGGAATATCTTCCAGAAGACAGCTCGGGTTGTCCAGAGAAAATTGTGTTGGATGACCAAAAAATGACTTGATCGTCCAGGATGATACGGTTATCATCTTGTACGATTAGTTCAAAAAGTGCCCAAATCATCCTGAGCACAGTTTGGGTCATACAGCTGAAATGCACTAGACGATAATATCATCCCGGACAATCTTGCGATCATCCCGGATGATGTGATCGTATCAATTAAACATTAATTACTTTCCTAAATTACCAGATTAATTTAGTCATGATTGTACTAGATCGTTCAGGATGATACATGTATTGTCCAGGACGATTAGAACAAATATCTTAAAATAAAAAGTTGCCTAACTTGATCTGGCGGTTGAGAATTTTTGATTTGAGCCTATCGTCCCGGATGATGTCGGGATCGTCCAGGACGATCTGCTTAATCAGACACACTTAACTTGGTTACCCTAATTAGGGTTTCTATTTTTACTTGATCGTCGAGGACGATGTGACTATCATCCAGGGCGATCTAAACAAAAACTTGAATAGAAACTCTAATTCACTCAAGCCCTCCCCCTGAGTATGTGTGTGCAAGGTTACTTAGCTAGAGGATCAGTTACATTATAATTGACTCAAGAAAAGGAAAAAGGTACACTTAGACACACTTGGACCCGATTTTAAGTTGGCTTGAGTTGCTCGTGATCTTTTGTGCCTGAAACGGGTTAGCCAAGCAAAACGTAATAGAAATATATTTGTCATCATCAAAACCAGATTTGCAACAATCTCCCCCTTTTTGATGATGGCAAATATAGGTGCAGTAGTTTAAAAAATAAAAGAACTAGGAGATCGAAAAACAAATTTTTTCAATTTTCATTTAACAACCAAAGCAATACAGGAAACACAACTACAAAAACATAACAAGAATAGAAACTACTACAACTGACTCCCCCTTTTGACATCGCAAAAAAGAGGAGGGCAAACAGAACCAATAGAACCAACAGTATAAACAAAAAAGTGCAAACAAAATACCTAAAAATAAAAATAAAGTAAATAAAATTCGAGACAAAAACACAAGAGCAACGGGTTTTTTTTTTATCAAGCGGCTCCAGTAAATCAGAATTTTTCCTTGATTTTAGATCCAAAAATAAATAAGAAGATGATTGACAGTACTAAAATCCAAAAAATATTAAAAAAATTGACTTTCGTAACTCCCACCTCAGGCACCTTATAGATGCAAATCTCTTTCAAAACAAAAATCCAATTCAGAAGAAAAGAAATTAGATTCGAAAAGAGATCCTTTCAAGCCTCGTTCTAGAAAAATATCTGAGATAATAGTGTTACAAAGTAAAAAATCAGAAATCAGGATTCTCAAAACTCAAGCTTTTGAAAATATTAAGTGGCGCACAGATTTTTCTAAGACATCTTTCGATCTGAAAGGGAAGAAAGCTTGGTTTGGGCTCATTTTGTGCCTCTTTTTCCATATGTTTGGCGCTTTACGCAACTTTTGATTTTTGATACACTTTGTGTATCTTTTAGTTTGATGATATTTTGCATCTTTTCAGCTTTGGGCTTATTTTGTGCCTCTTTTTCAATTTATTTGGCGCACTGTGCATCTTTTGTAAGCTTTCTCCCTCTCAAAATCGTTAAAGGATCTCAGCTGTAAAATTACCTTCCAGACATAGGAGATGCTCTCCACAATAAGGAAGAGTAATTCACAAAACAAGAGCCATACGTCGTATGACAAGTACAATCACTTGGTTTAGAAAATCAAAATAATGACTCAGGACTTTGAAAACACTATTGATATGAGGTAGATTACTGTAGGAAGATAAAATAAATCTCTATTTTAAAAGCTAAAATTTTAATTTTGAAGAGGATATTTATCCCAAAAGAAACAATACACCAGCCAAGGAGTTAGAGGAAGAGAAACAATCATCAATATTTCTTCCCTTTAACAGATCCAGTGGAATCAATCACTGCTTACCAGCTTCCAAATAAAAACAAGGTAAAACTCACACTTAGAAATCCAATTTATCAAAAGTAGCGAGCAGTGATCAAATTTTAAAAAGTATAAAATAGTAGATAAAAGAGATGAACGAGTAAATAAAAATAGGTAGAAAATTATATCAACATAAATACTAAAATCAACCTAGCACCAAGTCTAACACAGAAATCAGCTAAAGAAAAACTAAAAACAATAGAAAGCAAATAATCAAATCAAACAGCTAACTAATAGAAGCAGAATAAAAAATCAGAGAAATCAGAAATCAGCAATCATCAGAATCAAGCATTTATATCAATCACTCTTAATCTAGTCCTCAAAATGTTGAATGAGTCAAAGGCCAGTGGTTTAGTGAATATGTCAGCCTGCTGATTTTTAGTTGCTACATGATGTAGCTCAACGTCCCCTTTTGTAACATGGTCTCTAATGAAGTGATACCTTATATCAATGTGTTTGGTCCTAGAATGTTGGATTGGATTCTTAGAGATACAGATGGCACTAATATTATCACACAGAATAGAAATTGTGCCCACAGGTAATCCTAAATCCAAGACTTGTTGCTTCAACCAAAGAACCTCGGCCACACAACTCCCTAAGGCAACATACTCAACTTCAACAGTGGAAAGTACAACTGAGTTCTGTTTTCTACTAGACCAGGAGACTAAAGACTGTCATATGAATTGACAAGTTCCAGAAGTGCTCTTTCTATCCACCCTGCACCCTGCAAAGTCAGAATCAGAATATCCAATAATCTCAAAAGAGGTGCTGTACCTAGGGTACCAGATTCTAGGTTTGGGGTCCCTAAAAGATATCTAAGAATTCTCTTAACAGCAGTCAGGTGGGACTCTTTAGGATCAGCCAGAAACCTAGCACAAAGACGGACACTAAACATGATATCAGGTCGGCTAGCAGTCACGTAAATCGGTGATCCAATTATTCCTTTATACTTCTTCTGATCAACAGATTTTCCACTTAAATCCTTATCTAACTGAATAGAAGAGCTCATGGGAGTATTGATTGGCTTGGCTTTGTTCATTTCATATTTCTTCAAAATGTCCTCAGTGTATTTAGATTGATTTAAAAAAGTTTCATCATCCTTTTGCCTTATAATAAACCCCAAAAAGAAGGATAATTCTCCCATCAAACTCATCTCAAACTCCTTACTCATTATTTTAGAAAACTCATCACATAAATATTTATCAAAAGATCCAAAAATTATATCATCAACACAGATCTGGACAATGAGTAAGTCATCTCCTATTCTCCTCAGAAAAAGGGTGGTGTCTACGCTCCCCTTAACAAACTCTCTTTCTAACAGGAATGTGCTAAGCCTCTCATACCAAGCTCTGGGTGCTTATTTCAATCCATATAAGGCCTTTTTTAATTTGTAAATATGATTTGGATATTGGGAACTCTCAAAACCTAGGGGTTATTCTATGAAAACATCCTCTTTTATTACCCCATTTAAAAAGGCACTCTTGACATCCCTTTGAAACAGCTTAAATCCCTTATAACAGGCCAAGGCTAATATCACTCTAATGGCTTCCAATCTAGCTACAAAGGCAAAGGTCTCCTCAAAATCAATCCCTTCAATTTGATTATACCCCTTAGCCACCAATCTTGCCTTATTCCTAACCACCACACCAGAATCATTCATCTTATTCTTAAAGACCCACTTGGTTCCCATAATACTATAATTTCTAGGTCTTTCTACTAACTCCCACACATTATTCCTCACAAATTGATTCAATTCTTCTTGCATAGCCAAGGTCCAAAACTCATCCAAAGGGCTTGATTGATGTTGGTGGGTTCAATCATTGAGATAAAGGAAGAGTGGTTTACTTCCTTCCTAAGTCCATGCATAGTCCTAACAGCTTCAGAAGGGTCTCCTAAGATCAGTTCTTTAGGATGACTCGAAGAATATCTCCAATCTCTAGGCAGTGTGGTTTGAGGTTCTACCCTTTCCTCCAGATTTGCATTTCCAACCCCTTGGGTAATCTCCTCTACCTCTTCTTCTTCCTCAACTCTAGTCACCTTAGGATCAGATTCATCAAACACCATATGAGTTGTCTCTTCCACCACCAAAGTCCTCTTATTGAACACCCTAAAGGATTTTCCCACACTCGAATAGCCTAAGAACACTCCTTCATCAGATTTGGGGTCAAACTTTCCTAAGGATGATTTCCTGTTGTTCAGAATGAAAACCTTACAGCCAAAGACATGGAGGTGGAACATATTTGGAGTTCTACCCTTAATGATATCATAAGGTGTCTTGTTTAGTTTAGATCTCACATTCACCTTATTCAGCAGATAACAGGTAGTGTTCACCACTTCAACCCAAAAGTATTTTGGAACTGAATACTTGACAAGCATGGCTCTAGCAGCTTCCACTATGGTCCTGTTCTTCCTTTCAACTATCCTGTTCTGCTGAGGGGTCCTAGGAGCTGAAAAATTATGACTAATCCCTTGCTCCTCACAAATACTTCCAAACTTTACATTTTCAAACTCTCCACCATGATCACTATGAATAGTCAAGATCTTACAACCTAACTTCTTCTAAATCCAAGTAGAGAAGGATTTCAATTTATCAAATGACTCAGATTTGTGTGACAAAAATTTAATCCAAGTGAACCTCGAGTAGTCATCAACAATTACAAAACCATAGACTTTTCCCCCTAAGCTAGCAGTGCTAATGGATCCAAAGAGGTCATGTGAAGAACTTCTAAAGGTCTAGAGGTGCTAATGTCCTTAACAGAGTGAAAGGAGGACTGGACTTGCTTCCCTAACTAACAGGCATCACACAGGTGGTCCTTAGTGAACTTAAGCTTGGGTACACCTCTAACTAAGTCCTTTTGTGAGACTCTCCTAAGGGTTTTCATACTGTCATGACACAACCTATTATGCCACAACCAAGACTCATCAGCAACAGTTTTTAAACAAATTGAATTTTCAGCTTTAATGCAACTTACATCCAGCTTGTAGACGTTATTGATCCTTTATCCTTGCAAAACAATTTTATCATTTAAGCTTAAAATGCAGCCAGTGGGCAGGAATTTGATGCTGTATCCTTTGTCACAAAGTTGACTAATGCTCAGCAAGTTGTGTTTCAGTCATCTACAAGCAAAACATTATCAATCATAAAATTCTTTGAATCACCAATAATACCTAAACCTACCACCTTCCTGGTGGTGTTATCTCCAAGTGTAACCTTGCCTCCAGCCCTGGCCTCTAGCGAAATGTATTGATTTGCATCTCCATTCATGTGTCTAGAACATCCGCTGTCCAGGTACCACATGGTCTCATGAGGTCTTGTGTGAGAGCACCCCTACAAAATCATCAAACGTCAGATTTAGGAACCCAAATAGGTTTGGGTTCCTTCTTATGAAAAGAAGAATGCAATGCATGTGTGCTGTGCTGTGAAACAGGCAGTTTGGGCCTGCACACCTAATGTGAACTACGGTGAACAGTGCAGGTGTGGGAAATGTGTCCTAACATGCCTTATGAAAAGTATCTAACACCAGGAAAAGGGTTAACTAATCTACGTGGGTGATAGTGCCTCTTCCTAAATGTGTATGAAACATGCTTTGATGAATTTGTAATGAATTTTTTAAAAGATGGCGGTGTAAAAAACTGTTCAAAAGTGGGTGGTTTTTTATTCTTCTCAAAGGCAGCAATCTTCACTTTCAAAAATTCATTTTCTTTATTTAAACTTGGAATTTCAAATTTCAAAGCACTAATGCTACTCTCCACTTCGCATGCCATGTTATTTAATTCTTAAAAGCTCTTTCTAAATCAACATGAGTGGTTTTCAATGAATCATGCTCAGTAACTAAATCAGAATATTTTTTATTTAATTTAACAAACTCATCAAGTAAAGACATGTGATTGCAATCAAGTGTGGAATGATCTTAAACTATGGAATGCTGCTCTTTTTGTAAATTCAGATGTTTTAGTTTCAGGCTAGCATGAGTTTTCATAAGCTTCCTATAAGATGTATGAATTTTTTTAGATATTTCAAATAATTGATCGTAAGTCAGCTCACATACCTCTTCATGGTCAGACTGACCAGGATGATCATCAGCCATCAGACACAAATTTGTTTCCTTCTCTTCAGCTTCAGTCTCAGAAGAGTCGGATGCAGAATCTGCCCAGAACACCTTCTGATTCCGCTTCTTATCCTTCCAGAACTTGTGTTTCTCCTCACCCTTCTCCTTTCTTGGGTGAGCTTTAAGTGTCGGACAATCATCCTTAATGTGTCCATGCTTCCTGCATTCAAAACAGACAGTGTCAGATGAACCCTTAAAAATTTTGCTGGACTTACCCTTGTTCCACTTCTGAAAGTTCTTATGTTTCTTCCTTAGAAAGCTTTTGAATTACCTAGTGATCAAGTCAATGTCATTGCTATCAGACCCGGAAGAACTAGTATCACTCTCATTGGCCTTCAGTGCCACTATTTTCTCCTTCTTCTTCTCACCTACATCAAGCTGTCTTTGGTTCACCCCTTGCTCGTAAGCAATGAGTGATCCAAGTAAGCTATCAATATAGTAAGTATTCAAATCTTTAGATTCAGTGATTGTAGTTATCTTAGCATCATAAGAAGAAGGCAACATCTAAGAATTTTGTTCACTCTTTCGTAGTTTGTAAGTTCTCTACCTAAGGCATGTAAGGAAGTGACGATTTGAGTGAATCTCGTATACATTTCAGAAATGGTTTCAGTAGGTCTCATCCTAAACAGTTCATAGTCAAGAAGCAAAATATTTAACCTAGACTATTTGACTTCAGTTGTACCTTCATACATGATGCACAATCTATCCCAGATTTTCTTACCAGTTGTACACGTAGAGACACGCATGTAATCCTTATATTTTAAAGCACAGAAAAAATAATTCAAGTATTTGGCATTCAATTGTGCTAAATCACGATCATCAAAAGTCCAATCAGTAAAGGGCAGGTCAGTTTTAACATTGCTAATCATCCTAAAAGGTGGCTTGTATCCATCCTTAACTAGCATCCACATGCGATAATCAATTGATTGAAGAAAAGTGGACAAGCAAGTTTTCTAAAATTCAAAAGGAATATTATCAAACAATGGAGGTCGTGTGATTGAATAACCTTTAGCAGTATTATGATTACCAAAGTTAGCCATGGATCAAATTCAAAAGTTTTTCAAAACTAGATTTTATGAATCCCGCTCTGATACCACTTGAGAGTTCGATAGGGATGTTAAGCCCTGATGAATTAGTCCCGAGGCTAACCAAGAGGGGGCTGAATTGGTTATTTACAAATTTGAGACCAATAGTAAAAACCTTTTTGATGATTTGCAGTGGAAACAATTAAAACAATCAAACGAAAAGATCAAACACAATTTCACCCAAGCAGTTAATCATAGAAAAACAAAAGTGTAGAAAGTAATCAGAATGAACACACCGGATTTTATAGTGGTTCAGTCAACTTGACCTATGTCCACTCCCCGGAGCCTCCCCTCCGGGTATTGCACTAACTCAAAGTGTCTCTCCTTTTGCTCTCCACAGCAAGGCGGAGAAGCCTGTATAAAAACCTCCTTTTCATCGACTCGATGAGGCAGAGAACCCAACCACCTTTTGCTTCCTCTTAAAGTAGGCAGAGAACCTCAGACTCCTTTTGCTTCCTCCTGAAGCGGTCAGAGAACTCCGGATCTTCTTGCAAATGATCCTCTCCCAAAGAACACCAACATGACGAAAGACGACGAGCGGAGAAGATGACTATGATCCTTACTTGGAGCAACCTTCGTGAACCCCTCACGAACTCCCCCTCAAAAGATCCTCTCTCTCTCTCCCAAACTCTCTCTCTCTCTCTAGGGTTTCTCGGGAAAGGAAAGTGGCAAAAGATTTTTCTTGTTGAAAGAAAAGATCTTTTATAGGAGGGCTCAAAATTTGCCCTAAATCTCAACTAGTCGGCCAAGATTGTCCAGGACGATCTATATATAATCCTGCATGATCAGTTCAAAATTAGCTATTTTAGCCTGGATGATCTGGCTCTTCTGGACGATCAGTAGAAAAAGTTATTCATATCATCCCGTACGATTCTGCGATCGTCCGGGATGATTAGTGTAAATCAAGGAATATCATCAAGAAGACAGCTTGGGTCATCCAGAGAAAATTATGTTGGACGACCAAAAAATGACTTGATCGTCCAGGATGATACGATTATTGTCCTGTACGATTAGTTCAAAAAGTGCCCAAATCATCCTTAGCACAGTTCGGGTCGTACAGCTGAAATGCACTAGACGATCAATATCATCCCGGACTATCTTGTGATCATCCCGGACGATGTGATCGTATCAATTAAACATTAATTACTTTCATTAATTACCAGATTAATTTAGGCATGATTGTACTGGATCGTCCAGGATGATACATGTATCATCCGGGACGATCAGACCAAATATCTTAAAATAAAAACTTGCCTAACTTGATCTGGCGGCTAAGAATTTCTGATTTGAACCTATCATCCCGGATGATGTCGGGATCGTCTAGGATGATCTGCTTAATCAGACACACTTAACTTGGTCGCCCTAATTAGGGTTTTTATTTTTACTTGATCGTTTAGGATGATGTGACTATCGTCCAGGATGATCTAAAAAAAACTTGAATAGAAACTCTAATTCACTCAAGCTCTCCCCCTGAGTGTGTGTGTGCTAGGTTACTTAGCTAGGGGATCAATTACATTACAATTGACTCAAGAAAAGGAAAAAGGTACACTTAGACACACTTGGACTCGATCTTGAGTTTGCTTGAGTTGCTCGTGATCTTTTGTGCCTGAAACGGGTTAGCCAAGAAAAACACAACAGAAACATATTTTTCATCATCAAAACCAGATTTGTAACAAAGAGGACTCGATGCGATGGTTCGCAAAGAAAATACATAAAAGCTCAGTACTGAATGGAAAAGCTAAAGTCAGGATGAATATGAGAAAGTGTGGGAAAATAGATCCAAGACAGGATAAGTCAGAGTGCGGGGATTGACGATATTTGATTGGGTGATCCCTACCTCAAGGTATTGCTGGAAGGCAGCCTGATCGGTTGCTTCAGCAAAGTGAGGTTTGACATTTCCCTTCGAGGAACTCGCACCCGGAAGCCTTGATCGTTTGCCACCAGCCATTAGAATATGAGTGGATAAAGGATTGTAAGAAGAATGGTGAAAAATGGTGAAGAAAATAGCTGTTTAAATAGAATTCATCCTGATCATCCATAACGATCGCAGGATCGTCAAGGATAATATGGGCAATAATGGAGTACAGGACGATTGGCTGAAAAAGTGGTTAGATTATCCAGGATGATCAAATATCATTTAGGACTATTAGACATAGACGATCATCTTGAGGAGACAGGCTGGATGAATTTTTACTAAAGGTATCATCCAGGATGATTAGGTGGATCATCCCGGATGATATATAATAAATGAATCGGACGGGTTGAATTTGAATCATCCAGCTACTACCACATGGATCATCCAGGATGATGAGGTGCATCATACAGGATGATCACAAATAATTGGTTCATCTTAACTGTTGGATCAGGATGAGGATGATTTGATCCGATCATCCAAGATGATGTACGGATCATCCAGGATGAAGTGAGCAAAAAGTGAAAAAGATGAAGGATAGAGAGGAAAGATCAGGGATCTCAAAAACACACAAAAAAATGAAAAATAAAAAATAAATCAAAGCAAAGAAAAATTGAAACGAGAAAATAACAGCAAAAATAATATTTTTTTTGAATCGATCAGCTCGAGTAAACCAAAATTTTTCCTTGAGTTTCAATTTAAAAGCTAATAAGAAAAAAATTAATGATGCTAAAATCCAGAAAAGTTGGAAAATCTATTTTCGTAACTCCTACCTCGGACACCTTACAGGCTCAAATTCCTTTCAAACAAAAGTCTAGTTCAGAAGAAAAGAAATTAGATTCAAAAAGAGATCCTTTCAAGCCTTGTTCCAGAAAAATATCTGATAAAATAGTATTACGATGTGAGGAATCAAAAATCATGATTTTAAATCTCGATCTTTTAAAAATATTCAGAGGAGTCAATCTCTGCTTACAAGCTTTCAAACAAAAATAGTAAGGCAACACACTTAGTCAGAAATCCTGTTTATCAGTAGTAGTGAGCAGTGATCTGATTTTGAAGAGAGTAAATTGTTAATAAATGTAAATAAGAAGAAGAACAGACACGTGCAAATCAGCAAATAAAAATCAGAAAGTAATAAAATCCGATAAGCAAATCAAACAATGAAGATCAGCATGAAATGAAAAATTCTAAAGTGAAACAGTCAATCAAATCAACTAGAAGCTAAAAGCAAAATGAAAAATAGAAATATCAGAAATCAGTAATCATCAGATTCATGTATTTATGTCAATCACACCCAATCTGATCCCCAAAATGCTGAATGAGTCAAAGGCAGTGGTTTAGTAAGGATGTCAGCCAGTTGGTTTTCAGTTTCTACATGATGTAGCATAATGTCCCCTTTTGTAACATGGTCCCTAATGAAGTGATGCCTTATATCAATATGTTTGGTTCTTGAATGTTGGATAGGATTCTTAGAGGTGGAGATGGCACTAGTGTTATCACATAGAACTAAAATTGTGCCAACAAGTAATCCTAGATCTAAAACTTTTTGCTTCAACCAAAGGATTTGGGCCATACAACTTCCTAAGGCAATATACTCAGCTTCAGCAGCAAAAAAGTGCTACAAAATTTTTTTTTTCTACAGGACCAGGAGACTAAAGACTATCCTATAAATTGGCATGTTCCTGAGGTGCTCTTTCTATCATCCTACATCATGCAAAATCAAAATAAGAATATCCAATAATCTCAAAAGAATTGTTGTACCTAGGATACCAGATTTTTAAGGTTTGGGTCCCTAGGAGATATCTGAGAATTCTCTTAACTGCAGTCAGGTGGGATTCCTTAGGATCAGCTTGAAATCCAGCACAAACATAAACACTAAACATGATATCAGATCGGCTAGTAGTTATGTAAAGCAATGATCCAATTATTTCTCTAAACTTCTTCTGATCAATTGATTTTCCATTTAAATCCTTGTCTAACTGGACACTAGAACTCATGGGAGTGTTTATTGGCTTGGTTTTATCCATTTCATATTTCTTCAAGATGTCCTTAATATACTTTGATTGATTTATAAAGGTTCTATCATCCATTTACCTTATGTTAAATATAAAAAGTAGACAAATTCTCCCATCATACTCATCTCAAACTCCTTACTCATTATTTTAGAAAAATTATCACAGAAGTTTTTATCAGAAGATCCAAATAATATATCATCAATATAGATCTGGAGAATGAGTATATCATCACCTACTTTTCTCAAAAAAGGGTGGTGTCTACGCTCCCCTTAATAAACTTTATTTCTAAAAGGAATGTGTTAAGCCTCTCATACCAAGCTCTGGGTGCCTGTTTCAATCCTTATAAGGCCTTTTTTAATTTAAAAAAATGATTTAGATATTGAGAACTATCAAAACTTTGGGGTTGCTCTACAAAGACATCTTCCTTTATTACCCCATTCAAAAAGGAACCCTTAACATCCTTTTGAAAAAGCTTAAATCCCTTATAACAGGTAAAGGCTAGTAGAAATCTAATGACTTCCAATCTATCTACAGGGGCAATGGTCTCCTTTAAAATTAATCCATTCTATTTGATTATACCCCTTAGCCATCAATCTTGCCTTATTCCTAACCACCACACCAAAATCATTCATCTTATTCTTAAAGACCCATTTGGTTCCCACTACGATGTAATTTTTAGATATTTCTACTAACTCCCAAACATCATTCCTTACAAATTGGTTCAATTCCTCTTGCATAGCTAAGATCAAAAATTCATCGGAAAGGGCTTGATTGATGTTGGTGGGTTCAGTTATTAAGATAAAGGTAGAATGGTTTACTTCCTTCCTAAGTCCATGCCTAGTTCTAACACCTTCAAAGGGTCTCTTAAGATCAGTTCTCTAGGATGACTCTAAGAATATCTCCAATCTCTAAGCAATATGTTTTCAGGTTCAAGCCTTTCCTCCATATTTACATTTTTAACACCTTGGGTAATCTCTGCTACCTCTTCTTCTTCCTCAACTCTAGACTCCTTAGGATCAAATTCATTAAACACCACATGAGTAGTCTCCTTCACCACCAATGTCCTCTTATTAAACACCCTAAAGGATTTCCCCACACTTGAATATCCTAAGAATACTCCTTCATCAGATTTTGGGTCAAATTTTTGTAAGGATGATTTCCAATTATTAAGAATGAAAACCATACAGCTAAAGACATGAAGGAGGGACAAGTTTGGAGTTCTACCCTTAATGATCTCATAGGGTTTTTTATTCAGATTGGATCTAACATTCACCCTTTTCAACACATAACAAGATGTGTTCATCGCTTCTGCCCAAAAGTATTTTGGAATTGAATACTCAGAAAACATGGCTCTAGCGGCTTCCACCATGGTTTTGTTCTTCCTTTCAGCTAACCTGTTCTACTGAGGGGTCCTAGGAGCTGAAAAGTGGTGGCTAATCCCTTGCTCCTCATAGAATGTTCCAAATTTCATATTTTCAAACTCCCCACCATGATCACTATGGATGGTCAAGATCTCACAACTTAACTTCTTTTGAATCCAAGTGGAGAAAGATTTAAATTCATCAAATGACTCAGATTTACGTGATAGAAATCTAATCCAAGTGAACCTCGAGTAATCATCAATAATCATAAATCCATAGAATTTTCCCCCTAAGCTGGCAGTGCTAATGGGTCCAAAGAGATCCATGTGAAGGACTTCTAAAGGCCTAGAGGTGCTGATGTCCTTAATGGAGTAGAAAGAGGACTGGACTTCCTTCCCTAACTGACAGGCATAACATAGGTGGTCCTTAGTGAACTTAAGCTTGGGGACACCTCTAACTAAGTCCTTTTGGGTAACTCTTCTAAGAGTTTTCATACTGGCATGACATAATCTCCTGTGTCACAACCAAGACTCATCAGCAGTAATTTTTAAGCAAAATGAAGCACCACATTCAATATTATTTAAATTAAGCATGTAAATATTATTGATCCTCTTGCCTTATAAAATAGTGTTATTATTTAAGCTTATGATGCAAGTAATTGCCAGGAACTTGATTTTGAATCCTTTATCACAGAGCTAACTGATGCTGAGCAAGTTGAGCTTTAATCCATCTACAACCAAAACATTTTCAATCAAAACGTTCTTGGAGTTTCTGATTATACCTGCACCTACCACTTTCCTGGTTGTGTTGTCTCCAAGTGTGACCTTGCCTCCATCCCTCGCCTCTAACAAAATGAATTAATTTGCATCTCTAGTCATATGTCTTGAACATCCACTGTCTAGGTACCACATGCTCTCACGAGGTCTTGTATGAGAGCACACCTACAAAATCATCAAATGTCAGATTTAGAACCTCAAATAGGTTTGAATTCCTTCTTATGAAATGAAAAAAGTAATGCATGTGCGCTATGCTGTGAAACATATAATATGGGCCTGCATACCTAATGTGTACTATGATGAACAGTGTAGGTGTGAGAGATATGTCCTAGTATGCCACAAGAAAAATATATATCGCCAGGAAAAGGGTTAACTAATCTTCGTGGGTGATAGTGCCTCTTCATAGGTTTGAATGAAACATGCTTTGATGATTTTGAAATAGATTGTTCAAATGGTGGAGGTGCATAAAATTATGCAAAAGTAGGAGGTATTTCATTTTTCTCAAAAGCACTAATTTTCACTCTTAAAAATTCATTTTCCTTTTTGAGACTTACAATTTCAAATCTCAAATAATGCTTACTACTAGTTAAGTTACATGCCTTGGTGTCAAGTTCTTTAAAAGCTCTTTCTAAATCAGCATGCATTGCTTTCAATGAATCATACTCAACAGTTAAATCTGAATGCTTTTTATTTAACTCATCAAATTTATCAACTAATGATATGTGATTGCTATCAAGTGTAAAATGACCATTAATCAAAATTTTATGCTCTTTTTCCAAGTTTAAGAATTCTAATTTCAGGCAAGCATGCATTTTCTTGAGTTTCAAATATGATGAATGTATTTTTTTAGAAACATCAAGTAATTGATCATAGGTCAGTTCATATACCTCTTCTTGATCAAACTGACCATGATGTTCATCCATCACTAGACACAAATTTGTAGTCTCCTCAGCTTCTATCCCAGAGGAGTCAGATGCAGAGTTTGCCCAGAAAGCTTTTTGGATCTTCTTCTTGTCCTTCCAGAACTTGGGTTTCTCCTCACCCTTCTCCTTGCTTAGGTGAGCCTTAAGTGTAGGACAATCAACCATTATATGTCCGGGCTTCATGTATTCAAAACAAACTGTATCAAAAGAACCTTTAAAATTTTTACTACTCTTACTTTGTTCCACTTCGGAAAGTTCTTATATTTCTTCTTTAGAAAGCTTTTGAATTTGCCTAGTGATTAAGGCAACATCATCACTATTAGACCCGAAAGTATCGGTATCTATATTTTGTTGGCCTTCAGTGCCACAGTTTTCTCTTTCTTGTTCTAACCTGCATCAAGTTGTCTTTGGTTTACCCCTTGCTCATAAGCAATGAGTGATCCAAGTAAATTATCAATAGAATATTTATTCAAATCCTTAGATTCAGTGATGGGAGTAATCTTGGCATCATAGGGAGAAGGCAAACATCTCTAAATCTTTTTAACTTTCTCATAATTAGTAAGCTCTCTTCCTAAACATGTAGGGAGGTGACAATCTATGTAAGCCTAGCATACATTTTAAAAATTGATTAACTAGGTTTCATGCAAAAGAGTTCATACTCATGAAGTAAAAAATTCAACCTAGAATATTTAACTTTAGATGCACCTTCATATGTAATGTATAATCTATCTCAAATTTCTTTGCTAGTAGTGTAAGTGGAAAAAAGCATATAATCCTCAGATTTCAAATCACAGAAAAAATAGTTCAAACATTTTACATTCAGTTGTGATAAATCACGATCATGAAAAGTCCATTCGGTAAAGGAAGTTCAGTTTTAATGCCATTAACAAGTCTATAAGGTGCTTCATAACCATCTTTAACAAGCATCCACATGCAAAAATTAATAG
Organism: Dendrobium chrysotoxum; assembly: GCA_019925795.1. Taxonomy (NCBI): domain Eukaryota; kingdom Viridiplantae; phylum Streptophyta; class Magnoliopsida; order Asparagales; family Orchidaceae; genus Dendrobium; species Dendrobium chrysotoxum. Next base: position 45,372,297 of record CM034315.1, read on the forward strand.
ATTATTAAAAGGTGGACATGCGAGTTTTCCAAAAATTAAAAGATATATTATCAAACAATGGTGGTCGTGTAATAGAATAACCTTCAACGATGTTTTTATTCCTAAAGTTAGCCATGGATCAAATTAAAAGTTTTTCAAAACTTGATTTTATGAATACTGCTCTGATACCACTTGAAAGTTCGTTAGGGATGTTAAGCCTTATGAACTAGCCCGAGGCTAACTAAAAGGGGGGGTGAATTAGAAATTTTAAAAATTCATGAGCAAAAATGATTTAGAAAATCTTTTCGAATGTTTTAAATTGTTTATAGTTTCATGATGATGTGCAGATGTTTAATAATAACACACTAATAATCACAATCATATAATCATCAACATAAAAATTAATGCAAAAACTGATCAGAAAGAACACAGTAAATTTTATAGTGGTTTGGTCAACTTGACCTACGTCCACTCCCCAGAGCCTCCCCTCCAATTATTACACTCACACCAAGTGACTCTCCTTCTACTCCCATAGTAAAGCAGAGAAGCATGTACAAAAACTCTAGATGAGGCAGAGAACCTAGACTCCTTTCGCTTCCTCTTGAAGCAGGCAGAGAACCTTACCTCCTTTTGCTTCCTCTGAAGCAGGCAGAGAACCTTGATCTTCTTACAAACGATCCTTGCACAGAGATACTAAGGACAAGAGATGACGAACGGAGGAGATGACTCAGATCCTTGCCTGGAGCAACCTTAATGAACCTCTCATAAACTCCCCCTCACAAGATCTTCTCTCTCTCCCAATCTCTCTCTCTCCTTCTTAAAGCTCTCACAGGAAAGGACAGTGGCAAAAGATATCAACAAAGAAGATAATAGATCTTAAATAGTAGGGATAAAAAATTATCCTAAATTTTAACTAGTCGATAAAGATCATCTAGGATGATTGGTAGATCATCCTGTATGATTAGTACAAAATCACATATATCAGCCTAGACTATCTAGTTTCTCTGGATGATTAGAAGAAACAATTAGTTCAGATCATCCTGTATGATTCTATGATCATCCGGGATAATTAGTGTAAACTAGGAATTTTGTCGAGAGGACAGCTTGGGTCGTCCAGGGCAGCTTATGCTGGATGATCTCAAAATGGCTTGATCATCCTGGATGTTATTTATATCATCTTATATGATTAGTTTAAAAATGACAATATCATCCTACACACAGCTCGGGTCATAAAGCCAAAACCTGTTGGATGATCTCAAAATGACTTGATCGTCCGGGATGATATTTTGATTATCCCGTATGATTAGTTCCAAAATGGGAATATCAACCACCATATTATTCGGGTCATCCAGAAGAAAGGTTCTAGGCAGTTAGGATTTTTCATTGATCATCCAAGATAATCATGCGATCGTCTAGGGTGTTATGATCGAATCAATCAAACCTTAATTACTTTCCTTAATCACCAGACTAATTTAGGCATGATTGTAAGCGATCATCCAGGATGATACACATATCGTCCAGGATGATTAGACCAAAATTCTAAAAATAAAAACTTGCCTAAGTTAATCTAACAATTAAGAATTTCTAATTTAAGCGTATTATCTCATACTATGGGTCTATCATCAAGGATAATCTGCTTAATCAAACTAACTTAATATGGTCGCCCTAATTAGAGTTTTTATTTTTATTGGATCATCCAAGATGATATGAATATCATCCAGGATGATATAACCAAAAACATAATAGAAACTCTAACTCATAAAAATCTTCCCCTTAGTGTGTGTGTGCAAGGTTATTTAGCTGGGGGATCTGCTACACTACACTTGACTCAATAAACATGGAAAAAGTATATTAGACTTGAACTACAAAATAGACTGGCTCGATTTTGGGTTGGCTTAAATTTGCAATTAATCCTGGGAACCTGAAAGATTACAACCTCAATCAAAAATAAAAAAGTTTGTTATCATCAAAATTATAATCCTTGAAACTAGATTCACAATAGATTTGCATCTGTAATCATATATCTTGAGCATCTGCTGTCCAGGTGCCACATGCTCTCACAAGGCCTGTTACGAGAGCACTCCTACCAAATCAACAAATGTCAGATTTAGGAACCCAAATCTTAAGACAAGAAGAATGTAATGCATGTATGTTATGCTGTGAATCATACAATTTGGGTCTCTACACCCAATACGTACTATGATGGACAGTGCAAGTGTGGGAGATGTGCCTAGCATGCCACAAGAAAAACATTTAACTAAAAAAAATGGTTAACTAATCTACATGAGTGATAGTGCCTCTTCTTAGGTTTCGATGCATGATGTGGTGGTTAATAAAATTATGCAAATGTAGGAGATATTTTGTTATGCAAAAATGCACTTATTTTATACTTAGAAATTCATTTTCCTTATTAAGGACTGCAATTTCAAATTTCAATGCATGCTCACTACTACTTAAATCACATGTCATGGTGTCTAGTTCTTTGAATGCTTTTTCTAAATCAACATTCAATGTTTTTAATGAATCATGCTCAATAATTATTTCAAAATACTTTTTTTAACTCATCAAATTCATCAAGTAATGACATGTGATTGTTATCAAGTGTAAAATGATCTTTAAGTAAAACTTTATGCTCTCTTTGTAGGTTCATGAGTTTCAGTTTTAGGCTGGCATTTATTTTCTTAAGTTTCCTATATGATGAATAAATTTTTTTAGAAACATTAACTAATTGATTGTAAGTCAGTTCACATACCTCTTCTTGGTCAGACTGACCACGAAGTTCAATAACCATCAAACACAAGTTTGTAGTCTCCTCTTCAGCTTCTATCTCAGAGAGGTTAGAGGTAGAATTCACCCAGACAACATTTTGAATCAGCTTCATGTCCGTCTTGAACTTGGGTTTCTCCTCACCCTTCTCCTTGCTTGGGTGAGCCTTAAGTATAGGATAATCATCTTTTATATATCCTGGCTTCGTGCACTCAAAATAAACTGTATAAGAAGAACCTTTAAAATTTTTGCTAGACTTATCTTTGTTCAATTTTTGATAGTTCTTATGTTTCTTCCTTAGAAAGCTTTTAAATTACCTAGTGATTAAGGCAACATCATCACTTTCAGACACAGAAGTTCTAGTATTCATATCGTTTGCCTTCAGTGCCACAGTTTTCTCCTTCTTTTCCTCACCTGCAACATATTGTCTTTGGTTCACTTATTACTCATAAGCAATAAGTGATCCAAGTAAGTTATCAATAGAATAAGTGTTCAAATCCTTGGATTCAGTAATTATAATTATCTTGGCATCATAGAAAGAAGGCAAACATATCAAGAATTTTTTTACTTTTTCATAGTTGGTAAGTTCTCTTTGTAAGGCATATAGGGAGGTAATGATTTGAGTGAACTTAGTGTTCATTTCAGATATGGACTCACTAGGTTTCATGTGAAAGAGTTCATAGTCATGAAGCAAGATATTTAACCTAGATTGCTTAACTTCAGTTGTACCATCATAAGTGATACACAATTTATCCCAGATTTCTTTTCCAGTTATAGAGGTTGACACACGCATGTAATCCTCAAATTTTAGTGCACAAAAAAAATAATTTAACCATTTTGCATTCAGTTGTGCTAAGTCCCTATCATCATGAGTCCATTCAGTAAAATGTAGTTTAGTTTTAACACCATTAACAAGTCAAAATGGTGCATCATAACCATTTTTAATAAGCATCCACATGCGATAATCAATTGATTGTAAAAAGGTGGACATGCGAGTTTTCTAGAAATCAAATGGTATGTTATCAAACAAGGTTGGACGCATAATGGAATAACCTTCAGTGGTGTTTCTATTACTAAAGTTAGCCATGGATCAGATTCAAAAGTTTTTCAAAACTAAATTTTATGAATCCCGCTCTGATACCACTTAAAAGTTTATTAGGGATATTAAGCTCTTATGAACTAGCATGAGGCTAACCAAGAGGGGGGGGGGGGGGCGAATTGGTAGTTTTAAAAATTCTTAAGCAAAATAGATGTTGAAACCTTTTTTTGAATGTTTTAAAATAATTACAACATCACGATGATATGAAGATGTTTAACGAAACAAATAATAACTTAAATCAAATGATTATCAATAGAAAAATAATGTGTGGATAATAATTAGAAAGAACGCACCAGATTCTATAGTGGTTCAGTCAACTTGACCTACATCCACTCCCCAAAGCCTCCCCTCCAAGTCTTGCACTAAAATAAAGTGACTCTTCTTCTTCTCCCACAACAAGCCGAAGAAGCCTTTACAAAACTCCTTTTCACTAACCCGGTGAGGCAAAGAACCCAAACTTTTTTTGCTTCCTCCTGAAGCAGGCAGAGAACCTTACCTCATTTTGCTTTCTCCTTAAGAAGGCAGAGAACCTTACCTCCTTTCAATTCCTCCTAAAGTAGGCTAAGAACCTTGATCTTCTTGCAGATGATCCTTCCTTCAGATCACCAAGGAACTGTTCAAATCCAGGATCCCGAGCACTTAATTTTGATGGTGACAACTAATACTTACTAAATCTATTTAGACTTCCTTTAGATTACAAATGCTTAATCCTTCTATATGAGCACAAACATTTCAGGTCAGATGCACACTGCTCAAGGTTACTGGAGACTCAAACCGGGTAGAATAGGATGTTGAAAAGTCTGTACTTTTATTTCTTTATTTTTATTTTTCTTGAGTCTGCCATAGAAGCATGCATGTGAAAGGAGCAACCATGCACACACATAGGGGGAGAATTATTTTTAAATGATTAAAATTTTTTAAGAATATCATACTGTATGATTTATTATCGTACTGTACGATTAATTAAAAATACTCAGGCTAACAGCTAATTTTCAGATGATTAAATTTTTTATCTAATCGTACTGTACGATACCTATCGTACTATATGATCAGATACAATTGAGAAACCCTAGCCGCTAGAATAAGTTTGGTAAGTTCTTAATTTTGATTTCTTGAACTGATCGTACTGTACGATTCTTATCGTACTGTACGATTAATTAATACTTACCAAAATTATCTCCCTAATCAGAAAATAAACATTGGTTTCGAATTTAAAAGTCAATCGTACTGTATGATCATATATCGTACTGTACGACTGATAGAGACGATTTCATTCGTCCCAAAGATCGTACTAGACGAAACCAAGGATTTTTGTTCTCTTCATCCTGGATGATATTCATATCGTACAGGACGATATGAAGAAATGAACTAATCGTACTGTACGACTAGTGGAGTGCTGGATGACCGACAGAGATGATTTCATTCATCCCATCGATCGTACCAGACGAACCCAAGAAATTTTTGTTCTATTCGTCCTGGATGATATTCGTATCGTATAGGACGATATCTGAAAAACACTAATCGTACTATACGACTAAAGGAGTGCTGGACGACTAACAGAGACGAATTGTTTCATCCCAAGAATCGTCCCACAGTTTGTCCTGTACGAACAGTACGAATCAACAGTATCGTCCTGTACGATATACATATCGTACAGTACGCTATGTATAAAATTTGATAAGTGTTCGTCTGTGCTCGTACTGGACGGAGATGAAATTGAACTGATCGTACTGTACGATTATAAATCATACTGTACGAACAGAAACAAAAAGTTAAAACTTTTAGGGTTTTCTGAAGCCTGATATAAAAACAACTTATATTTTTCTTTAGAGAGTAGTTGATCTATCCTTTTGCTGTGAGAGGCTTTGAGGAAAGAAGGGGATTCGTTAGAGAGAAGTTTTTAGAGAGATTTAGGGTTTGAGAGAGGAAGGTGAAGGTGAGCTTGAGCGTGAGGGAGAAGTAGTGTGAGGGGATCACACGGTGGCTCCAAGCTAGCTGTATGCTTTGCTCCTCTTGTGGCTTTGGGAAGCTTCAGGAAAGTTCTCGAGGGAAGAGTCACTTCAAGATCAACATCGTCAAGGTACTTTTCCCTCTCCAAGAGGGAGAAAGAGAAGATCCGCTGCCGTCACCGGGAGGGTGACACAGCGTTTGGTATTCCGCCGCACCGAGGGAGGTGAAAGTGAGTATTGTAAAGGCTTCTCCGCCTTGCTGTGGGGGTAAAAGGAGAGTCAACTTTTACTAGTGCAAATCCCAGAGTAGAGGACTCCGGGGAGTGGACGTAGGTCAAGTGACCGAACCACTATAAAAATCTCTGGTGTGTTTTTTTCTATTTACCGTACTTTACTTTCATGCTCTTAATTACTACATTAAATTACTTGGTGAAAATTCATGATTTAAATCTTGTGTTGTGAAATTTAAAATTGAATTATCAATTTCATCATTGTGAATGTTGTACTTGCTTTCGCACGTTATTTGTTGAGTTATCTTTTAAAAAATCAAAAATTAGAACTCTTGTGTAGGGTTGAATTTTTTAAAATACCAATTCACGCCCCCTCTTGGTGCATCTCGTACTTTCAAGTGGTATCAGAGCGGGGTTTCAAAATAGTGTTTTAGAAAACCTAGAAACGTAAGATCCATGGCTCAATTTGGTAACTGTAACATTGCGGAGGGTTATTCTATAACTCGTCCACCTTTATTCGACAATATACCGTTTGATTTCTGGAAAATATGCATGTCTACATTTTTACAGTCTTTAGACTATCGCATGTGGATGTTAGTCCAAGAAGGTTATTCTGCACCATTTCATATGTTGAATGGAATTAAAACTGAACTATCATTTATTGAATGGAGCATTGAGGATAGAGAACTTGCACAACTAAATACTAAATGTCTAAATTATTTCTTTTGCGTACTGAAATCAGAAGACTATATGCGACTCTCAACTTGTACTACTGGTAAGCAAATTTGGGATAAACTGTGTATCACGTACGAAGGACTAGTGAGGTCAAACAATCTAGGTTGAACATACTACTACATGATTACGAACTATTCTGCATGAAACCTAGTGAAACTATATCTGACATGTACACTCGATTCACCCAGATTGTAACATCTCTGCATGCTTTAGGAAGAGAGTTGTCTAACTCGGAAAAAGTAAACAAAATACTGCGATGTTTGCCTAGCTCATATGATGCTAAAATCACTGCAATAATTGAGTCAAAATACCTGAATGTTTATTCTATTGATAATTTGCTTGGGTCACTCATTGCCTACGAGCAAGGAGTGAGTCAACGATAAAGTGATGCAGGTGAAAAGAAGAAGGAGTGAGCGGTGGCTTTAAAAGCAAACAATTCTGAAAGTGAAAGCTCAACAGCGGAGGAAGATGATGACATCGCCTTGATGACTCGTCAGTTCAAAAATTTTCTGAAAAGAAAGCAGCGCCGTCATCAAAGCAATTGGAATAAAGGTAAAAGCTCAAATCATACTAAAGTTGCATATGAGACAATTTGCTTTGAGTGCAGGAAACCCGATCATCTCCAAGCTGATTTCCCCAACATCAAGACTCGTCAAACCAAGGAAAAGGGTGAGGAAAGATCAAAGTTAAAGAAGGGCAAATTTAAGACACAAAAAGTATTTTGGGCCGACTCTGCCTCAGAATCATCGGAAGAATAAGCAGAGGAGGAGGTAACGAATCTATGTCTTATGACTAATGATAATCTTGATCAATCAGATCAAGAAGAGGTATGTCAACTGTCTTACGATGAACTGCTTGTTATTTTTGAAAAAATACATGACTCGTATAGAAAGTTGAAGAAAAAGCATGTTAGTCTTAATACTGAGTTTAGAACTTTACAAAAGGAGCATACTAATGTAGTAAAGAATTTTTCTGACTTGGATAAAGATCATATGTCTTTGCTTGATGAATACGATGCATTAAACAAGAAGCATATTGAGTTAACCACTGCACACGATACCTTGAAATCATCACATGTTGAATTAGAGAATGCATTTAAGGAACTAGAAGAACTAGAAGGGGAACTTAGTAGTAGTGAGCATGCATTGAGATTCGAATATGCAAGTCTTAACCAAGAGAACAATTTTTAAATGAAAAACTTCATGCATTCGAAAATAATAAAAAGCCCCCCACGTTTGCTGAGTTTTATCAACCTCCACCATGTGAACCATCTCATCCAAAACCTGCACGGCATGCATCATCCAAACCCAGAAATAGGCACTACCACCCCCGTAGATTAGTGAACCCATTTCCCGGTGTTAGATGTTACTCTTGTGGCATGCTAGGTCACATAGCCCGCACGTGCACAATTCACTATAGGACACATCTAGTGTGGAGACCTAAATCGCATTCATCACAGCATAACATGCATACATTTCATTCATATAAGCATAGGGTGGAACCCAAACTCACTTGGGTTCCCAAAGCTAATCTGTGATTGACATTGTAGGGATGCTCTCATAAAAGACCTAGTGACAGCATGTGGTACCTAGACAGTGGCTGCTCGAGACACATGACTGGAGACATGAAGCAGTTCGTGACACTGGAGGCCAGGTCAGGAGGCAAGCTAACTTTGGGAGACAACACCACCAGGAAAGTGGTGGGCTCAGGTATCATTGGAAACACTAAGAATTTGATTATTGAGAATGTACTTTTAGTTGATGGTTTAAAGCATAATCTCTTAAGTATAAGTTAACTATGTGACAAGGGCTTTGATATAAAATTTCTTTCTGATAAATGCATGATTAGCTTAAATGATACACTTGTGTTAGAAGGAAAACGCATAAATAATGTTTACATGTTAGATTTAAACTGCATTGAAACCTCAAACTTGTTGTGTCTGAAAATAATAGTGGATGACTCTTAGCTATGGCATAGGAGACTATGCCATGCTAGTATGAAAATCCTTAGGAACATCACTCAGAAAGACTTAGTTAGAGGCATACCAAAGTTAGACTTTACTAAGGATCATCTCTGTGATGCTTGCCAATTAGGAAAATAAGTTAAATCTTCATTTCATGCAATCAAGGATATCAACACCACTAGGCCACTAGAAACTCTCCACATGGACCTGTTCGGACCTGTTAGTACAGCCAGCCTAGGAGGGAAGTTGTATGGATTTGTAATAGTAGATGACTACTCAAGGTTTACTTGGGTAAAATTCCTAGCTCATAAGAGTGAGTCATTTGAAGAGTTTAGAATTTTCTCCACTTGGATTCAAAGGAAATTAAGATGTATAATTTCAACAATTCATAGTGATCATGATGGGGAATTTAAGAATGATAATTTTGAATCTTTTTGTAAAGATGTTGGAATAGAACATAATTTCTCTGCTCCTAGAACTCCTTAGCAAAATGGAATAGCAGAAAGAAAGAATAGAACTTTAGTTGAAGCTGCTAGGGCTATGTTAGCTGAATACACTCTTCCTAGATATTTTTGGGTAGAAGCAGTGAATACTGCGTGTTATGTGTTAAATAGGATAAATGTTAGATCCAAACTAAATAAGACACCCTATGAGTTGCTTAAGGGTAGGACACCCAATCTTTCCCACTTACATGTTTTCGGTTGTAAATGCTTCATCCTAATCAATGGCAAGTCACCCTTAGGAAAGTTTGATCCTAAATCTGATGAAGGGGTTTTCCTAGGCTACTCATCTGTAGGGAAAGCCTATAGAATATTCAATAAGAGAACCCTAGTAGTAGAAGAGTCCACCCATGTGGTATTTGATGAATCTAATAAGACCTCTGAACCTAATCATGAAGAAGAAGAAGATGAGGTTATAAGGGGAGTAGAAACTATTACCATAGAGACTAGAGCGGAACCTCAGGAACATCTACCTAGAGATTGGAAATTTTCTTCTAGTCATCCTAGAGAGCTGATCTTAGGAGATCCATCAGAAGGGGTAAAAACTAGGCATGGACTCAGGAAAGAGGTTAGTCATTCTGCATTCATATCTATGATTGAACCCACGAGTATAGATCAAGCCTTAGGAGATGAATTTTAGATCCTAGCAATGCAAGAAGAGTTGAACCAATTCGTTAAGAATGATGTATGGGAATTAGTTAAAAGACCTAAAGAATAAAGTGTGGTTGGAACTAAATGGGTCTTTAAAAATAAGATGAATGACTCTGGAATAGTAGTGAGAAACAAGGCTAGGTTAGTAGCAAAGGGGTATAACCAAATTGAAGGAATAGATTTTGAAGAAACCTTTGCTCCGGTAGCGAGACTAGAAGCCATAAGGGTACTATTAGCCTTTGCTTGTTTTAGGGATTTTAAGCTGTATCAAATGGATGTCAAGAGTGCCTTCCTGAACGGGGTAATCAAGGAAGATGTTTATGTGGATCAACCTTCGGGCTTTGAAAACTCACAATTTCCAAACCACGTGTTCAAACTGAAAAAGGCACTATACAGGTTAAAACAAGCACCTAGGGCCTGGTATGAAAGACTTAGTACGTTCCTACTAGATAGAGGCTTTGTGAAGGGTAGTGTGGACACCACCTTATTCTTGAAGAAGGTATGAGTTGAGGTACTCATTGTTCAAATTTATGTAGATGACATCTTATTTGGATCGATGGAGAAAAGCTTTTATAATGAGTTTTCAAAAATAATGAGTGACGAGTTTGAAATGAGTATGATGGGAGAACTTAGTTACTTCCTTGGATTTAGTGTAAAACAAATGGAAGGTGGAAGATTCTTAGCCAGTCTAAGTACATCAATGATATTTTGAAAAAATATGAAATGGATAATGCTATGGCTATGAATACACCCATGAGCTCTAACATTCAATTGGATAAAGATCCCAGCGAGAAGTCTGTAAATCAAAAGAAGTGTAGGGGAATAATTGGATCGCTTCTCTATTTGACTGCCAGTAGACCAGACATAATATTTAGTGTGTGTCTTTGTGCCCGCTTTCAAGCTAACCCGAAAGAATCTCACATGACTGCTGTCAAAAAAATTCTTAGATATCTACTAGGCACCCCGAACTTAGGAATTTGGTATCCTAGACACAGCACTACTTTTGAAATCTTAGGATACTCAGATCAAGACTTTGCAGGATGTAGGGTAGATAGAAAAAGCACTTCTGGTACTTGTCAATTTGTTGGACATTCATTAGTTTCATGGTCCAGTAGAAAACAGAATTCGGTATCCCTATTAATAGCCGAAGCAGAATATATAGCGGTAGGTAGTTGTGTTGCACAAGTCTTGTGGTTAAAACAACAACTGTTAGATCTAGGACTGCCTGTAGGAACCATTCCAATCATGTGTGACAACACTAGTGCTATTTGCATATCCAAAAATCTAATTAAAAATTCACGAACAAAACATATAGACATTAGACATCATTTCATTAGAGATCACGTAGCCAAAGGAGATATTGAACTGCACCACGTTGCTACTGAAGATCAATTGGCTGACATTTTCATAAAACCTTTAGATTATGACACGTTTAGTACTTTAAGAACAAAATTAGGTGTCATAGACATTCAAGCCTAAAACAAAAAAAAAAAAATTATTTGTGTTTGTTATGATTAGTTTGTTAAAAAAAAAAAATAAAAAACAAAAAAAATTTTGGGTTCCTGATCCTCTTCCCTGGCTGCTCACAAACCTTGAATTTATCTGCCAATCGTACTGTACGATCTAATATCGTACTGTACGATACTGTTCAAATCACTCCAATCTTAGCCGTCCACTCCCATTCACGGTCCCAATCCTTCATGTTTTATAGCTATCGTACTATATGATTCACCATTCGTACCGTACGATACACATTATTGGTCATCGTACTGTACGAACTACACATCGTACGGTACGATCCACGTGTCAAATGGATTAGGATGAATTTAAACTCGATCGGTACGAACATTATTGCATATCGTACTGTAAGAACACCTGTTCATACTGTACGATTATTTTTGTCAAAAGTCGTTCAGACGACTCCTCGGGACGAACGCCTCACACTCACGTTCGTACAGTACGATTCTGATCGTACTGTACGATTTGACTCGGCTTTTTTGAACGGTCATCCAGACGATCTTATTGCACCTATCATACTGTACGATATTCAATCGTACTGTATGATAGTTCCCAAATTCTATAAAATGGAGGGATTCTTACCCACATTCACTCACTCTCATTCACTCCAAGTTTTCTCTCTTTCTCAAGTCCCTTCTTCAACCATGTCTGGTTCCAGTAAGCGCAGCCGAATGGTCATCGGGAGCTCCTCCTCCTCTAGTCATTTTGATGATCGTTTTCTCTCCGCTGCGGATGAGAAAGCGTATATTAAAATCAAGGAAGCCAAAATCACTCCATCCCGCATGCTGAATCAAGCCGCCCTAAATTTCGAGGTGATGAATCTGTTCGCATCTACCACCCTTCAATTCCTTTTGACTCTTGCCTTTCCTTTTCACTCCGAACTTCTTTTCAAGTTTCTTGCCAATATCAGAATCGACCTAGAAAACACCACGTTCACTTCTTATATCTGTAAACAGAATATCGTTATCACCGTCAACGATATTGCTGCACACATCAGGCTGTCCACTAACGGCCCTCATCCCCAATCCATGATCTCCCACGACTATGATTGGACATCAATAAATATGACCCTTAGGGGTGTCCCCTCTAATCAACACCTACCCCTGGTCCAAACCCTGAATCAGAATGCCCGTGTTATCCAGCATGTCCTTCGCACATCCATTATACCCAAAGCTGGAGACCGCATTCATATTACTCCACTGCTTTCTGTCATCACATATCTTATCATGTCTGGCACAAAATTCAATGAAGCCCAAATGGTTTTCGACTATATCCATACCCTGTCTGCCTACCGATATCTCGGTGCCCGCCGCAAACTGAACCTTGCTTTAGGGCATGTCATAGGATACATCCTAGATGCCAAGTACCAACTTCATTATCCTCTACCTCCGGATCACCTTCCTATCTTCTACTCGGATGACTCCTTTCGTATCTTGTTCCATCGGGGGGCCGCTCCCACCGATCCCGAGTTTGATGATAAAGAGGCTGCTGCTCCTGCTGACGCCCCTCCACCACCACCAATCCAACCACCTGGTCTTGCTCATCCCGACTACCCTCACGATGATATTATTCAACGCCTTGATCGCCTGGAGACTAGGTTGAATGCCCACATTGCTCAGCAAAATCAGGAGCATGAAACTGATATGAAATGGTTTAGGGAGCGCTTCACATCGATCGATCACCAGTTTGCGTCCCTCCATCAGTACCACCAGCTGTTTCCATAACCTCCACCACCACCTCCAGATCCGGATCAAGATTTTTGAGTTATTGTACTTATTTATGTTTTCTGTTTGTTGTCCTTATAGTTGTTTCCTTGTTATTCCCTTTTTGGGGCTGTCAAAAGGGGGAGACATTTCTGTGTTCTGTGTTGTTCTTCTTTTACTTACTATTAATGTTATTGGTTGTTTATGTTTTCACTACATATTTTTTTTCTATCTTGTTATATTTTTTTTCTATATGTTATAATAAAAAAAAAATTGGTTCTTCTCCTCCTATTTAAATATTAATAAACTATTCTTCTGAATGGGAGCTAAGGAAGTCCAAACAACTGTCCATCAGAAAATATTATTTGACACCATCAAAAAGGGGGAGATTGTTGAAATCTAGGATCCCGAGCACTTAATTTTGATGGTGACAACTAATACTTATTGAATCCATTTAGACTTCCTTTAGATTACAAATGCTTAATCCTTCTATATGAGCACTAACATTTCAGGTCAGATGCACACTGCTCAAGGTTACTGGAGACTCAAACCGGGTAGAATAGGATGTTGAAAAGTCTGTAATTTTTATTTCTTTATTTTTATTTTTCTTGAGTCTACCACAGAAGCATGCATGTGAAAGGAGCAACCATACACACACACAGGGGGAGAATTGTTTTTAAATGATTAATATTTTTTAAGAATATCGTACTGTACGATTTATTATCGTACTGTACGATTAATTAAAAATACTCAGGCTAACGGCTAATTTTTAGATGATTAAATTTTTTATCTAATCGTACTGTACGATACATATCGTACTGTACGATCAGATATAATTAAGAAACCCTAGCCGCCCGAATAAGTTTGGTAAGTTCTTAATTTTAATTTCTTGAACTGATCGTACTGTACGATTCTTATCGTACTATACGATTAATTAATACTTACCAAAATTATCTCCCTAATCAGAAAATAAACGTTGGTTTTGAATTTAAAAGTCGATTGTACTGTACGATCATATATCATACTATATGACTGACAGAGATGATTTCATTCATCCCAGAGATCGTACCAGATGAAACTAAGGTTTTTTATTCTGTTTGTCCTGGACGATATCAAGAAATGAACTAATCATACTGTATGACTAGTGGAGTGCTGGACGACCGATAGAGACGATTTTATTCGTCCCATCGATCATACCAAACGAACCCAAGAAATTTTTGTTCTATTAGTCTTGGACGATATTCGTATCGTACAGGACGATATCCTGAAAAACACTAATCATACTGTACGACTAAAGGAGTGCTGGACGACTGATAGAGATGAATTCTTTCATCCCGAGGATCATCCCATAGTTCGTCCTGTACGAACAGTACGAATCAACAGTATCGTCCTGTACGATATATATATCATACAGTACGATATGTATAAAATTTGATAACTGTTCGTCTGTGCTCGTACTGGACGGAGCTAAATTGAATTGATCGTACTGTACGATTATAGATCGTACTGTACGAATAGAAACGAAAAAGTTGAAACTTTTAGGGTTTTCTAAAGCCTGATATAAAAACAACTTATATTTTTCTTTAAAGAGTAGTTGATCTATCCTTTTGCTGTGAGAGGCTTTGAGGAAAGAAGGGGATTCGTTAGAGGGAAGTTTTTGGAGAGATCCAGGGCTTGAGAGAGGAAGGTGAAGGTGAGCTTGAGCGTGAGGGAGAAGTAGTGTGAGGGGATCACACGGTGGCTCCAAGCTAGCTGCATGCTTTGCTCCTCTTGTGGCTTTGGGAAGCTTCAGGAAAGTTCTCGAAGGAAGAGTCACTTCAAGGTCAACATCGTCAAGGTACTCTGTCATCTCCAGGAGGGAGAAAAAGGAGAAGGTCCGCTGCCGTCACCAGGAGGGTGACATAGCGTTTGGTATTCCGCCGTATTGAGGGAGGTGAAAGTGAGTATTGTAAAGTTTTCTCCGCCTTGCTGTGGGGGCAAAAGGAGAGTCAACTTTTACTAGTGCAAATCCTGGATTAGAGGACTCCGGGGAGTGGACGTAGGTCAAGTGACCGAACCACTATAAAAATCTCTTGTGTATTTTTTCCTGTTTATCATACTTTACTTTTCATGCTCTTAATTACTACATTAAATTGCTTGGTGAAAATTCATGATTTAAATCTTGTGTTGTGAAATTTAAAATTGAATTATCAATTTCATCATTGTGAACGTTGTACTTGCTTCGCACGTTATTTGTTGAGTTATCTTTTAAAAAATCAAAAATTAGAACTCTTGTGTAGGGTTAAATTTTTTAAAATACCAATTCACCCCCCCCCCTCTTGGCGCATCTCGTACTTTCAGGAACAAGAGACGATGAATGGAGATGATGACTTGAATCCTTACTTGGAGTAATCTCTGTGAACACCTCACAAACTCCCCCTCATAAGATTCTCTTTCTCTCTCACAAGCTCTCCCTCTCTCTCTCAAGAACTCTCTCACGAAAGGAATGCGGCAAAAGATTTCTACATTTATAAGAAAAAGATCTTAAATTGGAGGGCTCAAAAATTACCCTAAATTTCATATTTTCATCAATGATCATCCAGGACGATCCTTCAATCATCTTGAATGATTAGTGTAAATTAGCTCCTTTTGGTCTAGACGATCTGGTTTATCTGGATGATTATAAGACATGGTTGTTGATAACATCTAGGATGATTATGCTATTATCCTGGATGATTAGTGTAAATCAGGAATATCATCCAGCAGACAGTTCGGGTCGTCCAGGACAAAAGTGTAAATTATCTAAGGAAAATGACTTGATCATCCAGGATGATATGTATATCGTACTGTACATTTAGTTTAAAAATGCCCAATATCGTCCTACACATAGTTCAGGTCATCTAGGATAACTTATGCTTGACGATTTCGAAATAACTAATTGGTTAGGATGATATCTCTATCATCCAGTATGATTAGTTCAAAAATTATTGTATCATCTAGCAGATAGTTTGGGTCATCTAGGTTAAATATACTACAGGGTCAGGATTTCTAATTTATCATCCAGGATAATCTTGCAATTGCCTAGGGTGATATGATCTAATCAATCAAACCTTAATTACTTTCCTTAATCACCTGACTAATTTAGGCATGATTGTAATGAATCATCTAGGATGATACACGTATCATACGGGATGATTAGACCAAAATTATAAAAATAAAAACTTTCCTATTTTAGTCTTGCGCCTGAGAATTTTTTATTTGAGCATATCATCCTGTATAATGAGTATATTATCTAGGATGATCTGCTTAATTAAACTGTCTTAATATGGCTGCCCTAATTAGGGTTTTTATTTGTAATCGATTGTTCAGGATGATATGCCTATCATCTAGGACGATATGAATAAAATTTGAACAGAATCTATAACCCAGTAAAACTCTCCACCTAAGTGTGTGCTTGCACAGTTATGTAGCTTGGGGATCCATTACATTTCACTTGACTCAGGAAGGGTGAAAAATTACATTGAACCTGAAACACAAACAGATTGACTCGATCATGAGCTGGCTTGAATTGTAATTAATTTTGTGAACCTATAAGGTTAGGCGCTCAAATAAAAAAAATAAATATTTACCCTTATCAAAATCATAATCCTGGAATCTATATTTGCAACAAAACCTAGAACCCTAAACCCTGTACCCTAAACCCTAAATGTTAAACCCTAAAACCTAAACCCTAAACCCTAAGCCCTTATACCCTAATCCCTAAACTCTAAACACAAACCTCAAACCTTAAACCTTAAACACTAAAACCCTAAACCCTAATCATTATACTATAAACCCTAAATACTAAGACCTAAACCCTAAAAACAAAACCCTAAATCCTATATTTTTAAACCATAAACCATAAATGATAAAACAAAAACCCAAAATTATAAACCATCCCAAATCCCAAAACTTTTAATAGTTAAACCTAAACCTTAAATCATAAACCCTAAATCATTAACCTTAAACCATAAAACTTATAAGCTAAACTTTAGTCCTTAAACGTTAACCATAAACTCTAGACCCTAAGCACTATACTCAAAAAATCAAAAACTATAACCACTAAAGCCTAAACCTTAATACGAAAAACCTAAATAGTAAAATAAATCTTAAACCTTCATCCCAAAAGCATAAATAAAAAGCCAAAAAACATAGTCTAAAACCCTAAATACTAACCCTAAACCCTAAACCTGAAATCATAAAACTTAAACCCTAAATTCAAATAATTAGAGTTTAGGCTTTAGTGTTTAGAGTTTTTGATTTTTAGAGTATAATGTTTAAGGTCTAGAGTTTATGTTTAGAGTTTAAGGATTAAAGTTTATGCTTTAAGTTTTATGGTTTAAAGTTAAGGCTTTAGGGTTTATGATTTAACATTTAGGTTTAACGATTTAAGGTTTTGGGTTTGGGATAGTATATGGTATTGGGTTTTAGTTTTATCATTTAGGTTTTATGGTTTAAAAATATAGTATTTAGGGTTTTATTTTTAGGGTTTAGAGTTTAGTATTTAGGGTTTATAGTATAAGGATTAGGGTTTAGGGTTTTAGGGTTTTAGGGTTTAAGGTTTATGGTTTGTGGTTTGTTTTTAGGTGTTAACTTAAGGTTTAGGGTTTAAGGTTTAGGGTTTATGGGTTTAGGGTTTAGGGTTTAGGGCTTAGGGTTTAAGTTTTAGGTTTTAGGGTTTAGGGTTTAAGGTTTAGGGTTTAGGTTTTTGGGTTTAGGGTTTCGCGTATTATTTTTAGGGTTTTGGGTTTAGTATTTAGGGTATAAGGGTTAAGGGTCTAGTGTTTAGGTTTTAGGGTTTTAGGGTTTAGGGTTTAGTGTTCTGGGTATACTATTTAAGGTATTGTTTTAATGATTTAGGGTAATATATTTAGGGTTTATAATTTAAGGATTAGGGTTTAGGGTTTGGAGTTTGTGTTTAATGTTTAGGGTTTAGGGTTTAGTGTTTAGATTTTTTTATTTTAAATTTAGGGTTTGGTAGTAAGGTTTCAAATTAATGATTTAGGTTTTTGATGTAAGCTTTAATATTTGTGTTTAGGGTTTAGGTTTTTTGATTTAGGGTTTAGGGTTCAGTATTTAGGGTTTTAGACTATGTTTTCTCGCTTGTTTTTAGGTTTTTGGGATTAAGGTTCAAGATTTTTGTTCACTATTTTGGTATTTCATATTATAATTTTATTTTTGAGTTTAGGCTTTAGTATTTGAATTTTTTGATTTTTTGGGTATAATGTTTAAGGTCTAGAGTTTAATTATTAATGTTTATGTTTTAAATTTTATGGTTTAAGGTTAAGGCTTTAGGGTTTATGATTTAAGGTATAGGTTTAATTATTTATGGTTTTTTGATGATTTATAGTTTTAGGTTTTGGTTTTATCATTTAGGGTTTATGGTTTAAAATA
This sequence comes from Dendrobium chrysotoxum, assembly GCA_019925795.1. Lineage (NCBI taxonomy): Eukaryota > Viridiplantae > Streptophyta > Magnoliopsida > Asparagales > Orchidaceae > Dendrobium > Dendrobium chrysotoxum. Next base: position 45,390,802 of record CM034315.1, read on the forward strand.
ATAAGATTTAAGGTTTTTTTTAGGTTTTAGGGTTTAGTATTTAGGGTTTAAAGTATAAAGATTAGGGTTTAGGGTTTTAGGGTTTAAGGTTTATGGTTTATGGTTTATGTTAAGGGTTTAGGTTTTAGGGTTTAGGGTTTAGGGGTTTAGGGTTTAGGGTTTAGGGTTTAGGGTTTAGGGTTTAGGGTTTAGGGTTTAGAGTTTTAGGGTTTAGGGTTTAGGGTTTAAGGTTTAGGGTTTAGGCTTCTGGGTTTAGATTTTTAGGTTTAGGGTTTAGGGTATTATTTTTAAGGTTTAGGGTTTAGTATTTATTGTTTATAGATTAAGGATTAGTGTTTAAGCTTTGTGGTTTATGTTTAGGGTTTAAGGTTTAGGGTTTAGCATTTAAATTTTATGATTTTGAATTTAGGGTTTAGTATTACGGTTTTGAATTTATGATTTAGGTTTTAGGTTTAAGTTTTAATGTTTGTGTTTAGGGTTTAGATTTTATGATTTTGGGTTTAGGGTTTTGGGTTTAATATTTAAGGTTTTGGACAATGTTTTTTGGCATTTTTTTTAGGTGTTTTTGGATTAAGGTTTAAGAATTTTTCTTACTATTTTGGTATTTCTGATTAGGGTTTCGTATTTAGAGTTTAGGCTTTAGTGTTTAGAGTTTTTGATTTTTAGGGTATAGTGTTTAGGGTCTAGAATTTATGGTTAGAGTTTAAGGATTAAAGTTTATGTTATATGATTTATGGTTTAAGGTTAACGCTTTAGGGTTTATGATTTAATGTTTAGGTTTAACTATTTAAGGTTTTGGAATTTGGGATGATTTATCGTTTTGGATTTTAGTTTTATCATTTAGGATTTATGGTTTAAAAATATGAGATTTAGGGTTTTGTTTTTAGGGTTTAGGGTTTAGTATTTAGGGTTTATAGTATAAGGATTAGGGTTTAGGGTTTAGGGTTTAAGGTTTTTGGTTTGTGGTTTTTGTTTAGGGTATAGGGTTTATGGTTTAGGGCTTAGGGTTTAGGTTTTAGGGTTTGGGTTTTTAGGGTTTAAGGTTTTAGGGTTTAAGGTTTATAATTTAGGGTTTAAGGGTTTATGGTTTAGGGTTTAGGGTTTATGGTTTAGGGTTTAGGGTCTTAGAGTTTAGGGTTTTAGGGTTTAGGGTTTAGGGTTTAGGGTTCTTGGTTTGGGGTAAAATAAATTATATGGTTTTTAATTTTTATTTACTATTTAGATTTTTTTTATTAGGGTTTCATATTTAGAGTTTTGGCTTTAGTGCTTGGAGTTTTTGATTTTTGGAGTATAGTGTTAAGGGTCTAGAGTTTATGGTTGGAGTTTACGGATTAATGTTTATGTTATATGTTTTATAGTTTTCGGTTAAAGCTTTAGAGTTAATGATTTAAGGTTTATGTTTAATTGTTTAAGGTTTTGAAATTTAGGATAGTATATGGTTTTGGGTTTTGGTTTTATTTTAAGGGTTTATGGTTTAAAAATATAGGATTTAGGGTTTTATTTTTAGAGTATTGGATTTTGTATTTAGGGTTTATTGTGTGATAATTATGGTTTAGAGTTTTAGGGTTAAATGTTTATGGTTTGTGGTTTATATTTATGATTTAGGGTTTAGGGTTTAGGGTTTATAGTTTAAGGATTAGGGTTTAAGGTTTGTGGTTTGTGTTTAGGGTTTTGGATTTAGTGTTTAGATTTTATGATTTTGAAATTAGGGTTTGGTATTAAGGTTTGAAATTTAAAACTTAGGTTTTTGGGTTTAAGGTTTAATGTTTATTTTTAGGGTTTATGTTTTATGATTTAGGCATTTGGGTTTAGGGTTTAGTATTTATGATTTTAGAGTAAGTTTTTTGAATCTTTATTTAGGTCTTTGGGAATAAGGTTTAAGTTTTATGTTTAGTATTTAGGTTTTTTGGATTAGGATTTCATATTTAGAGTTTAGGCTTTAGTGTTTAGAATTTTTGAATTTTATAGTATAGTGTTTAGGGTCTAGAGTTTATGGTTATAATTTAAGGATTAAAGTTTATATTATAAGGTTTATAGTTTAAGGCTAAGGCTTTAGAGTTTATGATTTAAGGTTTAGGTTTAACAGTTTATGGTTTTGGATTTTGGTTTTATCATTTAGGGTTTATGTTCTAAAAATATAGGATTTTGGGTTTTATTTTTAGGGTTTAGGGTTTATAGTATAAGAATTAGGGTTTAGGGTTTTAGGGTTTATAGTTTATGGTTTGAGGTTTTTGTTCAGGGTTTAGGGTTTAGGGCTTACGGTTTAGGATTTAATGGTTAATGTTTTAGGGTTTAGGGTTTAGGGTTTACGATTTTTGGTTTAGATTTTAGGGTTTAGGGTTTAGGGTTTAGTTTTTAGGGTTCTAGTTTTCGAGCTTCGGGTTTAGGGTATTGTTTTTTGAGTTTAGGGTTTTGAATTTAGGGTTTATAATTTAAGGATTAGAGTTTAGGGTTTGGGGTTTGTGTTTAGGGTTTAGGGTTTAGGGTTTAGCATTTAGATTTTATGATTTTGAATTTAGGGTTTAGTATTAAGGTTTTGAATTTATGATTTAGGTTTTTGGTTTAAGGTTTAATGTTTTTGTTTATGTTTAGGTTTTATGATTTAATGTTCAGGGTTTAGGGTTTAGTATATAGACTTTTGGACTATGTTTTTTGGCTTTTTATTTAGCTTTTTTGGGTTAAGGTTTAAGATTTATGTTTAGGGTTTTAGGTTCAAGGTTTATGGTTTAGAGTTATGATTTTTAGAGTATAAGGTTTAGGATTTGAGATTACAGCTTAGGTTATAGGTTATAGGACTTAGGGTTTTGGTTAAATAATTTAAAAATATAGTATTTAGGATTTTGTTTTTAGGGTTTAAGGTTTAGTATTTAGGGTTTAAAGTTTAAGGATTAGGGCTTAGGGTCTATTGTATAGGGTTTATGATTTGTATTTATGGTTTAATATTTACGGTTTATTATTTATACTTTATGATTTTAAATTTAGGGTTTGGTATTAAGGTTTCGAGTTTATGATTTAGGATTTTGGGTTTAATGTTTAAACATTGTGTTTAGGGTTTAGGTTTTTCGGATTAGGGTTTAGTGTTTTAGTTTAGTGCTTTATTCTTTAGTGTTTAGGGTTCAAATGTTACGATTTAGAGTTTATAATTTTTAGAGTATATGGTTAAGGGTTTAGGATTACAGTTTTTTTTATAAATTAAATGATTTAGGATTTAGGTTTAATGGTTTAAGGTTTTAGGATTTGTGATGATTTATGGTTTTGTGGTTTAGTTTTATAGTTTAGTATTTATGGTTTAAAAATATAGGATTTTTTCTTTCATTTTTAGGGTTTAGGGTTTTGTTTTTAGGGTTTATTGTTTAACGATTAGGGTTTAGGGTTTGGGGTTTGTTTTTAAGGTTTAGGGTTTAAGGTTTAGCATTTAGATTTTATGATTTTTAATTTAGGGTTTGGTATTAAGATTTTGAATTTACAATTTAGGTTTTTGGTTTAAGGTTTAATGTTTGTGTTTAGTGTTTAGGTTTTATAATTTAGGGTTTAGTGTTTAGGGTTTAGTATTTAGGATTTTGGACTAAGTTTTTTGGCTTTTTATTTTGGGTTTTGGGATTAAGGTTTAAGATTTATGTTTACTATTTAGGTTCTTTGGATTAGAGTTTCATTTTAGATTTTAGACTTTAGTGTTTAGAGTTTTTGACTTTTAGAGTATAGTGTTTAGGGTCTAGAGTTTATTATTAGAGTTTAAGGATTAAAGGTTATGTTATATGTTTTATGGTTTAAGGTTAAAGTTTAGGGTTTATGATTTAAGGTTTAGGTTTAACTGTTTAAGATTTTGAAATTTGGGATGGTTTATGGTTTTGGGTTTTGGTGTTATCGTTTTAGATTTTTGGTTTAAAAATATAAGATTTAGGGTTTTGTTTTTAGGGTTTAGGGTTTAGTATTTAGGGTTTATAGTATGAGGATTAGGGTTTAGGTTTTTAGGGTTTAATGTTTTTGGTTTGTGATTTTTGTTTAGGGTTTAGGGTTCTGGGTTTAGGGTATTATTTTTAGGGCTTAGGGTTTAGTATTTAGGGTTTATAGTTTAAGGCTTAGGGTTTAAGGTTTGTATTTTTTGTTAATGGTTTAGGGTTTAGTGTTTAGATTTTATGAATTTGAAATTAGTGTTTGGTATTAAGGTTTCAAATTTACGATTTAGGTTTCTAGGTTTAAGGTTTAATGTTTGTTCTTAGGGTTTAGGGTTTAGGTTTTACGATTTAGGAATTGAGGTTTAGGGTTTAGTACTTATGGTTTTAGACTGAGTTTTTTGGCTTTTTTACTTAGGTTTTTGGGAATAAGGTTTAAGATTTTTGTTTACTATTTATTTTTTTGGATTAGGATTTCATATTTAGAATTTAGGCTTTAGTGTTTAGAGTTTTTAATTTTTAGAGTATAGTGTTTAGGGTCTAGAGTTTATGGTTAGAGTTAAGGATTGAAGTTTATGTTACAAGTTTTATGATTTAGGGTTTAGGCTTTAGGGTTTATGATTTAGGCTTTAGATTTAACAGTTTAAGGTTTTGGAGTTTGGGATATGGTTTTGGGTTTTGGTTTTATAGTTTAGGGTTTATGGTTTAAGATTTATGTTTAGGGTTTAGGGTTCAGGGTTGATGATTTATACTTTATGATTTTTAGAGTATAAGGTTTAGGATTTGGGATTAGAGCATAGGTTATAAGTTATATTATTTAGGGTTTTGGTTAAATAGTTTAAGGTTTAAAAATATAGTATTAATGATTTTGTTTTTAGGGTTTAAGGTTTAGTATTTATGGTTTAAAGTTTAAGGATTAGGGTTTATGGTATATGGCATAGGGTGTATGGTTTGTATTTAGGGTTTATTATTTTGAGTTTAGTGGTCAGACTTTATGTTTTTAAATTTAGGGTTTTGTATTAAGGTTTCGAGTTTATGATTTATATTTTGGGTTTAATGTTTAAACTTTGTGTTTAAGGTTTAGGCTTATTTAATAAGGGTTTAGTGTTTATAGTTTAGTGCTTTATTAGTGTTTAGTTTTCAAGGGTTATGATTTAGAGTTTATGATTTTTAGAGTATACGGTTTAGGGTTTAGTATTAGAGTTTATTTTATAAATTATAGGATTTAGCATTTAGGTTTAATGGTTTAAGGATTTGGGATTTGCGATGGTTTATGGTTTTGGGTTTTAGTTTAATAGTTTAGGGTTTATGGTTTAAAAATTATAGGATTTAGGGTTTCAATTTTAGGGGTTAGGGTTTTGTATTTAGGGTTTTTAATTTAAGGATTAGAGATTAGGGTTTGGGGTTTGTGTTTAGGGTTTAGGGTTTAGGGTTTAGCATTTAGATTTTATGAATTTTAATTTAGGGTTTCGTATTAAGATTTTGAATTTATGATTTAGGTTTTTGGTTTAAGGTTTAATATTTGAGTTTAGGGTTCAGATTTTATAATTTAGGGTTTAGGGTCTAGTGTTTAGTATTTAGGGTTTTAGGCTATGTTTTTTGGCTTTTTTTTTGTTTTTGGGGTTAAGGTTTAAGATTTCTATTTACTATTTAGGGTTTCAGATTAGGATTTCCTTTTCTAGTTTAGGCTTTAGTGTTTAGAGTTTTTGATTTTTAGAGTATAGTGTTTAGGGTCTAGAGTTTAAGGATTAAAGTTTATATTTTATCAAAAAGTTCTAAAACTTTATAAAGAAACTTCCAAGAGATATTATCATATGCTTTTGAAATATCAATTTTAAGGTTTAAGATTTATGTCTAGGGTTTAGGGTTCAAGCTTTAAATGGTTTAAGGTTTAAAAATGTAATATTTAGGATTTATTTTTTGGGTTTAGGGTTTAGTATTTAGGGTTTGAAGTTTAAATATTAGGGTTTAGGGTCTATGGTATAGGGTTCATGATTTTTATATAGGGTTTAGAGTTTAGACTTTATGATTTTAAATTTAGGGTTTGGTATTAAGGTTTCAAATTTATGATTTAAGTTTTTGGGTTTAATTTTTAAACTTTGTGTTTAAGGTTTAGGTTTTATGGATTAGGGTTTACTATTTATAGTTTAGTGTTTTATTCCTTATTGTTTAGGGTTTAAGGGTTATGATTTAGAGTTTATGATTTTTAGAGTATAAGGTTTAGGGTTTGAGGTTAGAGTTTATTTTATAAGTTATAGGATTTAGCGTTTATGTTTAATGGCTTGAGATTTTTGGATTTGCGATGGTTTATGGTTTTTGGTTTTAGTTTTATGTTTAGGGTTTATGGTTTAAAATTATAGGATTTATGGTTTCATTTTTAGGGCTTAGGGTTTTGTATTTAGGGTTTATAATTTAAGGATTAGGGTTAAGGGATTAGGGTTTGTATTTTGGGTTTAGGTTTTAGCATTTTGATTTTATGATTTTTAATTTAGGCTTTGGTTTTAAGGTTTTGAATTTACGATTTAGGTTTCGGTTTAAGGTTTATGTTTGTGTTTAGTGTTTAGGTTTTATAATTTAGGGTTTAGGGTTTAAGGTTTAATATTTAGTGTTTTAGACTAAGTTTTTTTGCTTTTTATTTTGGTTTTTGGGATTAAGGTTTAAGATTTATGTTTACTATTTAGGTTTTTCGGAATAGGGTTTTGTTTAAGAGTTTAGACTTTAGTGTTTAGAGGTTTTGATTTTTAGAGTATAGTGTTTAGGGTCTAGAGTTTATGGTTAGAGTTTAAGGATTAAAGTTTATGTTTAACCAAAAAGTTCTAAAACTTTATAAAGAAACTTGCAACAGATATTATCATATGCTTTTGAAATATCTATTTTAAAAACATATTACCTCCTCTACTTTTTAGATCAAAGTCATGTACAATTTCTTGTGCAAGCAAGATATTATCTGAAATTAGTCTTCCCTTAACAAAACAGATTTGCTTTAAAGATATAATACGGGGTAACAAAAAACCCAATCTAAATATTATAATTTTAAAAGTCACTTTATAGAAGAAAGGACATAAACTAATCTGTCTGAAATCATTCTAATTCTCCAGATTATCCTTTTCATGAATTAAAACAATAGTGAAAGAAGTAAAATATTTAGGCATAAGAATACCATAAAAAAAATCGACAATAGCATCAATCGTATCATTTTTTATAACTTCATAATATTTTTGAAAGAAAAAAGGTGTATAGCCATCAGGACCAACCGTAGAGTTAGGATTCATAGATAAAATAATAGAATAAATTTCTTTTTCAATAGGTGTAGCATTTATTGCAATATTATCTTCCATTGAAATAACTTTCTCAATCAGATGAGGAAAATGATTTAAGGTTTAGGTTTAACTATTTAAAATTTTAGGATGGTTTATGGTCTTGGGTTTTGGATTTTGGTATTATCATTTATGGTTTATGGTTTAAAACTATAAGATTTAGGTTTTATTTTAGGGTTTAAGGTTTAGTATTTAGGGTTTATTATATAAGGATTAGAGTTTAGAGTTTTAGGGTTTAAGGTTTATGGTTTTTGGTTTGTGTTTAGGTTTTAGGGTTTAGGGTTTAGGTTTTAAGGGTTTAGGATTTGGGGTTTAGGGTTTAGGGTTTAATATTTAGGGTTTATAGTTTAAGGATTAGGGTTTGTGGTTTTTATTTTAGGTTTTGGGTTGATGGTTTAGTGTTTAGATTTTCTTATTTTGAATTTAGGGTTTGGTATTAAGGTTTTGAATTTATGATTTTAGTTTTTTATTTTGAGGTTTAATATTTATGTTTAGGGTTTAGGTTTTATGATTTAAGGTTTAGGGTTTAGTATTTAGGGTTTAGTACTAAGTTTTTTTGCTTTTAATTTAGGTCTTGGGTTTAAGGTTTAAGATTTATGTTTATAGTTTTAGTTTTTCAGATTATTATTTTGTATTTAGAGTTTAGAACTTTAGTGTTTAGAGTTTTTGATTTTTGGAGTATAGTATTTAGGGTCTAGAGTTTATGGTTAGGTTTATGGATTAAAGTTTATAGTATAAGTTTTATAGTTTAGGATTTAGGCTTTAGGGTTTATGATTTATGGTTTAGATTTAATTGTTTATGGTCTTGGGATTTGGGATAGTTTATGGTTTTGGGTTTTTGTTTTATAGTTTAGGGTCTATTGTTTAAAAATATAGGATTTAGGGTTTAGGTTTACATTTTATGGTTTATAGTTTAAGGATTAGTGTTTGGGGTTTATTGTATAGGGTTTGTCTTTTGTGTTTAGGGCTTAGGGTCCAGGGTTGAGTGTTTACACTTTATGATTTTAAATTTAGGGTTTGGTTTTCAAGTTTTGAGTTTATGATTAAGGTTTTTGGGTTTAAGATTTAATGTTTGTATTTAGGGTTTAGTTCTTTTAGATTAGGGTTTAATGTTTATAGTTTAGTGCTTTAGTCTTTAGTGTTTTGGGTTCGGGGTTTACGATTTAGAGTTTCTATTTTTTAGAGTATAAGGTTTAAGGTTTAGGGTTAGAGTTTATGTTATAAGTTATAGTATTTATTATTTTGGTTTAATGATTTATGGTTTTGGGATTTAAGATGGTTTATGGTTTTAGGTCTTGGTTTTATTGTTTAGGGTTTATGGTATAAAAATATAGAATTTAGGGTATTGTTTTTAAGGTTTAGAGTTTAGTTTTTAGGGTTTATAGTCTAAGGATTAGGGTTTAGGTTTTTAGGGTTTAAGGTTTGTGGTTTGTGATTTGTGTTTTGGGTTTAGTTTTAGTGTTTAGAATTTTATGATTTTAAATTTAGGAATTGGTATTAAAGTTATTAGTTTATGATTTCAGTTTTTGGGTTTAATGTTTAATGTTTCTGTTTATGGTTTAAGTTTTTTTTATTAGGGTTTAGTGTTTATAGTTTAATGCTTTAGTCTTTAGTGTTTAGGGTTCAAGGTTTTTGATTTAGAATTTATGATTTTTAGAGAATAAGGTTTAGGATTTATGGTTAAATCTTTGGTTATAAGTTAAAGAATTTAGGATTTAGGTTTATCGGTTAAAGGTTTTTGGATTTGGGATGGTTTACGGTTCTATATTTTTATTTTATAGTTTAGGGTTTATTGTTTGAAAATATAGTATTTAGGGTTTAGGGTTTAGTATTTAGAGTTTATACTTTAAGGATTAGGGTTTAGGGTTTATGGTATAGGGTTTGTAGTTTGTGTTTAGGATTTAGGATTTAGTGTTTAGACTTTATGATTTTTAATTTAGGATTTGGTATTAAGGTTTTGAGTTTATTTTTTAGGCATTTGGGTTTAATGTTTAATGTTTGTGTTTAGTGTTCAGATTTTTTGGATTAAGGTTAAGTTTTTATTGTTTTGTGCTTTATTCTATTTTGTTTAGGGTTCAAGTTTTACAATTTAGAGTTTATTATTTTTAGAGTATAAGGTTTTAGGGTTTAGGGTTAGAGCTTAGGTTATAAGTTGTAGGATTTAGGGTTTAGGTTTAACGGTTTAATATTTTGGCATTTGGGATGTTTTATTGTATTGGGTTTTGGTTTTATAGTTTAGGGTTTATGGTTTAGAAATATACTATTTAGGGTTTTTTTTTAGGGTTTAGGGTTATGTTTTTTTTTTTTTTTGAAGAAGTAAAAAGCAATTTGCATTAATAACAAAAACAAGAAGAACTACAAGATACTACCAACAGATTCCTCCTTCAAAATACGTAGAAATGAAGGAGGAATCTTATTCACAGTGATGTCATCCAAATAGAACGAACTAAAGATAGCATAGTTAGCATAGAAATCAGCTAACTTATTACAACTCCTATCTATACAATTGAATAAGATAAAATCAAAACTTTTTGTGAAAGAACACCCCTTTAATCTGCCCTATCTCCACTCCTTCAATAACTTGATGATATTGGCATTATCTCCTTCGATTATAAGGCCTTTAAAATACAGCATCCAATCTTCAATCACAAGATAAATTGAACTAATAGCAAGTAGTTCTAAATGAGCAATGTCCCAATGCATTCCAAAATACTCGAAAGCTAAAAGAAATCTGCCTCTATGATCACGGAACACTCCACCCGAACCAGCTCTACAGGAGGATAATAGAGTGCATCCACATTCTCCTTGAGCAATTCGGGTGGAGGAGGGTGCCAACAATTTTCAGATAGCAATTGCTGAGTAGCATCCAACCGGCGCGAGCTAAAATAGTTGAATTAAGATGGAGGAGCTGCAAAGCAACCCGATTCCACCACCACAAACAGAGAAGACTTTTCACTTTTCCCATGAACCACGTCGTTTCTATTCTTCTAGGAAAAATAAACCACATTAAAGAACAACATAATCAAGGAAGCATTTTGAATAGCCAGCCATTTGCTTATTCCTTCCAATGAATTAGGGTTATGTATTTAGGGTTTATAGTTTAAGGATTAGCATTTAAGGTTTATAGTACAGGGTTTTTGGTTTGTGTTTAGGGCTTAGGGTTTGGCTTAGGGTTTAGGGTTTACTGTTTATACTTTATGAATTTGAATATAGGGTTTGGTATTAAGGTTTTGAGTTTATGATTTAGGTTTTTTCTTTTATGGTTTAATGTTTGTGTTTAGGGATTAGTTTTTTGGATTAGGGTTTAGTGTTTATAGTTTAGTGCTTTAGTCTTTAGTGTTTAGGGTTCAGGGTTTACGATTTAGAGTTTATGATTTTTAGAGTATAAGGTTTAGGGTTTAGGGTTAGAGCTTAGGTTATAAGTTATAGGGCTTGGGGTTTTTATTTAACAGTTTAGTATTTTGGGATTTGGGATGGTTTATGGTTTTGGGTTTTGGTTTTATAGTTTAGGGTTTATGGTTTAAAAATATAGTATTTAGGATTTTTTTTTAGGGTTTAGAGTTAAGTATTTAGGGTTTATAGTTTAAGGAATAGGGTTTAGTATTTATGGTATAGGGTTTGGGGTTTATATTTAGGATTTAGGGTTTATGGTTTAGTGTTTAGACTTTATGATTTTGAATTTAGAATTTATTGTTAAGGTTTTGAGCTTATGATTTATGTTTTGGGATTTAAGGTTCAATGTTTGTGTTTATGGTTTAGTTTTTTTGGATTAGGGTTTAGTGTTTATAGTTTAGTGCTTTTATCTTTAGTGTTTAGGGTTCAGAGTTTCTGATTTAGAGTTTATATTTTTTAGAGTATAAGGTTTTCAGTTTAGGGTTAGAGTTTATGTGATAAGTTATAAGATTTTGCATTTGGGTTTAACAGTTTAAAATTTTTAGATTTGTGATGGTTTATGATTTTAAGTTTTTGTTTTATAGCTTAGGGTTTACAGTTTAATAATATAGGATTTAGGGTATTATTTTTAGGGTTTATGGTGTAGTATTTAGGGTTTACAGTTTAAGGAATAAGGTTTAGGGTTTGTGGGTTGTGTTTTGGGTTTAGGGTTTGGAGTTTAGTGTTTGGATTTTATGATTTTGAATTTAGGGCTTGGTATTAAGGTTTTGAATGTACGATTTAGGTTTTTGGTTTTAAGGTTTTATATTTGTGTTTAGGGTTTAAGTTTTATGATTTAGGGTTTCGGACTAAGTCTTTTATCATTAAATTTATATTTTTGGGTTTAAGGTTTATGATTTATGTTTACAGCTTCAATTTTTTGGATTATTGTTTCGTATTTAGAGTTTAGAGCTTTAGTGTTTAGAGTTTTTAAATTTAGGAGTATAGTGTTTAGGGTCTAGAGTTTATGGTTAGAGTTTAAGGATTAAAGTTTATGTTATAAGTTTTATGGTTTACGATTTAGGCTTTAGGGTTGGTTTTGCGTTTTGGTTTTATCGTTTAGGATTTATGGTTTAAAATTAAAAGGTTTAGGGTTTTGTTTTGAGGGTTTATAGTTTTTTTTTTAAGGGAAACCCACTGAGGGGCCTACGTGTTAATTCAACAAAAAATTACAAAGTCCTTAAAGAGACCTCAAGCTCACTAATGCTCAGAAGAGCTACAAAAAGAAAGCAAACAAATCCTAAGTGGTCGAGTTCCCTACTAATAAAAAATATAATAAATCCTAGGTACATTCTAAGGTGCACATGAACGAGCACCCAAAAAGAAATAAGAAACCAAATTATCGTAATCAGCCTAGCTTCCCTTCGAAAATGACACCATAATGAACACTTGCACTAAGAATATCCTGCAAAAAGATGATCCTTTTGAAAGAAAAAACACAAGTAAAAGCAAGAGCTAGTAGGTTCATAGTTCCAGTCGATATTCAAGGGATAGATAAAATGGAAACAACAGGATGCAATAAGAGGATCCAAAACATTATCATCAAAGTAACAAGGCCAACCAACATCAACCTCATAATCCCTAATAATAAAGACATAAGTAATGCTAGAAGGGTCGTCACACTTGAGCACCTCCAAATTAGAAAGGATAGTCATACCATCAAGAAAAAACCAACACCAGCCACCATTAGACCCAAACCAACAGCAACAATTCCAAGATATCTAGGCACGGGTAACAACAGGGAGAAAACCAAACTAGCTAAAATAAATAGTGTGGTAGTTGGAGGATAAAAGTAGCCCCAGCTGATAGCCTAGGTTAAAGGCCACCCAACCAGAACACAAGGGAAATAAGAACCAAAACCTGATCAACATAACCAAACTACTCAGCCAGATATCCATGCAAAACCTCAAGGAAGAAGCAATATCCCCAAATGGTTAAATATTTTGGGATTTGGGATGCTTTAATGTTTTGGGTTTTGGTTTTATAGTGTAGGGTTTATGGTTTAAAAATATAATATTTAGGGTTTTATTTTTATGGTTAAGAGTTTAGTATTTAGGGTTTACAGTTTAAGGATTAGGGTTTAGGATTCAGGGTTTAGGGTTTGTGGTTTGCATTTAGGATTTATGGTTTAAAATTTATGATTTTGAATTTAGGATTTGGTGCTAAGGTTTTGAGTTTATGATTTATGTTTTTGGGTTTAAGGTTTAATGTTTGTGTTTAGGGTTTAGCTTTTTAGATTAGGGTTTAGTGTTTATAGTTTAGTGCTTTTGTCTTAAGTGTTTTGGGTTCAGGGTTTACGATTTAGAGTTTATACTTTTTAGAGTATAAGGTTTATGGTTTAGGGTAAGAGTTTATGCTTTAAGTTATAGGATTTATCATTTTGGTTTAATGGTTTAAGATTTTCAGATTTAGGATGGTTTATGATTATGGGTTTTGGTTTTATAGTTTAGGATTTATGGTTTAAAAATATAGGATTTAGGGTATTATTTTTAGGGTGTGAGGTGTAGTATATAGGGCTTATAGTTTAAAAATTGATGTTTAGGGTTTGTTGTTTGTGTTTCGGGTATAGGGTGTAGGGTTTAGTGTTTAGATTTTATGATATTGAATTTAGGGTTTTGTATTAAGGTTTTGAATTTACGATTTAGATTTTTGGTTTTAAGGTTTAATGTTTGTGTTTAGTGTTTAGGTTTTATGATTTACAGTTTAGGAGTAAGTTTTTTGGCTTTTAATTTAGTTTTTTGGGTTTAAGGTTTAAGATTTATGTTTACAGTTTTAATTTTTTGGATTATTATTTCGTATTTAGAGTTTAGAGCTTTAGTGTTTAGTGTTTTTGATTTTTAGAGTATAGTGTTTAGGGTCTAGAGTTTATGGTTAAAGTTTAAGGATTAAAGTTTATGTTATAAGTTTTATGGTTTAAGAATTATGCTTTAGGGTTAGTTTTGGTTTTTTGTTTTATCATTTAGGATTTGTGGTTTAAATTTAAAAGATTTAGGGTTTTGTTTTTAGGGTTTAGGTTTTAGCATTTAGGGTTTACAGTTTTTTTTAAGGGAAACCCAAGGAGGGGCCTACACATTAATTCAGCAATAAATTACAAGGTCCTTAAAGGGACCTCAATCTTACTAATGCTTAGAAGACCTATAGAAAGAAAGAAAAAAAATCCTAAGAGTTCGAGTTCCCTACTAATCAAATATATAATAAATCCTAGGTACATTCTACGGTGAACAAGAATGTGTTCCCAAAAAGAAAGAAGAAACAAAAATATCATAATGAGCTCTTGCTTCCCATCGAAAATGGCACCATAACGAACACCTCCACTAAGAATATCCTGCAAAAAAAGATGATGCCCATGAAAGAAAAAAATGCCAGTAAATGTACGAGCTAGTAGGTTGATAGCTCTAGTTGATATTTAAAGGGCAGATAAAAAGAAAGCCAACCAGAACACAAGGGAAACATGAACCAAAACCTGATTAACATAACCAGACTACTCAGCAAGTCAAGGTTTATGATTTAGGGTTTATGATTTTTACAGTATTATGTTTAGGATTTAGGGTGAGTGTTTAGGTTATAAGTTATAGGATTTACGTTTAGGCTTAATGGTTTAAGGTTTTAGGATTTAGGATGGTTTATGGTCTTGGTTTTTGTTTTATAGTTTAGGGTTTATGGTTTAAAAAATATAGGATTTAGGATTTTGTTTTTAGTGTTTAGAGTTTAGTATTTAGGGTTTATAGTTTTAGGATTAGGGTTTAGAGTGTGGTTTGTGTTTAGTGTTTAGATTTTATGATTTTGAATTTAGGGTTTGGTATTAAGTTTTAGAATGTATTATTTAGGTTTTTAGGTTTATGGTTTAATGTTTAGGGTTTAATATTAAGTGTTTTGTACAAAGTTTTCTGACTTTTTATATTAATTTTTGGGTTTATGGTTTAAGATTTATGTTTACGATTTAGATTTTTTGGATAAGGGTTTTCTATTTAGAGTTTAGGGGTTTAGTGTTTTGAGTTTTTGATTTTTAGTGTATAGTTTTTAGGGTCTAGAGTTTATGATTAGAGTTTAAGGATTAAAGTTTATCTTACAAATTTTTTGGTTTAGGGTTTAAGCTTTAGGGTTTATGATTTAGGGTTTAGGTTTAAGTGTTTATGGTTTTGGGTTTTGGATTTGGGATGGTTTATTGTTTTGTTTTTTGGTTTTGTAGTTTAAGATTTATAGTTTAAAAATATAAGATTTAGGGTTTTATTTGTAGGGTTTAGGGTTTAGTATTTAGGGTTCATATGGATAAGGGTTTAGGGTACTAGGGTTTATGGTTTGTGTTTAGGGTTTAGGATTTAGGGTTTAGTATTTAGATTTTATGATTTTGAATTTAGTGTTTTGTATTAATGTTTTGATTTTATAATTTAGGTTTTTGGGTTTAAGGTTTAATATTTTTGTTGATGGTTTAGGATTTTTGGATTTACGATTTAGTATTTATGATTTTTAGGGTATAAGGTTTAGGGTTTAGGTTTAGAGTTTAGGTTACAAGTTATAGGACTTAGCATTTAGGTTTAACGGGTTTAGGTTTTGGGATTTGGGATGGTTTATGGTTTTGGGTCTTGATTTTATGGTCTAGGGTTTATGCTTTAAAAAAATAGGATTTGAGGTGTTATTTTTAGAGTTTAAGGTTTAGTATTTAGGGTTTATAGTTTAAGGATTAGGGTTTAGGGTTTATGTTTTATGTTTAGGTTTTAGGGTTTAGATTTTAGTGTTTAGATTTTATGATTTTAAATTTAGGTTTAGGGTTTAGTGTTTATAGTTTTGTGCTTTAGTCTTTAGTGTTTACGGTTCAAGATTTATGATTTAGAGTTTATGATTTTTAGAGTATTAGGTTTAGGGTTTAGGTTTAGAGTTTAGGTTATAAGTTATAGGACTTAACATTTAGGTTTATTAGTTTTCTGTTTTGGGATTTGGGATGGTTTATGGTTTTGGGTTTTGGTTTTATAGTTTAGGGTTTAAGGTTTAAAAATGTAGGATTTAGGGTTTTATATTTAGAGTTTAGGGTTTAGTATTTAGGACTTATAGTTTAAGGATTAGGGTTTACGGTTTATGGTTTGTCTTTAGGGTTTAGGGTTTAAGTTTTAGTGTTTAGATTTAATGATTTTGAATTTAGGGTTTAGGGTTTAGTGTTTATAGTTTAGTACTTTAGTCTTTAGTGTTTTTGGTTCAAGGTTTATGATTTAGAGTTTACGATCTTTACAGTATTAGGTTTAGGATTTAGGTTGAGTGTTTAGGTTATAAGTTATAGGATTTACCTTTAGGCTTAATAGTTTAAGGTTTTGGGATTTTGTATGGTTTATGGTCTGGTGTTTTTGTTTTATAGATTAGGATTTATGGTTTAAAAGTATAGGACTTAGGGTTTTGTTTTTAGGGTTTATAGTTTAAGGATTAGGGTTTAGAGTTTGTGGTTTGTGTTTAGGATTTAGGGTTTAGTGTTTAAATTTTATGATTTTTAATTTAGGGTTTGGTATTAAGTATTAGAATTTATTATTTAGGTTTTTGAGTTTAAAGTTTAATATTTAGGGTTTAGTATTTAGTGTTTTAGACTATATTTTTTTACTTTTTATATTGATTTTTGGGTTTATGATCTAAGATTTATGTTTACGATTTAGGTTTTTTGGATAAGGGTTTTGTATTTCGAGTTTAGGGCTTTAGTGTTTAAAGTTTAATATTTTTAGAGTACAGTGTTTAGGGTATAGAATTTATGATTAGAGTGTAAGGTTTAGAGTTTATGTTATAAATTTATTGGTTTAGGGTTTAAGCTTTAGTGTTTATGATTGAGGGTATAGGATTAAGTGTTTATGGTTTTGGTAGTTTGGATGGTTTATGGTTTTTTTTTGGTTTTATAGCTTAGGGTTTGTGGTTTAAAAAATAAGATTTAGGGTTTTGTTTTTAGGGTTTAGGATTTAGTATGTAGGGTTTATATTTTAAGGATTAGGGTTTAGGGTTTTAAGGTTTTTGGTTTGTGGTTTGTGTTTAGGATTTAGGATTTAGGATTTAGGGTTTAGTGTTAAGATTTTATGATTTTGAATTTAGGGTTGTGTATTAAGGTTTTGATTTTATGATTTAGGTTTTTGGGTTTAAGGTTTAATATTTTTGTTGATGGTTTAGGGTTTTTGAATTAGGGTTTAGTGTTTATAGTTTTGTGCTTTAGCCTTTAGTGTTTAGGGTTCCAGGTTTATAATTTAGTGTTTATGATTTTTAGAGTATAAGGTTTAGGGTTTAGGTTAAGATTTTAGGTTACAAGTTATATGACTTAGCATTTAGGTTTAACGGTTTTAGTTTTTGGGATTTGGGATGGTTTATGGTTTTGTGTTTTAGTTTTATAGTTTAGGATTTATGCTTTAAAAATATAGGATTTATGGTTTTATTTTTAGAGTTTAGGGTTTAGTATTTAGTGTTTGTGGTTTAAGGATTAGGGTTTACAATTTTTGGTTTGTGTTTAGGGTTTACGATTTAGATTTTAGTGTTTAGATTTTATGATATTGAATTTAGGGTTCAGGGTTTAGGTTTTATAGTTTAGTACTTTAGTCTTTAGTATTTAGGGTTCAAGGTTTATGATTTAGATTTTATGATTTGTAGAGTATTAGGTGTAGGGTTTAGGGAGAGAGTTTAGGTTAAAAGTTATAGGATTTAGCATTTAGGCTTAACAGCTTAAGGTTTTGGGATTTGGGATGGTTTATGGTCTTGGGTTTTTGTTTTATAGTTTACGATTTATGGTTTAAAAATATAGGATTTAAGGTTTTATTTTAAGGGTTTAGGGTTTAGTATTTAGGGTTTATAGTTGAAGGATTAGGGTTGTGGGTTTGTGGTTTGTATTTAGGGTTTGGGGTATAGGGTATAGTGTTTATATTCTATGATTTGGAATTATGGTTTGGTATTAAGTTTTTGAATTTATGATTTAGGTTTTTTGGCTTAAGGTTTAATCTTTAGGATTTAGTATTTAGGGTTTTGAATTTTTAGAGTATAGTGTTTAGGGTCTAGAGTTTATGGTTAGAGTTTAAGATTAGAGTTTATGTTATAAATTTTATGGTTTAGGATTTAAGCTTTAGGGTTTATGATTTAGGGTTTAGGTTTAACAGTTTATAGTTTTGTGATTTGGGATGGTTTATGGTTCTGTGTTTTGGTTTTATAGTTTAGGGTTTATGGTTTAAAAATATAGGATTTAGGGTTTTGTTTTTAGGGTTTAGGGTTTAGTATTTTGGGTTTATAGTTTAAGGATTAGAGTTTAGGGTTTTACGATTTAAGTTTTATGATTTGTGGTTTTTATTTAGATTTTAGGATTTAGGGTTTAGGGTTTAAGGGCTTAGGTTTTAGGGTTTAGGGTTTAGTGTTTTTGGTTTAGAGTTTAGGGTTTAGGATTTAGAGTTTTAGGGTTTTGGGTTTTAAGATTTAGGATTTGGGTTTAGGCTTTAGGGTTCCAGGTTTAGGGTTTAGGGTATTATTTTTAGTGTTTACGGTTAAGTATTTAGGGTTTATAGTTTAAGGATTATAGTTTAAGGTTCGTTGTTTGTGTTTAAGGTTTAGGCTTTGGTGTTTAGATTTTATGATTTAAAATTAGTTTTTTGTATTAAAGTTTCGAATTTACGATTTAGGTTTTGGGTTTTAAGGTTTATTATTTATGTTTAGGGTTTAGGGTTTCGGACTAAGTTTTTTGGCTTTTTATTTAGGTTTTTAGGATCAAGGTTTAAGATTTATGTTTACTATTTAGGTTTTTCAGATTAGGGTTTCATATTTAGAGTTTAGGCTTTAGTGTTTAGAGTTTTGGATTTTTAGGGTATAGTGTTTAGGGTCAAGATTTTTGGCTAGAGTTTAAGGATTAAAGCTTATGTTATAAGTTTTAGGGTTTATGGTTAAGGCTTTAGGGTTTATGATTTAAGGTTTAGGTTTAATTATTTATGTTTTGGGATTTGGGATGGTTTATGGTTTTGGGTTTTAGGTTTATCTTTTAGGGTTTGTGGTTTAAAAATATATGATTTAGTGTTTTATTCTTTTGGGTTTATGGTTTATTATTTTGAGTTTAGGCTTTAGTGTTTAGAGTTTTTTTATTTTTAGAGTATATTGTTTAGGGTCTAGAGTTTATGCTTAGAGTTTAAGGATTAAAGTTTATCTTATAAGTTTTATGGTTTAAGGTTAAGGCTTTAGGGTTTATGATTTAAAGTTTAGGTTTAACTGTGTAAGATTTTGGGAGTTGGGATGTTTTATGGTTTTGGGTTATGGTTTTATCATTTAGGGTTTATGGTTTAAAAAGGATTTAGGGATTTATTTTTAGGGTTTAGGGTTTAGTACTTATAGTTTAGGCTTTAGGGTTTAGTGTTTTTGATTTTTAGAGTATAGTGTTTAGGGTCTAGAGTTTATGGTTAGAGTTTAAGGATTATAGTTTATGTAATAAGTTTTATGGTTTAAGGTTAGGTCTTTAGGGTTTATGATTTAAGGTTTAGGTTTAACTGTTTCAGGTTTTAGGATTTGGGATGGTTTATGGTTTTGGGTTTTCTTTTATCGTTTTGGGTTTATGGTTTAAACATATAAGACTTGGTGTTTTAGTTTTAGGGTTTAGGGTTTAGTATTTAGGATTTATAGTATAAGGATTAGGGTTTAAGGTTTTAGGGTCTAAGGTAATGGTTTGTGGTTTGAGTTTAGGGTTTAGGTTTTGGGGTTTAGGGATTTGGGTTTAGGGTTTTAGGGTTTAGGGATCAGGGTTCAGGGTTTAGGGTTTAGGGTTTTAGGATTTAGGATTTTAGGGTAAGGATTTAGGGTTTATGGTTTAGAGTTGAGGGTACAGGATTTAGGGTTCTGGGTTTAGTGTTTAGGGTATTGTTTTTAGGGTTTAAGGTTTAGTATTTAGGTTTTATAGTTTAAGGATTAGGATTTAAGGTTTGTGGTTTGTGTTTTTAAATTTACGATTTTTGATTTTGGTTTAAGGTTTAAGGCTCATGACTTAAACTTTAGGCTTAACTATTTAAGATTTTGGGATTTGGGATGGTTTACGATTTTGGGTTTTGGTTTTATCATTTAGGGTTTATGGTGAAAAAATATAAGATTTAGGGTTTTATTTTTAGGGTTTAGGGTTTAGTATTTAGGGTTTATGGTATAATGATTTGGGTTTAGGGTTTTAGTGTTTAAGCTTTATGGTTTGTGGTTTGTGTTTAGGGTTTAGAATTTAGGATTTAGGGTTTAGCATTTAAGGGTTTAGGGTTTAGGGTTTAGGGTTTAAGGCTTAGGATTTAGGGTTTGAGGTTTGGGGTTTAGGGTTTTAGGGTTTAGGGTTTAGGGTTTACGGTTTAAGGTTTTGGGTTTAGGGTTTAAGGTTTAGTATTTAGGGTCTATAGTGTAAGGAATAGGGTTTAGGGTTTTAGGGTCTAAGGTAATGGTTTGTGGTTTGTGTCTAGGGTTTAGGTTTTGGTGTTTAGGATTTTGGGTTTAGGGTTTTAGGGTTTAGGGATTAGGGTTTAGGGTTTAGGGTTTAGGGTTTTAGGATTTAGGATTTTAGGGTAAGGATTTAGGGTTTAGAATTTAAGGTTGAGTGTTAAGAAAACCTTAAACCCTAAAACCCCAAAACCCCTAAAAACCCTAAACCCTAAACCCTAAAACCCTAAACCCTAAACCCTAAAAAAACCATAAACCCCAAAACCCTAAAATCCTAAAAATGCCTGAACCCTAACCCCTAAACCCTAAGACCCTAATACCCTAAACCCTAAAACACTAAAAAAAATCATAAAAACCCTAAACCCTAAAAAAAACCCTAAAAACCCTAAACCCTAAAACCCTAAAAAACACTAAACCATAAACCCTAAAACCCTAAACCCTAAACCCTAATCGTAAACCCTAAACCCTAAAAATCCAAAAAAACTAAAACCCTAAAACCCTAAACCCTAAACCCTAAATACCCAAAAAACCCAAAAAAAACCCTAATCTCCAAACCGTAAACCCTAACACTACAAACCATAAACCCTAATCCCTAAACCCTAACCCCTAAACCCTAAACCCCTAAACCCTAAAACCCTAAAATGTAAAAAGCATAAACTGTAAACCCTGAACCCTAAAAATCAAAAACACTAAACCCTATACCCTAAAAAAACCCTAAACCCTAGAACCCTAAAAAACCCTAAACCCTAAGCCCTAAATCCCTAAAAACCCTAAACCCTAAACCCTAAACTCTAAAAAAAACACTTAATCTTTAAACCCTAAACTCTAACGCTAAACCCTAAACCTTAAAAACCTAAACCCTAAAACCTTAAAAAAACCCTAAAACCCTAAACCCTTTGAAAACCCTAAACCATAAGACCCAAATCCCCTAAAAAACACTAAACCCTAAACCCTAAACCCTCTCGCTAAAACATAAACCTAAACCCTAAACCCTAAACCCTAAAAACCCTAAACCCCAAAGCCTAAAAACCCTAAACCCTAAAAACCTTAAACCCTAAAACCCTAAAAAAACCCTAAACCCTAAAACCCTAAAAAAAAAACTCTAAACCCTAAACTCTAAACCATAAAAAACCCAACCCTAAACCCTTAAGAAAACCTTAAACCCTAAAACCCCAAAACCCATAAAAACCCTAAACCCTAAACACTAAAACCTTAAACCCTAAACCCTAAAAAAACCATAAACCCCAAAACCCTAAAACCCTAAAAATGCGTGACCAACCCTAACCTAGACCCTAATACCCTAAACCCTAAAACACTAAAAAAAATCATAAAAACCCTAAACCCTAAAACCCTAAAAAAACTCCAAAAGCCCTAAACCCTAAAACCCTTAAAAACACTAAACCCTAAACCCTAAACCCTAACCCTAAACCCTAAACCCTAAAAATCCAAAAAAAAACTAAAACCCTAAACCCTAAACCCTAAATACCAAAAACTCAAAAAACCCTAATCTCCGAACCGTAAATCCAAACCCTACAAACCATAAACCCTAATCCCTACACCCTAACCCCTAAACCCTAAACCCCTAAACCCTAAAACCCTAAAATGAAAAAAGCATAAACCGTAAACTCTGAACCCTGAAAATCAAAAACACTAAACCCTATACCCTAAAAAAACCCTAAACCCTAGAACCCTAAAAAAACCTAAACCCTAAGCCCTAAATCCATAAAAACCCTAAACCCTAAACCCTACACTCTAAAAAAAACACTTAAACCCTAAACCCTAAACTCTAACCCTAAACCCTAAACCTTAAAAACCTAAACCCTAAAACCTTAAAAAAACCCTAAAAACCCTAAACCCATTCAAAACCCTAAACCATAAGACCCAAATCCCCTAAAAAACACTAAACCCTAAACCCTAAAACCCTAAACCCTAAACCCTCTCCCTAAAACATAAACCTAAACCCTAAACCCTATAAACCCTAAAAACCCTTAAAAAAAAAACATAAAATCCTAAACCCCAAAGCCTAAAAACCTTAAAAAACCCTAAACCCTAAAAACCTTAAACCCTACAACCCTAAAAAAAATCCTATACCTTAAACCCTAAACCCTAAAAACCCTAAACCCTAATCCCTAAACCCTAAAAAAACATTCAACCCTAAAACACTAAAACCCTAAAAAACCCGAAACCTATACCCTATACCCTAAAACCTAAACCCTTTACCTTAAACCCTAAAAACCATAAAAAAAACCCTAAAAATCTAAACCATAAACCCTAAACCCTAAAAACCCAAAAAACCCAAAAAAATCTAAAACTCAAACCCTAAACCCCCTAAACCATAAACCCATAAAAAGCCCTAAACCCTAAAATCCCAAAACCCCTAAAAACCCTAAACCCTAAAACCCTAAACCGTAAACCCTAAAAAAACTATAAACCCTAATACCCTAAAACCCTAAAAATCCCTAAACCCTAAAACCCTTAAGCCCTAAACCCTAAACCCTAAATCCTAAAACCCTAAAACCTAAACCCTAACCCCTAAAAACTCTAACCTAACCCTAAACCCTAAACCCTAAAAAAACCATAAACCCTAATACCCTAAAACCATAAAAATCCCTAAACCCTAAAACCCTTAAGCCCTAAACCCTAAACCCTAAACCCTAAAACCCTAAAACCCTAAACCCTAAAACCCTAAAAAAACCCTAAACGCTAAAACCCTAAAAAAAAACTCTAAACCCTAAACTCTAAACCATAAAAAACCCAACCCTAAACCCTTAAGAAAACCTTAAACCCTAAAACCCCAAAACCCCTAAAAACCCTAAACCCTAAACCCTAAAACCCTAAACCCTAAACCCTAAAAAAACCATAAACCCCAAAACCCTAAAATCCTAAAAATGCCTGAACCCTAACCCCTAAACCCTAAGGCCCTAATACCCTAAACCCTAAAAACCCTAAACCCTAAAACCCTAAAAAACACTAAACCATAAACCCTAAAACCCTAAACCCTAATCCTAAACCCTAAACCCTAAAAATCCCAAAAAACTAAAACCCTAAAACCCTAAACCCTAAACCCTAAATACCCAAAAAACCCAAAAAAAACCCTAATCTCCAAACCCTAAACCCTAACCCTACAAACCATAAACCCTAATCCCTAAACCCTAACCCCTAAACCCTAAACCCCTAAACCCTAAAAGCCTAAAATGTGAAAAGCATAAACCGTAAACCCTGAACCCTGAAAATCAAAAACACTAAACCCTATACCCTAAAAAAACCCTAAACCCTAGAACCCTAAAAAACCCTAAACCCTAAGCCCTAAATCCCTAAAAACCCTAAACCCTAAACCCTAAACTCTAAAAAATACACTTAATCTCTAAACCCTAAACTCTAACGCTAAACCCTAAACCTTAAAAACCTAAACCCTAAAACCTTAAAAAAAACCCTAAAAACTCTAAACCCTTTGAAAACCCTAAACCATAAGACCCAAATCCCCTAAAAAACACTAAACCCTAAACCCTAAACCCTCTCGCTAAAACATAAACCTAAACCCTAAACCCTAAACCCTAAAAACCCTAAACCCCAAAGCCTAAAAACCCTAAACCCTAAAAACCTTAAACCCTAAAACCCTAAAAAAAATCCTATACCTTAAACCCTAAACCGTAAACCCTAATTCCTAAACCCTAAAAAAGCATTAAACCCTAAAACACTAAAACCCTAAAAAACCCTAAACCCTATACCCTATACCCTAAAACCTAAACCCATTACCTTAAACCTTAAAAACCCTAAAAAAAACCCTAAAAATGTAAACCATAAATCCTAAACCCTAAAAACCCAAAAAACCTAAAAAACCCTAAAATTCAAACCCTAAACCCCCTAAACCATAAACCCATAAAAAGCCCTAAATCCTAAAATCCCAAAACCCCTAAAAACCCTAAACCCTAATACCCTAAACCCTAAACCCTAAAAAAACTATAAACCCTAATACCCTAAAACCGTAATAATCCCTAAACCCTAAAACCCTTAAGCCCTAAACCCTAAACCCTAAATCCAAAAACCATAAACCCTAAAACCCTAAAAAAAACCCTAAACCCTAAACTCTAAAGCATAAAAACCCCAAACCCCAAACCCTTAAGAAATCCTTAAACCCTAAAACCCCAAAACCCTTAAAAACCCTAAACCCTAAACCCTAAAAATACCATAAACCCCAAAACCCTACAACCCTAAAAATGTCTGAACCCTAAACCCTAAGACCCTAATACCCTAAACCCTAAAACACTAAAAAAAATCCTAAAAACCCTAAACCCTAAAACCCAAAAAAAAACCCTAAAAACCCTAAACCCTAAAACCATATAAAACACTAAACCCTAAACCCTAAAACCCTAAACACTAAACCCTAACACTAAACCCTAAACCCTAGAAATCCAAAAAAACTAAAACCCTAAAACCCTAACCCTAAATCCTAAATACCCTAAAAACTGAAAGTTCGAAAGGGATGTTAAGCCCTACTGAACTAGTCCCGAGGCTAACCAAGAGGGGGGGTGAATTGGTTATTTAAAAATTTCACGATAACAATAAAAATCTTTTCGATACTTAGCAGCGGAAACAAGTAAACAATAACGAAAAGATCAACCAACAATAATCACCCAAGCAGTTTATATTGAAAAGTAAAGTGCAAAACTGAATCAGAAAAGCAAACCAGATTTTATAGTGGTTCGGTCAACTTGACCTACGTCCACTCCCCGGAGCCTCCCCTCCGGGTATTGCACTAAACGAAAGTGACTCTCCTTTTGCTCCCACAGCAAGGCGGAGAAGCCTGTACAAAACACCTCCTTTTCACCACACGGTGAGGCAGAGAACCCGACCTCCTTTCGCTTCCTCCTGAAGCGGGCAGAGAACCCACGAACTCCTTTCGCTTCCTCCTGAAGCGGGCAGAGAACCCGGATCTTCTTGCGAACGATCCTCCCACGAAGAACACCGACTAGACGACAGACGACGAGCGGAGAAGACGACTCTGATCCGTGCTTGGAGCAACCTTAGTGAATCCCTCACTAACTCCCCCTCACAAGATCTCTTCTCTCTCTCCCAACTCTATCTCTCTCTAGGATTTCTCAGGGAAGGAAGGAGCAGCAAAAGATTTTTCCAAAAGT
This sequence comes from Dendrobium chrysotoxum, assembly GCA_019925795.1. Classification (NCBI taxonomy): domain Eukaryota; kingdom Viridiplantae; phylum Streptophyta; class Magnoliopsida; order Asparagales; family Orchidaceae; genus Dendrobium; species Dendrobium chrysotoxum. The sequence continues at coordinate 45,415,972 of CM034315.1, forward strand.
TGGAAAAAGTTCTTTTAAAGGAGGGCTTAAAATTTGCCCTAAATCTCAACTGGTCGGCCAAGATCGTCCAGGACGATCGGTAGATCGTCCTGTACGATCAGTTCAAATTCAGCTGATTCAGTCTGGACGATTAGGCTCTTCTGGACGATCAGTAGAAAAAGTTGTTCATATCGTCCCGTACGATACTACGATCGTCCGGGACGATTAGTGCAAATTGAGGAAAATCGTCCAGAAGACAGTTCGGGTCGTCCAGAGAAATCTGTGCTGGACGACCAAAAAATGACTTAATCGTCCAGGACGATTAAGACATCATCCTGTACGATTAGTTCAAAAAGGCCCAAAATCGTCCTGAACACAGTTCGTGTCGTAAAGCTGAAATGCACAAGACGATCACGATCGTCCGGGACGATCCTGCGATCGTCCAGGACGATGTGATCGTATCAATTAAACATTAATTGCTTTCCTTAATTACCAGACTAATTTAGGCATGATTGTAGTGCATCGTCCAGGACGATACACGTATCGTCCGGGACGATCAGACCAAAATACTTAAAATAAAACTTGCCTAACTTAATCTGGCGGCTGGAAATTTCTGATTTGAGCATATCGTCCCGTACGATCCACAGATCGTCAAGGACGATCTGCTTAATCAGACCCTCTTAACTTAGTCGCCCTAATTAGGGTTTCTGTTTTAACTGGATCGTCCAGGACGATGACACTATCGTCCAGGACGATCTGAACAAAATTTTAACAGAAACTCTAATTCACTCAATCTCTCTCCCTGAGTGTGTGTGTGCAAGGTTACTTAGCTAGGGAATTAGTTACATTACAATTGACTCAATAAAAGGATAAATCATACATTTGACACACTTGGACCCGATCTTGAGTTGGCTTGAGTAGCTCGTGGTCTTTTGTGCCTGAAACTGATTAGCCAAGCAAAACACACTAGAAACATGTTTGTCATCATCAAAACCAGATTTGCAACAATCTCCCCCTTTTTGATGATGGCAAACATTTGTAAAGTGGTCTGAAAAAAAATGAAACTAAGAAATCAAACAAAACAAACATTTTTTAAATTTTCATTTACAGCTCAAACAATACAGACAACATGAAAACGGAACATAGAAACAGACACGACTACAACTGACTCCCCCTTTTGACATCACAAAAAAGGAGGAGGTAGAAAAAAACAGAACACTGAAATAAAACATAACATGGAACAACTACAAAAGCAAGAAACTAAAACAGAGATGGATCCTGATCGGAAGGAGGAGGCGGTGGTGGAGGATTGAGGTAATGGTTAATGGCCTGAAATTGAGCTCCGAACCAGGCCATGTCCTGGTCATGCTGCTGTTGCTGCTGCGCAACATAGTCCGTGAACCGTGCCTCCCACTGGTCAAAACGCTGCACCAGGTGGTCAAAGGGAGAGGCAATGCGAAGGGGAGCAGGTGCCTCGGCTGCCGCAGGAGCGGGAATGGCCGCTTCTTCCTCTTCCTCAACATCCGGGGCGGGCTCCGGATGTAGTCGGGTGCTGTGAAGGACATGGAAGGCATTGTTGGTGAGGAAGTAAGTAGGAACATCTGGGGCTGCAGGATATTACAGGTCATACTTGGTTTCAAGAGCATAGGCAATGAGATGTCCTAAGGCTAGATTTGGGCGACGGCGATGACCTGGATCTCGAATGGTGGTAAGGTGCTCAATGTATCGGATAATGAGATCGGCGGCATTGAATTCCCTACGGGCCATGATGTAGTAGGTAGTCAAGGACAGGAGGGGGGTGATGTGAATTCGATCCCCCGCCTTTGGAATGACGGAGGAACGAAGAACATATTGGATAGTCCTGGCGTCTTTCAGAAATGTGGAACAGGCATTGTCATGGTAAGGGGCATTTGTATTGCGGAGGAAATGATTGGCGACACTCCAATCATAGTCTGGGTCGGTGGTAAGTGTGTGGAGTTTATCGCCAGTTATAGACAATTGGAGAATGGAGTGAAAGTCCTGATAGGTGAGTTCAACAGGGCGCTGATTGACATAGGACCGGAGAGTGGAGTAGTCGGCGGTAATCCTTAGGTTCGCGAAGAAAATGCGAAGAAGTTCGGAACTAAAGGGAAAAGCGAGGGTGAGGATGAAGGTGAGGGAGGTGTGGGCGAATAGATTAAGGACAGGATATGTGAGTGTACGGGGATTTACTATTTTTGAAGGCGTGATCCCCACCTCGCAGTATCGCTCAAAGGCAGCCTGATCGGCTGCATTAGGGAAGCGAGGATCAACCGGCCCCCGGGAGGAACTGGCACCCTTCTGACGAGAACGCTTGCCACCAGCCATGAGGATTTGAGAGAGTAAGGAGGAGAGGTGGAGTGGAGAAAACCGGTGTGAAAAAGCTCAAGAAATCTGCTGTTTATAAAGAAAACGGACGGATCGTCCCGTACGATCGAGACATCGTCCGGGACGATCGGGGCATTTATGTCGTCCTGTACGATTGGTCAAAAAGGCGGTCCGATCGTCCAGGACGATCAGATATCGTCCGGGACGATTAGACACAGGCGATCGTCCCGAGGAGTCAGCTGGACGACCGTTGACGAAAAGGTATCGTCCCGGAAGATTAGGTGGATCGTCCAGGACGATTTACAATAAATATGTCGGATGGGCCGAATTTAAATCGTCCAGCGGCTTGACAGGTGGATCGTCCGGGACGATAAGGGAATCGTCCGGGACGATGGGCAATAATTGGCGCAATCTCAGCCGTTTGATCAGATCAGGAGGATATGGATCATATCGTCCAGGACGATGTGAGTATCGTCCGAGACGATCACCAATAATTGGAATTTTTCAGCAGCTGGAGCAGTGGAGGGGCGATTCTGAACGAATCGTCCAGGACGATGTTTAGATCGTCCAGGACGGAGTGGATCGTCCAGGACGATATGTGGATCGTCTAGGACGATGTGAAGAAAACAGAACAAGATGGATGATGAAGATGACCAATCAGGATTCCAAAAACACAATTATGTAAATCAAAATGCCACACACAAAAAAAGAAACTCACAGAGGGAAAAAAAACATGAAAAAGCAAAGTTTTTTATTTTTTTTTTTTTATCAATCTGCTCGAGTAAATCAGAATTTTTCCTTGATTTTATATTGAAAAACCAATAAGAGAACGATTGACAACGCTGAAATCCAGAAAAGGTTGAAAAAAAATTGACTTTCGTAACTCCGACCCCGGGCACCTTATCGATGTAAACCTCTTTCAAAACAAAAATCTGATTCAGAAAAAAGACATTAGATTTGAAAAGAGATCCTTTCAAGCCTCGTTCCAGAAAAATATCTGATATAATAGTGTTACAAAGTAAAAAAATCAGAAATCAAGATTTTCAAACTCAAGCTTTTTGAACGTATTAAGTGACACACGAGTTTTTTTCTAAGACATTTAAAGATCTGAAAGAGAAGAAAGCTTAGGTTGGGCTCATTTTGTGCCTCTTTTTTTTTAATTTATTTGGCGCACTGCGCATCTTTTGATTTTTTGATACACTTTGTGTATTTGGCATTTTCGCATCTTTTCAGTTTTGGGCTCATTTTATGCCTCTTTTTCAATTTGGTTGGCGCACTGCGCATCTTTTGTAAGCTTTCTCCTTGTCATAATCATTAAAGAGTCTCAGCTGTGAATCTATCTTCCAGACATAGGAGATGACTCTCCACAGTAAGGAAGAATGATTCACAAAATAAAAAATCACACATCATATGATAAATGCAATCACTTGGTTTTAGAAAATCAAACTAATGACTCAAGACTTTGAAAAACACTATTGATATGAGGCAGATTACTGTAGGAAGATAAAATAATCTCTATTTCAAAAAACTAACATTTTAATTTTGAAGAGGATTTTTACTCAAAAGAAACCATACACCAGTAAAGGAGTTAGAGAAAAAGAAATAATCATCAATGTTTCTCCCCTTTAACAGATTCAGTGGAATCAATCTCTGCTTACCAGCTTCCAAATCAAAACAAGGTAAAAACTCCCAGTCAGAAATTCAGATTATCAGAAGTAGTGAGCGGTGATCAGATTTTGAAATACATAAGACAGTAAGTGCAAGATATGAGCTAGTGAATAAAAAAAACAGGTATAAAATCATATCAGAGTAAATACTTAAATCAAACTAACAATAAGGCTAAAACAGAAATCAGCAGAAGACATAAAATCAACTGAAAGTAAATAATCAAAGCCAAAAACTAACTAACAGAAATCAGAAATCAAAAGAAAAACTAAACCTAACTAACAGAAATCAGAATACCAATCAGAAAGATAATAAATCAGCAGTCATCAGAATCAAGCATTTATATCAATCCCTCCTAATCTGGTTCTCAAAATGCTGAATGAGTCAAAGGCCAGTGGTTTAGTGAATATGTCAGCCAGCTGATTTTCAGTTGCTACATGATGTAGCTCAATGTCCCCTTTTGTAACATGGTCCCTAATGAAGTGATGCCTAATGTCAATGTGTTTGGTCCTAGAATGTTGGATTGGATTCTTAGAGATACAGATGGCACTGGTATTATCACACAGAATAGAAATTGTGCCAACGGGTACTCCTAAATCCAAGACTTGTTGTTTCAACCACAGAACTTGGGCCACACAACTTCCTAAGGCAATGTACTCAGCTTCAGCAGTGGATAGTGCAACTGAGTTCTGTTTTCTACTGGACCAGGAGACTAACGACTGTCCTATGAATTGATAAGTCCCAGAGGTACTCTTCCTATCCACCCTACACCCCGCAAAGTCAGAGTCAGAATATCCAATGATCTCAAAAGAGGTGATGTGCCTAGGGTACCAAATTCCTAGGTTTGGGGTCCCTAAAAGATATCTAAGAATTCTCTTAACAGCATTCAGGTGGGACTCTTTAGGATCAGCCTGAAACCTAGCACAAAGACAGACACTAAACATGATATCGGGTCGGCTAGCAGTCAGGTAAAGCAGTGAACCTATTATCCCTCTATACTTCTTCTGATCAACAGATTTTCCATTTGAATCCTTATCTAACTGAACTGAGGAGGGCATGGGAGTATTGATTGGCTTGGCTTTGTCCATTTCATATTTCTTCAAAATGTCCTTAGTATGTTTTGATTGATTGAGAAAAGTTCCATCATCCATTTGCCTTATGCTAAACCCCAAAAAGTAGGACAATTCTCCCATCATACTCATCTCAAACTCTTTACTCATTGTTTTAGAAAACTCTTCACATAAGTATTTATCAGAAGATCCAAAAATTATATCATCAACATAGATCTGGACAATGAGTAAGTCATCTCCTAATCTCCTCAGAAAAAGGGTGGTGTCTACGCTCCCCTTAACAAACTCTCTTTCTAACAGGAATGTGCTAAGCCTCTCATACCAAGCTCTGGGTGCCTGTTTCAATCCATATAAGGCCTTTTTTAATTTATAGACATGACTTGGATATTGGGAACTCTCAAAACCTGGGGGTTGTTCTACAAAAACATCTTCTTTAATTACCCTATTTAAAAAGGCACTCTTGACATCCATTTGAAACAGCTTAAATCCCTTATAACAGGCAAAGGCTAGTAGCACTCTAATGGCTTCCAATCGAGCTACAGGGGCAAAAGTTTCCTCAAAATCTATCCCTTCTATCTGATTATACCCCTTAGCCACCAATCTTGCCTTATTTCTCACCACCACACCAGAATCATTCATCTTATTCTTAAAGACCCACTTGGTTCCCACAATACTTTGATTTTTAGGTCTTTCTACTAACTCCCAAACATCATTCCTTACAAATTGATTCAATTCTTCCTGCATAGCTAAAATCCAAAATTCATCCGACAGGGCTTGATTGATGTTGGTGGGTTCAGTCATTGAGATAAAGGCAGAATGGTTTACTTCCTTCCTAAGTCCATGCCTAGTCCTAACACCTTCAGAAGGGTCTCCTAAGATCAGTTCTTTAGGATGACTCGAAGAATATCTCCAATCTCTAGGCAATGGGGTTTGAGGTTCTACCCTTTCCTCCAAATTTGTATTTCCAACTCCTTGGGTAACCTCAACAATCTCTTCATCTTCTACTTCAGATCTAGACTCCTTAGGATCAGATTCATCAAACACTACATGGGTTGTTTCTTCCACCACCAAAGTCCTCCTATTGAACACCCTAAAGGATTTCCCCACACTTGAATATCCTAAAAACACTCCTTCATCAGATTTGGGGTCAAATTTTCCTAAGGGTGACTTCCCGTTGTTTAGAATGAAAACCTTACAGCCAAAGACATGGAGGTGGGACAGATTTGGAGTTTTACCCTTAATGATCTCATAAGGTGTCTTGTTCAATTTGACTCTCACATTCACCCTATTCAGCACATAACAGGCAGTGTTCACCGCTTCAGCCCAAAAGTATTTTGGAAGTGAATACTCGGCAAGCATGGCTCTAGCGGCTTCCACTAAGGTCCTGTTCTTCCTTTCAGCTACCCCGTTCTGCTGAGGGGTCCTAGGAGCTGAAAAATTGTGACTAATCCCATGATTCTCACAAAAACTTCCAAATCTTTCATTTTCAAACTCCCCTCCGTGATCACTATGGATGGTAATAATCTCACATCCTAACTTCTTCTGAATCCAAGTAGAGAAAGATCTAAACTCATCAAATGACTCAGATTTGTGTGACAAAAACTTAACCCAAGTGAACCTTGAATAATCATCAACAATCACAAAACCATAGACTCTCCCCCCTAAGCTGGCAGTGCTAATGGGTCCAAAGAGGTCCATGTGAAGAACTTCTAAAGGTCTAGAGGTGCTAATGTCCTTAACAGAGTGAAAAGAGGACTGGACTTGCTTCCCCAACTGACAGGCATCACACAGGTGATCCTTAGTGAACTTAAGCTTGGGCACACCTCTAACTAAGTCCTTTTGGGTGACTCTCCTAAGGGTTTTCATACTGGCATGACACAATCTCCTATGCCATAACCAAGACTCATCAGCAGCAGTTTTTAAGCAAATTGAATTATCAGATTTAATGCTACTTACATCCAGCTTGTAGACGTTGTTGATCCTTTGCCCCTGCAAAACAACTTCATCATTTAAGCTTAAAATGCAGCCAGTGGGCAGGAATTTGATGCTGTATCCCTTGTCGCAGAGTTGACTGATGCTCAGCAGGTTGTGTTTCAGTCCATCTACAAGCAAAACATTATCAATCATAAAGTTCTTTGAATCACCAATTATACCTGTGCCTACCACCTTCCTGGTGGTGTTATCTCCAAGTGTAACCTTGCCTCCAGCTCTGGCCTCCGGCGAAATGAACTGATTTGCATCTCCAGTCATATGTCTAGAACATCCGCTGTCCAGGTACCACATGCTCTCACGAGGTCTTGTGTGAGAGCACACCTACAAAATCATCAAATGTCAGTCTTATGAACCCAAACAGGTTTGGGTTCCATCTTATGAAAAGAAGAATGCGATGAATGCGTGCTGTGCTGTGCAACAGGCAGTTTGGGTCTCCACACCCAATGTGTACTACGGTGAACAGTACAAGTGTGTGATATGTGTCCTAACATGCCACATGAAAAACATCTAACACCAGGAAAAGGATTAACTAAACATCGTGAGTGATAGTGCCTCTTCCTAGTAGTGTATGAAACATGCTTTGAAGAACTTGCAACAGAATTTTTAAAAGGTGGCGGTGCATAAAATTGTTCAAAAGTAGGCGGTGTTTTGTTATTTTCAAAAGAACTGATTTTTACTTTCAAAAACTCAATGTGTTTGTTTAAACTTCCAATTTCAAACGTTTTTGCACTTTCAGTACTTTCTAACTCAGATGCCAAATCATTCACTTTCTTAAAAGCAAGTTCTAATTCAACATGCGCTGTTTTTAACAAGTTATGCTCAACAATTAAATCAGAATGTTTTTTATTCAGTTCATCAAACTCATCTAGTAAAGACATGTGATTGCTATCAATGGTGGAATGATCCTTAATCAACACTTCATGCTCTTTTTGCAAAGTCAGATAATCTAGTTTCAAACTAGCATGGGTTTTCTTAAGCTTCCTATACGATGTATGAATCTTTTCAGAAACTTCAAATAACTGATCGTAAGTAAGCTCACATACCTCTTCCTGGTCGGACTGACCAGGGTGATCATCAGCCATCAAACACAAGTTTGTTTCCTCCTCTTCAGCTTCAGTCTCAGAAGAGTCGGATGCAGAGTCTGCCCAGAATGCCTTCTGAATCCGCTTCTTGTCCTTTCTGTACTTTAGTTTCTCCTCACCCTTCTCCTTTCTTGAGTGAGCTTTAAGTGTTGGACAATCAGCCTTAATGTGTCCGGGCTTCCTGCATTCAAAACAAACCGATTCAGATGAACCCTTAAAGTTTTTATTGAACTTACCCTTGTTCCACTTCTGATGGTTCTTATGTTTCTTCCTTAGAAAGCTTTTGAATTGCCTTGTGATTAAGGCAACATCATCGCTATCAGACCCGGAAGTGCTAGCATCTGAATCTTTGGCCTTTAGTGCCACTGTCTTCTCTTTCTTGCGTTCACCTGCATCAAGTTGCCTTTGGTTCACCCCTTGCTCGTAAGCAATGAGTGATCCAAGTAAGCTGTCAATAGAGTAAGTATTTAAATCTTTGGATTCAGTAATAGCAGTAATCTTAGCATCATAAGAAGCAGGCAAACATCTAAGAATCTTGTTCACTCTTTCGTAGTTGGTAAGTTCTCTACCTAAAGCATGCAAAGAGGTAACAATCTGAGTGAACCTTGTGTACATTTCTGAAATAGTCTCACTAGGTTTCATGCGAAAAAGTTCGTAATCATGTAACAAGATGTTTAACCTAGACTGTTTGACTTCAGTTGTACCTTCATATGTTATACATAATCTATCCCAAATCTCTTTTCCCGTTGTACAAGTAGAAACACGCATATAGTCCTCAGATTTTAAAGCACAAAAGAAACAGTTCAAACATTTGGCATTTAACTGTGCTAAATCACGATCATCAAACGTCCAATCAGCAAACGGCAATTCAGTTTTCACATTGTTAACCATTCGAAAAGGTGGTTCGTATCCGTCCTTAACTAACATCCACATGCGATAATCGATAGACTGAAGAAAAGTAGACATGCGTGTTTTCCAAAAGTCAAATGGAATGTTATCAAACAACGGTGGTCTAGTTATAGAATAACCTTCAGCAGTATTACGATTGTTACAGTTAGCCATGGATCAAATTCAAAAGTTTTTAAACAGAAATTTTGAATCCCGCTCTGATACCACTTGAAAGTTCGAAAGGGATGTTAAGCCCTACTGAACTAGTCCCGAGGCTAACCAAGAGGGGGGGTGAATTGGTTATTTAAAAATTTCACGATAACAATAAAAATCTTTTCGATACTTAGCAGCGGAAACAAGTAAACAATAACGAAAAGATCAACCAACAATAATCACCCAAGCAGTTTATATTGAAAAGTAAAGTGCAAAACTGAATCAGAAAAGCAAACCAGATTTTATAGTGGTTCGGTCAACTTGACCTACGTCCACTCCCCGGAGCCTCCCCTCCGGGTATTGCACTAAACGAAAGTGACTCTCCTTTTGCTCCCACAGCAAGGCGGAGAAGCCTGTACAAAACACCTCCTTTTCACCACACGGTGAGGCAGAGAACCCGACCTCCTTTCGCTTCCTCCTGAAGCGGGCAGAGAACCCACGAACTCCTTTCGCTTCCTCCTGAAGCGGGCAGAGAACCCGGATCTTCTTGCGAACGATCCTCCCACGAAGAACACCGACTAGACGACAGAGGACGAGCGGAGAAGACGACTCTGATCCGTGCTTGGAGCAACCTTAGTGAATCCCTCACTAACTCCCCCTCACAAGATCTCTTCTCTCTCTCCCAACTCTCTCTCTCTCTAGGATTTCTCAGGGAAGGAAGGCACTAAAAGATTTTTCCAAAAGTTGGAAAAAGTTCTTTTAAAGGAGGGCTTAAAATTTGCCCTAAATCTCAACTGGTCGGCCAAGATCGTCCAGGACGATCGGTAGATCGTCCTGTACGATCAGTTCAAATTCAGCTGATTCAGTCTGGACGATTAGGCTCTTCTGGACGATCAGTAGAAAAAGTTGTTCATATCGTCCCGTACGATACTACGATCGTCCGGGACGATTAGTGCAAATTGAGGAAAATCGTCCAGAAGACAGTTCGGGTCGTCCAGAGAAATCTGTGCTGGACGACCAAAAAATGACTTAATCGTCCAGGACGATTAAGACATCGTCCTGTACGATTAGTTCAAAAAGGCCCAAAATCGTCCTGAACACAGTTCGGGTCGTACAACTGAAATGCACAAGACGATCACGATCGTCCGGGACGATCCTGCGATCGTCCTGGACGATGTGATCGTATCAATTAAACATTAATTGCTTTCCTTAATTACCAGACTAATTTAGGCATGATTGTAGTGCATCGTCCAGGACGATACACGTATCGTCCGGGACGATCAGACCAAAATACTTAAAATAAAACTTGCCTAACTTAATCTGGCGGCTGGAAATTTCTGATTTGAGCATATCGTCCCGTACGATCCACAGATCGTCCAGGACGATCTGCTTAATCAGACCCTCTTAACTTAGTCGCCCTAATTAGGGTTTCTGTTTTAACTGGATCGTCCAGGACGATGACACTATCGTCCAGGACGATCTGAACAAAATTTTAACAGAAACTCTAATTCACTCAATCTCTCTCCCTGAGTGTGTGTGTGCAAGGTTACTTAGCTAGGGAATCAGTTACATTACAATTGACTCAATAAAAGGAAAAATCATACATTTGACACACTTGGACCCGATCTTGAGTTGGCTTAAGTAGCTCGTGGTCTTTTGTGCCTGAAACTGATTAGCCAAGCAAAACACACTAGAAACATGTTTGTCATCATCAAAACCAGATTTGCAACAAAAACCCGAAAAAACCCTAATCTCTAAACCTTAAAAAAAAACCCTAAACCCTACAAACCAAAAACCCTAATCCCTAAACCCTAACCCCTAAACCCTAAACCCCTAAACCCTTAAACCCTAAAACAAAAAAAGTATAAACCCTAAACCCTAAAAATCAAAACACTAAACCCTATACCCTAAAAAAACCATAAACCCTAAAACCCTAAAAAACCCTAAATCCTAAGCCCTTAATCCCTAAGAACCCTAAACCCTAAACCCTAAACCCTTAAAAAAACACTTAAACCCTAAACCCTAATCACTAACCCTAAACCCTAAACCCTAAAAATCTAAACCCTAAAACCCTAAAAAAACCCTAAACACTAAAAACCCTAAACCCTTTGAAAACCCTAAGACCCAAATCCCCTAAAAAAACACTAAACCCTAAACCCTAAAACCCTAAACCCTAACCCTAAAACATAAACCTAAACCCTAAACCCTAAACCCTAAAAAAAAAAAAACTAAAACCCTAAACCCCAAAGGCTAAAAACCCTAAAAAACCCTAAACCCTAAACCCTAAAAACCTTAAACCCTAAAACCCTAAAAAAAATCCTAAACCTTAAACCCTAAACCTTAATCCCGAAACCCTAAAAAAACATTAAACCCTAAAACACTAAAACCCTAAAAAACCTTAAACCCTATACCCTTAAAAAACCCTAAACCCTAAAACCTTAAAACACTAAAAATCCCTAAACCCTAAAACCCTAAACACTAAAACCCTAAAAAAAACCCTAAACCCTAAATGCTAAAAACCCTAAACCCTAAACCCTAAAAAATGATAAACCTTAAAACCCTACATCCTAAACTCTAAACCCTAAAACATAACCCTAAACCCTAAACCCTAAACCCTAAATCCCTAAAAACCCTAAACCCTAAATCCCTAAAAAAACCTTTAAACCCAATCCTAAACCGTAACCCTAAACCCTAAAACCCTAAAAAAAACCCTAAACCCTTAAATCCCTAAACCCTAAACCCTAAAAAAACTTTAAACCCTAAAACCCTAAAAACACTAAACCCAAAACACTAAAACCCAAAACCCTAAACCCTAAACCCAACCCTAACCCCTAAAACCTATACCCTAAACCCTAAAAACCCTAAGAAAAAAACCTTAACACCCTAAATCATAAACCCTAAAAACCCTAAAAAACCATAAACCTGAAACCCTAAACCCTAAAAACCTTAAACCATAAACCTTTATACCCTAAATCCTAAAACCCTAAACCCTAAAAGAAATCCCTAATGCCTAAACCCTAAACCATAAAAACCCTAAACCCTAAACCTATAAAAAACCCTAAACCCTAAAACCCCAAAACCCTTAAAAACCATAAACCCTAAACCATAAAACCCTAAACCCTAAGCCTTAAACCCTAAAAAAACCATAAACCACAAAACCATAAAATCCTAAAAATCCCTAAACCATATACCCTAAAACCCTAAACCCTAAAACCATAATACCCTAAACCCTAAAACGCTAAAAATAAACCTAAACTCTAAAAACCTTAAACTTTAAACCCCAAAAAAACTCTAAAAATGCTAAACCTTAAAACCCTAAAAAATACTAAACCCTTAACCCTAAAGCCCTAAACCCTAAACCCTAACACTAAAACCCAAACCCTAAACCCTAAACCCTAAACCTAAAACCCTAAAACCTTAAACCCTAACCCTAAATACCCTAAAAAACCCTAAAAACCCCTAAACCCTAATCCCTAAACCCTAAAAAAAAACCCTAAACCTTAAACGCTAAGAACCTTGAACCCTAATCCTTAAAACTGAAACCTTAAACCATAATATCCTAAACACTAAAACCCTAAAAAAAACCATAAATCCTAGACGCTAACCCATAAAAACCATAAACACAAAATCCTAAAAAAACCCTAGACCCTAAAACCCTAAAAACCCTAAACCCTACACCTTAAAACCCTAAACCCTAAACCTTAAACCTTAAATTCTAAACCCTAAGCCCTAAATCCCTAAAATTCATAAACCCTAAACCCTAAACCCTAAAAAAAACCCTAAACCCTTAAAGCCCTAAACCCTAAAGCCTAAAAAAACCTTAAACCCTAAAACCCTAAAACCCTAAAAACACTAACCCTAAGCCCTAAACCCTTAACCTAACCCTAAACCCTAAAACCTAAACCCTAAACCCTATAAACACTAAAAACCCTAAACATCAGACCCTAAACCCTAAAAAAAACCCTTAAACCCAATCCTAAACCCTAACCCTAAACCCTAAAACCCTAAACCCTTAAATCCCTAAACCCTAAACCCTAAAAAAACTTTAAACCCTAAAACCCCTAGAACCCTAAAAACACTAAACCAAAATCCCTAAACCCTAAAACCAATACCCTAAACCCTAAAAAAACTAAGAAAAAAACCTTATAACCCTAAACCATAAACCCTAAAAACCATAAGAAACACTAAACCTCAAACCCTAAACCCTAAAAACTTTAAACCCTAAACCCTATACCCTAAATCGTAAAACCCTAAAACCCAAAAGAAATCCCTAATGCCTAAAACCTAAACCATAAAAAGCCTAAACCCTAAACCTATAAATAACCCTAAACCCTAAAACCCCAAAACCCTTAAAAATTTGAAACCATAAACCATAAAACCCTAAACCCTAAAAATTAAACCCTAAAAAAACCAAAAACCCCACAACTATAAAACCCTAAAAATCCCTAAACCCTATACCCTAAAACCCTAATACCCTAAACCCTAAAACACTAAAAATAACCCTAAACCCTAAAAACCTTAAACTTTAAAACCCAAAAAAAAAAAAACCCTAAAAATGCTAAACCTTAAAACCCTAAAAAATACTAAACCCTGAACCCTAAAACCCTAAACCATAAACCCTAACCCTAAAACCCAAACCCTAAACCCTAAACCCTAAACCTTAAACCCTGAAAACCCTAAAACCTTAAACCCTAACCCTAAATATCCTAAAAAACACCAAAAAACCCTAAACCCTAATCCCTAAACCCTAAAAAAAAACCCTAAACCCTAAACACTAAGAACCTTGAACCCTAATCCCTAAACCCTAAACCCTAATATCCTAAACCCTAAAACCCTAAAAAAAAAAATAAACCCTAAACGCTAACGCATAAAACCATAAACACAAAACCCTAAAAAAAACCCTAGACCCTAAAACCCTAAAAACTCTAAACCCTACACCCTAAAACCCTAAACCCTAAACCTTAAACCTTAAATTCTAAACCCTAAGCCCTAAATCCCTAAAAATCATAAACCCTAAACCCTAAAACCTAAAAGAAACCCTAAACCCTTAAAGCCCTAAACCCTAAAGCCTAAAAAAACCATAAACCCTAAAACCATAAAACCCTAAAAACACTTACCCTAAACTCTAAACCCCAAACCCTAAACCCAACCCTAAACCCTAAAACCTAAACCCTAAACCCTATAAACCCTAAAGACCCTAAAAAAACACTAAACGTCAAACTCTAAACCCTAAAAAAAAACCCTTAAACCCAATCCTAAACCCTAACCTTAAACCCTTAAATCCCTAAACCCTAAACCCTAAAAAAACTTTAAACCCTAAAACCCTAAAAACACTAAACCCAAAACATTAAAACCAAAAACCCTAAACCCTAAACCTAACCCTAAACCCTAAAACCTATACCCTAAACCCTAAAAACCCTAAGAAAAAAACCTTATAACCCTAAACCATAAACCCTAAAAACCATAAAAAACACTAAACCTCAAATCCTAAACCCAAAAAACCTTAAACCCTAAACCCTATACCCTAAATCCTAAAACCCTAAACCCCAAAAGAAATCCCTAAAGCCTAAACCCTAAACCATAAAAACCCTAAACCCTAAACCTATAAAAAACCCTAAACCCTAAAACCCCAAAACCCTTAAAAACCCAAAACCCTAAACCATAAAACCCTAAACCCTAAAAAAACCATAAACCCCAAAACCATAAAACCCTAAAAATCCCTAAACCCTATACCCTAAAACCCTAAACCCTAAAACCCTAATACCCTAAACCCTAAAATGCTAAAAATAACCCTAAACCCTAAAAACCTTAAACTTTAAAACCCAAAAAAACCCTCAAAATGCTAAACCTTAAAACCCTAAAAAATACTAAACCCTTAACCCTAAAACCCTAAACCCTAAACCCTAACCCTAACCCAAAAACCCAAACCATAAACCCTAAACCTTAAACCCTAAAAACCCTAAAACCTTAAACCCTAACCCTAAATATCCTAAAAACCACCAAAAAACCCTAAACCCTAATCCCTAAACCCTAAAACAAAACCCTAAACCCAAAACGCTAAGAACCTTGAACCCTAATCTCTAAACCCTAATCCCTAAACCCTAACATCCTAAACCCTAAAACCCTAAAAACAAAACCATAAACCATAAACGCTAACCCATAAAACCATAAACATAAAACCCTAAAAAAACCCTAGACCCTAAAACCCTAAAAACCCTAAACCCGACACCCTAAAAAACCCTAAACCTTAAACCTTAAATTCTAAACCCTAAGCCCTAAATCCTTAAAAATCATAAACCCTAAACCCTAAACCCTAAAAAAACCCTAAACCCTGAAAGCCCTAAACCCTAAAGCCTAAAAAAACCTTAAACCCTAATACCCTAAAACCCTAAAAACACTAACCCTAAATTTAACCGTAAACCCAAAAACCTAAACCCTAAACCCTAAAAAATCTACAAACCCTAAAAACTTTAAAAAAATACTAAACGTCAAACCCTAAACCCTAAAAACCTTAAACCCTAGACCCTATACCCTAAATCCTAAAACCCTAAACCCTGAGAGAAATCCCTGACCCCTAAACCATAAACCATAAAAATTCTCAACCATAAACCCTAATACCCTAAAACCCTAAAAATCCCTAAACCCTAAACCCTAAAACGCTAAACCCTAAACCCTAAACCCTAAAACACTAATATCATAAGCCCTAAAACCATTAAAAAACCTAAACCCTAAAAACCTTAAACCCTAAAACCACAAACCCTAAACCCTAAACCATAAACCCTAACCGTAAAACCCAAACCCTAGACCCTAAACCCTAAACCCTAAACCTTAAACCCTAAAAACCCCAAATCCTTAAACCCTAACCCTGAATACCCTAAAAAATCTCAAAAAACCCTAAACCCTAAACCCTAAAAAAACCCTACACCCTAAACCCTAAACCCTAAGAACCTTTAACACTAATCCCAAAACCCTAAACCCTAAACGCTAACACCCTAAACCCTAAAACCCTAAAAAAAACCATAAACCCTAAATGCTAAACCATAAAAACCATAAACATAAAACCCTAAAAAAACCTGGACCCTAAAACCCTAAAAAATCCTAAACCCTACACCCTAAAACCATAAACCCTAAACCCTAAACCTTAAATTCTAAACCCTAAGCCCTAAAGCCCTAAAAATCATAAACCAGAAACCCTAAACCTTAAAAAAAAACCTAAACCCTAAAGCCTAAAGAAACTTTAAACCCTAAAACCCTAGAACCCTAAAAACACTAAACCCTAAACCCTAAAACCCAAAAGCCTAAACCCTAAACCTAACCCTAAAACCTAAACTTTAAACCCTAAACCCTAAAAACCCTAAAAAAAACCCTAAAACCCTAAGCTCTAAAAACCCAAACAAACCCTAAACCCTAAAAACCTTAAACCCTAAACCTTATACCCTAAAACCCTAAACCCTAAGAGAAATCGCTAAACCCTAAACCATAAACCATAAAAAACCTAAATCCTAAACCCTAAACCCTAAAACCCTAAACCATAAACCCTAAAAAATCTATAAACCCTAAAACCTTAAGAATCCCTAAACCCTAAACCCTAAACCCTAAACCCTAAAACCCTAAACCCTAAACCCTAAAACACTAATACCCTAAGCCCTAAACCCTAAAAAAACCCTAAACCCTAAAAAACTTAAACCCTAAAACCCAAAAAAAACCCTAAAAACCATAAACCCTAAAACACTAAAAAACACTAAACCCTAAAAATCCTAAAAAAAACCCTTCAACACTAAACCCTAAACCCAAACCCTAAACACTAAAACCCTAAACCCTAAAACCCTAAAAAAAACCTAACCTGAAGAACCCTAAACCCTATAAAAACCCTAAACCCTAAAACGCCTAAACCATAAAAAACACTAAACCCTTAACCCTAAAAACCTAAAGCAAAAACCGTAAACCCTAAAACCTAAACCCTAAGCCCTAAAAACCGTTAAAAAAAAACCTAAAACCCTAAAAAACTTTAAAAAACCCTAAACCCTAAAAACCTTAAACCCTAAAACCTTAAACCCTAAACCATAAAACCCTAAACCCTAAAAAACTAAATAAAACCCTAAACCCTAAACCCTAAAACCCTAAACCCTAAAAAATCCATAAACCTTAATACCCTAAAACCATAAGAATCCCTAAACCCTAAACCCTAAAACCCTAAACCCTAAATTCTAAACCCTAAAACACTAATACCCTAAGCCCTAAAACCCTAAAAAAACCCTAAACCTTAAAAAACTTATACCGTAAAACCCAAAAAAAAAACCTAAAAATCATAAACCCTAAAACACTAAAAAACACTAAACCCTTAACCCTAAAACCCTAAAAGCCTAAACCCTAAATCCTAAACCCTAAACCCTAACACTAAAACCTAAACCCCAAGCCCTAAACTCTAAACTCTAAACCCTAAAAACCTTAAAAAAAAACCCTTAAACACTAAACCCTAAACCCAAACCCTAAACACTAAAACCCTAAACCCTAAAACCCTAAAAAAAACGCTAAACCCTAGGAACCCTAAACCCTAAACCCTATGAAAACCCTAAACCGTAAAACTCTTAAACCCTAAAAAACAATAAACCCCAAACCCTAAAAAACTAAAGCAAAAACTGTAAACCCAAACCTAAACCCTAAGCCCTAAAAATCATTAAAAAAAAACCTAAAACCCTAAACCCTAAAACCCTAAAAAACTCTAAAAAACCCTAAACCCTAATAACCTTAAACCCTAAAACCTTAAACCGTAAACCATAAAACCCTAAACCTTAAAACACTAAATAAAACCCTAAACCCTGAACCCAAAACCCTAAGAAACCCTAAATCCCAAACCCTAAAAAAACATTAGACCCTAAAACCCTAAAAATCCCTAAAGCATAAACCCTAAAACCCTAAACCCTAAACCCTAAATCCTAAAAAAACACTAAACCCTAAACTTTAAATCCATGAAAATCCCTAAACCCTAAACCCTAAAACCCTAAGCCCTAAACCTTAACTCTAAAACCCTAAAACCCTAAACACTACAACCATAAAAAACTCTAAACCCTAGACCCTAAACGCTAAAAACCCTCACTCTAAATGCTAAAAAAACCCTAAACCCTAAACCCTAAAAGCTAAAAACCCTAACCATAAACACTAAAAAAACCCTAAACCCTAAAACCCTAAACCCTAAACCCTAAATCCTAACCCTAAACCCTAAAACCTAAACCCTAAACAATAAACCCTAACCCTAAACCCCAAAAACCCTAAAAAAAAACCCTAAAACAGTAAACCCTAAACCTTAAAAACTGTAAAAAGAAATAAAAAACCATAAACCCTAAACCCTAAACTCTAAAAACCTCAAAACCTAAACCTGAAACCCTAAAACCGTAAACCTTAAAACCAAAAAAAAAAAAACCCCTAAAACCCTAAACTCTAAATTCCCTAAAAAATCCCAAAAAACCCTAAACCCTCAAAAAAACTATTAAACTCTAAACCCTTAACCCTAACCCTAAACCCTAAACCCTAAAACCGTAAACCCTAAACCTTAAAACCCTAAAAAAATCCTAAACGCTAAACCCTAAACCCTAAACCCTATGATAAACCTAAACCCTAAAACCATAAAAAACACTAAAACCAATACCATAAAACCCAAAACCATAAACCCAAAATCCAAAACCCTAACCCTAAACCCTAAAACCTAAAACCTAAACCGTAAACCCTAAACCATAAACACTCAAAACCCCTAAAAAAACCTAAGACCCTAAACCCTAATCCTAAAAACCCTAAAAAAACCCAAAGCCCTAAACCCTAAAAAACTTCAACCCTAAACCCTAAACCATAAACCCTAAAACCCTAAACCCTAAAACTATTAAAAAAAACCCTAAACATTAAACCCTAAACCATAAAAACCCTAAACCCTAAACCCAAAGAAAACCATAAACCCTTAAACCCAAAAACCCAAAAAAACCCTAAAACCTAAACCCTAAACCCTATGAAAACCCTAAACCCTAAAACCCTACAAAACACTAACCCGTAAACCTTAAAACCCTAAACCCTAAACCCTAAACCCAAAACCCTAACCCTAAACCCTAAAACCTAAACCCTAAACCCTAAACCCTACGAACCCTAAAAACCCAAAAAAAAACCCTAAAACACTAAACCCTAAACCCTAAAAACCCTAAAAAAACATAAAAAATCATAAACCCTAAACCCCTAAACTCTAAAAATCTTACAACCTAAACCCTAAATCCATTTTAAAAAAAAACCCCTAAAACCCTAAACCATAAATTCGCTAAAAAACCCCTAAAAACCCTAAGCCCTAAACCCTAAACCCTAAAAAAAACCCTTAAACCCTAAACTCAAAACCCTAACCCTAAACCCTAAACCCTAAACTTTAAAACCCTAAACCCTAAACCCTAAACCCTATGATAACCCTACACCCTAAAACCCTAAAAACCTAAAAAACACTAAACCCAATACCATAAAACCCTAAACCCAAAATCCAAAACCCTAACCCTAAACCCTAAAACCTAAAACCTTAACCCTAAACCCTAAACACTCGAAAACCCTAAAAAAAACTTAAGACCCGAAACCCTAATCCATAAAATCCTAAAAATCCATAAAAAACCCTAAACACTAAACCCTAAAAACCTTAAACCCTAAACCCGAAACCCTAAACCCTAAACCCTAAAACCCTAAAACCCAAAAAAACCCTAAAACCTAAATCCTAAACCCTTTGAAAACCCTAAACCCTAAAACCCTAAAACCCTACAAAACACTAACCCGTAAACCTTAAAACCCTAAACCCTAAACCCAAAACCCTAACCCTAAACACTAAAACCTAAACCCTAAACCCTAAGCCCTAAGAACCCTAAAAACCCTAAAATGCTAAACCCTAAAAACCCTCAAAAGCTATAAAAAACTATAAACCCTAAACCCTAAACTCTAAAAACCTTAAAACCTAAACCCTAAACCCTAAATTATAAACCCTAAATCCCTAAAAAAAAACCCCTAAAACCCTAAACCCTAAACCAAAAATTCCCAAAAAAACCCAAAAAAATCCTAAACCCTAAACCCTAAATCCTAACCCTAAACCATATACCCTAAAACCCTAAACCCTAAACCTTAAAACCCTAAAAAAACCCTAAACCCGAAACCCTAAACCCTAAAAACCCTAAACCCTAATCCTATGATAACCCTAAAACCTAAAACCGTAAAAATCTCTAAACCCAATACAATAAAACCTGAAACCCTAAACCCAAAATCCAAAACCCTAACCCTAAACCCTGAAACCTAAAACCTAAACCCTAAACGCTCAAAACCCTTGAAAAAAACCTTAGACCCTAAACCCTAATCCTAAAAATCCTAAAATTTCTAAAAAACCCTAAACCCTAAACCCTAAAAATCTTAAACCCTAAACCCTAAACCTTAAAACTTTAAACCCTTAAACCCTAAAAAAAACCCTAAACCCTAAAAACCCAAAACCCTAAATCCTAAGAAAACCCTAAACCCTAAAATGCTAAAACCCAAAAAACTCTAAACCCTATGAAAACCCTAAACCCTAAAACCCAAAAACCCTACAAAACACAAACCGGTAAACCTCAAGACCCTAAACCCTAAACCCTAAACCCAAAACCCTAACCCTAAACCCTGAAACCTAAACCTAAACCCTAAACCCTAATAATAAACTAATAATAAATAAACTAAAACTAATAATAAAAAACTAAATAATAAATAAATAAACTAATAACTAAAAATAAAACTAAAACTAATAAAACTAAAACTAAACCTAAACTAAACTAAACTAATAAAAACTAATAAAAATAAAACTAAACCTAATAAAATAAAACTAAATAACTAATAAATAATAATAACTAAACTAAAACTAAACCTAAACCTTAACTAAAACTAAATAAATAAAAAACTAAAACTAAAACTAATAATAAAAAATAATAAAATAATAATAATAAATAATAAACCTAAATAATAAAAGAACTAAACTAATAACTAAACCTAAACCTAAACTAATAAAACTAAAAACTAAACCTAAACCCTAAATAATAACAAAAAATAACTAAACCTAAACCTAAACTGATAACTAATAAAACTAAATAATAAAAATAACTAAATAACTAAAAAATAAAACTAAAACTAAATAAATATAACTAATAAAAACTAATAAAAATAAATAAACTAATAATAAAACTAAACTAATAAATAATAACTAAACCTAAACTAAAACTAAAACTAATAAATAAAACTAAATAACTAATAACTAAAAAACTAAACTAACTAAACCTAATAAACTAAAACTAATAATAAAAATAATAAACTAAACCTAATAAATAATAAATAACTAAAACTAACTAATAAATAAAAATAATAATAAATAACTAAACCTAAACCTAAAATAATAAATAAATAATAACTAACTAAAAAACTAAATAAATAATAAAACTAAAACTAAACTAAATAACTAAACTAATAAAACTAATAAATAATAACTAAAAAAATAAAACTAAATAATAATAAATAAAACTAAAAATAATAAATAATAATAAAAATAAATAATAACCTAATAAAACTAAACCTAAACCTAAACCAAAACTAAATAAATAATAACTAACACTAAAACTAAACCTAAACCTAAACCTAAACTAAAACTAATAATAACTAACTAAATTAACTAAACTAATAACTAAACTAATAAATAATAACTAAACTAAAACTAATAAATAATAAAAACTAAACCTAAAACTAAATAACTAAAATAATAACTAATAAAACTAATAAACTAAACCTAAATAACTAAACTAAACTAATAAAACTAATAAAACTAAACTAATAACTAAAAATAATAACTAATAATAAAACTAATAAACTAAACTAAATAATAACTAAAACTAACTAACTAAAACTAAATAAACCTAAACCTAATAAAAATAAATAATAAAATAACAAAAAAAAAAAAATCTAATAAAACTAAACCTAAACCTAAACCCCTAATAATAAACTAAACTAAATAACTAAACTAACTAACTAAACTAATAAATAAAAATAAATAAAACTAAACTAACTAAACTAAATTAAAAAAAACTAATAAATAAAACTAAAAATAAACTAAAACTAACTAAATAAATAAAACTAAATAAAACTAAACTAAAAACTAAAACTAAAACTAAACTAAAAACTAAATAAATAATAATAAATACACTAAATAACTAATAAATAATAAATAAATAAAATAATAAAACTAATAAAATTAAACCTAATAATAAATAATAATAATAAATAAAACTAAACTAATAACTAATAATAAAAATAATAACTAAACTAATAAATAATAAACTAATAAAACTAAACTAATAAACTAAACTAACTAATAATAAATAATAAATAAAACTAATAAATAAATAACTAAAAACTAAATAATTAAAACTAAACTAAACTAAATAATAAAACTAATAAAACTAATAATAACTAATAACTACCTAATAATAACTAAACTAAAACTAAAAATAATAACTAATAATAAACCTAAACCTAACTAACTAATAAACTAAAACTAAACTAAATAACCTAAACCTAAACCTAAACCTAAACTAATAACTAATAAAACTAAATAAATAAATAACTAATAACTAAACTAACTAAATAATAACTAAACTAAACTAATAAATAATAACTAAATAAAACTAATAAAACTAAAACTAAATAAATAATAAAACTAAAACTAAACTAATAATAATAACTAAACTAATAACTAATAATAACTAATAATAAATAACTAAACTAATAACTAAACCTAAACCCTAAACTAAAAAATAATAACTAATAAAATAACTAATAACTAAAACTAAATAAATAAATAAACTAATAAATAATAATAACTAAACCTAAACCTAAAACTAAAATAACAATAATAATAAACTAATAAAACTAAACTAATAAACCTAAACTAATAATAAATAACTAATAAATAAACTAATAAAATAAATAAAACTAAATAATAAAAATTAACCTAATAATAACTAAACCTAAATAAAACTAATAAATAATAACTAAAACTAATAACTAAAACTAATAATAAACTAATAACCTAAACCTAAACCTGGGGGCGGAGCGTGCGATCTTGGAGTTCTTGGAGCGGCAAGAGGGCGATCTAGGTTTCTTTGGTGTTTTCGTGAGCTTTTCTCAATTTTCATACAAGTTTGTTGGCTATTTCTCCTTTCTTCTTCCCTTTCCTCATTTATCTTTGCTTCATTTCCGATTATGCCGTCGGACCCATCTAGGGTTTTAACGGTATGTCGCGTTTATGAAGATCCGACTCAGATCTTTGTAAATTCTGATAAATCAATGTCTAATGACTATTTTTCTTATTTCAATCACTCTATTGAACTCATGCATGATTTTAAATCAAAATCTCTTGAAGATTTGAAATTTTTGGCTAAGGAAAAGGGTAAGGAAAAACTGGAAAGAATTGTTCCTAGCAAAGTTACTATGCCTAAATCTTTTAAAGAGGCATTATCTGGTGCTTGTTCTAATGATAATATAAGAATTTCCATTTCTTCTTCTTCTGTTAATGGTATGCCTGCTCTTTTAGTTTCAGAGAATGATTTGAAAAAACTTGCTGAGCCATACAAATTTGCTTTAATTGGGAAATTCAATTTTCGTAGACCTTATATGGAAGAGATTAGGAAATTCTTTCATGAATTGCCTCTTACAGGAATGGTTTCGGTTACTCTTCTTGATGCGAGGCATGTGTTTATTAATTTGTCCAATGAATCTGATTATAGTAGAATTTTCTTGCGGCGTTCTTATTTTGTTAAAAATTGTCAAATGAGAATTCTTAGGTGGTCAACAGATTTTGATATTCATGCTGAATCACCTATTTGTCCGGTTTGGTTATCTTTACCTAATTTGAGAATGCATTTTTTTGATATTAAGATCTTGCAAGCTATTGGTTCTTTGTTTGGAAGACCTTTACAAGTTGACCAGGCAACGGCTAACAAAACTAGACCTTTGGTTGCTAGGATTTTAGTAGAAATTGATATTACTAAAGAATATCCGAATGAAATATGGCTAGGTTCTGATTCTTCTGGATATTCTCAAACGGTGGAATTTGATAAATTTCCTATTTTTTCTCACATTGCAAGTTACGTGGACATGCTATTAATTCTTGTTTTATATTAAATCCTGCTTTAAAAGGAATTTCTAAGAATTATTCTCCAAATTATAATCCTATTAATTCTTCTTCTAAAGAACAGATACATGATGAATCTTTAAATAATTATTTAAAGATTGTTGAAGAAGAATTAAAAGAACTTAAAGATCCTAACAATGTTAGTTCTTCTAACATTAATTTGGATGACGAAAGTTCTGTTTCTAAGGAGAATAATTTGGAGATTGTGCTTTATGATGAAACTAAAGCTTGTTCTGATTTTTCTTTGTTTCCTACTAGAAATTTACAAATAGTTTCTTCGACTGGTTTGCCTCTTGCTTAAAAGGATTCTCCTATTAAAGAAAAGTTGATTGATGATTCTGTTGAGAATCATGATGATTTTTTATTGATGAATACTTCTGTTTGCACTTTCAATAAATCCTCTAATTCTTTGAAGGAAGATACTTCTTTGGAGAAAGGTAAAGCTTGCATAGAATTGGAAGAAGGTGAAGTGGATTCTGGTTCAGTTAGTGAAATTGAATTGTTGGTTGGCAAGAATAAAATCTTTCATTCTGTCTATAATACACGTGGCAAAAAGAATTCTGCTAAGAATTCTAAAAATTCCAAGTCTATAGCTAAATCTCATTCTTTTAATAAATAATGATTAATTTTTTAGTTTGGAATGTGAGAGGGATTGGATCTCTTTCAATAAAGAATAGAATTAGGAATCTTTGTCGTATTCACTCTACTGAATTTCATGGTATTATTGAGCCTATGATCAATAATTTGAAAATCAAACATGTTGCTACTTTATTGGGTTTTGAACATTTCTTTTTCAATTCTTCTAATAGAATTTGGTTATTTTGGTCTAAAAATGTTTCTTTAGATGTTATTGAGGATTTTCCTCAAGTTGTTAATATTTCTATCTCTTATTTCAATACTTTTGTTAAAGGTTCTTTAGTTTATGCTTCTTGTAATAGAAGGGAAAGGCAAATTCTTTATTCTCAATTACTTGCTTTCTCTAACTCTATCAATGAACCTTGGTTTGTTGGTGGAGATTTCAATACTGTTCTTCATGCTCATGAAAGAAAAGGGGCTGTTTTGCCTAATATGCATTCTATGGAAGATTTTGGCAATATGATTATGGATTGTAAAATCTCTGATATTGGTTTTATTGGTTCTAACTATACTTGGAGTAATAATAGATTGTGGCAAAGATTAGATAGAATTTTATTTAATCATTTATGGATTGATAAATGGCCTTTGACTTCTGTGGAGCATCTTAGTAGAAGTTTATCTGATCATTGTCCCTTACTTATTTCTATTAAAAAAGATATTAGAATTCATGGTGTTCCTTCTTTTAGATTTCAAAATATGTGCATTCTCCATGATAAGTTTATTAATGTGGTTGAGTCTAATTGGAATGCTAGTTTGGCTCCTGATAACTCTGTGAAAGGTATGGTTAGATTGTGGTTAAAATTAACTAGGTTGAAACATTACCTAAATTGGTGGAATAAAACTCATTTCAAAAATATTTTTGGAAATATCAGAGAAATGGAAATGGAAGTTTGTCGTTTAGAGGATCTTATTATTTCTGATTCTTCTTTTCTTAATGATTTGAACTTAGCTAAAGATAATCTTCTTAAGTTTCAAGAGATGGAAGAAACTTATTGGAAGCAAAAAGCTGCCTCCAAACATATTTCTGAAGGAGATAGGAATACTAAGTACTTTCATGCTTTGGTTAATAAAAAGAAATCTATCAATTATATTGATAAGATTAAAGATGATAATGGTAATTAGATTTCTAATACTTCTCTTCATGAATCTGTTATTGATTATTTTTCTAATATTTTTTTGTAATGATGTCCATGTTAATCAGTTAGTTTACCCTTCTCTTATTGATAAAATCATCTCTGTGGAAGACAACATTGCTTTAACTTTTATCCCTACTAAAAAAGAAATATTTAAGGCTATTGCTTCTATGAATCCTAATTCTACGGCAGGTATGGACGGCTATACTTCTCAATTTTTTCAAAGTTGTTGGAATATTATAAAAGATGATTTAATTGATGCTGTGGTGGATTTTTTCAATGGTAATGCTATGCCTAAATATTTTACTTCTTCTGCCATTGTGCTTATACCTAAAAAAGAGAATCCTATTAGTTGGAATGAATTTAGAGCTATAAGTTTATGCACTTTTTTCAATAAATTAAGTTCCAAAATTTTATCATTAAGGTTGGGACCTTTGTTGCCTCGTATGATCTCTCTAAATCAAACTGGTTTTGTGAAAGGGAGATTGATTTCTGATAATATTCTTTTGGCGCAGGAAATGGTTCATGACCTTAATATTAAAGTTAGAGGTGGTAATTTGTTATTTAAGCATGATATCTCTAAAGCTTATGACAATATTTCTTGGAAGTTTCTTTATAATGTTTTAGCTCTTTTTGGATTTTCTGAGCAATTTATAAGGTTGATTAGAAATTCTGTTGATAATGTTTGGCTTTCTATATTGCTTAATGGTGGTTCTAATGGTTTTTTTCATTCCAAACATGGCCTTAGGCAAGGAGATCCATTATGTCCTTCTCTTTTTATTATAGCTATGGAGTATTTCTCTAGATGCATTAATTTTATGTTTGAAAAGTATCCTTCCATGAATTATTTTACTAAAGAGGGGTTTCCTTTATCTCATTTATGTTTTGCTGATGATTTCATTATATTCTGCAATGGGAGTTTAAACCATATTAAGAAAATTAAAAGTTTTCTTAATAATTTCTTTTTAGAGAGTGGATTATCCATTAATGATGTGAAAAGTTCTTTCTTTACTTCTAAATATTTTAGTAATGCTAAAATTAATAAAATTTCTTCTATTACTCATTTTGTTCATCAACATTTACCTTTTAAGTATTTAGGTGCCCCTATTTTTAGAGGATTAAAGAAATCCTATCTTTTTTATGAAATTATTCAAAAGTTGATTGACAGAATTTCTTCTTGGGAATTTCATTTTCTATCTTATGGTGGTAGATTAACTGTTCTTAAAAGCATCCTTAATTCTATGGCTTTTCATCTATTTCAAATTGTCCAACCTAATATTGCGACTGTTTTGAGATTGGAGAGGATTCTCAATAAATTTTTTTTTGGGTTCTAAAAACAATTTTAACAGAATGCATTGGACTTCTTGGAGTAAATTGTGTGGTCCTATTAATGAAGGTGGGCTTGGATGCAAATCTATCTCTGATTCTATTTTAGTTTCTTCTATGAAAATGTGGTGGAATTTTAGGAAAAATGAAAGTCTTTAGGCTTATTTTATGCAATTTAAATAATGTAAGGGGAAACATCCTTTATGTTGTTTTTATAAACATGGTAACTCTTTAATTTGGAAAAGATTATGCCAAATTAAGAATACTATGGAACCTTTGATTGTTTGGGGTCTTAATTCTGGTAATTCTTTCTTTTGGCATGATAACTGGAGTTTTCAAGGGTCCATTGAGTCCCTTCTTTCTACTGTTTCTTATTCTACTATTAAAGTGAAAAGTTTTTTTCATAACAATACTTGGGACTTGCAAGATGTGCTTACTTTACTTCCTTTGGATATTGTGAATAAATTGAGGATCTTATTTTAGATAATCAAAACAAAGACCAGATCCTTTTCAAACTCTCTAATAATGGGAATTTTGTTTTTAAAGTTGCTTGGGATTTTATTAGAAATAAGAAAGATGCTTCTATGGTTTTTAATTTGATTTGGAGCAATAATATTCCCACATCCTATTCTATCCTTTTTTGGAGAATCATTAAGGGTTATATTCCGGTGGATGTTGTTCTTTGGAAGAAAGGTTTTTTTCTTCCTTCCAAATGCTGCTGTTGTTATCATATAGAAGATATTAATCATGTGTTCATCAATGGTCCCATTGCTGCTAGAGTTTGGATTTAGTTTGATAATTTTTTTAATACCAATTACTTTAGTGGTCACCTTTCTTTTAATCATTTTCTTACTGTCATTTTTCATAATACTTCTAGAGGACAAATAAAATTTGTTACTGCTATCTCTCTTATTTGGTTTTTATGGATTGATAGAAACGATGCTAAACATAGGAATATTCCTATGAATCATAATCGTATAATTGCTAGAACTAAAGAAAAAATCAATAGCCTTTATAAGGTTAATTTGATTCATTCTAAGCAATTTCGTGGTTTTAAATTTGTTGCCAACAAGTTGAATACTAATATTTTTGAGGAGTTTCATATCCCTTGCTTTAAATTTGTTATTTGGAAGAAACCTAGTATTCAACTGTTAGTAATGGTTTTTATGGTTGTGGTGGGATTTTGAGGAATGATAAAGGTAATTTGGTGGTGGCTTTTTCTTCACCTATTGATAAATGTTCTGTTTTATATGCTGAACTTATGGCTATTCACAAAGCTCTCCATATTTGCTTATCTTCTGGACAATTTAAAATTTTGTAAGAAATTGATGCATTATTAGTGATAAATTGTATTTCTAATGATAGTACTGGTAATTTTGATACCTTTTACATTTTATAAGATATAAAGAGAATGCTCTCTCAACTTGATTATAGAATAACTCATATTTGGAGAGAGGGAAATTCGGTGGCTGATTTTCTTGCTAAAACTGGTGCTCATTTAGATCATTTTACTTTTTATTATAATGATAATATGCCTTTCTTGTTAAAGGGATTAATCAATCTTGATAAATCAGGTTTGCCTTATATTCGACATTGAGTTGGTAATTCTGGTTTTATTATGGCTATGATGTTTGATTATTTAATCTTTTTTGGAAGTTTATGTTTGCCATTTTTCTTTATAATTTGCTTGGCAATATGCTTTCTTGGTTGGTTGAGCTTTGAGGTTTCGTTGGAAACCTGGAGAAGGATGTTTCGGCTGGGCTGTTTGGTGGGTTTGGTGCTTTAGTGGTGGCGGTTTGGTTGGCTTGCTGTTTTTGGGTTTGTTTTGTTGATTTTGGGTTCCTTTAGTAGCCGGTTGGGTTGTTTTGAGATTGGTTTAAGTTATGTTGTGTTTGGTTTTTGGAGGTTTTGGAGCATGGTTAAGATGTTGGCTTTTGCTGTTATGGATTTTGTGGGTTCCTTTAGTAGCTGGTTGTGGTGTTTTCAGATTGGGTTAAGTAATTTTGAGATTGGTTTTTGGAGGTCTTGGAGAATGGTTGGGCTGCTAGCTTTTGTTGTTATGATTACTGGTTCGTTTGTGGTTCTCTCGAGCTGGGCTTTAAGTTGTTGGGCTGTTTGGGTGGTTTTTGTTGATTGGGTGTTGCCATTGCATTATTATTTGGAAATTTTAGGTATTCTATTATTCCTTATTAGATTTTTAATCCTGAGCCATAATTGGCACAATTTAACTTGTTTTATCAAATTGATTATTAACTTTTATTTTTCCTTAAGGTTTCATTTTCAGATTTTGATAATGTTAGTGCATTCAAATGGGAGATGGATTGCTCTTCTTATTGAAAGCTTCTCATATTTTTGGTGGAGATGTTTGGAGCTGCTGCCTGTGGACTTGAAGTTTGTTGCTGCTTGTGTTAGCTGCTGTTGTTTCGTTTGTCTTTGTCCTAGTTTCTTTATTTTATTTTTGTTTGGTTTAGATTGTATCTAGGGTTTTTCGTACTTGTTTAGCTTCGGACTTTTGGCTCTTAGGTTTTTTTCTTTTTTTTTTTGTAGCTCTTTGAGCAGTAGTAGAGCTGATAGTCCTTTAAGGACCTTTGTAATTTCTTTTTCTAATAAACACGGAGGCCCCTACAGCGGGTTTTAACCAAAAAAAAAATCCTAAACCCTAAATCCTAAGAACCCTAAAAAAAAGAAAACTTAAAACCCTAAACCCTAAAACCCTAAACCCAAAAACCCTAAAAAGAACCCTAAACCCTAAACCCTGAAAACCCTAAACCATAAAACCCTAAAACACTAAAATCCTGAAACCCTAAACCCTAAACCCTAAACCCTAAAACTGAAAACCCTAAAACCCAAAAAAAATCCCCTAAAAGCCTAAACCCTAAACCCTAAATTCCTTAAAAAACCCCAAAGAGTCCTAAACCCTAAACCCTAAAAAACACCCTTAAATCCTAACGCCTAAACCCTAAAACCCTAAAAGCTAAACCTTAAAACCCTAAAAAAAATCTTAAACCGTAAACCCTAAATCCTAAAAATCTTAAACCCTAAACCCTACGATAACCCTAAACCCTAAAACCCTAAAACCATAAAAAACACTAAACCCAATACCATAAAACCCTAAACCCTAAAACCAAAATCCAAAACCCTAAGCCTAAACCCTAAAACCTAAAACCTAAACCCTAAACCCTAAACCCTAAACACTCAAAACCCCTAAAAAAACCTAAGACCCTAAAGCCTAATCATAAAAACCCTAAAAATCCTTAAAAAACCCTAAACCCTAAACCCTAAAAACCTTAAACCCTAAACCCTAAACCTTAAACCCTAAAACCCTAAACCCTAAAACCCTAAAAAAAACCATAAACCTTAAAACCTAAACCCTAAAAACCCTAATCCCTAAACTCTAAGAAAACCCTAAACCCTAAAACCCAAAAAAACCCTAAAACCTAAACCATAAACCCTATAAAAACCCTAAACTCTAAAACCCTAAAACCCTACAAAACACTAACCCGTTAACATTAAAACCATAAACCCTAAACCCTAAACCCAAAACCATAACACTAAACCCTAAAACCTAAACCCTAAACCCTAAACCCTAAACCATAAGCACCCTAAAAACCCTAAAAAAAAACCCAAAACACTAAACCCTAAACCCTAAAAACCTGAAAAAGCCATAAAAAAACCATAAACCCTAAACTCTAAACTCTAAAAACCTTAAAACCTAAACCCTAAACCCTAAAACCGTAAACCCTAAATCCCTAAAAAAAACCCACTAAAAGGCTAAACCATAAATTCCCTAAAAAACCCTAAACCCTAAACCGTAAAAAAAACCCTTAAACCCTAAAACCTAAACCCTACTTCAAAACCCTAAACCCTAAACCATAAAACCATAAAAAAACCCTAAACCCTAAACCCTATGATAACCCTAAACCCTAAAACCCTAAACCCTAAGACATAAAACCCTAAAAAAACCCTAAACCCTAGACCCTAGGATAACCCTAAACCCTAAAACCCTAAAAAACACTAAACCCAATACCATAAAACCCTAAACACTAAACCTAAAATCCAAAACACTAACCCTAAACCCTAACACTTAAAACCTAAACCCTAAAGCCTAAACTTTAAACACTCAAAACCCTTAAAAAAAAACTAAGACCCTAAACCCTAATCCTAAAAACCCAAAAAATCCATAAAAAACCCTAAACCCTAAACTCTAAAAACCTTAAACCCTAAACCCTAAACCCTAAACCCTAAACCCTAAACCCTAAAACCCTAAACCTTAAACCCTAAACACTAAATCCTAACCCTAAACTCACAAACCTAAATCCTAAACCCTAAAACCTAAACCCTAAGAACCCTAAAAAAAATAAAACCTAAAACCCTAAACCTTAAACCCTAAAAACCCTAAAAAACCTAAAACCCTAAACCCTAAAAACCTTAAACCCTAAACAACCCTAAAACCGTAAACCCAAAAATGCTTAAAAGAACCATAAACCCTAAACCCTAAACCTTAAAACCCCTAAACTATAAACCCAAAAATCCTGAAACCCTAAACCCTAAACCCTACAACTCTAAAACCCTATGCCCTAAAACCCTAAAAAAAACCCTAAACCCTAAACCCTAAATGTAAAAAAACCCTAAACCCTAAAACCTAAAAAAAACCGTAAACCCTAAAACCCTAAACCCTAAACCCTAACCCCATACCCTAAAAAAAACCCTTCAACCCTAAACCCTAAACCCTAAACGCTAAAACCCCTAAACCCTAATCCCTAAAAAACCCTAAACCCTAAAACCTAAACCCTAAACACTAAACCCAAAAAAACCCTAAAAAACCATAAAAATTAAACCCTAAAGCCCTAAAAAAAACCCTAAACCATAAACCCTAAATCCTAAACCCTAAACCCTAAAACCCTATTCCCTAAAACCCAAAAAAAAATCCTAAACCCTAAACCCTAAACCCTAAAAAAACCCTAAACCCTAAAACCATAAAACCCTAAAAATCCCTAACCCTAAACCCTAAAACCTTAAACCCTAAACCCTAAACGCTGAACTCTAAACACTAAATCTCTAAATAGCCTATACCATAAACCCTAAACACTAAAAAAACCCCTTAAACCCGAAACCCTAAACCCTAACCCTAAATCTCAGAAAAAAATCCTAAACCCTAAACCCTAAAAACCCTAAACCGTAAACCCTAAAACCCTAAAAAACCCTAAAACCTAACCCTAAACCCTAAACCCAAGACCTTAAACCCTAAACCCTGAGCCCAAAATCCCTAAAAACACTAAACCCTAAACCCTAAAAAAAACACTTAAACCCTAAACCCTAAACTCTAACCCTAAACCCTAAACCCTAAAATCCTAAACCCTAAAACCCTAAAAAAATCCTTAAACCCTAAAACCTAAACCCTAAAAACCCTACCCCCTATGAAAACCCTAAACCCTGAAACCCTAAACCCCTAAAAAACACCAAACCCTAAACCCTAAACCCTAAAAACGTAAACCCTAAACCCTAAACCCAAAACCCTAACCCTAAGCCATAAAACCTAAAACCATAAACCCCAAACCCTAAACCCTAAAAACCTTAAACCCTAATCCGTAAATCCTAAACCATAAACCTTAAAACCCTAAACCCTAAAACCCTAAAAAAAAACCATAAACACTAAACCCTAGACCCTAAAAACCCTAAACACTAAACCCTAAATCCTAAAAAATCCCTAAATCCTAAAACCCTAAAACCCTAAAAAACCCTAAACCATTAAACCCAAAACCCTAAACCCTAAACCTTAAACCCTAAACCCTAAGCCCTAAATCACTAAAAACCTCAAACCCTAAACCATAAAAAATACCCTTAAACCATAAATCCTAAACCCTAACCCTAAACCCTAAACCCTAAAACCCTAAAAAAAACCCTTTAACCCTAAACCCTAAACCCTAAAAACACTAAACCCTATGAAAACCCTAAACCCTAAAACCCTAAACCCCTAAAAACACTAAACCATAAACCCTAAAACACTAAACCCTAAACCTTAAACCCAAAACCCTAACCCTAAGCAATAAAACCTAAACCCTAAACCCTAACCCCAAAACACTAACCCTATGCCCTAAAACCTAAACCCTAAACCCTAAACCGTAAACCCTAAACCCTAAGAACCCTAAAAAAAATAAAACCTAAAACCCTAAACCTTAAACCCTAAAAAACCCTAAACCCTAAACCCTGAAAATCTTATACCCTAAACACTAAACCCTAAACCCTAATCCCGAAAACCCTAAACCCTCAAACCGTTAAAAAAATCCAAAACCCTAAATCAAAAACCCTAAACCCTAAAACCCTAAAATCCTAAAAAACCCTAAATCCTAATACCCTAAATCCTAAACCCTAAACCCTAAAAAAACCTTAAACCCTAAAACCTTAGAACCCTAAAAATACCTAATCCCTAAACCTTAAAACCGTAAAAAAACCCTTAACCCTAAACCTTAAACCCTAAAAATAATAAACCCTATAAAACCCTAAACCCTAAACCCTAAACCCTAAAAACACTAAACCCTAAACCCTAAAAAAAAAACCCTAAACCTTAAACCCAAAACCCTAACCCTAAGCATTAAAACCTAAACCGTAAAACCTAAACCCAAAACCCTAACCCTAAACCCTAAAACCTAAACCCTAAAACCTAAACCCTAAACCCAAAACCCTAAACTCTAAACCCTAAACCCTAAAAATAATAAACCCTATGAAAACCCTAAACCCTAAAACCCTAAACCCCTAAAAATACTAAACCCTAAACCCTAAAACACTAAACCTTAAACCTTAAACCCTAAAACCTTAAACCCAGAACCAAAACCCTAAACCCTAAACCCTTAAACCCAGAACCTGTAGGGGCGGAGCGTGTTCTTGGAGCGAGCAGTGGCGATTATGAGGCGATTTAGAGTTCTGGGTGGTTTCTCTTAGATCTTTGAGTTTATTTGTGTTCCTAGTAGCTTTCATCCTTTCTTTGCATGATTTCTTTTTAATTTTCCTATTTTCTGGTTGGTGGTTTGTTCGTCGAACCTGTCTAGGGTTGCGATGGAGGAATCTGTCGAGGAGGATCCTGCTAGGATCTTCTTTAAGTTGGGTGAGAATTCGAAAGATGAGCAAGGTAATTGTCCCACTTTGTCTTCTGATGTGAGGGAAAATGAATTTCCGGATGGTTTTCAAAATATTTCGGCCAAGAATCTTTCTAAAGGTATGGCTAATACCCAAAATAAAATTTCTTATCCTAAATCTTTTAAAGAAGCTTTGGCCGGTCCTGAAAATAGTGGAAAGAATGGTATAAGTATTTCTTCATCTTCTTTGAATGGTAGACCTGCTATTTTATTTTCTAATGAAGATATTGAAAAGCTTGCAGAACCTTATAAATTGGCTTTAGTGGGGAAATTTTCTTTTAGAAGACCTTTTATGGAAGATATTAGGAAATTCTTTAATGCTTTACATCTTTCTGGTATGGTTTCTGTTAGCCTTCTTGATGCTAGACATATTTTTATAAATTTGTCTAATGAGATAGATTACAGTAGGATATTCATGAGCCGTTCTTATTATGTTAATAATTGTCAAATGAGAATCCTCAAATGGTCCCCAAATTTTGATATCCATGTTGAATCTCCTATTTGTCCTGTTTGGATGTCTTTGCCCAACTTACGTATGCATTTCTTTAACATTCAAGTTTTACAAGCTATTGGTGGTATTTTTGGTAGACCGCTTCAGGTTGACCAAGCTACGGCTAACAAGTCGAGACCATCTGTGGCAAGAATATTGGTGGAAATTGATATCACCAAAGATTACCCAAAAGAAATATGGCTGGGGTCTGAATTATCTGGTTATATTCAAAAAGTGGAATTTGATAAATTCCCTATTTTTTGTTCTCATTGCAAATTACATGGTGATGACTTAAAAAGCTGTTTTATTTTAAATCCTTCCTTGAAAGAAAATAAACAACAAAATCCAAGAGATTCTCCTAGAATAAAATAGAATTTGGATCATTCTTTGGATCATTCTTTGAATGATTATTTAAATAAGGAAGAAGAAGCTTTAAAAGAAATAAATAATCTGAATTATGAAAATAATTCAGAGAATTTATATTCTTCTAAAGTTGAACATCATTTGGATTTCGTTGTTTATGACAAAAATATTGCTTTGAAAAATGAATTGCTTGTTCAGAATTCTTTTAATTCTATTGCTCAAGATGATTCTTTATCTATTTCTTCTTCTGATTGCGGTATTAAGGAAAAATATCAGAATGAGGAAATGGAAATGCTTGAAAAAGAGGAAAAACTTTGTGGTTTTAACAAGGCTAATATTTCTATTTCTGAAAGAAATTCTCCTGAAAAGGTGGAAGGAAATAAGGAACTGGAGGAAGGAGAATTGGATTCTGGATCAGTTAGTGATTTTCGATTAAATGTTGGTAAGTCGACAGCTTTTACTTCTGTTTATAATACTAGACAGAAGAAAAAGAAAAACAAAGGTCAGAATTCTTTGAAGAAGTCTTCCTCTTTTAATAATTAATGATTAAGTTTTTATTGTGGAATGTGAGAGGGATTGGTTCTCCCTCTATAAAAAATAGAATCAGGAATCTTTGTCGTATTCATTGTATTGAATTTTTAGTTATTTTTGAGCCTATGATTCATGTCTCTAAAATCTTGCATACTGCTAGATTATTAGGTTTTAAGAATTCTTTTTCTAATTCTTCTAACAAAATCTGGTTATTTTGGTCTCATAATGTCTCTTTAGAAGTTTTTGATGATTACCAGCAACTTGTTAATGTGTCTATTACTTATTTTGATTCTACAGTGAAGGGTTCTTTAGTTTATGCTGCTTGCAATAGATATGATAGAAGAATTTTGTGGAACCAAATTATTTCTTTTGCTTTTAGTATTAATGACCCTTGGTTTGTTGGGGGAGACTTTAATACTATTCTTCATGTTGATGAAAGGAAAGGAGGTTTGCCTCCTAATATGAATTCTATGGAAGATTTCTCTAATATGATTATGGATTGCAATTTATCTGACATTGGTTTTACGGGTTCTAAGTATACTTGGAACAATAACAGAATGTGGCAAAGATTGGATAGGGTTCTTTTTAATCAATTTTGGATTTCTAAATGGAAACTTACTTATGTTGAACATCTTAGTAGATGTTTATCCGATCATTGTCCTTTACTTATTTCCATAAAGAAGGAGAATGCTCTCAACACTAAACCTACCTTTAGGTTTCAGAATATGTGGGTTCATCACACTGATTTTTATAAAGTTGTGAATTCTAATTGGAATACTTGTTTAACTCCGGATAATTCCATTAGTGGTATGAATAGACTTTGGATGAAATTGAAAAGGTTGAAGTTTTTTCTTAATTGGTGGAATAAGACTCACTTTAAAAATATTTTTGCTAATATTAAGGAGATGGAAAAGAAAGTTTGTGTTTTAGAAAATCTTGTTATATCTGATCCTTCGCTTCTTAATGATTTAAATATTGCCAAAGACCAACTTATTAAATTTCAAGATATGGAAGAAATTTATTGGAAACAAAAAGCTTCTTCTAAGCATATCTCTGATGGGGATAGAAATACCAAGTACTTTCATGCTTTGGTCAATAAAAAGAAGTCTTTAAATTGTATTAAGAAAATTAAGGAGGATAATGGTAACTGGGTTGCTGATTCCAAGCTTCATGATTCGATTATTTCTCATTTTTCTAACATTTTTTGTAATGATGTGAATGTTCAGCAATTATTTAATTCTCATATTCTTGAAAAAGTTATTAATGTTGAGAAGAATATTGTTTTAACTGAAAGTCCTTCTGACAAGGAAATTTATTCTGTTGTTATGTCTATGGATATTGATTCTACTGCTGGGCCTGATGGTTATACTTCTCTTTTCTTTCAAAAATGTTGGAATATTATTAAACATGACTTGATTGATGCTGTTCTGGATTTTTTTAATGGGAATTCTATTCTGAAATATTTTACTTCTACTTCTATTATGTTAATTCCCAAAAAAGATAATCCGAAAACTTGGAGTGATTATAGACCTATTAGTCTATGTACTTTTTTCAATAAACTGATTTATAAAATCTTAGCTTTGAGATTGGGTTCTATTCTTCCTGACATTATTTCTCGCAACCAAATTGGTTTTGTTAGAGGTAGGTTGATTTCTGATAATATTTTGTTGGCTCAAGAGCTTGTGCATGATTTAGATGTTAAGAGTAGAGGTGGTAATATGATTTTCAAACTTGACATTTCCAAAGCTTATGATAATTTATCTTGGCAGTTTTTATATAGAGTTTTATCTCTTTTTGGTTTTAATTAAAAATTTATCCATTTGATTCAGAATATTATTGAAAATGTTTGGTTTTCCATTTTAATTAATGGTTTTTCCTCTGGTTTTTTACACTCTAAACATGGTCTTAGACAAGGAGATCCTTTATCTCCTTCTTTGTTTATTTTAGCTATGGAATATTTTTCTAAATGTATTAATGTTATGTTTGAAAATTCTCCTAGCATGAACTATACTACTAGAGGTGGTTTTTCGATTTCCCATTTATGTTTTGCGGATGATTTTATCATCTTTATTAATGGTAGTATTCATCATATCAA
Organism: Dendrobium chrysotoxum; assembly: GCA_019925795.1. Classification (NCBI taxonomy): domain Eukaryota; kingdom Viridiplantae; phylum Streptophyta; class Magnoliopsida; order Asparagales; family Orchidaceae; genus Dendrobium; species Dendrobium chrysotoxum. The sequence continues at coordinate 45,454,062 of CM034315.1, forward strand.
GAAAATTAAAAACTTTCTTGAGCAGTTTTATTGGGAGAGTGGTCTTTCTATAAATGATTCCAAAAGCTCTTTCTTTACTTCTAGAAACATACCGGTTTCTAAAATCAATAAAATTTCTTCCATTACTAGATTTTCTCATCAGATTTTGCCTTTTAAATACTTAGGTCCTCCGATTTACAAAGGCCTTAAAAAGTCTCATCTTTTTGATGAAATTATTAAAAAGATGTGTAACAATATTTCTTTGTGGGAATTTCATTATCTGTCTTATGGGGGGAGACTTACTATTCTTAAAAGCACTCTTAATTCTATGGCTTTTCATTTATTTCAGGTTATTAAGCCTAATGTTGCTATTGTTGTTAGGTTGGAAAGAATTCTGAATAAATTTTTTTGGGGTTCTAGAACTAATATTAATAGATTGCATTGGTCCTGTTGGAATAATTTGTGTGGGCCTTTATATGAGGGAGGTCTTGGTTGTAAAACTATTACTGATTCTATTATTGCTTCCTCTTTTAAAATGTGGTGGAATTTTAGAAAAAATAGTAGCCTTTGGGCTAACTATATGAATTTTAAGTATTGTAAAGGTAATCATCGTATATGTTGTTCTTATAAGCAAGGGGATTCTTCTATTTGGAAAAGGCTCTGTTCTATAAAGCATAAAGTGGAACCTCTTATAGCTTGGGGCTTAAATTCGGGTAACTCTTTTTTCATGCAGGATAATTGGCTTATTGAGTGTTCTTTGGATTCTTTGCTTAATACTGTGTCTCCTAATGCTATTAGAGTGAAAGATGTTATTAGAAATAACAGTTGGGATATGGATAGTATTTTAGAGATGGTGCCTCAAGAGATTGGTATTAAGATTCAAAAGCTTTATTTGGATAACCATATCAGAGATCAAATTTTGTTTAAACTTTCTTATAATGGTAATTTTATTTTTAAAGATGTGTGGCATTTTATTAGGGAAAAGCATGACAAGTATGTGGTTTATGATAAAATTTGGAGTAATAATATTCATGTTTCTTACTCTATTCTTGTGTGGAGAATTATGAAAAAATTTATTCCTGTTGACAATATTTTGTGGAGAAAAGGATTTTATCTTCCTTCTAAATGCTCATGTTGTTTCCATATTCAAGACATCAATCATGTTTTTATTAATGGCCCTATAGCTGCTAATGTTTGGATTTGGTTTGATGATTTTTTTGAAACCAATTATTTTAGTGGTCATTTATCCTTCAACCATTTTCTCACTGTTCTTTTTCACAATATGACTAGAGGTCATATTAAAATTATTGTTGCTGTCTCTCTCATTTGGTTTATTTGGATGGATAGGAATGATGCTAAACATAGAAATATCCCTATGAATCATAAACGTATTATTGCTAGAACTAAGGAGAAGATTTATAGATTATATAATGCTAATATGATAAAAGAAATTCAATTTCGTGGTTTTAAAAAGATTACTAAAAAGTTGCCTGCTAAACTTATTGATAATGATTCTAAGATTTGTTTTAATTATGTTATTTGGAAAAGGCCTTTGCATAATGTCATAAAGGTTAATACGGATGGTTCGGTTAGCATGAATAAATTTGGTTATGGTGGTATTATAAGAAATAATTCTGGTAATCTCATTTTTGCTTTTGCTGGACCTCTTTGTAATTGTTCTGTTATTCATTCTGAGTTGATGGCTTTATATCATGCTATTCAAATGTGTCTTACTAAAGGTTTTTTGAAAATCTGGATTGAAGTGGATGCTTTATTACTTATTAAATGCATTACTGGTGATAACTTAGGCAATTATGAGAACTTTTATATTCTTAAAGACATCAAAAGAATGCTCTCTCATTTAGATTATAAAATTTCTCATATTTGGAGAGAAGGGAATTCATGTGCTGATTTTTTAGCTAAAAAAGGTGCTGAACTTGAGCAATTTACTATTTTTGATAATGAGAATATGCCATTTTTATTGAAGGGTTTAGTTAATCTGGATAAGGCTAATTTGCCTTATTTTTGTTCTAAATATTTCTTTTAAGCTCTTTTGGTGTTTCTTTTGATCTTTTTATGAAAGTTTTCTTTGCCATTCTCTTAGAGGTTGCTTAGTTTTTCTTTGCAATTTTCTTGGAGTCTCTGGTAGAGTTATTCTTCCTTAAAAAGATTTTTGTTTTTCTCTTTCTTTTTGGTTCTTTGTTGTTTTCTCTTTTATTTCTATTGTGGTTGAGTTTCTTTTGCAGGTTCCTCCTTGGTTGGTTCCTTTGGTTGTTGCTGGTGTTTGTTGTTGTTTGTGGGGTTGCAGCTTTTGTTGATGTGGCTCTCTTCTGTGGTTGTTCATGGAGCTTTTGGGCTGGGTTTTAGAGCTTTCTTTTCCTTTGTTTGGTCCCTTGGTTTTATTTTGCCTTGGGATATTTTTTTTTTCTCTTTTATTTGTAGTATGTATCTAGGCGCTTTGTTTTGATTAGTTAGGACTTTTTTTGGCTCTTAGGTTTTATTTTCTTTTATTTGTAGCTCGTTTTGAGCAGTAGAGAGCTAAATTGGTCCTTAAGGACTTCTTGTATTCCTTTTTTTTGTATTAACGTGGAGGCCCCCCAGAGGGTTTTCACCAAAAAAAAAAAAAAAAAACCTTAAACCCAAAACCCTAACCCTAAGCATTAAAACCTAAACCCTAAAACCTAAACCCAAAACCCTAACCCTAAACCCTAAACCCTAAACCCTAAAACCTAAAACCTGAAGCCCTAAACCCTGAACCCTAAAAACCATAAAAACCCCTAAACCCTAAACTCTAAACCCTAAAAACCTTAAACCCTAAACCCTAAACCCTAAACGCTATACCCTAAACAATAAAGCCTAATACCCTAAACACTAAACCCTAAAAAACCCTAAACGCTAAAACCTTAGAACCCTAAAAATCCTTAAACCCTAAACCCTAAAGCGTAAACACTAAAACCCTAAAAACCCTAAACACTAAACCCTAAACCCTAAAAAATTCCTAAATCCTAAAACCCTAAAAGCCTAAAAAACCCTAAACCCTAAACCATTAAACCCAAAACCCTAAACCCTAAACCTTAAACCCTAAGCCCTAAGCCCTAAATCACTAAAAACCTCAAACCCTAAACCATAAAAAATACCCTTAAACCTTAAATCCTAAACCCTAACCCTAAACCCTAAACCCTAAAACCCAAAAAAAAACCCTAAACCCTAAAAACACTAAACCCTATGAAAACCCTAAACCCTAAAACCCTAAACCCCTAAAAACACTAAACCATAAACCCTAAAACACTAAACCCTAAACCTTAAACCCAAAACCCTAACCCTAAGCAATAAAACCTAAACCCTAAACCCTAAACCCAAAACACTAACCCTATACCCTAAACCCTAAACCCTAAACCCTAAACCCTAAGAACCCTAAAAAAAATAAAACCTAAAACCCTAAACCCTAAACCCTAAAAACCCCTAAACCCTAAACCCTAAAAACCTTAAACCCTAAACCCTAAATCCTAAACCCTATACCCTAAAACCCTAAACCCCAATAAAAAATCCAAAACCCTAAATTCAAAATGCTAAAAACCCTAAACACTAAAACCCTAAAACCCAAAAAAACCCTAAACCCTAATACCCTAAACACTAAACCCTAAAAAACCCTAAACGCTAAAACCTTAGAACCCTAAACCCTAAACCCAAAACTCTAACTCTATACCCTAAAACCTAAACCCTAAACCCTAAGAACCCTAAAAAAAAAACCTAAAACCCTAAACCCTAAACCCTAAAAACCCTAAAAACCCCTAAACCCTAAACCCTAAAAACCTTAAACCCTAAACCCTAAACCCTAAACCCTATACCCTAAAACCCTAAACCGTAATAAAAAATCCAAAACCCTAAATTCAAAATGCTAAAAACCCTAAACACTAAAACCCTAAAACCCAAAAAAACCCTAAACCCTAAACCCTAAAACCTAATACCCTATACACTAAACCCTAAAAAACCCTAAACGCTAAAACCTTAGAACCCTAAAAATCCCTAAACCCTAAACCCTTAAGCGTAAACACTAAAACCCTAAAATCCTAAACCCTAAAACCCAAAAAAAAACCCTTAAACATTAATACCCTAAACCCTGAAACCCTAAACCCTAAAACCATAAACCCTAAAACCCTAAACCCTAAACCCTAAACCCCAACCCTAAACCCTAAACCCTAAATCCCTAAAAACCCTAAATCCAAAACCCCAAACCCTAAAAAAAACCCTCAAACCCTAATCCTAAACCCTAACCCTAAACCCAAAACCCTAAAACCATAAACCCTAAAACCCTAAAAAAAATACTAAACACTTAAAACCCTAAATCCTAAACCCTAAACCCTAAAAAAACATTAAACCCTAAAAAACACTAAACCCTAAACTCTAAAACCCTAAACCCTAAACCCTAAACCCTAACCCTAAACACAAAAACCTAAACCCTAAGCCCTAAACCCTAAACACTAAACACTAAAAACCCAAAAAATCCTAAAAAACCCAAAACCTCAAACCCTAAACCCTAAAAACCTTAAACCCTAAACCCTATACCCTAAATCCTAAAACCCGAAACCCTAAAACCCTTAAAAAATCCCTAAATCCTAAACCCTAAACCATAAAAACCCTAAACCCTTAAAACCCTAAAAATCCATAAACCCTAAATCCTAAAACCCTAAACCCTAAACCCTAAACGATAAACTCTAAACACTAAATCCCTAAAAAGCCTAAACCCTAAACCCTTAACCCTAAAAACCCTAAACACTAAACCCAAAACCCTAAACCCTAAAACCCTAAATCCCTAAAACCCTGAAAAGCCCTAAACCCTAAACCGTAAACCCTAACCCCTAAATGCTAAAACAAACTAAACTCTAAACCCTAGACCATAAACCCTAAACCCCAAACCCAAACCCAAAATCCCTAAAAACCCCAAACCCTTAACCCTAAACCCTAAAAAAAACTTTTAAACCCTAAATCCTAAACCCTAAGACCCTTAACCCTAAAACCCTTTAAAAAACCCCTAAACCTTTAACCCTAAAAAAACCTTAAACCCTAAAAACCTAAAACCCTAAAAAATACTAAACCCTAAACCCTAAACCCTAAAACCCTAAATGCTAAACCCTAAAACCTAAACCCTAAACCCTAAACCCTAAACCCTAAACCCAAAAAAACCTAAAATCCGAAAAAAAAAACCCTAAAACCCTAAACCCTAAACCCTAAATACCCTAAAAAACCCCAAAAAACCCTAAACCCTAAAACCTAAACACTAACCCTATACCCTAAAACCTAAACCCTAAACCCTAAACCTAAACCCTAAGAACCCTAAAAAAAATAAAAACTAAAACCCTAAACCCTAAACCCTAAAAAACCCTAAACCCTGAAAACCTTAAACCCTAAACACTAAACCCTAAACCCTAAACTCGAAAGCCCTAAACCCTCAAACCCTAAAAAAAATCCAAAACCCTAAATCCAAAACCCTAAACCCCAAAACCCTAAAATCCTAAAAAACCCTAAACCCTAATTCCCTAAATCCTAAACCCTAAACCCTAAAAAAACCCTATAACCTAAAACCTTAGAACACTAAAAATACCTAATCCCTAAACCTTAAAACCGTAAAAAAACCCTTAACCCTAAACCCTAAACCCTAAAAATAATAAACTTTATGAAAACCCTAAACCCTAAAACCCTAAACCCCTAAAAACACTAAACCCTAAACCCTAAAACACTAAACCCAAAACCTTAAACCCAAAACCCTAACACTTAGCATTAAAACATAAACCCTAAAACCTAAACCCAAAACCCTAACCCTAAACCCTAAAACCTAAACCTTAAAACCTAAACCCTAAACCCAAAACCCTAAACCCTAAACCCTAAGAACCCTAAAAAAAATAAAACCTAAAACCCTAAACCGTGAACCCTAAAAACCCCTAAACCCTAAACTCTAAAACCTAAAAACTTTAAACCCTAAACCCTAAACCCTATACCCTAAACCCTAAACCCTAATACCCTAAACACTAAACCCTAAAACCCTAAAATCCTAAAAAACCCTAAATCCTAAACCCTAAACCCTAAAAAAACCTTAAACCCTAAAACCTTAGAACCCTAAAATACCTAATCCCTAAACCTTAAAATCGTAAAAAAACCCTTAACCCTAAATCCTAAACCCTAAAAATAATAAACCATATGAAAACCATAAACCCTAAAACCCTAAACCCTAAACCTTAAACCCAAAACCCTAACCCTAAGCAATAAAACCTAAACCCTAAAACCTAAACCCAAAACCCTAACACTGAACCCTAAAACCCAAACCCTAAAACCTAAACCCTAAACCCAAAACCCTAAACCCTAAACCCTAAACCCTAAGACCCTAAAAAAAATAAAACCTAAAACCCTAAACCCTGAACCCTAAAAACCCTAAAAACCCCTAAACCCTAAACCCTAAAAACCTTAAACCCTAAACCGTAAACCCTAAACCCTATACCCTAAAACCCTAAACCCTAATAAAAAATCCAAAACCCCAAATTCAAAATGCTAAAAACCCTAAACACTAAAACACTAAAACCCAAAAAAAACCCTAAACACTAAACCCTAATACCCTAAACACTAAACCCTAAAAAACCCTAAACGCTAAAACCTTAGAACCCTTAAAATCCCTAAACCCTAAACCCTAAAGAGTAAACACTAAAACCCTAAAAACCCTAAACACTAAATCCTAAACCCTAAAAAATCCCTAAATCCTAAAACCCTAAAACCCTAAAAAACCCTAAACCCTAAACCATTAAACCCAAAATCCTAAACCCTAAACCTTAAACCCTAAACCCTATGCCCTAAATCACTAAAAACCTCAAACCCTAAACCATAAAAAATACCCTTAAACCTTAAATCCTAAACCCTAACCCTAAACCCTAAACCCTAAAACCCCAAAAAAAACCCTTAACCCTAAACCCTAAACCCTAAAAACACTAAACCCTATGAAAACCCTAAACCTTAAAACCCTAAACCCCTAAAAACATTAAACCATAAACCCTAAAACACTAAACCCTAAACCTTAAACCCAAAACCCTAACCTTAAGCAATAAAACCTAAACCCTAAACCCTAAACCCTAAACACTAACCCTATACCCTAAAACCTAAACCCTAAACCCTAAACCCTAAGAACCCTAAAAAAAATAAAACCTAAAACCCTAAACCCTAAACCCTAAAAACCCTAAAAAACCGTAAACCCTAAACCTTGAAAACCTTAAACCCTAAACATTAAACCCTAAACCCTAAACCCGAAAACCCTAAACCCTCAAACACTAAAAAAAATCCAAAACCCTAAACCCTAAAACCCTAAAATCCTAAAAAACCCTAAATCCTAAACCCTAAACCCTAAAAAAACTTAAACCCTAAAACCTTAGAACCCTAAAATACCTAATCCCTAAACCTTAAAATCGTAAAAAAACCCTTAACCCTAAATCCTAAACCCTAAAAATAATAAACCATATGAAAACCATAAACCGTAAAACCCTAAACCCTAAACCTTAAACCCAAAACCCTAACCCTAAGCAATAAAACCTAAACCCTAAAACCTAAACCCAAAACCCTAACACTGAACCCTAAAACCCAAACCCTAAAACCTAAACCCTAAACCCAAAACCCTAAACCCTAAACCCTAAACCCTAAGAACCCTAAAAAAAATAAAACCTAAAACCCTAAACCCTGAACCCTAAAAACCCTAAAAACCCCTAAACCCTAAACCCTAAAAACCTTAAACCCTAAACCGTAAACCCTAAACCCTATACCCTAAAACCCTAAACCCTAATAAAAAATCCAAAACCCCAAATTCAAAATGCTAAAAACCCTAAACACTAAAACACTAAAACCCAAAAAAAACCCTAAACCCTAAACCCTAATACCCTAAACACTAAACCCTAAAAAACCCTAAACGCTAAAACCTTAGAACCCTAAAAATCCCTAAACCCTAAACCCTAAAGCGTAAACACTAAAACCCTAAAACCCAAAAAAAAACCCTTAAACATTAAAAACCCTAAACCCTGAAACCCTAACCCTAAAACCATAAACCCTAAAACCCTAAACCCTAAACACTAAACCCCAACCCTAAACCCTAAACCCTAAATCCCTAAAAACCCTAAATCCAAAACCCCAACCGTAAAAAAAACCCTCAAACCCTAATCCTAAACCCTAACCCTAAACCCCAAACCCTAAAACCATAAACCCTAAAGCCCTAAAAAAATACTAAACACTTAAAACCCTAAATCCTAAACCCTAAAAAAACATTAAACCCTAAAAAACACTAAACCCTAAACCCTAAAACCCTAAACCCTAAACCCTAACCCTAAACACAAAAACCTTAACCCTAAACCCTAAACCCTAAACACTAAACCTTAAAAACCCAAAAAATCATAAAAAACCCTAAACCTCAAACCCTAAACCCTAAAAACCTTAAACCCTAAACCCTATACCCTAACTCCTAAAACCCTAAACCCTAAAACCCTTAAAAAATCCCTAAATCCTAAACCCTAAACCATAAAAACCCTAAACCCTTAAAACTCTAAAAATCCCTAAACCCTAAATCCTAAAACCCTAAACCCTAAACCCTAAACGCTAAACTCTAAACACTAAATCCCTAAAAAGCCTAAACCCTAAACCCTTAACCCTAAAAACCCTAAATACTAAACCCTAAACACTAAAAAAACCCTAAACCCTAAAATCCTAAATCCCTAAAACCTTGAAAAGCCCTAAACCCTAAACCGTAAACCCTAAACCCGAAAACCCTAAACCTCAAACACTAAAAAAAATCCAAAACCCTAAATCCAAAACCCTAAACCCTAAAACCCTAAAATCCTAAAAAACCCTAAACCCTAATACCCTAAATCCTAAACCCTAAACCCTAAAAAAACCATAAACCCTAAAACCTTAGAACCCTAAAATACCTAATCCCTAAACCTTAAAATCGTAAAAAAACCCTTAACCCTAAACCCTAAACCCTAAAAATAATAAACCATATGAAAACCATAAACCCTAAAACCCAAAACCCTAAACCTTAAACCTAAAACCCTAACCCTAAGCAATAAAACCTAAACCCTAAAACCTAAACCCAAAACCCTAACCCTTAACCCTAAAACCCAAACCGTAAAACCTAAACCCAAAACCCTAAACCCTAAACCCTAAACCCTAAGAACCCTAAAAAAAATAAAACCTAAAACCCTAAACCCTGAACCCTAAAAACCCTAAAAACCCCTAAACCCTAAACCCTAAAAACCTTAAACCCTAAACTGTAAACCCTAAACCCTATACCCTAAAACCCTAAACCCTAATAAAAAATCAAAAACCCTAAATTCAAAATGCTAAAAACCCTAAACACTAAAACACTAAAACCCAAAAAAAAACCTAAACCCTAAACCTTAATACCCTAAACACTAAACCCTAAAAAACCCTAAACGCTAAAACCTTAGAACCCTAAAAAA